>CM060918.1:821737038-826537038 GCA_030737875.1 Allium sativum
CTTTGTTGCACACATGCATGCATATATACAGAATAGTTGCATTCATGTATGCAAATATTCGCAACACTTGCGCAACACTTGAATCTCAGTTCAACTTTGTATGCATACATGTATGCAGTTTATTGGTAATAGTTGCATACATATATGCGTATATTGGTCCATATTTTCAATATAAGTACACTATATGAATATATGCATGAATTTATGCTACTATTGGCAATAGTTGCATAGAAGTATGCAACTTTTTTTTTTTTTTTTTTCGGCGAATGCTTCTGAGAATATTTCCTATTTTTTGAATTTTTTTTTTTAGTGGCTGGCGCATTTTTTTTTGGTCAGAAATGAGAAAAGACGAAGGGGAGCAGCAGGAGGCGGTTTGGACCAAAAAAAGAAAAGCGGCACCTCAATTCTAGGGACCGGAAATGGATAAATCTTTACACTGGACGTGGCTTATATTTTGAAATGTTTTAGGGATGTGAGCCTAATTTTCACTAGATTTAAACCTTACATTTATTCCATCCAATGTGAAATAGAAACAGAATATACTAAATATTATGAATAGGGAAAGAAATATTGTATTAATTTTCAGCACTATGAATTCATATTTTACAGTATGCCTTACATCATCAAGCACAAGACAACGTTTAGTAATGAAAAGGATGGTTTCCCAATGTAGTTTGAGTAGTTTAGATAGCAATTTGAGTTATTCTTTTATATTTCCACTTACTACATGCTAAAGGAGTAGAGAATGAGCTTTTTTTGCAATTCATTCACTCCCTCTTGGTATACCCTGACGGATAGGCTTCATATTTTGATATAGGCAAATAATTTGTTTCATTAGTTCTGTGGATTTGGTCTATGGCATGAGCTTATGAAATTCTTATTTCGACCTGTCAATAAAAAATGTTAATTACCATGGGTTTGAATACTTGATTGTCTTCTATAATAAATTTATATTTTAATTTTCCTATGTAGATGTTAGTAAGGCTATCGCAAGACATATATCAAAGCAAGTTGAAGCCAAGGATGAAGGTCTGTATGAAATACAGGCTAATTCTTATTATTAATTTGTGGGAAATCCGTTGTCTTTTACATTTCCTTCCTGCAGATTCAGTTTCAGCTTTCAATTTTCAGATCTGGGAACCGGCTTCAAATCTACTGTTTTGTGGTTGAAAACATGAGAAAGCTATTAATTCTACTGGTCTATAATCCGCAGCAGATGAGGTTAAGAAGTATCATTTTTCTTTAATTTGCTAAAGTCTGTATGTTTTATTGTAATTGTTTTTTTCACTTTACAATAGTTGAGTTTATCTATGGAGACAATGGGTTTCAACTCAGGTTTCTCCTTTCTATTTGAGGTTATTTTTTTAAGCAAGACTTTGATCTCTTTTTGGTTGTTCATAGGATTACTTTTTTAACAGAATATGAAAGGTTTGGGGAATTGCTCTGCAGTGACCAAGCTTATCCATTGTGGTGGGATTAGGTATAAAAAACTTGGATCAACGGAGGTAAGCATATGTATTATTTCTTTGTCAAAACTGCAAAATTTTGTTCAGTTGTTTAATAGAATTATTCATTTGGCATGAACGTCCTGCTAATATGAGAACAATTGGTCCTTGCATCTACATGTGCTTTATTGCAATGTTCATATACTACTTATAAGTTGTAGTCATTGTAACAATACGAAAATATACTAATTTATCTACCTTAAAATTCTCAATTTACCAATGATTTCACTAAAGGTTGAATTGAAGATTTTGGTAATTGAGCATTGAAGTGAAATAAACTATGAAATGCTAAATTTACATCATGGTATTAAGTGTTTATAACCAAACCATTTTGGATTACTTTATATTAAAATACAAGCCTTTTTTGACAATTCGCATAAGATAAAATTTCTGACCTCAACTGAAAGTCTACTCATTCCTTTTACTGCACGTATCAAAGCAGACAGATGCGTTGGTAAGAAAATAGATGAATTTGTTGGTATAAAAATGTAGGGAAAGGTTACCTTTAATCTTATTTTTTCTCAATGAAAAAGAAAAAAAAACTTTGATACTTATATATATATATATATATATATATATATATATATATATATATATATATATATATAAAGAACAAAACATGATTGGAGCATCAGGGGATGAAACAATGTGTTGTACTAAACATGTTTTCTAGGACATTGTATCAAATACAGTGTATGATATAGGCTCATAAAGCCATGAAATTTGTATAACGTGGATCTTTATTATTTTCTTTCTTTTATGCTATACCCATTATTTCTTATATCCTCACAATTTTGATCTCTGAAATTGTCATATTGTGCAGCAAATTTCCTTGCTTGATTAAAGTTTTATTTCATAATGATGATAACTTATACTTACCGACTATTTAAAGTAGATTCTAAATGTATCTCCTTTTTTTTAAAACTTTGCAGTTTACATATAGTCTCCAATCACACTTATATCTCATCTTTTTTAAAATAGATATCATGCCCTTCAACTTTCCAAGCAGTATCACTATTACTAGAGTCTAGAGATAAATTGATTATCAAGCATACATATTGCTTATTGTTATGTTCATGCTACCAATAATATATTAAGGTCAGTTTCCACCTTTAACGTATTGCTTCTCATAATATGCAAATCACTTCATATATCTCATAACTTCAAGACTTATTGATTATTAGGCTCACATGCTTTGCGCTCTAGAGAATTGGGTGCTTCCATCTGTACTAGAAGTTGGACTCAAATTCTTATATTGCAAAGCTCGGTTTGGATCAACGACTGTTGGAGAAAGGAATGAACATCTTAGGAATGAGAGCAATTTAAGAGTTCATATTTTAGGAAGATGGCCATACCACCAGCTGTGCACCTGACGTTAAAAGTGATCAGATTCTGTGAATATATTTTTGCGGGTTTTGATTGCACTGCCTTTGTGATTATATAGCTTTGTAATCTATTTAAAATTTAATTATTATAATGTGAAAAACAAACTGATCCCGACTATTATGCTACGAATTAATCTGGATTGAATAGTGTGACAATATTACTAATAAGTTATAATATTGTACTAACATAGTTTATCTTGATCCGCTTTTTCCATTGTTGGTCGCAAGTTGTTCTGTAAAGATCCAAAACAAACCAGTTGATGTTTAACTGCTTACATGTATGTGAACTGTACAAGAACAAATAATTTATATTACAAATAACCTATTGTGTTAGTGTTACACTGAATCAGCAATGAAGCATTATGGTTTAATTCTTTCATGGTCAAATGTCTTGGCACAAAGTCCAACGAACGTGCCTAACTACGGGTGTGTATATATGTATATATATATATATATAAAAAAGAGACTACTGACACAACATCAGAAAATAATCCTTAACATCAGTTTTGACTTCAATACAACAACTTTAACAGAGAGAACAGTTCTCCAACACGTGTAATTTGAGTTTTCTATAGATAAAGTGTTGTGTTTCTTACTTTTTCAAATTTTACATTGTACTCTACTAACCTAGAAAGAAATGATATTTTTCATATATTCCAGTGTGGTTGACACCAGAACCGGGATGGAATCATCGGATTCAGAACACACCAGTTGGAGAACTTTGAACCCCAATTAATTCATTCGTATAATATGATGTTTTGTGTAACGTTCCGCCTTTTCGACCGCTTCAAATTGATGATTAAACCAACTTAAAATGTTCAAATCGATAGATTGTTATTTAACTTACAGAGTTCAAAAACAGAATCAACACAAAAAAACACAGAATAAATAGATAATACAGTATTGAACAGCGAAATAAAACATTCATACATAGTTGGAATTTTGTATGCTTTCATACATAGTTGGAATTTTGTATGCAAGATTCCTCTATATAAAGCGGAATTTTATAACAATTTGAATACAAGAAAATATTTACTCTTTTTGAAATTTCAAAGTGCGCATCTTCGGAAATCCCCAGCTTCGCCATCTTCGAATCCTAAGCCGTAATCTTTAAATCTATAATGCTCGGGTCTGACCCAAGCATTCCATTTAATAAAAAATAAAACACTCGAGTTAGGATTTATCATAGTTCAAGTAAATTAATTTCAACAGAAACTGAAATATAAAATATAATTGTAATCCCTAACTTCCGAAGTATACATAAATTTGAATGTTTGTATAGTATGTCTATATAAGTTCTATATCAGCTTAAATTACGTAAAGCATTTGTTGACTCAGTTTAACTGGGTACCGACCTTGTGTAGTACAAATTCAAAATTAGTATAATATATGTGCTTATCGGTTTTCATTTCTTTGCCTACCAGACTGTGGATGGCGAGAATGGGTACCCTCATACATGTAAAAAGGAACCAAGATGAAAACAACAAGCAAATAAATCATAACTGTTTCAGCAAAAATCAAAGTAACTTGGAAAAACGAATTAATGCAAGATGTATATAGGATTCCAAGTCAGCATGCATTTTATAAAACACGACAACATAATAATTTATATGGCAGTACAAGACGCAAGTGGTATGTAGCATATCATGTAAATGATGACGGGGTGCAGAACAAGGTCAAATGCATATAGAAATGATTTGTTCACATAAATTATAATATACAACAAGGTAACAAAACTGGTCCAGTCGCCTACACCGGTATTTAAGGCAAAACATAGCAAGGGGTTACTTTGTAAACGTAACGTTTAAGCACGTCCTAACAAATAGCACTACCCTACGGGTTGCAGGTATGTATAATGTTTTTGCTTATTTGGAACTATATTCTTTAGCTCAGCACTAACAAAATAATATTATTTAGTTCATCACTAACAAACAGTAATCACTAATTTTCTTTGCTACTTCCCATCCTTATTTGCAGTTTCATTTTGTTTCGATGATGCTCTACCTTGGTCTTATCTGTAAAACCACCTACTTAGTTACATAACTGGATCTGAATTTGGATAAATTGCTCACTAGTGTGCATGATGAAATATTTCCTTTGCTTTTTTGAATGGTTTTGTCGACCGGTCACTGAAATGGTTATTCTTCTTGTAATACATGACCCCTCTAACTAATGCATCACTGACTAAGGCTGCGTTTGTTTTTTTAGCTGAATGATTAATGCTGAATGTTGAATGCTTATTGCTGAATTCTGATTGTTTATTGTTGAATACTGAATTGTTGTTTGTTTTTAATTTTTAACTATTTTTATTGAGACATGTTAAAAATAATAATTTTTCCTGAACTTAAATGTAATACAAGATAAATCTGACACAAATCTATCGCTAAGGAATTTTCACGATTTTCTTCTGAAACTTTGCACATATACCAAAGTCAAACCTAGATAATATCCTTGAGCTGAACAATATTAGGATGATGGACTTTGGAGAAAAAGAAATTTACTTCTTCCTTCTTCCTTTTGGCAGTAAAATTCAATGTGAGCTTTCTTTTTGCCATTGAGTTCAAAGAAACGCAAATACTTGCTGAAATTTCCGAACAGCAGCTAAAATCTGGACGCCGAGGAAATCTGCGATGGTAGACAAAGATATATTTCTGCCAATGAGAAGTATGTGGAGTAATTTATAATAAGGTGGAGATCTGAAAACCTATTCAGCGATTAATCGTAGCTGAAAAATTATCCCTGAAAAGTAGCTGAAAACCAGGTCCGCTTATTTTACTTTTTCAAAACAAACGACTTTTCTTCTTCTGATCGCTGAATTTATTAAACGTTCAGACCCAGTTTGAGAAAAAACAAACGAAGCCTAACTATTTTTTTTTCTAACCTAGCAAGGAACTGACCAGACTTCAGTAACTAGGCAGTACCCATGTGTAATTCAATGATCATGCGAAATATATATACACTACATGTACGTAAAATAAATGAGACTGCAGTGGAAATGTATGAAAAGTAGAAAATCAGTGTATGTTCCAGGCTTTCAAAACAGCAATGGTAACTACATATGTATAAGGCACTAGTATACATCCGAGACAAACCGGATAAACTAAAAATTTCCCTTCTTGGTTCACAACAAGAAAACAGGGTAATTACTTAGAATCCACTAACCTCTTTACCATTTTTTTAATTACATATGGTGTAATTACCACAGATGTAATAAAAGAAGAAAGCACTAAATTGTTGGTATACATTATATAGAAGGAATAATATTGTTATTACATGTAGAGTCAAAAGGCCAAAGGCATATTTACAAAATTTATGCTTAGCCAAGTAGGCATATAGAGTGTGACCACGTAAAACTACAAAATTGGAACTGTAGGTTATGTAGTAATCTTTGTTAATTTATCTTCCAAGCAGTTGCTTAAAAACAAGCTAGTCATCAAATATGTATTATGCAAATTATCATCTATAAGATCTAAAGGAACATGCTTTGTGTATGCAAGATAAAATCGCTAGTACAAATGGAACTTCAGATAAAATGCAAAATGAATCATGCAAATAACAAATGAGATAGTCACACTATAACCACCATGTGTAAATGGTGAACAGAGTACAATACATCAAGAATAGCATATAGACATATAACACCAACATGATAATAAAATCAGTGTCGGCGTGGCAAGACCGTAAACACAATGGAGCAAAATGGCAGCCTTGGTTCTCAGGCCATCCATAACAATTGATAAAGCAAATGGAAAAGGCATCAACTTGCTGCATTTCGAAATGTACCCAGGCAAAAACAAACATAAATGTTTGGACTAAATCAAGGCAACCAAACATCAATCAAAAGAACAAAAGAAAACTATTATTTAGTACTATTTGAAATCAAATTACTTAGAAACAAGATGAATCATAAGTCTGGAACTCACCTATGGTAGAAGAAAAAGCATACGTAACGGATTGGCTTCGATGTAACGGACTGGCTTCATCCGAGGCTTCGGAGGCGGTGCGTACTTCATAAAACGGACGGCGTCGAACTAGCAGGCTCACAACTTTGATTTGCGACAAAGCTGAACAAGACCCGGTTTTGAGTTGAATTACTTGAAGGAGGAGCAATTAGATCTCCGGTGGCCATGATTTAGGGCAGAAGGCGGAGCAAGGTTGTTCATATGCAGGAGGAGGAAGGTGGCGATTTATTTCGATTTTGGGGAAAAGGGTTTGACTGCAGTGGCCATTAAAATAAAAAAGGAAGAATGAGTTTGCTGAAGAATTTAGGGAAAAAGGCGAGATTTTTATAGAAGTAAAAAATATTGTGGATAAGGACGATGTTTTCTCAATAGGCCTTAGGTAGCCGCGAATTCGAATAAATAGGTCGGCGTGAAATTAACAGGGAAGGTTTACTTGATTTAATTTAATATTAAACATTACCGTAAACAATTGTTGAACACTCAATATTCGTACCGTTAACAATACTTTCGAACGCAATAAAATTTGACGTACCTCTATATTTCAACGTTGTGAATCCAATAAAATTAGTCTGGTCGGATTCTGACTCTGGCGACATACAACATTATTTTATTTTAATTCAATTATCGGTTCACCGTTTTTTCCCGATTGTCCATTAACAACCCTTTTCGCTTCCAAATTTAAAACATAAATTTCAATTTCTTAATATAAACAAATACATACATATCCAGGCCAATTTCCCATATATTCTCAACAAATAAAATCTTCGATTTGTTTAATGTTTATGGCATTTATTTTAAATCCAATCATTTATATTCTCCAATCGAATTCCAAATTCAATTCAAATATTCAACAATAATATTCTATTCACAACCAATCATTCTGAATTAATTATCGAGTCCAATTCATACTCAGTATATTTGATTTTTTTATTTCTAACCCAAGTATCGATATAAAATTGATCATTAATAATTAACTCTTTGAATAATTCCTTATTTGAGTTGTCAAAATTTTTGGGACAACACAATCTCCCCTCTTTAAAAATTTTCGTCCCCGAAAAGGAGAGATCGTTAGAGTTATATTACTGTATACTTGAAATTTTCATATTCTTGTGAAATTTTTCCACAACTATTTTAATTATCGATATTTTTTAAGTCATCATTCCTCTTTGTTTACCCATCATATTCAAATAACTCGAAAAATCAAATTTCTTTATAGACATCATATGTTAGTGTTTTCTTATCCATCATTCCACGTATTCCTTACAATCCATGTTCAAACAATTCTCCTTCAATCCATTTAATTTTTCCCCAACACTTATTGTAGAGTGTACATAACATCTCCTCTTCAAGTTACAAATTGTCGACTTGAAAATTTAACAAAATCTGAAATCTTTTATAATATATTTGTATTATTATTTCGAAATTCACTTTCTTAACTTATTTAATTAGGTATATTTTAAATTTCAAATTATTGATTTAAAAATACTTGATAACTCGAAGTTTGACAAGTCTATTGTCGTTCTCACAGATGTTAGGCATACGCTGGCCAGACGCACGACTAAAATTTCCAAGTACTAAATATCCTTGTTTCAACTCACAAGTGAAAATATTCAAAATTTCTGTTTATAAGGAAACATATACATAAAGTACCAATGTGATGATATGTTGACTGTTCGTGAATCACAGATACACAATGGTTTCGTCTGGATCCCTAAGAAAGCATCTGTATCCAGAGGAATTCACTTCCTTGTGAATTTCGTCATGGACAGATCAACAAAAGACATTCAAGAATCAAAAGAAAATCTAAGGTCATTGAGTGTTGACTACTCTATCTTAGGGTCACAAAAAAAAACGATGGAATTATGAAGATACTTCAAGTCACGAGGACAAACCAAGTCTCAAAGACAAATCAGGTCACGGAGACACACCAAGTCACGAAGACACAATGCTGCATCAAACAGGTGGCTCCTCATCACTAAGATATCACATACATCATTGCATGGCTCCATTCTACCTTTAGTAACTCTAGTGGTTACATTTCTTTCACTTGTAGATATGCCATGTGGACCACAGGTACACAAAGGTTACGCCTGGGTCCCCCAGAAAAAAACACCCTTAAGCTTTCACAGCTCTGCGATTACGCCATTATCACGACTGTAGATCGCAGCAGACACAATGGTTACGCTTGGTTCCCCCAAGAAACATCCGTCCGCCGTAGGCCATCTGCAGCCCTGCGAATTACGCTACACGGTCGTGTTCTTCCAGGAACAGTGACAACTCATGAGTTTTATGTCTGGACAACCTACTACCACCACCAACACATCTCAGCTAAGTTCGAATTTCAAAGAAGAAGGAAGGTACTTTCTCTGATTTGAAAACATATAGTACTTCATTTCATACTCCTCATAAATCATACTTATGTCAACTTACATAAGATCTTCTTTCCAAATCATATTTTCAAACATCTCATTTTTATCAGATTCCATTTCAAATTAATCACCTTCCAATTCAATAATTTTCAAATTCACTAAATTCTTATATATCTCTCAAATAAGTTCTGAAACGTCTGTATCAAATGTCTAAAATCGAATATCTTCAAATTTCCATTCAAATTTCAAAATTCTAGTTTTGATCTCTTGCTCAATTCAAATAGCTGATATTCTTTCAAACTAAAACTGGTTATAAGCTAAACTTCCTTCCAAATGTCCAATTATTAAGTTCATCACTTAATTCGGATCTTTATGCTCTCAAAATTCTAGAATTTTTCATTTTATAACAAATTCCTCATTCACGCATTATTACTCTTCTATATTCACATCCTTCGACCATAAATTAGCAAGCGAACAACTCCCTAAGTATCGTTCCCAAAGGCCGAAACCAACATCATATCAACACTCTGAAAGTCATCCAACTTAACTAATTCCAGTCAGTTTCTAATTTCCTTAACTTCATTTCTTAATTTCTTATCAAACATTTCTTACGCAACTCTTGGATTCAGTTTACAAATCTACTTCTCTTGCGTTCTGCCGTCCTTCACTCTTAATGTGCATCTCTTTGATCTTTAGTTCTTGCCATTCTGATTTATTAAAACCCGTTAACCTCTCACAATATTTTGAAAATCATTTTCAATTATCATATTTATTTTCTATAATTTAGAAATTCTCTTATTACCACAAGAAAACATTTCCATATATTCACAAATCTTTGTTTTCTATAGAAAATATACCTTATTCTCATGGAAAACATTTCTAAATTCGTTATTTGGATTAAAACAGATGCTAAATAAAACAACGTTATTCACATTGAACTGTTGACGCTCATTAGCTTACTTCACTTAACTAACTCTTGTTATCGAATCTTAACCATTTCTTAGTCAACAATGAAGTAAATCAAGTTGGGGTATAATTATCTCTCAGACCTTAACTGAACAACATTATTAACTTTGAAATAGATAAAATTCACAACTTCAAGTACGAAGAAAACTTGTAATTTTCAAATTCAAGTTAAGAGTTCACCTTTATTTTTAGAAATTGTTGATTATAACAATAATTCATGCCTTCGAAATATTTAACTTTAAATTATACTTTATTCATTAATCTGAACAATTAATTTTTAAATTTTGATTATAACGGAAAGCAAATAATATTTTTCTAAAATTTAGCATAATTGACCCTATGCATAGCCTTCTTTCGAATAATCTCTTACTCTATAATATATTCCGAACTTCGGAAAAATCTCATTTAACATATATTCTAAACTTCAGAATAACCTCAACATACTGCTTAATTTCATTTCCTCGATCCCAAATTTTCATTTGCAACTTTTTTGCTTTCACACGTTATTTACTTCTAAAAAGTAAATATTATTCCTTTTACAGGAAACTGGATCGTTACATCAAATTAACTTTGATTTCATTTAAATATCAATTCAAATCTCTTTAAAATCTTTATCCAGATTTTGCTTCATTCATAATTCTCGTTTACCCTTCACTTTTTGTTAATTAATTCACAAGTTTATAACTTACTATCGAATTCATGTATTCGATTATACATTACTGTTTTAAAACCAATTATAATTTATCTTTCCCCTTTCTGAATAATCTAAATAAATTAGTAATATAATTTGACACAATCGAATTCCAATTATAACCCTCTTGATTTTATTTTCATTAATTTATATTATGAATATCGAAATAAACTTCATCGTTTCATCTTTGAAACGATTCCAAATTCCTTTTTCATTAAATTCTCATCTGAATTCTTATTTCCGATAAATTTTAGTTGTCTTTGATTGCTAAAATTTACTATTACAGAAATTTATTCGTTGATATACTTATCTTCCTTTGATACCATTCGATGATGGATCCGTGATTCAAACCTAAGGTGACTTATCGAAGAAAAGCTCTGGCCAATCGAAATCCAAAGACAGGGGATTCCAAAAAAAAATCAAATCTTAAAATATTTAATTTTTTCTCCGTTGTATTAGTTTCAAAATAGTAGTTTCAAATTTATATTATATTTCCAAAATAATTCACTTTCGAAACTTATTTTAAAATTATTTACACTTTCCGAAATTTATTTTTTTGAAACCTTTTTAATTTCAAAATCTGCTTTTCTAGTGTCGACCCTAATCATTTAAAACCCGATAAGCTAAGCTTTTAGTAAACCAAAGCTCTGATACCACTTGTAATGTCCCGCCTTTTCGACCGCTCTAAATTGGTGATTAAACCAACTTAAAATGTTCAAATCGATGGACCGTTATTTAGCTTATAGAGTTTAAAAATAGAATCAACACAAAAAAACAAAGAATAAATATATAATACAGTATTGAACAGTGAAATAAAACTTTAATACATAATCATAATTTTGAATACAAGATTCCTCTATATACAGCGGAATTTTATAACAATTTGAATACAAGAAAACATTTGCTGTTTTTGAAACTTCAAAGTGCGCGTCTTCGGAAATCTCCAGCTTTGCCAATCTTCGAATCCTAAGCCGTAATCTTTAAATTTGTAATGCTCGGGTCTAACCCAAGCGTTCCATGCAAAAACATAAAACAGTCGAGTTACGATTTATCATAGTTCAAGTAAATTAATTTAAACAGAAACTGAAATATAATAGTAATCCCTAACTTTCGAAGTATACATGAATTTGAATGTTTGAATAGTATGTCTATATCAGTTCTGTATTAGCTTAAATTTACGTAAAGCATCTGCTGACTCAGTTTAACTGAGTACCGATCTTGTGTAGTACCAATTCAAAATTAGTATAACATCTATGCTTATCAGCTTTCATATCTTTACCTACCAGACCGCGGATGGCGAGAATGGGTACTCTCATACATGTAAAAAGGAACCAAGACGAAAACAGAAAGCAAATAAACAGTAATTGTTTCAACAAAAATCAAGGTAACTTAGTGTAACGACCTGAAAAGTTCTGATCCTGATTATCGATAATAATACATATTACGTATCACATATCAACTAACCAAACTCAGAAATTAACAGATCGTTAATAGAAAGAAGTTAGAGGGTGAGAACTAGAAAGAATGAAAGTTAGAATAGAAGAAAAAGAAGAACTGGACACAACAGAATCAGAGTATCACGATTCTCACAGTGGAACTGAATAAAATATATTATAATAATGTTTAAATACAAATAAATATCAATCTAGCGGAGTGCTTGCATCTCATGCTCCACATATATAGTATACAAACAAAACTGCGGGCACTTACTAGAGATTGGATTCCGACTATGACAAGGTATGGAACCACCTACCGATAGTGTATCTCTAGAGGGAATACATTTGATACAACAAGAACGTCTTGCAACCTGTCCCATACATGACCGACCACTCATTTCGCTTGAGTGTATCGAATGTATATCACCAACGGTTGGGAGCTACCCACCGGTTCCCGAAAAGGGACAGAATCGAAAATAGATTAAAGAATGAAATGAATTTTCTCTAAATAGGTGATTATACACCCTAATGAGAGCAACCCACATAACCATGCTGCCTGCCCGATTTTGTCATTTCCCGGTTGATGAGGCTTGAGGTTAGAATTTACCTTTAGAACATCTAGATGCCATTTACTTTGAATGCCACATTGTCAGATCCATCAAATCACTAATTAACGTCCACAAGTATACTTTGGATGTAAAAGAAGGTCTATTCTTTGCCATCAACTTAGTATATTTGTAAAAATCAATGTACGTTGTTTTCAGTAAATACTCTGTTAGAAATTCGTCCATTCAAGTCATCCAGGAACATGATGAACCGAAGGAACTATCCTATTGCATCCAATATAGGAATCACCCCATGGATCAGTAGCGAGTAGTCCTTGCAAAATCCGGGGAACTCAATCATGAAAGAATTTCAAGTTATAATAACTCCAGTGGCCAAACCAGAGAAATTAAAACAAGCAGTTCTATCGTTCATGAAGATCTATGGTCTTCAATTCGTTTATTTTCTATAAGTATCCTGCAAGTTAGTTTATGTAAAGCTAGTTCGAAGTGGTTTTAGGTCCAGATCCCATCCCGGACCCTTCGAAATGACACGTAAGGGATATTTATTTGATAGTCGGTGTTTTAACTATCAAATTTAAACGGTGTAAAATCATTCATATGAATTATTTTATATCATATAAAATGTTTATACATGATATTTAATTCAATTAACTTATACAACCTTAATCCTAATTCCATAATAGTAATTAATGAAAGTTGAAAATACAATCAAAACAGAACAAAACACGTTGACGGTTTATTTTATCTAATTTAGATTTAGTTGATCCCTTCACGGCATATTAGATAATTTACAACAATAACTCAGTACAACAATAACATTCAATAGTTTTTCAACATTTAAATTCCAAATTAATAACCGTTTGGAATATGGTATATATCTCCAGTACAATTAATTTCACATCATATTTATTCCAAATTCCTTTGAAATAAATTAATTGTTTAAATCCAACATTTATTTTATTTAAACCTTCCTTCTGTTTCCAATAAATACAGGTATGATTATTTGGGACTTCGAACTTCAGTTCACACAACGATGTCTATTCCCGTGATTTTGAAATAGCTTCCTGATCCTCTGTTTTTATTTATCTCTATATAAATTTATATATTTATCAATTATCTATGTTAAAATCAATTTTATTAAAACTGATTTAATTTCAGTAACATGAATTTTCTTGATCCGCTACGGTCAAATTCCAGGTACATATCCGAAACTTGATTAATCATTCTGTGTAAATTGTTTAGACGAATTTCCTATTTCTTAAATTTTGTATGAAATGTTTATATTATACATATAACAACTTAAATTTTTAAATAAAAAAATTTTCCTTCTCTAATTATTCCTCGACCGAAGGCCAATAACCTGCAATAACAAGCTTGCCTACTGCTCCCAGCTGAACCGTTCAGCAAAACCAATGATCCATCTGAAATTATCCCCTTTTTTATTATTTATTTATTTATTTATTTTTCCTTTAAACATTAGGATTTAAACAACAGAGTAATTTCTCTTTTCCTTTTATTTATTATTTACTATTTCAGGCCCAATCTGGCCCGTGAGCCTAGAAGCCCACGTACTACATTTTCCTCCCCGTCCACGTTCTTCTTTTTACTCTTGCGGGCTTTCTTCTTATGATCCGCTTGCTTACTCCCATTTTCTTTTCGCTTGCCACACACTAAAACGCAAAGTAAATATGGGTTTGGCAAACCAAACATGGAATGAACATCATGGAAACACAACAACATATGGTAAGAATTTTATTTCCTTCCTCCTCTCTTTCCCAAATTTCTCCTCTTCTTCCTATCACCTACAGTATCATTCCACCGTGTACAAATGTGCAGCGTTTACGTGCACCATTGCGTCAATTATGATCTCTCCGCCTGGTAGCTGCTACAAACTCCACCTTTCCTTAATCCATTTCCGACCATAAAATATTGTTTCTTCAATTATTTCAAAATTTGGTGTTTCAACGGACCCTTCACCAAAAACCGTCTTCGCTAAATCGCCTTGAACTCCCACCACCAACGTCCAGTTGTCACCGTACTTCAGCAATTCGAGGCTGACTCTTGCCTCTTCCTGACGCCCTTTGTGCGCATCACTACTTCCCTCCGACCAGGTTGCAGTTCACCTCTAAACAATCCCTTCTCAAAACAGTAAACAACCCCAATTAAATTCAAATCTTCATGCTAACTTGATTAATAATTATTATTGTATTTTTTTTATCCTAGACTACTTACACCCCTCTGACTCCACCGCCACTGTAACGACCCGTATTCTACGCATCATAGGACCGTAGAATATTTGTTTCTTTCACATATGAAGTCGTATGGACATGTAACTTTGGGAGACGACTATTGGGATCATTTCTCATGTTTATGATTTTTCCAGATTTTTAAATGACCATTTTACCCCTAATTGGTACTGTTTTGGCCATATCTTTTGATTGGAAAGGAATTTTGACCTGAAACCACTTCCATTGGCTCCGGATGATGGTTTACAATTCCGTAAAGTGGTCACAATAGCCAAACGGACTCACCGTTTGGGAGATATGGCTGAAACAAGTTTCAGATGGTGAAAAACAGCTTAATTGGGCTTAACCGGGTGATTAACAACTAGGCCCGATGTGGGATTTCGGGATTAGGGTAAGGAGGAGGCTGAAATCAGTTAGAGAACGATCTTATCCTCATTTCCCAGCCGCCACTTTCTTTCTTGCAACCCTAGCAATGGCCTCCAACACCCAAATTACCTTCTAACCACTTTCTAATCAAGTTTTGGCTTAATCTACATCAAATTAAGGAGAGGAAACACGAAAGCAAGGCTAGAACTGTTGTTAGACATCAGTATTCGCCCAAATCAGCAAGGTTTCAGTTCTGAGAATTTCGTTTGTGGCCAAGATGAGCGATTAACATCGTTTTGACACTAATTACAGTTAATTAAGGGTAATTAGTGAAGATTAGCGAATTTATACATTGATAAATTCTGGAAAAATATCTATAAATTCGAAAATAATATTTTATGCCTCTGGTAGAAATTTGGTTTAATTTGGTTAAGTTATGTTAACCCTATGATTAGTTTTACTTAAACATGCTTTAGGGAAAATAAGGGGTTTTGGGTATATTTGATCCATTTTGACATGTAAATTCATTGTTTTGGTGTTTGTGGTTAGTTTGTTATGTTGCTATGACTGTTTGGGATGATTTTTGATTGATTAGTATAGTTAGATTTGTCGAAAACATCGTCGAATGGCGTAAACAAGTTGCTGGAAAAGTTGCAGAAAGTTGTGCAGGGTTTCGGGTCGGATATGGGCTCGGATCGGATTGGAGACCTGGGCAAGGAACCCAACCCAAACTGGAGTCTGGCACAAACGAGGCTTGGCAAAAAGGAAGGCCATGTTGGTTAAGCTGGGGATCAGATCGACTTAGGGACGGAGGGCTCGGATCGGAACTTGACACTTGGGAGAACTGACAAGAGGGAAGACCACGCTAATTGAACTAGGATCGGATCAGATGAAGAAGGAGGGATCGGATCGGAGCACGTGAAGAACGAGGGAGCGGATCGGAGCGGAAGCACGAACTGGAAGGGAGATGGCACCCGACCCGACCCGGAGGAGGACACCCGACCCGACCCGAAGTGGGACACCCGATCCGAACCGATGCAACGCTGTGGACCTGAACCGAACCGGTACAAGGGAAGACTACGAACAAAGCCAATTCAAAGTAGAGGACCCGACCCGAACCGATGGCTAGGAGGGGAACCCGACCCGACCCAGTATTGACCAATAACACGAGATGCAAAGGTAGTCCAATATGGGAAGTTAGAGCTCAGGATCCAGTTGGGAACCAGTGAGTTCACTTCATGATTGGGCTTTGCTGCGGGACGTGTGCCAAGGGGCAGTCGATGTTTATGACTTTGGATCACTATGTATGGGAAGTACGTGAACGGATTCAGGGCTGAAATGGCCTAGGTACGACTAAAGGGCTATAAACCAATGAAGTGGGGTCATTTGTAAAGATTTGGTCATGACTTCACGTGGTAAGCTTGGTAGTAGCAGTAGTTGTAAAAGTCGAACTCCGTCACTACTTCGATGGGTCTAGTGATTGACAGTGGTGGACATCGTATGCTTTACACACTGAGTGAGGGATGTGAGGATGGTTGCTATGGTTGATTTGTTTGCTATCATTATGACATGCACACCCCACCCCCGTATTCTTTACACTATTTATTATGGCACCTTAGAGTACTGTACGGTATGTGGTACTAACTCTTTGGTTGTAGGTCCAGGTTCAGGTATGGTTTAGTATACCTGTTATTGTTCTGCTTAGATGCTTATCGCTCATACCAGGCTTTATGTCTGACCCAGAGTTTTATGTCTCCTCTTATTACTCTGGGTGCTCACACGAGCAGACTAGAGGCATGTTAGCTGGTGATGCACGGGTAGATGATCCGGAGACGAGCAGGAGGCTTCCACGTAATATATATAGTATTCTCCCTGTGTTGTTGAAGATCACTGCTTGGGCATTAGTGGTGCATCTTCTACTTTAGCTTTCTTTTGTTTAGAGACAGTAAATTTGAAAAGTTGTAATAAGCTGTATTTGGATTTCCGCTGCTCTGATGTTGATGTTGATTTTAGTTATTAGCTTATGCACTGTCTCACCTGTTTTATGTCAAGTATGTTATTATTATTATATTTTACTCCATGCGCTGTGAGACATTCTACAGGTTCTTGATTAGTTCGTTCCCTTCTTTCCTTTCTTCTGACGACCATCCCGTGCTAGTTGGGCATGTATACAGCGCACTTTCGGAGGAAATGCAGGCTGGTGCGGGGAGGGCCGTCACACTTGGTATCAGAGCTCTAGGTTGCGTAGTTAACCTAGGGAAGTTATCAGGGAGGGATAATATACGTATACGAGAGAGCGTATTTGTGATTATTTTGGTTTTTAAAAGCTATATATATATATACTATTAGTAGTATAAGAATGAAGTCGTGCTGCACTAGCACCACTATGGGGTCGTTAATCGTTTCCCTTTACAGATTGACGATGAGCCGATATGTTAGAGGTACCGATAGAGGGGCCAATAATGGGAATGCTGCTGACATGAGGACGATGTTTACTAACCTCATGAGGGAGATGCTTAGGGATGTGCAGAGGGCAGGTCCCAATGGTGGAAATGGTGGTGGTCCAATAGTGCAGGCGCCGAGAGTCGACTTCGCCAAGCTGAATAAGGATTATACTAGCCTTGGTGGGAAGCCGTTCCATGGAACGGAGTCGGCTACGGATGTTCAGGATTGGTTGGATAGTTGCGAACGTATCTTCGATGATTTGGGTATCGAGGATGCGATGAAGAGAAAGCTAGCGTCCCGTCAACTGCAAGGGCGGGCAATGAATTGGTGGAATGCTATAAAGGCAGCTACTCCCGAAGATCAGATTACTTGGGAGCAGTTTAAGGTTTGCTTTAGCGAGAAGTTCATTCCAGCTGCTCAGAAGTCAGTGTTGTTTAAGAAATTCTTGAAGCTCAAGCAGAATGGCAGAGCTGTCTCGGAGTATATTGCTGAATTCGATACTTTGTTGAAGTATAGGTTATCTCATATTGATACTGCCGAGAAGAAGAATGAGAAATTCATAACTGGTTTGGATCAGTACTTGGGGGAAAGGCTTATTAACCACATCGATGAGACGTTTGAATCGATTGTGGGGAAAGCATTGAGATCAAAAAGTCTCTACCCTAAGCCGAAGATTGAGGTTGCATCTGCAGATGAGCCAAAGCCACAAGCAAGTGGTGGAGGCAAGGGTGGTTCCCAGAATAAGAGGAAGCAGAATCAGACTAAGGATGGCCAGAAGAAAAAGAATAAGCAAGATGTTGAGTGCTTCAGCTGTGGTAAGAAGGGCCATTATGCTAGTAATTGTCGGGCCAAGCCAGCAGATAGGAAGTGCTTCAACTGTGGCCAAATGGGACATCACAAGGACAAGTGTCCGCAACCCCCTAAAGAAAAGCAAATGGTGAAAGCCTACGCCCTTAATGCTATTCCTTCTTCGTCGAATGCCCCAAGTGCAGCGGAGAAGAGAAAGAATGTCATCATTCAAGGTATGCTTTCTGTTTATGATGTTCCTGTTAGAGTTTTGTTTGATACCGGAGCTTCCAGTTCTTTCATATCTAGTGACCTGGTAGATAGGTTGGGATTGGAGCCCGAGATTGTCGATAGACCTTTAGTAGTGACGAACCCGGTTGGTGGTTCGACTAGCCTTAGCATGATTTGTCGTAATGTGGTCTTATCGAGTCATGGATGCATGTTTGTTTGTGATTGCTTTGATTTGGGCTTTACTGGGTTTGGCATTATTTTGGGAGTAGATTGGCTCCGAAGATACGGGGTGGTGGTAGACTGTGAGGGCTTTTTGGTGACAGCTAGAGCGGATGATGGGCAGAGGATAGTGTTTGGTGGTCTACCCAGTAAGGGGGTATTGGCTAGTTTTCTAAACTCCCTCGACATTCCGCATAGTGAGTTGTCAGGTTTGCCCGTGGTTGGCCAGTATCCTGATGTTTTCAAAGAAGTGACCGGGCTTCCACCACACCGAGAGATTGAGTTCCGTATTGATTTGGTAAAAGATGCCAGACCTATAGTGATGCCACTTCGTCGTATGGCACCAAGGGAGCAGCGAGAGCTCGAGGTGCAAGTCAGCGATCTTTTGAAGAAGGGATTTATCAGAAGGAGTGTTTCTGAATGGGGAGCACCAGTTGTGTTTGCTACCAAGGCGGATGGTTCCCTTCGTTTGTGTGTAGACTACCGCGAGTTGAATAAAGTGACGAGGAAGAACAAGTATCCTCTACCACGGATAGATGATTTGTTCGATCAGTTGGGTGGCGCGAGAGTATTTTCTCAGTTGGATCTCGCAACAGGTTTTCATCAGCTTAGAGTGGAAGCTGAGAGTATAGCTAAAACGACATTTCGGACGCCGTCTGGGTTTTATGAGTGGTTGGTCATGCCATTCGAGCTGACCAATGCCCCAACATATTTTGTGGATCTTATGAATAGGGTATTCAGAGATCAGTTGAATAAGTATGTCCTTGTGTTCGTTGATGATATTTTGGTCTACTCTAGGACAGAGGAAGAACACAAGGAACATTTAAAAATAGTGATGGAGGTGTTGAGAAAACACCAATTGAAAGCAAAGTTTTCTAAGTGTCACTTCTGGAGGAGGGAAGTGAGGTTCTTGGGCCATGTTGTATCAGAGAATGGTATTGCCGTGGACCCGGCGAAGGTGGCTACGGTACAAGATTGGCCTACGCCCAAGAATGCAACAGATGTAAGAAGTTTCTTGGGGTTAGCTGGATATTATCGTAAGTTTATCCAAGGTTTCTCCAAGATAGCAGCACCATTGACCCAGTTGACCAAGAAGAATCAAGCTTTTGTCTAGGATGAAAGGTGTGAGAATACATTCAAGAGTCTAAAGGACAAGTTGACATGCGCACCAGTGTTAGTCATTCCTAAGGGGAATGAAGAGATGATGGTATACACGGATGCCTGTGGTACCGGACTGGGTGCTGTATTGATGCAAGGCGGTAGGGTTGTAGCTTATGCAAGTCGGCAATTGAAACCACACGAGAAAAGGTACCCTACCCATGATTTTGAATTGGCAGCGATCGTGTTCGCGTTGAAGATGTGGAGACACTATCTCTTGGGAGAAAGATTTGAGTTGTTTACGGATCATAAGTCATTGAAGTATCTTTTCTCTCAGAAGGATCTAAATCTCCGGCAACAAAGGTGGTTAGAATTCTTGGCTTCCTATGATTTTGACATCGCATATACACCGGGAAAGGGCAATGCGGTGGCTGATGCATTGAGTAGGAGACATGCCAGTTTAGGGGCTATGTTTCTTGAATAGAAGCAACTGGAGTACATCGCTGGGTATGATTTCAGACCAAAGTGCGAATTGGATCCAGAAATGTTAGCAAGTTTGACGATCAGACCCACTTTGATTGAGCGGATCGACTCTAGTCAGAGGGACGATCCTAACCTATTGGAAATCATCTCCAAGTTAGAGATGGGTATCGATGAGGAGATGAACAAGTATGGGCTTGATCGAGATGGATGGCTTAGAAAGAATGGAAAGCTTGTTGTACCTAATGTCAATGGATTGAGAGATGAAATGCTTAGAGAATGTCATCACTCAAAACTGACTATACACCCCGGTGGTAACAAGATGTATCGAGATATGAAGCAGACCTACTACTGGGAAGGGATGAAAAGAGACATTGGGAAGTTTATATCCAAGTGCATGAATTGCTAGCTAGTTAAAGCCGAGCAAAAGAAGCCTAGTGGGTTGTTGCAACCATTAGAGATTCCCGAATGGAAATGGGAGAAAGTCTCGATGGATTTCATCGATGGTTTACCAAGGACTAGATCGGGACATGATAGCATTTGGGTAATCGTGGATCGATTGACTAAGAGTGCAAGATTCATACCAGTCAAATCGACCAGAACGGCAGCTAAGTTAGCAGAATTGTATATGAAGTGGGTAGTGAGATTTCATGGAGTACCTAAAAGCATTGTGAGTGACTGAGACCCATTATTCACTAGTGGGTTTTGGAAGAGCTTACAAGAGGCTCTAGGGTCAGAGTTACATCTCAGTACCGCATATCATCCTCAGACCGACGGTCAGACGGAGAGGGTGAATCGTATTTTGGAAGATCTCTTGAGAGCATGTATATTGGATTTTGGTGGATCATGGGATGACCATTTGCATCTAGTAGAGTTTGCATATAATAATAGCTACCAATCCAGTATCGGTATGGCTCCATATGAAGCTTTGTACGGAAGACCGTGCAACTCACCATCATGTTGGATAGAGACTGGCGAGAAGTTTATGCTTGGACCAGATGTGGTGAGGGAAACTTCAGATAAAATCAAGACCATTCAACAACGAATGAAAGCTGCCCAAGATAGGCAGAAGAGTTATGCTGATAAGAGGAGAAGAGACTTAAAATTCTCCGTTGGTGACTTGGTGTTTGTCAAGATTTCTCCGTTGAAGAGCGTGATACGATTTGGCAGGAGAGGCAAGTTAGCACCAAGATTTGTTGGCCCATTCCCTGTTCTTGAACCAGTCGGGAATTTGGCATATAGAGTTGACTTACCAGAGAAGATGGCAGGAGTTCACAATGTATTTCATGTTTCCCAACTAAGGAAGTTCGTCCAGGACTCAGATATGACTATTTCACCTGATCAGTTAGAGGACTTCGAAGTAAAACCCGAGGCGGTTGGGAACCGCAAGGCGGCCCGTATTGTCGAGCACGACATGAAGCAACTTCGAAGGAAGGCGGTGAAGCTAGTCAAGGTTCAGTGGAGCGAGGACGAGAATGATTGTACTTGGGAGACAGAGGAGAACATTAGGAAGACATATCCAGAACTCTTTGCCTGGTAAGATTTTAACTTCGATTTAGTTTTCCGCATGCTAGGATAGGCTTGTTTGCTTGTTTTGCATGTTTGATTGTTGTATGTGGTTGTTAGGCATGCGGGATCTTTTGTATGTTTTGGGTTAAGGAATTTCGGGGACGAAATTTCTTAAGGGGGGGGGGGGGGGGAGTAACGACCCGTATTCTACACATCATAGGACCGTAGAATATTTGTTTCTTTCACATATGAAGTTGTATAGACATGTAACTTTGGGAGACGACTATTGAGATCATTTCCCATGTTCATAATTTTTCCCGATTTTTAAATGACCATTTTACCCCTAGTTGGTACTGTTTTGGCCATAACTTTTGACTGAAAAGGAATTTTGACCTGAAACCACTTCCATTGGCTCCGGATGATGGGTTACAATTCCGTAGAGTGGTCACATTAGCCAAACGGACTCACCGTTTGGGAGATATGGCTGAAACAAGTTTCAGATGGTGAAAAACAGCTTAATTGGGCTTAACCGGGTGCTTAACAGCTAGGCCCAATGAGGGATTTCGGGATTAGGGTAAGGAGTAGGCTGAAATCAATTAGAGAACGATCTTATCCTCATTTCCCAGCCGCCACTTTCTTTCTTGCAACCCTAGCAATGGCCTCCAACACCCAAATCACCTTCTAACCACTTTATAATCAAGTTTTGGCTTAATCTACATCAAATTAAGGAGAGGAAACACGAAAGCAAGGCTAGAACTGTTGTTAGACATCAGTATTCGCCCAAATCAGCAAGGTTTCAGTTCTGCGAATTTCGTTTGTGGCCAAGGTGAGTGATTAACATCGTTTTGACACTAATTACAGTTAATTAAGGGTAATTAGTGAAGATTAGCGAATTTATACACTGATAAATTCTGGAAAAATATCTATAAATTCGAAAATAATATTTTATGCCTCTGGTAGAAATTTGGTTTAATTTGGTTAAGTTCTGTTAACCCTATGATTAGTTTTACTTAAACATGCTTTAGGGAAAATAAGGGGTTTTGGGTATATTTGATCCATTTTGACATGTAAATTCATTGTTTTGGTGTTTGTGGTTAGTTTGTTATGTTGCTATGACTGTTTGGGATGATTTGTGATTGATTAGTATAGTTAGATTTGTCGAAAACGTCGTCGAATGGCGTAAAAAAGTTGCTGGAAAAAGTTGCAGAAAGTTGTGCAGGGTTTCGGATCGGATCGGATATGGGCTCGGATAGGATTGGAGACCTGGGCAAGGAACCCGACCCGAACCGGAGTCTGGCACAAACGAGGCTTGGCAAAAAGGAAGGCCATGTTGGTTAAGCTGGGGATCGGATCGACTTAGGGACGAAGGGCTCGGATCGGAACTTGACACTTGGGAGAACTGGCAAGAGGGAAGGCCACGCTAATTGAACTGGGATCGGATCAGATGAAGAAGGAGGGGTCGGATCGGAGCACGTAAAGAACGAGGGAGCGGATCGGAGTGGAAGCACGAACTGGAAAGGAGATGGCACCCGACCCGACCCGGAGGAGGACACCCGACCCGACCCGAAGTGGGACGCCCGACCCGAACCGATGCAACGCTGTGGACCCGAACCGAACTGCTACAGGGGAAGACTACGAATAGAGCCAATTCAAAGTAGAGGACCCGACCCGAACCGATGGCTAGGAAGGGAACCCGACCTGACCCAGTATTGACCAATAACCCGAGATGCAAAGGTAGTCCAATATGTGAAGTTAGAGCTCAGGATCCAGTTGGGAACCGATGAGTTCACTTCATGATTGGGCTTTGCTGCGGGACATGTGCCAAGGGGCAGTCGATGTTTATGACTTTGGATCACTATGTATGGGAAGTACGTGAACGGATTCAGGGCTGAAATGGCCTAGGTACGACTAAAGGGCTATAAACTAATGAAGTGGGGTCATTTGTAAAGATTTGGTCTTGACTCCATGTGGTAAGCTTGGTAGTAGCAGTAGTTGTACAAGTCGAACTCCGTCACTACTTCGATGGGTCTAGTGATTGACAGTGGTGGACATCGTATGCTTTACGCACTGAGTGAGGGATGTGAGGATGGTTGCTATGGTTGATTTGTTTGCTATCATTATGACATGCACACCCCACCCCCGTATTCTTTACACTATTTATTATGGCACCTTAGAGTACTGTACGGTATTTGGTACTAACTCTTTGGTTGCAGGTTCAGGTATGGTTTAGTATACCTTGTTATTGTTCTGTTTAGATGCTTATCGCTCATACCAGGCTTTATGTCTGACCCAGAGTTTTATGTCTCCTCTTATTACTCTGGGTGCTCACACGAGTAGACTAGGGACAGGTTAGCTGGTGATGCACGGGTAGATGATCCGGAGACGAGCAGGAGGCTTCCACGTAATATATATAGTATTCTCTCTGTGTTGTTGAAGATCACTGCTTGGGCATTAGTGGTGCATCTTCTACTTTAGCTTTCTTTTGTTTAGAGACAGTAAATTTGAAAAGTTGTAATAAGCTGTATTTGGATTTCCGCTGCTCTGATGTTGATGTTGATTTTAGTTATCAGCTTATGCACTGTCTCACCTGTTTTATGTCAAGTATGTTATTATTATTATATTTTACTCCATGCGCTGTGAGACATTCTATAGGTTCTTGATTAGTTCGTTCCCTTCTTTCCTTTCTTCTGACGACCGTCCCGTGCTAGTCGGGCATGTGTACAGCGCACTTTCGGAGGAAATGCAGGCTGGTCGGGGCGGGCCGTCACAGCCACCAACCCCGATCAACTCCATCGGCCCAAATTGACCAGAGTTTTATTTTTCATCATTCGAAAATTCACACCACATAGACTATTAAAAATCCTAACCTTGATAGATATTAAAATTCATGAATTTTCAAGATGATACTATCCATATACCTGAATTTTATAAATATGATGTTTGAAAAATTCAAATGTTAATACTCTTCTACTGTATTTTAATATATTCAGGTGATATTAGTTCTTAATCCGGTTGTAACATATTTTAAGATGTTCAGCAGACAAAACACTCAACTTTAATACAGATCTAAAACTCTGAAACGAATTAAAGATTGAGTTGTTGATTTTTAAATTTATAGAAGCAGTATTTTTCTCTACTGCTAAAATAGACCGTCCTATTCAAAAGGGTTTTCAGTAAATTAAATTCACATGAACAACATGTATGTTATTGTATACCCAGTGGCATCTTTAGGTAGATATCAGTATGGATATACTACATATCGAATCTCTATCATAGCTTTTGGATAAGGAAGAATAGTGTTCATTGACTAATTTGTTTTGGTTTTCTTATGATTTTGACTTGAAACTGGTTTTAGATCATCCGCAAGCCATAACCAAGTAACTTTAATGTTCATCAAACTTGCTATATCAAACTGGAAATCTGGGTTGTTGATTTTTTTTTCTTGAATTTAGAGAATGTATATATTCTCTACTGTAAACACAGAGAGTTTCCAAACTTGTTTATACTGATTTACTCTAGCAGTAACAACATATAGATGCTGTTAACCATTTAGTAGCAACTATACAGATTTGAACCCAATACATATATGTATTCCTTGGAAGCAGATTTTGAAAGATTAAAGTTAAAGTCTTTTACTACACATATACACTACCGTCTTTCATATATTTTCTATTTTACTTACTATTATTTTATTCAGTCTAAGGTCTCATGTTTCTGGTTTTCCCCCACCTTAACTTAAGGGTTTAAATCCAACATTTCATATTAACACAGATATGGGTTTTCATCTTTTAGGATTTAACATTAATGGCGAAGAGATTTATGTGTCTACTCACTAAATAAATTTACTGCTGCTGACATTTGGTTCACTGCTCTCGCTTATGCCTCTCAAATTTTCCAAAGTATACCTCAAAGTCTTCAACCATTTCTATTTCATATTTTGTTATTATTTTACATTTGATTTCCAGATTTAGTGCTCTATTTTGCCAAATGTTTCAGCCATTTTAGTTTTAGTCCAGGTTATACATTTCCGATTTTACATGAGGCTTTAATCAACACAATGCAATATATTCATAACATCTATTGCATATATATTTGCATCCAAATATATACCCATCGATGATAGATTTAAATTGGAAAAAGAAGTTTACTCACTAAATTGTATGCTTACTACAACTATAAATTTCCTAACCTTATTCAATAGGATGGGAACACTGAACATATTGGCATACATATGTATGACTTAAATGTAGAAACAATGTCAAAATTAAAGTGTTTACTCACAACATAATAGCTCACTTGTCTTGCCATTTATTTCCTGTTTTTGTCTCTGTCCTTCGGCCATTTTTAGTTCCGGTTCTCTTCATTCTCATTTGTTATTATAGTGAACTAGTGTGTGTGTGTGTGTGTGTGTTTATGAGGGTTTTTGGTGTGTATTTATAGAAGAAAACTCTAGACTTAAGGACTAGGCATGTGGGTATGAGGGTATGCTTGCAGCAGCTATCCAGTGAGGTGATGCATGATTTAAAACTTCTGTACAGTCTATTTCTTTGCCACTAAGCAAACTAGTATACCCTGTTTTTGTTTCAGAATTCCACATGTCTTTGTACCTTATATGTATTCACAAAACAAACTTGGCACGTTAGTAAAATAGCCTATTCGCTGGCATTGATTTTCTTTCTATTCGGCAGTCCTTGTATACAGACTTGCACATGGAATGAGATTGTTTAAATCTTTCCATCTCGGTTGGTTGGCATCTATAGTGATGTGCGCATTGCTAGAACTGTGTTGTATCTATAGGATATCCAAACTTGCAGACCTACCCTTGTGCTTATGTAAGACGTTTACTTCCTTTCTGATGCTAATGCCTAGGCCCTCTTTTCTAATAAATGCCTAAGTTCCTATTTTCAATATTAGCACATTAGCAGGCTTACATTAGCAGGTTATGTTTTCCTGTCACCTTATTTTGCTTACATTCTATTTCATTTTGGTTAATCTTAATGTATACATTTATCTTAATATATGACGCATATAGTTTTAAATTTATACTTGTCTTATATATAAACATATATGTTTATTTTCATATATATTAAATATGCACATACTACACTTTATATTTATAAATTTATAAACAAGTTTTAAATCCTATGCTTAGATTTATGTGATCTGCATACATATATGTATATATTTTCTCCACATACGTACTTAATTTAACTATAACAAATGTTTGGAATATGCTTGCCTCTTTTGTTTTTGTATTTAAAGTCATGTTCTTCTTATGTGAAGTCGAATTGATATTTCACCTCAAATATCTTTACTAGTTACTTTATGTAATTCTATGTACATGATTTATAAATCAAGTTTTTAGATGCAACAAAAGTTGTTTTAAACCATAACACTTGATTATATATGTGTATATAACAAGTTAATATAGGCATATGGTATTAAAACAATCATTCTTATGTTAACAGAGTTTGATCTTATAAATGTTATAAATTAATGTATCTCTTGTACGTATTTTGTAATTGCTTGCTTAAGAAGTCTATTTTCATATGAGTTTTAAAAGTAGTTAAACACATGAACAAATGATAAACATTAATTATTTATTTTATATACATGTATAACACTGACTAAGGAATTTTAAATCATCAAAATATATTTATTTGTAATATCCCTGGTATTTTCCCCAAATATATAAATCTTTATTTATTAAATTAAATTAAATTATCTGTACAATCTATATATTATAGGTTAGTCCAAAAACTGGGCCATTACAATCTAGCCGCCTTAAAAGAATTTCATCCTCGAAATTACAGAGTAGCGAGGAGACTACAATTATATTTAAAATCATAAATTATATTAAAACACATATACGGGTCATCCCCTAACAACCATAGCAAACCAGGAAACCAAAATAAATAGGTTATCTACCAAACGTTTCACAGAAATCAAAAAATTGGCTATCAATCATAGTCATTTTCAAAACTAGACATATTTGTTATTAATTAGAAAACATTTTTATTTCATATTTACGCCTTACTACTCTTCCATATTCATTAGTTTCTAACCATAAACTGGTAAGAAAATAACCCTCTAAGTATCAACCCCGAAGACTGAAATTAACATCAGATCAACATTCAGAAAATAATTTATCTTAACCAGTCCCTAGTTAGGTTCAAATTTCTCGACTCCACATCTTAACTCCTTATCAACTTGTATTACCCCATTTTCTTATTTCAAGGAAATACTCCTGATAACATTCGGGAAAATAATCCCAAAATTTACTTCACTAGTTTGAACCAGATTTATTCAAATGTATCTATCTGCTTTAAATTCTCCTTTTAAATTCTAGTCTAGTTTAATCCTCAGTCAACTCTAATCCATTCAATTCACTTTTACTGCCTTAATACTAGGCTCGATTTATTTAAATTGTCAAGTTCCTGAATTTAAATTCCCGGTTTTATTTCAAATCAGTTTGAAATAGTTTGAGAAAACTTTTCTTATTTCAAAACCTTTGCATTTCCCAAGATCACCATTTTTTTTAAATAATCTTTCATCAATAATCTTTCTAGTTTCCGGGATTTCAAATTCAAGTTACAGTTTGAATTTAGTTTTGGTTTGACTCATTTGTATATCTTATTTGTATACAAGTTCCATTTGGATTTATATACCCAACTTAATGTTATAATCCAATACTAGATTATAATAGCAACTATCACATCCATTTATAATAATTTCAGAAAATTATTCTTTTTATCTCAAAATATAATTTTTGGATAAATTATTTAATTTACCAAGCTTTCAAAATAATACTGTGTCGAATTACTCTGTTCAAGAGTTTAGAAACGCTTATCGATACAGTTTCGACTACCGTGTCGACCAAAATTCATAAACCATTCGACAAACCAATTAACACAACATAAAACAGTTTTTATATCAATTAACAAATACACACTCGTATATATACATTCAAACTCAATCTAGGGTACTTGTAATGACCCGAAAAGTTCTGATCCTGATTATCGATACCAATACATATCCTGTATCACATATCGACTAATCAAACACCAGAAATTAACAGATCGTTAATAGAAAGAAGTTAGAGGGTGAGAAATAGAAAGAAAAAAGTTAGAATACAAGAAAAGAAGATCATAACACACAGAATTAGAGTAACACGAAACTCACAACAGAACTGAATAAAATATAATATATGCCATCTTGAAATACAAAATTTCATTTGAACTTACATCATCAGAGTACAACATAAATACAACACAGCGGAAATAACTCTATATATCTAATGTTGGAACCTCCTGCTTCAAGCTCCTTCAAGTGAATCTGTAAAATCCTGAAACCACTTGACTGCCCGTACAAATTTGGGCACCCAAGAGTTTAGGGAAAACACAGAAAAATAAACTCTGGGTCAGTCTTTGGGACTGGTGTGAGTAAACGATTTTAAAACAGATTGATTTAACATTCAAAAAACTTTTGAAATAAATGATAATCGTAAGACCGATCCACACATAAACATGGATGGTTTTTACCTTACGATAACCCAAACCATTATTGAAATCATATCTATTTGTGATATTATAATAATATATAAGTACAAATAAAAATTAATCTAGTAGAACGCTTGTATCTCACACTCCACATATATAGTACACAAACAAAACCTTGGGCGCTTATTGGAGATTGGATTCCGACTATGACAAGGTATGGAACTACCTACCGTTAGTGTTTCTCTAGAGGGGAATACACTGGGTTCAACAAGAACGTCTTGCAACCCGGCCACACATGACCGACCACTTATTTCGCTTAAGTGCATCGAATATATATCACCAACGGTTGGGCTCAAACCACCATTTCCTAAAAAGGGACAACATTGAAATAGATTAAAGAAGGAAATGAAATTTCTCTAGATATGTGATTATACACCCTAATGGGAGTGACCCACATAGTCATGCTGCCTGCTCGATTTTTGTTATTTCCCGATTGATGAGGCTTGAGGTTAGAATTTACCTTGAGAACTTCTGGTCATTATTTACTTTGAATGCCACATTGTCAGATCCGTCAAATCACTAATTGACGTCCACAAATATACTCTGGATGTAAAAGAAAGGCCATTATTTTCCATGAACTTGGTATATTTGTAAACATCAACATATGTGGTTTTAGGAAATATTCTGTCAGACATTCGTCCATTCAAGTCATCCTGGAATAGGATGAACCGAAGGCACTCGCCTGCTACATACAATATAGGGATCACCCCATGGATCAGTAGTGAGTAGTCCTTGCGAATCCAAATATTTCAATCACAAAAAAATCACTGTTGAAATATCTCTGGGAGCTAACCAGAGAATTTCACAAGTATTTCTACTACTCATGAAGATCTATGGTCTTCAATTCTTTAAATTTGCATAGTTGTCCCTGCAAGTTAGTTTACGTAAAGTCGGTTCGAAGTGGTTTTGGGTCTAGTTCCCATCCCGGTCTCTTCGAACTAACACGTAAGGAATATTTATTTGATAGTCGGTGTTTTAACTATCAAATATAAACAATGTGATCAAATAAAACTATTTATTTAAATCTATTTCATATCATATATATCTTCATAACATGTTATTTCAATTAAATTAACTTATGCAACCTCATTTCTAATTTCAGAATAATAATCAACACAAGACGATTAAAATTTAATAAAATGTGTCAACGTTTTATTTAATTAATCCAGATTCGATTAACACTTCACAGCATAACAGATAATTAACAACAACCATTTATTACAACATTATCAATCAATAATCATTTAATTTCAAACTTAAAAACGGTTTGGAATATCTGATCTCGGATAATAACCTATTTCAAAATAAATCAGTTGATTTACTTAAAGTTTTCAAATAATGTATATATAATATTGGAGATTCGTACTTATCTTAGACAACGATGTCTTCTATAATTACAAACAAATTCAAATAGCTTTCCGATCCTTTTTTTCTTCTTATTTACTATTTATTTATTTATCCTACTTAAATTTATTTAAATTTAATTGAATAAAAATATCTTAACAGGTTCATATGGCCCAAACTCGTATAGCCAAAACATTTCGGTCGACTTTCTTTAGTAAGTTTCCTTCTTCCATTCTCCTTCATATATAAATGTGTATAAGTTGTTTTAATTTAAACTTTAGATTAAAAAACATTTCTCTCTTCTTCTTTATTTATTTTCCTTTCTTTTGGCTCGTGCCCACCCACTTCTTCCTTTCTTCTTTTTGCTAGGCACGTATCCAACGAAATCAGGCGATCCATTTTCCTTGCCTTGCCATGCTTCTTCCTAGTGATCAAAATTCCAACCCAAATAATGGCTCTGGAATAACCAAATTTGCGGATTACTTCAGTTCGATCTATGCCAAACACCTATGCAAAAAAAACTCTTCTTTGATTCTACTTACTTGCTGTACTCTTTCCCTTTCGGTTTGTTTGTTTTAAAAAAAACATTTTGATTCCCATATCTCTCCTATCTAAATTTATATTTTAGTCTGAACTTTTAGTATAAACTATTTAGTTATTCTTGCTTGACCTTAATATAGGCTTTAGTTTATTTTTCTTGCATTGATTTGATTTCGCCTCAGGTGGCAATTCAACTGAATTTGTTTCAGCTATTCAGTTTCGTCCCATTTGCAGATTAAATCCTTATTCCTACATGCAACTCAATCAAACGTATATCTTGAACCTAGCAAACACATGATCTTGAAATTCATAAATTGTTGTTCCAGTATTTCTTGCATTTTATACAGTGATCTATTTTTTTCTTTCCTATACACTGTTTTCATTATTTCTTTGCATTGACCATCCCGTGCACGTGCACACTGAATGCCACCGTCGCCTCCTTGTTCTAGTTATCTCCGCGAATCACAAATGCTACCTTGAACTTATCTCTACCACCAAACACTCATTTAAGCTACCGTATAAGAATTTAAAACTTCAACCGAAGCTTATAAATAATACAGTCTCCTCAAGGCATCTCGCATCGCTGCCATGGTCCCCCGATCATCAGCAGACTCTGGTCGAGCATATTTGTATAGGGAATCAAGCTCATGCAACCTCGATTAAAGGTTACTTTGAGATTTGTGTTTAAACGAAGCTTTCATTTTTCTTTTCATTTTCAGTAGGTTTAATATACATTTGTTTATCAATTTTTGAAGTGACAGGGGATGAATATATTCCCTGCTAAACACACACAAACAGGTTCTCTTACTATTCTCGGTCACTAATGGTGTTCCAGTTGCTTTATGGTCCATACAAGTCGATTCTACAAAGTTACCACTCAGTCGGAAAGTATGGTCTGTGAGTTTAATGCATTTTTTTTTATTAACTTAAAAATTTTCCTCACTCCCATAATTAAAATCAAAAGTCTTATTCTATAAATACGATGATGAAGGAAATTGTGTATGTCTTGATATTCCCTTTCATAAAGTTGAGAAGAGAAATAAGTTTCAACACGACGATTAACTCCTACTCAGTTAACTTTGTAAAGGCTGTTCAAAAGTCTACATATGTAAACATAGAGCAAGTAAATATGCTACCAGAAATTGTCTGCAAACTTAGAACTTGTATAGTTTTATACCATGTAAGTTTTTGAAGTTTAATACAAGCCTACTGGTATGCAGGTTTGGGGAGCATATGAGGTCAAGCCTGCTCCAATATCCAGTCGAGATGAAATTTATATCACCGCTAAATTTTACCTAACCTCTTTCACTAGAAAAGAAGATGAAGGATTCCTTTATACTGACTGAATGATTAATTGAGTTATGTCAGTAGACATAATGTGTATATTTTTGCATTAGTGATTTCAAATTTAGGTGACATTCAAATTTTCAAGTTTATATTCCTCATTACTGTAATTTAACCAATTTAGTATGCATAAGTTATTGTTTGAACCACAACCAATTCAGAGCACACACCAGTTATTTAATGTTAGTGTTATTTGATTGCTTGGATGAAGAAATTGTACAAGGAAAAATAACTATACAAATTTAAGAGCTATATAACAAATCAGCACCATAAAAATTTACTGCTTAATTTTTCTTTTTGATACATTAATACAGTAATGTATACATACTAGAACTGGAGAATTTCTACAAAATATCCTGGAAGCATATTGTTTGCATTAAATTAGTATTTAAGTAATAGCCTTATAGGTGGTGGGCATTACATGCAAAAGACAAAAATTAATCTGAAGTTATTTTCTCCATTTAATGCTCAATGAATGTTACTTCATACGTAAACCATGGTTTGGCTAAATATAAAACATGCACATGTGTTGAATTAGAACGGAACTGCGGTAATATATAAGACACCTCACATATAATATAACCTTATACAACCGTTGCTTACTTTAAAACCATACCAATTACATCGCTTAGATTGATAAATCAATTAACTTCTTCCCATTTTCCATCTTTAGAAAGAATAAAAACATCTTATATTTCTCCATAATGTTAAACTTCTTCCCGTTTACATTAAAATTATAATATCATTTGAATTTTATAAACAAATAACTTTTACATTGGACTTGAACACAATAACACTAAAAAATTTACTATCAGAAAGGTTTGTGTCCATGGTTTTTAAACCTCCATTGCTTTTATCTTACAATCAAGGATTACTCTCAGGTAGTCTCCTGTGACATTTAGTTCACACAAGGTGGAAACACCATTAGATGCATAATTCTGTTGAAATTGGTGATACGCAAATCACAATTTTGGGCAACAAATAATCTTACATATTTTGTGGAGAGATTTGTTGCTAGATTTTAAGGAGAGATTTGGTGCTAGATTTGATGAAGAGATTTGGTGCTAGATTTGATGAAGAGATTTGGTGCTAGATTTTATGGAGAGCTTTGGTGCTAAATTTGATGAAGAGATTTGGTGCTAGATTTGATGAAGAGATTTGCTGCTAGATTTTATGGAGAGATATTGGTTGCTATATTTGTGGACATTTATTGCAAGAATATTTGGTGCTTATCCAAATAGTTTTATAACATATATGAAGATAATTTGGATGCCAAGTTTTATTGGGCATGAAGCAATTCTCTCTATAAAAAGGGCCAGCTAACATCTTCATTATGTGTGGGTGAAAGCCACCAAGAGGGTGGGTGAGAGCCACCAAGAGTGATCATTCTAGCTATTCCAAATTGAGTGTTCTACTTCAAATTATTTAGCCATTAGATATTCTCTACCTATTTCTCAATAAGGTTATTGGTTCAAGTTGTAATTGTTTGTAATGATAGTCGAGATCGATTGTAAACAATTTTTATTGGTGAATCAATAAAGATGGTGGTTGGGTGGAATATAGTGTGTTCATATTTATGATATTTTTTGTTGTTGTTTATTTTCAATCAAATTCATCTTCAAGTGATTGGGTGAAAAAGATCCTATTTTTCTTGGCGTTTTGTCAAACTTTCACTGCGCATAAAACCCCAACAGTTTGGTATCAGAGCAAATTTTGCATAACAATTTGGTATCGGAGCTCAGTTCATCGCATAGCTTGGAATGATTTTGGATTGAAGATTTTATATGTCAGAGATGATGTTACTTTCATGGATGGCTATTGTTGAGTAGGAGATTTTGAGAATTTGGAATGAAGAACCTAGTCCGCAGCAAGGTGGAGAGGTTGGTTTTGATCACTGCTGAGGATCCATTGAGGATCATGTTACCGATTGTTGTCTTCACATCGATAATTCTCGAGGGATCCATGTAGATGAAGAGGGATCAAGTGGTAGGCGTATATCGATAAAGAGGAGGTGTGATTGAGCCTGGAAATCAATTAGGTAATTGAAACGAACCGAACTTCCAAGCGAAGGAAAGCACGGATTGAATTAAGAACAAGACGAATCAGAACACAAACAGAAGAACATTTCATTGTTAATTACAACAATTCCATCAGAATACAAGAATATACAGAGTATAAATGAATATTACACATCAGAGAAATATCAGAGATTTAAATTACATTACATAGCAGCAGAAAATAATACAAAACACAACTGAAGGTGATATACGGATACAGCGCTTTCCGAATATCATTCCAGCTGTAAACCAGAATCCTGTGAATACAAATCTGCAAAACAAAAAATCCTAGCTGCCCGTGTGGAAAATAGGGGCACCTAGAGTTTAGGTTAAAACAATAAACTCCAGGCCAGTCATGTGACTGGTGTGAGAACTAAAACAGTTATTAATCTTTATTTTAAAGTTAGGTAAATCAAGGGAACGTGCCGCATAACACAGAACGGGTTTACCCCCAAGAATACCAATGCATAAAAACAAACAGTGCAATGCTAAATAAAGAACAATGAAGCTATTATAAGACTTAGGTCCCATCACACAATGCAACGCAAGCCGAAGGATAGAGTTTTTGCCTTATAATAGCCAAAAATGCTTGGTACGTAAAATTTCATCTTTTATTATTACTATAAGTGTATAGTGTCAAAACAATTTCAATCATAACTATCAATCATAGACGGCATAAGTGCCCCATACCACTATGTCGCCATATATAGGTTTACAATTAAAACCGCCAAATGTCGTATTGGAAGTTGGATTTCCATCTGTGAACCAAGGCAAGGAATCAGCCTCACCGCTTGAGACGCTCTAGCCCGCCCCTCAGGACCCAGACTCAGGTGGGCCCTTGGATCGTTAGGGCCGGTCCACTCGATGTGGATTAAACTTAAACCCTGTACAATGCGTTTCCCCGCCCTATGGGGCGTCAATAAGCCACATGACTCCATCGGTCCCGGATCGACCGATATAACCGAGACACCTCGCTATCCATCATCCATATAAGTAAAATGTCTGGGCATGTAAAACCCAAAACACCACTCCTAACTAGAAGGAAACGCATGTCCTCCCTAAGGTCCTCTCCCGTTTTTGGTTCACACCAGGGTGTGAGGCTTGCGAATTGACGCTATACAAAGCTATGCCACAAAGGTCGTGCTTTGATCATCAACCACAAGACTTTGCTTTTCAACAGAAGCCTTGATAATTTGCATCTCAACATGCCACACAGGCAATTCACGCTATGCAACCGATGTAAATCATTCACACAGAATGAAATCTGATACATCCATTTACAAGTCCGTTCTAGGTCAGAACGAAACCGGAGGAACCTTATTCCTCGCATATCCATCGATCTCCAAGTACGTCTGGACGATCACCAACTGATTCCCTCCTCTTGGGTGTACAGCCCGATCAAGATCATTAGTAATTATCCAAATGATGTGAAGACCTCCGGTCTTCTACCACCGTCTTCATCGTCGACACATCATCGATTCAGTTATTCAGAATGGGATAAACCCGACCTTTCCGAATAACTCGCGCATATTATAAACCAGTGCTACACTAACACAACATACGCCTCATTCCAATCTAGAATATTCTTTTATTCAAATATTCTTATAATTTGGGAAAGGTTCCCATTAATTTTATCAAAGATAAATAATTTAAATTTGTTCTTTAATCTTCTTTTGGATTTCAATCCAAACCAAATTATGGTTTGTCCAAACTAGTCGGGATTAACGAACCTTACCGAAATAATCATTTGTTTAATTTCCTAATCCCAACCTATTCATCCCATGAAGTAAAACTGGTTGTACTTCATATCTAACACCACAGTGTTATCGGTAAATTAAATTACCATTTCATGTTCAAATCTAATTAATGATTTAACTATCGCCTGGAGCAAAACTAGTGGTACTCCATTCTTGGTCATTTCTTGAATTTGATAATTTTAGTTATCAAATTCACCTTTCAATCTATTTAAAGATTCATTAAAACTCTAGTTCAGTTTTAATTTCCAAAAATCATTACTTAATGATTATTCAAATCCAGGAAATAAATCCTGTCTTTAACTGGGTTAAAGAACCAACGTCATTTAAAACACGGTTCACGATAAACCCAAAATCACATTCCATTAACAATGGAATTTTCACGGGAAACAGATCAATATATATAATCGATATAAACTTCCATATCCAACTAATAATATAAATGGAATAACGGCAAAGCCTTTTAAATTCCATATACATTAGCAGTCTTCCTCCACAGAAATTCACTTCGATTATTACCAAATTGAATTCCATTCCATTCTAATTTATTTTATTAAATTGAAAAACTTTACTTTGGAAAATCTCCTTTAAATCTTATCAAAAAGATTTATAAATTCCAAATCCCATTTCACTGTAAATCGGGTTAAAGAACGAATGTCGTTAAAACAAGTTCACGATAAACCCAATTCACATTCCATTAATTATCGGCTTAAAGAACAAGTGTTATTTAAAACACCATTCACGATATACCCAATAATCAATTCCAATTCAATTCCAATTAAATATTATTTAATTGGTATACTTCATTAAATCTAAATAAAAAGATTTAATCTTTTTCTCAACTGGGTTTAAGAACAGTGTTAATGAAGACATCATTCACGACAAACCCAAATCCCATTTGATATTAAATACAAGGCTCTGAATAGAAAATATATCGGCTTATATTCAATACCAAATTCTACGACCAACAAATATCGTATTGGAAATTACGATATAAATATATCTTTCAAATTTCCATAATAATATCTGTATAATCACGAAATTCAATATTGAAATATTCCGAAGATAATTTCGATTCAAATTTATTCCAATTCAACTATTGGAAATTCTGGCTATTTTTAAAACCCTTTCAAATCCAATTTATTTATTTCAAAAATAAATGGATTATAATTCTAGTTCGAACCTAGTTCATTTCGATAAAAATCTATTTTTATCTTTACAAATATGGAATTTTTCATTCCAATTCTCTCCAAATCATTTATTATGACTTTACACCAATTATTGATATTTTTAATAATTTTATCAAGGCCTGTGCAATCGATTTCCATAAACGGCCATCGAACTGCACTTACAACGACCTTTTCCCATTTTGATTTGGACATAATTCCAAATCCAACTATTAGATTTCAAATCTCTAATATTCGTCAGAAAGCTCTTTTCGATACGAACCCAACGATTCCAGTTTTAGGAGAATCCGATGGTCGGATCTTCCGTAATGTCCGTTTGAAGTCAATGGTCGAAATTCGCGAACTACCGCAGCGCGGCGCGTTCTATTCAGGCAATTATATATATATATATATATATATATATAATATATTATATATATTTCGTTGATTTCCTTTCCAAACGTATTTTATAAATCGTTTTAAATTCGTTTTCAAAATGATTTCAACTTCATATTCAATTTCTAATCAAAATTGAATATTCCATATCATCGATATATAAATGATTATATTTTCAAACATTAAATTCTGAAATCAATTTCTTTTCATTATTCATTATATAAATGAATAAAATCGATATAAATATCGTTCGCTCAAAATGGCGTTAATCTAATCTACACGGCTATATATATTTAAATATATTCGTGTCCATCCCAAATCGAACATCAAAATTATATTTTGATATTTTACTGAATATTATTTGAAAATATTCGTTCTTGTAAAATATTCATTCTTTCTGAATTGGAATCAGACACAGTGAATTACCATATAATTTGATTCACATAACAAATGTGTATAACAACAATGAAAACAACAATCCATCATCCAGAGTGCATTCTTCACTGTATAAGCATTAAATATAAATATTTGACGCTTATAACTGTCTGTCAATTAATCGATCGACATACAGCTAATTATTAGGATTAGCATATGTCATATATCATCCCAATACCCGTGTGGGGTTTCAATCAACAAATAATGAATTTTATTTGTGCATTTGGGCGATGTGTAGAATTTATCGTCCCAATCAATATCAGTTAAATGTGTGTACATAAACAAATCGTCCGATTTGTTTATAAATATTTATTTTATATACACGTTAAAAATTATATTTTTAACTATAAAATATTGTTAACAATAAAATATTTTATTCCATTCCACATCACACAATCAATTTTCACAATATATCATTCAAACAAACAAGTCATCCATGGTCTGTGGACGACGGGTGTCGGGTGATGCTAAGCACCATCTGCATCCTAGTATATAATTTAACTAGAAAATAAAATAAAAGTGAGGAGTTCTCACCTTCGGGATCCACTACTCCATTTCGTATTTCTGAACGGTCTGGATTTGTTCGAAATTCCAACGCAACCTTTTCACGTTGTGCATATATAAGAATCATATTTTTTATTGCTTCATTCCAATAAATAAAAACCATATTTTTATTTCTACTTCAAATATTTTTACAATGCTTCTTTCTATATAAAAATTATATTCTTACATCGCCTTTCAAATAATAAAAATCATATTTTTATCATCTATATAATATAAAAATCATATTTTTATTATCTCTATAATATAAAAATCATATTTTTATTATCTCTATAATATAAAAATATATTTTTATCTCTATAATATAAAAATCATATTTTTATTATCTCTGTAATATAAAAATCATATTTTTATTATCTCTATAATATAAAAATCATATTTTTATCTTGCCATTCAAACGATAAAAATCATATTTTTATCCGGCTATTATATATATAAAAATCAAATTTTTATATGGTATTCATATAAATAAAAATCACGTTTTTAAATTGCTATACATATGAAAGTCATATTTTTAAATCGCATTCTTCATGATAAAAATCCTATCTTTTCATAAACAAAAATCGTATCTTTACATTTCTAAAAAACAAAATTTTTCTTTATAAAAAACTTCATCTTTTCTATTTCAAAAATCTTACCTTTTATTTATATAAATCGTATCTTTTCAGGTATAAAAAATCTAATCTTTTAATTTATAAAAACCTTATCTCTCTCGTTTAGTAAAAAAAAATCAAATCTTTACAAATTACAAACCCTAACTTTATTTATAAAAATCCCTAAACTAATTACATTAACTAATAAAAATAATAATAGTAAAAAGAAGGGACTTACAATTTTTTTTAGCGAAGAAAGGGGAGGGGTTTGCTGAGTTCGCCGGAGGCGTGGTCGGGTTGGAGCCATTGGTGGTCGCAGTTGCTCAAGGGGGGGGGGGGGGGTAGGCACGATTTTTCAATTGGGGAAGGAGAAGGGTGGAACTGAGGGCGGCTAGGGTTGGGCGATGCAGGGAGGGAGGTGCCAGGCGAAGGTGAAGGGGGCGGTGGGGGTAGGACGGAGGCGGGCGGAGGTGAAGGGGGGCGTTGGCGGCGGGCCTGGGTACAACGAGATCGAGGGGCGCGTTTATTTCTTTTTTTTGTTCCGAGCGATAAAGAAGAGAGAGAGAGGGAGGGTTAGGTGAGGGTATTATATAAAATTTAATTATTTTATTATTTTAAATTTCCAAAAAGTAATTTAAATTTCAATCTCCAAACGAGACCCACCGCCTGTCGTTCCTAGCTAATTACCCTCATTCCAAACACAATGGGATATGTATCAGAAGCCAATTCGGCTGTTTCGATAAGTTTTCATTTAAAATAAAATTTAAATCTATAAATTCAAATTTAAACGCGCATTTCAATATACCGAGGCCACATACGGGCCCCAAAAATTCCAAAAAATATTTTCTAGCTTCGCATTGACGATACAGTTCTAACAAAACTAATTTAGTCAAATTTGGAGATCGTTTGAAAAATGGCCATTTTCTGGTCGATCCAAATTGACTGAAACTGTCGAAACACGTTTTCCTTCGCCACGCTCACATATTGATTCAAAAAATTATGATTTTTGGCACCTAGCAATAACTTGACATCCCGGATCCAACAAAAGTGGTTTCGTCGAAAACAGAGGTCGTTTGCAAAATTTCCATTTTTAAGGGCCAGAATTCCACATCGATTATTCTGAATTTTCAACTGGATATAACTTTTTATTCCCGCTATGAAATTCCAATTTTTCGGATTCGTTGAAAAGATATTTTCAAATAGATTCTAATATTCTTGTTTCGCTAAAATCCGGTTTATTTTGAATCCTGTACATTCATTTGAAATTTGAAATCGAATTTTCAAACTACCGCTCCATTTTCAATTCCTTTCATAATTAAAAATAAATATATATATTCTAACGTCAATTCATATAAACATATACGTTCTAATTCTATTCAAAATAAATTTCTTGTCATTATTATTATAGTAAATCATTTTATATATTCAAAATTCATTAAAATTGCCAAAATAAATATTTAAATTGGTTCGGATTTCTGGGTTATTACAATCTCCCCCACTTAAAACTTTTCATCCCCGAAAAGGAACGAAGCTGAAGGTTGTTTAACTAATCAACTCAACTTTCATTATTTTCATTACAGTTTAAGTTCTTCAACTTTTAAGTTTCTAAGAACTTTTCAAATTTTCAAAAAAATTGGCTAACACCCTAAATTTTCGAAAAATTTCGCCATAACCTCCCCTGCACGGGAGCACCGGGAAAATCCCGAAATTTCCATACAGGCCTTTCCAATCCAAAAAGAAAACGAAACAGCCAAGTGACTAGCCAATCGGCTCATAAAATCATCAAAAACCCCAAGAAATTAGTAAATATGTACCTATTTGTCGGGCATACAATTTTATTCCTCCTCTCTAGCCTCCTTGCTATGACCTGTTCACACATATATATGTGCATGCATGCATTTTCAAACAATTTTCAATATGGTTCAATATTTGGTACAATTCGACCTAAATGGTTCAAAATTTTAATAAATCAAGCCAATAATCAAATAACACAATCAGCAATCAATTAGTTGATTATCTTTTCAAATTCATAATTTTGATATATAGTCAAAATCACATTTTTGATGCCAAATCACAACAATGGACCCTATCTAATTTGGTTCTCACACCAGTCTAATGGAAACATATAGATATCCCACTTTCGAAACTCGAACACAAATACTGATGATGTCGGGACATCACCAGAATTATCACCGAGCGACTAGAGCATGATTCTATATCTATCCAGTATATTAAAACTTCGAATACCCGTGGATCAGACGTATATGCAAAGTCTTTATATATTGGATTGTCCAAATTCAATACAAATAAATATTCAAATACGTTGAATAAGGTTTAAATTTTCATAACAAAATTCATTTTCATTTTAAAAATATACTCTTCACACTAGTTCTAGGATACTACTGATCCCATCTCTAACGAGTCATTCCCATTGGATATTACTAATCCAATCTCTGTTGAATTCTTGCGTATGGTTCTAATGTGTCTTGTTCTCGAGCTTTCTAAACCAAAGCTCTGATACCAAACTGAAACGAACCGAACTTCCCCGCGAAGGAAAGAACGGATTGAATTGAGAACAAGACGAATCAAAACACAAACAGAAGAACATTTCATTGTTAATTACAACAATTCCATCAGAATACAAGAATATACAGAGTATGAATAAATATTACACATAAAAGAAATATAAGAGATTTAAATTACATTACATAGCAGCGGAAAATAATACAAAACACAACTGAAGGTGATATACGGATACAGAGCTTTCCGAATATCATTCCAGCTGTAAACCAGAATCCTGTGAATATAAATCTGCAAAACCAAAACTCCTAGCTGCCTGTGTGGAAAATAGGGCACCCAGAGTTTAGGTTAAAACAATAAACTCCGGGTCGGTCATGTGACTGGTGTGAGAATTAAAACAGTTATTAATATTTATTTTAAAGTTAGGTAAATCAAGAGAGCACGCCGTATAACACGGAACGGGTTTACCCCTAAGAATACCAGTGCATAAAACAAACAGCGCAATGCTAAATAAAGAACAATGAAGCTATTATAAGACTTAGGTCCCATCACACAATGCAACGCAAGCCGGAGGATAGAGTTTTTACCTTATATGTGATGACCCCAAACTTCCACGAGATGAAAGTAAGGAATAATCATTTGGAATACAACATAAATACAATAATACATATCACAGATACAACATAGCATAGGAAATTCATAGAGTAACAACATCATAGCAGCGGAAATATAATGTCATCAACCACAGAAAGTCCACAGTCACAGAATTCTAAATTATTACATCAAGTTTGTAGAAAAAGAAATAAGTTCCAACTCCAACTTAAACAACGTGAAATGAAACAAGTTTAATGTCTGGAATTAAAAAGAGAAAGATGCAATAGCAACAAATTATAGATGTCTCCAAGCTCCAAGTCATCACCTCTCCACGAAAGAAAATCCAAGAAAGATAATAAGCAGCTCCAAAGAAAAGACTCCAAGCAAAGAATGAACCTGTTTACTTGGCATCCCGGGTAGAAAGGAGGGCACCCGAGTTTGCAAAAAGGTGTAAACAAACAACGGGTCAGTCGTGGGACTGGTGTGAGAATTCTTAACTAATTAATCACTATTAATAAGGAAAATCCAAAGACCACGCCACTAACACGGAACGGTTTTACTCTAATGGATTTCCGTGCATAAAAATGTCAGAACAAATAATAAGTAAATCGTACAACAACGTTATGCTTTTGAGAAAAATGGAATCACCATAAGACCCAGGTCCCATCACACAATGCAACACAAACCAGAGGATAGGGTTTTACCATATGGTGATTAAACATGCTAAATACGGCATATACGAGTTTAATATTATAATAGTATATATGGAAAACATTTCAAAATAAATGTATCAAACCTAGGACACATAAATACCATAATACTATGCTTCCATACTAGTAATACAATCAAATCCGTGGGTTCGTATTGGAAATTTGGATTTCCATCATGAGTCAAGGCTAGGGAGGAGCTCCTTACCGATTCGAGACACTCTAGCTAATGTCTCAGGATCCCCCGCAGTGAACCCTTGGATCCTGCAGGGCCGGTCCACACATACAGCTTCGTGGATTGGCAATTCCTGAGCACACGTTTCCTGATCCTATAGGACCTATCATCCGAGGCGCCTCGTTCCATCATCCACATAAGTAAAATGTCGGGCCGTGTTAAAGCCCAATCACCACTTCTAGCTAGAAAGAAATGTGCTGCTCTCCCTGCGTTCCCTTCTCCCGTTTTAGACTCCGCCGGTGTGTGATGCTCGCGAAGTCACGCTATACACAAAGCTATGCCTAAAACAAGCTATGCTTTGATCGTCCCACAAGGCCTGCTTTTCAACAAAGCCTTGATCCTATGCATCTTAGCATGCCACATCATCACTCCATATCGCACTACCAATCCTTTGCCGAAATATATGAACGGGTGTTAAGCAAGAGAATAAATTCTCCGCCACCAAACATCCATACATTCGACAGAAGATCAATAACATGTTATTTAATAGAGTACGTTGTCAGAAACACAATCCATTTATTAGCTTATGCTCTGGGTCTGAGCGAAAACCAAACCCGTGAAATCAACACATACGTTTGGGCAATGACCATGACCCTTGAATTGGGAGCAAGTCAAATCAGGGCCTCGATCGTTGTCCATTCGAGGGAAGATTTACGGTCTTCATACGCCATCTTCATACTTCCATTAACGCCGTTTGATTATTTGGAATGAGAGAACTTGGACTTTCCAAATAATCCTCGCATATATATATATATATATATATATATATATATATATATATATATATATAAAATCCTTCGTAACACTTTATAATGATTACTTCCGATTTTAATTATTTAAAATAATTAAATTTTTATATAACGACGTCTTAAGTCAATGGGCGACTATGGCGCTGCATTCAATCAATTTTGATTTGTACATTTCTCAGAATCTAACCGTTGGGTCTTAACGTAATATATATCGGCGGAAAGATTTTTCCAAGACGGTCCTAACGGTTTCAGTTTCAAGAAAATCCGACTGTCGGATCTTCTTGTGTAGTCGTTTAAAGGTCCGATTTCAAAACGTGAACTACCGCGCTCCATTCATTTAAATTTTAATTATATTTATCTATATATAATCATAGTTTAATCGTAATAACGTCGTTTGATTTAAACAACGCTCTAACAACTACCAATCCTTATTAAATTTTAATTCATTTGAAAATGAAGATCATATCACAACATCCTAAATTCATTCTTTACTTACATTAAAAATGTAAATTCCGTCCTTATCATTTACATGTAAATTTAATTTCTATTTTCTATTTATATGTAAAAAAAATGTAAATTTTGATATATTGCAAAATCCTACCTTTAAATTACATATAAAATGTAAAATTTAACCTCAATGTATTTTCTCATCTTAATTACATAATAATAAAAATGTAACTTATATTTGCATTGAGAATCATATTCTAAATTACATCTAAAAATGTAAATTTATTTACAATGCAAACTTTACTTCTTATTTACATTGTAAAAATATGATTTTTTTTTTTATTATAAAGCAAACTCTCATCATACGTTACATTATAAAAATGTAATTTTTTTATTTCAATGCAGACCCTCATTCTAATTACATAGAAAAATGTAATTTTAATCCTATGGTGTAATTCCCTATATAATTTACATATAAAAATGTAAATTTTAACATACGATGTAAATTCACATTTTAATTACATAGAAAAATGTAATTTTAATCCTACGGTTTAATTCCCTATATAATTTACATATAAAAATGTAAATTTTAACATACGATGTAAATTCACATTTTAATTACAAAGAAAAATGTAATTTTAATCCCACGGTGTAATTCTCTATATAATTTACATATAAAAATGTAAATTTTAACATACGATGTAAATTCACATTTTAATTACATAGAAAAATGTAATTTTTATCATACGGTGTAAATTCACTTTTTAATTACATAGAAAAATGTAATTTTTATCATACGGTGTAAATTCACTTTTTAATTACAAAGAAAAATGTAATTCTTAACATACCGTGTAAATTCACATTTTAATTACATAGAAAAAATGTAATTTTTATTTGCGATGCCAATTCTCCTTTTTATCCACAAATAAAAATGTAAATTTTCTATACATGCTAATTCTCATTCTTTATTTACATATGAAATGTATATTTTTATTTACTATGTAATTTCTCATTTCCAAGTTACAAAAAAAAGTAATTTTTCATTTACGATGCAAATTCCTACTTTTTATTTCAATGCAAATCCTACTTTATTTACATTATAAAAATGTAGTTTTAATTTACATGCCCATTCCTTACTTCTTTATTACATAAAAAAAATGTAATTTCCTACGCTGTAAATTTCTACTTTTATTCACATTAAAAATAATGTAAATTTCATACGATGTAAATTTCTACTTTTATTCGCATTAAAAATAATATAAATTTCATACGATGTAAATTTCTACTTTTATTCATATTAAAAATAATGTAAATTTCATTTACAATGTTGATTTGATAATCTTGATCAATTCAATTATAAAGACGAATCTTTATTTTCTATGTTGAATTGATAATCTAGATCAATTCAAATAAACGAAAGCACTAACATAACGATGACAAACCATGTCTCTTTCATTATGAATCGATAAGTTTGATTAATTCAAAAACATACAAAAGCGATAACATAAGAATGTGACAATCATATTTCTGTTATTTTGAATTGATAAATTAGATCAATCCAAATCAACACCAGTGATTACATAAGAGGTGATAATCATACGGATCTAAACTATCCATCACAAACACATACCAACCATCATCAAATATGACAAAACAAAATAGATCGGTATCGCAAGCATGATATTTACCATTTAAACTTCACATAACGCTAGGATAATAATTAAATTAATTGAATTTAATTAAAAATAAATTCTCACTTTGCTCGGGACTGAAATGAAGGTCCAAACTCGATCAGATCTCGTGTTCGAAGTCACGGCGATTTCAGATCTGAAAGATTTCAATTTGAAGTTCATATGTATAAATTAGAAAACACTTTTAACAATTGTCACTGCGACATTTAAAAGTGTGGCAAAACTGAAATCGAAATTTACCTTGAACTTCAGAAAGTTCAAAACTTTGAATCCGATTTTCGTGAGGTGTAGTTGACGGTTTCAAGTGAGGTTTGTTGGAGGTGGTCGGCCTCGGAGAGGCGCACGTGCGCCTAGCACGGTGGAGGGTGCGGCGGCGATAGGTGGGGGCAGCGGCGGTTCAAATGCCGTGCCTTTGGAGGCGCGGTTCTCGAGATTCGAGGCACGAGGAGGGGCGGGGTTTGTCTGAGATCAAAGAGCGTTCAAAGATCTTCAAAAAAGTCCAAAGGGGAATATGTTAATTCGCCATGGATTGGGAGAAATCGGAGCTCAAAGATTTGATGTATAATGGGTTCGGCGGCTGATAATACGAAGAGGAAGAAGGACTGTAGCACCGTATTTATACGGTATACTAGGGTATTTTCTTTATATTTTTTTTTAAATCCAAAATTAGGGTTTTTCCATCCGATCTCCAAACGGACTCCAACGACTGTCGAACAATATGTTTTGACGTCTTCTGAACGCGATGCTGCTATTGCCGAAGTACAATTCTGAAGTTTACAGTATGTTTTCTTAATTTTCAAATTAATTATTTAATATTAAATTCGAACGTACTTTCTAATTTTACCGGGGTTACATACGAAGTCAGAAAAATCCGGAAAAATTATTTTTGGCTTTCTTATGACGATACGGTCCTAACAAAATTTATTTCGTCGAATTCTGAGACTGTGAAAAATGGCTATTTTCCAGTCAATTAATTTTGATCGAAATTGACAAAACACAGTTTCTTTTGCCACGCTCTCATACTAACATCAAAAATCATGAAATTTGAAACCTAGCAATAATTTTACATCCCGGATCCAACAAAAGTGGTTTCGTCGAATTCCGAGGTCGTATGCAAAATGTCGATTTTCAAGGGCGATATATTCTCTATAGCGACCTTTCTGAAAATTCATTTGGCCATAACTTTTGATTCCCGCTATGAAACTTCGATTTTTCAGATTCGTTAGAAAGATATTCATTAACAGATTTAAATATTTTTGGTTTCACCAAAATCCGGTTTATTCTGCATCCTGTGTGGTTAGTCAAAGTTCAGGTTTGACTTTTCAAACTACCGTCCTTTTTCTAATTCCTTTTATAATTACATTAAATATATTCATATTAATCTTTATTTTAAAGTTAGGTAAATCAAGAGAGCACGCCGTATAACACGGAACGGGTTTACCCCTAAGAATACCAGTGCATAAAACAAACAGCGCAATGCTAAATAAAGAACAATGAAGCTATTATAAGACTTAGGTCCCATCACACAATGCAATGCAAGCCGGAGGATAGAGTTTTTACCTTATATGTGATGACCCCAAACTTCCACGAGATGAAAGTAAGGAATAATCATTTGGAATACAACATAAATACAATAATACATATCACAGATACAACATAGCATAGGAAATTCATAGAGTAACAACATCATAGCAGCGGAAATATAATGTCATCAACCACAGAAAGTCCACAGTCACAGAATTCTAAATTATTACATCAAGTTTGCAGAAAAAGAAATAAGTTCCAACTCCAACTTAAACAACGTGAAATGAAACAAGTTTAATGTCTGGAATTAAAAAGAGAAAGATGCAATAGCAACAAATGATAGATGTCTCCAAGCTCCAAGTCATCACCTCTCCACGAAAGAAAATCCAAGAAAGATAATAAGCAGCTCCAAAGAAAAGACTCCAAGCAAAGAATGAACCTGTTTACTTGGCATCCCGGGTAGAAAGGAGGGCACCCGAGTTTGCAAAAAGGTGTAAACAAACAACGGGTCAGTCGTGGGACTGGTGTGAGAATTCTTAACTAATTAATCACTATTAATAAGGCAAATCCAAAGACCACGCCGCTAACACGGAACGGTTTTACTCTAATGGATTGTCGTGCATAAAAATGTCAGAACTAATAATAAGTAAATCATACAACAACGTTATGCTTTTGAGAAAAATGGAATCACCATAAGACCCAGGTCCCATCACACAGTGCAGCACAAACCAGAGGATAGGGTTTTACCTTATGGTGATTAAACATGCTAAATACGGCATATACGAGTTTAATATTATTATTAGTATATATGGAAAACATTTCAAAATAAATGTATCAAACCTAGGACACATAAATACCATAATACTATGCTTCCATACTAGTAATACAATCAAATCCGTGGGTTCGTATTGGAAATTTGGATTTCCATCATGAGTCAAGTCTAGGGAGGAGCTCCTTACTGATTCGAGACACTCTAGCTAATGTCTCAGGATCCCCCGCAGTGAACCCTTGGATCCTGCAGGGCCGGTCCACACATACAGCTTCGTGGATTGGCCATTCATGAACACACGTTTCCTGATCCTATAGGACCTATCATCCGAGGCGCCTCGTTCCATCATCCACATAAGTAAAATGTCGGGCCGTGTTAAAGCCCAATCACCACTTCTAGCTAGAAAGAAATGTGCTGCTCTCCCTGCGTTCCCTTCTCCCGTTTTAGACTCCGCCGGTGTGTGATGCTCGCGAAGTCACGCTATACACAAAGCTATGCCTAAAACAGGCTATGCTTTGATCGTCCCACAAGGCCTGCTTTTCAACAAAGCCTTGATCTTATGCATCTTAGCATGCCACATCATCACTCCATATCGCACTACCAATCCTTTGCCGAAATATATGAACGGGTGTTAAGCAAGAGAATAAATTCTCCGCCACCAAACATCCATACATTCGATAGAAGATCAATAACATGATATTTAATAGAGTACGATGTCAGACACACAATCCATTTATTAGCTTATGCTCTGGGTCTGAGCGAAAACCAAACCCGTGAAATCAACACGTACGTTTGGGCAATGACCATGACCCTTGAATTGGGAGCAAGTCAAATCAGGGCCTCGATCGTTGTCCATTCGAGGGAATATTTACGGTCTTCATACGCCATCTTCAAACTTCCATTAACGCCGTTTGATTATTTGGAATGAGAGAACTCGGACTTTCCAAATAATCCTCGCATATATATATATATATATATATATATATATATATATATTTAAAATCCTTCGTAACTTTTTATAATGATTACTTCCGATTTTAATTATTTAAAATAATTAAATTTTTATATAACGACGTCTTAAGTCAATGGGCGACTATGGCGCTGCATTCAATCAATTTTGATTTGTACATTTCTCAGAATCTAACCTTTGGGTCTTAACGTAATATATATCGTTGGAAAGATTTTTCCAAGACGGTCCTAACGGTTTCAGTTTCAAGAAAATCCGACTGTCGGATCTTCTTGTATAGTCGTTTAAAGGTCCGATTTCAAGTGCTCCATTCATTTAAATTTTAATTATATTTATCTATATATAATCATCGTTTAATCGTAATAACGTCGTTTGATTTAAACAACGCTCTAACAACTACCAGTCCTTATTAAATTTTAATTCATTTGAAAATGAAGATCATATCACAACATCCTAAATTCATTCTTTACTTACATTAAAAATGTAAATTCCGTCCTTATCATTTACATGTAAATTTAATTTCTATTTTCTATTTATATGTAAAAAAAATGTAAATTTTGATATATTGCAAAATCCTACCTTTAAATTACATATAAAATGTAAAATTTAACCTCAATGTATTTTCTCATTTTAATTACATAATAATAAAAATGTAACTTATATTTGCATTGAGAATCATATTCTAAATTACATCTAAAAATGTAAATTTATTTACAATGCAAACTTTACTTCTTATTTACATTGTAAAAATATGATTTTTTTTTATTACAAAGCAAACTCTCATCATACGTTACATTATAAAAATGTAATTTTTTTATTTCAATGCAGACCCTCATTCTAATTACATAGAAAAATGTAATTTTAATCCTATGGTGTAATTCCCTATATAATTTACATATAAAAATGTAAATTTTAACATACGATGTAAATTCACATTTTAATTACATAGAAAAATGTAATTTTAATCCTACGGTTTAATTCCCTATATAATTTACATATAAAAATGTAAATTTTAACATAAGATGTAAATTCACATTTTAATACAAAGAAAAATGTAATTTTAATCCCACGGTGTAATTCTCTATATAATTTACATATAAAAATTTAAATTTTAACATACGATGTAAATTCACATTTTAATTACATAGAAAAATGTAATTTTTATCATACGGTGTAAATTCACTTTTTAATTACATAGAAAAATGTAATTTTTATCATACGGTGTAAATTCACTTTTTAATTACAAAGAAAAATGTAATTCTTAACATACCGTGTAAATTCACATTTTAATTACATAGAAAAAATGTAATTTTTATTTGCGATGCCAATTCTCCTTTTTATCCACAAATAAAAATGTAAATTTTCTATACATGCTAATTCTCATTCTTTATTTGCATATGAAATGTATATTTTTATTTACTATGTAATTTCTCATTTCCATGTTACAAAAAAAAATGTAATTTTTCATTTACGATGCAAATTCCTACTTTTTATTTCAATGCAAATCCTACTTTATTTACATTATAAAATGTAGTTTTAATTTACATGCCCATTCCTTACTTCTTTATTACATAAAAAAAATGTAATTTCCTACGATGTAAATTTCTACTTTTATTCACATTAAAAATAATGTAAATTTCATACGATGTAAATTTCTACTTTTATTCGCATTAAAAATAATATAAATTTCATACGATGTAAATTTCTACTTTTATTCATATTAAAAATAATGTAAATTTCATTTACAATGTTGATTTGATAATCTAGATCAATTCAATTAAAAAGACGAATCTTTATTTTCTATGGTGAATTGATAATCTAGATCAATTCAAATAAACGAAAGCGCTAACATAACGATGACAAACCATGTCTCTTTCATTATGAATCGATAAGTTTGATTAATTCAAAAACATACAAAAGCGATAACATAAGAATGTGACAATCATATTTCTGTTATTTTGAATTGATAAATTAGATCAATCCAAATCAACACCAGTGATTACATAAGAGGTGATAATCATACGGATCTAAACTATCCATCACAAACACATACCAACCATCATCAAATATGACAAAACAAAATAGATCGGTATCGCAAGCATGATATTTACCATTTAAACTTCACATAACGCTAGGATAATAATTAAATTAATTAAATTTAATTAAAAATAAATTCTCACTTTGCTCGGGACTGAAATGAAGGTCCAAACTCGATCAGATCTTGTGTTCGAAGTCACGGCGATCTCAGATCTGAAAGATTTCGATTTGAAGTTCATATGTATAAATTAGAAAACACTTTTAACAATTGTCACCGCGACATTTAAAAGTGTGGCAAAACTGAAATCGAAATTTACCTTGAACTTCAGAAAGTTCAAAACTTTGAATCCGATTTTCGTGAGGTGTAGTTGACGGTTTCAGGTGAGGTTTGTTGGAGGTGGTCGGCCTCGGAGAGGCGCACGTGCGCCAAGCACGGTGGAGGGTGCGGCGGCGATAGGTGGGGGCAGTGGCGGTTCAAATGCCGTGCCTTTGGAGGCGCGGTTCTCGAGATTCGGGGCACGAGGAGGGGCGGGGTTTGTCTGAGATCGAAGAGCGTTCAAAGATCTTCAAAAAAGTCCAAAGGGGCATATGTTAATTCGCCATGGATTGGGAGAAATCGGAGCTCAAAGATTTGATGTATAATGGGTTCGGCGGCTGATAATACGAAGAGGAAGAAGGACTGTAGCACCGTATTTATACGGTATACTAGGGTATTTTCTTTATATTTTTTTTTAAAATCCAAAATTAGGGTTTTTCCATCCGATCTCCAAATGGACTCTAACGACTATCGAACAATATGTTTTGACGTCTTCTGAACGCGATGGTGCTATTGCCGAAGTCCAATTCTGAAGTTTACAGTATGTTTTCTTAATTTTCAAATTAATTCTTTAATATTAAATTCGAACGTACTTTCTAATTTTACCGGGGTCACATACGAAGTCAGAAAAATCCGGAAAAATTATTTTTGGCTTTCTTATGACGATACGGTCCTAACAAAATTTATTTCGTCGAATTCTGAGACTGTGAAAAATAGCTATTTTCCAGTCAATTAATTTTGATCGAAATTGACAAAACACAGTTTCTTTTGCCACGCTCTCATACTAACTTCAAAAATCATGAAATTTGAAACCTAGCAATAATTTTACATCCCGGATCCAACAAAAGTGGTTTCGTCGAATTCCGAGGTCGTATGCAAAATGTCGATTTTCAAGGGCGATATATTCTCTATAGCGACCTTTCTGAAAATTCATTTGGCCATAACTTTTGATTCCCTCTATGAAACTTTGATTTTTCAGATTCGTTAAAAAGATATTCATTAACAGATTTAAATATTTTTGGTTTCACCAAAATCCGGTTTATTCTGCATCCTGTGTGGTTAGTCAAAGTTCAGGTTTGACTTTTCAGACTACCGTCCTTTTTCTAATTCCTTTTATAATTACATTAAATATATTCACATTAAATTCAGTCAAAATAAGTTTCTAGTCATTTTTATTTAAAATAATTCATTTCGACTATTTAAACGCATCTAAAATCTCTAAAATGAAAATTTTAAATTGGCCCCAAATTCCGGGTTGTTACAATCTCCCCCGCTTAAGAACTTTTCGTCCTCGAAAGGGAAAAGGGAAGAATAGAAGGGTAGGAACCAACATAAAGAATGGAAAATATTTTAAGCGTACCTCACAATAAAAACTAATTGGAGATATCCACTCTGCATTTGGGATAGGCTTGTTTGATACTCTCCTCGATTTCCCAAGTGCCGTCTCTAGGATCACCGCCCCATTGCACCTTGACTAGGTTGATACTTTTATTTCTCAACTTCTGTAATGACCCGTATTCTACACGTCATGGGATCGTAGAATATTTATTTCCTTCCCATGTGAAGTCGTATGGTCATGTAACTTTGGGAAACATCTATTAGAGTCATTTTCCATGCTTATGATTTTTGTCGGTTTTTAAATGACCATTTTGCCCCTAGTTGGTACTGTTTTGGCCATAACTTTTGATTGGAAAGGAATTTTGACCTGAAACCACTTCCATTAGATTCTTTTGATGGTTTACCTTTCCGTAGAGTGGTCACAATAGCCAAATGGACTTACCGTTTGGGAGATATGGCTGAAACAAGGTTTGGAGGGTGAAAAAAACTGTTTAACCGGGCAAAACCGGGTGATTAGTGAGTAGGCCCATAACCCATTTCGGGATTAGGGTTATGGGAGGGCTGAAATGAGATGGAGAATCATTCCATTTCAGTTTTCTAGCCTCCACTTATCACCGAGGATCCCTAAAAATGGCCTCTAACCTCTAAATCACCTCCAAATCATCTTTTGGTCAAGGATTTGGCTTAGCAACCCCTAATCAAGGAAGATCTTCACCAAATCAACATAGGAGCTGCTGTTGGCATTGAGATTCACATCAAATCAGAGAATCATTTCAGATTTTAGTTTATTTTGTGGCTAAGGTGAGTGATTTGCATAGTTTTACACTAATTATGGCTAATTATGAGTGATTAGTGTTAATTAGCGAATTTACACACTAATAAATTCGGGAAAAATGTTCATAAATTCCTAAATGGTGTTTTAGACCTCTGATATGAATTTGGGTTAATTTGGTTAAGTTTTGCTAATCCTATCATTAGTTTCACCTAAACATGCTTAAGGGGAAATATGGGATTTTGGGTATGTTTGATCCATTTTAACCTGTGATATTGATGTGAATGATGTTTGTGGTTGATTATGCATGTTGCTATGACTGTATGAAATGCTTTATGATTGATTTCAATAGTTAGAATGGTCGAAAACGTCGTCGAATGGCGTAAACCCTTGCTGGAACAGTTTCAGAAAACAGTGTCGGGTTCGGATCGGATCGGAAAAGGGGGCTCGGATCGGATATGTGGAACTGAGCAAAGAATCTGATCGGATCGGAACCCAACACTGGGGAAAAGTGGCAAAAAGGAAGGCCATGCTAGCTGAACTGGGATCGGATCGGATAGAGGAAAACGGATCGGATCGAGAAGGACGGATCGGATCGGAAACACAAAGGCGAATCAGAGCAGGAGCACGAAAGCGGATCAGATAGGAGCATATGAAGGGGAGCATGAAGACGGATCAAAAGCACGAACCAAGAAGGACCCGACCCGACCCGAAAGGAAGCACCGACCCGACCCGAAGAAGAAAAAGCAGCTGACTCGAACCCAGAGGAATGCCGACCCGAACCGCATCAGAAGGGGGACCCGACCCGAACGGATAAAGAACACCGACCCGAACCGATGACCTAAGGAAGAACCCTACCTGACCCAGTATTGACCAACAACCCGAGATGCAAAGGTAGTCCAATAGGGGAAGTCAGAGCTCAGGATCCCAGAACCAACGAGTTCACTTCATGGTTGGACTTTGCTGCGGGACGTGTGCTAAGGAGTTGTCGACGTTCATAACTTCGATTCACCACTAAAAGGAATGATGGGCTACTTATCAGTGCAGTAGGGTCATTACGACCTGAGGGGCAAGGTGATGGTAGCAAGACTACGTTATCAGTGCAGTAGGGTCATTATGACCTGAGGGGCAAGGTGATACGTAGTAAGACTATGAGCCAGCGCAGATGGGGTGAATAACTCCATGGGGCAAGTGGACATAGTAAAGATTGGTAAGGCTATGAGCCAGCGCGGATGGGGTGAATTACTCCATGGGGCAAGTGGACATAGCGAGGAATTTGTGGCTACGTTATCAGTGCAGTGAAGCCATTTATGACTTCATGGGGCAAAGTGATCGTAGCAAGGAATGTTGGGTGATCGAAGTGGTGAATGTTGTATGCTTTATGCACCGAGTGAGAGATGCGAGGATGGATGCTATGCTTGACTGTTTGCCATCATTATGACATGCACACCTCCCCCACCTCCGTACCTTTATACCGTTTGATATGATACCTTAGAGTGTTGTACAGTATGTAGTGCTAACTCTTTGGTTGCAGGTCCAGGTTCAGGTATGTTTTAGTCTACCTGTTGTTGTTCACTTTAGATGCTTATCGCTCATACCAGGCTTTATGTCTGACCCAGAGTTTTATGTCTCCTCTTATTACTCTGGGCGCTCACACGAGCAGACTAGAGACAAGTTAGCTGGTGATGTGCGAGTAGCTGATTCGGAGGCGGGCAGGAGGCTTCCACGTATGATACATATATACACATTCTCCCTGTGTCGTTGATGGTCGCTACTTGGGCATTAGTAGTGTACCTCGTTTATCTTGCTTTTGGTTTGAGACAGTTTGAAAGTTGTAATAAGCTGTATTTTGGATTTCCGCTGCTATGATGTTTAGTTCTGATTTTCAGCTTATGCACTGTCTCTCCTGTTTTATGTCAAGTATGTTATTATTATATTTTTGATCTATGCGCTGTGAGACATTCTACAGGTTCTTTGTATGTTCATTTCTTTCTTCCTTTTTCCCTTCTGACGACCCGTTCCGTGCTAACTGGGCATGTGTAAAGCGCACTTTTGGATTAAATGTCGGTTGGTGCGGGCGGGCCGTCACACTTGGTATCAGAGCTCTAGGTTGCGTAGTTAACCTAGGGAAAGACACCAGGGAGAGATAGTACGTATATGAGAGCGCGTATTTGTGATTACTTTGGTTTTCAAAAGCTATGTATGTATATACTATTAGTAGTATAAAGATGAAGTCGCATTGCACTAGCACCACTATGGGGTCGTTAATCGTTTCCCTTTTTACAGATTAACGATGAGCCGAGAGACGAGGGGTGCTGGTAGAGGGACCAACCAAGGGAATGCCGCTGACATGAGGGCAATGTTTACTAACCTCATGAGAGACATGCTTAGAGAAGTGCAAGGGGCAATTCCCAATCCCGGAGTTGGTGTTGGCCCAGTAGTGCAGGCGCCTAGGGTCGATTTCGCCAAGTTGTGCAAGGATTACACTAATCTTGGTGGGAATCCGTTCCACGGAACGGAGTCGGCCACGGATGTTCAGGACTGGATGGATAGCTGTGACCGTATCTTTGATGACTTTGGTCTCGAGGATGCGATGAAGAGAAGGCTAGCATCTCGTCAGCTACAAGGGCGAGCGATGAATTGGTGGAATGCCATTAGAACAGCTACTCCGGAGGATCAGGTTACTTGGGATCAGTTCAAGGCTCGCTTTAGCGAGAAGTTTATCCCAGCTGCCCAGAAATCGGTGTTGTTTAAGAGGTTCTTGGAACTCAAGCAGAACGGAAGGGCAGTTTCTGATTATATTGCTGAGTTCGACACTTTGTCGAAGTATGGACTGTCTCTTATCGATACTCCTGAGAAGAAGAATGAGAAGTTCATTACTGGTCTGGATGGGTACTTGGGGGAGAGGCTCATTAACCACATCGATGAGACTTTTGAATCGATCGTGGGGAAAGCTTTGAGATCAGAGAGCCTTTACCCTAAGTCAAAGACTGAGGCTGCATCTGCAGAAGGGCCAAAGCCGCAAGCAGGCGGTGGAGGCAAGAATAATTCTCAGAATAAGAGGAAGCAGGACCAATCTAAGGGTGGCCAGAAAAAGAGCAAGAAGGATGTTGAGTGCTTCAGCTGTGGAAAGAAGGGCCATTATGCTAAAGATTGTCGGGCCAAGCCAGCGGATAAGAAGTGCTTCAACTGTGATCAAGTGGGACATTTCAAGGACAAGTGTCCGCAACCTCTTAAAGAGAAGCAGATTGTGAAAGCATACGCTATTGATGTTGTTCCTTCTTCGTCGAATGCCCCAACTGCGGCGGAGAAAGGAAAGAATGTTGTTATTCAAGGTATGCTTTCTATTTATGATATACCAGTTCGAGTTTTGTTTGATACTGGGGCTTCCCGTTCCTTCATATCTAGTGACCTGGTAGATAGGTTGGGACTGGAACCCGAGATAGTCGATAGACCATTGATTGTGACGAACCCGATTGGTGGTTCGACCAGCCTTAGTATGATTTGCAGGAATTTGGTCTTATCGAGTCATGGATGTATGTTTGTATGTGATTGCTTTGTTTTGGGCTTTACTGGGTATGGCATTATATTGGGAATCGATTGGCTCCAAAGATACGGGGTGGTGGTAGACTGTGAGGGCTTTTTGGTGACAGTGAGGGCGGATGATGGGCGGAGGGTAGTGTTTGGTAGTCTACCTAGTGATGGGGTTATGGCTAGTTTTGTAAATTCCCTCGACATCCCGCAGGATGAATTGTCAGATGTGCCCGTGTTTGGCCAGTATCCGGACGTCTTCGAGGAGGTGACCGGGCTTCCACCACACCGAGAGATTGAGTTCCGTATTGATTTAGTGAAAGATGCCAGACCTATAGTGATGCCACTTCGTCGTATGGCACCAAGGGAGCAGCGAGAGCTCAGGGTGCAAGTCAGCAATCTTTTGAAGAAGGGATTTATTAGAAGGAGCGTCTCCGAGTGGGGAGCACCAGTTGTGTTTGCCACTAAGGCAGATGGTTCCCTTCGGTTGTGTGTGGACTATCGCGAGTTGAATAAGGTGACGAGGAAGAATAAGTATCCTCTACCGCGGATAGATGATTTGTTTGATCAGCTGGAAGGAGCAAGAGTGTTCTCCCAGTTGGACCTCGCGACAGGATTTCATCAGCTTCGAGTAGCGGATGAGAGTGTTTCGAAAACGGCATTTAGGACACCGTCTGGATTTTATGAGTGGTTGGTCATGCCATTTGGGTTGACCAATGCACTAGCCTATTTTGTGGATCTTATGAATCGAGTATTCAGAGATCAGTTGAATAATTTTGTTCTTGTGTTCGTGGATGATATCCTTGTTTATTCAAGGACAGAGGAGAACACAAGGGACACTTGAGGACAGTGATGGAGGTGTTGAGGAAACACCAATTGAAAGCGAAGTTCTCTAAGTGTCATTTTTGGAGAAGGGAAGTGAGATTCTTGGGTCATGTTGTTTCAGAGAGTGGTATTGCCGTAGACCCTGCGAAGGTGGCTACGGTACAGGATTGGCCTACACCCAAGAATGCAACAGATATAAGAAGTTTCTTGGGATTAGCTGGATATTATCGTAAGTTTATCCAGGATTTCTCCAAGATTGCAGCACCGTTGACTCAGTTGATTAAGAAGAATCAGTCCTTCGTCTGGGACGGAGTGTGTGAGGATGCCTTCAAGAGTCTAAAGGAGAAGTTGACGCGTGCGCCAGTGTTAGTCATTCCTAAAGGGAATGAAGAGATGATGGTATACACGGATGCTTGTGGTACCGGACTGGGTGCTGTATTGATGCAAGGAGGTAGGGTTGTAGCTTATGCTAGTCGACAGCTAAAGCCGCATGAGAAGAAGTATCCTACCCATGATTTGGAATTGGCAGCGATTGTATTTGCGCTGAAGATGTGGAGACACTATCTCTTGGGAGAAAGATTCGAGTTGTTTACCGATCATAAATCGTTAAAGTATCTCTTCTCTCAGAAAGATCTGAATCTCCATCAGCAGAGATGGTTAGAGTTCTTGGCTTCATATGATTTTGATATCGCATACACACCTGGGAAGGGTAATGCGGTAGCCGATGCCTTGAGCCGGAGACATGCCAGCTTAGGGGAAATGTTTCTTGAATGGAAGCAATTGGAGTATATCGCGGGGTTTGATTTCAGACCAAAGTGCGAATTGGATCCAGTTATGCTAGCTAGTTTGACGATCAGACCCACTTTGATAGAGCAGATTGGTTCTAGCCAGAGGGACGATCCTAATCTATTAGAAATCATCTCCAAGTTAGAGATGAGTATTGATGAGGAGATGAATGTGTATGGGCTTGATCGAGATGGATGGCTTTGAAAGAATGGAAGACTAGTTGTGCCCAACGTGAATGGTTTGAGAGATGAAGTGCTTAGAGAATGTCATCACTCAAAACTGACTATACATCCCGGTGGTAATAAGATGTATCGAGACATGAGACAGACTTACTACTGGGAAGGGATGAAAAGAGACGTTGGGAAGTTTATATCCAAATGCATGAATTTCCAGCTAGTTAAAGCCGAGCAAAAGAAGCCTAGTGGGTTATTACAACCATTAGAAATTCCCGAATGGAAATGGGAGCAAGTTTCGATGGATTTCATCGATGGCTTACCAAGGACTAGATCGGGATATGATAGCATTTGGGTAATTGTGGATCGATTGACTAAAAGCGCAAGATTTATACCAATCAAATCGACCAGGACGGCAGCCAAGTTGGCAGAATTGTATATGAAGTGGGTAGTGAGATTTCATGGAGTACCCAAAAGCATTGTGAGTGACCGAGACCCGTTGTTCACTAGTGGGTTTTGGAAGAGCTTCCAAGAGGCTCTAGGGTCAGGATTACATCTCAGTACCGCATATCATCCTCAGACCGACGGTCAGACGGAGAGGGTGAATCGCATATTGGAAGATCTCTTGAGAGCGTGTATATTGGATTTTGGTGGATCATAGGATGACCATTTGCATCTAGCAGAGTTTGCATATAATAATAGCTACCAATCCAGTATCGGTATGGCTCCATATGAAGCTTTGTACGGAAGACTGTGCAACTCACCATCATGTTGGATAGAGACTGGCGAAGAGTTTGTGCTTGGACCAGATGTGGTGAGGGAAACTTCAGATAAGATTAGGATCATTCAGCAACGAATGAAAGCTGCTCAAGATAGGCAGAAAAGTTATGCCGATAAGAGGAGAAGAGACTTGAAATTCTCCATTGGTGACTTGGTGTTTGTAAAGATCTCTCTGTTGAAGAGCGTGATTCGATTTGGCAGGAGGGGCAAGTTGGCACCAAAATTTGTTGGCCCATTCCCTGTTCTTGAACTAGTCGGGAATTTGGCATATAGAGTTGGCTTGCCAGAGAAGATGGCGGGAGTTCACAATGTATTTCATGTTTCCCAACTAAGGAAGTTCGTTCACGACTCATATATGACTATTTCACCTGATCAGTTAGAGGACTTCGAAGTAGAACCCGACGCGGTTGGGAACCGCAAGCCGATTCGTATTGTGGGGTACGATACGAAGCAACTTCGAAGGAAGTCGGTGAAGCTAGTCAAGGTTCAGTGGGGCGAGAACGAGAATGATTGTACTTGGGAAACAGAGGAGAGCATTAGGAAGATGCATCCAGAACTCTTTGCCTGGTAAGATTTACTTTGCAATTTAGTTTTCCGCACGCTATGATAGACTTGCTTTGCTTGTTTGCATGTTTGATTGTTGTTTTATGATTGATAGGCATGCGGGAACCTTTGTGTATGTTTGAATTAGGGAATTTCGGGGGCGAAATTTCTTAAGGGGGGAAGAGTGTAATGACCCGTATTCTACACGTCATGGGATCGTAGAATATTTATTTCCTTCCCATGTGAAGTCGTATGGTCATGTAACTTTGGGAAACATCTATTAGAGTCATTTCCCATGCTTATGATTTTTGTCGGTTTTTAAATGACCATTTTGCCCCTAGTTAGTACTGTTTTGGCCATAACTTTTGATTGGAAAGGAATTTTGACCTGAAACCACTTCCATTAGATTCGTTTGATGGTTTACCTTTCCGTAGAGTGGTCACAATAGCCAAACGGACTTACCGTTTGGGAGATATGGCTGAAACAAGGTTTGGAGGGTGAAAAAAACTGTTTAACCGGGCCAAACGGGGTGATTAGTGAGTAGGCCCATAACCCATTTCGGGATTAGGGTTATGGGAGGGCTGAAATGAGATGGAGAATCATTCCATTTCAGTTTTCTAGCCTCCACTTATCACCAAGGATCCCTAAAAATGGCCTCTAACCTCCAAATCACCTCCAAATCGTCTTTTGGTCAAGGATTTGGCTTAGCAACCCCTAATCAAGGAAGATCTTCACCAAATCAACATAGGAGCTGCTGTTGGCATTGAGATTCACATCAAATCAGAGAATGATTTCAGATTTTAGTTTATTTTGTGGCTAAGGTGAGTGATTTGCATAGTTTTACACTAATTATGGCTAATTAGGAGTGATTAGTGCTAAATAGCGAATTTACACACTAATAAATTCGGGAAAAATGTTCATAAATTCCTAAATGGTGTTTTAGACCTCTGATATGAATTTGGGTTAATTTGGTTAAGTTTTGCTAATCCTATCATTAGTTTCACCTAAACATGCTTAAGGGGAAATATAGGATTTTGGGTATGTTTGATCCATTTTAACCTGTGATATTGATGTGAATGATGTTTGTGGTTGATTACGCATGTTGCTATGACTGTATGAAATGCTTTGTGATTGATTTCAATAGTTAGAATGGTCGAAAACGTCGTCGAATGGCGTAAACCCTTGCTGGAACAGTTTCAGAAAACAGTGTCGGGTTCGGATCGGATCGGATAAGGGGGCTCGGATCGGATATGTGGAACTGAGCAAAGAATCTGATCGGATCGGAACCCAACACTGGGGAAAAGTGGCAAAAAGGAAGGCCACGCTAGCTGAACTGAGATCGGATCGGATAGAGGAAAACGGATCGGATCGAGAAGGACGGATCAAATCGAAGAGGACGGATCGGATCGGAAACACAAAGGCGAATCAGAGCAGGAGCACGAAAGCGGATCGGATAGGAGCATATGAAGGGGAGCATGAAGATGGATCGAAAGCACGAACCAAGAAGGACCCGACCCGACCCGAAAGGAAGCACCAACCCGACCCGAAGAAGAAAAAGCAGCTGACTCGAACCCAGAGGAATGCCGACCCGAACCGCATCAGAAGGGGGACCCGACCCGAACGGATAAAGAACACCGACCCGAACCAATGACCTGAGGAAGAACCCGACCCGACCCAGTATTGACCAACAACCCGAGATGCAAAGGTAGTCCAATAGGGGAAGTCAGAGCTCAGGATCCCGGAACCAATTGGGAACCAACGAGTTCACTTCATGGTTGGACTTTGCTGCGGGACGTGTGCTAAGGAGTTGTCGACATTCATAACTTCGATTCACCACTAAAAGGAATGATGGGCTACTTATCAGTGCAGTAGGGTCATTACGACCTAAGGGGCAAGGTGATGGTAGCAAGACTACGTTATCAGTGCAGTAGGGTCATTATGACCTGAGGGGAAAGGTGATGCGTAGTAAGACTATGAGCCAGCGCAGATGGGGTGAATAACTCCATGGGGGAAGTGGACATAGTAAGGATTGGTAAGGCTATGAGCCAGCGCAGATGGGGTGAATAACTCCATGGGGCAAGTGGACATCCGAGGAATTTGTGACTACGTTATCAGTGCAGTGAAGCCATTTATGACTTCATGGGGCAAAGAGATCGTAGCAAGGAATGTTGGGTGATCGAAGTGGTGAATGTTGTATGCTTTATGCACCGAGTGAGAGATGCGAGGATGGAGGCTATGCTTGACTGTTTGCCATCATTATGACATGCACACCTCCCCCACCTCCGTACCTTTATACCATTTGATATGATACCTTAGAGTGTTGTACAGTATGTAGTGCTAACTCTTTGGTTGCAGGTCCAGGTTCAGGTATGTTTTAGTCTACCTGTTATTATTCACTTTAGATGCTTATCGCTCATACCAGGCTTTATGTCTGACCCAAAGTTTTATGTCTCCTCTTATTACTCTGGGTGCTCACACGAGCAGACTAGAGACAGGTTAGCTGGTGATGTGCGAGTAGCTGATTCGGAGGCGGGCAGGAGGCTTCCACGTATGATACATATATACACATTCTCCCTGTGTCGTTGATGGTCGCTACTTGGGCATTAGTAGTGTACCTCGTTTATCTTGCATTTGCTTTGAGACAGTTTAAAAGTTGTAATAAGCTGTATTTTGGATTTCCGCTGCTATGATGTTTAGTTCCGATTTTCAGCTTATGCACTGTCTCTCCTGTTTTATGTCAAGTATGTTATTATTATATTTTATTCTATGCGCTGTGAGACATTCTACAGATTCTTTGTATGTTCATTTCTTTCTTCCTTTTTCCCTTCTGACGACCCGTTCCGTGCTAACTGGGCATGTGTACAGCGCACTTTTGGAGTAAATGTCGGTTGGTTCGGGCGGGCCGTCACAACTTCCTAGTCTCCTTGCTAATAATTTTCAGTGGTTCCCTTCTCACTGCAAGGCTTGGGGTAATCTCCAAATCTTGATGTGCTGCTTCTTCACAATTAGATCTGGATCATGTACATGCCTTCGAAGTTGAGACACATGGAATACATCATGCACTCCAGGCAACCAGTCGGGCATCTGAATTCTGTAGGCTAGGGTGCCAATCTTTTCAAGAATAGGGAAGGGGCCGATAAATCTAAGTGCTAATTTTCCTGTCTTTCCAAAACGGATTACACCTCGCATTGGAGCAACTTTCACATAGACAAAGTCACCCACTTCAAAAGCTAACTCTCTCCTTCTTACATCTGCATAGCTCTTTTGTCTACTTTGGGCAGACAATAGTCGCTTCTTAATAAAATCAACTTTGTCATTGAAAAGCTCCTTAAACCTTGTCCAAGTCATATTGTCTACAACCCCTCCAACCGTGACTGTGTCCCACCAGTTTTGAGCTTCCTCTTGTAGCAGCCATGAAGCCACTAATCTTTTCCTATGATCCTCCAGCTCTAATCCTCCAAAAATCTTTTCGCAGTTCCTCATCCAAGCTTGAGCTTGTGTCACAGTTTCAGTACCCTTGAATGGCACTCCTCCCATGTTTTTATACTTCTTTGCCACCTTATCCAAATCAAAGGGCTGCGGAGGTGGCTGTTGAACTGTGGCCTCCTCAGTTTCAGCAATATTTTGCCTCCTTGCTCTAGCTCTAGCGGCTTTAGTGGCAGCGGTACTCATTTCTAGTTAGTTCTGTACGATCAAGGAAAGAGTCAGAACAACTATAATGGTAATTTGAAGAATTGATAAAGATAAAAGGACGGATAAAAAGATAATGATAGAATGACTGACTATTATGTATTCACATGAAATGTTCGCCATAGAATATTGTGATTCTATGTAAACGAATTATCATAAATATGTTATATTCCAAGGCTAAGTTTAACCAAAGCTCTGATACCAACTGTGATGACCCCAAACTTCCACGAGATGAAAGTAAGAAATAATCATTTGGAATACAACATAAATACAATAATACATATCAAAGATACAACATAGCATAGGAAATTCATATAGTAACAACATCATAGCCGCAGAAATATAATGTCATCAACCACAGAAAGTCCACAGTCATAGAATTCTAAATTATTACATCAAGTTTGCAGAAAAAGAAATAAGTTCCAACTTCAACTTAAACAACGTGAAATGAAACAAGTTTAATGTCTGGAATTAAAAAGAGAAAGATGCAATAGCAACAAATGATAGATGTCTCCAAGCTCCAAGTCATCACCTCTCCACGAAAGCAAATCCAAGAAAGATAATAAGCAGCTCCAAAGAAAAGATTCCAAGCAAAGAATGAACCTGTTTACTTAGCTGCCCGTGTAGAAAGGAGGGCACCCGAGTTTGCAAAAAGGTGTAAACAAACAACGGGTCAGTCGTGGGACTGGTGTGAGAATTCTTAACTAATTAATCACTATTAATAAGGCAAATCCAAAGACCACGCCGCTAACGCGGAACGGGTTTACTCTAATGGATTGCCGTGCATAAAAGTGTCATAACAAATAATAAGTAAATCGTACAACAACGTTCTGCTTTTGAGAAAAATGGAATAACCATAAGACCCAAGTCCCATCACACAATGCAACACAAACCAGAGGATAGGGTTTTACCTTATGGTGATTAAACATGCTAAATACGGCATATACGAGTTTAATATTATTATTAGTATATATGGAAACCATTTCAAAATAAATGTATCAATCCTAGGACACATAGATACCATAATACCATGCTTCCATACTAGTAATACAATCAAATCCGTGGGTTCGTATTGGACGTTTGGATTTCCATCATGAGTCAAGGCTAGGGAGGAGCTCCTTACCGATTCGAGACACTCTAGCTAATGTCTCAGGATCCCCCACAGTGAACCCTTGGAACATGCAGGGTCGGTCCACACATACAGCTTCGTGGATTGGCAATTCCTGAACACACGTTTCCCGATCCTATAGGACCTATCATCCGAGGCGCCTCATTCCATCATCCACATAAGTAAAATGTCGGGCCGTGTTAAAGCCCAATCACCACTTCTAGCTAGAAAGAAACGTGCTGCTCTCCCCGCGTTCCCTTCTCCCGTTTTAGACTCCGCCGGTGTGTGAGGCTCGCGAAGTCACGCTATACACAAAGCTATGCCTAAAACAGGCTATGCTTTGATCGTCCCACAATGACTTCTTTTCAACAAAGCCTTGATCCTATGCATCTTAGCATGCCACATCATCACTCCATATCGCACTACCAATCCTTTGCCGAAATATATGAACAGGTGTTAAGCAAGAGAATAAATTCTCCGCCACCAAACATCAATACATTCGCCAGAAGATCAATAACATGATATTTAATAGAGTACGATGTCAGACACACAATCCATTTATTTGCTTATGCTCTGGGTCTGAGCGAAAACCAAACCCGTGAAATCAACACGTATGTTTGGGCAATGACCATGACCCTTGAATTGGGAGCAAGTCAAATCAGGGCCTCGATCGTTGTCTAATCGAGGGAAGATTTACGGTCTTCATACGTCATCTTCATACTTCCATTAACGCCGTTTGATTATTTGGAATGAGAGAACTCAGACTTTCCAAATAATCCTCGTATATATATATTTAAAATCCTTCGTATCACTTTATAATGATTACTTCCTATTTTAATTATTTAAAATAATTAAATTTTTATATAACGACGCCTTAAAGTCAATGGGCGACTATGGCGCTGTATTCAATCAATTTTGATTTTTTCATTTCTCAAAATCTAACCGTTGGATCTTAAGGTAATATATATCGTTGGAAAGATTTTTCCAAGACGGTCCTAACGGTTTCAGTTTCAAGAAAGTCCGACGGTCGGATCTTCTTGTATGGTCGTTTAAAGGTACGATTTCAAAACGCGAACTACCGAACTCCATTCGTTTAAATTTTAATTATATTTATCTATATATAATCATCGTTTAATCGTAATAACGTCATTTGATTTAAACAACGCTCTAACAACTACCAATCCTTATTAAATTTTAATTCATTTCAAAATGAAGATCATATCACAACATCCTAAATTCATTCTTTACTTACATTAAAAATGTAAATTTCGTCCTTATCATTTACATGTAAATTTAATTTCTGTTTATATGTAAAAAAAATGTAAATTTTGATACATTGCAAAATCCTACCTTTAAATTACATATAAAATGTAAAATTTAACCTCAATATATTTTCTTATCTTAATTACATAATAATAAAAATGTAACTTATATTTGCATTGAGAATCATAATCTAAATTACATCTAAAAATGTAAATTTATTTACAATGCAAACTTTACTTCTTATTTACATTGTAAAAATATGATTTTTTTTATTACAAAGCAAACTCTCATCATACGTTACATTATAAAAATGTAATTTTTTTATTTCAATGCAGACCCTCATTCTAATTACATAGAAAAATGTAATTTTAATCCTACGGTGTAATTCCCTATATAATTTACATATAAAAATGTAAATTTTAACATACGATGTAAATTCACATTTTAATTACATAGAAAAATGTAATTTTAATCCTACGGTGTAATTCCCTATATAATTTACATATAAAAATGTAAATTTTAACATACGATGTAAACTCACATTTTAATTACAAAGAAAAATGTAATTTTAATCCTACGGTGTAATTCCCTATATAATTTACATATAAAAATGTAAATTTTAACATACGATGTAAATTCACATTTTAATTACATAGAAAAATTTAAATTTTTAACATACGGTGTAATTCAATTTTTAATTACATAGAAAAATGTAATTTTTATCATACGGTGTAAGTTCACTTTTTAATTACAAAGAAAAATGTAATTTTTAACATACCGTGTAAATTCACATTTTAATTACATAGAAAAAATGTAATTTTTATTTGCGATGCCAATTCTCCTTTTTATCCACAAATAAAAATGTAAATTTTCTATACATGCTAATTCTCATTCTTTATTTACATATGAAATGTATATTTTTATTACTATGTAATTTCTCATTTCCAAGTTACAAAAAAAAAAGTAATTTTTCATTTACGATGCAAATTCCTACTTTTTATTTCAATGCAAATCCTACCTTATTTACATTATAAAAATGTAGTTTTAATTTACATGCCCATTCCTTACTTCTTTATTACATAAAAAAAATGTAATTTCATACGATGTAAATTTCTACTTTTATTCACATTAAAAATAATGTAAATTTCATACGATGTAAATTTCTACTTTTATTCACATTAAAAATAATGTAAATTTCATACGATGTAAATTTCTACTTTTATTCATATTAAAAATAATGTAAATTTCATTTACAATGTTAATTTGATAATCTAGATCAATTCAATTAAAAAGACAAATCTTTATTTTCTATGTTGAATTGATAATCTAGATCAATTCAAATAAACGAAAGCACTAACATAACGATGGCAAACCATGTCTCTTTCATTATGAATCGATAAGTTTGATTAATTCAAAAACATACAAAAGCGATAACATAAGAATGTGACAATCATATTTCTATTATTTTGAATCAATAAATTAGATCAATCCAAATCAACACAAGTGATTACATAGGAGGTGATAATCATATGGATCTAAAACTATCCATCACAAACACATACCAACCATCATCAAATATGACAAAACAAAATAGATCGGTATCGGAAGCATGATATTTACCATTTAAACTTCACATAACACTAGCATAATAATTAAATTAATTAAATTTAATTAAAAATAAATTCTCACTTTGCTCGGGACTGAAATGAAGGTCCAAACTCGATCAGATCTCGTGTTCGAAGTCACGGCGATTTCAGATCTGAAAGATTTCAATTTGAAGTTCATACGTATAAATTAGAAAACACTTTTAACAACTGTCACTGCGACATTTAAAAGCGTGGCAAAACTGAAATCGAAATTTACCTTGAACTTCAGAAAGTTCAAAACTTTGAATCTGATTTTCGTGAGGTGTAGTTGACGGTTTCAGGTGAGGTTTGTTGGAGGTGGTCGGCCTCGGAGAGGCGCACGTGCGCCTAGCACGGTGGAGGGTGCGGCGACGATAGGTGGGGGCGGCTGCGGTTCAAAGGCCGTGCCTTTGGAGGCGCGGTTCTTGAGATTTGGGGCACGAGGAGGGGCGGGGTTTGTCTGAGATCGAAGAGCGTTCAAAGATCTTCAAAAAAGTCCAAAGGGGCATATGTTAATTCGCCATGGATTGGGAGAAATCGAAGCTCAAAGATTTGATGTATATTGGGTTCGGCAGCTGATAATACGAAGAGGAAGAAGGACTGTAGCACCGCATTTATACGGTATACTAGGGTATTTTCTTTATATATATTTTTTTAAAATCGAAAATTAGGGTTTTTCCATCCGATCTCCAAACGGACTCCAACGATTGTCGAACAATATGTTTTGACGTCTTCTGAACGCGATGGTGCTATTGCTGAAGTCCAATTCTGAAGTTTACAGTATGTTTTCTTAATTTTCAAATTAATTCTTTAATATTAAATTCGAACGTACTTTCTAATTTTACCGGGGTCACATACGAAGTCAGAAAAATCCGAAAGAATTATTTTTGGCTTTCTTATGACGATACGGTCCTAACAAAATTTATTTCGTCGAATTCTGAGTCTGTTTGAAAAATGACTATTTTCCAGTCAATTAATTTTGACCGAAATTGACAAAACACAGTTTCTTTTGCCACGCTCACATACTAACTTCAAAAATCATGAAATTTGAAACCTAGCAATAATTTTACATCCCGGATCCAACAAAAGTGGTTTCGTCGAATTCCGAGGTCGTATGCAAAATGTCGATTTTCGAGGGCGATATATTCTCTATAGCGACCTTTCTGAAAATTCATTTGGCCATAACTTTTGATTCCCGCTATGAAACTTCGATTTTTCATATTCGTTAGAAAGATATTCATTAACAGATTTAAATATTTTTGGTTTCACCAAAATTCGGTTTATTCTGCATCCTGTGTGGTCAGTCAAAGTTCAGGTTTGACTTTTCAAACTACCGTCCTTTTCCTAATTCCTTTTATAATTACATTAAATATATTCGCATTAAATTCAGTCAAAATAAGTTTCTAGTCATTTTTATTTAAAATAATTCATTTCAACTATTTAAACACCTCTAAAATCTCTAAAATGAAAATTTTAAATTGGCCCCAAATTCCGGGTTGTTACAATCTCCTCCGCTTAAGAACTTTTCGTCCTCGAAAAGGAAAATGGAAGAATAGAAGGGTAGGAACCAACATAAAGAATGGAAAATATTTTAAGCGTACCTCACAATAAAAACTAATCGGAGATATCCACTCTGCATTTGGGATAGGCTTGTTTGATACTCTCCTCGGTTTCCCAAGTGCAGTCTCTAGGTTCACCGCTCCATTGCACCTAGACTAGGTTGATACTTTTATTTCTCAGCTTCCTAGTCTCCTTGCCAATAATTTTCAGTGGTTCCCTTCTCACTGCAAGGCTTGGGGTAATCTCCAAATCTTGCTGTGCTGCTTCTTCCACAATCAGATCTGGATCATGGACATGCCTTCGAAGTTGAGACACATGGAATACATCGTGCACTCCAAGCAACCAGTCGGGCATCTGGATTCTGTAGGCTAGGGTGCCAATCTTTTCAAGAATAGGGAAGGGGCCGATGAATCTAGGTGCTAATTTTCCTGTCTTTCCAAAACGGATTACACCTCGCATTGGAGCAACTTTCAGATAGACATAGTCACCCACTTCAAAAGCTAACTCTCTCCTTCTTACATCTGCATAGCTCTTTTGTCTACTTTGGGCAACCAATAGTCGCTTCTTAATAAAATCAACTTTGTCATTGAAAAGCTCCTTAAATCTTGTCCAAGTCATATTGTCTGCAACCCCTCCAACCGTGACTCTGTCCCACCAGTTTTGAGCTTCCTCTTGTAGCAGCCATGAAGCCACTAATCATTTCCTATGATCCTCCAGCTCTAATCCTCCAAAAATCTTTTCGCAGTTCCTCATCCAAGCTTGAGCTTGTGTCACAGTTTCAGTACCCTTGAATGGCACTCCTCCCAGGTTTTTGTACTTCTTTGCCACCTTATCCAAATCAAAGGGCTGCAGAGGTGGCTGTTGATCTGTGGCCTCCTCAGTTTCAGCAATATTTTGCCTCCTTGCTCTAGCTCTAGCAGTAGCGGTACTCATTTCTAATTAGTTCTGTACGATCAAGGAAAGAGTCAGAACAACTATAATGGTAATTTGAAGAATTGATAAAGATAAAAGGACGGATAAAAAGATAATGATAGAATGACTGACTATTATGTATTCACATGAAATGTTCGCCATAGAATATTGTGATTCTATTTAAACAAATTATCATAAATATGTTATATTCCAAGGCTAAGTTTAACCAAAGTTCTGATACCAACTGTGATGACCCCAAACTTCCATGGGATGAAAGTAAGGAATAATCATTTGGAATACAACATAAATACAATAATACATATCACAGATACAACATAGCATAGGAAATTCATAGAGTAACAACATCATAGCCGCGGAAATAAAATGTCATCAACCACAGAAAGTCCACAGTCACAGAATTCTAAATTATTACATCAAGTTTGCAGAAAAAGAAATAAGTTCCAACTCCAACTTAAACAACGTGAAATGAAACAAGTTTAATGTCTGGAATTAAAAGGAGAAAGATGCAATAGCAACAAATGATAGATGTCTCCAAGCTCCAAGTCATCACCTCTCCACGAAAGCAAATCCAAGAAAGATAATAAGCAGCTCCAAAGAAAAGACCCCAAGCAAAGAATGAACCTGTTTACTTAGTTGCCCGTGTAGAAAGGAGGGCACCCGAGTTTGCAAAAAGGTGTAAACAAACAATGGGTCAGTCGTGGGACTGGTGTGAGAATTCTTAACTAATTAATCACTATTAATAAGGCAAATCCAAAGACCATGCCACTAACGCGGAACGGGTTTACTCTAATGGATTGCCGTGCATAAAAGTGTCAGAACAAATAATAAGTAAATCGTACAACAACGTTATGCTTTTGAGAAAAATGGAATCACCATAAGACCCAGGTCCCATCACACAATGCAACACAAACCAGAGGATAGGGTTTTACCTTATGGTGATTAAACATGCTAATTATAGCATATACGAGTTTAATATTATTATTAGTATATATGGAAAACATTTCAAAATAAATGTATCAATCCTAGGACACATAGATACCATAATACTATGCTTCCATACTAGTAATACAATCAAATCCATGAGTTCGTATTGGACGTTTGGATTTCCATCATGAATCAAGGCTAGGGAGGAGCTCCTTACCGATTCGAGACACTCTAGCTAATGTCTCAGGATCCCCCGCAGTGAACCCTTGGATCCTGCAGGGCTGGTCAAAACATACAGCTTCGTGGATTGGCAATTCCTGAACACGCATTTCCCGATCCTTTAGGACCTATCATCCGAGGCGCCTCATTCCATCATCCACATAAGTAAAATATCGGGCAAGCCCAATCACCACTTCTAGCTAGAAAGAAACGTGCTGCTCTCCCTGCTTTCCCTTCTCCCGTTTTAGACTCCGCCGGTGTGTGAGGCTCGCGAAGTCACGCTATACACAAAGCTATGCCTAAAACAGGCTATGCTTTGATCGTCCCACAAGGCCTGCTTTTCAACAAAGCCTTGATCCTATGCATCTTAGCAAGCCACATCATCACTCCATATCGCACTACCAATCCTTTGCTGAAATATATGAACGGGTGTTAAGCAAGAGAATAAATTCTCCGCCACCAAACATCCATACATTCGACAGAAGATCAATAACATGATATTTAATAGAGTACGATGTCGGACACACAATCCATTTATTAGCTTATGCTCTGGGTCTGAGCGAAAACCAAACCCGTGAAATCAACACGTACATTTGGGCAATGACCATGACCCTTGAATTGGGAGCAAGTCAAATCAGGGCCTCGGTCGTTGTCCATTCGAGGGAAGATTTACGGTCTTCATACGCCATCTTCATACTTCCATTAACGCCGTTTGATTATTTGGAATGAGAGAACTCGGACTTTCCAAATAATCCTCGTATATATATATATATATATATATATATATATATTTAAAATCCTTCGTATCACTTTATAATGATTACTTCCTATTTTAATTATTTAAAATAATCAAATTTTTATATAACGACGCCTTAAGTCAACGGGCGACTATGGCGCTGCATTCAATCAATTTTGATTTTTAAATTTCTCAGAATCTAACCGTTGCATCTTAACGTAATATATATCGTTGGAAATATTTTTCCAAGACAGTCCTAATGGTTTTAGTTTCAAGAAAATCCGACGGTCGGATCTTCTTGTATAGTCGTTTAAAGGTACGATTTCAAAACGCGAACTACCGTGCTCCGTTCGTTTAAATTTTAATTATATTTATCTATATATAATCATCGTTCAATCGTAATAACGTCGTTTGATTTAAACAACGCTCTAACAACTACCAATCCTTATTAAATTTTAATTTATTTGAAAATGAAGATCATATCACAACATCCTAAATTCATTCTTTACTTACATTAAAAATGTAAATTCCATCCTTATCATTTACATGTAAATTTAATTTCTATTTTCTATTTATATGTAAATAAAATGTAAATTTTGATACATTGCAAAATCCTACCTTTAAATTACATATAAAATGTAAAATTTAACCTCAATGTATTTTCTCATCTTAATTACATAATAATAAAAATGTAACTTATATTTGCATTGAGAATCATATTCTAAATTACATCTAAAAATGTAAATTTATTTACAATGCAAACTTTACCTCTTATTTACATTGTAAAAATATGTTTTTTTTTATAACAAAGCAAACTCTCATCATACGTTACATTATAAAAATGTAATTTTTTTTATTTCAATGCAGACCCTCATTCTAATTACATAGAAAAATGTAATTTTAATCCTACGGTGTAATTCCCTATATAATTTACATATAAAAATGTAAATTTTAACATACGATGTAAATTCACATTTTAATTACATAGAAAAATGTAATTTCAATGCTACGGTGTAATTCCCTATATAATTTACATATAAAAATGTAAATTTTAACATACGATGTAAATTCACATTTTAATTACAAAGAAAAATGTAATTTTAATTCTACGGTGTAATTCCCTATATAATTTACACATGAAAATGTAAATTTTAACATACGATGTAAATTCACATTTTAATTACATAAAAAAAATGTAATTTTTAACATACGGTGTAAATTCACTTTTTAATTACATGAAAAAATGTAATTTTTATCATACGGTGTAAATTCACTTTTTAATTACAAAGAAAAATGTAATTTTTAACATACCGTGTAAATTCACATTTTAATTACATAGAAAAAATGTAATTTTTATTTGCGATGCCAATTCTCCTTTTTATCCACAAATAAAAATGTAAATTTTCTATACATGCTAATTCTCATTCTTTATTTACATATGAAATGTATATTTTTATTTACTATGTAATTTCTCATTTCCAAGTTACAAAAAAAAAGTTAATTTTCATTTACGATGCAAATTCCAACTTTTTATTTCAATGCAAATCCAACTTTATTTACATTATAAAAATATAGTTTTAATTTACATGCCCATTCCTTACTTCTTTATTACATAAAAAAAATGTAATTTCATACGATGTAAATTTCTACTTTTATTCACATAAATAATAATGTAAATTTCATACGATGTAAATTTCTACTTTTATTCATATTAAAAATAATGCAAATTTCATTTACAATGTTGATTTGATAATCTAGATCAATTCAATTAAAAAGACAAATCTTTATTTTCTATGTTGAATTGATAATCTAGATCAATTCAAATAAACGAAAGCACTAACCTGACGATGGCAAACCATGTCTCTTTCATTATGAATCGATAAGTTTGATTAATTCAAAAACATACAAAAGCGATAACATAAGAATGTGACAATCATATTTCTGTTATTTTGAATTGATAAATTAGATCAATCCAAATCAACACAAGTGATTACATAAGAGGTGATAATCATACAGATCTAAACTATCCATCAAAAACACATACCAACCATCATCAAATATGACAAAACAAAATAGATTGGTATCGCAAGCATGATATTTACAATTTAAACTTCACATAACACTAGGATAATAATTAAATTTAATTAAAAATAAATTCTCACTTTGCTCAAGATTGAAATGAAGGTCTAAACTCGATCAGATCTCGTGTTCGAAGTCACGGCGATTTCAGATCTGAAAGATTTCAATTTGAAGTTCATATGTATAAATTAGAAAACACTTTTAACAACTGTCACTGCGACATTTAAAAGCGTGGCAAAACTGAAATCGAAATTTACCTTGAACTTCACAAAGTTCAAAACTTTGAATCTGATTTTCGTGAGGTGTAGTTGAAAGTTGCAGGTGAGGTTTGTTGGAGGTGGTCGGCCTCGGAGAGGCGCACGTGCGCCTAGCACGGTGGAGGGTGCGGCGGCGATAGGTGGGGGCGGCGGCGGCACAAAGGCCGTGCCTTTGGAGGCGCGGTTCTCGAGATTCGGGGCACGAGGAGGGGCAGGGTTTGTCTGAGATCGAAGAGCGTTCAAAGATCTTCAAAAAATTCCAAAGGGGCATATGTTAATTCGTCATGGATTGGAAGAAATCGGAGCTCAAAGATTTGATGTATAATGGGTTCGACGGCTGATAATACGAAGAGGAAGAAGGACTGTAGCACCGTATTTATACGGTATACTAGGGTATTTTCTTTATATATTTTTTTTAAAATCCAAAATTAGGGTTTTTCCATCCGATCTCCAAACGGACTCCAACGACTATCGAACAATATGTTTTGACGTCTTCTGAACGCGATGGTGCTATTGCGGAAGTCCAATTCTTAAGTTTACAGTATGTTTTCTTAATTTTCAAATTAATTCTTTAATATTAAATTCGAACGTACTTTCTAATTTTACCGGGGTCACATACAAGTCAGAAAAATCCAGAAAAATTATTTTTGGCTTTCTTATGACGATACGGTCCTAACAAAATTTATTTCGTCGAATTCTAAGACTGTTTTAAAAATGGCTATTTTCTAGTCAATTAATTTTGACCGAAATTGACAAAATACAGTTTCTTTTGCCACGCTCACATACTAGCTTCAAAAATCATGAAATTTGAAACCTAGAAATAATTTTACATCTTGGATCCAAAAAAAGTGGTTTCGTCGAATTCCGAGGTCGTATGCAAAATGTTGATTTTCAAGGGCGATATATTCTCTATCGCGACCTTTTTGAAAATTCATTTGGCCATAACTTTTGATTCCCGCTATGAAACTTCGAGTTTTCAGATTCGTTAGAAAGATATTCATTAACAGATTTAAATATTTTTGGTTTCACCAAAATCCGGTTTATTCTGCATCCTGTGTGGTCAGTCAAAGTTCAGGTTTGACTTTTCAAACTACCGTCCTTTTTCTAATTCCTTTTATAATTACATTAAATATATTCGCATTAAATTCAGTCAAAATAAGTTTCTAGTCATTTTTATTTAAAATAATTCATTTAAATTATTTAAACACCTCTAAAATCTCTAAAATGAAAATTTTAAATTGGCCCCAAATTCCGGGTTGTTACATTATAATAGCCAAAAATGCTTGGTACGTGAAATTTCATCTTTTATTATTACTATAAGTGTATAGTGTCAAAACAATTTCAGTCATAAGTATCAATCATAGACGGCATAAGTGCTCCATACCACTATGTCGCCATATATAGGTTTACAATTAAAACCGCAAAATGTCGTATTGGAAGTTGGATTTCCATCTGTGAACTGAGGCAAGGGATTGTCCTCACCGCTTCGAGACGCTCTAGCCCGCCCCTCAGGACTCAGACTCAGGTGGGCCCTTGGATCGTCAGGGCCGGTCCACTCGATATGGATTAAACTTAAACCCTGAACAATGCGTTTCCCCGCCCTATGGGGCGTCAATGAGCCACATGACTCCATCGGTCCCGGATCGACCGATATAACCGAGGCGCCTTGCTATCCATCATCCACATAAGTAAAATGTCCAGGTGTGTAAAACCCAAAACACCACTCCTAGCTAGAAGGAAACGCATGTCCTTCCTGAGGTCCTCCCCTGTTTTTGGTTCACACCGGGGTGTGAGGCTCGCGAATTAATGCTACACAAAGCTATGCCACAAAGGCCGTGCTTTGATCATCAACCATAAGACTTTGCTTTTCAACAGAAGCCTTGATCATTTGCATCTCAGCATGCCACATTGGCAATTCACGCTATGCAACCGATGTAAATCAATCACACAGAATGAAATCCGATGTTAGACACACGTCCATTTACAAGTCCGTTATGGGTCTAAACGAAATCGGAGGAAACTTATTCCTCGCATATCCATCGATCTCCAAGTACGTCTGGACGATCACCAACCGATTCCCTCCTCTTGGGTGTACAACCCAATCAAGATCATCAGTAATTATCCAAACGATGTGAAGATCTCCGGTCTTCTACCACCGTCTTCATCGTCGACACATCTTCGATTCAGTTATTCAGAATGGGATAAACCCGGCCTTTCCGAATAACTCGCGTATATAATAAACCAATGGTACACCAACACAACATACGCCTCATTCCAATCCAGAATATTCTTTTATTCAAATATTCTTATATTTTGGGAAGGGTTCCCATTAATTTCATCAAAGATAAATTCTTTAAATTTATTCTTTAATCTTCTTTTCGATTTTATTCCAAACCAAATTATGGTTTGTCCAAACTAGTCGGGATTAACGAACCTTACCGAAGTAATCATTTGTTTAATTTCCCAATCCCAACCTATTCATCCCATGAAGTTAAACTGGTCGTACTTCATATCTAACACCACAGTGTTATCGGTAAATTAAATTACCATTTCACGTTCAAATCTAATTAAAGATTTAACTATCGCCTGGAGCAAAACTAGTGGTACTCCAATCTCGATCATTTCTTGAATTTGATAATTTTAGTTATCAAATTCAGCTTTCAATCTATTTAAAGATTCATTAAAACACTAATTCAGTTTTAATTTCCAAAAATCATTACTTAATGATTATTCAAATCCAGGAAATAAATCCTGCCTTTAACTGGGTTAAAGAACCAATGTCATTTAAAACATGGTTCACGATAAACCCAAAATCACATTCCATTAACAATGGAATTTTCACGGAAAACAGATCAATATATATAATCGACATAAACTTCCATATCCAACTAATAATATACATGGAATAACGACAAAGCCTTTTAAATTCCATATATATTAGAAGTCTTCCTCCACAGAAATTCACTTCGATTATTATCAAATCGAATTCCATTCCTTTCCAATTTATTTTATTAAATTGGAAAACTTTACTTTGGAAAATCTCCTTTAAATCTTATCAAAAAGATTTATAAATTCCAAATCTCATTTCAGTGTAAATCGGGTTAAAGTACGAATGTCCTTAAAACACAGTTCACGATAAACCCAATTCACATTCCGTTAATTATCGAGCTAAAGAACAAGTGTTATTTAAAATACCGTTCACGATAAACCCAAAAATCAATTCCGCTTCAATTCCAATTAAATATCATTTAATTGGTATACTTCATTAAATCTAAATACAAAGATTTAATCTTTCTCTCAACTGGGTTTAAGAACAGTGTTAATGAAGACACCATTCACGACAAACCCAAATCCCATTTGATATTAAATACAAGGCTCTGAATAGAAAATATATCGGCTAATATTCAATATCAAATTCTACAACTAACAAATATCGTATTGGAAATAACGATATAAATATATCTTTCAAATTTCCATAACAATATCTGTATAATCACGAAATTCAATATCGAAATATTCTGAAGATAATTTCGATTCAAATTCATTTCAATTCAACTATTGGAAATTCTGGTTATTTTTAAAACCCTTTCAAATCCAATTTATTTATTTCAAAAATAAATGGATTATAATTCTAGTTCGAAACTAGTTCATTTCGATAAAAATCTATTTTTATCTTTATAAGTATGGAATTTTTCATTCCAATTATCTTCAAATCATTTATTATGATTTTGCACCAATTATTGATATTTTTAATAATTTTATCAAGGCCTGTACAGTCAATTTCCATAAATAGCCATCGAATTGCACTTACAGCGACCTTTTCCCAATTTGATTTGGACATAATTCCAAATCCAACCGTTAGATTTCAAATATCTAATATTCGTTAGAAAGCTCTTTTCGATAGGAACCCAACGGTTCCAGTTTTAGGAGAATCCGCTGGTCGGATCTCCCGTAATGTTCGTTTGAAGTCAATGGTCGAAATTCGCGAACTACTGCAGCGCGGCGCGTTCTATTCAGGCCATTATATATATAATATATTTTGTCGATTTCCTTTCAAAACGTATTTTATAAATCGTTTTAAATTCATTTTCTAAACGATTTCAACTTCATATTCAATTTCTAATCAAAATTGAATATTCCATATCATCGATATATAAATGATAATATTTTCAAAACATTAGATTTTGAAATTAATTCCTTTTCATTATTCATTATATAAATAAATAAAATCAATATAAATATTGTTCGCGTCAAAATGGCGTTAATCTAATCAACACGACTATATATATTTAAATATATTCGTGTCCATCCCAAATTGAACATCAAAATTATATTTTGATATTTTACTGAATATTATTTGAAAATATTCGTTATTTTAAAATATTCATTCTTTCTGAACTGGAATCAGACACAGTCAATTACCATATAATTTGATTATATGGATTTCACATAACAAACGTGTATAACAACAATGAAAACAACAATCCATCATTCAGAGTGCATTCTACACTGTATAAGCAATAAATATAAATATTTGACGCTTATAACAGTCTGTCAATCAATCAATCGACATACAACTAATTTTTGGGATTAGTGTATGTCATATATCGTCCCAATACCCGTGTGGGGTTTCAATCAACAAATAATAAATTTTATTTGTGCAGTTGGGGGATGTGTAGAATTTATCGTCCCAATCAATATCAGTCAAATGTGTGTATATAAACAAATTTTCTGATTTGTTTATGAATATTTATTTTATATACACGTTAAAAATTATATTTTTAACTATAAAATATTTTTAACGATAAAATATTTTATTCCATTCCACATCACACAATCAATTTTCGCAACATATCATTCAAACAAACAAGTCATCCATGGTCTGTGGATGACGGGTGTCGGGTGCTGCTAAGCACCGTCTGCATCCTAGTATATATTTTAACTAGAAAATAAAATAAAAGTGAGGAGTTCTCACCTTTGGGATCCACTACTTCATTATCTATTTCTAAACGGTCTGGATTTGTTCGAAATTCCAACGCAACCTTTTCACGCTGTTCATATATAAGAATCATATTTTTATCGCTTAACTCCAATAAATAAAAACCATATTTTTATTTCTACTTCAAATATTTTTACAATGCTTCTTTCTATATAAAAATTAGTTTTTTACTTCGCCTTTTAAACAATAAAAATCATATTTTTATCATCTCTATAATATAAAAATCATATTTATATTATCTCTATAATATTAAATCATCTTATTGTTATCTCTGTAATATAAAAATCATATTTTTATTATCTCTATAATATAAAAATCATATTTTTATCTCTATAATATAAAAATCATATTTTTATTATCTCTATAATATAAAAATCATATTTTTATCTTGCCATTCAAACGATAAAAATCATATTTTTATCCGGCTATTATATATATATAAAAATCAAATTTTTATATGGTATTCATATAAATAAAAATCACGTTTTTAAATTGCTAAACATATGAAAGTCATAATTTTAAATCGCTTTCTTCATGATAAAAATCCTATCTTTTCATAAACAAAAAATCGTATCCTTACATTTCTAAAAACCAAATTTTTTCTTTATAAAAAACTTCATCTTTTCTATTTCAAAAATCTTACCTTTTCATTTATATAAATCGTATCTTTTCAGGTATAAAAAATCTTATCTTTTAATTTATAAAAAACTTATCTCTCTCGTTTAGTAAAAACAAATCAAATCTTTACAAATTAAAAACCCTAACTTTATGTATAAAAATCCCTAAACTAATTACATTAACTAATAAAAATAATAATAGTAAAAAGAAGGGACTTACAATTTTTTTAGCAAAGAAAAGGGGAGGGGTTTGCTGAGTTCGCCGGAGGCGTGGTCGGGGTGGAGCCATTGGTGGCCCCAGCCGCTCAAGGGGAGGGGGTATGTGCGGTTTTTCAATTGGTGAAGGAGAAGGGGAGGAGCTGAGGGCGGTTAGGGTTGGGCGATGCGGGGAGGGAGGCGCCATGCGAACTTGAAGGGGGGCGGTGAGGGTAGGCCAGAGGTGGGCGGAGGTGAAGGGGGGCGTTGGCGGCGGGCCCGGGGACAACAAGATCGAGAGGCGCGATTTTTTTTTTGTTCTGAGCGATAAGGAAGAGAGAGAGAGGGTTAGGTGAGGGTATTATATAAAATTTTATTATTTTAAATTTCCAAAAAGTAACTTTAAATTTCAATCTCCAGACGAGACCCACCGCCTGTCGTCCCTAGCTAATTACCCCTATTCCGAACACAATGGGATATGTATCGTAAGCCAATTCAGCTGTTTCGATTAGTTTTCATTTAAATTAAAATTTAAATCTATAAATTCAAATTTAAACGCGCATTTCAATATATTGAGGCCACATATGGGCTCCAAAAATTCCAGAAAAATATTTTCTAGCTTCACGTTGACGATACGGTTCTAACAAAACTAATTTCGTCAAATTTGGAGACCGTTTGAAAAAAGGTCATTTTCTGGTCGATCCAAATTGATTGAAACTGTCAAAACACGTTTTCCTTTGCCACGCTCACGTATGGATTCAGAAAATTTTGATTTTTGGCATCTAGCAATAACTTGACATCCTGGATCCAACAAAAGTGGTTTCGTCTAAAACAGAGGTTGTTTGCAAAATTTCCATTTTTAAGGGCCAGAATTTCACAGTGACTATTCTGAATTTTCAACTGGACCTAACTTTTTATTTCCGCTATGAAATTTCAATTTTTTGGATTAGTTGAAAAGATATTTTCAAATAGATTCTAATATTTTTGGTTTCGCTAAAATCCGGTTTATTTTGAATCCTGTACATTCATTTGAAATTTGAAATCGAATTTTCAAACTACCGCGCCATTTTCAATTCCTTTTATAATTAAAAATAAATATATATATTCTAACATCGGTTCATATAAATATATACATTTTGATTCTATTCAAAATAAATTTCTCGTCGTTATTATTTAAAATAATTCATTTTAAATATTCAAAATTCATTAAAATTGCCAAAATAAAATTTTAAATCGGTTCAGATTTCCGGGTTATTACAGTAATCCTGTGGCCTGATGAAATCAAGAAGGTGTGATTGAACCTGGAAATCAATTGAGCCTGGACTTGAAGAGAAGACAGGATGATTTTATCTCGTAGCCGTTAAAATCGAGATGGTGTTAACTGAGAAAGAAGAGGTTGAAAGTGAGAGCTAAGGGGCTATTGTTTGAGTGGAGAAATGTTGTGATTTGGTATCAAGGTGGAGTGTTGAAATTGGTGATACGTAAATCACAATTTTGGGAAACTAATAATCTTACATATTTTATGGAGAGATTTGTTGCTAGATTTTATGGAGAGATTTGGTGCTAGATTTGATGAAGAGATTTGGTGCTAGATTTGATGAAGAGATATTGGTTGCTATATTTGTGGACATTTATTGCAAAGATATTTGGTGCTTATCCAAATAGTTTTATAACATATATGAAGATAATTTGGATGCCAAGTTTTCCCAGGCATGAAGCAATTCTCTCTACAAAAAGGGCCAGCTAACATCTTCATTAGGTGTGGGTGAAAGCCACCAAGGGGGTGGGTGAGAGCCACCAAGAGTGATCATTCTAGCTATTCCAAATTGAGTGTTCTCCTTAAATATTTAGCCATTAGATATTCTCTACCTATTTCTCAATAAGGTTATTGGTTCAAGTTGTAATTATCTGTGACGATAGTTGAGATCAATTGTAAACAATTTTTATTGGTGAATCAATAAAGAGGGTGGTTGGGTGGAATATAGTGTGTTCATATTTATGATATTTTGTGTTATTGTTTATTTTCATTCAAATTCATCTTCAAGTGATTGGGTGAAAATGGCCGTATTTTTCTTGGCGTTTTGCCAAACTTCCGCTACGCACAAAACCCCAACAAATTCTACATATGTGCTTGGATCATAATGATTACATTTATGAATTAGAATTGGAAAGAAATACTCACTGTTTATATTTTACTGTGTTTTTGTTTCACTGCTTTTGATTGTTTCCAGTTTTTTCAAACTCTAGTTTGAAACTATCTATTTTTCATAGATTAACCCTTAATCACTTTAATAATTAAATTAAATAGGATGGGTAGATACATGGTTTGAATCAACAAGAGCTAACCAATAAACAATAAAGAAATTTCAGATGTTTACTTACAAATATAAATTTTCTCTGTCTTTTGTTTTCTTCTTCTTATGTTGTTTTAGTCTAACTGGTTCATTGATTTATCCTTAAACTAACTGGTACATATCAGCATGAATACACTTTGAATCCTACTAAGATCGAGGACAAAACAATAGAGGAGTTCAAGTTGTTTTATCTTTTTATATAATACTGTACTTACAGTCTTTGCCATCATTTTCCAGGTTATTTGCATTATATTCCATACGTTGAAAACATGATTATATGCAGATATATGTTAAATCAAATACGGGAGAGACATATCAACACACCAATGGTTATTAAAATTAAACATTAAAGAAGTGTTTACTCATAGTTATATTGTTGTGTTTAGTCCACTGTCTTTTGCAATTGTTCACTGTCTTGCCATTGAATTCCAGGCTTGTTACTGCCATTATTCTTCACTTGTCTTGCCATTTCCTTAAGTTGTGCTCACAGTTTGAGTTCTTGTTCAAGTCCTTGCCATCTTTTCCTCACAGTTTCTATACGGATTTCTACACTCATTCATTCTCTGTTTTTCTGCCATTTAGTTCCCAGATTTTGATTTGTTTACAAGGTTTTCAAGAAACTTTGTGTGTTTTTGTATTGATCTTCATTATGTATTTATAGTAACTTAAGTTGTCTAGTTATTAAGGGATATAGGGTAGGCAGCTATTCAAACGTGAGGTGATGTTGCTTTTGATTTTACAATTCTATCTATGTCTATAACTTTGCCTCTAAGCAAAACTAATTGGTCATGTTCTTGCACTGAGTTTTCATGTAATTATACCTTTTACATGTTAACAAATCTACCTTTAGTTCTTAAGCAAAGTAACATGTTTCTCTGATTTGATCTTCTGTACATCTTGCATGTGCCTAGCTCCTCTACCTATTACTTTGATAGTCCTTCTTTCATATCAAATTGTTTACAGGTTTTTTTTGTCGCATGGACAAATTTGCTTCATTCCTAAGGCTTATGTCCAGGCTTTCATCTCAAATAAATGCAGATGTTTCCTCCTGTCAAAATTTTGTATGTTTACAAGCTTTCTATTATCGGCTGCTACTATTTCTTTCAACCAATTAGTCAAAGGTCTAGGCTGCTCCAATCTATGACTTGTCTCTTTATTTGATTAGTATGAAGCTCCGTTTCTTTCAGATTTGGCTTAGATTTTACCTTTCACTTCATCCTTATTTTAATAGCTTCATGTATATATTTATTTGCATATTGTTCATACATGTCACATATATATTTATATGTATACATACTATATTTACTTATATGCAGATGTCCAATCCAGGATTTAAATTCTATGTTTTCACTTATGTAATTTGTTTACATATATATATATATATATATATATATATATATATATATATACAAGCATATATATTCTCATATTATACATATCACACTTATTTTTATAGGCAAATGTGCAAACAAGTTTTAAATGCAACAAAGTAAAAATGTACACTTGATTTTGTGTGTGTATATATATATATAACTAGTTATTATATAAAATAAACTATTCTAATTTAAACGAGTTTGATCTTATCATGTGGATAAATTAATGTATATCATGTGTTTAATTTATCTCTCTCATTTTATTTGTTTGCTTAAGTAATCCATTTCCATATGAGATTAAAGGCAGTTATAAAAACACAATGAAATGATAAAACATCAATTATTTACTTATTTTATTCACATATGTAAAATTGTTAAGTAGTTTTAAATCATCAACAAATATATTTATATGGAACTTCCTTGATATATTCCCAAATATATAAATCTTAATTTATTTAATCAAATTAAATTAACAGTATAATCTATACATTATAGATTATAAAATTAGTCCAGAAACCAGGTCATTACAGTACTACTAACCCCATCTCTATCAAGTTACGCCACAGAGCCAAGGTTATTACTAAACCATTGTTCTTATACCAACTGTAACAATCCAAAAAGTTCCGATCTTGATTATCGATAATAATACATATTATGTATCACATATCGGCTAACCAAACTAAGAAATTAACAGATTGTTAATAGAAAGAAGTTAGAGGGTGAGAACAAGAAGTTAGAATAGAAGAAAAAGAAGAACCGGACACAACATAATCAGAGTATCATGAATCTCACAGCGGAAATGAATAAAATATATTATAATAACATTTAAATACAAATAAATATCAATCTAGCAGAGCGCTTGCATCTCATGCTCCACATATATAGTATACAAACAAAACCGCGAACGCTTATTGGAGACTGGATTCCGACTATGACAAGGTATGGAACCACCTGCCGATAGTGTATCTCTAGAGGGGAATACACTGGGTCCAACAAGAACGTCTTGTAACCCGGCCCACACATGACCGACCACTCATTTCGCTTGAGTGTATCGAATGTATATCACCAATGGTTGGGAGCTACGCACCATTTCCCGAAAAGGGACAACATCGAAAATAGATTAAGGAATGAAAGGGATTTTCTCTAGATAGGTGATTATACAACCTAATGGGAGTGATCCACATAGCCATGCTGCCTACCCGATTTTTTTCATTTCCCGATTGATGAGGCTTGAGGTTAGAATTCACCTTTAGAACATCTGGCTACCATTTACTTTGAATGCCACATTGTCAGATCCATCAAATCACTAATTGACGCCCACAAGTATACTATGGATGTAAAAGAAGGGTCATTCTTTGCCATCAACTTGGTATATTTGTAAAAATCAATGTATGTGGTTTTCAGAAAATACTCTGTCAGACATTCATCCATTCAAGTCATCCAGGAACAGGATGAACCGAAGGCACTCTCCTACTGCATCCAATATACGAATCACCCCATGAATCAGTAGCAAATTGTCCTTGCAAAATCCGAGGATCTTAATCACGAAAGAATTTCAAGTTATAGTAACTCCAGTGACAAAACTAGAGAAATTAAAATAAGTAGTTCTATCGTTCATAAAGATCTACGGTCTTCAATTCGATTATTTTCTATAAGTTTCCTTCAACTTAGTTTGCGTAAAGCTAGTTCGAAGTGGTTTTGGGTCCAGATCCCATCCCGGTCTCTTCAAAATAACACTAAGGGATATTTATTTGATAGTCGATGTTTTAACTATCAAATTTAAACGGTGTAAAATCATTCATACTAATTATTTTATATCATATAAAATGTTTATACATGATATTTAATTTAATTAACTTATACAATATTAATCCTAATTCCAAAATAGTAATTAATGAAAATTGAAAATACAATCAAAACAAAACAAAAATGGGTTGACGGTTTATTTTATCTAATTTAGATTTAGTTGATCCCTTCATGGTCTATTAGATAATTTATAACAATTACTCAGTACAACAATAACATTCAACAGTTTTTCAACGTTTAAATTCCAAATTAATAACCGTTTGGAATATGGTATATATCTCGAATACAATTAATTTCACATCATATTTATTCCAAATTCCTTTGAAATAAATTAATTGTTTAAATCCGACTTTTATTTTATTTAAACCTTCCTTCTGTTTCCAATTGATACAGGTATCGATTATTTGGGACTTTGAACTTCGGTTCACACAACGATGTCTGTTCCCATGATTCCGAAATAACTTCCTGATCCTCTGTTTTTATTTATCTCTATATAAATTTATATATTTATCAATTATCTATTTTAAAATCAATTTTATTAAAACTGATTTAATTTCAATAACATGAATTTTCTTGATCTGTTACGGTCAAATTTCTAGGTACATATCCAAACCTTGATTTATCGTTAAGTATAAATTATTTAGGTGAATTTCTTGTTTCTTAAATTTTGTATAAAATGTTTATATTGTATATATAAGAACTTAAATTTTTAAATAAAACATTTTTTTCCTTCTCTAATTATTCCTCGGCCCAAAAGGCCAATACCCCGCAATAACAAGCTTGCCTACTTCTCCCAGCTGAACCGTTCAGCAAAACCAATGATCCATCCGAAATTATCCCCTTTTTTATTATTTATTTATTTTTCCTTTAAACATTAGGATTTAAACAACAAAGTATTTTATCTTTTACTTTTATTTATTATTTACTATTTCAGGCCCAATCTGGCCTGTCAGCCTAGAAGCCCACATATTACACTTTCCTCCCCGTCGAAGTTCTTCTTTTTACTCCTGCGGGCTTTCTTCTTCTGATCCGCTTGCTTACTCCCATTTTCTTTTCTCTTGCCATGCACTAAAACCCAAAGTAAATATGGGTTTGGCAAACCAAACGTGGAACGAACATCATGGAAACACAACTACATATGGTAAGAATTTGATTTCCTTCCTCCTCTCTTTCCCAAACTTTCTCCTCTTCTTCCTATCATCTACAGTATCATTCCACCGTGTACAAATGTGCAGCGTTCACGTACACCATCACGTCAATGATGATCTCTCCGCTTGGGTAGCTACTACAAACTCCACCTTCTTTCCTTAATCCATTTCCGACCATAAAATATTGTTTCTTCAATTATTTCAAAATCTGGTGTTTCAACGGATCCTTCACCGAAAACCGTCTTCGCTAAATCTCCTCGCACTCCCACCATCAACGTCCAGTTGCCACCGTACTTCAGCAATTCGAGGCTGACTCTTACCTCTTACCAGCGCCCTTTGTGCGCATCACTACTTCCCTCCGACCAGGTTGCAGTTCGTCTCTAAACTATCCCTTCCCAAAACAGTAAACAACCCCAATTAAATTCAAATCTTCACGCTTACTTGATTAATAATTATTATTGTATTTTTTTATCGTAGACTACTTACACCCCTCTGACTCCACCGCCACCAACCCCGATCAACTCCATTGGCCCAAACTGACCATAGTTTTATTTTTCATTATTTTGAAAATTCACACCACATAGACTATTAAAAATCCTAACCTTGATATTAAAATTCATGAATTTTCAAGATGATACTATCCATATACCTGAATTTTATAAATATGATGTTTGAAAAATTCAAATGTTAATACTCTTCTACTGTATTTTAATATATTCAGGTGATATTAGTTCTTATTCCGGTTGTGACAGATTTTAAGATGTTCAGCAGACAAAACACTCAACTTTAATACAGATCTAAAACTCTGAAACGAATTAAAGACTGAGTTGTTGATTTTTAAATTTATAGAAGCTGAATTTTACTGTACTGTTAAAACATACAATCCTATTCAAAATGGTTTTCAGTAATTTAAATTCACATGAACAACATGTATGTTATTATATACCCAGTAGCATCTTTATGTAGATATCAGTATGGATGTACTACATATGGAATCTCTATCATAGCTTTTGGATAAGGAAGAATAGTATTTACTGACTAATTTGTTCTGCTTTTCTTATCATATGTATTATTGTTTGACTTGAAACTGGTTTTAGATCATCTGCAAGCCATAACCAAGTAACTTTAATGTTGATCAAACTTGCTATATCAAACTGGAAATCTGGGTTGTTGATTTTTTTCTTGAATTTAGAGAATGTATATATTCTCTACTGTAAACACAGAGAGTTTCCAAACTTGTTTATACTGATTTACTCTAGCAGTAACAACATATAGATGCTATTAACCATTTAGTAGCAACTATACAGATTTGAATCCAATGCATATATGTATTCCTTGGAAGCAGATTTTGAAAAATTAAAGTTAAAGTCTTTTACTACACATATACACTACTGTCTTTCATATATTTTCTCTTTTACTTACTGCTATTTCATTCAGTCTAAGGTCTCATGTTTCTGGTTGTTCCCTACCTTAACTTAAGGGTTTAAATCAAACCTTTCATATTAACACAGATATGGGTTTTCATCTTCTAGGATTTAACATTAAATGGTGAAGAGATTTATGTGTCTACCACCAAATAAGTTCACTACTACTAACATTTGGTTCACTGCTCTCGCTTATGCCTCTCAGATTTTCCAAAGTATACCTCAAAGTCTTCGGCCATTTCTTTTTTAGATTTTGTTCTTGTTTTACATTTGATTTCCAGATTTAGTCTCTGTTTTGCCAAATGTTTCGGCGATTTTAGTTTCAGTCTAGGTTATAAATTTCAGATTTTACATGAAGATTTAACCAAAACAGTGCAACATAATCATAATATCTATTGTATACATATTTGCATCCAAATATATACCCATCGATGATAGATTTAAATTGGAAAAAGAAGTTTACTCACCATATTATATGCTTATTGCAACTATAAATTTCCTAACCTTATTCAATAGGATGGGAACACCGAACATATTGGCATACATATGCATGACTTAAATGCAAAAACAGTTGTAAAATTAGAGTTGTAATATGGTGTTTTTGTTGTAGTGTATTGACGGTGATGTAATGGTCCTCAAACCTGAAATCATTATATATTTTATTCGAGGATATTTGTGTTTTTATATCATCAAAAGTTACTTTTAACCGAGTAGACGATAGAGGTGATTATCGAATGCATCTTAAATCGTTTAAATAATATGAATGATCTAGATGGGATTTAACCCTATAATATAAGTAGAGATATCCATGGGCCTCTTGATTGAGCATGATCATGAAATACATGATCATGCTCAAATATTGATTTGTTTTATATAATCTGCTCATCGATCATGATAAAAGGATTAAATTATAAAGAGGATGTTATGTTCCATGCTTCGAGTTTAATCTTTGATATATTGGTTGAAAGGATTAAATTACGTAGAAACACTGGTCATAGAAAAGGTTGTATCCAATTGTTATTTTATTATAACTTCGGTAAAAGTGATGTATTATTAAATGCCGCTCACTGTCTATAATTTTAAACATGATTTAAAATTATTGCCAAATATGTAATAATCTACAAGGTCACACAAATAAAATTTTAAAAGAGGGTGCCCATTCTTCGAATATTAAATGGTCAAACGTTGATATTTAAATTCCATAAGACTTGGTAGGCCGATAGTTTTTCATGGACACGTTATTTTTGTGTTTTATAAAAGAAAGGGTTTCTTCCTTTTATTAAAGCAGACATACGACTACAAGATTTCCAAGATCGAAAAAGGATCGGCTATGGCTAGTACCAAATAGATCTTTCATTTCCTCGAATTCATGTGACGAGATCGAGGATGCGTTCGTGGACTCCAACAGAGGCGCCGCTATCTATCAGCGCTCACAACCGATTTGAATTGATCCAGATTCTCCAAGATTCGTGATTTTTCAAACTCGAAATGGTATGCCTTTAACTCGATTTACAAATTATTACTTGGACCCTGATTTGAGTTTAATTAATTCGTGATTGAAACTATCGAATTGATCTATAAATTCCTTCAGCAACGCCACAAAGTTTATTTGAAAATTTTCAAAGCCTTTGACTTTTTATTTCTTTTTCAACCTTTTGGATATGAAATTTCTTACTCGTAAATAACTATGTAGTCAAAACTACATTGTAACTTTTGTCTTCCCTCTGATCTACTTGTTTGTGAAAATATTGTGAGCATTCTCTTATTTTCTTGTCTTTCCTACACATAATTATTTAAACTGAAACCCTTACATCTTCGAGTGCCGAAAATCAAATTTGGTTATTTAAAATAACACAAGTCCAGAAATATGCTTTCGGATATAAAAGACCCAAAGCCTTTTTTGGCATTAGAAGACTAGAAACCCAGATTAGAGTATTTAAGAAAAATAGAAGTCCAGAAATCCACTTTCAAATATAGAAGAACCAAGGCCTCTTTTGGCATTAGAAAACCTAAAACCCATATTCGGGTATTTAGAATAATAGAAGTTCAGAAGTCCACTGCAAGAAATAATAGATGACCAAAACCCATTTTGGCATTTTTAGTTATGAAACCCAGATTCGGATATTTAGAACAATAGAATTCCAGAAATATATATTTGGAAATAATATATGACTTAAAATTTTCTATGTGTTGGAACACCCGAAGTCCCAAATTCGGATATCTTATAATAATAGAAATCCACTTCTGGGGTTTAAAGTCCTATGATTTTTTCAAGCGGCACCCCTTTCAGTCTTTTGTTAATGCAGGTAGGGCTTGTTGTTCTTTCGAACAGGGGCAGGACTTAATTTAAGTGCTCCCTTTGAGCCTTTGTTCTCTTCTACGGGATGCGGCATAAGTTGAGGCATAGCATAAAGCAAAGGCATGGCTTGTTGTAAAAAAAAAAACAGAGGCAAATCATGCTTAATTCGGAACTTTGGCTGGGCCACTTTTGTGATTGGACTAAGGGATTGCTCGTCCCTCCTCTAGAGGCGCCTTGAACTGGCCACATTAGTGATGGGAACAATAATTTATAGGAACATAATCCAGGCCTGATAGGAGAGACTAACAACATACCCCTTTTCTCTTTAGGAGATGGCTTGATCAGGCCATCTTGATGGGATCAAGGGCTTTACTGGATGTTGTGCACGTGTAAAGGGCATATGGGCGCATCAACCAGGACTTATAGGCGGGACTGAAGGCTTGCCCCTTCTATATTTTGGTGGTTCCTTGACCGGGCTATCTCGGTGGGATCAATGGCTTTAGTGGGTTTCATGCGCATGTCCCCGGGATTACTCCTCTTCCCTTTTATGACTACATCAAAGACTTTTTCCAAAATAAAGGAGAATTTCACCGCCAACCATGTAGAATTTATTATTTTATTTTGTTTACTAATGATGTGTATTTTCATTATTCTAGCATCCAAATAGCATTACAGATTGAGATCAAAATTTATTGATCCTTCTTTATCAATTTTTAACAAATTTATTCAATTTTCCCTATTTAAAAAGGCCATTGATTACCCCTTCGAGAGCCTTACAATAATTGATTTTTTGTCCATTCATTATATGGTAAAAGAAATATGCTTCTCCTCTGTCCTATCCATAGCTGGGAAACTTTTTCTTTGAAGGCTAATGATCAAACTTTCCTTTTGTTAGAATGTAGATATCTGCAATCAAAGTTACTAGATTACATTGTTTCGGTAGCCATGACTCAAAATCCTTCTTTATGAGGTTAAATTTTGACTTCTTTGAGTTCGATTTTAAGTTTCCCCTTCCATTATTTTCCTTTTTGGTTTGTTAGAGTTTGGTAAATCAATGGGATTTTGCTTTCCGTCTTCTTTTTTTCTTTAAATACTCCTTAGTTCTTGGAAACAGTTAGAGACTCTTTCGAGTTTGGCTGCCATCTTTGGCCAAAGGTAATAAAGTTCTTTAATATTCTCTCTTCGAATATTGTTCCTTCAAAATAATCTGGAATGGCCTTTATCATTTATGAGAACAAGTCATTATCCTTTTCCAAGATTTGCTCGAAGGCAAATAAAGGTTTTGCCCAACATGAAATGGGTTTACAATCCAATTATCGAGGTCATAAGCCTCATTTTTTCTTTCTATTAATAATGTTCGAAGCTTTCATCCTTAACATTTTCTCCTCATAGAGCCTTGGATCAATACAAGTAAATCTCATAATACTAAATTTATATGACTTACTGTTAATACTATAATTTATATCATTGAATTTATTTAATTATTAAGCCTATATAATATTTAATAATTTGTAGGCTTAAAATAAACATATAGAAATATCGTCAATGGATACTATAAATTAGTAATTTGAATAGAACGTTGTGGAAATCCCAATCCAAAAATTGGAAATTGGTATCTAAAATGTATTAAAGTGAAGTGTTGATAAGGCTATAAAGTTTATTCCAAATTGATGATATTGGATGGCAAAATGGTATTATTAATTTAAACTGCACTAATTTGAATTAAAATATGATTTTTTTTTTATGTTTTAATTTATTGGAAGCACACGGTTTTCTTTTTTTGAAGCATGCGGTACGACACTTGTATCAAATTATGTTCCATTTTCATAAATTATCTAATAACTCAAATAAATAAATAAAAGGCATCGTTTGAGATAATAAAGAATATACCAAAAATCAAGGAAATTTTCAAATTACGGATACTCTTCTTCGTAGTCTACTTTGCCTATCTTAATAAAATAAAAGAGATAATTCTTTGTAGTTCCTAACAAAGAAAAATTTCACTTTTGGATAAAATATAATATCATTTGGGAATGATATCTCTAATAAATTAAAGTACATAAATGAATTTCCTTTATAGAATGTACCCGTTTGTTGTAAGCCTTATAATTAACGAGCTAGAGATAGGAATACACACACACATGTGTGCATGTGATTATAGCCATGCTAAAAATATAAATATATCTAGTGCAATAAATAAATGTACGTCATTAATCAAATTAATCATAATTAGGACGACTAGTTGTTAATGGTGTAGTGACATAAGACTAGGAGGTTGAAATGGGAAAGAGATTATAATCCCAAATTTTATGGACATTGATTGCAAATTTAATAGACAATTTATTTGTAGTTAATAGGGAGTTATTGGAATTAAATACACATATAAATGCATTTAAATGCGGCAGATCGATGAATTTACTACGACATTTATGAGAAAAATGAAACGGGCATGATAAGCTAAATTTTGAAAAGAGTAACTAAATATCATTAGAGATTGTTCAATTTTGATAGTAATAATTATTTATCATAGACAATTGACATTTATCAAGTATTGGAAGGAAATGAGGAATATATGAAATAAGCATATACAGAGTAGGAGTAATTATGTAGTCAATAAGTAAGTGTTGATACTAGTAAACAAAAAAAATGCGATATGATTTTTTAGTAAGAAATTATATACCCTTAGTAATATGCATTAAGAGATAGGATGCTCTGCACTTTACTGGTTTTTGTTATGTAATAAGATAAGCTGGCCAAACATTTTTTGTTTAGTAAGCCCATTTCCCTCTTATATATATAGGGATGTACACCCTGTAAAACAATAAATGAAAATACAAGTTTATTTCCACTATTTTCACATATTGTTTTCAAACATCCTCTTTTCAACATTGTTTTTACATGGCATCAGAGCCATTACAAGCTTCACAGCTACTAAAATTCATTTATATAGAGGAAAGATCGAAACAAAATCTCAATCGATTGAATTGATTGAGTTATTTTTTCCCGTTAGAATATATTGCCATAATTTAGGAGATTGAAGTAGTTTTCTCTTCAGAATTCAAGTGCCTCATCAAAGAACATCAAGATGTTCTTGACTGCATCATTAAATTCTTAAAGGAAACTACTACGAAAAAAGTAAAATACCAGTACAAGTATCCAACCTTCCTCTCAAGAAATCAAAATAAGTATCAACCATCCTTGCTAATTCAAGAAACTCAATTTCTTCAAAAGGCGATTGATCAGACATAAGTTCTTCATCACACTTCTAGAGAAAGGGAAGATCTCTTACCTACAAGCACAAAACACTTTTTTGTTTTGCTGTAGCGAATCTTCATCTGCTTCATAGAACTCTCTTTTATTTTCACTGCAATGGCTATAGATCGAACTTCTCCTACATCCACAGCAAGATCTGCACCAACAGAGGCATCTGTCGCTCAAGAAGTACTCAAAGCCATCATTAAACCAAAATCAGATTGTAGCAACACAACTCGATGAAACAGACAACTTAATGTGGAAATTTCAAATAGAAACTACCACCAAGGGATATGGTCTCAATAAATATGTGTTTGGTACCACTGCCACCACTGTAAGATATGTCACTGACATTGAATGAAAATTGACCAGCAATAGTGAATACACCACACATCAAGGACAAGATAATCTCATTAGTTCTTGGGTCCTTTCTTCTGTGGGACCAAACATATTACCACAACTACTAGGTTGCAAAATCGCACACATGGTTTGGCAAACAATTGAACATATTTTTAGTTCCCAATCAGTTGCAAAAGTAATGAGCTACAAAAGGAAATTGTTAAATATCAGTAAAGGGGACATGTGCATCAAAGACAAAACACTGTGTGATCAATTGCAACTTCAGGTCATAAAGTAATAGATTATGAAAAAATAATGTTCTTCTTAAATTGGCCTAGATTACGAGTATGAAGATGTTGTAGCTGTTTTGTCTACCACTGAAAATTTCGCATCATTGCAATTTGTTCAATCTGCACTACAGTTAGCATAAGAAAACAACAAATGATTTTAATACTAACTACATCTCTAACAGTAGAAACAAAATCAATAGTATTAGCAACAACAAAAACCAGTAGCAGCAACAATCAAAGAGGTAGTTTCATACCAAGGGGAAGAGGTGGAAGATGAAACAAAAATAGACTCAAGTGTCAAATTTGTGAGAGAATTAGTCATGATGCCATCAAATGTTATTTTAGATTTGACATCAACTATACCCCATCTCAATAAACAACAAGCAAGAAACTTAAGTGCTCATGTAATGGACAATCAATCAGACAACAGAAACAACAATGAAACAAGAAATAATGAGATTGCAAAGGTATAAGACATACTTGATGAAGGCTGGTACCCTGATTCAGGAGCTACCAACCATGTTACTAGCAACCTGAACAACTTGAACCTTGACAAGGAGTACAAAGATAACCACACTGTAATTGTTGGTAATGGAAAATCTGTTCACATAACTCATACTTGTAGCAACCCGGGAAATTCGACACTCTAATTTCGATACTAATACATCCTGTGTCCAAACTCAAATACTGAAAACCCAAAAAGATAAAAGAAAGAAATAAGAGGGTGCGGAAAGAAAGTTTAGAATAGAAGAACAAGATGAAGAACCAACATAACAGAGAGTCTCACATTGTAGCGGAACAAAATATAATATAGGAATAAATCTTTATTGAGAGCTTGAAATAATACTTACAATAATCAGAGTACATCAATACATCTGGAAGGTTATAATAATTTGTCCTCACATACAACACACAATGGAATAAATACTAGATATCATACGTCTGGACTTTTCTAGCTCATCTCTGTACTTTACAGCATTCGATAACCTGAACCTATGAAACTCGGTCTGACCCGAGCATTGCAAATGCCATGATCAGTCTGGTGAACCAACATGAGAAAACTCACTAAGTTTATAGGTATCATCCAACTTGGTTTTAAAGTAAAAATCTTTTCTAAAGAAAAGGATAATCATAAGACCAAATCCATACATAAATGCGGATGATTTTTACCTTATGATAACCCAAACCATTTTTGAAATCAATTTTATTCTGATATTGTAATAGTATCTAAATCAAATAAATAACTGTTGACGGCAAAAAATGTCGTAAACACCCAAGATTCCAATTACTTAGGAATTATAGTTTTGGTCGTAGAAGTAAGTGTGGAAAGCAATAAATAACATAAGATATTTATAGTGGTTCGGCCTCGTGAGAGACCTATATCCACTTCGGAAGAGTTGTTGGAAGATTATTAATAACCATGAGTTACAAGGTCGAGAACATCTCATGACATCTCTTTACATACATCTCTAAGATATATGATGTCATAATTATCATATATTAATATTCTAGAAAAAAAACACTTTTGCCTTCCTCTTCCTCAAAGTGGAGATGCCATTAAAGAGGCTATTTGGAGCTCTCTAGAAGTAACATGCTGGGACGGATTTGTCTGGAGCGGAGCAGGCCTTATAGGTCGCATGCTTTGCAGAACTCACATATTCTTCCATTTTCTGAAAGTTGTCGTGCGTGGGGCAAGGCCCACCACAAATAGTACTAATCACAATCCCCCACCTTGGATTGGATGGACCTGGGGCCACTTTGGCAGGTGCTGGAGGTGTTGGCGTCAGAAGTTTTGAGTTTGCTTCGGGAGGAATGGTCTCTTGGACGTACGGCTCAAGGCTCTTATCACGTATAAGCTTTTCAATTGCGTCCTTGAGCTGGTGACAATCGTTGGTATTATGCCCATACATGTTGTGGTATCGATAGTACCTGCCAGTATTTTTTTCTCGAAGTCGGTGGATTCCCTGGTGTGCTGTTTCTTGTATGACAGAATGTTACATGTATCCAAATAGATTGTTTCTAAGTCTTCATTCAGTGGGATGTAGGTCTCGTAAGCACGATAGGGGTCGGGTTTTCTTGGCTCCGTCGGGACTTGGCCGTTGTTTTGGCCACCCTGCCTACCATTATTCGGCCTTTGTTTGTAGGGACATGCCCCCTTGTCCTTATCGAAGGTCTCTCCGACTTGTTTCCCTTTGACGCTGTTATTTGTGGTATCCGTATGCGGATTGTTGGGGCGACCGGTTTCGGAGAGCCGATTCTGTCTCGCTTCTTCCTGTCACAAGTATTTCCCTGCCTTTCCATAGAAAGTGTTGAGTCTTTTAGGTTGCTTCCTATCGATCCACGCCTTAAACTCGGAAGTAGAAAGGACTCCTTTTGCTAGTTGAAAAAGCACGGTGCGAGGATCTGGACCTTCAACCTCGACAAGGGCGGTGTTGAACCGAGAAAGGTAGCTTTTAAGCGACTCAGCGGGTCCTTGATAGAGGTTAGAGAGAGTGAGGGAATTCTTTGGAGTCGGGATGTGTATTCTGAATTGTTTGACTAATTCTATTACTAATTGGCTGAATCAAGTGGGAGAGGAGAAAACCAGAGTAAAGCTTTTCCTGATAAGAAGACCGGGAAGCACTTGCATTTGACTGGGTCATTACCCCGAATGGAGTCCATTTGCCATTCGTATCGATTAAGGAAGGTGCACGGGTCGGTCGTGCAGTCATAGAGTGGCATTGGTGCCATGTTGAAGCGTCGTGGCCATTCGTCTTCATTCACCCTTCTTGTGAAGGGGTTACGCCTAATATGGGCTTCCCATGAGTCATTTACGTTCCCTCGCATTTCCCTTATGATCCTTTGGACCATGTCGGAGAGATAAATTGGATGGGGATCTGCCATTGGAATCAATGGATTTTGGCAAGGTTCAGGAGTTCTGTTGCGAGGGCGTCTCTTATGATGAATGTCCGGGTCATTTTCTTCCATATCCTCAACATCTACGATCGTGTTTTGGTATGGACAACAAGGCTGAGTAGGTTGATGCACATCTTGTTCAGGAATAACCTAGGCCATTGGGAGAGTAGGTCCGTCATCTTGGTCGGCGACAGTTGGGTTCTGGTGAGGAAGGAGTTGGTTGTTCGGACCCCGTCCATCGTTGATAATTAATCGGGTGCGATCTCAGTACTATGCCCCCTCACTATAAGTGACTGTAGTTTGGTCGTCGTTTCTATTTCCATTGTCGTTGGCATAGCCATTGCCGTTGTCGTTGTCCAAGGCGTTGGTGCAGACGGCGACATTGTTGATGAGGCTAAATCTTCTTCTTTGATGTGGACCCCTTAACTTGGAAGAGGAAGCTTTCAAGATAGTGCGTCGAGGTCGGGTGTTGTTCTGAGCGAGCTGAAGTCCAGTGACGACACATTGACATTCCTGGAGTTAGAGCATAAGGTCGATATTATTTCTCAATGCCTGATTAAGCTCGAGGGTTGTGTTATCATATTTTTCATTAAACGCACGGATCTGTGCTTGTGTTGCAGGAGCATTGGGGTCCATAGAGGGAAGGGTTTCCATAGTGGTCGGGATATCCGGTGGCTAGGGTTGCTTGGAAGTTCCAGATTCGGCTGCGATTGAAGAGCCGGCTACTGCATTCTTTGCTCTCTTTACCATCATAAGAGGACTCGGCAGCAGGTTGAGCAAAGGAGCCTAACACTCATCGAAGTCGAGATGGTATCGTGCGACAAAGATACAAATCCGAGTTTTCTCAATGAAAGCACCAAAATGTTGATAGCAAAAAATGTCATAAACACCCAAGATTCCAAATACTTAGGAATTATAGTTTCGATCGCTGAAGTAAGTGCTGAAAGCAATAAATAACATAAGAGATTTATAATGGTTCGGCCTCGTGAGAGACCTACATCCACTTTGGAAGAGTCGTTGGAATATTATTGATAACCAAGAGTTACAAGGTTGAGAACATCTCATGACATCTCTTTACATACATATCTAAGTTATATGATGTCAAAACAACATTTTTACACGGAGATCTACAGGAAGAGATCTATATGGAGCAACCTGAGGGGTTCAAAGTTGCGGGAAAAGAACATCTAGTGTGTCGTCTTAAGAAGAGTCTATACGGTTTAAAACAAGCACTGTGCCAATAGTATGAGAAGTTCGACTCTTTCATGACTCAACGTAAGTTCAAGAAGACTCTAAGTGATCATTGTGTATATATAAAGAAGTATGTTGGTGGTGATTTCATCATATTTCTGTTATATGTTGATGATATGTTGATTGTTGGACATGACACAAAAAAAATTACAGCTCTCAAGATGGCTTTAAACGAATCATTTGCAATGAAGGATTTGGGATTGGCATAGCAGATTCTTGGAATGAAAGTCAGTCATGATAGATCTAAGGGACTACTGTGGTTATCGCAAGAAAGATATATAGAGAAAATTCTTAAAAGATTTAACATGCATAAGGCCAAGCCAGTAAGTGTACCGCTTGCTAACCACTTTAAATTAAGCAAGGAACAGGGTCCAAAAATTAAAAATGAAAGGGTTGAAATGAAGAATGTCCTGTATTCTTCCGTTGTTGGCAGTTTAATGTATACCATGATATGTACACGACCGGACACTGCATACGCTGTTGGAGTTGTGAGTCGGCATTTATCAAATCCAGGGAAGCAGCATTGGGTTGCTGTTAAATGGATATTTCAATATCTTCGAGGAACAACCAAAAGATGTTTGTGCTTGGAAAAGGAAAACCTGTGTTGGAAGGATACATAAACGCAGATATGGCAGGAGATGTTGACTCTAGAAAATCGACATCAGGCTATTTGATTATTTTTTCAGGTGGAGTCGTATCTTGGCAATCTAAGCTCCAAAAATGTGTTGCCTTGTTTGCAACTGAAGCTGAATTCATTGCAGCTACAGAATCATGCAAAGAGATGATATGGTTGAAAATTTTCTTGTTAGAATTGGGCCTAAAACAAGAAAGTTATGATCTCTATTGTGACAATCAAAGTACAATTCAACTTGCTAAAAATTCAGCCTATCATTCCCAATCGAAACACATTGATGTTCGATATCATTGGATTAGAGATGTGTTGGAAGCAAAGTTGTTGCAACTCAACAAAGTTCATACTGATGATAATCGGTCAGACATGTTGATGAAGGCCATACCAACTAAGAAATTTGATGATTGTTGTGATGGTATTAATAAAGAGGTACTCCCTAGTTAAGTCAGGAAGGGGGAGATTTGTTTGGTTTCCCTCCTAATTTATTGGAATGCTCAACAAATATTATGAAAGGTGTGAAGACGCATCAAATACTATGCATATTTATGTATAGTTAAATGGGAACATTATTTCCAAGGAAAAAGTTTGAAAGCCACAACAAGCTTTGTGCGAACCTTTTGTATTCCACACACACACACACACACACACACACACACACACACACACACACACATATATATATATGTATGTATGTATGTATGTATGAGTGTGAGAGAAATATTGTGATCCATTCAATACTTTCCGTGAGTCCTTGTAATCCTACTATCATCTTATAGTAGAAGAATTGGACTTTTAGTCCCGCGGTTTTTCCCTCATTGGGTTTTCCGTGTAAACAATCTCTTGTGTTGCTGCTTGTTATTTTCATCTATCTGTTTATTGTTTTACTGCACTTCACTTCTCAGCTTAACTACACAAAGGAAATTATAAGTATTGCTCATCACAAATGACCCCACATATAGCAAAAAATTTATTACCATATTTGAGTGAAGGTTTAATGTTGGTCGTATATAATAGTTTTAGAACTGAATATATGCACCTCTCTAATACAACTTAAGGCATGTACCCAAATTATTTTTGCAGGAATTTAGTATTTCCTAATAGGTCTAGTAAGATTAAATTCATGATTAACACCCATGCCTACACTATTTTGCAGGATAAATCAATCAATTTTCCAATCATAAAATTCACTTTCTTCAAATCCCTTTAGACTTATGCAATAACGACACCGAATAGTGCAAAAAAGGCAACGATATAGTATAAAAGCTTGGTTAGCTATGACAAGTGTACTTATGCACAGGTCTTCTTCACGCTGTTAAATTATAAGAATAATATTAACCAATACAAGGGACTAACCACTATATGGACCCATCAGTTTTACAAAGCCTATACCACTTTTGGCACTTTCAGCTTCTATATGTGCTGCATTGATAGCCCTTTGTGCCTCTTCAAAAGCAGTATCTAATCCAAATGACTTGTCAATAACTTGATCATGACATTTCAATAATCCAACAAATAATTAAGAGTTTATACTTTATACTGGTTGATCATTAGATAGTAATTTTAGAAAAGTAGAAATATATAGTACCGCAATATCATTGCCTTTAGCTTGGGAATTCCGACGACAGAAACTATTAAAACACACCTTTGTATCTCCTATAAAATAATGCTCATGATCATTTGATTGCTCCTGAATAAGTTTGTTGTGAATTATTTCAATGAAGAAATTTTTATCAATAAAATAATATTTTATGTAAAATGCAAATATATTTCTCTATAACTCAGAATGTACAACTTCTCATTAAAATGAATTTTATATATGATCAATATCATAAAATAGTAATACTCATGCTTACCTCAAAGATTACTGAAACGGGATTTAGTATTGAACACAGACAAGCTATAAAGATGAAATTCAGCGACAGCGACATTCAGTATGGCAAGAAACAATAACAGATAGATGCAAAAAAAGGTAGAAGGAGAAGATAAGAAAAGCAATACAATCAAAGCTCCCCTCTATCCTAAGTATTTTGGTAACTCAATATGTGTGATATAATCCACAAACAATTTCTCTAATCACTGTATGTAGCCCAGGGCATAAACCTCCACAAGTTACTGTACATCCATGCACCTCATCAGATTCAAAGTACACCTGAAATCAATTCAAAATATTTACTCAAAGTGACCATATGAATGCTACACTAGTACATACAACAGCTACAAATATGTATATTCTTCTCACTGTTTGTCTTGGCCCAGCATGTCTGAAGTGAGTCCCTCTTCGACTTGTTTTGTGCACTACAATCCACATGAACAATATTTTGGTGTCAAATGATTCAACTACAAACTAAAAAAGCAACTGGGGTTTGGGTTATTTTTTTAAACAGATCATTCACACTATAACAAAAAAAAGGCTTTTTATAGCGTTTGAAAAACGCCATTACTTCCTTCCATAGCGTTTCAGAGAACGCCATGTAACAACATGTTATGTTAGACCTTCAATTTTAAATAGCATTTACACAAACGCTAAGTAAAATTAAGTTACTATAGCGTTTATCATGTGTTGGACCATTATTTCTATAGCATTTTATGTTCATGTACTACAGCGTTTAATTTCTATAGCGTTTGTATTTTTATATATAGCGTTTGTTAGCGTTTATATTATATTTCCATAGTGTTTGCATAGTCATATAATAAAGTTTTTCCATGATCTGATTCTATAGCGTTTTTAAAATGCTATAATATGTTATATTGATAAATAGGTCCTGCTTTCCCTCCTTTCACCTCTTCCACCTATCATATGCATATATGGATGTAACATATTTTCAGAAATAAGAAATATGTAAATTACAGCAAAATATTTCATACATATCATTCAAACAACTTTCATATATCCAAACTTAGTATTTCATACATCATTCAGACAAGTTTTCAAATGTCAAACTTAGCATTTCATACACATTGTTTACAAATTAATTAAAAAAATAGTCATAAGAATGATTTAAACTTGCTTTGCTTCTGCTATTTCATCTGTAACATAAGCAACATTAGTCCTGTTACTGTCAAATAAACAATCAAGGTGTTAGTTCAAAGTATAATACATAGCTCAGGCTAAGAGACTGTGCTTTACATTGTGCAATATAGTTTTACATACATATATACAGTAGTGCACAATGGTTTTAGCCCAACATCTATTGTGCATGACAAACATTGAAATTGTGTTTTTTCGAAGTGCCAGCATGCTCTCAACATATTTCGAGCCTCTTGCTAATTTAGAGAACAAGAATAACACACAACCATCAAGAGATGGTCAATTGGATAATCACTTTACAAAAACCGTATGCAAACAATCTGAATAATCCCATAAACCTGCGCGCTGCAGGGGAAGAAAGCATGTTGCCTTCCACTTTGCCATAAAATAAACTAGTCAACTCACTATTCCTTTTTTATCAAATAACTGGAAACCATGTTGTAAATCAGATATCTACTAGCGCTTTTAACCTTCTAAGTTAGACATTTTATATGGTGGGATTGCATGTATAAAAACGGATCAAAATGAACAAAGAAAGCAAGAAACTAGATTCATAATGATTATATGAAAATGATACATGAATGACAATAGAGTTGTTCTCTTTTCCATCCATGCCGCCACAGCATTGCCAAAGTATTTCAGCTTGAGCTCCTTGAAAATCTTAGTCGTCGTTGAGATCAGTAGTCACACCAACTCATGTCGTTGTCTACGCCTTTGAGATATGCCTTGCCTTCACCGGAGCAGTGATATTTTTCTTCTCTCTAAAATAGTTTGTTCTTTCACAGAATTTAGTTGTATAATTCGTAGTTCGCGCTAAAAAATTTCACAGCCGGACCCCAAGGACTAAAGATGTGAAAATTAATCAATGCCACAATTTTCATATTTCATTTTAAAAATTACACTGTTTTCATTTTTCCTGTTTAAAATTACCATATATTTGTTGTATGTGAAAGACACAAAATGTTAATCTTAATACTATAGATTTAAAATAAGTCGTCCAACATAATAAACCTCTAACATAACTTAGCGTTAATTTAATGATTTAATGTACAATACCGAACTTGTTCCTTCTCTCCATGGAACTAGCCTAACAAAGCTAATAAAACGCTAAGTAAACCCTTCTTCAAATGCATATTACGTACTGGATCTGAAAATTATACTTAGCTCACATGCTTTCCTGCTCCCTTCTCCATGAGTATAGTCAAACTCCTTGCTGTTTTGATCAACTCGCTGAAACAAATTCAGTATTAAAGTCAATATAACAAGGTCTTTGTACAAACCTATTAATGATAAATAAAACTTGCCTGAAGGGTGCATCTGACGCATGTTTAACTAAACCATGGGCATCACGATAGCAGCAACGATCCATGATCTCCCGCTTCCCAACTCTGAACATGTCTGCTAACTTGCCATATAACTCATCATAAGATTCAAGCGCTGGAAGATCAATAGTCACATCAACATCACCAGGTTCTTTAAACACCTTACAATGTCCGGCCACTACCTTGGAAGCCATGGATTCAGAAGAACTGTTCCTTGATCCACAACTAAAATAGCCTAATAATGATTAATATTTTTTTACGAAATAGTGGCTTAAAAACCATGATAAGCATAATGTTACCAAAATTGCAATACTCAAATGATATCCGTCTACATTACATATGCTTCAAAATAAAGTAGCTTACCTCAACAAATGATTGTTTATCCACCTACGACAAGGAATACATAAAAAATTAAACATGCGCCAAAATTTGTTTATCCTCATTCATTCATGCACAAATTAGTAAAGTTCATTTCACTACTGTGGAAAGAATACAGAGAGAAACCAAAAAAGAGAGGAAAAAACAGACAAAAAAATTACCGGCCATCAGAAGAAGTAAAAGACTGAGCGAAACATAAGGGTCTAACAGGAATACTACCCTAACTATCATCATCTTTTCTTACAAAACTCACATTCTGACCATCGCAGTTTTCCCAAGACTCAACCAATTGATGCAATAGATTTTTCAAATCCACAGGTAAGCATTCATCTACTTCTCATTTTGATGGCATCCACTTCTCTACAAGAGGCGATAGAATATAAACTATATGGCACGTATCCGGTCTTCAATATGGTTCTCTCGCTATACAGTGCTCAGAGAGTTCAGATACTATTTGTATGCCTTGAAATATTTCCTTCGTGAGCTCTATTGATGAGTCTACTGATGATTTGAGAGTTTCAACACTGGATATTGCTTCGGTGAACCATGATGCAAGATAACGGGAGTTTTCAGGTCTGCTTTCGTCTAAAGCAGACAGACCCGTTATGAGCTCCATTAGGACCACCCCTAAGCTGAAGATATCTACTTTTGTTGTGATTTTTCCTGTCACCGTTATAAAAATGTATGCACAAAACTACCCTTGGTTTTTTTAACTATACAACATAACAGTCAGTTTCTCAACGGACTCTTGTAACTTTACACTGTACTTCTCTAATCTGCCTCTATTTCACACCACTTTCATTCAACTTTTCAAACTTCAAACGAATGAAACCCCATATACGATTGGGGAAACCAACTGGCAAACTAAAATGCATAGCAGATAAGCTATGCATATTGTGCATGTTGAAAGAGAAGACATGCACAACTAAAATAGCCTAATAATGATTAATCATTTTTACGAAAAATAGTGGTTTAAAAACCATGATAAGAAAAATGTTACCAAAATTACGGTAATCAAATGACATCCGTCTACATTACAAATGCTTCAAAATGAAATAGCTTACCTCAACAACTATAGGATTCTGAAGTGAAGGTTACAGGTAAGCAGAGATTCCAATAAGAATTATATATCTCTCATAATTCAACAATGCCTGTAAAAAACAATTGAAGAAACAAAAATTTGAAGGGCAAACCAGTTACAGCCAAATGTCAATAAGCCATATTTTTAGAAGGCTAGTAAATATATAGACATATAGAAATACCAGGTAACAAGTGCACCATTTTACAATTAAAAACTAGACTGCTGTTAGTACATCTTTTAGCAGCAGTGGACCAGGTCTGCAAATCTGAGAGTTCAATCAGTGAGATTCATCAGAATGATTCCACCAATAAATTTGGAATTAACCTAGTAAGACTATACACCGTATTTGATCAGAAGAAAAATAACTCAACCCCAAATATAAAACACTAGAATAAACATTTGTATAGTTACATGGATGTCATTTGTAAGAGAGACTTCGTTACTTAAAGAAGACAGATATGTAAAACATTAACAATTACATATTGTTAATAATACCAATTAAACACACATACAAATAGACACGCTAGATTACAAATACAAACAAATAACAATTCCCAAGACAGACTTCATTATCTGGCTCGCCTTGTTTCATTTTTTGTCTGTTTACAAAATAATAACAAGCTTGGTTAATTTTTAAACATATAGTGTCACACCCTAAAGGTTCTATTGTATCAGCATTAGGATTAGCTTTAACATTAGCTCAAATACAAATAAATTCATCCTATTCGTATAGATTTTAATGTATTATTATAGGATGCTTTAACTATGCTATAACAGAGTGACTCAATAATATCTTAGATGTATTTTTTTTAAAGGTAAAAAATAGAATCAAATTATGCTGAAAGCTACATTTATGCTCAGGAACTAGATTCCAAACCAAGGAAAACACATTTCCTTTGTAAAATACACATAATATGGCTTGTGCAACAAGATTTTATTATATCAAACATAAGACTCTTTATATAACAATAATAGTACTAATTAGGTGTAAATCACAAGGGGTAGGCAACATCAACAACAGTGGTTAGCTGTATTGAAACTTGGAAGGATTAGTATCGCTACATATTGGTTTTCATCCCAAAATTTTCGTATGCATAAAAGCACTGCATATTATACCAATACTAAATCCACAACTAAATGGCCTCTAAGCAACAATTATATCAAAACGGAACAGTTCAAAGGTTCTACCCATACAATTACCTAAATCCACAACTGCTACATCCACTTATACCTCCCATGAGACTTATGCAACAACAACATCATTTTTTTTCTTCAATTCATCACCCTGTCCCCTGCATATAACCCTAGTGCCAGAACTATAATTAATTCGTCACTTCAACAAGCTCCTATCTCCATGCTTGCTAACAGTTTTGATGTTCTTGATGTACAACCTGATATGATGTGCACGACTGAACATGTCTTATATGCATTGATACAATTTCGCCAATCCATACTGCCACTCTTTCTACATCATTGTCTACCTCTAACCATACGTCCACTCTACAACAACAATCTTAGTCACAACTTTTCTCAATTCCCTTAGCCTCAAAGCCTACCTTGCATACCACTGCTATATTTTTATCATACTACCCCATTGTTCCCACTAAAGGTTAAAGTGCATATTATATGTCAAATCCTTGTAACCGAAATTTGAGCACATTAAAAACAAAGTAAACAAGTATTAAAGTAGATGCAAGTACAAAATTCACAATCAACTAAATTTCCCTGTACAATTTAGACGTAAAAACATCCTCAATAACATCCAAATTGACGAAAGTAGTTCCTCCAATCGGTGTATTAACAATAACCCAATAGATGTTTTCATAATTATAATATCCATAAAATATCTCAATTGAGCAACAGGAGAACATATTTTGATGAACTAGATAAGTTATGCTTTGGAACATCATACTCAATACTAAACTCACAAGTTATAGGCACTTTAAGTATAATACAAGGCACAATTACCCAATATACAAAAGGCACTAGTAAGCATCATATAGGGCAATTATAAGTACCATATATTTTAAATAACAATTCAGACCAGAGAATTATTGTACTATATGTTTAACTCAAAGCAAAAAGAACGTGCACAATGTATTAGCTGCACCGTATAGATAAATGAACACAATCCCCCAACTAGTCAGTCACATGAGCTCCCCAAAAAAGGAATACTAACAATAAAATAAAAATAGAAGAGAGATAAACCAGCCAGCTTTCTTACTAATATTAATTCTACCTAGTATTAATATCAATGATCATTGACTTATACATTATAAATTAGATACTCATAGTCATCTATTGAAAAGTTGAGATGTTAAAGTTAATACCACTTGTTAGATGTACGTGAATAATCTTAGAAAGAAAATGGCCATGAGTAAGAAAAAAATCTGTATTTTAATAGTTTCATATGTTAATTTTTTTTTTTTACAAATAAAGTAAAATCTAATCACATTTGCTGCTTTAGTACTCAATTTTTTTGCACAAATTCAAAATAAGGTTTAATGGGTTAATAAATTGCAATCATGTTCTATGCAGTGAAGCTAAGAGTAGATAAGTCAATTAGCTAAAGATTAACTCAATAAATTTGTTAAAATCTTTCACTACTTGCTGCATTAGATTCTCGTAACAGGTTAAGCAAGAAACATTTCAGTCAAGCAATGTATAAATGAAAAGAATAGTCAGGAAAGTAGACTTACAAGAGTTATATTATCTTTTTACTCCAACTTAGCCATATGTTTTGGGTGAAAATTTATTTTAATATCACTGAACCAAACGTAGGTGGTCCAACTTTTGAAATAAGCTAGTAAACCTGAAGATCGTATGTATAAAATAATGTTTGAAGCAAAAATTATAGTTTTATTTATGTTGAATATGATGTTACACAAAATATTCATTGTCTAAGAGGAATATTTAACTCATTCCCTTTTGAATTAGAAAATTATCCGTTTCCATCTAAAGTTATTTCCATGCTTGGAAACACATAATCTTGTGTTTTTAAAGTGAACCACTACAACGACATTCAAGATTAAGTTAAGAACGATATTACATCTTAAAAGTCTGTTTATCTCTGTTAAGGTCCATGTAAAACGAGATTTATAGCCATATATGTTATATCCACAACAACTTAACTGATTACACTATGTATGTGATTATAACATTTGTAATGATCATGGAAGATTTTGTTGATTGTTTTCACAAATTTGCATACTTGCACCATTTCCAAGTAAAGCAATGAGTATCATAAGTTGTGAATTAATTAAGGAGAAAGAAAATACTAAGGTTGTAAGGGATAAAGAAATTTTCAGGTCTGATAAAAACCATGTGTTCAACACCTAATGTATTAAATATATAAACATAAATATAGAAAACTAATTTCTAGCCACAATCTTACCCTGTCTATGTTCACATAATACATTGCAAGTGCAAAAGAGTAAGCAATGGCTTTCCCACTGTAAAAACATACAGAAACAATGATATGTGAAATGTTCAAAAAACAATTCCAGCATAAAAAATGTGACACCCCACGTTTGTTAATGTCACTCACTAAGGGAATGCATCAAGTTTCGTGAAGCGTTGGAGGTAAATAGACACAGAATAATTACAAGACAGATATAAATAAGATAGCAGTGGAAATTTAAAATTTTTATTTCAACATAAAACATAATACCGTAGTTCACAATACCATAAGTCATAAAACCATTACAACAAAATACTTTTGTCTTGCATCATCAGAGTACACAGGTATTAAAGAAAAACATTATTACCCAATAAAAAGAGTAAGTCATGGTAGAGACAAAGACTTAAGCCATACTCCAGAAGTAGCTTCCAGCAAGATAATATTTTAGTCCTGACTAAGCCTGGGTGTTTCCTCCTTGAGAACCTGGGGGGGGGGGGGGGGAACGGAAGAGAGGGGGAAAAACAAAGGGGCCAGACATAAAGTCTGGCAAGTCTAGTTACTTTTAGCCAGTAAATAAATAAAGGTGGACATGACAGGTGTAACACCCCACCTCCATTAAGGTCACTCACAAAGGGAATGCCTTAACTTCAGTGGAGCGTTTTTGGTAAACAAATACAGAATATCACAAGACAAATATAAAAATTTTGCAGTGGAAAATAAACAACTTTATTAAATCACCAAAATATTTTGTTACATAATACCATGAGTCATATAATCATTACAACAAAACACTTCTGTCTTATATTATCGGAGTACATAGGTATTTAAAAGAAAACATCATTCCCCATATTAAAGAGCAAGCCATATAAGAGACAGAGACTCGAGCCATACTTCAGAAGTAGCTCCTAGAAGATGATATCCAAATCCTGACTAAACCTGGGTGTTTCCTCCTTGAAAACCTGAGGGGGGGGGGAAACGAAAGAAAAGAGGCGAAACAAACTAGGTCAGACATACGTCTGGTGAGTCCAGTAACTTTTAGCCAGTAAATAAATAAAGGTAAACATGATAGGCATACAAAGTGGATAAGAGGATCATGGTACAGATGACAGGTATGACAGGACAAATAAGGTAAGGTGTATGCTTCACTACGAACTACTCTGCAATGTTACTAGTCAAATCAAGATAGGATAATCCCTTCTGCTAATGATAACGATGTTGGTAGTTTCGTGTATTCCTAGCTGTTGCCATAGGTGTCGCCTGCTCCTATCTCAACTAGTCGTACCCACTACCCTCCTACTATAAATTGGTAGACTTAGGGCATATGTCCGGATATACCCTAATAACTACCCTAATCGATCAGCTCCCTAATCCGTAGATATCCTGTGCTGGTCCCACAACTAGGGGGTATCACTTCCCTAAAGTGGCAACCTAAGGTGTGCACAGTTATACCTACTGGTGTCACAGACGTCTTGTCCCCCTCTGCCTGGCCCATGCATGCACATGTCCCCGGTCGGTTTGCGCCGCCCACACCATCCGTCTCGTTTTGGATCTCTTACAATCAATCAGTAAGCGTGCCCCTTCCCCGCCTAGTACGGAGACCTTTACTTTGATACCCCTCCGGGTTACTGACTGAAATGGGTCCCACCCAACATGATACAAGCTCCCCCTATGTCTTGTATCCCCACTAGGTTTTCAACTGACTATGTATACCCTAAGGTGTCTTTAATTACATAGCCCTCAATCAGTTATGCGTACCTATAGGTGTCTTTAATACATAACCCCTATTCTACCTATCGGTTATGCGTACCCATAGGTGTCTTTAATACATAACTCTACCTATCCCCATTAGTTATGCGTACCCCTAAGGGTGTCTTTAATACATAACTTTACTATTCTGCCCCAGTTATGTATACCATTAGGTGTCTTTAATTACATAACCCCCTTTTTAATGGTTAAGTTTGTGGGCCTATATATATTAATATTACCCACCTACCCATCAGTTGTACTTAACCCACCCACAACGCAATTCATTTTACTTAACCCTAACTTATGTCTATCATCATACAGTCCATATGTATTAAGTTAAGTTAAGTAGTCTTTAATCAACATTAATTAATTATTGAAATATCTAATCGTATTTCACATGCCACCCCAGGCACCCACTTAATTCCACATGCCACCCAAGGCACCCACTTAACCCCCTCATGTTCCACTACATGCTTATCTGGTTAAGTGTTTCTTAATTCATTAAGACCGTAACCTTATAAAGACCTCTCACATTAGACTGGCATTTGTGGCAGTTGGATTTGCCGGGCGGGTCCGGGTAGTCTTACACCACAAAAGAGCCTAACCTCGTGTCTTTACAACTGTCACGCATTTAATTTATGCCTAAGACCTCCCACATTAGACCGGCATTTGTGGCAGCTGGATTTGCCGGGCGGGTCCGGGCAGTCTTACACCACAAAAGAGCCTAACCTCATGTCTTAGACGATTAATTACTCCTAATTAATCATTCCCCAATTTGAATTACTTTCCCTATTCAAATTATCAATTAATTCCAAATTTAGCTATGGGCATAATTAACTCAATTATGTCCATCTATTTATGGTATGTAAAATCATACCAATGCCAATTCTCAATATTAAATCTTCAGACTTTAATTGCTTAAACATTCCTCTTTTGATTAATTAAGTTAATTAATTAATCCTTTCCTTTTTATAGGTGTCAATACCTATCTTATTAACAATTTGGATTTCTTATCCATAAATGGTCATATTCAAATTATATCATTTTTACCCATGTCATAATAGGTAATTATTTATATGTTTCCCTACCAGAATCATGTGCCCAATTTACATAATCACTATGTAAATTATGCCTATTACAAATTCCCCTTTTTTCCCCGCTTCTTAACTAGCGCAACCATTTGCGTTTTTGGCGTCATCGAGGCTACAAAGTAGTCTCGCCATAACAATAAAATAAAGGGAATGTCAAGGTGATCATTTTCAGTACAATTTTTGGCATAAGCATGACAACTAGGGGAAATGACATGATAACTTTGCATATAATTATGATTCACCACATAATTAACAACTTGCATGGATTCATAGCAACTTGCATAGGTTCATGAATTAAAACATAATTAACAACTAACATAGGTTCATGATTCTCAACATAATCAAGAACTTATATGGGTTCATGATTCACAACTTGCATGATTCATAACATAACTTCTTGCATAGGTGACTTACATAGGTTCATGATCCACAACATAACAACTAGCATAGGTTCATGAATCAACACCTTATCAACTTGCATAGGTTCATGGTTCATAACATAACAACTAGCATAGATTCATGAATTAACAACGCAACAACTTGCATAGGTAACTTGCATAGGTTCATGATTCATAACATAACAACTAACATCGATTCATGAATTAACAATGCAACAACTTGCATAGGTAACTTGCATAGGTTGATAGTTTCTCAATATAATAACTTCATGATTCACAACAATAATAAACTTGCATCATATCATGATTCACAACAATAATGAACTTGCATAACTACAAACAACATATACCCAGATCATAGTCTACCACGATTCACTTTTACTTATTTAAACCTAAAAGTGACTAGAACTCACCGAATAAGGGGTCTTGAGTTCTGGGTTCTGAATTCTGTAATTGATTAGCGTTCCCTTGTTGTAGACAATTACGTTGTTGTAGTTTTAGGATTGATTAGAATTGAATTGTTGTCTTTAACTTTCTTCTAGTTGGTGGCGGCTACTCTAGGGTTTGGAGTGACAACATGACGGCTACTGATCTAATTTTTGATTTGATTCTAGGGTTTGAGTCTATGGGTCTTTTTATAGAGCTTTGAATTAGTTTAAGCCGTCGGATCACTCTAGGATCCATCTAGGCCTTAGAAACCAAGAAATGATGTCAACAGACCAACTAGAAATCGCCACCTAAGCCCTAAAACATAAAATTTCATCATAGACCATTTAGGGCCGACGGGACCAATTCCAAACCTCCTGAGTCGACCCTGGGGTCGACCCGAGCATCTCGAGTCGACCCATAAAATAGGTCGGTTTGGTATTTTGGTTTCCCGCTGTTTTGAATTTTTTTCTTAAATTTTAGGTTGAATTTTATTTTATTTTTTTATATATATCTATATATCTCTATATATATTTCTATCTTCCTAATTAACCATTTTCACACTAAACTACTTTTTGAACCGCGTTCACACTAAGCCGCTTTTTAGCCATTCCCCTAAAACAAAAATATGGCGTTGGCGGGGATCGAACTCTGTACCTCTTGTATGCAAGTCACATGTTCCAACCAAATGAGCTACTAAGTCTTTTGCTTACAAACCTTAAAACAATACTAAACATTTATTCTTTAATTTAGTTAATTCTATTATTCAAAAATCCGAGGTGTTACAACAGGCATAAAGTGGGTATGAGAGGTCACTGTATAAATGGAAGGTGTGACAAGGAAGATAAGGTAAGGTGTACACATACCTCACTAATGACTACTCTGCACTACTACAAGTATAACTAAAGTTAGATGATCCCTTCCACAATAAGTTGGTAGACTTAGGGTATACATCCGAGTGTACCCTAACCATTACCTTAATCGATCGGCTCCCTATTCCGTAAATACCCTGTGTTGGTCCCATAGTAGTAGGTATCACTTCCTAAAGTGGCAACCCAAGAGGTGCACAACCATATCCATTGGTGTCACGGTCGTCTTAGCCCCTCTGCCCGTCCCATGCACGCACATGTCCCCTGTCGGTTTGCGCCATCCACACCGTCCGTTCCTTTTGGATCTCTTACAATCAATTAGTAAGTGTTCCCTTATCTCCGCCTAGTACGGAGTTCTTTATTTGATACCTACTCCGGGTTACTGATTGAAATGGGTCTCATACAATATGATACAAGCTCTCCCCTTTGTCTTGTATCCCCACTAGGTTTTTCACTGACTATGTATACCCCTAGGTGTCTTTAATTACATAGTCCTATACAAGTTATGCTTACCCTGAAGGGTGTCTTTAATTACATAACTTTATTCTATTTTCCACTGGCTATGTATACCATCAGGTGTCTTTAATTACATAACCTTATTGGGTTAAGTTTGTGGGCCTATATATCTATATATTACCCACCCCTTCTAATTTACCTAACCCACCCAATACTCATCCAGCTTTACTTAATCCTAACTTAAGTTCATAGTCATACAATCTTTATGAATTAAATTAGGTTAAGTAGTCCAATTCTATTACCATGTCCAATTATGGTTTCATACTGGGTTAGACCTCCCATATTAGGCCTGCAACATGTGGATGCTGGATATGTCGGTCGGGTCCGGGCAGTCTTATTCCACAGTTGGGCCTAACCTCGTGTCTTAGCTTGATTCGTATTTACGTACTTAGACCTCCCACGTTAGGTTCAACATTAGTGGCTGCTGGATATGCCGGTCGGGTCCGGGCAGACTTCCACTACTAACATAACTTAGCCTCGTGTCATAAGTACAATTACAATTCTTAATTGTAATTACTAACATTCCTTATTTAATTAATTTAACAATTAATTAATCCTTTCCATTTATAGGTGTCAATATCTATTTTGCAACAATAATTCGAATTACATATCCATAAATGGTCATATTCAAATTATGCCATTTTTGCCCAAATTTACCTATGTCATTATAGGTGATTATTTCTATGTTTCCCTATTTGAATTATATGTCCAACTTATATAAACATTATATAAATTATGCCAATTATAAATCCCTTGTTTCCCCGTTTCCTAACTAACGTGGTCGCATGTATTTTGGCATCATCGAGGCTACAAAGTAGCCTTGCCATAACAATAAAAAGGGAGTGACAAAGGTGACAGTTTCAGCACAGGTTTGGCATAAGCATGACAACAAGGTGAATGGACATGTAATCATCATAACAGGGTAAACACAAAGCTAATGAACTTGTGGCAACTACAATGTCAAAGTCAACATAACATGGTCTAAACTTGTGTAATAACCCGGAAATTCTGGGCCAGTTTAAAATTTTTATATTGGCAATTTTAGCGAATTTTGAACATTTAAAATATATTATTTTAAATAATATCGACGAGAAAATTTATTTTGAATATAATTCGACGTATATATTATATACGTCGTCGTTAGAATATAAATATTTATATATATTTATAAATAGAATTGAAAATGGCGCGGTAGTTCGATAATTCGATTTCAAACTTCAATTGAATGTACCGGGTGCAAAACAATCCGGATTTTAGTGAAACCAAAAATCATAGGATCTAATTGATAATATCTTTCCAACGAATCCGGCAAATCAAAATTTCATAGCGAGAATAAAAAGATATGTCCAGTTGAAAATTCGGAATAGTCGCTATGGAATTCAGGCCCTTAACAAAATAGCCATTTTGCAAATGACCTCGGATTTCGACGAAACCAGTTTTGTTGGATCCGCAGTGTCGAATTATTGCTAGGTTCCAAATTTCATAATTTTCCGAATCAATATGTGAGCGTGGCAAAAGAAAACGCGTTTGACCAGTTTCAGTTGATTTTAATCGACTGGAAATTGGCCATTTTTCAAACGGTCTCAGAATTCGTCGAAATTAGTTTTGTTAGGACCGTATCGTCAATACGAAGCTAGAAAATATTTTTTTGGAATTTTTCTAGTTAGTATGTGACCCCGGTAATTTGAAATGTACGTTTAAAATTCAATATAGTGATTTAAATGTAAATTCAACGGAAACTGATCGAGACGATCAAATCGGCTTACGATACATATCCCATTGTGTTCGGAATGGGGGTAAAACGCTAGGGGCGATAGTCGGTGGGCTTGATTTCGAGTTCAAACGAAAAGTCAACTTTGAAATGAATTAAATAATTAAATTAAAAAAAAAATATAATAAACCCCTTCTCCTTTTTAACAGCCGACCCCCCCCCCCTTTTCATTTCAAAACGAAAAAAAAAGAAAAGGAAAAAAAAAAACGAAGAGGGAGGAGCAGCCTCCATCGCTCCTCTCATCGGAGCGCCACCGTGCCCTCAGGTGCGCCGCCACCAGGCGCGGCCTGCCTCAGCCCCCCCTCCGCCTAGCCGCTTCCACCTTCTCCCTTCCCCATCGCTCCAGGACCCTCCACGAACCCTAATTCCCAAAGCCCGACTCTCCTCCGCCCTCTTCTAATGAACCCGAGCCCCAAGCCGACGCCACCTGAATCGAACCCCCCTCCTCCTCTCGCCGCACCTCCCCTCCAACTCTGGCGAGCAGCAGCGTTTCCCCCCCCCCCCCTCTCCTTCCGTTCAACGATGGCCGGTTAGTTTCCTTTTTTTTTATATAACTATTTTGCTTTTTCTATTGTTATTTTTATTTCCTATTTATATATAAAGAATATAATTTATTTATATATATAGCTTAGTAAAAAGTTTTTCAGATCTTTCACCATATAAAAATTTGATTTTTTATATGTAGGAATAGCGAATAAAATTTGGATTTTTATATATATCAATGCAAGATAAAAATAAGATTTTTATTTAGGTAGTAGTAAAATAAAGATTCGATTTTTGAAACCGGAAAGATTTGATTTTTCTAAATAAAAAGATATGATTTTAGTTTAGAAAAGTTGAGAGTTTAATTTATGAAAAGATTTCATTTTTAAAACAATGAAAAGGTTTCATTTTTAAAACGATGAAAAGGTTGGATCTTTAAGATTAAAACGGCGAGATTTTATAAATAGGTAAAGGTGAGATTTTTTATCTATAAAAAGATATGATTTTTATTTCTAAAAATATGGTTTTTAATTTATAACAAGGTTAAAAATATAATTTTTATATAGTGGCGTTATTAAAAATATGATCTTTATATTTTAAAGGTAATAAAAATATGATTTTTATATTTTTAAAAATATTAAAAATATGATCTTTACCATGTAGAAGAAGTGAAAATATAATTTTTACATGATAGGAAGATTTAAAAATATCATCTTTATATAGGAAGCAAAATAAAGACGATATTTTTAAAAGTGAAAAGGCGATATTTTGATATGAGTAGTGAAGTAAAAATATGATTTTTACTTTGAGAAAAATATAATTTTTATATTATAGAAAAGGCAAAATCTTTATATGGAAAATAGCGTGATAAAAATATAATTTTTATCTATATAACATAGTAGTAAAAATTCGATTTTTAAGTATATAAAGTGGTTATAAAAATATGACTTTTAAATTGAAAGTAAATAAAAATGTGATTTTTATTTTAAAGACATCAGTATATAAAAATGTGATTTTTACATATGTAGTGAAAGCGGACAACGAAGATGGCGAAGGTGCGGTAGCAATGAAGATTTCTATCAATGAAGTGCCGTGGAGCTAGGATAGCTATCTGTGAGAATTTCTCACCTTTCAATTTCTTTTTCTAGTTATATATATATATATATATATATATATATATATATATATATATATATACTAGGATGCAGACGGTGCTTAGTAGCACCCGACACAATCGTCCACAGACCATGGACTTGTTTGTTTGGTTGCGTAGATTAGTTGGATTATTTGATTGAAATTGAATTGTGTGGTGAAATGAATTGATTTGATGATGTGTGAATGGCGTGGGCCTTCACTAGACCGGGGATAAGGCTAGGCCTCGTCCCGTTTCTAGTATCGTGCCGTTATGCCGCCGAAATTTTCTAAAATAAGTTAGAAAAATAAAAATATCATTTTATTGAATAAATGAATTGAATAGAAATTCATAGGTTGAAATAAAATGTTTTATCGTTAAAAATATAATTTTTAATGTGAAGTGAATAAAATAAATATTCATTTACAAACCAGACGGTTTGTTTATGTACACCTATTTGAATGACATTGATTGGGACGATAAATTTTACACATCGCCCAACAGCACAAATAAAATATGTGTTTGATTGTTTGAAACCCCACACGGGTGTTGGGATGAAATTTGAAGTTCACTCATCCCGATTGATTGAATATGTCGATCGGTTGATTGACAGGCTGTTTTAAGCGTTGGATATCTATATTTGATGCTTATACAGTGTAGTGCACTTTGGTTGATGGTTGATTATTTTTCCATGTGATTATATACATGTGTTGTATGAAAATCCATATAATTAACTTTATATGGTAATTGATTGGGCCTCATTCCAGTTTTAAAATAGAAATATTTGAAATAGAAATATTCGAAATGGAATATTTGAAAATATCAATATATGAAGCCGTGTTGATTAGATTGACGCCATTTTGACGTGAACGATATTTATATCGATTTTATTCATTTTAAAATGAATATTAAAAAGTAATTTTGAAATCGAATATTTCGAAATGAATTGAATCGAATATTTCGAAATGAAGTGAATTGAAAACGATTTCGAAATAAAGTGAATTGAAAACGATTTCGAAATAAATTGAATTGAAAACGATTTCGGAATGAATTGAATTGAAAACGATTTCGAAATGAATTGAATTGAAAACGAATTCAAAGTGAATTGAAAACGATTTCGAAATAAATTGAATTGAAAACGATTTCGGAATGAATTGAATTGAAAACGATTTCGAAATGAATTGAATTGAAAATGAATTCAAATTGAATTGAAAGCGAATTGAAATGAATTCAAATTGAATTGAAATTTGAATTGAATAGAAATGAATTTAGAAACGAATTTATAAAGAAGAATTCAATTTTGCTTTGAATTGAAATGGAAGTTGAAATAGATTTTGAAACGAATTTTAAAACTATTTATATAATTCGTTTTGAATAGAAAATCGACGAAATATATATTATATATATATTATATATAATATAATGGCCTGAATAGAACGCGCCACGCCGCGGCAGTTCGTGAATTTCGACCATTTATTTCAAACGGACATTACGGGAGATCCGACCGTCGGATTCTCCTAAAACCGGAACCGTTGGGTTCGTATCGAAAAGAGCTTTCTAACGAATGTTAGAAATTTGAAATCTAACGGTTGGATTTGGAGATACGTCCAAATCAAATTTGAAAAAGGTCGCTGTAAGTGCAGTTCGATGGCCGTTGTTGGAAATCGACTGTACGGGCCTTGATAAAATTATTAAAAATAGTAATAATTTGTGTAAAATCATAAGAAATGATTTGAGAAGAATTGGGGTGAAAAACTCCATATTTGAAAAGATAAAAATAGATTTTTATCGAAATGAACTAGTTTTGAACTAGAATTATAATTCTATTTATTTTTAAATAAATAAATTGAATTTGAAATGGTTTTGAAAATAACCAAAATTTCCATTGATTGCATTGGAGTGGATTTGAATCGAAATTGTCTTCGGAATATTTCGATGTTGGAATTCGTGATTATACAGGTGTGGTTATGGAAATTTGAAAGATATATATTTATATTGTTATTTCCAATACGACATTTGTTAGTCGTAGAATTCGATATTGAATATAAGCCGATATATTTTCTATTCAGAGCCTTGTATTGAATATCGAATGTGATTTGGGTTTGTCGTGAATGGTGTCTTCACTAACACTGTTCTTGAACCCAGTTGAGAAAAGATTAAATCTTTTTATTTAGATTTAATGAAGTGTACCAATTAAATAATATTTAATTGGAATTGAATGGATATTGATTTTTGGGTTTGTCGTGAACAGTGTTTTAAACAACACTCGTTCTTTAACCCGATAATTAATGAATGTGACTTTGGGTTTATTGTGAACTGCGTTTTAAATGACACTGATTCTTTAACCCAGTCAAAGATTAAAACTAAGTGGAGTTTTAATGAATCTTTAAATAGATTGAAAAGATCGAGAATGGAGTATCACCAGTTTTACTCCAAGCGATAGTTAAATCTTTAATTAGATTTGAACGTGAAATGGTAATTGAGTTACCGTTAACACTGTGGTGTTAGATATGAAGTATTACCAGTTTTACTTCATGGGATTAATAGGTTGGGATTGGGAGATTAAAACAAATGATTACTTCGGTAAGGTTCGCTAATTCCGACTAGTTTGAATTGATATTCAAAAGTAGATTAAAGAATAAATTCAAGAATTTATCTTTGATAAAATTAATGGGAACCTTTCCCTATGAATGTGAAATTCAGAAACTAACTATCGGTTAGCTAAGCAGAATGGTTTCCTGGATATTGATCTGATGTTGGTTTCGGCCTTCGGGGTTAATATTTGGGGAATTATTCTCTTGATTAATTTACGGTTAGTAACTGATGAATTGGAATGAGGCGTATGTTGTGTTTGTGTAACACTTATTTAAAATATACGCGAGTTATTCGGAAAGTCCGGGTTTATCCCATTCTGAATAACTGATACGACGATAAGTCGAAGATGAAGACGATGGTCGAAGACCGGAGGTCTTCACGTCGTTTGGGTGATAACTGATGATCTTGATTGGGCTGTACACCCAAGAAGATGGAAACAGTTGGTGATCGTCCAGACGTACTTGGAGATCGATGGATATGCGGGGTACTAGGTGCCTCCGGTTTCGTTCAGACCCAGAACGGACTTGTAAATGGACTGTGTGTCTGACATTGGATTTTAGTCCGTGTGATTGATCTCTATTAAATATATATCTGTTTGGCGGCGGAGAATTTATTCTCTTGCTTAACGCCCTTCTCTGAGACGTACGAGCTCAGGGGTTATATGTTGATGGATATCAATCGCATGGAGTGAATTGCCTGTGTGGCATGCTTAAGTGGCAAATGATCAAGGCTTCTGTTGAAAAGCAAAGTCTTGTGGTTGATGATCGAAGCACGGCCTTTGTGGCGTAGTTTTGTGTAACGTTGATTCGCGAGTATCACACCCGGTATGAATCAAAAACGGGAGACGGACCTCAGGGAGGGCCTACGTTTCCTCCTAGCTAAAAGTGGCGTCAGTGGTTTTACACGCCCTGACGAGTTTGACTTATGTTGTTGTTGCTGTTGCGAGGCGCCTCGGATTGATCGGTCGTTCTCGAACCGATGGAGTCATTTAGTTGGCTCGCTTACGCCCCAAAGGGCGGCGAAACGTAGTGCTCAGGTATTTTAATCCACTCCGTGTGGACCGGCCCTGACGATCCAAGGGTCACTCGAGCTCTGATCCTGAGACTCGGGCTAGGCAGTCTCGAATCATTGAGGATCTTGCCCCTAGCCTCGGTTCATACCATAAATGATAACCCAACTTCCAATACGACATTTGCGGTTTTGATTGTAAACCTATATATGGCGACATAGTGTTATGGGCCGTTCATGCCGCCTATGATTGATACTTATGATTTGAAGTGTTTTATACACTATGCACTTATAATAGTATCAAATGATTTGTTTTAAACGTATCAAGCATTCTTTGGCTGTTATAAGGGAAAACCCTATCCCCCGGCTTGCGTTGCATTGTGTGATAGGACCTGGGTCTTATAACAGCTTCATTTTTCTTTATTTAGCATTGCGCTGTTTGTTTTATGCACTGGTATTCTTGGGAGGAAACCCGTTCCGTGTTAAACGGCGTGGTCCCTTGATTTACCTAAGTTTAAAAATAAAGATTAACTGTTTTAGTTCTCACACCAGTCACATGACTGACCTGGAGTTTATTGTTTTAACCTAAACTCTGGGTGCCCCTATTTTGACACGGGCAGCTAGTAGTTTTGGTTTTGCAGATTTATATTCACAGGAACCTGGTTTATAGCTGGAACGATATCCGGAAAGCTTTGTATCCGTATATCTCCTTCTAGTTGTGTATTGTATTATTTTCCGCTGCTATGTATTTAAATGTAATTTAAATCTCTGATATTTCTGTGTAATATTCATTCATACTCTGTATATTCTTGTAATCTGATGCATTGTTGTAATATACAATGAAATGTTCTTCTGTATGCGTTCGGTTGTGGTTTGTTCTCGAACTATCCGACGCTTTCCTTTATGGGGAAGTAACGGGTCGTTTCATTTGGTATCAGAGCTTTGGTTTACAAAGCAGAGAACAAGACACATTAGAACCATATGAAAGAATTCATCAGATATTGGATTAGTAATATCCAACGGGAATGACTCGTTAGAGATAGGATCAGTAGTATCCTAGAACGAGTGTGAAGGGTATATTTTTCAAATGAAAACAATTTTTGTTTTGAAAATTTAAAATCAATTATTCGTATTTGATTATTTATTCTATATTGATTAGGACAGTCCAATATATAAAGATTTTGCGTATGCGCCTAGCTAGCGTCTATTCGAGGTTTTAATATACTGGATAGATATAGAATCACACTCTAGTCGCCCGAAGATGATTCGGATGATAGTTCGAACCTCATCAGAATTGGTATTCGTGTTTCGAAGGTGTGATATCTATATATTTCCTATTGACTGGTGTGAGAACCAAAATTAGATTGGGCTTATTGTTGTGATTTGGCATCAAAAACATGATTTTTGTATATGTATCAAAATTATGAATTTGCGACTCTAATTCACTAATTGATTGATGTTTGTGTTGCTTGTTTATTTGTTTGATGATTTTGAACCATTTAGCCTAACTGAATCAAATATTGAATTATAGTGAAAATTGGTTTCATTTGCTTGCATATACATATATATCATTGAACAGGTCATAGCAAGGAGGCTAGAGCAGAGAATAAAATTTGTTTGCCCGACAAATAGGTACATGTTTACTACATAATTTCCTGTTTTGTTTGGGTGATGATGATTTTATGAGCCTATTGGCTAGCCGCTTGGCCTTTTCTTTTTCTTTTTGAGATCTGAAGGACCGGGGAAGCTATTTGAAATTCCCCGATGCTCCCGGTGCAGGGGAGGTTATGGCGAAATTTTTCAAAATTTTAGGGTGTTAGCCAAATTTTTGAAATTTTTGAAAGGTTCTTAGAAACTGAAAAGTTGAAGAACTTAAGCCGTAATCAAAACAATGGAAGTTGAGCTGAATAATCAAACCACTTTCGACTTTGTTCCTTTTCGCGGACGAAAAGTTTTAAGTGGGGGAGATTGTAATAACCCGGAAATTCTGGGCCAGTTTAAAATTTTTATATTGGCAATTTTAGCGAATTTTGAACATTTAAAATATATTATTTTAAATAATATCGACGAGAAAATTTATTTTGAATATAATTCAACGTATATATTATATACGTCGTCGTTAGAATATAAATATTTATATATATTTATAAATAGAATTGAAAATGGCTCGGTAGTTCGATAATTCGATTTCAAACTTCAATTGAATATACCGGGTGCAAAACAATCCGGATTTTAGTGAAACCAAAAATCATAGGATCTAATTGATAATATCTTTCCAACGAATCCAGCAAATCAAAATTTCATAGCGAGAATAAAAAGATATGTCCAGTTGAAAATTCGGAATAGTCGCTATGGAATTCAGGCCCTTAACAAAATAGCCATTTTGCAAATGACCTCGGATTTCGACGAAACCAGTTTTGTTGGATCCGCAGTGTCGAATTATTGCTAGGTTCCAAATTTCATAATTTTCCGAATCAATATGTGAGCGTGGCAAAAGAAAACGCGTTTGACCAGTTTCAGTTGATTTTAATCGACTGGAAATTGGCCATTTTTCAAACGGTCTCAGAATTCGTCGAAATTAGTTTTGTTAGGACCGTATCGTCAATACGAAGCTAGAAAATATTTTTTTGGAATTTTTCTAGTTAGTATGTGACCCCGGTAATTTGAAATGTATGTTTAAAATTCAATATAGTGATTTAAATGTAAATTCAACGGAAACTGATCGAGACGATCAAATCGGCTTACGATACATATCCCATTGTGTTCGGAATGGGGGTAAAACGCTAGGGGCGATAGTCGGTGGGCTTGATTTCGAGTTCAAACGAAAAGTCAACTTTGAAATGAATTAAATAATTAAATTAAAAAAAAAATATAATAAACCCCTTCTCCTTTTTAACAGCCGACCCACCCCTTTTCATTTCAAAACGAAAAAAAAGAAAAGGAAAAAAAACGAAGAGGGAGGAGCAGCCTCCATCGCTCCTCTCATCGGAGCGCCACCGTGCCCTCAGGTGCGCCGCCACCAGGCGCGGCCTGCCTCAGCCCCCCCTCCGCCTAGCCGCTTCCACCTTCTCCCTTCCCCATCGCTCCAGGACCCTCCACGAACCCTAATTCCCAAAGCCCGACTCTCCTCCGCCCTCTTCTAATGAACCCGAGCCCCAAGCCGACGCCACCTGAATCGAACCCCCCTCCTCCTCTCGCCGCACCTCCCCTCCAACTCTGGCGAGCAGCAGCGTTTCCCCCCCCCCTCTCCTTCCGTTCAACGATGGCCGGTTAGTTTCTTTTTTTTTTTTATATAACTATTTTGCTTTTTCTATTGTTATTTTTATTTCCTATTTATATATAAAGAATATAATTTATTTATATATATATAGCTTAGTAAAAAGTTTTTCAGATCTTTCACCATATAAAAATTTGATTTTTTATATGTAGGAATAGCGAATAAAATTTGGATTTTTATATATATCAATGCAAGATAAAAATAAGATTTTTATTTAGGTAGTAGTAAAATAAAGATTCGATTTTTGAAACCGGAAAGATTTGATTTTTCTAAATAAAAAGATATGATTTTAGTTTAGAAAAGTTGAGAGTTTAATTTATGAAAAGATTTCATTTTTAAAACAATGAAAAGGTTTCATTTTTAAAACGATGAAAAGGTTGGATCTTTAAGATTAAAACGGCGAGATTTTATAAATAGGTAAAGGTGAGATTTTTTATCTATAAAAAGATATGATTTTTATTTCTAAAAATATGGTTTTTAATTTATAACAAGGTTAAAAATATAATTTTTATATAGTGGCGTTATTAAAAATATGATCTTTATATTTTAAAGGTAATAAAAATATGATTTTTATATTTTTAAAAATATTAAAAATATGATCTTTACCATGTAGAAGAAGTGAAAATATAATTTTTACATGATAGGAAGATTTAAAAATATCATCTTTATATAGGAAGCAAAATAAAGACGATATTTTTAAAAGTGAAAAGGCGATATTTTGATATGAGTAGTGAAGTAAAAATATGATTTTTACTTTGAGAAAAATATAATTTTTATATTATAGAAAAGGCAAAATCTTTATATGGAAAATAGCGTGATAAAAATATAATTTTTATCTATATAACATAGTAGTAAAAATTCGATTTTTAAGTATATAAAGTGATTATAAAAATATGACTTTTAAATTGAAAGTAAATAAAAATGTGATTTTTATTTTAAAGACATCAGTATATAAAAATGTGATTTTTACATATGTAGTGAAAGCGGACAACGAAGATGGCGAAGGTGCGGTAGCAATGAAGATTTCTATCAATGAAGTGCCGTGGAGCTAGGATAGCTATCTGTGAGAATTTCTCACCTTTCAATTTCTTTTTCTAGTTATATATATATATATATACTAGGATGCAGACGGTGCTTAGTAGCACCCGACACAATCGTCCACAGACCATGGACTTGTTTGTTTGGTTGCGTAGATTAGTTGGATTATTTGATTGAAATTGAATTGTGTGGTGAAATGAATTGATTTGATGATGTGTGAATGGCGTGGGCCTTCACTAGACCGGGGATAAGGCTAGGCCTCGTCCCGTTTCTAGTATCGTGCCGTTATGCCGCCGAAATTTTCTAAAATAAGTTAGAAAAATAAAAATATCATTTTATTGAATAAATGAATTGAATAGAAATTCATAGGTTGAAATAAAATGTTTTATCGTTAAAAATATAATTTTTAATGTGAAGTGAATAAAATAAATATTCATTTACAAACCAGACGGTTTGTTTATGTACACCTATTTGAATGACATTGATTGGGACGATAAATTTTACACATCGCCCAACAGCACAAATAAAATATGTGTTTGATTGTTTGAAACCCCACACGGGTGTTGGGATGAAATTTGAAGTTCACTCATCCCGATTGATTGAATATGTCGATCGGTTGATTGACAGGCTGTTTTAAGCGTTGGATATCTATATTTGATGCTTATACAGTGTAGTGCACTTTGGTTGATGGTTGATTATTTTTCCATGTGATTATATACATGTGTTGTATGAAAATCCATATAATTAACTTTATATGGTAATTGATTGGGCCTCATTCCAGTTTTAAAATAGAAATATTTGAAATAAAAATATTCGAAATGGAATATTTGAAAATATCAATATATGAAGCCGTGTTGATTAGATTGACGCCATTTTGACGTGAACGATATTTATATCGATTTTATTCATTTTAAAATGAATATTAAAAAGTAATTTTGAAATCGAATATTTCGAAATGAATTGAATCGAATATTTCGAAATGAAGTGAATTGAAAACGATTTCGAAATAAAGTGAATTGAAAACGATTTCGAAATAAATTGAATTGAAAACGATTTCGGAATGAATTGAATTGAAAACGATTTCGAAATGAATTGAATTGAAAACGAATTCAAAGTGAATTGAAAACGATTTCGAAATAAATTGAATTGAAAACGATTTCGGAATGAATTGAATTGAAAACGATTTCGAAATGAATTGAATTGAAAACGAATTCAAATTGAATTGAAAGCGAATTGAAATGAATTCAAATTGAATTGAAATTTGAATTGAATAGAAATGAATTTAGAAACGAATTTATAAAGAAGAATTCAATTTTGCTTTGAATTGAAATGGAAGTTGAAATAGATTTTGAAACGAATTTTAAAACTATTTATATAATTCGTTTTGAATAGAAAATCGACGAAATATATATTATATATATATTATATATAATATAATGGCCTGAATAGAACGCGCCGCGCCGCGGCAGTTCGTGAATTTCGACCATTTATTTCAAACGGACATTACGGGAGATCCGACCGTCGGATTCTCCTAAAACCGGAACCGTTGGGTTCGTATCGAAAAGAGCTTTCTAACGAATGTTAGAAATTTGAAATCTAACGGTTGGATTTGGAGATACGTCCAAATCAAATTTGAAAAAGGTCGCTGTAAGTGCAGTTCGATGGCCGTTGTTGGAAATCGACTGTACGGGCCTTGATAAAATTATTAAAAATAGTAATAATTTGTGTAAAATCATAAGAAATGATTTGAGAAGAATTGGGGTGAAAAACTCCATATTTGAAAAGATAAAAATAGATTTTTATCGAAATGAACTAGTTTTGAACTAGAATTATAATTCTATTTATTTTTAAATAAATAAATTGAATTTGAAATGGTTTTGAAAATAACCAAAATTTCCAATGATTGCATTGGAGTGGATTTGAATCGAAATTGTCTTCGGAATATTTCGATGTTGGAATTCGTGATTATACAGGTGTGGTTATGGAAATTTGAAAGATATATATTTATATCGTTATTTCCAATACGACATTTGTTAGTCGTAGAATTCGATATTGAATATAAGCCGATATATTTTCTATTCAGAGCCTTGTATTGAATATCGAATGTGATTTGGGTTTGTCGTGAATGGTGTCTTCACTAACACTGTTCTTGAACCCAGTTGAGAAAAGATTAAATCTTTTTATTTAGATTTAATGAAGTGTACCAATTAAATAATATTTAATTGGAATTGAATGGATATTGATTTTTGGGTTTGTCGTGAACAGTGTTTTAAACAACACTCGTTCTTTAACCCGATAATTAATGAATGTGACTTTGGGTTTATCGTGAACTGCGTTTTAAATGACACTGATTCTTTAACCCAGTCAAAGATTAAAACTAAGTGGAGTTTTAATGAATCTTTAAATAGATTGAAAAGATCGAGAATGGAGTATCACCAGTTTTACTCCAAGCGATAGTTAAATCTTTAATTAGATTTGAACGTGAAATGGTAATTGAGTTACCGTTAACACTGTGGTGTTAGATATGAAGTATTACCAGTTTTACTTCATGGGATTAATAGGTTGGGATTGGGAGATTAAAACAAATGATTACTTCGGTAAGGTTCGCTAATTCCGACTAGTTTGAATTGATATTCAAAAGTAGATTAAAGAATAAATTCAAGAATTTATCTTTGATAAAATTAATGGGAACCTTTCCCTATGAATGTGAAATTCAGAAACTAACTGTCGGTTAGCTAAGCAGAATGGTTTCCTGGATATTGATCTGATGTTGGTTTCGGCCTTCGGGGTTAATATTTGGGGAATTATTCTCTTGATTAATTTACGGTTAGTAACTGATGAATTGGAATGAGGCGTATGTTGTGTTTGTGTAACACTTATTTAAAATATACGCGAGTTATTCGGAAAGTCCGGGTTTATCCCATTATGAATAATTGATACGACGATAAGTCGAAGATGAAGACGATGGTCGAAGACCGGAGGTCTTCACGTCGTTTGGGTGATAACTGATGATCTTGATTGGGCTGTACACCCAAGAAGATGGAAACAGTTGGTGATCGTCCAGACGTACTTGGAGATCGATGGATATGCGGGGTACTAGGTGCCTCCGGTTTCGTTCAGACCCAGAACGGACTTGTAAATGGACTGTGTGTCTGACATTGGATTTTAGTCCGTGTGATTGATCTCTATTAAATATATATCTGTTTGGCGGCGGAGAATTTATTCTCTTGCTTAACGCCCTTCTCTGAGACGTACGAGCTCAGGGGTTATATGTTGATGGATATCAATCGCATGGAGTGAATTGCCTGTGTGGCATGCTTAAGTGGCAAATGATCAAGGCTTCTGTTGAAAAGCAAAGTCTTGTGGTTGATGATCGAAGCACGGCCTTTGTGGCATAGCTTTGTGTAACGTTGATTCGCGAGTATCACACCCGGTATGAATCAAAAACGGGAGACGGACCTCAGGGAGGGCCTACGTTTCCTCCTAGCTAAAAGTGGCGTCAGTGGTTTTACACGCCCTGACGAGTTTGACTTATGTTGTTGTTGCTGTTGCGAGGCGCCTCGGATTGATCGGTCGTTCTCGAACCGATGGAGTCATTTAGTTGGCTCGCTTATGCCCCAAAGGGCGGCGAAACGTAGTGCTCAGGTATTTTAATCCACTCCGTGTGGACCGGCCCTGACGATCCAAGGGTCACTCGAGCTCTGATCCTGAGACTCGGGCTAGGCAGTCTCGAATCATTGAGGATCTTGCCCCTAGCCTCGGTTCATACCATAAATGATAACCCAACTTCCAATACGACATTTGCGGTTTTGATTGTAAACCTATATATGGCGACATAGTGTTATGGGCCGTTCATGCCGCCTATGATTGATACTTATGATTTGAAGTGTTTTATACACTATGCACTTATAATAGTATCAAATGATTTGTTTTAAACGTATCAAGCATTCTTTGGCTGTTATAAGGGAAAACCCTATCCCCCGGCTTGCGTTGCATTGTGTGATAGGACCTGGGTCTTATAACAGCTTCATTTTTCTTTATTTAGCATTGCGCTGTTTGTTTTATGCACTGGTATTCTTGGGAGGAAACCCGTTCCGTGTTAAACGGCGTGGTCCCTTGATTTACCTAAGTTTAAAAATAAAGATTAACTGTTTTAGTTCTCACACCAGTCACATGACTGACCTGGAGTTTATTGTTTTAACCTAAACTCTGGGTGCCCCTATTTTGACACGGGCAGCTAGTAGTTTTGGTTTTGCAGATTTATATTCACAGGAACCTGGTTTACAGCTGGAACGATATCCGGAAAGCTTTGTATCCGTATATCTCCTTCTAGTTGTGTATTGTATTATTTTCCGCTGCTATGTATTTAAATGTAATTTAAATCTCTGATATTTCTGTGTAATATTCATTCATACTCTGTATATTCTTGTAATCTGATGCATTGTTGTAATATACAATGAAATGTTCTTCGGTATGCGTTCGGTTGTGGTTTGTTCTCGAACTATCCGACGCTTTCCTTTATGGGGAAGTAACGGGTCGTTTCAACTTGTCATTTAGATGTCTAACAAAATTAGGGTGACATAGTAGCATGATTAGATCTAAAAGGGTGGCATCACATGTCAAGTTTAAAACATATCGTGATTACTACAACATAACAGGTGAAAGGTGATTAGCATAAAGGATTAGATCTAAATTAACAAGTTCACATTTCCCACAATATAGTTGCAAGTCAAGATCTACATAGTGAGCATAGTAGAATGTCCATAATCATATTGGATCCAGGAATAATGACATAATAATCTTGCATAAGTTCATGATTCACAACATATACCCTGTTCGTACTCTACATAATTCACATTTATCCATTTAAACCTAAAAGTGACTAGAAACTCATAGCGTTAGGCTCAGAAAATTTAGAGAGAGAGATCTGAATTCTGAATAACTAAACTGATTGTAGTAGACTTTGATTCTGTTTCAATTTGCAACTCGACAGCATATGGCCTCTACGATTTCCAATGGAGAAAATAAGAGAATAGGGGACCATATTTATATCCTAGAACCAATGAACCAGACCCAGAATCAAGTCGAGGTACGTAAAACGAATTCTGTCCAGACTTGTCCGGGGGGGGGGGGGGGGGGACGGTTGACACCCCCTCGGGGGGTCAACACCCACGAGTGGGAATTTTCCCGCTCAGCCCGCTTTGGCCCGATTTTGATTTTTGAATTATTTTTGAAGGTTATGGAATTTATTATATATATATATTTATCTTATGCGTATACAAACTTCGAACCCTCATAACTTTTTCATACGATGTCCGTTTTACGCAAACCAAATGTCCATTCTGACCAGAATTTCGAGACGGATGGCATAGTCTGTTCCATCTAATTTCGAATGTTAAATTAATTATTATTTAATTTATCCTCTTTTAATGTCGTTAAAATTTTGGGTGTTTCATTCTCCCTTACTCAAAGGATTTCGTCCCCGAAATCTCTAAGTTGGGAAGAATGCATATCCTACCATCCGTCATCCATCTACTCATCCAACATCCATTGGCATCCATTGTCCTTAAAAGCCTCTAATGCTAATATGAATATATTCAGAAGTGTGTGTATGTGTCCCAACACTAATGCAAAAATCAAGCGGTCTACTGATTCAGTTGACCTCCTTAATTCAATGTATGTTAGTGCCATGAATCAAATATGTATGCAAATAAACTTATTGCATCATATAAGTTCTATATGTGTGCACACGCATTTGTCCAAATGCAACATCCATATACTAACTCATCCATTTCTATCCATAAAAGAAAATGCACACACATCCATATGCAGTATGAAAGTGATTGAGCCGATCTAGTGCCTAATGTGTGTGTACATGTGTCCACATGCAACCACTAGCAAACACTTGCATCCATTAGCATCCATCAAACATAACATGTTTCAAACATATGTTTTCATCCATAGGACTCCTATCTAAAGGTCGAAAATACTATGAATAAGATATACTCAAATGATAGAAACAAGTACTAATAAAGCTTTTGGAAAAGGAGTTAAGAACATACCCTCGAAGAGAAAAGGGTACGAAGCACGAATCTTATCTTTGGTTTCCCAAGTCGCATCCTCTGGGTTATCTCCCCATTGAACCTTTACCAACTTGATCTCTTTATTGCGTAGCTTCTTAACCTATGATCCCAGAATACGGGAAGGAACTCGCCTGATTGTTGCCTCCTGTTCCACCTCTACCTCTTCCAATATACTCAACTCAACTACTTCTGCGGTGTCATGCAAGCACTTCCGTAGATGAGAAACATGGAAAACATCATGAATGCCAAATAGATTTCAGGAAGCTTTACTCTATAGGCCATTTGGCCAATCCTTTAGGTTTTGGGAAATGGTCCCACAAACCTAGGTGCCAACTTCCCTACTGCTCCGAAGCGGACCACATTCCTCAGAGGTGATACTTTGATAAAAACTAAGTCTCCCACTTCGAATTCGATGTCAGTCCTTCTCTTGTCTGCATATGATTTCTGCCTGTCTTGACCTTTCTTCATCCGCCGTCGAAAGGTCAATCTTTTCAGATGTTTCTCTAACCATATCGGGTCCAAGTAATAATCTTTCTGTAGATTCCCACAAACAAGTCGGTGATCTATAAGGGCGCCCGTACAATGCTTCGAATGGTGTCATGCCAATGCTGGCCAGATAGCTGTTATTATAGGCAAACTCCATCAAAGGAAGATGCTCTTCCCAAGTCCCTCCGAAGTCAAGGATACAAAGTCTCAAAAGATCTTCAAGAATCCCATTTACCCTCTCCGTCTGCCCATCGGTCCGAGGATGATGAGCGGTGCTTAAGCGCAACTGTGTACCTAATGCCTCTTCCAAACTTCTCCAAAACACGCTGGTAAAGATGGGGTCACGATCGCTTACTATGCTGGAAGGTACTCCATGGAGGCCAACTATCTCACAAACATAAATTGCTGCCAACCACGATGCTGTCCTTTTGCTCTTGACTGGAATAAAGTGAGCGTTCTTAGTGAGTCTATCTACTACCACCCAAACACCGGTATTGCCTTTCTATCTACTACCACCCAAACACTGGTATTGCCTTTCTTCGATCTAGGCAACCCATCTATGAAATCCATCAAGACGCTGTCCCATTTCCACAGCGGCACTTCCAACGGATGAAGCAATCCGCCGAGCTTCTTTTGCTCAGCCTTGACTTGCTGATAAACCAAACATTGAGAAACAAATTCAGCCACGTCCTTCTTCATCCTAGCCCAAAAGAAAACCCTTTTCATGTCTCTATACATCTTGTCGTCGGCTGGATGAATAGTCATCTTAGAATGGTGGGCTTCTTCTAGGACTGCCTTTATCAAGCTTCCAGTCTGAGGAACACAAAGCCTTCCATCTCGTCGCAACCACCCCTTTTCATCTATGGCATATCTGCTGAGGTGACTAGAAGTCTCCCCTCTTCTGAGCTTATCCATAATGTCTAGAATCTGTGGGTCACCTTGTTGCGAAGCTCCTATCTGCTCTACAAGAGTCGGTCTTATCTCCAAGGATGCAAATAAATCAGGAAAAACTTCGATGGAAGGTCTAAAATCAAAAGCTGATATGAACTCCAAGTTATCTCTTTCCACAAACAAAGGACTCAGAGCCATCCTCTGCCTACTTAGTGCGTCTGCAACCACATTACCCTTGCCGGGGGTATAAGAAATCTCAAAATCGTATGAAGCTAAGAATTCCATCCACCGTTGTTGCCTTAAGTTGAGATCCTTCTGAGAGAATAGGTACTTGAGGGATTTGTGATCGGTGTACAACTCGAATCTTTCTCCCAATAAATAATGACGCCACGTTATAACAACCCGAATTTTAAAAACGTGATAAGACAAGAATCAAGGCATAATTAAATTATAAAATCTGAATCGGGATAAACGGGTTGCTCCATTGCGTTCGTATCGGAAAAATACGCGAAATAGAGTCTGAAATTTCGTAAATCGGAGTCCGTATGACCGAGATATGGCCTCGCGAAGTTTCACGGAAATTCAAATCCGAAAACAGATTTGAAATTTAGCCTAGAAAGAGAAGGCGGGAAAATTCCCGCCAGACCCACAGGGTGTCGATCCCCGGGTCGACCCCCCTCCAGGGGGTCGACCCCCCTCCAGGGGGTCGACCCCCCCTCCAGGGGGTCGACATGGGTGTCGACCCTAGGGTCGACCCCCTCCTGTAGAACCTCGACCTGGTGCACCTGCTTGTCATGTTGGCTCGGTTTTGGAGGCTTATGACGATTTTTGAGGGTTCAGATTTATCCTAGGGTTTATCCTACGGCCTAAACTACTCCTAATCTTTATAAAAAGACCCCTTGACCTAGCTAAAACCCACACAAATCACTCATGCCATGAAGTGCTGCCTAAATGCCAAATGATCATGGCCTCCATCTCCAATTCCTAGAGACTATGCATTCAAATCGGATTCAAATCAAAAGGTACAAGCTTGCTACACCAAATCGAGGCCAAATCAACGTTGCTACGACGGTTTCATGACAGTTCTTCTTCAAAGGAGCCACCTTTCTTCGTCGAAACAATTCGTGCTAATTCGCTAAGCCACGCTATGTAAGTTCTAGCTACTTGTAGATTCTAACGGTGGTTCTAATGTGACATGGGATAAAATGCGATGAAACATAAGTATGCTAGCTTATGTGAACCTATGTTTGCCCCTTTCCTATGATCTATGACCTTGGGCTAAGTTGTAGCGACTTAATCATGCCATTCATGTTATGTTTAACCTAGTATATCTTGCAAGTTTGAATCTTTATCTATGAAATGTTAGCATGAACCTTTGGGAACCACTTGACTTGTGAAACATGGGCAAAGACTTGACTTTGGGGCTTATGCATGTTTGTGGCCAAATTACCTTAGAATACTATGCATATTTGCGGCCAAATTCCCTTATGACACTATGCATGTTTGCGGCCAAATTCCCTTATGACACTATGCATGCTTGTGGCCAAATTCCCTTATGATACTATGCATATTTGTGGCCAAATCCCCTTATGATACTATGCATGTTTGTGGCCAATATGTTGGCATAATACCCTACTATGTGACTCGCTTCCACTTGGGTTGGAAATACGTTTGGATAGCTTAGGAAAAACGTGGGTATGACATGAAAAACTTGACGTGGGGTTTACATGAGAACATGACATTCATGATACATTTAAATATGGTCATGACACGTGAGAAAACATGGAACTTGAACTAGACATGGGTGGGTTGTAAGTGTAATAAGACACTAGACCAAACATGAAAGTGGCCAACTCGAGGTTGGGTTGAGTTTGTAGCATAAATCTACCCGGACCCGCCCGGCTTAACTAGTGGCTACAAACAATAGGACCCAATGTGAGTAGTTGGTCACATAGCACTTAAAACCCGAGGTTAGACTAGGTTGTGGCGTAAATCTACCCGGACCCGCCCGGCTTAACTAGTAACCACAACAAAGTCTAATGTGAGAGGTTGGGGTGCATTAATCTAATCAATGCCACATGAAAAGGTTAAGTAATTTTGATTAATGACACTTAACCGATATGACACGAATGGGTAGGTTAAGTTAAACCGAACTTGGTTCCTTAATGACACTCAACCATGTAAGACAATTAGGGGATGGGGTTAAGTAATCCACACTTAACTAATCTAAACACGGTAAATTCGATGAGGTTAAGTAACTTAGACTTAACTAATCTAAAACACGGTAATTAGATGGGGTTAAGTAACCTACACTTAACTAATCCGAACACGGTAATTAGATGGGGTTAAGTAACCTACACTTAACCAACCTAACATGATAATTTAATGGGGTTAAGTAACTTACACTTAATCAATTATACATGATGATTTGATGAGGTTAAGCAACCATACTTAACCAATATAATATGAGAACTTGATAGGGTTAAGTCGCAAGACCATTTAAATATACTTAACCAATCCGACTCGATAATCCGATGAGGTTAAGATAATCTATGCTCAACCAATCTAACACGATAATCTGATAGGGTTAAGATAAACAAATACTTAACCAATTTGACTTGATGGTTGTATAGGGTTAGGTCATGAGCTTCTTGATATACTTCACCAACTTGTAGGGCTAGGTCTTGGACTTGAATACTTAGCCAAGCTTGACATGATTCATAGGCGGGCTAAGCCATGAACTTGAATAACAACACTTAACCCAATAAGCAAAACCCTAGTAGAGGAACTAGGTAGAAAATCGTAGTTAATCAAGGGTAACGGGGAAATGAAGCTAAGTGGTAAACCTTAGTTAAGTGTAACTAAGTAATAATTCTTAGCCAAGGACATGGGACTAGTTCATGAATAGATGAGTAACCCGGTACGGTAGGTCATCGCTTAAAACATGAGGAGGAGCAAATTATCTGACTTAGATAAAGGCTCCAACGAACTGGGTGACGAAGCGGTAGCTTCGGGGGACGTGAGGGTACTCTTGGTATCCCTATGTGAGGTGGCAGATGGTCCATGAAACCCGGCCTCACAGGGGTTAAGGTCTGCGGTAGAAGAGCCAAGAGTATGCCTTGGTTGCTATGCGAGCGACCTAAAGACTGGGATGGTTTAGCGTGGAGTCGACGATACTTGATTTTGCCCTGGATAGCACGTCGCCGACTACCTACCATCTTTAGTCAATCATGTACGAACGGAAAGGCAGGGAACTCCCAACAGACCATGTGCTTACTATCGAGTCATGGGTGAGGTTGGCCCATAGGAAAGTGGGGCTATAGTGGGGCCGGGATGTGGTTCTCATACATGATTTTTCTTGGATTGCCTTTCAATAGTTGAGGGAGGGGTCACGTGGGACCATAGCCACGGGTACAAAAACAGACCTTGATATCTGCATCAACAAACGACTTAAAGCTCCCGACCGAGTTCCGTATCTCTTGATTTGCCCTGGCATGGAACTCGGATGGCACATTGAGGAACATGTGCGTCTAGACATGGAAAACGGTTCACGATACATACGCGGGATAAAGGGCGCAGTTGACGGGTGGCATAATCCCGAGTGGTCCTAGGTGGCTTGAACCCAAACCGAGACACGGAAACGTTCATTAGGTAGCATAATCCCTAGTGGTCCTAGGTGGCATAAATCCTAAGTGAACACGCGATAGTTCATGGTAAGAAAACATAACTAGATCAAGGGTAGCAGTCCAAAAATAACTTCAAGGATAAAATGGTACTACGTCGAGGTAGTATAGATTTACACGGGAAAGCCCGTACGGCCTACGGCAAAGGACTGAACTTATACATGAAAAGAAACATACGAGTTGGGAAAACCTACATATGCTATATATTAGGTTGGCTTGGACCATTACATGACATTGGGCAAGGGACATTCATAGTTAACACATGACGCGGGTGGGGACACTAGTACGAGAGGTGCATAGAAAATATACATGATAGATACCGTGGGATGTTATACATGATAGATACCTTGTGATAGTATACTTGATAGAAACCTGACGATGTGGTACCTTGATTCTTTACACCGTAGTTTATCACGATACCTTGGTTTACCTTGCTACAGTAGTTCATCCAGTTATCTTGGTTTAGCTTATCTATCTTGTTGTCATCCTTATGTTTACTTTCAGTTTATGCATGTCATGTTACCTTTACCTGTTTTTATGCTGGAAGTAGATAGGACTTACCAGTCTTTATGACTGACCCCGTTTTCTTTCGCCTCTTTGTCTTCCGTTTCCCCCCAGGTTTTCAGGGAGGAAACACTGTTATTTAGTTCGGACTTCCTCTGCTTGAAGTCATCATGCATGGCTTGGACTTTTCTTGTCTATGGCTACCTTACTGTTTTATTTGGGGAATAATTTATGAAAAGGTTTTATGCTTCTTTACTATTGCAAGACAGGTTTTGATGTATTCTGATGTAAAAGGCTTTAGACCTTATTTTATAAGGTAATGAAATTTGTTTTACTTCCGCTGTTTTATATATATGTTCTGTCTTGTAATATTTCTGTGCATGTTTACCTCGATAATGCTTCACCAAACCTAGTGCATTCCCTTTGTGAGTGACCCTAGTAGAGGTGGGGTGTTACATTTGGTATCAGAGCAGAAGGTTACCAGGCTGGGCAAAAGTTTTTAAAACCTTCTGAAAACTATTTGAAAAACCGTTTACAAAGAAGCATTTTTCAAGAAAAGTTTTGTTTTAAAAAACTATTCCCCAAAATCCATTAGCACTATCCTTTGATTCCTTGATTGAATCTCTTTTCATTTCTTTCCTCCATCTGTAGTCACAGTAGTTCTAACTGTGACTAATCTTTGTCTAGCCACGTAGGTGTTTTCCGTACGATGGAGATGGTTTTCGAGAGACCTGTTGTCATGGTACAAGGAAGGATAATAAGAGTAAGGATAAAGGACGCGAGCTTAAGGATAAGAAACTTGTTGGTATGGCGTGGTCCATCAAGGAGGACAAGGACAAGATCATCGGAGAGGGCAATTGTACGCTCCCATTTCTAGGGTACCTAAAAGAAATGGTACCGTTTCTGGTAAAGGTTTAGTCGTTCTTTTCTATCATCCCATCCAGACTTTGTCTTGATCATCGTATCATTTAAGTCTGCTTGGATAGTTGAGTCTCTGCACCTTACTACTAGCATGGTAGAGGATCCCAGTATTTGTCCCAAAAATCTGGTTGGAGAGTTGGTCCATTTCTTCATGACTTGTTTGGATTTGAGAATGACATGTCTCGGCTACGGATGGATTCTAGGGATAAAGTGGTCACCTAATAAGGGGTGGCATTCTCAGTTTTGAAAGGAGGGTAGTTAGACTCTTGACTTGCTTTGGTAATACCCTCGAAGTCTTGTGTAACCTTCTAGGTTCTATCATGGCTAGTTACCTAGAATCTCATGATGCAGTTGTTGGTAATCCGTTCGAATAGAATTCGCTGCTAAGGCGGATGGTTCGTTTCGCTTATGCATGAGTTATGGGAATCACCCTAGTAAGTACTCTTGGCAACATGGATTGGCATCAGCAAACGAGATCCAGAATTCCCTAGTGAATTTTGGAGAGCTTGCATGAGTAAGTGGATACGTTTGAGCCAAGTATACTAGGGAAAGGATAAGTGAAAGTGGAATAAGAGGCGACAATGAAATGAGTTCTAACTCATACCTTGGAAATAGGAATCAAGGAGCTACGAAATCATGGAGTTAAAAAGATGGTCAAGACACCGAGGAATCAAGCTCAAGGAAACGCGACTTAGAAGACGTAAGGCTAGACATGCGCGTCGTACCCTTTTTTAAGAGTGTATCCTTGATCCCTGGTTTTTCCTGTAGAGCTTGCTCGCACGTTATCTTTTGGTGAATATCCTCTCAGTCCTGTTTCTGTTGAAAACCCCATAGGGAGTTTACCTTGTTTATCTCCTCGATCCTATCGTGAGAACCTTAGGTAGAAACCTATGGACGTAAACATGTATTTGAAACATGTTATGATTGATATGGTTGCAAATGGTTGCAAGTGGTTGCTCGTGGATGCGCGAATACACATTAGATACTAGATTGACGCGGTCACGTTTCATGTTGCATATGCGCGAGTATTTATACTTGTTTACGGATGAAATCGAATGTGTAGTCATGTGGATGTTGCATGTGGATGAATGTTTGTGCACGCATATAGTATTTATATGACTAGGACTATTTGCATACATGTTGGATTCATGGCACTAAACATATTTTGCATTAGAAGACCATTCAGGCATGATCATTAGCATTAGCTAAGGAACATATACACACACTTTCTTGCATGTGCTCATAAAGCATTAGAAGCCTTTTAAGGACCATGTTTGCTTGTGGACGATGTTTTGAGTAGATGGATGGTAGGATACATTCTTCCTAACTTGGAGATTTCGGGGACGAAATCCTTAAAGGAGGGGAGAATGTAACAACCCGAATTTTAAAAACGTGATAAGACAAGAATCAAGGCAGAATTAAATTATAAAATCTGAATCGGGATAAACAGGTTGTGCCATTGCGTTCGTCTCGGAAAAATACGCGAAATAGAGTCCGAAATTTCGTAAGTCGGAGTCCGTATGACCGAGATATGGCCTCGCGAAGTTTCACGGAAATTCAAATCCGAAAACAGATTTGAAATTCAGCCTAGAAAGAGAAGGCGGGAAAATTCCCGCCAGACCCACAGGGTGTCGATCCCTGGGTCGACCCCCCTCCAGGGGGTCGACCCCCCCTCCAGGGGGTCGACATGGGTGTCGACCCTAGGGTCGACCCCCTCCTGTAGAACCCCGACCTGCTGCACCTGCTTGTCATGTTGGCTCGGTTTTGGAGGCTTGTGACAATTTTTGAGGGTTCAGATTTATCCTAGGGTTTATACTACGGCCTAAACTACTCCTAATCTCTATAAAAAGACCCCTAGACCTAGCTAAAACCCACACAAATCACTCATGCCACGAAGTGCTGCCCAAATGCCAAATGATCATGGCCTCCATCTCCAATTCCTAGAGACTATGCATTCAAATCGGATTCAAATCAAAAGGTGCAAGCTTGCTACACCAAATCGAGGCCAAATCAACGTTGCTACGACGGTTTCATGACGGTTCTTCTTCAAAGGAGCCACCTTTCTTCGTCGAAACAATTCATGCTAATTCGCTAAGCCACGCTATGTAAGTTCTAGCTACTTGTAGATTCTAACGGTGGTTCTAATGTGACATGGGATAAAATGCGATGAAACATAAGTATGCTAGCTTATGTGAACCTATGTTTGCCCCTTTTCTATGATCTATGACCTTGGGCTAAGTTGTAGCGACTTAATCATGCCATTCATGTTATGTTTAACCTAGTATATCTTGCAAGTTTGAATCTTTATCTATGAAATGTTAGCATGAACCTTTGGGAACCACTTGACTTGTGAAACATGGGCAAAGACTTGACTTTGGGGCTTATGCATGTTTGTGGCCAAATTACCTTAGAATACTATGCATATTTGCGGCCAAATTCCCTTATGACACTATGCATGTTTGCGGCCAAATTCCCTTATGACACTATGCATGCTTGTGGCCAAATTCCCTTATGATACTATGCATATTTGTGGCCAAATCCCCTTATGATACTATGCATGTTTGTGGCCAATATGTTGGCATAATACCCTACTATGTGACTCGCTTCCACTTGGGTTGGAAATACGTTTGGATAGCTTAGGAAAAACGTGGGTATGACATGAAAAACTTGACGTGGGGTTTACATGAGAACATGACATTCATGATACATTTAAATATGGTCATGACACATGGGAAAACATGGAACTTGAACTAGACATGGGTGGGTTGTAAGTGTAATAAGACACTAGACCAAACATGAAAGTGACCAACTCGAGGTTGGTTTGAGTTTGTAGCATAAATCTACCCGGACCCGTCCGACTTAACTAGTGGCTACAAACAATAGGACCCAATGTGAGTAGTTGGTCACATAGCACTTAAAACCCGAGGTTAAACTAGGTTGTGGTGTAAATCTACCCGGACCCGCCCGGCTTAACTAGTAACCACAACAAAGTCTAATGCGAGAGGTTGGGGTGCATTAAGCTAATCAATGCCACATGAAAAGGTTAAGTAATTTTGATTAATGACACTTAACCGATATGACACGAATGGGTAGGTTAAGTTAAACCGAACTTGGTTCCTTAATGACACTCAACCATGTAAGACAATTAGGGGATGGGGTTAAGTAATCCACACTTAACTAATCTAAACACGGTAAATTCGATGAGGTTAAGTAACTTAGACTTAACTAATCTAAAACACGGTAATTAGATGGGGTTAAGTAACCTACACTTAACTAATCTGAACACGGTAATTAGATGGGGTTAAGTAACCTACACTTAACCAACCTAACATGATAATTTAATGGGGTTAAGTAACTTATACTTAATCAATTATACATAATGATTTGATGAGGTTAAGCAACCATACTTAACCAATCTAATATGAGAACTTGATAGGGTTAAGTCGCAAGACCATTTAAATATACTTAACCAATCCGACTCAATAATTCGATGAGGTTAAGATAATCTATGCTTAACCAATCTAACACGATAATCTGATAGGGTTAAGATAAACAAATACTTAACCAATTTGACTTGATGGTTGTATAGGGTTAGGTCATGAGCTTCTTGATATACTTCACCAACTTGTAGGGCTAGGTCTTGGACTTGAATACTTAGCCAAGCTTGACATGATTCATAGGCGGGCTAAGCCATGAACTTGAATAACAACACTTAACCCAATAAGCAAAACCCTAGTAGAGGAACTAGGTAGAAAATCGTAGTTAATCAAGGGTAACGGGGAAATGAAGCTAAGTGGTAAACCTTAGTTAAGTGTAACTAAGTAATAATTCTTAGCCAAGGACATGGGACTAGTTCATGAATAGATGAGTAACCCGGTACGGTAGGTCATCGCTTAAAGCACGAGGAGGAGCAAATTATCTGACTTAGATAAAGGCTCCAACGAACTGGGTGACGAAGCGGTAGCTTCGGGGGATGTGAGGGTACTCTTGGTATCCCTCTGTGAGGTGGCAGATGGTCCATGAAACCCGGCCTCACAGGGGTTAAGGTCTGCGGTAGAAGAGCCAAGAGTATGCCTTGGTTGCTATGCGAGCGACCTAAAGACTGGGATGGTTTAGCGTGGAGTCGACGATACTTGATTTTGCCCTCGATAGCACGTCGCCGACTACCTACCATCTTTAGTCAATCATGTACGAACGGAAAGGCAGGGAACCCCCAACAGACCATGTGCTTACTATCGAGTCATTGGTGAGGTTGGCCCATAGGAAAGTGGGGCTATAATGGGGTCGGGATGTGGTTCTCATACATGATTTTTCTTGGATTGCCTTTCAATAGTTGAGGGAGGGGTCACGTGGGACCATAGCAACGGGTACAAAAAAAGACCTTGATATCTGCATCAACAGACGACTTAAAGCTCCCGACCGAGTTCCGTATCTCTTGATTTGCCCTGGCACGGAACTCGGATGGCACATTGAGGAACATGTGCGTCTAAACATGGAAAACGGTTCATGATACATACGCGGGATAAAGGGCGCGGTTGACGGGTGGCATAATCCCTAGTGGTCCTAGGTGGCTTGAACCCAAACCGAGACACGGAAACGTTCATTAGGTAGCATAATCCCTAGTGGTCCTAGGTGGCATAAATCCTAAGTGAACACGCGATAGTTCATGGTAAGAAAACATAACTAGATCAAGGGTAGCATTCCAAAAATAACTTCAAGGATAAAATGGTACTACGTCGAGGTGGTATAGATTTACACGGGAAAGCCCGTACGGCCTACGGCAAAGGACTGAACTTATACATGAAAAGAAACATACGAGTTAGGAAAACCTACATATGCTATATATTAGGTTGGCTTGGACCATTACATGACATTGGGCAAGGGACATTCATAGTTAACACATGACGCGGGTGGGGACACTAGTACGAGAGGTGCAGAGCAAATATACATGATAGATACCGTGGGATGTTATACATGATAGATACCTTGTGATAGTATACTTGATAGAAACCTTACGATGTGGTACCTTGATTCTTGACACCGTAGTTTATCACGATACCTTGGTTTACCTTGCTACATTAGTTCATCCAGTTATCTTGGTTTAGCTTATCTATCTTGTTGTCATCCTTATGTTTACTTTCAGTTTATGCATGTCATGTTACCTTTACCTGTTTTTATGCTGGAAGTAGATAGGACTTACCAGTCTTTATGACTGACCCCGTTTTCTTTCGCCTCTTTGTCTTCCGTTCCGCCCCCCCAGGTTTTCAGGGAGGAAACACTGTTATTTAGTTTGGACTTCCTCTGCTTGAAGGTCATCATGCATGGCTTGGAATTTTCTTGGCTATGGCTACCTTACTGTTTTATTTGGGGAATAATTTATGAAAAGGTTTTATGCTTCTTTACTATTGCAAGACAGGTTTTGATGTATTCTGATGTAAAAGGCTTTAGACCTTATTTTATAAGGTAATGAAATTTGTTTTACTTCCACTGTTTTATATATATGTTCTGTCTTGTAATATTTCTATGCATGTTTACCTCGATAATGCTTCACCAAACCTAGTGCATTCCCTTTGTGAGTGACCCTAGTAGAGGTGGGGTGTTACACACGTCTTCAATGCAAATACTATGGCAGCAAGTTCTAGATCATGGGTGGGGTAGTTCTTTTCATGAACTCTCAACTGCCTACCCCCATAACATATTACTTTCCCTTCTTGCATCAGCACTGCACCAAGCCCTGTACCACACACATCAGTGTAAACAGTAAACACTTTACTTCCATCGGGCAAGGTTAAGACTGGGGCTGTTGTCAGAGCCCTTTCCAGCCGTTGGAAAGCAACATCACAGTCTATATCCCATGAAAACATCAAATTCTTCTTTGTCAGCCTAGTGAGAGGGGCTGATATCTTCGCGAAGTCCTGAATGAACTTCCTATAGTAACCTGCCAACCCAAGAAAGCTTCTCACCTCGGTTGCATTTTTAGGAATCTGCCAATCTTGCATTGCAACCACCTTCGCGGGATCTACAGCGATTCCTTCTTTGGAGACTACATGCCCCAAGAATATTACCTCCTTTCTCCAGAAATGGCATTTGGAGAACTTTGCTTTTAGCTGGTGGTCACGGAGAGTTTTCAAAACTTCCCTCAGATGTTGGGCATGCTCTTCTTCGTTCTTGGAGAAGATCAAAATATCATCAACGAAGACTACGACGAATTTGTTTAGGAATTCCCGAAACACCCTACTCATCAAATCAACAAAATAGGCGGGTGCATTTGTCAGCCCAAAAGGCATCACTAGCCATTCAAAGAAACCATCCGAAGCTCTGAAAGCAGTCTTATCTATGTTATCCTCAACCACTCTCAATTGATGGAACCCTATAGCCAAGTCCAACTGAGAAAATACTGAGGCACCAACGAGCTGATCAAATAAATCATCAATTCTTGGAAGCGTGTGCCTATTCTTTTTGGTGAGCTTATTCAATTCTCTATAGTCAACACACAGACGAAGTGATCCATCTACTTTAGTTGTGAATACTACTGGAGCACCCCATTCAAATATGCTTCGTCTAATGAACCCTTTCCTAAGTAGGTCCCCTACTTGCTTACTCAACTCCCTCCTTTCCCTTGGAGCCATGTGGCATACTGGTAACGCAACTGGCTTTGCATTGTCCACCAGATATATGCCAAAGTCAATCTCGCGCCTTGGAGGTAAACCCTGTACCTCATCAAAAACATCGAAGTAATCCCGAACCACTGGAACATATTCCAAGTCCTCTATGGATGCATCTAAAGACTCTAGGAAGCTAAGCATAACAGACCGTTGGGGGTCACAAGAAACTACGAGGGTCCTCCCATGACAAGTTGGGAGCCTAACAACCCTCCTTTCACAATCTAAAACGCCACCATGTGTGGTAAGCCATTCCATTCCTAGAATCAACCCATAACCCATAAACCCAGGCACACACGCGTCACATTAAAAATCAACGCCTAACACAGATAATTTCAAACCCCTAAAAATCATCGATAAATGAGTCGAACCACCAATGGGGTTTGAAACAGCCACAGGATCTACTACAATACCAGTAATTAAGTGCAGAGATTCAACCATATAACTAGATATAAACGAGTATGAAGCACCAGAATCAAAAAGTGTTCTAACTGGATGGTTTGAAAGAGAAGCTAAGCTTTCTATGGAAATTTTTCTACCTCTTTCAGGAGCACTGAGGGCGAGAGCATGCACCTGCCCTCCAGAAATTCCTGCCCTTTGACCCTGTCCCTGTTTCTTCGGGCACTCCTAAGAGAAGTGTCTGACCTCTCACAATTAAAGCAATTGCCCTTCCTTCTCTTACAGTCCTTGAACAAGTGACCTTCCTTCCCACAATTGTGACATTTCCTCTTATCCTTGCCTTTTACATCTTTTCCTCCTTTTGCTGTTGTTGTTGTTGTTGCCCTTTCTTGGGCCACACTTTCCTATTCTGCGATGTCCCCTCAGTCTTTGCTTCCTTCTTCTCTCCCTTGTCCTCTTCATGCATTAGGGCCATATCCACAAGCCTTTCAAAGGTGGCCCCCATAGGAATATGGGACATAGCAAGCCCATGCAGAGGCTCATTCAATCTTTTAGCAAATCGTAAAGGCTTTTTGTGCGGTGTATCCACCAACTCTAGTCCGAACCTTGCCAGCTAGTTGAACTTGTTCACATACTCCTTCACCGTTAAGTTCCCTTGCTTGAGTGCTAAGAACCTCTCCATCTGTATGCTTCACTCAGCTTGGGAAAGAAATTTCATCTCGAACCTCTATCTGAAATCTTCCCAGGTTTCCACCGGACGTCCAACCTGGGTGACTTCCCACCAAAATGAGGCTTCGTCTTTTAACAGCCAAGCAGCTAACTGAATATTTCTTCGGTCCTCCACTTCAAAGATTATGAATAAGTCCTCGGTCTCCTTAAGCCAATTCCGAGCTTCCACAAATGTCTCATTCCCACGAAATGGCTTCCCTCCCATAGCACGGAAGTCCTTACAGATTTTGGCGAAGTTATCTGCTCTTGGAGGGGGAGGAGGAGGAATGACTGGGGCAACAGGAGGAGGAGCATCTCTCTGGCCTTCAGCAGGCGCTGTGGCCTCCAAATATCTCTGGAACCATCCAGGTATCGTGACGCCCTCTGGGATATTAGGAATGTTTTGATCCTCAGACATGCTGAAAAGGTGAAAAGGAAGAATTTTAGATAAAGGATCAAAAGATATTACATATGGCTTCTTGGGGAATATTTCCAAAATAGACTTTTCTTTTTGAAAATACTTTCTTTTAAAACCTTTTTGAAAAATATTTTTCAAAACTTTTATCTAATCTGGTAACCTTCAGCTCTAATACCAAGTGTGACACCCCACGTCCGTTAATGTCACTCACTAAGGGAATGCATTAAGTTTCGTGAAGCGTTGTAGGTAAACAGACACAGAATAATTACAAGACAAATATAAATAAGATAGCAGCGGAAATTTCAAATTTTTATTTCAACATAAAACATAATACCGTAGTTCACAATACCATAAGTCATAAAACCATTACAACAAAATACTTCTATCTTGCATCATCAGAGTACATAGGTATTAAAGAAAAATATTATTCCTCAATAAAAAGAGTAAGCCATAGTAGAGACAATGACTTGAGCCATACTCCAGAAGTAGCTTCCAGCAAGATAATATCGAAGTCCTGACTAAGCCTGGGTGTTTCCTCCTTGAGAACCTTGGGGGGGGGGGACAGAAGAGAGAGGGGAAACAATGGGGTCAGACATAAAGTCTGGTGAGCCTAGTTACTTTTAGCTAGTAAATAAATAAAGGTGAACATGACAGGCATAAAGTATGTAAGAGAGGTCACAATATAAATGGAAGGTGTGACAAGGAAGATAAGGTAAGGTGTACACATACTTCACTAATGACTACTCTGCACTATTACTAGTATAACTAAAGTAAGATGATCCCTTCCACAATAAGTTGGTAGACTTAGGGTATACGTCCGAGTGTACCCTAACCATTACACTAATCGATCGGCTTCTTATTCCGTAGATAACATGTGCTGGCCCCACAGTAGGAGGTATCACTTCCTAAGGTGGCAACCCAAGAGGTGCACAACTATATCTACTGGTGTCACAGTCGTCTTAGCTCCCTCTGCCTGGCCCATGCACGCACATGTCCCCGGTCGGTTTGCGATGTCCACACCGTCCGTCCCTTCTGGATCTCTTACAATCAATCAGTAAGCGTTCCCTTATCTCCGCCTAGTACGGAGTTCTTTATTTGATATCTACTCCGGGTTACTGATTGAAATGGGTCCCACACAATATGATACAAGTTCTCCCCTTTGTCTTGTATCCCCACTAGGTTTTTCACTGACTATGTATACCCCTAGGTGTCTTTAATTACATAGTCCTATACCAGTTATGCTTACCCTAAAGGGTGTCTTTAATTACATAACTTTATTCTATTTTCCACTGGCTATGTATACCATCAGGTGTCTTTAAGTACATAACCTTATTGGGTTAAGTTTGTGGGCCTATATATCTATATATTACCCACCCCTTCTAATTCACTTAACCCACCCACTACTCATCCAGTTTAACTTAACCCTAACATAAGTTCATAGTCATACAATCTTTATGAATTAAATTAGGTTAAGTAGTCCAATTCTATTACCATGTCCAATTATGGTTTCATACTGGGTTAGACCTCCCACATTAGGCCTGCAACATGTGGATGCTGGATATGCCGGTCGGGTCCAGGCAGTCTTATTCCACAGTTGGGCCAAACCTCGTGTCTTATCCTGATTCGTATTTACGTACTTAGACCTCCCACATTAGGTTCAACATTAGTGGCTGCTGGATATGCCGGTCGGGTCCGAGCAGACTCCCACCACTAACGTGACATAACTTTGTGTCATAAGTACAATTACAATTCCTAATTGTAATTACTAACATTCCATTTTTAATTAATTTACCAATTAATTAATCCTTTCCTTTTATAAGTGTCAATACCTATTTTGCAACAATAATTTGAATTAAATATCCATAAATGGTCATATTCAAATTATGCCATTTTTACCCAAATTTATCTATGTCATTATAGGTGATTATTTCTATGTTTCCCTATTTGAATTATATGTCCAACTTATATAAACATTATATAAATTATGCCAATTATAAATCCCCTTTTTCCCCGTTTCCTAACTAACGTGATCGCATGTATTTTGGCACCATCGAGGCTACAAAGTAGCCTCGCCATAAAAATAGAAAGGGAGTGAGAAAGGTGACAGTTTCAACACAGTTTTGGCATAAGCATGACAACAAGATGAATGGACATGTTATCATCATAACAGGGTGAACACAGAGCTGATGAACTTGTGGCAACTACAATGTCAAAGTCAACATAGCATGGTCTAAACTTGTCATTTAGATGTCTAACAAAATTAGGGTGACATAGTAGCATGATTAGATCTAAAAGGGTGGCATCACATGTCAAGTTTACAACATAGCGTGATTACTACAACATAACAGGTGAAAGGTGATTAGCATAAACGATTAGATCTAAATTAACAAGTTTGCATTTCCCACAATATAGTTGCAAGTCAAGATCTACATAGTCAGCATAGTAGAATGTCCATAATCATATTGGATCCAGGAATAATGACATAACAAATTTGCATAAGTTCATGATTCACAACATATACCCAATTAGTACTCTATCATAATTCACATTTATCCTATAAACCTAAAAGTGACTAGAAACTCACAGCGTTAGGTTCAGAAAATTTAGGGAGAGAGATCTGAATTCTGAATAGCTAAACTGATTGTAGTAGACTTTGATTCTGTTTGAATTTGCAACCTGACAGCATATGGCCTTTATGATCTCCAATGGAGAAAATAAGAGAATAGGGGACCATGTTTATAGCCTAGAACCAATGAACCAGACCCAGAATCAAGTCCAGGTATGTAAAACGAATTCTGCCTAGATCTGTCCGGGGGAGTCGACACCCCTAGGGGTGTCGATACCTATGTCAACACCCCCTGGGGGGGTCGACACCCACGAGCGGGAATTTTCTCGCTCAGCCCCTTTGTCCCAATTTTGATTTTTGAAGATTCTGGAATTTTATATGTATATATATATATATATATATATTTATCTTGTGCATAAACAAACTTCGAACCCTCATAACTTTTTCATATAGTGTCCGTTTTACGCAAACCAAATGTCCATTCTGACCAGAATTTCGAGACGGACGCAATGGCATAGTCCGTTCCCTCTAATTCCGAATGTTAAACTAATTATTATTTAATTTATCCTCTTTTAATGTCATTAAAATTTGGGGTGTTACAAAAAATAAATTCAATTAATGAACCAACCACTTCAAAATATATCAGCCAAAAAGGTTAAATGCACAAACTTATTCGTTTCCCCAATAATATTCCTATAGCCAACGATTATTATCATGGCTCATCTACATACAACTATACTATTTGAAGCATATCCATACTACAGTAGAACTACATAACCTGTAGTGAAGCATAGATAGAGTACAATGGGAAAATGAATGCCAGAATCATAATTAGACTATAATAAAACAATAATAAGAACAAGAATTGTTCACACAGTAAATATAATTAGAATTACATGAAATTATGTAATAGTACCTCTCGAGGAAATTGAAATCGAAGACGTGTGTCTAGATTGGGGATTGGGATTGACTTTGTAAAAGGTATAATTGCGTCGTACATCGATTTGATGACGGTGTTTAGGGTTGCGTGATCGGGATTTCTGGAGGTGATGATGATGGCAGTGAATGATTAGTGGAGATAACGTAATGAAAGGAAGAATAATTTGAGGACGAAGAGAAAAGTAGAATACGTGTTTTCTAATTCCTGCTTATATTTTATTGCCCGCCTGGCTTTTCATTAAATATCGTTGTACCCTTAATTTACCAGTCGAATAGCATTGGAAAAGCAGGCTAGTTTAGCGTACGAATGGTAATATGTGGGAACGCTAAGCAAGAATGCCATCAAGAGCCTATTTTGGTGTAGTGTCAGTTCTTCTTTGTTAGATGAATTAGGATAACCTGCATATTGTATGAATGCCTTTTTGATTGCTGCCATCACTTCCTTATAAACTTCGAATGCACACTACACCAAATATGATAATTAGAAACACATGATATTTTTATTTTGGAACGGTTATTATATGTTTCTATGTTAGCAAAAGTTGTTTAGTGTTTCGTTTTTAAGATAAGCATTTCAACATTTTCCATTATTATTTATAAATAAATAAATGTCCACTTCCCTGTTATCTGGTCATTATCGTTTGACGTGCTCAGCCCGACCTAACACAAGCTAAAACAACTGTTCCCGACCCTAAAAGCAGGCCGCTTCTCTCCCAATTATATTCTTTCCTATTAGATCTAATTTCGGGCTCTTTGTTAGTTTTCGCTCTTAAATTTTCTTTATCAATCATGGAGCTACCTTCTTCTCTCAACTGACTAATTGCTTTGTTGATCTTGCTCCGTGAATATTCTCAAAATCCATAAGGTATCACATTTTTGTATATCACAAAGTCATTTTCATTCTTAGTTCATCGTTTAATTCTACTTTTATCTGAAAGATACCCCATCGATATGGGTAACTTAGCTGAAAATGGTTAACTCAAAAAATCCTGATACTAATTTTGATATTGATTTTGGTACTAAGCTGAATTCCACTACTTCGAATCAGCTCATACAAAAATGGTGTTATGTAACGACGATCGAAATAGAACCCCCTTCCTTGCACGCATATGAGCTGACACACAAATCCCATATAACAAAAGGAATCTCTTAAGTTACGTGCCTACCAGCTCATACTTGTGCACAACTCCTTCAATTTATTTCATAATGTGGAACTTTGCATCCAAACCATCATTCCTCCTTAACAACATGTGAGGCAATCCTAACATGTGAGGCTTGTTGTCCAACGTAGCTGAATAAGATTTATGGGATACACAACTATTTTTTTGATATGAAGATTGTCTCCTATCATTCACGCTCCACAGAATTCTCTATGGTACTGTATCCCATTAACACTCACTTTACAGTTCTTTTTTTTTTAATGTTAATTAGTCATATGATTGATTTATTTTCCTTTATCTTCGGTTTTTGATTTGTTTCTAGCGTATCATGTTATTGTGCTAATTTTTTTTCTAAAATGTTAATTTTATTTGGTTTATTCTTCATGTTTACTGTTACAGTGCTGATACGTAGTGATCGTGGAATGCAAACACTAGATCCCAATTATTATAAGTTCAATGGCTTCTTCATGCTTACATGAAAATTATGCTGTTGATATTATGTTTGTGTATTAGATCTTAAAGCAAAATGATTGTTGAATATTAATTCGGTTTTCCCTACTTCCTATAATTGTACTAATCTGTTGTTTATATTTGAGCTCTTTTCAGATTTGAAATGTAGACATAAGAATTCGGTCTTTGATTTAATAAGTTATCATTCTATTTTGCTGTTTTCGACTTAAGTATCAAAATTTCCAGTCCTTATGAAGGAAACATCACATGTTTTTATTGCATAAACATGATTGTTTATAAGAAACAAATAATATGATTTGTTAAAAAATATAAAAAAATTGGTATGTTGTATTTATCATTTGAGATTTTACCTTCTCATGGCATATAAAAGTGACTAACTCTACACATTATTGATTAGAAGTTTGTCCCAATTGTAGTAACAAATTTAAAATAACTGTTTTTTTTTAATATAGGTATGGTACTTGAGTTAGCTTGCTTGGTATAAACGAGCAGTAATATTGGGTGATGACTAGAATTACCCTCGCTATAGTAGTATTTCTACCGATTCAGTATCACAACCAACAACCCTAACCACCTGCTTGGGAACCAACTAAGTAATTACTTAATACTCTTGTATCTAAATAGCTAGATCATGGCTACTATGGTAGGACACCGAACACTTTAACAGAACGTTTGTAACCAAGTTACTGAATGTCATGCTCTTTCAACATATTGAATATCAATTTGTTCGGTATGTTCTTTCAGCATATTGTTTATAATAGCATTTAATATGTTTAAGCAGTATGATAGGCAAATATAGTATGATATCTAGCTTGTATCATACTAAAAAAAAAAGAATCAAAATTAGAACTTCAAAAACCTACTCCATGACGCATGTTCACATTTTTTTTCCTACTTCGAACTGTAAAATATTGCATTTTTCTTCTTCGATTCACCTTCTTTGATAGAATCCATAGTTTCATGTGTAATTATTTTCTACTTGTTTTATTGGAATATGCTTGTGGCTTTTTTATCTTGAACATAGACACAGAAAATTGATGGAATTGTATTTGAGAGTGATTCGAAGGCACTATGTATATTTAATTCACTAGATTTCGTATAAATACTGTCTTGATAAAATTCTCAATGCATTTGCATCCCACAATTTAGTAGTATAGTTACAAAGGACGGGGCTTTATTATATTCTTAGAATTGTTTATAATAGCACGTCATTTGAAAGAAGAGGAAACATATGAGATTCAGTATGATATTTTGAAAAATTCTAATCCAAAACGGTTTACGTTCATAGTTTACCATCGCTATCCCTTATGTGTAAATTTTAATATGCCTTGTGTTATGGATTGATATCAAGTTGATATCATTGTTGATTGTTTTCAATATTGCTACATATACTGCTCTCAGCTCAACAATTTTGAGTACTTAAATACAATCAAAATATTCCAATTTTTTGTAACCGAAGCTTGTGATATGAAGCATTTTTTGGTCCTAGTAGAAAGTTAGTCCACTCTTGAACTCATATACTGAATTTGGAACTAGCTATGTTCTAGCTTTATTCGAATTCATCATGACTTAGAAACCCGATGTCATGTATGAAGCTAGATAAACTTTGAATATCTTGATAATACTGCATTATAAATTGCAGGTCTGGCTGTTCTTGAATTGGATTTGGAGAGGTAGAGGAGCTTGGGATATTTTTGATGTATAATGGTGTTCCAAAACCAAGGTTAACAAAACTTTATGGAACGATGGTAGCTAAAAACAAAGGTAGCTAATTGGTACTCTTGGAATTTTTATAGCTAATGTTAGCAAGTCACAGACACTGATATTTGATGACACATAGGGACTTTGAACACAAAAAATAGTAACATTATGTCCTTTTAATGTTGATTTCCATTTGACTTGTTAATTTCCGTTTGATTTGTTAATTTCCATTTGATAATAATTTATTGTCAAATGTCGTAGCTTATCGACTATTACATGATCTCAATGAAAGGAGATTAGGTTAAGAGCCGTCATGGCTGATGATTTTGCTTGTTGTTGATCAATTATAAGATAACTTTACAATTCCTTAGTTCATAGATCTTTAGCTACACCTTATGATGAGTTCGAGCAACCATCGTCTAACCAAATGAATGATAACCTTTGGCTTATGTTGTATCAGGTGCTAACCATCATCTAACCCAAGGTTAACCAAATGCAATGAATGATAACTATCGTCTAACCAAATGAACGATTTAATAAAAATAGCAATTTAACAAAAAATAATGATATAAAAACATTAAGATTATGGTTGTACATATTCTATTCTTTGTTGTATCATGATATGTTTTTGTGTTAGAGAATTTATACAGTTGAAGTTACTTGCTTTAGCCAGAATCTATTTTATTTGAATGTAGAGCTTTTGTTAGGTTAAGTTAGGTATTAACTGAATGATTAAAGTCTTTGTCTAGGCTCTGCTTTTGTTCTTTGCTTTCATATGCCTAATGGTGTCAGCTTATGTGCTTTGCTTTCAGATGCCAAATGGTGTCATGATCCTCCAACACATTTTCAATATCGTCTGTTATTGGTAGCTTATACCTTTTTAAACATCACCTACCTGAGTTGATCAACGATTACATCAAACATTATACCTTTTTATACAAAACTATTTCAAGTAACCCTCTCTTTCATCTGGTGTACTTATCCAATGAATAATCTCAGTTTCAGTTAAGGGTTGTTATCTTTCTTTTCAATTTGCTAAAATTAAACCTAGGTTGAAACTGACTGGTTTAATCGTTAATTCAAGTTTAGAAAGTTGAGTAATACTCATACTTATAGACTTAGGTCGCGTGCATGCGGGTGAATAACAGTGAATACATATATATGAAGTTGCATATGTATGTTTTGCATACATTTGTGTAGTTATGTGGATTACACAGTTGACATTCTCATCTAATTGTCCGGTCCTTCCCAAACCGTCGATCTAAGGTATTTTCTCCTTTTTAACATTTTTTTTAAGAAGCTATCTTGTTAGGTTGATTTTAATATATTTAGCAGCTTTTAACCGTAGTTAATATAGAGAAGCAATTTGCTGATGTCTACCTGTCATAGAAGTCATAGAAGAATAGAACCAATGCTTAATCCAAAAATTGAATATAAGAAACATAGCAAAGAGATTTGGATTTCATGAGTAAACGCTACCTTGATGGAGGTAAGAACAACTTAATATTGCATTATTTATATTCTCCCATGTTATCAACACATGGATGAATATAGACATTTTCTATTAACGAACAAACTTTGTTAACTTGCATAATACTCCTTATTTTGGTTCCTTTAAAATAACAGATGACTAATCCTTGGATGTGAGTGCGAGCATTCATTATAAGTTAGGATATTGCTTACAAATGTTATCTTTGAGTTTGTGACTATCTCCAATATTTATTACATGGTCTTAGTATGCTGCAATGGTTCAAATTATTAGATAGTCCTAATTATATTCATGATTAATGCAATTGATGTGATAGCATCAAACGAATCTGTTAAAATATTATGTTCATTGGATTTTTGGGTATGAACTATGAAAGAAGGAATAACGGGTTCATTTGCAAAAAGTGTGAAAACTGCCTTCAGTGGGATCCAGCATAGATCATTGATACCTATTCAACCAATAAAATGACTTTTTATACCCCCCGCACGTATCCACTTTAGAAAAGAATTGTATGTTTGAAACCCTCACTTCTTATGTTAAATTTTAGTTATTAAGTTTAAAGTTTAAACCATGGTTTTTTACATAAACAACCGTGATTGGGTTAAACAGCCGTGATAGGGTTGATTGATCTTAGTTAGGGGTTATTAACTATTTGTTCCCAAAATTCTGATCTCTATTGTTTTTATGCCAGTATTTGTTGTCCTTTGTTCATAAAAAGGCAACCTAATGGACATCATCTTTTTGCATAAATTATTTTCCTTGATTTAAATGCAATGGTTCCAAACAATTCTAATTAAGTTGTACATGCAACCCATTTCCTTTGAGTATATACATGCCTTCCGTGTTTTAAATCTAGTGCACGTTGCCTGGAATTTCGTCCTTTTTGATTTGAAATGAAGCAGGCAACTACACAAAGGGCCTTTCATTTTATTTATTTATTTGACTAGCTGTTTTTAATCAACTCTAGCATGCATAAATCATTATGTTTTTAGTTGCTATATCCATTGTTAACAGAGACTGTTTATATATGAAGTATAAAAACCATGATTATTTTTGGCTGAAACTACAACCATGATTGATTTTTAAAACTTACTTTGGAGTGTAAGGAAGTATCTGAAATGTGTTTTACAAAAATTCTATTATTTTTTAACTTTTATTTTAAATGGTATCTTGCTTTCAGTAAACACGTTACCATTTTAAACTTCTCATTTACAACCATTCGTTTAAATTAAAACTGGTTATTATCTTCTAAGAATCCTAATACTGTCTATTCATGATGATATAATTGACATGCGACAATCATAAATAAAAAATATTAAGACACCATAGGGCCCCATATCATGATGATATAATTGACATGAACCTTTAATGATGATTAGTGTGACTGCAAATATTTGAATCTAGCTTTGGGTAAGTCAAGTGTTTCGGGTACACAATATGAACCCTTGGAAATTTATATTCAGACATACACCCACTTCATATATGCACTAAAATCATATGCCAGTGAGGATGCGAGTGATGGTTTTAGACAATTTGTTAATGATTTGTGGGGGTGAAAAATTGGTTGATGTTAGTTTGTTGATTTGAATTAAGGTTGTAAACTGAAAGTGAAGGGAAAGTGGTGCAGTTTTGGCATTTTGTCAGGTTTGGGTTGAGTTTTTTGATGGTGGAGGATGCAGGGTAGTAAATGGGGAAGAGGATTGATGGTGGACTGTAGATTAGTGAATGGTGAAGGTTGATTGCAAATGAGTGTTTTCATTATGACAAGGAAAATTCAAAGTTTATTGTTTGAATCGTGCCCTTTTATTTTGAAATTGAGTACTTTAGATGTTAATAAATGATTGTACTGCAATTCTTAGATAATGTGTTAATACAAGCCAATATAGGTTCAGTTGTTTGAATCACGCTATGCAGAATTCCAACATGCGATTACACAGACCAAAACCGTAGACCCTAACCTTTGAGACAGTGGTATTGAACAAAACCATGCCAATTTTGTTATAGGAAGGAACCAAAATTTGCTGAGCGATTTCATCAACCTAGAAAAAATCGACCTAAGTTTGTAACAAATTTAAATAGTGATATGATTTTGTGTTTTTTTGGGGGTGGGGGGTGGGGGAGGGGGCGGGGGTTAGGGAGCTGAAATGGGAATACTGAAGAGATTTTACTCGAGGTTTTTATGTTTGAATACACGTTAACAAAATTGGAACAATACCGTTTTTAAAGGGTGTAACACCCCAAGGATTATCAGGCTGGTCTCGCTCACAAGATATTATTAAATGGCTTGCTGGATCTGACTGAACGTGCACCAACATTCATGTACCAAATATGGAATTTAGTTGATGCATACAAAAAAATAAGATTACAAATTTACTCGGGAGGTAACGTGAAAAATTCTTAATGTCTTTTCATTTCATAAAGTCAATTAATTTGTTTGAAATATTATCTTCCGAATAAAGTCAAAAGGCAATGTAATGAATAGTTTAATTTTGGTGTCAATTAGACTACTTAATTTTTGATCTGAAGACACCAAAATGAAAGGTAGTTTCTGAAAGCTATCCAAATTTAAGGATATTTTTCATGCATTCAAGATAAAATAAAGGGAGGTCACCCTTCTATGAGATTCGCATCTTATTTGTAAATTGCAATCTACGCCAGCTCCACATAGTCAAGATGCTAACTAGTTATAATTTCTCCATCACCTTCTAGAACTTGTCCATGAACTATGAACTTTGCCTATAGACAAAGCTGCGACAGCAACTGTCTTCTAACAATCAGTTATGCAGTGCAAAGAACCCAACTGTTGGGATCATGTTGTTTATGAATTTGAATCATTTTTAGATATAGCTTTTGGGATCAATTTTAACATTCTACTTTGTCACGATCGGTAATGAATACAACATTTGTTTATGTACTATATTCTTATTAATAAATATAAATATCCTCCCATTTTTTGTCTTTAAAAGATTGATGGCGGGTTCGATTAGTGAATTGCATGTCAGTGTTCACTGTTTCTCTGAATTGCATGTCGGGTTTGATTAGTGAATTATGGTGGGAGACTGTTTTGCATGTCGGGACTGAATTGCATTTCGGGACTGAATCAGTGATGTGAATTGCATGTCAGGACTGAATCAGTGATGGTTTCGATCAGTTCCGGGTTGTTCGGGGCTGAATCAGGTACGAGCTTTTTGAGGTAGTAATCGGCGAGGAAGTCGATGACCTATGTGAATATGGTTTGTATGAACTGTCTGAATATGGTTTAGGGAGAACGAACGTGAGTTGTATGAACTGTCTGTGTACGTTAGATAGTGAATTGTCTGAATGAATGCGATAGGAAGTCGATGACCTGTCTGGGCGTGATAGGAGTATTAAAATTGCATACTGTTTTTAAATAAAGACCGATAGAGGTGATGAGGCAGCATGCACGGAAGGTATGTAGTTCAAGTAGGGTACGTACATTAGTAATTATTTAGTCCCAAGTTTACGAAACTCTTTAGCAACTCCGTTTAGAGAAGCTTCAGTCAACAAAACATGTATCTACGTACATGTTGTAACCCCCACTCCACCAACTATATGCATGTTTAGAAACACTTACAGTAGGTCCATGTAATAGAGGGACCATTTTCAGACTTGACTGTGCATGACGACGAAGTGGGAGGCCAAAACTAAAGTTGTAGGGGATATCAGAGATGTGTTAACTGTTTAATAAAGGGGTCATTTTTCATACCTGGTGTTCTAGTGGTTTTCAGGATCATGTTTGGCATCCAAAATATTGCTGAAATAGAGTGGACATATTAAATAGCTTTGTAAGTAGCAGACGAACGTAGGATTTTAGGAGTTGTCATTTTGTTATCTACTCAATTAATCTTGTAGTAATTTATGGGTAGCAATTTTAGTTTTTTCCCATGTTGGTTTAATTTTGTCCTCAAACATTTGTTTCATCCTCTGCAGATCACAAATATTAAACATAAATTTATACCATTTATAACATGTATTAAGCTACTCTATAACATGTATTAAATTCAGGTCACATTTTCAGTTTCAATGAGTTCTAGAACTACTTTACAAATAATATTTTATAAGCAGCTAAATTGTTTCTGTACATGTGCACCACTTTCATGCGCGTAGCAGGGTTTGCACTTGTTAGAATAAGAAAGAGAAATATGCTATTTGCTTATCTGATTCATCATTTAAAAAAAAATGCAATATCATTGGTGTTTTAAACTGGAATCCTTTTATGGATATTGGTTGCTTGCAATTTACAACATACAGTGTAAGATCAGAGATGCTTAGAGTACACAGCACCATCTACTTGCGAGTGTTATTGGCATGTGGAAGGTTTATTGTCGGACTGTCAGCATATAAAATTTATGCATTTTACACATTTATGTAATTCTGACTGTTGACCGTTATACTATGTAATTCTCACCATTGACCATTATACTTATGTACAGGTAATTAAATTTCCGAAGTGAAGAACAGCCGCATCAAAGAACCGGTGATAATTATGCTATGAAGAAGACTTCAACTATTACTTTGTTTGTACTAATCGTGTAGACTTGTTTGTAAGCAATTATGGTATGTGGATTCACTTATTTTGTCGAAATATTACTATTGAGATGATTATGGGTGCTATGCTTTCTATTGCGAGTAATGTGTTTTTTTAAGTATTTAAATATGGCGATTATTGATTTTAGTTTGAAAATGATACTCAAATGATAATTTGTTTTAATATTTCTATTATTTATAAGTGATTGATTGAAATATTACAAGCCATTAACAGTAAATAACTGCAATTAAAATGTGGTGTACATCAATAAGCTTTAGTAGCATTGAAAAAGTGCTACAAATGTAATTTACAAAAGATATTGTAGCTGAAACGAAACGCAACAAAAAACATATAGTAGGACTAAAAAACCGCTACAAAAAAATTGAAAAATGATGTAAATGTCGCTTTAGTTGCATTTTTAAGACGCGGCCAAAAAAACTTTTTGTAGGGTTTCTGAAACGCTACAATATTTTCATTTTTGGTTGCGTTTACTAAAACGCAACAAAAACTTTCAGACTTTTAGTTGCATGTCGTATAGCAGCGTTTATCGAAACGCTGCTATAAGTTACTGTAGCGTTTTTGCAACGCTACGAAAGGCATTTTCTGGTGTAGTGATAGGGCAGGAAGCATGGCCAAGTGGTTAGCTCCCAATTAGGGTGTATTATCACCTATCTAGAGAAATTCATTTCATTCTTTATTCTATTTGATGCTGTTCTATTCGAGAAACGGTTGCTGATCCCAACCGTTGGTGATATACGTTCAATACACTCAAGCGAAATGAATGGTCAGTCATTTGTGGCCGGGTTACAAGATGTTCTTGTTGAACCCAGTGTATTATCCTCTAGAGATACACAATCGAAAGGTGGTTCCATACCTTGTCATAGTTGGAAATTCATTACCCAATAAGTGCTCGAGGTTTTGATTGTATATTATATACATGTGGAACGTGAGATGCAAATGTTCCACCAGATTTCTATTTATTTGATTTAGACACTATTATAATATCAAAAGAGTTTTTGAGATAAAGATTATCGTTTTATTTCAAAAGAATGTGAAAATTAAATCAAGTGTTTGGATTCTCATAAGGGAAAAACCCGTTCCGTGTTATATGGCGTGGTCTTATGCGATATCGTTAAATTTCTCAAACTGTTTTAAATTGTTTACTCATACCAGTCCCATGACTGACCTAGAGTTTATTTTGTTTTGTTTTCCCTAAACTCTTGGGTGCCCAAATTTGTATGGGCAGTCAAGTAGTTTAGGATTTTACAGATTTATCTAAAGAAGCTTGGATCAGGAGGCTTCCGCGTTATCTATTTATTGTTTCTCTGCAGTGTTGTAAGTTTGTACTCAGATGATGATGTATTATAAAGTTAAAAATTTTGTACTCCAAAAGTTGATATATATTATATTTTATTCCGTTGCGATGTGATATTTTGTATTTTTATGTTCATTCTTCTTCTACCTTTTTCTTCTAAAAATAATAATTCGTATTTCTGTGATATTTAGGTTGAAAATGTGGAGTAGTTAGTCAACTCAGATAGTATGGATTTGCGGGCCATCACAAGTATCCTCTTCCAAAGGAGGCTGGTGCAGATAGGCCTCCCTTTGCGCATTATCATTATCACCCACAATATCCGCAAATGGAAAAATATTCTCATAAAATTTTACATCTCGGCTAACAAAAAAATCATGAGTTTCCAAATCATAAACTCGCCACCCTTTTTGACAAAAGGGGTACCCTACGAACATGCATTTTCTACTACAAGGTCCAAATTTGTCCTTTACATGAGGACGATTTGCAACATAACATATGCACCCAAATACACATATAGCAGATAGGGGTGGGTGGTGGTTGCTTAAACAAAACTTCATACGGTGTTTTTCCGTCTAAAACTGGGGTAGGCGTCCTATTAATTAGATTAACAGCGGCTAATACACATTCCCCCAAAACTCCATTGATAAATTAGCCTGATATTTTAAAGCATGAGCAACATTCAAAATATGCTGATGTTTGTGTTCCACCCTACCATTTTGCTGAGGTGTATCGACACACGAAGTTTGATGTACCATACCATTCTTTGCATAAAAAGATTTCAAAACAAACTCTTCTCCATTATCACTTCTCAAAATTTTCACCTTTTTATTAAATTGAGTATTAGTCCTGACACAAAAATTTTGAATCAAATGGCCAACCTCATACTTTCCAGCCATTAAGTGCACCCACACCGCACGAGAACAATCATCTACGATGGTCAAAAAATAACGTGCACCACAACTTGAAGCAATATTATAAGGACCCCAAATGTTATAGTGAATAATATCAAATAAATCATTGGCTTTATCATATTATTTGGAAAAGAAGTGCGAGGTTGTTTTGCAAGATAACATACTTCACAATTGTCAAAACGGTTCTTACTACTACCAACTACTCCAGATAAAGGAAGCAAAACTTTTGATGAAGGGTGCCCCAAGCATGGATGCATAACACTATTAAATCTGCTGCTGACGCATTATTTGCTTGAAAAATATGAATTGGCTGATAAAGATAAACTCCATTACTCCGCATGCCTGCTCCAATCAGGTTCCTCAAAGTGTGGTCCTATATAATACATAGCTTGTTAGTGAATAAAATAATGAAATTTTGCTTCTCCAAAAGTTGAGACACAGACAACAAATTACAAGTAAGAGCGGAGACAAATAATACATTTTCTAAGATGAATTTTTCATTTAGTTTTATTTGGCCTTCCTTAGTAGCATTTGTAACTTTTCCATTTGGTAAACCAATAGGAGAGGAAGGTATATCATGCAAGTGGGTGAACAATTCAATATTACCAGACATGTGATTTGAGGCCCCAGTGTCGATGATCCATTGATCATCGTACAATTTCTTACCATGTAATTTTGGAGTAGAGGATGAGAGTTTGTGTTGATTGAGAGTAGTCATCAAGATATTGAATTATGCATCACTCAATGTAGGAACATATGCTCGATCATCATTGACAACCTCTTGTGCTACACCTTGGTTATTGCTACTCACATTTGCGGTGAAATTACTACTATGGCCATGACCTCTACCAAACTTGATTTTTTCCATAGCTTCAGCTTTCTATAACCAACAGTAGGCGCGAAAAAAATATCAATTATTAGCAATCCCTAATTTAGGAAAACTCTGATACCATGATAGATTTTCTAAGTGTGAGGGATTGTAGAATAGATACAATTTTGTAATATTATTAATAGAGAAAAATTGATTCCCCGATGTATATATTATAGTGCTTTATATAGATGGAGTACATGAGGTGGGCTAAAACCCAATGGTTTAAAACAGGCAATAACAATGTAACAGTAGCAAGTTATAAAGGGAAAATAATATAAGAGGAAAGTATAATGAGTTGGATCCTTATCCTATGACGCAACATGATATGTGTATGAGTCAACTGGATCCTTATCCTATGAATGAGCTGGATCCTTATCCTATGACGCAGGTATTTACATAAATATATTTAACACATATCCAAAAAATATTGACAAGAGGAACATCAATTGCTTTTAAAATTATAGAAAATCAAAATGGAAAAGTTACTTACTTAATGATAAGTAAAGTTGGTCATGGTGGAGAGGACGAGCACATGTGTGAACGAACTTATAGAAGAATCAAACAAGTGTCCTGCTTCTCCGTCTTGCCCAACATACTTCTTTTCATCTGTAACTCATTGAAGAATTAAAAGCTCTCATTCTCTGATTTATAAACTATTATTTCTCTTGTTTTTTTTTGCTTCGGTTCTAAGTTGTTTGCTCGGTTGATGTTGTTGCTCACTCTAAAAGTGACAAGTGCTTGATAAGAAGATGTTTGAGTTGAGATGCTTGTTGTTGATCTGTGTTGGAAGATATGGTAGTTCATGAAACCCTTATCAAGCCTAGAAGTGCTCCTATATCTTTGCTAACACACTTTTTTATCTCATATTTCTTTGCTGCTTGCAGAGAAAGACAGTTAGCTCAAGTCCTCCTCGAAACAGATTTACATGGTGCTTTCATGTTAGGTATTATATTAAAAGTTCCGTAGTTAACATCTTCATGAGCTATTTGTGAATTATTTTAACATGCTTCTACTATTTTGGTTACTGGAAGTAAGATCATTTTGTATGAGGGTAGCCGATTCATTATCACAAACTACTTATAATCTGCTTATAAAAACAACATTTAGAATAAATTCTACATTTGGTTCATTACACTAAATTCTACAATAATAGTAACATCCATACTTCATAATATGCATTGAAGAAATCTTAGTTTATAAAATCCCCATTTTGGGCTATTGGATTGATGATCTCATGGCTTATAGAAGTCAATTGCAATTCAGAAAATTTGGTACAGTTGAAATGCACCATTTGGGATTTCTGACTAAGGCAAGTGATTTTCAATCCATTGAAGTCTTCTTAATTTGAGACACAATTTTCCTAACAAAACTAAAAATTGAATATCCACTACCTTTTGGACTTCCACTCTGCAAAATATATCGTTGTCATGATTTTGTATATAATTGCTGCTGCATTGATATATTTTCCCAATTGGGTGAATTTTGTTTCACTTTCTAGTATATCTGGAATTAACTAATTTTGTGTTTTTCTTATGCAGGCTATATGTATACTGACTGTGAAAACCCGTAACTTCCCCATAAAGGAAAGTGCAGATAGTTCGAGAACAAGCCACAACAGAACACATACGGAAGAACATTTCATTGTTATTACAACAATTCCATCAGAATACAAGAATATACAGAGTATAATTGAATATTACACAGAAATATCAGAGATTTAAATTACATTTAAATACAACGCAGCGGAAAATAATACAATACACAACTAGAAGAGATATACGGATACAAAGCTTTCCGGATATCATTCCAGCTGTAAACCAGGATCCTGTGATTATAAATCTGCAAAACCAAAACTACTAGCTGCCCATGTCAAAATAAGGGCACCCAGAGTTTAGGTTAAAACAATAAACTCCAGGTCAGTCATGTGACTAGTGTGAGAACTAAAACAGTTATTAATCTTTATTTTAAAGTTAGGTGAATCAAGGGACCACACCGTATAATACGGAACGGGTTTCCTCCCAAGAACACCAGTGCATAAAACAACAACGCAATGCTAAATAAAGAACAATGAAGCTATTATAAGACCCAGGTCCCATCACACAATGCAACGCAAGCCGGAGGATAGGGTTTTTACCTTATAATAGCCAAGAATGCTTGATACGTTTTAAAACAAATCATTTGATACAATTATAAGTGCATAGTGTATAAAACAACTTCAAATCATAAATATCAATCATAGGCGACATGAGCGTCCCATGCCACTATGTCGCCATATTTAGGTTTACAAATAAAACCGCAAAGTCACGTATTTGGAAATTGGATTTCCATCTGTGAACTGAGGCCAGGGATCGTCCTCAACCGATTCGAGACTCTCTAGCCCGAGCCTCCGGAACAGCCGCAACTACCCCTTGGAGCGACACGGCCGGTCCACCGATGTGGATTATAGTGCCTGAACAATACGTCTCCCCGCCCTATGGGGCGTAAATGAGCCAACGAATGACTCCATCGGACCCGGATCGTCCGATCTAACCGAGGCGCCTCGCAACAGCAACAACCACATAAGTCAAACTCGTCAGGGCGTGTAAAACCACTGACGCTACTTCTAACTAGAAAGAAACGCATGTCCTCCCTGAGGTCCTCTCCTGTTTTTGGTTCACCACCGGGTGTGAAACTCGTGAAGTAAACGTTACACAAAGCTACGCCACATAGGCCGTGCTTTGATCATCAACCATAAGACTCTGCTTTTCAACAAAAGCCTTGCTCATTTGCATCTTAGCATGCCACAACGGCAAACCACTCCATGCAACCGATATCAATCACATAGAATGAAATCCAATGTCAGACACACAGTCCATTTACAAGTCCGTTCTGGGTCTGAACGAAACTGGAGGCACCTAGTACCCCGCATATCCATCGATCTCCAAGTACGTCTGGACGATCACCAACTGTTTCCATCTTCTTGGGTGTACATCCCAATCAAGATCATCAGTAATCACCCAAACGACGTGAAGACCTCCGGTCTTCGACCATCGTCTTCATCTTCGACTTATCATCGTATCAGTTATTCAGAATGGGATAAACCCGGTCTTTCCGAATAAATTGCGTATATTTTAAATAAATGTTACACAAACACAACATACGCCTCATTCCAATTCATCAGTCACTAACCGTAAATTAATCAAGAGAATAATTCCCTAAATATTAAACCCGAAGGCCTATTCATCCCATGAAGTAAAACTGGTTATACTCCATATCTAACACCACGGTGTTATCGGTAAATTCAATTACCATTTCACGTTTAAATCTAATTAAAGATTTAACTATCGCCTGGAGCAAAACTGGTGATACTCCATTCTCGATCATTTCAATCTAATTAAAGATTCATTAAAACTCCACTTAGTTTTAATCTTTGATTGGGTTAAAGAATCAGTGTCATTTAAAACACGATTCACGATAAACCCAAAATCACATCACATTTCAATCATTTCCTAACCGTAAAGTAGCAAGTGAGCAATTCCCTAAGTATTAACCCCGAAGGCCGAAACCAACATCAGGTCAATACCTCTGAAACCATTCAACTTAACCAATCTCCAATTAGTTTCTGATTTTCTTAACTCCTTTGGGTCTAAGAACAGTATTATTGAAGATACCGTTCGCGACAACCCAAAATCCCATTCCATTAATTATCGGGTTAAAGAACAAGTGTTATTTAAAACACTGTTCACGATAAACCCAAAAATCAATATCAATTCAATTCCAATTAAATATTATTTAATTGGTACACTTCATTAAATCTAAATAAAAAGATTTAATCTTTTCTCAACTGGGTTCAAGAACAGTGTTAATGAAGACACCATTCACGACAAACCCAAATCACATTTGATATTAAATACAAGGCTCTGAATAGAAAATATACCGGCTTATATTCAATATCAAATTCTACGACAAACAAATATCATATTGGAAATAACGATATAAATATATCTTTCAAATTCCCATCACAATACCCGTATCATCACGAAATCCAACATCGAAATATTCCAAGGATAATTTCGATTCAAATCCATTCCAATATAATTATTGGAAATTCTGGTTATTTTCAAAACCATTTCAAATCCAATTTATTTATTTAAAAATAAATAGAATTATAATTCTAGTTCAAAACTAGTTCAATTCGATAAAAATCTATCTTTATGTTTTCAAATATGGAGTTTTTCATCCCAATTCTTCACAAATCATTTCTTATGATTTTACACAAATTATTACTATTTTTAATAATTTTATCAAGGCCTGTACAGTCGATTTCCATCAACGGCCATCGAACTGCATTTACAGCGACCTTTTCCAAATTTGATTTGGACATAATTCCAAATCCAACCGTTAGATTTCAAATTTCTAATATTCATTAGAAAGCTCTTTTCGATACGAACCCAACGGTTCTGGTTTTAGGAGAATCCGACGGTCGGATCTCCCGCAATATCCGTTCGAAGTCAATGGTCGAAATGCGCGAACTGCCGCGGCGCTGCGCGTTCTATTCAGGCCATTATATTATATATATAATATATAATTTATACTTCATCGATTTCCTTTTAAAACGTATTTTATAAATCGTTTTAAATTCGTTTTCAAAACGTTTTCAACTTCATTTTCAAATTCAAATCAAAACTGAATCTTCCCTTTCAAATTCGTTTTAAATTCATTTCAAATTGATTCCAATTCAAATTGATTTTTAATTCAATTTCGATTCGTTTTCAATTAAATTTCGATTCGTATTCAATTATATTCAATTTCAATTCGAATTCATTTCTATTCAATTTCAATTCGAATTCATTTCAAAACGATTTCAATTCTAGTTCAATTTAATTCGAATTTCAATTCTATTCGAATTTCAATTCACTTCCATTTATTTCGAATTTCTAATCAATATAATTTAATTCGAATTTCAAATCAATCCAATTTAATTCGAATTTCAATTCACTTTAATATTCATTTCAATTTGAATAAAATCAATATAAATATCGTTCACGTCAAAATGGCGTCAATCCAATCAACACGGCTTCATATATTTCTATTTTCAAATATTCTATTTCAAATATTTCTATTTCAAATATTTCTGTTCAAATATTTCTATTCAAATATTTCTTTTTCAAATATTTCTATTCAAATATTTCTTTTTCAAATATTTCTATTCAAATATTTCTTTTTCAAAACTGGAATGAGGCCCAATCAATTACCATATAATGTTAATTATATGGATTTTCTGCAACACATGTATACAATAACAACGATGAATAATCAACCATCATCCAAAGTGCATTCTACACTGTATAAGCATCAAATATAAATATCTAACGCCTATAACAGTCTGTCAATCAATCGATCGACATACAACTAATTATTGGGATTAGTGTATGTCATCCATCATCCCAATACCCGTGTGGGGTTTCAAACAATCAAACACCGATTTTATTTGTGCAGTTGAGCGATGTGTAAAATTTATCGTCCCAGTCAATATCAGTCAAATGTGTGTACATAAACAAATCGTCCGATTTGTTTATTTTATTTCATTTCATATATACGTTAAAATTTTATTTTTAACTATAGAATATTTTCCACTATAAAATATTTTATTTCACTATATAAATGTTTTATTTCATTTCACATCACATCACCCAATCAACTACACATCAAAATCAAACAAACAAGTATACAAGCCGTCCATGGTCTGTGGACGACGGGTGTCGGGTGCTACTAAACACCGTCTGCATCCTAGTATATATATATTAACTAGAAAAATAATTTAAAGGTGAGAAGTTCTCACAGAATAGCTAATCCAATCCCACGACTCTTCTTATGCAGAAATCTTCGCCGTTCTTGTCTCTTGTCACATTCTTTGCTCGTATTCACTACATATATAAAATCGAATTTTTACTTCACTGTTCAATATATAAAAATCGAATTTTTACTTTGCTATTCAATATATAAAAATCGAATTTTTACTTTGCTATTCAATATATAAAAATCGAATTTTTACTTTGCTATTCAATATATAAAAATCGAATTTTTTTATGGCTTCAACTTCATATTAAAAATCTGACTTTTATCAATTCAACTTCATATTAAAAATCTGATTTTTATCAATTCAACTTCATATTAAAAATTTGAATTTTGTCACTTCGACTTCATATTAAAAATATAACCCTTCATGCTTAAAAATATAATCTTCCATGAATAAAAATATCCAATCTTTCTATTATAAAAATATTCAATCTTTCATGATAAAAATATTCAACCTTTCATGATAAAAATCATATCATTAAATCTATATAACTGGTACTCAAATCTGAATTTTATAACATGTTATTTAATCCAGAAAATTGAAATCAAAACAATGTAAATAAATAAATGAAAAAGCTCACTAGGCTATCGGTTGGAGGGGGTGTTTGCTCGCGGTGGGGGCTCGTCGGGGCTGGAGGAGTGCGGCAGAGGCACGGCGGCGACCACCTGAAGGCGCGACGGAGTTGTAGGGTTCGGGAAGTGGCGGGTCCGTGGGTTTTGGGGTGCTGGGGTTTGACTGGAACGGAGAAGAGAGGAGCGGGAGGGAGAGAGAGGCCACCAGCGACGATGTGGAGGAGGGTGGTTGTGCGGTGGCCGGCCAAGGCGGCGGTGGAGCAATTCTGCCCTTTTCGATTTCGTTTTTCTCTTTTTTTTCCTTTTTTTGCTGAGTCAACGGCTTGAGAAGAGGAAAGGGGAAATTAAAGGGTTTTATAATAATTATTATATTATATTTAATCCCATAAAGCAACTTTTAAATTCGACCTCCGAACGAGACCCACCGACTGTCGTCCCTAGCGTTTTACCCCCATTCCGAACACAATGGGATATGCTGCGTAAGCCGATTCGATCGTTTCGATCAGTTTTCGTCAAATTTACATTTAAATCATTATATTGAATTTTAAACGTACATTTCAATTTACTGGGGCCACATACTAACTCTAAAAATTCTTGAAAAATATTTTCTAGCTTCGTATTGACGATATGGTCCTAACAAAATAGGTTTCGTCGAATTCTGAGAACGTTTGAAAAATGGCCAATTTCAAGTCGATTAAAATCAACTGAAACTGGTCAAATGCGTTTTCCTTTGCCACGCTCACATGTTGATTCGAAAAATTATGAAAATTGGAATCTAGCAATAACTTGACATCACGGATCCAACAAAAGTGGTTTCGTCGAAATCCGAGATTGTTTGCAAAATGGCTATTTTTAAGGCCTTGAATTCCATAGCGACTATTCAGAATTTTCATTTGGACGTATCTTTTTATTCCCGCTATGAAATTTTGATTTTTCGGATTCGTTGGAAAGATATTATCAATTAGATTCAAATATTTTTGGTTTCACTAAAATCCGGTTTATTTTGCACCCGGTATGTTCATTTAAACTTTGAAATCGAATTATCGAACTACCGCGCCATTTTCAATTCCTTTTATAAATATAAATAAATATTTATATTCTATCGTCGATTCAAACGAATATATACGTTAGAATTATATTCAAAATAAATTTCTCGTCTATATTATTTAAAATTATTCATTTTAAATAATCAAAATTCGCTAAAATTGCCAAAATAAAAAGTTTAAACTGGCCCAGATATCCGGGTTATTACAATCTCCCCCACTTAAAACTTTTCGTCCCCGAAAAGGAACAAAGCCGAAAGCTGTTTTACAAACCAACTCAACTTCCAATAATTTCACTACGGCTTAAGTTCTTCAACTTTTCAGTTTCTAAGAACTTTTCAAATTTTTCAAAAATTTGGCTAACACCCTAAATTTTCGAAAAATTTCGCCATAACCTCCCCTGCACCGAGAGCACGGGAAAATCCCAAAATTGCTATATAGGCCTTCTTATCTCAAAAAGAAAAAGAAAAAGCCAATCGGCTCATAAAATCATCATCACCCAAACAAAACAGTAAATTATGATAAACATGTACCTATTTGTCGGGCAAACAAATTTTATTCTTCTGCTCTAGCCTCTTTGCTATGACCTGTTCAATGTAAGTACAAGTATATGCAAGCAATGCTACCAAATTTCAATACAATTCACTATTTGATACAATTAGGCGTAATGGTTCAAAATTATCAAACAAATAAACAAACAACACAATCAGCAATCAATTAGTGAATTAACGTTTCAAATTCATAACTTTGATATATAGTCAAGAATCAGATTTTTGATGCCAAATCAAAACAATAGGCCCTATCTAATTTTGGTTCTCACACCAGTCAATAGGAGATATATAAATATCACACCTTCGACACTCGAACACTAATTATGATGATGTAGCTACAATCATCAGAATCACCTCCGGGCGACTAGAGTGTGAATCTATATCTATCCAGTATATTAAAACTTCAAATACACATTTGCAAGGCGTATATGCAAAATCTTTATATACTGGACTGTCCAAATCAATATAAAATAAATAATCAAATATGAATAATTGATTTAAATTTCAAAACAAATTTGGTTTTCACTTTAAAAACATACTCTTCACACTCGTTCTAGGATACTACTGATCCCATCTCTAACGACTCATTCCCATTGGACATTACTAATCCAATATCTGATGAATTCTTTCGTACGGTTCTAATGTGCCTTGTTCTATGAGCTTTGTAAACCAAAGCTCTGATACCAACTGTGAAAACCCGTAACTTCCCCGTAAAGGAAAGTGCGGATAGTTCGAGAACAAGCCACAACAGAACACAGACGGAAGAACATTTCATTATTATTACAACAATTCCATCAGAATACAAGAATATACAGAGTATAATTGAATATTACACAGAAATATCAGAGATTTAAATTACATTTAAATACAACGCAGCGGAAAATAATACAATACACAACTAGAAGAGATATACAGATACAAAGCTTTCCGGATATCATTCCAGCTGTAAACCAGGATCCTGTGAATATAAATCTGCAAAACCAAAACTACTAGCTGCCCATGTCAAAATAAGGGCACCCAGAGTTTAGGTTAAAAAAATAAACTCCAGGTCAGTCATGTGACTGGTGTGAGAACTAAAACAGTTATTAATCTTTATTTTAAAGTTATGTGAATCAAGAGACTACGCCGTATAACACGGAACGGGTTTCCTCCCAAGAACACCAGTGCATAAAACAACAACGCAATGCTAAATAAAGAACAATGAAGCTATTATAAGACCCAGGTCCCATCATACAATGCAACGCAAGCCGGAGGATAGGGTTTTTACCTTATAATAGCCAAGAATGCTTGATACGTTTTAAAACAAATCATTTGATACTATTATAAGTGCATAGTGTATAAAACAACTTCAAATCATAAGTATCAATCATAGGCGACATGAGCGTCCCATGCCACTATGTCGCCATATATAGGTTTACAAATAAAACCGCAAAGTCACGTATTTGGAAATTGGATTTCCATCTGTGAACTGAGGCCAGGGATCGTCCTCAACCGATTCGAGACTCTCTAGCCCGAACCTCCGGAACAGCCGCAACTGCCCCTTGGAGCGACAGGGCCGGTCCACCGATGTGGATTATAATGCCTGAACAATACGTCTCCCCGCCCTATGGGGCGTAAATGAGCCAACGAATGACTCCATCGGACCCGGATCGTCCGATCTAACCGAGGCGCCTCGCAACAGCAACAACCACATAAGTCAAACTCGTCAGGGCGTGTAAAACCACTGACGCCACTTCTAACTAGAAAGAAACGCATGTCCTCCCTGAGGCCCTCTCCCGTTTTTGGTTCACCACCGGGTGTGAAACTCGTGAAGTAAACGTTACACAAAGCTACGCCACATAGGTCGTGCTTTGATCATCAACCACAAGACTCTGCTTTTCAACAAAAGCCTTGCTCATTTGCATCTTAGCATGCCACACATGCAAACCTTTCCATGCAACCGATATCAATCACATAGAAGGAAATCCAATGTCAGACACACAGTCCATTTACAAGTTCGTTCTGGGTCTGAACGAAACTGGAGGCACCTAGTACCCCGCATATCCATCGATCTCCAAGTACGTCTGGACGATCACCAACTGTTTCCATCTTCTTGGGTGTACATCCCAATCAAGATCATCAGTAATCACCCAAACGACGTGAAGACCTCCGGTCTTCGACCATCGTCTTCATCTTCGACTTATCGTCGTATCAGTTATTCAGAATGGGATAAACCCGGTCTTTCCGAATAACTTGCGTATATTTTAAATAAATGTTACACAAACACAACATACGCCTCATTCCAATTCATCAGTCACTAACCGTAAATTAATCAAGAGAATAATTCCCCAAATATTAAACCCGAAGGCCGAAACCAACATCAGATCAATATCCAGAAAACCATTCTGCTTAGCTAACCGACAATTAGTTTCTAAATTTCACATTCATAGGGAAAGGTTCCCATTAATTTTATCAAAGATAAATCATTAAAATTTATTCTTTAATCTACTTTTGAATATCAATTCAAACTAGTCGGGATTGACGAACCTTACCGAAGTAATCATTTGTTTTAATTTCCCACTCCCAACCTTTTCATCCCATGAAGTAAAACTGGTTATACTCCATATCTAACACCACGGTGTTATCGATAAATTCAATTACCATTTCACGTTTAAATCTAATTAAAGATTTAACTATCGCCTGGAGCAAAACTGGTGATACTCCATTCTCGATCATTTCAATCTAATTAAAGATTCATTAAAACTCCACTTAGTTTTAATCTTTGACTGGGTTAAAGAATCAGTGTCATTTAAAACACGGTTCACGATAAACCCAAAATCACATCACATTTCAATCAGTTCCTAACCGTAAAGTAGCAAGTGAGCAATTCCCTAAGTATTAACCCCGAAGGCCGAAACCAACATTAGGTCAATACCTCTGAAACCATTCAACTTAACCAATCTCCAATTAGTTTCTGATTTTCTTAACTCCTTTGGGTCTAAGAACAGTATTATTGAAGATACCATTCGCGACAACCCAAAATCCCATTCCATTAATTATCGGGTTAAAGAACAAGTGTTATTTAAAACACTGTTCACGATAAACCCAAAAATCAATATCAATTCAATTCCAATTAAATATTATTTAATTGGTACACTTCATTAAATCTAAATAAAAAGATTTAGTCTTTTCTCAACTGGGTTCAAGAACAGTGTTAATGAAGACACCATTCACGACAAACCCAAATCACATTTAATATTAAATACAAGGCTCTGAATAGAAAATATACCGGCTTATATTCAATATCAAATTCTACGACAAACAAATATCATATTGGAAATAACGATATAAATATATCTTTCAAATTCCCATCACAATACCCGTATCATCACGAAATCCAACATCGAAATATTCCAAGGATAATTTCGATTCAAATCCATTCCAATATAATTATTGGAAATTCTGGTTATTTTCAAAACCATTTCAAATCCAATTTATTTATTTAAAAATAAATAGAATTATAATTCTAGTTCAAAACTAGTTCAATTCGATAACAATCTATCTTTATCTTTTCAAATATGGAGTTTTTCATCCCAATTCTTCATAAATCATTTCTTATGATTTTACACAAATTATTACTATTTATAATAATTTTATCAAGGCCTGTACAGTCGATTTCCATCAACGGCCATCGAACTGCACTTACAACGACCTTTTCCAAATTTGATTTGGACATAATTCCAAATCCAACCGTTAGATTTCAAATTTCTAATATTCATTAGAAAGCTCTTTTCGATACGAACCCAACGGTTCTGGTTTTAGGAGAATCCGACGGTCGGATCTCCCGCAATATCCGTTCGAAGTCAATGGTCGAAATGCGCGAACTGCCGCGGCGCGGCGCGTTCTATTCAGGCCATTATATTATATATATAATATATATAATTTATACTTCGTCGATTTCCTTTAAAAACGTATTTTATAAATCGTTTTAAATTCGTTTTCAAAACGTTTTCAACTTCATTCTCAAATTCAAATCAAAACTGAATCTTCCCTTTCAAATTCGTTTTAAATTCATTTCAAATTGATTCCAATTCAAATCGATTTTTAATTCAATTTCGGTTCGTTTTCAATTAAATTTCGATTCGTATTCAATTCTATTCAATTTCAATTCGAATTCATTTCTATTCAATTTCAATTCGAATTCATTTCAAAACGATTTCAATTCTAGTTCAATTTAATTCGAATTTCAATTCTATTCGAATTTCAAATCACTTCCATTTATTTCGAATTTCTAATCAATATAATTTAATTCGAATTTCAAATCAATCCAATTTAATTCGAATTTCAATTCACATTAATATTCATTTCAATTTGAATAAAATCAATATAAATATCGTTCACGTCAAAATGACGTCAATCCAATCAACACGGCTTCATATATTTCTATTTTCAAATATTCTATTTCAAATATTTCTATTTCAAATATTTCTATTCAAATATTTCTTTTCAAATATTTCTTTTTCAAATATTTCTATTCAAATATTTCTTTTTCAAAACTGGAATGAGGCCCAATCAATTACCATATAATGTTAATTATATGGATTTTCTGCAACACATGTATACAATAACAACGATGAATAATCAACCATCATCCAAAGTGCATTCTACACTGTATAAGCATCAAATATAAATATCTAACGCCTATAACAGTCTGTCAATCAATCGATCGACATACAACTAATTATTGGGATTAGTGTATGTCTTCCATCATCCCAATACCCGTGTGGGGTTTCAAACAATCAAACACAGATTTTACTTGTGCAGTTGGGCGATGTGTAAAATTTATCGTCCCAATCAATATCAGTCAAATGTGTGTACATAAACAAATCGTCCGATTTGTTTATTTTATTTCATTTCATATATACGTTAAAATTTTATTTTTAACTATAGAATATTTTCCACTATAAAATATTTTATTTCACTATATAAATGTTTTATTTCATTTCACATCACATCACCCAATCAACTACACATCAAAATCAAACAAACAAGTATACAAGCCGTCCATGGTCTGTGGACGACGGGTGTCGGGTGCTACTAAACACCGTCTGCATCCTAGTATATATATTTAACTAGAAAAATAATTTAAAGGTGAGAAGTTCTCACAGAATAGCTAATCCAACCCCACGACTCTTCTTATGCAGAAATCTTCGCCGTTCTTGTCTCTTGTCACTTTCTTTGCTCGTATTCACTACATATATAAAAATCGAATTTTTACTTCACTGTTCAATATATAAAAATCGAATTTTTACTTTGCTATTCAATATATAAAAATCGAATTTTTACTTTGCTATTCAATATATAAAAATCGAATTTTTTTATGGCTTCAACTTCATATTAAAAATCTGATTTTTATCAATTCAACTTCATATTAAAAATCTGATTTTTATCAATTCAACTTCATATTAAAAATTTGATTTTTGTCACTTCGACTTCATATTAAAAATATAACCCTTCATGCTTAAAAATATAATCTTCCATGAATAAAAATATCCAATCTTTCTATTATAAAAATATTCAATCTTTCATGATAAAAATATTCAACCTTTCATGATAAAAATCATATCATTAAATCTATATAACTTGTACTCAAATCTGAATTTTACAACATGCTATTTAATCCAGAAAATTGAAATCAAAACAATGTAAATAAATAAATGAAAAAGCTCACTGGGCTATCAGTTGGAGGGGGTGTTTGCTCGCGGTGGGGGCTCGTCGGGGCTGGAGGAGTGCGGCAGAGGCACGGCGGCGACCACCTGAAGGCGTGACGGAGTTGTAGGGTTCGGGAAGTGGCGGGTCCGTGGGTTTTGGGGTGCTGGGGTTTGACTGGAACGGAGAATAGAGGAGCGGGAGGGAGAGAGAGGCCACCAGCGACGACGTGGAGGAGGGTGGTTGTGCGGTGGCCGACCAAGGCGGCGGTGGAGCGATTCCTCCCTTTTCGATTTCGTTTTTCTCTTTTTTTTCCTTTTTTTTGCTGAGTCAACGGCTTGAGAAGAGGAAAGGGGAAATTAAAGGGTTTTATAATAATTATTATATTATATTTAATCCCATAAAGCAACTTTTAAATTCGACCTCCAAACGAGACCCACCGACTGTTGTCCCTAGCGTTTTACCCCCATTCCGAACACAATGGGATATGCTGTGTAAGCCGATTCGATCGTTTCGATCAGTTTTCGTCAAATTTACATTTAAATCATTATATTGAATTTTAAACGTACATTTCAATTTACTGGGGCCACATACTAACTCTAAAAATTCTTGAAAAATATTTTCTAGCTTCGTATTGACGATACGGTCCTAACAAAACAGGTTTCGTCGAATTCTGAGAACGTTTGAAAAATGGTCAATTTCAAGTCGATTAAAATCAACTGAAACTGGTCAAATGCGTTTTCCTTTGCCACGCTCACATATTGATTCGAAAAATTATGAAAATTAGAATCTAGCAATAACTTGACATCACGGATCCAACAAAAGTGGTTTCGTCGAAATCCGAGATTGTTTGCAAAATGGCTATTTTTAAGGCCCTGAATTCCATAGCGACTATTCAGAATTTTCATTTGGACATATCTTTTGATTCCCGCTATGAAATTTTGATTTTTCGGATTCGTTGGAAAGATATTATCAATTAGATTCAAATATTTTTGGTTTCACTAAAATCCGGTTTATTTTGCACCCGGTATGTTCATTTAAACTTTGAAATCGAATTATCGAACTACCGCGCCATTTTCAATTCCTTTTATAAATATAAATAAATATTTATATTCTATCTTCGATTCAAACGAATATATACGTTCGAATTATATTCAAAATAAATTTCTCGTCTATATTATTTAAAATTATTCATTTTAAATAATCAAAATTCGCTAAAATTGCCAAAATAAAAATTTTAAACTGGCCCAGATTTCCGGGTTATTACACTGGTGTTGAATTCTACAAGCATTTTTATGGAGTTTTGTAATTAGGAGGTACCAATATCTAGAAAACTTATTTTATCTTATGCTTAACAGTCGAGTCAATAAGGTTAACCGATTCCCAAGAAATAATTCATGTGAATCTTAACGTATAACTCAAGCTTTATCTGTCATAGTTGTAGTCAATTAGTTTTAAAAATGAGGTGTGAAACTCTGACTAACCATTTTAGCCATGAATTTAGTCAGTGCATTATATTTTTGATTGTGAGCATAAATTCGTCTTTTCTACCTTTTATGATTAGATCTCCCAAAAAAACTTGTGGATGATATAGCTGTAAATATTATTATTATATGAACCAATAACAAACAAAGTTGTAACATGTTAAAGAAAAATAATGATATATATATATATATATATGTGTGTGTGTGTGTGTGTATGATATTTGCAAATACTTCTCTCTTTGAAGCCTTTTTCGAATTGTCCAAAATGTCCTCATTGAATTCATTTTCTCCTAATATAATATGAGGGTACAATTTGTCTTTCTAATCGCCTCTTACTTACTTACAATGACATGTTTACTACCATCACTTCCCACTTACACCCACTAACCAAACCATAAAAAAAACGTGCCTTTCTCTCCTCGTTCCCCAATTTCTCCCCTCTTCTCAGTTGCAAACAACCATGTTTCCTCTTTCCCTATTAAAACAAGAAATTAAATCGAGCAACTTCTCTATTTGCCTTAATTTCATTAGGATACCTGCGGAGAAGAGCACTGCGGCGATGGCGATGATGATGTCGCGTCATAACAATTCTCAGCTGCAATAGTGATCTTCATACGATTGAAATTTGATTTTTAATTTTTGGTTTACTGAATTAGTCTCCATGAAAACCTTAATTCTCTCTATTAAACTTTCGCAGATATTACATTGATTTGATTGCTATGGAGCAGATAGCTGATGGTTTGAATAGAAAGAGACGAAAGTAACTAAAATACTATGTTTATTTATCTTCGTACGTTCGAAAATTGTTTTTTTAATTTTCGGTTTACTAAATTAGTTTACTTTAAAACTGTAATTCTATTTATTCTGTTCTCGCAGATTTTGCAATGTTATAGATTACTACAGATCAGATGACGGATAGTTTGAGAAGAGACAAACAAAAGGAACTAAGCTACTATGTTAATAGATAAATTGCTCAACATATTCAAAGTATTCGAGTCTGAGAAAGAAAGCAAGAAGGCATAAAACATTTGGATCTGAAACTATCAACAAAATATCTGTTTCCGACTTGAGTATTGATTTTATCTATCATATATAAATTTTAAGATTGGGTTAACGGTGATGTTATTATTCAAGTTTTGATCGTTATAACATAACATATACGTGTTACTTCTTTGTTGCTGTATGTTTGAACGCCTTAATGAAAGTTACCCCTATTGTTTGCATTTTGTTTGGAAAAGTTTAGAAATCAAGGCCATATCCCATAACTTAAGTTAAACTTATTATTTCATTAAGTTAGCTGGTCCGTTGACATTAATTCTTGCTAAAATATCTTAAAACATAACGATGAACGGTAGTTGATTTTAATGTAAAGTCAAAATTTACATGTTATTTAGCAATAACACTATCAAATTTTACAATGTATTACTATTACTGTTACTGTTACTGTTACTATTACTATTACTATTATTATTACTATTACTATTATTAGTGTGCTGTTATTGGCACCCCTATTTCCTCTTTTGGCCACCTTTATAATTTTAATAGAAATAATTATTTTGTGTATGCTTTTGACCATCACATTATATCTCTTCATTTAGTCTTTTACAGTTTTGCCTCTTCTTCTTAAAATAACATGCACTTCTCTGAAAATTTAATTTTAGACCCTTAAAAAAAGAAATACTCTCATTTGCCTATTAGACGATGGAAGGGGAAGATTAAAATGAGGTTATTATTATTTTATTTTTTGGCAAAGCCGACCGGTTTTTATAGTGAACCGTAACACTTAATGAGGTTATTTTTTGTTTACATGTTGTTAGGGTTTTCTATTGCTTTTTAGGAAATGTTACGGTTTTCAATTGCTTTTTGTGATTTCTTCTAATTCCTGGCTGATTCAAACTTGGAGGACATTACAATTGATGGTGTTGCAATAAAGAATGTCAATGCAAATTATTGATTTTTATGGTTTTTTTATCATACAACTTATATGTTATGTTTTACAACTAGATCACATTAAATTTGATTTTCGATTTCATAAACGGGGAATGTGAATGATAATAAAAATGAGAATGGTTTTATTGTTTTGAATGATAAATTCATGAATCAAATAATTCAAATGATAAAAAATTGATTTGATGGATAATTTTACAACTGATCAAGTAAGTATTCGTTAAAAAAAATCTACAATAGCTAATGTATTTATAAAAATGAACTATGTTAACTTTTTTGTTTCTTTTGTGATTTCAAGTATTTAATCCGTTGAACAAGTTGATTTGATGATGTAAAGTACCATTTGCAATCACTATACACAAATCTTAGGGAAAACTAAGGTTTGACAACCATGAACAAGGAGAAAAATAAACTTTTGAGATTGACTTGTAGACGTTGATTTCTTTCTTAGTTGATGAGTGTGACCAGAGTTTCCATTGTGGACATTGATTTTATGGCGACCTATGTTGATTAAGGATTTTAAGATGAAGAAAGAGAGATACATTGCTTTGAATTGTTTTATGTTTGGGTGCCTCGTAAAAAATGAAAATGGTGTTAGGAAGTGGAGAGGCTACGTTTTGAGGTGGTCTTTAGTGTTGGTGGCCAAAAGAAGAAATTGGGGTGTCAACAGTAGCACACTATTATTATTACTATTATTAACATTAACTGTAGACTATATGCATGTTACTCTAATTTTTACTGAATTAGGAATGTATGCCCTTGATTGATAGACAGAATAAATCATTTGTATTTTTGGAAGAGATAAATCAATCAAAGAGTATTAAGCTCAAAGAAGGATGAATCAAAATTTTATGGCATGGTCAGTAACATATCTGCCAAGTTTTTGATGATGAAAAATGCTTAAAATATATACTTTCATATTTAATATGGGTTTAACACATTTCAGACTTTTATTTACTGAAGATTATGGACTTACATTTGATGATAGTCCATGTTAAATTTGTTCATGATAGTCCATTTTTCATTACTGTATTACAATATTTGTGTTTGATGAGCATTTGACAAATCTGACATTGCCTTTTTTGTATTGAATTGTGACTATCACAGGTACAAAATTCTTAATACATATTAGGCTATCAAGGTCTCATTTTTACCATTCTGATCCCTTCATCTCATAACTATGGTTAGATTTAGAAAAAAGAATTATTTTTCTTCAGGTACAATCCTTCTGACTAGCTTCCAAAAGGTCTCATTTTCACTTGGTTTATCCTCATCCCGTCTGCCATGGTCGATTTCTCCATATACATGCAGTTATGCTATATTGGTAATTTACTATTTTCTTGATATTTAACTACATATTGGATTGTTTCTAATAGTCCATTTTTTATTACTGTATTAGAATATTTGTGTTTGATGATCATTTGACAAATCTGACATTGCTTTTTTGTATTGAATCGTGACCATCACGGGTACAAAATTCTTAATATGTATTAGGCTATCAAGGTCACATTTTCATCTTTCTAATTCCTTCATCTCATAACTATGATTTTTACAAAATCTTTTGCTCAAAGAGCTGACATCTATAACGAAATATCTTCCTTTATAGCATATACGTTTGGGTTTGGTTTGTTTGACAATCCAAAAATAGCTCAGTTTATCAAATCTCTTGGATGGCATATGGCATATAGTTTCCTACAGAAAGGCTGACATTTTAGATAGTATATGGTTAGTACACAATGGTTGGGGATGGTCTATTCCTATATTATCTTTATTGATTTACTGACAATATTTATTTTTATGTTATGTTTCTACGTATTATCATTCTACTTTGTTTTTAACAATAACCTGAAATTTTTTGTACATCACCAGTATTGATGTTTGTTAAATACGAACAAATAAAACTGCATTTGTTGTGCTCATAAAACCGCAAGTTTTCTATATCAATTAACAATCAATGAAAATTATATATACATGTAGATTGTGAATTTCAATGCTTTTGGATGAATTTAAAAATATGAGAAGTTGAATTAGTACATGACTAAGTTAAGCGTGCCCTATTTGTATTAGTTTACAGGACGTTGAAAAAATAAATTAGAAGTTCTGTTTTTTGGGCATATTTATATTTAGGACTTAGCTCACTTAGCATATAATTAATGTGGTACTACAACATTGAAATCCATTATTTTGAATGAATGAATGATAATGTGACAATCATTTCGACGCAGACGCCAAAGCATCTTCTGAATGAATGGTTGTTAGCTTTTTCCGTGTCAGTTGCTACCAAGGTACAACAACTAAGGGTAACCAATTATCTTAATTGTTGACTTTAATGCTTCTAAGAAAACATAAATTAATCTGATTGTTGCAAATATTGGTCTTCTTTTTCTTCTTCTTAAACATTTTTATTTTAAACTATCATACCTACCAATCACCCAAGCATTTACTATTTCTGGACAACTTTGAATCATTTTTTTGATCAAATTATTTTGAAAAACTACAATTCCTACATGGCCAAGTTGTCCTTTTCCCAATCTAGGTTGATGATGCTTTTTGTTAAACTCATAAATGAAATTTTGAAATATAATTTTATATTAATATATGTAAATTTTAATTTAAGTATACTAGCCAAGTTGTCCTTTTTATGGTCGTTTTTTTGAAAGGAATTATGATCATTAATTTATGAAGGAATAAAACACATAATTTACTATAATCATGAGATTGTAAAATATAATCAAAGTATAACCCCACACATAATTGTGAAATAATTTTATTGGGAAAATTATCAATGTAGGATGTTCATTTCATTCATGAGAGTGCATAACGTCAAGTATTATTTTACAGTATGTAGTATACGAAAGGTGATCTGAGTTTTCAAAATAAAATGAATACATAAATGTTTATATATGGCATATTAATGAGTATGGTCCATTTTCAACCGATCCATTTCTACAATTGTTAACTGCACAATCATTTTTAGTTAATTTAGCAATAAAATGCATCCATGAATTACCCTTGAATACCAATTGAGTAAAATAAAAATAGAAAAAACATATTCTGCACATATCTGATGGTAGCAGGTGCAGGAAGATCGAATGTGTAGAGTTAGCATGTCTTAAGACTGTATTCTCTTTAAAAATTAGGTTGAAGTTTTCAATAAATATGATACATCTTATTAATTAGGAAGTTAAATATGTTAAGATTGTATTCTCTTTAAAAATTAGGTTGAAGGGCTTATCTTCACTTCAGATATTGGTAAGTAAATTTAAGTTTTAAGACTGCAAATTTTTAGTGAAGCGAATGAGTTTTGTAAATTTTATTGGTCAATATCTCAAACTTTCCTTTTCTTACATCATTTAATATATAGTCTATTTCATTTATTTATCAGATTTTTATACCAGCCTAGCAAAGGGGCATTATAAGAATACTTTTATTTTATGGTAAAAAGCATAGTTTGAAATTTCGTCTGAAACAGCGGGATCTCGTCCAACTCGTCCCGGTCCCGACACTCACCGGGACGGAACACTGGCAATATCTCGTTCCGGTCTACAAGGTTTAAAAAAAAAAACTTAAATCGAGCAGTAGTAAAAAAAAGAAATCGTGAATTCAGAAGAAGAAGAAGAAACGGAAGAAAAAACACAAAACATAGATTACTTGAAAAAGGAAAACCCTAAATCGAGCAGCAGTAAAAAAAGAAATCGCGAATTCAGAAGAAGAAGGAGAAGAAACGGAAGAAAAAACACAAAACATAGATTATTTGAAAAAGGAAAAACCCTAAATCGAGCAGTAGTAAAAAAAGAAATCACGAATTCAGAAGAAGAAGAAGAAGAAGAAGCGGAAGTTTTTTTTCTTTCTGCTCTTTCCCGCTTCGTATTTGGCTTTTTTTTCCTGTAATGTGGCTGCGTGACGTGGCTGCTGGTTGCTAATTAGGGTTATTATTTGTATGGGCTTGACTTGGGGATGGGCTTTGGGTTACTTTTTAACTGCTAAGAATCGGTATGGGCCTGGATATTAATACATATGCTGAAAGTTTGATTTCTGAACCGAAAGCGAAACAAAAACCGAAACCGCCAAAATTGGCGAAACTGACCGAAATTCGTAAATTTTCAAATGACCGAAACCAAAACCGAGTTTTCAAACCTTGGTAAAAACACACATGTTGGAGATCTTAAGGTAAAATTTGCATCATTTATTTACAAATAACAGCTTGCCCTGTATGCGTTTATAGCAACCCATGACATCGGTTAATGCAAAATATCAACTCCCTTCACTATTCCCTTAATGCCTTAATGAATTTCTTTAAATAAAATGATGGTTTTTGCTATTATCATTGGAGAAAGAAAAAGTATCAACTTAGTTGACTGATGGTTTCTAAATAAATCTTGATTAATATTTATTAAATTCTTTTGAAAGAGCAATTTACGTTAAACTAGAGGAGAATAAAATTGTCTGTTCCTAAAACAAATAATTTATTCAACCTGCCATTAAGTTTGTAACATATGACTTTATGTATGATGAGTACCTTGCTACATTCTATCATATTTGACTGTCATTAAGATATATTTCATGATTCAGTTTCATTAACTAATAATTTTTGAAACCAATATAAGATGTTGTTTTATTGTTACCAATAGTATTTGATTTGATTAAATTTGTACCAGTCTCACTAATTCCTTACTAACGATTACACGGGCATCTAAATAAAATGGAATTAGTATATATATAGAATTTTTAAATTGCTATTTTCCTATGCATATGCAACTCATGATATATGTATATGTGTGTGTATGTATGTGTGTATAAATTTGCTCTTTGATTTAAATTCGAACTTGAGTGTCCTATGTACAAATTTTCTCTTTGATTTAAATTTGAACCCGACTATCCTAATGTAACCTATATTTATTTCTTCAATCCAACTAAAATTTGAAGACGACAAAAATGATAATTTGAACCGAACAGATAAATTCCTCCAGTTGAATTATCATTTTTATATTCTGCGTACGCAAGAGTATTATGATGCATAATATGGCAATTTTGGCAAGCAAGGGGCTAAAATTTTAATTCAAGGCAACTCTTTACTATAAAATATGAATGTAAACTTTCAATACTATAAATTATTACAAATAATGTCATTTATGGTTAGTGTTTTCTATCATTTGTTTACAATCACATATAGTAGTCAATCATTCATTATTTCACAAAAAGAAACTTCTATTTGATTACAAACATAATATAAGGAAAAAAAATTATATTTGGCTCCTTTAATCATACAAGAAGAAATATATGGGTACTGTAGATACTTTTTTTTGCACAAATATTTGTTTTTTTGGCTTCCTGTAGCTAATGTTTGAATTAATTCAAACAACAAAATGTGTAAAATAATTCACATGTTTACTTTTGTGTTCATTTTTGTATGACCATGTACATAGATACAATTTGACAATTTTAATATTGTTCTAATAAAAAATTTCTGGTTAGAGAAATTTCTTCTAAGAATATTTTTCAATCAGAATTTTTTTGCAACGAATATGTTGTGTTTGGAAAATTTTAAAGTAAATTCAACTTTGACTAACGTAATGTTAATTTATTATACATTTATATGCATCTGATGTTTCTTTTGCATATCATGTTGTGATTCAAATACTTTACCATGGGATTAGTTTTGTTTCCTTCTGTCTGGCCAATTATCATGGAGGTCTGTAATGATGGAGCTCCTGGCTCTGATTATAGTTGATAACAGACTCATATTTGTATGGAAGACATCTGATTCAGATCGAAAAGAATTGAAACTGAAATGGATGTGTACATCCTTTTTATTAACTGTATTCACAATTTGCTAAGAAATGTATTTCTGTAAATAGTGACAGAATACGAATAATGTAACTTTTGAATCAACTTTGATGTTAATTCATTTGCAAGCTGTGAATTATGCACAAAACGTAAATATTAGGATTCATCAGTAGAATACAGATGTACAAATTTTATATGACCATGACTTATACTTCCTTTATTCCTTTGTCCTTCTGTTTTTTGTTTTTTTCCTTTTCTTTGCAATCTAACCTACCATACCATTTCCACTTTATTCCATGCCCACTTTATTGAAATGTGAAGGAGGTATCAATTATACATCACCAACCGTCACCTTCTATTTCTTTCTTACTCCCTGCTGGCTGATGCTTTGAGGCATTTACATCAACTGCATAAAAATACACCTCAGTATATTTACTGCGTTCAACATATATATTTTGCCCAAACCAAATAAGAATACATCCCCTCTTTTCACTACATATTTCCCTCCACAAGTACTGCACATTTACTCCATATATCAACACTTTTTACATAACAGCCCCCTACACATCTCTTTTCCATAAACTAGCTCATTTTTTGTTGCTCATTTCAACTTCTCAGTACAATGTCAAAGGTATTTAATGTTTTATCACAACCTGAAATTGCATTTCCACTTTTTCACTATGTTTCTATGCGTCATACCTGAGAATAAATTTATTAACCATTGCAGCCCAAATCTTCATCACAAGTTAAAGAGGCATCGTAGTCTTCTTTGGCAAACAAGCTGAAACGTAAAAGTACGCAACTAACAAAACAAAACCAAACTGCGTTTTATGAACACACCATGGTCATATACAATGGCTCACAATCAACTGATTCTCAATGCCAGATAGAAAATTTTAACTACACAAACCAATTAGTTCATCTTTCGTCTATTGAAGCTCTCAATGAAATTTTGGAGAACGATGACGACTTCGACTGGGATACTTTTTTATCAATGAAGTGGTATTTTATGAAATATATATTTTTCTGCATTTATGTCTACTAATATATACACAGAAATACATAAACAAAATATATTGACCATTATTTTTCACTTTTGTACTAGATTGCGGAATGTGATAGGGCGGATGCAGATTTCATTGCAAGAGATTCAACAAATGTAGATTTACCATTTTGGGGGAAAATTGTTATTTTAGGAGGTGATTTTTGTCAAGTTTCGCTAGTAGTCGTAAATGGTACCAGAGCTCAAATGATTGATGTATGTATAGTCTAATCATATTTATATGTTAATGTTCACGTAATTCATTTAACACAAAATATGCATGCAAGAGATGATCCATCCTATGCACAATTTCTCTTACGAATAGGAAACAAAGATGAACACTACGTTGAAGACATGTCATGAACAAAATAAAGTCTCATTCCGGTTTTTCTTAAGACTAATATGCATGTATATAAACAAAACAAGTATCATTATAGACAAGTCAGAATCATTCTATTACATCCAAAAAATCTTATAAGCAATATTTTTTAGCATCAATGCATTTTGGTCACGTGCAACGCACGTGCTGGAGTACTCGTATATATATGTATATATATATACACACACACGTACATTTTCTCAGATGCATTGCTAGCAATACATTTGCATATAATTGGCAACAAAGCAATCATGAGAAGAATACCAACGTAAACTTCATGTTCTGCCTATATATCATACCAAAGTAATTAATACGAAAGGATTAATCAAATACGCTTCATGTATAAGTTCTCCTCCCACCTGAACCAGCTTCTCTCTTGTAGTTGAAATAAAGAGCTACAATAGGAGAACCCACGTTATATACTTCTGCAGAACCTCTGTTATTGAAGTTGTGCCTATAATTTGAAGAGCATACGGTCTCACGATCAAGCTGCTAAAATAATATGAAGACAAATCTGTGGATTCCTAAGGTTGGCCTCGGACTTTCATAGCATATCCTTTCGTGGCCTATCATTAATTAAGATTCTACATGATGTTATTTACGTTATTAGTTGTGATAAAATATGGTTTTGAGTTGCTCACCGAAGCTTTCACTTGTGCTTCCTGGAATGTCTATCACCAACGCGAAAAGAGACTGCTAGGAAACAATGGCTGAGTCACGGACTAGGTCGCTCTCTTGAAGACGTTTCGGCGGCCTAGTCAAATGTGTAAATCAGTCGTTCTCAATCATTGACGCCTCTAGGATAAAACAACCTCGAAAAAATTAATTGATTTGCTGACACAACAAACCAATTCAGATTTGCACTTTAGATTTAAATTTAACCGCTCGTTCTGATTTTGAAGAATTTTTAATGGTGGAGGAAGAAGAAGAGAGAGATAAGAATAAAAAGCATCGTATATTTTTTCTGTGTGAACGATTTGATAATATTGTGGAGGAAGTCAATTCGGATCTGAAAAAATGGATCTCATTTTTACAAAATCAAATAAAAACTGGTTCTTTCATATAGTCTCATGATGTGGGACTACTCATATTGGAGTCTTCTCACACTTATTCAATTTTTAAACAACTCATCTTTATAAAAATAAATTATTTTTCCAACATTCCCCCACTTGAATTTTTAAATATATTTTTCGAGAGTTTCTAAAAATATAAGATTGTGCATAAACAAAGGTGTCTTCCGACTTGAACCTTTTCATAATGGATAAGATTCAATTTTTACTAGAGTGACACGTGGTCTTGAGCTCTATTCCTGACATCAAACCACACACAACCTTTCTAAGTGCGATCAAATAAGCCCGTGCATTTATGACCATGCACGTTTATCTCAATTTAGTGAACACTCTAGAAGTTTTCCCCAAACTTCATAGAAAACGACTACATTTCCACATTCACAATGGTGAGTCCATCAAGAGCACTCCTAAAGGTAGATACTCCACTCCAAATAGAGTATAGGTCTCATTAAGAGTTTCTATTAACTCATACTCTAATCACTTCAGGAATACATGTTTCTTAATATATAGATTTAGCATGTTCGTCTACTATCACTACATAACTTGTTTTTACCCATTGAACATAGTTCTTGGGATCTCCAGTCATTTAGGTCGGGTTACCATTGTGCGTGATTCGAAAAGTCTCAGAGCAGTAGTCCTATTCTTTTAGAATCATTAAGGACTTTCTTTCTGGTCAGTCCTTTGGTCAAAGAATATGCAAAATTGTCATCACTTCATACGTGATGTTCTCTAACAATAATATGCATACGACTGTCATTTCTTACCGTTGTAATATCGGTTCTGTTCTTCTTTCAATAGTTGTCAAAATTTTCATCACTATATATGTGATGTTCTTTTACAGTATTATGCTTACGACGTCGTTTTCTACCGTTGTATTAATGGTTCTGTAATTTTTGCAATAGCCGTGAAACTATCGCAATAGATTACACCACTGGTGAAGGTTTTTCCCATATGGGGATCTCAAGTAGCAGATTTCTTTAGTTCTCCGCTTCTTCACTAGTTGTGGCTAGTGCTATTTTCTCAATCTCTATGGTAGACTGAGTCAAAATAGTCTGTTTCTTGGGTTTCCAAGAGACAGCTTCTCCAGTAATTCTAAATATATAACTAGCCATTGGTCGCTTTAGAATCATCAGATAAAGTATTCCAGACTGTGTCAGAATATCCTTCATGTACAGCTGAAACTTTTCATAATGTAATCCAAGGTTTATAATTCGTTTAAGGTATCTCATGACCCTTTCAATAACATGCTATTGCTCTATACTAAGTCTACTGGTAAACCTGCACAATAATCCCACGACATAGGCAATGTCGGGTCTAGTACAATTAGTGGCATACCGAAGGTTGTCGATGATGCTCGCATAATCAGTCCGTCTTACACCTTCACCAGCGTTCTTAAATAACTTTACACTGAGATCATATGGTGTACATGTGGGTTTACAGTCAAAGTAATCGTATTTCTTTAAAGTCTTCTCAATTTAATGAGTTGATCCAAAGAAAATCCTCTTTTTGACCTAGCAATCTTAATACCAAGGATTACACTCGTCTCACCTAGATCTTTATCAAAATTGGCACTTAATAAAGATTTAACATGGTTTATGGTATGAATATTTGTTCCAAAAAATAAGTAAATCATCCACATACAAACATATAACACTGCAAGTGTCAATTTCAGATTTATAATTAATTAATTTGTCACTTTCACTAATTCTAAAATCATTTGAGATTGTTAATTTATCAATTTTTTATGCCATTGCTTAGGGCCTTGTTTTAAACCATATAATGATTTTTCTAATTTGCAAACTTTCCTTGATTCTCAATTTCAGTTTTGAATGTTTTAAATATGTCGAATGCATCACATATTTCGAAATCACTATCTTTCCAGAGGTAAACTTTATTTCCACATTACCAACGCTAACAACTTTAGTGGTGTGAGTATCTCCCAACAACACTTTCTGATCATCAACAACCGTGTATGTAGTGAACATATCACGATCATAGTAGACATGGCGAGAAGCTCCAGTGTCTACCCACCAACCCTCTGATCCATCAACAAGGTGAATCTTAGTAATCATAACTGTAAGATGTTCGTCAGTCAGGTTAGCATACGGTGCAGGGCATGGCCAGTTTCGACACTTTTGTGTCATATGACCCGATTTTCCAACAGTTGTAACATAGAAACAACTGTTTAGAATCATTCTTTTGGATTGGTTGTTGTTATCCTGTATGGTTTTCTTGCGGATTCTCATTTTGTTCTCTATTGATCGGCTGTGGAGGCTTACTATTATTAGAGATGTTCATATGTTTGAGAATTTATATTTTCTTATAGGAAAATGTACGTAAACTCAGAGATTAACATAAGTTAATCACAAAAATATTATTTTCTACATTTTAGTTGTCAATCTTAATAGTTACATAGAACTCAGTCCATCTCAACCTAAGTTAGAAAATCAAAGTCTGCATAAGCATTCTTTACGCTATGTTTTGCCATGCAATATTCATTAATATGATCCTAATCCCACTTTGTATGTGATACAATTCTGAATAGTTCCCATATAGGGAGACATGAGGGGAAAATGTTGTTTATACAGTAAAAGTATATCTTATATAGCTATACAGAAGCATAAAAACACTAACATATCTTGCACCACACTTGTAGACTATTTATTGGTGAATTTAATCATCACATATAGATACCACGTGCTTGCCCAGTTTCGCTGCGAGTTAGGTTAAAGTCCGGTAAAAAATGAATGTATTTATGAGGGGTGACATAAGAAATTCAATGAGTGAAACAGAATTTTCCTCCTCTTTTTTTTTAATTACGTAACACCAAGCTACTTCAGTCTTTCTTGATTCAGGGTTTAGATTTGGAAATAGCTTCCACGCACACATAGACTGCGAAGTGGTCATAATTTCGTATCTATTGTACAACAGAACCTTTCAAAGATGCACAACTAACTAAGTAATACAACAATTAATTGCACACATTGTAATCAGGGACGGAACTATAGGGGGAGGGGGGGCAAGTGGGGGCGGCGCACCCCTCCCCCTTGATTTTAAAATTATGAAAAATTACCCTCTTAGTGCAAAAGTAATCATTTTTAAGACATTTTATTTAATATTTATGCAATATTTTTGTCTAAAACTTAATAATATGAAACATTATAGGTTGAAATTTTGATAAATTCAAGGTAAATTGATATAAAAGAAATTTGGCCCCCCCCCTTCGAATCCGCCCCCCGCTGAGCGGATTCCTGGTTCTGTCCCTGATTGTAATTGCCAGCAAACATAAAAAGTACTGAAAGTTCAAACATTGGAATGTCAAAAAAATTCAGTCATAATCCAAAAACAATTAAACAAATTCCAAACCTGAATCCAAGGGTGAAGTAGTAAGACTTTTTCTAAACATGGATGCAAAAAGATTTGAAGCTCCATTGGCAATCAACCTCGAAGTAGAATCTAAGAGTTTTGACATCCAACTGCCTCTCTCACCCGCTACATGCCCGCCTCCTCTCACGCCTGAAATGGGAACGGATATTACCGAGTTCCTTGTCAACCCAGACTCACTCTTGCTTTTTATTCTGACAATTTCGGACGTCACTAATGAAGACGGAGAGACCTCTCATCGCCACCTCCTCAAACCAGAACAAGACATGAACTCACACTCTTCAGATCTAGAAACTCACGTAAGAATCTGAAGCGATCCGATAACTTCATCTCGAAAACCCAAAGGCGATGAAGAGAAATGAAGGTGATTGATTGTGAAATATGTGAACGGAGCAGATTACCGTGCATTTTGGACAGCAAGAATGGTTGACGCAGAGAAAAATAAATTTTTTGTGTAAGTAAGGTTTGCAGCCATTGTTTGCAGAACGTCTTCAAATTGCTAGGAAACAAGAGTCGCGGACTAGGTAAGACGTTTCGGCGACCTGGTCAGAGTTGCAAACCAGTTCTCAATCGCCGACGCCTCTAGGATAAAACAACCTTGAAAAAATTAATTGATTTGCTTGCACAACAAACCAATTCAAATTTGCATTTTAGATTTAAATTTAACTGCTCGTTCTGATTTTGTTTTTGAAGAATTTTTAATGGTGGAGGAAGAAGAGAGAGATAAGAATAAGTTGATTATATTGTGGAGGAAGTCGGTTCAGATCTGAAAAAATGGATTTTATTTTTACGAAGTCAAATAAAAACTGATTCTTTCATATAGTCTCATGATGTCGGGCTATTCGTATAGGTATCATCTCACACTTATTCAATTTTTAAATAATTCATCTTTAAATATAAACTATTTTTCCAACATAGACTATTAAGTTAACTCTACTATCCCATTAGAAATATCAGGCGGTCAGCATTCAGTTGAAGAGACAAAAAGGGTGCAGAGTTCTAACACGACGACAACTCATTCTTTGTTCCATGATGTGCATACTAAATATTATACAACAGACAAGTACATCCTTACATGCTTTTACCTTTGAACTACAAACATTTGTGATGTAAATATTGAATGCTATATTTTCACAAAGATCACCAATGCAAGTGATGTTAAATGAGTAAAACAATATGGATGAACTTAGTTTTGTACGGATGGAATTGTATATTGCACATAATAGATTAATAAAAAGGAACAAACAAGGCTTAGGAAAAAGAAAAAAAGGAAGTATAAGCAAAGCTTAGAGTAATTATGCAATAGGAAATTATTGTATTTGCATGAAAAAGAATACCAATGTAAGTATTCTCTTAGATGGGTATTGCTTGGGCTTGGAGGCTTGGAGCATCTGGGTCCACCGATGCCTGCATACATTCACATTATATTGTGTTAATGTAAACATATGGCTTAAATATAAATGTCAGTCCTATAAATATTTGATCTATAAATAGTTTCAGACAATACATTAAATTTGTAATGTTAGTTCAAACCCTTGACACTTCGCTATCAGAAACTCAGATTCTTTGCATTTTTCAATTCCAAATTTCATGTCGATAGCTGTTATGCTTCATATATTATTCTAGAAGGACATTGAATGTCACATTATTCTCTGTGTTTTTTCTTGTTATGAGTGCCTTAGTTAATTATTTATCTTAAACCTTGATTTGTTTAAAAAAAACTTGAAATAAACTGTCCAAAAGAAAATTTTAATCTTGGGTACAACCGTATGTGTATTCATAAATAGGCAACAACTTGACATTGATTGTCGCCTTAACCTTGGGTGCAACCACAAAGATATATACTGCAGTATTCAATTGATGCACATAATTATTGTGAAAAATATAAAACACGTGTTTTGACAAGAAACTTAATCATTTCTCTAAAATCAAGTGGCTTAGATATATTTCCAACGTGACAAGGTCACTATACTTATGGTCAGACCAAACAATCAAAGCAAGAAAGAAAAAAATGAAAGGCACTATAAGAGATCAATATTTTCAAAAACATAGTGCTCTGGTTTGTTTTTGACTACATATATACATCACCTCAATTATGGTACCATCTTCATAGTAATTAATAACACTGAAATTTTCCTTGTCCATTGTAGGTGAATACACCGCTCTAGCAGCTAGAGATATTTGTGATCTGATATGACCTGCATTCATAAGTAAAATGTATGATGTAAGGGATCATATCACATGTTGTAAGTTCATATAAATTGTTCATAAAGTTTATAAATTGTTCACAAATTCTAGATCGTGAATGCAACGACCCGCATTCTACATATTGGAGGATCGTAAAATATATATTTCATTTTCATACGAGGTTGTATAGTCGTGAAATTTTGGGGAACGACTATTGGGGTTATTTCCAATGTTCATGATTTTTGCCGGATTTTAAATAACCGTTTTGCCACTGGCAAATCTTGTTTCGCCTATAACTTCTGATTCATAAGGAGTTTTGATTTGAAACCACTTCCATTAGATTCGGATGATGGTTTACCTTTCCCTAGAGTGATCACACTAGCCAAACGGTCTAACCGTTTGGGAGATATGGATGAAACAAGGTTTGGAAGGTGAAAAACAGCTTAACCAGGCCTAATTAGGGTAATTAGCATATGGGCCCATAACCCATTTCGGGATTAACGTTATGGGGAGGCTGATAGGGTTAGGGAAATCAGTTTTTATCATTTTTCAAGCCGCCATTTACTTCCTTGAAACTCTAGCAATGACCTCCACCTTCTAAATCACTCCTAAATTACTCACTAATCGCGTATTACCTTAATCTACACCAAATCAAGGAAGATTAGTGTCAAATCAGAGTTGGAGCAGCTGTGTTGCATTGGAAAACGCGCCCAAACAGTAGAGTTTCAGATCTAAAGTTTTATTTGTGGCTAAGGTGAGTGATGTGCATTGTTTTTCACTAAGTACGACTAATTAGGGGTGATTAGTGTAACGAAATTATGCATTATAAAAATCTGGAAAAATATGTTGAAATTCATAAATATTATTTTATGCCTTTGATAGAAGTTTAGGTTAATTTGGACATGTTTTGCTAATCGTATGGTTAAATCATGATTAGGGGGATTAAGGGGAAAACATGGGTTTTGGGTATGTTTGATCCATATTAACATGTTATATTGTTGTTTTGGTGTTCATGGTTGATTATACATGTTGCTATTACTGTATGGTATGTTTTGATTGTTTAGAAAAGTTAGAATGGTCGAAAACGCCTTCGTATGGTGTAAATTGTTTGCTGGAAAAAGTTGTAGAAATTGGTTAGACTAGCCCGTTCGTGAGCAGCCATCACGACGCCGATCGTGACCACCCCCACGAACCAGAATGATATATCACGAACCGCATTTGTTCCCACAACCAGGAGATCACGAGCGGACCAGAGTTGTACGAGCCCGAACCACGAACCATGGTGACGACTCACGAACCGAACCAGAGCACCAGGGGCCGAGATGGACACCACGACTCGACCATGATGCCATGAGCCGGGTGAAGGACCACGAACCAGGAGGAAGTTCACGACCCGAGCTCACCATCACGACTAGGGAAGGGTTCACGAGTGGACCCCACGACACAAAGGTGGTCCACAAGCAGAACTCATGAATCGATGTACAAACCAACATAGACGACCGTGGACCGACGAGTTATGAACCGAGGAGCTGAAGAGTCACGAACCGGGGTGAAGACCAGAACCCGAGATGCAAAGGTAGTCCAAGTAGGAAGTTAGAACTCAGGATCCAGATGGGAACCAATGAGTTAAATTCATGAATTGGATTTTGATGCGGGACGTGTGCAAAGGGGTTATCGATGTCTATAGCTTTGACTCACCACTGAGAGACGGATATTGGCTATGGATAAGTGGAGTGGAGTTGTCATGTGTAATAACCCGGAAAATCTGGGCCAGTTTAAATTTTTTATTTTGGCAATTTTAATGAATTTTGAACATTTAAAATAGATTATTTTAAATAATATCGACAAGAAAATTTCTTTTGAATTGAATTCGAACGCGTATATATTATATACGTCGTCGTTAGAATATAAATATTTATATATAATTATAAATAGAATTGAAAATGGCGCGGTAGTTCGATAATTCGATTTCAAACTTCAATTGAATGTACCGGGTGCAAAACAATCCGGATTTTAGCGTAACCAAAAATAATGGGATCTATTTGAGAATATCTTTCCAACGAATCCGAAAAATCAAAATTTCATAGCGGGAATCAAAAGATATGTCCAGTTGAAAATTCTGAATAGTCGCTATGGAATTCAGGCCCTTAAAAATAGAAATTTTGCAAGCGACCTCGGATTTCGACGAAACCACTTTTGTTGGTCCATGATGTTAAATTATTGCTAGATTCCAATTTTCATAATTTTTCGAATCAATATGTGAGCGTGGCAAAAGAAAACGCGTTTGACTAGTTTCAGTTGATTTTAATCGACTGGAAATTGGCCATTTTTCCAACGGTCTCAGAATTTGACGAAACTAGTTTTGTTAGGACCGTATCATCAACACGAAGCTAGAAAATATTTTTCTGGAAATTTTCTAGTTAGTATGTGACCCCGGTAAATTGAAATGCGCGTTTAAATTCATATATAACTTTATATGTTCATTTTAATGGAAACTGATCGAAACGACCGAATCAGCTTACGATGCATATCCCATTGTGTTCGGAATTGGGGTAAAACGCTATGGACGACTGGCGGTGGGCCTCGTTTAGAGGTCGTATGTAAAAGTCAACTTTTTGAAAAAAAAATTCCTTTCTCTCTCTTCCCCCTTAAACCCCTCTAGCCCCCCTTTTATTTCAAACACGATTTCATTTAACAGAAAAAAAATCGAATCGCGCAGGAGGGAATCGAAGCCGCCACCGACGCTCGTCCCTCCGCCCGCCGTCGCATCCTCCCCTCCCTCCATCGATCTCGCGACAGACCCTCCCCCCCTAATCGCGCTAACGCGACGAAACCCCCCCCACCCTTTGAAACCCCAATCCACCACCGCCCAGTCTCCGGCCAACGGAGGACTCCACCGCGCCTGCGCCTGCCTCCGCCCTCCGCTCCTTCTCTCCCCTTGACCAGCGACTCCATTTTGCGAAGAAGAAGGTGATTTTTATTTTTAGTAAATCAGTTTTAATTTAATTTCAGTTTAACTAAATCGATTGTTAACTATTATAAATCAGTTTTAATCTATAGGAAGGAAAACACGCATGTCAGTTGTATAGAGAGGAATGATTTTTGTCTGATTAGATTAAAAAGATCGTATTTTTAGCATTAAAAAGTTTTGATTTCCTCACGATAAAAGTATGGATTTTTATCATGAGAAAGATTCGATTTTTAGAATGAAGAAGATTGGATTTTTAAAAGCGAACGGATTTGATTTTTGGCAATATGAAAATATGGTTTTTATTGATGTAAAAATACTATTTTTATAGCGTTTAATATATAAAAATATGATTTTTATATTTTTAAAGTATTAAAAATATAGTCTTTACTATATAGATGATATAAAGATATGATTTTTGTTTGTGTAGAGAATTAAAAATATAATTTTTACATGATTGGAATATTAAAAATATCATCTTTATATAGGTAGCAAAATAAAAATGTGATTTTTATAGTGATGAAATTGAAAAGGTAAAATCTTTAAAAGTGAAAAGACGATATTTTTAAAATAGAAAAGATTAGATTTTAAAAATAGAAAAGGCGAGATTTTTATATATTGAATAGCAAAGTAAAAATTCGATTTTTATATATTGAATAGCGAAGTAAAAATTCGATTTTTATATATTGAATAGCGAAGTAAAAAATCGATTTTTATATATTGAATAGCAAAGTAAAAATTCGATTTTTATATATTGAATAGCAAAGTAAAAATTCGATTTTTATATATTGAATAGCGAAGTAAAAATTCCATTTTTACATATGTAGAGAATACGAGAAACGAAGGGGATAAAAAGGCGAGAACGTTGAAGATTTCTATCAATGAAGAGTCGTGGTATTGGGATAGCTATTGGTGATAATTTCTCACCTTTCAATTTCTTTTTCTAGTTATATATATATACTAGGATGCAGACGGTGTTTAGTAGCACCCGACACAATCGTCCACAGACCATGGACTTGTTTGTTTGATTGCAAAAATTGGTTAGATTATTTGATTGAGATTTGAGTTGTTTGGTGAAATAGAATGGATTGATTGATGTGTGAATGGCGTGGGCCTTCACTAGACCGGGGATAAGGCTAGGCCTCGTCCCGTTTCTAGTATCGTGCCGTTATGCCGCCGAAATTTTCTAAAATATGTTAGAAAAATAAAAATATCATTTTTATTGTGTAAATGAACTGAATAGAAATTCATGTGTTGAAATAAAATATTTTATCTTTAAAAATATAATTTTTAATGTGGAAGTGAATAAAATAAAATATTCATTTACAAACCGGATGGTTTGTTTATGTACACCTATTTGAAGGACATTGATTGGGTCGATAAATTTTACACATCGCCCAACTGCACGAATAAAATCTGTGTTTGATTGTTTGAAACCCCACACGGGTGTTGGGATGAAATTTGAAGTTCACTCATCCTGATTGATTAAATATGTCGATCGATTGATTGACAGGCCGTTATAAGCGTAGATATATATATTTGATGCTTATACAGTGTAGTGCACTTTGGTTGATGGTTGATTATTTTTCAATGCTATTGTATACGTGTGATGTATGAAAATCCATATAATCAATATTATATGGTGATTGATTGGGCCTCATTCCAATTTAGAAAATAAAGAATATTATAAAATAAAGGTTCATGTGTTGACAGTACTCATCCGTTGAGATTAGTCATATGTTGAACGAAATATTTTAATAATAAAATTTACATCTTTATCAATATAATATAAAGGTTCATGTGTTGATTGTACTCCTCCGTTGAGATTAGTCATGTGTTGAACGAAATATTTGAAAACGAAATATTTGAAAATAGAAATATATGAAGCCGGGTTGATTAGATTGACGCCATTTAGACGTGAACGATATTTATATCGATTTTATTCATTTTTAAATGAATATTGAAAAGTGATTTCAGAATCGAATATTTTGAAATGAAATTTGAATTGAATCGAATAGAAAACAAATTTGATTTGAATTGAATATATAACGAATTTGAATTGAATTGAATAGATAACGAATTTGATTTGAATTGAATATATAACGAATTTGAATTGAATTGAATAGAAAACAAATTTGATTTGAATTGAATATATAATGAATTTGAAATGAATTGAATATATAACGAATTCGAATTGAATTGAAAACGAATTCGAATTGAATTGAAAACGAATTCGAATTGAATTGAAAATGAATTGAAATGAATTCAAATTGAATTAAAATTTGAATTGAATAGAAATGAATTTTAAAACGAATTTATAAGGGAAAAATTCAATTTTGATTTGAATTGAAATGGAAGTTGAAATTGTTTTTGAAACAAATTCAAAACTATTTATAAAATTCGTTTTAAATAGAAATCGATGAAATATATATTATATATACTATATATATATATATATATATATATAATATAATGGCTTGAATAGAACGCGCCGCGCCGCGGCAGTTCGTGAATTTCGACCATTTATTTCAAACGGATATTACGGGAGATCTGACCGTTGGATTCTCCTAAAACCAGAACCATTGGGTTCGTATCGAAAAGGGCTTTCTAACGAATATTTGAAATTCAAAATCTAACGGTTGGATTTGGAGATACGTCCAAATCAAATTCGAAAAAGGTCGCTGTAAGTGCAGTTCGATGGCCGTTGATGGAAATCGACTGTACGGGCCTTGATAAAATTATTAAAAATATCAATAATTTGTGTAAAATCATAAGAAATGATTTGTGAGAAATTGGGATGTAAAACTCCATATTTGAAAAGATAAAAATAGATTTTTATCGAAATGAACTAGTTTTGAACTAAAATTAAAATCCGTTTGTTTTTAAATAAATAAATTAGATTTGAGATGGGTTTTAAATAGAATTGATTTGTGGGTTTATCGTGAACAGTGTTTTAAATAACACTAGTTCTTTAACCCGATAATAATTGTGAATTGATAACTTAAATTATCAAATTTGGCAAATGAGCGAGAATGGAGTATCACCAGTTTTGCTCCAAAGCGATAGTTAAATCTTTAATTAGATTTGAACGTGAAATGGTAATTAATTTTACCGATAACACTGTGGTATTAGATATGGGGTATTACCAGTTTTGCTTCATGGGATGAATAGGTTGGGATTGGGAAATAAAATAAATAATTACTTCGGTATGGTTCGCTAATCTCGACTAGTTTGGAAAACCATAATTTGGTTTGAAACGACATCCAAAGGAAGATTAAAGGATAAATTTTAAAGAATTTATCTTGGATAAAATTAATGGGAACCTTTCCCTAAGAATGTGATTTCGTGAATAAAAAGGATATTCTGAATTGGAATGAGGCGTATGTTATGTTGGTGTAACATTTGTTTTTAATATATGCGGGTTGTTCGGAAAGTCCGGGTTTATACCCATTCTGAATAACCGATTCGACGATAAGTCAAAGATGAAGACGGTGGTCGAAGACCAGAAGTCTTCACATCGTTTGGATAATTACTGATGATCCTGATTGGGCTGTACACCCAAGAGGATGGAAACAGTTGGTGGTCGTCCAGACGTACTTGGAGATGGATGGATATGCGAGGAAAGTGCCTCCGGTTTCGTTCAGACCCAGAACGAACTTGTAAATGGATTGTGTGTCTGACATTGGATTTTATTCTGTGTTGATTGATTTCTGTTAAATATATATCTGTTTGGCGGCGGAGAATTTATTCTCTTGCTTAATGCCCTTCTCTGAGACATACGAGCTTAGAGGTTATATATCGATAGATATCAATCGCATGGCATGAATTGCCTGTGTGGCACGCTGAGTTGCATGGATCAAGGCTTCTGTTGAAAAGCAAAATCTTGTGGTTGATGATCAAAGCACGGCCTACGTGGCGTAGCTTTGTGTATAGCATGGATTCGCGAGCCTCACACCTCGGTATGAGTCAAAAACAGGATGAGGACCCAAGGAGTGCACGACGTTTCTTTCTAGCTATGGGTAGTCTCAGTGACCTAACAGCCCTGACATTTATATACTTTTCACCTTGTGGTTTGGATGCGAGGCGCCTCGATTATAGGTCCTATAGGGCCGGGAAACGTGTGTTCAGGAATTGCCAATCCTCTAACATAAGTGAGGACCGACCTTGGAGGATCCCAGGATTGCCCAGAGTGTGTAGTCCTGAGGCATTTGCTAGAGTGTCTCAAACGCGGAGAGGAGCTTGCCCCTTGCCTCGACTCATGACGGAAATCCAATTTCCAATACGTGTATTTCGGCTTTATTTGTAGAGCCTAGTATGGCAACATAGTAGCTTGGGATGCTATGCCGTCTATGATTTATATTTATGATTGAAATTGTTTTGACACTATACACTTATTATTGTATCAAATGATTTGTTTTAAACGTACCAAGCATGTTTGGCTATTATAAGGTAAAACCCTATCCTCCGGCTTGCGTTGCATTGTGTGATGGGACCTGGGTCTTATAACAACTTCATTTTTCGAAAAAGCATTGCGTTGTTTATTCTATGCACGGTATTCTTGGGAGGAAACCCGTTCCGTGTTATACGGCGTGGTCCCTTGAATTACTCTCTTTTAAAGTAAAGTTTTAAATAACTGTTTTAGTTCTCACACCAGTCACATGGCTTATCTGGAGTTTATTGTTTTAACCTAAACTCTGGGTGCCCCTATTTTCCGCACGGGCAGCTAGTAGTTTTGGTTTTGCAGATTTATATTCACAGGATCCTGGTTTACAGCTGGAATGATATGCGGAAAGCTCTGTATCCGTATATCACCTTCAGTTGTGCTTTGTATTGTTTATCCGCTGCTATGTAATTTATTGTAATCTCTGATATTTATCGAATGTAATTTATTCATTTATACTCTGTATATTCTTGTATTCTGATGGAATTGTTGTAATAGCAATGAAATGTTCTTCCGTCTGCGTTCTGATTTGTCTTGTCCTCAACGCAATCCGTGCTTTCCTTCACGGGGAAGTTCGGGTCGTGTCAGTTTGGTATCAGAGCTTTGGTTTACAGAGCTCGAGAACAAGACACATTAGAACCATACAAAAGAATTCATCAGATATTGGATTAGTAATATCCAATTAGAATGACTCGTTAGAGATAGGATCAGTAGTATCCTTGAACGAGCGTGAAGAGTGTATTTTTCAAATGAAAACAATTTTGTTTTGAAATTTAAACCATTTTAAACATATTTGATTATTTATTTATTTCGAATTTGGACAATCTAGTATATAAAGGTTTTGCATATACGCGTCATGAACGTATATTCGAAGTTTTAATATATTAGATAGATATAGAGTCACACTCTAGTCGCCCGGACATGGTCCTGATGATGAAGTATACCATCACCAGTATTTATTTTCGTGTTTCGAAGGTGTGATATCTATATATTTCCATTAGACTGGTGTGAGAACCAAAAACTTATATAGCTAGAACACATTGTTGTGAATTGGCATCAAAAACATGATTTTTTGTATATATATCAAAATTATGAATTTGAAAACTCTAATCCACTAATTGATTGATGTTTGTGTTGTTTGTTCATTTGTTTGATAATTTTTGAACCATTTAGCCTAATTGAATCAAATATTGAATTGTATTGAAAATTAGTTGCATCTGCTTGCATATACATATATATCATTGAACAGGTCATAGCAAGGAGGCTACAGCCGAAGAATAAAATTTGTTTGCCTGACAAATAGGTACATGTTTACTATAATTTACCGTTTTGTTTGGGTCATGATGATTTTATGAGCCTATTGGCTAGCCGCTTGGCTTTTTCTTTTTCTTTTTGAGATCAGAAGGCCTGTATGGCAATTTCGGGATTTTCCCGTGGCTCCCGGTGCAGGGGAGGTTATGGCGAAATTTTTCGAAAATTTAGGGTGTTAGCCAAATTTTTGAAGAATTTGAAAATTCTCAGAAACTGAAAAGTTAGAGAATGGAAGCCAGATCGAACGTAGAGTTGATTAATCAAACCACTTTCGACTTTGTTCCTTTTCGGGGACGAAAAGTTTTACGTGGGGGAGATTGTAATAACCCGGAAAATCTGGGCCAGTTTAAAATTTTTATTTTGGCAATTTTAATGAATTTTGAACATTTAAAATAGATTATTTTAAATAATATCGACGAGAAAATTTCTTTTGAATTGAATTCGAACGCGTATATATTATATACGTCGTCGTTAGAATATAAATATTTATATATAATTATAAATAGAATTGAAAATGGCGCGGTAGTTCGATAATTCGATTTCAAACTTCAATTGAATGTACCGGGTGCAAAACAATCCGGATTTTAGCGAAACAAAAAATAATGGGATCTATTTGAGAATATCTTTCCAACGAATCCGAAAAATCAAAATTTCATAGCGGGAATCAAAAGATATGTCCAGTTGAAAATTCTGAATAGTCGCTATGGAATTCAGGCCCTTAAAAATAGAAATTTTGCAAACGACCTCGGATTTCGACGAAACCACTTTTGTTGGGTCCGTGATGTTAAATTATTGCTAGATTCCAAATTTCATAATTTTTCGAATCAATATGTGAGCGTGGCAAAGGAAAACGCGTTTGACCAGTTTCAGTTGATTTTAATCGATTGGAAATTGGCCATTTTTCCAACGGTCTCAGAATTTGACGAAACTTGTTTTTTAGGACCGTATCGTCAATACGAAGCTAGTAAATATTTTTCTGGAATTTTCTAGTTAGTATGTGACCCCGGTAAATTGAAATGCGCGTTTAAATTCATATATAACTTTATATGTTCATTTTAACGGAAACTGATCGAAACGACCGAATCAACTTACGATGCATATCCCATTCTGTTCGGAATGGGGGTAAAACGCTATGGACAACAGGCGGTGGGCCTCGTTTAGAGGTCGTATGTAAAGGTCAACTTTTTGAAAAAAAAAAGAAATTTCCTTTCTCTCTCTTCCCCCTTAAACCCCTCTGGCCCCCCTTTTATTTCAAACCCGATTTCATTTAACAGAAAAAGAAAGAAAAAAATCGAATCGCGCAGGAGGGAATCGAAGCCGCCACCGACGCTCGTCCCTCCGCCCGCAGCCGCATCCTCCCCTCCCTCCATCGATCTCGCGACAGACCCTCCCCCCCCCTTAATCGTGCTGACGCGACGAAACCCCCCTTTGAAACCGCAATCCACCACCGCCCAGTCTCCGGCCAACGGAGGACTCCACCGCGCCTGCACCTGCCTCCGCCCTCCGCTCCTTCTCTCCCCTTGACCAGCGACTCCATTTTGCGAAGAAGAAGGTGATTTTTATTTTTAGTAAATCAGTTTTAATTTAATTTCAGTTTAATTAAATCGATTGTTAACTATTATAAATCAGTTTTAATCTATAGGAAGGAAAACACGCATGTCATTTGTATAGAGAGGAATGATTTTTGTCTGATTAGATTAAAAAGATCGTATTTTTAGCATTAAAAAGATTTGATTTCCTCACGATAAAAGTATGGATTTTTATCATGAGAAAGATTCGATTTTTAGAATGAAGAAGATTGAATTTTTAAAAGCGAACGGATTTGATTTTTGGCAATATGAAAATATGGTTTTTATTGATGTAAAAATATTATTTTTATAGCGATGAATATATAAAAATATGATTTTTATATTTTTAAAGTATTAAAAATATAGTCTTTACTATATAGATGATATAAAGATATGATTTTAGTTTGTGTAGAGAATTAAAAATATATTTTTTACATGATAGGAATATTAAAAATATCATCTTTATATAGGTAGCAAAATAAAAATGTGATTTTTATAGTGATGAAATTGAAAAGGTAAAATCTTTAAAAGTGAAAAGACGATATTTTTAAAATAGAAAAGATTAGATTTTAAAAATAGAAAAGGCGAGATTTTTATATCTTGAATAGCAAAGTAAAAATTCGATTTTTATATATTGAATAGCGAAGTAAAAATTCGATTTTTATATATTGAATAGCAAAGTAAAATTTCGATTTTTATATATTGAATAGCAAAGTAAAAATTCGATTTTTATATATTGAATAGCAAAGTAAAAATTCAATTTTTATATATTGAATAGCGAAGTAAAAATTTCGATTTTTACAAATGTAGAGAATACGGGAAACGAAGGGGATAAAAAGGCGAGAACGTTGGTTGAAGATTTCAATCAATGAAGAGTCGTGGTATTGGGATAGCTATTGGTGAGAATTTCTCACCTTTCAATTTCTTTTTCTAGTTATATATATATACTAGGATGCAGACGGTGTTTAGTAGCACCCGACACAATCGTCCACAGACCATGGACTTGTTTGTTTGATTGCAAAAATTGGTTAGATTATTTGATTGAGATTTGAGTTGTTTGGTGAAAAAGAATGGATTGATTGATGTGTGAATGGCGTGGGCCTTCACTAGACCGGGGATAAGGCTAGGCCTCGTCCCGTTTCTAGTATCGTGTCGTTATGCCGCCGAAATTTTCTAAAATATGTTAGAAAAATAAAAATATCATTTTTATTGTGTAAATGAACTGAATAGAAATTCATGTGTTGAAATAAAATATTTTATCGTCAAAAATATAATTTTTAACGTGGAAGTGAATAAAATAAAATATTCATTTACAAACCGGACGGTTTGTTTATGTACACCTATTTGAAGGACATTGATTGGATCGATAAATTTTACACATCGCCCAACTGCACGAATAAAATCTGTGTTTGATTGTTTGAAACCCCACATGGGTGTTGGGATGAAATTTGAAGTTCACTCATCCTGATTGATTAAATATGTCGATCGATTGATTGACAGGCTGTTATAAGCGTAGATATCTATATTTGATGCTTATACAGTGTAGTGCACTTTGGTTGATGGTTGATTATTTTTCAATGCTATTGTATACGTGTGATGTATGAAAATCCATATAATTAATATTATATGGTGATTGATTGGGCCTCATTCCAATTTAGAAAATAAAGAATATTATAAAATAAAGGTTCATGTGTTGACAGTACTCATCCGTTGAGATTAGTCATATGTTGAACGAAATATTTTAATAATAAAATTTACATCTTTATCAATATAATATAAAGGTTCATGTGTTGACTGTACTCCTCCGTTGAGATTAGTCATGTGTTGAACGAAATATTTGAAAACGAAATATTTGAAAATAGAAATATATGAAGCCGGGTTGATTAGATTGACGCCATTTAGACGTGAACGATATTTATATCGATTTTATTCATTTTTAAATGAATATTGAAAAGTGATTTCAGAATCGAATATTTTGAAATGAAATTTGAATTGAATCGAATAGAAAACAAATTTGATTTGAATTGAATATATAACGAATTTGAATTGAATTGAATAGATAACGAATTTGATTTGAATTGAATATATAACGAATTTGAATTGAATTGAATAGAAAACAAATTTGATTTGAATTGAATATATAACGAATTTGAAATGAATTGAATATATAACGAATTCGAATTGAATTGAAAACGAATTCGAATTGAATTGAAAACGAATTCGAATTGAATTGAAAACGAATTGAAATGAATTCAAATTGAATTGAAATTTGAATTGAATAGAAATGAATTTTAAAACGAATTTATAAGGGAAAAATTCAATTTTGATTTGAATTGAAATGGAAGTTGAAATTGTTTTTGAAACAAATTCAAAACTATTTATAAAATTCGTTTTAAATAGAAATCGATGAAATATATATTATATATACTATATATATATAATATAATGGCTTGAATAGAACGCGCCGCGCCGCGGCAGTTCGTGAATTTCGGCCATTTATTTCAAACGGACATTACGGGAGATCCGACCGTCGGATTCTCCTAAAACCGGAACCGTTGGGTTCGTATCGAAAAGAGATTTCTAACGAATATTTGAAATTCAAAATCTAACGGTTGGATTTGGAGATACGTCCAAATCAAATTCGAAAAAGGTCGCTGTAAGTGCAGTTCGATGGCCGTTGATGGAAATCGACTGTACGGGCCTTGATAAAATTATTAAAAATATCAATAATTTGTGTAAAATCATAAGAAATGATTTGTGAGAAATTGGGATGTAAAACTCCATATTTGAAAAGATAAAAATAGATTTTTATCGAAATGAACTAGTTTTGAACTAAAATTAAAATCCGTTTATTTTTAAATAAATAAATTAGATTTGAAATGGGTTTTAAATAGAATTGATTTGTGGGTTTATCGTGAACAGTGTTTTAAATAACACTAGTTCTTTAACCCGATAATAATTGTGAATTGATAACTTAAATTATCAAATTTGGCAAATAAGCGAGAATGGAGTATCACCAGTTTTGCTCCAAAGCGATAGTTAAATCTTTAGTTAGATTTGAACGTGAAATGGTAATTAATTTTACCGATAACACTGTGGTATTAGATATGGAGTATTACCAGTTTTGCTTCATGGGATGAATAGGTTGGAATTGGGAAATAAAATAAATAATTACTTCGGTGTGGTTGGCTAATCTCGACTAGTTTAGAAAACCATAATTTGGTTTGAAACGACATCCAAAGGAAGATTAAAGGATAAATTTTAAAGAATTTATCTTGGATAAAATTAATGGGAACCTTTCCCTAAGAATGTGATTTCGTGAATAAAAAGGATATTCTGAATTGGAATGAGGCGTATGTTGTGTTGGTGTAACATTTGTTTTTAATATACGCGGGTTGTTCGGAAAGTCCGGGTTTATACCCATTCTGAATAACCGATTCGACGATAAGTCGAAGATGAAGACGGTGGTCAAAGACCGGAAGTCTTCACATCGTTTGGATAATTACTGATGATCCTGATTGGGCTGTACACCCAAGAGGATGGAAACAGTTGGTGGTCGTCCAAACTTACATGGAGATGGATGGATATGCGAGGAAAGTGCCTCCGGTTTCGTTCAGACCCAGAACGAACTTGTAAATGGATTGTGTGTCTGACATTGGATTTTATTCTGTGTTGATTGATTTCTGTTAAATATATATCTGTTTGGCGGCGGAGAATTTATTCTCTTGCTTAACGCCCTTCTCTGAGACATACGAGCTTAGAGGTTATATATCGATAGATATCAATCACATGGCATGAATTGCCTGTGTGGCACGCTGAGTTGCATGGATCAAGGCTTCTGTTGAAAAGCAAAGTCTTGTGGTTGATGATCAAAGCACGGCCTACGTGGCGTAGCTTTGTGTATAGCGTGGATTCGCGAGCCTCACACCTCGGTATAAGTCAAAAACGGGATGAGGACCCAAGGAGTGCACGACGTTTCTTTCTAGCTATGGGTGTTGTCAGTGACCTACCAGCCCTGACATTTATATACTTTTCACCTTGTGGTTTGGATGCGAGGCGCCTCGATTATAGGTCCTATAGGGCCGGGAAACGTGTGTTCAGGAATTGCCAATCCTCTAACGTAAGTAAGGACCGACCTTGGAGGGTCCCAGGATTGCCTAGAGTGTGTAGTCCTGAGGAATTTGCTAGAGTGTCTCGAACGCGGAGAGGAGCTTGCCCCTTGCCTCGACTCATGACGGAAATCCAATTTCCAATACATGTATTTCGGCTTTATTTGTAGAGCCTAGTATGGCGACATAGTAGCATGGGATGCTATGCCGTCTATGATTTATATTTATGATTGAAATTGTTTTGACACTATACACTTATAGTATCAAATGATTTGTTTTAAACGTACCAAGCATGTTTGGCTATTATAAGGTAAAACCCTATCCTCCGGCTTGCGTTGCATTGTGTGATGGGACCTGGGTCTTATAACAGCTTCATTTTTCGAAAAAGCATTGCGTTGTTTATTCTATGCACTGGTATTCTTGGGAGGAAACCCGTTCCGTGTTATACGGCGTGGTCCCTTGAATTACTCTCTTTTAAAGTAAAGTTTTAAATAACTGTTTTAGTTCTCACACCAGTCACATGATTGATCTGGAGTTTATTGTTTTAACCTAAACTCTGGGTGCCCCTATTTTCCGCACGGGCAGCTAGTAGTTTTGGTTTTGCAGATTTATATTCACAGGATCCTGGTTTACAGCTGGAATGATATCCGGAAAGCTCTGTATCCGTATATCACCTTCAGTTGTGCTTTGTATTGTTTTTCCGCTGCTATGTAATTTATTGTAATCTCTGATATTTATCGAATGTAATTTATTCATTTATACTCTGTATATTCTTGTATTCTGATGGAATTGTTGTAATAGCAATGAAATGTTCTTCCGTCTGCGTTCTGATTTGTCTTGTCCTCAACGCAATCCGTGCTTTCCTTCACGGGGAAGTTCGGGTCGTGTCATCATGACTCCATGGGGCAAAGTGATCGTACCAGGGCTATAGCTAGTGCAGTGGAGTTGTCATGACTCCACGGGGAAGAGTGGACATAGCAAAGGATTAGTGGCTATGGATTAGTGCAGTGGAGCCATCATGGCTCCATGGGGCAGAGTGATCGTAGTAAAGAATTTGGTGATCAAAATGGTAGATATCGTATACTTTACGCACTGAGTGAGAGATGTGAGGATGATTGCTATGTTTGATGTTTGCTATCATCATGACATGCATACCCCCTCCCCATTATTCTCACACCATTTGTTAGTGTCACCTTAGAGTATTGTACGTCCTGTTGTGCTTTGGTTGCAGGTCCAGGTTCAGCTATGGTTATGTATACCTGTTATTGTTCTATTTTTGCTGCTTATTGCTCATACCAGACTTTTTTCTGACCCAGAGTTTTGTGTCTCTTCTTATTACTCTTGGTGCTCCTAAACGAGCAGACAAGACAGGTTAGCTGGTTATGCACGAGTAGATGTCCGGAGATGAGCAGGAGGCTTACACATATCATTCCCATATATTCTCCCTGTGTTGTTGCTAGTCACTACTTTGGGCATTAGTAGTGTACCTTCCTATTTTTCTTTAGAGAGAGTTTTAAAAGTTGTAATAATGATGGTCTGGATCATAAGCTGTATTTTGAATTTTCCGCTGCTATGACGGTTTAATTTTCAGCTTATGCACTATCTCACATGTTTTATATCAAGTTATGTTATTATTATATTTTGTTTCATGCGCTGTGAGATATACTACAGGTTTTTTGTTAGTCCATAGTTTCAAATTCCTTTTCATTAGCGACCGTCCTGTGCCGGTTGGACATCGGCACAGCGCATTTCATTGGAAATGTCGGCTGGTGTGGGGCGGGTCGTCACACTTGATATCAGAGCTCTAGGTTACGTAGTTAACCTAGGGAAGACATCAGGGAGAGATAGTATACGTATATGAGAGCGCGTATTTGTGATATTTTGGTTTTCAAAAGTTATATATATACTATTAGTATATCTAAGGATGAGGTCGCACTGCTCTTGTACCGCTAAGAAGAAGGTTTATCGTTTTCTCTTTGCAGATTGAACGATGAGTCGATATACGATGGGTATGGGTTCAAGGGCCAATAACGGGAATGCTCCTTATACGAGGATGATGTTCACTGACTTCATGAGAGAGATGCTTAGGGATGTTCAGAGGGCAGTTCCTAATGCTGCTAATGGTGGTGGTGCGGTAGTGCAGGCGCCTGGAGCCGATTTCGCCAAGCTTAACAAGGTTTATACTAGTCTTGGTGGGAAGCCGTTCCATGGAACGGAATCGGCTACAGATGTTCAAGATTGGCTTGATAGTTGTGAGCGCATCTTTGAGGATTTGGGGATTGAAGATGCAATGAATAGGAAGCTAGCATCCCGCCAGCTACAAGGACGGGCATTGAATTGGTGTAATGCTATTAAGGCAGCTACTCCTGAGGATCAAGTTACATGGAATCAATTTAAGGCCCGATTCAGTGACAAGTTTATCCCAACTGCTCAGAAATTAGAATTATTTAGGAAGTTCTTGGAACTTAAGCAGAATGGCAGGGCAGTCTCGGAGTACATTGCTGAATTCGATACCTTATCGATATATGGGTTATCTCTTATCGATACTGCCGAGAAAAAGAATGAGAAGTTCATAACAGGCTTAGATCAGTACTTAGGGGAAAGGCTTATAGACCATATTGATGAGACTTTTGAATCGATTATTGGGAAAGCATTAAGATCAGAGAGCCTTTATCCTAAGCCCAAGTAAGGTCGTTATTGCATCTACAGGAGAGCCAAAGTCGCAAGCAAGCGATGGAGACAAGAATAATTTGTAGAATAAGAGGAAACAAAACCATGCTAAGGATGGTCAGAAGAAGAGTAAGAAAGATATAGAGTGCTTTAGCTGTGGCAAGAAGGGCAATTATGTTAAAGAATGTCGAGCAAAGCCAGTGGACAGGAAGTGCTTCAATTGGGCCAAGTGGGACATCACAAGGATAAATGTCCACAACCTCCTAAAGAGAAGCAGATTGTGAAAGCATATGCTATTAATGTTGTTCCGTCTTCGTCGAATGCCCTAACTGCGGCGGAGAAAGGAAAGAACGTCGTCATTCAAGGTATGCTTTCTATTTATGATGTTCCTGTTCGAGTATTGTTTGATACTGGGGCTTCCCATTCCTTCATATATAGTGACCTGGTGATAGGTTGGGATTGGAACCCGAGATAGTCGATAGACCTTTAGTGATGACGAACCCAATTGGTGGTTCGACTAGCCTTAGTATGATTTATCGAAATTTGGTCTTATCGGGTCATGGATGTATGTTTGCTTATGATTGCTTTGTTTTGGGCTTTACTGGGTTTGGAATTATTTTAGGAGTCGAATGGCTCCAAAGATACGGGGTGGTGGTAGACTGTGAGGGACTTTCAGTGATTATTAGAGCGGATGATGGGCGGAGATTAGTGTTTGGTGGCCCACCTAGTGATGAGGTGATGACTAGTTTTCTAAATTCCCTCGACATTCCGCAGGATGAGTTATCAGGGGTTCCCATTGTTGGCCAGTATCCGGATATCTTCGAGGAAGTGACCGAATTTCCACCACACCGAGAGATTGAGTTCCGTATCGATTTAGTGAAAGATGCCAGACCTATAGTGATGCCACTTCGTTGTATGGCACCAAGGGAACAGCGAGAGCTCAGGGTGCAAGTAAGCGATCTTTTAAAGAAGGGATTTGTCCGAAGAAGTGTCTCCGAGTGGGGTGCACCAGTTGTATTTGCCGCTAAGGCAGATGGTTCCCTTCGTTTATGTGTGGACTATTGCGAGTTGAATAAAGTGACTAGGAAGAATAAGTATCCTCTTCCACGGATAGATGATTTGTTTGATCAACTGGAAGGACCAAGAGTGTTCTCCCAGTTGGACCTCGCGACAGGATTTCATCAGCTCCGAGTAGCAGCTGAGAGTATTCCTAAAAAGGCATTTCAGACGTCGTCTAGATTTTATGAGTGGTTGGTCATGCCATTCGGGTTGACCAATGCACCAACATATTTTGTGGATCTTATGAATAGGGTATTCAGAGATCAATTGAATAAGTTTGTTCTTGTGTTCGTAGACGATATCTTGGTTTACTCGAGGACAGAGGAAGAACACAAGGAACATTTGAGGATAGTTATGAAGGTGTTGAGAAAACACCAATTGAAAGCGAATTTTTCTAAGTGTCACTTCTGGAGGAGGGAAGTGAGATTCTTGGGTCATGCTGTTTCAGAGTATGGTATTGCCGTGGACCCTATGAAAGTGGCTACGGTACAAGATTGGTCTACGCCCAAGAATGCAATAGACGTGAGAAGTTTCTTGGGGTTAGCTGGATATTATCGTAATTTCATCTAGGACTTCTCCAAGATAGCAGCACCGTTAACTCAATTGACCAAGAAGAACCAAGCTTTCGCTTGGGAAAGAAGGCGCGAGGATGCATTCAAGAGCCTAAAGGAAAAGTTGACATGTGCACCAGTATTAGTTATTCCTAAAGGGAATGAAGAGATGACGGTATACACGGATTCCTATGGTACCGAACTAGGTGCTGCATTAATGCAAGGAGGTAGGGTCGTAGCTTACGCTAGTTAGCAACTGAAACCGGATGTGAAAAGATATCCTACCCATGATTTGGAATTGGCAGCGATCATATTCGCGATGAAGATGTGGGGACATTATCTCTTGGGAGAAATATTCGAGGTTTTTACTGATCATAAGTCGTTAAAGTACCTTTTCTCCCAGAAAGATTTAAACCTCCATCAGTAGAGATGGTTAGAATTCTTAGCTTCCTATGATTTTGATGTCGCATATACACCAGGAAAGGGCAATGCGGCAGCCGATGCATTGAGTAGGAGACATGCCAGTTTAGGGGCTATGTTTCTTGAATGGAAGCAACTGGAGTTTATCGCGGGATATGATTTCAGACTTAAGTGCGAATTGGATCCCGAAATGTTAGCAAGTTTGACAATTAGACCCACTTTGATTGAGCGGATTGGTTCCAGTCAGAGGAACGATCTATGGGCTTGATCGAGAAGGATGGCTTCGAAAGAATGGGAGACTGGTTGTAACCAGTGTCAATGGATTGAGAGATGAAGTTCTTAGAGAATGTCATCACTCAAAACTGACTATACACCCGGTGGTAACAAAATGTATCGGGACATGAAGCAGACCTACTACTGGGAAGGAATGAAAAGAGACGTTGGGAAGTTTATATCCAAATGCATGAACTGCCAACTAGTTAAAGTTGAGCAAAAGAAGCCTAGTGGGTTGTTGCAACCATTAGAAATTCCCGAATGGAAATGGGAACAAGTCTCAATGGATTTCATTGGTGGTTTACTAAGAACTAGATCAGGTCATGATAGCATTTGGGTGATTGTGGACCGATTGACCAAAAGTGCAAGATTTATACCTGTCAAGTCGACCAGAATGGTAACTAAGCTAGCAGAACTGTATCTGAAGTGGGTAATGATATTTCATGGAGTACCTAAAGGCATTGTGAGTGACTGGAATCCGTTATTTACTAGTGAGTTTTGGAAGAGCTTACAAGAGGCTTTAGGATCATAATTACATCTCCATACCGCATACCATCCTCAAACCGACGGTCAAACGGAGAGAGTGAATCGTATATTAGAGGATCTCTTGAGAGCTTGTATATTAGATTTTGGAGGATCATGGGATGACCATTTTCATCTAGTGGAGTTCGCATATAATAATAGTTTTCAATCCAATATTGGTATGGCTCCATTTGAAGCTTTGTACGGAAGACCGTGCAACTCACCATTATGTTGGCAAGGAACTGGTGAGAAATTCGTGCTTGGGCCAGATGTAATAAGAGAAACCTCAAAAAAGATCAAGGTTATCCAACAACGAATGAAGGCTTCCCAAGATATGCAGAAGAGTTATGCTGATAAAAGATGAAGAGACTTGAAATTCTCCATTGGCGACTTGGTGTTTATCAAGATTTCTCCGTTAAAGAGCGTGATTCGATTTGGTAGGAGAGGCAAGCTAGCACCAAGGTTCATTGGCCCATTCCCAGTTCTCGAACAAGTTGGGAATTTAGCATATAAAGTTGGATTACCAGACAAGATGGCAGGAGTTCACAATGTATTTCATGTTTCCCAGTCAAGAAAGTTCATGCACGACCCCAATATGACTATTTCACCGGATCAGTTGGATGACATCGAAGTAGAACCCAAAGCGGTTGGGAATCGCAGGCCGATCCGTTTTGTCGAGTACGATACGAAGAAACTTCGAACGAAGGTGGTGAAACCGCTCAAGGTTCAGTGGCGTGATAACGAGCATGACTATACTTGGGAAACAGAGGAGAGCATAAGGGAGTCGTATCCAGAACTCTTTGCCTAGTAAGATTTTAACTGCGATTTAGCAATGCTAGGATAGACTTGTTGTGTTATTATGTGCATTTGACTGTTTGTAAATGGTTGATAAGCATGCCGGATCCATTATATGTTTTGGTTAAGGAATTTTGGGGGCGAAATTTCTTAATGGGGGGGGGGGGGGGAGAATGTAACGACCCGCATTCTACGCATCGGAGGATCATAGAATATTTATTTCATTTTCATACGAGGTTTTATAGTCGTGTAACTTTGGGGAACGACTATTGGGGTCATTTTCAATGTTCACGATTTTTGTCGGATTTTAAATGACTGTTTTGCCCCTGGCGAATTTTCTTTCGCCTATAACTTTTGATTGATAAGGTGTTTTGACCTGAAACCACTTCTATTAGATTCAGATGATGGTTTACCTTTTCATAGAGTGGTCACATTTGCCAAACGGACTTACCGTTTGGGAGATATGTCTGGAACAAGGTTTGGAAGGTGAAAAACAGCTGAACCGGGCCTAATTAGGGTAACTAGCATACGGGCCTATAACCTATTTCGAGATTAGGGTTATGGGGAGGCTGATAGGGTTAGGGAAATCGGTTCTTATCATTTTTCTAGCCGCCATTTACATCCTCGAAACCCTAGCAATGGCCCCCACCTTCTAAATCACTCCCAAATCACTCACTAATTGCGTATTAGCTTAATCTACACCAAATCAAGGAAGATTAGTGTCAAATCAGAGTTGGAGCTATTGTATTGTATTGGAAAACGCGCCCAAATAGTAGAGTTTCAGATCTAAAGTTTTATTTGTGGCTAAGGTGAGTGATGTGCATTGTTTTTCACTAATTGCGGCTAATTAGGGGCGATTAGTGTTAATTAACGAAATTATGCATTATAAAAATCTGGAAAAATATGTAGCAATTCATAAATAATATTTTATGCCTTTGATAGAAGTTTGGGTTAATTTGGACATGTTTTGCTACTCGTATGGTTAAATCATGATTAGGGGGATTAAGGGGAAAACATGGGTTTTGGGTATGTTTGATCCATATTAGCATGTTATATTGTTGTTTTGGTGTTCATGGTTGATTACACATGTTTCAATTACTATATGGTATGCTTTTTGAATGTATAGCAAAGTTAGAATGGTTGAAAACGCCATCGTATGGCGTAAATTGCTTGCTGGAAAAAGTTGCAGAAATTGGTCAGACCAGCCCGTTCGTGAGCAGGCATCACGACGCCGATCGTGACCACCTCCATGAACCGGAATGATGTGTAACGAACCGCCTTTGTTCCCACGACCAGGAGATCACGAGAGGACCAGAGTTGTACGAGCCCGAACCACGAACCATGGTGACGACTCATGAACCGAACCAGAGCACCACGAGCCGAGTTGGAGACCACGACTCGACCATGATGCCACGAGCCGGCTGAAGGACCACGAACCAGGAGGAAGGTCATGACCCGAGCTCATTATCACGACCAGGGAAGGATTCACGAGTGGACCCCACGACCCAAAGGTAGTCCACAAGCAGGACTCACAAATCGATGCTACGAACCAACATGGATGACCATAGACCGACGAGTTATGAACCGAGGAGCTGAAGAGTCACGAACCGGGGTGAAGACCAAAACCTGAGATGCAAAGGTAGTCCAAATAGGAAGTTAGAACTCAGGATCCAGATGGGAATCAACGAGTTAACTTCATGAATTGGATTTTGATGCGGGACATGTGCAAAGGAGTTATCGATGTCTATAGCTTTGACTCACCACCGAGAGACAAATATTGGCTATGGATCAGTGCAGTGGAGTTGTCATGACTCCTGTGGGCAAAGTGATCATAGCAGGGCTATGAGCTAGTGCAGTGGAGTTGTCATGACTCCACGGGGCAGAGTGGGCACAGAAAAGGATTAGTGGCTATGGATCAGTGCAGTGGAGCCGTCATGACTCCATGGGGCAGAGTGATCGTAGTAAAGAATTGGGTGATCATAGTGGCAGATATCGTATACTTTACACACTGAGTGAGAGATGTGAGGATGATTTCTATGTTTGATGTTTGCTATCACCATGACATGCATACCCCCCTCCGCATTATTCTCACACCATGACATGCATACCCCCTCCCCATTATTCTCACACCATGTGTGAGTGTCACCTTGTGCTAACTCTTTGGTTGTAGGTCCAGGTTCAGTTATGGTTATGTATACCTTTTATTGTTCTGTTTTTGTTGCTTATCGCTCATACCATACTTTTGGCTGACCCAGAGTTTTATGTCTCTTCTTATTACTCTGGGTGCTCCTAAACGAGCAGACTAGAGACAGGTTAGCTGATTATGCATGAGTAGATGTCCGGAGACGAGCAAAAGGCTTACATGTGCCATTCTCCCATGTGTTGTTGCTGGTCGCTGCTTTGGGCATTAGTAGTGTACCTTCCTATTTTGCTTTAGAGAAAGTTTTAAAAGTTGTAATAATGATAGTCTGGATCATAAGCTGTATTTTTAATTTTCCGCTGCTATAATGGTTTAATTTTCAGCTTATGCACTGCCTCACCTGTTTTATATCAAGTTATGTTATTATTATATTTTGTTCCATGCGCAGTGAGATATACTACAGGTTCTTTGTTAGTCCATAGTTTCAAACTCCTTTTCATTTGTGACCGTCCCGTGCTGGTTGCACATCGGCACAACGCATTTCATTGGAAATGTCGGCTGGTGTGGGGCGGGTCGTCACAGTGAAACAAACGATCTTTTTACTGCCTTAATGAATTGGCATTTTTCTTCCTTTTCCATTATCATCTTTGTTGCCAAAACACTAATTTAAATAGTTCTAAACGGTGAGTCCATGCTATAGACGTACTCTAGGTTCTCTATACTGAACTAAAATAAAATCATGTAATAAATGACCTGTGTAAAGTAGCAAAATATACATGTTCCTTGCGACAGTAAACATAATATACATAAACATGTGGAAAAATGATATCATTGCCATTTAAGTCAACAACAAATGCAGTATTGATAGCTCCTTCTCCGTGAATTTTCAAGGTTGATGACCGTCTGACAACATATAGTTTACTACTAATAAGTTAACTAATCATTAAGAAGTTTTCTACTTATGGCGATAAAAAGCCTAGAATCAACAACACATACAACATTAACAAAACCAACATCATGAGAAAAAGGCATAAAAATATACGGCTATAAAGTCCATCCCCTTGAGCCATGATACATAGCCTTTTCTATCAAATCAAATATTAAATCCACATAATTTGAAAGTGAAATCGAAACTGGAGGCATGAAATAAAATCAAAATGCTTACCACTACTCAGAAAAAGCATGAAATCAAAACTGAAATCAAATACTAATTGTAAATCGAAATTGGCAAAAGATAATACCTAATAAAGTAATAATGTAATCAAATTCGAGTCGTTTTTGTTTCTCTTCTTCTTTTCGAAATATGTAATCATCATGGAATGTTTGAATCGTAATTGGGGTTCTCTTTTTTCTTTATAGTGCGAAAATGAAAATAAAGCGTGTAACGAGGAAAATAAGAAACATTGTTAGATGGGTATGGGATCAGGGTAAAAGCGGTCATAATTTTTTATTTTTATATGCATCTATTTGAAACTATTTGCTTCAAAAGTATGCAATCGATGCAAATTAATATACTTGCGTCGTTTATCAACATTGGCGATGCAATCAAAATCATTTGCTTCTGCTTGTTTGCTCGAAAATGATGCACAACCAACGACTTTATTTACCTCTGCTTCCCCTTTGCCAATTGCTTCAAAAGTTAAGGGGGAACCGACTGACTCAACTAATGTTATTCACATCAGTTGTTTGTACAACTGACACAACTGAGGCGATGCAACAGACTTGTTTTGTAGTAGTGCAACGGACAACGCATGACTGACCACCCATTTCTCTTGAGTGTATCGAATATATTATCACCAACAGTTGGCGCCAACATAACTGTTCCCTGGAGATACAGAAGTGAAAGAAGAACAATTGAATATTTTTCTAGATGGTGATAATACAGCCTAATATGAGTGACCCACTAAACCATGCTGCCTACCCAGTTTTTGTCAATTCTCGGTTGATGATGCTTGAGGTTATAATTACCTTTTAAAACATCTTTTCACCATTCACTTTGAATGCCACATTGTCAAATCTGCCAGGAAATCACAAAATGATTTCCACAAAATACTTTGGGTGTTAAGCAAAAGAAGTTTCCTTTTTGGCGACCAAAATCAGTACGTTTAAAGAAATCAACGTACGTGACCCTTTTGGAAATACTCTGTCAGACATCCATCCACACAAGTTGTCCTGGGACTGGACAAATCGAAGGCACTCTCCTACCACATCCTAGGAATCATCCTATGGATCAATAGAGAGTAATACTTGCAATCCGTAGATTCCAATCACGATAGAATTACTGTCAAAATATCTTTAGGGATCAGTTAGAGAATTCAAAAAGTACTTCTTCCACTCATGAAGATTTGCGGTCTTCAATTGATCCATCTAAATCAGCATCAAATATCTTCTTCGTTTACGTATTATCTGGTTCGGAATGGTTTTCGAAAATAAATTTAATCCTCGTATTTCCATACCAACAACGCATTAAGCCAGGTTTGATAGTCGGTTATGAACTATCAAATAAACAACCATAAAAAAATAAAATGGAACCACTGATTAAGTACACAGCGTCACTTGGCCTTTTTATTTCTTCATTCGTTAATCGAAACCTTCAAATCTCTCAACATTTGATACACAGCTGTTTACTTCTTATTTCAAAAATAAAATTTATACTCAAAACCTTTCGAATTATATTTTATAACACCATCCTCTCTCTTTGGAAACCTTATTAACATCTTAACCATGTTTTCTTAATTTAAGTATTAAGTAAATTGTGATTTAAAACCTTTTTCATTAACTTAAATAATCTCGAATACATTATATACAAGCCTTGATTCTGTTATAAATAGAACCCTTTAATAAACTTCTGATATGTTTATTTCAACCCCATTTTAGTTAAATCAAGATTAAACCTCGTCTCTTATTTAACATAGAGAATTTAGATTGCATCTTTATAACTTAACTTGCATGACCACTTTAATTCAAATGCGAGTTTCCATTTTGATCGCTATTCCATACCTTCATCAATCCCTAACCGTAAATCAACAAGAAAACAATTCCCTAAATATCAACCCTGAAGGCCAAAACCAACATCAGATCAATACTCAGAAAATCATTTAACTCAACCGATCCCCGGTTAGGTTCCAATTCATTAATTTCATATCTTGGAATTTTATTTCATTCATAAGTCATTTCTAAGAACTCGTTTTTACTAATTAAAATCATTTACACCACCACATTCAATAAACTCGGTTTTTAACAATTTTGTTCAACGTGGATTTTATAAAATAGAATTTCAATAAGAATTCAATTTAAATTTCAATTTAAACTTAACTTGTATTACTATTTAAATGAATTTGCTTAAAAATATTATTTAACTACAAATAGGCCTTATAGTTTCATAAACCTCCATTAATAAAATTTAAATTCCAATATTACCACTTTGATTATTATTAAATAAAAAATAATCAACTTTCAACATTTATAAAAAGAAAAAATGGTCAACCTCACCATTAACTATTTCCCTTAAACTAACAAACCAATTTGAAAATCAATTTCAGTTAACGAAGTTGACTTGGTCAACTTTAAATATGATTAGCTCGTTAATCGATTCTAATTAGTCTGTTCATTTAAACTAATTAATAATATAATTAATTTAAATAATATCATTTACTTTGATTATTATTAAATAAATAATGATCAATTTCAATATAATTCCACTTTAATTTTTTCTTAAAAATAATTAATCTGTTTATTAATCGTTACTTTAATTTCTGCTCGATTGCTTATCAATCTCATTAATCTTAATAATTTGTTTTATAAAACCATTTAATAACTATTAAATAATTAGTATTTTAATATTTATTTCCTTTTATAAACTTTCATTCAAAATAATATTTTTCAAAATTTGTCTTCAGTTATAAAACAAATCTTATAACTTCATTTCTAACGATTTATCTGACATAAAATCAATCTTTAATAAAAGATGTATATTTAGGCCATCTGTTATTAATTTCTCAACCAATACTACCCATGGGTTAATAACAAAAACAAACGTTTAATTTGGATTCAACAATCAATAATCAATAAGTAATCCAATCATATTCGTTAACCAATTCATATAACGACAACATGAAACTAATAGATAAATATGAGGAATCAAGTTGAATCCCTCCAACATGTTTTTCACTACATCCAAATAGGTTACCTCAAATAAATCAATCCATCCAATTATCCGCTATAATAAACACGAATAATTAATTCAACTGATAATGGTTAACTAATAATAATAATTCAAGCATCCAATTTAATTTTATACGTTTATATTATTATAAACGTAACCAACAAGGTAAGTTACCTCAATTGGAATTAATCGTTAAAAATAACGATTGGGTTAGATTAAATTAAATGAACGTTTAATTTGAACAATTTATATAAAAATATTCAGCATATATCCAAACAATCTCCAATAATTAGCAAACATAGCACACAATCATTTATCCCGATTTATATAGAATATAAGTGGGCCAATTGAGTGAGTTATACTCACCTTGGTTTAGTTCTATTGTTAAAACGGCTTATTTTAACTAAATTAAAAAAAACGATTAATTTAATTAAAAATTACTGTTGTTTCCAATCCTGATCAAATAAGTTCCATCTCGTAGCTTGCGTTCATAGCGTTCAAATGAGGTCGACCGTGCGCAATTTTGATTACATACGGGAGAGATATTAAGTTAATACATATACAGAATAAATTAATTAAATGAAAATTTAATTTTAAATATAATTGGGCCCTTATCCAACATACATCTGCCCGTCACCAAATTTTAATAGCCACGAACTTGTGTTGCATAGTTGTTTCCTCTTCCTCCATCGATATCTCCCTAAAGCACCATTCGCATATCACCATGCATGCTAAAATATTGAAACCACACATTTCTTCATGAACCACCAATATAATTATACCAAGCGATTTCCCACCTCATGCGTGACTCGCCAAATGCCATTTCCTTTCCTCCGATGACCTCCGGCGCTAACTGCTTCGAACGGCCCTTCCCAGATGCGACATATTTCGTGCCCAAATTTTACGAAAAAATCACCATTTGCGCTTTGTATTCCACTGATCACAACTCTACTCTTGAATTCGTGCATAACTCTCTATATCTCGATATAATTGTAAACCTAGATTGTGACTACTGAAGTCAAACAGCGTCGTTCAGCAATTCAAGATGATGGATAAGTAAAGCTCTATATTAGGGGTTCATCACCATTAGTTTCGTGATTTTAAGGTGAGTATATGATTTCTTTTAAAATCGTAGAAGCTTACAAATTAAAACTTCCTTCACCGTACAAAAAGAAACAAAGACGACGAAGTCACTATATATAATGCGAGAAGCTTTGCAAGCACGAAAATGAAGATTTAGGCATCACGCAATAGCCTTGGAACGCATGGCATTGGATGGTAGGTATGCATTTTAGTTGTTGGATGGTTGTTTCGTTCCTTCACTTCCATTGATTTGATTTATCAGGTTTTCAGGGTTTTAGGGTAGGTTAGGCAAAAAGAATCAGGGTGTACGTGAGTTAGGCAGCTGAAAATATTAGGGAGATAACATGTGCGTGAGTTTGTCTTAAGGTAGGTTTGTACTATACTTAAGGCTTAAGTATATATTTAATATATATTTATTTTTGCTTAAGGTATTAGTCTTAAGTTTGCTGCTGTTAATTTAATTCCTATCGTTATTTAACATTGCATGTTAAACATATGCATCGTCACACTCGATTTTCAAATGCAACGAAAATAAATATACTGCTACATCTTGATGTCCGGGTGCAATGAAATTAATTTCATTGAAATCTGATTTTGTTTGCACAACGACGTTATTTTAATTTCAATTAATTTATAAATTCACTTTTAAGTATCGCAAACTCACAAAAAACTCTAATTGGCTCCAAACTGGAAATCTAGCAATAATTAGCTATACGTATTCCAATTAAATTCGTTCATCGAAAACAGAGGTCGCTTGAAAATTAGCTATTTATAAGGCTTTTATAATGTCGATAAAAATATAATTTTAATTCCAAAACAAATAAATTCAATAATAATAAATTATTATCCAAATAAAATAATATTAGCTTCAAACTCAATTATTATGGAATTATAACACAACATTAACATTTTTGAGTTAAACAAAATCCAAATTATATATAAAAACCCTTTTTAATTTATTAAATAAACTTTATAATTTGTAAACGATTCCATAGGGACAATTTTAAATTTTGATTTGATCATAACTCGCAATATATAAAATAAAATCTTGATTTTTCCTTTTCATTAGAAAATTATAATCTAGTAGATTCAAATGTTTCCTGTTTCATAGAATCCCAATTTATAATAGGTTCTATATATTTAATTGAAGTTCAAAACTCAATATTACTAACTACCGCGACATTATGAGCTCATTTTAAATTGAATATATAATTAAATGTTCAATTGTCGTTTTATTAATAAATTCTATAATAAAAAACCATAAATATTCCAAATATAATATTTAAAACAAGTTTAAATGTTCGAATCTAAATGATCGAAAAATTCGGGTCATTACATTCTTCTCCCCTTAATAGAATTTCATCCCCGAAATTACTAAGTAAGAAGAATGATCCAAACCCAATTATTTCAAAATACTTATTTAAAAATATTATCAAAGATATATAAGTCTTAAAATTTTACGAAAAATTCGTCAGCACTTCCTCTGCACGGTTCGATCGGAACAACTATTAATGCCACTCTGGGACTCTCATCGATCAAAAGAAAATAAAAGCCAAACGACTATTCAACTTAGGGGTATAAAACTAATCATCCAATCAATATAATATTTAAGGTTTACCCATTTGTCGGGCAACCAAACTTTAATTACAAAGCACAACAACAAATAGCTCTTCCTTTTCTCCCAACCTACACTTAACTTGATATAATGCAAATAGCCATTACAAGGTTAAATTATTTAGTTTTATTTCATATTTGATTCTATTCAAATTCATCAGCTTTTAATACATTTAATTATTAATGAATTTTATATTCACCCAATCTGTTATTGAATAAACAAACAAGGCACAATAAACATAAACAAATCATACCATATTTAACTCAGTTTCAAGTTAAATTCTGATTTATTTAATTTCATATTAAAAATTCTTATTCATAAATTCTACGTGTGAAATCCTCTTTTGTTCATAATAACCATTAAAATTTATAATCCAATTTGAATTCATCCAGATCAGTAAACAAACCAAAATTCCAATAGCTTGATAAAATTATTTCTTTTTTATACAAAAATATAGTTAGGGAAAAATTATTTCATTTACCTTGTGTTTGAATAAAAATGGCTAAAACACCAAAGGTGTGAAATCGCACTTCACCAAACTGTATGCAAAATGAAAATGGGGCCACAAATGCAAATATAAGTAAAAAGTGGGAAGAGGTAAGTAAGAGACAAGGAGTTTTTATAATGGTTTGATATAGGAATGATCTACGTCCACTTTTGAAGTGTTCTTCATTATCATGGAGAAAATTACATATATCATCATCTCATACATCTCAATTATTACACTTGATCACTCTTTACAATGATTTTCCACCTTTTGCTCTCTTTTTGCTTTAAATCTCACTTGAATTCGAGAAGGAACGGATCAGATCTTGTGATTAGATAATTTTCCTTGATTCCCTCATGAGAATGGTGTTAGATCCATGCTTTAAAGAGGAGCAATGGCGGTTGGAGATCACTTAGACTGAATTGGAGTGAGAACTCATGGTGTTTGGGGAAGTTGAGATCCACTTGATGTTGGAGGAAGTAGGAGTGAACTTAGGAAGCCATTAATAGAGCTTGAGAAGCTTTAAAATGGTAGAGAAATGATTTGGGCAGCCCTTTGGGGTCCAAGAATCGGTCCCTTGAAGTGTGCTGAAATGGGGTATTTATAGGAGAAGTTTGGATCAGGTGGAAAAGTTGTAATTATGGTGTATCAGGTTTGGGTCGAGCGTAAGGGTATTTACAGAAATGCCACTGGACAGCTGGAGCCAGCTGTGCACAACTGGCATTACCGACCCTAAAAAGCATGGACGACCAACCCTAAAAAGCAATGATGCGCGACCCATATTTGTGGACATGCGAAGGACCCATGTATTAAAGCTTGTGAACGACCTCTGTATAAAGTAGTTAGTGCTTTGTACCATTCGAGTGACTGTTCTCCCATATTACAAATTTTCCATTGCTTTTACATTCCTATTTGTACTGGAGCCGCCTTTTCCTCATTACGTAGCCATATATACTTTATCCTGCCATTCTCATTTCAATTGCAGGCTACTGTTCGAATTGGTGTTTAAGAATTACACTTCTGCCACTCAATTATATTTGTTGTTCGACCTTGGTGTACATGCTCGACCAGGAGTTGATGTTGAGTTGCTCGATCCTGGAAAGATGAAGCTGCTCGACCCTGGACCGATGAAGCTGCTCAACACGGTTGTTGAGACATTGCTCGACTAGAGCTTGCAAGTGGTGCTCGACTAGGACCGCAGGGACTGCTCGACCCCAAGACCACTGCTTGACCATCTTGAGCTTCAGAGGTGAGTGAGCCTTGCTTTTGGCTGCTCTATTCGACCACTAATTAGTGTCGGAGTGAATGACCAGCATGGGTAATTGATTCTTGTATTCATGTTTCTGCCATGATTTTGTAATATGCTTACTTGCACTTAAGGTGTCTGATACAATGTCCGAATGAGCTTTTAGCCAGTTAACATTTGCCCCTCGAAGCTTGTATTTTTCGTTTCCGAGAAATGCGGGCTTCGAACTGAACTCTGTCAATCTTTCGTTGAAACTCAGTTGTAGCTTGTTAGCTGAATTCATATGCTCCATGTCATATTTCCTATAATTAAAACAAGCGATTGCACGATTTGGACATATACTTCACCATCGACTGTCCATATCTATAGTGGATTAGTTAATCATTAAAAATGAATTACAGCAAATTTATATTTTGAATTGAATAAAGTGTTTGCACAGGACTTGCTTTGCCCAACCATTTATAACTCGTCGAATATTGTTTGCACAAACACAATATTCTAATTCGAATTGGCATTAACGCTTAAAATCAACTAATCGACTAAAGCCGACTGTGGATTTCAAACCTTATTGTCTTAATGACTTATATAATAATACATGACACTTCCCATTTGGGAAATGCATATATGTGATTCATTTTCTACTTCCTCTTTGAGAAGCTTTGATATCTGTGCACCTATTTAAGAGGTTGTAATTAATCTTCATTATGGGAAGTACTTTGAATTTGATACCCCTGCTTGGGCTAAAGTCTAACACTCGTCATGTTTGATATTTTCAGACATTACACAAGTTAATTGGGTTAAACTAGAACTTCGTCTACAACCCAGCTTGGTTAATTCACTCATTCGAAACTTTCATCGCTCGATTATACTGATTAATTCAAACGTCGCTAAATTCAGAAGGAATGTCCCCAGAAAGGACTTTAGTTGGAACCCCAATGTTTGTCATTTTCAGATCAGGTGCTTCCTGATGTTGGCGATCAATTGGGTGTCCCCGAGAGGACTTTGAATTTTGTGCCCCCGCTAGGGGAGGTCTTAGGATTTAATGCCCTTGCTCGGGGAGGACTTATATTTGGTGCCCAATAAACTGTCGTGTCTGAAATGATCAGATGTCACGTGAATTAATCGGAGGTCAGACATTCTTCACATTTGAAATAATCAGATATTACGCAAATGGATTTTTATTCTTCACATCTGATTTTATCAGATGCTACACAAATAGTTTTCGTTCTTCACATTTGGGGATACCAGATGCTACGCAAATGGTTTTTCATTCGTTACATCTGGGGATTCCAGATGCTACATAAATGGTTTTAATTCTTCACATCTGGGGATTCTAGATGCTACACAAATGGTTTTCACTCTTCACATTTGGGGATTCTAGATGCTATGCAAATGATTTTCATTATTCACATCTGGGGATTCTAGATGCTACGCATATGGTTTTCATTCTTCACATCCGGGGATTCCAGATGCTACGCAAATGGTTTTCATTCTTCACATATGGGGATTCCAGATGCTACGCAAATGGTTTTCCATTCTTCACATTTGGGGATTCCATATTCTACGCAAATGGTTTTCATTCTTCACATATGGGGATTCCAGATGCTACGGAAATGGTTTTCATTCTTCACATCTGGGAATTCAAGATGCTACGCAAATGGTTTTCATTCTTCACATCTGGGGATTTCAGATGCTATGTAAATGGGTCTCTTTCTTCACATCTGGGGATTTCAGATGCTATGCAAATGGTTTTAGTGGATGTTATATCGTTTAATGGGGAGGTCATTGGTCCCTTTGTCGGATGCTTGACTTGGCAGGGTGTTTCGATTTAAGAACTGAAGCTCTGAACCTTTCACTTAGGGAAGTGTCCCTTTGACAAAAGTTACAGCTCCCGTGTTTGTTTGCTGTGGCACTTGTTCGTTGTTTAGATCTTTGCGACTTTTCCATTCACTTTTCAAGTCAGTGTTTTTTTCTTTCTATTTTTACATTTGTGCATGTTGATATTTACGACATTTAGCTCTTGAACTAGCATTGTTGGGGTCGCGATGTTACGGGAACAAGCGCTCAACAGATGGCCTGCAATATGGAATCATCTTTTAAGAAAGTTTTGATTTGAGATATAGTTTTGAAAGCAAGAAATTCATTCAGACAGATACGCTCTTAGTCGTAGAGCTAATGTTCAGTGCATCACTTGCAGATTATTACAAACTGTTTACAAGAAGTCCTGAATACAACTAAAAGTCAAACATGAAGTAAAGCATGAAGTAAAGCATGAACAAAAGTAGGAAATAGAGCATGAAGTAAAGCAGTGGCGATGTTGATCGCTTATTCCAAGCCATTGAAATTGGAGCACAATCAATGGTTATCAGTTAATAATCAGCCTTGGATTGGTTTAAGCAGAAGCTACGTTGCTTGGATCAGACTGATCATTTGATGCCCTTGCCCCTGGGGAGTTGCAGAAGGATTCATAGTTTGCGGATTCATTACATATTGCTGTAGCCTGTTTTTCCTAATCAATTCCTCGATGAGGTTCTTCAGGTGCCGTCATCATTAGTCTTATGATTAGGCTGATTATGAAATCTGCAAAACTTTCCCGAGTTTGCTGCTTTATCGCTTATCGTTATCGGATTTGGCTCGACATACTCTTCAGAATTCTTTGTTTCAAGATAGATATTTTTAGGAGTGTCATTCAAAGGCGTCGGCTCTGATGATTTGAAAAGGCGAGACTTCTTATTAGCCTTGTTGTTGTTCCCGTTACTGGCGCGCTTCCGCCCTTGAGTATTCTTCTGATTATATTGGGTAGCAACATTTTTGGGAGCTTCAAGAAGAGGGTTAGCATCAATAATCTGAAGAGGTATAGGATTAGTGTCGACTCTCATGTACTTCTCGGCCTTTTTGTAGAATTTCTCAAGTGTGTTCCGTTCTTTCATTTTAATCCATCTACCGAATTCGCTCTTCTCATTTATGGCGCCGATTAGAGACATGAGGATTATGCAAGGTTCTGGATTTCTCACTTTGGACAAAGCAACATTGCATCGAATGAGAATTTTTTTAGGGAATTTCCCTGAATTCTGCTTCATTGCTGAAAGTGTTATAGCATCCTTGGCTTTGGTAGCATACAGGCGGAACTATTCCTTGAACTTTTTGGTCAAGTCAGAGAATCGGTCTACGGACTTAGGTGGTAGCTTTGTGAACCATAGTGATGCAACACCTTCTAAGTAGAGGAAAGCATGTGCATCTCATCTCATCAGTCGCCTTAGTTGCACTCATATGCCACTCGTATTTGAACTGAAAGTAGTTAGGATCAACAAGGCCGTTGTACGGAGGCAAAGTTGGAGGGTTGAACTTCTTTGGAAATTCTGCTTCAAAGATTCTTTCGATGAACGGAGTCCTATCGGGAGAGAAGTCCCATTCTCTTTCATTGCCATTGCTAGCTTGATTTCTCTTCATGATTCGTTCTATCATATCAGAGATGTATTCTTCAGTGTTATGCCGCTCTATGAAGCTGAGCACTTTTCCAAATGTTCATCTAGGAAAGTGGTCTCGATTAGAGAGCTTAGGTCCCTTACCTTCTCGACGAGGAGGTTCCCCTATGATGGGACTGATGGCCCTATGATCTTTTCTCTCGGAATGATTCTTAGCTTTTGGCTTCAAGTTTTCGACGTTATCCTCGTCTTTGTCGCTCAACCATTCGTTATCGTCTTCCATGTTGTCGTTGCGATCATGGTTAGAAGCGGACGAGTTGCCATTTTCTTCGAGATCAACATGGACCTTCGGAGGGGCTGGATTTGGTTGAGAATTAAGGATGGTATCGAGTTTCTCCATCATAACTTTGGTAGAAGCATCCATTTGTTGGTTCATGTTTGCAATAGCGACATTCAACTCATTTTTAGTCACACTGGCTCCGCTTTCCGAGTTTCCACCAACTTCAAGACAGTTAGTAAGCGGCGTAGTCTCATTAGCGACATTATCGCTTCCTCCAATGGTTTTACTCATGGTCTTCTTAGATTTGACCATTATTTCAAACAAGGGTCTCAACCTTGTGGGTGAGGATTCGTCATAGGGCCTAGATCGTAGTAGATTTTGACAATCTATGGTAGAATTAGGCTTAAAACTTAAATGGTAGGCACTTAAGATTGAGAGAAGTGTGAAGGAAGGAGATGCGAACGCGGCCCCACGTTGGGCGCCAAATGTTTGAATGAAAAATGGTTCAAACACCAAAGGTGTGAAATCACACTTCACCAAACGGTATGCAAAATGAAAATGGGGAAACAAATGCAAATGTAAGTAAAAAGTGGGAAAAAGTAAGTAAGAGACAAAGGGTTTTTATAGTGGTTCGATCTAGGGAACATCACCGTCCACTTTTGAAGTGTTCTTCCATATCATCAAGAAAATTACATATAACATCATCTCATACATCTCATTTATTACACTTGATCACTCTTTACAATGATTTCCCACTTTTTGCTCTCTTTTTACTTTAGATCTCACTTGAATTCAAGAAGGAACAGATTAGATCCTGTGATTAGATAATTTTTCTTTATTCCCTCATGAGAATGGTGTTAGATCCGTGCTTTAAAGAGGAGCAGTGGCGGTTAGAGATCACTTGGATTGAATTGGGGTGAGAATTCATGGTGTTTGGAGAAGTTTAGATTCACTTGATGCCAGAGGAAGTAGGAGTGAGCTTAGGAAGCCATCGGTGGAGCTTGAGAAGCTTTAGAATGGTAGAGAAATGATTTGGGCAGCCCTACGGGGTCTAAGAATCGGTCCCTTGAAGTGTGGTGAAGTGGGGTATTTATAGGAGAAGTTTGGATCAGATGGCAAAGTCGTAATTATGGTGTATCGGGTTTGGGTTGAGCGTTAGGGTATTTACAGAAATGCCACTAGACAGCTGGAGCCAGCTGTGTACGGCTGGCACGACCGACCCTAAAAAACATGGACGACCGACTCTAAAAAGCAATGATGCGCGACCCATATTTTTGGACGTGCGAGCGACCCATATATTAAAGCTTGTGACCGACCTTTGTGTAAAGTAGTACGTGCTTTATACCATTTGAGTGACTGTCGTCCCATATTACAAATTTTCCATTGCTTTTACATTCCCATTCATACTGGAGCCGCCATTTCCTCATTACGTAGCCATATATACTTTATCCTGCCATTCTCATTTCAATTGCAGGCTACTGTTCGGATTAGGGTTTAAGAATTACACTTTTTCCACTCATTTATATTTGTTGTTCGACCCTGGTGAACATGCTCGACCATGAGTTGATGTTAAGCTGCTCGACCCTGGTAAGATGAAGCTGCTTGACCCGGTTGCTAAGACGTTGCTCGACCAGAGCTTGCAAGTGGTGCTCGACCAAGACTGCAAGGACTGCTCGACCCCAAGACCGCTGCTTGACCATCTTGAGGTTCAAAGATGAGCGAGCCTTGCTTTTTGCTTCTCTGTTCGACCACCAGTTAGCGTTGGATTGACCGACTAACATGGGAAATTGATTCTTGTATTCATGTATCTGCGATGATTTTTGTAATATGTTTACTTGCACTTTAGGTGTCTGACACAATGTCTGAATGAGCTTTTGCCAGTTAACACCTTGTTTATAAAACAATAATGTGTCAATTTCTAGTTCATCTTGAATCAATCAAACAACACAATACAAAACATTTGTATATAAATCTATAAATACGCTCTCTCATATATGCACACTCAACTCGATCTAGGGTATTACTGACTCAATCTCTATCGAGTTACGCCACAGAGCCAAGGTTACTACTAAACCATTGCTCTGATACCAACTATAGCGACCCGATAAATTCAACACTCAAATTTCAACACTAATACATCTCGTGTCCAAACTCAAATACCGAAAACCCAGAAAGCTAAAAGAAAGAAATAAGAGGCTGAGGAAAGAAAGTTTAGTATAGAAGAATAAGAAGAAGAACCAATACAATACAGAGTCTCTCATCGCGTAGAACAAAATATACTATTGGAATAAATCTTTATTGAGAGCTTGAAATAATACTTACAATCATAGAGTACATCAATACATCCACAAAGTTATAATAATATGACCTCACATACAACACATAGTGGAATAAATACTAGATATCATACGTCTGGATTTCTCCATCACATCTCTGGACTTCACAGCATCCGATAACATGAACCTATGAAATTTGGTCTGACCCGAGCACAGCAAATGCCAGGATCATACTGGTGAACCAATGTGAGAAAACTCATTAAGTTTATAGGTATCATCCTACTTGATTTTAAATAAAATCTTTTCGAAAGAAAAGGATAATTATAATACCAAATTCAAACACAAATACAGACGGTTTTTACCTTACTATAACCCGAACCATTTTGAAATCATATTTATTCTGATATTATAATAGTGTCTAAATCAAATAAATAACCATCTAGCTGAATACTTGCATCTCATGCTCTACATACATAATCTGTAATAAAAACCACGGGGTCTTATTGGATAATGGATTCCAACTATGACAAGGTATGGAACCACCTTCTGATCGGTGTACTCTAGAGAGGATACACTGGGGTTCAACAAGAACATCTTGCAACGCGACCACACATGACCGACCACTGATTTGTCTTGAGTGTAACGAATATATTATCACCAACGGTTGGCGCCACCATATCCGTTTCCCGGAGATAATAAAGTGAAAGAAGAACAATTGAAGTTTTCTCTAGATGGTGATAATACATCTTAATGGGAGCGACCCACCTAGTCATGTTGCTTGCCTGATTTTTGTCATTTCCCGATTGATGAGGCTTGAGGTTATAATTGCCTTTTAGAACATCTTGCCACCATTCACCTTGAATGCCACATTTTCAGATCCACTAGAAAATCACTAATTGAGTCAAATAAGTAGTTAGATTAAAATAAAAAGTGTTTTTCCTTAAAACCTAGAAATGGCGACGGCGCCCTTTCCCCCAAAAATTTCCGCTAGACCAAACCTTTCTTCCCGTTTAACCTCCTCACAAATCAACTTTCACCGTGTTCCAACTCCTCTAACCACCTCTCCACCTCCTGCTCATCCTCCTGAACTGCCGCCGGCTCCAAACCCATCTCCTAACCCCTCTTCTTCTAACCCTTTTTCTGCTACTTGCCCACTTAGGAAGAAATGGTCCTCCCTCTTCGAATCTAAACCTAGAATTGCCGGTGTTCTCTTGCCTCCACCAATGAAACTCTTTTTTAAAGGTCAAGCACTTCTACCGACTGAAGAAATTTATGAAGCTGCGAAGGAACAATGGAATGGATATCTAGTAGTCATTTTCTTGATCGACCATTACCATACTTAATAGTCGTTGCTCGTTTGTCAAAGCTTTGGGAAGCTGTAGGAGGCATTAAGATACGTTCTGCTGGAAAAATCTTCCTTTTCTACATCGAAAAGGTTAAAGACAAAGAAAATATTCTAAAAGCTGATCCAATTTTGATTCAAAATAAGCTTTTTATTATGAGGTCGTGGGTATCTAGGTTTAGAGACTTGACCAAAACTATAAAATCTGTACTTGTTTGGATCAAGCTAACTAACTTGCCACTTTATGGTTGGTCTAAGAAAGGAATTTGTTATTTGGCAACGAGAATTGGAAAGTTTCTTTGCATGGATCGTTCCACAGAAAATCTTGAATGCCTCGAATATGAGAAGTGCATGGTCGAAGTCACCCCGCATGATGAACTTCCAAATAAATTCCCTGTTTTATTGCCTAATGACACCGAACAATTCGTGTATGTGTCATACTTGTGGAAACCGGAAATATGTGTTGAGTGTGAGACTTTTGGGCATTCAACGGCCAATTATGATAAGCAATTGTTTGAAACAGCTAAGGTACCTTACACGAAAGTGAAGAAAAAGACAGTAGAATGGTATGTTAGGGATAAAGAGCAATCTGGGTTAACTGTTAATGCAGGCCCTAGTGCACAAATGAGGAGCTCCTCTGAATGGAGAATTATAACTGGAAAAACTAAACTGGGTGCTCGGATGCAAAAGGGGAAAGCAGTCCATTGTGTAGGTAACTCAAGTAAACTGAATTTTACAGTGTTCTCGGATATGCATGAAGATGAAATTGAAATGAAGGAAAACTCTAATTATGAAGAAAGGGAAATACGACAGGTGAGTGAATTACTATCTCATGCTTTCCCATCGGCTCTGATAACACAGCTGCTATGATTAGTGCGTGTGCTAGTGGAGCTACAGCTTGTGAAGAAAGGCATCTTTCTAATGGTAGTGTTGAATGTTTAGGAGTAGAGGTGGTGCTGCCGAATGGTTTGTTTGAAGAGGGTAAGAAATTTTCTACTAATTCTGCCCTGCCAGATGTACATGTGACAATATTGAGAATGATTTTAGTGCATGCGTTGACAATGTGGATGTACATGGTGTAATCTTGATGCTCAGTTACATCCGTTCTTGAAGTGCAATTTCAACTGCTTTGAGGAGAAACTTCAAGTGGATCAATTACATTGTACCCCTGCTGGCGGTCCTAACTATGAACATCATGAAAAGAAATTTAGGCAAAATATTGTGAGTCTAAGGAAAGAGACTGATAATGGTAGGCTTAATCATGAAGTATGCAGGGAGAATAAAAAACTCCTGGAGATTATGATCAAGAATGTGACACCATAAACTCACGAGGAAAAATGGATTATATCCAAAACGCTGTGAGTATATCCAAAAATTCTCCTCCATCCTTAAAACCTGTCTTCCTCAACATTAAGAAAAGTTCAGCAATCCAAGCTAATATTTCAAAGCACGTCAATCTTTCTCCGACAACCTCACCCCATTCGTTGACTAAGGCTAAAGGAAAAGGCCAAATTAAGTCAAATCCATACGACCACATTCCCCCTCCACCTGGTTACAAAGCACCCCCTCCGAATAGTTTCTACAACACGCCAGCTCCAATATCTCCTTCTGCTCGTTCGTTGGATAGCGTGCTGATCACGAGAAGCAAGAAAATTGAGTTACATAAAGGACTTGATGATGGCAAGGGATGAGTGTCAGTGGCTGTTCACTCCTATGTGAAAGTCATACATCTATGTAATTCGTAGTTAATGTAAAACCATTCAATGTTATTTTGACATGTTGTAAGCTTATAAGCGAGCGTTGAACTACTTCCTTCTGTGGATGTACCAATAGGTGATATTTAGTATGCATATCACGTGATCTTTGAAATAGTATTTTTTTATTTTGTATAAATAAAAAGTGTTACAGATCGCTTTAAAAAAGCGGTCAGCCTTGCCAAAAAAAGTTTCCTTCTTTGCCACCAAACTCGGTACACTAAGAAATCAACATACACGACCCTTCTGGAAATAACCTATCAGAGATCCATCCATACAAGTTTTCCTGGGACTGGACAAACGGAAGGCACTCTCCAATCACATACTAGGAATCACTCTATGGATCAGTAACGAGTAGTCCTTACAATCTGTAGATTCCAATCATGATAGAATTACTGTTAAAATGTCTTTAAGGATCACCTGGAGAATTCAACAAGTACTTCTTCCACTCATAAAAATTTACGGTATTCAATTGCTCCATCTCGATCAGCATCAGATATCTTCTTCACTTACGTATTCATCGGTTCAGAATGGTTTTCGAATATAAATTCGATCCTAGTCTTTCAGTACCTACAACGCATAGTTGGTTACTTAACTATCAAATAAACAGCTATAAAAATAAAAAGGATCCACTGGTTTAGTACATAGCATCACTTGACCTTTTTAATTTACCATTTGTTAACTAAAAAATTTAAATCTCTCAACATTTGGTACACAACCTTTTACTTCTTATTTCAAAAATAAGATTTATACTCAAAATCATCTTATTCAAATCTAAAACCTTTCGAATTATATTTTATAATACCATACTCTCTCTTTGGAAACCTTATTTAAATCATAACCACATTTACTTAATTTAAATATTAAGTAAATTATTATTTATAAACCTTTTCAGTTAACTTTAATAAACTCGAATACATTATATACAAACCTTGATTTTATTATAAATAGAACCCTTTAATAAACTTCTGATATGCTTATTTCAAACCCATCTTAGTTATTTCTAGACAAAACCTCATCTCTTATTTAATATAGCGAATTTAGATCACATATTTATAACTTAACTTGCATAACAACTTTAATCCAAATTTGGGTTTCCATTTTGATCGTCATTATATACCTTCATCAGTCCCTAATCGTAAATCAGCAAGAAAACATTTCCCTAAAAATCAATCTTAAAGGCCGAAACCAATATCAGATCAATACTCAGAAAATCATTTAACCCAACCGATCCCTAATTAGGTTCCAGTTCTTTAATTTCATATCTTGGACTTTTATTTCATTCATAAGTCATTTCTAATATCTCGTTTTTACTAATTGAAATCATTTACACCATATTCAATAAACCCAATTTTTAACAACTTCATTTGGCTTGGATTTAGTAAAATAAAATTCCAATAATAATTCAATTTAAATTTCAATTTAAACATAACTTGTATTACTATTAAAATGAATTTGCTTTAAATATCATTTAACTATAAACATGCCTTATAGTTTCATAAACCTCCATTAATAAAATTTAAATTCCAATATTACCACTTTGATTATTATTAAATAAGTAATAATCAACTTACAACATTCATAAAAATAAAAATTCTCTACCTCACCATTAACTATTTCCATTAAACTAACTAACCAAATTGAAAATCAATTTCAATTAATGCAGTTGACTTGGTCAACTTTAAATATGATTAGCTCGTTAATCGATTCCAGTTGGTCTTTTAATTTAAATTAATTAATAATATAATTAATTTAAATAATATCATTTACTTTGATTATTATTAAAATAAAATTAATCAATTTCAATATAATCCCATTTTTAAAAATAATTAATCTCAGTTATTGATCGTTACGTTAATTTCTGCTCACTTTCTTATCAATCTTATTAATGTTAATAATTTGTTTTATAAAACCATTTAATAATCACCTAAATAATAAATATTTAATATTTTTTCCTCTTATAAACTTCCATTCATAATTTATATTTCAAAATCTATCTTCAATTGTAAAATAAATCTTATAACTTCATTTCTAACGATTACCTAACGGTAAATCAATGTTTAATAAACGATGTGTATGTAGACCATCTGTTATTAATTTCTCAACCAATACTACCCACAGGTTAACAACAAAAGAAAACGTTGAATTTGGATTCAATAGTCAATCAATAATCCAATCATATTTGTTAACCATTTCATATAATGACAATATGAAACTAACAATAAATTTGAGGAATATAGTTAGATCTCTCCAACCTATTTTTCCCTGCATCCAAATATGTTGCCTCAAATAAATCAATCCATTCTAGTATATGCTATAATAAACATGAATAATTAATTCAACTGGTAATAACAATTCAAGCATCCAATTTAATTTAATACGTTTATACTATTATAAACGTAACCAATAATGTAAGTTACCTCTATTGGAAATAATTGTCAAAAATAATGATTGAGTTCGATTAAATTAAATAAATTTTTAGTTTAAATCAGTTATATAAAAATATTCAGCATATATCTAATCAATCATTCAATAATTTTCGAACATAGCACATAAACATTTAACCTGACTTATATAGAATATAAGTGGGACAATTGAGTGAGTTATACTCACCTTGGTTTAGTTCTATTGTTAAAATGACATGTTTTAATTAAATTAAACAACTGTTTAATTTACTTAAAAATTACTGTTTGTGTCCAATCTTGATCGAACCAGCTCCATCTCGTAGCTCACGTTTATATGGTTCCAACGAGACTGACCGTGCAATTCTAATAACACACGGGTGAGATACTAAGTTAATATGATTATAGAATAACTTAATTAAATAAAACTTTAATGTAAAATATAATTGGGCCTTTATCCAACATACATCGGCCCGCCACCAAATTTTAAAACCACGAACCCACGTTGCACAGTTGTTTCTTCTTCCTCCGATATTTCCCAGAAACTCCATTCACAGATCATCGTGCACGCTAAAACATTGACACCACACATTTCTTCACGAACTACCAAAATAATTATACTAAACGACTCCTTACCTCATGCCTGACTCGCGGAATGTCGGAGCCTCCCCTCTGATGACCTCTATCGCTGACCCACTTCGAATGGCCCTTCCTAGATGCGACATATTTTGTACCTAGATTTAACAAAAAAAATCACTATATGCACGCCATACTCCACAGATCACAGCTCCACTCTCAAATTCGTGAATATCTCTCTATATCTCGATATAATTGTAAACCTAGATCGCAAGTACTGAAGTCGAACAACGTTGTTCGCTAATTCAAGATGGTGGATAAATAAAGCTCGATGTTAGGGGTTCATTACCATTTCTTTCGTGATTTTAATGTTATATGATTTTTAAAAATTCATGGAAGCTTTCAAATTAAAATTTCCTTCACTGTAAAAAAAAGAAATGAAGACGAGGAAGTAACTATGTAACACCCCACGTCCGTTAGTGTCACTTACAAAGGGAATGCACTAAGTTCTGTGGAGCATTTAGGGTAAAAGATGCAGATAAATTACAAGACAGACAGAAATTAAACAGCGGAAAATAAAACTTTGCTTTATTGATAAAATAGTTTGTACAAAGATTTCTTTACAATATTAGTGTGTCATCTGTCTTACAAAATAAAGAAGCATAAAAATACATTTATATTCCCCAGTGTAGCAAGAACCAGCCATAGCATCTGAAAAGAGAATCCAAGCAAAACTTCGACAAATCTTCAAGCTGGGAAAGAGTGACAGTCCAACTTAACCTGAGCTATACTACTTCCTCCTCTACTACCTGGGGGGGGGGGGGGGCGGAAGAGAAGAAGACGAAAGAAAAACAGAGTCAGACATAAAGCCTGAGTAAGTTCAGTAACTTCTAGCATGTGAACATGGAAAAACAAACGACATGAATTAACTGAATCCAAGATTACACCATGACCATAGGGTCAGCAAGATTAGACAAGATAATCACATGATATGCTAAGATAAGATAAACTGGATATGCTCTAATACTTTCGCCGCTTCGCTATTTCCTTGTTATATTGGTTTCTATATCTCTACACCACCTAACTACTGTCCCAACTAGTAACGATAACGTGATCCCAATCCCTGTATTTTCCATCGCCTTCAGGTATCCATTTATTTATTCATTACCTAGATTTAATCTAGGGTTTTCTACCAAGTACTTTCTAGATTCCATTAGAGTTTACGCTGTCTGCTGAATGCTTCTCGGATTCAGGATTTATGCCACCTAGTTCAAATAGGAATTATGCTACCTGTCGAACGATGCCCCCAAGTCTAGGACACACTACCTAGAGTGGTATATGTTCCTATACTTCCCCACGCATGTATCGCGAATTGTTATCGCTTGTCTAGATGCACATGTCCTGTAATGTGCGGTCCAAGTCCTGCGACAGGGCAAATCAAGGAATACAGAACTCGGTCGGGAGCTTTCAGATATCTACCGATGCAGATGCTAAGGTCTGTTTTTATTTCAGTGGCTATGGTCCCACTTGACCCCTCCCTCAACTAATGAAAGGCGCACCTTGTAAAATGAGAACTATACGCCGGCCCCTGGTGCCCCACTATCCTATGGCCATCCGCAACCATAACTAGATAGCAAGTATATGGTCTTTTGGAGTTCTCCGCCTTTTCGCTTCACGTATCTCGATTGACTCAAGATGGATGGTAGACGACGAGTCGCTATCACAGGGCTACCGTTTGCTCGCCGAATCACGCCGGTCCATCCTAGTCTTTAGGCTGCCATGTATTGCAATCAAGGCATACCCCTGGTTCTTCTACGCAGACCTTAACCTCTGTGGGTCCAGGCGGATCATCTGCAGCCTCACAGAGGGATACCAAGAGTACCCTCACGTCCCCTCGAAGTCTCGGGCTTCGTAACCCAATTCGTTGGAGCCTTCTTTTTAACCAGACGGACGTTCGCTCCTCCTCGTGTTATACTAAGAATTACTACTTAGTTTTGTCAACTAAGGTTTACCACTTAGTTTCCAGAATCGTTGTTTTCTTAACTTAGGTTTACTACTTAGCTCCTTTTAACTAAGTTTACTACTTAGTTCTCTTTCCCGTCAATTTGGATTAGTTAAGTGTCATTAGTCAATTCAAACTAACTTAACCCTCTTCATTTATCCTGTTAAGCTGGTTAAGTGTCATCAGCAATTCACGTTGACTTAACCCTACCACAAATCAAGTTATATTGGTTAAATATTTCTTATTACTTAACCCTACCCCTTCATCCTGTATTGGTTAAGTGTTCCTTTTTAACTTAACCTTGCCCGTCTGTTTTCACTAACATGTTATTAATTGTTAAGTATTATCCCTTCATGTTTTAGACTTAACCTCATTCCTTTATCACAACCTGATGGTTAAGTGTTCAGGTTTACTTAACCCTACGATCTAGCCCAGCTAACATATCAAAATTGGCTAAGCGTATTAGATTTTACTTAACCCCAACCTCTAGTCTAGTTAACATATTAATTTGGCTAAGTGTATTAACTTTACTTAACCCCTACAAGTCTCATTTTGCTACCTTGAGTTTGGTTAAGTGTCTCTATGGACTTAGCCCTTCCATTCTAGCTTAACTGTGTTAAGTGTCAGTCTGAACCTAACCCCACCCATCAGTCTAGTTATCATGTTGAACTGGTTAAGTGTCTTAGTTAACTTAACCCTACCATTCTTGTTATAGCTTTAACTAAATAAATTAAAGCCACGACCACTCACATTAGACAGATATTGTTGCGAATACTGGATGTGCCGGTTGGTTCCGGGCAGGTTTACATCGCAACTCAGTCTAACCTTGGGTTAGGCATATTCGTGTTTTCTAAGTTCAAAGGGTTTCAATTTATTTTCAAATCAAGTTTTGAAAGTAACCATCCTGTTCGTCGGATCAGTTAGGGATAGCCAGGGAGAGCAGGAAACTTGTATATTCCAAACCCAAGCCTAGACACTATCCTCTCTGTCATCCTAGAACTTTCCGGTGTGTCATTAAAAGAGATGTCGTTAAGAAACCTTTAATTTGTCTAAATTTACATTTCCTCGTTCAGGCCAAATTCTATAAGTAAATTATTCCTAATTTACTTATTTCCTAATTACTCTTTTAATGTGAATTGTCAACATTCATTCTTATGGCCCATTTCCCCTTCTAAATCATATTTATGCTTTTTGGTATGTGGACTATACCAAATTAAGTGTCACTAACCATGATTTTGCTAAACTTGTCAATTACTCCCAATTATGGCCAATTTTACATTTATGTCCATATACTTACCGTGCCAAATTAGCTAATCCAATTCCGATTCAACATTCTAATTCACGTCAAACTAGACTTATTACTCTAGTTCACTATTAATGTAAATGCTAGATTTACACGTCAATACTATATTCAAATTACACATCTTATAATTCATGTCAAATTTATCCAATTTGCATTTCTATGAACATGCCATAATACATGTTCCCAATTTATGCCAATTTCCAAGTTAAACTACGTTTTTAGTAAATTTCATATTTTGCCCAAACCGCATTCCCACCGTTCGTATAATCGTGATTCAATCTAGATTATAAATAAAGCTAGGTTCGTAGAAAATAGAGAATGAACCAAAGATGCTATGCAAAAGATATACATACTAACTGGCATAAAAAGGGTTGAATAATGACGTCGGTTCAAGAACATGGGTAGACCTAACTTAATAGGTAAATTCCCAAGGTCTAAAACCAAAGAAAACCAAGAATAGACAGAATAGGGACGTAGGTTCAAGAACATGGGTAGACCTAACTTAATAGGTAAATCCCAAAGGTCTAAAACCAAAGATAACCAAGAATAGACAAAATGGGGACGTAGGTTCAAGAACATGGGTAGACCTAACTTAATAGGTAAATTCGCAAGGTCTAAAACCAAAGATAACCAAGAATAGACAAAATGGATGATCGGGTTTAGACCCAATTTCATAGTCACAAAACTTAAGCAATACTTTCCTAGTCATGAATCACGGGTGTTTAATCACAGATGTCCTTGTTATGTCATAGGCAATAGTTTATATTTCCTAATCAAAGGCATAGGCTTAGTCAAGGAAATAACCCTCATAGTCACAGTCACAGTCATAGGCAATGTTCATAGTCATAGGCAATGTCCATAGTCATCGGCATATGGTTTTAAGGTCCATAGTTTCATAGCCACGGTCTTATTTGTCCTCGAATCATAACAGTTCTTAATTAGGTTCAAGAGTATAGGCACTGATTCGAATAGAAAGAGAGAGATTTGGCATATTCTTTTATTCCTTTAATTTCATGTCACGAACAGAGAAAAACGTTCAATTCTAGAAATAACTGACTTGCAGAAATTTAGATTAGAAAAGAAAGATGGCGTTGCTATGATTCGTGCGACGTTAGACTTTGATCCTTATCTTGAAGCTTTAATCTTGATTCAAATCTCTTCTTGAAAGTCTATGAGCAGCATCTCCTCGTCTTGATTTATTATATATATTATTCTATTTATTATTTCTTTTAAGTGGAGGAGAAGAAGCCGTGTTCACTAAGAATCTTTGCAGCATAAGGGTAGAGAAGAATTGTGAATAGAGAAGGAGACTAGGGCTGTTTATATAGTGTAGAAGTCAACGAATCTGGTCAGAATGGCGTCTAGATACAGAGAAACAAACCAGGTTCAGAAAACTGGATTTCCGGGGGCAGGTCGACCCCCAGGTCGACTTGGTAGTCAACCTGGTCAGGGGGGGTCGACCCCCAGGTCGACTGGGTGGTCGACCTGGTGGGGGGGTCGACCCCCAGGTCGACACCCTAGTCGACCTGGGTACCCAGGTTGACCCCCTGGTCGACCTGGGTCCTGGGCGGGAAATTTCCCGCCCAGCCCGCTTCTGGGTCTGTTTTTCGAATTTGAACTCTTTTCTGACCTGTTTTGAAATTCGAACTTCGCTGAATCTTCCGGAGGCCATATCTTCCTCATACGGACTCTGATTTACGCAAACTCAGACTCTTTCATGCAGAATTCCGAGACGAATGCAATGGCGCAGCCCATTTCCCTCGATTTTGATTTTAACTTTTAATTTTGCCTTGATTTTCGAATCTTAGTGTTATAGAATTATGGGGTGTTACAAACTATATATAATGCAAGAGGCTTGGCAAACACGGAAACGAAGATTTAACCATCACGCAATAGCCTTGGAATGCATGGCATTGGATGGTAGGTGTGCATTTTAGTTGTAGGATAGCTGTTTTGTTCCTTCATTTCCATTGATTTGAATTAGCTGGTTTGCTGTGTTTAGGGGAGGCTGGGCAAAAAGAATCAAGGTGTACATGAGTTAGGCAGCAGAAAATATTGGTGAGATAACATGTGCGTGGTTTTTTTAAGGTGTGTTTGTACCGTACTTAAGGCTTAAGTATATACAATATATATTTATTTTCTCTTAGGGTGTAAGTCTTAAGTTTATTACAGTTAATTTAATTTCTATAGTTATTTAACATTGCAAGTTAAATATGTGCATCATCACACATGATTTCCAAATGCAACGAAACAAACACACTACTACATCTTGACATTCTGGATCCAATGAAATTAATTTCATTGAATTCCGACGATGTTTGCACAATGACGTTATTTTAATTCCAATTATTTATTGGTTCACTTTTAATATCACACACTCAAAAAATAGTTCTGATTGGCTCCAAACTAGAAATCTAGCAATAACTAGCTATCCAGTAAAATTCATTTTCAAAAAAGGGACATCGTTTGAAAGATAACTATTTGTGAGGCTTATATAATATCAATAATAATATAATTTAATTCCCAAACAAATAAATTATTATTTTTCGTATATCCGAATAAAATAATATATTTCAAATTCAGCCAATATGGAATTATAACACAACGTTAACATTTTCGAGTTATACGATACCGAAATTATAAATAAAAACATTTTTAATTTATTAAATAAACTTCATAATTTATAAACTATTCCATAGCGACTATATTAAATTTTTGACTTGATCATAACTCACAATATATAAGATAAAATCTTGATTTTTTTCTATCATTAGAACATTACAATTTTATAGATTCAAATGTTTCTTATTTCACAGAATTCCAACTTATGACGGATTCTGTATGTTCAATTGAAGTTCAAAACTAAATATTACGAACTACGGTGTAGGGCTGTAAATTTTTTACAAATGTCCGACGTCCGTTCGTGTCCGTGACCAAAATACGTTCATCCGAGTCCGTTTAATTTTCATTTAGGACACGAGTTAGGACAAAAAAATTTGTACGAGAAAAAACCACATACAGTTCTTGTTTGTTCGAATTCGTCCGAATTCCTTGTAATGCAGTATATAGTTGAGAGAAAATATAATAAAATGTATAAAATATGATATAAATAGCCATGTCCGAAAGGATCCATTCGTGTTCGAGTTTGAAAAACATATGTCCGTGTCCGATCTATTTTATTTAGCATACAAATTAGGACACAAAATTTGCCCGAGAAAAAAATTCGTTAGGTCTGTGTTCGATCCAATTTTTTTTAGGACAGAAACTGAACACACCTCCATCTAGTCTGGTCCGACGGATTTACACCCCTACTACCGCGACATTACGTGTTCGTTTTCAGTTAACTATATAATTAAACATTAAATCATCGTTTTATCAACGAATTCTACATTAAAAATCCATTAATATTCCAAATATAATATTTAAAACAAGCTTAAATATTCAAATTTAAATGATCGAAAAATCCGGGTCGTTATAATACTGGTAATGCAAAAATTAATGGTGTTAGGCAACTTTATCTTAATAATCTATTGAGATTACCATTAATTAGAAAGAATCTAATGAGTGAGTCACAATTTTCCAAAGATAACAGAGTATACTTTGTATTTTACCCAAAATTTAGTTTGGAAAATGGCGTGCTAACTAGAAATGCTCTTTTGTAGAGTAGAGAACATAAGGGATTGTACATATTTGATATTGTTAATGCAAGAAGTATAATACTAAGATATAATGTCAATAATATGTTTCAAGTAAATAAATTTGAAAACTATAAGAATTTTGATACTCGGCATTGTGAATTGCTTCATCCTAGTCTGAATATTGTTAAGAAAGTTCCATGTAGCAATAACATTGCAATTGATGAAGTTCCTTCTAATTACATGTGCACCTATTGTAAAATTGGCAAATACCACAATCTTGCTTTTTCTAATTCTCAAAGCAAGCACTCAAAGCCTTTAGAATTGATAACTACTCATTTGTAAGGTCCACTCCAATCTATACTAATAATGTATAAAAATATTTTATCTCATTTATTGATGCTTATTCTAGGCATGTTTGGATATACTTACCGAAAGCCTAGTCAAAAACTTACAATGTTTTAACTCACTTTATTTAGAATGATGAAAGGCAAGATAATAACCTAGTTAAAGCAATACAAACTAATGGTGGAAAAGAGTTTCTTCCACTAAAATAATACTTTCAGGATAAAAGCATACCAGTAGAGTAATATGTCCACATATTTCTAAACAAAATGGTCTTATTAAAAAGAAAACACAGACATATAGTTGAGACTGACTTAACTCTTATAGCAAAGGCATCTATACCACTAAAATTTTGGCTAGACGCCTTTACTACTGCATACTTGATTAATAAACTCCCTATTAAACTGTTGAACTACAAATGTCAAATAGAAGTTAAACGAAACTACAATACTTTGAAGATGTATGGTTGTCTATGTTTTTCTTATTTAATACCCTATAACACACACAAATTACAATTCAGATCATCACTATGCACATTTTTAGGGTATGCCAAAGGATTTAAAGGTTACAAATGTCTTGATAAAAATGTTAGAACCTCTATATCAAGACATGTTACCTTTAATAAACATGAATTTCCCTTAGCTAAAGAGGAAACTTAACCAACAAGAAAGATATACAATCCCATATGTTCAATTCCTACTATAACTAACACTTTAGATAAAGTAATACTTATTCAAAGTGAAGCTACAGTAGGCACCAAGACAACATGTACGGAAGGTGAAGCAAACTCTCAACATAATTTCCGATGATGGATCAGGTCAAGAACATCAATCACATACAAGTAATCAACAAGACAATACATAGTAGACATATGATCAAGCCCAAAGTGACACAAATCAAGGGGATGCCACAAACAGTACACCAACAGCTGCTACAGACCCTAGAGGACATCACATGACAACAAGAGCAAAGAGTGGAATATTTAAGCCATAATTATACAACATTATAACTAATTTAGAAGAACCAACTAACTTTTAGCAAGCCATTCAAAACAATGAATTGAAAAATGCTATATGCGAAGAGTGCAATGCTCTTATTAAAAATAACACTTGGCAACTTATTGTCTGGTCATGCAACAAAAATGTCATTACACACAAATTGACTTTTAGAATAAAAAGGAATGCATATGGCTCAGTTTATAGATATAAGACAATATTGGTGGCAAAGGGATACTCACAACAGTGTGGCTCTGATTTTAATGAAACATTTTCTCCTGTTATGGAACCCACATCAATTAGAATTGTATCAACGATTTCTTTATATAAAACCAACTGATCAAAAAATTAGATGTGAATAATGCTTTTTTAATGGTGATTTGCAGAAAGAAGTATATATGGATCAGCCAAAAGGATTCATACATCAAGGCAAAGAAAGACATGTGTTCAAACTCAGCAAAGCACTATATGACTAAAGCAGACACCTAGAGTGTGGTTCAACAAGCTGAAAGCAACCTTGATCAACCGGGGATATCATCCAACTAAATCAGACAACTCATTGTTTACAAAATTCTCTAATAATACTGTTACCTATATAATTATTTATGTTGATGAGTTTATAATTACAGGCAGCAGTGAGAGGGAAATTCAATGCCTAACACAATGCTTAAACTCAGAATTATCAATTAAAGATCTAGATGACACCACATACTTTCTTGGCATTGAAGCGAGCAGAGTATCAAAGTATGAAATACACTTAAGTCAGAAAAAATATATTTCAGAATAACTCAACAAAACAAACATGGATAAAGCAAATACAATTTCAACCTCTATGATGAGCAACATAAAACTGTGCAAGTTCAAAGGAGACCCTATAAATAATGAAAGGCAGTATAGAAGCATCGTTAGAGGCCTATAATATGCAACAATAACAAGACCAGACATCACAATCATTGTCAACAAGGTCAGCTAGTTCATGCAACAACCGTAAATGAACATTAGACAACTGTCGAAAGGATTTTAAGATAATTAAATGGAACAATAGATTACAAACTAAAGCTACAATCAAGCAGTGTACTTAATGTAAAAGCCTATTCAGAATCAGATTAGGAAAGTGATCATGATGATTGTAAATCAACTAGTGGATATTGTGTATTCTTGGGTAAAAATCGTATGTCGTGATATGCAAGGAAACAAGCTATAATGTCCAGTTCTAGTACTAAAGCCGAGTACAGAAGTTTGCTAGCACAACTATAGAAATAATGTGGATCCAGTCACTAATAAAGGAATTAAATATCACCATTAGCAAAAAAAACTACTATATGTTGTGATAAATGAGCGCCATAACACTCACAACAAATCTTGTTCTTCAATCAAGAACAAAACACATCGAGCTTGACATCTATTTTGTCAGAGAGCAAGTCGACAAAGGAAATCTCAACATACATCTCATACCATCAACATATCAATTTGCATACATACTTACAAAACCTTTATTGAAGCCCAATTTCCATCGGCATAGTATCAAACTTTGCATGAAGAAGAAAAGAAACATATTGTTTTCAAGTCTATTTTCTCTGTTTTCACATATTGTTTACAAACATCCTCTTCTGAACATTATTTTTACAATATGTTTAGGACGGACGTGAGTTAGCTAGACAATCCTAATATTTCAGTCCAAGACAATTGGTTTGGTTTAGAATGAGTTGGGATACAATGATGGTAGTGTTACACAATGGAATTATGTCACCCATAGGCTACTAACAGTTGTGTATACATAATAATGATACATCTCCAATTCTTCAAAGAATCGGCCCATTAAGAAAAAAATATAAGTTTGTGTATATGTTTGAGAAAATAACGAAGGGCTTGCCTTAGATTTGAAGTGTTAAGTGGCCAGGTACCTAATAGAAGAATGGGGCTTGCTTCATCTGCAATAAGAGGTATTAAGTAGCAAGGATGGTTTTTTCAATGACTTACATAAGGTTAGTCTAAATGGGATTTTGATAATGGGACGTCGCGGGCTGTGTCAATGCTCTTGTTAGACCAATATTTATTAATAAGACATCCCAAACTCTAGTGGACATTTGGAAATCTTGGGTTATGCCTAGATGGATTTCACTTCCTAAAATCTTAGAATGCATATAGGATAAGCAAGCACCTCAAAATTTAGTTATTTGTTTGACGGATGTGTGTTACAAAACCCATGGGTGGGTCTTTGGAATATGTTGTAATAAAATTGTACCTATGAGTCATCGGCCTCTATAACCAAAACCAACTAACTAGTGTTACGTTGCAGAGGGTCCAGTTTGGTGTTAAGGTAAATGGCCATTGGATATACATCTTCCATATTTAAGAAGTATTAAATGGTCAGGGTCTTATCATAGAAGTGAACACTTACACACCCACCCAGGAGAAGGTTTGGTATATCATATGCGCTAGTGTAATTTGGGAGATGATTTTGTGAAAAGTAGACATAACATTTAAATAAAAATAAATTGGAATAAATCAATGTTAAGAATAAAGTACGAAATTTTTGGTCATTAAAATGTTATGACGCCCCTTCTTTTTACAGTCTATATGATAAAATATGAGGGACAAACTACTGAAGCAACAAAAAGTAGTAGAAGAAGATGTCTTATCATTAATGTTGACACCGAAAATGTTACCAGATATATAAGGAACGGTATTAATTCCAATGTAGTGGCCTTAGTAGGTATATATGTTTTGTTAAATATTAATGTTTCCATATGAGTTCGTACTCTGACATATTTATGTTTGCAGCAAGTACCAAAACCCATTATTGGGCTTTGGTTCAGATTTATTCAAAACCTGAACCAATTGAGGTAATGGTTGTTAAACTATCTTATCTCCTTAGGTAGAACATTCTCTTTTCTCCTACTGACTTGGTCATCATTCTCAAGCATGATCTCGGCTTCAGGACCATTTCTGACGGTCCTTCTATACATCACTAATAACCGGTTCAACATGAATAATTGAGTTCCAATGACAGTATGAAGCATTAGCAATAGATATCTCTAACATCCCTTCCTTTAACTTTAAAACTTTATATCAGACACGCTATGTAGCCTTCTCCTTTCTGATGAAAAAGTGTTAGGATCTATTCAAACATTTCTTGCTAACGAGCACCAAAACTATTCATCTTGCTTAGCCAAGAATCTATTCAAACACCAATGGCGACTATGTCGGGTTGCATTGAAGTTGTTGACGACTGATAGCAAATTGGATAACTGGTTGCTCCAACATTGGTCCTCGATTTCAAAGATATAATGAAAACCTCTTGATGAAGGAACAAAAAATGTTTGCTCAAAGATTGGATAAGTACCTCTAAAGGATTAAGAAACAAGATGTATTCTATATTCATTTTATATGTATAGTTTATAATTTAAAAGGCAACAAACTATACCTAGAGAATGCAAAAAAATAAAGTGTTGAAAGTAATGAACTCACAAATTTATAATGGATCGACTGAAAATGTTTTTCATCCATGGCGAATCAACATTACTTCCTTTATAGGTCTTGAGTATAAAGTGCACATATGAAATAAAGTGATCTACTATTGAAGAAATTTGATCTAGCAATGATTGATCGGTTGTTTTTTACTTTAAAGTTATACATCAATACTGCTCATTGATGTGGTACTTATACGTATTGGTTTATAAGTGGCTAGTTTGATAATTCCTCAGAAATAGACAATTTCCTTATTTGGCCTTTTTGTCCTACTAGAGAACAGTTTGGCCAAGTTTGGTCTTATTATTGTATAATTCGACGAACCATAGTCAAATCAATTTTTTTTGTTTGGTGATGTGAAACAACAAACCAGTTTCCCATTCAATAGCCGACCTGTAATAAAATGTTCCCCTATTGTTGTTGTAATGTGATTTCCTTTCATTAATTAGTTAACCATTTACCCTTAGAGCATCTCCAAGTAATCATCGAATCTTTAAAAATCTGATATCCAACCTCAAAAGCAGTTGTAACAGAGTGTAGAAATTATGGTTCGTTTGGATATCGGGAGAAGGAGGTTCGGAATATGTAAACTATGCAAGCGCTTGTTGAACTAACGCCTGAAATTAGTCGTTTGCTCAACAGACCCCTAGTTTTAAGCGTCTATTAAACAAAAGCATGGTTTTGGCATTTGTTCAACAAGTGCCTGGTATCTAGTAGCTTTATTAATCCCAAGGATCTGTTCAACAGATTCTAGGAGGGCAACGGAATTATTTCAACGACCAAATTTACTAACGGCTATTTTCCCTAGCATGCGATAAATATACCACTCCTCTACTCTCTTCAATAACAAATCTTCTTCCACAAATCTTAACTTCTAAAATGAAATGAGTACTGATTTTGATGTCGATGCGGCAAGAAATAGCATCGAAGTTTTTGATTTACAAGATGTTACACATTCGATTGGTGGAATGGTTACTACCGTAAGTTGAAATGCTGGGGAAGACTATGATCTAAGCTACATCTACTTCTCACTTCCCCTTGATCATGTTTGTGGTGCCGACCAAAGTGGTGAAACTTTTTGTGGCAGAATGGCTAATGCATACAATAGGAAGAACATGGATTGAAATAAAAGTTTAGCTTCCATCAAATGCTGTTATTGTAAAATAAATAGTCAAACCCAACGTTTTGATTCTCAGATGTTCAAGTTGAAGCAGAGTATCCCAAGCGGATTTGGAAGTGGTAATCATATGGTGATATTTGTTTACTTTTTATTTTATACTATTTGTCATAGAGGTATACTTAAAGTATCATATTGTTGATGCAGAGACTTGCCGCAAACAAGTTATTCAAACAGATATACAAATTAGAAAGTAAACAAGGACCTCTATCCTATCAGTTCATGCATGTGTATGACCTACTGGTTAATCATGTGAAATGAAAACCATCACTTCAGAAAACTGTCCAAGACGTCCAAACAAGCCGTAGTCGTGGGAAAACTGGTAGAATTGGAGAAAATTCAAGTCCTAGAGAATTACAGGACAATTATTTTTCGGATCAGAAGAAGACTTAGCCACTAATGATGACCGATATGTTAAGCCAAAAGGATCTAAGGCGGCAAAGAAAAAGCAAGCTGCTAGAGGAAATCAAGGCGAAACCAGAAAACTTTTGAAGGAGTCTAATGAAATGTATTCGAGTGCAACGGAGAGCAGAGCTAGTCAGCACCAAGAACGGATTGATGCCATTCATCAATTTCTAGAGATAAAGGCACGAAAAGAGGAAGATGCAAGCATGTTAGTGGATACTTCTCACATGGATGATTTGCAACGTGAATATACAAAGTCTCGGGGAATAGAGATAATGAGGCAAAGAAGAGAATAAGGTATTTGATTTTAGTTTACTATGTATTGTCTATATGATTTAAGGTTTAGTTGACTATGTAGCCTTTATACGATTTAAAATCTAGTTTTTATGTAGCGTATGTATGGTTAAAAGTTTAGTTTACTATGTAGCGTATGTCTGGTTAAAACAGTGGAACTCCTTTTGTTTAATTTATATAAAATTCCATTACGGTTTAATTTAGCAAATCATAATATATTTAAAAATGATTCCATAACGACTTTTTGAAATTTAAAATTGTGCATAACTTACAATTTTTAACATGAAATCTCAATTAATCACTTTCGTTACAAAGCTATAATTCAATAGTTCCAAATGTTTCTTAATTTATAGAAATCCGATGTATATTGAAATCCGTACATTCTTCGAAGTTCGAATCGAAAAACGATGAACTACTGCGACGTTATGAACTCGTTTATAAATCGTTTAAATTATTACGAACCATACTCGAGTATTCATATATTCCTTTAACGATGAGTTAATAAATTGGGTTGTCCTCGCTTTGTTGAATTAATAAATTATTAAGGCAAGCAGTTAGTTTAGTGGAACTCCTTTTGATTAGTCTATATGAAATTCCATTATGGTTTAATTTATTAAATCATAATATATTTAAAAACGATTCTATAACGACTTTTAAAAATTTTAATTTGTACATAACTTACAATTTTTATCATGAAGTCTTGATTTATCACTTTCGTTATGAAGATATAATTCAATAGTTCCAAACGTTTCTTGTTTTACAGAAATCCGACGTATACCGAAATCTGTACATTCATTGAAGTTGGATTTGGAAAATGACAAACTGCCGCGACATTACAAATTCTTTTATAAATCATTTAAATTATTACAAACCATACTCGAGTAATTCATATATTCCATTACCAATGAGTTAATAAATCGGTTCGTCCTCGCTAAACTGAATTAATGAATTATCAATGCAAGCAGTTAGTTCAGTGGAACTGCTTTTGTTTAATTTGTATAAAATTCCATTATAGTTTAATTTATTAAATCGTAATATATTTAAGAACGATTCCATAGCGAATTTTTAAAATTTTAAATTGTACATATCTTACAAATTTTAACATGAAATCTAGATTAATCACTTTTGTTACAAATGTACAATTCAATAGTTCCAAACGTTTCTTCTTTACAGAAATCCAACGTACATTAAAATCTGTACGTTCATTCGAAGTTTGTATTAGAAAAGGACAAACTACCGCGACGTTACGAGCTCGTTTACAAATCATTTAAATTATTACAAACCATACTTGACTAATTCATATATTCCATTAACGATGAGTTAATAAATCAGGCCGCCCTCGCTATGCTGAATTAATAAATTATTAGTGCAAGCAGTTAGTTCAGTGGAACTCCTTTTGATTAATTTATATGAAATTCCATTATTGTTTAAGTTACTAAATCACAACATATTAAAAATCGATTCTATAACGACTTTTGAAAATTTAATTTGTACATAACTTACAACTTTTAACATGAAATCATGATTAATCACTTTTGTTACAAAGATATAATTCAATAATACCCAACGTTTCTTGTTTTACAGAAATCAAACGTATATCAAAATCTGTACATTCGTTTGAAGTTCGAATCAGGAGACGACGAACTACCGCGACATTTTGAGCTTGTTTATAAATTGTTTAAATTATTATGAACCATTATCTAGTAATTTATATATTCCTTTAACGATGGATTAATAAATTGGGTCGTCCTCGCTACACGTACTTGAGTAAAGCAGTTAGGAGTTATACGATTGGGTCATCCTGTAACGACCCGTGTTTTTCGACCATTTGAATATGAATATTTAAATTAGTTTTAAATATTATATTGGAAATATTAACGGAATTAAATATTGAATTCGTTATTTAAATGAAGTTGAACGATATATATATTTATATAATTATAAATAGAACTCGAAATGGCGCTGCAGTTCGTAAATTGGAGTTTTGAACTTCAAATGGATATACGGGGACCGATATAAGTCGGATTTTCGTGAAACAAGAAATGTTGGAACCGTATTGATTATAATTTTCATGTGAAAGAACAAAATCCAGATTCCGTGTTATAGATTTGGAGTTATGGACAAATCAAATTTTGAAATAATCGCTATGGAAAATCGTTATATAAATATACGCGTTAAAATGGCCGTTTTTCAAACGGACTTTGTTTTCAATAAAACTAGTTTCATTGGGACCTTATCGTTAAATTATGGTATGGTGTTGAGTGGCGTGGCAAACCGATGTTGTATGTGACCACGGTAGCCGTAAACGCTCGTTCAGTGTAATTAAATTAATTCAAATAAACAAAGAGATCTTTGGGCGTAACTCGAACAGACGATCAAATGAGGCCACGAAACCAGTTCCGTTGAGTTCGTAGCATCGATTATAGTCAGGGTAGGTATATAATTTGTTATTTTTAGAGATCGGAAAATTTGGTGTTCAGAAGGGCAGTGCAGTACGCGTTAAAAATGGCATACCGGGACGACAGTCTCAGAATGCGACGAAACTAGTGCCGTTGGGTTCGTATTGAAAAATTATTGTAGGATATCGAGGTTTCAAGTTGATCGAACTTACCATTTGATCGTGAAAATTTTTAATGCGGGTTGATTTCCGGTTTCATAAAGGAAATTTTTTCATACGACCTCAGATTTCGACGAAACTTGTCCCGTTGGATCCGGAATATCTTTTTACATTAAGATTAGCTTTTTTATCAGTAAACGAAAGTCGTTTGTGGTGGTTTCAGCGTGTTACTTCGTGATGAAGTTTCGATGATAATATAATATTGATTTTTGGTACCACTTCCTCTCTCCATATATATTAGTTAAGATATGGAAACCCTGTTTTTTTTTTGTTTTTCGTGTACAACTCCAGACAGCGCCTCCACTTATTAAATCATCCCAATTTTTCTGCTTTGCGCCAATCCAGTACAAGTCTTTGTCGCTAATTAATCAACCTGTGCCGACCAAGGAGATCATCGAGACTCTCACTACTCTATTCTGCAGCATAGCTATCCCCTATATTTCCTTGCTGCCCACACTTTCTCTTATTATATATAGCACATCACTCCGTCCTATTTTCCTTCTCATCAGCATGATTAAACCGACAGTTCTCTTCATCAAAAAAAAAAAAAACAGGAGGGCGAGGTAATCAGTCAGTGGGGGCAACATCCTGGTGGCATCGGTCTCGTTGAGAGCTCGGTGTAAGGAGGTGATTGCGATGGAAGGTGGAAGGGGATCATTGGGAAGAACTTGTACAAGAAGTGGCTTCAGGAAATGTTTTGGTGGGGGTTCATGCAATGGCTGTACGTGTTTTCAGAAGTAAGATGGGGAAGGAAAGGACAAGAGGGTCGATGAGGATAGTGTTGTATCACGAAGGCTTGTGAGCAGGGAAATGGCACCGGGTGCATGGAGTATAGGCACGGTTTTCATGGAAAAGTGGAGATGGTGGGTATCAGCACGTGGAGGGAGGAATGAGCGTGGGTTCTCTGTTGGGGTGAGCCGCGTTTTGGGGCGGTGTTAAGATGAAGCAGCGGATGGTGGCCGAAGTTTTGGTGCTGGAGATGGTGTGTGCGATAGCAGTGGGTGTGTGAGGGACGCGACGAAGTCGCTGCATGGTGTCTCGGTTGTTTTTTCCAGAAGCGTTAAGGGGGAAACGACACTGAGGGTGTACCACATGGAGGAGACAGCATTCAAGAAAATGGACAGTGATCTTGATTAGCGTAAGTAAGTTTGTTAAATAATTTACTATATTAATAGAAAACGTGACCTTAAACCATGATTAGGAAAAACTTAAATGATTTGTAATTAGTTATTTTTAATGTTAGTTTAGTTTAAGATTTATACATTGTGCCTAAGTGCCTAACTAATACCATATTATACGCCAATTAGTGGGAATGACGTAACCTGTAGGGTTCGAGAATGTCTGGACCAAAGAAAGATGCCAAATTAAGTAATAACGTGGTTTGCATTATAAAATCATGATTGACCATTTTATGTAAACTGGACGATTTAATTAACTAAGTGATTAACAGTGATTAACGTTAAAATTTTTAACTAAGGTTAAATAATTTAACTTAAATCATGATTGAACAAAATGGTATAACGTGCTTAGATGTTAACAGAATTGGACCAGATCAGTGAAGCTGGAACCGTATCGACGAATGCAGCACGATGAAGCTAGCTTGGATCAGAACTGGACGCAGCTGGATTAAATTAAACACTTGTTTAATTTAATAAACCATTTTGACGACGGATGGGAAACAAGGTGAGTTAAACTCACTCAGTTTTTTCCCATTTATATTTTATATAAATTGGGTTTTTATTTTGTGTGTTCTGTTTGCCAATGATTGACTGTTTGTTGGCTGATTTAACTGATGAAATTAAACTGTCGTTTAATTTCAGTGAAACCCCAAATCGTTATTTTAACGATTGGTTCCAATAAAGGTAACTTACCTTGTTGGTCACGTTTGTAAAATAAACGTGTTTAATGGTTTGAATTGTTTGATCTGTTTGAATTAAAGGATCTGGTTTGTGATAACCGTTTTGAATACAAGGAAGAATAGGTTGGAGGAATCCAACCGGATTCCTCAAATTTATTATTTATTTTCCTATGAACTGTCATGTTTGGGTGCTTTATTTGAGTATTGATCATTGATTTGAAAGTCAACCTGTGTGGTGTTTTTAACCAGTGGGCAGTACTGGTTGAGTAATCGGCAGAAAATGACCTAAAAGTAAATCGTTTTGTTTATATTGATCCACCGTCAGGTGAGTCGATAGAATTGAAGTTATAAGACTTATTTTATAACTAATGAGAGATTTTGAAATATATATATTTGAATAAAACTTATTCAAAAGGAAATAAATAGTTATGTTCATAATTAGTATGTTTGAATAGAAAATGGATTCATGATTATTGTTTAGATTTTAATAAGATTTTGAAAAGGAATTTACTATTTATCTTAGTTAATAAAGAAATTAGCTACTAATGTAGTACACGGTTGAAATAAACTATTATTGTAATTGATAATGATTTAGAAAACTACCTTTTAATGAAAATTCATTTGAAAGGTAATCCAAGTGAAATGGGATTCAATTGAAAGATGCAAGGAGTTCATGAACAGGTTTTGTTTAAAACCTGATTTTTATAACAAAGTTATAACAGAAATCTTTAAGCGAATGTTATCGCTTAAAATAAATGTTACTTAATAAATTGAATTAAGTAAAAAAGGAAATTTAGATAAAAAAAAGGGTTTTATAATAAACCAGAGTTATATACATAAAGGGGACTTGGGGGTATTATATCGTTAATTCTAAATTAACGTTACTCAGAAACGTGATTAAGTGAAAATGGGAATTTGAAAAAAAAAATTTGCAAAGCGGGAAAAGGTTGAATGATTTGGATAGGAATTGGTTTAAAGAAAAATCTTACATTAAGTAAGAAAGCAAGGAAACGATATTAAAAATATCAAAAGATTTAAGAGTTTGAATTTACAATTATTTTAATTAGAAAGGTCAAGTGATGCTGAATACTGAACCAGTGAACTCACTGGATTGTCATGATTGAAACACTGATTATTTTGATAGTTAAATCACCGACTATCAAATCTGTCCAATACGATTGTTGGTACGGAAAGACCGGGATCGAATTTATATTCGGAAACCATTCCGACCAACAAATACGTGAAGATATCTGAAGATGGTCGAGATGTAGCATTGAAGACCGTGGATCTTCATAAGCGGAAGGATTGCTAAAAATCTTTGGTTAGCTCCCAGAGATAAGTTGTGGTTCTGTTGTGGTTGGGATCCACGGGTTGCAAGGGCTTCTCGCTTCTGATCCATGGGGTGATTCCTATATGGATGCGGTAGGAGAGTACCTTCGGTTCATCCTGTTCCTGGGTGACTTGTATGGATGAATGTCTGACAGGGTATTTCCAGAGAAGGTCACGTATATTGATTTCTTCAACCGTACCAAGAGTGGAAGCAAAGAAGAAAACTTCTTTAGCCAACACGTAATGTATTGTTGTGGACGTCAATTAGTGATTCTGATGGATCTGACGATGTGGCATTCGAAGTAAATGTGATGTGCTGATTATAAAGCGTGGCCTCAAGCCTCATCAACCGGGAGATGACAAAAATCGGGCAGGCAGCATGGCTATGTGGGTCGCTCCCATTAGGGTGTATAATCACCTATCTAGAGAAATTCCTTTTGTTTCTTATTCTATCGATTCTGCCCATTCGGGAACGGTGGTTTGAGTCCAACCGTTGGTGATATACATTCGATACACTCAAGCGAAATGAGTGGTCGGTCATGTGAGGGCCAGGTTGCAAGATGTTCTTGTTGAACCCTGTGTATTTGCCTCTAGAGATACACGTGCGGAAGGTGGTCCCATACCTTGTCAAGTTGGAAACCCAATATCCAATAAGCGCCCACAGTTTTCAATTGTATACTATATATGGGGAGCGTGAGATGCAAGCGTTCCTCTAGATTTGTTAATTATTTGTATATAGACATTATCATAATATCAGATCAATATATGATTTCAAAAGATGTTTTGGGTTATCGTAAGGTAAAAACCGTCCGTATTTATGTGTGGATTTGGTCTTACGATTATCCTTTTCTTTCGAAAGGATTTTAATTTTAAAATCAAGTTGTGTGATACCCTTAATGATGTGCGAGTTTTTCTCACTCTGGTTCACCAGACTGACCCGGTGTTTTGTAAATGCTCGGGTTAGACCGGGTTGTGCAGATTCAGGTTATCAGTGCTGCGAAGTCCAAAGACGAGCTAAAGGAGTTCAGACGTATGATGTTAGACCATTATTATTCCGCTGTATGTTATATGAGGACAGGCCATTATAACTGTCCAGATGTACTGATATGCTCTGATATTGTAAGTTTTATTTAAAGCTCTTAATAAAGTTATTTCTATATTATATTTTGTTCCGCTGCGATGTGAGACTCTGTGTTGTATTGATTCTTCTCCTTCTTCTATTCTAATATTTCTTTCTTTCTTACCTCACCCTCTCAATTCTTTCTAATAACGTCCAGTGTTTTCGGTGTTTGGAAGGTCGGCATGAGTTACGGTAAAGGTATTTATGTCGATTTTCGAAGCCGAAAACCGCTGGGTCGTTACAGTGGTATCAGAGCTATTGGTTTAGTAATAACCTTGGCTCTGTGGTGTAACTCGATAGAGATTGGGTTATTGATACCCTAGATCGAGATTGAATGTATATATATGAGAGCGTATTTGTAAAATTTTATATACAAATGTTTTGTATTGTGTTCGTTGATCGGTTCAAGTGTTGAGAAGCGTTGAACTGACAATAGATACAGTATTGTTTTGGAAAGAGGGTAAATGAAATAATTTTTACCCAAATTATATTTTATATAGAAAAAGAAATAATTTTATCAAACTATTGAGATATTAGTGTGTTTGATCGATTTGAATGGAATTCAAATCGAATTGAAATTTGAATTGAGACTTAACTTTGTTAAGTGAAGTTAAATTTAGAATGATATTGAAATAAAATAACATAGATTTGAAAATTGGAAATTTAATGAATAAATAATAATCAAAAGATAATTAATCGGAGATTAATCGATTAATGTTCAGTTATGTGAAACCAAAGTAAAATATTAATGTTGAGTGTATATTCAATTGGTTTGATTAAGATTGGTTGAATTGATTTGGTGTTGTTTGGATATCTTGAATAAAATTCATCCATGGTTAATAAGAAATTAATGAGTTGTAACATTCTTTATTACCTTAGCAATTTCGAGGACGAAATTATTTTAAGGGGGGAAGAATGTAACGACCCGTGTTTTTCGACCATTTGAATATGAATATTTAAATTAGTTTTAAATATTATATTGGAAATATTAATGGAATTAAATATTGAATTCGTTATTTAAACGAAGTTGAACGATATATATACTTATATAATTATAAATAGAACTCGAAATGGCGCTGCAGTTCGTAAATTGGAGTTTTGAACTTCAAATGGATATACGGGGACCGATATAAGTCGGATTTCCGTGAAACAAGAAATGTTGGAACCGTATTGATTATAATTTTCATGTGAAAGAACAAAATCCAGATTCCGTGTTATAGATTTGGAGTTATAGACAAATCAAATTTTGAAATAATCGCTATGGAAAATCGTTATATAAATATACGCGTTAAAATGGCCGTTTTTCAAACGGACTTTGTTTTCAATAAAACTAGTTTCATTGGGACCTTATCGTTAAATTATGGTATGGTGTTGAGTGGCGTGGCAAACCGATGTTGTATGTGACCACGGTAGCCGTAAACGCTCGTTCAGTGTAATTAAATTAATTCAAATAAACAAAGAGATCTTTGGGCGTAACTCGAACAGACGATCAAATGAGGCCACGAAACCAGCTCCGTTGAGTTCGTAGCGTCGATTATAGTCAGGGTAGGTATATAATTTGTTATTTTTAGAGATCGGAAAATTTGGTGTTCAGAAGGGCAGTGCGGTACGCGTTAAAAATGGCCTACCGGGACGACAGTCTCAGAATGCGACGAAACTATTGCCGTTGGGTTCGTATTGAAAAATTATTGTAGGATATCGAGGTTTCAAGTTGATCGGACTTACCATTTGATCGTGAAAAATTTAAATGCGGGTTGATTTCCGGTTTCATAAAGGAAATTTTTTCATACGACCTCAGATTTCGACGAAACTTGTCCCGTTGGATCCGGAATATCTTTTTACACTAAGATTAGCTTTTTTATCAGTAAACGAAAGTCGTTTGTGGTGGTTTCAGCGTGTTACTTCGCGATGAAGTTTCGATGATAATATAATATTGATTTTTGGTCCCACTTCCTCTCTCCATATATATTAGTTAAGATATGGAAACCCTGTTTTTTTTGTTTTTCGTGTACAACTCCAGACAGCGCCTCCACTTATTAAATCATCCCAATTTTTCTGCTTTGCGCCAATCCAGTACAAGTCTTTGTCGCCAATTAATCAACCCGTGCCGACCAAGGAGATCATCGAGACTCTCACTACTCTATTCTGCAGCATAGCTATCCCCTATATTTCCTTGCTGCCCACACTTTCTCTTATTATATATAGCACATCACTCCGTCCTATTTTCCTTCTCATCAGCATGATTAAACCGACAGTTCTCTTCATCAAAAAAAAAAAAAACAGGAGGGCGAGGTAATCAGTCAGTCAGTGGGGGCAACATCCTGGTGGCATCGGTCTCGCTGAGAGCTCGGTGTAAGGAGGTGATTGCGATGGAGGGTGGAAGGGGATCATTGGGAAGAACTTGTACAAGAAGTGGCTTCAGGAAATGTTTTGGTGGGGGTTCATGCGATGGCTGTACGTGTTTTCAGAAGTAAGATGGGGAAGGAAAGGACAAGAGGGTCGATGAGGATAGTGTTGTATCACGAAGGCTTGTGAGCAGGGAAATGGCACCGGGTGCATGGAGTATGGGCATGGTTTTCATGGAAAAGTGGAGATGGTGGGTATCAGCACGTGGAGGGAGGAATGAGCGTGGGTTCTCTGTTGGGGTGAGCCGCGTTTTGGGGCGGTGTTAAGATGAAGCAGCGGATGGTGGCCGAATCTTTGGTGCTGGAGATGGTGTGTGCGATAGCAGTGGGTGTGTGAGGGACGCGACGAAGTCGCTGCATGGTGTCTCGGTTGTTTTTTCCAGAAGCGTTAAGGGGGAAACGACACTGAGGGTGTACCACATGGAGGAGACAGCATTCAAGAAAATGGACAGTGATCTTGATTAGCGTAAGTAAGTTTGTTAAATAATTTACTATATTAATAGAAAACGTGACCTTAAACCATGATTAGGAAAAACTTAAATGATTTGTAATTAGTTATTTTTAATGTTAGTTTAGTTTAATATTTATACATTGTGCCTAAGTGCCTAACTAATACCATATTATACGCCAATTAGTGGGAATGACGTAACCTGTAGGGTTCGAGAATGTCTGGACCAAAGAAAGATGCCAAATTAAGTAATAACGTGGTTTGCATTATAAAATCATGATTGACCATTTTATGTAAACTGGACGATTTAATTAACTAAGTGATTAACAGTGATTAACGTTAAAATTTTTAACTAAGGTTAAATAATTTAACTTAAATCATGATTGAACAAAATGGTATAACGTGCTTAGATGTTAACAGAATTGGACCAGATCAGTGAAGCTGGAACCGTATCGACGAATGCAGCACGATGAAGCTAGCTTGGATCAGAACTGGACGCAGCTGGATTAAATTAAACACTTGTTTAATTTAATAAACCATTTTGACGACGGATGGGAAACAAGGTGAGTTAAACTCACTCAGTTTTTTCCCATTTATATTTTATATAAATTGGGTTTTTATTTTGTGTGTTCTGTTTGCCAATGATTGACTGTTTGTTGGCTGATTTAACTGATGAAATTAAACTGTCGTTTAATTTCAGTGAAACCCCAAATCGTTATTTTAACGATTGGTTCCAATAAAGGTAACTTACCTTGTTGGTCACGTTTGTAAAATAAACGTGTTTAATGGTTTGAATTGTTTGATCTGTTTGAATTAAAGGATCTGGTTTGTGATAACCGTTTTGAATACAGGGAAGAATAGGTTGGAGGAATCCAACCGGATTCCTCAAATTTATTATTTATTTTCCTATGAACTGTCATGTTTGGGTGCTTTATTTGAGTATTGATCATTGATTTGAAAGTCAACCTGTGTGGTGTTTTTAACCAATGGGCAGTACTGGTTGAGTAATCGGCAGAAAATGACCTAAAAGTAAATCGTTTTGTTTATATTGATCCACCGTCAGGTGAGTCGATAGAATTGAAGTTATAAGACTTATTTTATAACTAATGAGAGATTTTGAAATATATATATTTGAATAAAACTTATTCAAAAGGAAATAAATAGTTATGTTCATAATTAGTATGTTTGAATAGAAAATGGATTCATGATTATTGTTTAGATTTTAATAAGATTTTGAAAAGGAATTTACTGTTTATCTTAGTTAATAAAGAAATTAGCTACTAATGTAGTACACGGTTGAAATAAACTATTATTGTAATTGATAATGATTTAGAAAACTACCTTTTAATGAAAATTCATTTGAAAGGTAATCCAAGTGAAATGGGATTCAATTGAAAGATGCAAGGAGTTCATGAACAGGTTTTGTTTAAAACCTGATTTTTATAACAAAGTTATAACAGAAATCTTTAAGCGAATGTTATCGCTTAAAATAAATGTTACTTAATAAATTGAATTAAGTAAAAAAGGAAATTTAGATAAAAAAAAAGGGTTTTATAATAAACCAGAGTTATATACATAAAGGGGACTTGGGGGTATTATATCGTTAATTCTAAATTAACGTTACTCAGAAACGTGATTAAGTGAAAATGGGAATTTGAAAAAAAAAATTTGCAAAGCGGGAAAAGGTTGAATGATTTGGATAGGAATTGGTTTAAAGAAAAATCTTACATTAAGTAAGAAAGCAAGGAAACGATATTAAAAATATCAAAAGATTTAAGAGTTTGAATTTACAATTATTTTAATTAGAAAGGTCAAGTGATGCTGAATACTGAACCAGTGAACTCACTGGATTGTCATGATTGAAACACTGATTATTTTGATAGTTAAATCACCGACTATCAAATCTGTCCAATACGATTGTTGGTACGGAAAGACCGGGATCGAATTTATATTCGGAAACCATTCCGACCAACAAATACGTGAAGATATCTGAAGATGGTCGAGATGGAGCATTGAAGACCGTGGATCTTCATAAGCGGAAGGATTGCTAAAAATCTTTGGTTAGCTCCCAGAGATAAGTTGTGGTTCTGTTGTGGTTGGGATCCACGGGTTGCAAGGGCTTCTCGCTTCTGATCCATGGGGTGATTCCTATATGGATGCGGTAGGAGAGTACCTTCGGTTCATCCTGTTCCTGGGTGACTTGTATGGATGAATGTCTGACAGGGTATTTCCAGAGAAGGTCACGTATATTGATTTCTTCAACCGTACCAAGAGTGGAAGCAAAGAAGAAAACTTCTTTAGCCAACACGTAATGTATTGTTGTGGACGTCAATTAGTGATTCTGATGGATCTGACGATGTGGCATTCGAAGTAAATGTGATGTGCTGATTATAAAGCGTGGCCTCAAGCCTCATCAACCGGGAGATGACAAAAATCGGGCAGGCAGCATGGCTATGTGGGTCGCTCCCATTAGGGTGTATAATCACCTATCTAGAGAAATTCCTTTTGTTTCTTATTCTATCGATTCTGCCCATTCGGGAACGGTGGTTTGAGTCCAACCGTTGGTGATATACATTCGATACACTCAAGCGAAATGAGTGGTCGGTCATGTGAGGGCCGGGTTGCAAGATGTTCTTGTTGAACCCTGTGTATTCGCCTCTAGAGATACACGTGCGGAAGGTGGTCCCATACCTTGTCAAGTTGGAAACCCAATATCCAATAAGCGCCCACGGTTTTCAATTGTATACTATATATGGGGAGCGTGAGATGCAAGCGTTCCTCTAGATTTGTTAATTATTTGTATATAGACATTATCATAATATCAGATCAATATATGATTTCAAAAGATGTTTTGGGTTATCGTAAGGTAAAAACCGTCCGTATTTATGTGTGGATTTGGTCTTACGATTATCCTTTTCTTTCGAAAGGATTTTAATTTTAAAATCAAGTTGTGTGATACCCTTAATGCTATGCGAGTTTTTCTCACTCTGGTTCACCAGACTGACCCGGTGTTTTGTAAATGCTCGGGTTAGACCGGGTTGTGCAGATTCAGGTTATCAGTGCTGCGAAGTCCAAAGACGAGCTAAAGGAGTTCAGACGTATGATGTTAGACCATTATTATTCCGCTGTATGTTATATGAGGACAGGCCATTATAACTGTCCAGATGTACTGATATGCTCTGATATTGTAAGTTTTATTTAAAGCTCTCAATAAAGTTATTTCTATATTATATTTTGTTCCGCTGCGATGTGAGACTCTGTGTTGTATTGATTCTTCTCCTTCTTCTATTCTAATATTTCTTTCTTACCTCACCCTCTCAATTCTTTCTAATAACGTCCAGTGTTTTTGGTGTTTGGAAGGTCGGCATGAGTTACGGTAAAGGTATTTATGTCGATTTTCGAAGCCGAAAACCGCTGGGTCGTTACACATCCTACGTAAATTGAACATAGGACAATACTCAGAACCACAAATGAATGAAATTCGAAGTGACTTATACAACAACATGTGAAACATAGAACAACACAGAAACAGTACTGACATCACTACACGTACCATAAAATGCAAAATACAACATGCCAGACATAACAAAATACACAAGGTGATGTTCCATATATAAAAGGACATATAACATAAACATCAATCAATATGCATTGAATCGCTACCAGCCTCACCGGAGCTGTCATCACCGGCATCATCAATATAATCAGGTGGAGGTGAATCGACACCAGGACGCTACTGTTAAGAAAGTTCTAATACGTGGCATTTTAAATTTCCTCATCCTAGTTTGAATATTGTTAAGAAAGTTCTGTGTAGCAATAACATTGCAGTTGATGAAGTTCCTTCTAATTACATGTGCACCTAATGTCAAATTGGAAAATGCCACAAACTTGCCTTTCTTGATTCACAAAGCAAGCACTCAAAGCTTTTAGAACTAATAGCTACTAATTTGTGAGATCCACTCCAATATGTACTGATTATGGATACAAATATTTCATCTTAATTATTCATGCTTATTCTAGGCATGTTTGGATATACTTACTGAAAGCATAGTCAGAAACTGACAATGTTGTAACCCACTTTATTAAGAATGCTAAAAGTCAAGCTAATAACTTGGTTAAAGAAATACAAACTGATGGTGGAAAAGAGTTTCTTTCACTAATACTTTCCAGATAAAGGCATATCACATAGAGTAATATGTCTACATATTTATGAACAAAATGGTATTATTGAAAGAAAACACAGACATATAGTTGAGACTAACTTAACTCTTATAGCAAAGGCATCTATGCCACTAAAATTTTGGCACGATGTCTTTACTGCTGCTGCATACTTGATTAATATACTCCCTATTAAACTGTTGAACTATGAAAGTCCAATAGAATTTAAGCCAAACTACATCTATTTAAAGGTGTTTGGTTGTCTATGTTTTTATCATCTAAGACCCTATAACACATACAAAGTACAATTTAGATCATCACCGTGCACATTTTTAGGGTAAGCCAAAGGATATAAAGGTTACAAATGTCTTGATAAAAATGATAGAATCTTCATATAAAGACATATTGCCTTTAATAAACATGAATTTCCCTTAACTAAAGAGGAAACCCAATAAACAAAAAAGATATACAATCCCCAATGTTCTATACCTACTGTAACTAACACTTTAGATAAAGTAATACCTGTTCAAAGTGAAGCTACAGTAGCCACCAAGACAACATGTATGGAAGGTGAAGCAAACTCTCAACACACAATATCCAATGATGGATCCAGTCAAGAACATCAATCACATGCAAATGATCTACAAGACAACACATAGCAGACATATGGTCAAGCTCAAAATGACACAAATCAAGGGGATGCCACAAACTGTACACTAACAGTTGCTATAGACCCTAGAGGACATCATATGACAAGAAGAGCAAAGAGCGGAATATTTAAGTTATAATTATACAACATTATGACTAATTTAGAAGAACCAACTAACTTTTAGCAAGCCATTCAAAACAAAGAATGGAAAAATGCTATGTGTGAAGAGTGCAATGCTCTTATTAAAAATAACACCTGGCAACTAGTTGTTAGGTCGTGCAACAAAAATGTCATTACATGCAAATTGAATTTTAGAACAAAAAGGAACGTAGATGGCTCAATTTATAGATATAAGAAAAGATTGATGGCAACGGGATACTCACAACAGTGTGGCTCTGATTTTAATGAAACATTTTCTCCTGTTGTGAAACCCACATTTATAAGAATTGTATCAACAATTGCTTTATCTAAAAAGCAGGTCATAAAACAATTAGATATGAATAATGTTTTTTAAATGGTGATTTGCAGGAAGAAGTATATATGGATCAGCCAGAAGGATTCATACATCAAGGCAAAGAAAGACATGTGTGCAAACTCAACAAAGCACTATATGGACTAAAATAGGCACCTAGAGTGTGGTTCAACAAGCTGAAAGCAACTTGATCAACCTTGGATATCATCCAACTAAATCAGACAACTCATTTTTCACATAAATTTCTAATAACACTGTTACCTATATACTTATGTTGATGAGTTTATAATTACATGTAGCAGTGAGAAGGAAATTCAATGTTCAACACAATGCTTAAACTCAGAATTCTCAATTAAAGATCTAGATGACACCACATGCTTTATTGGCATTGAAGTGAACAGAGTGTCAAAGTCTGAAATACACATAAGTTAGAAAAAAAATATTTCAGGATAACTCAACAAAACAAACATGGATAAAGCAAATACCATTTCAACCCCTATGATGAGCAACATACAACTGTCCAAGTTCAAAGGAGACCCTATAAATAATGAAAGGCAGCATAGAAGCGTTGTTAGACCCCTATAATATGCTACAATAATAAGACTAGACATCACAATCATTGTCAACAAGGTCAGCTAGTTCATGCAACAGCCTTAATGAACATCGAACAACTGTCAAAAGGATTTTAATATACTTAAATGGCACAATAGATTACAAACTAAAGTTACAAGGATGGTTTTAAATGGCACAATCTTAGAATGCATACAGGATAAGCAAGCATCTCAAACTTTAGTTATTTGTTTGACGGATGTGGGATACATGACCCATGGGTGGGTCTTTGGAATATGTTGTAATAAAGTTGTACCTATGAGTCACCAGCCTCTATAACCAAAACCAACTAACTAGTGTTACATCGCAGAGGGTCCAATTTGGGGTTAAGATAAATGTCCATTGGATATACATCTTTCATATTTAAGAAGTACTAAATGGTCAGGGTTTTATTGTAGAAGTGAAGACTTATACATGCACACACCCCGGAGAAGGTTTGGTATATCATATGCATTAGTGTAATTTGGGAGATGATTTTGTGAAAAGTAGGCATAACATTTAAATAATAAATCAATGTTAAGAATAAAGTACACAATTTTTGGTCATTAAAATGTTATGACGCCCCTTCTTTTTACAGTCTATATGATAAATTATGAGGAACAATCTATTGAAGCAACACAAAGTTGTAGAAGAAGATGTGTTGTCATTAATGTTGGCACTGAAAGGTTACCAGATATATAAGGAACAATATTGATTCCAATGCAGTGGCCTTAGTCGGTATAAATATTCTTTTATATTTGAATGTTTTTATATGAGCTCTTACTCTGATATACTTATGTTTGCTGCATGTACCAAAACCAATGATTGGGCTTTGGTTTTGATTTATCCAAAATCTAAGCCGATTGAGGTAAGTGTTGTTAAACTATCTTATCTCTTTAGGTAGAACATCCTGTTTTCTCCTCCTGACTTGTTTGTCATTCTCAAGCATGATCTCGACTTTAGGACCATATCTGATGGTCCTTCCACGCGTCACTAATAACAGGTTTAGCATGAGTAATTGAGTTCCAATGGCAGTATAAAGCATCAGCGATAGATATCTCTAATATCCCTTCCTTTAACTTTTCAACTTTATATCAGACCCGCTGTGTAGCCTTCGCCTTTCTAATGAAAAAGTGTTAAGATCTATTCAAACATTTCTTGCTAACGAGCACCAAAACTATTCATCTTGTTCGGCCAAGAATCTATTCAAACACCAATGGCGACTGTGTCGAGTTGCATTGAAGTTGTTGTCGACTGATAGCAAATTGGATAACTAGTTGCACCAACATTGGTCCTCGATTTCAAAGACATAATGGGAAACATCTTGATGAAGGAACAAAAAATGTTTACTTAAAGATTGGGTAAATACCTCTAAAGGATTGAGAAACAAGATGTATTCTATAGTCATTTTATATGTATAGTTTATAATTTAAAAGAGAACAAACTGTACCTAGAGAATGCAAAAAATAAAGTGTTGAAAGTAATGAACCCCCAAATTTATAATGGATCAATTGAGAATGTTTTTCATCCATGGAGAATCAGCATTACTTTCTTTATAGGTCTTGAGTATAAATTGCAAATATGAAATAAACTAATAAAGTGATCTACTATTGAAGAAATTTGATCTAGCAATGATTGATCGGTTGTTTTTACTTTAAAGTTATACATCAGTATAGCTCATTGATGTGGTATTTATCAGTATTGGTTTAAAAGTGGTTGGTTTGATAATTCCTCAAAAATAGACAATTTCCATGTTTGGCCTTTTTGTCCTACTAGAGAACAGTTTGGCTAAGTTTGGTCTTATTATTGTTTAATTCGACAAACCATAATCAAATCAAATTTTTTTTTTGGTGATGTGAATCAACAAACCAATTTCCCATTAAATAGCTGACCTGCTCTAAAATGTTCCCCTATTGTTGTTGCAATGTGCCATTTCCTTTCGTTAATTAGCTAACCATATGCCCTAAGAGCATCTCCAACTAATCATCGGATCTTGAAAAATCTGATATCCAACCTCAAAAGCAGCTGCAACAATGTGTAGAAATTACGGTTCGTTTGGATATCGGGAAAAGGAGGTTCGGAATATGTAAACTATGCAAGCGCTTGTTGAACAAACGCCTGAAATCAGGCGTTCGCTCAACAGATCCCTAGTTTTAAGCGTCTATTAAACAAGCACATGGTTCTATGCGTTTTTTCAACAAGCGCCTGGAATCTTGCGGCTTTATTAATCCCAAGCGTCTGTTCAACAGATGCCTGGAGGGCAACGGAATTATTTCAATTGCCAAATTTACCAATGGTTGTTTTCCCTAGCATGCTATAAATATACCACACCTCTATTCTCTTCAACAACAAATATTCTTTCGCAAATCTTAACTTCTAAAATAAAATGAGTACTGATTTTGATGTCGATGCAGCAAGAAATAGCTTTGAAGTTTTTGATTTACAAGATGGTACACATTCAATTGGTGGAATGGTTACTACCGTAAGTTGAAATGCTGGGGAAGACTATGATCTATGCTACATCAACTTCTCACTTTCCCTCGATCATGTTCGTGGTGCCGATCAGAGTGGCGAAACATTTTGGGGTAGAATCGCTAATGTGTACAATAGGAAGAACATGGATCGAAATAAAATTTTAGCTTCCATCAAATGCTGTTATTGTAAAATAAATAGTCAAACCCAATGTTTTGATTCTTAGATGTTCAAGTCGAAGCAGAGTAACCCAAGCGGATTTGGAAGTGATACTCATATGGTAATATTTGTTTACTTTTTATTTTTATACTATTTTTCATAGAGGTATACTTAAATATCATATTATTGATGGAGAGACTTGCCGCAAACAAGTTATTCAAACAGATATACAAACCAAAAAGTAAACAAGGACCTCTTTCCTATCAGTTCATGCATGTGTATGACCTACTGGTTAATTATGTGAAATGAAAATCATCACTTCAGAAAACTGTCCAAGACGTCCAAACAAGCCGTAATCGAGGGAAAACTGGTAGAATTGGAGAAAGTTCAAGTCCTAAGGAATTGCAGGACAATTTTTTTTGGGATCAGAAGAAGACTTAACCACCAATTATGAGCCAAGGCGGCAAAGAAAAAGCAAGCTGCTGGAGGAAATCAAGGCGAAATCAGAAAACTTTTGAAGGAGTCTAATGAAATGTATTCGAGTGCAGTGGAGAGCAGAGCCAGTCAGCACAAAGAACGGATTGATGCAATTCATCAATTTCTAGAGATAAAGGAATGAAAAGAGGAAGATGCAATTATGTTGATGGATACTTCTCACATGGATGATTTGCAATGTGAATATACAGAGTCTCGGAGAATAGAGAGAATGAGGCAAAGAAGCGAAGAAGGTATTTGATTTTAGTTTACTATGTATTGTCTATATGATTTAAAGTTTAGTTGACTATGTAGCGTTTGTATGATTTAAAATCTAGTTTTTATGTAGCGTATGTATGGTTAAAAGTCTAGTTGACTATGTAGCATATGTCTGGTTAAAACAGTGGAACTCCTTTTGTTTAATTTATATGAAATTCCATTACGGTTTAATTTACTAAATCATAATATATTTAAAAATGATTCCATAGCGACTTTTTGAAATTTTAAATTGTGTGTAACTTACAATTTTTAACATGAAATCTCAATTAATCACTTTCGTTACAAAGATATAATTCAATAGTTCCAAATGTTTCTTGAATTACACAAATCTGACATATATCGAAATTTGTACATTTGTTCGAAGTTTGAATCGTAAACCGATGAACTACCACGACATTACGAACTCGTTTATAAATCGTTTAAATTATTACGAACCATACTCAGTAATTCATATATTCCTTTAACGATGAGTTAATAAATCGGGTTGTCCTCGCTTTGTTGAATTAATAAATTATTAATGCAAGTAGTTAGTTTAGTGGAACTCCTTTCGATCAGTCTATATGAAATTCCATTATGGTTTAATTTATTAAATCGTAATATATTTAAAAATGATTCCATAACGACTTTTTAAAATTTTAATTTGTACATAACTTACAATTTTTATCATGAAATCTTGATTAATCACTTTCGTTAAAAAGATATACTTCAATAGTTCCAAACATTTCTTGTTTTACAAAAATCCGATGTATATCAAAATCTATACATTCATCCGAAGTTGGATTCGGATAATGACAAACTGCCGTGACAATACGAATTCGTTTATAAATCGCTTAAATTATTACGAACCATAATCGAGTAATTCATATATTCCATTAACGATGAGTTAATAAATCGGGCCATCCTTCTTAACTGAATTAATAAATTATCAATGCAAGTAGTTAGTTCAATGGAACTCCTTTTGATTAATTTATATAAAATTCCATTACGTTTTAATTTATTAAATTTAAACGACCCGAACTTCCCCGTGAAGGAAAGCCCGGATTGAATTGAGGACAAGACGAACCAGAACACAAATAGAAGAACATTTCATTGTTAATTACAACAATTCCATCAGAATACTAGAATATACGGAGTATGAATCAATATTACACATCATAAAATATCAGAGATTACAATACATTACATAGCAGTGGAAAATAATACAAAACACAACTGAAGGAGATATACAGATACAAAGCTTTCCGAATATCATTCCAGCTGTAAACCAGGATCCTGTGAATATAAATCTGCAAAACAAAAACTACTAGCTGCTCGTGTGGTAATAGGGGCACCCAGAGTTTAGGTTAAAACAATAAACTCCAGGTCAGTCATGCGACTGGTGTGAGAACTAAAACAGTTATTAATCTTTATTTTAAAGTTAGGTAAATCAAGGGACCACGCCATATAACACGGAACGTGTTTCCTCCCAAGAATACCAGTGCATAAAACAACAGCGCAATGCTAAATAAAGAACAATGAAGCTATTATAAGACCCAGGTCCCATCACACAATGCAACACAAGACGGAGGATAGGATTTTACCTTATAATAGCCAAAGAATGTTTGATACGCTAAATCTCATCTTTTATTATTACTATAAGTGCATAGTGTCAAAACAATTTCAATCATAAGTATCAATCCTAGACGGCATGGGTACCATATATCATGTCGCCAATACTAGGCTCTACAATCAAAATCGCAAAGTGTCGTATTGGAAGTTGGATTTCCATCAGTGAACCGAGGCAAGGGATCGTCCTCACCGCTTCGAGACGCTCTAGCCCACCCCTCAGGCAAGTACTCTGTCAAGCCTTGGATCGTCAGGGCCGGTCCACCGATGTGGATTAAAATGCCTGAACACTACGTTTCCGCGCCCTATGGGGCGTCAATGAGCCAAATGACTCTATCGGACCCGGATCGTCCGATCTAACCGAGGCGCCTCGCAATCCATCATCCACATAAGTAAAATGTCCGGGCGTACAAAACCCAAAACACCACATCTAGCTAGAAGAAAACGCATGTCCTCCCTGAGGTCCTCTCCCGTTTTTGGTTCACAACAAGGAGTGAGGGTCGCAAATTAACGCTACACACTGCTACGCCACAAAGGCCGTGCTTTGATCATCAACCACAAGACTCTGCTTTTCAATAGAAGCCATGATCATTTGCATCATAGCATGCCACACAGGCAAACCACTCCATGCAACCGATATCCATCAATCACACAGAATGATATCCAATGTCAGACACACAGTCCATTTACAAGTTCGTTCTGGGTCTGAACGAAACCGGAGGAACCTTATTCCTCGCATATCCAATGATCTCCAAGTACGTCTGGACGATCACCAACTGATTCCCTCCTCTTAGGTGTACAACCCAATCAAGATCATCAGTAATTACCCAAACGATGTGAAGACCTCCGGTCTTCAACCACCGTCTTCACCTTCGACTTATCGTCGTATCAGTTATTCAGAATGGGATAAACCTGGTCTTTCCGAATAACTCGCGTATATAATAAACAAGTGTTACACAAACACAACATACGTCTCATTCCAATCCAGAATATTCCTTTATTCAAATATTCTTATATTTTGGGAAAGGTTCCCATTAATTTTATCAAAGATAAATTCTTTAAATTTATTCTTTAATCTTCCTTTGAATATCAGTTCAAACCAAATTATGGTTTATCCAAACTAGTCGGGATTAACGAACCTTACCAAAGTAATCATTTGTTAAATTTCCCAACCCCAACATATTCATCCCATGAAGTAAAACTGGTAATACTTCATATCTAACACAATGGTGTTATCGGTAATTTCAATTACCATTTCACGTTCAAATCTAATTAAAGATTTATCTATCGCTTGGAGCAAAACTGGTGATACTCCATTCTCGATCATTTCTTGAATTTGATAATTTTAGTTATCAAATTCACCTTTCAATCTATTTAAAGATTCATTAAAACTCTGATCCAGTTTTAATTTCCAAAATTCGTTACTTAATGATTATTCAAATCCAGGAAATAAATCCTATCTTTAACCGGGTTAAAGAACTAATGTCATTTGAAATACAACTCACGATAAACCCAAAATCACATTCCATTAACAATGGAATCTTCACGGAAAACATATCAATATATATAATCGATATGAACTTCCATATCCGACTAATAATACAAATGGAATAATGGCAAAGCCATTTAAATTCCATATATATTAACAGTCTTCCTCAACAGAAGTTCACTTCGATCATTACCAAATCGAATTCCATTCCATTCCAATTTATTTTATTAAATTGGAAAACTTTACTTTGGAAAATTTCCTTTAAATCTTATCAAAAAGATTTATAAATTCCAAATCCCATTTCACTGTAAATCGGGTTAAAGAACGAGTGTTATTTAAATCACCGTTCACGATAAACCCAAAAATCAATTCCAATTAAATATTATTTAATTGGTATAATTCATTAAATCTAAATAAAAAGATTTAATCTTTTTCTCAACTGGGTTTAAGAACAGTGTTAATGAAGACATCATTCACGACAAACCCAAATCATTTGATATTAAATACAAAGCTCTGAGTAGAAAATATATCGGCTTATATTCAATATCAAATTCTACAACCAACAAATATCGTATTGGAAATAACGATATAAATATATCTTTCAAATTTCCATAACAATATCTGTATAGTCACGAAATCCAACATCGAAATATTCCGAAGACAATTTCGATTCAAATCCATTCCAATTCAAATATTGGAAATTCTGGTTATTTTTAAAACCATTTCAAATCCACTTTATTTATTAAAAAAAAGGGATTATAATTCTAGTTCAAAACTAGTTTATTTCGATAAAAATCTATTGTTATCTTTTCAAATATGGGATTTTTCATCCGAATTCTTTCCAAATCATTTCTTATGATTTTACACTAATTGTTGATATTTTTAATAATTTTATCCAGGCCTGTACAGTTGATTTCCATCAACGGCCATCGAACTGCACTTACAACGACCTTTTCCAAATTTGATTTGGGCATAATTCCAAATCCACCTGTTAGATTTCAAATCTCTGATATTCGTTAGAAAACTCTTTTCGATACGAGCCCAACGGTTCCGGTTTTAGGAGAATCCGACGGTCGAATCTCCCGTAATGTCCATTCGAAGTCAATGGTCGATATTCGCGAACTGCCGCAGCACGGCGCGTTCTATTCAGGCCATTATATATATATATATATATATATATATATATATTACGTCGATTTCCTTTCAAAACGTATTTCATAAATCGTTTTAAATTCGTTTTCAAAACGATTTCAATTTTATATTCAATTTCAGATCAAAATTGAATATTCCATATCGTTAATATATAAATGATAATATTTTCAAAACATTATATTTTGAAATCACTCCATTTTCTATATTCATTATAAAAACGAATATAATTGATATAAATATCGTTTGTGTCAAAATGGCACATATCTAATCAACACGGCTTTATATATTTCAATACTTCGTTATTCTATTCAACAAATGAATGTTTTCTTCAACAAATGAATATATATTTTATTCAACACATGAATATTTATTAATTCTTACTTACAATAAAAATGTGAACTTTATTGTATAAATATTTTGTTCAAAACATGAATTTTTTTTTATTCAACACATGAATATATATTTTATTCAACACATGAATTTTCTTTTATTCAACACATGAATATTCTTTTATTCAACACATGAATTTTCATTTTATAATACTCTTTATTTTCCAAATTGGAATGAGGCCCAATCAATTACCATATAATGTTAATTATATGGATCCCCTACAACACATGTATACAATAGCAATGTTAAATAATCAACCATCATCCAGAGTGCACCGCACAGCTGCATAAGCATTAAATATAAATAATTAACGCTTACACAGTCTGTCAACCAATCGATCGACATACAGCTAAATAATTGGGATTATTGTACGCCAAATATCATCCCAACACCCGTGTGGGGTTTCAAATCAACAAACATAGATTTTTATTTGTGCAGTTGGGCGATGTGTAAAATTTATCGTCCCAATCAATATCAGTCAAATGGGTGTACATAAACAAATCGTCCGATTTGTTTATAAATATTTATTTTATATACACGTTTATAACTATAAAATATTTATTCATTCCACATCACACAATAAAATTTCACAACACATCAATCAAACAAACAAGTCATCCATGGTCTGTGGATGGCGGGTGCCGGACGCTGCTAAGCACCGTCTGCGTCCTAGTATATATTTCAACTAGAAAATAAATTAAAAGTGAGAAGTTCTCACATTTGGGTTCCACTCCATCATTCTTTTAATTCTGAACGGTTCAGATTTGGATTTGTTTTCCACCAGTTTATAGCAATTCTTTTCACGCTGTTCATAGTAAAAATCATATTTTTATCGCTTCATCCTAATACATAACAATCATATTTTTATTTCTACTTCATATATTTTCACAACGCTTCTTTCTATATAAAAATTATATTTTTATATCTCTACTTCTTATATAAAGATCGAATTTTTATTTCGCTTCATATATAATGAAAATCGAATTTTTATCTTAATGATATCCATATAAAGATCGTATCTTTATCATAAGGAAAACATTATAAAAATTATATTTTTATCTATAGAAATCACATTTTTATAATTCTTTCAACATAATAAAAATCTCGTATATAAAAAAATCATATTTTTATATCGATGTCTACTTTAAAAATCGAACCTTTTCCTATATAAAAATATAATCTTTTCTATTTATAAAATCAAATCTTTTTATTTTTCAAAATCAAATCTTTTTAATTATAAAGACCTAATCTTTTTTATTATAAAAATCGAATCTGTATATGTTATAAAAATCTAATTTTCTATTTTAATAATTCAAACTTTTCTAAATCCCATATACGATAAAAATCTAAACTTCATGTAATAAAAAGATCAGATTTTTACTTAATTTTATATACAAGAAAATCATGTTTTTAATTCAAAGTAATATATAAACAAAATAAAACAGAGAAGCTCACTGTTTTTATCCGATCCATGGTCTTCATTTATTGCTGAACGAGTTCGAACACTTCTTCCCGAATTAGGGCTTCTGCCCATCACCAATTTGCTCGACCGAAGCCTCCTCAACCATCGGCGGTTCTGTGTGGTGGCGGGGTGCTGGAGCGCAGCAAGGCAGTGGTAGTGGCGGCGTCTACATCGGGGCGGCGGGGTTCTCGAGGGTATGGGGGCGTCGCGCTTCAGAAAAAGGGGGCAAAGCGAGGAGAGAGATGCGCGATGGGGTGCGGGGATTGTCAGCGCGAGGTGGCGGAGGCCCGGAGCGGCGGTGGCGCCCTCCGATGGTGGCGTGACGAACGAGACGGGACGGGCGACTGTTTGATAGGACGACGGGTTTTGAAGCATTGACTAGGTGGTTTGAAGAATGAGGGTTTGACCAAATTAATTTTGGGCTAGGTATATATATTTAATATTATTTTATTCATGAAAATAGGGTTTTGCATCTGATCTCCAAACCAAACCCAACGAGTGTCGCCCGCAGGTAATTACCCCCATTCCGAACACAATGGGATATGTTTCGTAATCCAATTCGGCTGTTACGATCAGTTTCCGCTTAATTTAAAATATAAATCATTATATTTTAATTTCAAACGCATATTTAATTTACCGGGGCCACATACTGACCCTGAAAATTCCAGAAAAATTATTTCTAGCTTCGTATTGACGATACGGTCCTAACAAAACAAATTTCGTCAAATTTGAAGACCGTTTGATAAATGGTCATTTTCTGGTCGATCCAAATTGACTAAAACTGACAAAAAATGTTTAACTTCGCCACGCTCACATATCGACTTCAAAAATTATTAAAAATTGGAATCTAGCAATAATTTGACATTCTGGTTCCAACAAAAGTAGTTTCATCGAAAACGAAGGTCGTCTGCAAAATTGCTATTTTTAAGGGCTATATTTCCATAGCGACTATTCTAAATTTTCAACTGGACTTAACTTTTTGATCCTGCTATGAAATTTCAATTTTTCGGATTCGTTAGAAAGATATTTTCAAATAGATTTTAATATTTTTGGTTTCGCCAAAATCCGGTTTATTTTGAATCATGTACATTCATTTGAACTTTGAAATCGAAATTTCAAACTACCGCGCCATTTACAATTCCTTTTATAATTAAAATAAAATATTTATATTCTAACGTCGATTCAAATAAATATATTCGTTATAATTCTATTCAAAATAATTTTTTCGTCGTCATTATTTAAAATAATTCATTTTAAATATTCAAAATTCATTAAAATTAAAATAAAATTTTTAAATTGGCTCGGATTTTCCGGGTTATTACGATCTCTCCCACTTAAAACCTTTCTTCCCCGAAAAGGAACAAAGCTGAAAGTTGTTTTACAAATCAGCTCAACTTTCATTATTTTCATTATGGCTTAAGTTCTTCAACTTTTCGGTTTTAAGAACTTTTCAAATTTTTCAAAAATTTGGCTAACACCCTAAATTTTCGAAAAATTTGGCTAACACCCTAAATTTTCGAAAAATTTCGCCATAACCTCCCCTGCATGGGAGCATCGGGAAAATCCCGAAATTTCCATAGAGGCCTCTCCAATCCAAAAAGAAAAAGAAACAGCCAAGCGGCTAGCCAATCGGCTCATAAAATCACCCAAACCCAAAGAAATACAATAAACATGTACCTATTTGTCGGGAAAACAATTTTATTCCTCTTCTCTAGCCTCTTTCCTATGACCTGTTCAATCTATATACATGTACATATATGCATTTCCAAACAATTTTCAATTCAGTTCAGCATTCAACATAATTTGGTTATATTTACCGTTCATTCACATAATGGTTTTATTACATAACAAATAATCATACAACACAATCATCAATCGATTAGTGGATTATCATTTCAAACATATAACTTTAATACATAGTCAAAAATCTTGTTTTTGATGCCAAATCACAACAAATAATTCTATCTAGTTTTGGTTCTCACACCAGTCAATTGGAAATATATAGACATCCCACTTTCGAAACTCGAAAACAGACTACTGATGTCGTATGTCATCAGTAGAATCATGCCCGAGCGACTAGGGTGTGACTCTATATCCATCCAGTATATTAAAACTTCGAATACACGTGGATCAGATGTATATGCAAAATCTTTATGTACTTGATTGTCCAAATCAATTTAAAATAAAATATTCAAATACGAATAATATATTTAAATTTTAAAAACAAAATTCGTTTTCATCTTTATTTCTCAAAACAACATTCTTTACACTCATTCTAGGATACTAGTGATCTTATCTCTAACGAGTCATTCTCATTGGGTATTACTAATCCAATCTCCGATGAATTCTTTCGTTTGGTTCTAACGTGTCTTGTTCTCGAGTTTTGTAAACCAAAGCTTTGATACCAAAATGAAACGACCCGAACTTCCCCGTGAAGGAAAGCCCGGATAAAATTGAGGACAAGATGAACCAGAACACAAACAGAAGAACATTTCATTGTTAATTACAACAATTCCATCAGATTACAAGTATATACAGAGTATGAATCAATATTACACATCATAAAATATCAGAGATTACAATACATAACATAGCAGCAGAAAATAATACAAAACACAACTGAAGGAGATATATAGATACAAAGCTTTCCGAAAATCATTCCAGCTGTAAACCAGGATCCTGTGAATATAAATCTGCAAAACCAAAACTACTAGCTGCCCTTGTGGAAATAGGGGCACCTAGAGTTTAGGTTAAAACAATAAACTCCAGGTCAGTCATGCGACTGGTGTGAAAACAAAAACAGTTATTAATCTTTATTTTAAAGTTAGGTAAATCAAGGGACCACGCCGTATAACATGGAACGGGTTTCCTCCCAAGAATACCAGTGCATAAAACAACAGCGCAATGCTAAATAAAGAACAATGAAGCTATTATAAGACCCAGGTCCCATCACACAATGCAACACAAGCCAAAGGATAGGGTTTTACCTTATAATAGCCAAAAAATGCTTGATATGCTAAATCTCATCTTTTATTATTACTATAAGTGCATAGTGTCAAAACAATTTCAATCATAAGTATCAATCCTAGACGGCATGGGTACCATATATCATGTCGCCAATACTAGGCTCTACAATCAAAATCGCAAAGTGTCGTATTGGAAGTTGGATTTCCATCTGTGAACCAAGGCAAGGGAACGTCCTCACCACTTCGAGACGCTCCAGCCCGCCCCTCAGGCAAGTACTCTGTCAAGCCTTGGATCGTCAGGGTCGATCCACCGATGTGGATTAAAATGCCTGAACACTGTGTTTCCCCGCCCTATGGGGCGTCAATGAGCTAAATGACTCCATCGGATCCGAATTGTCCGATCTAACCGAGGTGCCTCGCAATCCATCATCCACATAAGTAAAATGTCTAGGCGTGCAAAACCCAAAACACCACTCCTAGCTAGAAGAAAACGCATGTCCTCCCTGAGGTCCTCTCCCGTTTTTGGTTCACACCGAGGTGTGAGGCTCGCGAATTAACGCTACACAAAGCTACGCCACAAAGGCCGTGCTTTGATCATCAACCACAAGACTCTGCTTTTTAACAGAAGCCTTGATCATTTGCATCTTAGCATGCCACACAGGCAAACCACTCCATGCAACCGATATCCATCAATCACACAGAATGATATCCAATGTCAGACACACAGTCCATTTACAAGTTCGTTCTGGGTTTGAACGAAACCGGAGGAACCTTATTCCTCGCATATTCGTTGATCTCCAAGTATGTCTGGACGATCACCAACTGATTCCCTCCTCTTGGGTGTACAGCCCAATCAAGATCATCAGTAATTATCCAAACGATGTGAAGACCTCCGGTCTTCAACCACCGTCTTCACCTTTGACTTATCGTCGTATCAGTTATTCAGAATGGGACAAACCCGGTCTTTCCGAATAACTCGCGTATATAATAAACAAGTGTTACACAAACACAGCATACGTCTCATTCCAATCCAGAATATTCCTTTATTCAAATATTCGTATATTCTGGGAAAGGTTCCCATTAATTTTATCAAAGATAAACTCTTTAAATTTATTCTTTAATCTTCCTTTGAATATCAATTCAAACCAAATTATGGTTTATCCAAACTAGTCGGGATTAGCGAACCTTACAGAAGTAATCATTTGTTAAATTTCCCAACCGCAACCTATTCATCCCATGAAGTAAAACTGGTAATACTTCATACCTAACACCACGGTGTTATCGGTAATTTCAATTACCATTTCACGTTCAAATCTAATTAAAGATTTAACTATCGCTTGTAGCAAAACTGGTGATACTCCATTCTCGATTATTTCTTGAATTTGATAATTTTAGTTACCAAATTCACCTTTCAATCTATTTAAAGATTCATTAAAACTCTGATTCAGTTTTAATTTCCAAAAATCACTACTTAATGATTATTCAAATTCAGGAAATAAATCCTATCTTTAACTGGGTTAAAGAACTAATGTCATTTAAAACATAGCTCACGATAAACCCAAAATCACATTCCATTAACAATGGAATCTTCATGGAAAACAGATCAATATATGTAATCGATATGAACTTCCATATCCAACTAATAATATAAATGGAATAACGACAAAGCCATTTAAATTCCATATATATTAACAGTCTTCCTCAATAGAAGTTCACTTCGATCACTACCAAATCGAATTCCATTCCATTCCAATTTATTTTATTAAATTGGAAAACTTTACTTTGGAAAATTTCCTTTAAATCTTATCAAAAAGATTTATAAATTCCAAATCCCATTTCATTGTAAATCGGGTTAAAGGACGAGTGTTATTTAAATCACCGTTCACGATAAACCCAAAAATCAATTCCAATTCAATTCCAATTAAAAATTATTTAATTGGTATACTTCATTAAATCTAAGTAAAAAGATTAAATCTTTTTCTCAACTGGTTTTAATAACAGTGTTAATGAAGACATCATTCACGACGAACCCAAATCCCATTTGATATTAAATACAAAGCTCTGAATAGAAAATACATCGGCTTATATTCAATATCAAACTCTACGACCAACAAATATCGTATTGGAAATAACGATATAAATATATCTTTCAAATTTCCATAACAATATCTGTATAGTCACGAAATCCAACATCGAAATATTCCGAAGACAATTTCGACTCAAATCCATTCCAATTCAAATATTGGAAATTCTGGTTATTTTTAAAACCATTTCAAATCCACTTTATTTATTAAAAAAAATGAGATTACAATTCTAGTTCTAAACTAGTTCATTTCGATAAAAAACTATTTTTATCTTTTCGAATATGGGATTTTTCATCCCAATTCTTTTCAAATCATTTCTTATGATTTTACACTAATTATTGATATTTTTAATAATTTTATCCAGGCTGTACAGTCGATTTCCATCAACGGCCATCGAACTGCACTTACAGCGACCTTTTCCAAATTTGATTTGAACATAATTCCAAATCCAACCATTAGATTTCAAATCTCTAATATTCGTTAGAAAGCTCGTTTCGATACGAACCCAACGGTTCCAGTTTTAGGAGAATCCGACGGTCGGATCTCCCGTAATGTCCATTCGAAGTCAATGGTCGAAATTCGTGAACTGCCGCAGCGCGGCGAGTTCTATTCAGGCCATTATATATATATATATATATATATATATGTGTGTGTGTGTGTGTGTGTGTGTGTGTGTGTGTAATATATATTATATATATTACGTCGATTTCCTTTCAAAACGTATTTTATAAATCGTTTTAAATTCGTTTACAAAACGATTTCAACTTCAAATTCAATTTCAGATCAAAATTGAATATTCCATATCATTAATATATAAATGATAATATTTTCAAAACGTTATATTTTGAAATCACTTCCTTTTCTATATTCATTGTAAAAACGAATATAATCGATATAAATATCGTTCGCGTCAAAATGGCGCATATCTAATCAACACGGCTTTATATATTTCAATACTTCGTTATTCTATTCAACAAATGAATTTTTTCTTCAACACATGAATATATATTTTATTCAACACATGAATATTTATTAATTCTTACTTACAATAAAAATGTGAACTTTATTGTGTAAATATTTCGTTCAACACATGAATTTTCTTTTATTCAACACATGAATATATATTTTATTCAACACATGAATTTTCTTTTATTCAACACATGAATATTCTTTTATTCAACACATGAATTTTCATTTTATAACATTCTTTATTTCCCAAATTGGAATGAGGCCCAATCAATTACCATATAATGTTAATTATATGGATCCCCTATAACACATGTATATAATAGCAACGATAAATAATCAACCATCATCCAGAGTGCATCACACAACTGCATAAGCATTAAATATAAATAATTAACGCTTACACAATCTTTCAACCAATCGATCGACATACAGCTGAATAATTGGGATTAGTGTACGCCAAATATCATTCCAACACCCGTGTGGGGTTTCAAATCAACAAACACAGATTTTTATTTGTGTAGTTGGGAGATGTGCAAAATTTATCGTCCCAGTCAATATCAGTCAAATGGGTGTACATAAACAAATCGTCCGATTTGTTTATAAATATTTATTTTATTCACACGTTAAAAATTATATCTTTAACTATAAAATATTTATTCATTCCACATCACACAATAAAATTTCATAACACATCAATCAAATAAACAAGTCATCCATGGTCTGTGGACGACGGGTGCTGGGTGCTGCTAAGCACCGTCTGCATCCTAGTATGTATTTCAACTAGAAAATAAATTAAAAGTGAGAAGTTCTCACATTTGGGTTCCACTCCATCATTCTTTTAATTCTGAACGGTTCAGATTTGGATTTGTTTTCCACCAGTTCATAGCAATTCTTTTCACGCTGTTCATAGTAAAAATCATATTTTTATCGCTTCATCCCAATAAATAAAAATCATATTTTTATTTCTACTTCATATATTTTCACAATGCTTCTTTCTATATAAAAATTATATTTTTATATCTCTACTTCTTATATAAAGATCAAATTTTTATTTCGCTTCATATATAATAAAAATCGAATTTTTATCTTAATGATATCCATATAAAGATCGTATCTTTATCATAAGGAAAACATTATAAAAATTATATTTTTATCTATACAAATCAAATTTTTATGATTCTTTCTACATAATAAAAATCTCATATAAAAAAATCATATTTTTATATCGATGTCTACTTTAAAATTCGAAAATTTTCCTATATAAAAATATAATCTTTTCTATTTATAAAATCAAATCTTTTTATTTTTCAAAATCAATTCTTTTTTATTATAAAGATCTAATCTTTTTTAGTATAAAAATTGAATCTGTATATGTTATAAAAATCTAATCTTTCTATTTTAATAATTCAAACTTTTCTAAATCCCATATATGATAAAAATCTAAACTTCATGTAATAAAAAGATCAGATTTTTACTTAATTTTATATACAAGAAAATAATGTTTTTAATTCAAAGTAATTTATAAACAAAATAAAACAGAGGAAGCTCACTATTTTTATCCGATCCGTGGTCTTCATTTATTGCTGAATGAGTTCGAACCATTCTCCCCAAATTAGGGCTTCAGCCCATCACCAATTTGCTCAACCGAAGCCTCCTCAACAATCGGCGGTTCTGTGTGGTGGCGGGGTGTTGAAGCGCGGCAAGGTAGTGGCAGTGGCGGCGTCTACATCGGGGCGGCGGGGTTCTCGAGGGTATGGGGGCGTCGTGCTTCAGAAAAGAGGGCAAAGTGAGGAGAGAGACGCGCGAGGGGGGCGGGGATTGTCAGCGTGAGGTGGCGGAGGCCCGGAGCGGCGGTGGCGCGACGAACGAGAGGGGGAGGGGCGACTGTCTGATAGGGCGGCGGGTTTTGAAGCATTGACTAGAGGTTTGAAGAATGAGGGTTTGACCAAATTAATTTAGGGCTAGCACTACGCCATAGATGGCCTACGCCAACCCCAGAGAAATGACGCAGTAGGTGCCAAATAGTGTTGCTGCAGGCAAAAAATGATCTGTGGCAACACTTTTTTGGGGTTGCCTTTTGCCGCGTTGCCTTAGAGTCAAAGGCAACACATTTTCGATCCTAAGGCAACATCAGCACAGTTGTTGCCGCATGTACTAAATTTACAAAAATGTGGGACCCACTATAATCTGTGACCCGTGTTTACGGAATCGCCACGAAAATCTGTAGCCCGGGTCCACGGAATTCAGTTGTGGGGCCCACATGCATAAATTTATAGCAACAATTTTGCCACCCAATGGCAACACTATATCATAGCTATGGCAACATTTAACATCACATACTGCAACATTATATCATATATATGGCAACATAACATCAAACTGAAATTTACAAAGAACTTTTTATTTCAAATTAACCAGGGAACACTAGTACGTAGTCAACTACAAAATAACAAAACGTAGCCACTAAGTTCAATTTTACAAACATTTCAAAAACAAACGCACAGCAAGTCCTAAATTCATGTTTACATAAAACTAAAACAGTTTCAAAATATAGCACAAGCCTTCAATGCGTTCAATGCCTCTATTGCATCGTACCTCTAGTGCCTTCATTAACAAAAGTTCTTGAAAATCCTCATCACTGCCTCCTTCACCTGCATACATAAGTTGCATTTCAGCACAAAATAAGAGGTATGCATGCCTGAATTGCATTTCAGCACAAAGTATGGTCATAGTATAACTGAGTTTCCTTTCAGCACAAACTGAGTTTCATAACTGAATTCCATTTGCATCAGTATAACATAGTATACTGATCTAAACAATGTGTATAAAAGTGTACTGATCTAAACAATGTGTGAGTTACATAACTGATCTAAACAATGCGGATACAAGTGTACTGATCTAAAACATAACTGAGTGACATAACTGATCAATGTGTATACAAGTGTATACTGATCTAAACAATGTGTATACAAGTGCATACTAATCTGCAATGTGGCAAAAATTATCACTAATCTACAATGTGGCAAAACTTAAAATTATACCTGAAAACTGCCCATGCATGCTATTTCATGTTACTTCACTGCTCTACATTGTCATAACAACACACAAAAGAACTCCAAACATGATCCAAGATATAGCTAAAGCTTTTGCAAAGAATTTTTCTCCTGTCTCGTGTTTTCCCAGTCAATGCGCATTAGGGCCAACTCTTCCTTCAAATCTGCCAATCTGCACATACATTAAATTCTCGAGTAAAATCCGCAACCAAAAAAAAAACCTAACTTATACTTACCGGCCACATAGAGCAACCAAAAAACTTCTTCCCCGCATTCGACCCCACCTTTACAGTCCTCAACTTTGCTGGGATATTGTGGTGGCAGTTCTTTCTCGCAGCCGCTGTTGACGAATTTGAAGTTGAAATTGATGTCCGCATCATGCAATATTCAGTGATATCCGCAGTCCTGAAACATCAATTACATTCCTGAAACATCAACATAAAACGAATTTGTGACTGACGTGTACTCTTATAAGTACCAACAAAGATTGCATAAATGTGGATATGATAAATGCACTGTGTACTATATGACATCTAACAAGGCTAAATAAACAAACACTTACGATTAAGGGCCTTGGGAGCGAAAGTACCTCTCTGAATTTGGCATTGTCCCATAGTGCCCAGTGGAACATTATCCGGCGAACTTTTGTGCTCAAAAGCATTGTCACATTCTACCTCCATTCCCCGGACAATGTTCCACCAGGCAGTATGGTGGACAACAAAATCTAACACCCAAAGAATTACGATTTCTACTTGTGCTCACAAGGTGGAATGATAGGCACAACCCAAAGAAGTACTTTTGTGAAACAACATATTTAACGATGTAGGTTTGAGGAAAAAAAGACTTAAATGGCTAGGGAATCCCTTCATGTTAAGCCTAAAACAGATTAGCCTAAAAAATGAATGTACAGACTGACGAAGTACAACACTATGGATCATCGAAAAAAGGTAAGTTAAGATCAAAAAACTCGTTTACAGTACCTTAGGGTAATGAAAGTAGATCAACAGCGAAGCAATTTCATGCAAAATCGGATCTTTATTTGGTAGCGAACAACGTAATTAGCAGTTGCCTCGTCGAATTTTGCTGCAGTGATAACTAAAATGATAGGAGAAAAAAGAAGAGGTTTTTTTTGAGAGGAAGGCAAATTTAGGGAAGAAGAAGGGCAACAAGAATTGGGATTCCCTGCGATATGAATTGGGATTTTAGGTTAGGGTTCGAACGATTTAGGGTTGAAAGTGGAAAAGTGAAAACAACGATAATTATTTTATTATTTTTTAGCGGTAAAATGAAAATTTAGGGAAAGATAGTTCGGTCAATTTTCTCAAGTGAAGACAATGCGAATTATTTTACAGCGGGAAAATGAAAATTTGGGTAAAAGATCGCTGCTGTGGTGAAGGAAATTAGATTGATGTGGATCACTAATCTGGACCGTTGGATATTGTTGACGCGGATTACTAATTTTATTCACGTGGCTACTACAACACATGTTGATATCTATGGTAACACATTGAAACGTGCGTTGCAATAGACAAAAAACATCATAGCAATGGCAACATTGTAGCTAGCAACACCATGGGATTTCGTTGCGATAGGTCATCTATGGCGTAGTGTAGGTATATATATTTAATATTATTTTATTCGTGAAAATAGGGTTTTGCATCTGATCTCCAAACCAAACCCAACGAGTGTCGCCCCTAAGTAATTATCCCCATTCCGAACACAATGGGATATGTTTCGTAATCCAATTCGGTACTACGATCAGTTTCCGCTTAATTTAAAATATAAATCATTATATTTTAATTTCAAACGGACATTTTGATTTATCGGGGCCACATACTGACTCTGAAAATTCCAAAAAATATATTTCTAGCTTCGTATTGACGATACGGTCCTAACAAAACTAATTTCGTTAAATTTGAAGACCGTTTGAAAAATGGCCATTTTCTGGTCGATCCAAATTGACTGAAACTGACAAAACACGTTTAACTTCACGACGCTCACGTATCGACTTCAAAAATTATGCAAATTGGAATCTAGCAATAATTTGACATTTCTGTTCCAACAAAAGTGGTTTCGTCGAAAACGAAGGTCATTTGCAAAATTGCTATTTTTAAGGGCTATATTTCCATAGCGACTATTCTGAATTTTCAACTGGACATAACTTTTTATTCCCACTATGAAATTTCAATTTTTCGGATTCGTTAGAAAGATATTTTCAAATAGATTCTAATATTTTTGATTTCACCAAAATTTGGTTTATTTTGAATCCTGTACATTCATTTGAACTTTGAAATCAAAATTTCAAACTACCGCGCCATTTTCAATTCCTTTTATAATTAGAATAAAATATTTATATTCTAATGTCGATTCAAATAAATATATTCATTCTAATTCTATTCAAAATAAATTTCTCATCTCATTATTTAAAATAATTCATTTTAAATATTCAAAATACATTAAAATTGCCAAAATAAAAATTTTAAATTGGCTCGGATTTTCCGGGTTATTGCATAAATCGTAATATATTTTAAAACAATTCCATAGCGAATTTTTAAAATTTTAATTTGTACATAACTTACAATTTTTAACATGAAATCTAGATTAATCACTTGCATTACAAAGATATAATTCAATAGTTCCAAACGTTTCTTATTTTACAGAAATCCGATGTATATTGAAATTTGTACGTTCATACGAAGTTTGTATCGAAAAACGACAAACTACCCTGACGTTACGAGCTCGTTTATAAATCGTTTAAATTATTACAAACTATACTCGAGTAATTCATATATTCCATTAATGATGAGTTAAACAATCAGGTCGCCCTTGCTTTACATAATTAATAAATTATCAGTGCAAGTAGTTAGTTCAGTGGAACTCTTTTTGATTAGTTTATATGATATTCCATTATGGTTTAATTTATTAAATCGTAATATATTTAAAACCGATTCTATAGAGACTTTAAAAATTTTTAATTTGTACATAACTAACAATTTTTAACATGAAATCATGATTAATCACTTTCATTACAAAGATATAATTCAATAGTACCCAACGTTTCTTGCTTTATAGAAATCAAAAGTATATCGAAATTTGTACATTTGTTCGAAGTTCGAATTAGGAAGCGATGAACTACCGCGACATTCCAAACTCATTTATAAATCACTTAAATTATTACGAACCATGCTCTAGTAATTTATATATTCCTTTAACGATGAGTTAATAAATCGGGTCATCCTCGCTACAAGTACTCGAGTAAAGCAGTTAGGAGTTATACGATTGGGTCATCCTATGTAAACTGAACATAAGACAATACTCAGAACCACAAATGAATGTAATTCACAGTGACTTATTAAACAGCACATGAAATATAGAATAACACAGAAACAGTACTGACATCACTACGCGTACCATAATATGCAAAATACAACATACCAGACAAAACAACAATATACACAAGGTGATGTTCCATATATAGAAGGACATATAACATAAACATCAGTCAATATGCATAGAATCGCTACCAGCCGCATCGGAGCTGTCATCACCGGCGTCATCAATATAATCGGGTGGAGGTGAACCAACACCAGGACGCTACTGTTAAGAAAGTTCTAATACGTGGCATTGTAAATTGCCTCATCCTAGTCTGAATATTGTTAAGAAAGTTCTGTGTAGCAATAACATTGCAGTTGATGAAGTTCCTTCTAATTACATGTGCACCTAATGTCAAATTGGAAAATGCCACAAACTTGCCTTTTCTGACTCTCAAAGCAAGCACTCAAAGCTTTTAGAATTAATAGCTGCTAATTTGTGAGGTCCACTCCAATATGTAATGATTATGGATACAAATATTTCATCTTAATTATTGATGCTTATTCTAGGAATGTTTAGATATACTTTCTAAAAGCCGAGTCAGAAACTTACAATCTTGTAACCCACTTTATTAAGAATGCTGAAAGTCAAGCTAATAACTTGGTTAAAGCAATACAAACTGATGGTGGAAAAGAGTTTCTTTCACTAAAACAATACTTTCTAGATAAAGGCATATCACATAGAGTAATATGTCTACATATTTATTAACAAAATGGTCTTATTGAAAGAAAACACAGACATATAGTTGACACTAACTTAACTCTTATAGCAAAGGCATCTATGTCACTAAAATTCTAGCTAGATGTCCTTACTGCTGCTGCATACTTGATTAATAGACTCCCTATTAAACAGTTGAACTATGAAAGTCCCATAGAAGTTAAGCCAAACGAAAGTTGTTTAAAGGTGTTTGGTTGTCTATGTTTTTCTTATCTAAGACCCTATAACACACACAAAGTACAGTTTAGATCATCACCGTGCACATTTTTAGGGTATGCAAAAGGATATAATTCTTGATAAAAATGATAGAATCTTCATATGAAGACATGTTATCTTTAATAAAAATGAATTTCCCTTAGCTAAAGATGAAACTCAACAAACAAGAAAGATATACAATCCCCAATGTTCTATACCTACTGCAATTAACACTTTAGATAAAGTAATACCTATTCAAAGTGAAGCTACAGTAGGCACCAAGACAACATGTATGGAAGGTGAAGCAAACTCTCAACACACAACATCTAATGATGGATCTGGTCAAGAACATCAATATCATACAAGTGATCTACAAGACAACACATAGGGGACATACGATCAAGCTCAAAGTGACACAAATCAAGGGGTGCTACAAACAGTACACCAGTAGCTGCAACAGACCCTAGAGGACATCATATATCAACAGTAGCAAAGATAGGAATATTTAAGCTATAATTATACATAATTATGACTAATTCAGAAGAACCAACTAACTTTTAGCAAGCCATTCAAAACAAAGAATGGAAAATTGCTATGTGTGAAGAGTTCAATGCTCTTATTAAAAATAACACCTGGCAACTTGTTGTCAGGTCATGCAACAAAAATGTCATTACACGCAAATTGACTTTTAGAATAAAAAGGAATGCAGATGACTCAGTTTATAGATATAAGACAAGATCGATGGCAACGGGATACCCACAACAGTGTGGATCTGATTTTAATGAAACATTTTCTCTTGTTGTGAAACCCACATCAATAAGAATTGTATCAACAATTGCTTTATCTAAAAAGCAGGTTATAAAACAATTAGATGTGAATAATGTTTTTTAAATGGTGATTTGCAGGAAGAAGTATATATGGATCAGCCAGAAGGATTCATACATCAAGGCAAAGAAAGACATGTGTGCAAACTCAATAAAGCACTATATGGACTAAAACAGGCACCTAGAGTATGGTTCAACAAGTTGAAACCAACCTTGATCAACCTTGGATATCATCCAACTAAATCAGACAACTCATTGTTTACAAAATTTTCTAATAATACCTTTACCTATATACTTATTTATGTTGATGAGTTTATAATTACAGGCAGCAGTGAGAGGGAAATTCAATGTTTAACACAATGCTTAAACTCAGAATTCTCAATTAAAGATCTAGATGACACCACATGCTTTATTGGTATTGAAGTGAACAGAGTGTCAAAGTCCGAAATACACTTAAGTCAGAAAAATATATTTTAGAATAACTCAACAAAACAAACATGGATAAAGCAAATACCATTTCACCCCCTATGATGACCAACATACGACTGTCCATGTTCAAAGGAGATCCTACAAATAACGAAAGGCAGTTTAGAAGCATTTTTAGAGCCCTATAATATGCAACAATAACAAGACCAGACATCACAAATTTTCAACAAGGTCAGCTAGTTCATGCACAACCGGAAATGAACATTGGACAACTGTCGAAAGGATTTTAAGATACTTAAATGGCACAATAGATTGCAAACTAAAGCAACAATCAATCAGTGTACTCAATATAAATGCCTACTCAGAATAAGATTAAGAAAGTGATCATGATGGTTGTAAATCAACTAGTGGATACTTTGTATTCTTAGGTAAAAATCATATGTCGTGGTATGCAAAGAAACAAGCTACAATGTCCAAATCTAGTACTAAAGCCGAGTACAGAAGCTTGGCTAGCACAATTACAGAAATAATGTGGATCCAGTCACTATTAAAGGAATTAAAGATCACCATTACCAAAAAATCTACTATATGGTGTGATAACTGAGTGCTATAGCACTAACAACAAACCTTGCTCTTCAATCATGAACAAAGCACATCCAGCTTGACATCTATTTTGTCAGAGAGCAAGTCAACAAAGGAAATCTCAACGTAAATCACATATCATCAGCATATCAATTTGCAGACATACTTACAAAACTTTTATCGAATATTAACTTCCATTGACACAGAATCAAACTCTGCATCGAAGAAGAAAAGAAACATGTAAACAACATAGCAGCCGAAGGCCAAGCAAAGTTCGTTAGGCACCAAAGCAATGTCAAATCGCTTCCATATAGCCAAACTCTTCAGATCCAATACAAATTCCGACATAATGCTAAGACCTGCTTCAGATCGAAGTGTATTTAAACTCTCTTAGCAAATCACACACAAACTTGAGCACCAGAGGCTCGAATTTGACTGGATGTTCCTGTCGTGTAGGCCTATGGGACTTTTCCTTTCATCGATATGGCTTTAGTGGCGATGCCATTAGTTTTCTTCATAGAGAAGCAAACCCTAGCGGCCGATTAGGGTTTGACGGGGAGTACTATGAGATAGGGTGTTATACACTTACTAGTTTTTGTTACGTAATAAGATAAGTGGGTCGAAGATTATTTGTTCAGTAAGCCCATTTCCCTCTTTTGTGTGTATATATACGTATATATATATATATATGTTAGACCAAATTATGGCTCTAACAACCAAATTTTCTGAAATTGTAGAGAATAATAACTAAAAATGAAGAAAAATGCAACAAACACACCAAATTTATAGTGGTTCGGCGTTAAAGAGCCTACGTCCACTTTATTGACTTTGATTATATGATTAATGCAATTACAATCAATAAATTCTCTCAATCTTACTCTTAAAATGATAATTCAATCAATATTTTTGAGATATTACTAATTGAAAGTAATGGAGAAACAGTACTGGTGGAAACAGTACTCAGGAATATAAAAAGATCCTTAAAAATGCCAATTATTGGGCTATTTATAGGTGATTTCTATAGGTAGTTCATGAGGACACATGACACGAATCCCGACGATCTCATAGCCGTTCGTGAGTGGATGGAGAAGTAGTCAATATGGCAGTTATGGACACGTGTTGCCAGATCCTTCAATCTCGATTCGTGGATGACCAGGTCGTGGCCATGTTCCTAGAGACACAGGGTCGGTTCGTGACCCTATATTGCGAGCGGATCATGACATCCATCATGAGCAGGTCATGGTGACCGTCATGAGCAAGTCGTGGTCACCATCAAGAGTCGGTGGAGGTATGCGAATCACGAGCCGATGGAGGGTGTAGACCACAGCCGGATCTGTCCCTATGTGAGCACCACATTCACCAAATATCAGTCTTTGTATTCTTGGTGGTTGGTTAAAAAACTATCCAACATTTTGCCCCCTTGAAGTATGTTTTATGGAAAATGGAACATGCTTCAAAATTACCAAACTACCATTTCTAGAAACAGTATGAGCCAACAGTCATATTTGTTCGTACCATCGCGCTATTTCACAGAGTCATGCCTCTTTATGAACCCACATTTTCCTATTTTCTCTTAGCAGGTATAAATACAGGATTGGGTTTCCATTTATTGTTCTGTTTATAGGTTGACTTCAATCTTTTGAATCTCGAAGTATGTTGTATGCTATCCTCCAGGTAAATTTCAAAATTTCCAGATTTTCATAGTCAGTTTTATTGAAATACATTTCCCCATGATCCATATTACGAGGCCCGCATCACGAACCGATAGTGTATTAGGCCCTCACGTGGATAATGGTGGACTCGTTTAGGCGTTAATGGTTCATTAGACCAGGTCGACCCCAATGAGACAAAAAAGGGGAAGTGCAAGACCCTTCATATAGGCTATATAAACCGCTCAGGTCTTTTCCTTTTTACCCTTCCTATCCTCTTTTTACTTTTACTGCCGCCACCCTGTTTCCCCAATTCAAAACCCTAATTCCCACCTTTCCAAAAACCACATAACCCCGAAATTCAATCCAAAGAGGTAACATCACTAAGGTGGTTACTAATTTTTGATTGCTACTCTTGTCTCTTTGAGTTTCATACTGCCTCAAGTGTTAATTCCCCTCTCGTTTTTCTTGATTCCGAGGGGTTTGCCGCTGATTTCTAGGTCGTCGCTAGTACTGGTGATGATAGTGGCGGAGTTCAGGGAGTTAGGGATTGAGAGGAGGGAAGGGTTGAGAGGTTGAAGGAGAAATTCAAGGATGGCTTCATCGTGGAGAGTTCCCTCGTGTAAATGGAAGCTAGAGAAGTAGGGAGGAAAGTGGCTCGACGCGGTAGCTGGTCAGTTGGGGATTCGTCCATGATGGTCTTGTGAATGGAAGAAGAAATGGGTAGAATGTAGAATCAGCTTCATCGATTCGAGTCATGGGATGTAGCGGCGAAACGGATCGTGGAAGGGTGTTAGATATCGGGTCAGATCGTGAATAGGGGCAGAGGCATCGGTTCGTGAAAAGGAGATAGTTAGGTGGGTCGCGGTAGGAGGCATGTTATTAGGTCGGATCGTGATTGAGAATAGGAGATCGAGTCATGAAAAGGGTGAGCGAGGCGTTCAAACATGAGTTGACGAGTTTTACAGCCTTAGCCTTTAGACATATCCTATTCACGAATCGGTCTTTCCATCACGAGTCACACAGGGCGAGTCAGTGCCATGCCTACGAGGATACTCCATCACGAGTCGCACCTTGATCACGAGTTAAGCCCTTATTCACGAGCCAATTCAACTATCATGATCCGCGTACCAAAGTCTAACAAATCAAAATAACCTACGAACCAACCTACATTTTGACTGAAATTCAATGCCACTATAACATACCAAGAACAGTTAGGATAGACCCTGTAAGATGATCCTTCTGAACCGGATGACTATTAAACTAAGCGACATACAATGGCTAATTTTACGCTTGTCTGCTTAAATTCATGTTTTTCTCTTCAGCAATGTACACACTTGCACACACGGGATTTATTGGTATTTATTCTCTAATTGCTTCATGTTTATTCGCCTACACAGCCATGTTTAATAGATGTTCAACAAGAATATCAGAGAAAAGTGTAGATCCGGAGTCGTCAAGTTATTATAATCCCGATGTACTCCCGTCAGGATCGGACTGGGATAACTCTTGATCTGAGTGCGAGACAGATCTTGATACAGATTCGACATCTTCCGAGAGCACATCACTTGAGGATGATCGGGCCCCCGATGAGATTACAGGTGTTAAAGAGGTAGACAAACCGAGTGATTCTATAGCCTCCAAATTGGATGATTTAAAGTTAAAGAAGATCTGCTTAAGGCACGGAATTCCCTGGTTTGATGTGCAAACTCCGGAGGAATGGGACAGACCCCATTCTGCTCCAGAAGAATACATGGATATTAGTAGGATCATGTGCTTGTTAGGTGTCATTCCTCTGTTTCCTCCAATTGTCATTAACCTTCTGAGACGACTACCCATTCTTCTATGCAACTCCATCCCAATGCTTATGCTGCCCTGTACACTCTGTATATTGCATATGCGGAGATTTTAGAGGCCGAGCTTACCTTCAAAGATCTGAAGTTCTATTATTATTTCAAGCATTGCTCCACAGGGACCCCGAACTTCATTTTCTTTGAGTCAATCCCATCCAGGAAAGTATTATCGGACAGACATAATAACTTGGGAGATGCTAAGTCTGATTGGTTATACATAAAACATCAAGCTGGATGTGCGAGGAGGTGGCTACAATCAAGTAGGTTCTAGGTCTTTTAGTGTACGTTGCGATTGCATGGTTAAAATACTAATGTTTTATTCTTATGTACAACTTGTAATTTCCAAAATCCATAGGGTTCGATGTACGAGGATCGATTATCCCGCCTTTTAAAAAGCAAGTCAGAGTTCTATAGAATTAAGAAGTCTATAACCGACGAGAATTCATAAACACCATCTTCTGGATTTGAGATTTCGGTCCGGGTGGGAAGCCCCACAAGTACGTGCCCCTACTCAAACAGTTGGGGAATCTAGTAGCATGCCCCCAGCCGAGGGAGAAATGACCAGGGAAGCTACAAAGATGACTGAGTTTTGTAAGAGTCCTTCGCCAATGATCGACCAGAATGATGAGGATTTGAATGTATACAAAGGAGGTAAAATTCGAGATGATGAATCAAAGGATGCCTCGGCTTCCCGGGGGCAGTCTCCTCCGAAGACTTCACGGTTAGTAGAGTCTACCACTCATGATACATTAACAGAGGAGAAAATATTCGGGGATTTAGAAAAGATCCCTTTGCCAGATAACATCTACACCTCTAAAGATTTTGGAGCAGAACCCTTTTTCCCTGTCTCCGAGGAAGAAACCACTCCCACCAACAGACAAGCCTAGCTCCGGGCCCTGGTCTGTTAGGGGGATTACATGGGATACACAAATCACATGCACCACCTATCACAACACCCTTATACTATTTGTATTCATAGATCATACATTTGTTGGTTATTCTTTGCAGGAAAAATGCCTCATCGCTACTCCTATTCTCATCGTAACCTTCACGAGAACACTCCCAGTCTTATTCTCGTAACTGAACATGATCGCAGTGATATTCAGGGAAGAGATAGTCAAAGGCATCATGATTCTTATCATCCTCATTCTACGTGCTCTCGCTCTCCTTCGAGGCAAGAACCTGGGAAGCATCATAGTCGTCAAGTGCCACATGTGGGAGGTAAACAACTTCCCAAAGATCTTACTCCCCTGAAAGGCATACCCCCCCAGGGCAAATCTTCCAAGAAGCATCATGAATCCAAAGACAATGACGGTAGTGTTACATAATGGAATTATGTCACCTTGAGGCTACCAATAGTTGTGTATACATAGCTACATACTAATGATGGTACATCTCCAAAGGACCCATTAAGAAAAAAAACACGTTTGTATATAGGTTTGAGAAAATATACAAAGGGCTTGCCTTAGATTTAAAGTGTTAATTGGAAATGTACCTAATAGAATAATGAGGTTTGCTTCATCTCTAATAAGAGGTACTAAGTAGCAAGGATGGGTTTTTTCAATGACTTACATAAGGTTAGTCTAAATGGGATTTTGCTAATGGGAGGTCGCGGCCAGTGTCGATGCCCTTGTTGGACCAATATTTATTAATAAAGCATCATAACCCATAGTGGAAATTTGCAAATCTTGGGTTATGCCTAGATGGATTTCGCTTCCTACAATCTTAGAATGCATATAGGATAAGCAAGCACCTCAAAATTTAGTTATTTGTTTGACGAATGTGGGATACATGACCCATGGGTGGGTCTTTGGAATATGTTGTAATAAAGTTGTACCTATGAGTCATCGGCCTTTAAAACCAAAACCAACTAACAAGTGTTACTTCGCAGAGGGTCATGTTTGGTGTTAAGGTAAATAGCCATTGGATATACATCTTCCATATTTAAAAAGTATTAAATGGTCAAGGTCTTATTGTAGAAGTGAACACTTATACACGCACACACCCCGGAGAAGGTTTGGTATATCATATGCGCTAGTGTAATTTGGGGGATGGTTTTTTGAAAAGTCGGAATAACATTTAAATAATAAATCAATGTTAATAATAAAGTATGCAATTTTTCTTCATTAATATGTTATGACGCCCCTTCTTTTTACAGTCTATACAATAAAATATGAGAGACAAACTACTGAAGAAACACAAAGTAGTAGAAGAAGATGTCTTGTCATTAATGTTGGCGTTGAAAAGGTTACCAGATATATAAGGAACAATATTGATTCCAATGTAGTGGCCTTAGTCGGTATATATGTTCTGTTATATTTGAATGTTTCGATATGAGTTCGTACTCTAATATTCTTATGTTTGCTTCATGTACCAAAACCAATGATTAGGCTTTGGTTTTGATTTATCCAAAATCTAAGCCGATTGAGGTAAGTGTTGTTAAACTATCTTATCTCTTTAAGTAGAACATCCTCTTTCTCCTCCTGACTTGATTGTCATTCTCAAGCATGATCTCTGCTTTAGGACCATTTCTGATGGTCCTTCCATACGTCACTAATAATAGGTTCAGCATGAGTAATTGAGTTCCAATGACAGTATGAAGCATTAGCGATAGATATCTCTAACATCCCTTCCTTTAACTTTACAACTTTATATTAGACCCGCTGTGTAGCCTTCGCCTTTCTGATGAAAAAGTGTTAGGATCTATTCAAACATTTCTTGCTTACAAGCACCAAAACTGTTCATCTTGCTCGGCCAAGAATCTATTCAAACACCAATGGCAGCTATGTCGGGTTGCATTGAAGTTGTTGTCGACTGATAGCATATTGGATAACTGGTTGCACCGACATTGCTCCTCAATATCAAAGACATAATGAGAAACCTCTTGATGAAGGAACAAAAAATGTTTGCTCAATGATTGGGTAAATACCTCTAAAGGATTCAGAAACAAGATGTATTCTACAGTCATTTTATATGTATAGTTTATAATTTAAAAGAGAACAAACTACACCTAGAGAATGCAAAATATAAAGTGTTGAAAGTAATCAACGCACAAATTTGTAATGGATCGATTGAAAATGTTTTTCATCCATGGCAAATCAGCATTACTTTATTTATAGGTCTTGAGTAGAAAGTGCAAATATGAAATAAAGTGATTTACTGTTGAAGAAATTTGATCTAGCAATGATTGATCGGTTGGTTTTTACTTTAAAGATATACATCAGTACTGCTCATTGATGTGGTATTTATAGGTATTGGGTTGTAAGTGGTTGGTTTGATAATTCCTCAAAAATAGACAATTTCTATGTTTGGCCTTTTTGTCCAACTAGACAATTATAGGTACTAAAATGTTCCCCATTTGTTGTTGTAATGTGTCATTTCCTTTCGTTAATTAGCTAACCATTTTCCCTAAGAGCATCTCCAACTAATCATCGGATCTTCAAAAATCTGAAATCCAACCTCAAAAGCAGCTGCAACAGAGTGTAGAAATTACGGTTCGTTTGGATATCGGGAGAAGGAGGTTCGAAATATGTAAACTATACAAGCGTTTGTTGAAAAAACGCCTGAAATCTGGCGTTTGCTCAACAGACCCCTAGTTTTAAGTGTCTATTAAACAAGTGCATGGTTCTAGGAATCTATTTAACAAGCGCCTGGAATCTGGCGGCTTTATTAATCCAGGCATCTGTTCAACAGAAGCCTGGAGGGCAACGGAATTATTACAACGGCTAAATTTACTAGCGACTATTTTCCCTACCAACCTATAAATATACCACTCCTGTAATGACCCGTCGGATTCGACGCCCGAATTCCAACAATAATACATAAACAAGTATTACTTGCCAGGGATCAAGTATCGAAACACCAAATAGTTATTAGAAACAATTTAGAGGGTGAGATCAGAAAGAAAGAAATATTAGAATAGGAGAAGAAGAAGAACAAAAACACAACACATCCGAGTCTCACATTGTAGCGGAACAAAATATAATATAGAAATAAAACTTTATTGAGGGATTTGAAATAAATACTTACAATCATCAAAGTACATCAACACATCTGGACAGTTATAGTAATCTATTCTCATATACAACACACAGCGAAATAAATATATATCATACGTCTGAAATCTTCCAGCATGTCATCTTGAAATTCATAGCATCCAAAACCTGAACCTGTACCACCCGGGCTAACCCAAACATTACAAACGTCGGATCAGTCTAGTGAACGAGAGTGAGAAACCTCGCTAGGTTTATGATATCAATCAACTTGATTTTAAATTAAAATCTTTTCAAAAGAAAACGTTAATCGTAAGACCAATCCACATATAAACACGAACGGTTTTTACCTTACAATAACCCAAAACATTTTGAAATCAATATCTTATTCTGATATTGTAATAGTGTCTAAATACAAATAAATAGCAATCTAGCGGAATGCTTGCATCTCATGCTCCATATGTATAGTATACAATCAAAACCACGGGCTCTTACTGGAGATTGGATTCCGACTATGACAAGATATGGAACCACCTGCCGATAGTGTATCTCTAGAGGGGAATACACTGAGTTCAACAAGAACGTCTTGCAACCTGGCCACACATGACCGACCACTAATTTCGCTTGAGTGTATCGAATGTATATCACCAACGGTTGGGCTCAAACCACCATTTCCTGAAAATGGACATCATCAAACTAGATTAAAGAAGGAAATAGATTTTCTCTAGAAAAGTGATTATACACCCTAATGGGAGCGAACCACAAAGCCATGTTGCTTGCCCGATTTTTGTCATTTCCAGGTTGATGAGGCTTGAGGTTTAACAATACCTTTAGACCAACATATAACCATTCACTTTGAATGTCACATCGTCAGATCCATCAATTCACTAATTGACGATCACAAAAATATTCTGGGTGTTTACGCTAAGACAAGGTGTCTTCTCTTCCACCTACAGAAATACGTTTGCAAAATAAACGTATGTGATTATTAAGAAATACTCTATCAGACATTCATCCATACAAATCATCCAGGAACACGATGAACCGAAGGCACCCTCCTACCACATTCTAGGAATCACCCTATAGATCAATAGCGAGTAGTCCTTGCAAATCCGTAGATTTCAACAACGACATAACTACAGTATATGTCTGGTTATAAAATATACCTTAAGTTAATATATAGTAGACTTTGAAAACATATAGGAGTTAACCAAAGATTCTAAGTAGTCCTTTCGTTTCATGAAGATCTATGGTCTCTAATGGCTCTGTCTTGATTAGCATCTGATATCTTCTCAATTTCGGATTTTCTGGTCGGATTGGTTTTCGAATATAATTCGATCCCGGTCTTTCCATACCAACAATCATATGGGTCGGATTTGATAGTCGGTTATTAACTATCAAATAAACAGCCATTCAACCTTGAAAATAAAATTGAATTTACTGGAACAGTACTCCGCATCATTTGGCCTTTTTAATTTAGAAACAAACGTAAACTTCTTAATTTTTCAATATTTTCAACAGAATATTACTTCTTATCCTATTATAAGAATGTTTGCAAAACCATTTTTAAACACTTTTAAAATCAATTCATATATATACATACATACACTCCAAACATTTGAGTTCCATCAAATTCCACATAAAAACATCATTACGAAATCACTTTGATTTTCATTGCTTGGAAACAAAAATAAACACTTACCCCTTTGAATAAACCCCTTCAAACTCAACCCATTTATTCCTTCACTTTATAAATATCGTTATATTTTTACCAAATCTTCTTTTATTTCCTTTACATCGGAAATATTATCTTATATTCTCAAATATTTTTTATTTCCCTTAATTAACTCCTTATCAATTCATACTTCTAATCCATTCAACCATTTTCAATATGAAAATCTCGTTCCATTCCATTTATCCCACATAATTTCATTATTAAGTATCGTCAAATTAAAATCAACGTTTTACTTCACACCTCTTTTATAAACCTGTCTATAAAATTCGGGTTTAATATAAACCCCTTTCTATAACAATTTCTTTTTACTTACTTCGACCTTAAATAAACATTTATTTAAGCTATCACTTCAGTTCAAAATCTCTTTTATAACTTCGTTATCAAAACTCGGTTTTAATATAAAACCCATTCATAACCTCTTTCAAAACTCAACTATATTCCATTCCAAATCAGTTAGATACTTAAATATATTTCATTTAAGAAGTAATTACTTAAATTATTATTAATTAAAATAATAATTTACTTCGTCATTAACTACCGAAAAAGTAGTTAAATTCTATATCTAAAATTAACAATAAATTTATCTATTAAAATCTTATCAAAATTAACAAATATACGTTAACTAGTTTCATTAGATTTATTTAACAATAAACTAATTTAATTTAATATTCAATCCCAAATAATGTGGTTAATTTATTCAACTCAAAACACGGTTTTCTACTTAACCAGTTCCAATTAATTCTTTCTTTAAATTGATTAATAATATAATTAATTTAAATAATTCCACTTAATCCAACTCTTGATTCGTTTGGTTAATTTTTGCTCATAAATCTTATTACCATAAGAATTTGTTTTATATAACAACTTAATAATCATTTATAAACTTCATATAATAAATAATAAATATTTATTTCCTTTAAAATATCTTATAATTAAAATAATTGTTTTAAAAATCTATCTTTAGTTATAAAATAAATTTTATAACTTCATTACTGTCGATTCACCCGAAGTAAATCAATATTTATAAAATGATTGATTTGTAGGTCATATGCAGCAAATTACCCAACCAATATTGTCCATTGGTTAATAACAAAACAAACGTTAAATTTAAATTCAGCAATTAATAATCAAATCAATCATCCAATCATATAGGATAAATAGTTCATATAATCGTGATATAAAATAAACAACAAATTTGAGAAATCCAGTTGGATCCCTCCAACCTGTATTTCCCTACATCCAATACGTTATCTTAAACAATATTATTCAATTAAATAAACAGATATAATATTCAATAATAAATAAATAACAGTAATCCAAGGATCCTTATTCTAATTTAATATGTTTATATTATTATAAACGTAACCAACAAGGTAAGTCAACTGGTTTGGAAATAATCGTTAAAATAACGATTAGATTTCGTTTAAAATAAATGAACATTTTTAAATCAACCAATTCATCCAATATATAAATAATTTTCAGCATATAACAAAACAATTATCAACCATAGCACACAAAATAAAATCCGACTTATATAAGATATGAGTGGGTAAAAACAAAGTAAGTTATGCTCACTTTGATTTCGTTCGATCGCCGGAGTTGTTTGGTTATAGTTAAATTAAACAGTGTTTAATTTAACTGTAAATCCCAGTTATCTCCATCTCTGTTCAAAATAGTTTCAGAATGTCCTGTTCTTCACCACGATTCTGGTGTAACCCATTTTTTTATTCTGTTAATGAACACACGGTTTGTAAAAATATGAATATATGATTAACTAATTCAATTAACACCTTAATTAAAATATTATTAAAACCAAATTAATTAAATTTATGTGGTTTCAACATACGTGATTGATTTCGTTCTTTTGAATGGAAATATAGGAGCCAACTTATTTTCTTCCCATCAAAATTTCTCCAGGCCAAGGTATATCCTCTTTGCTTCATTTATTCGCAAAAGGCCTTGCTTCTTCTGTTTAAAACTTTACTTTGCCCTGTAGCATCCCGGAAAATTCGACTCTCGAATTTTGACATTTATACATCACGTGTCCAAATTCAAGTATCGAACCCCTAGAAAGCTAGAAGAAAGAAATAAGAGGGTGAGATAAGAAAGAAAGAAATATTAGAATAGAAGAAGAAGAAGAAGAACACAACACAGAATCAGAGTCTCACATCGTAGCAGAAAAAAATATAATATAGAAATAAAACTTTATTGTGAGCTTGAAATGACACTAATAATCATCATAGTACATCAATACCATTGGTTAGTTATAATATTATGTCCTTATATACAACACACAGCGGAATAACTATATATCATACGTCTGAACTTCTCAAGCTCGTCTCGGAAACTTCATCGCATCCGATAACCTGAACATGTACAACCCGGTCTAACCCGAGCATTAAAAACGCCGGATCAATCTAGTGAACCAGATTGAGAAAAACACATTAAGTTTAAACACACAACTTGACTTTAAGGTCAAAATATTTTCGAAAGAAAAGGATAATCATAAGACCAAATCCACACATAAATATGGACGGTTTTTACCGTACGATAAACCAAACCTTTTTGAAAATCATACCTTTTCTAATATTATAATAGTATCTAAATATAAATAAATATCAATCTAGCAGAACGCTTGCATCTCACGCTCCACATATATTGTATACAATCAAAACCATGGTCTCTTATTGGACAATGGATTTCCATGGCAAGGTATGGGCAACAACCTTTTTGACAATGTACCTCCGGAGATGAATACATTTGGTTTCATCAGGAACATCTTGCAATCCAGGCTAAACATGACCGGTCCCTCACTTCGCTTGAGAGTACTGAATATATCACCATGGTTGGGGGCCAGCCAATCGAACTGATAGCATACATACAAAAATAAAATGGGACAACTGAAGGCATTTGATTTCTCCAGATCAGGTAATGATATACCCTTTTTATGGGTGCGACCCACATAGCCATTCGACCTACCCGATTTTATATCATTTCCTGGTTGATGAGGCTTAAGGCTAGAATTTACCTTCTAGAATATCCAGTCACCATTCACTTTGAATGCCACATCGTCAGATCCATCAAATCACTAATTGACGTCCACAAAAATACTCTGGTCGTTAAGCTAGAGAACGACCATTCCCCGCCACTAACAGAAATACGTTTGTAAAAATCAACGTACGTGATTCTTAAGAAATATTATATTAGACATTTTTCCATACAAATCATCTAGGAAAAGGATGAACCAAAGGCACTCTCCTACCACATCTTATGATTCACCCTACAGATCAGTAGCGAGTAGTTCTTGCAATCCATAGATTTCAATCATGACAGAATCATTGTTAACTCAAGGGATCAGCCAGAGATATTTAACAATAGTTCTTCCACTCATGAAGATTTATGGTCTTCAATTTCTCCATCTCGATTAGTATTTTCCATGTATTCGTATTTATTGGTCAGAATGGTTTTCGAATATAAACTCGATCCCGATTTTTCCGTACCAATAACCGTATAGGCCAGATTTGATAGTCGGTTATTTAACTATCAAATAAACAAGTGTTCACACATAAAATAAAATGAAATCACTGATTCAATACCCAGTATCATTAGCCTCTTTAATTAACCATCGATAATTACTATCGTCCAATATTTGGAAAACACTTCTGTAATAACCCGGATTTTCAGAACCAATTTAAATTTTTTATTTTAGCTGTTTCAATGGATTTTGAATATTTAAAATAGTTTATTTTAAATAATAATGACTAAAAATTTATTTTTTTCGAAGTAAGAACGTATAAATTTATTTTAATTATAAAACGAGCCTGAAATGGCGCGGTAGTTTGAAAATTCAATTTTAAATTTCAAATGAATGTATAGAATTCAAAATAAATCGGATTTAAGTAAAATAAGAAATATTTGAATCTGTTTAATTAGATCTTTTTAACGAATGTGAAAAATCTAGATTTCATAATATAAATTGAAAGTTATGACCAGTTTAAAATTTGAAATAGTCGCTATGGAATTTATAAATATTTTAATATAATATATAATCCTTAAAAATAGCCATTTTGCAAACGACCTCAGTTTTCGACAAAACCACTTTTGTTGGATCCTAAATGTCAAATTATTGCTAGATTCCAATTTTTATAATTAATATGGAGCGTGGTGAATTTAAACGCATTTGGTACTTATAGTTTGAATTTAATCGACTGGAAAATGACCATTTTTCAAATGGTGTCCAAATTCGATGAAATTAGTTTTGTTAGGATCCTAACATCAAAAGATAACTAGATTTATTTTACTGGAATTTTTGGAGTCAGTATGTGGCCCCGGTAAATTAAAATGTACGTTGAAATCAATTTTGAGCGTTATATTGATTTATATTTTTATTTTAATGAAAACTGATCGAAACAGTCGAATTGGCTTATGGGACATATCCATTATGTCTGAAATGAGGCTATTTGGCTAGGGACGACGGTTGTGAGTTCGATTTGGAGTTTGAATTAAAAAGTTACTTTTTGGGATTAAAAATAATAAATTATATAAAGTCAACCATCCCTCACATTCTCTCTCACCGTTCAAAATAAAAAAAAGAAACATGCAGCCCCCCGTTCCCCCAAATCGATCAGCACCGCACCACCCCCTGGCCCACGCCGCCGCTTCCCCCGCCCGGGCCGCCGGCCATCATCGTCGCCCCCCCTCTGTCGTCGCTGCCTCCAAGGCCGCCCCGCCCCCTCTTCTCCAATCAATAAACCCCAAACCCCGGAAACCCACTGCACCGCCTCCACCGTGCCACCACCGGCCAGCCGCCGCCTCCTCTAGCCACCAACGACCCGATGCGGCCACCCCCACCTCTGGCCGTGGGTCCTTCTTTGTTCAAAGATCTAATTTTTATAATTTTCAATGTTTGCAAATAACACCCTGAGCTTCCACAGCCCATATCTCCCAAATCGTGCGCTTCTGAGCAAAATACCAGTACCAAAATTGAAGAGCATGATTTTCTCTTCGATTTGAGTATATGGAAGTCGTATTTTGGATTGCGGGGTTGTTCAGAAAACGCGTCCAAAGTCTGTTGTCCAAATACTGTCTTTTTGCTAGTTTTGGCGAAATGAAGCATTTTCGGAACAAAGGCCACTAGGCGAAAGTTGTCTGGAATGACGCGATTAATCTAGTAGAAAAAGACCGTGTGAAGATTGGAGCTCATTTGCAAATTCTGGAACTAGAACAGCAATTTAGAGCGTTGGAAAATAACAGCGGAGTGGGTCCTAATGTGAGAACTCTTTCTCACTTAAATTATTTTACAGTTAAATATATCTTAGGTTGCAGAAGGGGCTTAGTAGCTCCTGACACTATTTTATGTACAAACCATGGATGTTTGTTTGGATTGTATTATGGGAAAATTGACTTTATTGGGGTTATTGATTGTATTGTGGTTTTTGTTGATTGGATTGATTATTGTGTATGGCGCGAGCCAGTGTTAGGACAGGGGTAATGTTAGACATTACTCCAGTTCTAGTATTGCGCCGTTATAATGCCGAATTTTTCTGAAATTGAAATGTATATGAAATTTTCTAAAATAAACTATATAAAATAGTCAAGTGTTGAAATAAATATTTATCGTTAAAAATATAATTTTTAACATACATGTAAATGGCATAAAATTCTCTTGAAAGGAAAATAAATATTCATTTATAAATCGGACTATTTGTTTATGTACACCCATTTAAGTGCACAAATAATATTCAGTATTTGTTGGTTGAAACCCCACACGGGTATTGGGATGATATTTGGTGTACACTAATCCCAATTGTTTAGTTGTATGTCAATCGATTGGTAGATAGACTGTAGTAAGCGTTAATTATTTATATTTGATGCTTATGCAGTTGTGTAATACACTCTAGATGATGGTTGATTGTGTATCATTAATGTTGTGTACATGTTGAGCATGAAATCCATATAAACAAATTATATGGTAATTGATTGGGCCTGATTCCAATTCAGGAAGAACGAATATTTTAAAATAACAAATATTTTAAAATAACAAATATTTTCAAATAATATTCAATAAAGGATTGAAATGGGAATTTGATGTCCGATTTTGGATGGACACGAAAATATTGAAATGTGGGAAGCCGTGTTGATTAGAATTACGCCATTTTAACGCGAACGATATTTATATCGATTTTATTTATTTTTATAATGAATATTGAAAAGGAAATGATTTCAAAATCTGATATTTTTAAAATATTATCATTTAAATATTATAATGATAAGGAGTATTCAATTTTGACTTAAAATTGAAATGAAAGTGGAAATCGTTTTTAAAACGAATTTATAAAATATGTTTTGAACGAAATAGATATTATAATACATTATATATATATATTAATGGCTTGAATAGAACGCGCCGCGACCGCTCTCGAATTTCGACCATTGACTTTGAATTGATATTAAGGGAGATCCGACCGTCGGATTCTCCTAAAATAGGAACCATTGGGTTCGTATCGAAAAGAGCTTTCCAATGAATATAAGAGATTTAAAATCTAATGGTTGGATTTTAAAATATGTCCAAATCAATTTTCGAAAAGGTCGTTGTAAATGCAGTTCAATGACCATTTATGGAAATCGACTGAAAGGGCCTTAATATAAATATTAATAATTTATGTAAAATCATAATTAATGATTTTGGAAGGATTTGGATGAAAATTTCCAATTTTGTAAAGATAAAAATATTTTTTTTATCAAAATGAACTGATTATTAACTAGAAAGACAATCCAACGTTTTTAAATAAATAAATTGGATTTGAAAATGGTTTTAATCTAACCAGAATTTTCCAATGTATGACTTGGAATGGATTTAAATAGAAATCATCTCCGGAGATTTCGATATTGGATTTCGTGACTGTACGGATATTGTGGAGGAATTTGGAAGATAGATATATATCGTTATTCCCCATACGATATGTGTTGGCTTCAGAATTTGATATTGAATGTAAGACGATATAATTCCTAATTAGAGCCTTATATTATATATTGAATTGGATTTTAGGTTTGTCATGAATGGTGTCATTAGTAACACTGTTCTTAAACCCCATGCGAAAAGAATAAATATTTTAATTAAGATTATTAGATTTTTCAGTTATATTTAGTAATTGGAATAAAATGGAATGTGAATTGGGTTTATTGCGAACTGTGTTTTTAACAACATTCGTTCTTTAACCCAATTTATAGTGAAATGTGATTTGGAATATATAAACCTTTTAGTAAGATTTAATGGAAATTCCAAAGTAAAGTTTTACAATTCAATAAAATAAATTGGAATGAATTGGAATTCGATTTGGTAATTATCGAAGTGAGCTTCTGTGGAGGAAGACTGTTAATATATATGGAATTTAAAAGGGTTTGTCGTTATTCCATTTATATTATTAATCGGATACGGAAATTGATATCAATTATATATTGATTTGTTTTCCGTGAAGATTCCATAGTTAATGGAATATGATTTTGGGTTTATCGTGAACTGTGTTTTAAATGACATTGGTTCTTTAACCCAGTTAAAACAAGATTACATGTCTAACATTGTATTTCAAACTGTATTGTTGATCTCTGCTAAATATATATCTGCTTGGTGGCGGAGAACTTATTCTCTTGCTTAACACCCTTCTCTGAGATGTACGAGCTTAGAGGTTGTATATTGGCAGAAATCAGTGGTACGATGTAGATTGTCGATGTGGCATGTTTGAGTTTCCAAAGTTTAATAATGATTATTGGAAGATTAAAACTAAGTAGAGTTTTAATGAATCTTTAATTAGATTGGAATGTGAATATGATAATTTAGATTATCAAATTTGTGAAATGATCGAGAATGGAGTATCACCAGTTTTGTTCCAAGCGATAGTTAAATCTTTAATTAGATTTGAACGTGAATTGGTAATTAAATTTTACTGATAACAATGTGGTGTTAGATATGGAGTGTTACCATTTTTGCTCCATGGGATGAATAGGTTGGGATTGGGAAATAAAAAAATGATTACTTTGATAAGGTTCGCTAATCCCGACTAGTTTGGAAAACCTTAATTCGGTTTAAATTGTGAAAAGAATATTTTAATAAAAGAATATTCTAGATTGGAATGAGGCGTATGTTGTGTTTGTGTAGCACTTGTTTATGAGATATGCGAGTTATTTGGAAAGGATGGGTTTTTTCCCATTCTGAATAACTGATTTGAGGATAAGTCGACGATGAATACGGTGATTGAAGAACGGAGATCTTCACATCGTTAAGATGATTATTGATGTCTTGATTGGGTTTTACACCCAGGACAAGGTAATAAGTGGTGATCGTCCAGACGTACTTGGAGATCGACGTGATATGCGAGGAACTCTTCTGTGTATTGGATATATGGGACGAGGAATAAGGTGTCTTCGGTTTCGTTCAGACCCAGAACAGACTTGTAAATGGATAGTGTGTCTGATATTGTATTCGTTTATACTGTATTTGTTGATCTCTGCTAAATATATATCTGTTCGGTGGATAGGTCCAATAGGACCGGGAATCGTGTGTTCAGGAATAACCAATCCTCAAAAGTAAGGGAGGACCGACCTTGGAGGATCCAAGGGTTCACTGCGGTGAATCCTAAGGCATTTGCTAGACTGTCTCAAAGCCGGCGAGGAGTACATCCCTTGCCTCAAATCATGATGGAAATCCAAGTTCCAATACGTGACATTTCAGTTTTAGTTATAAAACTAGTATGCCGACATAGTATATGGTAGTTATGCCGTCTATGATTGATACATTTATATTGGAAGTTGTTTTATACACTATACATTTATAGTAATATCAAAATTATTTGTTTTAAATGTACCAAGCATGTTTGGCTATTATAAGGTAAAAATCTATTCTCTGGCTTGCATTGCATTATGTGATGTGACTTGAGTCTTATAATAGCTTCATTTTTTCAAAAAGCATTGCGCTATTTTTTTTATGAACTAGTATTCTAGGGATAAAACCCGTTCCTTGTTATACGGCGTGGTCCCTTGATTTACTTTATTTTAAAGTAAAGTTTTAAATGACTGTTTTAGTTCTTACACTAGTCCCATGACTGACTTGGAGTTTATTGTTTTAACCTAAACTCTGGGTGCCCCTATTTTTCGCATGGGCGGCTAGTAGTTTTGGTTTCTGCAAATATTTCTTTTCCAGGACCCTGGATTTACAACTAGAGCTACATTCAGAAAGCTTTGTATCCGTGTATATCTTTCAGTTGTGTTATGTATTATGTATTATTTTTCTGCTGCTTTGTAATTTGAATCTCTGACATTTTTCTAATATGCATTATTTATTCACACTCTATTATATTCTTGTACTCTGATGTAAATTGTTGTAACAACAATGAAATGTTCTTATGTTTGTGTTCTGATTTGTCGTGTTCTCTACTCAATCCGGGCTTTCCTAGAAAGGCGAGTTTGGGTCGTTTCAGCGTGGTATCAGAGCTTTGGTTTACAAAGCTCGAGAAAAAGACACAATAGAACCAAACGAAAGTATTCATTATAGATTGGATTATTAATATCCACTGAGAATGACTCGTTAGAGATGGGATCAGTAGTATCCTAGAATGAGTTTCAAAGAGTGTTATTTTTAAAATAAAAATGAAAACAAATTTGTTTTGAAAATATAAACCTTATTATACGTATGCGAGTATTTTATTTTAAATTGATTTTGGACTACCGGGTATATAGGGATTTTAATATATGTATGATCCACGTGTATACGAAGCCTCGAATATACTGGATAGATAAAGACTCACACTCTAGTCGCTCGGAGATGATTCTGATGATGACCATGGCATCATCAGTATTTATTTTCGAGTTTCGAAAGTGTGATATCATTATATTTCTAATTGACTAGTGTGTGAACCAAACTTCGCTAGGATTTATTGCTGTGGTTTAGCCTTAAAATGTGATTTTTCAGTATATATATAAAATCATATATTTGAAAAGCTAATTAATTGCTCGTTGTGTCGTGTGACTATTTGTAACACCCCGGATTTTTGAATAATCAAATTAACTAAATTAAAGAATAAATATTCTCAGACGTGAGAATTATGGGAATGGGGTTGTACCATTGTGTTCGTCTCGGAATTCTTGTTGAAATAGAGTCCGAGTTTGCGGGAAACGGGTACCAGATGAAGGAGTTATAGACGAACGAAATTTGGTGGCAAGAGAGAGAAAAAAATTGCACTGGCGCACTTGGGAAGTGCGCCAGTACAAATTTACATTGGTGCACTTCCCAAGTGCGCCCAGGCCGAGGAAAAACCTGCACAGCCTTCCGGTTCAGTCTGACCTATGTTCTGACCCATTGTTGAGTCCTTTCTGACTCTTTGCTGAGTCATTAGGGCTGACTTGTCACCCTATCATGACTGAATGGTTTTGATTAACCCTAAGATCATCCGATGGCTTAAATTAATTCAAAACTCTATAAAAAGACCCATAGACTCAAACCCTAAATCAGAATTAAAACTGAAACTATGGCCGTTATGTTGTTGTCTTGAACCCTAGAGCAGCAGCCACAAATTAAAGAGGAAGAACAGCAAATCAAATCAGTTCTATTCAACCCCAACAATGAATCTTCTTCAAAGGAGAGCTAATACAACTCCAGAAATCAGAATTCAGGACTCAAGACCGCTTTTGAGTAGTGAGTTCGATCACCTTAACAAAATAATTGCTAAATCAATTATGATGTGATATATGTTGGATTATAAGTTGTGGTTGTGAATCTAATTCATATGTTTAATCATGTATGTTAACTTGATTCATATTATATATGATGTTATGCAAGTTTTATATATGATGTTATGCCAGTTTTACATATGATGTTTTGCAAGTTTCATGTATGATGTTATGCAAGTTTTATATATGATGTTATGCAAGTTTTATATATGATGTTATGCAAGTTTCACATATGATGTTTTGCAAGTTAATATGATTATGCAAATTTCATATTTGATGTTATGCAAGTTGATATGATTATGCAAGTTGTACATATGATGTTATGCATTAATAGGATCACGCAAGTTGTATGCGAGTTATATGATGTTATGAAAGTTTGGATCTAAAATATATGCTAGTAGTTCGTGATGTTAACTTGTGTCAACGAATCCCTTTTTATAATCCAACTACCTAGGTTTATAACATCAGTTTTTATGCGAATATGGATGTGGAAAATATGCTAGTTCGTATAGGTATTATGTTCATATGCAAGTTTAAGTGATGATTGGATTCATCTATATATACAAGTTCACAACTTTAAAGTCTAGATCCATATTCAAGTTGACATTTTTATGTTGAATCTATGACATGCCTAGTTATGCAAGTTTACACATTTATGTGGATCCATAGTTTACTCAAGTTAACACCTTTTTTGGATCCATAGTTATGCAAGATGACACCTTTATGTTGAGGTTGACGACATACACAGTTTATGTAAGTTTGTGATAATTACCTAGGCTAGTTGGGTGTAAAACTATGTTCATACATGCAAGCTCACACCTTTTAGATCTATGATTTTTTTGGATCCTTGATAATTCAAAGACTATGCAAGTATGTTGTAATTCTTAATTGCAAGTTAGATGAAAATTAGATCTATTATTGTGTGTATGTGACTTTGTGACGTTTATTCCTTTTTTTAGTATTAGACTATTCGTTAGTCTAATATGTATATGTCATGTTAAGCGAACGAATGACGGGGGTACGATGGGGATAATACTGGATATACACTTATTGTGAATTTGTCATGTAATGGCCTAAAAAGGCATGCAATTAATTTTAAGGAATAAAATCAATTAGTAATGAAATTGGTATAATTTATATACCATAAATAGATGAGCATAAACGCCTTAAAAGGCATAAAATATAATTGTGGTGAAAATGGGTATGATTTTACATACCATAAATGGATGGACATAATTGAGTCAATTATGGACATCGTTAAATTTGGAATTGATTGATAATTTGAATAGGGAAAGTAATTCAAATTGGGGAATGATTAATTAGGAGTAATTAATTGTCTAAGACATGAGGTTAGGCTCTTTTGTGGTGTAAGACTGCCCAGACCCGCCCGGCAAATCCAGTTGCCACAAATGCCAGTCTAATGTGAGAGGTCTTAGGCATAAATTAAATACGTAACAATTGTAAAGACACGAGGTTAGGCTCTTTTGTGGTGTAAGAATGCCCGGACCCGCCCGGCAAATCCAGCTGCCACAAATGCCAGTCTAATGTGAGAGGTCTTTATGAGGTTACGGTCTTAATGAATTAAGAAACACTTAACCAGATAAACATGTAGTGGGACATGAAGGGGTTAAGTGGGTGCATTGGGTGGCATGTGGAATCTAGTGGGTGCCTTGGGTGGCATGAAAAAAAAGATTAGTAACACTTAACCAAAGTAAAACATGTAAGTGGGACACAAGGGTTAAGTGGGTGCCTTGGGTGGCATGTGGAATTACTAATGGAAACCCTGAGCCAAATTTAAAATATGTAATTGAAACATGAATAAGAAGTGGGTTAAGTGGGATGTACTAGAGAGGACCAAGCTTAGGTGGATAGCTTGTGTCAAGTAATGGGGGCCCTTTTCAGTCCATTAGCCCATTAAGTATCTTTGTGAGCTCGACCAAGTCGAGGACGGGACACGCCTACTGGGTCTGATTGTTAGAGACCAAATCGGATTAGCGGTGGCAACGCAAGTCCAATGGGGTCACGTGCGTGCGTGGGTCCAGGCTGGTAGGTAAGACGTTGTTGCATCGTGTAGGTATAAGTCGTGCATTATTGGTGGTATCGGGTTGCCACTTTGGGGAGTGATACACCCCACTGTGGGGCCAGCACGGGTATCTACGAGTTAGGGAGCCGATCGAATGGGGCAGGGTAGTGGGTACACCTAATGGAGATAGGAGCAGACGGCACCTATGTAGTCAGCTAGGGGTACACGAAGCTACCACTATTATTAATAATTATTAAGGGGGTACACCTAGTCGAGATAGGAGCAGGTGGCACCTATGACGTCAGCTAGGAGTACGTAGAATTACCATTATTACTTATTGAAGGGGCACATCTAGTGGGGATAGGTACACGTTGGGTACCTATAATAGCAACTAGAGATATACAGTCAAACATGGAGGATAGTGGGTACATCTAGTAGTACACGAAGCTATCATCGTTCTATTTAGCCAAGAGGGATCAAATTTCTAGAATGACTAGTAGGGATGCAATTAGGTTAGTACAGTACAATATGGTACAGTACGGTAGAGTATAGTAATTATCCTATATCGATTAGGAAGCGCCATATACGTTATCTCTGTTTCTCTTGATTGCCTTGCCATACCCATGTGGTTCACACAGTCATTACCTTATTCTCCAGCTTATATCTTATCATATTGCTTTAATAATTATGTTGTTAGAGTTATCGCACTCGCCAGACTTTATGTCTGACACCCTTTGTTTCCACCTCTTTTCTTCCTTCCCCCCAGGTTCTAAGGGTAGGACTAGTACTAGTGGAGCATGATTGGGATCTCCTTGGGAGCGCTTGGATTTGGATTGCCGAAGTAAAGTTCAGCCTATCATCTTCTTTATGGCTATTTGTAGTAGTGGGATTATGTACTTTGTTTTATCAAGATGGATATTATGTACTTGACTTTGGTTTATGGTTTTTGATGATGTAACCAAACATATTTACCTTCTGCCGCAATAAATAAAGTTTTAAATTTTCAAGTACTGCTTTATATCTGTCTTGTTGTGATTTTCTGTTCTATATTCACTTAAAACGCTCCACTGAAGTTAAGGCATTCCCTTTGCGAGTGGCCTTAATGGAGGTGGGGTGTTACACTATTAGTGTGACTGATTAAAATATTGGAATTAATTTAAGCAATATAAAAAAGAATAATAAATTTAGCCAAATCGAATCAAATATTGAACTGAATTGAAAATTAATTGGAATTGCATACATGTACATATATATGTGTAAAAAGGTCATAGCATGGAAGCTAAGAAGAGGAATAAAATTGTATGCCCGACAAATAGGTACATATTTATTTTATTTCTTGTGTTTTGATGATTTTATAAGCCGATTGACTAGCCGCTTGGCTTTTTCTTTTTCTTTTGGATTGACGAAGACCCTGTGAGGCAAGTTGCGGTTTTAAAGGTCACCCATTACAAAGAAGGTTATGGCGAAATTTTTCGAAAATTTAGGGTGTTAGCCAAATTATTGAAGAATTTGAAAATTCTTAGAAACTGAAAAGTTGAAGAATGAAAGCCGGAATGAAAGTTGAGTTGGTTAGTTAAACAACTTTCAACTTCGTTCCTTTTCGAGGACGAAAAGATTTTAAGTGGGGGAGAATGTAACAACCCGGATTTTCAGAACCAATTTAAAATTTTTATTTTAGCTGTTTTAATGGATTTTGAATATTTTAAGAAGTTTATTTTAAATAATAACGACTAAAAATTTATTTTTTCCGAAGTTAGAATGTATAAATTAATTTTAATTATAAAACGAGCCTGAAATGGCGCGGTAGTTTGAAAATTTGATTTTAAATTTCAAATGAATGTATATAACTCAAAATAAATAGGACTTCAGTAAAACAAGAAATATTTGAATCTGTTTAATTAGATCTTTTTAACGAATGTGGAAAATCTAGATTTCATAATATAAATTGAAAGTTATGTCCAGTTCGAAATTTGAAATAGTCGCTATGGAATTTATATATTTTTTAATATAATATATAGCCCTTAAAAATAGCCATTTTGCAAACGACTTACGTTTTCGTCGAAACCACTTTTGTTGGATCCAGAATAGCAAATTATTTCTAGATTCCAATTTTCATAATTTTTGGGATTAATATGGGAGCGTGGTGAATTTAAATGCATTTGGTACTTATAGTTTGAATTTAATCGACTGGAAAATAACCATTTTTCAAACGGTCTCCAAATTAAACAAAAATTCTTTTGTTACGACTGTATCGTAAAAAAATAGCTAGATTTATTTTTCTGGAATTTTTGGAGTCAGTATGTGGTCCCAGTAAATTAAAATGTACGTTGAAATCAATTTTGAATGTTATATTGATTTATATTTTAATTTTAATGAAAATTGATTAAAACAGTCGAATTGGCATATGAGACATCCCATTGTCTCCGGAATGGGGGTATTTGGCTAGGGACGACAGTCGGTGAGTTCGATTTGGAGTTTCGAATTAAAAAGTTACTTTTAGGAATTAAAAATAATAAATTATATAAAGTCAACCCTCCCTCACATTCTCTCTCACCGTTCAAAATAGAAAGAAGAAAAAGAAACACGCAGCCCCCCGGTTCCCCTAAATCTATCAGCACCGCGCCACCCCCTGGCCCACGCCGCCGCCGCCGCCTCCCCCCAGGCCGCCGGCCATCATCGCCGCCACACCCCCCTCTATCGTCGTCGCCTCCAAGGCTACCCCGCCCCCTCTTCTCCAATCAATAGAAATCCCAAAACCCCCGGAAACCCACCGTGCCGCCTCCACCGTGCCAGCACCGGCCAGCCGCCACCTCCCCTAGCCACCAGCGACCCGGCGCCGCCATCCCCCACTTCTGGCTGTGGGTCCCCCTTTGTTCAAAAATCCAATTTTTATAATTTTCAGTGTTTGCAAATAACACCATGAGCATCCACAACCCATATCTCTCCAACCGTGCGCTTCTGGCCAAAACTCCAAAGTACCCAAATCGAAGAGCATGATTTTCTCTTTGATTTGAGTATATGGAAGCCATATTTTGGATTGCGGAGTTGTTCAGAAAACGCGTCCAAAGTATACTGTCCAAATATTGTCTTTTCGCGAATTCTGGTGAAATGGAGCATTTTCGGAAGAAAGGCCACTAGGCGGAAGTTGTCCGGAATGGCGCGTTTAAGCTAGAAAAAAGACCGTGAGAAGATTGGAGCTCATTTGCAAATTTTTGAACCAGAACAGCAATTCAGAGCATTAGAAAATAACGATGGAGTGGATCCTAATGTGAGAACTCCTAACTCAAATTATTTTACGATTAAATATATCTTAGGTTGCAAACGGGGCTTAGTAGCTCCTAACACTATTTTATGTACAAACCATGGTTGTTTGTTTGGATTGTATTATGGGAAAATTGACTGTACTGTGGTTATTTATTGTATTGTGGTTTTTGTTGATTGGATTGATTATTGTGTATGGCGCGAGCCAGTGTTAGGAGAGGGGTAATGCTAGACATTATTGCAGTTCTAATATCGCGCCATTATAATGCCGAATTTTTCTAAAACTGAAATGCATATGAAATTTTCTAAAATAAAATGTATAAAATATTCATATGTTGAATAAAATGTTTTAACAATAAAAATATCATTTTTATTGAATGTATGAACTATATAAAATAGTCAAGTGTCGAAACAAATATTTTATCGTTGAAAATATAATTTTTAATGTATATGTGAATGGCATAAAATTCTCCTGAAAGGAAAATAAATATTCATTTACAAATCGGACGTTTTGTTTATGTACACCCATTTAACAGACATTGACTGGAACGATAAATTTTACACATCGCCCATCTGCACAAATAATATTCAGTATTTGTTGGTTGAAACCCCACAAGGGTATTGGGATGATATTTGGCGTACACTAATCCCAATTGTTTAGTTGTATGTCAATCGATTGGTTGACAGACAGTAATAAGCATTAATTTTTTATATTTGATGCTTATGCAGTTGTGTAATGCACTCTGGATGATGGTTGATTGTGCATTATTATTGTTGTGTACATGTAGAGAATGAAATCCATATAAATAAATTATATGGTAATTGATTGGGCCTTATTCCAATTCAAGAAGAATGAATATGTTAAAATAATGAATATTTTAAAATAACGAATATTTTCATATAATATTCAGTAAAGGATTAAAATGTGAATTTGATGTCCGATTTTGGATGGACACGAAAATATTGAAATGTGTGAAGCCGTGTTGATTAGATTTGCGCCATTTTAATGCTTATACCAATTTTATTCATTTTTATAATGAATATCGAAAAGGAAATGATTTCAAAATATGGTATTTTGAAAATATTATCATTTAAATATTATAATGATAAGGAGTATTCAATTTTGACTTAAAATTGAAATGAAAGTGGGAATCGTTTTTAGAACGAATTTATAAAATATTTTTTGAACAAAATATATATTATATAAACATTATATATATATATTAATGGCTTGAATAGAACGCGCCGCGCCACACGACCGTTCACGAATTTCTACCATTGACTTCGAATTGACATCACGGGAGATCCGACCGTCGGATTCTCCTAAAACAGGAACCATTAGGTTCGTATCGAAATGAGCTTTCCAATGAACATAAGAGATTTGAAATCTAATGGTTGGATTTTAAAGTATGTCCAAATCAATTTTGGAAAAGGTCGTTATAAATGCAGTTCGATGACCGTTTATGGAAATCGACGGAAAGGGCCTTAATAAAATTATTAAAAATATTAATAATTTGTGTAAAATCATAATTAATGATTTGGAAAGGATTTGGATGAAAAATTCCAATTTTGAAAGATAAAAATTTATTTTTATCAAAATGAACTAGTTATTAACTAGAAACATAATCCAACGTTTATAAATAAATAAATTGGATTTGAGAATGGTTTTAGTCTAACCATAATTTTCCAATGTATGAATTGGAATGGATTTGAATAGAAATCATCTTCGAGAGATTTCGATATTGGATTCCATGACTATAGGGATATTGTGGAAGAATTTGGAAGTGGATATATATCGTTATTCCCCATATGATATGTGTTGGTTTTAGAATTTGATATTGAATGTAAGCCAATATAATTTCTGTTTAGAGCCTTATATTCAATATTGAATTAGATTTTGGGTTTGTCGTGAATGATGTCTTTAGTAACACTGTTCTTAAACCCCGTGTGAAAAGAATAAATCTTTTAATTATGATTATTAAAGTTTCCAGTTATATTTAGTGATTGGAATAAAATGGAATGTGAATTGGGTTTATTGTGAACTGTGTTTTTAACGACATTCGTTCTTTAACCCGATTTACACTGAAATGCAATTTGGAATATATAAAATTTTTAGTAAGATTTAATGGAAATTTTCCGAAGTAAAGTTTTCCAATTTAGTAAAATAAATTGGAATGGAATTCGATTTGGTAATAATCGAGGTGAGCTTCTGTGGTGGAAGACTGTTAATATATATGGAATTTAAAAGGCTATGTCATTATTCCATTTATATTATTAGTCGGATACGAAAATTGATATCGATTATATATTGATTTGTTTTCCGTGAAGATTCCATAGTTAATGGAATATGATTTTGGGTTTATCGTGAACTGTGTTTTAAATGACATTGGTTCTTTAACCCAGTTAAAGACAGGATTACATGTCTAACATTTTATTTTGAACTGTGTTGTTGATCTCTGCTAAACATATATCTGTTTGGTGGCAGAGAATTTATTCTCTTGCTTAACACCCTTCTCTGAGACGTACGAGCATAGAGTTATATATTGGTAGAAATCAGTGGTACGACGTAGATTGTCGATGTGGCATGTTTGTGTTTCCAAAGTTAAATAATGATTATTGGAAGATTAAAACTAAGTGGACTTTTAGTGAATCTTTAATTAGATTGGAATGTGAATATGATAATTTAAATTATCAAATTTGTGAAATGATCGAGAATGAAGTATCATTAGTTTTGCTACAAGCGATAGTTAAATCTTTAATTAGATCTAAACGTGAAATGGTAATTAAATTTTACTGATAACACTGTGGTGTTAGATATGGAGTGTTACCAGTTTTGCTCCATAGGATGAATAGGTCGGGATTGGGAAATAAAACAAATGATTACTTAGATAAGGTTCGCTAATCCCGACTAGTTTGGAAAACCTTAATTCGGTTTAGATTGTGAAAAGAATATTTGAATAAAAGGCGTATGTTGTGTTTATGTAGCACTTGTTTATGAGATACGCGAGTTATTCGGAAAGACCTAGTCTATGCCCATTCTGGATAACTAATTCGACGATAAGTCGACGATGAAGACGGTGATTGAAGAACGAAGATCTTTTCATTGTTTGGATGATTACTGATGTCTTGATTGGGCTATACACCCAGGACAAAGTAATAAGTGGTGATCGTCCAGATGCACTTGGAGATCGACGTGATATGCGAGGACCTTTCTCCTGCATTGGATATATGGACGAGGAATAAGGTGCCTCCGGTTTCATTCAAACCCAGAACGGACTTGTAAATGGATAATGTGTCTGACATTATATTCGTTTATACTGTATTCGTTGATCTCTGCTAAATATTTATCTATTTTGTAACACCCCGTATGTTGAATAACTTGCTATAATATAAAACAGGGCAGAATTAAATTTTAAATCTGAATCAGGGAAAACGGGCTACGCCATTGCGTTCATCTCGGAAAAATACGCAAAATAGAGTCCGAGTTTTCGAAAATCGGAGTCCGTATGACCCAGTTAAGGCCCGAAGAAGTTTCAGAAAAATTAAAACAGAATTTAAATACAAAAATTTCAAATTTCAGAAGTGGCGGGAAAATTCCCGCCAGACTCAGGGAGTCGACCTGGGGGTCGACAGGGGTGTCGACCTGCCCACCAGGTCGACTAGGGTGTCGACCCTAGTGTCGACTTGGGGGTCGACCTCTGTAACGTACCAGATTTTCTGCGATTTAAATTGAATATTTAAAATATGTTTATTTGAAATATAATGGATTTATATTAAATTTATTTTATAAAATGAAGTCCGCAAATTATCAGTGCGAATTTAGCATACCCCGTTAAATACCGGTAATCGTATAATAATAACTAAATCTACCGGGTTCTGCCTACCGTAAAGATGAACTACCCTACATCTACCTAAAAACGCGTTCACATCAGTAGATAACGTTGAAAATCACGCAGACCATACCTCTCCATTTCCCTACCTCAAACATTGTCTACTTTCTTTACAATTCCTCTATACGCCTGAACTACCATGCTATGTTAAATCTCCATCCACAAAAATCACGCAGGTCTAATGAGCTAAAAGTACAAGACCAACCTACCATATGTATTCATAAATGAAATGAGAACCATACCCTATATATCTCACGCCATGCCTTAATTAAAACATTACCCCTACAAACGTGCTAATACTGATGAGTCTAAATACACAGCAAGGTCTATTCTAAATTCTCAAAGCATGGGGCACTTCATTTCAAATTAATACACAGTAAGGCAAACGTCTGTTTCATCATTTAATAAAGAACGTTCATCCACCATACCCTATTCTATATTTGCAAAGCTACGCACATGTTCATGGTCGTTATCTCATCCCTTTCTCTACTATATATATAGAATTCTTGCCTGAAACGAAAACATAATAAACTGAAACTAAAAGTTGCTTCCTCCAAACAAAACGAAACGAGAAGCGCTGTTTTGAAAACGTGAAAAGGATGGAAACTAAAGCTGGTTACAGCGGTCTGGGAGTCTCAGGAAAATGGTTGGGATCAGCAAAGATGCTGACGGAGTTGACGGCAGCCGGCGGTCAAGGCGGAAGCACAGTTCGAAGCCGGTGAGGCTCAAGCGAGGCGCAGCAGAGAAGCGCAGAAGGAGGTCGTTCTGGTGGGTTTCATGCCAAAACAGTTCGCATGTTTCACTGTGTATCAGTGGGAAGGATGTCTCGAGGCGGATTGAAGCGGTGACGAGTCGAGTTCAGGGTGGCGAGCTGGATCTGAAGGAGGGGAGTGGCGTAAAAGGGTGTTTGCATGGAAAAAGGACTGTGTTTTCGTTGGACTTGTGGGAAGAAAAGAGAGTATGAAACTTGGTGCGGTAAGACAGCATGTAGTTGGGAAGGGAACGCTTGAGGCAAGAATGGGTTCGAATGGATCATGTACGTAGCAGAGGAAGGCGTCGGGTTGGTGTAAGAACGGAGCAGCGAGGTGAGGATGGGATCTTGGTGGCGGTTTCAAGTATAAAGCAAGAAACGCTGGGCTGAACAGAAAACGAAAGGGACTATAAAAGGTGGCGCTCAGCGAGTGTGGTGAACGATGGGAGCATGCAGAATCGTACCACAATATGGAGCGATGGAACCGTATCGACAAGCGTAATACCATGAAGCTGGATTGATGAAGGCGAACTGTTTCGACGTCAAATGAAATCAAGGTGAGTTCAACTCACTCAGTTTACTTCCCGTTTATATTTTATAAACCGGGTTTTTATTTATTTATGTGCGATGGTTGCTATAGTTGATAATTGAATGACTGTTTGCATGTGTGCCGAATATTTTTAATATTCATTGATTAAATTAAACGTTTTGTTTAATTTAATCATTATTTCAACGATTAGATTCCAACGAGGTAACTTACCTTGTTGGTCACATTTATAATAATAAACGTATTAAACAAATCGTGTGATGCTTGAATGGCCTTTATAATTGTTTGTTGACTGTTATTTGTTGAACCGTTTATCGTGTTGAAAGTGAAGTAACCCATTGTGTTGCAGGGACGGACAGGTTGGAGGAATCCAACCGGATTCCTCAAATATATTGTTTACTTATATGAAATGTTAATCAATTTGATTGATTGTTGAATGTTGAATGTTAAACCCAAATCCAACACATGTGTGATATTAACCAATAAGTGATATTGATTGAGTAATTATCGGCGGATGGCCTATAAATGAATCGGTTTATGAAGATTAATATACCGGTAGGGAAATCTATAGCAGGAAAGTTATAAAATTATTTTACAACTAAAGTCAGATTTTGAAATCTATTTTATATAGATTATTAATAACGAAAAGTTTATGAAAGGAAGAGAAATATTTATTATTTATTATTTCAGATTTATAAGTGGTTATTAAAGGATTTTATAAAATAAATGTATCAGCGAATAAGGAGAAATTAATGTAATGATTAAGAGTTGGATAGATTGATTCTAGGAATTTGTTAAATAAGATTTAGTAGAGTGCAATGAGATTTTCAAAACGGAAAATGGTTTAAAAGCAAACATTTTGCAAAGGTGAATGAAGTTAAGGAAGTTAGAAACTGACTGAAGATTAGTTGAGTTGAGTGACTTCTTGAATATCGATCTGATGTTGGTTTCGGCCTTCGGGGTCGATATTTAGGGAGTTGTTCTCTTACTAGTTTTCGGAACTAATGTTGAGTAATAGAAATAAAAAGAGATTTGGTAAAATATAACGATATTTCAGAGATTAACGAGGCGAGTTTGAATAATTTTAATTAAAGAGGCCAAGTGATGCTAAATATTATAATAGTGAATTCAATTTATTTTATGGATGATGGTTGTTTATTTTGATAGTTAAATCACCAACTATCAAAATCTGGTCAACGATTGTTGGTATGGAAAGACCGGGATCGAAGTTTTATTCGAAAACCATTCTGACCAACAAATACGAAAAACGTGAAATATCAGAAGACGGTCGAAGTGGAGCATTGAAGACCGTGGATCTTCATAAGCGGAAGGATCGTTTGTTGAATTTCTCTGGCTAGCTACCAGAGGTTTTTATACTACGATTCGGTCATGGTTGAGATTTTTCGGGTTGCAAGGACTTCTCGCTACTGATCCATAGGGTAATTCAAGGATGCAGTAGGAGGGTGCCTTCGGATCATCCTGTTCTTGGATGACTTGTATGGACGAGTGTCTGACAGAGTATTTCCCGATGGTCACGTACATTGATTTCTTCAAACGTGCCCAGTGTATTTTCGAGGTCGTCAATTAGTGATTTGACGGATCTGACGATGTGGCATTCAAAGTGAATGGTGATCAGATGTTCTAAGAAGTAAACGTGGCTTCAAACCTCATCAACCAGGAATGACAGAAGTTGGGCTAGGCAGCATGGCTAGTTGGGTCATTCCCAAGCAGGGTGTATTATCACCATCTAGAGAAATTCCCTTATACTTCTTAATCTATATTTCGCTGCTGCAGCTTTCGGAATACGGTGGTTTGAGCCCAACCGTTGGTGGTAATATATTTGATACACTCAAGTTAAATGAGTGGTCGGTCATGTGAGGCCGGGTTGCAAGACGTTCTTGTTGAACCCTGTGTGTATCCCCTCTAGAGTACACTGTTCGGTAGGTGCTCCCATACCTTGTTTAGTTGGAATCCAATCTCCAATAAGCGCCCGCGGTTTTTGATTATAGACTATATATGTAGAGCGTGAGATGCAAGCGTTCTACTACTTGGTTATTTATATTGATAGACATTATCATAATATCACCAAATTAAATATCAAAATTATTTGGGGTATAGTAAGGTAAAAACCGTCCGTGTTTATGTGTGGACTGGTCTTACTATTATCCTTTTCTTTCAAAAGGATTGTGCACTTTAAATCGGTATGGCTGTTACTTAAACTTAGTGAGTTTTCTCACGCTGGTTCTCCAGACTGATCCGTGGCGTTTGTAATGTCTCGGGTCAGCCCGAGTGCAGGTTCAGGTTATCAAGTACCATGAAGTCCAGAGACGAACTGAAGGAGTTCAGATGTACAATATTATTCAGTATTTATTCCGCTGTGTGATGTATTTGAGGACAGATTATTATAACTGTCCAGATGTTCTTCTATACTCTGATGAATGTAAGTATTTATAACAAGTTATTTATAAAGTTTTATTTCTGTATTATATTTTGTTCCGCTGCGATGTGAGACTCTGTATTGTGTTATTTCTTCTTCTTCTTCTATTCTAAAAAGTTCTATCTTATCTTCCTCATCCTCTAACTTCTTTCTTCTAGCTTTCTGGAGGTTCGATACTTGAGTTTTGGACACAGGTTGTGTTAAATGTCGAAATTCGAGCGTCGAATTTCCCGGACGTTACAGTTGGTATCAGAGCTATTGGTTGAGTAGTAACCTTGGCTCTGTGGTGTAACTCGATAGAGATGGGGTTAGCAACACCCTAGATTGAGTTTGAGTGTATATACGAGAGAGCGTATTTGTAGATTGTATATAAAAATGTTTTTATTGCGTTGATTGATCAGTTCAAGTGTTGGGAAATCGTACTAAACTGGGAATTGACACAATATTGTTTTATAAAGAGGGTAAATGAAATAATTTTGCCCTAAATTATATTTTTATAGAAAAAAGAATATATTTCTCTATAACATAGTAATATTTGATTGATTCAATTGGAATTCTAATCAAGTTATGAAGTGAAATGAAATGATCGAGGAAAATCGATTAATCAAAAGAATTGAAATAGTTAATATAACTGAGGAGATTTCAATATGAAACTATCAAATGAGAATTATAATTTGAAATAAAATAAAGTCAGAAATTGGATTCTGAAATAAGAGTGAATTGATTAGAAAAATCAACTAGCCAGTTGAATTTGTTATGGATAATGAAACTTGACCCGGTTAAGTAGAATTGAGTTGAGAAATGTAATCAAATGAAATAATTTAGGAAGTGAAAATCATGAAAATAGATTAGATATAAAATCAATTAATATTAATATAGGGTAAAACAAAGTAAATGCAGACCAGTTAGTATCAGTGGCACATATAATTCAAATGATTAGGTTGGTTGTTATGTGGATATTGGGTTACTCAATAATGGAGTTGAATATATTGAAACTAAATCCTAAAAATATGAATTAGAAATAATAATGATTATGAGATAAAACCAAGTTATTTAACCTAGATTGTTATGAACATTATAAGTGGAGTTAAGTGCAGATTTGAAAAGGATGTGGAGTTGATTTGATTATACAGATTGGAAATACAGATTGGAAGACGAAGAGCAGTTGGTGGATTTGATTCGAATTTGAAGATTAAGTTGCCCGACAAATAGGTGAACCTTAATATTGATTTGAGTGTTTGATTATAACTCTGAGTTGAATAACCATTTGGTTTTGGTTTTATTTAGTGGAGTTGAGGCCCAGAGTGGCAGTTGTAGTTGTGCCGATCGAGCCGTGCAGAGGGAACGTTGGCGAAATTTTCGAAAATTTTAAATATATAGAGTTTGTTTGATAATAATTCAAGAATAATTAATATAAAATAACTGGTATTGGAGCATTCTTCTTACCTTGTAATTTCGGGGACGAAATTCTTTTAAGGGGGGAAGACTGTAACATACCAGATTTTCTGCGATTTAAATTGAATATTTAAAATATGTTTATTTGAAATATAATGGATTTATATTAAATTTATTTTATAAAATGAAGTCCGCAAATTATCAGTGCGAATTTAGCATACCCCATTAAATACCGGTAATCGTATAATAATAACTAAATCTACCGGGTTCTGCCTACCGTAAAGATGAACTACCCTACATCTACCTAAAAACGCGTTCACATCAGTAGATAACGTTGAAAATCACGCAGACCATACCTCTCCATTTCCCTACCTCAAACATTGTCTACTTTCTTTACAATTCCTCTATATGCCTGAACTACCATGCTATGTTAAATCTCCATCCACAAAAATCACGCAGGTCTAATGAGCTAAAAGTACAAGACCAACCTACCCTATGTATTCATAAATGAAATGAGAACCATACCCTATATATCTCACGCCATGCCTTAATTAAAACATTACCCCTACAAACGTGCTAATACTGATGAGTCTAAATACACAGCAAGGTCTATTCTAAATTCTCAAAGCATGGGGCACTTCATTTCAAATTAATACACAGTAAGGCAAACGTCTGTTTCATCATTTAATAAAGAACGTTCATCCACCATACCCTATTCTATATTTGCAAAGCTACGCACATGTTCATGGTCGTTATCTCATCCCTTTCTCTACTATATATATAGAATTCTTGCCTGAAACGAAAACATAATAAACTGAAACTAAAAGTTGCTTCCTCCAAACAAAACGAAACGAGAAGCGCTGTTTTGAAAACGTGAAAAGGATGGAAACTAAAGCTGGTTACAGCGGTCTGGGAGTCTCAGGAAAATGGTTGGGATCAGCAAAGATGCTGACGGAGTTGACGGCAGCCGGCGGTCAAGGCGGAAGCACAGTTCGAAGCCGGTGAGGCTCAAGCGAGGCGTAGCAGAGAAGCGCAGAAGGAGGTCGTTCTGGTGGGTTTCATGCCAAAATAGTTCGCATGTTTCACTGTGTATCAGTGGGAAGGATGTCTCGAGGCGGATTGAAGCGGTGACGAGTCGAGTTCAGGGTGGCGAGCTGGATCTGAAGGAGGGGAGTGGCGTAAAAGGGTGTTTGCATGGAAAAAGGACTGTGTTTTCGTTGGACTTGTGGGAAGAAAAGAGAGTATGAAACTTGGTGCGGTAAGACAGCATGTAGTTGGGAAGGGAACGCTTGAGGCAAGAATGGGTTCGAATGGATCATGTACGTAGCAGAGGAAGGCGTCGGGTTGGTGTAAGAACGGAGCAGCGAGGCGAGGATGGGATCTTGGTGGCGGTTTCAAGTATAAAGCAAGAAACGCTGGGCTGAACAGAAAACGAAAGGGACTATAAAAGGTGGCGCTCAGCGAGTGTGGTGAACGATGGGAGCATGCAGAATCGTACCACAATATGGAGCGATGGAACCGTATCGACAAGCGTAATACCATGAAGCTGGATTGATGAAGGCGAACTGTTTCGACGTCAAATGAAATCAAGGTGAGTTCAACTCACTCAGTTTACTTCCCGTTTATATTTTATAAACCGGGTTTTTATTTATTTATGTGCGATGGTTGCTATAGTTGATAATTGAATGACTGTTTGCATGTGTGCTGATTATTTTTAATATTCATTGATTAAATTAAACGTTTTGTTTAATTTAATCGTTATTTCAACGATTAGATTCCAACGAGGTAACTTACCTTGTTGGTCACATTTATAATAATAAACGTATTAAACAAATCATGTGATGCTTGAATGGCCATTATAATTGTTTGTTGACTGTTATTTGTTGAACCGTTTATCGTGTTGAAAGTGAAGTAACCCATTGTGTTGCAGGGACGGACAGGTTGGAGGAATCCAACCGGATTCCTCAAATATATTGTTTACTTATATGAAATGTTAATCAATTTGATTGATTGTTGAATGTTGAATGTTAAACCCAAATCCAACACATGTGTGATATTAACCAATAAGTGATATTGATTGAGTAATTATCGGCGGATGGCCTATAAATGAATCGGTTTATGAAGATTAATATACCGGTAGGGAAATCTATAGCAGGAAAGTTATAAAATTATTTTACAACTAAAGTCAGATTTTGAAATCTATTTTATATAGATTATTAATAACGAAAAGTTTATGAAAGGAAGAGAAATATTTATTATTTATTATTTCAGATTTATAAGTGGTTATTAAAGGATTTTATAAAATAAATGTATCAGCGAATAAGGAGAAATTAATGTAATGATTAAGAGTTGGATAGATTGATTCTAGGAATTTGTTAAATAAGATTTAGTAGAGTGCAATGAGATTTTCAAAACGGAAAATGGTTTAAAAGCAAACATTTTGCAAAGGTGAATGAAGTTAAGGAAGTTAGAAACTGACTGAAGATTAGTTGAGTTGAGTGACTTCTTGAATATCGATCTGATGTTGGTTTCGGCCTTCGGGGTCGATATTTAGGGAGTTGTTCTCTTACTAGTTTTCGGAACTAATGTTGAGTAATAGAAATAAAAAGAGATTTGGTAAAATATAACGATATTTCAGAGATTAACGAGGCGAGTTTGAATAATTTTAATTAAAGAGGCCAAGTGATGCTAAATATTATAATAGTGAATTCAATTTATTTTATGGATGATGGTTGTTTATTTTGATAGTTAAATCACCAACTATCAAAATCTGGTCAACGATTGTTGGTATGGAAAGACCGGGATCGAAGTTTTATTCGAAAACCATTCTGACCAACAAATACGAAAAACGTGAAATATCAGAAGACGGTCGAAGTGGAGCATTGAAGACCGTGGATCTTCATAAGCGGAAGGATCGTTTGTTGAATTTCTCTGGCTAGCTACCAGAGGTTTTTATACTACGATTCGGTCGTGGTTGAGATTTTTCGGGTTGCAAGGACTTCTCGCTACTGATCCATAGGGTAATTCAAGGATGCAGTAGGAGGGTGCCTTCGGATCATCCTGTTCTTGGATGACTTGTATGGACGAGTGTCTGACAGAGTATTTCCCGATGGTCACGTACATTGATTTCTTCAAACGTGCCCAGTGTATTTTCGAGGTCGTCAATTAGTGATTTGACGGATCTGACGATGTGGCATTCAAAGTGAATGGTGATCAGATGTTCTAAGAAGTAAACGTGGCTTCAAACCTCATCAACCGGGAATGACAGAAGTTGGGCTAGGCAGCATGGCTAGTTGGGTCATTCCCAAGCAGGGTGTATTATCACCATCTAGAGAAATTCCTTTATACTTCTTAATCTATATTTCGCTGCTGCAGCTTTCGGAATACGGTGGTTTGAGCCCAACCGTTGGTGGTAATATATTTGATACACTCAAGTTAAATGAGTGGTCGGTCATGTGAGGCCGGGTTGCAAGACGTTCTTGTTGAACCCTGTGTGTATCCCCTCTAGAGTACACTGTTCGGTAGGTGCTCCCATACCTTGTCTAGTTGGAATCCAATCTCCAATAAGCGCCCGCGGTTTTTGATTATAGACTATATATGTAGAGCGTGAGATGCAAGCGTTCTACTACTTGGTTATTTATATTGATAGACATTATCATAATATCACCAAATTAAATATCAAAATTATTTGGGGTATAGTAAGGTAAAAACCGTCCGTGTTTATGTGTGGACTGGTCTTACTATTATCCTTTTCTTTCAAAAGGATTGTGCACTTTAAATCGGTATGGCTGTTACTTAAACTTAGTGAGTTTTCTCACGCTGGTTCTCCAGACTGATCCGTGGCGTTTGTAATGTCTCGGGTCAGCCCAAGTGCAGGTTCAGGTTATCAAGTACCATGAAGTCCAGAGACGAACTGAAGGAGTTCAGATGTACAATATTATTCAGTATTTATTCCGCTGTGTGATGTATTTGAGGACAGATTATTATAACTGTCCAGATGTTCTTCTATACTCTGATGAATGTAAGTATTTATAACAAGTTATTTATAAAGTTTTATTTCTGTATTATATTTTGTTCCGCTGCGATGTGAGACTCTGTATTGTGTTATTTCCTCTTCTTCTTCTATTCTAAAAAGTTCTATCTTATCTTCCTCATCCTCTAACTTCTTTCTTCTAGCTTTCTGGAGGTTCGATACTTGAGTTTTGGACACAGGTTGTGTTAAATGTCGAAATTCGAGCGTCGAATTTCCCGGACGTTACAACCTCCCTGGTCGAGCCCAGGTGACCTGGGTGCACCAGTTTGTCTTTTGGGCTGTGTTTTGGTGGCTAGGACGAAATCTGACGGCTCTAATCTGATTTAGGGTTAATCTAATGGCCTAAAACACCTAACTACTTTATAAATACACCCTAAGACTACCCTAATTCATACTAAAAATAGATACAACACCGTTATGCCGTCAAAATGCAACTTGAAGGAGCCTCCATCAAATTAAAGAGGAAGATAGCTTCTCAAATCAACTACTAATCAACTCTAGCAACTTAATCTTCTTCTTAGGAGTGCTAATCAACAAGTTGTGAGTTTTTTATAGCCTTAATGACCAATTGTTGAAATGATTATGATAGGATATAATGAGGTTATGGCTATGAATGTGGATCAATGCAAGATTATGTTATCATATGCTATGTGTTTGTGATGTTATGCAAGTTATGTGCTCTATGTTCATGATGTTATGCAAGTCATATACTACATGTTCATGATGTTATGCAAGTTATGCAAGTCATATGCTTTGTGATCATGATGTTATGCAAGTTATGCAAGTCATATGATAAACATTGATCCATTATGACACCATGATAAGCAAGTTTGGTGTATGATTATATGCTAGTTCATATATGATATGTTATGCAAGTTTGGTGTATGATTATATGCAAGTTCATATATGACATGTTATGCAAGTTTGGTGTTTGATTATATGCAAGTAACATGTGCAAGTTTACACCTTAGTATGATATGCATACATATGCAAGTTAACCCCTTTGTATGTCATACATACATATGCAAGTTCACCCCTTTGTATGACATAAGTAACTTATGCAAGTTAACCTCTTTATGACATATGTGATTCATGCAAGTGTGGGTTGATTATTTATGCTAGTTGGGTTGATGCTATATGCATGTTGACACCTTTAAAACCCATGTTGGTTGAACCCATTGTATTTGTGATGAATCTTCCCTTTTATGTCATGTTAGCGAATTACGTGGGGAACGATGGGGTTAATATACATGTTAATGAAATGGTGTGAAGTTGGTATGATTATGCATACCATAAAGTGGATGGACATAATTGAGTCAATTATGTACATCGTTAAAATTGGAATTAATTAGGGAAAATTAATTCGAAATATGGGGGTGATTAATTAGGTGTAATTAATCGACTAAGACACGAGGTTGGACCCTTTTGTAGCATAAGACTGCCCGGAACCGACCGGCAAATCCAGCGGCTACAAATGATTGGACCAATGTGAGAGGTCTTAGGCACAAACTAAATACGTGACAAGTGTATAGACGCGAGGTTAGACTTGGTTATGGCGTAAGGCTGCCCGGACCCAACCGGCAAATCCAGCTGCCATAAAAGATAGTCTAATGTGAGAGGTCTTTACAACGGTTACGTTCTTAATCAATTAAGAAACACTTAACCAGATAAGCATGTAGTGGGGCATGAGGGGTTAAGTGGGTGCCTTGGGTGGCATGTGGAAATCAAGTAAGTGCCTTGGGTGGCATGTGGAAATCTAGTGGGTTGCCTTGGGTGGCAATAGAAAATACGCTTAGAATACTTAACCAAGTGGAAACATGTAATTAAACATGATTAAAGGGTTAAGTGGGATGCACTAGATAAAGAGACAAGCTTAGGTGGGTAGCTTGTGGGGGCCCATTTCAACCAGTAACCCATATGTATCTTATTGGGCTCGACCCATGTCGAGGACGGGACACGCGTACTGGGCTTGATTATAAGAGGCCAAAACGGGTTAGCGGTGGCAACGCAAGTCCAACGGGTTTCATATGCGTGTGTGGACCCGGGCTGGTAGGTAAGACGTTGTTGCATCGTGTAGGTATAAGCCGTGCACCATTGATTGTATCGGGTTGCCACTTTGGGGAGTGATACACCCCACTGTGGGGCCAGCACGGGTATCTACGGTAGGGAGCCGATCGCTTGGGGAGTAGTGGGTACACCTAGTGGAGATAGGGGCAGACGGCACCTATGTAGTCAGCTAGGGGTACACGAAACTACTGGGTAAATTTTCTAAGTCCTTGGGTGGGATCAACCTTTAAGTAGGAATGACTGGTGTGGTGCAGTTAGTAATTACCTTTGGGTGGGTAGATGCGTCTTTACCGTTATCTTAGTTTATCCTATGTCTAGTTGGCTACTTAGTGTAGTCATTTATCCCCAGTCATCCCGTACCAAGTTTATATCATACCCTAATTACTTTAATGATTATGTTGTTAAAGTTATAGGGCTCACTCAGACTTATGTCTGACCCCGTTGTTTTTATCTTTTTCCCCCCTCAGGTCCTCAGGTTGGGCCTAGCACTAGTGGGCTTTGATCATATTTTTTATCTATCTCTTGGAGCTTGGACCGTGATGTAAAGCCCAGCTTATCTTTTCTATTATGGCTATTGTTTATGTAGTGGGATTATGTACTTATGTTTTTATCAGGATGGATATTTAGTACTTGACTCTTTATGGTGTTGTAACTAAACATGTTTACCTTCTGCTGCAATGAAATGATGTTTTAGATTTCAAGTATTTACATCTGTCTTGTTGTAATTTTTCTGTTCTATATTCACTTAAAATGCTCCACCGAAGTTAAGGCATTCCCTTAGTGAGTGACCTTAGCGGGTGTGGGGTGTTACATGTTTGGTGGTGGAGAATTTATTCTCTTGCTTAATACTGTTCTCTGAGACGTACGAGCTTAGAGGTTATATATTGATAGACATCAGTTGCATGGCGTGAATTGTCAGTGTGGTATGCTGAGATGCAAATGATCAAGGCTTTTGTTGAAAAGCATAGTCTTGTGGTTGATAATCAAAGCAGGCTTTAAATAGCATAGCTTTGTGTATAGCGTTAATTCGCAAGCCTCACACCCAGTATGAGTCAAAAAACAGGATAAGGGACCCAAGGAGTGCACGACGTTTCTTTCTAGCTATGGGTGGTGTCATGGTATGGAGCCAAGACATTTATTTATTTTTATCTATGTAGATGATAGAATGCGAGTCGCCTCAGATATATCGGTCACTACGGGGTCGATGGATAGGTCCAATAGGATCGGGAAACATGTGTCCAGGAATAACCAATCCTCAAAAGTAAGGGAGGACCGGCCCTAGAGGATCCAAGGGTTCACTGCGGGGAATTCTGAGGCATTTGCTAGAGTGTCTCGAAACCGGCGAGGAGTACATCCCTTTCCTCGACTCATGGTGGAAATACAATTTCCAATACGTGACATTTCGGTTTCAGCTGTAAAACTAGTATATGGCGACATAGTATATGGTAGCTATGTCGTCTGTGATTGATGCATTTGTATTGGAAGTTATTTTATACACTATACATTTATAGTAATATCAAAATGATTTGTTTTAAATGTACCAAGCATGTTTGGCTACTATAAGGTAAAACTCTATCCTCCGTGTAATAACCTGGAAATCAGAACCAATTTAAAAAAATTTATTTTGGCAATTTTGATGAATTTTGAATATTTAAAATGAATTATTTTTAATAATAACGACGAGAAATTTATTTTGAATGGAATTAGAAAGTATTTATTTATTTGAATCGTCGTTAGAATATAAATATTTATTTTAAATTATAAAAGGAATTGAAAATGGAGCGGTAGTTCGAAAATTAGATTTCAAATTTCAAATGACTGTACAGGATTCAAAATAAATCAGATTTTAGCGAAACCAAAAATATTAGAATCTAATTGAAAATAACTTTCTAAAGAATCCAAAAAATCAAAATTTCATAGCGGGAATAAAAAGTTATGCCCAGTTGAAATTTCAGAATAGTCGCTATGGAATTCTGGCCCTTAAAAATGAAATTTTGCAAACGACCTCTGTTTTCGACGAATCCACTTTTGTCAGATCCAGGATGGCGAATTATTGCTAGATTCCAAAATTCATAATTTTTCGAATTAATATGGGAGCGTGGCGAAGTAAAATGTGTTTTAACAGTTTCAGTCAATTTCGATCGACCAGAAAATGGCCATTTTTCAAACGATCTCAGAATTTGACGAAATTAGTTTTTCTAGAACCGTATCGTCAATACGAAGTTAGAAAATATTTTTTGGGAATTTTTAGAGTCCATATGTGGCCCCGATAAATTGAAATGTGCGTTCAAATTCAATATATAGATTTATAGTTTGATTTTGACAGAAACTGATCGAATCAGCTTATGATACATATCCCATTGTGTTTGGAATGGGGGTAATTAGCTAAGGACGACAGTCGGTGGGTTTGATATCGAGTTCAAAATAAAAAGGTACTTTTTTGAAATTAAATAATTAAATAATAAATAAAAAAAACCTCTCTCTCTATACTCTCTCAGGCCCCTCCCCCCCCCCCCCCCCGTTCATTTTAAAAATCAAAAAGAAAAAAAACGAACTCCCCGTCGCTCCGACGCCCCCTCCGCCTGGCCGACCACTTCAGCCTCGCCCGCCTCTCCCCCGCTCTCCTCCTTCTTTCCCCTTCCACCTAAATCGAATCCGCGAGACCCATTAACCCCCGCCCCCCTCAAACCCCAAATCGCACCGCCCCCCTAAAGCACCCCAGGCCGCCGTCGGCGAGAGCAGCCCACCTCCGACCTTCGCTTCGCCCCCTCTGGCCTCCACCTAACCCGACTGGCTTCCTCCTTGAAAGCGGTGAGCTTTTCAGTTTATTTTATTTTATTTATTTTATAAAAATCTGTTTTTCTTACGCTATAAAGGTATGAATTCTTTGATGGAAAGTTGAGATTTTTATATTTATGAAGTTATGATTTTTATAGACAAGTTATAATTTTTATTTAATCCAAGATAGGGTTTTAATTATAGAAAAGGTGTAAATTTTAATTATAGTAAAAAACATGATTTTTATCGTTTGAGTTGAGGTATAAAAACATGATTTTTATGCGGTAAACCTAGAAGTAATAAAAATATGATTTTTATATTATAGAGATAATAAAAATATGATTTTTATATTATAGAGATAAAATAAATATGATTTTTATATTATAGTGATAATAAAAATATGATTTTTATATTATAGAGATAATAAAAATATGATTTTTATAAGTTATAGAATATAGAAATATGATTTTTATATATGATGTAGCGAAATAAAAATTCGATCTTTATATAAGAAGTAGGAATATAAAAATATAATTTTTATACAGAAAGAAGCGTTGTAAAAATTTATGAAGTAGAAATAAAAATATAACTTTTATTTATTGGAATGAATCAATAAAAATATAATTTTTATTATGAACAACGTGGTAAGGACTGCATTGGAATTTCAAACAAATTCAAGCCATTCAGAAATGAAACGGCAGAGTGGAACCCAAAGGTGAGAACTTCTCACTTTTAAATTATTTTCTAGTTAAAATATATACTAGGATGCAGACGGTGCTTAGCAGCACCCGACACCCATCGTCTACGGACCATGGATGACTTGTATGTTTGATTGATCTGTTGTGAAAGTTGATTGTGTGACGTGGAATGAAAATAAATTTTTTTTTATAGTTAAAAATATAATTTTTGACGTGTATATGAATAAAATAAAATAAATATTTATAAACAAATCGGACGATTTGTTTATATACACACATTTGACTGGTATTGATTGGGACGATAAAATTTTACACAACGCCCAATTACACAAATAAAATATGTGTTTGACTGATTGAAACCCCACACGGGTGTTGGGAGGATATTTGACGTACACTAATCCCAACTGTTTCGTGATATGTTAATCGATTGATCGACAGGCTGTTGTTAGCATTGAATATTTATATTTAATGCTTATGCAGTGTAGAATGCACTTTGGATGATGGTCGGATATGTTTGGTTGTTGTGGTGTACATGTGTGTATGAAATCCATATAATCAAATTATATGGTAATTGACTGTGTCTAATTCCAGTTCAGAATTATCGAATGTTTCAAAATAATATTCAGTGCATATTGAAATGTGAAGCCATGTTAAGTAGTTAAACGCCATTTTAACACGAACGGGAATTTTGTCGATATTATTCGTTTTATAATGAATATCGAAAAGTGATTTCAAAATCGAATATTTTGAAGATATTATCGTTTTAAAATTGAAATGATATGGAAAATTTAATTTTGATTAAATTGAATAGAAATGAAATTCGAATTAAATTGAAATAGATCTGAAATTCGAATTAAATTGAAATAGATTTGAAATTCGAATTAAATTGAAATAGATTTGAAATTCGAATTGAAATCGAAATTGAATTTGAATTTGAAATCCGAAATCGAATTGAAATTGAAATTGAAATTCAAATTAAATTGAAATATATTTTAAATTCGAATTAAATTGAAATAGATTTAAAATTCGAATTAAATTGAAATGAATTTGGAATTCGAATTGAATTGAAATGAATTTAAAACGAATTTATAAGGAAAAATTCAATTTTGATTTGAATTTGAAATGGAAATTGAAATCGTTTTTGAAACGAATTTAAAATGATTTATAAAATTCATTTTAAATGGAAATCGATGAAATATAATATATATATATATATAATATATTATAATGGCCTGAATAGAACGTGCCGCGCTGCGGCAGTTTGCGAATTTCGAACATTGGCTTCGAACGGACATTACGAGAAATCCGACCGTCAGATTCTCCTAAAACCGGAACCATTGGGTTCGTATTGAAAAGAGATTTCCAATAAATGCAAGAGATTTGAAATCTAACTGTTGGATTTGGAGATATGTCCAAATCAATTTCAGAAAAGGTCGATGTAAGTGCAGTTCGATGGCCGTTATAGGAAATCGACTGTACGGGCCTTGATAAAATTATTAAAAATATCAATAATTTGTGTAAAATCATAATAAATGATTTGGAAAGAACTGGGATGAAAAATCCCATATTTGAAAAGATAAAATTGTACTTTTATCAAAATGAACTAGTTCTGAACTAGAATTATAAATTCAATATTTTTAAAATAAATAAACTGGATTTGAAATGGTTTTAAAAATAACCAAAACTTCCAATATATGAATTGGAATGGATTTGAATCAAAATTATCTTCGGAATAATTCGATATTGGATTCCATGATTATACGGATATTGTGGAGGAAATTTGGAAGATATAATTTATTTCGTTATTTCCAAAGCGATATTTTTTGGTTTCAGAATTTGATATTGAATATAATCCAATATATTTTCTATTCAGAGCCTTGTGTTTAATATCAAATGAGATTTGGGATTGTCGTGAATGGTGTCTTCATCAACACTGTTCTTGAACCCAGTTGAGAAAAGATTAAATCTTTTTATTTAGATTTAATGAAGTATACCAATTAATTAATATATTTAATTGGAATTGAATTAGAATTGATTTTTGGGTTTATCGTGAATGGTGTTTAAAATAACATTTGTTCTTTAACCCGATAATAATTGGAATGTGAATTGGGCTTATTGTGAACTGTGTTTTTAATGACATTCGTACTTTAACCCGGTTTACAGTGAAATATGATTTGGAATTTATAAATCTTTTTATAAAGATTTAGCGGGATTTTCGAAAGTAACGTTTTCCAGTATAATTTATTGAATTGGAATTGAATGGAATTCGATTTGATAATAATCGAAATGAAATTCTGTGGAGGAAGACTGTTAATACATATGGAATTTAAATAGGCTCTGCCGTTATTCCATTTATATTAATGGTCGGATACGGAAATTGATATCGATTATATATTGATTTGTTTTTTCGTGAAGATTCCATGATTAATGGAATGTGATTTGGGTTTATCGTGAACTGTGTCTTAAATGACATTAGTTTTTTAACCCAGTAAAAGACAGGATTACATGTATGTCATTGTATTTCGAACTGTATGGTTAATCTCTATTTAATATATATATATATATATATGTTTGGCGGCGGAGAATTTATTCTCTTGCTTAACGCCCTTCTCTGAGACGTACGAGCTCAGAGGTTATACATCAGCAGAAATCAATAGTGTGGTGTAGATTGTCTATGCGACATGTTTGATTTTCCAAAGTTAAATAATCATTAATATCGGTTTTTGGAAAGATTCAAACTAAGTGGAGTTTTAATGAATCTTTAATTAGATTTAAAGGTGAATTTAATTTAAATTATCAAATTTGGAAATTGTTCGAGAAAGGAGTATCGCCAGTTTTGCTCCTAGCGATAGTTAAGTCTTTAATTAGATTTGAACGGGAAATGGTAATTAAATTTACCAATAACACTATGGTGTTAGTTATGGGGTAATAACAGTTTTGCTCCATGGGATGAACAGGTTGGGATTGTGAAATAAAATAAATGATTACTTCGGTGTGGTTCGCTAATCCCGACTAGTTTGGAAAACCATATTTTGGTTTGAAATGATATCCAAAGGAAGATTAAAGAATAAATTTTAAAGAATTTATCTTTGATAAAATTAATGGGAACCTTTCCCAAAAGATGTGAATATTTAAATAAAAGAATATTCAGAATTGGAAAGAGGCGTATGTTGTATTTTATAGCACTTGTTTATTATATACGCGAGTTATTCGGAAAGACCGGGTCTATCCCATTCTGAATAACTGATTCGGCGATAAGTCGAAGATTAAGAAGGTGGTTGAAGACTGGAGGTCTTCACATCGTTTGAATGATTACTGGTGATCTTGATTGGGCTGTACACCCAAGAGGAGGTAAATAGTTGGTGATTGTCCAGACGTATTTGGAGATCAATGGATATGCGAGGTATAAGGTGCCTCCTGTTTCGTTCAGACCCAGAATGGACTTGTAAATGGATTGTGTGTCTGACATTGGATTTTATTCTATGTTGATTGATTTCTATTAAATATATATCTGTTTGGCGGTGGAGAATTTATTCTCTTGCTTAACGCCCTTCTCTAAGACGTACGAGCTCAGAGGTTATATATCGATAGATATCAATCGCATGGCATGAATTTCTTGTGTGACATGCTGAGATGCAGTGATCAAGGCTTTTTTTGAAAAGCAGAGTCTTGTGGTTGATGATCAAAGCACGGCTTTAATACAGCGTAGCTTTGTGTATTGCATTGATTTGCGAGCCTCACACCTCGGTATGAGTAAAAAACGGGATACGGACCGCTGGCAGAACACGACGTTTCTTTCTAGTTATGGGTGGTGTCAGCGTTTTACTAGCCCTGACATCGTTGATTATTATACCTATGTAGATGTTGGATTGCGAGGCGCCTCGGATATATTGGTCTCTACGGAGCGATAGATAGGTCCGATACGACCGGGAAACGTGTGTTCAAGAATTGCCAATCCTCAAACGTAAGAGAGGACTGGCCCAACCGATTCCAAGGGCTACCCAGAGTGTGTAGTCCTGGGGCATTTACTAGAGTGTCCCAAAGCGGTGAGGAGCTTGCCCCTTACCTCGACTTGTGACGAAAATCCAATTTCCAATACGTGATAATTCGATTTTATTTGTAGAGCCTAGTATTGGCGACATGATAGATGGTACGCATGCCGTCTATGATTGATACATTTATATTTGAAGTTGTCTTGACACTATAAACTTATAATAGTATCAAAGGATTTGTTTTTAAACGTATCAAGCATTATTTGGCTATTATATGGGAAAACCCTATCCTCCGGCTTGCGTTGCATTGTGTGATGGGACCTGGGTCTTATAATAGCTTCATTTTTTCAAAAAGCATTGCGTTGTTTATTACATGCACTGGTATTCTTGGGAGGAGACCTGTTCCGTGTTATAAGGCGTGGTGCCTTGAATTACTCTCTTTTAAAGTAAAGTTTTAAATAACTCTTTTAGTTCTCACACCAGTCACATGACTGACCTGGAGTTTATTGTTTTAACCTAAACTCTGGGTGCCTTTATTTTCCACACAGGCAGCTAGTAATTTTGGTTTTGCAGATTTATATTCACAGGAACCTGGTTTACAGCTGGAACGATACTCGGAAAGCTCTGTATCCGTGCATTACCTTCAGTTGTGTTTTTGTATTATTTTCCGCTGCTATGTTATGTAATTTAAATCTCTGATATTTTTCTGAGGTATAATATTTATTCATACTCTGTATATTCTTGTATTTTGATGGAATTGTTGTAATTAACAATGAAATATTCTTCTGTTTGTGTTTTGATGTGGCTTGTTCTCAACTCAATCTGTGCTTTCCTTCAAGGGGAAGTTCGGGTCGTTTCGCTCCGGCTTGCGTTGCATTGTGTGATGGGACCTGAGTCTTATAATAGCTTCATTTTTCCAAAAAGCATTGCGTTGTTTGTTTTATGCACTGGTATTCTTAAGAGAAATCCTGTTCCGTGTTATACGGCGTGGTCCCTTGATTTACTCTATTTTAAAGTAAATTATAAATAATTGTTTTAGTTCTCACACCAGTCCCATGACTGACCTAGAGTTTATTGTTTTAACATATATTCTGGGTGCCCCTATTTTTCGCAAGGGCAGCTAGTATTTTTGGTTTTTGCAGATATTTCTTTTCCAGGATCCTAGATTTATAGTTGGAGCTATATTCGGAAAGTTTTGCATCCGTGTATCTCTTTCAGTTGTGTTATGTATTATTTTTCCGTTGTTTTGTAATTTAAATCTCTAATATTTTTCTGATGTGTATTATTTATTCATGCTCTGTTATATTCTTGTACTCTGATGTAAATTGTTGTAACAACAATGAAATGTTCTTTTGTTTGTGTTCTGATTTGTCGTGTTCTCAACTCAATCTGATCTTTCCTGAAAGGGCGAGTTTAGGTCGTTTCAGCATGGTATCAGAGCTTTGGTTTACAAAGCTCGAGAACAAGACACATTAGAACCAAACGAAATAATTCATTAAAGATTGGATTAGTAATATCCAATGAGAATGACTCGTTAGAGATGGGATCAGTAGTATTCTAGAATGTGTTTCAAAGAGTGTTATTTTTAAAATAAAAATGAAAACAAATTTTATTTTGAAAATTTAAACCTTATTATACGTATGTGAGTATTTTATTTTAAATTGATTTTGGACTATCGGGTATATAGAGATTATAATATATGTCTGATCCACGTGTATACGAAGCTCGAATATACTGGATAGATATAGAATCACACTCTAGTCGCCCGGAGATGATTTTGATGATGACCATGGCATCATCACTATTTATTTTCGAGTTTCGAAAGTTTGATATCTACATATTTCCAGTTGACTGGTGTAGAACCAAACTTAACTAGGATTTATTGCTGTGATTTGGCCTTAAAAATGTGAATTTTGAGTATGTATAAAATTATATATTTGAAAAGCTAATTAACTAATTGATTGCTGGTTGTGTTGCGTGATTATTAGTGTGACTAATTAAAATAATTGAATTAATTTAACCAATATGAGAAAGAATAATTAATTTAGCCAAATCGAATCAAATATTGAACTGAATTGAAAATTGAGTGGAATTGCATACATGTACATATATGTGTAAACAGGTCATAGCATGGAAGCTAAGAAGAGGAATAAAATTGTATGCCCGACAAATAGGTACATATTTACTGTATTTCTTGGGTTTTGATGATTTTATGAACCGCTTGGCTAGCGGCTTGGCTTTTTCTTTTTCTTTTGGATTGATAGGGCCCTATGAGGCAAGTTGCGGTTTTAAAGGTCTCCCCGTACAAAGGAGGTTATGACGAAATTTTTCGAAAATTTAGGGTGTTAGCCAAATTTTTGAAGAATTTGAAAATTCTTAGAAGCTGAAAAATTGAAGAATGAAAGTTGAGTTGGTTAGTTAAACAGCTTTCAACTCCGTTCCTTTTCTAGGACGAAAAGATTTGAAGTGAGGGAGAATGTAACAACCCGGATTTTCAGAACCAATTTAAAAATTTAATTTTAGCTATTTTAATGGATTTTGAATATTTAAAATAGTTTATTTTAAATAATAACGACTAAAAATTTATTTTTTTCAAAGTTAGAATGTATAAATTAATTTTAATTATAAAACGAGCCTGAAATGGCGCGGTAGTTTGAAAATTCGATTTTAAATTTCAAATGAATGTATAGAATTCAAAATAAATCGGATCTCTGTAAAATAAGAAACATTTGAATCTGTTTAATTTGATCTTTTTAACGGATGTGAAAAATCTAGATTTCATAATATAAATTGAAAGTTATGTCCAATTTAAATTTTGAAATAGTCGTTATGGAATATATATATATTAATATAATATATAACCCTTAAAAATAGCCATTTTGCAAACGACCTCCGTTTTTGACGAAACCAGTTTTCTTGGATTCGGAATGTCAAATTATTGCTAGATTCCAATTTTCATAATTTTTGGAACTAATAGGGTAGCGTGGTGAATTTAAACGCGTTTGATACTTTTAGTTTGAATTTAATCGACTGGAAAATGACCATTTTTCAAACGGTCTCTAAATTCGACGAAAATAATTTTGTTAGGACCGTATCGTCAAAAGATAGGTAGATTTATTTTTCTGGAATTTTTGAAGTCAGTATGTGGCCCCGGTAAATTAAAATGTACGTTGAAATCAATTTTGAACATTATATTGATTTATATTTTAATTTTAATGAAAAATGATCGATACAATCGAACTGGCTTACAGGACATATCGTGGAGGAATTTGTTGGATTTTAATTTTAATTTTAATTTTAATTTTAATTTCATTGTTGGATTCCGCGACTATACGGATATTGTGGAGGAATTTGGAAGATATATATATATATATCGTTATTCCCCATACGATATGTGTTGGTTTCAGAATTTGATATTGAATGTAAGCCGATATAATTTCCGTTTAGAGCCTTATATTTAATATTGAATTGGATTTTGGGTTTGTCGTGAATGGTGTCTTTAGTAACGCTGTTCTTAAACCCCGTGTGAAAACATTAAATCTTTTAATTAAGATTATTAGAGTTTCCAGTTATATTTAGTAATTGGAATAAAATGGAATGTGAACTGGGTTTATTGTGAACTGTGTTTTTAATGATACTTGTTCTTTATACTGATTTACAGTGAAATGTGATTTGGAATATATAAAAATTTTAGTAAAATTTAATGGAATTTTTCCAAAGTAAAGTTTTCCAATTTAATAAAATAAATTGGAATGGAATTTGATTTTGTAATAATCGAAGTGAGCTTCTATGGAGGAAGACTGTTAATATGTATGGAATTTAAAAGGCTTTGTCTTTATTCCATTTATATTATTAGTCGGATATGGAAATTGATATTGATTAAACATTGATTCGTTTTCCATGAAGATTCCATAGTTAATGGAATATGATTTTGGGTTTATCGTGAACTGTGTTTTAAATGAAATTGGTTCTTTAATCCAGTTAAAGACAGGATTACATGTCTAACATTGTATTTCAAACTGTATTGTTGATCTCTGCTAAATATATATTTGTTTAGTGGAGGAGAATTTATTCTCTTGCTTAACACCCTTTTCTGAGACGTACGAGCTTAGAGGTTATATATTGGCAGAAATCGGTGGTACGATGTAGATTGTCGATGTGGCATGTTTGTGTTTCCAAAGTTAAATAATGATTATTGGAAGATTAAAACTAAGTGGAGTTTTAATGAGTCTTTAATTAGATTGGAATGTGAATATGATAATTTAAATTATCAAATTTGTGAAATGATCAAGAATGGAGTATCACCTGTTTTGCTCTAAGCGATAGTTAAATCTTTAATTAAATTTGAACATGAAATGGTAATTAAATTTTACCGATAACATCGTGGTGTTAGATATGGAGTGTTACCAGTTTTGCTCCATGGGATGAATAGGTTGGGATTGGGAAATAAAACAAATGATTACTTCGACGAGTTTCGCTAATCCCGACTAGTTTGGAAAACCTTAACTTGGTTTAAATTGTGAAAAGAATATTTGAAACAAAGAATATTCTAGATTGGAATGAGGCTTACTTTGTGTTTGTGTAGCACTTGTTTATGAGATACGCAAGTTATTCAGAAAAACCGGGTTTATGCCTATTCTGAATAACTGATTCGACGATAAGTCGACAATGAAGACGGTGATTAAAGACCGAGGATCTTCACATCGTTTGGATGATTACTGTCTTGATTGGGCTATACACCCAGGACAAGGTAATAAGTGGTGATCGTCCAGATGTACTTGGAGATCGACGTGATATGCGAGAACCTCTGTCTTGTATTGGATATATGGGACGAGGAATAAGGTGCCTCCGGTTTCATTCAGACCTAGAACGGACTTGTAAATGGATAGTGTGTCTGACATTTTATTCCTTTATACTGTATTTGTTTATCTTTGCTAAATATATGTCTTTTTGGTGGTGGAGAATTTATTCTCTATCTTAACACCCTTCTCTGAGACGTACGAGCTTAGAGGCTATATATTGATAGACATCAGTTGCATGGCGTGAATTGTCAATGTGGCATGATGAGATGCAAATGATCAAGGCTTTTGTTGAAAAGTAGAGTCTTGTGGTTAATGATCAAGGCACGGCTTTAAATAGCATAGCTTTGCATATAACGTTAATTTGCGAGCCCCACACCAGGTATGAGTCAAAAAACGGGATAAGGGACCCAAGGAGTGCATGACGTTTCTTTCTAGCTATGGGTGGTGTCATGGTATGGAGCTCAGACATTTACTTAATATTACCTGTGTAGATGATGAAATGCGAGGCGCCTTGGATATATCGGTCACTGCGGGGACGATGGATAGATCCGATAAGACCCGGGAACGTGTGTTCAGGAATAACCAATCCTCAAAAGTAAGGGAGGACCAGCCTTGGAGTATCCAAGGGTTCACTGTGGGGAATCTTGAGGCATTTGCTAGAGTGTCTCGAAGCCAGCGAGGAGTACATCCCTTTCCTCGACTCATGATGTAAATCCAATTTCCAATACGTGACATTTCGGCTTTAGTTGTAAAACTAGTATGCCGACATAGTATATGGTAGCTATATCGTCTATGATTGACACGTTTATATTGGAAGTTGTTTTATACAATATACACTTATAGTAATATCAAAATGATTTGTTTTAAACCTACCAAGCATGTTTGGCTATTATAAGGTAAAACTCTATCCTCCGGCTTGCGTTGCATTGTGTGATGGGACTTGAGTCTTACGATAGCTTCATTTTTCCAAAAAGCATTGCGTTGTTTGTTTTATGCATTGGTATTATTGGGAGAAAACCCGTTCTGTGTTATACGGCGTGGTTCCTTGATTTAATCTATTTTAAAGTAAAGTTTTAAATAATTGTTTTAGTTCTCACACCGGTCTCATGAATGACCTGGAGTTTATTGTTTTAACCTAAACTCTAGGTGCCCCTATTTTTTGCACAGGCAGCTAGTAGTTTTGGTTTTTGCAGATATTTCTTTTCCTAGATCCTGGATTTACAGGTGGAGATATATTCGGAAAGCTTTGTATCCGTATATCTCTTTTAGTTGTGTTGTGTATTATTTTTCCGCAGCTTTGTAATTTAAATCTCTGATATTTTTCTGATGTGTATTGTTTGTTCATACTCTGCTATATTCTTGTACGCTGATGTAAATTATTGTAATAGCCGTGAAATGTTCTTCTCTTTGTGTTCTGATTTGTCGTTTCACTTCTATTCTATTAGCTCCTCATTGTAAACTGATAAGTGAATAAATCTCTCAATATCAATCCTGAAGGCCGAAACCAACATCAGATTGACACCTCGAAGGTTACTCAATTCAACCAACACGCAATAGATTTTAATTTCTTAGGAAAACACATCATAATCCCTTTTTCCACTTAAAATGGTTATATTGCTTTAATATCTCACAAATCATTTCCACTTTTATTTAAATATCATTTCATAAAATTAATTACAATTCAACTCAACATTTATAAATAAATATTACAAAATCTTTAATCATACATTTATAAAACCCATAATCATATATTTATAAAAACCCTTAATCGTACATTTATAAAACTCTTAATCATTTTCTAATATTTAACTTAGTTCCACAATTTCCTTTATTTATACAAAACAATTTCACAAATCTAATCATATAACTCTGTTTGTATGAATTTCCATTTTAAACTCTTTTTGGCAATCTTGTCTTAAATTCCCATTTCTTAGACATTAGTCTCAATCCCCTGATTTACGCAAATATATTCATATTCTAATTCCAATTTCCATTTATTCACCGTTCTCATTCACGTAAACCATTACTTATCACATTTCTTGTATTTAAAAAAACAATGTTGCTAAAACGTACATTTATTTACGAAAATCACTTTTCGATTCCCTTTTTAAAATCAATCCCATACACTTCTAATTTCGTTAGTCCATTTCCATATTTTAAAATCCTTTAAACTTATTTCAAATCTATTTTAGTTTCCTCTTAATAAAACTTCATCTCTTCTTTTAGATCTGCGACTTTAAAACGATTTCCTAGTTTGTATAACCATTTCACTTAAATTTAGATGTCTATTACGATTTCATATTTCCACACTTTAAGCTTCCATTCCATTTCATAAACCATTTCAAACTTTATAACTTTATTAACACATTTCAATAATAAAAAGCCTTTACAACGAATCAAATAAACTAGGTTTCCTTAATACGCCTGATCTTGGGTTTCATAAACTCTAATGATATTGAATTCTAATCAGAATTCAATTTTAAACTTCCATGTAAAAGTTAACTTCTTTTACTATTACAACCATTCGCTTACAATTTTATTTAAAATATAAAACAGGGCCTTATCGTTTTACCAATCTCCATTCATTTAACTTTTAATTCATCACATTGATTACTCTTAACAAATAATCAATCCCAACATTTTTATAATAACAATGGTTTACTTTATCAATTAAAATCTCCCTAAATTAACTTATAACAACTAACTTGATAACCAAATTCAGTTAAACTCAATAACTTAGTCGACCCAAACATGGATTACTCGTTACTTAGCCCCAATTAATCCTTCTATTTAAATTAACTAGTAATGTAATTAATTTAAATAATCCTATTCTCTTTGATTATTATTAAATAAAAAACAATTCATTTTAAAAAATTACTAAAAAAAGTTTACTTCATCATTAACCACCTCTATTAGATTAATAAATTAATTTAATAATCAATCCAATTAACACAGTTGACTTGATCAACTTTAACATGATTAACAGATTAATTAATTCCAATCAGTCTCTTTAATTTAAATTAATTTATAATATAACTAATTTAAATAATCTCTTTTACTTTGATTATTGTTAAATAAATAATAATCAATCAAAATAATCTCATTTTAATTGTTCTTAAAAATAATTAATCCCAGTTATCCCTCGTTAGGTAAATTCCTATACATCTGCTTATAAAACATAAGAATTTACTTTATAAAAGTCAATTTAAAATCACTTATAAAATTACAAAAATATTTGTTTATTTAAAATCAAACATTGTATTTTAATTTGTATAAAAAATTTGAAAACAATTCAGAATCAATTTAAAAATCAATTCCATAAAGCTTTGATTACAAGTCGACGATAATTAAAGAGGCAATGTTACTTAAGTACCCAACCCGTGAAATATAATCCAATTCCACATCAGATCAAACATATCAAATCATATTAATAAATGTTATCAGTATTAGTAAGGAATTTCCCTGCACTACAGATTCAGCATTCAACATATAATATAATATCATGAATATTCTACGGTAAATTACAACAACAATTTAAGCATCCAATTCTTAAATTAATGACGTTTATATTATTATAAACGTAACCAACAAGGTAAATTACCTCTATTGGAATTAATCGTTAAAATAACGATTTTATTTCATTTTAATTAAACAACCGTTTAATTTAAATAATATATAAATATTTAAAAATAACCAAACAATTGTCAATCAGTCAATAAATAGCAACCATAGCACACAAATATTAAAAGCCAACTTATATAAAATATAAGTAGGATAACTGAGTGAGTTTAACTCACTTTGATTGGAGTCATCGATTAAAACAGTTTGTATCAATAAAATTAAACAATTGTTTAATTTTATTAAAAATCCTGGTAGCTTCCATTGCTGATCAAACTAGCTTCATCACATCGTGCTCATCGATATGGTCCCAACGCACTCTGATTTGTTGGATTCTGTTAACGCGGTCATAAGTTGTTAACATTACAAGTTATATGATTATAAATAAATCAGTTATCTTTTAATTATTATAATAAATTATTAACTTATTGCTTAATACGTTAGATTAACACAAGAGTAGGCCGATCAAACTAATTTCCAATTTTCAGCGGAAGTGTTCAAACAGATCTTCCCCATTTATTTTAAACAAAAGATCAATTGGCCCACTTTTAATCCATGTAACACTTTAAACCCAAACGTTCAATGATTCAGCCCATTGCAAATGAACCCACCCGTTCCAGAGAACCATTTCTACTTCTAAGCAATTAAAAATCACGATCCTTCCTCTTTGAAGAGAGAACACGAAGCCACCGTGTTCTTCAATCCAACGCCACTGCCACCTAGGGTCACTGGACCTTCGCCCCCTACCTGCAATGGTCATCGCCACCCCAGCTCCGACCTCCAATAGACCTCATCGCTGTTAAAGGCCTATAGGCCCCCACGTCAGTCCAAAACATGGAAACAACTGAGTTACGTTCATCCCCCTCCTAACGACGCCTTAAAGCACCGATGATCGCCACACCACAGCCGTTCTGACCAGCTGACCTTCCTCTACAATTGCCATTCAGGCACCATTGCTCCTCGACCACCCTATCATCAGAAAAACCGCAGCCATCCCCTTTTAAACGCGAACAGCTACTTTCCCAAAATCCATGTCGCCGCCGTGGCCTAACACAACCGAACCCCATCAGACGCCTGCTGCCCTGACCCCATCGAGTACCCTTCCACCTCCAACTAGCCCCACCACCAACCGGCCCCGTAGGCCCCACAATTTACAGAATAACGGAAGTAACCCATTTCCGTTCGATGCTGTACTGCACCACTTCTGCTCCACCGCATGCCGCCGCACTCTATTGTGATCGCCTGACCCTTGGCTTCATGTCGTCTTCAGATCACCCAAGCCAGTTCGTCCCCATTTAATCGCTAAAAATCAAAAACCAAAGCTACTCCACGTATCACAAAATAGATCTTGAAAGCCTACCACCACGGCCACGTGCCACTGCAACCCGCCAAACTCCGGCCGTGGGTCCCCATATCCCTTCTATACATTTCTCTAGTTCGGACCTCAGACTAAAACTCAAAGGATTGGGAGATAGAATTTTATTAAGTGGAGATGGTTTATTTTGTTTCAACAAGAAAGAAATGAAGAGGAGGCCACATTATTTATATAGAAGACATCGTGATAACCACGTATACTTGGGGAGAAGGTAAACATGGGTGCCAAGGAATTGGTAGTGTGGTTTGCGCAGCAAGGAAAATATTTGGAATAGTTTATTCTTTTTATTTTATTATTATTTAATAGATGGATTAATACTATGTGATGTTAACATTTAATGTTCATACCGCCACACACTATCTACAAATGCGGTGAAAATTGGCATGCTGCTATGTCTTGATGATACGGTCTCAATGAAACTTGTTTGGTCGAATTCTGACTCCGTTTGGGAAAATAGCTTATTTTAATTTTGAATTATTTCATCGGTTCATGGTTAATATATCGTCTACCAACAAAATAACTCCAATTGACTCCAAACTAGAAATATAGCAATAACTAGCCATATGTGTTCTATAAAATTCATTTCATCGGAAACGGATGTTGTTTGGAAAATAATTAATCATACAGCTTATATAATATTGATAAAATATTAATTAAATTGCAAAATAATAATAAATTATTATTATCATAAATACCTAACTGGAAACATCATATAGCTTCAAATATAAATTATACAACTCAGTATCATCAATTTCGAGTTAAACAATGTCCAAATTATATTAAAACCCTATTAAATATATTAAATAAACGTTATAATTTAATAACGATTTCCATAGCGACTATTTTAAAATTTGATTTGGACATAACTTACAACATATAAGCTGAAATCCCAATTTTTCTCTTCCATTATAAAATTATCACCAATTAGATTCAAACATTTCTTATTTCATAGAATTCCGATTTAAAACGGATTCTGTATAATCGATTGAAGTTCAAAACTCAATTTAACGAACTACCGCGTCATTTCGAGTACATTTATAATATAAATATAAATATAAATGTTTGGTCGTCATTTAATTAACGAATTCGACATTAAAATCCATAAATAATTCAAATATAATATTAAAATATATTTAAATATTCGAATTTAAATAGTTGAAAAATCTGGGTCGTTACATGCCTGACCCATATACTTTCCCTATACCCCCTTCTTCTGCATCTCGTTACAACCCGCCTACTTCTATTTTGTTCTCCTGCTCGCGCAAGTTTTTTTTATAAGCCCAACTGGCCCAATTAAAATTCCTGTCCACGTTATAACCCACGTGAGCCCACCCTTCATTCTTCCAGAATACCTTCCACGCCATCCCATTTGGTTTCTTCCAGGTTCCCATTTCCATGCATATAAGCACACCTTCTCTTCCACGATAAAAACCAAACTACTCTGATTACTTCTACTCCTCCTTTCGTGACTTCTCTTCATGTATGTAAAATGCTGCCTTCGTCTTCGCTACACACGTCTAAAGCTCACAACCTACGAACATCTACACTTTGTTCCAGTACCACACGCATAACTCCTTCTCATCGCTTCCTTCCCCACGCTGGTCTACACATCCCAACAAAACGCACAACCCTCATTCATAGTATCTTCCCCAACGACTCACACAACCCAGGTTAACACATGTCTCTACTATGTACACTCTCTCCACGCGATATATTCTTCCCATTCTCTGTTTCGAAACTCACACACCCTCCTTAATACATGCGTCAGTTATTTTCATGAATTTCCGCAACATTCTGTATATTAGCTCGCAATCCAGTCATGAATTCCCAAAAAATATTTAAAATGTGAATCAATTCTTGCATATGGTGTATGTACGAATTTTAGCATCACGGCTTTCTTCCAAATGCACGGAAAAATGGGTTTTGAGATTTGGAAAACAATATAAATATGAAGAGAGTCAATGCGAGTTTAATGAGATCAATGATGGAATTTTTGTGGGGTGTAACCTTGTTTTGATTTTATTTACGAGTGGCACATGGTTTCCATTTTTCTCTGCCATTGGTTGTTAATAGTGGCGGCATAATTATCTTTGACCACGCGAAGAGGAGACAAGGGTTTCCCGATTTGGTTAAAGTGTATTTATAAAGAGGAGGTTGGAGCAGATAAGCACCATGTTCATTCGTTATGGTATAAGTAGGCATGTGGTATATTCAAAGCAACAATAGGGTAGCTGCGCGTTGCCTTGTGTTTCTTTTCAGGTTCAGTAGGCTGTTTTATTTGTGACAGAAACGATGCATGCAGAAGGCACAAAATAGGGTAAGACTACGGATGTAGAAGTTGAAAATGTAAAATCCTAGGATGTAGAAAAGTCTGGGTAAGGTTTATATGGGGTAGCTTCCACGTGAAGCTTAAGCATAATAACTTGCAACCAAAGGAATAAATTTATACGGTACAAAATCCTACTGCTTATAAGTGCTGACCATAATATTCGTACCATCACGTGCTAACTCCACACACAACAAAATAGACGTATGGCTACATCACAATGCTCCGGTTCCAATACAAATAATTTCATTAAAAACCGACTTCGTTTGCAAAACGACTTTGTTTTAATTTATCGGTTCACCTTTAAATTGTATGTACCGGTATAACAACTCTGATCGGCTCTAAACTGGAAATCTAGCAATAATTAACTATATGCATTGCAATAAAATTTGTTTCATCAAAAACGGAGGTCGTTTGAAAAGGAAACCATTTCTAAGGCTTATATAATACTGATAAAATATAATTTAATCTAAAATAAATTCTATTTAGATAATAATAAACTATTATTGTCTTATCTCTTCAAATAAAATATTACACGGCTTTAGAATAAACCAATATAAAATTTTAAACTCAATATTTACAACCCTGGTTTAAACGATATTCAAATATATACATAAATCATTTATATTTTATTAAATAAACGTTATCGTTTATTAATGAATTCCATAGAGACTATTTGAAAATTCGAAATGGACTAACTAACAATTTATAACATGAAAGCTCCATTTTTCTCTTCCATTAGAAAAATATAATTAAATCGATTCCAACATTTCTTGTTTCACAGAATTCCAACTTAAAATGGATTTTGTATATTCAATTGAAATTCAAATCGTAAATTACGAACTACCAGGACGTTTAGAGCTCGATTTATATAAAATATAAATTAAACATTCAAACTTCATTTATCAAACGAATTTTATATTATAAATCCATTTATAATTCCAAATCAATTTTTAAAGTAATAAATTAAATTTAAATATCTGACAATCAAAAATACAGGATGTTACAACTCCTCTACTCTATTCAACAACAAATCTTCTTCCATAAATCTTAACTTCTAAACTAAAATGAATACTGATTTTAATGTCGATGCGACAAGAAATAGCTTCAAAGATTTAGATTTACAAGATGGTACGCATTCGATTGGTGGAATGGTTACTACCGTAAGTTAAAGTGTTGGGGAAGACTATGAACTGTGCTACATCTACTTCTCACTTTCCCTCGATCATGTTCGTGGTGCCGATCAGAGTGGTGAAACTTTGTGGGGTAGAATCGCTAATGCGTACAATAGGAAGAACATGGATCAAAATAAAAGTTTAGCTTCCATCAATGCTATTATTGTAAAATAAATCGTCAAACCCAATGTTTTGATTCTCAGATATTCAAGCTGAAGCAGAGTAATCCAAGCGAATTTGGAAGTGATACTCATATGGTGATATCTGTTTACTTTTTATTTTTATACTATTTGTCATACATGTATACTTAAGATACCATATTGTTGATACAGAGACTTGCCGCAAACAAGTTATTCAAACAGATATACAAACCAGAAAGTGAACAAGGAACTCATTTCTATCGGTTCATGCATGTGTATGACCTACTTGTTAATCACGTGAAATGGAAATCATCACTTTAGTCCAAGACGTCCAAACAAGCAGTAGTCGTGGGAAAGCTGGTAGAATTGGAGAAAGTTCAAGTCATAGAGAATCGCAGGACAATTTTGTTTTCGGATCAGAAGAAGACTTAACCCCTAATGATGACCGATAAGTTTAACCAAAAGGAACCAAGGCGGCAAATAAAAAGCAAAATGTTGGAGGAAATCAAGGCAAAATCAGAAAACTTTTGAAGGAATCTAATGAAATGTATTCGAGTGCAATGTAAAGCAGAGCCAGTCAGGACCAAGAGTTGATGCAATTCATTAACTTCTAGAGATAAAGCGACGAAAAGAGGAAGATGCAATCATGTTAATGGATACTTCTCACATGGATGATTTGCAACGCGAATATACGGAGTCTTGGAGAATAGAGATAATGAAGGAAAGAAGAGAAGAAGGTCTTTGATTTTAGTTGACTATGTATTGCCTACATGATTTAAAGTTTACTTGACTATGTAGCGTCTGTATGATTTAAAATCTAGTTCTTTATGTAGTATATGTATTGTTAAAAGTTTAGTTGACTATGTAGCATATGTATGGTTAAAATAGTTGAACTCCTTTTGTTTAATTTATATGAAATTCCATTACGGTTTAATTTATTAAATCGTAATATATTTAAAAACGATTCCATAACGAGTTTTTGAAATTTTAATTTGTACATAACTTACAATTTTTAACATGAAATTTCGATTAATCGCATTCGTTACAAAGATATGATTCGGTAGTTCCAAATGTTTCTTGTTTTACAGAAATCCAATGTATATTGAAATCTGTACATTCATCCGAAGTTGGATTCAGAAAATGACGAACTACAGCGATGTCACGAACTCGTTTATAAATCGTTTAAATTATTACGAACCATACTCGAGTAATTCATATATTCCATTAACAATGAGCGAATAAATCTGCTCGCCTTCGCTTTACAAAATTAATAAATTATTAATGCAAGCATTAGTCCAGTGGAACCGCTTTTATTTAATTTATATGAAATTCAATTACGGTTTAATTTATTAAATCGTAATATATTTAAAACAATTCCATAATGACTCATTGAAATTTTAAATTGTACATAACTTACAATTTTTAACATGAAATCTAGATTAATCACTTTCATTACAAAGATATAATTCGATAGTTCCAAACGTTTCTTATTTTACAGAAATCTAACGTATATCGAAATTTGTACATTTGTTCGAAGTTTGAATCAGAAAACGATGAACTACCTAGACGTTACGAGCTCATTTATAAATCGTTTAAATTATTACAAACCATATTCGAGTAACTCATATATTCCATTAACGATGAGTTAATAAATCGGGTCGCCCTCGCTTTACTGAATTAATAAATTATTAGTGCAAGCAGTTAGTGCAGTGGAACTCCTTATGCTTAATGTATTTGAAATTCCATTATGGTTTAATTTATTAAATCGCAATATATTTAAAAACAATTCTATTATGACTTTTTGAAAATTTGATTTGTACGTAACTTACAATTTTTAACATGAAATCTCGATTAGTCACTTACGTTACAAAGATATAATTCAATAGTTCCCAACGTTTCTTGTTTTACAGAAATAAGATGTATATCGAATTCTGTACATTCGTTCGAAGTTCAAATCAGAAAACGACGAACAACAGCGACGTTATGAGCTCGTTTATAAATCGCTTAAATTATTACGAACCATGCTCAAGTAATTCATATATTCCTTTAACGACGAGTTTATAAATCGGGTCGTCCTCGCTACACATACTCGAGTAAAGCAGTTAGGAGTTATACGATTGGGTCATCCTACATAAATTGAACATAAGACAATTCTCTGAACAACAAATGAATGTAATTCGAAGTGACATATATAACAACACGTGAAATATAGAATAACACAAAAATAGTACGGACATCACTACACATACCATAATATGCAAAATACAACATGCCAGACATAACAACAATATACACAAAGTGATGCTTCATATCTAGAAGGACATATAACATAAACATCAGTCAATATGCATTGAATCGCTACCAGCCGCATCGAAGCTATCATCACCGGCATCACCAATATAATCAAGTGGAGGTGAATCGGTACTAGGACGATGCTGTTGGATCTGGTCCTGTAACGCAGCTATCTAGGCCTCTTAAGTATCCTACTGCTAGGACATAGTTGTATGCATAGTCTGGTACATCATTTGTGCGTACTTAAGCGTCATACGCTCAAATGCAGCCAGCACCCATCGATTGTGGTCCATATTTAGCGAGTATTGATATTGTGACAATACGTATTATACTGATGTAAATATTATAAGAACAACTTATATAAACAAAATTTAAATTTCTTACATACCTGACGTGAATGGTACAGTCCGGTTGATGGTACACCTGGAGGGTGAACTGATGTGAGGCGGGGGGTCCAACGCACCACCTTGTTTGTACTGTGATGATATAGGCTCGAATGTTAGAGGATGCACCAGGACTCTGCCAGAAACTGTAGACGGACCAATATGGTTGGAGTTCAAACCTCAAATATAATCTGGTGAAGCATATGCATGAGGAGCAACTCGAACCAAATAGGAATCAAAGTGTCCGGCAATTGCAAAGGGCTCAGCTTCCACCCACCCTATGGCCCTCAAACCCTGAAGATATGCATGTCCTACCCATATATCGCCAAACATCTTGTCTTATATGGGCAGATCAGAAGGAATACGCACTATACCGTACACCTATAACCAACAACGCTCCCCCAAATACCATATGAATGGGCACATAGGTACCCGAAAGTAAACCCTACGCTTTGAAATACTCAACTGAAATCTAAGAGGATGGTCCTCTGAAAGCACAAAAAAATCCTATGTATTGGTCTCGTGAACGCGCAATAATGTCATCCTGTCGCCTTATATCCATCTGTGTTCGCGCCTCCATAAGCTTGTTATGCACTCCCTATGCGGTATGAGCAACATGCATATCCGGACCCCAATGATGCAGGCTAGGAAAGCGTATATAAGGTGTACTAATCGCCTAAGGGATAAGTATAGGGAGAATGTTAGCCATGTACTAGTAATACTAGAAGGAAGGGATGTACCAGAATCCGTACAGCTGCTTGGAGCATTGTGCGGCATAAATATCCAATGTGACGTAAATATAACCCAATATAGTTGTACCCCAATCATATCTGCAACTAGTCAATGTCTATCAGGCTAGCCAGAAAATTAAGTCTAATAGTCCCTTTGTTATTGCTAAAAAATATGGACCCAAAAAGGTATAACAAAAAGCCCTAATCACTGGAGTATGCATATGTTGAGTAGTCTGATGAGCTACTATATAGGCATGCAGAATATGGAGGGTAACGGCACCTCCCTGAACTGTATCAGGGTTTAAACCCGGTAAATGATCAGAGTAACTATCAACCACCTCAAACGATGTATCAAACGGAACCGGGACACGGTCGGGACGACCTACCTCTATGCCGGTAAACATTTAAAAATTTAAAGGGGTCAGCCCAAACCCAAAATTTGGAAAGTGAAAGGTGTGCATACTAGGCCACCATCGCGCAGTAAGAGCCTCTACATGGCATTGGTTTACATGCGTGAACCAAAGTAAATCTAAGAACTATCTAAAAGATGTCGCACGAAGCCTAACCAATATCAGCTCTAGTAACTGATCGTAATACAGTGTCATACAACGTAACCAACTATCGCGAATAGTAACATGTCGAACCTAAAAATATGATTATTTATTGTAAACATAAACTAATAATTAACATTCATGTATATTAAAACATTTTTCTATCTACGTAATATTGAAAAAACAATTATACTTGAGGAGTCACAATAGCAGTAGTCACTCGACACGTAATAGTCTGCGGTAAGTCTTGCAGTATTCGAAGGTATCGGCAGTCACGGTGGGATCAAATGCGACATGAGCTTGTCCGACATTCACGCCTGTCGAATATCGAACGACGCGTCTATTGGTCTTCATGGCACGTGGTGGCATTTCAACACAAAGTTTAATAAAAAATAAAAAACGAGAATTCTAGAAGTTTTTAAATGAAATGTAGTCGTTTTGTGCCTAATATTGGCATATAGGCCAGGCATTTGTTCAACAAACATCCCTCTTTTTTAAATTTCTGGTCGCTTGTTCAACAAACGCCCGAAAACCAGGCTTTTGTTGAACAAGTGCTCGATCCAAAAACTATTGGAAATTACTACGTTCCAACTATTTGTGGTGCAGAAAATCGAAATTATGCACCCAAACAGTTGGAGATGCTCTTACTATCGATACTAGGTTTTTCTCTTTTGAATTTCCTCTAGCTATCTTTTGGTTCGCTTTCCTCCTTGTCCTGCCTTATAATCATTTGACAGTACTTCCCTTATGGACCTTCCAACTATTAATGTGCTCCTCTAACATCTTTTGACATCCAAAATGCCCACAACATCACACTTGATCACAAAGAACTATTGATTTCACAATCATACAGCCGAGCATATCAAAAGGAATGAGAATGTCAAGGGTAATGACCTTTCTAAACTAGGACGACTAAGGAAGTAACCATGCCAATGGAAATAATATATCACTACATCATACATGAAGTGGGATATGTTATGGAAATCAACATATGTAATTTATGAATGACTTTGATACGAGAATATCTAGTACAAGAAATTCTACCAAAGGATACAAATGTAGCTAAAATGCTGTTAGGGAAAGTGCTTCGACCCATTATTCGAAAAGGAGTTTTTCTACGATAAGAGAGATACTACTTTAAGGTAGTGTAACAACTCGGAATTTCAGAACTAATTAAAAAAAATTATTTTATTTATTTTAATGGATTTTAAATATTTAAAATAATTAATTTTAAATAATAACAACTAAAAATTTATTTAAATCGAAGTAAGAAAGAATAAGTTTATTTTAATTATAAAACGAGCTTGAAATGGCATGGTAGTTTGAAAATTCGATTTTAAATTTCAAATGAATGTACAGAATTCAAAATAAATCGGATTTTAGTAAAACCATAAACGTTAGAATCTGTTTAACTGTACCCTTCTAACGAATGTAAGAAATTGAGATTTCACTTCATAAATTATTAATTATGTCCAGTTTAAAATTTAAAATAGTCGCTATGGAATTTATATACATATTATATAATATATAGCCCTTAAAAATATCAATTTTGCAAACGACCTCCGTTTTCGGTGAAACCACTTTTGTTGGATCTGGAATGTCAAATTATAGTCAGGTTTCAAATTTCATAATTTTTGGATTTAATATGTGAGCGTGGTAAATTTAAACATGTTTTGTCAATTCAGTTTAAATTTAATCGACCGAAAAAAGGCCATTTTCCAAACGATCTCCAAATTCGACGAAATTAGTTTTGTTAGGACCGTATCGTCAAAATATAGCTAAATTTATTTTTTTGTAATTTTTGGAATCAGTATGTGGTCCCGGTAAATTAAAATGTACGTTCAAATTCAATATATATTGATTTATAGTTTAGTTCAAAGAAAAACTGATCGAAACAGTCGAATTGGCTTACGAAACATATTACATTGTGTTCGGAAATGGGGTATTTGTTCAGAGGTAATAGTTTTTGGGGTTTGTTTGGAGTTCATGACGTTAAACAAGAAATTGGAGGAATAAATATTAATAAATTAAAATAAAATAGCTATAAATAGCCCCAAAATAAAAAAAACCCTAATATCTTTTCTTCAACAGGCAGCTGCCTTTCTCAAAGTCAAGGGCTGAAAATGTCCCAAAATGAATCATAAATTTCTCCTCATATTTGGCAAATTATATTATGATTTATAAATGAAAATCATGAAGAATTCTGGGCTCTTTAATTCTATAAGGATCTGATTATTTCTCGTGCAATCATCTGTGAGTAATTGGGGCTCAAAGGCACCTGGTTTTATCATGTTTTCTGCGACGAGAGGGGGGTCGACTTCCCTGAACCCGGCGACGTTGGTGGCTCGTGGCAAGGACGGCGGCGAGGTGATGTTGGATCGTTGTAAGGTGTGGTGTAGGGCGTTGCGATCTGGAGAGAGGAAGACGAGGTTTTGGGTTCTTCGTGGAAGCCTGTAGCAGAACGTTGTGAGGAAGAGGAGATTAGTTTAAGGATTAATAAAAAGGTTAATTAATTATTTAATATTAATGTTGTTTAAATTATTTAATGTATGTACAATGATGTCGCTCTCGAACGAAAACAGAATTCGATGATTTCAATTTTGATGGAATCGTATCAGCGAGCACAACATTTCAGAACAGAGTGGAACTGAAACGGAGCAAATAAGAATTTGGGGCAAATTCAAATCTGAACTGTATAGAAATAAAAATCAGAAATAAAAACTGGCGCAGTGGAAACTAATGCGAGAACTCTCTCTCTCACTCAAATTATTTTACAGTTATTATATAAATAGGTTGCAGACGGGGATTAGTAGCTCCTGACATTACTTTTTGTACAAACCATGGATGATTTGTGTGATTTGATTGCATGGTGTGAAAATTTGACTATATAGTGTATTGTGATTGTGATATTGAAATGGAGTAAATAATATATATATATATATATATGCGTTGTATAAATTATTTATATACACGCGATATATAAATTATTTATATATGCTATATAAAGTTCTCTTGAAATAACATAAATATTCATTTACAAATCGGACGGTTTATTTATGTACAACCATTTAACTGATATTTATTGGGACGATAAATTTTACACATTGCCCACGTGCACAAATAATAAACAGTATTTGTTGGTCGAAACCCCACACGGGTATTGGGATGATATTTGACGTACACTAATACCAATTGTTTAGCTGTATGTCAATAGATGGGTTGACAGACCATATAAGAGTTATTTATTTATTTTAATGCTTATACAGTTGTAAAATGCACTCTGGATGTTGTATGAATTTTTAATGATTGTTTGTCATTATTGTTGGATATATGCGATGTATGAAATCCATATAACTGAAATTATATGGTAATTGATTGAGCTTGATTCCAGTTCAGAATTAACGAATACTTTAAAATAATATTCAGTGAATAATGAAAATGTGATTTTGATGTCCGATTTTGGATAGACACGAAAATAGTGAAATGTGAAGCCGTGCTAAGTAGTTAAACGCCATTTTAACACGAACAGAATTTTCTATCGATTTTATTCATTTTGTAACGAATATCAAAAAGTGAATTCAGAATCTGATATTTTGAAAATATTATCATTTTAATATTATAATGATATAGAATATTCAATTTTGATTTGAAAATTGAAATCGCCTTAAAATGAATAAACGAATTTATAAAGGAATATTCAGTTTTGATTTGAAAATTGAAATGAAATTGAAATCGTTTTAAAATGAATTTAAAATGAATATATTAAGGAATATTAAATTTTTATTTGAAAATTGAAATGAGATTGAAATCATTTTAAAATGAATTTAAAATGAATTTATAAAGGAATATTCAATTTTGATTTAAAATTGAAATGGAGTTGAAATGAATTTAAAACGAATTTTAAAGGAATATTCTGTTTTGATTTAAAATTGAAATGGGAGTGAAAATCGTTTTTAAAACGAATTTAAAATGACTTATAAAATACGTTTTAAACAAAATAGAATATATATATATATATATATATATATATATATATATATAATGGCCTGAATATAACGCGCCGCGCAGCGACCGTTCGCGAATTTCGCCCATTAACTTCAAATTGATGTAACGGGAGATCTGACCGTCGGATTCTCCTAAAACTGGACCCGTTGGGTTCATATCGAAAAGAGATTTCCAATGAATATAAGAGATTTTAATTTGGACGGTCGGATTTTAAGGTATGACCAAATCAATTTCATAAAAGGTCGCTATGGATGCAGCTCGATGGCCGTTATTGGAAACGGACTGTAAGGGCCTTAATAAAATTATTAAAAATGTGGAAAAATTATGTAAAATCATAATAAATGATTTGGAAAGATTTTGGATGAAAAATTCCAAGTTTGAAAAGATAAAAATATATTTTTATCGAAATGAACTAGTTAATAACTAGAATAATAACCCAATTATTTTTAAATAAATAAATTGGATTTGGAAAAGGGTTTTAAAATAACTAGATTTTTCCAATGTATATATTGGAATGGAAATAATCTTCGAAAAATTTTGATATTGGATTCCGTGATTATACGGATATTGTTGAGGAATTTGGAAGATATATATATATCGTTATTCCCAATACAATATTTGTTGGTTTTAGAATTTGATATTGAATATAACCGATATAATTTTTATTTAGAACCTTGTATTTAATATTAAATTGGATTTTTGGTTTGTCGTGAATGGTATCTTTATTATTACTATTCTTAAACCCAGTTGAGAAAGAATAAATCTTGTAATTAAGATTTAGTGAAATGTACCAATTAATTAATATTTAATTGGAATTGAAATGAAATTGAATTTTTGGGTTTATCATGAACGATGTTTTAAATAACACTTGTTCTTTAACCCGATTAACAGTAACAGTAAAGAGATGATTTGGAATTTATAAATGGGTGCGTTTTCTACAGGTCCCTATTAAGTTTCAAAATTAGGCTCACATCCGGTCATAAACTTATTATAAATTTAGTCCCTGTTTTCATTTTTATGTGTTATTCATAATATTTGCATACATGTATGCAAATATTTTGAATTTTTGCATACATGTATGCAACTATTCTGATGAATAGTTGCATATATGTATGCAAATATTCTGAACGAATAGTTGCATACATGTATGCAAATATTCAAAATAGTTGCATACATGTATGCAAATATTCTAAATTTTTGCATACATGTATGCATCTATTCTGAACAAATATTTGCATACATGTATGCAAATATTCGGTCAGAATAGTTGCACACATGTATGCAACTATTCAAAATATTTGCATACATGTATGCAACTATTCTGAACGAATATTTGCATACATGTATGCAAATATTCTGAATTTTTGCATACATGTATGCAACTACTCTGAACGAATATTTACATACATGTATGCAAATATTCTAAATTGTTGCATACGTGTATGCAAATAAAGTTGAACTAACGTTGATGAATTGTTGCATAAATGTATGAAATTTTTCTAAATAGAAAAATAGGGACCTAATTTATAATAAGTTTATGACCGGACCTGAGCCTAATTAAGTTTCAAAATAGGTTTTAGCCTAATTTCCACTTTATAAATCTTATTATTAAGATTTAACGGAAATTTCCCAAAGTAGAGTTTTCCAATTTAATATATTAAATTGGAATTGATTGGGACTCGATTAGGTAATAATCGAGATGAGCTTCTGTGAATGAAGACCTGGAATTTAAAAGGCTTTGCCGCTATTCCATTTATATTATTAGTCTGATATGGGAATGTATATCGATAATATACTGTTATGATTTTTGTGTAGATTCCATTTTGATGGAAGATGATTCTGGATTTATCGTGAACGATGTTTTAAAGGACATTCGTTCTTTAACCTAGTTAAAGATGGGAATTATTTCCTAAATTTGAATAATCATTAAGTAATGATTTTTGAACATTAAAACTGAACTAGGGTTCCAATGAATCTTTAATTAGATTGGAATGGGAATGAGATAATTAAATTTATCGAATTCATGAAATGATCGAGAATGGAGTACCACCAGTTTTACTCCAGGCAATAGTTAAATATTTAATTAGATTTGAAACGAGGTATGGTAATTAAATTTACCGACACTATGGGTGTTAGATATGGAGTACTACCAGTTTGGCTCCATGGGATGAATAGGTTGGGGTTGTAAAGATAAAATAAAAGATTACTTCGGTAAGGCTCGATAATCCCAACTAGTTTGATAAACCTTAATTTGGTTTAAATTGTGAAAAGAATATTTGGATAAAAGAACATTTTGAATTGGAATGAGGCGTATGATGTGTTTTTATAGCACTTGGTTATAAAATACGTGAGTTTTCTGGAAATACCGGGTTTAACCCATTCTGAGTAACCGATACAGCGACTAAATGTCGATGATATAAAGACGATGGTTGAAGACCGGAGATCTTTACGCTGTTTGGATGATTACTGATGTCATGATTGGGATGTACACCTAAGACGAGGTAATAAAGGGCGATTGTACATATGGATTTGGTGACCGACCGGGTATGCGAGGGCCTCTCTCCTGTATTGGACATATGGGACGAGGAGTAAGGTGCCTCCGGTTTCGTTCAGACCCAGAATGGACTTGCAAATGGATAGTGTGTCTGACATTGATTCCTTTATAATGTATTCGTTAATCTCTACTAAATATATATCTGTTTGGTGGCGGAGAATTTATTCTCTTGCTTAACACCCTTCTCTGAGACGTACAAGCTTAAAGGTTATATATTGGTGGCAATCAGTTGTACGGTATGGGTTGACAGTGTGGCATGTTGAGATGCAAATGATCAAGGCTTTTGTTGAAAAGCAGAGTCTTGTGGTTGATGATCAAAGCAAAGCTTTAATTAGCATAGTTTTGTGTAGCGTTAATTCGCGAGCCTCACACCCCGGTATGAACCAAAAACGGGATATTGACTGCATGGAAATGGACATATGTTAGTTCTAGCTACGAGTAACGTCATGGTATGGATCCCAGACTGTTTACTTATGTGGATGTTGCATATTATTTGATGGAAAGAAAGGTACCTCGGAATTCGGGCCAATTGAAAGGCTCGGATATGATTTGAGTCCCTAGTGGCTCTAAAGTGGTCGACATTACTGACCCATTTTGGAGGTTCAATAGAACCGGCTAACATATAGTTTATGGTATAACTAATCATCGACGGATGACCGGCCATGAAGATCCAAGGGGTTCACTACGGGGGATCCTGAGGCATTTGCTAGAATATCTCAAAATCAGTGAGGAAGATCCCTTGCCTCGGTTCATAGATGGAAACCCAATTTCCAGTATGCGATTTTACGGTTTTAGTCGTAAACCTATATGGCGACGTAATATAATGGTACCTACGCTGCCTATGATTGATACATTTATATTTGAAGTTGATTTCTTCACTTATAATAATAATAAAAGGTGAAATTTCGTGTATCAAGCATATTAGGCTATTATAAGGGAAAACTCTATCCTCGACTGCGTTCATTGTGTGATGGGAGCTGAGTCTTATAATAGCTTCATTTTTCTATTTAGCATTGCGCTATTTGTTTTATGCACTGGTATTCATGGGGGATAAACCCGTTCCCTGTTATATGGTGTGGTCCCGGATTTACCTAACTTTAAAATCAAGCTAATAACTGTTTTAGTTCTCACACCAGTCCCATGACTGACTCGGTGTTTATTGTTTCTACCTAAACTCTGGGTGCCCCTATTTTCCACACGGGCAACTAGTAGTTTTGGTATTTGCAAATATTATTTTCACAGGATCCTGGATTTACAACTGAAGCTATATTCGGAAAGTTCTGTATCGGTGTATTTCTTTCAGTTGTGTTATGTATTATTTTTCCGCTGCTTTGTAATTTAAATCTCTGATATTTTTCTGCTGTATATTATTCATTTATACTCTGATATCTTGTACTTTGATGTAAATTGTTGTAATAGCAATGAAATATTGTATTGTTTGTGTTCTGATTTTCCGTGTTCTTAACACAATCTGGGCTTTTCCATAAGGGGAAACATGGGTTGTTTCATTTTGGTATCAGAGCTTTGGTTTACAGAGTTCGAGAACAAGGCACATTAGAACCAAATGAAAGAATTCATCAAAGATAGGATTAGTAGCATCCTGTAAGAATAACTCGTTAAAGATAGGGTTAGTAATACCCTAGAATGAGTTTGAAGAGTATTATATGTTAAAAATGAATTTAATTTTGAAAATCATATCTTATTATACGTATTTGAGTACTTTATTTTAAATTGATTTTGGACTATCGGGTATAAGAAGATTTTTAATATACGTCTGATCCACGTGTATATGAAGTCTCAAGTATGCTGGGTAGATATAGAATCACACTCTAGTCGCCCAGAGATGATTCTAATGATTGCTAGCGTCATCAGTGTTTATATTCGAGTTTCGAAAGTGGGATATCTATATATTTCCAATTGACTGGTGTGAGAACCAAAATTAGTTAGAATTTATTGTTGTGATTTGGCACTAAAAATATGATTTTTGATTGTATTAAAGATATATTTGGAAATTTAATCAACTAATCGATTGCTGGTTGTGTTGTTTGATTATTAGTATAACTAATAAAAAATATTGGAATGATAAAAACCCATATAAGAATGAAAGGAAAATTTTGCCAAATCGAATCAAATATTGAACTGAATTGAAAATTGGTTGAAATTGCATACATACATATATGTGTGTGAATAGGTCATAGCATGGAAGCTAAGACGAGGAATAAAATTGTATGCCCGACTAATAGGCACATGTTTACTATATTCATTAGATTTGATGATTTTATGAGCCGATTCACTAGCCACTTGGCTTTTTCTTTTTCTTTTGGATTGATGAGGCCCTGTGAAGCAAGTTGAAAATTTAGGGTGTTAGCCAAATTTTTGAGAAATTAGAAAATTCTTAGAAACTGAAAAGTTGAAGAATGAAAGTTGAGTTGGTTAGTTAAACAACTTTCAGCTCCGTTCCTTTTCGAGGACAAAAAGATTAAGTGAGGGAGATTGTAACAACCCGGAATTTCAAAACCAATTTAAAATTTTTATTTTAGCTATTTTAATGGATTTTGAATAATTAATTTTAAATAATAACGACTAAAAATTTATTTAAATTGAAGTTAGAATGAATAAATTTATTTTAATTATAAAACGAGTCTGAAATGGCACGATAGTTTGAAAATTCGATTTTAAATTTCAAATGAATGTACAAAATTCAAAATAAATTGAATTTCAGTAAAACCAGAAACATTAGAATCTGTTTAACTATATCTTTCTAACGAATGTAAAAAATTAAGATTTCACTTTATAAATTATTAGTTATTTACGGTTTAAAATTTAAAATAGTCACTATGGAATTTATATTTTTTTTATATAATATATAGCCCTTAAAAATAGCTATTTTGCAAATGACCTCCGTCTTCGGCGAAACCACTTTTGTTGGATCATGTCAAATTATAGTCAGGTTTCAAATTTCATAATTTTTGGATTCAATATGTGAGCGTGGTAAATTTAAACGTTTTTTGTCAATTCAGTTTAAATTTAATCGACCGAAAAGAGACCATTTTTCAAAGGATCTCCAAATTCGATGAAATTAGTTTTGTTAGGACTGTATCGTCAAAACATAGCTAGATTTATTTTTCTGTAATTTTTGGAATCAGTATGTGGCCGCGGTAAATTAAAATGTATGTTCAAATTCAATATATATTTATTTATATTTTAATTCAAAGAAAAACTGATCGAAACAGTCGAATTGGCTTATGAAACATATCTCATTATGTTCGAAAATGGGGCATTTGTTTAGTGGCGACAACCGTTGGGGTTCGTTTGGAGTTCGTGTCGATAAACAAGAAATTGGAGAAATAAATTCTAATAAATTAAAATAAAATGGCTATAAATAGCCCCAAAATAAAAAAAACCTAATTTCATTTCTTCAACAGGTCGCCGCCTTTCTCAACGTCAAGGGATGAAAATGTCCCGAAATGAATCATTAATATCTCCTCAGATTTGGCAAATTATATTATGATTTATAAGCGAAAATCATGAAAAATTCTGGGCTCTTTAATTCTATAAGGATCTGATTATTTCTCGTGCAATCATCTATGAGTAATTAGGGCTCAAAGGCACTGGGTTTGATCATGTTTTCTGCGACGAGAGGGGAGTTGAGTTCCCTGAAACCGGTGGCGCTGGTGGCTCGGAGTTGCTCAATGGCCCCTTTACGCAATTCTTCCGAATTTTTAATAGTACTCCAAATCCTCTGTTTTCGGGCAAGGCCGGCAGCGAGGTGATGTTGGATCGCTGTCAGGTGTGGTGTAGGGCATTGCGATCTGGAGAGAGGAAGACGATGTTTTGGGTTCTTCATGGAAGCCTATAGCAGAATGTTGTGAGGAAGAGGAGATCAGTTTAAGGATTAATGAAAAAGTTAATTAATTATTTAATATTAATGTTGTTTAAATTATTTAATGTATAAACAATGATATCTCTCTCGAACGAAAACAGAATTCGATGATTTCAATTTTGTTGGAATTGTACCAGCGAGCACAACATTTCAGAACTGACTGGAACTGAAACGGAGCAAATCAGAATTTGGGGCAATTCAAATCTGAACTGTACAGAAATAAAAATCTAAAATAAAAACTGGCGGAGTGGAAACGAATGTGAGAACTCTCTCTCACTCAAATTATTTTACATTTATTATATAAATAGGTTGCAGATGGAGCTTAGTAGCTCCTGACACTACTTTTTGTACAAACCATGGATGATTTGTGTGATTTGATTGTATTATGGGAAAATTCGACTGTATTGTTTATTGTGATTGTGATATTGAAATGGAGTAAATAATATATATATATATATATATATATATATATATATATGCGTTGTATAAATTATTTGTAAATATGCGATATATAAATTACTTATATAAGATGTATAAAATTCTCCCGAAATAAAATAAATATTCATTTACAAATCGGACGGTTTGTTCATGTACACTCATTTAACATATATTGATTGGGACGATAAATTTTACACATCGCCTAATTGCATAAATAATAAATAGTATTTGTTGGTTGAAACCCCACACGGGTATTGGGATGATATTTGACATACGCTAGTCCCAATTGTTTAGTTGTACGTCAATCGATGGGTTGACACACCGTATAAGCGTTATTTATTTATTTCAATGCTTATACAGTTGTAAAATGCACTCTGGATGTTGTATGAATTTTTAATGATTGTTTATCATTATTGTTGGATACATGCAATGTGTGAAATCCATATAACTGAAATCATATGGTAATTGATTGAGTCTGATTCCAGTTCAAAATTAACTAATGTTTTAAAATAATATTCAGTGAATAATCAAAATGTGGTTTTGATGTCCGATTTTGGATGGACACGAAAATAGTGAAATGTGAAGCCGTGTTAAGTAGTTAAATGCCATTTTAACATGCACAGGATTTTCTGTCAATTTTATTCATTTTGTAACGAATATCGAAAAGTTAATTCAAAATCTGATATTTTGAAAATATTATCATTTTAATATTATAATGATATTAAATATTCAATTTTGATTTGAAAATTGAAATGAAATTGAAATCGGTTTAAAATGAATTTAAAACGAAATTATTAAGGAATATTCAATTTTGATTTGAAAATTGAAATGAAATTCAAATTGTTTTTAAATGAATTTAAAACGAATATATTAAGGAATTACTCAATTTTGATTTGAAAATAGAAATGAAATTGAAATCGTTTTAAAATGAATTTAAAATGAATTTATAATGGAATAAACAATTTTGATTTAAAATTGAAATGAATTTAAAACGAACTTATAAAGGAATATTCCGTTTTGATTTAAAATTGAAATGGAAGTGGAAATCGTTTTTGAAACGAATTTAAAATGATTTATAAAATACGTTTTAAAATGAAATCAAATATATATATTATATATATACAATGGCCTAAACAGAACGCGCCGCGCAGCGACCGTTCGCGAATTTCGCCCATTAATTTCGAATTGATGTAACGGGATATCCGACCGTCGGATTCTCCTAAAACCGGAATCGTTGGGTTTGTATCAAAAAGAGATTTCCAATGAATATAAGAGATTTAAATTTGAATGGTCGGATTTTAAGATATGTCCAAATCAATTTCAGAAAAGGTCGCTATGGATGTAGTTCGGTGGCCGTTATTGGAAACCGACTGTAAGGGCCTTAATAAAATTATTAAAAATGTGGAAATTATGTAAAATCATAATGAATGATTTGGAAATATTTTGGATGAAAAATTCCGAGTTTGAAAAGATATAAATATATTTTTATCGAAATGAACTAGTTAATAACTAGAATAATAATCCAATTATTTTTAAATAAATAAATTGGATTTGAAAAAGGGCTTTAAAGTAACCAAATTTTTCCAACGTATATATTGGAATGGAAATAATCTTCGAAAAATTTCGATATTGGATTCCGTGATTATACGGATATTGTTGAGGAATTTGGATGATATATATATATATATCGTTATTCCCAACACGATATTTGTTGGTTTCAGAATTTGATATTGAATATAAGCCGATATAATTTCCATTCAGAGCCTTATATTTAATATTAAATTGGATTTTGGGTTTGTCGTGAATGATGTCTTTATTAACACTGTTCTTAAACCCAATTGAGAAAGAATAAATCTTGTAATTAAGATTTAGCAAAATGTATCAATTAATTAATATTTAATTGGAATTGAAATGAAATTGGATTTTTGGGTTTAATGTGAACGGTGTTTTAAATAAAACTTGTTCTTTAACCCGATTAACAGTGTAGAGATGATTTTGAATTTATAAATCTTATTTTTTAGATTTAACGGAAATTTTCCAAAGTAAAGTTTTCCAATTTAATATATTAAATTGAAATTGAATGGAACTCGATTGGGTAATAATCGAGATGAGCTTCTTTGAATGAAGACCGTTATTAAATATGGAATTTAAAATGCTTTGCCGCTATTCCATTTATATTATTAGTCTGATACGGGAATTTATATCGGTTATATACTATTATGATTTCCGTGTAGATTCCATTTTGATGGAAGAATAATTTGGGTTTATTATGAACGATGTTTTAAAAGACATTCGTTCTTTAACCCAGTTAAAGATGGGATTTATTTCCCAAATTTGAATAATCATTAAGTAATGATTTTTGAAGATTAAAACTAAACTAGGGTTTTAATGAATCTTTAATTAGATTGGAATGGGAATGACATAATTAAATTTATCGTATTCATGAAATGATTGAGAATGGAGTACCACCAGTTTTACTCCAGGCGATAGTTAAATATTTAATTAGATTTGAAATGAGATGTGGTAATTAAATTTACCGATAACACCGTGGGTGTTAGATATGGAGTACTACCAGTTTTGCTCCATGGGATAAATAAGTTGGGGTTGGAAAGATAAAATAAAAGATTACTTCGGTAAGGCTCGATAATCCCGACTAGTTTGATAAACCTTAATTTGGTTTAAATTGTGAAAAGAATATTTTGAATTGGAATGAGGCGTATGATGTGTTTTTATAGCACTTGATTATAAAATACGTGAGTTTTCCGGAAAGACCGGGTTTAACCCATTCTGAATAACCGATACGGCGACTAAAAGTCGATGATATGAAGACGATGGTTAAAGACCGGAGATCTTCACGTCGTTTGGATGATTGCTGATGTCTTGATTGGGATGTTGTAACACCCCGCATTTTTAATGTAATTAAAAATATGCATATATGTATATATTATATGCATAAATATATTTAAAAGGAAAATTTAAATAATATATAAGTGCATTGAAATGAAGGAAAATGAATTGCATGCAATATATACATATAAAGAAGTTAATGCAAGGAAAAAAGTATACACTTGCGCATGTAATAATGTTAGAAAGGAAAAGGAAGTACATGCATGTAATTATGATAGAGAAAACAATTAATAAAGGAAAACGTTAATGTAATTAATGTAAATGGTAAAAGGTGAATTGATAAAATTGCATGCAACAATAAATGAGAAGGGGGATATGTGTATACATGTTATTTGAAATTCAAAATTTTGTATGAAGATAATACATGCACTAAAAATAAGGAATGGGTAAATGAACGATATGAATTAATGCAACAAGGGAAAGAGAAAATGTGAATTTTTTGCATTAAATAAATGGATGATGCATTCAATTGTAAGGAATAATGTGTATATTCAAAAGAAAATGTTATAAACATTAAAATGGAGCAATGAATGAATGCTCAAATTAATAAACATTAAGCAGAGAAAGCAACTAAATGTGAAGGGGTGAACGTTTGAAATTTAAACCTTTAAAAAGCAAACTAAAGGCCATCAACAAAAAGAAAAAAGGAAGAAGAAGTAATTGCATTAATAGGCGTGCAGCAATGAATTAATAGCTAATATAAGGCATGTGTGTATATATATACATGCAATTCAAAAGGTAAGAGTATAAATCAGCAAGCCACAATTGGAGGAAGGTTAATGTTATTAAATAACATTCAAATCAGAGATGCATGCACATGTGATTATTTATAGCAAATATGTGTATATATATATATGCATATTTATGACATTAACAAATTGGGTTGAGGTTGACTAAATGTTAAGTATTTGGTATTATATATACATATATATATATACACACACACACACATATATATATATATATATATATATATATATATATATATATATAAGAGGCAACACTAATTTGAGATTAAGGGAATCTGTTTTAATGGTAAGAAATGAAATTGGTAAATCAAAGACATTAATGTTATATTTAGGGATAATATAACAGTTACATTAAATATGGAAAAAGAGAGTTCTTTTAGGGTGAGGTGGCATGTTTTGATTGGTGGACGCTGCAACGTAGACATTTTGTAACAACCCGTATTTTCAATAACCTGTTATAACGTAAATCGAGGCAGAATTTAATTTATAAATCTGAATCAAGGGAAACGGGCTATTCCATTGCGTGCGTCTCGGAAAAATACGCGAAATAGAGTCCGAGTTTTCGAAAATCGGAGTCCGTATGACCCGATTAAGGCCCAATGAAGTTTTCAGAAAATTTCATGTTCAAAACAGATTTCGAATTTCGGGTTCAAAATTCGAAAAACGGTCAAATTGGGCCAGGCGGGAAAATTCCCGCCAGAGCACCCAAGTCGACAGCCCTGTCGACTTGGGAGTCGACTTGGTTGGACCCAAGTCGACAGCCCTGTCGACTTGGCTGTCGACTTGGTTCAGCTGGGCAGTTTTGCCTGGTGCACCATTTTGGGGTTTTGGTTAGGTTTTGGGGCCAGATTCGGTTTTAAGGGCTGAGATTGGAATTAGGGTTTAATTCTAAGGTTGAAACTAATCCTAATCTCTATAAATAAGCCCCTAACCTAACCCTAAATCATCATTATTCATTCAAGTAACTAAACTATGGCAAAATCATTCCTCTCATGGCCTCCACTCTCTTCATATAATTCCTAAGTTATTTCTATAAGAGATTTTCCATGCATACAAGTGTTTTCAAGCTTGTATGAGTGTCATTAGCTTGCATTCAAGTCAAGTTTCCATATTTACATCATAAAGCAAGAGTTTTGATCATTTTGGCTCAAGGGTTTTTCTATTGGAGCTTGCATTTTGGGTTTATTTGATTGCATAAGGGCTTTGTCTCAATCTATATATATTTTTGTGTCTTCATAAGCATTGTAAGCCCTTTTCTACTTTCATATTTAAACTCTAAAGTTAAATGAATGATGCAAGTTTGGTTGATCATTATGATATGCAAGTTTGCCATGATATGCAAGTTTGCTATGTCATGTTATGCAAGTTTGATATGTTATGCTATGCAAGTTTGCCATGTTATGATATGTAAGTTTATCATGTTATGTTATGCAAGTTTGCCATGTTATGATATGCAAGTTTATCATGTTATGTTATGCAAGTTTGATATGCAAGTTTGTCATATGATATGCAAGTTATGTTATGCAAGTTTGGGTTGATCATTTTGTTCATGTTATCATGTTATGCAAGCTTACCTTGAGTATATGAACATAAAGCTTCAAGCTTTATGCTAAAGGTTGCATTTTGGCAACATGTAAGTTATCATATCTCTTATGATAACTTGCATGTGAGGCTAAATGCGAACTTATGGCCATTTCTACATGTCATTTATCACCATGTATCACCAATATGCTAAGTTTGGTTTTATGCATGCTTTTGAGGCCTAAAAATGTAAAATGCAAGTATATGAACATATGTACATTTCATATGCCACCATGTTAAACTTGTGACTTCAACACCTATATGTCATGATTATGCCAAGTTCCCTCTTTCTATCCTTTATGCGCTATTGCGATTTTGTAAGCGATGGGATTGCGTTTGGGGTTGGGTAAACTTAAAAGACATGAAAACATAAGATTGGGAATTTACCTATTAAGTTAGGTCTACCCATTGGGAATTTACCTATTAAGTTAGGTCTACCCAAATTCTTGAAAACTTGTAATATGTTTTGGAAACATGATGGACATGACACTTAGAAAATATAAGTGTGACCAACTCGAGGTTGGGTTGAGTTTGTAGCGTAAAACTACCCGGAACCGACCGGCTTAACTAGTTGCTATAAACAATAGGACCCAATGTGAGAAGTTGGTCATGTTGTACCTTGAACCCGAGGTTAGACCAAGTTGTGGTGTAAAGCTACCCGGACCCGCCCGGCTTAACTAGTAACCACAACAAGGTCTAATGTGAGAGGTTAAGGCACATTAAATTAGTTAATGCCTCATGATTAGGGTTAAGTCATGGTCCACTTAATACTTAACCAATTTGGGCTTGGTAGATTAATCAGGGTTAAGTCGTGAACTCATCGTTACACTTAACCAAGTTAATCCATGATTAGTAAAAGGGTTAAACCGTACTTAACCCACTAGAAAATCCTAGCAATGGGGGTCCACTCCAGCAGTAATCCCAAGTTTGTATCATTAAGACCCTAGGGACTAGGCTAGGGTGGGGGGCACGATTACTGGACTTGAGGTAAGTGACCAAAAACGACGGCAGAGTGGTCGCCGATGTAGTTCCGGATGGACTAGGGTCGTGCACGTAGTCCGTATTTGGAGAAGTCAAGCATGGGTACCAGTAGATCTAAGACTGTGCACTTATGTTTATGGTGTCTAGGGGTTGACACCCTAGGGCTTGATACACCCGACGGGAGACCCGGCACAGTCCGACTACAATTATGTTTGGGCTGTATTGACACCAACACGTGACGAGTTAGGCTTAGGGAGCCGATCGATTAGACCGTTTGGTTAGACCTCGTATTAGGGTCATTTCATGTTATTGGGTCAAAGCTTGGGCCAAGGGATCAATACGTGTTTATTCAAGTCATGTTAGTTTGCTAGTACACTTGTGGTGCAAAACCTTAAACCTGATTATGCGATGACACCTTTATCTATCATGCCAGTATGTAGTTATCCTTATGTTCATCCCTGCCTCTCATGCCAGTTAACTTTATCAGTTTACATTGATTGTAGTAGGGCTTACTCAGTCTTTTTGACTGACCTGTTTTTCTTTCGCCTCTTTTCTTCCGGTCCCCCCCCCCCCCCCCCAGGTTCTCAGGGTGGGAATATTGGAGCTTAGCTTGGATTTCCGATCGCTTGCTTGTGGGATTTTAGCTCTGTACGGTCTTGACATGAAGCTAGCTATGGTTATCACTTATTTTGGGGATAGTACTTATGTATTTCAGTTTTTTCCAGAGATGTTGTTTTTATCTAGACTTGTGTATTTGGAAAGTTGACATCATGTTGTACCAGACTTGTTTTGAAATAGTTTGAAATCTTCCGCTGTTTTACTTATCTTATTTACTCTGTTTACATATATACATATGTTCTTGTTCTGCCTTGATATATCATTATGCATGTTTACCTGATTCAAACGCCCCTCCAAAGTCAGAGTGCTTGCAAGAGACACCCTGGCGGAGGTGGGGTGTTACATTTGGTATCAGAGCATATGGTTTACGAGAAGGAACAAAAAGGTTTTTAGAAAACTTTTGGAAAACTATTTTCAAAAACCAAGTATAAAGTATTTTCCAAAGAAAAGTCTAGTTTATTTTAAAGGTTATTCCCCAAAAAGCCATTAGCAAAATTCCTTCGTTTTTCTCCATTCTGAATCTATATTTTTCTTCGTTTTCAGTATGGCCAATAACTTTGCCATTCCGAAGGGAGTACACGTACCTGTTTGGTATAGGAGACTTTTGGAGGCTAGGGCGACCGAAGCCGGCCCCGCAGATGTTCCTCCTCCTCCTCCTCCGGTAGTTAATGTTCCTCCTCCTCCGGTAGTTAATGTTCCTCCTCCTCCTGTCGCTGAGGTTCCTCTTCCTCCTCCCCCTCAGCATCCTCAAGCTGACTTCGCAAAGACTTGCAAGGATTTCAAAGCAATGGGTGGCAAGAACTTTCAAGGCACTGAGACTTTTGTGGAGGCCAGAAATTGGTTGAAAGAGACCGAGGATTTATTTGCTATCTTTGGGTTAGACGATCAGAGGAAGATCTTGTTGGCGGTTTGGCTTATGAAGGATGAAGTCGCTTATTGGTGGGAAGTCACCAATGGTACTAGGCCTGTTGAGACTTGGGCCGATTTCAGGGCAAGGTTCGTGCTTAAGTTTCTATCTTCTGCTGAGGAGAATCTGCAAATGGAGAGGTTCATAACTTTGAAACAAGGAGATATGTCTGTCAAAGAATATATGAACAAGTTCAATCAGTTAGCTCGTTTTGGCTTGGATATGGTGAGTACTCCTCAGAAGAAGGCTCTTCGTTTTGCTAGAGGATTGAATGAGCCGTTGCAGGGATTAGCTATGTCACATATTCCCCATGGGGCCACGTTTGAGAGCTTGGTTGATATGGCGTTACTTCAGGGAGATGTCAAGAAAGAGGTCAAGATGAATGATACTCAAGCCAAGAAGACTGATTCCCAGTGGAAAGGAAATCAGGGTAATCCAAGTGGTCAGAGCAGTCAAGGCAATCAGAACAAGAACAAGAGTCAAGGCAACAAGGGGAACAACAACAAGGGCAATAACAACAAGGGGAAGTGCCATTATTGCGGTTCAGTTGGGCATCTTATTAAGGATTGTAAGAAGAGGAAAAGGAAGAATGGTGAATGCTTTTTCTGCGGTGAGACTGGACATTTCAGTAAGGATTGCCCGAAGAAGCAAGGGCAAGGCCAGGGTCAGACTCAGCGTGCTGGACCTTCAGGAGGGCAAGTTCATGCTCTCAATGCCGCTCCAGTACCCGATCGAGGTAGTATTTCTGTTGAGAGCCTTGTATATATTTCTGATTTTCCAGTTCGTACCTTGTTTGATTCTGGTGCATCGCATAGCTTTATTTCATCTGATCTAGTTGAAAGTTTGCACCTAAGTACTAGTCTAGTTAATGATCCCGTGTGTGTTTCAAATCCAATTAGGGGTTCCGCCCATTTGTCTATTATCTACGTGGATTTGAAAATCTCTATCTTTAGTGTAGAGCTCTCGTGTGATGCTTATATTCTCGGTTTCATGGGGTATGGGTTGATTTTGGGCATGGATCGATTGTCCAGTTTTGGAGCCATCCTTGATTTTTGAGCATAGGGTTGTGAGGCTCATGACTCGCCTCGGTAATACCCTAAAAATTTCTTGTAACCCTATGGGTCCCGTCACGTTGTGTTATCTTGAATCCCTCAACTCGTCTATCGATAGTTTGCAATCTATGAGGGTGGTCCGAGAATATCCTGGTATCTTAGGTGAAGTGAAGGGGTTACCCCTAAACGCGAGATAGATTTTCGCATTTATCTGGTTGATAATGCCAAGCCAGTTATGTGGCCGGTTAGGCACATAGTCCCGCGAGATGAGAGTTAAGAAAGCAAGTCAAGGAGTTGCTTGAGAAGAACTTCATACGATGAAGCATTTCCGAAGAGGGTGCTCTAGTAGTATTCGCTACTAATGTGGATAGTTCGCTTCGCCCGTGTGTTGATTATCGTGAGTAGAACAAGAGAATAGACAACCATTACCAAGGATCGATGATTTGTTTGATTAGCTTGTAGGAACATCTGCTTTCTCTTGATCTTGCTACTGGATTCCATCAGCTCAGAGTAGCTGAGGATAGTATAGACAAAACTGCGTTCAAAACTCCAGATGGATTCTTAGAATGGCTAGTCACGCCATTCGGTTTGACTAATGCACCCGCCTACTTCGTGGACTTGATGAGTAGGGTGCCTAGGGAGTTCCTGAACAAGTTTGTGGTAGTCTTTGTAGATGATATCCTGACTTTCTTAAAGAACGAGGAAGAACATGCTAGACATCTCAAGGGGGTGATGGATACGCTTAGAGCGCATCAGTTGAAAGCCAAGTCCTCCAAATGTCATTTTGGAGAAAAAGGAGATAGATTTCTTGGGCACATAGTTTCTAAGCAAGGCTTAGTGGTGGATCCTGCTAAAGTGGTCGCGGTTCAAGACCGGAAAGCTCCGACGAGGACAATTGAAGTAAGAAGCTTTCTCAGTTTAATTAGTCAGTTAGCGTCCCTTGAGATTAGACCTACCCTTCTGGATCAAGTAGGGACTTCACAGAAAGAAGACCTGCAGTTAGTCGAGATCATGGACAAGTTGATTCGAGGCGAGATGGTAAGTCACCTCGCTATAGATGACAAGGGATGGCTAAGACGCGATGAGAGAAAGAAGGTTCTTGAAGATGCACATCACCCGAGGAGGTGGCCAAGTTTGTCCCAAGGTGCATGTTGTGCCAACAGGTTAAAGGCCGAGTCATAGAAGCCCGGTGGGCTATTATATCCATTGGAGGTCCCCGCAATGGAAGAGGGAAAAGCGTCACGAAGGATTTCGTGGATGGACTGCCTAGATCAAGAAAGGGAATAAGAGCATGTGGGTCATAGTAGGTAGACTCACGAAGAGTGCTCATTTCACTCCGGTAAAGAGCGAAAGGACTGCATCATAACTAGCGACAGTTTACTTTCAAGAAATAAAGCGGTTGCACGGGGTTCCCTAAAGGATAGTTAGTAACCATGACTCAATTTTCACTAGCCAGTTTTGGAATAGTCTACGGGAAGTCATGGGCAAGCAACTGAATCTAAGTACGGCCTATCATTCGCAGATGGATGGTTCATTTCGTCCAAGCATGAGTTATAGAAAATCACGTTAGTAAGAGCAATTGGCAACGAGGGTTGGTATTTTCAAGAAAAGTTCTGCTGCGTGGAATACTTTATAGTAAGTAAACGAGATCCAGGATTCACTAATGAATTTTGGAGAGCTTGCATGAAACCATGAGGTCATAGTTATGTTTAAGCCAAGAATGATAGAAGAGTAAGTGAAAGAGGAAGACGAGAGGCGACAATGAAATGGGTTCCAACTCATATTGGGAAATAAGAGTTAAGAAGCCAAGAAATCATGAGGTAAAAGACGGTCAAAACATAGTGGAGTCAAGCTCAAGGAAACGTGACTTAGAAGACTGAAGGCTAGATACGTGCATCATATCTCTTTCTAAGAGTATATCCTTGATCCTTGTTTTCCGGTGGAACTTACTTGCATGTTATCTTTTACATATATCCTCTCGGTCCCGTTCTCGATCCCATTTCTGTTGAAAACTCCATAAGGGGGTGTGACTCATCAGTTAGTAATACATGTCAAGGTTTAAAGTGGTCCGTAAGGTTGACTAAACCTTTTGGGTTTTTTTAGAATATGGGTTGGGTTAGGAAGGGATTTCTTGTAATCCGAAAGGAGTATATCCTGCTTATCTTCCCGATCTCTTTGTAGCATATCTTTTGTTATCCATGTTTGTCTTGATTATCTAGTTTATCATGTTAATCTTGTCATGAGAACCTTAGGTAGAAACCCTTTGGATGAAACATGTGTTTGAAACATGTTATTCTTGATGTTTGCAAGTGGTTGCAAGTGTTTGCAAGTGGTTACTCGTGGATGCATTATACACATTAGGCACTAGATCGGCTCACACACTCCTCATATTGCATATGCATGAGTGTTTACGCTTATTCATGGATGAAAATTTTTGTGTTATCACATGGATGTTGCATATGGATGTATGTTATGTGCACACATATAGATGTTATACATTATGTTAGGAATTGCATACATATGGATTCATTTCACTAACATAATTTGCATTGATGATATTTGCATTAGATAAGTACATATACACACACCTTTGCATATGTTCATACAACATTTAGAATCTTGTAAGGACAATGATTGCTCGTGGATGATGTTTTGAGTAGATTGATGTTGGATGGTAGGATACGTTCTTCCTAACTTGAAGATTTCGGGGACGAAATCCTTTAAGGAGGGGAGAATGTAACAACCCGTATTTTCAATAACCTATTATAACGTAAATCGAGGCAGAATTTAATTTATAAATCTGAATCAAGGGAAACGGGCTATGCCATTGCGTGCGTCTCGGAAAAATACGCGAAATAGAGTCCGAGTTTTCGAAAATCGGAGTCCCTATGACCCGATTAAGGCCCAATGAAGTTTTCAGAAAATTTCATGTTCAAAACAGATTTCGAATTTCGGGTTCAAAATTCGAAAAACGGTCAAATTGGGCCAGGCGGGAAAATTCCCGCCAGAGCACCCAAGTCGACAGCCCTGTCGACTTGGGAGTCGACTTGGTTGGACCCAAGTCGACAGCCCTGTCGACTTGGCTGTCGACTTGGTTCAGCCGGGCAGTTTTGCCTGGTGCACCATTTTGGGGTTTTGGTTAGGTTTTGGGGCCAGATTCGGTTTTAAGGGCTGAGATTGGAATTAGGGTTTAATCCTAAGGTTGAAACTAATCCTAATCTCTATAAATAAGCCCCTAACCTAACACTAAATCATCATTATTCATTCAAGTAACTAAACTATGGCAAAATCATTCCTCTCATGGCCTCCACTCTCTTCATAAAATTCCTAAGTTATTTCTATGAGAGATTTTCCATGCATAAAAGTGTTTTCAAGCTTGTATGAGTGTCATTAGCTTGCATTCAAGTCAAGTTTCCATATTTACATCATAAAGCAAGAGTTTTGATCATTTTGGCTCAAGGGTTTTTCTATTGGAGCTTGCATTTTGGGTTTATTTGATTGCATAAGGGCTTTGTCTCAATCTATATATATTTTTGTGTCTTCATAAGCATTGTAAGCCCTTTTCTACTTTCATATTTAAACTCTAAAGTTAAATGAATGATGTAAGTTTGGTTGATCATTATGATATGCAAGTTTGCCATGATATGCAAGTTTGCTATGTCATGTTATGCAAGTTTGATATGTTATGCTATGCAAGTTTGCCATGTTATGATATGTAAGTTTATCATGTTATGTTATGCAAGTTTGCCATGTTATGATATGCAAGTTTATCATGTTATGTTATGCAAGTTTGATATGCAAGTTTGTCATATGATATGCAAGTTATGTTATGCAAGTTTGGGTTGATCATTTTGTTCATGTTATCATGTTATGCAAGCTTACCTTGAGTATATGAACATAAAGCTTCAAGCTTTATGCTAAAGGTTGCATTTTGGCAACATGTAAGTTATCATATCTCTTATGATAACTTGCATGTGAGGCTAAATGCGAACTTATGGCCATTTCTACATGTCATTTATCACCATGTATCACCAATATGCTAAGTTTGGTTTTATGCATGCTTTTGAGGCCTAAAAATGTAATATGCAAGTATATGAACATATGTACATTTCATATGCCACCATGTTAAACTTGTGGCTTCAACACCTATATGTCATGATTATGCCAAGTTCCCTCTTTCTATCCTTTATGCGCTATTGCGATTATGTAAGCGATGGGATTGCGTTTGGGGTTGGGTAAACTTAAAAGACATGAAAACATAAGATTGGGAATTTACCTATTAAGTTAGGTCTACCCATTGGGAATTTACCTATTAAGTTAGGTCTACCCAAATTCTTGAAAACTTGTAATATGTTTTGGAAACATGATGGACATGACACTTAGAAAATATAAGTGTGACCAACTCGAGGTTGGGTTGAGTTTGTAGCGTAAAACTACCCGGAACCGACCGGCTTAACTAGTTGCTACAAAAAATAGGACCCAATGTGAGAAGTTGGTCATGTTGTACCTTGAACCCGAGGTTAGACCAAGTTGTGGTGTAAAGCTACCCGGACCCGCCCGGCTTAACTAGTAACCACAACAAGGTCTAATGTGAGAGGTTAAGGCACATTAAATTAGTTAATGCCTCATGATTAGGGTTAAGTCATGGTCCACTTAATACTTAACCAATTTGGGCTTGGTAGATTAATCAGGGTTAAGTCGTGAACTCATCGTTACACTTAACCAAGTTAATCCATGATTAGTAAAAGGGTTAAACCGTACTTAACCCACTAGAAAATCCTAGCAATGGGGGTCCACTCCAGCAGTAATCCCAAGTTTGTATCATTAAGACCCTAGGGACTAGGCTAGGGTGGGGGCACGATTACTGGACTTGAGGTAAGTGACCAAAAACGACGGCAGAGTAGTACGCCGATGTAGTTCCGGACGGACTAGGGTCGTGCACGTAGTCCGTATTTGGAGAAGTCAAGCATGGGTACCAGTAGATCTAAGACTGTGCACTTATGTTTATGGTGTCCAGGGGTTGACACCCTAGGGCTTGATACACCCGACGGGAGACCCGGCACAGTCCGACTACAATTATGTTTGGGCCGTATTGACACCAACACGTGACGAGTTAGGCTTAGGGAGCCGATCGATTAGACCGTTTGGTTGGACCTCGTATTAGGGTCATTTCATGTTATTGGGTCAAAGCTTGGGCCAAGGGATCAATACGTGTTTATTCAAGTCATGTTAGTTTGCTAGTACACCTGTGGTGCAAAACCTTAAACCTGATTATGCGATGACACCTTTATCTATCATGCCAGTATGTAGTTATCCTTATGTTCATCCTTGCTTCTCATGCCAGTTAACTTTATCAGTTTACATTGATTGTAGTAGGGCTTACTCAGTCTTTTTGACTGACCTGTTTTTCTTTCGCCTCTTTTCTTCCGTTCCCCCCCCCCCCCCCCCCAGGTTCTCAGGGTGGGAATATTGGAGCTTAGCTTGGATTTCTGATCGCTTGCTTATGGGATTTTAGCTCATGTACGGTCTTGACACGAAGCTAGCTATGGTTATCACTTATTTTGGGGATAGTACTTATGTATTTCAATTTTTTTCAGAGATGTTGTTTTTATCTAGACTTGTGTATTTGGAAAGTTGACATCATGTTGTACCAGACTTGTTTTGAAATAGTTTGAAATCTTCCGCTGTTTTACTTATCTTATTTACTCTGTTTACATATATACATATGTTCTTGTTCTGCCTTGATATATCATTATGCATGTTTACCTGATTCAAACGCCCCTCCAAAGTCAGAGTGCTTGCAAGAGACTCCTTGGCGGAGGTGGGGTGTTACACATTTTCTATTGGTTAAATGACATGGCTATTCATATGAGCTTTTAATTACATCCTAAGGCCCTAGTTGCTCTAACCTCCCTGTAAATAAACCCTTATACCCAACCCTAAAACTCACAACTTGGCGGCTACGCTGAAGGTTTGCCATGGCTTCTTCTTCCTCTTCTCTCTCTCTCTCTCTCTCTTCTCAAAATCTCTTCTTAAAATAAAAAGACAAAACTAGGATCCCTCTCAAAATAAAAGAAAAGAGTTCAGATGCCTAGAATTACGCTGCATGAAAAAGGAGAGAAAGGCCATGAGTGCAAAAATCAGAATTGGGCGAGCATACACTGTGAGTGGGGTTTAAATTACCCTTATGAATAATTGTATGCATATCGTTTAGCAATTCCCCAAATTAAAATGTTTAATTCAATTACAATCTTATAGCTTTTACTTTTTGCCTATTCTGTTCTTCTTCCTATTCCTTTATATTTTTATAGACTAGGCTAACTTCGAGCCTAGTCCAGATCTCGTTGAAAGGCATACGTACGAACAATATTGTAATAGTGGAAGGATATTTGGGAAGTTGAAACAACTTGCATGATGAATTTTGGGCAAAACTTGTGATTGGGGAATTGTTGTATAACTTATAAAATACCGGAAATTGGGAATGTTGATAATTTGGCACATAACGGTAGATATTAATTTGGGACATAAATGAAAATATGTGCAAACTAATTTGGAACAATTAGGCATGTTTGGAATAAAGATTATGGAAAAGGGGAAAAAGGTTGATATAGGCATAAATCAATTTGGACATAATTGTGTATAAATTAGATTATTGGCATAAGTTGGATTGGGCATAATTGGAAATAATTTGTATACGTGAAGTTTAGTATAAACTGTTAATGACAATGAATGCAAATTAAGTTGGGTGTAATCTGGCATAACATGTATACATATGATTATAGGTCTAATCTAGATAAAAATTATAAACATAATTTAGGTTGGAAATTATGGGTATATATTATAATCCAATGTTTGAAATTGGAGACATGAATTAAGAAAGTAAGTTCAGTTATTATTCAGATTTGAACACATAATAGAAAACATGACTATAATGAATCGAATCTAGAACTATGCCTAATTGTAATGATAACCAATTCTGATTCATTCTTATGCTTTTGTCAAATATGAGATTACTTATGCTGGTGATACTGATTATAAGCGATCAAAATAGCGGCGGGTGGTGCGTCAGTGTAGGTTCCGATGGAGTACGGACGTGCACATACTTCGGAGTGGAAAAATCAAGCACTGGGCATCAGTAGTTATACACTGTGCATCTTGAATTGTGTCGGGTTGCCATCATAGGGATTGATACACCTTATGGTGGGACCAGCACAGGTATCTAGAAACAAGCGGGGCTGAATGCACAAGTAATAAATACATGCGAGTAGAAGCCGATCGATAAATGGATCATTTTATTATGAACACATGAGGCTAGTTGAAACAATTGTTAGTAGATGCAGAGAAATAGAAATGAGTGTGATAGCATATTCTGTTTATCTTGCCTTACCTTGTCTTATGTTATCTTGTTACTGTGGTATTACAAAGGGGACCGCGCGAGTGGGGTACCACGGGGTGTACCTCAGTTTGGGGGTAGCTAAATATACATTATATTAGGTTAATCTACTAGGGAGTAGATGGGTGCGACGTGTGTGTGAAAGCCTTCAGTGCTTATAATACAAATAACCTAATAGATGAGAAAATTTAATTGAACGGTATATGTAGGATTATTCAAAAAGTGTAGTTTAAATTCATTCACACAGAACTTATGTTCTGACACCCTCCTCATAACATTCGCAGGTTAGGTTCTTGACAGAGACTGTATAGCTTTGGATACTGGTTTAACAGTATTATTATCAAGGTAAAGCTATGTTTTAACAACATTATATTTTATTCCTTCCGCTGTGAGATGTTTTCCGAACTCTGACATGTTTTATGTCTCTGTCTTTTCTGCAGGATACTAAAGCAAACCAACTCGGGTTTCGATGGATTGGATTTTTGAAGGAAAAAAATCGTCTGCTGGAACGCGGGTTGTTACAGATGTACACCCAAGACGAGGTAGTAAGTGGTGATCGTCCAGACGTACTTGTTGATCGACCGGATATACGAGGGCCTCTCTCCTGTATTGGACATATGGGACGAGGAATAAGGTGCCTCCGGTTTCGTTCAGACCCAGAATGGACTTGCTAATGGATGACGTGTTTGACATTGATTCCTTTATATTGTATTTGTTGATCTCTGCTAAACATATTTCTGTTTGGTGGCGGAGAATTTATTCTCTTGCTTAACACCCTTCTCTGAGACATACAAGCTTAGAGGTTATATATTGGTGGAAATCAGTGGGACGGTATGGATTGACATTGTGGCATGATGAGATGAAAATGATCAAGGCTTTTGCTAAAAACCAGAGTCTTTTGGTTGATGATCAAAGCACAACTTTAACTAGCATAGTTTTATGTAGCGTTAATTCGCGAGTCTCACACCCCGGTATGAACCAAAAACGCGATATTGACTGCATGGAAATGGACATATGTTAGTTCTAGCTACGAGTAACGTCATGGTATGGAGCCCAAACTGTTTACTTATGTGGATGTTGCATATTATTTGATGGAAAGCGAGGTACCTCGGAATTCGGGCTGATTGAAAGACTCGGATATGATTTGAGTCCCTAGTGGCTCTAGAGTGGTCGACATTACTGACCCATTTTGGAGGTTCGATAGAACCGACTTACATATAGTTTATGGTATAACTAATCATCGACGGATGACCGGCCATGAAGATCCAAGGGGTTTCACTATGGGGGATCCTGAGGCATTTGCTAGACTGTCTCGAAATCGGTAAGGAAGATCCCTTGCCTCGGTTCATAAATGGAAACCCAATTTCCAATACGCGATTTTACGATTTTAGTTGTAAGCCTATATGGCAACATAATATAATGGTACCTACGCCGCCTATGATTGATACATTTATATTTGAAGTTGATTTCGTCACTTATAGTAATAATAAAAGATGAAATTTCGCGTATCAAGCAAATTTTGCTATTATAAGGGAAAACTATATCCTCGACTGCGCTCATTGTGTGATGGGACCAGAGTCTTATAATAGCTTCGTTTTTCTATTTAGCATTGCGCTATTTGTTTTATGCATTGGTATTCATAGGAGATAAACCCGTTCCGTGTTATACGGCGTGGTCCCGTGATTTACCTAACTCTAAAATCAAGCTAATAATTGTTTTAGTTCTCACACCAGTCCCATGACTGACTTGGAGTTTATTGTTTCTACCTAAACTCTGGGTGCCCCTATTTTCCACACGGGCAGCTAGTAGTTTTTGTATTTGCAGATATTATTTTCACAGGATCTTGGATTTACAGGTGAAGCTATATTCGGAAAGCTCTGTATCCTTGTATTTCTTTCGGTTATGTTATGTATTATTTTTCCACTGCTTTGTAATTTAAATCTCTGATATTTTTCTTTCGTGTTCTCAACTCAATCTGGGCTTTCCCGTAAGGGGAAGCATGGGTCTAGAGTACTCATTATGATGTCATGATGGTTCGAACTCATGACCTATAGAAACTCTTTTCAAAATGGCAAACCTTTAAATGCTTGAGGTGTAGGTCCTTGTCTTAATCGAAACAGAGTTTTGTATATTGGAACTAGGTCGGCACATAATGGAATTTGTAAGTGAATTTCAATATTTTACCATACCAAGCCAATGAAGTCTAATTTATCAAGAAAAACTCAAAACTTTATTTAAATAAAATCTTCCATTTATTTAAATTTTATAATATAATTTAATTTAGTTTAATTTATGTTATATTATGTATATATGTGTGTATCGTATACACATATATACGCGTGTATATATGTAACATATCAATTCGTGCAAAGTATAACATGCATGTGTACAGATGCTTAGATTTACTTCAAACGGACACATTAGCTCATCCAATATGCAAAAGTAAGTTATATAAATATATACTTATATATATCTACTTTTATATATATATATATATATATAATGCTGCAAAATTATATTTATTTATTTAGTTATACATAAATATAAGTTTTGTTTTTTTATAATTTCAATAAATACGTAAATATAAACATAAAACATTAAAAATATATTTATAATTATATAAGTTAACATAGATTTTAAAATATATTCATTAATTTTTTTAACTATAATTGTATATGTTAATTACTTATATATGTATGTATGATAATATATATATATATATACAAATAAATTTTATTATAATTTATATTAAATACTATATAGCTAAAGCGTTTAGCAGTTTTATGACGGAGTTATAGTGGAAAATAATGGAGGTGCAAAATTTATTTAGGCATAAAACCAAATATTAAAAAAAAACATTCTTGCATAATTTGTGTAGGAAAAGAAAATACTTTTTAATGTTATATGATAAAACTAAAGAATATCATTTATTTATGCGAAATATATTAAGTGAATACAGTAAATTTCTGACTTATATCGAGTGTTCATGCTTTAAAATAAGGTTTTACGCTAACTTTATTACTTTTTCAAAAAGAACTAATCAAATCAACGTTTACACTAATGTTACTAAAATGGGTTCTAAAAAGCCTTGATTTAGCTGATGTAGTGGAAAATAGTGAATCTCAAAGCAGGACCTATTGTTTAATAGTACTAAAATAAAATAACATGGCAACAGAAAAGTGTTATAAGTTAAAGCGGAGAACTTGCGGGGTTTCAACTGCACAGATCTAAGATATAAATACTAAGTCACGCGCATGACTCATTTTATTAATTTTTTATTTTGAATATATACATACATACATATATATATATCAATAAAATTGTCAAGAATATAAAAATTATATTTTGAAACTGAAATGTCAAATTTAAATTTCTAATAAGAAAATATATGAAATTTATGATTTGAATACGATTGATAATTTAAAATAATTAAACAATCCTATTTTTAATTTTTAATTTAAATATAAATATTTAGAAATATGAAAAAACAATTGGGCAAAGCCGTCTTTAAAGTGACCGCATACACTTATTATTATAACAAAAAATAATAACAATAATACAAGAGATTGGCAGATATATCCAACCTACTATATTCGATTTTTGAGGATGACCATCCACCGCATATGTTTTGTATAATGGACCATCCACAGTATCCTATCGAGATTACAGAACCAGAGCAAGAAATTTTTAATATTCAAACGATGGCATAAATATATTAATATAATTTTATGAAACATAAAACATAAAATACGTATATGTTTTTATAGAATTATTGTATGATCAAATGATTCAAATATTATTTAAAAATAATGTTAAAATATAAAAAATATTTACTTCCTTTGAAAAAAGTTATGCTTATTAAACATTAGTTATAAAATTAGATTTCCATAATTTACATAAGAATAAAGAGGCATGTAAATTCATAAACTATGCATATATAAATACATATATGTATACACTAAATTATATAAAAATGATTTTTAGATAGAGTCATGCTACACGTAGATGTTTTAACATATTTTTTTTATAAAAAACATGTATACACATATATACGAACAATAAAAAAATTGTTGTGACAATATATTTATATGTCGGAATCATCACCTAACTAAAAATATAACATATGAAATAAACAATATATTTGTAAATTGATATTTATGAACTTACTGGGAGTATACACCATAGCTATAGCTTGTATTCACATCTTGAAGCAGTGAGATTTGATTATCGAACCGATTTCTGATCCAAAAGAGTGCTAGTCTTTGAGTCATTGACCACCAACTTATTACGTAACGACCGTCTTAACAAAGCTCCCCCTCCTCCTGCATAGGGCGCACGCAAATGCGTTAGCACACACATCCTTATAACAAAAGAAATCTCTGATGTTACATGTTTACCAACTCATATTTGTAATCCATTCCTTCAGTATATTTCATGATGTGGGATTATCTATTCAAACCGCCATTCATACCTTAACAACATGTGAGGCAATCCTAACAGTCTCCCCCTTGACTCACATCATACGAGTATCTTTTGAGGGCACTGTCTTGCCTGTATGGCTTAGTCTGTAACCTTTAGCTTTGATACCACTGTTATGTAACGACGATCGAAACAAAGTCACCCTTCTGCTGCATAGGTCACACGCATGAGTTGGCACACACATCCTTGTAACAAAAGGAATCCCTGATGTAACGTGCCTATCAACTCATATTTATACTTCATTCCTTCAATTTATTTCGTGATGCATGACTATCTGTCCAAACCGTCATTCCTACCTTAACAATATGAACGACAATCCTAACACAACTATCGGATCACTTGATTTCCTCTTGAATTGATGGAGGATCGATACTACAGAGCTTGTGCAAAAACGAATAAGATTGGAAACTCAAAAGTTCCATAACAAATGAAGGAAGATATGCTTAAATGGAAGAGAATTAAGAGATATTTTACGATCGAGATCATTCTCACCAATTCTCTTCCGTCTTGGCATCTATATCAATGTCCCTATAACAACATTACATGCCTACGTATTACCTTTTTTGTGGTCAAACAAATTAACCCCCTTTAAGGGCCTATCATTGATGGTCCGAAGAAATATTTTGCATCTAAATCTAATTTAAATGCTTGTATTGTAAATAACAGGTTTGTTTATTTAAGTTCAAATTATTCTTAGACCCAAATTCACAAAAGAAATGATTAAGTTTGTGTCATTCAAATGCACTTTTGCCTCATGAAATGAATTTGGAAATGCTTCATAATTAGTTTTTTTTCCTCATTTCTTTTTGAATGAGTAAGACATTTTCCTTAGTTGAATAAAAGGAGTATCTTTATTTAATTATCTCATAAGAAATTGTGCATCGTATATATCGATTAATATATTTATATCTTTTTGCATATATTTAATATTTGTTTTAAAAAATCAAAATTAAATTTATAAATAATATTTCACAAATATTAATTAACTTTGTTAATCTATAACACCAATTAATTAAATCGTTTGGTTAAAGAAGAATTCATCATTTCAATTGTATGACTTGTTACGTGTAAATTTAGTTAGTGATTAATATTGAACTATTCGAATATTAAGATTCGTACATCACTTAGCATGTAAAGGAACATTTCCGTCAAAATTACCGCTTACTTAATGTTAGCCAAATTCATGGTTAACAACCCAAAACGATGTATTTTAATAGATTCCTTTTCTTGGGAAAGGATTATACTAAACTTGAAGATTGTTTCTATAAATTAATAGCTTTTGTCAAGAGCTTTTGGTGACTCCCGAAAGTGATTTCTTGTAGAAATTAAGATAATGATATAATATTGATAGATCAAGGGACTGAAGACCACTGAATGATAGCTTGAGTTTCTCGTAGAATGTGTCGGCTGACTTTAATATATTGGTCTTGGTACGGACCATCCGGTTAGGCTTTTAGCCTTCGCTATAGTGATCTTAAGTTCTAGTGGTAAGTAGTTAGGTAGATATCTTAGACATCCTTTCGATAGGATGGGCAAAGGGTCTTTCGGTCTTACGAAAGGGAATGTTGGGTTTCTATGAACTTAGGTCAAGCTGTAAGGTTAGATCGATCTAATCGCAACCAATTATAAACAAACTTAACACATTAAAATTCAATGATCTATGTAAAATTTAGTAAATAAAAGATTCATACCAATTTTAGAGTTTTCTGGATCCACGCACTTTGATTGTATCTGAATCGAAAGCTAGAGAGATCGCCCTGCCTCTACTAAGTCCACGAGCACTAGTCTCTTCCATCGTCAAACGATTTGAGGAGTAAAAAGATCGGTACTAGTCGAATCGCATGCCAGTCGCCATTTTTATTTCATTAGATTTTTCTCTGAGATATAATCTCTCGCAGGTTACCAATAATAAGGGTTATCCCTCTTTTATAAACCGAACGAAATAATAGGGGTCGATTTATACATGACGTACCATTTCAAATTAAATAACAAATCAACACGTTTGATTTATATATATATATATATATATATATATTATTTATTTGAAATGGTCCTCTTCTTTCAAACGCTCTGATGTGTGACCTCATAGGTTATTATAACGTTGGCAATGATTTTCAGTCGCATTTAAAATCATAAATAGTGATTGGCATCTAGTAATACGTTGCAGCTACCCAAGTTATAATAAGATCAATGATTCGATATAACCTTTCTGTGATCAATGTATCAATGTAATATAATCCTTTTAGCCAATATATCTAGAGTTAAATTCGAGGCATGGAACGTGTCATCCTCTTTATAACTTAATCCTTTTATCTTGATCGATGAGTAGACTATATAAAACAAATCAATATTTGAGCATGGCCATGGATTTCATAGTCTCACTCAATCAAGAGGCCATGGATATCACTACAAATATTGTAGGGTTAAATTCCATCTAGACCATTCATAATTTTCATTCGATTCGAGATGTATCCAATAATCACCTTTATCGTCTACTCGGTTAAAAGTAACTTTTGATGATATCATAACACAAATATCCTCGAATATAATTATAATGATTTTCAGGTTTGAGAACCATTACATCATTGTCATTATGAGAATAACTTATGATACTGTTAATTATATTCCATGTAGTTTTCTCATAGCGGGTCAGTCCAATACACTTTTCTCCAATACGTATTTATGTCTTGACATTAATATCACGTATATTAATGAACAATAAGATGTGATCATTAGGCAATCAACATATTAATCTCAATGTTTTATTGTTGTCCTATGTAAACAATAAAACTTGACTTGGGACATTTAAGAATTATAATACTTAATACATTATATAATCTCCAATTCAAGTCACTTACTTGAATTATATAATTCCGTATTATCATTCTAAGTACTTATATAATGTTAATATTTATATTACGTAGTAAATATAACATAACAGAATACCTTTATTTCAAATAAAATAATAACATCAATAGTGTTATTAATCACATCAAATGGATTGCCTCTAGGGCATAAACTATAACAATCTCCCATTTCACTAGAGTCAACCATTCATGTATCGTATACCAATGAAACTATTGTGACTATTAAACTTTTGATGGGACATAGTTTAAATTAGTAGGTCTGCAGCATTACAATCTTTTGCAACTTTGCAGATATGTTTATTTCCTCTGTGAACAACTTCACTTAAGAAATTATATTTCTTAAATATATGTTTGGATCAATAATGAGTTCAAGGTTTTAGGCTTAAGCTGTAACAACCCGGAAATGCGAGCCAATTTAAAAATTTTATTTTGGCAATTTTAGAGAATTTTGAATATTTAAAATGATTTATTTTAAATAATAATGACGAAAATTTATTTTGAATGGAAATCGAACGTATATATTTATATACGTCGTCGTTAGAATATAAATAATTATATATAATTATAAAAGGAATTGAAAATGGTGCGGTAGTTCGATAATTCGATTTCAAATTTCAAATGAATGTACCGGGTGCAAAATAAACTGGATTTTGGCAAAACAAAAAATATTAGAATCTAATTGAGAATATCTTTCCAACGAATCCGAAAAATTGAAATTTCATAGCGGGAATCAAAAGTTATGTCCAATTGAAAATTCAGAATAGTCGCTATGGAATTCTGGCCCTTAAAAATAGCCATTTTGCAAACGACCTCGGATTTCGACGAAGCCACTTTTGTTGGATCCGTGATGTCAAGTTATTGCTAGGTTTCAAAATTCGTAATTTTTCAAATCAATATGTGAGTGTGGCAAAGGAAAACGCGTTTGACCAGTTTTAGTTGATTTTAATCGACTGGAAAATGGCCATTTTTCAAACGGTCTCAGAATTCGACGAAATTAGTTTGGTTAGGACCGTATCGTCAATACGCAGCTAGAAAATATTTTTTTGGAATTTTTAGGGTTCGTATGTGGCCCTAGTAAAATGAAATGTGCGTTCAACTTCAATATATAGAGTTATATGTTAAATTTGACGAAAACTGATCGAAACGATCGAATCAGCCTACGATACATATCACGTTGTGTTCGGAATGGGGGTAATTAGTTATGGACGACAGGCGGTGGGTCTTGTTTCGAGGTCGAAAATAAAAGTTGCTTTTTGGAATTAAATAAAATAAAATAAAACCTCTCTCTCCTCTACCCCTTACTTCCTCTCAGGCCCCCCTCCTTTTCATTCGCAGATCGAAAAAGAAAAAAAAGAACGCGATCCACGATCCATCGCACTCCCCCTGGTGGCGCCGACCAACGCCGATTCCCCCACCCCCTAGTCTGCTCCCCTCTCTTCCTCCCCTTCTCTCTCTCCTCGGCCACCGATGCAAACCCTAACCCGTTCGAGCCTCCCCCAATCAGCCCCACATCGCCTGAACCGCCCTGAGCCCCCCTTTGCTGACCGATGCGCATCACTGACACCCCCTCGGCCCCTCGGGCCTCCTCTCCGACCAATGGTGCGTTTCTTTTTATTTATTTACTTTAAAATTTGTTTAAATTCTTGTTTTTTTATGTAAATAACATTGTGATCTTGCTAGGGTAAATCGGGCTTTTATTTAAATAAAAAGACTTGATTTTTAGGATTATATTTTTTGGATAAATAAAAGGGGTTAGTTTTATTTTTAAAATATGAAAAGGACAGGTTTTTATATGATAGAAAGTTAAGATTTTTGAACATAGAAAGTTAAGATTTTTAATGTAGAAAAGACGATATTTTTAAATTAGAAAAGATATGATTTTTACGAATATAAAATTATAATTTTTATAATATAGAAAGGTTAATTTTCATATGGAGAACTTAGATTTTTGTTAAAGAAAACAAATTAGATTTTTCTATAAAAAGAAAATAGATTTTTCTATGAAATGACAATACGATTTTTACGAATATAAAAATATAATTTTTATATTATAGAAAGATTAAAAATATAATTTTTATATAGAGAATAGCGTGATAAAAATATAATCTTTATTATAGGAACACCGGTGTAAAAATAGAATTTTTATCTATATAGTAGCGTTGTGAAAATAGAATTTTTATCTATATAGTAGCGGTATAAAAATAGGATTTTTATATACATAGCAACAATATAAAAATGTGACTTTTATATATGTAGTGGCTATGGGCAACGAAATTGACAAAGCAAGCACGGCGAAGATCGCTTACATAAGAAGAGTCATGGTGTATTGGTTTAGCTAGTCGGTGAGAATCTCTAACTTTAAAATTTCTTTTCTAGTTTAAATTATATACTAGGATGAAGACGGTGCTTAGTAGCACCCGACATCCGTCGTCCACAGACCATGGATGGCTTGTATGTTTGATTGTTTGTTGTGGTGAAAATTGATTGTGTGGTGTGAAAGGAAATAAAATATTTATACAGTTAAAAATATTTTATCGTTAAAAATATAATTTTTAACGGGAATGTGAATAAATAAATATTCATTTAAAAACCGGACGGTTTGTTTATGTACACCTATTTGAAGGATATTGATTGGGATGATAAATTTTACACATCGCCCAACTGCACAAATAATATTTAGTGTTTGTTGATTTGAAACCCCACACAGGTGTTGGGATGATATTTGGCGTACATTAATCCCAATTATTTAATTGTATGTCGATCGATTGGTCGACAGGCTGTGTAAGCGTTAATTATTTATATTTGATGCTTATGCAGTTGTGTGGTGCACTTTGGATGATGGTCGATTGTTTATCGTTGTTATTATATACATGTGTTGCATGGAATCCATATAGTTAACGTTATATGGTAATTGATTGGGACTCATTCCAATTGGGAAAATAAAGAACACTATAAAATAAAGGCTCATGTATTGAGAATGTTCATGTGTTGAAACTATTCATGTGTTGAGTAAAATATTTTAACAATAAAATTTACATCTTTATCATATTTAAGATTAGAAACTACTTTACGGTTGGAATCTGATTAAAAATCAAACGATAGATACCATAATTTTATAAAATTTATTACATAACAAGAATAGTCATGTGTTGACAGTACTCATGTGTTGAGATTAGTCATGTGTTGAAAGAAATACAGATTCATGTGTTGAATAGAATAAATATTCATTTGTTGAATAGAATAACGAAGTTATTAAAATTTATAAAGCCGTGTTGATTAGAGTTGCGCTATTTTGACGTGAACGATATTTATATCGATTATATTCATTTTTATAATGAATATAGAAAAGGAAGTGATATTAAACTATAACGTTTTGAAAATATTATCATTTATATAGTAATGATATGAAATATTCAATTTTGATTTGAAATTGAATATGAAGTGGAAATCGTTTCGAAAACGAATTTAAAACGATTTATAAAATACGTTTTAAAAGGAAATCGGCGAAATATATAATATATATATATGTTATATATATAATGGCCTGAATAGAACGCGCCGCGCCGCGGCAGTTCGTGAATTTCGACCATTGACTTCGAATCGACATTACGGGAGATCCGACCGTCGGATTCTCCTGAAACTGGAACCATTGGGTTCGTATCGAGAAGAGATTTCCAATGAATATTAGAAATTTGAAATCTAACGGTTGGATTTGTAATTATGTCCAAATAAAATTTGGAAAAGGTCGTTGTAAGTGCAGTTCGATGGCCGTTGATGGAAATCGACTGTACGGGCCTTGATAAAATTATTAAAAGTACCAATAATTCATGTAAAATCATAAGAAATGATTTAAAAAGAACTGGGGTGAAAATCTCCATATTTGAAAAGATAAAAATAGATTTTTATCGAAATGAACTAGTTTTGAACTAGAATTAAAATCAATTTATTTTAGAAATAAATAAATTCAATTTAGAAGTGGTTTTAAAAATAATCAGAATTTCCAATACGTGAATTGGGATGGATTTGAATCGAAATTATCTTCGGAATATTTCGATGTTGGATTTCGTGATTATACAGATATTGTTTTGGGAATTTGAAAGATATATTTATATCGTTATTTCCAATACGATATTTGTTGGTCGTAGAATTTGATATTGAATATAAGCCGATATATTTTCTATTCAGAGCCTTGTATTTAATATCAAATGTGATTTGTGTTTGTCGCGAATGGTGTCTTCATTAACACTGTTCTTAAACCCAGTTGAGAAAAAGATTAAATCTTTCTATTTAGATTAAATGAAGTGTACCAATTAAATAATATTAATTGGAATTGAATTTAAATTGGTTCTTGGGTTTATCGTGAGCGGTGTTTTGAATAACACCTGTTCTTTAACCCGATTAACAATAGAATGTGATTTTGGGTTTATCGTGAACCGTGTTTTAGATGACATTGGTTCTTTAACCCAGTTAAATTCAGGATATTGATTTTTGGGAAGATTAAAAATAAATGGAGTTTTAATGAATCTTTAATTAGATTGAAAGTGAATTGATTATTTAAATTATCAAATCTGAAGGCTGATCAAGATTGGAGTACCACCAGTTTTGCTCCAAAGCGATAGTTAAATCTTTAATTAGATTTGAACGTGAAATGGTAATTAATTTTACCGATAGCACCGTGGTGTTAGATATGAAGTATGACCAGTTTTACTTCATGGGATGAATAGGTTGGGATTGGGAAATAAAATAAATAATTACTTCGGTGTGGTTCGCTAATCCCGACTAGTTTGGCAAACCATAATATGGTTTGAAATGATATCCAAAGAAAGATTAAAGAATAAATTTAGAAGAATTTATCTTTGATAAAATTAATGGGAACCTTTCCCTAAGAATGATAAATTTTGAATAAAAGAATATTATGAATTGGAATGAGGTGTATGTTATGTTTGTGTAACACATGTTTATTATATACGCGGGTTATTCGGAAAGGTCGGGTTATACCCATTCTGAATAACCGATTCGACGATGTGTCGAAGATGAAGACGGTGGTTGAAGACTTGAAGTCTTCACATCGTTTGGGTGATTGCTGATGATCTTGATTGGTCTGTACACCCAAGATGAGAGAATCAGTTGGTGATCGTCCAGACGTACTTGGAGATCGATGGATATGCGAGGAAAGTGCCTCCGGTTTCGTTCAGACCTAGAATGAACTTGTAAATGGACTGTGTGTCCGACATTGGATTTTATCCTGTGCTGATTAATCTCTATTAAATATACATCTGTTTGGCGGCGGAGAATTTATTCTCTTGCTTAACGCCCTTCTCTAAGACATACGAGCTCAGAGGTTGTATATCGACGGACATCAGTCGCATGGGGTGAATTGCCTGTATGGCACGCCTAAGTGGCAAATGATCAAGGCTTCTGTTGAAAAGCAAAGTCTTGTGGTAGATGATCAAAGCACAGCCTATGTGGCATAACTTTGTGTATAGCGTGAATTCGCGAGCCTCACACCTCGGTATTAGTCAAAAACAGGATACAGACCGTTGGGAGAACACGACGTTTCTTTCTAGCTAGTAGTGGTGTCAGTGCCTAAACTGGCTGACATTTATATATACTTTTCACCTGTGTGGTTGTTGGAATGCGAGGCGCCTAGGATATAGGTCTGTTAGGACCGGGAAATGAGTGATCAGGAATAACTAATCCTCCAAAGTTAGGTAAGGACCGGCCCAACCGATTCCAAGGATCATAGTGGGGTCCTGAGACATTTGGTAGAGTGTCTCGAACGGAGAGGAGCTTGCCCCTTGCCTCGACTCATGACGGAAATCCAATTCCCAATACGTGATATTGCGGTTTTATTTGTAGAACCTAGTATGGCGACATAGTGGTATGGGTCATTCATGCCGCCTAGGATTGATATTTATGATTGAAATTGTTTTGAAACTGTACACTTATTATAGTATCAAATAATGTGTTTTTAACGTATCAAGCATGCTTTGGCTATTATAAGGTAAAAACCCTATCCTCCGGCTTGCGTTGCATTATGTGATGGGATCAGGGTCTTATAACAGCTTCATTTTTCTTTATTTAGCATTGCACTGTTTGTTTATGCACCGGTATTCTTGGGAGGAAACCCATTCCGTGAGATACGGCGTGGACCCTTGATTTACCGAACTTTAAAATAAAGATTAATAACTGTTTTAGTTCTCACACCAGTCACATGACTGACCTGGAGTTTATTGTTTTAACCTAAACTCTGGGTGCCTCTATTTTCCACACGGGCAGCTAGTAGTTTTGGTTTTGCAGATTTATATTCACAGGATCCTGATTTACAGCTAGAACGATGCTCGGAAAGCTCTGTATCCGTGCATTACTTCTAGTTGTGTTTTTGTATTATTTTCCGCTGCGATGTATTTAAATGTAATTTAAATCTATGATATTTTCTGTGTATATTTATTCATACTCTGTATATTCTTGTATTCCGATGGAATTGTTGTAATAAACGATGAAATGTTCTTCCGTCGCGTTCTTTTGTGTGTTGTACTCAACGCAATCTAGGCTTTCCTTCACGGGGAAGTTCGGGTTGTGTCAGTTTAGCATCAGAGCTCGAGGACAAGGCACATTAGAACCGAATGAAAGAATTCATCATATATTGGATTAGTAATATCCAATAAGAATTACTCGTTAGAGATAGGATCAATAGTATCCTAGAACGTCTGTGAAGAGTATATTTTTCAAATGAAAACAAATTTCTTTTTGAAATTTAAACCATTTTAAACGTATTTGAATATTTATTTATTTTGAATTTGGACAATCGAGTATATAAAGATTTCGCGTATACGCGTCATGAACTTATATTCGAAGTTTTAATATACTAGATAGATATAGGATCACACTCTAGTTGCCCGGGGATGGTTCTGATAATGCTGCAGCGTTATTAGTATTTATTTTCGAGTGTCGAAAGTGAGATGTCTATATATTTCCATTAGACTGGTGTGAGAACCAAAATTAGATAGGATTATTTGTTGTGAATTGGCATCAAAAACATGATTTTCTGTATATATATATATATATATAATTATGAATTTGAAAAGCTAATTCACTAATTGATTGATGGTTGTGTTGTTCGTTTATTTGTTTGATAATTTTGAACCATTTAGCCTAATTAAACCGAATATTGAACTGTATTGAAAAATGATTACAATTGCATGCATATACATGTACTTACATTGAACAGGTCATAGCAAGGAGGCTAAAGCAGAAGAATAAAATTGTTTGCCCGACAAATAGGTACATGTTTACCATAATTTACTGTTTTGTTTGGGTGATGATGATTTTATGAGCCGATTAGCTAGCCGCTTGGCTTTTTCTTTTTCTTTTTGATTGAAGAAGGCCATGGGAGGCTATATGAAATATCACGAAGTCCCCGGTGCAGGGGAGGTTATGGCGAAATTTTTCGAAAATTTAGGGTGTTAGCCAAATTTTTGAAAATTTTGAAAGGTTCTTGGAAACTGAAAAGTTGAAGAACTTAAGCCGTAATGAAAATATTGGAAGTTGAGTCGATTTGTTAAACAACTTTCGGCTTCGTTCCTTTTCGAGGACGAAAAGTTTTAAGTGGGGGAGATTGTAACAACCCGGAAATGCGAGCCAATTTAAAAATTTTATTTTGGCAATTTTAGAGAATTTTGAATATTTAAAATGATTTATTTTAAATAATAATGACGAAAATTTATTTTGGATGGAAATCGAACGTATATATTTATATACGTCGTCGTTAGAATATAAATAATTATATATAATTATAAAAGGAATTGAAAATGGCGCGGTAGCTCGATAATTCGATTTCAAATTTCAAATGAATGTACCCTGCAAAATAAGCCGGATTTTGGCGAAACCAAAAGTTTTTGAATCTAATTGAGAATATCTTTCCAATGAATCCGACAAATTGAAATTTCATAGCGGGAATCAAAAGTTATGTCCAGTTGAAAATTCAGAATAGTCGTTATGGAATTTTGGCCCTAAAAAATAGCCATTTTGCAAACGACCTCGGATTTCGATGAAACCACTTTTGTTGGATCCGCGATGTCAAGTTATTGCTAGGTTTCAAAATTCGTAATTTTTCGAATCAATATGTGAGCGTGGCGATGGAAAACGCGTTTGACCAGTTTTAGTTGATTTTAATTGACTGGAAAATGGCCATTTTTCAAACGGTCTCAGAATTCGACGAAATTAGTTTTATTAGGACCGTATTGTCAATACGAAGCTAGAAAATATTTTTCTGGAATTTTTAGGGTTCGTATGTGGCCCCAGTAAAATGAAATGTGTGTTCAAATACAATATATAGAGTTATGTGTTGAATTTGACGAAAACTGATCGAAACGATCGAATCAGCCTATGATACATATCCCATTGTGTTCGGAATGGGGGTGATTAGCTATGGACGACAGGCGGTGGGTCTTGTTTCAAGGTCGAAAATAAAATTTGTTTTTTGGAATAAAATAAAATAAAACCTCTTTCTCCTCTACCCCTTACTTCCTCTCAGGCCCCCCCTCCTTTTCATTCGCAGATCGGGAAAAGAAAAAAAAGAACGCAATCCACGATCCATCCCCCCCCCCCCGGTGGCGCCGACCACCGCCGATTCTCCCCTCCCCCCACCACCCCCCCCCCCCCCCCCAGTCTGCTCCCCTCTCTTCCTCCCCTTCTCTCTCTCCTCGGCCATCGATGCAAACCCTAACCCGTTCGAGCCTCCCCCAATCAGCCCCACATCGCCTGAACCGCCCCGAGCCTCCTCTTGTTGATCGACGCGCATCACCGACACCCCCTCCGCCCCTTAGGCCTCCTCTCCGACCAATGGTGCGTTTCTTTTTATTTATTTACTTTAAAATTTGTTTAAATTCTTGTTTTTTTTATGTAAATAACATTGTGATCTTGCTAGGGTAAATCGGGCTTTTATTTAAATAAAAAGACTTGATTTTTAGGATTATATTTTTTGGATAAATAAAAGGGGTTAGTTTTATTTTTAAAATATGAAAAGGACAGGTTTTTATATGATAGAAAGTTAAGATTTTTGAACATAAAAAGTTAATATTTTTAATGTAGAAAAGACGATATTTTTAATTAGAAAAGATATGATTTTTACGAATATAAAATTATAATTTTTATAATATAGAAAGGTTAATTTTCATATAGAGAACTTAGATTTTTGTTAAAGAAAACAAATTAGATTTTTCTATAAAAAGAAAATAGATTTTTCTATGAAATGACAATACGATTTTTACGAATATAAAAAATAATTTTTATATTATAGAAAGATTAAAAATATAATTTTTATATAGAGAATTGCGTGATAAAAATATAATCTTTATTATAGGAACACCGGTGTAAAAATAGAATTTTTATCTAAATAGTAGCATTGTGAAAATAGAATTTTTATCTATATAGAAGCGGTATAAAAATAGGATTTTTATATACATAGCAACAATATAAAAATGTGATTTTTATATATGTAGTGGCTACGGGCAACGAAATTGACAAAGCAAGCACGGCGAAGATCGCTTACATAAGAAGAGTCGTGGTGTATTAGTTTAGCTAGTCGGTGAGAATCTCTCACTTCAAAATTTCTTTTCTAGTTTAAATTATATACTAGGATGCAGGCGGTGCTTAGTAGCACCTGACATCCGTCGTCCACAGACCATGGATGGCTTGTATGTTTGATTGTTTGTTGTGGTGAAAATTGATTGTGAGGTGTGAAAGGAAATAAAATATTTATAAAGTTAAAATATTTTATCGTTAAAAATATAATTTTTAATAGGAATGTGAATAAATAAATATTCATTTACAAACCAGACAGTTTGTTTATGTACACCTATTTGAAGGATATTGATTGGGATGATAAATTTTACACATTGCCCAACTGCACAAATAATATTCAGTGTTTGTTGATTTGAAACCCCACACGGTGTTGGGATGATATTTGGCGTACACTAATCCCAATTATTTAATTGTATGTCGATCGATTGGTCGACAGGCTGTGTAAGCGTTAATTATTTATATTTGATGCTTATGCAGTTGTGTGGTGCACTTTGGACGATGGTTGATTGTTTATCGTTGCTATTATATACATGTGTTGCATGGAATCCATATAATTAACGTTATATGGTAATTGATTGGGCCTCATTCCAATTGGGAAAATAAAGAACATTATAAAATAAAGGCTCATGTGTTGAGAATATTCATGTGTTGAAACTATTCATGTGTTGAGTAAAATATTTTAACAATAAAATTTACATCTTTATCATATTTAAGATTAGAAACTACTTTACGGTTGGAATCTGATTAAAAATCAAACGATAGATACCATAATTTTATAAAATATATTACATAACAAGAATAGTCTTGTGTTGACAGTATTCATGTGTTGAGATTAGTCATGTGTTGAAAGAAATACAGATTCATGTGTTGAATAGAATAAATATTCATCTGTTGAATAGAATAACGAAGTAATTAAAATATATAAAGTCGTGTTGATTAGAGTTGCGTTATTTTGACGTGAACGATATTTATATCGATTATATTCATTTTTATAATGAATATAGAAAAGGAAGTGATATTAAAATATAACGTTTTGAAAATATTATCATTTATATAGTAATGATATGAAATATTCAATTTTGACTTGAAATTGAATATGAAGTGGAAATCGTTTCAAAAACGAATTTAAAACGATTTATAAAATACGTTTTAAAAGGAAATCGACGAAATATAATATATATATATATATATTATATATATAATGGTATGAATAGAATGCGCCGCGCCACGGCAGTTCGTGAATTTCGACCGTTGACTTCGAATCGACATTACGGGAGATCCGACCGTCGGATTCTCCTGAAACTGGAACCATTGGGTTCGTATCAAGAAGAGCTTTCCATTGAATATTAGAAATTTGAAATCTAATGGTTGGATTTGGAATTATGTCCAAATCAAATTTGGAAAAGGTCGTTGTATGTGCAGTTCGATGGCTGTTGATGGAAATCGACTGTACGGGCCTTGATAAAATTATTAAAAATATCAATAATTCGTGTAAATCATAAGAAATGATTTGAAAAGAACTGGGGTGAAAATCTCCATATTTGAAAAGATAAAAATAGATTTTTATCGAAATGAACTAATTTTGAACTAGGATTAAAATCAATTTATTGTAGAAATAAATAAATTGAATTTAGAAGTGGTTTTAAAAATAATCAGAATTTCCAATACGTGAATTGGGATGGATTTGAATCGAAATTATCTTCGGAATATTTCGATGTTGGATTTCGTGATTATACAGATATTGTTATGGGAATTTGAAAGATATATTTATATCGTTATTTCCAATACGATATTTGTTGGTCGTAGAATTTGATATTGAATATAAGCCGATATATTTTCTTTTCAGAGTCTTGTATTTAATATCAAATGTGATTTGGGTTTGTCGCGAATGGTGTCTTCATTAACACTGTTCTTAAACGTAGTTGAGAAAAAGATTAAATCTTTCTATTTCGATTTAATGAAGTGTACCTATTAAATAATATTAATTGGAATTGAATTTAAATTGGTTCTTGGGTTTATCGTGAGCGGTGTTTTGAATAACACCTGTTCTTTAACCCGATTAACAATAGAATGTGATTTTGGGTTTATCGTGAACCGTGTTTTAGATGACATTGGTTCTTTAACCCAGTTAAAGTCAGGATATTGAATTTTGGGAAGATTAAAACTAAATGGAGTTTTAATGAATCTTTAATTAGATTAAAAGTGAATTGATTATTTAAATTATCAAATCTAAAGGGTGATCGAGATTGGAGTACCACCAGTTTTGCTCCAAAGCGATAGTTAAATCTTTAATTAGATTTGAACGTGAAATGGTAATTAATTTTACCGATAGCACCGTGGTGTTAGATATGAAGTATGACCAGTTTTACTTCATGGGATGAATAGGTTGGGATTGGGAAATAAAATAAATAATTACTTCGGTGTGGTTCGCTAATCCCGACTAGTTTGGCAAACCATAATATGGTTTGAAATGATATCCAAAGAAAGATTAAAGAATAAATTTAGAAGAATTTATCTTTGATAAAATTAATGGGAACCTTTCCCTAAGAATGTGAAATTTTGAATAAAAGAATATTCTGAATTGGAATGAGGCGTATGTTGTGTTTGTGTAACACATGTTTATTATATACGCGGGTTATTCGGAAAGGCCGGGTTATACCCATTCTGAATAACCGATTCGACGATATGTCGAAGATCAAGACGGTGGTTGAAGACTGGAAGTCTTCACATCGTTTGGGTGATTGCTGATGATATTGATTGGGCTGTACACCCAAGATGAGAGAATCAGTTGGTGATCGTCCAGACGTACTTGGAGATCGATGGATATGCGAGGAAAGTGCCTCCGGTTCCGTTCAGACCTAGAATGAACTTGTAAATGGACTGTGTGTCTGACATTGGATTTTATCCTGTGCTGATTGAATCTCTATTAAATATACATCTGTTTGGCGGCGGAGAATTTATTCTCTTGCTTAACGCCCTTCTCTGAGACATACGAGCTCAGAGGTTGTATATCGATGGACATCAGTCGCATGGGGTGAATTGCCTGTGTGGCACGCCTAAGTGGCAAATGATCAAGGCTTCTATTGAAAAGCAAAGTCTTGTGGTTGATGATCAAAGCACAGCCTATGTGGCATAGCTTTGTGTATAGCGTGAATTCGCGAGCCTCACACCTCGGTATGAGTCAAAAATGGGATACGGACCGTTGGGAGAACACGACGTTTCTTTCTAGCTAGTGGTGGTGTCAGTACCTAAACTGGCTGACATTTATATATACTTTTCACCTGTGTGGTTGTTGGAATGCGAGGCGCCTAGGATATAGGTCTGTTAGGACCGGGAAACATGTGTTCAGGAATAACTAATCCTCCAAAGTTAGGTGAGGACCGGCCCAACCGATTCCAAGGATCATAGTGGGGTCCTGAGACATTTGCTAGAGTGTCTCGAACGGAGAGGAGCTTGCCCCTTGCCTCGACTCATGACGGAAATCCAATTCCCAATACGTGATATTGCGGTTTTATTTGTAGAACCTAGTATGGCGACATAGTGGTATGGGTCATTCATGCCGCCTAGGATTGATGTTTATGATTGAAATTGTTTTGAAACTTTACACTTATTGTAGTATCAAATAATGTGTTTTTAACGTATCAAGCATGCTTTGGCTGTTATAAGGTAAAAACCCTATCCTCCGGCTTGCGTTGCATTATGTGATGGGACCTGGGTCTTATAACAGCTTCATTTTTCTTTATTTAGCATTGTGCTGTTTGTTTTATGCACCAGTATTCTTGGGAGGAAACCCGTTCCGTGAGATACGGCGTGGTCCCTTGATTTACCGAACTTTAAAATAAAGATTAATAACTGTTTTAGTTCTCACACCAGTCACATGACTGACCTGGAGTTTATTGTTCTAACCTAAACTCTGGGTGCCCCTATTTTCCACACGGGCAGCTAGTAGTTTTGGTTTTGCAGATTTATATTCACAGGATCCTGATTTACAGCTGGAACGATGCTCGAAAAGCTCTGTATCCGTGCATTACTTCTAGTTGTGTTTTTGTATTATTTTCCACTGCGATGTATTTAAATGTAATTTAAATCTCTGATATTTTCTGTGTATATTTATTCATACTCTGTATATTCTTGTACTCTGATGGAATTGTTGTAATAAACGATGAAATGTTCTTCCGTCTGCGTTCTTTAGTGTGTTGTACTCAACGCAATCCGGGCTTTCCTTCACGGGGAAGTTCGGGTCGTGTCATAAGCAATAACCCCATTGTTATCATAATGTAAATCATAGGATCAATAATGAATTAAGTTCAATTATAAACTTCTTAACCCAAATTTTTTATTTCTTAGAATGAGTATTTATTTCTTGTTTTAAAACTAATAATATCACAATAATTAATGTGTTATCAATATATAACATTAGAATTATTGTGTCGGTCCCACTCAACTTCTTGTCTATACAAGGTTCATTGGTATTTTGTGGTTCTCGAGACATTTCGAGTTCTACTTTATTCCCACTGGTATCTTTAAGACTGTCTCTCTTTTCATAAGGATACCAATCGAGAAATAAACATTTTATTCTCAGAGGATTTATAGAAATAATATCCTTTGCTTTTGTTGGATATTCCACAAAATAACACTTATCAAATTTGGGTCTGAACTAGTCAGATGCAAGACGTTTAGCAAACGCCTCACATCCCAAATCTTCCTAAAAGACTTATTCGGACGTTTCCTAATCCATATTTTATATGACGTCTTTATAATCATTTTAGTAGGATAATAATTAAATATGAATGCAATTGTTTCAAAGGGATAATTCCAAAATTTATTGAAAGATTTGTATGACTCATCATCGATCGTACCATATCTTATAAGGTGCAACTTCTCCTTTCAGACACATCATTCCAATATGGTGTTCTCGGTGGAATATTGTGAGACAATTTCAAACTCTAAGGATAGTCATTGATTATTGGCTTAATAATTCTCTCGATTTGTTCGAAGAGTCTTTATATTCTATCAAAATTGGTTTCGAACTTCATTTTTGAATTCTTTGAACTTTTAAAAGGATTCTGATTTGTGTTTCATAAGATATACATATCTATATTTACTGACATAATCAGTAAATGTAATTAAGTAATAAAACCTACCTCTAGCTTATGTATTCATTGCTCCATTTACATCATTATGTATGAGACCCGATACTTACTAGCCCATTCACTGTGTCAAGTGAAAGGTGATTTAGTTCTTTTGCTTAATAAATAGGATTTGCATTCTTCGTATGATTCAAAATCAAATGATTCTGAAATTTCATAATTATGGAGTTTTGATATGCTTTTCTTGTTTATATGGGATAATTGACAATGCTAAAGGTGTGCTGGATTTAAATCATTAAATTTAATCCACTCAATATTTATGTGAAGCACATCATAATTAAAGATTTATAAAGATCATTAACTATTTGTGAAATTCCATAAGATATTTCATTTAAATAAAATGAATAACAATTGTTCTTTTGTCACAAATGAAATTCAAACTTGTTTAAACAAGATACATAATAACATTTATTTTAAATGGAATTTCGTAATAATAATATTTTAATTATTCAATTAAGTCAGTACATAGAAAAAGAAGCAGCTTCCTATGGATAATCCAACAACATTTGCTTCATTTCCAATCGTAAGTCCACTTGTCCTTTTGACAAATCTCTACTTGTTTTGCAATTCCTGCAAATTCACTTACATCTACGTGATACATATCTAGTACCTAATACTATAGATGTATAAGTAGATTATTATAACATTTACATCTTATTCGGTTAAAGTCATATACTTCAACTTTCATTCAGATCTTCTATATTTGTAAAACAATTATGTTTAATTTGTTTGAGGACAGTCCTCAAATTTCAATGTTAGTCAAGAAATTTGATTTAATTCAATTTATCATTATCAAGGACTAATTTTAGCGATAAATTATCGGAATTCTTTCATTTAATATCTATAGTAGATAAATAATAAAACAAGGGTAGAAGTTTTGCAATATATTTGTACAAATTTTGACAGTCAAAATTACATAAAATATTGCAAAATATTATAAGTGTATAATTTAAACAAAAATTCGCTCCCACTCAAATTAACATCCCTATATATGTATGTGTGTACATATATATCTATATAAAATGGTGGTCCAAGATCCATATCTAGTCATGTCTTGACATAGCTTTGGCTACTTCCCCAAAACACAACCTTTTAGGTTGACATCTTATTTTTTTTGAATTTGTTCAAGGGGAAACCGACCGGAGCCGTAAAACCCCCTAATGCACCTAGCTCGGTCGCGGATACCACATAAGTGGCTAATTGTAGCGTATGCACATGGTAAACCCTTTTAGCACGCCATTCCGAGTTTCGAACTTGCATCGTTGTTACCTCGACACAAGTCCTTATCCGTTGGGCTAATTCTGCAGACTTAGGTTGACATCTTATGTCAATTATATCGTATATATAATTCTTGGATCACATGATGAACATTTTGTTCATAGAATTATTCATTTTCTTAAAATATAGAATAATGCATGCTCTTTGTCTCTAAGGCCATAATCTTATTATGCCGCCAAGTTAAATCAGACCCAATAATGCAATCGAGTATCACAATTACTCTACCGCATATAACCAAATTAAAAGGATGCACAATGCTTTGGCTTTACCTACATCCAATGAGACTGGCATTGATGGGTTTGTATACTGGAAGACATCACCATGACTTAATATATTTGCTTTAAAGGGATTTTATAACTTGAGTTGGCAAGTCACATTATTAGCATCTATTCATTTCAAATATATATGTATTTTATACTGGAATAGTAAATATAAATGCAATAATAAAATCAACAAACGTGTACAGTCACAATTGAAAAATGAAACAAATATATCTTATTTATGAACAATTTCAGATTTCAAAAAAAAATGTCAGATCGACCACAAATATAAATAATACAAACAATTTTGTAAATATCATATAGGCACGTCAATGACATATATATAATTAATGTCAGGGAGTTTAAGGCCCAATCCTAATTGCTGGCATTAATATATAAAACAAATACAATATTTACTTCTACTATTAACATAGTTCAGCACTGTAAAATTTTGCTCATAATATTTAAACAAACATGTTTCATCTTACATCACCATGAAGATTCTTATACATTAACACAGCTTCATTAATTATACACGGGCCAGAAAATACGTAGATAGCCACTACAAAATTTAGCAAGAGAATGACAGCATATGTATATATACATGCATTTGAGCAAACGTAAAACATGCACATTTCATAAATTACTCCAGATAGTTCAGGAATTACATTAATGAGACTGTTGCATATCTACATATTCCTATGTAAATATACATATATATTCATCAACAACTTATCGTATACGTTGAAAAAATCATCATAATTCTAAATAAACATTAGTGATCTCCTTTCTATGTCAAATACATATATACTGCAATGATGCATAAGTTAATCTTGAAACAAGTCATACCTGCTTCAAGCTTGCACCTTCCTTCACCATTATAGGATTCAATTTGAATGCCACTAGATAATCTGCAGACATCAAACGCCTATACTTGGCATAATTATAGTTCATTAGTATAATTAAAGAAACAATGTCTAATAATGTCTCTTTCAAACTGATTTACTAAATTTATCCAAAGGGTTGGAACATGTATATATGCAGTATAGTGTGTTTCAAAACATGAGAGGTAAATGCAAATCATATTTGCATCAACCATTTATTTATAGACATATACAAGCATTATATAATGTGTATAAGTTCAATAATCAGTCTTCATATTTATAAAGATATGATATTAAATCCAAAAGTTCCATACACACACGCACGCACACACACACACAGGTGGCCCTAGCCCAGTGCAAACGGGGCTTACGCACTGGGTAGCAACCCACCTAGGGCATAAAAAAAACACGAATATCAAAAACGCGAAACTGGACCGGGAATTAAAGAGAAGGGCGAAGCGCACCGATAGGAGGAGAAGAAGGCTGAAAACAAAATATCTTCACACTTTGCGCAAAAAGGCCAAGCGTTGGACTTGGAGAAAAGAGGCATATGAACGAGAACGATCCTGAAGACAAGCATATGCAAGGAGCAGCCGGCAGAAAATTGAAGAAAACAATTTCAACATCTCACATTTGATTTTAGGTATCCCTGATTTTTAAATTATGTTTTAGATTTGTGCCTCTCCATCTTTTCAATCAATCCGAGTTTCCAGATTTTCCATAATACCTATTTCTTAAACTTCAGAAGATGTATCTTAGTGTTTCCACTAAATTGGAATGTAAATTGATAGCTTGGTGTTGATCATATTGGTTTTCTGCTTGAGATTTGTGAAATTGCATATTAAAAATTATGTTTTTCATCTTGATATTTGTGAAATTTATGTTGCTAGCATGGAAAATATGGGGTATTTGGCATGTATGTTGTCCATTGTTGGACATCTTGATGTTTTATCAATTTACAAACTAAGTTTAGGATAGCGATGTGTTCTTACTGATTGTATTTTCATGTACTGATAACAAGTATATTATACAAGTAGCAGTGTTTCATTTGCAAGGAAGAACAAAATTCACAATGGACCTTTAATGGAAAATGTATTCACCAAATTTCATTGTTTTCTTTATATATATATATATATATATATATATATATATATATATTGAATGTAGACTGAATAATGTTGTTTCAAAGTCACCGAATATAGATAAATGTAGGAAATAGATCTATAATGCTTTTTTTTGTTAGCCGTATAAACAGACTGAGTTCTTTTTGTTATCAACTTTAAAAGCAAATGTTAGATCTTGGAATCCAACCAAAAACTTAAATAAAAGAAGACTGGGAATATACTTCAAAACAAAACCAGTTTTACCATCCATTAAAATATACCAAAATTTAGAATAACCTAGAAACCTCATAACCATTTCCTAATATCAAAATATTATGATATGTTTCTTATAGAGCTTCATATCTGAATAATTTATATATCTAACTAGACTTGTATAACATTTTCATGATTCAAAGGGCTAGGATGACGCCCAAATGTGCAGACAATTATTCATTAAACTAGCATCAGATTAACCTATCATCATATGGTAATCATTAGTTTACCTGTTGTGGTGTAATTGTATGGTCTTTACTTACTTTTGTTAGTATGACTCATTAACTGTATGCCGCAATCATAATATATTTATTATATGATCTAAGACAAATTTAAGTTGAGCTACCTCTCTACAATCTAACGTCCTTGTTTTTTTTTGGTGTACTTACAAGACTTATTTCATATAACTATCCTCAAAAGGCAGTGCTGCATTTCTAAAACAAGTTTGATGCACATCATTTCACTTTTTAAACATAAGTCTACTATTCAAATTGGGGGCATCATTTAGTAAATCGCACTGGGCATTATAAGTCCCAGGACTGGCTCTGTATATATATATATATATATATATATATATATATATATATATATATATATGTTGACCTGTGTTGCAATAGTTCTATTGTCAAAACCATATACAAAAAGAAAAAGGCAAGTATTTTTCATAACATTCTGTGTGCTATTGCCATATCAAGTAACAACATACTTATCCATGAATTGATTCAAACTTAAATCAAATTACATAATTTTCTTTACAAGCAGATTTACTTGTCTTAAAAAAAATGAATGTAAACAATAATTTCAGCTGATTAAGGCCAAAATTATTCTTTTACCAAAAATGTGACCATAAAGACACACACACACACACACACATACACACACACATATATATATATATATATATATATATATATATATATTCAAAAAACTGTCATTTAACTCCAAAAACATATCATTGTACAAATACTTTTATTTATACCTCCAACATGAATATAAATAGCAAGTCATAACTGTTATGTATGTATTAATTCATTTATGTAATTTTATATATGTCTATCAATGTATATATATATACTTAACAATACATCAATATGTGTAAGGCAGTTCGTTATATATATTTATGTCTAATTCCAACTTAGTATGTATGTGTACCTCAATTTAAATGATGAAAGGATTTAATTGTGGTTAAATGGTACACAGTGAAATAAACAACAATGATCATTTAAAACATATATATTGGTTTGTCTATCAACACATTAAATCATGTTAAATGTCCATGTCAATTTGAGATATATCATTACATATACCAATTTGCAAGAAAAATGTAAGCAATAGGAGACTATATATATATATATATATATATATATATATATATATATATATATATATATATACACACACACACGACTTGATACTAGTTTTAAACTTCACTGATCATCAAAATAATTTATCTTATACACACCTATTTACAGTCAAAATATTGTGACTATTACTCAATTTTACATGACTGCATATATGTATATTCATAATGACATATGCTTATCGTTATGTGTGTATAATATGCACATATACATCCAAGCAACAACATTTGATTCAGATTTTTCCAAAATCAATTTCCAGTCAAGATTTTAACAAATGTATATATATATATATATGCGTGTGTGTGTATATATTAAATTATAGCCCTACAAATATATATATATATCTATATATATATATATATATATATATTAAATTAAAGCCCTACAGAGGTTTCATAAACTTGTCTTAATGGATGTATTTAATAAAATCAGACATATATATAAGTGTCTGCATAGCTATTAGGGGAGAAATGTGTTTGGTAATGCACACGACTCATATGCATGTATTGATTTGTACAAGTGATAATATCATTCATGGTGATATGAATTTTTTCAAAAAACAGGTTATGACTTAAAATATTAACAGAGCCGGTTCTGAGGTAATGCCAGGTGCGAATTTTTAAATGATGCCCTTTTTGGTGAATATTGCTCGATGTTACTAAATAAAAATCTATTTATAATTATAAATTATACTTTCTCCTATTTGAAAATATGAGTTATGGACAACGAAACTCTTATTTATAGTGATATTAGATTGTGTGATTAACTAAACACATTTAACTATTAGTCCGATTAAAATATAGTTGGTTAACATAAAAATAATCATTTGAAAAGGATTTAAAACTGACAAAAATAGTACAAATGGAAAAATTTTGAAGGAAAAGAAGGAAAACCACGAGAAATAGTTTGAAAATTGTGCAGTCATAAACTGGTTGGTAACTACTTAGAACACAAAAATACAAAACCTACAGAAATGATTATCCTTTCAGCATATCATTTACTGAATTAAAAATACTAAATTTAAAAATAACACAAACTGGTAACGATGAGAAAACGGCATGAACTTCCTAAGAAAGTTTCTAATTAACTTACCGTACGTACGACCTAAAGTAAACGTGGGGAAAAAACTCAGTTGACCTACAAGAATGAACAAACTTGAAAATAATACGTGATAGAGGAAATGAAACAAGACATTGTTGTACTGGACATTTTTACAAGCAACTAGGCTTGCATAACTAAGATAGGAATTTCAACATCAAAACAACAGTAACTGAAAAAAGATCTTGAAACCTTAATGAATGAATCATGTATACGAAAAATCATGGTAATAACATATTAGTTGAGAACCCTGTTGCATTAAGGTCACAAACACAAGCCTGGCTAGTTATGAGTGGAAATCTTTTCCAAACAATAGAAGATGTTTGGAAAAGAAGATAAAGCCTGATTCAAGCAACATATTGAAAGCAAGAAGATATTGAACTCATACGATTCTGGGAAACGACAATCAAAATAATCACAATTTTCAAATTTAAAAACTACTAGCACCAAAAAACCACCTTTTTGATAATTAGACAATGAGGAATTAGGGCTAAGGTTCTCAGCATGTGATGTGCTTTTGCTTGCGACCTGTGTTGGTGCCGTCATTGACGCGTCTTGGGCCTCCTCGGACATATGTTACGCTACTGCTAGTGCTTCTTTTCATTTTCCGAGTTTTCCCATCCTTCTCTTTTCCGGATTCGTGCGGTGAAGATTTGCTGCCCTTCTACTTTTGATGCCCAGTGCATAAGCACGGCTGACACTGGGCCAAGGCAGCTGTGAATATTAAAAGGTATAAAGTGCAAATCATTAAGTCAATAATAAGCATATCCAATAAACAAATAGTTTTGTTTCGCTGTTTTAAAAGTGTGATCTAACAGGTTATATATATATATCATCTTACAACAACATAATTGTTTTAATACCATTCATTTATATGCATAATTTTAAAATCAAGAGCAAGCCATAACTTGTAGCAGATTTCATGCAGCTTACATATCAACCATTTTGATAATTATCTTGTATCTCAATACCAATGCATGTACAAATGGTGTTAAAATTATAAGGCAAGTCATACTTGCTATGTATGTCATTATATATATATATAATACTGGGAATATAATTGGAAAGCATCCTATATAATAACATATACAAACCTTCCATCTAATACTTTGAAGTGATTTACATGTTTATACTCAGTGATTGTAACAGCAAATAAACATAGTTGTGAGCAATTTTAATGACTTAGACTAATAGATCAAATCATGATAATGTTTTATAAAGAGTGAAGACTCGTTGTTGTTTCTTGATCAATATCAGAAACAATAATGAAATACATTCTCTATTCCCATTTATCTATGTACATATGATAATTAATGTGATATACAACAAATTTGCCATTACACATACTTTGATGATCATTCATCCAATGACTGTTCATCAAATTGTAAACTTAACACTTAAGAATAAATTAAATATACTTTCCATAAGTATACAATATGTATTCAGATAAGTATAAATCCAGTCATTAGGTATAGTTAATATAACTTGATTAAATATTTTCATGGATCGTTAAATACCCAGTCAGGTTTATTATGATCGAACGTACATATATTCTAGTTTGGTTTTTAAACTGATTAAAACACTAATTCTTAATCATTGACTTTCACTTCTCTGAATTACTGTCTAACAGAATTCATTTCAGTTCCAAAACTATATATGTATATTGGTATACAAAACATACAGTTGCAATTATTAATCAATATGTTTCCAGATTTTAACAAGCAAAATTTGGCAATACATATATCATTATTAATATTAAATTATAATCCTCTCAGATTGCGTAACAGAATAAGATCCTCTGTATAATGAAACAGTTTCATTTCGAAATCATGTTTTATACCTACTTTATACTTCCTGTTGTGTTCATGACACAAACCAAACATTACATAATAAATCAAGTCTTCAAATACCAAAATTACACAAGCCATAGCTCTGATACCACTTTAAGGTTAGATCGATCTAATCGCAACGAATTATTAATGACTTTAACACATTAAAATTCAATAATCTATGAAAAATTCAGTAAATCGAAGATTCATACCAATTTTAGGGTTTTCTGGATCCATGCACATTGATTGTATCTGACTCGAAAGCAAGACAGATCGCCTTGCCTCTACTAAGTTCACGAGCACTCATCTCTTCCATCGTCAAACGATTTGAGAAGCAAGAAGATCGGTACTAGCCGAATCGCACGCCAGTTGCCATTTTTATTTTATTCGATTTTTCTATAAGATCTAATCTCTAGTCACTTACCAATGATAAGGGTTATCCCTCTTTTATAAAACCAAATGAAATAATAGGGGTCGATTTATACGTGATGTACCATTTCAAAGTAAATAACAAATCAACACGTTTGATTTATATATATATATATATATATATATATATTATTTATTTGAAATGGTCCTCATCTTTAAAACACTTCGATGTATGACCTTATATGTTATTATAACATTGGCAATGATTTTAAATCGTATTTAAAATCATAAACGGTAATTGACATCTAATAATACGTCCCTACTACCCAAGTTATAATAAGATCAATGATTCGATATAACCTTTCTGTGACCATTGTTTCGATGTAATATAATCCTTTTAACCAATATATCCAGAATTAAACTCGAGGCATGGAATGTATCATCCTCTTTATAGCTTAATCCTTTTATCTTGATCAATGAGTAGACTATATAAAACAAATCAATATTTCAGCACGACCATGCACATCATAGTCTCACTCAACCAAGAGGCCCATGGATATCACTACAAATATTATAGGGTTAAATTCCATTTAGATCATTCATAATTTCCATTCGATTCGAGATGTATCCAATAATCACCTTTATCGTCTACTGGGTTAAAAGTAAATTTTGATGATATCAAAACACAAATATCCTCGAACATAATTATAATGATTTTCAGGTCTGAGAACCATTACATCATTGTCGTTATGAGAATAACTTATGATATTGTTAATTATATTCCATGTAATTTTCTCATAGTGGGTCAGTCCAATACGCTATTCTCCACTACGTATTTATGTTTTGACATTAATATCATGTATATTAATGATAATTGAGATGTGATCATCAGTCAACGAACATACTAGTCTCAATGTTTTGTTGTTGTCCTATGTAAACAATAAAACTAGGGATATTTAAGAATTTTTATACTTAATATATTATATAATCTCATGTTCAAGTCACTTACTTGAACGATATAATTCTGTATTATCATTCTAAGGACTTCTATTATGTTAATATTTATATTACGCAGTAAACATGACATAACAGAATATATTTATTCCAAATAAAATAATAACATCAACAGTGTTATTAATCACATCAAATTGATTTCCTCTAAGTCATAAACCCTAACACAAGCTTAGGAAACCATCGTTTAGTTTTGGTGTTACAAGTTTACACGGTGTCGGCAGGGTTGATAATAGATCTGTAGGTTGTTTGGATGGGGATCCTAAAACCTAACTTGACTTGATTATCATAGGCAATCATTAGTAGGTCATAAATTATAAGCTTTTGAATGATCCAATCTCTAAGTAGATACTATTAACTTCTTCTGATATTTGGACCTTTCGTAGACTTTCGAATAGTGTTTTGTTGCCAGATGTATCTGATATGGAAGTTGCATGGTTAAAACACAATAATAAACTAATAATTAAATAATTAGGACCAAATACTCTTTATTTATGACTTCTGCAATTACAAACTATTTTCCCAAAATTGATTTAGGAACTAGGCTCTACAAGTCAAATTTATGAGTACCAGATTGAGAATGAGAAAATTGGATCCTGATTTTGGATTCTTAAGGTCATATTTATAAGTGCGGGTTAGCACTCCCCTGTGCATGTGGGCTTCATCTCGGCTATTATGTGGAAGTGTATGTGGAGTCTAACGAAGGTGCTTCCTGTTATCTCTTGAAGCATTAACGTGATGTGATTGTTTCTTGTTCGAATGTCCGAAAAGATTTTCAGATATCGGATATCCGTATCTGCTTTTCGGATAATGCCGAATAATAGATATTTTTCATATTTTCGGATACGAACTCGGACGGATATTTGATTTTTCGGGTATTCATTAACAGTCCTGTCAAGAAAAAGCTCTAGGGAGCCAAAGGTAATTGGTAAAAGAACTACCATGGCATTATGGCCAAGTCAGATCAACCCGGAATCTTGGGCTAGCCAAAGGTCATTCCTACAAGTTGATACCCTCGCTTGTTAAAGCTGCAACAAGCCTTTTTTATTTTCCTCGTTTTTCTATTCCAGTACATGTTTCCATGGATACACTTTCACATTTAAAGAACCGTGGTTAGCGATAAAGTCCCTCTTATTTGCAGCACTATTTTATGTGCATGACCCCAGCATCGCCTACAGCCATGCATATCACATCTCTGTTTCTATATTTTAAACTTTGTTTCGGCCAGTTATGTTTTAACTTCTTATCCAGATGTATTTCTGTCCATTTTTCCAAAAATAATTATACACTTACCATATAAACCTATAAAATATATTATCTTATAATATGTCCTCTAATGGAAAAATTGAACGGAATATTTAATGGAAAGTTGAGTGACTCGGAACGGAGTATTAAACCTCATGCACGCAGGTAAATAGTGTAAAGGACAAAAAGAACAAAAGATTATATCAAAAGAACCAAAAGCAAAAAAATTAGTCAAAAAAAACAAAGTTTAGTATAAAGTATGAAATGATAGTAAACCCCTAAATTTCTCCATTTACACTAAAAATTGTCCTTAAGGCTAATTTTTTTGTTAACAGTCCTTATGGATAAAAAAATTATTGACATTGTTTTTGTGTCTAAAAACCCTTTAAACATATATGTTTTAAAATAAAACTGGTTTATATTTGTTTTTTAATGAATAACATGCATTAATAATTTGAAAAAAGAAATAAATTGTAAAATAAAAAATTATCCGAATCAGGTTCGCACCAACTTCACAATGTAAAAAGCACTTTGATATGATTACAAAGATTAAAAAAGTTGCATCTCATTTGCAAAAAAAAATATTAATTTTAAAAGGTTACAGAAAATTAAATTCACAACTATATAAACATAAAACTTACCCACGCACCAAAATAGACATTCATCTTAGCAGGGCACTTGGCCCATCATCATTCTCAATGAAGCTATGGAGGATGGAACCCACCAAACCGAAATCACTAACTAATGCTACTGCTTTGATTATGAAACATCTTAGCAGGGACCTTACACGCAGTCGATGGGATCATATGGATATCCCCGCAATATAACATAGATCATCGAAAATATCTCCAACGAGCCACCAAAGCGCAAAAGCCATAATCTTATGGAAAATAGATTCCTATTTGAAGTGCATAACCACATTGATAAACTCAGACTAACCTGCCTCATTTCATGCATTATTTTGTAGAGCACAGCATTTGCTGCTACACTCGTGTTGCACATGCACAAGAAAGAGGTTCAAATTAAACAAGCAATTTATACCAGAATAACCCAAAAAGGAACATTATAAACAAAAAAGGTTACAACAGTACCGATGCAGCATTTTAAAACTGAACTTATACACAGTACCGATGCAGCATTTCAAGTCCAGTTATGGACATAATTCCAGAAATCCAATGAAGTATACACTGTCTATAAAACTAGAAAGAGAAAGTAATACCTCAAATTCTATACCTATGATGTACCTCTGACTGATTCCAGTATCCTACTAAACACCACTTTCACAGGTACACAAGTGATAACAGGAAGTCGTCCTGCTCTTCTAGAAGGTTCAGCCCTTCCTGCGCTTTTAACAGAACTGTTTTTCGTCTTCAAAGGCTTTTGTTGATCAGAACGAGTTCTCTTTATTGCTGCGCTTTTCTTACCTGTTTTGGTCACACGAGCAGGCACAAGATGACCATAATCAAGTAGGGTTGAGGCATCCTCCAATACCTCGACTTGGATAGGGTGCCCTACAATAGGTTTGCCGTGGTTGCCTTTGCTCGATAAGGACACCCAAGGCACGTGCTCGCCTCTATGATTTGGTTGATGGACCTGAATATTAACGTCCACTAACCTGAAGCCCATTTCATCTTCGTAGATGAAACTGTGATCTCTGTCCCCTTGTAAAGGGAACGGGTACCTCCAGTTGCCATAAGTTTGACGAGAAGGAAATGATCGTTTCTTTCTATGTATGTTGCGTTTTCGCTTCGAGTTCCATTTGGTACTCATATGGTTCTGAAGGTAGAGTGAGAGTGAGGAGCTAGGGGTAGAAATGTCCTTGTTGTGTCGGCATTTGATGTTTTCTGAAGCTTGATTGGTAGAAGTTCTCTGTGGGTCTGATCTTGAATCAGGTGTCTGTGATGTTTCTGGGTAACATAAACTGGAGCTCTTCAGTGAATAAATTATTATTGTATGAAGGAGCTAGTGGCTATTAATTGAAAGATAAAGAATAAGAAGGCGGCAAAATCTATTCATACACCCTAAAATAACTTCACATACATATAAAAACTTGGCAGTCATATACACCGTTTTCCACTTCACATCCATATGACAAAACCACCCTCTTGCTTTGAAGTGAAATAAAAACATTTTTGCCATTTTAGCTTTTGCTTTTAAGTCCAAACAAAAGTGTGCATGCAGCCTACATGTCTTAAAGACACCAATTTGGAAAATGAGGTTAATATACAAAACAGAACGTTTTCCATGTTTTTGAAGATAACTATAGTACAGAAAATGATCCATCTCCTTTTCGGTTCATCCATTGAAATTTTAAATCTTCTCCTCCCCTATCTTCATATTTTGCAATGAAAGTTGATAAAACAAAACAAAAGCTCAAAACGAGACCAAACTCTCCTTCTCCCTCCGTCCAATCCATCAAACCTGTAAATCCTAATTTCCAAATTTCCTAAATTAATTTCGGAAGTTCAAAGTTTAGGATGTGCTCGGCTTATACTTTTCAGTTTTTAGTTTTACACCCATACAAAAGTGCAAACGGTACATGCATATTGTGGAAAATGACAGTTTAAAAAATGAAGTTAGCACATAAAATGGAAAACATTTTCTCATTTTTCGTGTTATGAAAAATAATTGAAGGGCGAAAGACAATTCAGCCTTCCGTCATCTCCACCATCTTCCTTTCATTCCCTTCATCATCTCACTACTCTTCTCATTTATTGTAATCAATGTTGAAAACTCAAAACATAAAATAAATCAATCGCCACTATAGTTTTCAACAATAAGCTCATGGAAACATATCCATCGTCATCCACCGATTGGTAGGATTTTCTCCACCGATCGTGGTATATGATTTTAGGCCTGAACATGACTTAAAATTTGGGGACGGTGGTGTATTAACATTCAAACTTTTAATTTAAAGCTATGATTTTAAACTTTGAATTAAAAATCTGATGCTAAGTAGAGATAAGTTATGCCATTAAAATTTAAACTTTGAATTAAAATTTGATCTTAAGTCGAAATTATGCATTCAACTTTCAATTTAAACAGCTAAAGGATTTATTTATTTATTTTAAAAAACAATCCCTGACATTTTGAAACGGTTTTAATGGAGTTTAAATTTCAAAAAAAAATATATATAACAAAACGCAAGTTTTGAATTTAAAACTGTCAAAATAGAAGGGCATTTTTGTCCTAACTTGTATTAAAAATTTAACGGCTAACGTACACTAATTCAGTATGTATGAACAGTAATTGCCTAACATGAATTTACAACAGGGAGCAAAATGCTTTAAATTTTGAACTTTAATCAGATACCAAAAACAACAGTAAGATGCATTAAAGGCCTAGCGATTACAACATCATAGAGCTTGGTAAAGGCACTGGGTAAAAGACACTTGGTAACTCTAAATGTTTGATTAGCAACAGGTTTATCCCTTAATTAACTGGCCATTGCTGTTATGTGAAACTTGATTATCTGGTGAAAAATACTGCATTTTATACCTATATCGGCACATTAACTTGATCGTACTCCATGTGTTAGGCTCGATTCTCTGAAAATCTCTTTTGGAAAGAAAAAAAATATAACCAGTTTGATGTTGCTCAGGACATATAGCAAGCTTGTAACATTGAATTTATAGGAAGCTCCATGTTTTTGATTGTTCAGTGAGTAATGGGTTTTGCATTTTAATTTTTGTGAAACACAATATCAAAAGAGTTACCACATAAAAACTGATTTTACCAACTATATCGGAGCTGTTATATTCAACAAATGTAGTAATCGTGATTCGTGTTACAAAAGCACGTATAATCAATTATTCACTAGCAATGAAAACTAGTTAGAGAATTTCAACATAAGATTCATGACTCTACCGAGTAACAACTCAGGAAAATAAAACAGCCAAGGTTAAAAATAACTGAATGAAACCATACCTGCCATGTGTCTGTTTACTCCAGTGCTGTGTTCTAAGTATTCAGCATTCGATGAATCAGATTCAGTTTCATCGCCTGATTCTGAGGAACTATTGAAATGTGTTTCTCTACCTCCCATTTCTTTACATGAACCTTCACTGTCTTCTTCAGAATCACTTGATTTACCATGAACATAAACACGTAAGCGCCTTTTGGATTGCGCTACTGTTCCCCTATTATCTCCTTCTCCTTGCAAATCTGATTTGTGTGAACTAAAAGACGGTAAGTGGGCACTGCTAAGTAAAACTTGACTAGAAGCTTGTTGCTGCCTGCAAGTTTTTTCAATGACTGAATTTTCATTGAACCCACTTTGTGACCTTTCCTTCTGATTCATTTCCCCAATCTCAGGTTCTGCTGTTGAAGGAACGTTCTCATGATCATCTGGAGGCTCATAAGCAGCCTCCCAATCTGTAAATTTAAATTTCTTTTTTGGTGGAGCAACACTAAGGTCAAAAGTTTGAAGTCCATTCATTTGAAGGAAAGGTTTGCTCTCATTTTTCTCTTTCAATGCAAAAGTTGAAGAGCATTTCTCTGTGTTGCTGCTCTGATGACTGTTGCTATTATTCTCTTCATCATCTGACAAAACTGAATTTCTCGATGAAATAGTTGATTTTTTATTGGTCAACTTTTTAAGAAATATAGGCTGATCATCCACCATGTAAGCATCTGATGGAAAGCTGTGTAACTCTCTTGCATGAGCACCAGAATTTATTTTGTTCAAGTACTTTGGTTCATCCTCCAATTGTTGAGGATGACCAAACTGCTGTCTCTCAAGCTTTAGAGCCTGAATAACAGCATCTTGTTTACGTGCATATTTCTCCCTTTTCCTTGTAGGAGCATCTAAAGAGGCTTCGGCCTTTTTAATACAAGCATCAAACTCACCACACCGAAATGCCTTCACACGCTTAGATTTGTCCAAATTGTACCAGTCCCTGTGGATATATGTAAAAATGGAATTGTGATGATAATTTAGTACAACATACAATTTCATATTCAAAGTATCATTTTATTTTTTCTCAGGAGGCCATTCAAATTAAATAAAATGCAGACACTAGAATTTGGTCAAGCAATGAATGAAAAAAAAAAAAAGGAGAAGGCAAAGGAAACAGGAACGCAGGCAAAAATGATCTTCCACCGAAAAATGTCATTCGAGAATGTTGGTCCTGGAAGCCAAATAAATAATAATGTGATAAATTATAGAGACTGATACCTAGACACTGTATGTCATCCAACCATTTAATCTTGAATAGCTATATCCAAAACCTCATACTTTCAACCATGTCTAAAATGACACAGCTGCTGTCTGAATAAGCAAGTGGGTGTAAATAAAGAGGTGATAAGGAGAGAGAGTGAAGGTGTAACAACCCGTATTTTTGGAACCAATTTAAAATTTATTTTTAATTTATTTTCATGAAAATTAAATACTCTAGATGATTTATTTTGAGAATAAACAACTTAAAGTTTATTTAAAACAAAGTTTGAACGTATATATTAATATAATTTATATATAACGAGCCTGAAATGGCACGGTAGTTTGAAAGTTCGATTTTAAATTTCGCATGAATGTACAAAATTTCATATAAATCAGAATTGGATGAAACAAGAAACGTTAGGATCGAATTAACTATATTTTTCTAACAAATGTGAAAAATTGAGATTCCGTATTATAAATTGTAAATTATTGGCAAATTAAAATTTAAAATAGTCGCTATGAAATTTATATATATATTATCGATATTATATAATCCTTAAAAATGACCATTTTGCAAACGACCTCCGTTTTCGACGAAACTAATTTTGTTGGATCCAGAATATTAAATTATTGCTAGATTCCAAATTTCATACTTTTTGGAGCTAGTATGTGGCCGTGCGCAACATATTATGAATCAATCCGTCATCTAAGTCCGAAATAGAGCTTTTTGAGCAAACAAACTCTGAATTCGACGATACCAGTTTCCTTGGGATTGTATCGTCAAGACATAGTTGTATGTCAGTTTTCATCGTCAACGGAGTTCGTGTGTGCTCAGAGCATCGATAAATGTCGAACGGGGAAAGCGTGAACTAAAGAAATAATAGAAAATGAAACCCCACTATATAATATCTTTTTCCCTTCATCCTCATAACCCTACCTCTTCTTTTCTCCACCGAAAATGGCAACCATCTCCTTTCTCCAGAAATTTTGCAGAAAAGCCCCTCAAACTTAAATAATTTATATCTCCCAAACCGTAAGGAGTTAGGCTATAAAATTTAAAAGTTTTGTAGATCTTGATGAGAGCTACTCACATCTAAAATTTGGTGATGATTGGGTTTGTGATTTGGTCGGAATTGGGCTCGAAGTGCAGCAGCTCATTTTCGATTTTTGCTTGCTGCGGGCGCCACGTAGAGAATTAGGTCGAGCGGTTTGGAGGGATGGTAGAGTGGAAGCATACGAAGGTTTTGGCGGCAGTGACATGGTCTCATGTGGTAAGAGTTGGCCGGAATGTCAAGTTCATCGGAAGGGTGCTGGAAAACGAGGCAGTCGCGAAAATGATCAATTTCCCGCCAATCCGTGCATTTTCAGGGGAAGGGATTGAAAGTTGTTCGGGAAGTCAAGATCTAGCCACTAGTAAATTATGGTGGCATTTCGAGCAGCGAGGTGGCCGCAGCGCCTAGATGACCAAAAAACGTCCATTTCCGTTCATCTCTGGACTGCGGGGTCCATGTGGCGAATTGGAGGGGGAGACCACCAGGCGTAGTTAGAGGAGGAGATGCCGGAGACAATGGCGCTGGTCTCGTGCGATTCCGAGTTACGGTTTGGCCGTGGTGAACGTTTAAAATGGAGGGTGTCGTTTTGAGAAGAAGGTGAATAGTGATTTTATTGTTTGAATGATTGTCTATGTTCTATGCCAATATCTTTTTGCTACGAACTCAAAATCGCGCGAAACAGGATCCCTTGCGATCGTGGAGCCGAGAGTTTCGCAACAAAACTAATTTAGTCACATTTGGAGCAAGTTAGAATTTGAGGTAGATTTAAACCCAAACAGTATTAAAATCGTTAATTAAAGACTGATGGAGTGGAAACCAATTTGAGAACTCTCTCACTCAAACTATTTTTACAGTTATTATAGTTGTGACTAAATACATATATTGATTGTCTGTGATTGCAATATTTGTTTGGTGATTGATGGATGTTTACAGTTTTAATGTTATCGTTATTAAGTTGTAATTACAAGTATTGATAAATAAGACATTCATATCATGAATTATTTTGGAATGACAATTTACCCACCCGTCTCCCAAATAATAGGTAAGTTTACATGGATTGTGATGTAAACCCCACACGGGTATCGGAACGATAATTTCACACATCGCCCAAGTGTACAAACAAAATGGGTTATTTATTGGTTGAAAACCCCACACGGGTATTGGGATGATATTTGATTTACACTAATCTCAAGTGTTTAGATGAGATGTTAATTGATTGATTGACAGACCATTATAAGCGTTATTTAATTATTTAATGCTTATATGGTTGTAAATGCACTCTGGATGTGAATTGAATGTTTAATAGTTGTTTACAACTATTGTTTAATACATGCGATGTATGAAATCCATATAAATAAAATTATATGGTAACTAATTGAGTCACGTTCCAATTTGGAAATAACGAATATCTTAATATAACATTCAGTAAAGAATCAAAATATGGTTTTGATGTCCGATTTTGGATGGACACGAAAATGGCCTATTTTTAAAATGATTAAAAATAGAGAAATATAATGTCAAATCATAATAAATGTTTTGAAAAGATTTTTAGATGAAATATTCCACGTTTGCAAAGATAGAATATATTTTTATTTGAATAAGTTGTTTATCAACTGGAGTGTAGAACTGAAAAAAATTATATGGTTTTAATATGATTAGAATTTTTCAACGTATGAATTGAAAAAGATTTGAATGGAAATAATCTTTGGAATATTTCGATATCGGATTGGATTCCGTGATTATACGGATATCGTTGAGGAATTTGAAAGATATAAATATCGTTATTCCCAATACGATATATTTTGGTTTCAGAATTTGATGTTGAACATAAGCCGGTATGATTCCTATTCAGAGCCTTGTACTTATTGTTAAAATAGGTTTTGGGGTTTGTTGTGAATGGTATCTTCAATAACCCGCTTGAGAAAAGAATAAATCTTTTAATAAAGATTAATGAAGTTTTTCAATTATATTTATTAATTGGAATTAAATGGAAGATGATTTTGGGTTCGTTGTGAACGATGTTTTAAATGACATTAGTTCTTAAACCCAATTAACAGTGAAGATATGATTTGGAATTTATAAAGGGTCCGTTTTTCACAGATCCCTATTAAGTTTCAAAATTAGGCTCACATTCGGTGCTAAACTTATTGTAAATTAGGTCTCTATTTTTTGAAAATTCATTAAAAAAATATAAAAAAATCACGAAAATTCATGATTAAATAAAACACGTACACGCCAAAAAATTCAGGTGTTAAAACAATCGAAAACCATGTCAAAACCCAAAAATACACAAAAAACAGCGAAACAACAGGTTTTTGCATCAAAAGATGAACTTATTTGTAAATAGTTGCATACATTCATGTTTATACTTCAGTGTTGCGCCCAAACTGCAGTATAAATGCATACATGTATGCAGCTAAACAGCATTATATGCATCATTTTATGCATATATTCAAATTTGACATGTTTTTCCAAGCATTCGCCGTTTTCAGATATTGTTGCACACATTTATGCTCCTGTACAGAATATATGCATGCATTCATGCGTATATTCACAAGCCGTCGTCCCCTTTAAATTTGTTGCACACATGCATGCATATATACATAATAGTTGCATTCATGTACGCAACTTTTCGTAACACGTGAATCTCAGTTCAACTTTGTATGCACACATGTATGCAGTTTTTTGCTAATAGTTGCATACATGTATGCGTATATTGGTCCAGATTTTCAACAGAATTACACTATATGAATATATGCATGTATGTATGCTACTTTTCAGACATTGTTGCACAGAAGTATGCAACTATTTTTTTTGCGAATGTTTCTGGGAATATTTCCTATTTTTAGATTTTTTTTTTTTTTTATCATAGCGCATTTTTTTTGGGTCCAAAATGGGAAAAGGCGAAGGGGAGAAGCAAGAGGCGGAAGGGACCAAAAAAGGAAAAGCGACAGCTCAATTTTAAGGACCGGATTTACATTAAACTTTAGGGTGGATGTGGCGTGGATTTTCAAATGTTTTAGGGATATGAGCCTAATTTTCACATTTATAAATCTTTTAATTAAGATTTAGGGAAATTTTCAAAAGTAAAGTTTTCCAATTTAATATATTAAATTGGAATTGAGTGGAATTCGATTTAGTGATAATCAAGATGAGCTTCCATGAAGGAAGACCGTTACTATTTATGGAATTTAAAAAGTTTTGCCTTTATTCCACTTATAGTATCAATCTGATACGGGAATTTATATCGATTTTGACTGATCGGATTTCCGTGAAGGTCCCATATTAAATGGAAGATGATTTTGGGTTTATCGTGAACTGTGTTTGAATGACATTGGTTCTTTAACCCAGTTAAAAACAGGATTGATTTTCTAAAAGATTAAATAATCATTAACTAATGATTTTTGAGATTAAAACCAATTGGAGTTTTAATGAATCTTTAATTAGATTGAAATGTGAATGAAGTAATTAAATTTACCGAATTTAAGAGATGATCGAGAATGGAGTACCACCAGTTTTACTCCATGCAATAGCTAAATCTTTAATTAGATTTGAAACGAGAAATGGTAACTAAATTTACGAATAACACAATGAGTGTTAGATATGGAGTACTACCAGTTTTGCTCCATAGGATGAATAGGTTGGGATTGGTATAATAAAATGAAGGATTACTTCGGTGAGGCTCGTTAATCCCGACTAGTTGATAAACCTTAATTTGGTTTAAATTGAGAAAAGATATTATAAAATCTTTTGAAATGATTTCCAAAAATATGAGTATAAAAGAATATCCTACATTGGAATGAGGCATATGATGTGTTATTATAGCACTTGATTATAAGAATATAAGATACGCGAGTTATTCAGAAAGACCGGGTTTAACCCATTTTGAATAATTGATATGACGATTAAAAGTCGAAGATATGAAGATGGTGGTTGAAGACTCGAGATCTTCACATCGTTAGGATGATTACTGATGTCTTAATTGGGTTGTACACCCAATACAAGGCAATAAGTGGTGATCATTCAAACGTACTTGGAGATCGATCGGATATGCGGAGGCCTCTCTCTCGTATTGGACATATTGGACGAGGAATAAGATGCCTCTGGTTTCGTTCAGACCCAGAACGGACGTATGAATGGATCGTATGCTTGACATTGTATTGTGTGCTATATTCGTTGATCTCTGCTAAATATATATATATATATATATATATGTATATGTATATATAAATATATATGTGTGTGTGTGTGTTTGGTGATGGAAAATTTATTCTCTTTCTTAACACCCTTCTCTGAGACGTACGAGCTTAGAGGTAATATATTGGTGGAAATCAATGGTATGGTATGGATTGACAATGTGGCATGTTAAGATGCAATGATCAAAGTTTTTGTTGAAAAGCAGGGTTGTGTGGTTGATGATCAAAGCACAGCTTTAAGTAGTGCAACTTTATGTAGCGTTAATTCGTGAGTCTCACACACCTGTGTGAACCAAAACCGGGATGAAGGACAGCATGGAGGACATATGTTTCTTTGTACCTAGAAGTGGTGTCACGGTATGGAGCCCATACATTTTTACTTACGTGGATGATGAATAGAGAGGTACTTCGGATGTAGAGTCGGCTAAAAGGCTCGAGTGATATATCTGATAGGACCGGAAAACGTATTGTTTAGGAATAACTAATCCACAAACGTTAGGTGTGGACCAACCCTGCATTCTCCTAGGCGCACATGCGTGTGTCATGGACATCTTGCTAGAGGTGCCCCGAAATCGGATGAGGAAGATCCCTTGTCTCAGTTCATAGATGGAATCCAATTTTCAATACGTGACTTTCGGTTTTAGTTGTAAACCTATATGGCGACATAGTAGGATGGGGTACTATGTTGTCTATGATTGATACATTTATATTTGAAGTTGATTTCTTCACTTATAGTAACAATGAAAGATAAATTTCGCGTATCAAGCATGTTTAGCCATTATAAGGTAAAACTTTCCTTTGGTTTGTGTTTGCATAGTGTGATGGTACATGAGTCTTATAATGGCTTCACTTTTCCTTTTAGCATTGCGCTGCTTGTTTTATGGTATTCTTGGTAGAACCCGTTCCGTTTTATACGGCGTGGTCCATTGATTTATCCAAGATTAAAATAAAGTTAACTGTTTTATTCTCACACCAGTCCCATGACTGACTCGGAGTTTATTGTTTCCACCTAAACTACGGGTTCCTATATTTTCCACACGGGCAGCTTGTAGTTTTGGTTTTCGTAGATATTTCTTTTCACGGGATCCTGGAATACGACTGGAGCTATATTCGGAATGTTTTGTATCCGTGTATTTCTTTCAGTTGTGGTAATTGATGTTTTTCGCTGCATATTATATTCATGTATTTTTTTTATTACTTGGATCTCTGATATTACTTTTCCGCTGCATATTATTTATTTGAACTTTGATACCTTGTACTCTGATGTAAATTGTTGTAATAGCCAAGGTTGTCAATTTGGGATTTAAATCGTAAAGCTAGTAATTTGAATCAATCGGGATTTAAATCGTAAATCGTAGATTTTAGTTTTTTTAATGACAATGTGATTATAACTTTGAAAAAATATCATATAAAAATATTGATAGTAAAACATTTACATACTTTTCTATGCAATTGCAAACACGATTTATAAAATGTTTATTGTGCTGAACAAAAACTTAACATCAGCATTTACCAATTACCGAACAGCCAAACCAATTAAAATGCATTGGAAACTTTGCATGTCTTGTAAACAACAGCTACTAGCCTATTAGTTTGTTTTTATTGATGTTGACTAGTCAACTATTATACTATATAAAAAAAAGCTGAAGCCATCTCGTTTAAAAAGGAATGGGGGCAGAGACGAAAAGCCATTTGTAGCTTCCTGCCAAACTTTATATTATATAACTTAGACCAAATATCAAAATCAAAAAGCATACGCAGCGCAAGCTACAGCAAACAACTAAACCAAAAATTCAAAAGCCATGTACTGCAGCAAAGAATTAAACCAAAAGAGGGAAATAAATTCGCGAAGAAGAGACAAGCAGCCTATACAACAATTCCTGAACAAAAAGATGGTGCGGAGAAGCTCGAATCCGCCAAGAAGAAGCTGCAGATTGCAGATTAAAAAAAACAAATCTTTTACCTCTCAATCCACGAGTTAGTCGAATTCACCTTCCTCCTCCTGTCTCTGATTTTTTTTCTTTCTATCTTGGTTTTCGATTTGTTTTGAATGAATTTGCTGTTGTTTAGTTTGATTTCGGATGATTTATATAACAAATTAAACATCTTTTGATTTGCGTCTGTTGATCCTGAATTGAAGATGAGAGATTGATTCAGCTTTCAGACGATATTCTCAGTTAGTATCGATCGTACGATTTTTAGTATGTGCGATTTATTTTGCGTTTCGAATCGATGAAGGGCCGATTCGATTCAAATCGCGATTTAAATCGTACGATTTTGCGATTTTTGACAACGCTGGTAATAGCAATGAAATGTTCTCATGTTTGTGTTCGGATGCGTCGTGTTCTCAAAGCAATCCGCCTTCTTGTTCGGTCTAAGTCGGCCGGGATTTGCGGGTCATCTCGGTTGGTATCAGAGCTTTGGTTTACAAAGCTCGAGAATAAGACACATTAGAACCAAACGAAAGAATTCATCAGAGATAGGATTAGTAATATCCTATAAGAATAACTCGTTAGAGATAGGGTTAGTAGTACCCTAGAATGAGTTTGAAGAGTATTATTTCTAAAAACGAATATAGTTTTGAAAATTATATCTCATTATACGTATTTGAGTATTTTATTTTATATTGAATTTGAACTATCAGGTATAAGATTTTGCATATACATCTGATCCACGTGTATTCGAAGTCTCGGATATACTAGGTAGATATAGAATCATGCTTTAGTCGCCCGTGGATGATTCTGATGATATCTAGACATCATCAAAATTTATGTTCGAGTTTCGAAAGTGGGATGTCTATATATTTCCAATTGATTGACGTGAGAACCAAAACTAAGTTAGAATTTAATGTTTGTGATTTGACATTAAAAATGTGATTTTAAGTATATATAAAAGATATATGTTCGAAAAGCTAATCAACTAATTGATTGATGGTTGTGATGTTTGATAATTAGTTTAACTAATAAAAATATTGGAATGATAAAACCAATACGAGAATGAAAGATAAATCAAGCCAAATCAAATTTAATATTGAACTGAATTGAAAAGTATTTCAAATTAGATTTATGTACATGGATATATACATATATTTGTTAAGCAGGTTATTGATTTGATGCTGAGTAGAGAAATAAATTCCGTGCCCGACAAACAGGTGCACCTTTATGAGTTGGTTGCGAAATTTTATTATTTATTATAACTACTGTGAGTGATTTGGATGCGCTGTGATGGTTGTTCTGTGCGAAATTAAAACATACGCCATAAGATAGTAACAAATAAATTATGGACTACACCACATAACATACTATTGAAGATGGCATAGCATATCATATTCCATGTAAGCATTTGGCGCTTATATGACGAGGTTTGGATTACCATATGAGCAAGATGCTTGTATAGCGACGACTGAATTACAGGTTGAACTGAGGAGTGATTATGGACTTAATAACTATAAAGATAAACTGCAGGATTTAATAACCAACCCTACACAAGGTCTTAAGATGACAAAAATGCACACATCTCTCTTGTTTTAGATACATCACGCGGATTATGATTAATTCTCATCACTGAGTCAAGGGATGATTTTTTTTTTACACATCTCCTTCGAGCATAGATAATTCACATTTGATTTATAAGCGATATATTGATTTATTGGGTACCTAATACGACCCAATAAATTTTTCAGATCAACCCGTGCAAAGGAGGTTATGGCGAAATTTTTCAAAAATTTAGGGTGTTAACCAAATTTCAGAGAAATTTAGAAAGTTCTTAAAAACTGAAAAGTTGAAAATCTGAAGCCATAATGAAAGTTGAGTTGGTTAGTTAAACAACTTTCAACTCCGTTCTTTTCAGGGATGAAAAAGTTTTAAGTGGAAGAGATTGTAACAACCCATATTTTTGGAACCAATTTAAAATTTATTTTTAATTGATTTTCATGGAAATAAAATACTTTAGATGATCTATTTTGAGAATAAACAACTTAAAGTTTACTTAAAACAAAGTTTGAACGTATATATTAATATAATTTATATATAACGAGCCTGAAATGGCGCGGTAGTTTGAAAATTCGATTTTAAATTTTGAATGAATGTACAAAATTCCATACAAATCAGAATTGGATGAAACAAGAAACGTTAGGATCGAATTAACTACATCTTTCTAACAAATGTGAAAAATTGAGATTCCGTATTATAAATTGTAAGTTATGCGCAAAATAAAATTTAAAATAGTCGCTATGGAATTTATATATATATATTCGATATTATATAGTCCTTGAAAATGGTCATTTTGCAAACGACCTCCGTTTTCAACGAAACCAATTATGTTGGATCGGGAATATTAAATTATTGCTAGATTCCAAATTTCATAATTTTTGGAGCTAGTATGTGGCCGTGCGCAATAAATTATGAATCGATTAGACATTTGAGTTCGAAATAGAACTGTTTGAGCAAACGGACTCGGAATTCGATGAAACCAATTTCATTGGGATTGTATCGTCAAGACATAGCTGTGTGTCAATTTTTATCGCCAACGGAGTTCGTGTGCTCAGAGCATCGATAAATGTCGAACGGGGAAAGCGTAAATAATAGAAAATCAAAACCTCACTATGTAATATCTTTTTCTCTTCCTCCGCATAATCCTACCTCTTTTCTCCACAGAAAATGGCAGCCACCTCCTTTCTTCCGAAATTTTGCCGAGAAGCTCCTCAAACTTAACTAATTAATATCTCCCAAACCGTAAAGAGTTCGGCTATGAAATTTAAAGGATTTGTAGATCTTGAAGAGAGCTACCCACGCCTAAAATTTGGTGGTGATTGGGTTTGTAGTTTGGCCGGAATTGAGCTCAAAGTGCAACAACTCATTTTCGGTATTTTGCTTGTTGCGGGCCCCACGTAGAGAATTAGGTCGAGCGGTTTGGACGGATGGTAGAGTGGAAGCATACGAAGGTTTTGGCAGTGGTGATATGGTATCAGGTGACCGGAGTGGGCCAGAATGTCAAGATCATCGGAGGGGTACTGGAAAACGAGGCAGTCACGAAAATGATCAATTTCCCGCCAATTTGTGCAATTTCAAGCGAAGGGATACAAAGGAAACGGGAGGTCGAGATCTAGCTACTGGTAAAATTTGATGGCATTTAGAGCAGCGCGTTAGCCACAACGCCTAGATGACCAGAAAACGTCAATTTTCGTTCATCTCTGGACTGCAGGGCCCACGTGGTGAACTGAAGGGGGAGACCACCAGGCGTGGAAGGAGGAGATGTTGGAGACAATGGCGCTGGTCTCGTGTGATTCTGAGATACGGTTTGGCCGTGGCGAGCGTTTAAAGTGGAGGACGTCGTTTTGAGAAGAAGGTGAATAGTTATTTTATTGTTTAAATGATTGTCTATTTTCGTATGCTAATATCTTTTTGCTATGAACTCAAAATCGGACGAAACAGGATCCCTTGCGATCGTGGAGCTGAGAGCTTCGCAACAAAACCAGTTTGGTCCAATTTGGAGCAAGTTAAAATTTGAGGCAGATTTAAACCCAAACAGTATTAAAATCGTCAATTAAAGACTGATGGAGTGGAAACCAATGTGAGAACTCTCTCACTCAAACTATTTTTACAGTTATTATAGCTGTGACTATATATATATATGTACATATGTATATATAAATTGATTGCATGTGATTGCACCGAGACGTCCGAAAAAAAGCACCGAGAAGCAACCATTAAGGCGTTTTTCCATAAAAACGTAAGCCCCGACCCTTTCAGGTGCCCAAAAAAAAAACATAAAATGCGCAAATACATAAAAAATATTGAAAAACATTTTCGTGCATTCTTTCTTTAGCAAAATAAATTTACATCGTGATGCTTAACTGGCTTTTGCTCTATTTTTACTAATTCAAACTCCATACGGTAAAAAAAAACATATCAAGTAAAAAAAATTAACATTTTTAAAACTGATCAGTCCAAGTATATATTATGTATATATATCTTAATTTTACATGTAATTGCTTACTTCAACTTACATGTATTTTGCCACTCATTTAGCTTGGAGGGTAACATACTTATTTGTTCACTTAGACTACACTTCGAATGTTTTTGGACAACTATATTTTGTTTGAATTGCTTGTAATAATTTATGTTTCTTATATGCTATTTGATGTTATTCTATGTCTATTTTCATTATATGACTTGCGCCTTTTTTTTCCTGAAAGGCTTACGCCTCAACGTTTTGAGACTTACGCCTCGCCTTGCGGACATGAAACGCCTCATGTATGATTTTGCATTTTAAAATATTGATATATATATATATATATTATATATATATATATATATATATATATATATATATATATATATATGGGAGCGGCTATTGAAACAGAAAATTAAACACAAATTTAAAAACACAAAATCTGGACCGTATGATTTGTGTCTCTATGTGTGAGGTGGAATTCAGGGGGAGATCCTGAGGTTGAGATTCTGTGTCTAAATTTGTATCAACATTTCGTGTCTAAATAGAATTACCCTATATATACACACACACACACATATACATCCATATATATACATATACATACATACACACTTTCAAATCTCGCAAATATAGCCCGAGATATTCTCTGAGATCTCGTTTTGGGCTCCTCCCGAAACGAAACAGCAAATATCACTCTAAATCTCCTTTCGAATATATCGCCCAAGATATTGCAATATCGAACGATATGTCGACTGAGACGAAATACTGGAATATCGTCTGAGATCTTAGTTTTTTTTTATTAAAATTTAAGTATGTGTCTGAACTAATACTCAAAATCTAACCACGATAATCTTTTGTATTTCACATTTTGCATGTTAAATAATCATACTGTATGTCATATACATTCTACATGCTTATAATTTTCATATTCGTCTTTTTCACATATATGTTACCTATGAAATTATGTATTTTATTGTCTATTTATGCTGAATTTTTTATTTTTTTTGGGATCCTTTTAATGTTTTATGCCTAACAATATTTCTGTTTTAAGCATGTTACAATTTAGAGTATGAACAATCTTTCGTAAAGTAAAGAATAAGAAAGTTATTTTGCAATTCAAGTTTAAATTACTATGTTTTTAATAGCATTCATAAAAATCATTTTGTAAAAACATCATTTTTTACATATCATGTACCTCGAGATTGTTTCAATATAAACTTTCAGACCCGAGATAGAAATTCGAGACGAACTCCCGAGTTAGACTCATCTCGTCCAAGATTCCCCCCGATACGAGATCAAGTCTATAAAACTCCCGAATCGAAACGCGACTGATATCCGAGATTTAAAACCTTGCATACAAACGCACATATATGTTCTCCACATACCTCCCTCTCATTCCTCTCTCATGTCTGTGTAAACCAAGGTTCAAGAACTCGGTTTCGGTCTCGGTTTTGCTCGTTTCAGATTTACTATGTTTCCGACGATTTCGGAAATTTCGAGAGTTTTGGTTATGGTTTCGGTTTCGGTCTCAATTTCAATTATCAATGAATTTGTCAATGAATATGCACCAAAACCTTTATAAAGGTAAAACAACAAATTAAATTTACTTAAGAAAATGTCCAGCCCAACACTAGATGACCTTACCCAAAACAACCCAAGTGAAAAAGTGAAAAGGTACAACCCAATCAAATTTATAATAATACAAATCATGTTCGTCAATTCTCGTGAACCCCTCTCTCCTCCCAAACTCGATTGCCGCTTTCAAAACATAGTGTCGAAGGAAAAAATATATTCAAAACCGACTGCAGCTCTCGAAATCGACGTAGCTCTGAAAATCTACTGTTGAATTGATGCTAAATAGCTGAAAACAAAGCTTCCACCCTCAAAATCGAATCGACGTGCTAGGGCAAGAAAAAATCGCGTCGATGATGCTAAGACAAGGAAGAAATCGAGGTCAGTAAAGCTGATTCGGATGATTTTTCGATTTCGAATTATTATCTTCTTAAACCTTAATCGAAACCGATTTTTGGCTTTGATTTTGGATCGACTGCCCTCAAAACCGGTACGATACCACCAAAATTTTGGGGTATCGTCCGATACCTCAAACCATGGTGTAAACAAAGTTTCGTTTTAATCTTAAATTTGATAGTTTTTTTTAATATTGAAGCTTTGTTGTAGAATTTATAAATTAACGGTTTATATTGGACAACAAATCTTATAAACAAAAATCGTCAAATTTAAGATTTAAATGAATCTTCATTTTTCCATGCGTGTATAAACATTATTTTTATTATTTTAAGTACAAAACTACTAGATTGAAGATGTAAATGAATCGTTATCCATAAACATAAGTATTATTATCAAGGCTGTAAAAATCTCTCAGCAGAAAACATGAATTAGCGCCTAGGCGAGGATTAATCAGAATTGACGTTTTGGTAAACTCGGACATTTCAAATAAAATCTTGGAATCTTATTTAGTATTTACTAAGCCAAAATGTGATTTCATAAGTTTTTCATATTTTAAGAAGCAAGCAGGATGGAAAATTGCTTGAATAAAAAAAAATTATGCTTACAGAAGGAAGCAAGGCTAAATTGATGCAAGTCGATTCTTAAAAGCGCATTTATATGTTTTAATAATGTAGTAAGTCCCATCTAGACATATTAGTCAAATAGCCAGGCGGTAAGGTAAGTGGGACTTAGATGGGAGCCTAGACGTATTTTTACAACAGAAATTATTATTAGTACCATCCTCATTATCATTGTTCTTATTAGTGGTTACATTATTATCATTGTTGCTATTATTATTATTATACATAAATACAACCAATCTATAAAGTATAAAAATAATCAAAAGATATAATAAATTAATAATTACTCATAATCCAAATTTAATTAATATTCATAACATTTTTCCATAGAGGAGCATAACGAAGCTTTGTTTAAATTATTAAATCATGTATTAGATGTCACTTTAAACTTTAAAAATAAGGCTGTGCTGTGGCAAATGCAAAAGGATAAGAGGGGAAAAAACAGTTATTTTTAAAGTTCACATTCTAAAATGTAGCATAAATTTACCTCAAGTTTAAAAAGATTATGCTTTAATTCACATTGGGAAATTTTGAGTTAAACAAGAATTAAAGACGATAACTTCTGGTCATTCACACCAGAGCCACCACATAGCATTGGTACCAGTATAGTTCTTGACTTGTCTAACTACCTCCCAAGCGTCAAGAGAGAATAATGCTAAGAGAAACAAGGAAGATAGAGAATATAAGTTTGACACCTAAAGTGAAACCAGTTATCCGATAATAACTTAAACCTTCAAGCTAGCTGTTTGTTATATTTCCCTAGTGAACAATTTCAGTGCCTATACAATTCAAGCTAGAATCATGTTCACTATACAGCTCAGATTATCAAAACCTTAAAACTAAGCTTCCTTTTTGTACTGTGAATGCCCGAAAATTGAATAATGTGAAACATAAGTATGCTATCTGCCAGAGAGTCCATATGACAGTACCAAGGATTCCGACCACTACAATTTTTGTTTTGTTAAAGAATATGACTACATTATATAGCATGGCTAGGAATCTATGATTTGTTATTAGCAATGACCAAGTTATCTGATACCCATCCCTAACATCAAAATGAACTGATATCAAAATCAAAACTTTCAACCACTAAAAGCACAACTGATTCAAATAATTAGTGAAAAGAACAAACGAAATGGAAAAAAAAAAAAAAAAAAAAAAAAAAAAAAAAATCTTACACGCTAGCATCTTCGCGCCCCAAAAGCTTAATAGGCGTCCCCGATCGATGAGATAAGAGGTGCGCCGCTGCCACCTCCTCCGATGCAACAATTCTTCCAGGCCACCACGATCCGTTTCTCCTTCGAACCCAAACAAGCGTTCCAACCGACCGATCAACTACGCTCCCGCCAACGCCGCCGCCCATCCCAAACCCTATCGCGCTCTCATTAATCTGATTGTACTTCTGGCTTAAGTTATCGCCTTTATATCGATCGCCGTAATATAACAAATCGAGTATACTGTCTGGTGTCTGGACAGACTTTTTTTTTCTTTTTCCCCCAGTTCAGTTAGGTCATGTTATAAAATTATGAAATTAGGAAGAGACAAGCGTATATGATAAGCCTACGGAACAGCTTAAGTAAGATTTAATTCTCACAGACACCGTTCGATGACGGATGGACGAATGCAAACAGCTTAAGTAAGAATTAATTCGCACAGACATGTCATTTTAAATGTAGGAAACGGAAGTAATTTCAGTTTCATCGATTAAGACAGTTAAAAGTGATTTTTTTAAGGCAAAGACCGTCCAAAGTAACCAACCCAAAATAAAAGAAAAAGAAAAAAATATTCCCATCCTCGTGTTACACTTGTTAAAATTAATGATGATTAATAAATAATTAATGACTAAAAAATATCTAATTTGAGCAAATGTTAGAATTTGATCACACGGAACCTAAATCATTATGCTCATGGCAATTTTCTAAATAAATTTTTATATTTTAAATTTTGCTACCGAAGCTCAAACGGGAAGTAATTAGCAATTAAGTTTTCATATGAAAATAATTATAAATGAAAAACTGAAAGTAATAGTAATAAATGCATGACCTCCCCCCACCTTTCACAAAAAACAACTCTCTTTTCGATTGACTCGTTTACTTGGACTGATTGGTTGCGATCAATAGGGTGGTTATTAGGGTGGAACCTTAGCCGAATAGGCCATGTTTAATTATCTTACTCTAAAGGATACGGTTAATTCAAGCAGAGTCGGTCCAAAGACTTTCGATACTCAAAGTCAAATGCAAAATCAAAGACCTTATATAAGATTCAAGGCTGTTGATGTTATTTAAATCACCAACGTATTTATGTCCTTGCAAATAGTGCTAAGAAGGCCCAGAATGATAACCTATTATCTATAATATAAAGTAGAGTAGGCATAATGATTAGGTGGCACAATTTTTTTTTCCCTTCAGATCTGACGTGACAATTTCTTATTTCTCTATATTATTTATCCATTTTTCGAAATGGAGTTGCACTGGGTAGTTTAATTTCTCGCTTAACGTAAGCATAACTTCCTCTGTTTTTCCCTTTCCTCCACCAAATCTTCCCCAAATCCAATCGACTTCTCTACATCCTCCAAATCTTCCCTCCAATCCAATTGACTTCGATGTAACTCCTTTCGATTATTGTTCAAACCGGCGTTTCTGTAGTTGTTTGTCGTTCGTCAATGTTCGATCTGACGTGACAATTTCCTCATTTTGAAAAGGTTAATTTACAACTTAATCAGTATTACATTTTAAAAAAATAGTAAATAATATATATATATATATATATATATATATATATATATATATATATATGGTTAAAATAAGTATATACCTGTAATTTGTAGAATGATTATTGTTTTCATAAAAATGATATATAAACAAATAGACATGCTTTGGTATAATAATAATAATATGGAACTAATGTACAGTGGTAGTTTTATAGAGATATAAATAGTTATAATGTGTGCGGATAATGAATATTTCATCATTTTATGTACAATGGTAGTTTTATCAGTTATTTCTATGTTTCATTATTTTTCTTCCTATCCTTTTGCTAGAAAATACATTCCCTTCTATGTAAAAAAAGGTTTATCCTCAAAATTTCAACATCAGAGCTGACCCGTTTGGGAATAATATATCTTTATTTTTCATCACTATTTTTACCATTACTGTTTGGACAGTTATATAAAGGTCTTGCATCCATGATTTATTTTAGAAACAAAGAGGCTATAAATATTCAGTAATGCTTGCCATGAAAGGATAATATGTATAAGAAAAGGTATACCAGACACTATGTTTTGAGGTGAAAATATGGACTAGCTAATTCAATTTGTATAATTGGAAAGTGTATCCATTTAATTTTAAGTTGATATGTTGATTATGAGAGCTAATGGTTTCTTTCTAAAAAGCTTCAAACAAAGTATTACATCATTTTATTCTGCAAAGTACTTTATTTATTTATCTTATCCTACTTATTAGCTTATGAATAGAAACAAATATTGGTAATTTTTATTTTTGTTCTCATTGACGATTATGATATATTAAGTCTGATCCAGTTTTAGTTTCTTATTTCTATTTGTGGCATCAGTTGTTTTCTAGTTTCCATTCTTCCTATTAAGATAATATATGTATAAAGGATCTCATGTTTTTTATTCTTCCATGCTGATGTGTGAAAACAAGGGAGTTACTGTGATATGTGTTACCATCAAAAGGCTGTATTTCATTTAAAATGAAAAAACTAAGTCTTCTGTCAATAAATACCCAATAATTTTGCTGACATTTTCATGGTATATCATTTTCAGGATACCAATAGAATTCGGATCCTTTGACAAACTTACCATACAATAATACATTGAATTAAAGAGACCCTTAGGTGACACGTTTGTTTATATATTTGAGTTCAATGCCTATTTTACATGACTTGTGATCGGCTAACTTTAAAACATAACATTCAATAATGCCTATCTAACATAACTTGCCATCGGCTAAATTTAAAACATAACATTCAATAATGCCTATTTAACGTGACTTGCAATTGGCTAACTTAATATATGTTGTATCCATAGACAAATTAGTGTATTACACATAGATCATATATGCATCTAATGTACACATGCAAATATTCAAAAAGAAGATATTCTACCTCTGCATGACAACTATTTTTTTATATGTATGCCTATTGGAAATTTGTTGGGGTGGGAACAATGAGCGTGCTTAACCAGGTGAGACTGATATATAACTTCACTTCTCCTAGATTAAATGGTAGATTGTGCAAATATTTTCTACTTTACATGCTTACCATTATCTGTATTTTAGAAATTAATAGCGATTTTTGTGGCTTTGAATGTTTATTTTACGTTCATGTTTCCTTATATAATAACATATTAACAAATTAGACTTTTACTAGGCTTTCTTTGCAAGTTAATTTATTGTTTAAATTACCTTATAATTAACTTCTTTGAAAAAAAAAATATTGTTTGCTTTCATGCTTAACTAAACCATGTATATTGTATTTCATCTTAATTTTAGTGTGTACCTACAAATTTTATGTATATTTTCACCATTTATTTTTTTTAAATTTGAGGTACTCAAACAAAAATGGTTGACAAACTACATAATTGATTCATAGATAAATTATCGTATTACACATAAATAGATATGCACCTAACGTAGACACGCAAATATTCAAAAAGAAGTTTTTTTTTACCTCTGCATGACACGTGTTTTCTTATGTCCATGCCTATTGGAAATTTTTTAGGGTGGTAACAATAGGCTTGCTTATCCAGGTGAGACTGATATCTAACTTCACTTTCCTAGATTTAGATGGTAAGATTGTACAAATATATATTACTTTACATGCTTTCTATTATCTGTATTTCAAAAATTAACACTGATTTTTGTGGCTTTGAATGTTTATTTTACATTCATGTTTCCTTATATGCTAATATGTTAACAAATTAGTCTTTTACCGGCCTTTTTGCCAAGTTAATTTATTGTTTAAATTACCCCATGATTAACTTTTTTCCAAAAAAATGATTGTTTACTTTCATGCTTAACTAGACCATGTTTATTGTATTTCATCTTAATTTTAGTGTGTTCGTGCTAATTTTATGTACATTTTCTCCCTTTGTTTTTTAAAATTTAAGGTATTCGAAGAAAAATGATTGACAACAAACAAAAATGATTTACATTAACTATTGTGTTAATAAATATTGTTGATCTGGATTGTACAAGCAAATATGATTGACAATAAACATGTACTACCAAGTTAAATAATTTGAATTAGGTTGTGGAGTTGTGGAATCCAATAAGACGAAGCTGACATCAACTGGATTGATTGTTGAAAATATATATTGATTTTTATATGATAAATCATTGATCAGTAAAGAGTTTAAAAAACTATATTCATTTATGTTAGTTACTTCATCCCCGTAAATTATCACAACAAATAACCCATCAATTGTTTTATTTAATATGCAGTTAGTTGTGATGCATTATACAAACTATGCATTTCTTAACGAATTAGTTCGTTCAAATGGTAAATTAAGTATCTGTTTCGTCATCTAATTTTCTTGAATAATCTTTGAGTGTATATGCAATGAAATTTTTGCACAGTTTTATCTACAACCATTTATATTATTAACTCTTATATATATATATATATATATATATATATATATATATAATGTGTGTGTGTGTGGGGGGGGGGGGGGGGGAGTTCCACTACACCTCCTATTTTGTATGTGAACTCTCTCCCTAAATCATGACAATTTATGCAACAGTCACAATTTATGCAACAGTCATCTAAATTTACTTATTTTTATTCCTAAGAAAAATATTTTCTTTGTTTTTCTATTATTTTTAAAATTGATATATATATATATATATATATATATATATATATATGGTCAATTGGATAACTTATTATTCTTCAATATATAGTTTGTTAAACATACATACGAGTGAGGGGTTTAGCTAGGATTTGAACACCTAAACAATGGAAGGGTAGTTTTTTCACTAATTTCTAAAATTTTGATCATTTCAAGTGATGCATACAAAACTAGATGCTAACAATTTAATTATGTTAAAATTTTCATTATTTAGCTCATACCAATTATTTTGAGTTATTAATGGCTTCGTAGAACTCATAGAATATTCAAACTTATTATTTCTCTATTAACAACAAAATTTCTTCCATGGGGCTAACTATTTATGTTAAGTGGACAAGTCTTGCGTTATCGTTCTACTTTACGAGTATTCAATTTTGCTTATATCATGTGTTATTATTTCAGTGCAAAATTTATTCTAGAACGGTTGATGTTGTTTGACTGCCAATTATACACAGTGTAACTTCTATAGCTTTATCACATAACTGGTGAGCTTATAAATATTTTATATAAAATTGTAATTCTAAATCATTCACTTTCAATGAATTGTAATATTTAGCTCATTCAATGCACATTCCTTCATTGTATCAGGTAAGTGTGTGTTAGCCTGCTTTGTAACCAAGCTGCCCAAAGCCAGGGACTTGGGTACGAACTTACATTGATTAGCGATCACTTGAGTGGAGTGATAGAAAGCTGCAAAACTTGAATTATTCATGCAAATGTCACCGGATCGGATCCCCCATTCAGATCGGATCGGATCCCTCCTTTCGGATCGGATCAGATCCCCCTCTCCGGATCGGATCGGAGTAACCTCTACCCGAACCGCCTGAAGTATTCTGCACAGAAGTGCGTACAGGCATTCTGCTCGAACAACCGGTTCGGTTCGGATCCGATCCGACTGGACCTGCTTCTGCACACGGAGTTTGACCTCTTCTCTTGGCATAACCGACTCCTACAATTGCGGATCGGACTCCACTTGGCAAAGCATGACCTGGTAACCACTTTTCCACGTTCTCCACTACTTCTGAGATCTCCTCCGGTCACGCCACGTGGCCCATCCGAACCGTAACCGCCCAGAGCTTCTCTACAGCTATAAATACACCACAACATGGCCATTTGAAGGGACTTTTGGCATTTCATTCATTCATGGTAGCCATGGCCGAATTCCCCCATCAATAACCACCTTCTTCTCCAATGGAAATCAATGAATTCGGAGAGAATTATTCATGGTATTTGAGCGATTGAGTGATTAAATTCATTGTAATTGTAATCCATGAACGGAATGAGAAATTATGAAGTGGACATAGGCTCATTAACGCCGAACCACTATAAATTTCGTGTGTTGACTGATTTATCTTGTTTTTAGTTCATGATTCCTCATTATTCTTTGCAAAATATGATCAATTGGGTGTTAGGACCATTTTTTGGTCTAACATTTTTGGTGCTTTCATTGAGAAATGAAGATTCTCAACATATAGGGATTCTCCATTCTACTATTGGATCGCCAAGTCCGATGAGGAAATCCAGCAAATTCAACATTTTTAATGACTTTCCAGTTCGAAAAAGTCTCTGGATCGGATGCGGGTGACCAGCAGATCGGATTGAGTTGATGCAGAATCGCATGGCTTAGATTCGGATAGCCCTAATCAGTTCGGGTCGGGTCCGACCCGACCCCACGAAGTTATACACTGAGACACTGGAACTAGTAATAGCAGCATCGGTTCGGATCGAATGACCAGGGGTCCGATCCGACCCCAATAAAATGAAAAATTCAATCCGACCCGAACCGCAGGAAAAGACCCGAACCGACCAGTTGATGATGCTCCGATCCGGTTCGAAGGAACTACTCCGACCCGACCCAACGTGAAGACGACTCCGAACCGCTACTGGAAGGCATGATCCGGTCCGAACCGAAACAGCTGTTTTTGGGAAAAAATACATTTTTCTGATCATTTCAGAAAAGGATCCATCGTCCAAAATCGAAAAAATCGTGCGGTGCCCACATTTTCGATCGTCGCCGGGACTTTGGGGCCCCGGACCCCCGCCGACGCTGCGCCCGGACCCGCTGACGGCCTCGCCTTCGGCTCGGAGCACAGCCTCGCCTTCGGCTCGGTGTACATTTTAGCTAACAACAGTTATCAAAGCTTGTCAATGAAGATTAGATGGATAGTTTGAGAATATCATAGCAAGTTAGCACCGACTGGGATTCTTCCCAGAGCCATGACACTTATTTACATCGGTAAGCCAATTTGAGGAGCTATTGATCGGGATTCGACTTGTTATTAAGGACAGTATACAAGACAATGATTGCCTCATAGCATCTTTCTCTTCCTTAGTTCTGATAGTGTATATATGTCACCAATGCAACCGATGTTGCTCGCTAACGAGTAGTGACCATCTTATTTATGCGACTTGAACTTGTCCAATCGGTAGGGCATCAGATGATGGTTATATGGAACGGTCCGAGCACTACTCCGAAGATAGTTCCTATGATCTTAGTGACCATGATTGTCAATAAGGGGATACCAGAAAGCAGCTAAGGATCTTAATGTCCCAAAGATACACTTCAATTGTAGATGTGATGAATGAAATATGTCCTGCGGTTAGCCTTCCGAAGAACTTGGCGAACCTTTGCAATTGCTGTTTGCTGTCAACTGCATTGAGGAAGACTGATTTCCATCGAATAAGGGTTAAGTCGGCATACTTTGGATCCCATAGTTAGGTACTAGTTGAACCACCACACACCACGATTGGACCTATGGATCCTTTCCTGAATTATGGCAACTTGACTGCTCACCAGCCACCATACGACCTTGGTCAAATGATAAGAGCTCGAGATTAAAGAAAATATGAATCAACAATTAGCTCTCTACTTCTTATTTCAGTTGTGACATAACACATGAATATTACTTAAAGTCTCGCAAGTTGTGCTATCATACTCAAGTTTATCTGATTAAGGTCTAGACCGACCAGCTCCAGCAGAATTCAGAGCTTACATTTTACCCTAGTGTCTACTGCTCAATTCCCAAACATTAGCCGAATCCATCGCTAAATTTACAATTCCCGAAGAGGATATGTTAGATGAAGAAGATGGACCTTCAAAATGAAAAATGAATACAAGCACCCATTACTGTACACCGACGGTGCAATGAATGATCGATGACCCGGTGTTGGAGATGTATCGATTCGAAGGAAATTCCAGATGAAGGGACTATAACTCGTAGCTTTCCTAGAACAGGTAGAAGAGCTGTTGGATGGATTAGAAAGTTACAGCATATCTTGCATCCTACGAACAGAAAATCAAAAGGTCAATAATCCGACCAAGTTAGACAGTTCCGACAACTCAGAAGAGAGTCATAGACAACTCCATGATGAACTTCCTGCCGCACGGAATGCATTTAGCAAGGAGAAGTGAAAGGCATGCCATCGCTCTTAATGCCTCCAGATATGACATGCAAGGCGACAATGCTTATTTCCCTTGGAAGGTTGTCCCAAGATAGACACCAACGAGACTCGTTGCTGAATTCACCGCCCTGAATGATTGGACAAAATCACTAATCAGCCTTCCGCTAGATGGGAGATGAATGTGAATGAAACTTTTGACAAACGACGTTTTGGAGTTAGAAAGTGAAGATTTACAATTTCACTCCCTTCATCGAGGATTAGTCAAGTAACTCGTGTCCCAGACATTGGGTGCAACCGGAGATTCGAACGTCGATTGCTCATGATTACATCATCTAATTCAAAGCTGATACATGATAGGCTTGCATGACTCCCTGACATTCAACCCTTGCCCTTAGCATGGGGGCAAAAAGGCGATTTAAAGGAGACATGACCTTGTCATTCGCTTACAGTAATTTCCTAGTTGTCTTTGTCACTCCAAGACCACAATCAAGCCATCACTGGCTGAGATTGGGCAAGGCAAAATGGACATGCAGATAACATGCAATGCCATTTTCACATAGAATCATATTCATTCCTTTAACAGGACTACTCTTTAACCATGACTCTTATATTTGCATCCTTATTGTAATTAACTCAGATGAAATAATATGTGGATGGTGTAGGTACCTAGGATTTGATACCGATCAGACTTCTAACACCCGCATATAGAGTTATGGAGCAATATCATGACAAGCTTGACTGAACCGCTCGTTTAAAAGGTCACACTCTCCGCCTAAAAGAGGTTGTATAGCTGAAGGTGGATCTGAGATGACATCCATTCCTAGAATCATACGTGGAAGAGCTAAAGATAATTATGCATTGACTTTTGCATTTTAAAGTTGGAATTCGATTTCAGATAGATGCAATTCGACCGTCTACATGACTCAGTCCTATGTCTAACACCATCAGATTACATGAATCCAAATAAAGGAGGCAGCATTGCCCCTTGATATGCTTACTTTTTAATCATGCAATTTAATCTTACATGCTTCCTGAATTATTGACATGACTAATTCATGCGATATGAGTGATGCAGGTACCCGAAGGTCAGTGCTAATCACTCCTCCCATAGATTGATCGGAGGAACGCAAAGCTTCTGCAAACATTTTCCGACTGTTTGCCAGGCTAACTCTTACCCTCAGAGATTGAATAGAAGTACCCATCTAGGATGAATGTGATGGGCGCGCCATGATTAAAAGACCACTCGATCCATGGCTCTGGCTTTCATGATTTGAGAGAACATTTGAAGGACGATATTGCAGTGTCCAACCGAACTCCATCCCATAAGTCGACGAGACGAGAGAGACTTGATTATTGCAAATGGCAACCTCTACCCATGAATCAGGGATTATGAGGTAGCGTCTCGGCGAGTGTGATCCGACCGCTTGCCCGAAAAAAAAACTCCATCCGCTAGAGTGAAGTACGGAGTAAGGACTAAAACCGAGTTTGAGAACGACACTCGACACGGTGGACTCCCGCTCTTGGAAATAGAGTGTAGAAGGAGCACCGGGGCGAATGATATGCATGTTCGCCTAAATAACTCTAACCCCATGACTTGAGGAAGAGTATAAAGGACGGGAAGACGACGTCCACAGGGCATGAAGGTGCACCACGACTAACGACCGCCTTGATTCCACTCTACCCTTGGTATTCGACGGGAGAGTATAAAGGCGCCAATGACTGAGCGCTGCAAATGAACTCCTACCCCACTGAAGGATTGGGGGCAGACTGAAAACTGAGTTCGAACTCTATCCTGGGCATACGACAGGAGAGTATAAAGGCATTGCGATTAAATGCCATGGAAGGGCTCCTTCCCTACTGCAAGATAGGGGGAAAGAATGAAGGCTGAGCCCGAACCCCTTATTTCTAGACATGGGGGGCAATACACTGTCGATCCTAATCAATCCCAAAAGCCCTGGCCAGGCACTTATTCACTATTGATCGGGGACATACACACACATCACACCCCTATGATGGCCGCAATATGATATGCTATTTATTTGCAGGGATACTGAATTGATACCCTAATCTAATTTGTGATGCGATTTATTGCTTGCTACTCAGTGTAGTAATGCTATGACTACAAGTATATTTGATTGAAATATATATATATGTATGATATTGCAGGAATACCGCTTTGTTTTCTTTTGGTAGATTTACAGAGGATAACTAGTCAAGAACACTAGCCCGCACTCACAACAATAGCAGGCTAGTAGAAAACAAGTAAAGGGCCATGTCCAGAAGGCTAACGCTGATGCCCAATGCTAAACTTCTCACGTGACTCAAGGCAACGACCAAAAGGAGGCCTTGAGAGTGAGTTGTTTAATGACATGTCACACAACTTAAGGCAACGACCGAAAGGAGACCCTAAGAGTGATATATCAAACCAACATGCAACTGGCCATAGTCCAAGTGCAACGACAAGTGCCACCTCGCAAATACACTAAATGGAAAGCCCAATGACTCGAGCACTTGGATAACTCAACCACTTAAGTTTTGAAAGCAATGTCTCTTTTCCATGCATCCATGTCCAAATTTGAAAGGGATGTGATACGACTACCGACCTTTCGCCATTACCCCTGAACTGGGGGCATAACTACTGAAAATACTTTCAAATGCATAACTTATTGGTCTTTTTCTAATTTATGTTTTAATCCTGACAGGCTGCTTAAGAACCACAAAGAGGATGCAGAGTGGACGCCCATTTGCTAAGTCCCGACCGCCTTCCCGATTGGATGGCTTTGGACAAGGGGGCACGCCATTGCTTCAACTTCTAGCTTGCAAGGAAAAAGATTCCTTGATACTCCGACTCAAGGGTTAAAAAGAAGGAAGATAGAACCTTCTTCCATGCTAAGGATGTTGGCGCAAGAGGTGCTACGAATGAAGGAGGTCAGAAGATTTCTTCTCGCGGTGATCCCTCAGCATATTAAACTAGATATGAAATAGATGGAGCCATTGCTGAGTTGAGAACCCATACGGTTCGGCAAAATGAACTTCTCCGGAAGCGACAAAAAATGATGGATAACTAAGCTCGATCATTACCTGCTCTGCTGTGCAGATCGCATGAGGCCCTAGCATGAGCCGGCAATGTCGTCTTGGATAAAACAATATATAATCAACCTCCTCCCAGACATGTGCAGCATGAAATTTCCGACAATAAGATTTTGGATGAGAACGATGACAAACAAGGGTCAATGGAAACCTAAACAAAGTCCGACCAACCCTTGCTTCGAATCAGATGAATGTTTCAAATCCAACTCAACTTCAACATGAAGTTCCCCATTTCTTAATGAAGGGGGCAAGTAGAAGCATTTGAAGAGACTATAATTTGACCTTATCACCACCCAACTCCGATCCTTAGAACTTGGATGGGAGACCAAAGACTAACATGAGATGGACACGAATAAATCATTTTGTATCGATCTCTAACTCACGGCTTGATGAGGGAATATGAATTCAAAGAAGACATGGATTTGATGCGCACCACTTAGAAAAACCTCCATGGATGAGGAGCACCAGATATTAGTTCCGAGAAGTGGATCACCATCCAGAATTAAAAGACAGAAGCCTGATTGATAGCTATTACATATGCGCAACCAAGAAGCTAGAGACTGGCTTCCACCCACTTCAAGACTTCATACCGGGGGCACCAGCGCTAAATTGGACAATTGGCGACAACTTCTCAAAGACGAGGGCCAGAATGGCAACATTAATTGATGCTTCAACTGAGCTCCGACAAGACCCTACATGCATTCCTTTGAAAGATTCAACGCCGCAGTGGCATCGGTAAATCGACCTGGACCATATATGGTGTTGATTGCAGTAGTATCTGGTATTATGGATATCTCAAGCTTCAAAATCTCTCTGCATCGAGACCCACCAAGAGGACTTGGCCGATTCACCTCTGAAACAAATCTCGGTATCTCTCTACCATGAGATTTTCATGGAAACATTGGAAAATCCTATCCTGAGACAGACAGATTCATGCAATAAGAGGGTGCTAATGTTGAAATGGATGATCTCAATGTCTTCTCGACAAAATGGAGCACCATCTGACTCTTGAAATGATAAAGAGAAAAGAAAAGCCCCGGAAAAGACTAGCAGAAATGTACAATTTCGGAAAGGATCAATTTCATTGATCAAGCCCTCCATTTTGATTGTCAAGCTCAATGGAACCAAGCATGAGAGATAGACCCAACAAGACTATGATGGATATTTCGAATTATGCCAAAGCATGAGTAAAGGAGCTCGAATAACTGCTTAATGATGTCCGCTCGCTTGCAAGATTGACGAGCTTACTTGAATCTGTGGCTGATGCGAGGAGAGTATCTAAGTTGGCTGATACTCAATGAGGCGATCACTGCTTTTTGACTAAACAGATAGGATGACCCTGACGCGAATGTAATTCGACCATTGCATACACAACTCCAACCCTTGACGACTTGAGAAAGGGCACAGAACGACACAGGTTGACCAAGATTGCTGAAATTGCAGCTCCAACCCGATGTAAAGAAAGAAAGATTAGAGGCTAGAAGACCAGATTTTCCACCAACCTAGTCTAGCCCGCAACGATGCTGGGGGCATAAGCACTAACTTCGCTCATCCTCCACTGATGCAGGGAGCATGAGCATCAACCGCCAGACTAACTTTGAACATGACCTTGACTTGACGCTTAATTCAAAACATATAAACTACATCTCTGGAATATGACATGATTCGTCTTGACCGCTCAAGAAAGCCCACTAAAGGATCAAACATGACTTCAAAGACTTGATCTACAGCTACATCGAATGGAGAATGTGGAGAATTCTTCAACTAACCTACCTGTGCAATGATCTTACGAGCACTGGTTTATATGATTTCAGCGATGTCCCTTGCTGATTTGTATGTGATCATGAGACTATGAAAAAGACCTGAAACGGTCATTGATTTCTTTTGATATGATCTGATTACTATCCCAATGTCGGGATAGTCCCAAGACGAGCGCAAATGAAAGATTTTTGTACCAATTCTGATGTGGTCTATCCCAACAGCCTAGATGTTAGCTCAAATCCCGAAGATTCTTATACTACCCCATGATTTGGATGGCTAAGTTCATACATTGACTTATACATAAAAAAAGCCTGACTTAGTAACACACTTGACTTGCATAGGAAAACAGCGTCGTTTGGCAACGACCCGTGTATGTACGATCTCATACCGGAGCCAACGATCATACATGACTTATGATGAAGGAATTAAACCTCTTGATTCGACGAGGCCTAAACAGTTACCTGATCATTTTAACTACTCCTTCCTTAGAATTTTACCTAACTAGCGGCCATGGAAGTAACACAACAATCTAATAAAACCTCCTCAAGGGTGGATGACGTTCTAAAAAGATTTAGCTCGACTTATTCAAAGCATATCTCATCTGCAATAAGATGTACTTTGGGGGGCAAAATGTTAGCCTGCTTTGTAATCAAGCTACCCAAAGCCAGGGACTTGGGTACGAACTTACATTGATTGGCGATCACTTGAGTGGAGTGATAGAAAGCTGCAAAACTTGAATTATTCATGCAAATGTCACCGGATCGGATCCCCCATTCGGATCGGATCGGATCCCTCCTTTAGGATCAGATCGGATCCCCTTCCCCGGATCGGATCGGAGTAACCTCTACCCGAACCGCCTGAAGTATTCTGCACAAAAGTGCGTGTAGGTAATCTGCTCGAACAACCGTTTCGGTTCGGATCCGATCCGACTGGACCTGCTTCTGCACACGGAGTTTGACCTCTTCTCTTGACATAACCGACTCCTACAATTGCGGATCGGACTCCACTTGGCAAGGCACGACCTAGTAACCACTTTTCCACGTTCTCCACTACTTCTGAGATCTCCTCCGGTCACGCCACGTGGCCCATCCGAACCGGACCGCCCAGAGCTTCTCTACAGCTATAAATACACCACAACATGGCCATTTGAAGGGACTTTTGGCATTTCATTCATTCATGGTAGCCATGGCCGAATTCCCCCATCAATAACCACCTTCTTCTCCAATGAAAATCAATGAATTCGGAGAGAATTATTCATGGTATTTGAGCGATTAAGTGATTAAATTCATTGTAATTGTAATCCATGAACGGAATGAGAAATTATGAAGTGGACGTAGGCTCATTAACGCCGAACCACTATAAATTTCGTGTGTTGACTGATTTTTCTTGTTTTTAGTTCATGATTCCTCATTATTCTTTGCAAAATATGATCAATTGGGTGTTAGGACCATTTTTTGGTCTAACAGTGTGCAAACGCCAGTTTCAACTGAGTGTTGTATTATTGATGTTCCTAACAAGTTTGGAAGATACTACAGTGTGGGCTTCCAGGAAAGATCACATTTCAATATCGTACTCAATATTCTTTTGTCCATTTTAGGATTAATAGAGTATTTAATAGCTTGAAGAATTTTTTTTCCTGTTCCTACACTTGCATCCCTGAATAACATGGAAGATCCGAAAGTCTTTGCAATAAACTACATAAGTTGATGTCAAAAAAAAAAAATCCTACCTTTGCCACCCTGAATCCAAATATAGGTAGCACTAACTAATCTAGCTGGTTACTTAAATTTGATTTTATATTGCACTACATATAAGTCATGAAAGTAGCAAATGATCATACAGAAGTCTTGACAAGTATGAATGTCTTACAATAAATGTCCAAAGAGAATCTTACTATGTTAACGATGGAGAATTGTTATGTATTACTCAAGCTCATATTTATTATCATATGTTTAGGTTGTATTCGGAAAAGGATTCTCCAACTATGCTAAAGGGCATTTCATTATCATCGGTTACTACTTGCTCCCACTAAAGGTGAAAATAAAAAGTCATGAAGCTGTGGGTTTTCTTAAAGACTGTAATTTTGAATTCAATGTTTAGTAAACTAGTTGTGAACTAAATAGGAATGGAAAATACCAATACCTTCATGTGTAATGTCCAATATTTTTAGTGGTCAGATATTTAAAATACTTTATTATTTTAAATATTTTATTTGGAATATTAATGGATTTAAAATATATAATTCGATTATATAACGAAGTTTAAACATTAAATTTGTATATAAATATAAATCGAGCTCGTAATGGCGCGGTAGTTCGTAATATTGAGTTTTGAACTTCAATTGAAAATTACAAGATCTGATTTAAGTTGAAATTCTGTGAAACAAGAAAGATTTAAATCTAATTGATATAATTTCCAATGAAAGAGAAAAATGGAGATTTCATATTATAGATTGTTAGTTATGTCCAATTCAAATTTTTAAATAATCGCTATTGAATTATTTATAAATTATAGCGATTAATTTAATAATTTGATTCGATTTAAAAGGGTTTTTGTACGCAACTTGAGATAATGATCGAATTCCGTTGAATTCGTATTGACGTTTAGAGTCAGGATAGATATATTGTTTGTTATTTATGGAGAACCGGGTATTTTGGTGTCCAAAATAGCAATGTTTTACGCGTAAAATAGAATAATCAATATGCAAACGATCTCCGTTTTCAATGAAACTAAGTTTATTAAATCTGTAATGATTAATTTTAGTAGTGTTTTAAGTTTCAAGTTATTGGGAGTTATTTTGCGAACGTAAGAAATTTTAACGTGTGTTTTTTAACTTTGATTTATAAAGGACTTTTTACAAACAATGTCGGAATTTGATGAAACCTTTCTCATCGTGTTCGGAATATTTTTCTGTGCTAAGATTGCAATTTTCGTCGAAAAATAAGATTGTATGTGGCGGTTTTATCACGTTACTTCATTGCCAAGTTTCAATTTAATAATAATAATTTGTTCATCCCATTACACTATAAATATAACACTAAAAGCGGTCAAACCCTAATATATATTTCTCTGGTCAATCTTTTTCCGCCACATCTCCATTGTGATGAACGAACGCTATCTTCCAACCTTTCTCTTCTTCAATCTCAAAATCCACAAAAAAATTCAACAAAGCTCAAACTAAGAACTTGTTCAACTTGCCGAGCTCAAGGTACTGACTGGAGATGATCATAAATGGGTGGTCGAGGTGGTCATAAAGTCGGTTGAAAGGACAAACGATTCGTGGTGGTCTACGGTTGCTATAAAATGTCGAGTGACCTAAAACATGGCACGGGGGTGAGTGGAGTTGCAGCATCGGATCAGTCTCTAGCATGCGAGATTTGGCGCAGCGTGGTGAAGTAGGCTGACTTAGTGCGTGGGATGAAACAAAGCAGTATTGTGATGAAGGTTTGTTCGAAGTAACGTGTACGGAGGTAAAGTGGGACTGGGTTTAACTTGAAACTAATGGAAGAAGTCCTAAACAAGAGAGTAGAATGGCATGATTTGGGTTTTGAAGCAACGAATTGGATATGTGAAGATGGAAAGTGTGGTATCGACTAGTGCAGAAGTGGACGAACGAAGGGGCAAAAACAAGGTTGGGCTGATTCACCGAATCTATATTCAAAGAATTTAAAAGGGCGGCGCCATGGTTTTGTTTCCTGTTTGAAGATTGGAGTTTGCACGAAGCAAAGTTGAAGTTAATTTTATCGGCCTGGTTATACTACGAAGTAATTAAAGTTAATGACTTTCAATTTAGGAGTTAATTTGTTTTAAATTCAAATCATTTATACTGGAAATTTAACAAACTTCTGAGACAGGTTTTCGAAACAAAGATGAAGCACGTGGGATCTGTGTTGAAGCAGGTTTCTGGAGACGGAGGGTTGAAGTAGCGTTTTAACGTATACAAGAAGGAACTGAAACAAAAGTAATTGACCAAATATTATAAGGTAATTTTTATTCTAATCCACAATTTTAGTAAGTTAATCCACCCTAATTTATAGGATCGTTGACTTTTAGTAAAATTTTAATTTTAATTAGTATGTCCACCTAAAATAACATACATATTTTTTCCCTCCCAATCTTCTTCTCTACTTCTTGCGTCGTATTCTTGTTTCTGAAATCCTACCATCTAAATCCAAGTTTAAGTGGAGTAATTCAACGTAATAACAACAAGTAGTTTGTTTATTTTATGTTTTTGAAAAAAAATTCAGAAGACACGTTGCCTGTTTCAAAGGTAGACATCTTTCTTAGTCATGAGTGAAAGTGTTATTCAAAAAAAATTCAGAAGATACATTATTGTTTCAAAGTGTTATTCAGAAGGCTTGGTTAAAAGTATTATGTTTTATGTATTGCTTTATTTGTGTTGAGTGTTAAAAGTCAGTTTACTTGGCTGTTAAATTTGAAGTGAAAATTACGTAAAGTTTGTAAAATTGTGGTGCTTAAGCTAAGAATTCCTGAATTAAACTAGAGATTTTAATGAAGTTTGAAAGAGGACAATGATTACTTTTTTTAATGTTTGTGTTGTATAAACACTCCGATTTATACATGTTAAAATAACTTAGGTATGTATATAAAGAAGTTTGACGAATTAGATATAAATTGAGTCTAGAAGTTTATGTATTTAAAGGAGCAATCACTGAATTTCAGTAGTGTGTATATATATATGTATATGTATATATATATATATATATATATATATGATAGGGTGAAATCTTTAAGTTAATCCACGAGTGGATTAACTTACAATATATTTGTGGATTAACTTATTAAAGTAAAATGGTGGATTAACTTATTAAAACCGTGGATTAGAATAAAAATTACAATACTATAATTACAAGTAATTAAGTAAATTAAGTTGACAAACCGTTCATTTAGAAAATTTATTAATTAATAAATTGTATTATATATATTAAATCGTGAATGGAACTTTTCATATTTTATTTGAATGGAACGAAACAACCAATGCCGGAATCACCTTCTCGAACGCTATATTGTGGAACTGGATTGGACAGATTCAGAGATACCAAGTATTTACAGTTAAATTAAACGACTATTTAATTTAACTGTAACCGAACCACTTCAGAAATAAATGAAATCAAGGTGAGTTTAACTCACTCAATTCTTCCCACTTATATTTTATATAAGTCAGGTTTTTATTTTGTGTGCTATGGTTGCTAATGGTTGACTGTGTGTGTTATGGTTGCTAATGGTTGACTGTGTTTAATTTTAGTGAAAAACCAAATCGTTATTTTAACGATTGGACCCAATTGAGGTAACTTACCTTGTTGGTTACATTTATAATATATATAAACGTGTTTTAATTAATTGTTTGAATTGTTTGTTAATATAAATTGGCTGATATTAAATAGTCGTTATTTACTATTTCAAAATTTATTAGTTTAAATTTGATAATTTTTATCGAATAATTTTATTTGAGGTAACATATTTGGATGTAGGAAAACAGGTTGGAGGGATCCAATTGGATTCCTCAAATTTATTGTTTATTTTCATATTACCGTTATATGAACTGTATGACCAGCCTGATTAAATGATTGATTTGCTTGTAGATTGTTGAATCGTAATTCAACGTTCGTTGTGATATTAACCAATAGGCAGTATTGGTTGAGTAATTGGCATCAGATGGCTTGATAATCAATCGTTTTGGGAATGTTGATTTACCGTTACGTGAATCGACAGAAATGAAGTTAAAAATTTTATTTTATAATTGAAGATAGATTTTGAAATCTATTTATTTGAATAGATTTTGAAATATATCAATTTGAATAGAAGTTTGGAATCTTTTAATTTAAATAAAAGTTTATCAAAAAGGAAATTGGTATTTATATTTATTATTTAAGTTTATAAATAATTATTTAATGTTTTATAAATCATATTCTTATGTTAATAAGATTTATAAACAGTTGAGCAGAAATTAAAGTAACGGTTAAGAATTGGATTAATTGTTTTGAGAAATAATTAAATGGAATTATTTAAATTAATTATATTATTAATTAATTTAAAGGAGGAATTAAATGATATTGGTTAAATAAATAACCATGTTTTGAGTTGACCAAGTCAACCACTTTAATTGGGACTGATTATTAAGCTAAATTAGTTTATTGTCAATGAATATATTGAAATAGTTTAACGAATATTTGTTTTAAAATTTAATAAGAGTTTAATAAGGAATTTATTTATTATTTTAGTTAATTGAGAATTTAACTACTTTTACAGTAGTTAGTGATGACTTAAAATCATTAATTTAATTAATAATAATTTAAGAGATTTCTTTTTAAGTGAAATTTGTTTAAGTAAGAATCGGAGTTTTGAATGGAATCGAGTTGAATTGTGAAAGGAGTTTCTAAACGGGTTATATATTAAAACTGAGTTCTATAATTAAGTTATGAAAGAGATTTTAAGCGAACACGATAGCTTAAATTAATTATTTACTTAATATTCAAATTAAGTAAAAAGAAATCAAAAGATAAATGGGGTTTATATTAAAACCTGAAATTTTATAAACAAGGTTTATAAAGGAGATGTGAATTCGAAGCGTTGATTTTGAATTGGTAATACTTAATAATGAGATTAAGAAGGATAAATGGAATTGAAACGTTATTTAAGTGGAAAATGGTTGAATAAATTAGAAGTGGAATATAATGGGCAAATAAGGAGTTAGGATAAGAAATTAACGAATTAGAACCTAATTGGAGATTGGTTGAGTTAAGTGATTTTCTGAGTATTAATCTGATGTTGATTTCGGTCTTCGGGGTTGATACTCAGGGAATAATTCGCTTACCAATTTAAGGTCAGGGACTAATGAATGTGGAAGTATAGAAGTGCATGAATAAGTAATAGGAATGTTTTCAGCTATGAAGTAATGGACTTGAGAATATATAATGAGATTTCCAAAGTAACGGAAATAAAAGAGCTCGAGAATATATAATGAGATTTCCAAGGTAACGGGAAACAAAAGGAGTTTGCATGAAAATATAATGATGTTTCAAGTAAAAAGGAAATGACGGGGTGGGTTTTGAAATAGTTTTCTATAAGAATAAGAATTTGTTATTGTTTTCAAATAATGAAATAAAAGGGGTTTTTGTAATGTTGTTTTACGAGTGATAAGTTGAGGTGATTTCCCGATTAGATAACGAGTAATGATTTGGCAAGTGTTTGGAAAAAGAATAATGGAATAGGAAATTTGATATGATTATAGAATAGTTTCCCAAGTAATAAAGTTAAATAGCTTTGAGGATAATCTTATATTAAAATAAGAAGTGAAATGCTATGTTGAAATATTGAAAAGATTTTTAAGTTCTAAACTAATCATTTATTTAATTATTTAATTAAAGAAGCTAAGTAATGCTGAATACTGGACCAGTAAATCTATTTGTATTTTTATGATTGAATGGTTGTTTATTTGATAGTTAAATAATCAACTATCAAATTTGGCCTATATGATTGTTGGTACGGAAAGACCGAGATTGAAATTATATTCGAAAACCATTCCGACCACTAAGTACGCAAATTACTGAAGATCTCAAATGCTGATCGAGACGGAGAAATTGAAGACCGTGGATCTTCATAAAATGGTAGAATTACTTATATTCTCTGGTTAGCTCCCAGAGATAAACTGTGATTCTATCGTGGTTGAAATCTATGGATTGCAAGGACTACTCGCTACTGATCAATAGGGTGATACCTAGGATGTGGTAGGAGGGTGTCTTCGGTTCATCCTGTTCCTGGATGACTTGTTTGGACGGACACTACACCAAATTCATCAATTTGCAACGGTTTTAAGCCGTTGCAAACCGATTTAGCAATGGCTTTGAGTCGTTGCTACTACCTGGGTTACAAACAATTAGCAACGGCTCAAAGTCGTTGCTAAATTAGTTTTCAGCAATGGTTTAGAGCTGTTGCAACTTTAGTATTTGCAATGGATATAAGCCGTTGCAGAATCATCTTTTGCAACGGCTTCTGTCCGTTGCTACGTGTACAATCAATAATTTTTCTTCAACAACGGCTATTGGCCATTGCCAATTTTATTTAGCAATGGTTTTGGCCGTTGCTATGTTAAAATCTTTCCCAAAAAAAAAAAAATTTATGCCCTTCCCTGCATTTCATTTTCAGCAGAAATCTATGCATATTTGATATAAATACTACAACTGTTCATAATATTACGATAATTTCAATACATATGTAGCTTCATAAAGTACAAATACCAAAATACTATTCCGATATTACATTTTGAGTTCACCAAAACAATATTACAGCACACATACCATCATAAAGTACAAATACTACACGCATACGTCATAATTAAAATAGCATACTACAAGCATAAACCATAATTGAAACAATAGTTGGCAAAACATCAGTTTCAAACATTCGTCATAATTAAAATATCACACTACAAGCATAAACCATAATTGAAATTGCCATAAGCTCTTAACCTGCCCAAGAAAAGTAGACTGCATCGCTTCATACTCTTAACCTGCCAAGAAAAGCAGCTGCATAAATTAAGAACTCATAATTGAAATATTCAACATCTTTTTTTCTTGTGTTGACATAAACAATAATTAGATACTGTTAAATGTTGATTCAATCCCTCAGGTGCTTCAAGTATACTAAGCAGGTGGAAATATAAGTATAAATGAATAATTGTTTTCCTTTTCTATTTTCATGCTACTCTCTAAATATATGTGAAAACTTGACTGTGAAAAACTGAGTTTCCCCCTTTTTCTTTTTAGAAATTCTTTGGATAGTCTCAACTCAAAAAGCACCCATTTCTTTATTTAAACAACTATATGTAATACGGTAAGAATCTATGCAACAGACACTGGTACACATGAATTTTCTTTGATAATGGATGTGTACTAAAGATAGTGGTGCATGTACTAACCTGTTGGGTATTCAAGTAGCATGTGCTCCCTCCAGGTCACACGTTATTATGCGACTATATTTAATTTTCTTAAGCAACTATATACTTAAAAACAAACATATATTTATTTAATTCCTAGTGCATCCCTTTTAAGTTTTTATGTATTCAACATGTTCTTTAGTTCTCACGCAACTAATGTTCATATGATTCATTAGTACTGTCGACATACAAAACAACGACATTATGAAATCATTTGAAATAATATCCTATCAGCTTCAATAAAATGGACAAAACAGTTATCATTTCATGTTCATACCTATGTCAGCAATGCATATATCAATTATTAAAATACTTCATCTTATTCGAATGTCCCCAAAAGCCTATACATAATATATATATATACTGTATAGATATATATACTATATAGCAGTTCTATATTTTCTTAAAAGAAATGCTCTCTATTTTTAGTTTTACAGTGTATAGCATAAGGATAACATGTCTACAAAGTGCTCACAACAAATTATGGACAAAATACAAATATGAAAAAGCATATTATGCACTGAAATAAAGTATCATTTCGACCACAACAAGTCAAGTGTAGCCAGTGCACAAAGCTGGTGCAAATGGCCATATCCGGCAAATAGTGCAGTAAAGCACAAACAAGTGGATTATGGTAAGTGTCTACAAATACAAAGCACTAAGGATACATATGTGCAACCTACATGACATGTGCATAACAGGTTGGATGAAAAAAGGGCAAGCACAATAGTGGGAGTGCACATATACGCATAATCAGCAAGAATTTGGTTAACAAAACAAGTACCAAAAAGGACGATAAAAAGAATATGGAGCAAACACAAGGAAATGATCATAAAAAAACATCAACTATTTTATTTCATTTTTCATACGAAGGTTAAGATACTTGAACAAAGTAACCGTGAGGTATATTTGCTCCCTTTAACAACAAAATAAGAGAGAAATTGTGACTACTGATATATTCATGTACATATTTGCTAACTGCCAGGTATATTTGCATACATTCTGCGAATTGATTATATTCATGTACATAATGTAAAACATGTTCATTTGCTAATTGCCAGGTATATTTGCTAACTGCTAGGTATAATTGCTCCCTAATGTAAAACATGTTCATTTGCAATGCGGAATCATGTATAGACTACAAGTGGACAATTACTTTAGCAACTAATATAAAAGAGGGATTGTTACAATCCACTACCAAAACTTAAAAATTGTGGTCGTTCACAAGCAAGCAACTACGGAGGCTAATTTAGTTTAGGCCTTCGTACCAAAATCTTTTTAGCCAACAAAATAAGGGATGCATATGTCAATTTAATTTAAGGTTATGCATAAAGAAATAACAAAGTTAATTTAAGGAGTGAAATGGTGCCAAAGACTTCAAGTCAAATGCATATGTTGAGGTTATGCAAGGATCATAGACAGAGACAAGTGCATGAACACCTGTATACACAAACTTTTTTTAACAGTTACTAAATGATCATAGACAGAGAAAAGTTCATATTCATCTCATGAAATGTCTTAGTCATAGTAGTTACTAAATGATCACACACAAAAACAGGAAGGTGCTCCACAAAATAAAAATGAAAAATGATAATTTAAGTATACCAGGTTAACCGAACAGTTCGGCTCATGGCCACTTTTAACAGTTATCAGATAATTGTTTCTAAGTACAAATAAGCTCTAAACTTATATGTTTTACTAATTTCAGAAGGCAAGAATTAAATTTCAATTCCTAATTTATGTTCTCGATTTGAACTATATTCAAACAAATAATATAATCTCTATAAATAGACTAATGATCTAGATACCTTAACAAGGTAAATGACAAAGGTAAAACATAGTTACCAGTAATGACAAAAACAAAACAAAGAACAATGTTTCGCATGCATGATGACAGCAACATGAATCTAATCACATGCATGTGATTTATGTCATATTTTTTCTTTTAAATTTGACATCAGAGCAAGGGGTACACATATTTAATGTTAGCGTAAGTTAAAGGGGAAAGTGTGTGAATTCAGGGCTGGGGCTGCTAAATGGATGTAGATTGGTAAATATTAAGCCAAAATGAAGACTACCGATAATATTGATAGAAAACAAGTTTGCTTCCCAAAAATATCAACTGGAATTATGTGAAGATTCAAATGAGACTCTATATACACTTAGATTTCTCTCTCACTAACCCCACCACCCCAAAAACTACATCTATAATTCTATAACATCTTTTCCACCCCACGGTACACCCCAGTACAACCAAGTCTTATTATTTTTTTGCCATTCCAAATTTTGAAATAGAAAAAATCGATATGATGATTTACTTTATGTTTTCAAAGTCACTTCCTCAATCCGCCTGATTATCAATCTAAGTTACCATAACTCTTAATCCACATAATAAAAAAAAGCCTAGACGTAATTGCATGCACTGAATTTGGCCTAAACGAAACTTTTGAGGGTTAAGAAAGAGTTTAAATTTTCTTTTTCTTGTAATCTATCACTACAACAAAAACACCATATTACAACTTTAATTTTACAACGGTGGTAAAAGCACCGTTGTAATAAATGTTTTTTACAACTGTCATTTCCCTAAAGTTGTAATAAACGTATTTTTAACAACTTTTCATTTTATTGTTGTAATAGATGCCTACTACAAACTTCATGTTTATACTATCTATGTTTAATAACTAATTATATTAGTATTTAATAATAATTAATAATTAATAATAAACTTAGGAATCAATAATATTTATTAATTATTTTTAAATAATTAATATTTAATAAGTAGTAATTTATTTTTAATAGTTAATGTATGTTAACTGCTTATTAATCAAATGCATGTTAACCATTGTAATAAACTTATCTTCAACAACACTTTTACTTTCCTATTGTAATATATGTCTTTTACAACTTTTCTTTTTCGATAGTTGTAAAAAATATCCATATTTAACAACTTTTCTTTTTTATCAAATGCATGTAACAAATTTTTATTTTTGTCAATTATAATAGATGCATATTTCTAACAACTTTTCATTTGGCCAGTTTCAATCAACGTCCATTACATCATTTTTTGCCCATCGCAATAAGTAATTTAATAATTATAATTGAATAATACCACTTAATAATAAATAATCAAAAAAATCGGTAAGTAGTAATTACAATTAAATAATAATAATTTACTTGAAGTGAGAAATAATTAATATTAGTTGTTGTTATCAAATGATTAATAAATAAATAATTAATAAATATTAACCGATAATTAATAATAAATTTATACGTAAGAATTATTTTTAATAGTAATAACAATGATTAATAACTATGTAGCAATAATTAATAAGAATAGTTAATAATCAATAATTCAAAATTCAAAATTCAAAATTAACAATAATATATGATTTACCTTCTAATATTGTGTTTAATAATTAATAATCAATAACCATTGATGATAATTACTAATATGCATATAATAATTAGTATTTGGTAATTAACATTAAATAATCGTAATTGAAAAATAATACATGATATTTGACGTCAGCTACTCATTCGCCGCTTCTAATTTTCATTCGCGACCTCTCATTTTCATTTCCCGCACTCATTTTCATTTCCCACAGACACTTTATTCCCAAAAACCTAATAAGTTGTGATAACCCGAAACCCCGTGTCATGGAATTAAGGATAATCATTAGAATATAACACATTAATCATCATTAGCTGAGAACCGATAATAACATAAACATGAAATAGAATAATTTACATCAACATGACAGCGGAATCATAAAATGTAATAAACATCAGAGTAGCACAGTCATAGGATACAACTTAGTGCATAAAGGAAATGATCAGTCTACATCAAGATCACTGGGACATATACATCAGATAATACATAATCAGTCTATATCGCGATCAGCGGTACATATACATAATATAATACTGGTGGAAATGTCAATAGCCAAAATACACAGAAAAGCAGTCTTCACCATCTGCCAAAAACGCACTCCATGTTAAAGTGCTAAGCCAAAATATCACCTGTAACCTGCCACTGGGCTGCCAGTGTAAAAATAAGGGCACCTGAGTTTGCAAGTGAAACAAACTACAAATCAGTCATGGGACTAGTATGAGAAATCTACTTAACTGGTTAAACAATAATAATAAGGCAAATCATAGGACCACGCAGCTAATGCGGAACGGGTTTTCTCCAGTGATTGTCAGTGCATGAAATAAAGTAAATTATTTAAACAACGCGATGCTTTTTAGAAAAATGAAGCCATTATAAGACTCAAGTCCCATCACACAATGCAATGCAAACCAGAGGATAGAGTTTTACCTTATAATGGTCAAAAGATGCTTAATACGTGTAAAGCAAAATCATTTGATATTATTACTCTTGCATATATGTTTCAAAAGCAATTTCAATCATAATGTATCAATCATAGACGGCATAGTACCCCATACTACTATGTCGCCATTCTAGTTTTACAATCAAATCCGTAATTTCGTATTGGAAATTGGATTCCATCATGAGTCGAGGCCAGGGATGGCTCCTCACTGCTTCGAGACACTCTAGCAAATGCCTCAGGATTCCTCATAGAGAACCCTGGATCGGTTGGGTCGGTCCTTCCTTACATTTGAGGATTGGCAATTCTTGAACATATGTTTCCCGGTCCTATCGGACCTAACCATCGGCTCCGTAGAGACCGATATATCCGAGGTGCCTCACATTCCAACATCCACATAGGTAAAAATATAATAAATGTCTGGGCTTGCAAAACCCTGACACCACACATAGCTAGAAAGAAACGTCATGTTCTCCCAACGGTCCGATCCCTTTTTGACTCATACTAAGGTGTGAGGCTCGCGAATCAACGCTATACACAAAGCTATGCTATATTAAAGCCGTGCTTTGATTATCAACCACAATACTTTGCTTTTCAACAAAAGCCTTGATCGTTTACATCTTTGTATGCCACGCTGTCAATCCACACCATACCATTGATGTCTACTGATGTACAACTTCTGAGCTCATATGTCTCAGAGAAGGGCGTTAAGCAAGAGAATAAATTCTCCGCTGCCAAATAGATGTATATTTAGTAGAGATCAACGAATACAACACATAATACACGTTAGACACACATCCATTTACAAGTCCGTTCTAGGTCTGAACGAAACCGGAGGCACCTTATTCCTCGTTCCATATGTCCAATATGGAAGAGAGGCCCTCGCATATCTGGACGATCAATAAGTACGTCCAGACCACTACCACTGTAACCTCGTCAAGAGAGCTACCCATATCTAAGGCATCAGTAGCAATCCATACGATGTGAAGATCACCGGTCTTGCACCGTCTTCATATCTTCGACTTTTTATCGTCGATCAATTTTTTGAAATGAGAATTAACTCGGCCTTTTCAAATAATTCACGCATATATAGAATTCAAATCAATTCTTTCTATGGTTAAATTATTTGACATCCACATTTCAGTTCATTAATATAATTTTCATGTCAAACACATCCAACCATCAAAATATCTGATAAACCGAGTAAAGTCAGTTTATTTCCATTCCATATCACTATATATATTTTATAACGATTTATCGCTATTTTTATTTATTTAAAAATAGCTCGTTTTAATTAAACGACGCTTCAGGCTATAACGAGCCCTAGCGCTGATTTTCTCCAAATTTTATTTACACATTTCTCAAAATTTAACAGTCAGATCTTAACGAAGTTAATACCGTTGGAAAGATTTTTCCAAAGCGAACCCAATGGTTCCGGTTTCGGGAAAATCCAACGGTCAGATCTCTCGATATAATCGTTTAAAGTTACGATTTCAAAACACGAACTGTAGCGGCGCGATTCGTTTTATTTCAACTTATATATATATATAATTCATTCTGGCGCTGGTTTTCCTCATATTTGAATTGAACATTTCACACAATCTAACCATTGGATCTCAACAAATTTTATATCATTGGAAAGATATTTTCAAAGCGAACCCGACGGTTTCAGTTTCGGGGTAATCCAATGGTCGGATTTCTCGGTATAATCGTTTAAACTTATGATTCCAAAATGCGAACTACAGCGTCATTATTCGTTTTATTTAATTTATATATATGTATATATATAAATATAATTCATTCAATGATTTCTAAATCGTTTTTTTTTCAAATATTTCACTAACGCTTTAAATTTCAAAAAAATTCGCCACAGTCTCCTTTGTACAGAAAGGGGTTTGGAAAACCGTAACTCGCCTCGTAGGGCCCTCATCAATCCAAAAGAAAAGGAGAATGCCAAGCGGCCAGCCTTAGGCTCATAAATCTTTAAAAGAAAAAGAAAATGCCAAGCGACCATCCTTAGGCTCATAAATCATTTAAAAGAAAAGAAATTAATCATTTAAAAGAAAAGAAATTGCCAAGCGACAAACCTTAGGCTCATAAATCATTTAAAAGAAAAGAAAATTAGTAAACACGTACCTATTTGTCGAGCATAAAATTTTACTCCTCTTATTAGCAGTTTATCCATAACATGTTCAACAATGTGTATATAGATGCATATCTAAGCTGAAAATAATATTTTTAGCGAACAAATATTTATTTCCATACATGGTTATTTTTAACACTTCATATACATGTTAAAAATAATATTTCCAACTCACTAATATTTATTTAAACATGTGGTTATTTTTAACACTTCATACATCGTGTAAAAATGTTATTTTTGGCGAACAAAAATATATTTCAACTCATGATTATTTTATTTAGCTCATAAGCATGTTAAGAATAATATTTATAGCAAACAAATATTTATCTCAACACATGTGTATTTTTAGCACTTCATATTCATAATAAGAATGTTAATTCTATTGTTCAATCCATTTATTCGACATATGAATATTTTTAGAACTTCATATACATCATAAAAATGATATTTTTATCATTGCAATATTTTATTCAACACTTGGATATTTTTAGTGAGTCGACCATACAATGAAAATGTGATTTATATTGTTTAACCAATTTATTTCAAACATGAATACTTTATATTCTTCACATGCATAATAAAAACGTAATTTTTATTACGTAAACAACTTATGGCAATCATGAATATTTTATAAACTTTATATGCATAATAAAAATATGAATTTTATTATCTAAGCAATTTATTTCAATCATGAATAAATGATCAACGCATGAATATATTTCAACACATGAATATAATTCAAACATAAGAATATTTCAGAAAATTTCGGCAGCATAACGGTAGGGTAATAAAAACTGGTACCGTCCCGATGTACGGCTCCTCGCACTACCTTAGGCCTCACGGCGTTTACAAGGCGGCTTACTAAATGATTTAAACATTTCGATCATTTTTATATCATAATGAATTTTTCAACAAACAATTCCAATTTTGTTTCAACCACAAACAACCCTAATCAACCATTCGCAATATCAACCAAATTTCACACCCATCACAATCAAACAATTTATATCGTCCATGGTCTGTGGACGAGGGGAGTATATATATATATTTCCATTTCATTTCAACAACATTCAACGCACATATGATTTATACAACGTATATATTACTTATACATCGCACATATAATTTATACAACGCTTGTATGTGAGATATACAGCGCTTATATAACTTATACATCGATTATATAATTTATACATCGCTATTTCATTCAAATTTGAATTTAGAAATCTCACATTGGGTTCCACTCCTTCGTTTTTCGTAGAAAGCTCTGAATGTGCTCTAGTCTCTTCTAGAACGTAGTGTATGGTGTCACGGTTTCGGTGACTCTTGTTTCACTGGATTTGGACCACACATGAAAAAGATATGATTTTTATTAATAAATCATATTTCATGACGCTTTAAAGTGTTATAAACCCATTTAAATTTTCAAATCCATTACCTCAGCAGTGGTGTTCGAAACTAGGTTTAGCAATAACTTCCAAACCGTTGCTCGAGGTGATAATCGGACTGTGGCACAACGAAGAGGGTGGAATGGCGCGCCGGCGTGTGGGGGTGGGGCCCAACTCAATGGGGGTTGGAGGTCACGGTGGCCGGTTGAAGTTCGGGACTTTGAGGAGGTGAAACTCGATGGTTGCGCGACAATAGGAGGAGTGGTTGGTATGGATTTGAAGAGGAGAGAGAGAACTTCAAAAACTTCAACTGGCTCGAAGGATTTTGATGAACGGATTTACCGGAAATTGGCCGGGGAGAGATGAACACTTGCCTCCATCGACTGTAGGGAGTTTACGGGTTTTTATATTTTTTTATGGAAAATTAAATTATGAAAGGAAAAATCCTATTGGCCCACACTTATATTTATTTCAAAATTAGGGTTTTCTAATCCGGACTCCAAATTAAACCCAACGACTATCGCCCCTAGCTAAATACCCTCATTCTGAACATAATGGAATATGTTTCGAAAGCCCATTCGACTGTTTCAGTCAGTTATTCTTCAAATTAAAATATAAAACATTCAAATTTGGATTTGAACATACATTTTAATTTGCCGGGGCCACATACTGATTCCAAAAATTCCAGAAAAATAATTCTAGCTATGTTGGGACGTTACGGTCCCAACAAAATTAATTTCGTAAAATTTGGAGACCGTTTAAAAAATGGACTTTTTCTAGTCGATCCAATTCAAACTAAAATTACCAAACGCATTTTCCTTTGTCATTCTCACATTTTAATTCCAAAAATTATGGAATTTGAAACATAGCAATAATTTGACATTCCGGATCCAACCAAAGTGGTTTCATCGAAAACGGAGGTCGTTTGCAAAATGTCTATTTTCAAGGGCTATGTTTATATTAAATTTCATAGCGACTATTCCAAATCTTCAACTGGCCATAACTTTTGATTCCCGCTATGAAATTTTGATTTTTCGGATTTGTTAGAAAGATATTTTCAAACAGATTTAAATACTTTTGGTTTTACTAAAATCCGGTTTATTTTGAATCCAGTACATCCAGTCAAAGTTCAAAGTCAATTTTCAAACTGTCGCGCCATTTCAGGCTCATTATATAATTAAAATAAATTTATTCGTTCTAACTTTGATTTAAATAAATTTTTAGTCAGTATTATTTAAAATAAATCATTTTAAATATTCCAAATTAATTAAAATAGCCAAATTAAAAAAATTAAATTGGTTCTGATTTTCTGGGTTGTTACATAAGTTCCAGATCCGACCTCCTCTCTATCCTTTCAATTTCCCTTTTTTCTTTTTCCCCTCTCCACCATTATCATATCCTTTCCAAGCTTCGTGTTGCTCGTTTGAATCCCTTTGTTCTTTGTACATCCTTATATTAAGTTAAACTCCAAATCTTATTCCAGAATCAGAGAAGTGGGTCTCTAAATTAACCCTTTGGATAGGATCTAGAAGGAACGCTGGCTTTGTTTAATCGGCAAAGCATTAAGACATCAGTGACCTGGGTGATTTGGCGAGCTCATGGTGAATATCCATTCTCCAAATCGATCCTTCAAGCGGACCTGCGAATCGTATTGTTTCTACCCGACTCATAAAGGGTAAGACCTGCAATTGGTTCAATTATAAGAATTTTGTGTTTTATTTGTTTGACGAAAGTTTCAAAGATCTAATTTTTTTGGCTTGTTTGATTTCAATGGTGAAACCGCTTTCATTGCCTACTTATACGCCAAAATTTTAAAAATGTTGTCCAGATATACCAATTTGCATCTAAACTTAAGATTCAATTTTAGGCCTTTCTCAGTATAAATTTTATGGATTCTGCAAATTAGCGCTCCATATTTAGTTCCGTATGTGCTATATTCATGGCGGTATAATTCTTTCACCACCTCAAATTTATGCTTATGAAGAATTTGTCTGAAGGTTTCAGTTCTATCATGTATTTTTGTTCTGGCATTCATTGCGTCTGCTTTCATCTATTTTTATACTTATGTTTTTAATTAATACAGGAAAAACAACCGTTACCAATGTTAGTTGTATGTAAATTTTAGATATATTGTACTATTAATGGATGATTGTGTACTACAATTCCTACATTTCCATTGTGTTAAAAGTTTAATGCATGCTGCTGCACGTGTTGATGAAATTTAACTGTATTTCATTTATTTTTGAAAAAAGCCGTGCATGCTAAAATGGTATGTTAACGATAAATGATACATTAATGATACCAGTTTTGATATACTTGAACTCAACCATTTTCCATAAATTAAATTAGCATACACCAGACTCAAATATTGCAGCCAGATGCATAAAAATATTGTTATGCAGTAGTTCTTTCTAGTAGTCGTATCTTTTATTGGTTTGTTTTGAAATAAAAGATAAATTATAAGACTTTGTTGGTAAAAAAAATGTAAAAGAAAAATGATAGTCGTTTATTGACTTTAGCATCACTATTTGTCCATAAATTATGTTGATAACGACAATGCTTGGCAGGATGTGACGAGGAGATGATTATGGACAAAACCTACGGGGACGGTTATTTAAATACAAAATTAGACACTAACAAAGAGACACAGCCTCGACCGTTGGATCGTTTTTTTCCTAATTGGAGTTTACATGTTACTGTTTTAGTTTGCAATGTTTTATTCATAGGTTAGAAAGTTTGGATTAAATGACTACTTTGTTTATTAATGGATTTAGCTACCATGTCAATATTATCATCTGCTAATTTGTTTTCTGAACACTACAAGAAAAACTGCATATAGCAGCGGTAGAATCCGCTTCTAGTCCGTCGCTAAACAGGCTTTAGTGACAGATTTCCTACATAACGGTGTGGTCGGTAAAAACCATGACAGTATCTGTGTCAATTTTGCGGCGGAATTTAGCATGAGTATTCTGACGTTTTTCCGTCATTTTACTAATTTTATAAAAAAATTAAAATTTATTTATTAATTTAATTTTAATTTATACTGACTATTTACAGACGGATAATTAATTTGTAATAAATTATTATTTATAAAATGCACTGGTAAATCCTTACTAATTACCAAGGGATTAGCAACGAAAATTAAAGTAAGGTAAACTTAACCTTCCTTTTTTGCTGGTAATCTGCTGTTATTCCCCTTCTGATCTGTATGTATATATAAGTATACACACACACACACACACATACACACACACACACACACACACACACACACACACACATACATACTCATCACACACATAACTTGTGTTCCATTCAATACAAAATCCTAATTTAAATAGAGCACAATTAATATCAACACACATCTCATAATCAATGTATTATATTAATCACTCATCTCATAATCAACATTCAACATTACATAATAGACATACTAAACATTCTTACATCAAAAATACATAATGCATCCATAATATTTCATAAACAATACTAAAAAGTACAAACCAAAATATAGTTCTAGCATTTCAAATTCATAACTTGTTGTTGCATGTTCTCGTTTTTTTGCATCAAAGATGTTTATCTTCCTGTAAAACAAAATTCTCTAGTTATACGTACAATCACAAAAGTAAAGTCTGTTATGAATATCTATATAATATGAAGGCATGTTTGTTATTTGAGCCATCCTTAATCTTTATAATCAATGTATGTTGATAGTCTTTTTTTCTCAATGTTGTTATGGGTATAGTGTGATTGTTGTACAGATATTTGTTTCATTTTTGGGTCTTTTTGTAATACCTTGCAATCATTCTTTGGTGGAATAAGATTTATTTGCTGTTCGAAAAAAAAAGAACTTAAAAGATCAAAACATTGCTCAATATAGTCCCACTATATAAAATGCATGTACAAATTTAACTGACAGTACATGGAATTTGCATAACAATAGCTTATTGGAAATGGTCAAAGCATGCAAAATCGTATACAACTCTAAACATAGTTTTGCAACATATCTTGCAACTCGGTTTCAAATCCAAGTTGCAAATACAAGTTTACAAAGGTGAGCTGAGTCCCAAAACTTAGTTTCACAACTAAGTTTTGCAACCCAGCATCGCAACTCACTTTGCAACTACGATTAGAAACTAAATTGCAAGTTATGTTACAAAACTATGATTCCGAACTATTTATGATTTGCATGCTTATACCGTTCTGTGAAGTTGTCATTCTTATGAAAATTCCATGTAGTTGTGAAATAATAATAATGTACATACCTTGCATAGCAGCAGCTGTCCATTTTCTTTCAAATGGGAAAACCTTTAGCCAACAATATTTGATCCACTGTATAGCAACTACATGCACCACATAATCAAGCCAGATTAAAAAATCAAACTGCAAGTTTACTTCCAATAATGTACTTCCGAAAGCAACTTCCGTCTACTTGACATGCATTATCAAAAATTAAAAACTAAAAACTAAAAGCATTTCATCATAGTTTTATGCATTTTAACAGATTTCAGTAGTTTGAATTTGACAAACAGAAATATAAATAACAGTAAAATGCTAACATACAGCAAAATGCTGCCATGTAAAGCTAACCTGATTTTCATGCATTGTAATAACTCCTCCCAGCAGCTCACCAAACAGTGTTCTACATTGTGCAATGGTTTTCTGGTTTTCCAAAATTTTCCCCTAACATATCAATTTCACGTCGTTGGCCACCTTTGGTATGACTTTTTTTATCTTTATGCCGATCGGAGATCATCCTCTCTTTAAGCATGGAAACAACAGAAGAAGCATTGTAAAGATGTTAGATAACATTTTGCAGCACTCATACATCAATTTAACAGCAGAATACAAAATAACACTACACGGAATTTTGCAGGCATGAGAGTATGCTGCTCTTACTGCTTACCATGTAGGAGTCTTGAAATGATATTAGATAATGACCGATATTTAGCAATGATATTGGACAAAGTAGGAGTTTAGCACATCATACTCAGTATGAACAGATTGTCCCCCTTTTCAATCTAAGCATGCTGCTCTTGCTACTTTCCATGTAGATCCTGAATTGGGGAAGCCAAAAAAAAATGCATAGTAGAGTTACTGGTCGTTTATATGTAAATGCATTTTCATTATGATCTTTTTCCCAAAAAAGGAAGGAACATGTTAAACTAAACTGCCAACCTAACACTTATTCCCTAATAGGATGAATACTGATGAGTGTCAACGAACTAGTTTCAAACTGTTAGAACAAACATATACATGTAAATACTACTAACATAATGTAATAGAATCCAAAATCCCAACCACTTTTTCTAAAGATCATTATGCTACCCATTATCCTATCATATCGTGAGAGAATCAAATCAGACAAACTTGGCAGGCAGCTCAACTAAATCAAATCAGTAAAACACTAGTTTGATATATTGATAAATAAACAGATCAGAAGAACATCTTAGTTTTGAAAGTAAAACACATACCTAGAAGAATATGGATGCTTAAAACACATTCACTATTACATCCATCTAATAAGTGTTGATCCAAATATCAAACACATAGTACTTAGCTTGTAAATGTTTAAAAATGACATCATAACAATGTAAATATTTTTCATCCACCAACAAATCGCGGACAAGAATCCAATTTTTTTCTATCCTCCTTTTTCAGTCCTTCAAGTACGTCACACAATTTAAACAATTAGCTATAGGCTACTTTAAACAATTCCAATTAGCTGTAGGTTTTAAGAATTCAGTGTAACTCAAGGTGCCAAATAAATGGATTCATAGAAGTTGATGTGTTGTAGCATGTACCACCTCATGTGGTCGTGCCAAATGTAAACTAATCTAAGTAATCAACAAGCATTACCTTTTTTTATCATACAGTCAGGAGGGTTGAATCGGCTGATTATGAAACTTAAAGGAGGAGGGCAAAACTTGAGTATTGACGCCTGAAGAAGGGCGCGTTGCTGCCTACTATCGATTGTCAAAAGAAGGTTGCTATCAAAGGAGGGCGGCTCATCTGTAGGAGGGGGCGATTCCAAATCTTTGATTCGCGTGCGGTGCGGATTTTGGTGACCCAGGAACCATGGATTGAGAAGCGAGATTGGTTTTGAAAGAAGCGAGATTGATTTTGCAAGAAGAAGAAGAAGAGTCGAAGAAAGGGAAGGATGCCACGTGATTTTCAATTTACTAAAGCAGCGTTCCACACAGGTGAAAATTTTGACTAAATTTTTGGGTTTGGAGCCAATATTCTAGACGTTGGAGCCAAAATTTTAAGGGTTTGGAGCCAGTTGGACTTTGTAGACAGTAGACAGATATATAGGTAGCCAGTTGCAAAGTTGCTAAAGAAATCTAATAAAGAAATGTTAAACTTTTGTCATTAATGTTCGCCTTGATTAATTATTAGTTATTTAATATTAATTGTTAAATGTTAAGTTTTGATCTTAATAAATTTTATAAGCTAAGTAATAAGTAGTACTTCTTAATTTATTAAGGATTACAAATCATTAATTATTAAATATTAACTACTGAATGGTAAAAATTAAATATTAATTAAAATTACTAGTTATTAATAATAGTTATTGATTATTGAATCATTAATATTAGCTATTAATTAATAATTTCTTCTATTATTAATCATCAGCCATTGGTACTTCTTCTATTATTATCAATAGCAGCAAAATAAATATTCATGAAAAATGTCGCATTTAATTAGTGTAATTTATCAATTACATATGAAGGATTTTAAAGCAAAAAACGGTGTACATTTTTTATTTGAAAAATTGCTAGCTAATTAAAACATTTTCATAACAATGGACAAAACTAGATTGATCTATAAATTAATTAAACTAAATAATATTTGTGAAATATGAGTTAATAAAAATATTTCATATTTGATTTCCATTAGCATTTATGAATGTGCATGTGTGAAAGGTTGTAAACGCACATAACGAAAAGAAAGAAAAGAATGTTGAAATGGTAAGGTAGTTAATTTAAATAAGAATAAATGATGTGCATGTGTGAAATATTTCATATTTGATTTCCATTAGCATTTATGAATGTGCATGTGTGAAAGGTTATAAACGCACACAACGAAAAGAAGAATGTTGAAATGGTAAGGTAGTTAATTTAAATAAGAATAAATGATGTGTAACATATTCAATGTGGAAACTCCACTTTGATTGTTTTTAAATTATGGCATGACATCCATTAATATCGATATACACTATTTGTAGAATGTTTATAAAAAAGAATAAATACTAAACGGACATTAAATTAATTAAACTAAATAATATCTGCGAAATATAAGTTAATAAAAATATTTCATATTTGATTTCCATAAGCATTTATGAATGTGCATGTGTGAAAGGTTATAAACGCACATAACGATATTTTAAATTAGATTAAATGAAAATAATCCTATTTGAGTTAATCTAGTGGATCCCATCTGTATATGATAGGCGACTGGGATATAAAGAAGGGTAGAAGTTTTACGAAATTGAAGTGAATGCGCAATCTTGATTAAAGGAGAGAAATGGACCGTATATTAATTACATGTTTATTTCTTCATTTAATCAGACTTCTCTATGTCATTTTTGTCTTCCTCTTTGCAAGAACTCCAAAGCCAAAATTTAAATGCTAGAACAATTTCGATACTCCAAAATTAATTCCTAAAATATTAAATAAACATGGACCTTTTGAATTTAACTTAATTTGTCTGTCTACTTTTTCAAACATTTAATTTAGGATTTCTTATCACGAATCAGTATATGCCTTTATACAAATATACAATGATAATTAGTACGTTACAAATTAGTAAAGAAATTAAAACATGCATTACAGCGTTCGATAATTCGCATTACAACTATACAAAGAGGTAATTTTATAGTAATAAATTTATAACGGAATAGTAATTAAGGAAAATCGAGTAACATTTGTGTGTAAACATTAAAATAGGTTACAATTACTAGTTCAAACTGAAGGAAACAATTCACTGTTAAAGAGGGAAACAGATAAGGAAGGACACATTACTAGTTCAAACGGAAGGAAACAATTCACTGTTAAAGAGGGAAAAAGATAAGGAAGGATACATGTAAGTAAATTAAGTGTCCACTGAGTAATTAAAAAGGTGAAGGAGGACAAAATGGGTATTGTTAAAAAGCTTCAGACGGACGGAAGTTATCGAAGGATCGGTAGAATTAAGAAAAAGCGACAAAGTCGGTTTGATTAATTTATTTAAAAAATAATGGAAATAAAAAATATTATTGTTAATTATAACTCTTAAATATCAAATACTAAATAATAAATATTACTTCTTAATTATTGTATGTTCCTTACTTTTTTAATTATTAGTTAACAAATATTAGACTTAATTAATATTAATTATCAATTACTTAATAGAAATGATTTAAATGTAATTATAATTATTAAAAATTACTTCTTTTTTAATTGTTAATTATTAATTATTACTTATTAATCCTTAGTTACAATTGAATATTAATTATTAAAACGGTCAAACTTAATTAGTTGTTGCAGATGTACATTACAATAGTGACATTTTCTTATAATGAAATATACTGGCAAACTGACCGAAATTTGTGAAGAAAACAGAGGACTTAATTAAGAATTTAGTAATTACATCGGTTATGAGTAAAAATTATTTTGTAATTCTAAACAAGCAATGATTATAATTTATTTATTATAGAATGTAAATTATTATTTTTTGTTACTACTTATAAATCATTAATAGAACAGATGAATTATTAATTATTGAACATTTTAATAATTATTAAAAAATAACATTAAAGTATATCTTAGTAAAATAATATAAACATCTCTTGCAAATCTGTTGGAATTCTACTGCAAAATAGCTTCGATAAATATTCGTCGGTATTCTGCTTGTATTTGCGGCGGAAAATAGCGACACAAATTTTCTGTCGGTAATTTGTTGCAATTTGCAACAGATTAGTGAGGGATGATAGAATATGACGGTAATAAATAAAAGAAAAAAGTTTGAAAATACAAAAAACTATCCCTTGCAAATAACATGGAAATCCATCGCAAATTAGCGACGTAAATTTCCACTTCAAAATTTTTTACGCTAAATCAGTGTTTTCTTGTAATGGAAAGTCCAAGTGCATATGCTTTTTTTTAGAAGTTGTGCAACATCCAATTTTTTAAAAAGGGGCTTTGGACCACATGTAGTTCATGCTATCAGGTACGTTAAGCATTATTGTTAAATTTTTTTCTTAAATCATAGAGAACAATTTGTTCGATTCTTATATATATATATATATATATATATATATATATATATATATATATATATATATATGTGTGTGTGTGTGTGTGTGTGTGTGTGTGTGTGTGTGTTTTGTAACTTGTGTATAGAATGCTAGTTATGTTTGATGCTATTAAGATTTGGTATTGTTGGCTTAAAAAACACTTTTTGTTCTTTTTTCTAACAACAGACATATTCTTATGCAACAAGTTTGATCACTGCAGTGAACTTGCATCAAAAAGATAAATGGCGTAAAGATTTTGTTGTCTTCGACTAGTGTACTTCTGTAGGATATGCAATTTTTTATGGATAACTTATGCTTGTACTAAGTTGCTTTGTAACGGTCAAGTATGTAATAATGCACGTAATGTTGTCTAAAACTTATTGTTTGTAATACTGAATATTTGAGTATTTTAATAAATTAGTTTGCATACAACTGTAATATCTGATTTGCTTATGGAGTATAGCTATATTTAGTGTATTGTTCGTTTTCAGTTGCAAAAGATGTCTATTTTTTTAAAATCCAAATGTCAATCACAACGGTGCTTAACAGTTGCAGTAGATATTATTATAATGGTGCATAACTATTGTAATAAAGTTTATTACAACGGTGGAAAAAGTTGTAAAATATACATATTACAACGGTGCTGCAACGGTGCAAAAAAGTTGTAAAAGATTTTTGTCTATTACAACTTCTTAACACACGACGGTTATCCCACCGTTGTAAAATGTATATTAGAATGGTTTTCTACCGTTGTAATATGGTCATTTTGTTGTCGTGCTAATTTCTTTCCTTTATAGTGCCTGCAAAGATGGATCTTGTTAATAGAAAACTTGAACAATGGTTGGCGACGCATTAAACAATATTCTTTTATCCTTTTCTAGCAGTACAATGTGCAAAGTCATATTTACTTCCACATCTTTGTAATTTTCAAATTTCAATACCAAGCTTTGCACACTATTAACTAACAAAACGAAAAAATTCCTTGCATTACAATAAGCATTTGTTCACAAATTATTAAGAAAATGTTGTGTGGGCAGATTGACGGATATTTCAGCGCTAGCGTTGCGGTAAAACCTGTTGCGGTCCTGCAAAAATCATTTTAGCCTTGATTCATGCATGTGAGTAGTTTACACATCTTTTTAAAATCAACTATTTGAAAGAGACGGAGGCTGGAAAAATTATCAATCTCTGGACGCATGCAATACATTTAAAAGTAGAACCGAGAACTGAGAATAAGCACCTGATATGCTTGTGTGCTCCGGCGTCTACAGGTATCGGATAAGATTCTTCGGATGGCACACAAAATCGCCAACTCCAACTTCTTCAAAGGTCGTAGCAATAGGATGATTTTGCTTGGTTATGCTTTCATCTGGCAGCAGTATGTTGTCAACAACCAACTTCTTATGTGTTGGCGGTACAACTATTCCATGAATAATTGAACCCATCGAACCTCTACATATTGTACCTGTCGCAATGACATCTAGATTAAAGTTTAAGATTTCACACTTCAAACTTACCGAATCGGAAGAATTATGTGGATTGCCAATGTCATTGTCCGGCTGTCTTTCAATAGCATCGTGACATGCATTACTTCCTCCTTCATTCGAAGTATTGTCCGGTATTTACTTCTCATATTTTCCCTTAACCAATTCCACTAAAGTCTTCAATGCACCCTCTACATTGGTCATCCGATCTTCCATGTTTTGAGCAGTTTTAATTTGTTTGCGTGCAATATTGGAGGCCTTAACTTGGGTCCTTGATATCTTGGTTACAATACTACGAGTCCGATCTCTTTTATCCTTTCCGAAAACTTGTGAAAGTATGTCATCATCCAGCGACAACTCCTCTTCCTCACCGACTTTGATTGCTTCCTTTGCCTTCGCAATGTTATCCTAATCATGAAGCATAAATATATAAATTGAAATAGTGAATAATTCAAATAAGCAATTATTTGGCTAACTTACAAAGTACGGAGAAGTTGAATCAGATATGCTTCCATCCTTTTTTGTATGAGTTTTCTCCCATACTTAATGACGTGTTATTTCTTTTTGCGGATTTGCAGTAGCCTGCAATAAAACAGGAAATAAAACAACTGCAGTGTTTGGAGTAGTATATTTCAGTCTGTAGTGGTTTATCAAAACGATTCAGAGCACAATTCATGAAGTACTTTTGAGGTTTGCCAGCATGTGTTAATAGTGAATAACACAAAGCATGAAGCATGTGTTTTGGTAAGTGTCATGTGATTTGTTTTCTATAGTGCATTAAATAAAGACTTAGCAACTATGTTGAATGAAATACAGGCATCAAACAACTAAGTTTGCTCTTGGATATACGCCCCAGTCAGTTAGCAAATCTAATATGTCAGATCACATAACACTATTAACTGGCCAAAATGTGCAATAAATGGTCGAATGTTTTTCTCTACTTCTACATTTCCCATGTTCAACAATATATTGTTTCCTTTCCTTTCTTCCAAACACTATTTTCCATCCTTTGTTAGGTTCAACAAACAAAAAAAAAAAAACAGAAATGCTACTTTGCCCGCTTTTCATTTTGTCAAAAACTACGGTAGAGACAAGAAAATAGGAGGCTCACCCCTAGAATTACACAAATACCCTCCTGAATTCAATGCTTACCACCCCTGAATTCCGGATTTACCCCTATTTCTTACTTTTTGACAAAAACCTTTTCGGGTATTGTAGCATTTCTCCGAAAAAAATATATACCAAAGTCAGATGAGGAAGTTTAATGTGGAAAACAGTCATCTAAAACTGGTATAAAGTACCAGAACATGGGACTGATTCTTTTTTGTTTTAAAAAGCTATGCATTAACATTATTTGCATGTATAGTCCGAAATAGTTTGTTAAAGCAACAATATGCAAGTTCAATTGTAAGGATTCCTAATGACAACAACAAACTGAATGCATGTCGATATGCACCTGCTTTCAATATCTAGAAAAAATGAGTGAAATTATTCTTATACTTAGAACTTTTTTTAGTCTCGTAAAAATAATTATCCCAAATTAACACAGTTAAAGAAGAAAATATATAGTTAAATTAGTATTTTAGCTTTGATAATTTATGACTAAACCATAAGTACAAATTATTAAAAAGTTTCAAAAACAAATTTTACAGCTGGCATACATATTATCAAATATAACATGATATTTTCATGCATCCACACACTTTGAACAAAGCGGCATAGAGTAAATATTTATGGTTTAAATACCGTATCTACTCGAGTATAAGGAACGATAAAATAAAATATATGGTATAAACTATAGAAAGTAACGAACAAAAATTATCGACTTCAAAGGATAATTAAGTACTTGACTCTTTTGCCAAACCTAATGTATTAAATACAAGTTCCACCATGTCTGTAACGTCCCGTATTTTCGGTAGTCAGATATTTAATTATTTTATATATTGATTTGGGATTTTAAACGGTCTTACAATATAGAAACATCGCGTAGTTCGTAATTTATGAGTTGAAATTCATGTATATCATTACGAATATAAAATGCTCAACGACAATTGACAATGAAATTAAATAATCATACGAAATAGAACATTCAAACCAATATGTTGCTTACCTTATGATGAGGCCCCTGCTTCGCACATGGGAAATTGTTCGATATATTACATAGGCCTTAAAATATTTTCCTTTAAGACGATCTCTGTTTTCGACGAAACTAATTTCATTGGGACCGTAACATCAAAATGTTGCAGTGTGCTCATTTTCACCGTAGTTGGTGATTGTGTGTAGTGGCCCGTTTATTAAACGTTAGTGTTAGATAGTGGTAGAATTAACCATAAAACCAAGATAAAACATTATAAAACTAAACTCTTAAGAAATGCCTACGCTAAGTGTATCTTACCCTAATAGCATGCATAGCTTACTCCATTACTAATTCAAGGACAGACGTGGCAACCTAAAGTTGAAATATGATACCACCTACCCTATGCATGTTAAATTCTTTGAGTCTTACCTACATACTTAAGCCGTAAGTAAAACAGACAAAATGTGTAACCTATACAATTGAAAAAATGCACGTGCCAATCAACTTTTTCACAGCTATACATACTACAAACCTACTTTTACTAAGAAGCACAGACATACGTATAAACACATGGATGCTTCGGAAATACACACGTACTCATCTAAGTTAACATCACAGACCTTTGCAAATGAAAATCCTATCACTTAGCTAGGGAAGTGAAGACACAGTAGACTTGATGTAAGAAACCCATATCCTATTCTTCTACCTGGGTACATACACGTTCCCATCGAATTAATGCAATGCACAAACTTATACTGTGCAGCTACCAACTTAAGTAACATGCAATTGTACCACTCAAACGTGCTACCCAAACCATCTTCACTATAAATAGTTATCCTCCCCAAGCCTCCATTTAATATAACAGAAATGCTACATCGACCGATTCTCAGTAGGTCAATTTCTGCGGCAATTTCCCCAACCGTACGATGAAATTTGCCCCTAGATTTGCACCCGTGCATTACAGGATCCGATACTTTTCACCGGAAAATAGCCGGTTGATCTAGCACTGCTCTTTTTATAATATTCAAACTTCCTCCAAATCAATGATTTGCTTTTATTTCCTCCTACATTTATAAACAAATTCTCCATTTCGCAGAAACACTTGCGAGCCCATTTCAGATATTTGAACCCAAACTCTTCGCTTCAAATATCATGCAACACCATTTTTTTTAACAAATCAAAACTGAAAACTCCATTCATGTATATATTAAAACATAATCACGTATAGTTATTCATGGCCGTAGTAGGAAAACAAGGAGGGAACTAGGGTTCGAGTCAAGAAGAGATGTTGGAGCAGGTAAGTGTTGAGTCAAAGATTTCAATGATTATTTTGATTAATGACAAGAAGAAGCTTCATGATCGACAAAAAGGAGAATCGATGACAAAAAAGAAGAATTGATGTTTTTTCATAGGTTAGAAGTTGGTTATTTTGAGTTATAAATGTTAAAATCTATCCTCAAATAATCATACTTCTCATTGCTTTTAAAAATATTCATGAAAACTCTTTTCTGTAGCAAGTTGACAAAAACATGTCAACAAGTTATTTTTAACTTGTCAACAAGATTTCAAATGAAACCTGTCTACCTGTAAAAATTAACCTGTCAACAGCCTTTTAAAGGTAACGGTCAAAAACCTGTCTACCTATACATTTTACCTGTCAACAGCTTTTTTGAATAACAAAGCATAACTTTGAAGAGTCATCTTCTTTCATGAAAGGTTGCATCCATTTCTCTTCATCAGGAATCATCTCTTTTGATTGCAACTTTTCACTAATGATTATAACTTCTCAATCATTATAAATACATCATATTTCATTCATCCAAACCACCGAATTTCACTCTCTATTCTCTGATCTATCTTGCATTATTACTTGGCATTCAAAAAGCACTCAAAATCATTATATTATCGTTTGAATCTCCAAACATATTTAATACACTTGTGATTCAACGATAATCCACTTTCGAATCTTCGCAAACATCAAATTACATTTGAGGATAAGATTATAGGAAGGGTGTACTCAATTATTGACTAATCAGTGTTGAAGCAAGAACACATTCAAAAGTCAAACTCTTGTAATTGTCCTGTATGGGTAACCTTGTAGCCCGTGAAATCAAGTGGGTAACCTTGTAGCCCGTGAAATCAAGTGGGTAAGCTTGTAGCCCGTGAAATCAAGTGGGTAAGCTTGTGGCCCGTAAATCAAGTAGTGTTGTGAACCTGTTCCTCCGGGTGAAGCAAGGTTGTTGATTAGTGAAAATCCAGAGAGAGGTCTGGGACTGGACGTAGGACAGTGCTCCAAACCAGTATAAAAATCCTTGGTGTGATTTTTCTATTTTACTGCATTTACTATATTTATTTATCTGCGAATAGTTATTACTTTATACTCGAATATTGTTTGTCATATTACACGATCCTTGTGTGTATTATAGTCGGCAAGTACACGTGTATACACTTTCAGTAAGGCCAGCACATACAGGAGAAGATCGGCGCCTGGGGGTGTCACTACCATCGGATGGGTGGTCGGTAATGGAAGATGAGCAGTGGGGTGTACACGGTATATGCAAGAAGCGGTATATTCTGGAACAGGTAGACAGAAGTTCAACTTGGGTGGTGTGGGCAGTAGCCGGTCAAGGTGGCACAGGTGGTACTGCCGAAGACGGTGGCACGGTGGTGCGTAGGAATTGCAATGACAAATGGGGAATGTGGTTGAATAACAATTCGTGAATAAGATTAACGAATTAACAGAATCGGAAATGAGTATTGATTTGAGAATGGAATCTCGGGTTTTAAATTAAATCGGATTTGAGAATATGAATATGAATTTATAAATAGGATTTGGGTTGAAATGACAAATGGGGATTTATAGTTGAATTTAACCCAATAGTTGGAATAAATTATAAAATAAATATTTTCCAAATATGACATAACTGGATGTACGAATATGAGTTGATTTATACGTGAAAGTATGGAAAATGAATTCCAAGTATAACGGAATTGGATAGGTATAAATTGAGAAGCTGGGGAATTATGTGAAATGGCTAAGATAAGTATATCCCAAGGTTCGGAATGTCGTATTCCGAAGTTCGGAATGTTTATTGGGTTGAAGTTTATTCCGAAGTTTGGAATATAAATCGAAGGTGAGAGTCGAGAAATGAAATTGAATTATAAGTGATCTCTAGTGAGTTGCAAACGGAATTTGTAGATGAAGTTTAAGTTTTGGAAAGGGAATTTGTAAGATCTGTTATAAAAGGCAAATAGAACTATTTGATTAACAAACTGAAGATCTTTTTAAAGAATTGTCATATGATTTTTAGAGAACAAATAAGATGTCGGTAACGAATTGAAAAAGTTTGATAAATGGTAGTAAAAGGATTCAGAAATAAAATCTGTAACGTTTGATTCAGAAGTTAAGTTAAACTATTAATAAAATATGAGTTCCGTAAAAGATAACAAATTAAGACTTGAAAAGGTGTTCATATAAGATTATGAAAATACTTACGTAAGATTTGTAAAGAATGTTTATATACAATTTTAAACTGATTAGTGATTATTGCAATATTGGTAAAATATAACCATAAAGAGATATTGAAGAAATTTATATAGGATCCGAATTATAATTAAATCAAAACTCGTGTGTTATATATTATAAAGGTTTTGTAAAGTATTAAAGAGTGTTATGAATAAGAGTTTACTTAATAAATTAAGTAAACGTGTTTGAGATTCTAACTAGAGTTTTTTAAAGAAAAGCGGATGCGTTAATAAACGTATATCTATTCTGAATATGTGAATGTTATTAGTCAAGGTCTGAGAGGTAAATAGAATACCCTAACTTGAGTGACTTCATGATTATCCAAGTATGGTATTAGTTTATAAACGAGAGGAGTTGAGGAAAATATAAGCTATGATTTCCATGAATGATTTTATAAACTGTATTAGAAAAGTTTATAAGTCGAATGAAGGGTTTTAGGAATATTCTTATTCAGTAATAAAAAGTAAAAGCTCTGTTTTAAATATTGGAAAATTTATAAGAATTTAATTATCAAACAGATAATTAAAGAGGCTAAATGATGCTGGGTACTGAATCAGTGAATTCATTTTATTTCTATGGATGAATGGTTGTTTATTTAAGTTTATTTGATAGTTAAATAACCGACTATCAAATCTGGCCAATATGATTGATGGTATGGAAAGACCAGGATCGAATTTATATTCGAAAACCATTCCGAACCAACAAATACGGGAAGATGAAGATTGAAGATGGAGCATTGAAGACCGTGGATCTTCATAAGCGGAAGGATTACTTACAATCTCTGGTTTAGCGGCCAGAGATAAACTGTGATTCTGTCATGGTTGGAATCTATAGATTGCAAGGACTACTCGCTACTGATCCTTGGGGTGATACCTATATAGGATGTGGTAGGAGGGTGCCTTCAGTCCATCCTGTTCCTAGATGACTTGAATGGACGAGTGTTTGACAGAGTATTTCCAAAGGGATCACGTACGTTGATTTCTACAAACGTACCACAGTTGTGGCGGAGAAAGGCCTTCTCTTAGCAGCTAGGGTATTTTTGTGGACGTCAATTAGTGTTATCCAGCGGATCTGACAATGTGACATTCAACGTGAACGGTGACCAGATGTTTTAAGAAGATTATGACCTCTAGCCTCATCAATCGGGATGGCACAAAATCGGGTAGGCAGCATGGCTATGTGGGTCGCACCCATTAAAAGGGTATATCATTACCTGATCTAGAGAAATCAAATGCCTTCGGTTGTCCCTTTCATTGTTATATGTATGCTATCGGTTCGGTTGGCTGGCCCCCAACCATGGTAATGATATACTTGATACTCTCAAGAGAAATAAGGGGCCAGTCATGTGTAGCTGGGTTGCAAGATGTTCTTGTTGAACCCCAATGTATTCATCTCCGAAGGTACATTGTCAGGAAGGTGGTCCCATACCTTGCCAGGAAATCCATTCTCCAATAAGAGTCCACAGTTTTGATTGTATATTATGTATGTAGAGCGTGAGATGCAAGCGTTCTGCTAGATTCTATTTATTTGTATTTAGAAACTATTATAATATCAGAAAACTATTGATTTTCAAAATATTTTGGGTTATCGTAAGGTAAAAATCGTCTGTATTTATGTGTGGATTTGGCCTTACGATTATCCTTTTTCTTTCGAAAGGATTTTGACGTTAAAATCAAGTTTTGTGATACCCATAAACTTAGTGTGTTTTTCTCACTCTGTTTCACCAGACTGACCCGGTGTTTGTAATGCTCGGTTTAGGCCGAGTGTACAGGTTCAGGTTATCGGGTGCTATGAAGAGACGATCTGGAAAAGTCCAGGCGTATGATATCTATTATGTATTCTGCGGTGTGTTGTATATGAGGACATGATTTTATAACTGTCCAGATGTGTGATATACTCTGATTATTGTAAGTTTTATTTCAAGCTCTCAGTAAAGATTTATTCTATATTATATTTTATTCCGCTGCGATGTGAGACTCTGATTCCGCGTTGAACCTTCTTCTTCCATTCATCTTCTATTCTAACTTTCTTTATTTCTTATCTCACCCTCTAATTTCTTTCTAATAATTATATGGTGAGTGTTCGATACTTGAGTTTTGGCAAGTAATACGTGTTTATGTATTATTGTCAGAATTCAGCGTCGAATTCTTTTACCGGGTCGTTACAGTGGTATCAGAGCAATGGTTGAGTAATAACCTTGGCTCTGTGGTATTACTCGATAGAGATGGGGTAGTAATACCCTAGACTGAGTTTGAGTGTGTATATATGAGAGCGTACTTGTAAATTTTATATAAAAATGTTTTGTATTGTGTTATTTGATTGGTTCTAGTGTTGAGAAGCACTTGAACTACCAACTTATACAATATTGTCTTGCAAAGAGGGTAAATGAAATATTTTTTCCCAAAATATATTTTTGTATAAAAGTAAATAATTTTATAAAATTATTGAGTTATTGGTGTGATTGTTTGGTTGATGTGAATAGAATTTGAATATGATCAAAATTTGAAATGTTTTGATATAACCAGAAAATTTCTCATATTAGTAAATGGGATTGAATGATTCAAAATATAACTTGAAGCTAAGTTAAGTACGAACAACATGGATGATTTTTGAATTAAAATCAGAATTGAAATTGTGGAATGGAAGTAAACTAGTTTTGATAATCAATTAGTTAACTGAATATGGAGTTGAACATAACTTGGTTATGTTAAGGATGGATATAAAGGTAGAGTTGAATAAATTGACTGGAAATTGGATATTAATGGACAATAATTTAATGAAACCCAGTTAAATATTAATCCATTGACAATTAAGTATTATCAAAGTAAATATCGATGTTAAATTCAATTGAATTGATTGTGCATTGTTTGGCTAATTGTTGTTAGATTGGTTGAGTATAATTCATCAATTGTCGGATAAGAGTTGAATGAATTTGTTTTCAATTTTTAATAAATTAAATTCTAGAAAGTTAATGGGTTTGTAGCATTTCTTCTACCTTAGTAATTTCGGGGATGAAATTCTTTTAAGGGGGAAGGAATGTAACGTCCCATATTTTCGGTAGTAAGATATTTAATTATTTTAAATATTGATTTGGGATTTTAAACGGCCTTATAATATAGAATTCGTTATATAACGTTGTTTGAACTATAATTATAAAACGAACTTGAAATGTCGCGTAGTTCATAATTTATGATTTGAAATTCATGTATATCGGTACGAATAGAATATGCTCAATGACAATTGACGATGAAATTAAATAATCATATGAAATAGAACGTTCAAATCAATATGTTGCTTACCTTATGATGAGGCCCATGCTTCGCACATGAGAAATTATTCGATATATTATATAGGCCTTAAAATATTTTCCTTTAAGATGATCTCTGTTTTCGACGAAATTAATTTCATTGGGACCGGAACGTCAAAACGTTGCAGTGTGCCCATTTTCACAGTAGTTGGAGATTGTGTGTGGTGGTGCGTTTATTAAACGTTAGCATTAGATAGTGGTAGAATTAGCCGTAAAACCAAGATAAAATATTATAAAACTAAACTCTCAAGAAATGCCTACGCTGAGTATACTTACCCTAATAGCATGCATAGCTTACTCCATTACTAATTCAAGGACAGACGTGGCAACCTAAAGTTGAAATATGATACCACCTACCCTATGCATGTTAAATTCTTTGAGTCTTACCTACATACTTAAGCCGTAAGTAAAATAGACAAAATGTGTAACCTATACAATTGAACAAATACACGTGCCAATCAACTTTTGCCTAGCTATACATACTGCAAACCTATTTTTATTAAGAAGCGCAGACATACGTATAAAGACGCGGATGCTTCGGAAATACACACGTACTCATCTAAGTTAACATCACAGAACTTTTCAAATGAAAATCCCATCACTCAGCTAGGGAAGTGAAGACATAGTAGACTTGATGTAAGAAACCCATACCCTATTCTTCTACCTGGGTACATACACGTTCCCGTCGAATTAATGCAATGCACAGACCTATACTTTGCAACTACCAACTTAAGTAACATGCAATTGTACCACTCAAACATGCTCCCCAAACCATCTTCACTATAAATAGTCATGCTCCCCAAGCCTCCATTTAATATAATATTCAAACTTCCTCCAGATCAATGATTTGCTTTTATTTCCTCCTACATTTATAAACAAATTCTCCATTTCGCAGAAGCATTTGCGAGCCCATTTCAGAGATTTGAACCGAAACTCTCTGCTTCAAATATCACGCAAGACCATTTTTATTAACAAATCAAAACTGAAAACTCCATTCACGTATATATTAAAACATAATCACCGTATAGTTATTCATGGCCGTAGTGGGAAAACAAAGAGGGAACTAGCAGTTCAAGTCAAGAAGAGATGTCAGAGCAGGTAAGGCCAGCACATACAGGAGAAAATCGATGCCTAGGGGTGTCACTACCATCGGATGGGTGGTCGGTAATGGAAGACGAGCAGTGGGGTGTACACGTTATAAGCAGCAAGCGGTATATTCTAGAACAGGTAGACAGAAGTTCAACTCGGGTGGTGTGGGCAGCAGCCGGTCAAGGTGGCACAGGTGGTACTGCCGAAGACGGTGGCACGGTGGTGCGTAGGAATTGCCACAGCTTAGATCGTGGAATAAACTACAAGAAAGGGGGTTGGCAGTGGGAGAGGTGAACCCGTGCCTGAACCAGTGGTGGTCAATGGCTTCGGGCGACGAGTGGGGGTTGGCACAGATGGTCGGAAGTAAGTAATGTATCACGATGATGTTATTGGTAACAAGGCAAGGCGGATTTCGGAAATTTGGAGGAAGGCGGGGTGTGTACTGGCGTGACAGTGGTATGGTGAGGGGATTTAGGACGTTTGGGACATGAAAGCAGTGTGGAGACGGAGTGGTTGCTCGACTGTTGGTGCGAGGAGGAGATATGGCGTGGTGGTCTGGGTACTGGGGGTTGCGTGGAGAGGAAGAAGCGGTGATGGGTATGTTTCGAAAACAATACTGGTGAAAGAAGACGCACAACATGGAGGACTAGCCTGGTATATTTAATGTTGCCTAATTACGGTTTATTTTTACCTAAATATTATTAAGGAATATGTAACAACCCGAAAATTTGGGCCAGTTTAAATTTTTTATTTTGGCAATTTTAGCGAATTTTGAACATTTAAAATGAATTATTTTAAATAATATCGACGAGAAATTTATTTTAAATAGAATCAAACGTATATATTTATATACGTCGTCGTTTGAATATAATAATTATATATAATTATAAATAGAATTGAAAATGGCGCGGTAGTTCGATAATTCGATTTCAAACTTCAATTGAATGTTCCGGGTGCAAAATAAACCGGATTTTAGTGAAACCAAAAACATTAGGATCTATTTTAGAATATTTTTCCAACGAATCCGAAAAATCGAGATTTCATAGCGGGAATCAAAAGATATGTCCAGTTGAAAATTCTGAATAGTCGCTATGGAATTCAGGCCCTTAAAAATGAGAATTTTGCAAACGACCTCGGAATTCGACGAAACCATTTTTGTTGGATCCGTGATGTCAAGTTATTGTTAGGTTTCAAATTTCATAATTTTTCGAATCATTATGTGAGCGTGGCAAAGGAAAACGCGTTTGACCAGTTTTAGTTGATTTTAATCGACTGGATAATGGCCATTTTTCAAACGTTCTCAGAATTCGACAAAATTAGTTTTGTTAGGACCGTATCGTCAATACGAAGCTAGGAAATATTTTTCTGGAATTTTTCGAGTTAGTATGTGACCTCGGTAGATTGAAATGCGCGTTCAAATTCAATATAAAGAGTTATATTTTGATTTTGACGAAAACTGATCGAAACAGCCTACGATATATATCCCATTGTGTTCGGAATGGGGGTAATTAGCTATGGATGACAGGCGGTGGGCCTCGTTTTGAGGTCAAAAATAAAAGTTGCTTTTTGGAATTAAATAAAATAAAATAAATTAAAACTTCCTCTCTCTCTCTCTCTCTCCTTCCTTTTAACTCCTCAGGCCCCTCCCTTTTCAAAATCGATATAGAAGAAAAAAGAAAAAAAAGGAAAAAAAAAGAATCGCCAGCCCTAAATCGACTTCACCGCCGCCTAGGGGCGTGCGCCACCCACTGCGCCGCCAGTGCTCAGGCCAGGCAGCATTCCCGTGGCCCCGCTCTCCCCCTCCGACGTCCTCCTTGTTGCCCCCTCCTTCTGAAATGCGCCATCGCCCCTCCCAGTCAACGCGCGCCACCACCGCGCTCTTTCTCCTCCTCCTTCTTCCTCCACCTCGCAGTCTTCCCTCTCCTCCCCTAGCCTCTTCGATCCACGCACCTCTGAACCCCCCCTCGTTAGAAAAAAACACTGTAAGTTTTGTTTTGCCTTGTTTATTTATATGACTTTTAGAGTACATAAAAGTTTGATTTTTATTTGATGGAAAGCTTATATTTTTATTAGAGAAAAATATAGGATTCTTATATTGTTTTTAAATAAGGATTTATATTTGAAAAGGGTGGATTTTTCTATATTGAATAACAAGGTAAAAATTAGATTTTTCTATATTAAAAAAAATAGAATTTTTATATATTGAATAGCGAAGTAAAAATAGAATTTTTATATATTGAATAGCGAAGTAAAAATAGAATTTTTATATATTGAATAGCGAAGTAAAAATAAAATTTCTATATAATAGAGAATATTAAAATATAATCTTTATATTTGAAAAGGCGAAATCTTCATATGTAAAAATAGAATTTTTATCTATATAGTAGCGATGTAAAAATAGAATTTTTATCCATATGGAGTGATAATAAAAATATGATTTTTATATACATAGCAACAATATAAAAATGCGATTTTTATATATGTAGTGACTACGGGCAGCGAAAGTGACAAAAGGCGAGAACGACGAAGATTTTTGTATATGAAGTGTCGTGGAGTTGGATTAGCTAGTCGGTGAGAACTTCTCACTCAAATTTCCTTTCTCTAGTTATATATATATATATATATATATATATATATATATATATATATACTAGGATGCAGACGGTGCTTAGTAGCACCCGACACCCGTCATCCACAGACCATGGATGGCTTGTTTGTTTAATTGATGTGTTGTGAAATTTGTTTGTGTTGTTGATGTGAAAACGATAATAAAATGTGGGTGTGTTGAAATAAATTAATTATCGTTAAAAATATAATTTTTAACGTGAATGTGAATAAAGGAATATTAATAAACAAATCGGCCGATTTGTTTATATACACCGATTTGACTGATATTGATTGGGTCGATAAATTTTACACATCGCCCAACTACACAAATAAAAATCTGCGTTTGTTGATTTGAAACCCCACACGGGTGTTGGGATGATATTTGGCGCACACTAATCCCAATTATTTAATTGTATGTCGATCGATTGGTCGACAGGTTGTGTAAGCGTTAATTATTTATATCTGATGCTTATGCAGTTGTGTGGTGCACTTTGGATGATGGTTAATTGTTTATCGTTGCTATTATATACATGTGTTGGATGGAAGCCATATAATTAACGTTATATGGTGATTGACTGGGCCTCATTCCAATCGGGAAAATAATGAATATTATAAAAGAAAATTCATGTATTGAATATAAAATAGTCATGTGTTGACGATGTTCATGTGTTGAAAATATTTATGTGTTGAGTAAAATATTTTAATAATAAAATTCACATCTTTATCATATTTAAAATTAGAACTACTTCTCGGTGTAGTCTAATTAAAATCAAACGATAGATACCATAGTTTTATAACATATTTTACATAACAAAAATAGTCGTGTGTTGAAAGAAATATAGATTCATGTGTTGAATAGAATAAATATTCATTTGTTGAATAGAATAAAGAAGTTTTTGAAAAATAAAAAGCCGTGTGGATTAGAGATGCGTTATTTTGACGCGAACGATATTTATATCGATTTTATTCGTTTTATAATGAATATTGAAAAGTGATTTCAAAATTTAATATTTTGAAATGAAATTCAAATTGAATTAGATTAAAATTCAAATTGAAATTTTACTGAATCAATTTGAAATTAATTCGAATCGAATAGAAAATGAATTCAATTCGAATTGAATAGAAAGTGAATTTGAATTCGAATTGAATAGAAATGAATTCAAATTGAATTAAATTGAAATTGAGTTAAAAACGAATTGAAATCGTTTCGAATGAAATTTAAAACAAACTGAAATTGAATTGAAATCAATTTGAAATGAATTCGAATTGAATTAAATAGAAGGTAAATTCAAATTGAAATTGAATTGAAACGAATTAGAATTTGAATTGAATTGAAACAAATTGAATTCGAACTAAATAAAATTGAAATGAATTCGAATTGAATTGAAATCAAATCGATTTGAAATTGGAAATAGTGCTGAAATGGTTTTGAAAACGAATTTAAAACGATTTATAAAATACGTTTTAAAAGGAAATCGATGAAATATATAATATATATATATATACATTATATATATAATGGCCTGAATAGAACGCGCCGCGCCGCGGCAGTTCGTGAATTTCGACCATTGACTTCGAATTGACGTTGCGGGAGATCCGACCGTCGGATTCTCCTAAAACCGGAACCGTTGGGTTCGTATCGAAAAGAGCTTTCCAATGAATATTAGAAATTTGAAATCTAACGGTTGGATTTGGAATTATGTCCAAATCAAATTTAGAAAAGGTCGCTGTAAGTGCAGTTCGATGGCCGTTGATGGAAATCGACTGTACGGGCCTTGATAAAATTATTAAAAATATCTATAATTTGTGTAAAATCATAAGAAATGATTTGGGAAAAATTGGGCTGAAGAATTCCACATTTGAAAAGATAAAAATAGATTTTTATTGAAATGAACTAGTTTTGAACTAGAATTAAAATAAATTTATTTTTGAAATAAATAAATTGAATTTGAAAGTGATTTTAAAAATAATCAGTATTCCCAATACGTGAATTGGACTGGAGTTGAATCGAAATTATCTTCGAAATATTTCGATGTTGGATTTCGTGACTATACAGATATTGTTATGGGAATTTGAAAGATATATTATATATCGTTATTTCCAATACGATATTTGTTGGTTTCAGAATTTGATATTGTATATAAGTCGGTATATTTTCTATTCAGAGCCTTGTATTTAATATCAAATGTGATTTGGGTTTATCGTGAATCGTGTTTTAGATGACATTGGTTCTTTAACCCAGTTAAAGGCAATATGTTGATTTTTGAAAGGATTAAAACTAAGTGGGGTTTTAATGAATCTTTAATTAGATTAAAATGTGAATTGATAATTTAAATTATCAAATCTGATAGGTGATCAAGAATGGAGTGCCACCAGTTTTGCTCCAAAGCGATAGTTAAATCTTTAATTAGATTTGAACGTGAAATGGTAATTAATTTTACCGATAACACCGTGGTGCTAGGAATGGAGTATCACCAGTTTTGCTCCATGGGATATATAGGTTGGGATTGGGAAATAAAATAAATAATTACTTCGGTGTGGTTCGCTAATCCCGACTAGTTTGAAATGATATTCGAGGAGGATTAAAGAATAAATTTAGAAGAATGTATCTTGGATAAAATTAATGGGAACATTTCCCTTAGAATGTGATTTTGTGAATAAAAGAATATTCTGAATTGGAATGAGGCGTTTGTTGTGTTTGTGTAACATTTGCTTATCATATATGTGGGTTATTCAGAAAGGCCGGGTTTACATCCATTCTGAATAACCGATTCGACGAGATGTCGAAGATGAAGACGGTGGTTGAAGACCGGAAGTCTTCACATCGTTTGGGTGATTACTGATGATCTCGATTGGGATGTACACCCAAGATAAGGGAAACAGTTGGTGATCGTCCAGGCGTACTTGTAGATGGATGGATATGCGAGGAAAGTGCCTCCGGTTTCGTTCAGACCCAGAACGAACTTGTAAATGGATTGTGTGTCTGACATTGGATTTTATTCTGTGTTGATTGATCTCTATTAAATATGCATCTGTTTGGCAGCGGAGAATTTATTCTCTTGCTTAACGCCCTTCTCTGAGACGTACGAGCTCAGAGGTTGTATATCGATGGACATCAGTCGCATGGAGTGAATTGCCAGTGTTGCACGCGTAAGTGGCAATTGATCAGGGCTTCTGTTGAAAAGCAAAGTCTTGTGGATGATGATCAAAGCACGGCCTGTGTGGCATAGCTTTGTGTATAACGTGAATTCGCGAGCCTCACACCTCGGTATGAGTCAAAAACGGGAGACGGACCGCTGGGAGAGCACGACGTTTCTTTCTAGCTAGGGTGGTATCAGTGACCTACCAGCCCTGACATTTATATACTTTTCACCTGTGTGGTTGTTGGAATGCGAGGCGCCTCGGATATAGGTCTGTAAGGACCGGGAAACGTGTGTTCAGGAATTGCCAATCCTCAAAAGTAAGAGAGGACCGGCCCAGCCGATTCCAAGGATCAAAGTGGGGTCCTGAGACATTTGCTAGAGTGTCTCGAACGTGGAGAGGAGCTTGCCCCTTGCCTTGGCTTAGGACGGAAATCCAATTTCCAATACGTGATATTGCGGTTTTAATTGTAGAACTAGTATGGCGACATGATATATGGTACCCATGCCGTCTATGATTGATATTTATGATTGAAAATGTTTTGACACTATACACCTATGATAGTATCAAATGATTTGTTTTAAACGTATCAAGCATTATTTGGCTATTATAAGGGAAAACCTATCCTCCGGCTTGCGTTGCATTGTGTGATGGGACCTGGGTCTTATAATAGCTTCATTTTCCCAAAAAACATTGCGATGTTTTGTTATATGCACTAGTATTCTTGGGAGGAAACCCGTTCCGTGTTATACGGCGTGGTCCCCTTGAATTACTCTCTTTTAAAGTAAAGTTTTAAATAACTGTTTTAGTTCTCACACCAGTCACATGACTGACCTGGAGTTTATTGTTTTAACCTAAACTCTGGGTGCCCCTATTTTCCACGGGCAGCTAGTAGTTTTGGTTTTGCAGATTTATATTCACAGAATCCTGATTTACAGCTGGAACGATGCTCGGAAAGCTTTGTATCCGTGCATTACTTCTAGTTGTTCTTTTGTATTATTTCCCGCTGTGATGTATTTAAATGTAATTTAAATCTCTGATATTTGTTGGATGTAATTTATTCATTTATACTCTGTATATTCTTGTATCTGATGGAATTGTGGTAATAACAACGAAATGTTCTTCCGTCTGCTTTCTGTTTTGTCTTGTCCTCAATTCTATCCATGCTTTCCTTTACGGGGAAGTTCGGGTCGTTTCAGAATACACAATTATATAATATAACATGACTAGTGTGCATCCTTTAAAGTAACTGACCCCTATAATTTTACGTTAAGTTAGAATTTAAAATGGTTATATATTGCCTTTTAAGATGCCTAATTGTAATTAACACTGGCCTCACCTCTTTTGAATATGGCCAAATGTGTATACCTAAGTTCCCGTGCCAGTGAAGAAAATACCTATTCAAGCTTATACTAACTTTAATTAGTAATTATATTAATAATACTAATTTATGCAATGATGAATTTAACGTGGCTTTCATAACATAATTGACGTTTTCACAATGGTTAAATGTGCTTGGGACAACTAACTTTATGCCGAGGTATATTTAATAATGTGCATGAAAAAGAAGAAATGTGCTTAACCATTTATTTCAGTAAGACAAATCCTCGTCTATTAAACTATACCCAATTTTATTTAATCCTAACCGCATGTTTAAAGGGGCCATTTTAGTGAGTCTGGTCCATGGATAATGTAGTTTATAATTTTTATTTAACATATAATTGGTGTAAAATAAGTATTAATTAAAGTTAAATCAATTTAAATGAAAAACGTGAATGTATAGTTGTGTGACGTTCTTATGTGTTAACAAAATCTGACCAAACAAGGATATGTTGGAACCATATCAACAGGCATAAGATTTTGGAATTGGAACAGGCGAAATTAGACGCAGTGGAAGCTCGTAAAACAAACCGTTTTGATGACGAATGGAAAGCGAGGTGAGTCAAACTCACTCAGTTCTTCCCACTCATATTTTATATAAGTTAGGTTTATTTGTTTGTGTGTTATGAATGATTTTATTGGATGATTATTGAATTATATATTCATATATTGACTGAGCAGTTAAGTTAAATGTTAGTTTAATTTAATTAATTAAAATCGTTATTTCCAACGATTGAATCCAATTGAGGTAAGTTACCTCAGTGTTTACGTTTATAATAATATAAATGTTATAAATAAATAATTGGATGCTTGAATTGCTGTTATTTGCTGATTATTGACTGTTACCATCCATTATTGACTGTTATTATTAAACTGTTTATTTCATCTATTAAGATGAAAAATATTAATTAGCCATATTGAGTTGAATGATTCGAATTTAGGTAACCCATTGTTTTGCAGGGAATAACAGGTCGGAGGAATCCAGCAGGATTCCTCACATATATTGATAATGTTTATCAATGTGTTTGATTATGATTATAAAATGTGAAATGGTTTAATATTTCACGGGTCTAGTACTATAGTAGACATTTGCCCCTTAGGTACCATCGGGAAAAGAAATGATTTTTGAAATTGATATCAAATCTATTTCGAAGATATATATATATATATATATATATATATGGATTTGAAATACAGTTTTGATTATATTGGAAATATCAAAGTTTAATTTATTGGTTTTATAATTATTTAAATTTATAATTAAAAGAGATATGAGATATTATTAGATGAATAGTTAAACGATATAAACTTATCGTATTTGTTATTAAAATGTGGAAAATGGGTTGTAAAGGCCTTAATTACCATAAAGGAAGTTAAATGATTTCAAACTATTGAAATGGAATAATTGAATCGTGGGCTTACGAGAATACGTAAAAGAGATTGAGAAGTGTTATTTTCGTAATAAATGATCGTTTTAAACAAACGTTGTTTTAAAATGTCCGAAATGTGATTGAATAACATTTCGTGAATAAGATTAACGAATTAACGTAATCGGAAATGAGTATTGATTTGAGAATGGAATCTCGGGATGTAATGAAATCGGATTTGAGAATATGAATATGAATTTATAAATAGGATTTGGGTTGAAATGACAAATGGGGATTTATAGTTGAATTTAACCTAGTAGTTGGAATAGATTATAAAATAAAGATTTTCCAAATATGGTATAACTGGATGTACGAATATGAGTTGATTTATACGTGAAAGTGTGGAAAATAAATTCCAAGTATAACGGAATTGGATAGGTATAAATTGAGAAGCTGGGGAATGATGTGAAATGGCTAAGATAAGTATATCCTGAGGTTTGGAATGTCGTATTTCGAAGTTTGGAATGTTTATTAGGTTGAAGTTTATTCTGAAGCTTGGAATATAAATCGAAGGTGAGAGTCGAGAAAAAATTGAATTATAAGTCGTCGCTAGTGAGTTGCAAATGGAATTTGTAAATGAAGTTTAAGTTTTGGAAAGGGAATTTAAAAGATTTATTATAAAAGGTAAATAGAACTATTGATTAACAAACATAAGATCTTTTTAAAGAATTGCCATATGATTTTTAGTGAACAAATAAGATGTCGATAATCTATTGAAAAAGTTTGATAAATGGAAGTAAAATCTGTAACATTTGATTCAGAAGTTAAGTTAAACTGTTAATAAAATATGAGATCTGTAAAAGATAACAAATTAAGACTTGAAAAGGTGTTCATATAAGATTATGAAAATACTTATATAACATTTGTAAAGAATGTTTATATATAATTTAAAATAATTAGTGATTATTGCAATATTGGTAAAATATAACCATAAAGAGACATTGAAGAAATTTATATACGATCCGAATTATAATTATATCAAGACTCGTGTATTATATGTTATAAATGATTTGTATTTTATTAAAGAGAGTTATAAATAAGAGTTTACTTAATAAATTACGTAAACGTCTTTGAGATTCCAAATAGTGTTTTTAAAAGGAAAGCGGATGCGTTAATAAATGTATATCTATTCTGAAGATATGAATGTTGTTAGTCAAGGTCTGAGAGGTAAATAGAATACCCCAACTTGAGTGACTTCATGATTATCCAAGTATGGTATTAGTTTATAAACGAGAGGAGTTGAGGAAAATATAAGCTATGATTTCCATGAATGATTATATAAACTGTATTAGAGAAGTTTATAAGTCGAATGAAGGGTTTTGAGAATATTCTTATTCGATAATAAGAAGTAAAAGCTAGGTTTTAAATATTGAAAGATTTACAAGAATTTAATTAACAGATGGATAATCAAAGTGTCTAAATGATGCTAGGTTCTAAATAAGTGAATTCTTTTTATTTCTATGGATGAATGGTTGTTTGTTTATGTTTATTTGATAGTTAAATAACCGACTATCAAATCTGACCAATACGATTGATGGTATGGAAAGACCGGGATCGAATTTATATTGAAAACCATTCCGAACCAACAAATACGTGAAGATGGAGATTGAAGATGGAGCATTGAAGACCGTGGATATTCATAAGCGGAAGGATTACTTATAATCTCTGGTTTAGCGGCCAGAGATAAACTGTGATTATGTCGTGGTTGGAATCTACGGATTGCAAGGACTACTCGCAACTGATCCTTGGGGTGATACCTATATAGGATGTGGTAGAGGGTGTCTTCGGTCCATCTTGTTCATGGATGACTTGTATGGACGAGTGTATGACAGAGTATTTTCAAAGGGATCACGTACGTTGATTTCTACAAAAGTACCATAGTTGTGGCGGAGAAAGGCCTTCTCTTAACAATTAGGGTATTTTTGTGGACGTCAATTAGTGTTATCCAGCGGATCTGACGATGTGACATTCAACGTGAATGGTGACCAGATGTTCTAAGAAGATTATGACCTCTAGCCTCATCAATCGGGATGGCACAAAATTGGGTAGGCAGCATGGCTATGTGGGTCGCACCCATTAAAAGGGTATATCATTACCTGATCTGGAGAAATCAAATGCCTTTGGTTGTCCCTTTTATTGTTATATGTATGCTATCGGTTCGGTTGGCTGGCCCCTAACTGTGGTAATGATATATTCGGTACTCCCAAGAGAAATGAGGGGTCGGTCATGTATAGCCGGGTTGCAAGATGTTCTTGTTGAACCCCAATGTATTCACCTCCGGAGGTATATTGTCGGGAAGGTGGTCTCATACCTTGCCAGGAAATCCATTCTCCAATTAGAGACTGCGGTTTTGATTGTATATTATGTATGTAGAGCGTGAGATGCAAGCGTTCTGCTAGATTCTATTTATTTGTATTTAGGAACTATTATAATATCAGAAAATATTGATTTTCAAAATATTTTAGGTTATCGTATGGTAAAAACTGTCCGTATATATGTGTGGATTTGGTCTTTCGATTATCCTTTTTCTTTCGAAAGGATTTTGACGTTAAAATCAAGTTATGTGATACCCATAAACTTGGTGTGTTTTTCTCACTCCGGTTCACCAGACTGACCCACTGTTTGTAATGCTCGGGTTAGACCGAGTGTACAAGTTTAGGTTATCGGGTGCTATGAAGAGATGATCTGGAAAAGTCCAGGCGTGTGATATCTAATATGTATTCCGCAGTGTGTTGTATATGAGGACAGGATATTATAATTGTCCAGATGTGTGATATACTCTGATTATTGTAAATTTTATTTCAAGCTTTCAGTAAAGATTTATTTCTATATTATATGTAATTCCGCTGCGTTGTGAGACTCTGATTCCTTGTTGGTCTTCTTCTTCTTATATTCTAACTTTCTTTCTTATCTCACCCTCTAATTTCTTTCTAATAACTATTTGGTGAGTGTTCGATACTTGAGTTTTCGCAAGTAATACATGTTTATGTATTATTGTCAGAATTCGACGTCGAATTCTTTTACTGGATCGTTACAATGTCCATCATAAAACGGAAAACTATATAACAATCCCATAAATTTCATTGTATCAAAGCCCCAATATATAATTCGATCGTACCTATAATAGAAAATTGTGTAAGGAAGCTGCTATAATACCCGAAACTATTTAGTAAGAAAAAACGGATCTAGATTTTAATGGTGAAACTCAGGGGTTTGCAAAACACTTCAAAAATTGAAGGGAATCTAACGGTCTACAGTTCAGCCGCACTAAATGACAAAAGAAATGTCAGGTATAGTAGCATTTTCGATTATGCAAACATAAAAACACAGAAGCATGTGAATCTATTTACCAGATTATGGGAATCTGGTAAAGATACTACACTCATAAAATCTAAGTGTAATATTTAGTACATGAAGTGTATATTGTGAATCATGACATACAATAGTATAGGTAAAGATATTGGTTAATGAGAGATATCATAAATCAAGTTAGACATATAGCACTAAAGATAAAGATCAGTGTCAAACGGAAGATATAATAAGTCAAGTTAGGCACTATTCGGAGGTGATAAAAAGTTGGAGTGCGAATCTTTACTCATATATCTAAGGCTCACTCAAAATATGCCCATGTTGTAAAAGCAAAAGGCAAGCAGTCAATATCTCCTAACAGTGCTAATGGGATCATTATTTTAATTTAGTGTTGCATCATACCATGTGTATCTTACCTTATATATCTTATCATTTGCTAGATGATAGGAAAATTGGAACATTGTAAACAATTTCCAGATAGAATTTTAATGTAACGCAATGTTTGTATACTAAAAACAAAACCAACGTTTTGAAATTGTCATCCCATCTCCTAATCATAATCCCTCCACATAGACTACCCTCTCCCCCAATCCTAGTCCAAGTGTATCATTCATTTGCCTGCCTACGACCTTCAATTATGTTATATATCATTAAGTACTTCAAATTTGAATTTGGGACAACAAAACTACAATTGGGTTGCCCAATTTTAATTTTACAACGAAAATGTGCATGCTCAAGCCTAAGCAGTATCTCTCATTCCAATGCTATGGTAATATTTGGTTAAAAACAGACTAATCACTGGATGGCATGCAGTATCAAACCGAAGTAGGAAAATGAATAGGAGATATGATGCCTCAGAAACAGAGACAAATTGGGGAAAAGTAATTATGTAGGCATATAATATTGTTTTACATCATGACCGTTTCAGATCAAAACTCTATCTAATCAAAGCATCGAAGCGAAAATGTATTGCAACAATCAGTTATGGTAATTTGAAAGGCAGACCATATTAAAAATGGAAAACTAAAATTGAATAACATACCATATCATTGTTGTACGACAGCATGACTTGTTCGACCGGTGTGGTGGCCATAGCTATATCCTGATCTTTTTTTTGCCTGGCTCTCTTCGCTCGCTCACACTAGGTTTCTCTTCGTTTTTCAAAAATCCCTCGCAGTCGTCTTGACTAATAGTAGGTGGACAATTTTTCAACCTTTCATCGTAACTGTTGAATTTGTCATAGTATTTTGTCCTCAACTCACTCTTAAGTCTCCTAAAAGACTCACACATTTTTTTGAAATAAAATTCTTTTGTATTTGCATCAAGTTCAAAATGTTTATGCAAAAATTATGAAATATTTACTAAAAAGGGCATTGTGATAAAAATATACTTACACTGTGATAAATATACCTACCAACAATGCAACCCACATGTCATTTTTAATTTTTGGCGGTACTTTATCCCAGCTTTCGTAGGGGATCGGCACATGAATCTGCACAAGTTTACCAATGCAGCTACCTATTTTTCCCGCATTTTTTAAAACGGGAACTCCATATGCATTTATGTCAACCTTCTCGGGTTGTGTTGTAGATGATTGCGTAGACTGGGTTGGAGCTTCTCGGGATTCTGACATTCTTTATTTAAACAATTGGTAATCTGCACATATATAAATAAGGACTATAAGTTCAGTAATAAAGTTCAATGATGTAATTATTGACAAAAGCATTTCAGAAATACACGAACTAACATTTAGTTCAAGGCCATAAATGATCGGTTGGCTCGAGCGTTTATACGTGTGGCTTTCTTTGTTCGTTAAACTTGTAATATATGTTCATCAGTAATAAAATGTAAACAGTGTCATAGTTTCATAGAGAAATTCCATGGAACAGTAACTCCATAATAGACAAAAAGGCCTATCAAGTCCAAGATCAATCCACAATTCAAGAATCAAACCCAAAAAAATAAGCATTGAGAAATCATTATAATATAACAATGAGATAATGCTCAAAGGGGCATAGTTCTATTCAGACAATCATATGAATAAATAGATTTATAATTTTTAATTTTGTTTAATCTCCAAACACATTATATAGTACTATAGTAAATAAGATTAAATGGTAGCCAAATATATTAGCAAATGAAAAATAAAGCATACGGAAAAATAACAAGATGTCAAGAAGTAAGGTGCAATCCCTATTATCTTCTAACCAAGCACAAAGTTGTATTGCATATAAATGAACGAATTGGATAATTTGTTTGGAGTCTAGTTGGAAGCATTCTTCCTTTTGTGTTGCGTGACGAATTCTGCTACGCAAGTATATGCTTTTTGCACGAGTATTCTCCACAAAGTTGTAACTTTTTTTTATAAATTATTCCTTCTGTTAATGATTCATATAGCACTTTGGTCTATCTCGACATATTTCAACATCATCCTGTGCCTAATATTCAACATTCTTTATGGATTAAATACATCGAAATTGAGCATAGATCAACTTGACAGCTGTTCTCGTAGCATAAACAAATCAAAATGCAAAGATTTTTACACAAAAGTCATTCTCTACTTTAAAGAATGCATTTTCGCAAAATACCTGTTAAATCTCGTGTTTGACATAGGTGATCTTCACTCAAAATAATGTTGTTGTAAGGTAAAAAACATTTAGTGTTCAAAACCAATATACATCGGTTGAATTCAACATTTTATTAATTTTGCAAAATCAAATTAGGTATTTGAAATAAAAAAATCTTTTGATTGATAATTCTCATCTTTAGATGTGTTATTAGATCACACATTAACAAAGCATCTGATATACATCACAAATAATATTTTCTTAACTTCATCACAAATGTTTGGTTATACAACATTTAAACTTGGTTGGATGAAAAATGCTTATATATTCGGAAACGCATTCTATTTTGTTAGTTTTGTTTTTATGCAATCTTTCCTATAGGAGAAAAAAATGCATTTAGCCCTGAACATTAAAGAAAACATCCAGCCAATCTTACGTATAAATTAAGAATTTTGACACGACCCAACTCGCCCTTACGGGAAAGCCCGGATTGAGAACACGACAAATCAGAACACAGACATGAGAATATTTCATTGCTTATTACAACAATTTACATTAGAGTACAAGAATATATAGAATATGAATAAAAAATATACATTGGAAAATATCAGAGATTTAAAATTACAATGCAGTAGGAAAATAATACATAACACAACTGTAAGAAATACATGGATACAGAGCGTTCCGAATATAACTCCAGCTGTAAACCAGGATCCTGTGAATATAATATCTGCAAAACCAAAACTACTAGCTGCCGGTGTGGAAAATAGGGGCACCCAGAGTTTAGGTTAAAACAATAAACTCCAGGTCAGTCATGTGACTGGTGTGAGAACTAAAATAGTTATTTAAAACTTTAATTTAGAAATAAGGTAAATTAAGGGACCATGCCGTATAACACGGAACAGGTTTTCTCCCAAGAATACCAGTGCATACAACAAACAGTGCAATGCTTTTTGGAAAAATGAAGCTATTATAAGACTCAGGTCCCATCACACAATGCAACGCAAGCCGGAGGATAGAATTTTACCTTATAATAGCCAAACATGCTTGGTACGTTTAAAACAAATCATTTGATACTATTATAAGTGCATAATGCATAAAACAATTTCAAATATAAATGTATTAATCATAGGCGGCATGGGTACCACCTATCATGTCGCTATACTAGGCTCTACAATTAAAATCGAAATACCACGTATTGGAAGTTGGATTTCCATCTATGAGTCAAGGCCAGGGATGGCTCCTCACCTCTTCGAGACACTCTAGAAAATGTCTCAGGACTACACACTCTGGGCAACCCTTGGATCGGTTGGGCCGGTCCTCTCTTATGTTTGAGGATTAGTTATTCCTGAACACGTGTTTCCCAGTCCTATCGGACCTATCCATCGGCTCCGTAGTAACCGATATATCCAAGGCGCCTCGCTATCCATCATCCATATAGGTAAAAAAATATAAATGTCTGAGCTCCATACCATGACACCACCCATAGCTAGAAATAGGGCTGGCAATTAGAACAGAGAACTGAAAACCCAAACCGAACCGACCCGAAAAGACCTGAACCCGAACCCGAACCGAACCCGATGGGTCCCGGGTCAGGTCTAGGTGATGAAAAATACCATCAAGACCCGATCAAACCCGACCCGCATAAAACCGACCCGAAAGACCCAACCAAAAAACATTGAAATATATGTATTTTTAGTTTTATTACTCAATCGGACTCGAACCGACCCGACCCGAGCTTCAACCCGACCCGACCCGAGCCGAAGCTCGGGCCGGGTCGGGTCCAGATTTTTTGAAATGTATAGTTTAGACCCGACAAAACCCGATCCGCCTAGAACCGAGACCCGCCGGGTCGGGTTCGAGTCCATCGGGTTGGGTCTAATTGCCACCCCTAGCTAGAAAGAAGCGTCATGTTCTCCCAACGGTCCGATCCCGTTTTTGACTCATACAAAGGTGTGAGGCTCGCGAATTAATGCTATACACAAAGCTATGCCCTTTAAGGTCGTGCTTTGATCATCAACCACAAGACTCTGTTTTCAACAAAAGCCTTAATCATTTGCATCTCAGCATGCCACATAGGTAATTCATGCCATGCGACTGATGTTTATTGATATATAACCTCTGAGCTCGTACGTTTCAGAGAAGGATGTTAAGAAAGAGAACAAATTCTCCGCCGCTAAACAGATATATATTTAATAGAGACCAATCAACACAAAATAAAATCCAATGTCAGACATACATCCATTTAATAGTTCGTTCTGGATCTGAACGAAACCGGAGGCACCTTATTCCTCGTTCCATATGTCCAATATAGGAGAGAGGTCCCCGCATATCCGGTCGATCTCCAAGTACGTCTAGACGATCGCCACTTATTACCTCGTCTTGGGTGTACAGCCCAATCAAGACATCAGTAATCATCCAAACGATGTGAAGACCCCCGGTCTTCAACCACCGTCTTCATCGTCCACTTATCGTCGAATCAATAATTCAGAATGGGTATAAACCCGGTTTTTTCGAATAACTCACGTATTTTATAATCAGGTGCTATAAAACACAACATACGACTCATTCCAATTCTAAATATTCTTTTATTTAAAAATTCATATCCTTTGGGAAAGGTTCCCATTAATTTTATCAAAGATAAATTCTTTAAATTTATTCTTTAATCTTCCTTTGGATATTAATTCAACCCAAATTAAGGTTTATCCAAATTAGTCGGGATTAGCGCACTTTACTGAAGTAATCATTTGTTATATTTCCTAATCCCAACCTATTCATCCCATGGAGTAAAACTTGTAATACTCCATATCTAACACCATGGTGTTATTGATAAATTACCATTTCACGTTCAAATCTAACTAAAGATTTAACTATCGCTTGGAGCAAAACTGGTGATACTCCATTCTCGAGCTTTTCCCAAATTTGATAATTTATATTATCAATTCACATTTCAATCTAATTAAAGTTTCATTAAAACTCCACTTACTTTTAATCTTCCCAAAAATCAATACTAATGAATATTTAACTTTGCAAAAAAAAAAACAAACACATCGACAATCTACACCGTACTATTGATTTCTGCCTATATATAACCTCTAAGCTCGTACGTCTTAAAGAAGGGTGTTAAGCAAGAGAATAAATTATCTGCCACCAAACAGATATATATAGCAAAGATTAACCATATATTTTGAAATACAATGATAGGCATGTAATCTTGTCTTTAACTGGATTAAAGAACTAATGTCATTTATTACACAGTTCACGATAAATCCAAATCACATTCCATTAATTATGGAATCTTCACGAAAAATAGATCAATATATAATCAATATCAATCCGACTAACAATATAAATGGAATAACGACAAAGCCTTTTAAATTCCATATATATTAACAGTCTTCCTCCACAGAAGCTCACTTCGATTATTACCAAATCGAATTCCATTCAATCCCAATTTAATATATTAAATTGGAAAACTTTACTTTGGAAAATTTCCATTAAATCTTAATAAAAAGATTTATAAATTCCAAATCACATTACACTGTAAATCGGGTTTAAGAACAAATGTCGTTAAAAACATAGTTCACAATAAACCCAATTCACATTCCATTTTATTCCAATTACTAAATATAATTGGAAACTCTAATAATCTTAATTAAAAGATTTATTCTTTTCACACGAGGTTTAAGAACAGTGTTATTTAAGACACCATTCATGACAAACCCAAAATCCAATTATTTTATTCAATTCCAATTAAATATTAATTAATTGGAAAACTTCACTAAATCTTAATTAAAAGATTTATTCTTTTATTGACTGGGTTTGAGAACAGTGTTATTTAAGACACCGTTCATGACAAACTCAAAATCCAATTTGATATCAAACACAAGGCTCTGAATAGAAATTATATTAGCTTATATTCAATATCAAATTCTGAAATCAACAAATACCGCATTGGGAATAACGATATATGTATCTTTCAAATTCCTCCACAATACCCGTATAATCACGGAATCCAATATCGAAATATTATGAAGATAATTTCGATTCAAATCCATTCCAGTTCATATATTGGAAATTCTAGTTATTTTTAAAACCATTTCAAATCCAATTTATTTATTTAAAAATACTGGATTATAATTCTAGTTCATAACTAGTTCATTTTGATAAAAATATATTTTTATCTTTACAAATGTGGAATTTTTCATCCAGCTTCTTTCCAAATCATTTATTTTGATTTTACACAAATTATTAATATTTTTAATAATTTTATCAAGGCCGGTATAGTCGATTTCCATAAACGGTCATCGAACTGCACTTACAACGACCTTTTCCAAATTTGATATGGACTTAATTCCAAATCCAACCGTTAGATTTCAAATTTCTTATATTAGTTGGAAAGCTCTTTTCGATACGAATGCAACGGTTCCTATTTTAGGAGAATCCGACGGTCGGATCTCCCGTAATGTCAATTCGAAGTCAATGGTCGAAATTCACGAACGGTCGCGGCGCGGCGCGTTCTATTCAGGCCATTAAATATATATATTTAGTCGATTTCCTTTTAAAACTTATTTTATAAATTGTTTTAAATTCGTTTTAAAAACGATTTCAAGTTCATATTCAATTTTAAATCAAAATTGAATATTCCATATCATTAATATATAATTGTTAATATTTTCAAAACATTAGATTTTGAAATCACTTCCTTTTCGATATTCATTATAAAAATGAATAAAATCGATATAAATATCGTTCACGTCAAAATGGCTCAACTCTAATCAACACGGCTTTAATTATTTAAATATTTTCGCGTCCATCCCAAATCGGACATCAAAATCATATTTTGATCCATTACTGAATATTATTTTAAAATATTAGTTATTTTAAAATATTCATTATTCGTCGTTTTAAAATATTCTTTAATTTAAAATATTCGTTCTTTCCGAATTGGAATCAGACACAGTCAATTACCATATAATTTTATTTATATGGATTTCATATACACGTGTACACAACAATAATCAAACACAGTCAACCATCATCCAGAGTGCATTACACAACTGCGTAAGCATTAAATATAAATAATTAACGCTTACAACAGTCTTTCAACCAATCGATTGACATACAACTAAACAATTAGGATTAGTTTACGTTAAATATCATCCCAATACCCGTATGGGGTTTCAATCAACACACACAGATTTTATTCGTGCAGTTGGGCTATGTGTAAAATATATCGTCCCAATCAATATCAGTCAAATGTGTGTACATAAACAAATCGTCCGATTTGTAAATGAATATTTAATTTCATTCATATACGCGTTAAAAATTATATTTTTAACGATAGAATATTTATTTCAACACATGAATATTTTATACAGTTCATTTATACAATAAAAATTATATTTTTATCGTTCTAACATATTTTAGAAAATTTCGGCAGCATAACAGCGCGATACTAGAACCCGGATAAGGTCTGGCCTTATCCCTCGCCTAATACTGGCTCGTGCCATACACATACCAATTCTAATCAATTCAATTTACACCCCAAATCAAATTCAACCAATTTATCAATCAAACACACAACCAAACATCCATGGTTTCAAACAAAGGTGTCGGGTGCTTCTAAGCACCGTCTGCATCCTAGTATATATATTTAACTAGAAATTAAATTAGAGTGAGAATGTAACACCCCACCTCCGCCAGGGTCAGTCTTGCAAGTACACTAGCTTTGTAGGGGTGTTGGACAAGGTAAACATGCATAAAGATATCACAAGACAGAACATATAAGTAAAACAGAATAAGTAAAGCAGCGGATAAAACTACTATTTCAAAACCATAGTCAACTTACATTGGAAGTACTAAGTTATTATTTTCCAACTACTACAAGTCTAGAAACATAAACTGAAAGCTGGAAATAACATAAAGTAAACTATCCCCAAAGTAGACGTGGTAAAGCCATAGCGAGCTCAAGCCCAAACCGTACATGAGCTATCCAGTAAGCAAGCTAAAGATCCAAGCTAGGTGATAGTGTTCCCACCCTGAGAACCTGGGGGGAGGGGAACAGAAGAAAAGAGGCGAAAGAAAACGGGTCAGTCAAAAAGACTGGTAAGTCCTACCTACTATTAATATAAAAACTAATAAAGTTAACTGGACATGTAAAACAGAGATGAAACATAGGATGATAACTGGCATGGTGAAAAGTTAACAAGATAGATCAAGTGTGGCATCACATATACAAGGTTAAGTTGCACCAAGTGTACGAGTATTCTAATCCATGTCAAGTATAAACAAGAAATGATCCCTTGGCCCAAAGTTGGCCCAACATCATGAGATGACCTAAATCAAGGTCCAACTACTTGGTCTAGTCGATCGGCTCCCTATAAGCCTAACTCGTCGTGTATCGGTGTCATACGGCCTAATCATGGAATGTAGTTAACTGTGCTAGGTCCACCCTAGGGTGTATCCAGCCCTAAGGTGTAAACCATAGACACAATTCAAGCATGCACAGTCTAAACCTACCGGTGCCCATGTTCAACTCCGGACTTAATGTGCACGACCATGGTCCGCCTGAACAACCGATGCACTATTCAGTCGTCTCTTTTGGTCTCTTACAATCAGTCCAGTAATCGTGCCCCACCCTAGCCTAGTCCAGGGTATCCAGATACTCCCAAGTGGGTTACTGCTGAAAAGGACCACGTAACTAGGATTTCAAGCAGGTTAAGTGTGGTTAACCCTATCCTAACCATGTATTGAGTTGGTCAAGTGTATCCAAGCAGTTCATGACTTAACCCTATCAATACATCGTGTTTAATTGGTTAAGTATTCAAGTAGTCCATGACTTAACCCTACCAACCCATCGTGTTTAATTGGTTAAGTATTCAAGCGGTCCATGACTTAACCCTACCATGTGACATTAATTAACTTAATGCACCCCAACCTCTCACATTAGACTTTGTTGTGGTTACTAGTTAAGCCGGGTGGGTCCGGGTAGCTTTACACCACAACCTAGTCTAACCTTGGGTTTCAAGTGCGATGTGACCAACTACTCACATTGGGTCCTATTGTTTGTAGCCACTAGTTAAGCCGGTCGGTTCCGGGTAGATTTATGCTAAAAACTCAACCCCAACCTCGAGTTGGCCACTTTCATGTTTTCTACATGTCATGTACACACTCATGTTTCAAACATAATCACATGTCATATTTTCAAGTCATTTAATTTTACCCACAACGTAACCCCATCGCATGTAAGTTCACATCAACGCACATAGATCAAAAAGGGGAACATAATGATATGACAAGTTGGGCATAAAGTGGCAAAGTCTATCATAAGTTCAACATGGTGATATATGAGGCAAAAAGGGGTTCAACATACTAGCATATGGCCTCAACTTGTATGATAGCATAAAAGGTGACTTGGCCTCAAACATATCAAATAGCATAAGGGTGCTTTGGCCTCAAGCATGCATAATAGCATAAGGGTGATTTGGCCATAAGCATGCATAATAACATAAGGGTGATTTGGCCACAAACATGTATGATAGCATGATTAGCAAATAGGGTGGTAACATGGTAATAGTTGACATAGGATGAAAATCCTAACTTGTGCATAGCAAATAGAGTCAATATCATCATATGCATGTTAAGGAACATGAGGGGTTAAGGTTTGTTAACATGCATAAGCCATAATCCATTTCATAGCACCTTTCCCAAAGGTCAACATGAACGGTGCTAGGTTCATGATAGGTCCACAATCATAGATCAAGAGAGGCATGAATAGATCTATGCATACAATGATAGGTTCAAGTAAATATTGCACTTAGGTCCAATTCCAATCTACACATGTATGGCATTAAACATAGCAAATAGGGTGATAAACTTGTGATTAGCATATAGGTTGCATCATGGCAAGTTAATATCAAGGTCATGAGGGGTTCTATGTTGCATTTATGCATAATCACCACATAAAGCTCATAGCTTTCCACCCAAAAGTCAACACAAATAGTACTAGATTCATGATAGGTAAACATTAGGTCAACAAACATAGATAAAAAGGGTCATGAATGAATCTATGCATGAAATCCAAGGCAAGCATAACACAAAAGTCTCATTTCAACTTGCTACATGTCATATTAAGTTCATAGTTTAAATCTAAGAGTAGAATAGGGCTTACAAAGCGTGGCTATGAGAACTAGAACACAATAGAACAAAATAGAGATGTTGTAGAAGCTCTAGGGACCCTCAAATCAAACAAAGCTCCAAGTTGTCTTGTTGGAGAAGAAGCAAATCCCTTGATTTGGTGAAGAAAGCTAACTCTACTCTCTTGGTTTGATGTAGAAAGATTGCACTTTGGCCTTGAATCTAGTTTTGGAAGCTCAAGTTCATATGAATGAAGATGGAGGCCATGATCAAGAGGAATTTTGGCAGCACTTAGTTAGTAGATTGATTTGTGTGAGTTTAGGGTAGGTCTAGGGGTGTTTTTATAGGATTAGGGACAAGTTTAGGCCATAGGATTAACCCCAAAACGAATCTGAACCATCAAATTCCGTCAAAAACCAACAAACAGGGCCAGAAAACACAAGCAGGTGCACCAGGCCAAAATGGCCCGACCGGGGAGGTCGACCCCCAGGTCGACTCTAGAGTCGACCTGGCCTGGGGTAGGTAAACCCCCAGGTCGACTCCCAGGTCGACCTGGCCTGGCAGGTCGACCCTAGGGTCGACCTGGTGGGTTGGGCGGGAACTTTTCCCGCCTACTCTGATTGGGCTGAAATTCAAATCTGTTTTCGAAATTTGATTTTCCTGAAACTTCATCGGGCCATAATTGGGTCATACGGACTCCGATTTACAAAATTTCGGACTCTATTTCGCGTATTTTTCCAAGACGAATGCAATGGCATAGCCCGTTTCCCTTGATTCATATTTTAAAATTTAATTCTGCCTTGATTTACGTTATAACATGTTATTCAAAAATACGGGTTGTTACATTCTCCCCACTTTAAAGGATTTCGTCCCCGAAATCTTCAAGTTAGGAAGAACGTATCCTACCATCCATCATCCATCTACTCAAAACATCATCCACGAGCAGTCATTATCCTTAAAAGATTCTAAATGCTGTATGAACATATGCAAAGGTGTGTGTATATGTACTTATCTAATGCGAAAATCAGGCGGTTACTGATTCAGTAAACCTCCTTAATGCAAAGTATGTTAGTGAAATGAGTCCATATGTATGCAAATTCCTAACATAATTCATAATCTCTACATGAGTGCACATAACATCCATCCATATGCAACATCCATGTGATAGCATACAAGTTTCATCCATGAATAAGAATAAACACTCATGCATATGCGGTATGAAAGTGTGTGAGCCGATCTTAGTGCCTAACGTGTATCATGCATCCACGAGTAACCACTTGCAAACACTTGCAACCACTTGCAAACATCAAGCATAACATGTTTCAAATACATGTTTCAACCAAAGGGTTTCTACCTAAGGTTCTCATGACAAGATTTACGAAACAAGATAAACTAGATAAACATGGATAGCAAAAGAAAGATATGCCAACTAGGAAAAGAGATTGAAAATGTACCCTAAAAAAGAAATGGATAAAGCCCACGCATCTTCTCCTCAGTTTCCCAAGTTGCATCTTCATCGACTTCACTCCACTGAACCTTTACTAACTTGACCTCTCAATTCCTCAGTTTCTTGATCTCCATTCCCAAGATACGAATCAGAGCTCGCCTCAGGGTTGCCTCTTTCTCTACCTCCATGTCTTCAAGAATGCTAGGCTCAACTACCTCGGCTAACTCATGTAGGCATTTTCGGAGATGCGAGACATGAAAAACATTGTGCACTCCGGCTAGCTTCTCGGGCAATTCTACCTTATAAGCCATCTTCCCAACTCTTTCTATAATAGGGAAGGGTCCTATGAACCTTGGTGCCAGCTTCCCAACTGCTCCAAAACGAACCACATTTCGTAAGGGAGAAACCTTCACAAAGACTATATCTCCAACTTTAAACTCCAAGTCTGTCCTTCGCTTGTCTGCGTAGGATTTCTGTCTGTCTTGGGCCGCTTTCATCCGCCTTCAAATCAACTCAACCTTCTCGGATGTGTCCCTTATCAAGTCGGGCCCAAGTATAAGCTTATCCGTCGTCTCCCACCAACATGTTGGTGACTTGCACGGCCTCCCATACAAAGCTTCGAATGGTGCCATCCCTATGCTTGCTTGGTAGCTGTTATTATAAGCAAACTCTACAAGAGGAAGGTGACCTTCTCAAGTGCCACCAAAGTCAAGAATGCATAGCCTCAATAGATCTTCCAGTACCCTATTCACCCTTTCGGATCTGGCCATCCGTCTGTGGGTGATAGGCTGTACTTAGATTCAATCGCATACCCATCGCTTCTTGCAAACTATTCCAGAACTGGCTAGTGAAGATTGGGTCACGATCGCTAACTATGCTAGAAGGAACTCCATGCAATCGCACTATTGCTCAAAGATAAACAGATGCTAGCCATGATGCGGTCCTCTTGCTCTTCACCAAAATAAAATGGGCGCTCTTCGTGAGTCTATCCACTATGACCCATATCCCATAAAGCCCAAATAGTTTGGTCAACTTGACGGACATCTTTACCCCAACTATATATCACAAACAGGCGAGTCATACTCCTTATGGGGTTTGCGACAGAACTAAGATTGAGAATAGGACCGAGAGGATATACTTAAAAGATAGCATGCGAGTAAGTTCTACAGAATAATAGGGATCAGGATATATTCTTAAAAAGAGATATGATGCGCGTATCTGGTCTTCAATCTTCTAAGTCGCATTTTCTTGAGCTTAATCCTATCGTGCCTTGACCGTCTTTTAACTTCACAATTCCGTAGCTTCTTAATTCTTATTTCCAAAACATGAGTTAGAACTTATTTTACCGTTGCCTCTCATTCCATTTCCACTTATTCTTTCCCTAGAATACTTGGCTTAAACATAACTGCGTGCTCATGGTTTCATGCAAGCTTTCCAAGTTTCGCTAGTGAATCCTGGATCTCGTTTACATCCTATACGGTATTTCACGCAGAAGAACTATCTCTTGAAAACAAATGCCAATCCACGTTGCCAAAGGTACTTACTAGGGTGATTTCTATAACCCATGCTTAAGCGGAATGGACTATCCGCCTTAGTGGCGAACACCACCGGAGCACCCCATTCTGAAATGCTTCACCTAGTGAAATTTTTCTCAAGCAACTCCTTGATTTGCTTGCTAAGCTCTCTTCTTTCTCGTGGGGCCATGTGCCTAACAGGCAATGAAACTGGCTTGGCATTATCAACAAGATGAATATGGAAGTCTATCTCGCGTTTAGGGGGTAACCCCTTAACCTCTTCAAAGACACCAAGATATTCTTGGACCACTCTCACAGATTGCAGATCATCGATGGACGAGTCAAGAGATTCAAGATAACATGACGGGATCCATAAGGTTACCAGAAATTTCTAGGGTATTACCGAGGCGAGTCATGATCCTCACTACCCTATGCTCACAGTCAAGAATGGCTCCATAACTGGACAACCAATCCATGCCCAAAATCAACCCGTATCCCATAAACCCGAGAACATAAGCATTACACATGAATTCTACGCTCAAGATAGAGATTTTCAAATCCATACAAATCACAGATAGATGGGCGGAACCCCAATCGGATTTGAAATACTAACGGGATTTTCAACTAGACTAGTACTTAGGTGCAAACTTTCAACAAGATCAGAAATAAAACTATACGATGCGCCAGAATCAAATAAGGTACGAATAGGGAAATCAGAAATGTAAACATGAATTTCTATAGAAACACTACCTCGATCAAAAGCTGGAAGAGCAAGGAGAGCCTGCAACTGCCCTCCAGAGGGTCCTGCTCGTTGAGTTTGCCTTTCCCCCTGTCCTCGCTTTTTCGGGCAATCCTTATTATAGTGTCCAGACTCTCCACAATGAAAGTGTACGCCCAGCTTCCTCTTCTTCTTCTTACAGTCTTTGGCTATGTGCCAAATGATCCCACAGTAGTTGCACTTCCTTGTCTCTCTTGCCTTGTTGTTGTTGTTGTTGCCCTTGTTTCCCTTCTTCTTGTTCTTGTCTCCTTTCTCGGAATCTTCTTTCTTGCCTTGGGACTCATTTGCCTTGACCTCCTTCTTGCCACTCTTATCTTCCTCTTGAAGCAGGGCCATATTCACCAAACTCTCGAAGGTCGCCCCCATGGGTATATGGGACATGGCCAAACCGCGCAATGGCTCATTCAATCCTAGAGCAAAATGTAGGACCTTCTTCTGAGCTGTGTTAACCAAGTCTAGACCGAACCGAGCAAGTTGATTAAACGTATCCACGTATTCCCTAACTGTCATGTCCCCTTGCTTTAGAGATAGGAACCTCTCCATCTGAAGGTTCTCTTCTGTCGATGATTGAAACCTCAGTCCAAACCTTCTCCTAAAGTCATCCCAATTTTGAATTGGCCTACTAGTGGTGGTGACTACCCACCAATATGCAGCTTCCTCTTTCAATAGCCATACTGCCAACAGAACTTTTCTACGGTCTTCCACATCAAAGATAGCAAAGAGGTCTTCAGTTTCTTTTAACCAGTTTCTTGCCTCAACATAAGTCTCTGTCCCAACAAAATTCTTGCCACCCATCGCCTTAAAGTCCTTGCAAATCTTCGCGAAATCCGCTTGTGGATGCGTAGGAGGAGGAGGAGGAACCTCAGCTACGGGAGGGGGAGGAATGTTAGCCACGGGGGAAGGAGGAGGAATGTCCGCGGGGCCGGCTTCATTCGCCCTTGCCTGCATGTACCTTCTAAACCAAATAGGTACTGGTACGCCCTCCAGAATGGCAAAATTATTAGCCATACTGAAACGAAAAAAGATAGATTGAGAACGAGGAAACAAAGGATAGTGCTAATGGCTTTTGGGGAATAGCCTTTTAAAATAAACTAGACTTTTCTTGGAAAAATACTTCTTTATAATCGGTTTTGAAAATAGTTTTTAAAAAGGTAAGTTTTTGAAACTTTTGTCCGATCTAGTAAAACCTTATGCTCTGATACCAAATGTAACACCCCACCTCCGCCAGGGTCACTCTTGCAAGTACACTAGCTTTGGAGGGGTGTTGGACAAGGTAAACATGCATAAAGATATCACAAGACAGAACATATAAGTAAAACAGAGTAAGTAAAGCAGCGGATAAAACTACTATTTCAAAACCATAGTCATCTTACATTGGAAGTACTGAGTCATTATTTTCCAACTACTACAAGTCTAGAAACATAAACTGAAAACTGGAAATAACATAAAGTAAACTATCCCCAAAGTAGACGTAGTAAAGCCATAGCGAGCTCATGTCCAAACCGTACATGAGCTATCCAGTAAGCAAGCTAAAGATCCAAGCTAGGTGCTAGTGTTCCCACCCTGAGAACCTGGGGGAGGGGGGAACGGAAGAAAAGAGGCGAAAGAAAACGGGTCAGTCAAAAAGACTGGTAAGTCCTACCTACTATTAGTATAAAAACTAATAAAGTTAACTGGACATGTAAAACAGTGATGAAACATATGATGATAACTGGCATGGTGAAAAGTTAACAAGATAGATCAAGTGTGGCATCGCATATACAAGATTAAGTTGCACCAAGTGTACTAGTATTATAATCCATGTCAAGTATAAACAAGAAATGATCCCTTGGCCCAAAGTTGGCCCAACATCATGAGATGACCTAAATCAAGGTCCAACTACTCGGTCTAGTCGATCGGCTCCCTATAAGCCTAACTCGTCGTGTATCGGTGTCATACGGCCTAATCATGGAATGTAGTTAACTGTGCTAGGTCCACCCTAGGGTGTATCCAGCCCTAAGGTGTAAACCACAGACACAATTCAAGCACGCACAGTCTAAACCTACCGGTGCCCATGTTCAACTCCGGACTTAATGTGCACGACCATGGTCCGCCTGAACAACCGGTGCACTATTCAGCCGTCTCTTTTGGTCTCTTACAATCAGTCCAGTAATCGTGCCCCACCCTAGCCTAGTCCAGGGTATCCAGATACTCCCAAGTGAGTTACTGCTGAAAAGGACCACGTAACTAGGATTTCAAGCAGGTTAAGTGTGGTTAACCCTATCCTAACGATGTATTGAGTTGGTCAAGTGTATCCAAGAAGTTCATGACTTAACCCTATCAATACATCGTGTTTAATTTGTTAAGTATTCAAGTAGTCCATGACTTAACCCTACCAACCCATCGTGTTTAATTGGTTAAGTATTCAAGCGGTCCATGACTTAACCCTACCATGTGGCATTAATTAACTTAATGCACCCCAACCTCTCACATTAGACTTTGTTGTGGTTATTAGTTAAGCCGGGTGGGTCCGGGTAGCTTTACATCACAACCTAGTCTAACCTCGGGTTTCTAGTGCGATGTGACTAACTACTCACATTGGGTCCTATTGTTTGTAGCCACTAGTTAAGCCGGTCGGTTCCAGGTAGATTTATGCTAAAAACTCAACCCCAACCTCGAGTTGGCCACTTTCATGTTTTCTACATGTCATGTCCACGCTCATGTTTCAAACATAATCACATGTCATATTTTCAAGTCATGTTTCATGTCATTTAATTTTACCCACAACGTAACCCCATCGCATGTAAGTTCACATCAACGCACATAGATCAAAAAGGGGAACATAATGATATGACAAGTTGGGCATAAAGTGGCAAAGTCTAACATAAGTTCAACATGGTGATATATGAGGCAAAAAGGGGTTCAACATACTAGCATATGGCCTCAACTTGTATGATAGCATAAAAGGTGACTTGGCCTCAAACATATCAAATAGCATAAGGGTGCTTTGGCCTCAAGCATGAATAATAGCATAAGGGTGATTTGGCCACAAGCATGCATAATAGCATAAGGGTGATTTGGCCACAAACATGTATGATAGCATGATTAGCAAATAGGGTGGTAACATGGTAATAGTTGACATAGGATGACAATCCTAACTTGTGCATAGCAAATAGAGTCAATATCATCATATGCATGTTAAGGAACATGAGGGGTTAAGGTTTGTTAACATGCATAAGCCATAATCCATTTCATAGCACCTTTCCCAAAGGTCAACATGAACGGTACTAGGTTCATGATAGGTCCACAATCATAGATCAAGAGAGGCATGAATAGATCTATGCATACAATGATAGGTTCAAGCAAATATTGCACTTAGGTCCAATTCCAATCTACACATGTATGGCATTAAACATAGCAAATAGGGTGATAAACTTGTGATTAGCATATAGGTTGCATCATGGCAAGTTAATATCAAGGTCATGAGGGGTTCTATGTTGCATTTATGCACAATCACCACATAAAGCTCATAGCTTTCCACCCAAAAGTCAACACAAATGGTACTAGATTCATGATAGGTAAACATTAGGTCCACAAACATAGATAAAAAGGGTCATGAATGAACCTATGCATGAAATCCAAGGCAAGCATAACACAAAAGTCTCATTTCAACTTGCTACATGTCATATTAAGTTCATAGTTTAAATCTAAGAGTAGAATAGGGCTTACAAAGCGTGGCTATGAGAACTAGAACACAATAGAACAAGATAGAGATGTTGTAGAAGCTCTAGGGACCCTCAAATCAAACAAAGCTCCAAGTTGTCTTGTTGGAGAAGAAGCAAATCCATTGATTTGGTGAAGAAAGCTAACTCTACTCTCTTGGTTTGATGTAGAAAGATTGCACTTTGGCCTTGAATCTAGTTTTGGAAGCTCAAGTTCATATGAATGAAGATGGAGGCCATGATCAAGAGGAATTTTGGCAGCACTTAGTTAGTAGATTGATTTGTGTGAGTTTAGGGTAGGTCTAGGGGTGTTTTTATAGGATTAGGGACAAGTTTAGGCCATAGGATTAACCCCAAAACGAATCTGAACCATCAAATTCCATCAAAAACCAACAAACAGGGCCAGAAAACACAAGCAGGTGCACCAGGCCAAAATGGCCCGACCGGGGAGGTCGACCCCCAGGTCGACTCTAGAGTCGACCTGGCCTGGGGTAGGTCAACCCCCAGGTCGACTCCCAGGTCGACTTGGCCTGGCAGGTCAACCCTAGGGTCGACCTGGTGGGTTGGGCGGGAACTTTTCCCGCCTACTCTGATTGGGCTGAAATTCAAATCCGTTTTCGAAATTTGAATTTCCTGAAACTTCATCGGGCCATAATTGGGTCATACGGACTCCGATTTACAAAATTTCGGACTCTATTTCGCGTATTTTTCCGAGACGAATGCAATGGCACAGCCCGTTTCCCTTGATTCATATTTTAAAATTTAATTCTGCCTTGATTTACGTTGTAACATGTTATTCAAAAATACGGGTTGTTACAGAGAAGTTCTCACCTTTGGGATCCACTCCTCCAGTCTTTAGTGGACGACGGTTTGGATCTATTTCCAGTGCGTTGTATTCTTCACCGTGCTTCCAACGTAGTCGGTTTCACGCAGTTTACATTAAAAATAACATTTTTAATTCGCTACATATATAAAAATCATATTTTTATATCGCTATTGTATATATAAAAATCATGTTATATATAAAAATCATGTTTTTGCACCGCTATCTTATATATAAAAATCATATTTTTATTTCGCTATTAAAATAATAAACATCGAATTTTTATATCGCTATTAATATATTAAAAATCGAATTTTTATACCGCTATTCATATAATAAAAATCGAATTTTTATATCGTTATTCATATAATAAAAATCGAATTTTTATATCGTTCCATATATACAAAAAATCACATTTTTATACCGCTACCACATATGTATAAAAATCACATTTTTATCTCGCTATTATATATATAAATCACATCTTTATATTGTTAAGAATCATATCTTTATATTGTTAAAAATCAAATCTTTTCATTGTTAAAAATCATTTCTTTTCATCTAAATTATTTAATCAAAAATTAGAATTTTAAAAACAATGTTAGAAAATAAAAAAATCGAATTCTAAAACAATGCAATTTATAAAAAAAAGGGAAAACTCACTTTTCATTGAAAAAAACTGAATCCCGGTTGCTGGAGGGGGCCCCACGTCGACGTTGGTTAGCAGCTGAAGGCGACGGTGCTGGTCAGGGGACCTATGGAGGTCAGGTTTTCTGCTGTGGAGCTCGGCGTTCTCGAATGGTACGCGGGAAGGCGGGGTGGAGGGGAGGTCAACGCCGATGGCGGTGGGTGTGGCTAGGGCCAGGCAGCGCGATGAACGCTCTGATGGCGGCTAGGGCTTCGTGCCCTCTCTTTTTTTCTTTTCTAATGTAAACGCTGGGAAGAAAAAAAAGGGGTATTATATAATTAATTTATTTATTTTAATTTTCAGAAATGTTGACCTTTTATTCGAACTCCAAACGTGACCCAATGATTGTCGTCCCTAGCTAATTACCCCCATTCCGAACGCAATGAGATATGTCCCGTATGCCAATTCGACTGTTTCAATCAGTATTCATCAAAATTAAAAATATAAATTAATATAATGTTCAAAATTGATTTTAACGTACATTTTAATTTACCGGGGCCACATACTGACTCCAAAAATTCTAGAAAAATAAAATTAGCTATGTTTTGACGATAAGGTCCTAACAAAACTAATTTCGTCAAATTTGGAGACCATTTGAAAAACGGTCATTTTTCAGTCGATTAAATTCAAACTAAAATTGCTAAACATATTTAAATTCACCACGCTCACATATTATTTCCAAAAATTATGAAAATTGGTATCTAGCAATAATTTGATATTCCGGATCCAACATAAGTGGTCTCGTCGAAAACGGAGGTCGTTTGCAAAATGACTATTTTTAAGGGCTATATATTATATAAATTCCATAACGACTATTCTGAATTTTCAACTGGACATAACTTTTTATTCCTGTTATGAAATCTGGATTTTTCACATTTTTGGAAAGATATTTTCAAATAGATTCAAATATTTCTGGTTTTACTGAAATCTGGTTTATTTTGAATCCTGTACATTCACTTGAAATTTGAAACCGAATTTTCAAACTACCGTGGCATTTCATGCTCGTTTTATAATTAAAATAAGTTTATTCGTTCTAACTTCATTTAAAATAAATTTTTAGTTGTTATTATTTAAAATAATTCATTTTAAATATTCAAAATCCATTAAATTTGCTAAAATAAAAATTTAAATTGGTTTTGATTTTCTGGGTTGTTACAATCTCCCCTACTTAAAATCTTTTCGTCCTCGAATAGGAACGGAGCTGAAAGTTGTTTAACTAATCAACTCAACTTTCATTCTGGCTTTCATTCTTCAATTTTTAGTTTCTAAAATTTTTCAAATTCTTCAAAAATTTGGCTAACACCCTAAATTTTCGAAGAATTTCGCCATAACCTCCTTTGTACGGGGAGGCATTTAAAACCGCTACTAGCCACGCAGGGCCCTCACTAATCCAAAAGAAAAAGCCAAGCGGCTAGCCAATCGACTCATAAAATCATCCAAAACCCAAGAAAATGGTAAACATGTACCTATTTGCCGGACATACAATTTTGTTCCTCTTCTCTAGCCTCCTTGCAATGACCTGTTCACACATATATATGTACATTTATGGAATTCCAGTCAATTTTCAATTCAGTTTCATATTTGATTCGATTTGGCTAAATTTATCTTTCCTTCCCATGTTGGTTCAAAATAAACAACCACACAACACAATCATCAATCAATTAGTTGATTAACATTTCAAACACGTAATTTTAATATATTCAAAAATCGTATTTTTAGTGGCAAATCACAACAATATACCCTATCTAATTTTGGTTCTCATACCAGTCAATTGGAAATATATAGAAATCCCACTTTCGAAGCTCGAACATAAATGCTGATGATGACATGCCATCATCAAAATCATCTCCGGGCGACTAAAGTGTGATTCTATATCTATCTAGTATATTTGAGACTTCGAATATACGTTTATGATGCGTATATGTAAAATATTCATATATTCGATTGTCCACATTCAATATAAATAATATATTCAAGTACGAATAATTGTTATAAAACTTTTAAAACTAAATTTGATTTAAAAAATTCACTCTTCACACCCATTCTAGGATATTTCTGATCCTGTCTCTAACGAGTTATTCTTATTGGATATTACTAATCCAATCCCTGATGAATTCTTTTGTTTGGTTCTAATATGTCTTGTTCTCGGGCTCTGTAAACCAAAAAAGCTCTGATACCACGATGAAACGACCCAAACTCGCCCTTACGGGAAAGCCCGGATAATGTTGAGAACACGACAAATCAGAACACAGACAAGAGAACGTTTTATTGCTTATTACAACAATTTACATCAGAGTAAAAGAATATACAGAATATGAATAAATAATATACACTGGAAAATATCAAGGATTTAAAATTACAATGCAGCGGGAAAATAATACATAACACAACTGTAAGAAATACACGGATACAAAGCGTTCCGAATATAGCTCCAGCTGTAAACCAGGGTCCTATGAATATAATATCTGCAAAACCAAAACTACTAGCTGCCCATGTGGAAAATAGGGGCACCCAGAGTTTAGGTTAAAACAATAAACTCCAGGTCAGTCGTGTGACCGGTGTGAGAACTAAAACAGTTATTTAAAACTTTACTTTAGAAATAAGGTAAATCAAGGGACCACGCCATATAACACGGAACGGGTTTCTCCCAAGAATACCAGTGCATACAGCAAATGGCGCAATGTTTTTTTGGACAAATGAAGCTATTATAAGACTCAGGCCCCATCACACAATGCAACGCAAGCTGGAGGATAGAGTTTTCCCTTATAATAGCCAAACATGCTTGGTACATTTAAAACAAATCATTTGATACTATTATAAGTACATAGTGTATAAAACAATTTCAAATATAAGTGCATCAATCATAGGCGGCACGGGTACCATCTATCATGTCGCCATACTAGGCTCTACAATTAAACCGAAATATCACATACTGGAGGTTGGATTTCCATTTATAAGTCGAGGCCAGGGATGGCTCCTCACCGCTTCGAGACACTCTAGCAAATGTCTCAGGACTACACACTTTGGGCAACCCTTGGATCGGTTGGGTCGATCATCTCTTACGTTTGAGGATTAGTAATTCCTAAACACACGTTTCCCGGTCCTATCGGACCTATCCATCAGCTCCGTAGTAACCGATATATCTGAGGCGCCTCGCTATCCATCGTCCACATAGGTAAAAAATATAAATGTCTGGGCTCCATACCATGACACCGCCCATTGCTAGAAAGAAACGTTATGTTCTCCCAACGGTCCGATCCCATTTTGACTCATACCGATGTGTGAGGCTCGCGAATTAACGCTATACAAAAAGCTATGCCCTTTAAGGTCGTGCTTTGATCATCAACAGAAGCCTTGATCATTTGCATCTCATCATGCCACACATGCGATTCACGCCATGCGACTGATGTCAATCGATATATAACCTCTGAGCTTGTACGTCTTAGAGAAGGGCGTTAGGAAAGAGAATAAATTCTCCGCCGTCAAACAGATATATATTTAATAGAGATCAATTAACACAGAATAATATCCAATGTCAGACACACATCCATTTAATAGTTCGTTCTGGGTCTGAACGAAACCGGAGGTACCTTATTTCTCGTCCCATATGTCCAATACAGGAGAGAGGTCCTCGCATATCCGGTCGATCTCCAAGTACGCCTGGACGATCGCCACTTATTACCTCGTCTTGGGTGTACAACCCAATCATGTAACACCCCAAATTTTAACAACATTAAAAGAGGGTAATTAAATAATAATTAATTTAACATTCGGAATTAGAGGGAATGGACTATTCCATTGCATCCGTCTCAAAATTTTGGTCAGAATGGACATTTGGTTTGCGAAAAACGGACACCGTACGAAAAAGTTATGAGGGTTCGAAGTTTGTTTACGCACAAGATAAATAAATATATATATATACAAAATAAATTCCAGAACCTTCAAAAACAATTCAAAAATCAAAATCGGGCCAAAACGGGCTGAGTGGGAAAATTCCCGCTTGTGGTTGTTGACCCCCTCAGGGGGTGTCGACATGGGTGTCAACCCCCTGGGGTGTCGACCCCCTTATAGGGGTGTCGACCCCACCGAACAAATCTGGGCAGAATTCGTTTTACGTACCTGGACTTGATTCTAGGTCTGGTTCATTGGTTCTAGGCTATAAATATAGTCCCCTATTCTCTTATTTTCTCCATTGGAGATCATAGAGGCCATATGCTGTCGGGTAGGAAATTGAAACAGAATTAAAGTCTACTACAATCAGTTTAGTTATTCAGAATTCAGATCTCTCTCTCTAAATTTTCTGAACCTAACGCTGTGAGTTTCTAGTCACTTTTAGGTTTAAATGGGTAAATGTGAATTATGATAGAGTACGAATTGGGTATATGTTGTGAATCATGAACTTGTGCAAGTTTATTATGTCATTATCCCTGGATCCAATATGATTATGGACATTCTACTATGCTGACTATGTAGATCTTGACTTGCAACTATATTGTGGGAAATGTGAACTTGTTAATTTAGATCTAATCCTTTATGCTAATCACCTTTCACCTGTTATGTTGTAGTAATCATGATATGTAGTAAACTTGACATGTGATGCCACCCTTTTAGATCTAATCATGCTACTATGTCGCCCTAATTTTGTTAGACATCTAAATGACAAGTTTAGACCATGTTATGTTGACTTTGACATTGTAGTTGCCACAAGTTCATCAGCTCTGTGTTCACCCTGTTATGATGATTACATGTTCATTCACCTTGTTGTCATGCTTATGCCAAAACTGTGCTGAAACTGTCACCTTTGTCACTCCCTTTTTATTGTTATGACGAGGCTACTTTGTAGCCTCGATGATGCCAAAATACATGCGATCACGCTAGTTAGAATTGGGGAAAAGGGGGATTTATAATCGGCATAATTTATATAAGTTGGACATATAATTCAAATAGGGAAACATAGAAATAATCACCTATAATGACATAGGTAAATTTGGGTAAAAATGGCATAATTTGAATATGACCGTTTATGGACATGTAATTCAAATTATTGTTGCAAAATAGGTATTGACACCTATAAAAGGAAAGGATTAAATAATTGGTAAATTAATTAAAAATGGAATGTTAGTAATTACAATTAGGAATTGTAATTGTACTTATGACACGAGGTTAGATTACGTTAGTGGTGGAAGTCTGCCCGGACCCGACCGACATATCCGGCAGCCACTAAGGTTGAACCTAATGTGAGATGTCTAAGTATGTAAATACGAATCGGGCTAAGACACGAGGTTATGCCCAACTGTGGAATAAGATAGCCCAAACCCGACCAGCATATCCAACATCCACATGTTGCAGGTATAATGTGGGACGTCTAACCCAGTATGAAACCATAATTGGACATGGTAATAGAATTGGACTACTTAACCTAATTTAACTCATAAAGATTGTATGACTATGAACTTAAGTTAGGGTTAAGTAAAACTGGATGAGTGGTGGGTGTGTTAAGTAAATTAGAAGGGGTGGGTAATATATAGGCCCACAAACTTAACCAATAAGGTTATGTAATTAAAGACACCTGATGGTATACATAGCCAGTGGAATATAGAATAAAGTTATATAATTAAAGACACCCTTTAGGGTAAGCATAACTGGTATAGGACTATGTAATTAAAGACACCTAGGGGTATACATAGTCTGTGAAAAACTTAGTGGGATACAAGACAAAGGGGAGAGCTTGTAACATATTGTGTGGGACCCATTTTAATCAGTAACCCGGAGTAGGTATCAAATAAAGAACTCCGTACTAGGCGGAGATAAGGCACGCTTACTGATTGATTGCAAGTGATCCAAACGGGACAGACAGTGTGGATGACGCAAACCGACCGGTGACATGTGCGTGCATGGGCTGGGCAGAGGGGGCTAAGACGACCGTGACACAAGTAGATATGGTGGTGCACCTCTTGGGGTTGCCACGGTAGGAGGTGATACCTCCTACTGTGGGGCCAGCACAAGGTATCTACGGAATAGAGAGTCGATCGATTAGGGTAATGTTTAGGGTACACTCAGACGTATACCCTAAGTCTACCAACTTATTGTGGAAGGGATCATCTAACTTTAGTTATACTAGTAATAGTGCAGAGTAGTCATTAGTGAAGTATGTATACACCTTACCTTATCTGCCTTGTCACACCTGCCATTTATATAGTGACCTCTCTTACCCACTTTATGCCTGTCATGTTCACCTTTATTTATTTACTGGATAAAAGTAACTAGGCTTAATCAGGACTTGGATATTATCTAGCTGGAAGCTACTTCTGGAGTATGGCTCAAGTCTTTGTCTCTACTATGGCTTACTCATTTTATTGGAGAATAATGTTTTTCTTTAATACCTATGTACTCTGATGATGCAAGACATAAGTATTTTGTTGTCATGGTTTTATGACTTATGGTACTGTGAACTACGTTATTATGTTTTATGTTGAAATAAAAATTTGAAATTTCCGCTGCTATCTTATTTATATCTGTCTTGTAATTATTCTGTGTCTGTTTACCTACAACACTTCACAAAACTTAATGCATTCCCTTAGTGAGTGACATTAACGGATGTGGGGTGTCACACTTAGTATCAGAGTTGAAGGTTACCAGATTAGATAAAAGTTTCGAAAAATATTTTTCAAAAAGGTTTTAAAGAAAGTATTTTCAAAAAGAAAAGTCTATTTTGAAAATATTCCCCAAGAAGCCATATGTAATATCCTTCGGTCCTTTATCTAAAATTCTTCCTTTTCCCTTTTTCAGCATGTTTGGGGGTCAAAACATTCCTAGTATCCCAGAGGGCGTCACGGTACCCAGATGGTTCCAGAGATATTTGGAGGCCACAGCGCTTGTTGAAGGCCAGAGAGACGCTCCTTCTCCTGTTGCCCCAGTCATTCCTCCTTCTCCTCCCCCTCCAAGAGCAGATAACTTCGCCAAAATCTGTAAGGACTTCTGTGCTATGGGAGGGAAGCCATTCTATGGGAATAATACATTTGTGGAAGCTCGGAATTGGCTTAAGGAGACCCAGGACTTATTCATAATCTTTGAAGTGGAGGACCAAAGAAAGATTCAGTTAGCTGCTTGGATGTTAAAAGACAAAGCCTCATTTTGGTGGGAAGTCACCCAGGTTGGACGTCCGGTGGAAACCTGGGAAGATTTCAGACAGAGGTTCGAGATGAAATTTCTTTCCCAAGCTGAGCGAAGCATACAGATGGAGAGGTTCTTAGCGCTCAAGCAAGGGAACTTGACAGGGAAGGAGTATGTGAACAAGTTCAACCAGCTGGCAAGGTTCGGACTAGAGTTGGTGGATACACCGCACAAAAAGGCTTTACGATTTGCTAAAGGACTGAATGAGCCTCTGCATGGTCTTGCTATATCCTATATTCCTATGTGGGCCACCTTTAAAAGGCTTGTGGATATGGCCCTAATGCATGAAGAGGACAAGGGAGAGAAGAAGGAAGCAAAAACTGAGGGGACATCGCAAAAGAGGAAGGTGTGGCCCAAGAAAGGGCAACAACAACAGCAAAAGAAAGGACGGAAAGATGTCAAAGGCAAGGATAAGAGGAAATGTCACAATTATGGGAAGGAAGGTCACTTGATCAAGGACTATAAGAGAAGGAAGGGCAATTGCTTTAATTGTGGAGAGGTCGGACACTTCTCTAAGGAGTGCCCAAAGAATTAGGGACAGGGTCAGAGGGCAGGAACTTCTGGAGGGCAGGTGCATGCTCTCGACGTAAATGCTCCTGAAAGAGGTAGAAAAATTCCCGTAGAAAGTTTAGTTTCTCTTTCAAACCATCCAGTTAGAACACTTTTTGATTCTGGTGCTTCACACTCATTTATATCTAGTTCTATGGTTGAATCTCTGCACTTCGTTACTAGTATTGTAGTAGATCCCGTGGATGTTTCAAACCTTATTGGTGGTTCAGCTCATTTATCGATGATTTGTAGGGGTTTGAAATTATCTGTGTTAGGCGTCGAGTCTGAATGCAACGCGTATGTGCTCGGGTTTATGGTCTATGGGTTGATTCTTGGAATGGATTGACTTACCATATATGGAGCCGTTTTAGAATGTGAAAGGAGGGTTTTCAGGCTCCCAACTTGTTATGGGAGGACCCTCGAAGTTTCTTGTGACCCCCAAGGGTCTGTTATGCTTAGCTTCCTAGAGTCTTTAGATGCATCCACAGAGGACTTGCAATATGTTCCAGTGGTTCGGGATTACTCCAACGTTCTTGATGAGGTACAGGGTTTACCTCCAAGGCGCGAGATCGATTTCCGCATATATATGGTGGACAATGCAAAGCCAGTTGCATTACTAGTATGCCACATGGCTCCAAGGGAAAGGAGGGAGCTTAGTAAGCAAGTGGGGGAGCTAATTGGGAAAGGGTTCATCAGACGAAGCATATCTGAATGGGGTGCTCCAGTACTATTCGCAACTAAAGCAGGTGGATCACTTCGTCTGTGTGTTGACTATAGAGAATTAAATAAGCTCACCAAAAAGAATAGGCACCCGCTTCCAAGAATTGATGATTTATTTGATCAGCTCGTTGGTGCCTCAGTATTTTCTCAGTTGGACCTGGCTACATGGTTCCATCAATTGAGAGTGGCTGAGGATAGCATAGATAAGAATGCTTTCAGATCTCCGGACGGTTTATTTGAATGGCTAGTGATGCCTTTTGGGCTGACAAATGCACCCGCCTATTTTGTTGATTTGATGAGTAGGGTGTTTCGGGATTCCTAAACAAATTCATCGTAGTCTTCGTTGATGATATTTTTATCTTCTCCAAGAACGAAGAAGAGCATGCCCAACATCTGAGGGAAGTTTTGAAAACTCTCCGTGACCACCAGCTAAAAGCAAAATTCTCCAAATGCCATTTCTGGAGAAAGGAGATAAGATTCTTGGGGCATGTAGTCTCAAATAAGGGATAACCGCAGATCCCGCGAAGGTGGTTGCGGTGCAAGATTTGCAGATTCCTAAAAATGCAACCGAGGTGAGAAACTTTCTTGGGTTGGAAGGTTACTATAGGAGTTCACTCAGGACTTCACGAAGATATCAGCCCCGCTCACTAGGCTGACAAAGAAGAATTTGGTGTTTTCATGAGATATAAACTGTGATGTTGCTTTCCAATGGCTGAAAAGGGCTCTGACAACAGCCTCAGTCTTGACCTTGCCCGATGGAAGTAAAGTGCAGGGCTTGGTGCGGTGCTGATGCAAGAAGGGAAAGTAATATGTTATGGGGGTAGGCAGTTGAGAGTTCATGAAAAGAACTACCCCACCCATGATCTAGAACTAGATGCCATAGTATTTGCATTGAAGACGTGGCGTCATTATTTACTGGGAGAAAGATTCGAGTTGTACACCGATCACAAATCTCTCAAGTACTTATTCTCTCAGAAGGATCTCAACTTAAGGCAACAACGGTGGATGAAATTCTTAGCTTCATACATTTTGAGATTTCTTATACCCCTGGAAAGGGTAATGTGGTTGCAGATGCACTAAGTAGGCAAAGGATGGCTCTGAGTCCTTTGTTTGTGGAAAGAGAGAACTTGGAGTTCATATCAGCTTTTGATTTTAGACCCTCCATCAAAGTTTTGCCTGATTTATTTGCATCCTTGGAGATACGACCGACTCTTGTGGAGAAGATAGGAGCTTCGCAACAAGGTGACCCACAGATTCTAGACATTATGGATAAGCTCAGAAGAGGGGAGACTTCTAGTCACCTTAGTAGATATGCCATAGATGAAAAGGGGTGGTTGCGACGAGATGGAAGGCTTTGTGTTCCTCAGTCTGGAAGCTTGGTAAAGACAGTCCTAAAAGAAGCCCACCATTCTAAGATGACTATTCATCCGGGCAGCGACAAGATGTATAGAGACATGAAAAGGGTTTTCTTTTGGGCTGGGATGAAGAAGGACGTGGCTGAATTTGTTTCTCAATGTTTGGTTTGTTAGCAAGTCAAGGCTGAACAAAAGAAGCCCGGCGGATTGCTTCATCCGTTGGAAGTGCCGCAGTGGAAATAGGAGAGTATCTCGATGGATTTTATAGATGGGTTTCCTAGATCATAGAAAGGCAATACCAGTATTTGAGTGGTAGTAGATAGACTCACTAAGAGCGCTCACTTTATTCCAGTCAAGAGCAAAAGGACGACATCGTGGTTGGCAGCGATTTATGTTCGTGACGTAGTTCGCCTCCTTGGTGTACCTTCCAGCATAGTAAGCGATCGTGACCCCGTCTTTACCAGCGAGTTTTGGAGAAGTTTGCAAGAGGCATTAGGTACACAGTTGCGCTTAAGCATCGCTTATTATCCTCAGACCGATGGGCAGACGGAGAGGGTGAACAGGATTATTGAAGATCTTTTGAGACTGTGTATCCTTGACTTCGGAGGGACTTGGGAAGAGCATCTTCCTTTGGTGGAGTTTGCCTATAATAACAGCTATCATGCCAGCATCGGCATGGCACCCTTCGAAGCATTATACGGGCGCCCTTGTAGATCACTGACTTGTTGGTGGGAATCTACAGAAAGATTATTACTTGGACCAAATATGGTTAGAGAAACGTCCAAAAAGATTGACCTTATTCGACGACGGATGAAGACAGCTCAAGATAGGCAAAAATCATATGCAGACAAGAGAAGGACTGAAATCGAATTCGAAGTGGGAGACTTGGTTTTTATCAAAGTATCACCTTTGAGGAATGTGGTCCGCTTCGGAGCAGTAGGGAAGTTGGTACCTAGGTTTGTGGGACCATTTCCCATAACCGAAAGGATTGGCCAAATGGCCTATAGAGTAAAGCTTCCTGAAAATCTATATGGCATTCATGATGTTTTCCATGTTTCTCATCTGCGGAAGTGCTTGCATGACACCGCGGATGTTGTTGAGCCGAGTATATTGGAAGAGGTAGAAGTGGAATGGGAGGCAACAATCAGGCGAGTTCCTTCTTGTATTCTGGGATCAGAGGTTAAGAAGCTACACAATAAAGAGATCAAGTTGCTAAAGGTTCAATGGGTAGATAACCTAGAGAATGCAACTTGGGAAACTGAAGACAAGATTCGTGCTTCGTGCCCTTTTCTCTTCGAGGGTATGTTCTTAACTCCTTTTCCAAAAGCTTTATCAGTGCTTGTTTTTATCATTTGAGTATATCTTATTCATAGTATTTTCGACCTTTAGATAGGAGTCTTATGGATGAAAACATGTGTTTGAAACATGTTATGTTTGATGGATGCTAGTGGATGCAAGTGTTTGCTAGTGGTTGCCTGTGGACGCATGTACACACACATTAGGCACTAGATCGGCTCAATCACTTTCATACTGCATATGGATGTGTGTGCATTTTCTTTTATGGATAGAAATGGATGAGTTAGTATATGGGTGTTGCATTTGGACAAATGTGTGTGCACACATATATAACTTATATGATGTAATAGGTTTATTTGCATACATATTGGATTCATGGCACTAACATACATTGCATTAAGGAGGTCAAGTGAATCAGTATACCGCTTAATTATCGCATTAGTGTTAGGACATATACACACACTTTTGCATATATTCATATAAGCATTAGAGGCTTTTAAGGACAATGGATTCCAATGAATGTTGGACGAGTAGATGGATGATAGATGGTAGGATATGCATTCTTCCCAACTTAGAGATTTCGGGGACGAAATCCTTTGAGTAGGGGAAAATGTAACACCCTAAACTTTAACGACATTAAAAGAGGATAAATTAAATAATAATTAATTTAACATTCGGAATTAGAGGGAACGGACTATGCCATTGTGTCCGTCTCGAAATTCTGGTCAACATGGACATTTGGTTTGCGTAAAACGGACACCGTACGAAAAAGTTATGAGGGTTCGAAGTTTGTTTACGCACAAGATAAATATATATATAATAAATTCTAGAACCTTCAAAAACAATTCAAAAATCAAAATCGGGCCAAAGCGGGCTGAGCAGGAAAATTCCCGCTCATGGGTGTCGACCCCCCCAGGGTGTGTCGACATAGGTGTCGACCCCCCTATAGGGGTGTCGACCCCCCTGGACAGATCTGTGCAGAATTCGTTTTACGTACCTGGACTTGATTTTGGGTCTGGTTCATTGGTTCTAGGCTATAAATATGGTCCCCTATTCTCTTAGTTTTTCCATTGGAGATCATAGAGGCCATATGCTGTCGGGTTGCAAATTGAAACAGAATCAAAGTCTACTACAATCAGTTTAGCTATTCAGAATTCAGATCTCTCTCTCTCTAAATTTTCTGAACCCAACGCTGTGAGTTTCTAGTCACTTTTAAGTTTAAATAGATAAATGTGAATTATGATAGAGTACGAATTGGGTATATGTTGTGAATCGTGAACTTATGCAAGTTTATTATGTCATTATCCCTGGATCCAATATGATTATGGACATTCTACTATGCTGACTACGTAGATCTTGACTTGCAACTATATTGTGGGAAATGTGAACTTGTTAATTTAGATCTAATCCTTTATGCTAATCACCTTTCACCTGTTATGTTGTAGTAATCACGATATGTTGTAAAATTGACATGTGATGCCACCCTTTTAGATCTAATCATGCTACTATGTCACCCTAATTTTGTTAGACATCTAAATGACAAGTTTAGACCATGTTATGTTGACTTTGACATTGTAGTTGCCACAAGTTCATCAGCTCTGTGTTCACCCTGTTATGATGATTACATGTCCATTCACCTTGTTATCATGCTTATGCCAAAACTATGCTGAAACTGTCACCTTTGTCACTCCCTTTTTATTGTTATGGCGAGGCTACTTTGTAGCCTCGATGATGCCAAAATACATGCGACCACGTTAGTTAGGAAATGGGGAAAAGGGGATTTATAATTGGCATAATTTATATAATGTTTATATAAGTTGGACATATAATTCAAATAGGGAAACATAGAAATAATCACCTATAATGACATTGGTAAATTTGGGTAAAAATGGCATAATTTGAATATGACCATTTATGGATATGTAATTCAAATTATTGTTGCAAAATAGGTATTGACACCTATAAAAGGAAAGGATTAAATAATTGGTAAATTAATTAAAAATGGAATGTTAGTAATTACAATTAGGAATTGTGATTGTACTTATGACACGAGGTTAGATTACGTTAGTGGTGGAAGTCTGCCCGGACCCGACCGACATATCCGGCAGCCACTGAGGTTGAACCTAATGTGGGAGGTCTAAGTATGTAAATACGAATCGGGCTAAGACACGAGGTTATGCCCAACTGTTGAATAAGATAGCCCAAACCCGACCAGCATATCCAACATCCACATGTTGCAGGTCTAATGTGGGACGTCTAACCCAGTATGAAACCATAATTGGACATGGTAATAGAATTGGACTACTTAACCTAATTTAATTCATAAAGATTGTATGACTATGAACTTAAGTTAGGGTTAAGTAAAAATGGATGAGTAGTGGGTGGGTTAAGTAAATTAGAAGGGGTGGGAAATATATAGATATACATGCCTACAAACTTAACCCAATAAGTTTATGTAATTAAAGACACCCGATGGTATACATAGCCAGTGGAAAATAGAATAAAGTTATGTAATTAAAGACACCCTTTAGGTTAAGCATAACTGGTATAGGACTATGTAATTAAAGACACCTAGAGGCATACATAGTCTGTGAAAAACCTAGTGGGGATACAAGACAAAGGGGAGAGCTTGTATCATATTGTGTGGGACCCATTTCAATTAGTAACCCGTAGTAGGTATCAAATAAAGAACTCCGTACTAGGCGGAGATAAGGGCACACTTACTGATTGATTGTAAGAGATCCAAAAGGTACGGACGGTGTGGACGGCGCAAACCGACTGGGGACATGTGTGTGCATGGGCCGGGCAGAGGGGGTAAGACGACCATGACACAAGTAGATATGGTTGTGCACCTCTTGGGTTGCCACTATAGGAAGTGATACCTCCTACTGTGGTGCCAGCACAGAGTATCTACGGAATAGGGAGCCGATCGATTAGGGTAATGGTTAGGGTACACTTGGACGTATATCCTAAGTCTACCAACTTATTATGGAAGGGATCATCTAACTTTAGTTATACTAGTAATAGTGCAGAGTAGTCATTAGTGAAGTATGTGTACACCTTACCTTATCTGACTTGTCACACCTGCCATTTATATAGTGACCTCTCTTACCAACTTTATGCCTGTCATGTTCACCTTTATTTATTTACTGGCTAAAGGTAACTAGACTCGCCAGACTTTATGTCTGACCCCTTTGTTTTTTCCTCTCACTCTTGTTCCCTCCCCCCAAGGTTCTCAGGGAGGAAACACCCAGGATTAGTCAGGACTTGGATATTATCTTATTGGAAGCTACTTCTGGAGTATGGCTCAAGTCTTTGTCTCTACTATTGCTTACTCTTTTAATTGGCGAATAATGTTTTTCTTTAATACCTATGTACTTTGATGATGCAAAACAGAAGTATTTTTTGTAATGGTTTAATGACTTATGGTACTGTGAACTACGGTATTATGTTTTATGTTGAAATAAAAATTTGAAATTTCCGCTGCTATCTTATTTAAATCTGTCTTGTAATTATTCTGTGTTTGTTTACCTACAACGCTTTACGAAACTTAATGCATTCCCTTAGTGAGTGACATTAACGGACGGGATGTCACAAATCAAGACATCAGTAATCATCCAAACGATGTGAATACCCCCAGTCTTCAACCACTGTCTTCATCGTCGACTTATCATCGAATCAGTTATTCAGAATGGGTATAAACCCGACCTTTCTGAATAACTCATGTATTTTGTAATCAAATGCTGTAAAACACAACATACGCCTCATTCCAATTTTGAATATTCTTTTATTTAAATGTTCATATCCTTTGGGAAAGGTTCCCATTAATTTTATCAAAGATAAATTCTTTAAATTTATTCTTTAATCTTCCTTTGGATATCAATTCAACCCAAATTAAGGTTTATCCAAACTAGTCGGGATTAGCGCACTTTACCGAAGTAATCATTTGTTATATTTCCCAATCCCGACCTATTCATCCCATGGAGTGAAACTGGTAATACTAGATATCTAACACCATGGTCGGTAAATTACCATTTCATGTTCAAATATAATTAAAGATTCAACTATCGCTTGGAGCAAAACTGGTGATACTCCGTTCTCGATCATTTCCCAAATTTGATAATTTATATTATCAATTCATATTTCAATCTAATTAAAGATTCGTTAAAACTCTACTTAGTTTTAATCTTCCCAAAAATCAATATTAATGATTATTTAACTTTGGAAAAATCAAACATGTCGCATCAACAATCTACATCATACTATTGATTTCTGCCTATATATAACCTCCAAGCTCGTACATCTTAGAGAAGGGTGTTAAGCAAGAGAATAAGTTATCTACCACCAAACAGATATATATTTAGCAGAGATCAACCATACAGTTCGAAATACAATGATAGACATGTAATCTTGTCTTTAGCTGGGTCAAAGAACTAATGTCATTTAAAACACAGTTCACGATAAACCCAAAACACATTCCATTAATTGTGGAATCTTCATGGAAAATAGATCAATATATAATCAATATCAATTTCCGTATCCGACTAATAATATAAATGGAATAACGACAAAGCCTTTTAAATTCCATATATATTAACAGTCTTTCTCCACAGAATCTCACTTCGATTATTACCAAATCGAATGCCATTCAATTCCAATTTAATATATTAAATTGGAAAACTTTACGTTGGAAAATTTCCATTAAATCTTAAGAAAAAGATTTATAAATTCCAAATCACATTACAATGTAAATCGAGTTAAAGAACGAAAGTCGTTAAAAACACAGTTCACAATAAACCCAATTCACATTCCATTTTATTCCAATTACTAAATATAATTGGAAACTCTAATAATCTTAATTAAAAGATTTATTCTTTTCACACGGGGTTTAAAAACAGTTTATTTAAGACACCATTCACGACAAACCCAAAATACAATTCTTTTATTCAATTCCAATTAAATATTAATTAATTGGAAAACTTCACAAAATCTTAATTAAAAGATTTATTCTTTTATTGACTGGGTTTGAGAACAGTGTTATTTAAGACACTGTTCACGACAAACCCAAAATCCAATTTGATATCAAATACAAGGCTCTGAATAGAAATTATATCGGCTTATATTCAATATCAAATTGTGAAATCAACAAATATCGTATTGGAAGTAACGATATATATCTTCCAAATTCCTCCACAATATCCGTAAAATCACGGAATCCAATATTGAAATATGCTGAAGATAATTTCGATTCAAATCCATTCCAATTCATATATTGGAAATTCTGGTTATTTTTAAAACCATTTCAAATCCAATTTATTTATTTAAAAATTTTGGATTATAATTCTAGTTCATAACTAGTTCATTTTGATAAAAATATATTTTTATCTTTACAAATGTGGAATTTTTCATCCAAATTCTTTCCAAACCATTTATTTTGATTTTACACAAATTATTAATATTTTTGATAATTTTATCAAGGCCCACACAGTCGATTTCCATAAACGGTCATCGAACTGCACTTACATCGACTTTTTCCAAACTTGATTTGGACATATATCCAAATCCAACCATTAGATTTCAAATTTCTTATATTCTTGGAAAGCTCTTTTCGATACAAACCCAACGGTTCCAGTTTTAGGAGAATCCGACGGTCCGATCTTCCGTAATGTCAATTCGAAGTCAATGGTCAAAATTCGCGAATGGTCGCGGCGCGACGCGTTCTATTCAGGCCATTAAATATATATAATATATATAATATATATTTGGTCAATTTCCATTTAAAACGTATTTTATAAATCGTTTTAAGTTCGTTTTAAAAACGATTTCAACTTTATATTCAATTTAAATCAAAATTGAATATTCCATATCATTAATATATAGATGATAAAATTTTCAAAACATTAGATTTTGAAATCACTTCCTTTTCGATATTAATTATAAAAATGAATAAAATTGATATAAATACCGTTCGCGTCAAAATGGCGCATCTCTAATTAACACGGCTTTATATATTTAAATATTTTCGTGTCCATCCCAAATCGGGCATCAAAATCATATTTTGATCCATTACTGAATATTATTTTAAAATATTAGTCATTTCAAAATATTCATTATTCGTCATTTTAAAATATTCGATAATTTAAAATATTCGTTCTTTCCGAATTGGAATCAGACACAGTCAATTACCATATAATTTTATTTATATGGATTTTATACACACGTGTACACAACAATAATCAAACACAGTCAACCATCATCCAGAGTGCATTACACATCCGCGTAAGCATTAAATTTAAATAATTAACGCTTACAACAGTCTATCAACCAATCGATTGACATACAACTAAACAATTGGGATTAGTGTACGTCAAATATCATCCCAATACCCTGTAGGGTTTCCATCAACACACACAGATTTTATTCGTGCAGTTTGGCGATGTGTAAAATATATCGTCCAAATCAATATCAGTCAAATGTGTGTACATAAACAAATCGTCCGATTTGTAAATGAATATTTATTTTCATTCATATACTTGTTAAAAATTATATTTTTAACAATAGTATTTATTTCAACACATGAATATTTTATATAGTTCATTTATCAATAAAAAATATATTTTTATTGTTCTAACATATTTTAGAAAATTTCGACAGCATAACGACGTGATACTAGAATCGGGATAAGGTCTAGCCTTATCTCTCGCCTAATACTGGCTCGTGTCATACACATACCAATTCTAATCAATTCAATTTACACCCCAAATCAAATTCAACCAATTTATCAATCAAAAACACAACCAAACATCCATGGTTTCAAACAAAGGTGTTGGGTGCTTCTAAGCACCGTCAGTATCCTAGTATATATATTTAACTAGAAAATAAATTAGAGTGAGAAGTTATCACCTTTGGGATCCACTCCTCCAGTCTTCAGCGGACGATGGTTTGGATCTATTTCCAGTGCGTTGTGTTCTTCACCGTGCTTCCAACGCAGTCAGTTTCACGTAATTTACATTAAAAATCATATTTTTAATTCGCTACATAAATAAAAATCATATTTTTATATTGCTATTGTATATATAAAAATCATATTTTTACAACCGCTATCTTATATATAAAAATCATATTTTTATTTCGCTATTCAAATAGTAAAAATCGAATTTTTATATCGCTATTGATATAATAAAAATCGAATTTTTATATCGCTATTCATATAATAAAAATCAAAATTTTATATCGTTCTGTACATATAAAAAATCACATTTTAATATCACTACGTCATACGTATAAAAATCACATTTTTATCTCGCTATTATATATATATATATAAATCACATCTTTATATTGTTAAAAATCATATCTTTATATTGTTAAAAATCAAATCTTTTGATTGTTAAAAATCATTTCTTTTCATCTAAATTATTTAATCAAAAATTCATATTTTTAAAACAATGTTATAAATAAATAAAAAGTCGAATTCTAAAACAATGCAATTTATAAAAAAAGGGAAAAACTCACTTTTCATTGAAAAAAACTGAATCTCGGTTGCTGGAGGTGGGACCCACGTCGACGTTGGGTGGTGGGGAGCAGCTTAAGGCGGTGGTACTGGTCAGGGGACCCACGATGATCAAGTTTTTGGCTGTGGAGCTCGGGGTTCTCGAATAGTACGCGGGAAGAGAGAGGGAAGAGGATCGGGGGGGGGGGGGGGAGGAGTTCAACGCCGACGGCGGTGGGCCAGGCTGTGCGATGAATGCTCCGGTGGCGGCTAGGGCTTCGTGCCCTCTCTCTTTTTTCTAATGTAAACGACGGGAAGAAGAAAAAGGGGGGGCTATTATATAATTAATTAATTTTAATTTAATTTTCAAAAAGGTTGACCTTGTATTCGAACTCCAAACGTGATCCAACGACTATCGTCCCTAGCTAATTACCCCCTTCCGAATGTAATGGAATATGTCATGTAAGCCAATTCGACTGTTTCGATCAGTTTTCATCAAAACTAAAATCTAAATTAATATAACATTCAAAATTGATTTTAACGTACATTTTAATTTACCGGGGCCACATACCGACTCCAAAAATTCCAGAAAAATAAGTCTAGCTATGTTTTGACGATACAGTCCTAACAAAAATAATTTCATCAAATTTGGAGACCGTTTGAAAAACGGTTATTTTTTTTAGTCGATTAAATTCAAACTGAAATTGCCAAACACATTTGAATTCACCACACTCACATATTAATTCCAAAAATTATGAAAATTGGAATCTAGCAATAATTTGACATTCCAGATCCAACAAAAGTGGTTTCATCGAAAACGGAGGTCGTTTGCAAAATGACTATTTTTAAGGGCTATATGTTATATAAATTCTATAGCGACTATTCTGAATTTTCAACTGGACATAACTTTTTATTCCTGTTATGAAATCTAGATTTTTCACATTCTTTGGAAAGATATTTTCAGATAGATTCAAATATTTCTAGTTTTACTGAAATGCGGTTTATTTTGAATCATGTACGTTCATTTGAAATTTAAAATTGAATTTTCTAACTACCGCGGCATTTCAGGCTCGTTTTATAATTAAAATAAATTTATTCGTTCTAACTTCATTTAAAATAATTTTTTAGTTGTTATTATTTTAAATCATTCATTTTAAATATTCAAAATCCATTAAAATTGCTAAAATATTTTTTTTTTAAATTGGTTCTGATTTTCCGAGTTGTTACAAATTTGTTCTATAGCGAATATAGTACATGATGACGAATGATGTCCCAAAATACGCCGTCAGAGCCATCAATCGGGGAACAAATAATTGGTTGTAATTTCTATTATTTGTGTTATATGGCAAATTTAATAGCAGTGGCCTGAAGTTTAATGGAAAGCTGCTTATTGAGCAAACGATAAGTATATATGGTTTAGCTCTATACTCTATACATGTCAATATATGTTCATTCTGCATGTTCCAAATCCTTTAAGAAGACACTGGTGCATTCTAAAACTAATAAATAAGATCACATATCGTTATTCAGGGGCAATGGATGTAATATTATAAATATATGAGTGTTTAATTATTGTTAAATAAGCTAATTTTGATGTTAAATACGTGTGGAAACCCCAGCAGAACTGTATAAAGGGTGAAATGAAAGATATGCATACGCCTTTGAATTATGTTGTTACCAGTGAAAGCCAAGCAATTTGTTACCTGACGTAAACAGATGGATTGTGCTTCAACTTATACGTCCATATAAAAATCTTGATCCCTGAAAATGTTAAATATGACTTGAGTTAGCATAAAATAGTCAAAAGAAAAAGACCTACAATGGTGATAAGTGAATCTACAAGTCCATCATTTGCCAATGTACAATTGACAAATATCATACAACATCATATACATGTTAATAAAAATACGATCGAAAAATGTGAAAAGAATTTAGCTTGCAAACTAAATAAATGACATGTTACCACTATAGCAGATGGAACTTACCATCATTTTTAAAAATCCACTAAATAAATGTCTCCAAAAAAAATTGAGAAAGAAACATGTATGTGGACGAGAGAGAAAAGTTGGGCCAACAAGTAAACCAATCCAACTAAAAAAATCCTAAGTGTTGGCTATAGAAGGTATAATGATACATCAGCATGTTATTTTGTTTTAAAAAAGATATTTATATTAATAATTTTCTATAACTAAACCGTGTAAAAATAAAATTAATGCATAAACATTAGCAAACCATAATGGTGAACACATTTATCATGATATTTGACATTTACCAGGATATAATGCATAAACATTAGCATACTATAAACATTAACATACCATAATGGTGAACCTGTAACAAAAGGCTATTATTTTAGGTAGTTGCCAAAGTAGAAACATCAAATTCAAAACACATCCAGTAACTATTATACTTCAGAACCTCATGCAAGGGCATAACTTGAAAATTTATCGTTAATAAGAATATCACTTACAGAGTTTCGATTATAGATAATCAACCACAATGTCCATCTACTCATGGCAAATCACAATTGTAGATATATTATTTTGCTTCCTGGCCACTAAGGCATTAACCACAGTTGTAGAATATCAATCAAGAAGCACGATTTGACAAAAAAGATGTCATAAAGATATATAAGGTAGACAGTGTAAAAATATATGCATATGGAAAGCGATGGAGACTTGGCTCCAATGTAATGTTAAATACACAACAATGAGGATAAACAAAAACAAAAATGTCTAGTTTACGTTTGCTAACAATTAGCCGAATCTGACACTGGCTTTTACTCAAGTTTTTGTTTTTATACTTATATCATTCTACAACTATAAAATTCAAAATTACAAAGAGTTAAATATAGGATAAAAAGAAATGAATAAAGACTGCTTCACGTGCATAGCATATATTATACAAAATGCATAAATTGATTTGTCTCGAGAGACCTAAAATGTAAGATACCAAAGGCAAAATAAATTAGACAGAGCAGTTATTTGTATGTTTGTTAAATAGTCAAGTTAAAATAAAGGTGACATAAGTGGTTTATTTTGGATTTTAGCAACATTTTGAAGACCAATAATTTGCTGCAAGTACAAAAAATGAAATTCATATTGAATGTGTACTGACCTTGCAATGCATATTAGTATGTCATATGGTTAATTCAAGAAACTTATCAATTACTAATGCCCCTATTACACATAAGTGAAAAATAGCAAGTGAAAATCAACAAATCAAGTGAAAAATAACAAGTAGAATTCAACATTTTTTTACACACAATTTCTAGTCACTTCATACATCAAAGAAATGCTTCCACTCAATTCCTGTAAGAAATGCATTTAATATCAACAAACACATTTGGTAAGGTCTTCTAACTTCTCATTATATTCAAAAGCTGATTGGTAGATAGTAGGAAACTCAATATCATCCACATTACTAGTCAACTGTTTTGGTGTGTGTAAAACCACAAACCATCCGTCATTTTTTAAATCTTTCGAGTAGAACACTTGTGTCGCTTCCGATGCAAGAATAAACGGCTCATCATTCACTCAACTCTTCAATTTTCCTAAGTAAACCGTGATCAAGTTTGAAATGGGATCAATCTTGCAACCATTGACTTTGTTTTCAACCTTTACCCAATCACAATAGAAAACCGTTTGTTTAAAGTCAATGTAATCCAACTCAATTATTTGTTGAATAACTCCGTAATACTTGGTTTCTGCTTCCTTGTAATTTTTGTCCTTCTCGCTCGCTCTAAATTTGGTAATTGCACTCATACAAACACCACCGTCTTGTGTTAGCAACCGCTCTTGGTAACTTTTCGGGGAAAATCTGAATCCGTTTACTTTGTACTTCATAACTGCATGCCTTGAACATCGGTCCATTCACCAGCCACCAAAGAGTTGGATCAACATCGTCGATCCTCGCCAACTAACATAAAATAATATGTGGTAAGTATGTTCATGAAGGAGTAAGATTAGTTAAATGCACATGAAATATTAAATACGATGTTATATTTACCTCGTCACGTAACCATAGAGTAAAACTTTGACAAGTTTCTGTAGGAATAACTCCACCATGAGATTGAGATTTAATATTTTTCACATAGATTTCATACCTCCTACAACATATAAATTTCAAAATGTAGAAGTAAATTGATTTATGCTAATGGAAATTTAAGACAAATTCTTAAACTTACTTCTACCATTCTTCCAACACATCATTCTTATTAAGGGTCCATCTACGAACTTGTTTATATTGCATGGATTAAGGTTATATCTTTATCGTTATCTATAGGCATTTCACTAGAAAAATCATCATCATCATATAAAAACAACTCACGGGTATATTTATGAGTTTTGTCGCCTCCTTTTGTCATATACTCCATGCAATAAAGACTTGATTCTTGAACAATATATCCTTCAGCAATACACCCTTCAATATATCTTTTGTTGCGAACATATCCTTTAAATGTTTTCATCAACCTATGAAAGATATAAATTATAAATAATAAATAGTTGTTTAAATCGAACAATGGTGAATAAAAGTGAAAGTAGTAATTTATCGTTCAAAAGGATACATCCACCTGTATCTAACAGGACCGCAAGTCAATGCTTCATCGGCTAAATGGACCATAAGATGGATGTTGATATCAAAAAATGCAGGTGGAAACTGTTTTTCAAGCACACACATGGCTTCTACCAAACTAGCCTTTGCTTTTAATAGATGTTCCCTATTTATCACCTTTGAGCATAAAATGTAAAAGAATAGACTCATGCGATGTATAGCATTACGTAGATCCTTATGTTGCGGATAACAATGCTGAAGCAGTACAGGAAGTAATAGTTGCACTATGACATGATAATCATGCGATTTAATATTTGTCAGTTCAAGAGGATTGATGCTCACATTATTATGGAAGTTCGAAGAGAATTTGCTATATACTTTCAAGTTTCTCAAAATGATGCAAAATCGTTACTTTTCTTCCTTATTTAAGGTGAAAGTAGCTTTTGGCATAGCTATTTTATTTGTTTCGTGATCTTCCATCACCCACAATTTCTGTATTATACCCATGTTTTTCAAATCCTTCTGTGCATTTAAGCCATCTTTTGATTTGTCTTTATGACCTAAAATTTTGCTAATGAGATGTTCAGTGGCATTCTTTTCTGTATGCATAACATCAATATTATGTCGGACCAAATTTGCTTTCCAATACGGCAAATCAAATAGGATGGACCTCCTGTACCATGCAGGAATATTTTCATAGTCTTCTTCTTCAACTTTCTTTTTTCGTTTTCGACCAATTTCAGGTTTGTCTTTACCAACTTTCATCTTGATATACGCTACCTTCTCTACAACTTGATAACCATTCAGTGACCTTGGAGGACGACGGTGCTCTAGTTTATTATTAAAAGTTGATTTTTCATCATGAAACTTGTATTTGGAAGGAAGGAACCCTCAATGATCCATGTAACACATCTTCTAACTAGTAGGAAGATAATAAGAACAAGTTTCTTCTCCACATATAGGACACACAAATTAGCCATGAGTCATACACCTCGATAATGTCTCAAATGCAGGATGATCGTGAATTGCCCACAACACCCTAGCTCTTATTGTGAACTCGTTTTTGTTAAACGAGTCAAAAGTCATTACTCCTTCCCATAGCTGCTTTAACTCATTTATCAACGGCTGTAGATAAACATCAATTTCCTTCCCTGGTTGTTTTGGTCCAGCGATCAACAGTGTCAACATTGAAAACTCTCTTTTCATGCACATTGATGGAGGAAGATTATATGGTACTACAATTACTGGCCAACAACTGTAGCGGGTACCTAGAGATGCATGTGGATTGAAACCATCCATTGAGATTCCCAGCGTAACATTTCGTGGTTCAATGTCAAATGTTTTATCAAAAGAATCTACAGTTCGCCACTGCGAAGTGTCGCATGGGTGATGCATTACAGCTGGGCTTGATTTTGCACGACTATGCAAAGTCATAGCTTCTGCTATCCATGGTATTGTATAAAGTCTCCTTAATCTGGAAATTAAAGGGAAATGTCTCAAAATCTTTTTGGTACCTTGGTGGCCCTTTTTTCTTCGCTTAGTGTTGTCTTATATCTTAGTTCGTTGCAAATTCTACATGAAACTCTGTTTGCATCATCTTTCCAATATAGCATGCAGTCATTAATGCAAGCATCATAAGATTTATAATCCGTGCGGTCACACCATTGTCGAAAAACCGTATTGCGTTTTCAAACCCTTAAACTTCACAATGGCGTACAATTTTGTTATTCCTTTTGGATATGAAAGATACAATAGCTCTTTTGTACTATCAAAAAGTGATTTATACTTTTTACTTTGATCGGTCTGCCAGTAAACATCAATGACGTGCGGTTCATCAACATTATCGTGGAATTGACTTGTCGATTGTAAATTATGAAATTTATCAGCATCATTGATTAGATCTTCCATTCTGGGATATTCGCCATCATTGACATGCACTGCTTGACTAATGGGTTGTTTTTCCTTTCCCGTCTATTTATCTCCATGAAAATGCCAAATGGTATACGTTTGATCAATTCCCCATCTAAGCAAATGAAAATGAATGTCATCTAATTTAATCTTTTCTTCATATTCTGACATTGAGCGCAAGGACAAGAATAGATTTCCTTATTACCACCATTTTCTGTTGATATCAAGATTCTGATTAACGCCAAAAAAAGAAGTTGAAATGGAAATCATGTTATAGAGATAAGGTTATATATATATATATATATAAATTGAGTCATGTTAGAATCATGTTAAAATCTATCCTCAAGTATAACACGAAAAGAAATATATATATATATATTCATATGGCTTTAAAAAGCCAGAAGTGTACAAAATAAGCTCTACTAGTCGACTGGTAGAGAATTGACCAGTCGACTGGTCAGAGAAATTTTGTACACAATGGCTAGTTTCGAAACATGTTTTTTATACGATTTAAAGTTTAATTCAACCAGTCAACTGATGATATTTTAACCAGTTTACTGATTCGACCCAGAAATTATTTTATGAAGAGTCACCATCTTTCATGAAGAGATTCTTCTTCAATAATCAATGGAAATGGATGCAACTTTTTATAGAAACTCTTCATGAAGGAATGCTACTCTTCTACTACTACTATATAAACACTTCAAACATGTTTTTTAAATCGCCAATTCTAATTATATTCTCTCTATTTTCTGAAATTAACTTCTATATACTTTGCAAGTAAAAGCTCTCCAAATTCATGTTACTTATTGAATCCTTGATTATACTTTTCATATCTTGATTCGACAAGTAGCTAGCTTTCTTAAAATCTTTGCAAGCATTTCAAATACTCGAGGATAAGACTATAGGAAGGCTGTACTTAAACTGTTTACTATCCGTATTGATCAAAGAACACAAAGCAGAAGTCAAAACACTTGTAATTGTTGAAGTCCTGTGTAGTTGCTCAGGCGAGAGGCATCCTTATTGGGGCTCGGGTGTACAGACCTATTCCTCCGGGTTAAGAGAGGGTGTGATAGTGAATTCCAAAGAGGAGCTTAGGGACTGGATATAGGGCGGGAAGTCCGAACCAGTATAAAATTCCTGGTGTCACTTTACTTTACTTATTGCTTTTATCTACTTGTGATATATCATATCAGTTCCTATCTATTTACATAACTAATGTACAATATCTAGTTAGTATATCATCTACATTTCTGCTATATCAATATAAATCTTGCTTAAGTCGTACACACCGATTTTTCAATTGGTATTAGAGCAAGACAATCATTTAACCATAAAACCGTTATCTGATACATAGAAATTATGGATAATAACACTAGTACTAGAAATAACACCGGATATTCTGAAGGCCAATCCACTGCTAGACCACCTTTCTTTAATGGCATGAACTATAGTTACTAGGCTACACGAATGAGGATATACATGCAAGAAAATAGTTTTGATGCATGGAATATCACACAAAAAGAGTACACACAACCTACTACAGTATTTACAGAATGGTCTGCATCTGAAAAAGCAGAGGCTAGTGCCAATGCTAAGGCTATGAACATGTTGCATTGTGCTTTAGATAGAAACAAGTTTAACCGGATTTGTATGTGCAACACAGCATATGAAATCTGGAGAACACTCAAAGTTACTCATGAAGGTACTAACAAGGTTAAAAAAGAGTAAAATATCTATGCTTAAGAATCAATTTCAAAATTTTAAGATGAATGAAAATGAATCTATAATGATATGTATTCACGTTTTCAAAACATTTATCGCTCTTTATTAGGATTAGGAGAAAAGTATTCCGATTTTGATATAGTGTCAAAAATTTTGAATTCTTTAACGGATGAATGAGAGAGGAAAGTATTAGCAATCGAAGAAGCTAATGATCTCTCTTCCATGAAACCCGAAGAATTGATCGGTAATCTAATGTCTTATGAAGTAAATTTGCAGGCAAAGAATGCACAGGTACAAGATAAGAAAAGAATTAGCTTTACATGCTGAGAAAGAAGATTCCGATTCAAATGAAGAAGATATCGCATTTGTGGCTATGAATTTTAGAAAATTTCTGAAATACAGAAAAGGACAAAGCAAAACTGTAAAGAAGAACTCATCAAAAGAACCCGACCTTGCACTGGTCGAATGCTTTAATTGTCACAAGACTGGACATTATCAAAAGAATTGTCCAGAGTTAAAGAGAAATCGCAAAAATGAAAAATCAAAGAGACGAGCATTTTCAGTCACTTGGGACAACTCGGATTCATCTTCTGAAAGTGATAGCGACAGTGATAGTGAGCAAGGAAACGTGTGCTTCATGGCTAAGGATAATGATGTAAGTGATTTTACTTTTGATAAATTAGTAAAAATTAATACTGAAATCTTAGAGTTTAAGAAAATGTTTAAGCGAAAGTTTAAACAAGCTAACGAAGATAAAAAGAAAGCAGAATTTAAGAGAGATCTTTTAAAAGATGAAAAATAAAATTTAGAAGAAGAAATTAGAAAATTAGAAAATTACAAGAATCTCTTTCAATAGCAAATTCTCAAATTTCTATGTTGAGTCAAGAAATCGAGGCTCAAAAGAATAAAAATGATCTATTAGTTTCTAAAAATCATGATTTAAATACTAAATTTAAAATCATAGAATTAGAAAATTCTAGTTTAAGAACTAAATTAGAAAGTATTTCTAAAAATGTTAATAATTTTAACAAAGGAATAGAGAATTTATCTAAAATATTAGAAAATTCTCAACCAGTTTTTAGTAAAAAAGGACTTGAATGTAATAAAAAAATTAAATAAAAAAGAAAATCCAATTCTAAAAACTCTAATATTAAACCAGAATTTTCTAGTAGTAAATTAAATATTCCTACTAAGAAAAACTCTTGGGAAATTTTAGTATATGGATTCCGAAGACAAATAATGTTCTTATTAGAAATAAATATATTAAAAAAAATTAGATTCTGTTCATTATAATAATAATTATTCTTTCAAAAAGGAACCTAAGCCCTCTTGGGTTTGACTTCCTAAGATTTAATCCTTAGGACCCTAACGGAGGAAGTGGGTACCAATGAAAAATTTTAAATTATTTTTTGTAGGTCCCACTCAACAAAAACAGAGGAAAATGGATACTAGACATTGGTTGCTCAAAACATATGATAGGAGAAAAGGAGATGCTAACAAATATCATTTACTCAAAAGGACGAACTGTCACGTTTGGAGATAATTCCAAAGGATATATCATCGGCAAAGGCGATGTGAGCAATTACGGTATATCTAATTCACCTCTTATTTCAGATGTTTTATTGGTTAAGAATTTAAAACACAAGTTATTAAGTATTAGTCAATTATGCTATAAAAGTTTTAAAATTTCATTTTTTGAAAATAAATGTAGTATATTTGATTCAAATCAAACTCTTATTTTTGAAGGAAATCGAGACAAAAATATTTATATTTTAAATATGATAGTTAATAATTATCCAAGTATGTGTTTATTAGCTAAAGACAATGATCCTTGGTTATGGCATAATCGATTTTTCCATATTAATTTTAAAACTATCAACAAAATATCTAAAAACGATCTTGTAAGAGGATTGCCCAAAATAAAATTCAAAACTGAAAATTTATGCGATGCTTTTCAACTCGGAAAGTTAACCAAATCTTCTTTTAAATCTAAAAAAGTTATATCAACCTTACAACACTTGAATTACTACACATGGACTTATTTGGACCAACTCAAAGTTCTGTCCATAAATTATAGCAGATATGTGTTTGTAATTGTTGATGATTTCTTAAGATGCACTTGGACTATGTTTTTAAAGAATAAAAGCAATACTTTTGATATCTTTAAGATTTTCGTCAAACAAATTCAAAATTTAACTAATTTAAAAATAAAGAACATACAAAGTGATCATGGAGGAGAATTTGAAAATGAGAAATTTGATTTATTTTGTCAAAAGAAAGGAATTTTTCATAATTTTTCTTTTTCTAGAACTCCTCAACAAAATGGAGTTGCAGAATGTAAAAATAGAACTTTACAAGAATGTGCTAGAATGTTATTAAATGGAAGTACACTACCAAAACATTTTTGGGCTGAAGCAGTTGCAACAGCTTGTTATGTTTTGAATTGTGTTTCTATTCGATCTCTTACTAAAAACACTCCATACGAACTTTTTACTGGTAGAAAACCAAATATATATTATTTCAAAGTTGTTGGTTCAAAATGTTTCATTTTAAACACAAAAGATCAGCTTGGGAAATTTGATTCAAAATATGATGAAGGAATATTCTTAGGATATTCTGAGCGTAGCAAGGCTTATCGTATTTTCAATATGAAAACTGGTAAAATAGAAGAATCACTTCATGCGTCATTTGACGAAAATATTATTCTAAATTTTGTTAATTTATATATTTCGAAAAATAATACTTCACATGACGATGATTTTGATATATACAGAGAAGATGAAAACATTGTTCATAATAACATAGAGAATAATAGCACATAAACTCAAGATAACATCAATAATCAAAATGTTCCTGTTAATGAAGTTCGATCTCCACCAAGAATATTAGGGACCATCCAATTCAAAATATTATTGGATAAATAACTTCAAATGCAAGGACAAGAAGTCAACTTAATTTAGTACGTAATGTAGCCTTCTTATCAAATGTCGAACCCAAAAATCCTAAAGAAGCATCTATAGACAATAATTGGATAATTGTAGTGTAAGAAGAATTAAATCAATTTGAACGCAACGAAGTATAAGAATTAGTTCCAAGACCGACTGATCAAATTGTTATTGGAACAAAATGGGTTTATAAAAATAAAGCAGGTGAATTGGGTAATATCACTAGAAATAAAGCTAGACTTATTGCACAAGGTTACAATCAAGAAGAAGGCATAAATTATGATGAAACTTTTGCTCTAGTCGCATGACTAAAAGCAATTTGAATACTATTAGCAACGCGTGCCATCACAAATTTAAACTATATCATATGGATGTTAAAAACGCTTTCTTGAATGGTTATATTAAGAAGTGAGTGTATGTTGAAAAACCTCCACTATTTACTCGTGAAAAATATTCTGATCGTGTTTTTAAATTAGAAAAGGCATTATATGGTTTGAAACAAGCACCTCGTGCTTGGTATGAACGTCTCAAAACTTATTAAATTCAGGATTTCAAATAGGAAAGGTTGATCAAACACTTTTTATCAAAAAGAATAATAAAAATATTTTAATAGTACAGATATATGTAGACGACATTATCTTTGGATCAACAAATGATCAATTATGTCAAGAATATTCAAAAATAATGAATAGTGAATTTGAAATGTCACATATATGAGAACTTTCTTACTTTCTTGGGTTGCAAATTAAGCAATTATCAAATGGAATTTTCATTAATCAAGAAAAATATTTTACTAATTTAATAAAACATTTTGGAATGGAAAACACGTCAAGTAAACTTACACCAATGAGTACAACGACACATTTAGATAAAGATGAAAATGGTAAAAATGTCGATCAAAAGCTATATCAAAGCATGATAGGTTTACTTTTATATTTAACTGCAAGTGGACCTGATATTATGATGAGTGTTTGTTTATGTGCTCGTTTACAAGCTAATCCAAAAGCATCACATTTGAGAGAAGTTAAACGAATTTTACGTTATCTTAGCAGTACTAAAGACTTTGGACTCTTCTATCCAAAAGATTGTTCCTTTGAATTAGCTTCATATAATGATGCTGATTTTGGAGGATCACAGACGGATCGTAAGAGTACAAGTGGAACATGTCATTATTGGTAAATCACTCATATTTTGGTTCAGCAAGAAACAAAACTGTGTTTCACTATCAACATGCGAAGCTGAATACATATCTGCTGCACTAGCAAGTGCTCAAGTAATATATATGCAACAAACATTAAAAGATTTCAACGTAAAATTGTCTAATTCCACAATTTATTATGACAATACAAGCACAATAAATTTATCTAAAAATCCGGTAAATCATTCCAGATGATGTCAAACGTCATTTCTTAAGAGATAATATTGAAAAACAAACAACTAATTTAGAGTTTGTAAATTCAAAAAATCAAATTACTGATGTCTTTACAAAACCCGTTTTAGAGAACTCATTTATAAGACTCCGATGAGAGCTTGAAATTGTATCTAGCAAAGATCTCTAAAAAGTTATTCGATTATTTTATGCTAATCATGACTATTTACTTTTTAATCGATGACAAAGGGGGAGAAAAATCATTAATTTCACATATATTCTATGATTTTCATGATGAATTTGTTGAATATATGTGATATGCTCTTAATATTGAATTTATTAAGAATACATGTGCTAACATTTTGTTGCAGGAATCAAAATGGTAAGATTATAATTTTATCGAACTAACAAAATGTTACAGAAACGCAGAGGGAGAAAATACTCAATGGGAGAAAATCAGATATGTTGTCATCAATCAAAAAGGGGAAGAATGTTGATATCAAGATTTTGATTAATGCCAACATAAGAAGTTGAAATGGAAATCATGTTATAGAGATAAGGTTATATATATATATATATATATATATATATATATATATATTGAGCCGTGTTAGAATCATGTTAAAATCTATCCTTAAGTATAATACAAAAAGTAATATATTTATATATTCATATGGCTTTAAAAATCCAGAAGTGTACAAAATAAGCTCTACCAGTCGACTGGTAGAGAATTGACCAGTCGACTGGTCAAAGAAATTTTGTACACAACGACAAGTGTACAAAATAAGCTGATGATTTTTTAACCAGACGACTGATTCGACCCAGAAACTATTTTATGAAGACTCACCATCTTTCATGAAGAGATTCCTCTTCAATAATCAATGGAAATGGACACAACTTTTTGTAGAAACTCTTCATGAAGGAATGCTAATCTTCTACTACTATATAAATACTTCAAACATGTTTTTCAAATCACCAATTCTAATTATATTCTCTCTGTTTTCTAAAATTAACTTCTATATACTTTGCAAATAAAATCTCTCCAAATTCAAGTTACTTATTGAATTCTTGATAATACTTTTCATATCTTGATTCAACAAGTAGCTAGCTTCCATAAAATCTTTGCAAGCATTTCAAATACTCGAGGATAAGATTATAGAAAGGCTGTACTTAAATTGTTAACTATCTATGTTGATCAAAGAACACAAAGCAGAAGTCAAAACACATTTAATTGTTGAAGTCATGTGTAGTTGCTCAGGCGAGAGGCATCCTAGTTGGGGCTCGGGTATACTGACCTATTCCTCCGGGTTAAGAGAGGACGTGATAGTGAATTCCGAAAAGGAGCTTCGGGACTGAACATAGGGAGGGAAGTCTGAACCAGTATAAAATTCCTGGTGTAACTTTACTTTTTGCTTTTATCTACTTGTGATATATCATATCAATTCCTATCTATTAAAATATCTACTGTAAAATAGCTAGTTAGCATATCATCTATATTTCTGCTATATCTATATAGATCCTGCTTAAGTTGTTTACACCGACTTTTCATTTTCTTCAACGAAATTAATAAGCTCATGCACTCCTTCCAAATATCGCGGAGTTCTACAATTGGATTCTTTCATCCACTTTTTGTCTATGCTAGAAGACATACATACCTGATATATCAAATATAATAGGCCACGAATTATTTTTCTTCGACCAAGCAATTAAATAGAACTACCTTGCTACTTTATGTTAGCATGTTGGATCGCATGGATAGCCTTCCCTACTTTGATCAAATATTTGGAGATAATATTTAATAAATTAAAAATCTAATTTGTGGTTGCTAAGTTCATGTCTTTTCAGTAATATGCCATGACTTTCGGCTACATTTTAGAGCTTTGGATATATTCAAACTTTTATACCAACAATACTAGAGGAACAGTGGACTCCAAACATTTTGCTGGTATTTGGATCACTTTTGCTGATGAGTCATCCTACCTCCCATTACAAATACAATAACATAATTAAATCGCGTAAATCTTTTCAATTTAAACGATTCAACAAAATTTCGGCAGCACTTCGCTTTAATTCCCTGGACAATACACAATTGTGTGTACATAGGGAACATAAAGGAAGCGCTTTCGAAATTTTGAGAACCGTTTAAAATGAAATGATTTACGAGATTTTATTTTGTTATTGTGTTCGTAACTTGTCCAATACAAAGGACAAATCCAACAAATATTGTATATGATGAATATAAATGTCCATTCTGTTAATAAAACGAACATTCACGTAACGATCATATATAATACTTACCAGACGGGGCCGAAAAAAATCTCTAAGGCTTTATAAATATAATATATTATAGTTGGTGCTCTTTAATCCCTAATTGTACATATATGAATTTAAACACATATACATATATTTTCAACATTCAATCCAACTAACCGTACATTATATATAATATTAAATATCGTTTTTGACAAATTAAATATCGTTTTCGATGAAATGAGCCTCAATCAATTCAGCCTATACATAGATTAATTAGGCGTACATGACAGTTAATTGAGGAATTTCAAAACACTGTGGGTATTTCAAAAGAATCGGAGAAAGTGTATGCAACCATCGATATAGAAAAAAGCAAGAGTTGGTCGAACAAGACTGAATAAAATTGATCAAATTAAGAAATAATCGAGAGTTTATCAAAAATCAGCTACTAATTTCAAAACAAAAATATTGAAGGCTTGAAGCCTCGTGTGTGTTGAATCTCAATTTTAGTTTAAAGAAGAGGCATAAAATGGTAAAAAGAAGTAACATCATAACTGAATTGAAGAATCTAGGATCAAGAGGCAATTTTGATTAATTTTCCCCTTTTCATTTGTAGAGAAACAACGAATTTGATAAAGGAAGAAGTAGTATGATTTATTTCTTAAAATTTTCTCCTCTGGATTCTTAATCTCATCACGAAAATCATTGATTTTGTAATGATTTCGTTTTTCTGTACGTTGTAGCTTATTGTAAATGCTAGGGCACATTAGGAATAGTTATATGTTATAGCTACATTTCTATCATATTTGAAACAGTGTTATCGATGAAATGTAATTCAATTTTTAATAAGGATATATCGAGTGATATTTAATATATTCTATGTTCGTCGATAGACTAGTTATAACATATGCCAAATAAAAGATACTCTACTGTTGTAATTAATAAAAAATGTTGGTCATAAATGCACAAGTAAATATTAAACATAAATATTATCCTGAGCATATAGGAATCATTAGCTATATTCTGAAAGTGAAGATTTGAATTACATTGCAATATTTTTTGCTGATTTTTGTAAGTCTTTACATTGCAATATTTTTTGTAAGTCTTTACATTGCGATATTATCCTGAGCGTATAGGAATCATTAGCTATATATTTTTTTGTAAGTCTTTACATTGCAATATTTTTTGCTGATACAAATGTTGGCCATAAATGTAGAAATTGATTAGCTATATTTATTTATTTTGTAAGTCTTTACATTTCAATATTTTTTGTTGATACAAAAGTCAGTCTGGATACAGCATAGTCCATTTTGAATCAGGAATAAATTGTTAGAACATTAATTTCTATTAAGAAGACATATACATGTATATAGTCAAGATATAACACAAAGAGCTTATTAATGATAATAACACAATTTAAATAGAGAATCTTTACTGGAAGAAAGACATGAATTAAACCGAAGAGAAAATTGTACAGTTAAACAAACATGCATTATTGCTGTATAATGAAATGAATAACGAACTATATTTGCAAGATATAAGAACTTAATAGTACACGGTCTCAAGATTTTGGCCAACATATAAAATTTCATTTAAAAATATGAAGCTGGGTGTCAACCAGATTGGCATACAAATATTTTCACCAAAACATAAGAGAAATCTCAAAGTAAACACCAAACATAATCACTCTTTAACCAAACTGGCATAAAAATAAATCAATCTCCAACACTATTATTACTACCAAAATAAACCCCTAACATAGGCTGATAGTGAAGGGGTATCGGAGGAACACAAACACAGAAGAACCTTCCGAAAGAACAATTGGAGAAGACCGAAAGCGGGAAAGAATGATTTGAGAGCAACACAAACCGGCACCTCCCAGAAAGAAAGGAGTTCAGAGCCTACAAAACGATAGTGTAGTTTATCCGACTTAGTCTATCTAATAGGGTCTACTCGATAAGAGAGTCCTGAAGCGAAAGTTATCAAGTCATAAGTACATAAAGTTTATCCGGAACCATGAACGATGAAAGGTCACATTGATAGACAATAGAGACATCACCGAAAGCTATCTTTCGGAAAATCAGATTGTCCCAAAAGCTCCACTGGAAGGCTAACCGGGACCCTAGCAGGGATATAGGCTATCAGTACTAATTTACCTAGTATAGGAATCAATAGCGGTTTCAAACCAGTAGCTATCTACATACGTCATGAGGGAGAGCTCCTCTAAGTATTCAAGAGAAAGTCGGAAGCCTACATCTAGAAGCTTACGTCTGGGAGCCTTCACCCAGGAGCTGCGACCGGGGGTTCAAATGACATCTGAAAGCCATCACGGCAACAAGCCCATATTAGTCTCGGAAAAGCCCTAGTTGTCTGGGACCCTCACTTTAAAGACTATAATTAGCACCACAAGAACGACCAAGAGCCAAACTCCCAATACCAAGGAAAAAGCTGCCGACCGAAGCCCATGCAGGCCCAATAGCCTAGCAGCTGAAGGGGCCCCAAATTCTCTATAAATAAGACCCCAGAAGCCACATAAAGGCGGACAAACTTTTTATTTCTGAATCTACTTCTTTTCTTCTAAAGGAGAAAATCCTAACCTCTTGTAATACATCTACAATTTATGAATGGAGAATTCTGGGTCTTAAACATCTTGCGATTCGATAATCTTGTTGTGCCGTAATGATGAAATTACAAGGAGTTAACACTAACCTTTCTTATGAGAAAATCAATTATGACACCTTAGCAATGGAGGAGGGGCTTCGTTGAAATTCGCAGTCTCCTTCCCCCCACCTTGAGGGTTTACCACGTTGATCGACACTCTCATGATGAGCCTAACGCTTTCTGACCTCAGAGAAAGGGGGTCATCTGTGAGTTTGTAACCCGATCTCTAATGCAATCCAAACCCCTTTTTGTGTTGGTCCGGCGTGAAATGATTGTCTGAGTTAATGAACATTACGATGCCTTCTTTCCTGAAATAGGGGGATGCATTAGCCTGTTTTCTTCTTATCACAGTACGTAACATCACTTTCATGATTTAGGGAGCAATTGATTTCATAAAACCTAGCAATGTAAGGCTTAATAACCTTTCTAAGGTTATTTCGGAACACCTCCGCACATCATATATGATGTCCATCCTTCGGAGGCAAGATAACTAATAGTTAGAATCAGAATTCCGATGCCTAAGGGAAGGTAGATTAGCTTAGGTTCGCGGGCTTCGGAATGATCTTCGATAATTTTGAGTCATGACGATGTCAAATCCCATGAATACATGCCATAAATGACTTAATCCGGGTGTTAATGGAAAATATCGTTAACATTTTGGCACTAGAAGGAAGGCTTGAACCTCGGTCCTTATGGTTAATTTGTCAAAATTAATTTGGTGAATTTATTGCTCCATGGCAGGAAAGATGAAATCGAAAAGATTGGAGAAACGAAACAAGGAATTGGATCCTAATACAACCCTTGAAGGAAATGTGGATCCAACACTCAACCCAGACAATAACAAAAGAGGAGCCACATCCAATCCACAACAACCATCGAACTCAAACTCCATGGAAGATAATGTCGCAAGAATCTTGGTCTTGGAGAAGCAACTGCAAGAAATGCAGGCTTAGGTCAACGCTGTCCAGGCACAGAAGTCCTCAAGGCTCAGCAAATCTAGTCAGAGAGAGACGAATGAATCTCTAAAAAGAAAGAATCCCACTCAACATTCAGAAGTAAAGAAGAATCTTAAGGCGACTTCTTCCATGAAGAAGAAGTCCCATCTGATGGGAATAGACCATCAAGGGAATCAATGCAAGCAGGAACAATCCGGGAGTTCCACCTCCAAAGGTTATGATCCCAAGAAAGTAAACTATGACAACACAGAAGCTTACATCAAAGACCTCGCCCAGAAGACCGTTAAGGACTTGTTGGGAAGCATGGGAAAGAGGACCCAAGATGACAGGGTTAACGACAACGAAAGAGTAGCCCCGTTCATCAATGAAATTATGAACACCATAATACCATCGAGAGTGAAAGTTCCAACCATAAAGTATCTTAGGACGACTGACCCTGACGATCATTTGATGGCTTTCGATAGCCAGATGGATCTCTACAACGCTTCCGCAGCCGTCAAATGTCACCTTTTTCCGGTTACCTTTCAAGGGGCAGCAGCAAAGTGGTATTGACAGTATTGGAAAAACACCATTTACTTGTGGAAACAATTCTCCCACGAATTTTCCGTGCAGTTCTACATCTGCAAAGACCCGATAGTTGACGACACCATCATTGCTAACATCAAACAGAGACAAGGGGAGTCTCTGGGAGATTATCTTAAGAGATTCAACAATGAGGCTCTGAAGGCCAAGGATACGAACGACTGTGACAAGTTGACAGCCGTACACTCAGGGTTAATCGAAAACACCCTCTTTTGGAAGGAGTTACATATTCACGGCTGTAAAGACTTGCAAGACTTTCATTTCTAGGCCGACAATTTTATTCTCATGGATGAATTGTACTTCACGAAGAGGAAGTTCGGACCTCGAGGGGAAGGAGGAAGTACGAACTTTGGACGAAGTCTCCCGGAAGTAAATCAAAAGAAGTCAAGGTGGGAAGATTCTAATACCGACACGGTTGCTCTAAACAAGCCCATCTCGTATGTATATGCTGTTGTAAGAAAGGGTTAATAACTTCCCCATCTCTTTCAAAGCCAAGAATTGCCCCGAACCTTATTCCGGTGGTAAATATTGCGATTTCCACAAAACCAATGGACACAAGACTGACGAGTGCAAGGTATTGGACGGGATTATTCAGAAGCTAATACGAGAGGGACATCTGAAGGAATTTGTTTTAAACAAGACAACATCAGCTCCGCATGCAAGTGGACATCAGAAGGTTTTAGTAAATGCGATAGGAGTGGCTATGGAAGAGAGTTACATAAACTTGGGTCCGCCCATAAACCGAATCAATGTAATCCATGGGTGCTGCACCCTGTCAGAAGCTGTCCGAGATCTAAGAGCCAGTACATGAAAGAAGCCATGGAGGGAATCTTCACCATTCAAGAAGAACCATCGTTGAAGGATGCATGTTATGCTCTCAGAATGAACAACCTGGTCGTTCCTCTAGAAGAAATGAAGAAAGGGGTCCGCTACCCTCATAATGATCCTCTAATGATAACTGCACAAATAGGGTTATTTGTTGTTTCAAAGATTCTTATGGATACAGGGAGTGCCGTCAATGCTAGCTTTAAGCACACTTTCGATCAGATAGGGATTTCTGAGAAAAAGTTAGAACCAAGCAATGAACCAACCTTTGGCTTCAACAACAAGGGGTCGACTCTGGTGGGGGCAAATCAACCTTCTGGTTCAATTTGGACTGTCTCTGCTCCATAAGACCATCGAGACTCTCTTTGTTGTGATCGATCAACCATCCTATTACAACGCCTTCTTTGGGCGACCAGCTTTGGAAGAGATGGACGCTTTTGTTTCTTCTAAGTATCTTATGTTAAAATTCCTAACCAAACAGGGATGGGGTACCATAAGGGGAGAACAGTTTTGCTCCTGCGAATTGTACTTCGCAACGATTGATAAATACAAAAGGGAGAGTTCTTTTTACTTTGATTCTTCTACTGTTTTTATACCTTTGGATACGGGATCCTTACATCCCACATTCAAAGCTACAATAAAAATTAATGAGGCTAACAAACGTGCAAATGGTAGGTACATTTCTTTGAGAAGAAAAAGGAAAATGTCTGATGATGTAAATCTGACTGAAGAGGGAGAAATCATCATAGACTTGGACTCTAGAGGGGATATTGAAAGAATAAAACCGATAGAAGATGTCAAAGAAGTAAATGTTGATTCGGAAGATAAATAAAGGGTCGTCAACATAGGACTTCTCAGTCCATCAAATACTCTGTGGGGAGAATGCCCAAGCGGATTCACTAGCCAAATTAGCCAGTTCCTGGGCCCCCCTTGAAACTCAAATAATTCTCGTGGGATATCAGGAAAGGCCTAGTATTGAGAAGGAGGAATCGGAAAAGGGGAAAGAGTTATTTGTCTTAACTAAATCCTAAGCCTTGAGAGTGGAGGACGAAGGAAACAAAGAGGGAAACTCCAATGGGGAACCTCCCTTAACGGAAACAACTTGCCATCATAAAGTTACATGGGTGACTCCCATAGTAGATTACCTCCTAAACAAGATTTTACCCCTTATAAGCAAGATGCAAGGAGGATAAAACACCAAGCTCCTACATTTGTGATTATGGATAATATACTCTATAAAAAGAAACATTCACTTCCTTATTTAAGATGTGTAAGTTCCAAAGATGGACTTAGCCTGTTAAAAGAAGCTCATGAGGGATAGTGTGGAGACCATTCCAATGGAGTTAAGCTGGACAAAAGGGTCATGCAAGAAGGTTATTATTGGCCGCGAATGGTTAGTCATGAGGTTGAGTACATCAAGAAATGTGATAAATATCAAAGGTACTCTAAGGTGTCCCGACTTCCTCCTAGCGAACTAACCGCTATATCAATCCCCTGGCTGTTCGATGCATGGGGAATAGATTTAACTGGACCATTACCAAGCTCCAAAGGTGGAGCTAAGTATGTTGTAGTAGTTATTGACTACTTCACTAAGTGGGTGGAGGCAGAATCCCTTCCGACAATCACATCCAAAAAGGTGTTAAGATTCGTAATAAAAAATATCGTTACCCGCTTCGGAATCCCTCACAAAATCATATCAGATAATGGAACACAATTCAAGAGCGAAGAGTTCACCCAATTTTGTGAGAAAAATGGAATCATCAAAAGTTTCTCCTCGGTAGCCCATCCAAAAGCTAACGGAGCTATGGAAGCTGCCAACAAAACCATTAAGACAACCTTAAAAAAGCCAAAATCAAGCCAAAGGAAATTGCGCAGAAGAGTTGCCTTTAGTACTTTGGGCATACAGAACCTCTACCAAAATAGCCATGGGACACACACCCTTCTCCTTGACATATGGATGCGAAGCTATGCTTCCGGTTGAGGTCGAAACCCCGTCGCATAGAAGGATAGCATATGCGTTTGACCCTAATCAAGAGTTGAGAATGGAATCACTAGACTTAATACAAGGACTAAGAAATGAGGCTGTAATCAGACATGCTGAATATCAAAGGAGGATTACGAAATACTACAACTCAATGGTTAGAACTAGTACCTTTGCAAAAGGAGAGTTAGTGTTATGAAGAGTGATGGCTAACACGAAGAACCCAACGGATGTCCCTCTCGGTCCAAATTGGGAAGGACCCCTGATCATCCATCAAGAAGTTATGCCCGGAACATATCGGCTCTGTAGACCCAACAGTGGTCTTGTTTCGAGAACATGGAACTCGAAATATTTAAGTCCATATTTCTCCATGATAAAGGAGTAGGGAAAAAGACTTTCCTCCAAAGATGATTACATAACTAAGGGAACGGAAACCCATCCAATAACTAAAGAGAGACCCAAAAGAGGTCGAGCTGAAAAAGGATCAAATCCCTTGTCATCGCCAAAGTTGGTCAGGACAAGGCATCCCCCGGAGGGGGATGGTTTGTTAGTCTTTCTCCATGCCCAACTCAGAGGGGTTGTGTTAAAGCATCAAAAGTGTAAGCCTCCGTTTCACACCACAAATGGTCGTGGCAGTGCATCTAAAATTAGCACGCTCTACCTCTGCACGTAAGAGAGTACGCTCTACCTCTTCTAAAACTAAGCACGTCCTACCTCTGCTCGTAGAAGAGCACGTCCTACCTCTGCTTATGTTCCGTATTACCCGCAGAAGGGAGCGCAAACCCCTATAATCGCCTACGATGGTCAGGATAGGGCTCCCTCGGAGGGGGGTGGTGTATAAGCCTCTGTCAGACCCTACGATGGTTAGTACAGAGAATCAAAAGAGTAAACCTTAGTTATGTGCCTATAATGGCCCCATCTAAGTTTCTAAGACCTTATCATCGGTTATGATGGTCAGGATGAGGCGCCTCCTGGAGGAAGGTCGGGTAAGTCCTTGGGCCCTACATGTGGATAAGCTAGCCAAGCGCACCGGACGCACAGGCCGAGAGAGTGGCCAATAAAGTACGTACATCCTCTGCTTTGACATCAAAAGCCCATGGAATGGCTCAGGAAACACGTACAACCTCTGCTTCACAAATAAAATCAAAAAGGGATGCCAAAACAATAAATACTGGAAGGTGCTCTGGTCCTCTATGTATATTAATACCCAAATTTGGATCGATTCGGCTCTTCACAAATACCGGAGGGGGTTCTGGCCTTCTATATATTAATACCTGAATCTGGGTCGATTCGGCTCTTCAAAAATACCGGAGGGGTTCTGGCCTTCTATATAATGATCCCCAAATCTGGATTGGTTCAACTCTCGAGAAATACCGGAGGGCGTACCAGCCTTTTATATATTAATACCCAAATGTGGGTTGATTCGACTTTCACAAATGCCAGAAGAGATTTCTGGTCTCCTATCTGGGTTGATTCGACTCCCCACAAATACCCGAGTCTGAGTTAATTCGGCTCTTCATAATACCGGAAGGGATTTCCGATCTCCTATCAATACCCTAGTCTGGGTTGATTTCGTTCTCCAAAAATGCCGAAAGGAGATCTTTGATCTTCAATCTTCAGGTTACCCAAGCGGGGGTTGGTTTAAAACTACTGTCAAGGTATCATAATGAAATATATCATTAAGGAACGATTCAATGGAAAAGGAATCTAGAAAGAAACGTTTGACTTGGAAAGTCGAAAACACCCCTTTACTTGGGGGGTGGGCAAATGTTACTACCAAAATAAACCCTTAACATAGGGTGACAGTGAAGGGATAACGGAGGAACACAAACACAGAAGAACCATCTGAAAGAACAAATGGAGAAGACCGAAAGCGGGAAAGAATGAGTTGAGAGCAACACAAACCAAAACCCCCAAGGAATAAAAAAGTTCAGAGCCTACAAAACGATAGCGAAGTTTATCCGACCGAGTCTATCCGATAGGGTTTACCCAACAAGAGAGTCCTGAAGCAAAAGGTATCAAGCCAGAAGTACATAAAGATTATCTGGAACTAGCTTCTGAAGTAGCTACTTCATGAACGACGGAAGGTCATATCGATAGACAACAGAGACATCACTCAAAGCTATCTTCCAGAAAACCAGCTTGTCCCAAAAGCTCCACTAGAAGGCTAACCGGGACCCTGGCAGGGATACATGCTATCAGTACTTATTTACCTAGTATAGGAATCAATAGCAGTTTCAAACCGATAACTATCTATGTACGTCATGAGGGCAAGCTCCTCTAAGTACTCAAGAGAAAGCCATAAGCCTACATCTAGAAGCTTACATCCGGGAGCCTTCACCAAGGAGCTACTACGGGGAGTTCAAATTCCATCTGAAAGTACCATGGTAACAAGCCCATATTAGTCTCGGAAAAGCCCAGTTGACCGTGACCCTCACTTTGAAGACTATAATTAGCACCACAAGGACGACCGAGAGCCAAACTCCCTAGACAAAGGAAAAAAAGGTCGGCCGAGGCTTATGCAGGCTCAATAGCCTAGCAGCTGAAGGGGCCCAAATTCTCTATAAATAAAACCCCAGGAGCCACATAAAGGAGGGCAAACTTTTTATTTCTCAATCCATTTCTTTTCTTCTAAAGGAGAAAATCCTCAAATCTTGTAATACATCTACAATTTATGAATGGAGAATTCCGGGTCTTAAACATCTTGCGATTTGATAATTTTGTTGTGCCGTAATGATGAAACAGGGGGTTAACACTAACCTTTCTTATGAGAAAATAAATTATGGCACCTTAGCAATGGAGGAGGGACTTCGTTGAAATGCGAAGTCTCCTTCCCCCTACCTCGAGGGTTTACCACGTTGATCGACACTCTCATAATGAGCCTAACGCTTCCTGATCTCAGAGAAAGGAGGTCATTTGTGAGTTGTAACTCGATCTTTGACGAGACTCGGACAATTTTTTGTGCTGGTCCGGCGCGGAATGATTGTCTGAGTTAATGAACATTGCAATGCCTTCTTTCCCGAAATAGGGGGATGCCTTAGCCTGCTTTCTTCTTATCACAGTACGTAACATCACTTTCATGATTTAGGGAGCAATTGATTTCATAAAACCTAGCAATGTAAGGCTTAATAACCTTTCTAAGGTTATTTTGGAACACCGCCGCACATCATATATGATGTCCATCCTTCGGAGGCAAGATAACCAATAGTTAGAATAGGAATTCCGATGCCTAAGGGAAGGTAGATTAGCTTAGATTCGCAGGCTTCGGAATGACCTCCGATAGCTCTGAGTCATGACTGTGTCAAATCCCATGAACACATGCCATAAATGACTTAATCCGGGTGTTGACGGAAAATATCATTAACAATTATATATTTTTATTTAGTATACTTTTACATATATGAATCCATGTTTACATATTTTGTTCAATTGATGAATGTCTGCGTCTGCATCATTTTTAGGGGACCATCTAATTTTTTTTTTTTCATTATACTTCCCACTTGTTTTTTCCTGAATGCTGATAGAATCTACTGCATGCTTGCATAAATTTCTAGTTTACTAAATGCTCGACCCATATTACTTGTTGAGTCAACATTTATTCATGCAGTTGTCCATTGCTATGCATAACTTCATAGCTCAGATCAACATTTATTCATGCAGTTGTCCATTGCTATGCATAACTTCATAGCTCAGATTACTATAACTTGGATGTCATATATGCTTCACTGCTTCATTTCTTGCATGTATCATCTTTTTATGGCTATGGGGTTAAATATATACTTTATTGCTGAAATTGTCCTTTACTAAAACCTCTCCTTTTATGTAACATGTACCTTCTTGCCAAATTATGAACTACTTCATAATTTTTTAAAACAAACAGTGCATTGCATTACATTATACCGATATGTTGCAATCTAGTTACATTCAAAGAGATGTACTTGTAACATGTACTGCTCTAATAGTCAACTACACCAAAATGCAACACCACCAACAAAATGCAAAATTGAGAATTAATTAGTTTATTCAATTATGCCTTGTATTAACTTCTGTAATTCAGTTTGATTCAACAAGCCTTCCTTGATCATCAACCTGATGATCTGAAAAATGTGTGTATGGGCGAAAACATATCTGGTTAGGAGGAATATATGATTATGGAACTCCTCTTTTTCCTAAAATATACTTCAAATCAATTTTTGTGAACAATGATAACAACTTCATATAAATATGACCTTGTTACAATCATTTAATAAATAAGTAAATTTGTAGATAGTCTAAATAATGCAAAATCAATTTAACATTAATCGTATATGCTTTAAAATCCAGCCTTGTATTAGGCTAACTAAACTCATTACAGTGGACATGAGTTAAATACAATTTTTGTTCAAATAATTATAATAGTGTCGTACAACATAAATAAATGATCTATTTTGTATAAATGGAATAACTAAATAAACTAATTTTCCAATATATATTAGTAACTATTTTATAGTATCATTAATTACATACTTCAATATGAAAAAAATATACTAAATAACATGAATTTATTGAAATCACCTTTGAAGATTAGAAATTTCTTAATGTATTATTTAAACCAAAAGCGGATTTATGATTTTTCTTATTACAAATCTCTTGCCCTGGGCTAGAAATTAGACTAAAGTTAATTGTAACAACCAATGGATGGTCTGTGCAAGCTTTAGATCAGAGGAATGGTATAAATTATGCATATGCTATGAAATTAACTTGTTTAGGTTTAAACCAAAAGCATTGATGATAATCATATTAGAACTTTAACAATAATATAGTGTAGCTTTTGAAGCCATATGAAATATGAATTTAGAATAAAGATAAAATTTATGCTTAACCTATACTTCTATCGGAAATTGTACGACTCATGCCAATAGTTTAGATTTGCACACGGACAACATAGCGTAATGCTTGGTTATACAGTCACTACATGTTCCACCAATTGCGCTTATTTAACTGTGCATTTTCCGGCAGATCAAATTTATGTGTAAGTTTAATTAAAGTCTAGAATGGTAAATTACATAAAAAAAGAGTCCTCCAACAACCAATGAATCATTTAATGTACATGACATGTGTAATTCAATAAGTGATTTAGTAATGAAATCAATCCCGGCAAAGTGAAAACATGTTCAAAATATTGGTTAGAGTAACTTTAGTCAAGACCACGAAGAAGCATATGTGACATGTGCAGAACCTAATTATTGTTGCAAATAACAAGTCTGATACTACTAACTGCAAATTAAAAATGTAAATTTCCATTGCGAAAATAGCCAAAGGAATGACACAAATAAATGGCATGTCGGGAAATCGACAAATCGAACACCTAACATAAGTAGTTGTGTCTATCAAGTTACAATTCGATATTTACCCTTTAAGGATGTATATCACGCAGCCTAACCAATGCACAAACTCTGTTATAGTTTAGTTGAAATTCTTATTTTGGGAATTTGGTTACAATTCAAGTGAAATTGTTTGGATCTAACACTGACCCTGTTATACTCATCAGATTTATTCCTAATAGCTTCACATATTCAAATGTGTAAATTGAAACCAAAGCCATTCCCGATTACACAAATAAGCTTTTACTAATAAATTTTACTTAGGTTTCCTTTTCTTTATATTTGCATGATCTAAATTAATAAAAAAAATCAACTGGGTCACAGATTTTACTTAGGTTTCCTTTTTTGTGCTTAAAAGCGTTTTATAAAGTCAAGTCGTTGTTCTCAATTTGAAGATCCAAATGGTTGCGTCATAATTTAATTAGCAGCAAAAACCATTGGATATTGGAAACTACATGGAGAATTCATAATCAAGTTTTGCAACGGTAGACAATAACCACTTATTAACACTTACCTTCCTGGTGTACCATGAAATTCTTGTTTTATAAAATGAATATTACAAAATGGATCGATGACAAATGATTGAAATGAAGAACAGTTCCATACCTTGAGTGAATCGATATTAGGGTCTTCGATTGAAATTGGAATCTTCAATTTGGAATCGGACTGGAAATGAGCTTCGATCTGGGATCGAGAGTTGATGTTAGGGTTTTTGCTTTCCATTCTTATTTATTTATTTATTTTGGACATGGTGTGTTTTGGGAAAAGGGAGCTTACTGGTTTGACCGTAGGGGAGGTGGTAGGGAAGTACGATTATGAATTAGAACGGCCTAAAGCCATCGCGAAAGATGAAACGATGGGAAGTAATTGTCTAAATAGCTTTGCAATGGCCCTAAGCCGTTGCAAATTTGCAACGACTCAAAGACGTTGTAAAGCTTCCGCATTAAGGTGTTGCGAAATTGCCAGTATGGAGTAGTGGGATGTCTCATCAAATATTTCCAAAGGGATCACGTACGTTGATTTCTTCAAACGTACCATAGTTGAGGGTGGAGAAAGGGCTTTCCCTATGTTAGATCCAAAATTGGCTCTAACACCCAAACTAGCAATGATTCTACTGAAATGAAATCAAAAACGATGAAAACACACAATTTATAGTGGTTCGGCGTTAAATAGCCTACATCCACTTTCTTCTCGTTTGATTGATGATTTGAATGCAAGTACAACAGTAGTTCTCACTCAATTTCCACTCATACAATGTATTGATTCACTCAATCTCCTTCGCGATATGCTTCAAAGGGTGATTGTAATCTAAATAAGCTGATGGAATTCAGATAATAGCAATGGAGTTTGAGTTCTGAAAATGCTCAAAGATCCTTCCAAGTGCCTCTTGATGGTGTATTTATAGGTGAGAAATGCTCCTGGGATGGCTTCGGTTCGGATCCACGTGGCATCCATCCCATTATTATCGGGTTCGGATGGAATATGGTGGCAACAACACATCAGGTTAATGGCGAATGTGGGGAGAACGTGGGTATAACCGCTCCGGGTCTTAAGGGAATACGGGCTATAACCGCTGCTACTTCAATTGTTTGGGTTCGGATCGAAAGCACTACAAATTAGGGGAACGGATCGGATTTACCCGAACCGATCCGATTTGGCCTGCGCTCCTTCTTTCTCTGCTCTACGCTGTTCTGCCTTGACCAAGGAAATCCGATCCGATTCGATTTGACTAAAAAATATTCTTCATTCTTTTGATCTTTTAATCTTTGTGTAGCCTAGTTCACAAAGTAGGCTAACATTTTGCCCCCTCAAAGGATGCCTCTATTGAGGATGGAGCGTGCTTTGACATTATCTGTTCACTAGTCTCTGAATTTGAACTTTCGAATAGTCGCTTCCATCGAGGTTCGGTCTCCGATCCGAACGGCTTTTCTTACACTTCACCATCATTGAACGAATGGGCTAAATACCTGTATGGGCCAGTACCCCGGTTCGATCGGAATGACGTGTTAGGAATACGAAGAGCCACTCCAAATCTATATAAATTCACTTTTCCTCCTCTTTCTCCTTCTTTCCTTCACTATCACCATCTTCTAAGTTTTGCAAAAGAGAAAAATCCTAATTTCTAAAAAATCAAAAATTCCCTTCGATTCTCGAAATAATCATATAGGTAGGTTGCAAAACTTCAGTTAATTCTCTTTTAATTGATTTCGATTTAAATTCGTGGGTAATTTGGATGATTTGAGAATGGTTCTTAACTAACCTTAAAGCCATGACCCTCTCCCCTCCCCCTCGCCATCGCCGTTAATGGCCTCATTGCCATCTCGAGGTAGTAACGGAGGGGATTTATGATCTAAGGTTGAATGCGTCGGCACATAAGTGCTTGGCTTTGATCAGTTTTGGGCATGAGATTGAGTTCGGTGTTGGTCAAGGAAGAAAGTGGATGGAGAAGAAGAGGAGAGGGAAAGGTTTGGGATCGGTTCGGGTGAAGGAGCATAAGAATGAAATATGAGGAAGGGGTCCATCTGATCGGGTCGGGTCGAATTGAAAAATAAAGAAAAGGAGAAAAACGAGGTGTATCCAACCGGGTCGGGTTGGAGTGAGTGAAATAGTCATGGAAAAATATGGGCATTCAGACTGATCTGGATTGCTTGAAGTCCTAACCTTCGAACCGAACCGATTTGCATGTAGTATATTAACTTCTGCTTTGGACCTCACATGGTCCTGCCCCCGCTCCGAACCCATTCCTCTATGGACATCCGATCCGATTCCATCATACATATCCAAATTGAAGTGGAACCATCCAACTTAATACACAAGAAATGTCCGACTTTCTCAATCAATGCTTGTCGTTACTTTACAACTTAATGAACAGTTAGGATAGTGCCCTATGGACATGAGCAAACATTTTAAGACTATCCTGAACATTACTGCTTCATTGAACCTTTGCATTATGCTCTTATGTGTTTACTTTGAATCTCCTGCACACATCGCGCACACTTTAGTTCACACACGTGCACGGGGGGATACGGGCTATTTTACTCTAACTTATGTTATTACTTCTTCAATATTTTAGCGATCATGGTAGAGAGACGCTCGTCTAAATTAGCGGAAAAGGAAGAAGTCACAAGAACATCCGAAAAACTTACTCTTGATGATATATCCTCTTCCTCAGACCTAGAATGGGATGATGAGGGACCGGATTATGAAATGGAAGCACACAATAGCGAAGTATCTTATGGGGGTGATGTCTCTCTTGGTGAGGAAGAGGAGGGAGAGGTAGGAGATGATCGCGCTCTCGATGAGTTTGAAACTGCCACTATATTGGAGTTAGCCAAAGATTCTGTTGAGTCGACGATCGACGATGATAGACTCGCCCGAATATGTCTAAAGCATGGGATATTAAGAAGAGATACCAAGTCGCCTTCGAAAACAGATCGCCCCCACAACCCACCAGAGGAAATTACGGCTATCACCCGATTAATGTGTCTAGTTGGGGCAATACCTCCATTTCCTCCTTTTGTCGTCGATTTTCTGAGACAGATGTGGATTGCCCCTATGCAGTTACATCCCAACTCTTATGCTTATTTATACACCTTGTATATAGCATACAAAGAGATTTTAGGTATAGAGCCTACCTTCGATGACATCCACTTCTTTTATAATTTCAAGCATCGGACTCAAGAGACTCCCTCCTTCTCATACTTTGAATCAGTTCCAAAAAGGAAAATTATCACTGTTCCATATAGCAGCAAGGCTGGCGACTCGAAACCTGAATGGTTTTATATTAGACATCAACCGGGGTGCGCCAGGAGATGGACCAAATCGAGTAAAGCACCGACTTCCTAGATTTGGTCTTTGAATGTTTATGCCAACACATTAACTTGCTTTTATTTTCTTTCGCAGTTGATAACCCAAAGCAAATATCGGGTCAATTATGCTTTGATCGTTTGCACCAACTGCTCAATGGCGACCAGAAGTTTTTAACCATCGATGTTGTCCTTAAGGATGAATATCTCCATCGTCACGGGTTACTATGTATTACCCATAGTATAGGTTATGGGACAGGTCCGTATGTATACATACCCCCGGTCGACATTATCCCTGATACGGGTGAGGGCTCAAAAGGTCCAACGATACCTCTTAGGACTCCTCCCTCTCCGTACTCAACTCAAGACGATGAATTAGCCAACATAGCTGAGAAGTACAGAGAAGGGTATACCATTCCTGATGACGCCATTTCTCCTGAAAAGTAAACATCCCCTAAAGAGCTGCCATTAGACGCTTCTCAAGGAGATGTTCCTACTACCGACGATTCTACATTTAAGGGTTTAAGGAACCTTCCCTTGCCCGAAACATTTATACTTCAGAGGACTTCAGAACGAATCCTTTAACCTTCACTTCTTCAGAAGAGACTACTCCCGTGAAGACCAAAGAGCCTACTCATGCTAGTCTGGCTTCAAGCTCAGGTTTGTTGGGGGGAACATCACTTAGGATGCACATAACACATTAGCACCGCACATCACATCACTTATGTCTTATGTGAATGTCGATTCTGAACTTCACTTATATTTTTGTGCAGGTACAATGTCACGTCCTTACTATAATGTTGGGAAGATTCGTCGTAGCTTGACCAGACCTCCTCCTGACACTGAGCATGATCGACATGAGAACCGAGGCAGAGATGACAGAAGGCATCATGATTCTCATCGACTTCACGCTTCATGCTCTCGTTCTCTTGTTCGGTCGGATCCGGATAGATATAAGAGCTACCAAAGTCGTCGTGGGGGCGGGAGACATCACAATCCAAAGACCAAATTTCTCCCCAAGATAAATATAATCGAGAAAAAAGTCCACCGAAGCACACTGATCTGCGAGACAAGCACAAAACTTCCGAGAAGCGATCTGAAAAAGGCGATGCAGCCATCGTCCTTGCTAAGCGGAAACATTTTGAACTATCATATTGCAGACCCCCACCACTGGACGCTGATTCCAAAACGAAACTGGCTTATCTGGAGAAGCAATTCCCAGATCATTACTTTGAGAATTTAACTTTCTTACCCGCACTCGAGCCTATTTCTTCAAAATGGGCAGATGAGGCTAAGGCAAAGATTGATGCAGTAGAGAAACAGTACTCGGAGATGTACAAGTATTCACGCAATCTTTCTAGAATCATTCGGAACTTGATTACAGACGTCAATGCAATGAAGAAAGTTGCAGATTCCAATGAGAATGCTTTGAAAAATCTAGAGAAAGACTTGGAAGATACACAGAGTCAACTTGCCATTGCTCAAGGAGATGCCAACAATTTCAAAAAGCAATTCGAAGAATTACAAAAGCGTTATCATGACCTACTGGAATCTCACAGTCAAGAGCGTTTAGAGTTGAAGAAACAAGCTAAGGATGCTAAGTCAGAAAGTGTCCAGGTGCAACTAGTGTACAGTACTCTTGAGCAAGAAAAGGCCGAGTTAGCGAGGAAGAATGCTGAGTTGGAGAAACGAAATGCTGACTTGGAGTCCAAGTTAATGGAAGCCGAGACTAGAGCTGCCTTAGCTGAGGGGAATGTGGATAGCGCTATTAAGTCTGCTGAAGAGACTCATAAACAGCTATCAGAGGCTCAAGAAGAGTTGCATGGTTTTGGCGAATTGATGATTGAATTCTTCGCACACATAATCCACCGCCAAAACATCTCTTGGATTGAAGACTATCCGACTACCTTAGTTCATGTGTGGAATCAAATCATCGAATGGGCAAAAGATGAACTTAAGGTAGACTTTGTTGATGAAGATAAACTCATAGAGAAGTATTTGAAAGATGATGAACCGGCACGCCTGACCGAGGGGCGTCGCCTTATTGCTGCTGCCATGGAGGAGGAGAAACGCCAGGCCAAAGGAAAGAATATCCTTGAAGTTGGCTCCTCTTCTCTTACCGTCGTAGCTACTGGAGTAGAGGAATATGATCCCGAAAATCCGGGAATTCCCAAAGCGCCTCTTCTATCTCCTATACCCGTATCAGCACAGAGACAGTAGCCCGCCCTAGTTGAGAAATCATCAGAAGGTATTTCCACCTTTTCACCCCAATTTGCCATGGCAGTCTCCACCTTTCGTCATATCATTTGGCAATCGATCGAGGATTCTTTGTTTTCTTCTGAGTTGATAACTGTTGCTTCTCATTCTATAGGTGCTGAACCAACCGAGAAGATTGACAAGCATCGGGGAACCACCATTGGGGAAAAATCTATGGAAGAGACTCAGGGAGGACATGATAAGGCTACCATCGTTGAGTCCGGAGGGGGAGATAAAGGTAAAAAGGAGGAGGCTTTCAATAAAACTCCCATGCCACTAACGTAGACACTTCTCATGATGATGAAATGATAGACGCTCTGAAAGATGATGATGGTAACGATGGGCACGAAGAAGATCCTGATGTTTCTATTATTGGGGATTCGAAGAATGCTGATGATAAGACTTTGGCTGAAATGAAAGCCAAATGAGACAAGCACATGCAGCTGAAAGTCGAAGAGATGGACCTCGAAAGCCTTAAGCCCCTTGCAGTGGTGGATGCTGGATCGAGGTTAGTTGTTAAGCTTTCAACTAGGTCAATTACAGAGGAGCTTGCTAAAAAATCTTCTCTTGATCCCAGTGCTCCAACTCCTAGGAAGAAATCTATCGACTCTGGAACCTCAATCACAGAGAAGAAGAAATCAAAGCGTCTCATGTCCGATGCTGAAAAGGAAGTTAAAAAAGCTCTTAAGGCTGCCAAGAAGTCCAAGTCTATTCCAAATCCCAAGTGACAATGCGCTTTATTGTTTTTTTATTCTACTGGTCCGCTATTGTTGCAACGAGTGCAGCCCTCGCATCTTTTGCTTGGCTTCCCTGTATAAACTCACGTGTTTGTAAATAAAGTATTTTGTTCCGTGCAATGTCTGATAGTTGTAAGTTTAGCATTTAAGTAAAAATTCAAATGAACAGCATGTCATATTACAGTTATATAATAAAGTTATTGTTAAGGGGAACATATGTACACATATATGCCCCTAATCAATCTTGGATAACCGATTAAGGCTTATTCAAGATTGATTATATTCAAAATCCAGTTGCCCCTGATTCTATGACGGGGCCATATTCCTTTCGCCATTGATGCTTGTTCTTTTTAGAATCTTTATACTCTCCTGTCTCGTAACCAGGTTAGATTATTACTGAGGCGGTCTCTTATCAGGGTGCACCTTCACACCTCAAGGGACGTTATCCACCCGTCCTTTATACTCTCTCTCGATTCATGAGAGTTAGAGTTAAGAATGTCGTCTTCCCATTCTTTTGCATTTTATCATGCAAGCGGTCATTTTGTTCTCTCCTGTACATAGGTTATCTCCAATTTTCCAAATCTAATTTAACATTCCATGGTCAAGATAGAATAATTGTTGAAGATATAAATAATGCAGGAAAGTAAATGACACACGATATTTTTATAGTGGTTCAGCCAAGTCGTAGCCTACATCCACTTCATAATCCTTTGTTCATGTAAACAGACTTTTTTAGGCAAGTCGTGCCTTTTTACATAACTTATAAAAACAGATAGGATGACATTTCATATTCAACTCAGGTATCGTCACAGGTGTTGAGCATTCCAGGCTCTGGGAATCTCTTCACCGTCCACGTTCGTTAGCTTGAATGCTCATGTATCAAGCTTTCGCTCGATGGCGTATGGCCCTTCCAATTTTGGACCTAATTGGGTTGAAGGCGGGAAGACTCGTTTCAATACAAAGTCTTCTGGTTCGAAGGTTTTGAAGCGAACTTTCCGGTCATAATAACGTGCTCTTGATGTCGATGTCTTGAGGCACGCAAGTCTGGTTCGTCTCTTTTTTCTTCAACCATATCAAGAGATTCTAGGAGGAGTGTTCTATTCGTCATCGGGTCATAGTACGCTACTCGATGAGAAGGAACTTCTAGTTCTATCAGGATTACTGCTTTCGATCCGAAGGAGAGTGAAAAGGGGTATGGCCAGTGGCCGTCTTAAAGGTTGTCCTGTAGGCCCACAAAGCTAGTGGCAACTCATCTACCCACTTGGCTTCGACCTGGCCATTTGACTGCGGGTGAGCTACAACAGTATATCGTTTGTCAATCTTGTATTTCTAGAAGAAGTTTCTGAATTCAATGTTGTTGAATTGTGTCCCATTATCAATTATGATGGTCTTCGGTATCCCAAATCGACAGATGATGTTTCTGACCACAAAACTAATCACCTTGCCGTGATCATGGTTAAAGGTTCAGCTTCCACCCATTTCGTGAAATAGTCCACGACGACGATCGCGTACTTTGCTCCCCCTCTGGCGATAGATAACACTCCAATAATATCAATTCCCCACATGGAAAATGGCCATGGGCTTACCATTGACTTAAGCTGAGTCGGAGGTGCTCTGGGAATTTTGGCAAATCTTTAACATTTGTCGCAGCGTCGTGAATAATCAACCGCGTCTTTATTCACGGTAGGCCAAAAATATCCATACTGTAACACTTTCTTTGCCAGGGTTTGGCCCCCCGTGTGATCCCCACACTCACCTTCATGTACTTCTTGTAGCGCACGTTTGATGTCGTCATGTGCGATACACCGTAATAGGGGCATTGAAAACCCTTGGCGATAAAGGAAGTCGTCCTGTAAAACGTATCTTGCAGCCTTACGTCTTACAGCTTGTCTCTCGCTTTTCTTCAACGGAAGGGTTCCACTCTTGAGAAAATTCTTGATCGGTGTCATCCATGATTCTCTCTCTGAATCAACTTCTAAGGCTAGTTCCACCTCCATCCGGTCGAAACTCGGTGATTCCAAAACCTCTATCGGAACCATTTCAGTTTCTTCGGGGTTACCAGAACTTGCTAGTTTTGCCAACTGATCTGCTTTCTGATTCTCTGTTCTTGGGATATGCGTTATGCTATAATGCTCCAAATCGTCCAACGACTTCTTTACTTTTTCGAGATAAGTAACGAGCCGAGGTCCTTTAGTAACAAACTCCTCTCATACCTGGCATACAACTATTTTGGAATCGCAGTATATGTCAAGGTCTTCACTTCTAGTTCTTTGGCGAGCTTCAACCCGACAATCAGGGCTTCATACTCGAAATCGTTATTGGTAGCAGCAAATTCTAATCGCAACGCATAGTAGATAGATCGTCCTTCAGGAGTGATTAAAACAACTCCGGTGCCGGACCTTCGATCATTTTTGGCTCCGTCCGTATATAGCTTCCACGGACTATGCTCTAGCTCTTGTTCTAAAGTAACCACCTTGTCACCCACCATTTCCTCTTCGGGAATTGTGAATTCATCTATGAAGTCGGCCAGTGCCTGCCCCCGTATTGGCCTCCGCGGTTGAAAATTCAAATCGAGTTGACTCAACTCGATGTTCCATTTAAGGAACCGCCCCGACGCTTCAGGTTTTTGCAAAACTTGCCTTAAAGGTTGATCGGTGTATACAACTATTCGGTGAGCTTGAAAGTAATGACGGAGTTTGCGGGAAGCAATCAGGAGGTTGTAATAAAGTTTTTCTATTTTCGGATAATTACGTTCTGCGACGGCTAGCTTCTTGCTTACATAGTATACAGGCCTCTGGACTTTATCCTCTTCACGTACCAATGCTGTACTGACGGCATGAGATGATACCGCTAAGTAGACAAATAAATCCTCATGTTCCACGGGTTTTGATAATATTGGATGCTTTTCTAGTAAGTCTGATAGATTCTCGAAAGCTTCCACACAATCAGGAGTCCACTCAAAATTTCATTTCCCTCTTTTTATCAGATCGAAGAAAGGTATGCATTTATCTGTGGCTTTGGAGAAAACCTGCTTAAGGCAGCAACTTATCCGGTCAGGCTTTGAACATCCTTAATTTTTCGTGGTTCTTCAATATTCCTTATTGCTGCTATTTGACTAGGATTTATCTCAATCCCTCGAGAACTCACGATAAACCCAAGGAATTTTCCAGATGCGACCCCAAATGAGCATTTTAGGAGGTTTAACTTCATCCCATAACTTCGAAGAATGTCGAACATTTCGGCTAAGTCCTTTGTATGGTCAGAAGACTGTCTAGACTTCACAAGCAAGTCGTCCACATAAACCTCCATGGTTTTTCCGATTTGATTATAGAACATGCAGTTGACCAAACGCTGATACGTGGCTCCTGCGTTCTTTAATCCAAATAGCATTACCACATAACAATATAACCCTAAGTCTGTAATGAAACCTGTGTGCTCCTGATCTGGTACATGCATGGGAATTTGATTGTACCCTGAATAGGCATCCATAAAGGATAAAAGCTCGTGTCCAGCCGTCGAGTCTACTAGTTGATCAATCCTGGGAAGAGGAAAGCTATCCTTCGGACAAGCCTTGTTCAAGTCAGAAAAATCAATACATGTACGCCACTTCCCGTTAGATTTTTTGACCAGTACAGGATTCGATATCCAGTCGGGATATTTTGAATCCTTAATGAATCCATTATCCTTCAATTTCTCTATCTCTTCCTTCAAAGCTGTTGACCGCTCTGGGCCTAACATCCGTCTCTTCTGCTTGACCGGCGGGTGCTCTGGATTGATGCTTAAAGAGTTGCTCATAATAGCAGGAAAAATCCCACACATGCCAGCGTGAGTCCAGGCACATACATCTAAATTTGCCCTTAAGAAATCAGCCAACTCTTTTGCTCGAATTGGATCTAGTTGTGATCTGATCTTCAGTACCTTTGTCAAATCTGTCTCGTCAATGGATATATCTGTTGTCGTCTCATTGGAAGTCGCCTTTCTGTCCTCGGGTTCTCTATCCTATCTGGGATCTATATCCTCGAGCACATCTAAGGGCGACTCTCTTGGGGTTGGACCCCTTAATTGCTATGCTGAGTTTTCCTTCAAAGGGGGAGAATCGTCTTTAGATTCTATATTCAACCCCTTCATTAGCATCTTCAACTCCGTCATATAACAAGCTCGTCCTGTAGCTTGGTCACCTCTCATCACCCCATTTCCTGCGTCAGTCGGGAATTTAAGCAGCAAGCACCAAGGTGTAATACACGCCCTAAACTCAGCGAGGGCAGGTCAGCCTAAGAAAGCGTTGTAGGGTGACTCTACATCCAAAATTAATGGCAGGATCCTCACTCTCTGGCGATCTCCCTATCCTAATGTCACTGGTAATTCTATGTAGCCCATGAGATGTCCCCAAATCCCGTACTGACGGAGAGAAGGGTTATCCTTGGAATATAACACAGAAACAGATAATAGCAGAACATAATTAAATAAATACACCAGATAATGAACATTAGAATATACCGGATAAAAGTAATCATCAGAGTTACACAGTATACAGGACCTTACTTAGTACAAATACAGTTCAGCTATACATAAATGTCTACAGCGGAAAACAAACAAAATATGTACAATAGGAGATGAACAACATAAAAAGAGATAAATGATAGAATCCATCTTCAGCTCCAGCTATCCAGAAAGAACCAGCTAAACCTGAATACAAGGCTGCCTGTGTAGAAAAGGGGGCACCCGAGTTTGAAAGTGAAGCAAACTACGAGTCAGTCATGGGACTGGTACGAGAAATCTACTCAACACATATATATAATTTTTACAACGCATATATAACTTATACATCGAACATACAACTTATACAACGCTTATACATGAGGTGTACAACGCTTATATAACTCATACATCGACTATATAATTTATACATCGTCGTTTTCCATATTGTTTTTAAATCAGAAATCTCACATTGGGTTCCACTCCACCAAAAATAGCAGAAGACTCAGAAAAATATGCGGTCTCTTCTAAAATGTAGAAGATGTCCACACGGTCATGATGTTTCCTGTTTCATCGAATTTCGTTAACATAGCAAAAAGATATGATTTTTCAAAGTTTGCAACGGTTTTAAACTGTTAAAATCAGTTTTAAATTAAAACAGCCGATACCTTTCAGAACTGTTCGAAACTAGGTTTCGATTTTTCGATCAATCCGTGCAATGGTTCCACGATCGGGTTGCGCAGGGTCGAAGAGCTACGTGAGGCCACGTGCGCCAGGAAGGGGGGGGTCAACTCGGTGGCTTCTGGTGACGGCGGCGGCGGTTGGAAGCTCGGAACTTTCGAGCTCGATATCTCTTCGAATGATGCACGAAAAAATACAAACTACATATGGATTTGAAGATCTTCTTGAGCCCTTCAAAATCTTCAACTGGGGGAGGGGCTAATTTTGCTTGTGGGAGGAGAAACGGAGGAGAGAAGGCACGGGCGGTTTTCCGCCGTATATCGCGATCGGGGAGAGAGAAGCGGGGGGGGGGGGGGGGGGTCTGACGTGGACTAATAGTTTTTTTTATAAAGTTTTAAAATCCGAAAATACCCCTTGCCACACACGAACACCAATCCAAGCCCAACGACTGTCGTCCCTAGCGTTTTACCCCCATTCCGAACACAATGGGATATGTTTCGTAGGCCCATTCGACTGTTTCAGTCAGTTTCCATTCAAATCAAAATATAAAACATTCAATATTTAATTTGAACGTACATTTCAATTTGCCAGGGCCACAAACTAATTCGAAAAATTCCAGGAAAATAAATCTAGCTATGTTTTGATGATACGGTCCCAACAAAACTAGTTTCGTCGAATTCTGAGGCCGTTTGCAAAAAGGCCCATTTTTGGTCGATCCAATTTAACTGTAATTGACCAAAACACATTTTCCTTTGCCACGCTCACATACTAGCTTCAAAAATTATGAAATTTGAAACCTAGCAATAACTTCACATCCCGGATCCAACAAAAGTGGTTTCGTCGAATTCCAAGGTCGTATGCAAAATGGTCATTTTCACGGTCTATATAAATTCCATATCGACCCTTATGAAAATTCATTCGGCCATAACTTTTGCTTTCCGCTATGAAAATTCGATTTTTCAGATTCGTTAGAAAGGTATTCACTAACAGATTTAAATATTTTTGGTTTCACTAAAATTCGGATTGTTTTGCACCCGGTACAGTCCGACAAAGTTTGAATTCAATTTTTGAAACTACAGCGCCTTTTCAAGCCTTGTTTATAATTAGAATTAATTATCTTCATTTTCAATTGTCGATTCAACTCACTTTTCATCTCTATTATTTAAAATATTTATTTTAAATATTTAAAATCCATTATTTTAGTCAATTTAAAAATTTTAAATTGGTTCAGATTTTCTGGGTCGTTACAATCTCCCCCACTTAAAACTTTTCGTCCCCGAAAAGGAACAAACTCGAAAGTGGTTTGATAAATCTACAATCACACAACACAACCAACCAATCCAATTGTTTTCGACCTTTCAAAAATATACTAATCACTTCCTATATTCCCTTAAAAATCATTCAGAGTATAGAATTTAAAGGTTCACATCCATGGAAAGAAAATAACAGCAGAGTAGAGAATTAAATGGTAATGCAAAGTATGGTAAATGTACCTTGCACCGGAGTCAATCAGAGATATCTACTCGGCATCTAGGATAAGCTTTCTGAATGCTCTTCTCAGTTTCCCAAGTACAATCTCGTGGATCTCCACTCCATTGCACTTTGACTAAGTGAACCTTCTTGTTTCTCAGCTCTTTGGTTTCTTTGCCGATAATTTTTAGCGGCTCTCTTCTCACAGCCAATTCTGGAGTAATTTCAATGTCCTGTTGAGCTGCTTCCTCTACGATCAAGTCTGGATCATGAACGTGCTTTCAGAGTTGAGATATGTGCAATACATCATGAACTCCAGGCAACTAGTCAGGCAGTTTGACCCTATAAGCGAGAGTTCCGATCCGTTCCAAAATAGGAAACGGACCAATGAATTTGGGTGCCAACTTTCTAGTTTTACCGAACCGGATAACTCCTCTCATCGGCGATACTTTCAAATATACATAGTCGCCAACAGCAAAGGATATATCTCTCCTCCTCCTATCGGCATAGCTCTTTTGTCGGCTTTGAGCGACGAGTAATCGCTTCTTAATAAAATCGACTTTGTCGGCAGCTTCTCGAATCATATCAGGACCCAACACAAGTCTATTTCCGGGTTCGACCCAACAAGCAGGAGATCGGCATGGTCTACCATACAATGCTTCGAATGGCGACATTGTCAGACTCGCCTGGTAGCTGTTGTTATAAGAGAATTCAGCCAAATGCAGATTGTATTCCCAGGATCCACCGAAATCTATAACACAAGCCCGCAATAGATCTTCTAAAATACGATTCACCCTCTCAGTCTGACCGTCTGTCTGAGGATGATAAGCGGTGCTCAAGTTCAACTTCGTTCCCAGCTCGACTTGAAATGCTTCCCAGAATTTGCTAGTGAATATTGTATCTCTATCACTGACTATACTGAGCGACACTCCATGTAGTCTAACTATTTCCCTGAAGTATATCTGCGCCAGACTCTGAGCAGTTCTGTTTGATCTGACAGGTATGAAATGGGCGGTCTTCGTGAAGCGATCTACGATCACCCAAATACTGTCATTCCCTTTTCTGGTTCTGGGCAGACCATCGATGAAATCCATAGAAATATGTTCCCACTTCCAACCAGGAACTTCGAGCGGTTGCAATAATCCAGCTAGTTTCTGTTGGTCGCTCTTGACTAGTTGGCAAGTAGGGCATCGGCTAACATATATTGAAACGTCTCTTTTCATAGCCTTCCACCAGAATGTTCGTTTGAGATCGTTATACATTTTGGCTACACCAGGATGGATACTTAGCTTGGACTTGTGACACTCGTCTAACACTTCCCTTTTGAGTTCGGGGATGTCAGGAATACAAATCCTTCCTTTCAATCTCAGGGTCTCGTCGTTATCTATTTGAAAACACGAGGGTTCGCCTTTTTGAATCCTTTTAATCATATCCTTAATAAAGTTATCCTCCTTCTGAAGAATAGATATTTTGTCAATCAAGGAAGTCGTGATAATAAAGCTGGCGATCATTACATTCTTTCGGCTCAGCGCATCGGCCATGACATTGGCTTTCCCTGGAGTATATATAATTTCGAAGTCATATGCTGCAAGAAACTCCAGCCAACGTTGCTGCCTCAAATTCAGGTCTTTCTAAGTGAACAGATATTTCAATGACTGATGATCCGTAAACAGTTCAAATCTCTCACCCAACAGATAGTGCCTCCAGATTTTCAAAGCGAACACAATAGCCAATAACTCAAGATCATGAGTTACGTAGTTCTTCTCGTGTGGCTTCAGTTGACGGCTAGCATAAGCAATCACTTGCCCCCTTTGCATTATCACTGCGCCAAGGCCTTCTCTAGAAGCATCAGTCCAGACTTTCAAATCCTGGTTGCCATCGATGATGGTTAACACTGGAGCAGTTGTTAATCTCAACTTTAGCTCTTCGAAAGCCTTCTCACTTTCTGGAGTCCATTTGAATTTAGAGTGCTTCTTTGTAAGCTTCGTTAACTGACCTGATATCTTCGAAAAGTCTTTAACGAATTTCCGATAATAACTAGCCAATCCGAGAAAACTGCAGACTTCAGTGGGAGTACTAGGCTGTTTCCAATTCTGAATAGCTGTGATTTTGCTTGGATCCACAACAATTCCTTCCTTCGATACAACGTGGCCTAGAAATTTTACTTCATCTTGCCAGAAGATACATTTGGAAAACTTGGCTTTTAATACATTCCATCTCAGAATTTCTAGAACCTGTTCCAGATGCTTTTCATGTTCGGCCTTTGATTTAGAGAAGATTAGAATATCGTCAATGAAAACCAGAACAAATTTATTCAAAACCCCTCTGAACACTCTATTCATCAGATCGACGAAGTAAGCTGGAGCGTTACATAAGCCGAACGGCATTACTAACCACTCGTAGAATAAGTCGGGGCCTCTGAACGCGGTCATTGGAACGCACTCTTCGGCAATTCGAAGTTGATGGAAGCCTGTAGCTAGGTCCATTCGTGAAAATACTTGTGCGCCATTTAATCGATCCAACAAATCATCAATCCGCGGCAACGGATACTTGTTCTTTATTGTCTGCTTGTTCAGATCACGATAGTCCACGCATAGCCGTAGAGTACCATCAGATTTTGGGACAAATACCACTACTGCACCCCAATCTGAGAAACTAGGCCTGATCGGACCTTTCCATACCAGCTGTCGTGTTTGATTGTCTGATTCCTCTTTCTCTTTCAAGGACATTCTTCGAATAGCATGAACTACCGGCCTTGCATTCGGAATTAAAGCAATTTTGAAATCTATTTCTCTCTGCTGAGGTAAGCGAACAACTTCTTCGAACACATCCGCATAGTTCTTGACGATAGGAATGTCTTTGATGAGGTCAGGAATATTCTCTGCGACTTCAGGGATATTTTCTATTTGAGTTGGAGAAACATTCAATGCTGCCCAGAAGTCTTTTCTATTAGCATTCTGACCTTCACAGGGAACGGTTATATAATCACCTGATTTAATCTTCGCCTTTACGACTCTGTCGGCGCATTTAACTTCAGCTTCATATTTGGTCAACCAGTCTAACCCCAGGATAAGATCAAACTCTTTAAAATTCATGACTACTGCGATGGTAGGAAACCGATAACGAGAGAAAGAAACCGGCACTCCACAAATCCAACTGAGATCAATGGAACCCCCAACCGGATTCTGGACAGTCATTGGTTCCTTCAGCTTTTTCAAATTCAAATCCAGTTTCTTAGCGGCACTCTTTGAAATAAAGCTTCGCGACGCGCCTGTGTCAAACAGTACTTTAACTGGAATGTTTTTGACATTGAGCGTGCCTTCTAAAACATCAGCCCTTTCTTGACTTGCTGAGGGCTCAGAAGTTTCTGCTACTTCATTTACTTGAACCATTTCAGGCTTGTTTAACTGCGGGCAATCCTTTGCAAGATGACCAGCCTCGTGGCACTGTTTGCACTCTCTATCTTCTTGGAACTCCCCGACAGTTCGGAACCTTTTCTTCTTTTGCTTTCGATTTGCTCTATATCCCTCTTTTCTTTGTTTCGTTAAAGATCTGCAACTTATCGACAAATGTCCTTTCTTATTGCAGTTAGAGCAAATAGCAGTTGTTACTGGTTCTTTCCCAGACTTAGCCCTACTTCTCTTAGCACTGGGCTTCTCATTGACCTCAGACCTCGTACTGGCTTCAGCAATATCAGTTTCCGACTATGTTTTGTCACTAGAACAGACTTCTTCTTCGTCGCGTAACATTCCTTTCATATGGAGATCTTCATACTGATAAGCCATGTATATCATTTCAGAAAAAGGAAGCTTCACATTCCTCATTACACTACTCTGATATCTCCTTTGCAGGCCATGAATAAATCTCAGATTTTTCCTCTTTGGGTCTTGAATCAGATGAGGAGCAAAGTGTGCAAGTTCGTTGAATTTCTTATGATATTCTGGGATGGTCATATCACCTTGTATTAGATAAGAAAATTCATCACATAATCTCTCGGTTGCTTCGGGAGGAGTAAATCTTTCAAGGAAAATCACCTTGAATCTGTCCCAGGTGATATCACCTTCTGGATTATCTTTGATGATCGATTCCCACCAGATTAAAGCTTCTTCTTTGAGCGCCCAAGATGCTTCTAACTTTTTCTGGTCATCTCTCAGCTGGATACGCTCAAAGATTCTTTCGACAGAACTTATCCAAGCTTGGGTTTGAATTATAGATTCATTGCCCGAGAATTGTGCTCCGTTCAAATTTCGATATTTCTTTAATAGAGCCTCTAGATCGATTTCTATATTCCTTCTGTTTCTGGCACTCATTTTTCTAGTACTTCTGCAATTAGCAGATCAAGTGTCAGGTCACAGAAAAGGTATTTTAAAATATAGAGACAAATACTTCAAATGTAAATGTGTCTATCGAGGTGTAATTTCATTCTGCTTTGTTCATACTAGGATATTGCTGATGCTATCTGTATAGAGTTACCCATCGTAGAACACTACTGGTTCTATTTCTGACGAGTTCGTTCAAATGTTATATTCCAGAACTAAGCTTAACCAAAGCTCTGATACCACGTTGAGACGTCCCCAAATCCTGTACTGACGGACACAAGGGTTATCCTTGGAATATAACACAGAAACAGATAATAGCAGAACAGAATTAAATAAATACACCAGCTAATGAACATTAGAATATACCAGATAAAAGTAATCATCAGAGTTACACAGTATACAGGATCTTACTTAGTACAAATACAGTTCAGCTATACATAAATGTCTACAGCGGAAAACAAACAAAATATGTACAATAGGAGCTGAACAGCATAAAAAGAGATAAATGATAGAATCCATCTTCAGCTCCAGCTATCCAGAAAGAACCAGCTAAACCTAAATACAAGGCTGCCCGTGTAGAAAAGGGGGCACCCGAGTTTGAAAGTGAAGCAAACTACGAGTCAGTCATGGGACTGGTGTGAGAAATCTACTCAACATATATATATATATTTAATTTTTACAACGCATATATAACTTATACATCGAACATACAACTTATACATGAGGTGTACAACGCTTATATAACTCATACATCGACTATATAATTTATACATCATCGTTTTCCATATTGTTTTTAAATCAGAAATCTCACATTGGGTTCCACTCCACCAAAAATAGCAGAAGGCTCAGAAAAATATGCGGTCTCTTCTAAAATGTAGAAGACGTCCACACGGTCACGATGTTTCCTGTTTCATCGAATTTCGTTAACATAGCAAAAAGATATGATTTTTCAAAGTTTGCAACGGTTTTAAACTGTTAAAATCAGTTTTAAATTAAAACAGACGATACCTTTCAGAACTGTTCGAAACTAGGTTTCGATTTTTCGATCAATCCGTGCAATGGTTCCACGATCGGGTTGCGCAGGGTCGAAGAGCTACGTGAGGCGCACGTGCGCCAGGAAGGGGGGTCAACTCGGTGGCTTCTGGTGACGGTGGCGGCGGTTGGAAGCTCGGAACTTTCGAGCTCGATATCTCTTCGAATGATGCACGAAAAAATACAAACTACATATGGATTTGAAGATCTTCTTGAGCCCTTCAAAATCTTCAACTGGGGGAGGGGCTAATTTTTCTTGTGGGAGGAGAAACGGAGGAGAGAAGGCACGGGCGGTTTTCCACCGTATATCGCGATCGGGGAGAGAGAAGCGGGGGGGGGGGGGGGGTCTGACGTGGACTAATAGATTTTTTTAATTATTTATAAAGTTTTAAAATCCGAAAATACCCCTTGCCACACACGAACACCAATCCAAGCCCAACGACTGTCGTCCCTAGCATTTTACCCCCATTCCGAACATAATGGGATATGTTTCGTAGGCCTATTCGACTGTTTCAGTCAGTTTCCATTCAAATCAAAATATAAAACATACAATATTTAATTTGAACGTACATTTCAATTTGCCAGGGCCACAAACTGATTCGAAAAATTCCAGGAAAATAAATCTAGCTATGTTTTGACGATACGATCCCAACAAAACTAGTTTCGTCGAATTCTGAGGTCGTTTGCAAAAAGGCCCATTTTTGGTCGATCCAATTTAACTGTAATTGACCAAAACACATTTTCCTTTTCCACGCTCACATACTAGCTTCAAAAATTATGAAATTTGAAACCTAGCAATAACTTCACATCCCGGATCCAACAAACGTGGTTTCGTCGAATTCCGAGGTCGTATGCAAAATGGTCATTTTCACGGGCTATATAAATTCCATATCGACCCTTATGAAAATTCATTCGGCCATAACTTTTGCTTTCCGCTATGAAAATTTGATTTTTCAGATTCGTTAGAAAGGTATTCACTAACAGATTTAAATATTTTTGGTTTCACTAAAATTTGGATTGTTTTGCACCCGGTACAGTCCGACAAAGTTTGAATTCAAATTTTGAAACTGCAGTGCCTTTTCAAGCCTTGTTTATAATTAGAATTAATTATCTTCATTTTCAATTGTCGATTCAACTCACTTTTCATCTCTATTATTTAAAATATTTGTTTTAAATATTTAAAATCCATTATTTTAGTCAATTTAAAAATTTTAAATTGGTTCAGATTTTCTGGGTCGTTACAGCCCATCGGAGCCGTTGACGCCCCATTGAAGCCCCGAATCCATCCTTCACAGGGCTTTAAATCTTTCGCTTCAAGTCTCATTTGTTCAAAAGCTTTCTTGAAGAGGATATTGACAGAACTCCTGTTGTCCACCAACACTTTAGGGACTAAGCGGGGCCGATGGCCGTGGTAATTACCAGTGGGTCTTCAGTTGGTTTGAATTCCGGTATCATCTCTACTACGGAATATAACGTTGTCTGACATCGTCTTTTGTTGTTTTACTGGAGTAATGTGTTCGAGGCTATTGTATTCCCCTACCTCAAGGTGTTTGGCAGCATTAACGTACTGATCCATTGCTTTGAAACTACGGCTAGCTAGATGGGGTCCGCCTATAATGGTAATAATAACAATCCCTTTACCTTTCTGCTATGCTGTAGGTTTGGAAGTAGGCTGACTTTGGTTTGGTGTCTGCCCTCCTTGCCCCCTGTCCCGTGGGGCAACCTTGTACTCATCTAACTTCCCTTCCCGCAACAACTTTTCGACTACATCTCTCAAATGACGGCATTCATTAGTGGAATGGCCGTGGGTTCCATGGGACATACAAAACTTTCCCGTTGCGATCTCTTTTTCAGTAGAGTCTCTAGGCGGTGGTTTTTGTATTGCAATATGTTGTATGTGTCCAAGTAAATATTCTCCAATGTATCACTTAACGACGTATAGTTTCCAAAAGTCTGGAATCTAGGTCTTTTACTAGAGTTATTCCCTCGGTTCCTATTCCTCCTATTGCCATTCCCATTCTTGTTGTTATTACCTCCATTCTGGTTGCCGACGTTTACCTCAACTTTCCCCGAACTATCAATGGACTGTTTCACAGCAACATTACTTTGGACACCTTCCCTCGAGGCCCCTTCGGACTTTCTCTTCCTATTTGCATGAGCTTCTTCTCGCCTCAAGCGAATATTGGCCTTTTCGTAGAACAATTCCCTAGTGGGGGTGGTTTCCCGGATAGGTAATCCCCGAATTCTGTGTCCGGGTCAACTCCTTCTATTAGGGCCATCAGAATAGTGGGTTCATGAGGGTCACTAACTTCGGTGACAACCAGGTTGAAGCGGTCTAAATACGATTTCAAAGACTCACCTGGAGCCTGTTTGATCCTTGACAACTCTATGACGCTCTTGGACTTTCGGGCGTGAAGTCGGAATTGGTTCATAAAGCGCTCACTCAATTCTGTAAAATTTGATATCGACCGGGGAGGGAGTCGGGTGAACCACATTAACGCCACGTCTTCTAGATAAATCGGAAAGGCTTTGCATTTTACAACGTCTGGAGCTGCTGTAGCATTCATGAACCATGCATACCTCATCAGATGTTGCCCTGGGTCCGTTCTTCCTGAATATCGATCCATTTGAGGCAAGTTGAACCACCGAGGGAACTGGAAATCCAATATATCATCTATGAAGGGGTATGACTTCGCTCAATGCCCCAATCCTCATTAGTGTATCATCGGCTTTTGGACATAATCTGGCGCACCATTGCCCAGACATCGGCTTTTGTTAACGTCTGCACAGGTTCTCTAGGTCTAATGTTCGGATTACCTCTGGGTTCCTGATTAGGGGATAACCTCCTGTTTCTAGCGGCGGCTGCTCTGCACTGCTCCCTATGCTCCCCATCGATCTCAGGAGGAAGGGGTTAGAGAATTTGTTGTTGCGTAGGATTAGTAATATTAGGGTCTCTGGGTAAAACGTGAGATCCACTCATGGGTAGTAGCATAGGCTCTCTCATGCTCAGGTCATCAGGCCCTAACACACGAGCAGCGTCTTCGCGGGATCCTAAAGATCCAAAAGTTAACTGATCAAGATTCTGAGGTCGCTCAAGCGGCCTTCTCTCATGAGGACGTCCCTCATTTGAAGAAGATGAATAATCTGCAGCAAGGCGGCGTGTTTTGGAAGGTGCCTTTTGCCTCCGGAGCTCCTTGAGTTCCTTACTCATGGTGATCATGCTCTCTTGCATGCGAAGACTGTCACGCTTATGGGCTTCCAATGCCTCCTTAGTACTCTGGAGCATGTCAAGGAAGCGTGAAAAATCTCCTTGTGTGACGGGTGCAGATGGGTCAGGCTGATTATTAGTCGTAGCGGCTGGAGTCAGAGCATTGGTAGGAGCTCTAGTAGAAGTTCCAGCTTTCACTCTGGTTCGGATTGTATCAGGGTAAAGTAGTAGGACTGGAACGGTTCGGATTGGGGTAGCGAGTGACCTCAATGTAATCTGAGTCACCTGGTCGGCTCGGACCCTCCTGACCGGAGCGGCCTGCTCGAGAGTCTTGCTCACGCAACCCCGTCAATACCATGGCTTGTTGATCCTCTCTAGCATCGTTCCCCCTAGCGTCTTGCACTTATTTTCCTTTCGTTTTGGCCATAATGTTCAATTCTTCAATAATTAGCCAATAAGTACTTAAAGATGTCGAAAACAAAGGATTAACTTCTTTGAACTTGAAGGTCCAAATAGTAGAATGATAATTCCAAAAAGCGGATAATTAAAAAATTCTCAGTGAAAGCACCAAAATGTTAGATCCAAAATTGGCTCTAACACCCAAACTAGCAATGATTCTACTGAAATGAAATCAAAAACGACGAAAACAGACAATTTATAGTGGTTCGGCGTTAAATATCATACGTCCACTTTCTACTCGTTTGATTGATGATTTGAATGCAAGTACAACAGTAATTCTCACTCAATTTTCACTCATACATGGTATTGATTCACTCAATCTCCTTCGCGACGTGCTTCAAAGGGTGATTGTAATCCAAATAAGTTGATGGAATTCGGATAGTAATGGAGTTTGAGTTCTGAAAATGCTCAAATATCCTTCCAAATTCCTCTTGATGGTGTATTTATAGGTGAGAAATGCTCCTGGTATGGATTCGGTTCGGATCCACGTGGCATCCATCCCATTATTATCGGGTTCGGATGAAATATGGTGGTAACAACACATCAGGTTAATGGCGAACATGGGGAGAACATGGGTATAACCGCTCCGGGTCTTAGGGGAACACAGGCTATAACCGCTGCTACTTCAATTGTTTGGGTTCGGATCGGAAGCACTACAAATTAGAGGAACGGGTCGGATTTACCCGAACCGATCCAATTTGGCTTGCGCTCCTTCCTTCTCTGCTCTACGTTGTTCTGCCTTGACCAAGGAAATCCGATCCGATCCGATTTGACTAAAAAACATGCTTCATTCTTTTGATCTTTTAATCTTTGTGTAGCCTAGTTCACAAAGTAGACTAACACCCTAGCTTAATAACTAGAGTATTTTGTGAATGTCAATTAGTGATTTTCTGGCAGAACTGATGATAGGACATTCAAAGTGAATGGTGGCCAGATGTTCTGAAAAGAAAAGTTAAACCTCAAGCCTCATCAACTGGGAAATGGTATAAAATCGGGTAGGTCGCATGGCTAAGTGGGTCGCACCCAATTAGGGTTTATTGTTACCATCTAGAGAATATTCATATTTGTTACTCTTTTCATTTTTGTATCTCCCAGGAACTACGGTGGTTGCGATGAAAAGCCATAAGGTGACAATACATTCGGTACTCTCAAACGAAATGAGGAGTCGGTCATGTTTAGCCTGGGTTGCAAGATGTTCTTGTTGAACCCGGTGTATTCCTCTCTTGAGATACACTAACGGAAGGTGGTTGCCCATATCTTGCCATGGAAAATCCATTCTCCAATAAGAGTCTGCGGTTGTGATTGTATACTATGTATATAAAGCGTGAGATGCAAGCGTTCTGCTAGATTGATATTTATTTGTATTTAGACATTATTATAATATCAGAAGAGATATGATTTCCAAAATGTTTGGGTTATCATAAGGTAAAAACTGTCTGTTTTTATGTGTGGATTGGTCTTACAATTATCCTCCTTTCGAAAAGATTTGGACGTTGAAATCAAGTTGGATGATACCTTTAAACTTAGTTTGTTTTCTCACTCTAGTTCACTAGACTGATCCAACGTTTGTAATGCTCGGGTTATACCGGGTTTAATTGGTTCAGATTATTGGATACTACGAAGTTCAGAAGACGTGTTGGAAGAGTTCAGACGTAATAGTATTTATTCTGCTATGTGTTGTATATGAGGACAAATTATCGTAACTGTCCAGATATATTGATGTACTCTGACGATTGTAAGTTTTTATTCTAATCTCTCAATAAATATTTATTGCTATATTATATTTTGTTCCGCTGTGATGTGAGACTCTATGTTGTGTTGGTTCTTCTTCTTCTTCTATTCTAATAATTCTTTCTTATCTCACCCGCCATTTTCTTTCACTAACTATCTGGTGTGTTCGATACTCGAGTTTGGCAAGTAATACAAGTTTATGTATTATTATTGGAATTCGAGCGTCGAATTCCTATGTCGAGTCGTTACAGTGGATCAGAGCTACTGGTTTAGTAATAAGCTTGGCTCTGTGGCGTAACCCGATAGAGTTGGGGTTAGTAATTCGTTAGATTGGGTTGTGTGTGTATATGAGAGTGCGTATTTGTAGATTTTATATACAAATGTTTTGTATTGTGTTATTTGATCGATTCGATTTTGAATTGTCAATTGGCACAATATTATTTTGTTAAGAGGGTAAATGAAATAATTTTACTCAAATTATATTTTTATATATAAAAGAAATAAATTTTCTAAATTATTGAGATATTGGTGTGCTTGGGTGATTTGATTGGAATTCAAATTGGATTCAGAATTTGGAATGGTTTAATATAACCTGAAGAGATTTCACATATGGATTCTGTGAATGAGAATTTCAATTTGAAACTGAAATGAATTAGAATCTAACTTAAAAGTAAGTTAAATAAAATTTTAAGAGAAGTTAGCTGATATTTGGAATAAAATCCGAATTGAGATTTTAAAATGGAAGAGAAATAATTGAAAGATCGACTAGTAATTGAATATGAAATGATACTTAACTTGGTTAAGTAAATATAAATAGCTAATAAAAGCTGAATAATTCATTAAGTTGATTGTTGATTTGTGTGTTAGATTGGTGGAATATAATTCATCTATGGGTTACTATAAAAGGATGAATGAATTGGGAATAAATTCCATTATAACTAAAGTGGAATGCAATTGCATATGAATTGGAATTAATGGTTTAGCCAAGTATTTGCAAATAAATGATGCTTCATGTTAGATTTTGGGGATTAATGAAGTAATACTTGTTGATTAATGAAGTGTTATTTAATATTTCATGAAATCGTTACTCATATGTCAAATCGAGTTAAGTACAAGTGTCAGAAGGTTAGAGGATCGATTTTAGTTGTGTAGATCGAAATAAATTGAGAAATTATGCTCAATAACGCTCATAAAAGGTACGCCTGTGCAAAAATATAAATTTTTGATTTTGATTTTTCGGCTGTGTGGATCGATGTATATATATTATCTGTTCCTACGATGTCGCAAATGTCACTCCGTACACGGGAGACTCTACCGAATTTTTTCAGGAATTGAACGTGTTAGAAAATTGTCAATATTTTTGAAATATTTATTTATAATAACAAATTGGTTTTCGATTTAAAATAAATTGGATTTTAAAGTGGATGGGTTAGTAACATTTTTCCTACCTTAGTAATTTCGGGGACGAAATTCTTTCAAGGGGGAAGAATGTAATGTCCCGTATTTTTAGTGGTTAGATATTTAAAATACTTTATTATTTTAAGTATTTTATTTGGCATACTAGTGGATTTAAAATATATAATTCGGTTATATAATGAAGTTTAAATGTAAAATTATATATAAATATAAATCGAGCTTGTAACGGCGCGGTAGTTCGTAATATTGAGTTTTGAACTTCAATTGAATATACAGGATCCGATCTAAGTCGAAATTCCATGAAAAAAGAAACGTTTGAATCTAATTGATAATAATTTTCTAATGAAAGAGAAAAATGGAGATTTCATATTATAGATTGTTAGTTATGTCAAGTTTAAATTTTTAAATAGTCGCTATGGAACTATTTATAAATTATAGCGATTAATTTAATAATTTAATTCGATTTAAAATGGTTTTTGCACGTAACTTGAGATAATGATCTAATTAAGATACAAAACGAATTCCGTTGAATTCGTATTGACGTTTAGAGTTAGGATAGATATATTGTTTGTTATTTATGGAGAACTGAGTATTTTGTTGTCCAAAATAGCAATGTTTTACGCGTAAAATAGAATAACCGATATGCAAAAAATCTCCTTTTTCAACAAAACTAATTTTATTGAATCCGTAATGATTAATTTTAGTAGTGTTTCAAGTTTCAAGTTATTGGGAGTTAGTTTGTGATCATAGAAAATTTAAACGCATGTTTTTCACCTGTGATTTATAAAAGACTTTTTACAAACAATGCTGTGACCGGAATATTTTTTATGTTAAGATTACAATTTTTAGCGAAAATGGAGATTGTATTTAGCGGTTTTATCACGTTACTTCATCGCGAAGTTTCAATTTATTAATAATAATATTTTATTCATCCTATTAAACTACAAATATAACACTAAAAGCGGTCAAACCCTAATATATATTTCTCTAGTCAATTTTTTCTGCCGTATCTCCATTGCGATGAACGAACATTATCTTCCAACCTTTCTCTTCTTCAATCTCAAAATCCACAAACAAATTCAATAAAGCTCCAACTAGGAACTTGTCCAACTTGCCGAGTTCGAGGTATTAACCAGAGATGATCATAAATGGGTGGTCGAGGCGGTCTTAAAGTCAGCTGAAAGGACGAACGGCCTGAAACATGGCGAGGGGGTCATTGCGTGGAGGTGAGTGGAGTTGCAGCATTGGATCGGTCTCTGGCATGCGAGATTTGGCGCAGCATGGTGAAGTAGGTTGACTGAGTGCATGGGATGATATGAAGCAGTGTTGTGTTGAAGGTTTGTTTGAAGTAACGTGTACGGAGGTAAAGTCGGACTGGGTTTAACTTGAAACAAATGGAAGAAGTCCTGAACAAGAGAGTAGCATGGCATGGTTTGGGTTCTGAAGCAACGAATTGGATACGTGAAGATGGAAAGTGTAGTATCGACTAGTGCAGAAGAGGACGAACGAAGGGGCAAAAACAAGGTCAGGTTGATTCACCGAATCTATATTCAAAGAATTTAAAAGGGCGGCTCCATGGTTTTGTTTCCTGATCGATGATTGGAATTTGCACGAAGCAAAGATGAAGTTAATTTTATCGGCTTGGTTATACAACGAAGTAATTAAAGTTAATGGTTTTAAGTTTAGGGGTTAATTTGTTTTAAATTCAAATCATTCATACTGAAATTTTAACTAACTTCCGGGACAGGTTGTAACAACCCGAAAATCTGGGCCAGTTTAAAAATTTTATTTTTGGCAATTTTAGCGAATTTTGATTATTTAAAATGAATTATTTTAAATAATATCGACGAGAAAAATGTTTTGAATAGAATTCGACGTATATATTATACGCGTCGTCATTAGAATATAAATAATTATATATAATTATAAATAGAATTGAAAATGGCGCGGTAGTTCGATAATTCGATTTCAAACTTCAATTGAACATACCGGGTGCAAAACAATCCGGATTTTAGTGAAACCAAAAACATTAGGATCTAATTGATAATATCTTTCCAACGAATCCGAAAAATCAAAATTTCATAGCGGGAATCAAAAGATATGTCCAGTTGAAGATTCTGAATAGTCGCTATAGAATTCAGGCCCTTAAAAATGGAAATTTTGCAAACGACCTCGGATTTCGACGAAACCACTTTTATTGGATTCGCGATGTTAAGTTATTGCTAGGTTTCAAATTTCATAATTTTTCGATTCAATATGTGAGCGTGGCAAAGGAAAACGCGATTGACCAGTTTTAGTTGATTTTAATCGACTGGAAATTGGCCATTTTTCAAACGGTCTCAGAATTCGGCGAAACTAGTTTTGTTAGGACTGTATCGTCAATACGAAGCTAGAAAATATTTTTCTAGAATTTTTCTAGTTAGTATGTGACCCCGGTAAATTGAAATGCGCGTTCAAAGTCAATATATAGAGTTATAGGTTGATTTTAATGGAAACTGATTGTAACAGCCGAATCAACCTACGATACATATCCCATTGTGTTCGGAATGGGAGTCAAACGCTATGGACGACAGGCGGTGGGCTTCGTTTAGAGGTCGAAAATAAAAGTTGCTTTTTGGTTTAAAATAAAATAATTAAATAATAAAGTTAAAATTTCTTTCTCCCCTTAACTCAGTCAAACTGCCCCCCCCCCCCCCCCCGTTCATTTCTTTCCCGAATCAAATCTGAATAAATCAAAAGAAAAAAAGAAGAAAAAAAACGATGGACCCATCGTCGATCCGCCGCCTGCTTCGTCCACCGCCGCCCTCGTCTCACGCCTCCTCCCCTTCTTCTTCTCCGACGATCGCGCCCCCCATCAGCGACGCCACTGTGTCGAACGACAGCCACGCCGAGACCCCGACACCGCATCCCCAGCCTCCGCCTTCTCCTCAGGCACCCCCTCCGACGATCCCTTTTTCTCCCCCTTCGCTCGTTTTCCGTGAGACCCCTGAACAACCCCCCTCCCCCCCATCGAAGAAGACCGTAGCCGCCTTGGCCAGGTTCCCACCGCCGACAGCACCCTCCACTGACCGCCACTGGCCACTGTGAGGTCCCATCCATCCAAGAACCGATTTTGACAGAAGAATGTAAGTTTTATAATTTCTTTATTTATTTACTTGTTTTAGAAAACTGATATTTTTGTGTGTATATTTACAACATAGAAAAACTGAAAAGAAATGATTTTTGGTTCATGAAATGATTTTTATGAAATTGAACTTAGGAAAATATGGTTTTCATAACGCAAGTGAGTTTTCTGATTTTAGCGTTTTAAAAATAGAGTTTTTATTTAGTTGGATAAATGAAAAAGAACTGATTTTTAGCAAAGTAAAAATTTGATTTTTATATATTGAATAGCATAGTAAAAATTCGATTTTTATATAATGAATAGCATAGTAAAAATTCGATTTTTATATATTGAATAGCGAAGTAAAAATTCGATTTTTATATATTGAATAGCGAAGTAAAAATTCGATTTTTATATATTGAATAGCGAAGTAAAAATGTGATTTTTATATATTGAACATCGAAGTAAAAATGTGATTTTTATATATTGAACATCGAAGTAAAAATGTGATTTTTATATATTGAACATCGAAGTAAAAATGTGATTTTTAAATATTGAACATCGAAGTAAAAATATGATTTTTATATATTGAACATCGAAGTAAAAATGTGATTTTTAAATAAAAATGTGATTTTTATATATTGAACATCGAAGTAAAAATGTGATTTTTATATATTGAACATCGAAGTAAAAATGTGATTTTTATATATTGAACATCGAAGTAAAAATGTGATTTTTATATATTGAACATCGAAGTAAAAATGTGATTTTTATATATTGAACATCGAAGTAAAAATGTGATTTTTATATATTGAATAGCGAAGTAAAAATTCGATTTTTATATATGTAGTGGCTACGGGCAACGAAGATGACGAAGATGCGATAACGATGAAGATTTCTATCAAAGAAGAGTCAAGATGATTGGATAGCTATTTGTGAGAATTTCTCACCTTTCAATTTCTTTTTCTAGTTATATATATATATATATACTAGGATGCAGACGGTGCTTAGTAGCACCCGACACAATCGTCCACAGACCATGGACTTGTTTGTTTGATTGCAAAAATTAGTTAGATTATTTGATTGGATTGAATTGTTTGGTGAAATGAAATTGATTTGATTGATGTGTGAATGGCGTGGGCCTTCACTAGACCGGGGATAAGGCTAGGCCTTATCCCGTTTCTAGTATCGTGTCGTTATGCCGCCGAAATTTTCTAAAAATAAGTTAGAAAAATAAAGATAACATTTTATTTAATAAATGAACCGAATAGAATATTCATAGGTTGAATAAAATAGTTTGATCGTTAAAAATATAATTTTAACGTGAATGTGAATAAATAAATATTCATTTACAAACCGGACGGTTTGTTTATGTACACCTATTTGAAGGACATTGATTGGGACGATAAATTTTACACATCGCCCAACTGCACAAATAAAAATCTGTGTTGGATTGCTTGAAACCCCACACGGGTATTGGGATGATATTTGACGTACACTAATCCCGATTGTATAGTTGTATGTCGATCGATTGATTGACAGATTGTTATAAGCGTTGAATATTTATATTTGATGCTTATACAGTGTAGAATGCACTTTGGATGATGGTTGATTATTCATCGTTGTTATTGTATACATGTATTGTAGAAAATCCATATAATTAACATTATATGGTAATTGATTGGGCCTCATTCCAGTTTTAAAAATAGAAATATTTGAAAAAGAAATATTTGAAAATAGGAATATATGAAGCCGTATTGATTAGATTGACGCCATTTTGACGTGAACGATATTTATATCGATTTTATTCATTTTATAATGAATATCGAAAGTGATTTCAAAATCTGATATTTTGAAAAGGAAATTGAATATAAATGAATTCGAATTGAAATGGAATAGAAACGAATTCGAATTGAAATTGAACAGAAATGAATTCGAATTTAAATTGAATATAACTGAATTCGAATTGAAATGGAATAGAAACGAATTCGAATTGAAATTGAACAGAAACGAATTCGAATTTAAATTGAATATAAATGAATTCGAATTGAAAATTGAATTGAATTGAAACGAACTGAAATTGAATTAGAAATCAATTTGAATTGAAATCAATTTGAATTGAAATCAATTTGAAATGAATTTAAAATGAATTTAAATTGGAATATTCAATTTTGATTTGAAATTGAATATGAAGTTGAAACCGTTTTGAAAATGAATTTAAAACGATTTATAAAGCACGTTTTGAATTGAAATCGACGAAGTATATATTATATATATTATATATATAATATAATGGCCTGAATAGAACGCACCGCGCCGCGGTAGTTCGCGAATTTCGACCATTGACTTCGAACGGATATTACGGGAGATCCGACCGTCGGATTGTCCTAAAATCGGAACTGTTGGGTTCGTATCGAAAAGAGCTTTCTAACGAATATTAGAAATTAGAAATCTAACGGTTGGATTTGGAATTATGTCCAAATCAAATTCGAAAAAGGTCGCTGTAAGTGCAGTTCGATGACCATTGTTGGAAATCGACTATACGGGCCTTGATAAAATTATTAAAAATAGTAATAATTTGTGTAAAATCATAAGAAATGATTTAGAAAGAATTGGGATGAAAAACTCCATATTTGAAAAGATAAAAATAGATTTTTATCGAAATGAACTAGTTTTGAACTAGAATTATAATTCTATTTATTTTTAAATGAATAAATTGAATTTGAAATGGTTTTGAAAATAACCAGAATTTCCAATGATTGCATTGGAATGGTTTTGAATCGAAATTGTCTTCGGAATATTTCGATGTTGGATTTCGTGATTATACAGATGTTATGGAAATTTGAAAGATATAGATATATATATATCGTTATTTCCAATACGATTTTTGTTGGTCGTAGAATTTGATATTGAATATAAGCCGGGATATTTTCCATTCAGAGCCTTGTATTTAATATCAAATGTGATTTGGGTTTGTCGTGAATGGTGTCTTGACTAACACTGTTCTTGAACCCAGTTGAGAAAAGATTAAATCTTTTTATTTAGATTTAATAAAGTGTAACCAATTAAATAATATTTAATTGGAATTGAATTGATATTGATTTTTGGGTTTATCGTGGACAGTGTTTTAAATAACACTCGGTCTTTAACCCGATAATTAATGGAATGTGATTTTGGGTTTATCGTGAATCGTGTTTTAAATAACACTGATTCTTTAACCCAGTCACAGATTAAAACTAAGTGGAGTTTTAATGAATCTTTAATTAGATTGAAATAATCGAGAATGGAGTATCACCAGTTTTACTCCAGGCGATAGTTAAATCTTTAATTAGATTTAAACGTGAAACGATAATTGAATTTACCGATAACACCGTGGTGTTAGATATGAAGTATAACCAGTTTTACTTCATGGGATGAATAGGTTGGGATTGGGAAATTAAAACAAATGATTACTTCGGTAAGGTTCGCTAATCCCGACTAGTTTGAATTGATATTCAAAAATAGATTAAATAATAAATTCAAGAAATTTATCTTGGATAAAATTAATGGGAACCTTTCCCTATGAATGTGAAATTTAGAAACTAACTGTCGGTTAGCTAAGCAGAATGGTTTTCTGGATATTGATCTGATGTTGGTTTCGGCCTTCGGGGTTAATATTTGGGGAATTATTCTCTTGATTAATTTACGGTTAGTGACTGATGAATTGGAATGAGGCGTATGTTGTGTTTGTGTAACACTTATTTAAAATATACGTGAGTTATTCGGAAAGACAGGGTTTATCCCATTCTGAATAACTGATACGACGATAAGTCGAAGATGAAGACGGTGGTTGAAGACCGGAAGTCTTCACGTCGTTTGGGTGATTACTGATGATCTTGATTGGGCTGTACACCCAAGAAGATGGAAACAGTTGGTGATCGTCCAGACGTATTTGGAGATCGATGGATATGCGGGGTACTTGGTGCCTCCGGTTCCGTTCAGACCCAGAACGGACTTGTAAATGGACTGTGTGTCTGACATTGGATTTTAGTCTGTGTGATTGACCTCTATTAAATATATATCTGTTTGGCGGCAGAGAATTTATTCTCTTGCTTAACGCCCTTCTCTGAGACGTACGAGCTCAGGGGTTATATATTGATGGATATCAATTGCATGGAGTGAATTGCCTGTGTGGCATGCCTAAGTGGCAATTGATCGAGGCTTCTGTTGAAAAGCAAAGTCTTGTGGTGATGATCAAAGCACGGCCATTGTGGCGTAGCTTTGTGTAACGTTTACTTCGCGAGTTTCGCACCCCGGTTGTGAACCAAAAACGGGAGAGGACCTCAGGGAGGGCATGCGTTTCCTTCTAGCTAGGGTGGTGTCAGTGACCTACCAGCCCTGACATTTATATACTTTTCACCTGTGTGGTTGTTGCTGTTGCGAGGCGCCTCGGTTTGATTGGACGATCCGGGTCCGATGGAGTCATTTGTTGGCTCATTTACGCCCCAAAGGGCGGGGAAACGTAGTGTTCAGGCATTTTAATCCACATCGGTGGACCGGCCCTGTCGCTCCAAGGCTTGACTGAGTACTTGCCTGAGACATGGGCTAGATTGTCTCGAATCGGTAGAGGACGATCCCTGGCCTCGGTTCATAGATGGAAATCCAATTTCCAAATATGTAACTTTGCGGTTTTATTTGTAAACCTATATATGGCGACATAGTGGCATGGGACGCTCATGTCGCCTATGATTGATACTTATGATTTGAAGTTGTTTTATACACTATGCACTTACAATAGTATCAAATGGTTTATTTTAAACATATCAAGCATTCTTGGCTATTATAAGGTAAAAACCCTATCCCCCGGCTTGCGTTGCATTGTGTGATAGGACCTGGGTCTTATAATAGCTTCATTTTTCTTTATTTAGCATTGCGCTGTTTGTTTTATGCACTGGTGTTCTTGGGAGGAAACCCATTCCGTGTTATACGGCGTGGTCCCTTGATTTACCTAACTTTAAAAATAAAGATTAACTGTTTTAGTTCTCACACCAGTCACATGACTGACCTGGAGTTTATTGTTTTAACCTAAACTCTGGGTGCCCTTATTTTGACAAGGGCAGCTAGTAGTTTTGGTTTTGCAGATTTATATTCACAGGATCCTGGTTTACAGCTGGAACGATATCCAGAAAGCTTTGTATCCGTATATCTTCTTCTAGTTGTGTATTGTATTATTTTCCGCTGCTATGTATTTAAATGTAATTTAAATCTCTGATATTTCTGTGTAATACTCATTTATACTCTGTATATTCTTGTAATCTGATGCATTGTTGTAATATACAATGAAATGTTCTTCCGTATGCGTTCTGTTTTGTCATGTTCTCAAACGATAGGGCATTTCGAATGGTCTGGGTCGGTTTAGCGACTGGTTCGGATCGAGCGAAATTCCTTTTCGTCACACTTGGTATCAGAGCTTTGGTTTACAAAGCTCAGAGAACAAGACACATTAGAACCATACGAAAGGATTCATCAGATATTGGATTAGTAATATCCAATGGAATGACTCGTTAGAGATAGGATCAGTAGTGTCCTAGAACGAGTGTGAAGGGTATACTTTTCAAATGAAAACAATTCTGTTTTGAAATTTAAATCGTTTTACACGTATTTGAATAATTTATTTATATTGATTTTGGACAATTCAGTATATAAAGAATTTGCATATACGCCTTGCAAACGTATATTCAAAATTTTAATATATTGGATAGATATAGCATCACACTTTAGTCGCCCGGAGATGATATTGATGATAGCGATCGCATCATCAACATTTATGTTCGAGTTTCGAAGGTGGGATTTCTATATATTTCCATTAGACTGGTGTGAGAACCAAAACTAGATAGTGCTTATTGTTGTGATTTGGCATCAAAAATGTGATTTTTGACTATATATCAAAGTTATGAATTTGAAAAGCTAATCAACTAATTGATTGATGGTTGTATTGTTTGATTATTGTTTGAATAATTAAAATTCAAACCATTTAGTTCATTTGAATCAAATATTGAATTATATTGAGATTTGGTCGCATTTGCTTGCATATACATGTACTTACATTGAACAGGTCATAGCAAGGAGGCTAGAGCAGAGAATAAAATTTGTTTGCCCGACAACTAGGTACATGTTTACTACATAATTTACTGTTTTGTTTGGGTGATGATGATTTTATGAGCCTATTGGCTAGCCGCTTGGCTTTTTCTTTTTCTTTTTGAGATCAGAAGGCCTATATGGCAATTTCGGGATTTTCCCGTGGCTCCCGGTGCAGGGGAGGTTATGGCGAAATTTTTCGAAAATTTAGGGTGTTAGCCAAATTTTTGAAAATTTGAAAATTCTCAGAAACTGAAAAGTTAGAGAATGGAAGCCAGATCGAGCGTGGAGCTGATTAAGAAAACCACTTTCGACTTTGTTCCTTTTCGGGGACGAAAAGTTTTAAGTGGGGGAGATTGTAACAACCCAAAAATCTGGGCCAGTTTAAATTTTTTATTTTTGGCAATTTTAGCGAATTTTGATTATTTAAAATGAATTATTTTAAATAATATCGACGAGAAAAATGTTTTGAATAGAATTCGACGTATATATTATACGCGTCGTCGTTAGAATATAAATAATTATATATAATTATAAATAGAATTGAAAATGGCGCGGTAGTTCGATAATTCGATTTCAAACTTCAATTGAACATACCGGGTGCAAAACAATCCGGATTTTAGTGAAACCAAAAACATTAGGATCTAATTGATAATATCTTTCCAACGAATCTGAAGAATCAAAATTTCATAGCGGGAATCAAAAGATATGTCCAGTTGAAGATTCTGAATAGTCGCTATAGAATTCAGGCCCTTAAAAATGGAAATTTTGTAAACGACCTCGGATTTCGACGAAACCACTTTTATTGGATTCGCGATGTCAAGTTATTGCTAGGTTTCAAATTTCATAATTTTTCGATTCAATATGTGAGTGTGGCAAAGGAAAACGCGATTGACCAGTTTCAGTTGATTTTAATCGACTGGAAATTGGCCATTTTTCAAACGGTCTCAGAATTCGGCGAAACTAGTTTTGTTAGGACCGTATCGTCAATACGAAGCTAGAAAATATTTTTCTAGAAATTTTCTAGTTAGTATGTGACCCCGGTAAATTGAAATGCGCGTTCAAAGTCAATATATAGAGTTATAGGTTGATTTTAATGGAAACTGATTGTAACAGCCGAATCAACCTACGATACATATCCCATTGTGTTCGGAATGGGGGTAGAACGCTATGGACGACAGGCGGTGGACTTCGTTTAGAGGTCAAAAATAAAAGTTGCTTTTTGGTTTAAAATAAAATAATTAAATAATAAAGTTAAACTTTCTTTCTCCCCTTAACTCAGTCAAACTGCCCCCCCCCCCCGTTCATTTCTTTCCCGAATCAAATCTGAATAAATCAAAAGAAAAAAAGAAAAAAGAAAAACGATGGACCCATCGTCGATCCGCCGCCTGCTTCGTCCACCGCCGCCCTCGTCTCGCGCCTCCTCCCTTTCTTCTTCTCCGACGATCGCGCCCCACATCAGCGACGCCACTGCGTCGAACGACAGCCACGCCGAGACCCCGGCACCGCATCCCCAGCCTCCGCCTTCTCCTCAGGCACCCCCTCTGACGATCCCTTTTTCTCCCCCTTCGCTCGTTTTCCGCGAGACCCCTGAACCACCCCCCCCATCGAAGAAGACCGTAGCCGCCTTGGCCAGGTTCCCACCGCCGGCAGCACCCTCCACTGACCGCCACTGGCCACTGTGAGGTCCCATCCATCCAAGAACTGATTTTGACAGGAGAATGTAAGTTTTATAATTTCTTTATTTATTTACTTGTTTTAGAAAACTGATTTTTTTTGTGTATATTTACAACATAGAAAAACTGAAAAGAAATGATTTTTGGTTCATGAAATGATTTTTATGAAAGTAAACTTAGGAAAATATGGTTTTCATAACGCAAGTGAGTTTTCTGATTTTAGCGTTTTAAAAATAGAGTTTTAATTTAGTTGGATAAATGAAAAAGAATTGATTTTTAGCAAAGTAAAAATTCGATTTTTATATATTGAATAGCATAGTAAAAATTCGATTTTTATATATTGAATAGCATAGTAAAAATTCGATTTTTATATATTGAATAGCGAAGTAAAAATTCGATTTTTATATATTGAATAGCGAAGTAAAAATTCGATTTTTATATATTGAATAGCGAAGTAAAAATTCGATTTTTATATATTGAACATCGAAGTAAAAATGTGATTTTTATATATTGAACATCGAAGTAAAAATGTGATTTTTATATATTGAACATCGAAGTAAAAATGTGATTTTTAAATATTGAACATCGAAGTAAAAATATGATTTTTATATATTGAACATCGAAGTAAAAATGTGATTTTTAAATATTGAACATCGAAGTAAAAATGTGATTTTTTATATATTGAACATCGAAGTAAAAATGTGATTTTTATATATTGAACATCGAAGTAAAAATGTGATTTTTATATATTGAACATCGAAGTAAAAATGTGATTTTTATATATTGAACATCGAAGTAAAAAATGTGATTTTTATATATTGAACATCGAACTAAAATGTGATTTTTATATATTGAACATCGAAGTAAAAATGTGATTTTTATATATTGAACATCGAAGTAAAAATATGATTTTTATATATTGAATAGCGAAGTAAAAAATTCGATTTTTATATATGTAGTGGCTACGGGCAACGAAGATGACGAAGATGCGATAACGATGAAGATTTCTATCAAAGAAGAGTCAAGATGATTGGATAGCTATTTGTGAGAATTTCTCACCTTTCAATTTCTTTTTCTAGTTATATATATATATATATACTAGGATGCAGACGGTGCTTAGTAGCACCCGACACAATCATCCACAGACCATGGACTTGTTTGTTTGATTGCAAAAATTAGTTAGATTATTTGATTGGATTGAATTGTTTGGTGAAATGAAATTGATTTGATTGATGTGTGGGCCTTCACTAGACCGGGGATAAGGCTAGACCTCGTCCCGTTTCTAGTATCGTGCTGTTATGCCGCCGAAATTTTCTAAAAATAAGTTAGAAAAATAAAGATAACATTTTATTTAATAAATGAACCAAATAGAATATTCATAGGTTGAATAAAATAGTTTGATCGTTAAAAATATAATTTTAACGTGAATGTGAATAAATAAATATTCATTTACAAACCGGACAGTTTGTTTATGTACACCTATTTGAAGGACATTGATTGTGACGATAAATTTTACACATTGCCCAACTGCACAAATAAAAATCTGTGTTGGATTGCTTGAAACCCCACACGGGTATTGGGATGATATTTGATGTACACTAATCCCGATTGTTTAGTTGTATGTCGATCGATTGATTGACAAACTGTTATAAGCGTTGAATATTTATATTTGATGCTTATACAGTGTAGAATGCACTTTGGATGATGGTTGATTATTCATCGTTGTTATTGTATACATGTATTGTAGAAAATCCATATAATTAACATTATATGGTAATTGATTGGGCCTCATTCTAGTTTTAAAAATAGAAATATTTGAAAAAGAAATATTTGAAAATAGGAATATATGAAGCCGTATTGATTAGATTGACTCCATTTTGACGTGTACGATATTTATATCGATTTTATTCATTTTATAATGAATATCGAAAGTGATTTCAAAATCTGATATTTTGAAAAGGAAATTGAATATAAATGAATTCGAATTGAAATGGAATAGAAACGAATTCGAATTGAAATTGAACAGAAATGAATTCGAATTTAAATTGAATATAATTGAATTTGAATTGAAATGGAATAGAAACGAATTCGAATTGAAATTGAACAGAAACGAATTCGAATTTAAATTGAATATAAATGAATTCGAATTGAAAATTGAATTGAATTGAAACGAACTGAAATTGAATTAGAAATCAATTTGAATTGAAATGAATTTGAAATGAATTTAAAATGAATTTAAATTGGAATATTCAATTTTGATTTGAAATTGAATATGAAGTTGAAACTGTTTTGAAAATGAATTTAAAACGATTTATAAAGCACGTTTTGAATTGAAATCGACGAAGTATATATTATATATATTATATATATAATATAATGGCCTGAATAGAACCCACCGCGCCGCGGTAGTTCGCGAATTTCGACCATTGACTTCGAACGGATATTACAGGAGATCCGACCGTCGGATTGTCCTAAAATCGGAACCGTTGGGTTCGTATCGAAAAGAGCTTTCTAACGAATATTAGAAATTAGAAATCTAACGGTTGGATTTGGAATTATGTCCAAATCAAATTCGAAAAAGGTCGATGTAAGTGCAGTTCGATGACCATTGTTGGAAATCGACTGTACGGGCCTTGATAAAATTATTAAAAATAGTAATAATTTGTGTAAAATCATAAGAAATGATTTAGAAAGAATTGGCATGAAAAACTCCATATTTGAAAAGATAAAAATAGATTTTTATCGAAATGAACTAGTTTTGAACTAGAATTATAATTCTATTTAATTTTTAATAAATAAATTGAATTTGAAATGGTTTTGAAAATAATCAGAATTTCCAATGATTGCATTGGAATGGTTTTGAATCGAAATTGTCTTCGGAATATTTCGATGTTGAATTTCGTGATTATACAGATGTTGTTATGGAAATTTGTCAGATATAGATATATATATCGTTATTTCCAATACGATATTTGTTGGTCGTAGAATTTGATATTGAATATAAGCCGAGATATTTTCCATTCAGAGCCTTGTATTTAATATCAAATGTGATTTGGGTTTGTCGTGAATGGTGTCTTGACTAACAATGTTCTTGAACCCAGTTGAGAAAAGATTAAATCTTTTTATTTAGATTTAATAAAGTGTAACCAATTAAATAATATTTAATTGGAATTGAATTGATATTGATTTTTGGGTTTATCGTGGACAGTGTTTTAAATAACACTCGTTCTTTAACCCGATAATTAATGGAATGTGATTTTGGGTTTATCGTGAATCGTGTTTTAAATGACACTGATTCTTTAATCCAGTCACAGATTAAAACTAAGTGGAGTTTTAATGAATCTTTAATTAGATTGAAATAATCGAGAATGAAGTATCACCAGTTTTACTCCAGGCGATAGTTAAATCTTTAATTAGATTTGAACGTGAAACGATAATTGAATTTACCGATAACACCGTGGTGTTAGATATGAAGTATAACCAGTTTTACTTCATGGGATGAATAGGTTGGGATTGGGAAATTAAAACAAATGATTACTTCGGTAAGGTTCGCTAATCCCGACTAGTTTGAATTGATATTCAAAAATAGATTAAAGAATAAATTCATGAAATTTATCTTGGATAAAATTAATGGGAACCTTTCCCTATGAATGTGAAATTTAGGAACTAACTGTCGGTTAGCTAAGCAGAATGGTTTTCTGGATATTGATCTGATGTTGGTTTCGGCCTTCGGGGTTAATATTTGGGGAATTATTCTCTTGATTAATTTACGGTTAGTGACTGATGAATTGGAATGAGGCGTATGTTGTGTTTGTGTAACACTTATTTAAAATATACGCGAGTTATTCGGAAAGACCGGGTTTATCCCATTCTGAATAACTGATACGACGATAAGTCGAAGATGAAGACGGTGGTTGAAGACCGGAAGTCTTCACGTCGTTTGGGTGATTACTGATGATCTTGATTGGGCTGTACACCCAAGAAGATGGAAACAGTTGGTGATCGTCCAGACGTATTTGGAGATCGATGGATATGCGGGGTACTTGGTGCTTCCGGTTCCGTTCAGACCCGGAACGGACTTGTAAATGGACTGTGTGTCTGACATTGGATTTTAGTCTGTGTGATTGACCTCTATTAAATATATATCTGTTTGGCGGCAGAGAATTTATTCTCTTACTTAACGCCCTTCTCTGAGACGTACGAGCTCAGGGGTTATATATTGATGGATATCAATCGCATGGAGTGAATTGCCTATGTGGCATGCCTAAGTGGCAATTGATCGAGGCTTCTGTTGAAAAGCAAAGTCTTGTGGTGATGATCAAAGCACGGCCATTGTGGCGTAGCTTTGTGTAACGTTTACTTCGCGAGTTTCGCACCCCGGTTGTGAACCAAAAACGGGAGAGGACCTCAGGGAGGGCATGCGTTTCCTTCTAGCTAGGGTGGTGTCAGTGACCTACCAGCCCTGACATTTATATACTTTTCACCTGTGTGGTTGTTGCTGTTGCGAGGCGCCTCGGTTTGATTGGATGATCCGGGTCCGATGGAGTCATTCGTTGGCTCATTTATGCCCCAAAGGGCGGGGAAACGTAGTGTTCAGGCATTTTAATCCACATCGGTGGACCGGCCCTGTCGCTCCAAGGCTTGACTGAGTACTTGCCTGAGACATGGGCTAGATTGTCTCGAATCGGTAGAGGACGATCCCTGGCCTCGGTTCATAGATGGAAATCCAATTTCCAAATACGTAACTTTGCGGTTTTATTTGTAAACCTATATATGGCGACATAGTGGCATGGGACGCTCATGTCGCCTATGATTGATACTTATGATTTGAAGTTGTTTTATACACTATGCACTTACAATAGTATCAAATGATTTATTTTAAACGTATCAAGCATTCTTGGCTATTATAAGGTAAAAACCCTATCCCCCGGCTTGCGTTGCATTGTGTGATAGGACCTGGGTCTTACAATAGCTTCATTTTTCTTTATTTAGCATTGCGCTGTTTGTTTTATGCACTGGTGTTCTTGGGAGGAAACCCATTCCGTGTTATACGGCGTGGTCCCTTGATTTACCTAACTTTAAAAATAAAGATTAACTGTTTTAGTTCTCACACCAGTCACATGACTGACCTGGAGTTTATTGTTTTAACCTAAACTCTGGGTGCCCTTATTTTGACACGGGCAGCTAGTAGTTTTGGTTTTGCAGATTTATATTCACAGGATCCTGGTTTACAGCTGGAACGATATCCGGAAAGCTTTGTATCCGTATATCTTCTTCTAGTTGTGTATTGTATTATTTTTCGCTGCTATGTATTTAAATGTAATTTAAATCTCTGATATTTCTGTGTAATACTCATTTATACTCTGTATATTCTTGTAATCTGATGCATTGTTGTAATATACAATGAAATGTTCTTCCGTATGCGTTCTGTTTTGTCATGTTCTCAAACGATAGGGCGTTTCGAACGGTCTGGGTCGGTTTAACGACTGGTTCGGATCGAGCGAAATTCCTTTTCGTCACACAGGTTTTCGAAACAAAGATGCAACCCGTGGGATCAGTGTTGATGCAGGTTTCTGGAGACGGAGGGATGAAGCAGCGTTTTAACGTATTCGAGAAGGAACGGAAACAAAAGTAACCGACCAGTATTATAATTACAAGTAATTAAGTCAATTAAGTTAACAACCATTCATTTAGAAAATTTATTAATTATATAATTGTATTATATAAATTAAATCGTGAACGGACCTTTTCAGATCTTATCAGAATGGAGCGAAACGACCAATGCCGGAATCACCTTCTCGAACGCTATATTCTAGAACTAGATGGACAGATTCAGAGATACCTGGAATTTACAGTTAAATTAAATGACTATTTAATTCAACTGTACCTGAACAGTTTCAGAAATAAATGGAATCAAGGTGAGTTAAAATCACTCAGTCCTTCCCACTTATATTTTATATAGGTCGGGTTTTGATTTTGTGTGTTATGGTTACTAGTGGTTGACTGTGTGTTAAATATATATCATATATTGATTGAACCGACGAAATTAAACATTGTTTAATTTTAGTGAAAAACCAAATCGTTATTTTAACGATTGGACCCAATTGAGGTAACTTACCTTTTTGTCTACGTTTATAATATATAAACATGTTTAAATTAATTGTTTGAATTGTTTGTTAATATAAATTGGCTGATATTAAATAGTCGCTATTTACTATTTCAAAATTTATTAGTTTAAATTTGGTAATTCTTATCTAATAATTTTATTTGAGGTAACGTATTTGGAGGCAGGAAAACATGTTGGAGTGATCCAACTGGATTCCTCAAATTTATTATTTATTTTCATATTACCATTATATGCACTGTATGACCAGCCCGATTAAATGATTGATTTGTTTATGGACTGTTGAATCATAATTCAACATTTGTTGTGATATTAACCAATGGGCAGTGTTGGTTGAGTAATTGGCATTAGATGGCTTGATAATCAATCATTTCGGGAATGTTGATTTATCGTTAGGTGAATCGATAGAAATGAAGTTAAAAAAATTATTTTATAACTGAAGATAGATTTTGAAATCTATTTATTTGAATAGATTTTGAAATATATCGATTTGAATAGAAGTTTGGATTGAATAAAAGTTTATCAAAATGGAAATTGATATTTATATTTATTATTTAAGTTTATAAATAATTATATCAAAATGGAAATTGATATTTATATTTATTATTTAAGTTTATAAATAATTATTTAATGTTTTTATAAATCAAATTCTTATGTTAATAAGATTTATATGTAGTTGAGCAGAAATTAAAGTAACGGTTAAGAATTGGATTAATTGTTTTGAGAAATAATTAAATGTAATTATTTAAATCAATTATATTATTAATTAATTTAAAGGAGGAGTTAATTGAGATTGGTTAAAATAACTGTGTTTTGGGTTGACCAAGTCAACCACTTTAACTGGGACTAATTATTAAGCTAAGTTAGTTTATTGTCAATGAATATATTGAAATAGCTTAACGAATATTTGCTTTAAAATTTAATAAGAGTTTAATAAGGAATTTATTTATTATTTTAGTTAATTGAGAATTTAACTACTTTTATAGTAGTTAGTGATGAATTAAAATTATTAATTTAATTAAAAATAATTTAAGAAATATATTTTAAGTGAAATTCATTTAAGTAAGAAATCTTAGTTTTGAAATGGAATCGAATTGAATTATGAAAGGAGTGTTTAAACGGGTTTTATATTAAAAACGAGTTCTATAATTAAGTTATGAAAGAGATTTTAAGCAAACATAATAACTTAAATTAATTGTTTACTTAATATTCAAATTAAGTAAAAAGAAATCAAAATATAAAAGGGGTTTATATTAAAACCTGAAATTTTATAAACAAGATTTATAAAGAAGATGTGAATTCGAAGTGTTGATTTTGAATTGGTAATACTTAGTAATGAGATTAAGAAGGATAAATGGAATTAAAATGATATTTTCAAGTGGAAAATGGTTGAAGAAATTAGAAGTGGAATATAATGGGATGATAAGGAGTTAAGATAAGAAATTAACGAATTAGAACCTAATTGGAGATTGGTTGAGTTAAGTGATTTTCTGAGTATTAATCTGATGTTGATTTCGATCTTCGGGGTTGATACTTAGGGAATTATTCCCTTACTAATTTACGGCCAGGGACTAATGAATGTGGAAGTATAGAAGTGTGTGATTAAGTAATAGGAATGCTTCCTGCTATGAAGTAAAGGACTTAAGAATATATAATGAGATTTCCAAAGAAACAGAAATAAAAGGGCTCGAGAATATATAATGAGGTTTCCAAGGCAACGAGAAACAAAAGGAGTTTGCGTGAAAATATAACGATGTTTCAAGTGTAAAGGAAACGAGCGGTTGGGTTTTGAAATAGTTTTCTATAAGAATAAGAGTTGGTTATTGTTTTCAAATAATGAAATAAAAGGGATTTTTGTAACCTTATTTTGCGTAAAAATTGTTAAGGTGATTTCCCAATTAGATAACGAGTAATGATGTGGAAAGTGTTTGGAAAAAGGATAATGGAATAGGAAATTTGATATGAGTATAAAATACTTCCCCAAGTAATAAAATTAATTAGTTTTGTGAATAATCTTATATTAAAATAAAAAGTGAAATGCTATGGTGAAATATTGAATAGATTTTTAAGTTTTAAATTATCCATTTGTTTAACTATTTAATTAAAGAAGCCATGTGATGCTGAATACTGGACTAGTAAATTTATTTGTATTTTTATGATTGAATGGTTGTTTATTTGATAGTTAAATAACCAACTATCAAATCTAGCCTATACAATTGTTGGTACGGAAAGAACGGGATCGAAATTATATTCGAAAACCATTCCAACCAGTAAGTAAGCAAATAACTGGGGATCTTAGATGCTGATCGAGACGGAGAAATTGAAGACCGTGGATCTTCATAAAATAGTAGAATTACTTATATTCTCTGGTTAGCTCCCAGAGATAAAATGTGATTCTCTCATGGTTGAAATCTATGGATTGCAAGAACTACTCGCTACTGATCCATAGGGTGATACCTAGGATATGGTTGGAGGGTGCTTTCGGTTCATCCTGTTCTGGATGACTTGTATGGACGGATGTCTCACCAAATATTTCCAAAGGGATCACGTACGTTGATTTCTTCAAACGTACCATAGTACAGGGCGGAGAAAGGACTTTCTCGAGCCTAATAACTAGAGTATTTTTGTAGATGTCAATTAGCGATTTTCTGGCGGATCTGACGATGGGACATTCAAAGTGAATGGTGGCCAGATGTTATGAAAAAAGATTTAAACCTCAAGCCTCATCAATTAGGAAATCGTATAAAATCGGGTAGGTCTCTTGACTAAGTTTGTCGCACCATCCAGAGAATATTCATATTTGTTACTTCTTTTCATTTCTGTATCCCCCAAAACTGCGATGGTCGCGACAAAAAATCGAAAAGTGACAATACATTCAGTACTCTCAAGAGAAATGAGTGTCCAGTCATGTTTAGCCTGGGTTGCAGGATGTTCTTGTTGAACCCGGTGTATTCCTCTTTAGAGATACACTGTCGGAAGGTGGTTTCCCATACCTTGCCAAGGAAAATCCATTCTCCAATAAGAGCTCACGGTTGTGATTATATACTATGTTTGTAGAGCATGAGATGCAAGCGTTCTGCTAGACTGATATTTATATATATTTAGACATTATTATAATACCATAAGAGGTATGATTTTCAAAATGTGTGGGTTATCGTAAGGTAAAAACCGTCCGATTTTATGTATGGATTGGCCTTACGATTATCCTTTTGTTTCGAAAAGATTTTGGCATTAAAATCAAGTTGGATGATACCTTTAAACTTAGTGTGTTTTTCTCACTTTGGTTCACTAGACTGATCCGACATTTGTAATTCTCGGGTTATTCCAGGTTTTACAGGTTCAGATTATTGGATACTACGAAGTTCAGAAGATGTGCTGGAAGAGTTCAGATGTATTAGTATTTATTCCGTTGTTTGTTGTATATGAGGACAGATTATCATAGCTGTCCAGATATATTGATGTACTCTGATGATTGTAAGTTTTTATTCTAAGCTCTCAATAAAGATTTATTGCTATATTATATTTTGTTCCGCTGCGATGTAAGAGTCTATGTTGTGCTGGTTCTTCTTCTTCTTCTTATATTCTATTCTAATATTTCTTTATTTCTTATCTCACCCTCTATTTTCTTTCACTAACTATCTGGTGTGTTCGATACTAAAAGTTTGGCAAGTAATACAAGTTTATGTATTATTGTCAGAATTCGGGCGTCGAATTCCTTTGTCGGGTCGTTACATCATGTCATAAGTTGAATGCTATAACTCAAATATTTTATATACATGTTTATTCTCATTTCTTGCATTGCGTCTTTGCATTTTATTTCTCTTTAGTAGAACGTTAGTACATCTCAACTATATTTCAGACCATGTAGACTTCTGAATAACAAGCCAAAATAACATTTAGTCCAAGTAATAGCGCTTTCTCCGAAGGTTGTTATGGTAATGGCAGCCGTTACTATCGGTATTATTAGTCAGTGTAAAATATCTACAAATACTTTGCTATTAGCATTGCTAATAAGATCTTTTGCACGCTGACAACATGGTTACCATTATTAGTGATAAATTTACCAATAAATAAAAACAATAAAATTTATAACATTAAGATTTTTATAATGATAAACTACTGATTATATTGTTACCAACTAAAACCCCAGTAATGATTATATCAATATTTTGATTTTTTTAAGTTAATATAGAAAAAAATTTCTATTCATGATACATTATTTACAACGAAACGAAACAATAAATGAGCTTATACAAGCTCTAAAGTTAGAAAGGGTAGCACCATGAATAATACTAGAAATATCTTTTTAAATATCATGGGTTTTTCAAAATTGTCCATTGCTAAAATAAACTAAAGTAATTAGAAAAACAAAGTTAATATGAACAGGTAAATTGTCGTTACAACTGGTTTTGACATTTTTCTACCATTAAAGTTAGTATTACCATATCGATAGCACTAATACGTCGGTGTACTTTTATATTGGTCATCGTTTCTTTAGTAATGCTAAAAGTTCCAGATTCAGTTTAATATAATTTATACAGTCAATCTGTAATGAATGATGGTTTATGATGTACAAAGCTAATGTTTGGCTATGTATATTTTTATCTACATGTTCGGTAATGATTCCTTCAAAGCATGATTTCATTTATGTAGGTGTGATTTTGTTATTGACGGAGTTATCTTCTAAAGTTAAAACTGATGATGTTTTAGCTGGAATATAAATTGATCTGAAGCTATTAGAAAGTTCCTCATTACTAATAATCAGGGGGGATAAGTAATGTAAGGACTCCCTGGTGTTACAGCTATAGAGTGCTGCAGATGGTTAATGCTAATCTGATGACCGATGCCACTTTGCTAAAATGGAAAAGAAAGGAAACTGAAGAGCTTCGATCCAAGTTGCTGGTAGACACATTTACATCATTATTCCCACTAGGCGTTATTATCTTTGTGTTAGTTGAGCACACAAAGATTATGTGGTTTTTTTTATTAGAGTTCTCATTCGGAGCACCTAGAAGATGAAATTCTGAAGTTGCGGAACACACTATTATAGGCTAACTATACTATGTATTTTGGTTGGTTTCACTTGAATTGTAAGTCTTCAATTACATTGCACTTTCTGAAATTACAGATTGAGGCAAAAAAAAGAGGGGATAGCATTAGAGCTGGAAGAGGAGAAAAAAAATTACCTAAGAGGAGATTAGCAGCACAAGCAAAGAGAATTGCTGATCTAATTTCCTTGGTCCTATGCTCAATAAAGACCGATAAGAGAAGAAATACGAGTAAGATACTTTTTTTTGATGCCTTTATGAAGGTTCCTGCGTTGAACTACTAAAATAGCATAATAAGTTTGAAATTTTGACCAAGTTATGTGTTAATGTTACACCATAGACTCAAATTTTGACCAGGTTCCTGTGTTGAACTATTAAAATATATAGTGTAACATTAGCACAAAAATGGCCTATGTAGCATAACAAGTTTGAACTTTTACCGATCTTTATGAAGGTTCCTGAGCTATTAAAATAGCAGAAATACGACTTTAAATGTGCTGCTCCGGAACCCTACCAAATTATATATGCACTAGAAGTTGTCAACGAGGCAAAGAGTGTTTGAGATCCAATTCTTTGTCTGACATTCAGTTGATCGGAAATTGCTGGGTTTTCCATGGTTATGGATGGATTTTCTATTCAATGATGCTATGACAACCAATCATCGATCGGAATACATCAAAGTGTAGAAGACATGGTCAACATGAGGTCCACGATCTTTGACCATGCATTAGGTGCTAGGTCTCAACGAAGATAAAGCAGAAACACCCGTGTTAGGCTATCGACGGTGGAAAAGAAGGTCACATAGGGTGGTTTTGGCATTGTCAACAGCTCAATATGATGTGCAAGACTAGGCGAGAGGATGAGATATACAATAGAATTGATGTGCTCAAGAAAAGTTGTTCTAGCAAGAAGTTAGGTGCTTGAAACTGGTGAAAGCAAATCCCATCTTTCTATGTTAGATCTGCATGTGAAGACAGATTTGAATTGATCAAACAACAGTTGAAATATGTTTTCTTTATTGATTAGAATGAAATGACGTTGATGCAATTCTCTAAATGACACAAACTGGTGATACTGTCATATAGAAAGACATGCGGAAATTTGAAAAACAGGGAGTACAAAAGTTTTGGGATAGGCCCGTTAACTTGATGACCTGGACTGTTGTTTTAGAGAGGAAATGAAAGTCTTCATACAAACATTATTTCTTTACCCGTCTTAATTTAGAGTATTTTTCATGTATTAATACATTGTGATTTGAGGATTATACTACTCGTTAGATAATCTTCCTAAATTATGTTAAATATACACAGTCCGGCTTAATGATAATAGTCCACTTTATTGAGCTAGCTTAACAGGTCAATGAAGCTTTCAGAATTGTTTGGTTTGACATTGTTTGGTTGTTTCATTTGAATATTTTACAGTGCATGATGCATAGACAATGATTATAACACAACGTTTTAGTTAAAAATAATTTACCTATGAAATTAAAGATGAACCATGTTATACGTATTTTAGTGTATACATGCCATTAGCAAGTTCAGATTATGCCACAATCCATGCATGTAGCACGAGCGACGATTGATTTTAAATGTAAGCTAAATAGTTATTATTCTTACTGTATCAAAATGTTGGGAAACAATTATTAGTAATTATCATCATTTGTTTTATCCATTCAAAATTAGTGTAAATGCATGTAACGACCCGACGAAATTCGACGCCCTAATTCCAACAATAGTACATGAACTCGTATTACTTGCCATAACTCAAGTATCGAAAACAACAGATAATTAATAGAAAGAAATTAGAGGGTGAAATAAGAAAGGAAGAAATATTAGAATAGAAGAAAAAGAAGAAGAATAACAATATCAAAGTCTCACATCGCATCGAAACAAAATATAATATAGAAATAAACTATATTGAGAGATTTGAAATAAAACTTACAATCATCAGAGTACATCAATACATCTGAACAGTTATAATAATCTATCCTCATATACAACACACATCGAAACACACACTAGATATATATCACACGTTTGAACTCCTCAAGCACATCTTCTGAAATTCATAGCATCTTAACCTGAACCTATAAAACCAAGTCTAATCTGAGCATTACAAACGCTGGATCGGTATGGTGAACCAAAGTGAGAAACCCATTAAGTTTTATTAACAACATCCAACTTGATTTTAAAGTTAACGAATCTTTTCTGAAGAAGGGATAATCGTAAGACCGATCCACACATAAAAAAGGTGGTTTTAACCTTACGATAACTCGAAACATTTTGAAATCATATCTTATTCTGATATTATAATGGTGTCTAAATCAAATAAATAATCATCTAGCAGAACGCTTGCATCTCACGCTCCACATACATAATAGATAATAAAAAGCCGCCGGCGCTTGTTGGGGATTAGATTTCGATTATGATAAGGTATGGAACCACCTGCCGATAGTGTATCTCTAGAAGAGAATACACTGGGTTCAACGAGAACATCTTGCAAACCCGGTCACACGTGACCGACCACTCATTTCGCTTAGGTGTATCGAATGTATATCTCCAATGGTTGGGCTCAAACTACTATTTCTCGAAAGGGGACAGTATAGAAATAGATTAAAGAAGGAAATGAATTTTCTCTAGATATGTGATTATACACCCTACTTGGGAGCGGCCCACTTAGCCATGCTGCCTGCCCGATTTATGTCATTTCCCGGTTGAAGAGGCATGAGATTTAACACTACCTTTAGAACACCACATCACCATTCACTTTGAATGCTACATTATCAGATCCATCAAATCACTAATTGACGTCCATAAATATACTCTTGGTGTTTATGCTAAAAGAAGTTTCCTTCTCTCCAACCAAACTTGGTATATTTGTAAAAATCAAAATACGCGACTCTTAAGAAATACTCTGTCAGACATTCTTCCATACAAGTCAACCAGGAACAGGATGAACTGAAGGTACCCTCCTACCACCCACTAGTTATCACCCTATAGATCTACGGTCTTCGATTGCTCCATATCAATCAACATCTGATATCTTCCACATTTTCGTATTTGCTGGTCGGAGTGGTTTTCGAATATAGATTCGATCTGTGTCTTTGCATACCAACAATCAGATTGGCCATATTTGATAGTACGTTATTTAACAATCAAATAAACAACCATTCAAACATAAAACAAAAATAGATTTACTGGTTTAGTACTCGACATCATTTGGCTTGTTTAATTAAAAATAATTTAATAAACGGTTAATTTAAATATTTTAATATTTGGAAACAACCTTACACTTCTTACTTCAATATACTAATATTCGCAAAACCACTTCATTTTAATACTTAGAAAACTATACTATAACAACATCCAATATCCCGTCTAAATACTATTTACAACATATTTAACACATCGTTATTCATTATCTATATCAAGGCAACCATTTCAATTTATTATCGTAAAATAATCATTTACGAAAATTCCTTTATGTTTCATTACTTGAAAACAATAGCGCACACTTATCTTTTAGAATAAAACCATTCTAACTCTCACTACCTTACTTTGAAATATAACATAATGTTTTCGCACAAACTCCTTTTCATTTCTGTTACTCTGAAAATCTCATTATATATATTCTTAAATCTTTTATTTCCTTTTTCTTTGGAAATATCTTTTTATATTTTCTCAGGCCTTCTATTTCCTTTTTACTTTGGAAATATCTTTTTATTTCTTATCAGTGCATTTCAGTACTTCAGCATACATTAGTCCTTCCTCTAAGTATCAACCCCGAAGACCGAAATCAACATTAGATTAACACTCAGAAAATCACTCAACTCAACCAATCTCCAGTTAGGTTCCAATTCTTGCCTTAGCTCGTTATCAACCCATTATATTTCACTTGTAATCCATTCAACCATTTTTCACTTTGATAATCTCATTTCAATTCCATCCATTTTATTTAATTTCATTATTAAGTAACACTTATTAAAAAACAACGCTTCCACTCCACATTTCTTCTTATAAACATTATTTATAAATTCAGGTTTAATATAAACCACTTTATATCTCGGTTTCTTTTTTACTTAATCCAAATGTTAAGTAAACACTCATTTTAAGCTATCGTATTTGCTTAAATCTCTTTATGACTTCATTCACGAAAATTCATGTTTTAATATAAACCCGATCGTAAGCTCATTTCAAAATTTCAATTATACTTCATTGCAAAATTCGATTACTTGCTTAAATTAAACAATCATTTAAGAAGTAATTTGTTAAATTAAAACAATAAATTTACTTCAACATTAACTACTGTAAAAGTAGTTAATTGCTTTATTAACTAATTTTTTTTAAATCTTATAAAAAATAAAAAATAAAAAATAAAATCGTTGAACTAATCCACTTGATTAATTAAAAGTAAATTAATCAAATAACCAACTCAAATTGAAATAATCGACTTGGTCAACTTAGCCCATGATTATCTCGTTAATCAATTCCAATTAATCCTTCCTTTAAATTAATTAATAATATTATTAATTTAAATAACCCCATTTAATTGTTTCTTCAAGACAATTAATCCAATTCTTAACCGTTTGGTTAATTTCTACTCACTTGCTTAAAAATCTCCTTATTATAAGAATTTCCTTTATAAAACAATTTAACAATTACTTAAAACTTAATTAATAATAATAAATATTAATTTTCTTTTAATAAACTTCCATTTTCAAATAATTGATTTTAAAAAATCTATCTTCAGTTATAAGATAAATTTTATAACTTCATATCTGTCGATTCACCTAACGATAAATCAACATTTATAAAATGATTGATTTATAAGCCATACGCTGCAAATAACTCAATCAATACTACCCATTGGTTAATATCTTAACAAACGTTGAATTACGACTCAACAAACAATAAACAAATAAATCATTTATTAGGTTGGTCAAACAATGCATATAATTACAATATGAAAATAAACATTAAATTTGAGGAATCCAGTTGGATCCCTCCAACCTGTTTTTCCCTACATCCAAATATGTTATCTCAAATAATATTATTCAATTCAATAAACAGATATATTATTCAATAATAAATAAATAACAGTATTCCAAGCATCTGCATTTTAATTTAATACGTTTATATTATTATAAACGTAACCAACAAGGTAAGTAACCTTGTTTGGAAATAATCATTAAAATAATGATTAGATTTTATTTAAAATAAACTAACGTTTAAATCAACCAATTCAACCAGTATATATATATATATATCATATTTAGCATACAAACAAAAATTATCAACCATAGCACACGAATTAAATCCCGACTTATATAAAATATAAGTAGGTAAAAAGTGAGTGAGTTATACTCGCTTTCATTCCATTTGTTTTTAAAGCGGTTAGGCTATAGTTAAATTAAACAATTGTTCAAATTTAACTGTAAATTCCTATGGTCTCCATTTCTGTCCGGATTAGTTCCAAAATATTGTTTTCGCCGACATGATCGCAACGCAATGTAACACCCCGTATTTTCAATGAGTATTAAAATAACAAAATTAAGAACACTTAATTTTTAGAAGAGGAATTAAGGGAAACGGGTTACGCCATGTCATTCGTCTCGGAATTCGGCTTGAGATAGAGTCTGAGTTTGCGTGAATCGGACTCCATATGAAGAAGTTATGGAGGTTAGAAGTTTTCAAGTTTAAGCAGAAATTAAATTAAAATAATAATTAAATAATTAAAGCAGATTCGAATTTCAAAACTTCAGAAAATAGCCGAGCGGGAAATTTCCCGCTCAGGGGTGTCGACATGGGTGTCGACCCCCCCTATAGAGTCGACACCTGCGAACTAATCTGAACAGTGACGATTTTCTGAGGTGTTAGGGCATATGTGTCATGTTCTAGTTGGCTCTCTTGGGTTTGGATGGCTTTGATGACTCCTAGGTTGATCTAAAGGCCCATATTAACCCTAAACTTCTATATAATCACCCCAAACCTAGACCTCATAACCCTATTCTATGAACCCGTCATGTTGTCCATGTCTAAGCTAGCCTAGCCTCCATCTTCTCCAAATTAGAAATCAAGTTAGAAAGCTCTAAACCAAATCCAAACTAGAGAATCAAACGTCTACATCAAGGGTTAAGCTTAACAAATTCAGAAATCAGATTGCAGAATACAAGATCCGCTCTTTTTCTGTAAGTTCGGTTATTATTCAGATTTGAACACCTAATAGAAATCATGACTATAATAATCGGATCTAGAACTAAGCCTAATACTTATTCGTGATTATCCTTTTGTCAAATCTGAATTGCCTACGCCTATGAGACTATTGTTGTAATGACCCGGATTCTTATGGGTTAATTTTGAATATTTAATATTTAATTTAAATATTGATTTAATAATATAAATGGAATTTTTATATTAAGTTATCAATTTAATAATCAATTTCGATTTAATATCGAATATATTAAATTATCGTAATACGTCAGTTCGAGAAGTTGAAACTGAATTAGAAATAGTTCAAAAATTCAATTCAAACTTCTGTTTGAATTCGAATAATAATATTTATTTATTTCCACAGAATAAATTGTGTTGAATTTAATTTCAATTAAAATAAATATCTGTTCTGGATGATCGAAATGGACTTCGATACCTATCCCAGTGTGTCCGAAACAGTGGTATTACCCTAGGATTGACAGTTGTTGAGTTCAGAAAAGCGTTCGGAATCACGAAGTGTTTTAATTAGAGGATACCATTTCAAAAACAAATTTAATTAAATAAAATAGCATTTTTTTTCCTTTTGTTGGTGAACATGAAACAATACAACAAGGCAAAAACAAAATGGCCGCTGTTTTCACTTTCTTCCACACGAATCTTCTTGGCAAAAGGGTGGCCACGCTCCTCAATTACACACCCCTCTCCTTCCTTATAAAATCGCACTTCCCCCTTTTTAATTCTTCAGTTTGAAAAAAAAAACCAAAACAAAATGGCCGCTTCTTTAAACTCCTATCAAAATATCAATTGAAGTCAAACCAAAATCAAGCTGTAAATCAAATAAAGGGAATCGCGATTCAGTATTCAAGCTTTCCGAAAACCGGACGATGTAGGGATGGCGCTCGAGAATTTGATGTGATGGTGGAGTCGAGGCGGATCTGTCATGGGTATCGAGTGGCGTGCGATTTGTCTTCTGGAGTTCGACATAAGATCCAGAGTCGCTCGCGACTTTCAATGGAGATAGAAATCGATTGTTTTGGCGTTGAATTGGGATTTTTGAAATTGCGTTACTAATCGCGATGGGGAGTACGATGTTCAACAACGTAAGGTGGGAGGGGATCGAACTGGAAAGGAACGGGTTGAGGTGATAGAAGGGTAGTGGTCAGCGCCGACAGTGGCTCAGGAAAGGAGGGAATCGATCATTGAAATTTGTTTGAGGTCTTGTTTGAAGAAGAAGGAGTCCGCGATGTTGAAAATCACAAGATCAAGCTCCGGAACGCGTTTTACATTGATATGTGAGTAGCAAGTTACAATGTCAGGAAGCCGATGTTGCAGCAGAGGGGGTAGCGCTAGTTTTGGGCTGAGATTGGTATGATGGTATTAACAGATTCAGATGTTAAAATATCCACACCTTTTTCAATAATGGTCGAAGTCGTGAGTTACATACTGGGTTCAGTTCTTGGGTCAGACTTTGGTGATGGAGTTCGTGGTTTGGCAGCAGGATGGAGGAGATGTTAGGTGTTCGACAGAATGCCGTAGAGAATGGAGCAGATTTTTGAAGGGGCTGAAAGCAGTTGGGAAAGCTGCTGTAATTAAAAGAAAATGGGGAAGGTAATTAAATAAATTATTTAGTCAATATTTAATTTATTTAATATAGTAGTTAATTAATGGGAAAATCTTTTAATCGATAAATATAAAATCATCTGATCATTAGGCATAATCCATTCGAGAAGAATTAAGTTGAAACAATTCAAGTTAATGCTAGACGAGACTGAATGGAATCAGAATGGATATTCGACAAGTAAAATCATCGGTGATTAAACCTCACCTGTTTGTTTAGAATTATTTTTATATCGTTAAAAATAACTGTTGTTGCTTGTTTGAACGTTGTCTGATTGTTTTAAAATATATATTAGTTATTTAGGATATATATATATATTGGGTTGATGATTGGTTGGATTCCCGCAGTCTCATTAGCGGATGCCCGCAGTTTCATTAGCGGATGATTACCCTATACGCCCCACGCTATGATTGGTGGATGACCTTCTATACCGCGATATCCTGCCACGAAGCAGGATGGGTATTACTATGTTGACTAACGTCTGTGGATGCAGGAAAACAGGTTGGAGGAATCCAACTGGATTCCTCAAAAATATATTATCTGTTTGTTGTTTGTTTGATTTCATATATATTCCTATATGATGTGTTAAAAATCAAATGACTGAAAATTGGTTGGTTTGATTGTTTAAAATATCCCTGGGGCTTGAATATTGATTCATAAAAATATCGGAAAGGGTATTTGATATTTAAAAAGGAAATTCTATTTTTATAAATAGAATTTGAATTTTAAATAAAACTATAGAAAATATTAACTTGTTTTGAAGGTATATAAAACAAGTGATCGAATTTATAAACTTTGTTTATAAATGAAAGGTGGGATTTGAATCGAATTTATAAAGTTGTTTATAAATGAAAATATGGGATTTGAATTGAAGTTATAAACGTTGTTTATAAATAATGCCGAGAATTTAAATGGACTTTGAATATAAGGAATTGAAATAGAGATTTGAATAATCGAATTCAAATGGAGTTTAACAATATAATTTGAATAATAAAATTCAAATGGACTATAAACTATAGATTTGAATATAGAAATTCAAATAGACTTTGAATATAGAATTTGAATATAGAATTTGAATAATAGAATTCAAATGGACTTTAAACGATTTGAATATAGGATTTAAATGGAATTTAAACAATAGAATTTGAATAATAGAATTCAAATGGAGTTTAACTATAGAATTTGAACATAGTATTTCAAATGGAATTTGAATATAGAAATTCAAATGGGATTTATAATAAATAGATTTGGATAAATAGAAGTGGATTAGACTAAGAAGCTAATTAACAGATTTAACTAACAAATTGAATTAAAACGATTGGTATAGTTAAAATAGATTGGACAGGCATAAATATACAGGAGACGGGTATGGAATAAAGTATAGAAGTGAAATAAATAGAATGCCCGACAAAAAGGTACGTATTTAATTTCCATATGAGATTTTATGCGCCGTATCGGCAAGCCGCTTGGCTTTTTCTTTTTCTTTTTGAGATAAGAAGGACCGGGAAAGCTGTTTGAAATTTCCCGATGCTCCCAGTACAAAGGAGGTTATGGCGAATTTTTCCGGGAATTTAAGGAGATAGAATATTTTTAAGATAATTTGATAGTTAGAAATCAACATATCGAAATATATAGAAGTCGATAAGAAAACGAACTTAGAAATAGAATAGTATAATCAAAAAGGAAGTATAAGAATAAAATCTAGTAGAATAGAAAGAGAAAATGTATATGTGTTTGAAGGTGAATAATCAGTTGTATGGTATTGATTATTCGAGTAAGTAGTCTTGTCTGTTTTGACGTTAAATGTTATTCAGTCAAGGTCTGAGAGGTAATTATACCCCAACTTGGTTGATTTCATGATATACCGATAAGTAGCAAGATTCAGGCTCGAAGATCAATGTGGAATAAGAATTAGTTAAATACTGTATTTGGGTTGTCGTAACGATGTTTTACACAACATCTGTTTTAACCCAAATATGTGTAAAGCTTGGAAATAGAAGAATGAACGTTTCCTAAGTATAGGAATAAACGAGATTGGAAAAGAGATAAGTAATTGGAATATTTTCCAATTATAAATAACATATATTTTCTAAAGTTTAGAAAATAAAGGAAGGCGATATATGGAAATGTTTCCCAAAGAACGTATAAGGCCAATATGGTTATTGAAAATATTTGGTTAACAAATATTGATAAAGAAATAGAAAAGAGATTTGATTAATGGAATATTAATTAAAGGTTCAGTGATTGTTGGATGTTTGGATGAACACTTGTTTTATTCGATAGTTAAATCATCGACTATCGAAACACTTGTTTTTATTCGATAGTTAAATCACAGACTATCGAAGTTTTGACCATCGTTGTCAATATGGAGAGACCGGTTGGATTATTATCCGAAGAACCACTCCATATCGGCAGTAGCGTGCGAATCAGATTATATAAAGATAATCGAAGACGGAGTTGAGTGCAAGGACTTTTTCTATTAATAGAAATAGTGCCTTCAGTTCATCCTGTTCCCGGGTGACGTATATGGATGAATGTCTGACAGAGTATTTCCAGAAAGGTCACGTACATTGATTTCTTCAACCGTACCAAGAGTGGAAGCGGAGAAGGAAACTTCTTTTAGCTAACACGTAATGTACTGTTGAGGACGTCAATCGGTGATTTGATGGATTTGACGATGTGGCATTCGAAGTGAATCTGGTGTGATGATAAAGCGTAGCTTCTAGCCTCATCATCCGGTAAATGACAGAAATCGGGCAAGCAGCATGGCTATGTAGGTCGCACCTATTAGGTTGTATAATCACCTGATCTAGAGTTTCATTTACTTCTAAAAATCTATTGTCGATGTTGTCCCATTCGAGAAACGGTTGTTGATCCCAATCGTTGGTGATATACATTCGATACACTCAAGCGAAATGAGTGGTCGGTCATGTGTGGCTGAGTTGCAAGATGTTCTTGTTGAACTCGGTGTATTCTCCTCTAGAGATATACCAGCGGAAGGTGATTCCATACCTTGTCATAGTTGGAAATCCATTACCCAATACATGCTTGCGGTTTTGATTGTATATTATATATGTGGAACGTGAGATGCAAGCGTTCCACTAGATTGTTATCTACTTGATTTAGATATTATTATAATATCAAAAGAGTTTTGATATAAAGATAAATCAAGTGTTTGGATTCTCATAAGGGAAAAACCCGTTCCGTGTTATACGGCGTGGTCTTATGAGATATCATTTAGTTTTCTGAAACTGTTTTAAACTGTTTACTCATACCAGTCCCATGACTGACTCGGAGTTTACTTTGTTGTTTTCCCTAAACTCTTGGGTGCCTAAATTTGTACGGGCAGTCAAGTAGTCGGGAATTTACAGATATACTGGAAGAGCTTGGAGCAGGAGGCTTCAGGATCATATAGCTATAGTTATTTCTGCTGTGTTGTAAGTGATGTACGTTGATATTGATGTATATTCAAGTACAGATGTATATTTCAAGTTATGTTATATATATTATATGTTATTCGTTCCGCTGTGAGATTCGTGTTACTCTGATGTTGTGTTCTTCTCCTTCTTCTATTCTAAGTTTCTATCTTATCTTTCCTCACCCTCTAACTTCTTTCTATTAATGATTCGAATTTCTGTGTTATTTGGGGTTGGACTCGTGTTTTTGGTCAGCTCAAATTCTACCGGATTTTCGGGTCGTTACAGTTGGTATCAGAGCTTAGGTTGAGAGAATACCTAGGCTGTGTGGAATTGTGCTCATTAGAGATAGGATCAGTAGTATCCTAGAATGAGTTGAGTGTATATGTATACGAGAGAGCGTACTTGTTATTTGATATAAAAACTGTTTTATATTGTGTTGACTAGTCTGTTGAGTGGATTATAAATTTTGGTCGAATCGTGGGACGCCACGAAGTCGATAGGAATTTATAAACACTTGAACAGAAGATTGGACACGATATTGTTTTCAAATAGTTAAGTTGATTGTTAGGATTATAATCGAATTAGATTATAAAACAGAAATAGTTATATATATAACCAATGAAATTTGTATATGAAATCAAATATACAAATGAGATAAATTAAAATTGAATTCCAACCGGAATTAAGAATTTAAAATCCTGGGAGTTTGGAATTTTTTTTTTCTAAATGGATTTTGAAAGAAATATAGCACTGAACTCATTCAATTGCTGGGAAATAATTCTGATGATGGTCGCAACATCATCAGTGTTCATTTTCGAATTCCTAAGTGACAAATTGCTGCCTTAGAAAAGTTTTGATGGAAATTTGTTTGAAAGAAACAAGTTGTTTGAAAATTCAAATGTTTTGAATTTGAGATAGATATAAATATATGTATATATTTATATGACTTCAAAGGAATTTTGAAATGTGAAATGGAAATTGGAATATAGATTTCAAATAGAAGTACATTAAAGGAATTTGAATATATATATAATTCAAATAGAAGGGAAATAGAATTTGAATTCAAAGGAATTCAAATGAGTTTGAATAAAGACAAATTCAAATAGAAATTGTATAAGAAAAATTGAAATGGAATTTGAATTCAAAGGAATTCAAATGGATTTGAATATAAGAAAATTCAAAAGGGATTGGAGTATAGAAAATTCAAATGAGATTTGAATAAAGAAGATGTAAATAATGGAAATTTGAATATAGGATTCAAATAGAGTTAAAACGGATTTTGAATATAGAAATTCTATTTATAATTCAAAGTGAAATTAAATAGAATTTGAATAAGGAATTTAAATAGAAATTGAATAAAGGATTTCAAATGGAATTTGAATAAGGGATTTGAAATGGGTTTTGAATAAAGGATTTCAAATAGGAATTGAAGATAAGAAATTCAAATAGAATCTGAAGATAAGGAAATTGAATTAGAATTTGAATCAAAGAAAATTTCAAATAGAAATTGAATAGAAGGAAATTCAAATATAGAGTTTGAATAAAGAAATTCAAATGGAATTTGAATATTGTAGATGTAGAGGACTTGAATATTTGAAGTGAAGTAGATCGGGAATATTGTGAAATGGATTGGATATATATTAAAAATATATCAGATGGAGTTGAATTTATTATAAACAAAGTTAAAACGTTTATATTTATAAATATAATTAAAACGAGCTCGCCATAGCGCGGCAGTTCGTAAATTGGCGACTCGAACTTCAATCGAGTATACAGAACTCAGTTGAAGTCGGAATTCTGTGAAACAAGAATCGTCAGGACCGGTTGAACAATAGTTTTCTAATGAAAGAGAAAAATCTGGATTTCGTCGTATAGATTTTGAGTTATGTCAAAATCAAAATTTTTGAAAAGCAGCGCCAGAAACCATTAAAAACCACAATGGTTTATATATATAAGTAAAAGGATTTTTAAAGTAAATAAAATCCGAATGGCCATGAGGAAAATATAGACTTGAGTTATAAAATAAATATGAACTCCAGTGAAGTAAGTGAAATGATTTTTAAAACAAAAATCATATTTTAAATGGTTAAATAGAATTAACTAAATTGGAAAATAATTAGTTAAAGGAAATTTGAGTCGAAATTGGGAATTTATATTCGAAATCGAATATATAACTCAAGTTGAAATTATAATTGGATTAGTTTATAATTAAGGTTGACATATATTTGAACAAGTTATATTCAAATAAAAAGGGTGAAATAGGCAAAACGGTTAATTAGCAACTAGTTAATGAGAACTTGAATGGTTGAAATTAAATTTAACTTAAGTAAGTTAAATGGATCGAAATGAATAAATTGAGTAAAATCAATGTGAATATGAATTGAGTTTGAATAAAGGAAAAACCAAAAGAGTTATAAAGGAAATATATTTGTAAAAGCAAATACAAAGGAAGTTATGTGCAAACAAATAGAAGGGAATATTTGTAAAACATTTACAAATAGATTCAATGGAAATATTTATTTGTTAAATAAATAGAATGTTATAGATGGGATATTTATTTGTTAAATAAATAGAATTTAATCAAAGGAATATTTAAAAGTTGAATAGAAAATGGAAATCTGTTTTTAGCAGATAGATAGAAAAGATTAATTTATAAATAACAGTTTATAAATTAAATTAAATATTTATCATTCGATAAATGGAATATATAAGTCTGGACTTATATAGAGAAGAGATATTGGTTTTTAACACCGATAGTTTTAAATAGAAGGGGTACACAACACTTGTATAAGTGAAGTAACATTATTAAAGAGAACATTTATAAAGTGAAGAACCGTTACTAAAAGTAAATCTTTATAAATGAATAAACATTTTCCAGTAGGAGTTATTCGAATAGGAGAAGTCGATTAGTGTTAGAATAAATTGATATGAGTAAGAATTAACCAGTTAGAGTTAATCAGTTAGGGTTAATCCGTAGAGTAAATTGAATATTAGTTATTCAATTAGAATTTATCGAATATTTGTTAGTAAGAGTTAACCAGATAGAGTAAAGTGAACATGGTAAATCGAATTAGGATTTAATTGAATTTTAGTTATTCAATTAAAGATGATCGAATATAGTTATTGAGATAGAGTTAGTCAACCATAGTTACTCAGGATAAGTTGCCATTTCGTACGACTGCTAACGTAATTCGCATGGCTGCAGATAGCCTAGGGCGGTCGGATGTTTCCTTGGGGAATCAGGCGTAACCATTGTGATCGCTGCGATCTAGAGTCAAACAAATAAAGTTAAATCGATTATTTGTTAATCGAAGGAGTTATCGATTATTTGTTAATCGAAGGAGTTATCGATTATTTGTTAATCGAAGGAGTTATCGATTATTTGTTAATCGAAGGAGTTATCGATTATTTGTTAATCGAAGGAGTTATCGATTATTTGTTAATCGAAGGAGTTATCGATTATTTGTTAATCGAAGGAGTTATCGATTATTTGTTAATCGAAGGAGTTATCGATTATTTGTTAATCGAAGGAGTTATCGATTATTTGTTAATCGAAGGAGTTATCGATTATTTGTTAATCGAAGGAGTTATCGATTATTTGTTAATCGAAGGAGTTATCGATTATTAGTAAATCGAAGGAGTTATCGATTTATAGTTTAATCGAAAAGAGTAAAATCCAATAGAGTTAATGGATAAAGTAAATTTAATAGAGTAAATCGAATATAGTTTATTCGAAGAAAGTTTTTCGAATCTAGTTATTCGAAAGAGAGATTATCGAATATAGTTATTCGAAGGGAGGAGTTATCGAATAGGGATCTATTCGAAAGAGAGTTATGCAAGGAAGTTTGAAATGTTGAGTATCAACATAAATAAGTTTTGAAAAGAAAATGGGTTGGTAGCACTTTTCCTACCTTAGCAATTTCGAGGACGAAATTATTTTAAGTGGGGAAGATTGTAATGACCCGGATTCTTATGGGTTAATTTTGAATATTTAATATTTAATTTAAATATTGATTTAATAATATAAATGGAATTTTTATATTAAGTTATCAATTTAATAATCAATTTCGATTTAATATCGAATATATTAAATTATCGTAATACGTCAGTTCGAGAAGTTGAAACTGAATTAGAAACAGTTCAGAAAATCAATTCAAACTTCTGTTTGAATTCGAATAATAATATTTATTTATTTCCACAGAATAAATTGTGTTGAATTTAATTTCAATTAAAATAAATATCTGTTCTGGATGATCGAAATGGACTTCGATACCTATCCCAGTGTGTCCGAAACAGTGGTATTACCCTAGGATTGACAGTTGTTGAGTTCAGAAAAGCGTTCAGAATCACGAAGTGTTTTAATTAGAGGATACCATTTCAAAAACAAATTTAATTAAATAAAATAGCATTTTTTTCCTTTTGTTGGTGAACATGAAACAATACAACAAGGCAAAAACAAAATGGCCGCTGTTTTCACTTTCTTCCACACGAATCTTCATGGCAAAAGGGTGGCCACGCTCCTCAATTACACACCCCTCTCCTTCCTTATAAAATCGCACTTCCCCCTTTTTAATTCTTCAGTTTGAAAAAAAAACCAAAACAAAATGTCCGCTTCTTTAAACTCCTATCAAAATATCAATTGAAGTCAAACCAAAATCAAGCTGTAAATCAAATAAAGGGAATCGTGATTCAGTATTCAAGCTTTCCGAAAATCGGACGATGTAGGGATGGCGCTCGAGAATTTAATGTGATGGTGGAGTCGAGGCGGATCTGTCATGGGTATCGAGTGGCGTGCGATTTGTCTTCTGGAGTTCGACATAAGATCCAGAGTCGCTCGCGACTTTCAGTGGAGATAGAAATCGATTGTTTTGGCGTTGAATTGGGATTTTTGAAATTGCGTTACTAATCGCGATGGGGAGTACGATGTTCAACAACGTCAAGGTGGGAGGGGATCGAACTGGAAAGGAACGGGTTGAGGTGATAGAAGGGTAGTGGCTAGCGCCGACATTGGCTCAGGAAAGGAGGGAATCGATCATTGAAATTTGTTTGAGGTCTTGTTTGAAGAAGAAGGAGTCCGCGATGTTGAAAATCACAAGATCAAGCTCCGGAATGCGTTTTACATTGATATGCGAGTAGCAAGTTACAATGTCAGGAAGCCGATGTTGCAGCAGAGGGGGTAGCGCTAGTTTTGGGCTGAGATTGGTATGATGGTATTAACAGATTCAGATGTTAAAATATCCACACCTTTTTCAATAATGGTCGAAGTCGTGAGTTACATACTGGGTTCAGTTCTTGGGTCAGACTTTGGTGATGGAGTTCGTGGTTTGGCAGCAGGATGGAGGAGATGTCAGGTGTTCGACAGAATGCCGTAGAGAATGGAGCAGATTTTTGAAGGGGCTGAAAGCAGTTGGGAAAGCTGCTGTAATTAAAAGAAAATGGGGAAGGTAATTAAATAAATTATTTAGTCAATATTTAATTTATTTAATATAGTAGTTAATTAATGGGAAAATCGTTTAATCGATAAATATAAAATCATCTGATCATTAGGCATAATCCATTCGAGAAGAATTAAGTTGAAACAATTCAAGTTAATGCTAGACGAGACTGAATGGAATCAGAATGGATATTCGACAAGTAAAATCATCGGTGAGTAAACCTCACCTGTTTATTTAGAATTATTTTTATATCGTCAAAAATAACTGTTGTTGCTTGTTTGAACGTTGTCTGATTGTTTTAAAATATATATTAGTTATTTAGGATATATATATATATATTGGGTTGATGATTGGTTGGATTCCCGCAGTCTCATTAGCGGATGCCCGCAGTTTCATTAGCGGATGATTACCCTATACGCCCCACGCTATGATTAGTGGATGACCTTCTATACCGCGATATCCTGCCACGAAGCAGGATGGGTATTACTATGTTGACTAACGTCTGTGGATGCAGGAAAACAGGTTGGAGGAATCCAACTGGATTCCTCAAAAATATATTATCTGTTTGTTGTTTGTTTGATTTCATATATATTCCTATATGATGTGTTAAAAATCAAATGACTGAAAATTGGTTGGTTTGATTGTTTAAAATATCCTTGGGGCTTGAATATTGATTCATAAAAATATCGGAAAGGGTATTTGATATTTAAAAAGGAAATTCTATTTTTATAAATAGAATTTGAATTTTAAATAAAACTATAGAAAATATTAACTTGTTTTGAAGGTATATAAAACAAGTGATCGAATTTATAAACTTTGTTTATAAATGAAAGGTGGGATTTGAATCGAATTTATAAAGTTGTTTATAAATGAAAATATGGGATTTGAATTGAAGTTATAAACGTTGTTTATAAATAATGCCGAGAATTTAAATGGACTTTGAATATAAGGAATTGAAATAGAGATTTGAATAATCGAATTCAAATGGAGTTTAACAATATAATTTGAATAATAAAATTCAAATGGACTTTAAACTATAGATTTGAATATAGAAGTTCAAATAGACTTTGAATATAGAATTTGAATAATAGAATTCAAATGGACTTTAAACGATTTGAATATAGGATTTAAATGGAATTTAAACAATAGAATTTGAATAATAGAATTCAAATGGAGTTTAACTATAGAATTTGAACATAGTATTTCAAATGGAATTTGAATATAGAAATTCAAATGGGATTTATAATAAATAGATTTGGATAAATAGAAGTGGATTAGACTAAGAAGCTAATTAACAGATTTAATTAACAAATTGAGTTAAAACGATTGGTATAGTTAAAATAGATTGGACAGGCATAAATATACAGGAGACAGGTATGGAATAAAGTATAGAAGTGAAATAAATAGAATGCCCGACAAAAAGGTACGTATTTAATTTCCATATGAGATTTTATGCGCCGTATCGGCAAGCCGCTTGGCTTTTTCTTTTTCTTTTTGAGATAAGAAGGACCGGGAAAGCTATTTGAAATTTCCCGATGCTCCCAGTACAAAGGAGGTTATGGCGAATTTTTCCGGGAATTTAAGAAGATAGAATATTTTTAAGATAATTTGATAGTTAGAAATCAACATATCAAAATATATAGAAGTCGATAAGAAAACGAACTTAGAAATAGAATAGTATAATCAAAAAGGAAGTATAAGAATAAAATCTAGTAGAATAGAAAGAGAAAATGTATATGTGTTTGAAGGTGAATAATCAGCTGTATGGTATTGATTATTCGAGTAAGTAGTCTTGTCTGTTTTGACGTTAAATGTTATTCAGTCAAGGTCTGAGAGGTAATTATACCCCAACTTGGTTGATTTCATGATATACCGATAAGTAGCAAGATTCAGGCTCGAAGATCAATGTGGAATAAGAATTAGTTAAATACTGTATTTGGGTTGTCGTAACGATGTTTTACACAACATCTGTTTTAACCCAAATATGTGTAAAGCTTGGAAATAGAAGAATGAACGTTTCCTAAGTATAGGAATAAACGAGATTGGAAAAGAGATAAGTAATTGGAATATTTTCCAATTATAAATAACATATATTTTCTAAAGTTTAGAAAATAAAGGAAGGCGATATATGGAAATGTTTCCCAAAGAACGTATAAGGCCAATATGGTTATTGAAAATATTTGGTTAACAAATATTGATAAAGAAATAGAAAAGAGATTTGATTAATGGAATATTAATTAAAGGTTCAGTGATTGTTGGATGTTTGGATGAACACTTGTTTTATTCGATAGTTAAATCATCGACTATCGAAACACTTGTTTTTATTCGATAGTTAAATCACAGACTATCGAAGTTTTGACCATCGTTGTCAATATGGAGAGACCGGTTGGATTATTATCCGAAGAACCACTCCATATCGGCAGTAGCGTGCGAATCAGATTATATAAAGATAATCGAAGACGGAGTTGAGTGCAAGGACTTTTTCTATTAATAGAAATAGTGCCTTCAGTTCATCCTGTTCCCGGGTGACGTATATGGATGAATGTCTGACAGAGTATTTCCAGAAAGGTCACGTACATTGATTTCTTCAACCGTACCAAGAGTGGAAGCGGAGAAGGAAACTTCTTTTAGCTAACACGTAATGTACTGTTGAGGACGTCAATCGGTGATTTGATGGATTTGACGATGTGGCATTCGAAGTGAATCTGGTGTGATGATAAAGCGTAGCTTCTAGCCTCATCATCCGGTAAATGACAGAAATCGGGCAAGCAGCATGGCTATGTAGGTCGCACCTATTAGGGTGTATAATCACCTGATCTAGAGTTTCATTTACTTCTAAAAATCTATTGTCGATGCTGTCCCATTCGGGAAACGGTTGCTGATCCCAATCGTTGGTGATATACATTCGATACACTCAAGCGAAATGAGTGGTCGGTCATGTGTGGCTGAGTTGCAAGATGTTCTTGTTGAACTCGGTGTATTCTCCTCTAGAGATATACCAGCGGAAGGTGATTCCATACCTTGTCATAGTTGGAAATCCATTACCCAATACGTGCTTGCGGTTTTGATTGTATATTATATATGTGGAACGTGAGATGCAAGCGTTCCACTAGATTGTTATCTACTTGATTTAGACATTATTATAATATCAAAAGAGTTTTGATATAAAGATAAATCAAGTGTTTGGATTCTCATAAGGGAAAAACCCGTTCCGTGTTATACGGCGTGGTCTTATGAGATATCATTTAGTTTTCTGAAACTGTTTTAAACTGTTTACTCATACCAGTCCCATGACTGACTCGGAGTTTACTTTGTTGTTTTCCCTAAACTCTTGGGTGCCTAAATTTGGACGGGCAGTCAAGTAGTCGGGAATTTACAGATATACTGGAAGAGCTTGGAGCAGGAGGCTTCAGGATCATATAGCTATAGTTATTTCTGCTGTGCTGTAAGTGATGTACATTGATATTGATGTATATTCAAGTACAGATGTATATGTCAAGTTATGTTATATATATTATATGTTATTCGTTCCGCTGTGAGATTCGTGTTACTCTGATGTTGTGTTCTTCTCCTTCTTCTATTCTAAGTTTCTATCTTATCTTTCCTCACCCTCTAACTTCTTTCTATTAATGATTCGAATTTCTGTGTTATTTGGGGTTGGACTCGTGTTTTTGGTCAGCTCAAATTCTACCGGATTTTCGGGTCGTTACAATTGTGATTGATATAATGGAACCTATCATGCCTATGAGACTGTTGTGATTGACATAATGAAACCTAAAATGCCTTTGAGACTGTTGTGATTGACATAATGGAACCTATCATGCCTATGAGACTGTTTTGATTGATATGATGGAACCTATCATGTTGTACATCCTATGCCTATGAGACTATTGTGATTGATATAATGGAACTTATCATGTTGTACATCAAAATTAGTGATTCTCTTAAGTTCAATTCTATCTAATCTTTATACCTATGGTGTAAATTGCTTCGATTACCCACACTTATTGTTAATGTACAACATGCCTATTTTTCCTTATGTCAATTCTTATGCTCCTTCTCTATTTTTTCCATTTTTATTTTCTTTTATGAATACTAGGTTCATTCAGAACTTAGATTGAATCTCATTGTACGTGCGATTATAATGCGGGAAAATTTGGTATAATTTAATTGAGTAAATTTTGGGCATAACAAGTGAATGTGGCATAAAACTTGTACTGACTACACTTGGGGAATATTGGCATAAAAAGACCTAAACTTGGACACATATGACAAATATGTAAATTGGCTAAAGATGACCATGCCTAACCCGAGATTAGATTAAGTTGCGGTGTAAGACTATCTGGAACCGCCCGGCACATCCAGCGACCGCAACAATATAGATCTAATGTGAGAAGTTAGCGCATTAAGCCCAAAAACCCGAGGTTAGATTGAGTTGCAGTGTAAGACTGCCCGGAACCGCCCGGCACATCCAGTGACCACAACAATATATATCTAATGTGAGAGGTTGGTGCTTTAATGAATGAATTAAAGCTAAGGGACAAACATGCTAAGAATGGTAGGGTTAAGTTAATTAAGGCAACACTTAACCAATACAACATGTTAATAAAACAGATGGGTGGGGTTAGGTTAATTTGAGAACACTTAACCGTTATAACATGTTGATTAGGAAACCCTAGTAACGAGGACCCGTTTAACCAGTAACCCACATAAACGTATCACAGTACCCTGAACTAGGCAGGGTGGGGCACGATTATTGGGCTGATTATAAGCGGTCAAAATAGCAGTGGGTGGTGTAGCAGTGTAGGTTCCGGCGGAATATGGGCGTGCACGTACTCCAGAGTGGAAAAAGCAGGCAATAGGCATCAGTAGTATACATTCTGCATCTTGAATTTGTGTCGGGTTGCCACCATTGGAATTGATGCACCCCATGGCGGGACCAGCACAGGTATCTACAATCAAGCAGGGACGAATGACGTAAGTAATAAATGCATGCGAGTAGAAGCCGATCGGAAAAGGTATCACGTTGTTATGAATACATGATGGTAGTTGAAACATTCGTTAGTAGGTGCAGAGAAATGGAAATGAGTGTGATAGTATATTCAGTTTATCTTGTCTTATCTTATGTTATCTTATTGTTATGGTATTGTCCTATGTTCAGTTTATTCATGTCATTATTCTTTTACCTGTTTACATGCTGAATAATCACTGGACTTGTCAGGCTTATGTTTGACCCATTTTCTTTCGCCTTCTTTTCTTACGTTCCCCCCCCCCCGGTCCGCAGGGAGGGAATACTTCAGCTTAGTGCAGACCTTTTCCAGCTTGAAGAGAGTAGATGTATTGCTTGAATTCTCTTTTCTTGGGCTATGACTGTGTTTACACTTTTATTGGGGATTTATGCTGCTTTACTACTGTTTTATGCTTCTTTATGTACTTGGAGTTTTAAATCAAGACAGATGTTTTATTGTAATAATTTAGAAGTTGGGTTTTGAGACAATGCTTGTAATGTTTTGACTGAACCACGCTGTTTATGAAATGATTTCAGTTTTCCGCTGTTTATATGTCTGTCTTGTAAATTATCTGTGCATTTTACGTAAAATGCTTCACCAAAGTTAATGCATTCCCTTTGTGAGTGACCTTAACGGAGGTGGGGTGTTTCACGCAATTTGGTTTATCCAATTCTGTTAAGATATGCACAAGTTATACCTGTTACAAGTTATTCAATTCAAATAAATATCTAACCTTCTAAATTAAATATATATTAAATCAATTACTTATATTAGACAACCCGCGTCTGATTTCAATTTCTCGACGCCTGATTATATATTTTCTTTTAATTTTTTTATTTTTCCTTGCAAGCTGATCTTTTTAATGTTATAACTAAATGGGCCCCCACACTTCTGCTTCCAATAAAGAAGAACCCGACATGTATTTATTCTCCCGTCTTCAAATTGCTGCCTAGTTTACTGTTTTGCCCGTTTCCCCTTATTGTATTTGTTCTTGAAGACATTTCCTGTCCACGATTTCATATATCAATAAATTCTCTTAGTCATTTTAGTCATATAAACTAATTACATTTAAGTATGCATATCAGCGATTTTTTTTTTTGAAATATACCAGCTTGAATTAATTTCCATCTGCCATGGTATAATGTTGCCTGATTAACTCTCCCAGGTTCCCATCGTCTTCATCCCGATTATATTATTTTTCGTTCAGCGCGCACCATCTACCTCGCCGCTGCAACCTCCTCCGTTCAACGGAGCCTCATCGGAGACCGGCCATGCATAGGACAGTGAGAAGTCATAAACCACTCACTAGTGGCTAAAATCAACTATTCACGCCTAGGCCTAAAGTGGACAACAATTGAAAGCAATGCACATCAACCAAAATTATGATCTCTAACTTCAGTTTGATGACTTCTCTCTAATTACCGATTTGTTAGGTTTAAAGAGCAATTTATTTGAACTTGGATGAATTTATGGTTAGAGGAGGGTTAGAACTACTTTGGCGAAGAGGGAAATGTTTTAATTCAATTCCTACAACCCCTTATTTACACTATTCTCTATTTAGGTTAGTGGGCTTAACTATGAGCTTAGTGGTTTATTAAATAAAGGTAAAGCAGAAGAATTTTAAACTCTTTTATAACTTTAGGAGCCATCTCCATTCTTCTAGATTCTCTCCAATTTCAGGTATTTTAATTTTGAAATTCTAAGATCTGCCATTTTACAATTATCTAATATTCTTGTATACTATTTTACATTCAATTGACTACTTCCGAAATATTCTACAATTATTTACAATTGTTTCCCGATTTTCTCCTAATATTCTACATAAGACTCACGTATTTAAATTAATTAATTGATCTAAGCTTTAAACTGATTGATAAAATTAATCATCTTATGTTACAAAAATTTCAATATGTGTACTACGGAAACGCAACAAACTGGGGAAAACGACTTTTAAATACAAAAATATATAAATTGCATACATCAACGATAATAAAAAAATTATTTTATAATAATTCATTCACAAATTTATCAGTATTAAAATGCAAAACTCATTAAGTTCAACATAATTCAATTTTTTTTACAATTAGTTAGAAACACTTCTTGGTTCTGTCTTAATATTTTGCACTCAAGTGCGTATATCTAATTAATTGTGACAATCTTACATTCAAACTATTTAAATATTTGATTAACCATCATTCAATAGTCTATCTGATAAATCCTAAAAATACGATAATTTCAATATATACAATATTCCAATACAATTAAAAATAATAATAAAATAATTTCTTTAGTCAAATGGATAACATATACTAAAATATAATATCCCTTTTAATATCTAATTCATTTACCCCAAAAAGATTATCATTTATTGCATAACGTAATTTTATTTTTAGCAATTTTTAAAAGACAAATTCATATTTTACAACACTAGTATGTGAACGCAGGGATTAACTGATAATAAATATATTAAAATTCTCTCTTCCAATATGTTATAAATCATACCCGTATCACAACTTGCCTTGATGCTACATAACATTATTTTGCATGCCACGATTATAAGTATGACCCTTACAAATAACATGAATTATATGACTGACTACAGAGATAAAATTATTTAAAAACTAAAACTAAGTAATAAATAAAAGCTCTTCTCACATACAAGTACATGCAACCTTTTTTTTTAATACTTTTTCACATTTAACTCTTTAATTGAATTAGTTGTGTTGACTATAAAATATTCAAAAAACCTAAATAATTTAATATTTATTTCTTCATTTATATAACTTTACCAAAAATGAGAGTTTAATGTACATACGAAAAATATACAACAAGAATGATAGAGTTGTTTATTCACTAATACATATAATAAATATATCTCACATAACATTAATTATTTACATATACATTATTAAGAAATTTAATTTTTTTTTTCCGGTTAAGACATTAATAGCTAGAGATTTATCTAGTTAGCGATGACTCAATATCATTTTAGTTCGTAATTGATATCACAACAAAAAAAATCAAAAGTTGTATACAACATTCTATTTTAACAATAACTAAAATGCAATTATGATTATTAACAATATTGAAGTATACAATATATGAATTACATTACATATTAGTTACCTAATAACATGGTCCAGAAGCAATCTATCTTATAACAACCATAACTTCCTAAAGGTAAGTTCATTTTCCTATTACAATCACCCTAGGAAATGAGCAAATAAAATCACATGTACTTAAAATTGTCTGTTCCTTTATACTCAACCAATCAGCACCCCCTGAATTCCACATTTTTGCAATTAAATCCTTTTTTTATTTAATTGCAAAAAGATGAAAATCAGAGATCCTGATTAGTTGGATACAGGGAGACAGAGGATTTTGGATACAGAGGATTAGCTCTCCGAAATGAGAAATGATCATGTTGAAGAAATGGAACGGGGTTAAGAGCATAATTCAGCACCTATCAAATATTAGAAGCCAAATAAAATTTTCAGAGTCAAAACGGTTACATCGAATACTACAATCCAACATGATTTCCGACGTTTATCTTCTTGTTCCTATTCTATATTGAGCAAAAGCTCTACCAATGCTTTTAAATACGGCTACGGATCAGTTTACACCAGCCTCGACTGGATGAAATTAAAAATAGAACGATATTTGCATAGGATAAACACAAATGGAAAAACAGCGGCTGTATACAATCCTTGTAATCAGAATCGTTTCTTGTTTTAATAAACAAAAAATTCAAAAGGAAACTGCATAAGAAACTTCACAAAATATACAAACATATACATACATAACCCCGCCCATTTCACTGCATCCCCTTCTTGTTCACAACCATCAACTTCATCGTTGATTAATAATGGCAACTCCAAGAATTCTTTCAAAATCTTATGTCAATATCATCTCCTTCTACCCAAAAATCTTTGTATATTCTCTCATACTAGCCATCCTCCTCTTTGTTTTCCACTACATTGACACTCACAGCCAGAGCACTCTTCTTTTTCCTTCTCCAAGTTTGGTTTCCATCAATAACGCCATTGATGTCAGAGAGGTCGAGAATCAAGAATGGTGGGGCAGAAATGTAACTTCACAAAAGGTGGAGAAAGCAGTTATTTGCAGAGATCAAGAAAGCAGTTGTGATATTTTTGATGGCAGATGGGTCATGGATAGTAATTCTTCTGCAAGTTACAAACCCGGGTCTTGCCCGTTTATAGATAACGGGTTCAACTGCTACCAAAATGGCCGACTTGACTTGGATTATACTAAGTGGCGGTGGCAGCCAAAGGCTTGCAATATGCAAAGGTTTGAACTTCCCCCCTTTTCTTAGCTTTCTCCATTACGAAGTATTCTTTTAATGTTTCTTCCCTTAGTACTTATAACTGAAATTGCTGGGATAACCGCCTCCTACATTTGGAAATTCTAAATCTTTGTGAAAAATTACTTTTGTCAAGAATAGATGCAGTTTCTACAAATAATGTATAAAAGGCATGCACTTCCGTATGAACGAAGTCTAAAAATTTGTTGAATTTCATGTTGAGAATGCAACGTAGAGTCATTTGTGTTTGATATCAACCCATAAAGAATATAAACCTTATTTTTGGGCAATTTAGAGCTTAAAAGTTATAACTATAATTAAATCTTTTCCAGGCTTGAAGTCAAGAAAATGCTAGGAGCGAAGAAACTGGCATTCAGTGCATATAAAATCCGAGGGGATTGGATATAAAATTTTATGTTGTCAAGAGTTGTTTTGATGTTTCTTTTTTTTAGTACTTGTAACTGAAATTACTAAAATAACTGCCCCCCAAAATTGGAAATTTTAAAACTTAGTAAAGTGTTGCACTTTTGTCGATAATAGATGTAATTTAATTTCTACAAATAATATGTATAAACAGGACGCACATTCATATCAACAAAGTCTAAAAATTTACTGAATTTGCTGCTGAAAATGTCATGTAAAATTGTAAATTCATTTGTGTATAATATCAACTCGTGCTAATTACAAATCATATTTTTGGGCCACTTAGAGCTTATAAGTTATAACTACATATTTTTTCCAGGCTTGAAGGCAAGAAAATGCTGGAAATGTTAAGAGGGAAGAAACTGGTATTCATTGGAGACTCCCTGAACAGAAATATGTGGGAATCTCTGATCTGCATTCTGAGAGATTCACTTGAAAACAAATCTAAAGTTGTCCATATATCGGGAAAAAGTGAGTTTGGAACTAAGAACTCATATGCATTTAAGTTCACAGTAAGCAAATTCATTGTAAAAATATTTTCTCCCTCACGCGGTAGCAAGAGTTTTATGATTTATCAGAATGTTATGATTTACAGGATTACAATTGTTCGATAGAGTACTTTAGATCGTCTTTTCTTGTTCAAGAATCTAAATATTTAGGTCGAAACAGAACTGCAAAAGATACCCTCAGGCTGGATTTGATTGAAAGCTCTTATCATCACTTTAAAGATGCTGATATTGTGATATTCAACACTGGGCACTGGTGGACACATGAGAAAACTTCCCAAGGGTAAATTTTCTAACACATTTTTATCTTTTGCCAGTTTCAGTGGTGTTTATTTCTACCAAGAAGTCTGATTTCTGACTACAAATAGTGTTTGAATCTTATTATTATTGTTCTTATTTTAAGAGGATTTTTATTTTATTTTACTTGACGGCTTCCTTTCCTTTTTTCCTTAAACTTGGATAAACACGAAAAAGTTGAAACAGCTAAAAAAGCAGTATCAGCAATTGCATGTTGAAGTCTAATTTGAGGGTTATTTATGCAATAAGAATGTCTGCCATATAGTATAAACATAAAAGCCTTATAAAACAAGAATGAATTATAAGTTTACCAGGAAAGATCATTATCAAGAGGGCACAGTGGCGCAGAGGTGGCTGAGTTTACTTCTAATAAAATTCTAGCTTTTGCCAGTTTCGGTATTGTTTGTTTATATTATAAAGTCTGATTTTTAAATGCAAAGTTTTAATTTTTAATGTGTTAAAAAAACAGATTTCTTTTTTTCAAAGAATTCGTAGTACAATTTTAAAAAATTCAGTTAGCACTAAAAAGTACCAAATACTCGACACTTATAATGAATTAAAGACAACAAACAAAGCGATATTAACAACTGCATTTTGAGTCATATATACTTGAGAAAATGTTTGCCCTATAAACATAATATCTGATAAAATATGAAATGATTATGTGTATAAAATAGGAAAGACTACTATCAAGAGGGAAAATTGGTGCATAGGCAGCTGAGTGCAGAAGAAGCTCTGAAAAGAGCAATGAGGACATGGGCTCGATGGGTAGAAGCTCACATTGACACTAATCGAACCCTTGTTTTCTTTCGAGGCTACTCTTCGTCTCATTTTGGGTAATTATCTGTATACATGTACAAATGTTACAACTATGAAACACAACTACAACCACTACCATTGCCATTACACATTTAGACCAAATAACATGTATATAACTGAGAGATTAATGGAAATGCAGAGGAGGGAAGTGGAACAAAGGGGGCAACTGCCATGGTGAGACAGAGCCAGTGAAGGAAGAAAGCGAACTGATACGTGCACCGAAGATAGTGGAAGCAGTGGAGTCAGTGATAAAAGAGATGAAAAATCCACCTATATATTTGAATGTAACAAGAATGACAGATTATAGAAAGGACGCGCATCCATCAAAGTATCGGGTGAACCGTGGTGCTCAGGACTGCAGCCACTGGTGCCTTCCTGGTGTACCTGATGTCTGGAATCAGATGTTATATTCCATGCTGCTCGGATTTCAGACCAATTCTACGCCATTATGTAAGATGTAGTATTCTTATACGCTGTAAAATTGTAATTCATTTTTTTTTTTTCCTTTCAAAGAAGAGATAGATGTACACACTGTTGATAGAGAGAGAGTATTTTTGGTGTAGGTTTTGATCATGTGTGAATAACTGAGAAAGCTTTTCTATTCTTTTTCCTTTTTTTTCTTAATTATATCAGATTGTATGGCTTCCGGATAAATTGCATAGCTTGCATATATTATCAAAGGCATATGTGTTTCAGTCATGCACAAGAAGTTCTTTGCCACTGTGTGTGCGTACCAACGTATATACACTCTGAATTTGTAATTCAATTTTTTTTTTCTTAACACACTGTTGATACTTGATAGAGAGAAAAGATATATGACAAAATTTTCTTTTTATCCTTTTAAGTACATTATATATGAAGATTAGGGTTGTCAATGAGTACCCGAAAAATCCGAAATTCGTCCGCATCCGCATCAGAAAAGCGGATAAATATCCGATATCCGCCAAAGCGGATACGGAAGCGGATATTGGCATGTCCGCATCCGAAAATTATCCGTTCGCTTTTTTTCATAATTATAACTTAAGTTGTGGGTATTTTAACATAATTAAATATACTAATTTAATATTTTGCAAAATTGAAAGCCTATTAAAAAAGCATGCTAATTGCTCATAATTATATATTATCATCATATTTATTTATTTTTAGCACTTTAGTAATCAACTGCGTTGAAAAAGCTTAATATTAAGCTAAAAAAATTCATTTATGTTAATTGATTTATCAACCGTTGACGGAGCGGATAATTATCCGATATCCGTCCGTATCCGCGGATGCGGATATCCGATACCTGAAAATCGTTTCGGATACGGATACGGATATGACACTATCCTCATCCGAAAGTATCTGTTGACGGCCCTGATGAAGATATAGGATCAAGAGCAAGAGTACCTCAAATGGTGCAGTACAACTATAGTATCTGATTTCCACGACACATTCTCATTTCTTCCTCTTTCCATAAACTCTCTCTTTCACTTACTTATTAAATTATAAATGAGAGACCTAAAATAAGGTGCAAAAGAGATACCCTAAAGCGTGTTTCATATATATATATATATTTAATAGTCAAGATTCTGTGTCTCTATGTTTGTGTCTAGTTTTGTGCCCCAATAGCCGCCCCCATACACACACACACACACACACACACACACACACACACACACACACACACACATATATATATATATATGTATATACACATAAAGCAGGTTCAATAGAACCTCAAACAGTGGAGCACTCTTTGACCTCCCTCTTTTCCACAACACAATCACTTTTTCTCTCTCTCCACTAACTCTCTCTCCTCCTCCACTGCATTATTTAATATAAAGAAGATGTGGAAATCAATAAAAAAATGGGCGCTCCGTTTTTGGGGTGCAACCGATATATATATATATATATATATATATATATATATATATATATATATATATATATATATATATATATATATATATATATGTATGTATGTATGTATGTATGTATGTATGTGTGTGAGTGTATGTATGTATGTGTTTGTGTGTGACTATTTGGACACAAAATTAGATAGAAATAGAGAAACACAAACCTCAACTGTTTGATTATTTTAACTTTATATGGGGAGGTGTAATTCATGGGATGATCCAACAGTGCAAATCAATTGTGTCCAATTTTTGTGTTTATATATATATATATATATATATATATATATATATATATATATATATATATAAAGCAGGTTCAATGGAACCTCAAACAGTGGAGCACTCTTTGACCTCCCTCTTTTCCACAACACAATCACTTTTTCTCTCTCCTCCTCCACTGCATTATTTAATATAAAGAAGAGGTGGAAATCAGGGGAAAAACGGGCGCTCCGTTTTTGGGGTGCAACCGATATATATATATATATATATATATATATATATATATATATATATGTGTGTGTGTGTGTGTGTGTGTGTGTGTGTGTGTGTGTGTGTGTGTGTGTGTGACTATTTGGACACAAAATTAGATAGAAATAGAGAAACACAAACCTCAATTGTTTGATTATTTTAACTTTATATTGGGAGGTGTAATTCATGGGATGATCCAACGGTGCAAATCAATTGTGTCACCATTTGTGTCCAAATTTTGTGTTTAAATAGACTTTCTCGCTCTCTCTCTCTCTCTCTCTATATATATATATATATATATATATATATATATGTATTTATACATACATACATACATATATATATATACACACACACACACTGACACACATTTTTTTTATAGTCATTTTTTTGTAATATATGCAAAAACCATGTTTTCTAAAATGTTTTTGTAAAAAACTTTCCAAAAAACCTTATTTTTTACAAGCTTTTTATAGAAGAAGTTGGGAAACATTATTTTTACAACCGTTTTAAGTAAGCATTGCAATAATGTCCTATTAACAACTTTTGTTACAAAAAATTGTGAAAACGATATTAGTCTTTATCAATGTTTATTTTTTATATTTAATAATTTACTATAATTAAACGCAAATAATTAAGTTAATTTTTAATAATTATTCTTATAATTAATATTAAATAATTACCATTAAATATATAATAACTAGTAATTAACGATTGATGCTTAATAATTGATAACTAATAATAAACTATAAATGATTATAATTAATAATCTATAGAGATTTTTAGGCACTAGGAAGAAGTCAGAGAAAAAATTAATGTTAGGGACAAAAAGTTTGCATTTTAGGTTAAAGAACACTTTTTAGTGTAAATCAGGTGATGATAGTTACAACTATCATTTTTTGTATATAATAAAAAAGCGTCTTTCGTTCTGAAAATCAAACTTGTTGTCCATACCGCTATTTTTTTTTTGCAACTTCTTACTTATGCCAATTTACCTTTAAATCTATAATAGATTTTATATAACTAATTTTAGTAATTAATTATTGATTTTTAATTATCATTAATATTTAAGATCAATTAATTAGTGTTTATATTCAATATTAAATAGAAAACTTTTTAAGTGATGTAATTATTTAATATTAAATAACTACTATAAATAACTAATAATCGATAGTTTATAATTATTGATAAATCATTGATAATTACAATTAATAATGAAATTTCTAAGAACTAAGGTTTAACGATTACTTTTAGGTAATTTTTATTCTAATCCACAGTTTTAGTAAGCTAATCCACCTTATTTTCTAGGATCGTTGACTTCTACTAAAATTTTAATTTTAATTGGTGTATCCAACAAAAAAAACATACATATTTTTCTTCTTCTCATACTTCTTCCCTGCGTTTTACGTCATAGTGTTGTTTCTGAAATCCTACCGTCTAAATCCAAGTTTAAGTGGAGCAATGATGTCATCAAAGCGAAGGCCGTCACACTATGCATTGGAAGAAGCTATTCAACGCAAAAGCTCAGCTCAACAGGAGACCTCAAAATGAGAGGCTTGAAACTCTGTTTTGCTGTTATGACACCAATATTAGAAATGTAAAGATTTGGGAAGGTTAATGCCTTCAAAATAAATCCTTCATTGAACCTGCTTTAAGGTTAGCTGAAAATCAAGTAGGAAGATATTAAACCCAGTGCCCTGATGTTAAAGTTTGTATGGATTGAAATGAGGGTTGGTATAGGGATTAATGCTTTTTACATGCATATTAAATGTAACGACCCGGCTTTTTGACCGGTTCTCGCCGGTAATTAAACCATCTTAAACCGTTCATAAAGACGGATTGTTGTGGGTACTAACATATTTGCACAAAAATAACAGAACTTTTCATTTCATTACCATAATATAACATCAGAGTTACAAGGAATATATCAGAGTACATCGATTTCACAGCGGAAGAGATACTAAACTCAGCGAAAGAATGCGAATGCTCCAAAACATATAGCTCCAGCCAAAACCAGAATCCTGCTCTAACCGAGAACCAAGACTAACTCTGCAAACCAAACTACTAGGTTGCCCGTATAAAATTATGGGCACCCAAAGTTTAGGTGTGGGAACAATAAACTCCAGGTCAGTCGTGGGACTGGTGTGAGAACTCAAAACAGTTGTCATTTAGGATTCATTTTAAAGTTGGGTAATTCAACGGACCACGCCGCTAATGCGTAATGGGTTTACTCCATATGAATTCTCGTGCAAAGAAATTCGCTATGACTTTTGAAAAATGAAACTACCATAAGGTCTCGCGGCACACACACAATGCAAACACACACATGGTGAGGTTTCTCCTTATGATAGTCAAAAAATGCTTGATACGTGAAAATCCTCTTTCAATACTATAATATAGTATGAAAACAATTTCACAAATAAATGTATCAATCATAGCCAACATAATGCCCCATCCTATTATACTGACGTGATCCTGCTAGTTGCAGGCTATACAACTAAAATCGTACGGGCTCGTAGTGGAAATTGGGTTTCCAACAAATGACCAGGCAAAGGAACTTCCTTACCGAACATATGGGTACGCCTCTAGAGGGACACCCCGAGAACCAAATTGGGCTCTCTGCCAACACGAGGCAGGGTTACCCCTTAACTGGGTAACTTAGAGCACGCCTGAGTATATCACTTCTCGGTCGTTACCAACCTTTAAACCGAGCGTGCGCAACATCAACATCCATATAAATAGAAGTTATCCACATAGGTTAATACCTGGGCTCCATAAAATAGTACATCTTTTATCTAGAAGGAAATGACTACCCTTAACCTCGCTGCATCTTTTCTGTTTTAGCCATTTACCGGGTTGTGAGGCTTGCCGAGGTCACGATATACACAAAGCTACGCTTAAATAAGCCATGCTTTGATCATTTATAGCTCATCGTATATTTTAAGTATGCCACATTATCCATTAACAACGCATCACTGATTTCTATCAATATATAACCTCTAAGCTCATAGTCTTATAGAAGGGTGTTAAACAAGAGAATAAATTCTCCGCCACCAAGCAGATATATATATATATTTAACAGAGATGAGTGCTACGCAGTCAATTACAATGTCAGACACAAAACCCATATATGTCCGTTCTAGGTCTGAACGAAACTCCAATCCAAAAATCTCCAAATATATTCAAACCTCATGCCACTTATAACCTCGTATCGGGGGATCAGCCCAACCGAGACATCACCAATCAATCCAAACAATTCAAAGCATCCCGGTCTTCATTCGTCATTTTCCAAGTCTTGAATTGCTCCATAACGTCGTATTATTACTTGGAACGGTTTTCGAACATATATTCGATCCCGATCTTTCCAAGTAATAAGCGTACTTTTAAAATCAGTAGCTATGGATTATACAAGTTTTTCAATTCAAATCTCCTTCCCAAATCATTATCAATTCATTTCAATTTAAGGTTGGATTCATTCAATTCCCGTAAACCCCGTTATCATCTTAAACTTTTTCTTGAAATTCAATATTCATTTCTAACCTTATATTTCAAAACCCAAATCCATTAATTCGTCATTATCTCTTTCCCTAAGCTTCAAAACCACCAAATCTTAATTTGGATTTAAATCTCCATTTATGGTAATTCAAATGATTGACATTTCAAATATAAGTTTAAAACAGAATTTAATCGACTTATATTTGATATCGATTCACAAACTTGGGCAAACACCATCAGATTTTGGATATGAACATGGTTTACTATTTCTGATAGTATTCGTCCAATCCTGGGATTCCATAGAATATCCAACGACTAACTCTATTCAAAACTCATTTCCTTTTTTCCCAAATCTTACTTACCATAAATTTCATGTCATACATTTTATAATCTTTTAACGTATAAACAAATTCTTTTCCTAAAATTTAAACAATGGTTCATGGTTTAAAATCTTCAATTTCAATCATTTCAAAGAAATGGTATAACAATGTTAAAAGCATTATGGAAAGCGCTGAGAAATGGAGATTTAACCATATAATCCAAAATCATTTCAAATTCACATATTTTAACTCAAATCACTTTAAATAATAAAATACGATTTATCATAATTTTTTGGATTTTTAAATATTTTTTTATAAGCTCATTTTATTTGATTTTCCATTACGGTCGTCGAACTGCATGTATAGCGACCTTTTCCAATTTCGTTTTAAATATAACTTGAAAATGATACGTTAGAATTTGAAAATTCCTTTTCTATTCAAAAGTTGTTATCATTTGAAATCCAACATTTCTTATTTCAAGTCAAACCGACTTCAAATAATTAAGTTATAACCATTCGAAAATTTAAATCGATATTATCGAACTGTCTCATCGCAACGCGTTCTTTTCAAGCCATATAACGATTTAAATATAAATCATTCAAATCTTTTTCAAATTGAATTTTTATTTCCAATTCATCCGGAAAAACAATTTCAAATTATATTTCAAAATTAGATTTCAAATTAACCATCCGGTTTGTCGGATCAATTAGGGATAGCCAGGGAGAGAAGGAAACTATATTTCCAAACCGAAGCCTAGACTTTATCCTCTCTGTCATCCTAGAATGTTCTGGTATATATAAAACATTGTCAATATATATATAACCCTATTTCAAATTTCCACATCCCATTTCAAATTAAATTTGAACTTAGAAATAATGTTTTAATATTTGAAAATCAATCTTCATTTATATGGAAGGAAGATAAATCGATCAACAGTATAATTCCACAACCACGGTGTGTGTGTGTGTGTGATTTCATGCAAATCAAAGTTAACCAAATCAGTCAATCATATCAATCAGATGAACATGGATTATAATCACAACCAATAAACAAACATTTCAGCTGTGCGCAAGCGTTACGGTTAACAACGCTTATCGGTGTTTTGTGTGTTATCTAATTACATGCACATCCATTCAAACAATGACATCCATGTCCAACCAATTATTAGTAACTAATTATAACTATCCATTAACCACTAATTTAAATAATTAAATTAGGAGTTCTCACCATAATAGCTCCAATATTTCCATTACCAATAACGTTATTCGTTATATAAGGTTATATACAAACTCTTTTTATTTTTATATAAATTATATTTAAACAAAATTATCAATATTATATACCATTGTGTTCTATTTTCCGATACGATTCTGATGAACCTGACAGCGAGTTAATTGGATTTAAAATGAGTGAGATATTACCATTTAAAATTTTAAACTAATTTAACTTAAAATAAAATTAAAATAAAACATACCAAACAATTTCCGGCCCGAGGCCCAAATGCTCCTCACATAGAAAGCCAACCCACTCCTCTTCTCTTCTTCTCTCCTCTTCCTTTTCACGGATCTCTTCCTGGAACCCATTCACATGTACGGGTGTGCACATACACGAGACAAGAACTCCAATCCGAACCCACCAGCAAACTTCTCTCCGCCTCCTCGTCTGACTGCACCACCACTCCGGAGCCCCCTAGTGAAATTTGATCATCCAAAGCTGAGAGAACGAACAGGAAAAAACCCGTGAACATAAATGTCGCAACCTCCATCCCCGCTCCGAACTCCAACAATTTTTGCGACATCAAAGCTCTATCCATTCTCATTATCATGACAAGCACCATTTCTCCAATCGATGCCCGATTCTTTGACGATCGTCAACCCTAGTTTTGAACATTTCTGATCATCGACACCGAATCGCACCATTTTCGCATGAAAATTATTATGTTCTCAGCGATCGTAACGACGCAGACGGCATCGGATGATTCTTCCCGGATTAGGAGATATTATTTTTTGAAGTTTTCTACATAAATCTTCCATTTACTGTAAAATTGCGGTATCTCTTTCGTTTTCGACGAAATTTGGATCCGTCAATTTCTAAAAATCAGAAATGACGATCCGGACAACTTCCGCATAGATTATTTCAGCTAAAATTTAGTAGATTGAGAGTGGTGGATTTTGGAATGGATAGAAATGTATATTTTAATGACAGGAAATGAACAAGAAGAAGAATGACATGAGAAATTTTGCATCTGAAGTGGTTAATGGTGAAGTATGCATGAAAATAGAGCTTAGCCTTTCCTTATATAGGCATCAAAAAGGGTATTTTAGTAATTAATCTAGGGGATACTTGGTACTTTTTCATGAACACTATCCATGCATGATGACACTACATGGACACATCATCTTTGATCCTTATCCTAAGGAGATTTTTAATTTATTTAAATTGGCAACACTTTTGTGATACTTATAAATGTAGACAAATTTAGTTACACTTATAAATGTAACACCTTATCACTTAATATTTATCAATATATATATATATATATATATATATATATAACTTATTAATATTTCAAAAATATTTGATGGGTAGAGGCTCACATTGACACTAATCGAACCCTTAATTTCTTACGAGGCTATTCCTCATCTCATTTTGGGTAATTATCTATATACATGTAGCAATGTTACAACTATGAATAGTATGAAACACAACTACAACCACTACCATTACCATTACACATTTAGACCAAATAACATGTATATAATAGAGCGATTAATGGAAATGCAGAGGAGGGAAGTGGAACAAAGGGTGCAACTGCCATGGTGAAATAGAGTTAGTGAAGGAAGAAAACGAACTGATACGTGCACCGAAGATAGTGGAAGAAGTGGAGTCAGTAATAAAAGAGATGAAAAATCCACCTATATATTTGAATGTAACAATAACGACAGATTACAGAAAGGACGTGCATCCATCAAAGTATCTGGTGAACCGTGGTGTTCAGGACTGCAGCCACATGTGCCTTCCTTGTGTACTGATGTCTGGAATCAGATGTTGTATTCTACGCTGCTCCGATTACAGACCAATTCTATGCCATTATGTAAGATGTAGTATTCGTATGCGTTGTAAATTTGTAATTCAAATTTTTTTCTTTCGAAGAAGAGATAGATGTGTACACTGTTGATAGAGAGAGAATATTTTTGGAATAGGTTTTGATCATGTATGAATAACTGAGAAAGCTTTTCTATTCTTTTTTCTTTTTTCCCCTTAATTATTTCAGATTGCATGGCTTCTGGTATAATACATAGCTTGCATATTATCAAAGGCATATGTGTTTCAGTCACACACAAGTTCTTTGCCAGTATGTAAGATTATGTACTTATTTGTAATTCATTTTTTTCTTAACATGCTGTTTGATACTGATAGAGAGAAAATATATGTATAATAAATTTTTCTTTTTATCCGTACACACACACACACACACACACACACACACACACACACATATATATATATAGCAGGGTTTCGCTGCACCTCTTATATTGCACGTGAACTTCCCCCTTAATCTTCACCACTCATTTCCCTGCTCATGCTCTCTCTTTCCATTTCAATATTATTTCTTAATGGAAAGAGAGAGAGAATGAGTGGGGAAATAGGTGGTGGAGATTGAGGGGGAGAGTTTACGTGCAATATAAGAGGTGTAGCGGAAACCTCCTCATATATATATGTATATATATATATATATATATACACATACATACATACATACACACACAGATGTAGGTTCAGTGACATCCATAATAGTGCAGCACCCCCATTTGTCCCCCTATTTCCACCAAGTTTTTCCCTTCTCTCTCCTTCCACTCAAATTTTTACTTCTCATTCACTTTCTTTAATATAAATGCGGGGCTAATATCAAGCTCATTTGGGGTGCAACCGAACGAATGTCGGAATGATCTCAAATTTTGGATAGATCATTATATATATATATTGATTGAACATCTACAAATTCTCGTTCGATTTGGATCGCCGTAGCTCACGAATGGTAGGGGGTGCAACAAGAGTGCTCACAAACAGGGGTGCCCACGATCGCTCCTCATATATATATATATATATATATGCATGTGTGTGTGTATATATATATATGTGTGTGTGTGTGTGTGTGTGTGTGTGTGTATGGCAGGTTCAATGTCACCCGTACTAGTGGAGCACCCCAATGGCCTCCCACTTTTCCACTATACATTTCTCATTTCTCTTCTTTCACTAATTCTCTCACATTTCACTAACTTAAACTAGTACAAAATGAAAGGTAGGATTCAGAGGCTATTGGAGTGCTGCATTTTCGGGGCGTCATTGAACTTTGCGCACACACACACACACACACACACACACTCTCTCTCTCTCTATTTAAACACAAAATGGTGACACTAAATTAAACGCAATAAATTTCAACCAATAGATCTTCACCTGAATTCCACAATCCACATAAAGACAAACAAATATAACGGTTCAAAACTTGTGTTTAATTTTGTGTCTTAATAGTCTCTATACACACAAACACACACACATACATGTATTATGTATATACACAAACACACACACACACACACACACACACACACATATATATATATGTATATATATGTATATATATAATGTCTACCTAAACAAAAAAAATTGACACAAATTCTATACCATTAGATTACCCCCTGATTTTCACCTCTCACATAAAGAAATTGATCCAATGGTTGAGAATTTATATCCCTTGATTTGTATCAAATTTTTATGTCCATATAGCAGCTCTTATACACACACACACACACACACACACACACACATATATATATATAAAGGGTGTGGCTATTGGGACATAAAATTAAATAAGAATTAAAGACACAAACTATGAACCGTAGGATTTGTTAGTTATTATGTGAAAGGTTGAATTCAGGGGAAGATCTAGTGGTTGAAATTGCTTGTGTCTAAATTTATGTCTAAATAGACTTTCCTATATGTATATATAAATAGACTTTACCTATATATATATATAAATAGACTTTACCTATATATATATATATGGGAAAGTCTATTTGAACACAAGATTTGAACACAATATATGGCACAATAAACCTACACGATTGGATCACCCTATGAATTCCACTATTCCATATAAAACCAAAATGATCCAACAGGTAAGATTTTGTCTCTTAATTTGTGTTTGTTTAGTGTTTAAATTACAACTCACTATATATACACACACACACACACTCTTAAATACACAGTGAACTCCGTATGGTTTATGGGTAAATGACACACCTTGCATAATACCAAGGCATATACTCCAACAAAAGAGTTTGTTTATACATTATTTTAAAAACATTGTAAAAAGCCTTTTTTACAATGTTTTCCAAGAAAATGTTGCAAAAACAACAAATTTTTGCAGTTTTTTGTGTGTAATATAATCCAAAACCATGGTTTTTAAAATGTTTTTGTTAAAAACTTTGCAAAAGCGTTATTCTTTACAACCTTTTGTTAGAAGAAGTTGTAAAATCTTATTTTTTACAACCTTTTAAAGCAAATATTGCAATAATGTCGTATTAACAACTTTTTTGGCAAAGCCAATCGCTTTTTAAAGTGATCTACAACACTTTTTTTATTAAAAAAACAATAATACAAGGAAGGTACAAGTGAAAGGCAGAATACCTTTCAACTAGCAACCAGTTTTTAAAGTGAATGACCACTAGTTACACTCTACATAGGAAGGTAAACATAAGCAATTGTGTAATAGCCCGCATTTTATGTACGGCAGGATTCTAAAATATTTTTATTTAATTCCCTGAGGGTAGAATCGTTCTCATATTTTGATATGTATTTTATGGGGATGTGAGACACGTCCATAATTTTTACCAATTTTGTTTGTGATCATTTTACCCCTATCAGTTTTGTGCATGGCATCACTTTTGACTGAGTTTAAGTCAGTACCAAGGTCAATTTCATTTGAAAGGAAATGGTGTTGCAAGTATCGTAGAGTGGTCACATAAAAGATTTGGTTCAGCGGTTTGGGAGAAATTGCCTTTTTAGTGATGCACAATTTCTGTACAGGTTAGGCTATTCATTAGTTAGTTGTTTTGGTGTGGCCCATTAGTGGGCAGGTTTGAGGCTGTAAATAGGGGGTTAGAGGCATGGAGAGACGGTTACTTTTCTTCATTCTCTCATTTTGTTGAGCTCGTGATCCTCCTTGCTCAATCAAATACAACTTTCCATTATTAAAATTCTAAATATATGCAAGAAGATTAAAGATCTACATCAAGCAAAGCTAGATCTACATCAAATAAAGGGAGATTGTATCAGATTGAGAGGTTTGAAGATCATTATCCGTTGTTCGAATTGGGAATTTAGCGAATTCAAGTAAATTCAAAGATTTGGTGAGTGATAAGCATCTCTCACACGGATTCAATCAAGTATATGGGTTGTTTGATCTTATTTTAATCATTTTAAGTTGTTTTCACCAAGATATACATCATGGTAAGTATAAGATTTGGATGAGTTGTTTACATCGATGTTGTCAATGATTTAGTCAATATTGGAGATAGATTGGCCAGATCGGGTCGTTTTTGGATAGGTCACATGGCTAGTTGCTCAAGAAATGAGCCGGGTCGTTGGTACCAGATCGTGGGTCATTTATGGAACCTCAGTCGTGGGAAGTCTGGTCGGTGGTGATGTGGCAGAAAATGGTTGCATGGATCGGGGGATGGTTAGTGCATGGATTCTTAACAAAGTCGGGTCTGCTAAGATGATAGGCCGGGTCGTTGGCTTCCATCCGAAGAAGCTCCAGGTCATGATCAAATTGGAACGTGGCTTGGGGTACATGAAAGAAGGTGGGTTATTCGAGAGATAAAAGCTTGGGTCATTCTAAGTCTCAAGGTAGTTGGGTCATTGGAACGACCTAGTGAGTTAGGTCGTGGATTCTTGGCTCGCAAGTACTCAGGTCGGTGCGGGAGTTAGGTCGTTGGATGACCTGACTAATGAATATAAAATGACCTAGTGAGTTAGGTCGTTGGCTTCGAGTTATATTCAAGTAGGAATGTTCGAAGTGTTGTGGTGTGTTCGTTGATTGTCGTAATGCAACGAATGTGAAGACGACTCAAGGTGGTGGGTTCGTGGATAAAGGTGCTTGAGAAGTGGCTTGAGCTTATGAACATTCATCTGATTTGATGCCTAGAGATATCAAAGGCAGAGGAAGTATCGTTGTCGTAGGTTCTAGCGGACTCAAAGCAGGGGTATAACGGGCACGCCCAAAAGACTAGAAGTGGCAGGTTAAGTACCCTGGGCAGCTTGACGAGCCTAGATACATTTCGTTGTATGGTGTATGAAGTTTCGCTAGAACTTGGGTTTACCATTAGCCCTTGACGGATGACAATATGTTTGGTCGGCCATACGGTTAGCGATGGTTTCAAAGCAGGATTGGCGATAATAGCCAGATTCATGGATGATGATTGTTTTCTTGTATAGTCTTGTGTAGTTTATTTGACGTTGAAGGAGATATCTTTTAAGTGCTTATCTGATGTTGTTTTAGGCCTTCGGGGCTTGTTCTTAGAAGATGTCGATATCAATTAGGATGGTTTACGCTTGATAACTGATTTCCATGAATGTACTATTTTTTCAAATTGTTTGTTTTAAAGGCTATCACTATCGGATGCGGGGATGGTGGGTTTGGGTTCTTCTCTGTTGGTGATGGTAGATTGGTTGACTAATTTGGCTATTCATATATACTTTATTGATGATGTTAGATAGCTATTTTATTGCTCATTAACACTGTTGTATGACTCAAGGTTTTACGTTTCCTTTTATTACCTTGGGTTGTTCATCCAGTTGTGGATGGGTAGCCTAAGTAGTAGGTGACAAGTGATAGATCTTGATGAGGATGATGTTGCTGAGCGATGACGAGCAGGAAGCTGGCGTATTATTTGCTACTATTTATTATTTGTTGTTTCCGTTGTTTGATGTTTTCCCTGAGTGCTTGTAGTGAGGCTTACTATACAGACTCTTATAGTGTAATCCAAGGTCGTATGGATATTTCATGGTGATATGAAAGATTTTATGATTTTGCTCAATTATGCTTCACTATTATTGCCAGTTGTATATGTTCTATTATATTTTATCCTTGCGTTGTGAGTTATAAGATAGGTTCCACTTGTGTTATCTTACCTAGATGATCGTCCATGGCTGCCTAGTACACCTTTCTGTGCATTATTCCTCTTGTTTAGTGTAGGAGTTATAGGCGGTCGTCATATTCAGTATTAGGGCTCTGGTTATCGATTTTAGCGAAAGTTCAAGGACGTAATTACGTATGAGAGACATATTTGTAGATTTCTGATGGATGTATACTATATAAGAGTGTATAGTATAGTAGCTTTTGAACTCCATTTGCAGTTTTTCTCGTACACAGACTAATCATTCTATATTGCATATTTAGAATGAGTCGTCGAATATTGAGATACTCTACTAGGGAGGAGACTGTTTCTAGAGGAGGAAATGGTGGTATACGAGACTAACCAGCTATGTTCGAGGCCATGATGGCAGTGATCATGAGGAGGGTACCAGCTCAGGATACAGCCATGGTAGATGTAGGAGTTCAAGTGCAGGCTCCTAGGGCTGTGGACTTTGGAAAGCTATGCAAAGACTTCACCACTCTAGTAGGGAAGCGGTTTAAGGGAACATAAAAGGTTGAACAGATCCAAGGATGGCTGAGTACTTGCATTCAGATCTTTGGAGACTTGGGTATTGACAATGTGACTAAGAGGAAGCTTGCATCGAGATAGCTACAAGGAAGAGATATGGATTGGTGGAACTTTGTCACTTTAGAGACCCCAGAAGATGAGAATTCGTGGTAGTAGTTCCAAGTCAAGTTCGAGACAAAGTTTATTTCTACCGTTTAGAAGTCTATTATGGTCTATTCTGTTTTAAAGGTTTGTCGAGCTTAAGCAGAATGGTCGACCAGTGCTTGAGTATGTTTCTAATTTTGAAGCCTTGTCAATGTATGCTCATTCATATGTCGAGACTCCTTATTAGAAGAACGAGAAGTTTGTCATAGGATTGGACAAATACTTTGGGATTAGTTAGTGGATCATCTAGATGACTTTTATGAGAAGATCATAGAGAAAGCTTTAAGGCATGAAAGCATGTTTCCCAAGGAAGAGCCTATTGTTGCAGCTAAGGAAGAACCGAAATAACAGCAGGGTGGTAATAACAAAAGGAGGAAGCAAAAACAACAGAAAGGAAAAGACAGACATAAAAAGTAGAAGGGCAAAGTGACTTGCTTTAACTGTTGGAAGAAGGGCTAGTATTCCAAGGATTGCAAGAATACAAAAGCTAAAAACAAGTACTTTTAGTGTGGAAAGCCTAGGCATGACAAGAATGATTGTCAGAACTAGCTAAGGGTAAGTAGGTTGTGAAGGCTTATGTTTTGGAAGCTGTGCCATCGTCTTTAAGGGCTCCTAGGGAGGATGGACCGATGGCAGCAACGAGGAGCAAGCAGAGCGAGTAGAACAACTACATGAGGAGCGAGTAGAACGACCACCGAGAGTGGGAAAAACTCCCTACGGCGAAGGAGAAAGGGAAAGGTGACGTCGTTCAAGGTATTCTTTCCATTATAGATGTTTCAGTTCGTGTGTTATTTGATACTAGAGCATCACATTTTTTTCATTTGTAATGAGCTTGTGTGCCGCTTGGGTTTGGAATCTGAGATTGGGGATAGACCTTTTGTTGTGACTGATCCAGATGGGGGTTCGTCTAATTTGTGTATGATTGGTCGTGGTCTAGTGTTGTCGAGTCATGGTTGCTCCTTTATGTGTGATTGCTTTGTTTTGAACTTCCCTGGGTTTGGGATTATGTTGGGTATGGACTGGCTCAAGAGGTATGCGACAAAAGTGGATTGCGAGAAGCTGGACGTGACGGTCGAGAATGTAGAAAGGAAAATGGCTGTGATTCAGTGTAAGCCCTAAGATGGTGTCTTCGTCAGCTATTTATATTCGCTTGTGACACAATGGGAAGACTTGTCGTCGGTCCCGATCGCAAGTGAGTTTAACTTTGTCTTTGACGAGGTTAAATGTGACACCCCACGTCCGTTAATGTCACTCACAAAGGGAATGCATTAAGTTTCGTGAAGCGTTATACGTAAACAGACACAGAATATTACAAGATAGATATAATTAAGATAGCAACGGAAATTCAAATCTTTATTTCAAACACAATTCATACATAGTGGTCCAAAATACCATGAGTAACAAAAACACTACAATAACATAACTTCTTTCTTTTACCATCAGAGTACATAAATTCTTAAAAGAAAACATAATTCCCCAAATAAAAGAGACAAAGTCATAGTAGAGATAAGAACATGAGCCATACTTCTAAAGCAGCTCTAACAAGATGATATCTGAGTCCTGACTAAGCCTGAGTGTTTCATCCCTGAGAACCTAGGGGGAGGGGGTAACGGGAGAAATAAGAGGAAATAAAAGGGTCAGACATAAAGTCTGGCGAGTCTAGTTACTTTCAGCAAGTAAATAAATAAAGGTAACATGATAGGCATATAAAGTGGATAAGAGAGATCACTAGATAAATGGCAGGTGTGACAAGGTAGACATGATAAGGTGTACACGCTTCTCTAATGATTACTCTGCACTATTACTAGTATAACCAGATTGAGATGATCGCTTCCACTAGAAGGTTGTACACTTTGGCATACGACCAAATGTACCTGAAACACCCCACCTCCATTAAGGTCACTCACAAAGGGAATGCCTTAACTTTGGTGGAGGTTTATAAGTAAAAGCCACAGATGAACTCAAGACAAATATAAATGCACATATTTTAAACAGCGGAAACCAAATAAACTTTTATTTCATCAATACGAGTATCAAACAAAGATTTCCATAAGTGTCTCAAAATACTTTCAACATTTCAACCTCATAACTGCCTTGATTATTAAAGAAGCATGAAAACATAAATAAAGTGACAAAAATCCCCATAGTGATATCCAAAGCCATTATCCGAGCAAGAAAGATCCAAATCATACATCTACGTTCTTGGTGCTTGTAAAGAGCCTGGCTGAGTTGAGTTGTTTCCTCCCTGTGGACCTGGGGGGGGGGGGACGAAAGAAAAGAAAATAGGGTCAGACATAAAGCCTGAGTAAATCTAGTAACTCTTCAATATGTGAATAAGAAAAGGGTATGATGGATGTAAACTAAAAATAGGAAAGTGTCACAAGCTAAGGAAGTGTCGAATGTACTATCACACCCATACTATATCTCTGCACCTATTTGAATTCATTCTAACTGGCACCCCATGGTGAGGGTGAAGTGATCCCCATTCTTATTAAAGATCGGCTCCTACTCGCGTTAACATGTGTCATACGACCCCCAAGAATTGTAGATACCTATGCTGGTCCCACCATGGGGTGTATCAAGACCCATGTTGGCGGCCCCGACACAAAACTAGAAGACATAGGTTATACTACTGGTGTCCCTAGTGCCCTGGTTGTCTGCTCCAGAGTGTGTGCACGCCCGCTCCCCGTTAGACCTGCACTGTGCACCCACCGCCATCGTTTGACCGCTTACAATCAACCCAGTAATCGTGCTCCACCCTGCCTAGTTTCAGGGTACCGTTGATACCTAACTTTGGGTTACTGCTGAAACGGGTCTCTCGTTACCAGGATTTTCTAGTCAAACATGTTAAGTGGTTAAGTGTCTGTATTTACCTAACCCCACCCATCAATTCTTGTTAACATGTTGAATTTGGTTAAGTGTTATAGTTGACTTAACCCTACCATCTGTCCTTAGCCTCTTAGGAGCACCAAACCACTCACATTAGACAGGTATTGCTACGGTTACTGGATATGCCGGTCGATTCCGGGTAGGTGTACACCGTAGCTCAGTCTAACCTCGGGTCCTTATTGGGCTCAATGCTTAACCACCCACATTGGATAGGTATTGTTGTGACTACTGGACAGCCGGGCGGGTCCGGGCAGGTTTACATCACAACTCAATCCAACCTCGGGTTAAGCATATCGTGTTTTCTAAATTTACATATTTTATTATTTTTCAACTATATGTAAATGTCATATCTTTTATTTTTGGGTATTTCAATTCATACCGCTTATGTGTCATAATCATTGGCATGTGCCAAACATGCCAACATATATTTTCATATTTTACACCCAACGTTATTACCCCCGTTTGTTCGCAACGTTATAACATGTGTTGGGCTTGTCACAATTCAGCCCAACTATATAAACGTGAGGAAAAAGGGAAATCAAGAACATGTAATACATAAAGGTGTGTGGCGCATGAACTTGCAATTTGACGATTCAACTAACATATAACATGGGTCATGTGAACTTGCATTCGAATCAAAGTATGACTAAGTAGGTGACATATGAAATGGCATAGTTTAGGCAAATACAAACTTGTGTTTAAACATGTTAACTTGGCATAATATCGACCACAAAACTAGCATGTTATATATTCATCAAAATGTACAATTTTTACATCTAATCATATATCCTATTTTAGCATGAACTTGCATAGTTTATGAAACCCAAATGATGTTTGACATAGAACCAATTATATTTTGCAAATAAACATGAACTTGCATAGTTTATGAAACATAGATCCAATTATACTTGCAAACATAGTCTAATTATACTTGCCAATAAACATAAGAATGATATCATAGGTTTTGGGTCATGTAGGCATAGAAGGTCTATAACATGTTTACATAAATTCTAATTTAGACTAAGGGAATATACATAGTCCATGCCATCGACATATACAAAAAGGGATCAATTTGTAGTTTTTGCCACAAACTTGCAAGTGCCATTGTTTTCATATACAATTGTTCAATAGGCTTGCATCAATCAATTTATGCCACAAACATTAATACACAAGTCATGGTAGAACCATTACAATACACAAAAATTATAACAACACGATTCTATTTTCATTCACATCGAATCACATCACAGTTTTTATTCATATTCTGGAAGGTCACTATACTTACAACGTGTGATGAATTCTTGTTTTCTGATTTGGAGATGCTCTCCTTTGGGTAGCAAAGTTGCTTTGAATGATTTGATAAGCTTTGATCTTATTTTAATTTGATTCGTCTCTTAGGCTTGTTGGCTTGTCTCTAGGCTTTCTAATTGACGGCCATTCCTAGTTCCTCTCCAGCAGCATGACGGCTTTTGTATTCTATTATTTGTGTGAATTTAGGGTTAGACTTGAGTTGTATTTATAGATTTTTAAATTGTTTTGAGCCGTCGATGAAGCTAGGTTGAATCCAGACCATCCATCTCAAGAGAGGCCAATAAGAAAGAGACATGTAAGCCCTAGTGACTCAGCCAAGCATCAAAATTCGACCAGACCCTGACCAGGCCAGCCAGGGCCTGACCAGCAGGTCTTTCTGACCTGGGCGCACTTGGCAGGTGCGCCAAGCCAAAATTGTACTGGCGCACTTCCCAAGTGCGCCAATTCAACTTTGTTCTGGCGCACTTCACAAGTGCGCCAGTGCATTCTGACCCGTTTTCCGGTCTTTCTGCCCAACTTCGTTCGTTCATATCTTCTTCATACGATATCCGTTTTACGAAAACTTGAACTCTATCTCAAGCAGAATTTCGAGACGAACGCAATGGCGTAACCCATTTCCCTTGATTTCATCATTTATAATAAATTATACTTTAATTCGTGAAGCTTAACATTATAGAATTCACGGGGTGTTACATTCTCCCCCACTTAAAAGGATTTCGTCCCCGAAATCTTCAAGTTTGGAAGAATGTATATCCTACCATCCAACAGTCCATCTACTCAACCAACAAACACATGCATCCACTGTCCTTAAAAGACTTCTAATGCTTCATGATCATATGCATAGTGTGTGTACATGTCCTTATCTCATGCAGAAATTAGGCGGTCTACTGATTCAGTTGACCTCCTTAATGCGAATCATGTAAGCGTCATGAATCCATTATGTATGCAAATTTTTCCTACTCATAATTCTACATGAGTGCACAACTATTCATACAAATGCGACGACCATATGACAGCATATCAAGTTTACAACCATATACAAATAAGAATACATATATGCATATGCAGTATGAGGTGACTGAGCCGATCTAAGACCTAGGTTGTGTGTGTATATGCACCCACGAGCAACCACTTGCAACCACTTGCAGCCATCAACCATAACATGTTTCAAATACATGTTTACATCCAAAGGGGTTCTACCTAAGGATAAAGGATAATATCGAGGAGATATACCTAAAAAGATAGATACAAGCACAACTTAAAAAAAAAGAGGTCAAAGATGTACCCTCAAAAAGAAGAGGGTAGGCAGCGCGTATTCTGTCCTCATTTTCCCAAGTCGTGTCTTCCTCGGCATCGCTCCACTGAACTTTAACGAGTTTGACTTCGCGGTTGCATAGCTTTTTCACTTCAGTTCCTATGATGCGGGTTGGAACTCTCCTCATAGTTGCTTTGCGTTCCACTTCGGCTTCTTCTAGAATGCTTGGCTCCACCACTTCCGCTGATTCATGTAGACATTTCCGGAGATGAGAAACGTGAAAGACGTTGTGAATTCCAGCCAATCTTTCAGGCAGATCTACTCTATAAGCCATTTTCCCAATCTTCTCGATGATAGGGAACAGTCCTACAAATCTTGGTGCTAGCTTTCCTGCGGATCCAAAGCGAACGACGTTACTTAAAGGGGATACCTTAAGGAAAACCTTGTCCCCAACCTCAAACTCAAGGTCGGTCCTTCTTTTGTCGGCGTAGGATTTCTGTCTGTCTTGGGCTGTCTTCATTCTCCTACGTATCAAGTCCACTTTCTTTGAAGTTTCTCGAATCATGTCTGGCCTAAGTATAAGCTTATCTGTAGACTCCCACCAACAAGTTGGTGATTTGCACGGTCTTCCATACAAGGCTTCGAAGGGTGCCATGCCGATGGTAGCTTGGTAGCTGTTGTTGTAGGCAAATTCCACTAAAGGAAGGTGATCCTCCCACGTCCCTCCAAAGTCAAGAACGCAAAGTCTTAAAAGATCCTCTAAAACTCTATTCACCCTTTCCGTCTGGCCATCTGTTTGGGGGTGATAGGCCGTGCTCAAACATAGCTGTGTGCCTACAACTTCTTGCAGACTCCGTCAAAACTCACTTGTGAAAATAGGGTCTCGGTCACTAACAATGCTGCAGGGTATCCCATGGAGTCGAACTATTTCCTTGAGATAAAGAGATGCTAGAGATGAGGCAGTCCTTCTACTCTTGATAGGTATAAAGTGGGCGCTTTTAGTAAGCCTATCCACTATTACCCAAATGCTAGTGTTGCCTCTTCTCGACCTTGGCAGTCCAACAATGAAGTCCATTGAAATGCTATCCCACTTCCACTGTGGGACCTCTAGAGGGTGAAGTATTCCTCCAGGCTTCTTTTGTTCCGCCTTAACCCGTTGGCAGGTCATGCACTTAGAAATGAAATTTGCCACGTCTTGCTTCATGCCGCTGCAAAAGAAAGTTCTTTTTATATCCTTGTACATCTTATCACCGCCAGGGTGTATAGTTATCTTGGAATGATGCGCTTCCTCGAGAACCTTCTTTGTCAACTCCCTTGCTTGTGGGACGCATAATCTTCCATCTCGTCTCAGCCAACCCTTATCATCGATGGCGTATCTACTGAGGTGACTAGAAGTCTCGCCCCTAATAAGTTTATCAATCATATCAACAAGCTGAGGGTCTTCACGTTGTGCAGCCCCTATTGAGTCAAAGAGAGTAGGGCGTACTTCGAGAGATGCTAACAATCCCGGTACAAAATCTGAGGAGGGCCTAAAGTTGAAACTGGCTATATACCCCAAGTTTTGCCTTTCCACAAAGAGAGGGCTTAGGGTCAGTTTCTTTCGGCTCAACACGTCTGCTACCACGTTGCCTTTTCCGGGAGTATAGGAAATTTCAAAATCATATGAGGCAAGAAACTCCTTCCATCTTTGCTACCTCAAGTTAAGATCCTTCTGGGAGAAGAGATATCTCAACGATTTATGGTCAGTGTATAATTCAAATTTCTCACCTAGGAGATAATGGCGCCAAGACTTAAGTGCAAAGACGATGGCAGCTAACTCAAGATCGCGGGTTGGGTAGTTCTTTTCATGAACCTTCAATTGTCTTAAGCTACTACCGTTCCTTCTTGCATTAGAACAGCGCCTAGTCCCGTTCCACATGCATCCGTGTATACTGTGAACATTTTGCTTCCGTCAGGCAGAGTTAGAATTGGGGTTGTTGTGAGAGCCCTTTTTAATCGTTGGAAAGAAAACTCGCAGTCCAAATCCCAAGTGAACGCCAGATTCTTCTTTGTTAGCCTTGTGAGTGGGGCTGAGATTTTCGCGAAATTCCTAATAAACTTTCGATAAAAACTGGCTAGCCCAAGAAAGCTTCGAACTTTAGTTGCATTTCTTGGTGTCTTCCAATCTTGTACTGCCACCACTTTCGCGGGATCCACAGCCAACCCTTCTTTGGACACTATATGCCCAAGAAACCATACATCTTTTCTCCAGAAGTGACACTTGGAGAATTTGGCTTTTAGTTGATTTGCACGGAGAGTATCCATGATTTCTTTCAGATGCTGAGCATGTTCTTCCTCACTTTTTGAGAAGATTAGGATATCATCTACGAAGACAACCACAAATTTGTTGAGGAATTCTCTGAACTACCTGCCCATTAGGTCTACGAAATAAGCGGGTGCGTTTGTCAAGCCGAAAGGCATGACAAGCCACTCGAAGAAACCGTCTGGGGTTCTGAACGCTATCTTATCAATGCTGTCTTCAGCTACTCTTAGCTGATGGAACCCAGTTGCCAGATCAAGTTGGGAGAAGATCGTCGCACCTACAAGCTGATCAAACAAATCGTCGATTCGGGGAAGAGGGTGCCTATTTTTCTTGGTCAATTTGTTTAACTCCCTATAGTCGACGCAGAGGCGAAGCGAACCGCCTGCTTTGGTTGCGAACACCACTCGAGCACCCCATTCTGAAATGCTCCATCTAATGAACCCCTTTTCGAGAAGTTCTTTAACCTGCTTACTGAGCTCCTTTCTCTCCCTTGGAGCCATGTATCTAACGGGTAAAGCTACAGGCTTTGCGTTATCCACAAGATATATGCGGAAGTCTATTTCCCGCCTCGGAGGTAAGCCTTTCACTTCCTCAAAGACATCTGGATATTCCCGGACTACTCTAACTGATTGCATATTCTCATCAGAAGCATCAAGCGACTCTAGATAACTAATCATAACAGCATTCAAGGGATTACAAGAAATTTCTAGAGTGTTACCAAGCTGAGTCAAGAGTCTAACTACTCTTTTCTCACATTCAAGAATGGCACTATTACTGGATAGCCAGTCCATGCCTAAGATCAAACCATATCCCGAGAAGCCCAAAACAAAGGCATTACAACTAAACTCAACGCTGAGAATAGATATTTTCAAACCCAAACAAACCATTGACAAGTAAGCGGAGCCCCCAATTGGATTTGAAACTACTAAGGGATCTTCTACCATACTAGTGTCTAGATGCAGAGATTCTACTAAGGCAGATGAAATAAAAGAGTGTGATGCGCCAGAGTCAAAAAGTGTACAAACTGGATGATCATAAAGATAGACTACACTTTCTACAGAAATATTACTACCTTGTTCCTACTGAGGTGCCACAAGCGCATGAACCTGACCCCCTGAAGTGGATCCGTCTTTCTGTCCCTGCCCTTTCTTCTTTGGGCAGTCCTTAGCTTGGTGTCCAGTTTCTCCACAATGGAAGCAACCACCCATCTTCGCCTTCCTTTTCCGGCAGTCTTTTGATATATGGCCCACAATGCCACAGAAATTGCACCTTCTCTTCTCACGGGGCTTATTGTTCTTCCCTCCTTTCTTGAAGTCTGTTTTCTTTGCTTGTAGACCTTCTTTCTTCTCTTCCCCCTTAGTTTCTTTCTTGTCGTGGTCTTCCTCGTGTAGCAACGCCATGTCCACCAGGCTTTCATAAGTCGCACCCGCGGATACATGGATCATGGCAAGGCTGTGTAGAGGCTCATTCAAACCCTTGACGAAGCGAAGTGCCTTCTTGTGTTGGGTGTTTACTAAGTCTAGCCCAAATTTGGCCAGCTGATTAAACTAATTAACATATTCCTTGATCGTCATGCTTCCCTGTTTCAGAGTTAGAAACTTTTCCATTTGCAAGCTTCTTTCAGCTTGGGAGAGGAATTTCATCTTAAACCTTGTCCTGAAGTCTTCCCATGTTTCCACCGCCCTCTGAGCATTAGTAACTTCCCAGCAATAGGAAGCTTCATCCTTAAGTAACCACACCGCAAGTTGTAACTTTTGCCTGTCATCCACTCCAAAGATGACAAACAAATCCCCAGTCTCCTTTAACCAGTTTCTTGCTCCAACAAAAGATTTGTCCCATAAAAGTCTTTTCCACTCATAGACTTGAAGTCTCTACATGTTTTTGCGAAGGCATTTCCAAGAGGAGGCGGATGAGGAGGAGGAACCGCGGCCACTGGCGGAGGGATGTCTGCTGGGCCCGCGCCATTGACCCTTGCTTCTAAGTACCTCCTAAACCAGCAGGGAATCGACACTCCTTCCGGAAGGTTAAGGTCTCCAGACATGTTGAAACAGAAAGGAAAGATTCAAAACGAAGGATAGAGAAGGATAAATAGGGCACATGGCTTTGGCGGATTTTGTCTTTTTATAAATATAACACTTTTTTCTAAAAAAATGCTTCTTTAAACTTTCTTTTTGAAAACAATTTTCAAAATTTTTTATCTTGTCTGGTAAACCTATGCTCTGATACCAAGTGAAACACCCCACCTCCATTAAGGTCACTCACAAAGGGAATGCCTTAACTTTGGTGGAGGTTTATAAGTAAAAGCCACAGATGAACTCAAGACAGATATAAATACACATATTTTAAACAGCGGAAACCAAACAAACTTTTATTTCATCAATACGTGTATCAAACAAAGATTTCCATAATTGTCTCAAAATACTTTCAACATTTCAACCTCATAACTGCCTTGATTATTAAAGAAGCATGAAAACATAAATAAAGTGACAAAAATCCCCATAGTGATATCCAAAGCCATTATCCGAGGAAGAAAGATCCAAATCATACATCTACGTTCTTGGTGCTTGTAAAGAGCCTGACTGAGTTGAGCTGTTTCCTCCCTGTGGACCTGGGGTGGGGGGACGAAAGAAAAGAAGACGAAAAGAAAATAATGTCAGACATAAAGCCTGAGTAAATCTAGTAACTCTTCAATATGTGAATAAGAAAAGGGTAAGATGGATGTAAACTAAAAATAGGAAAGTGTCACAAGCTAAGGAAGTGTCGAATGTACTATCACACCCATACTATATCTCTGCACCTGTTTGAATTCATTCTAACTGGAACCCCATGGTGAGGGTGAAGTGATCCCCATTCTGATTAAAGATCGGCTCCTACTCGCGTTAACATGTGTCATACGGCCCCCAAGAATTGTAGATACCTATGCTGGTCCCACAATGGGGTGTATCAAGACCCATGGTGGTGGTCCCGACACAAAACTATAAGACATAGGTTATACTACTGGTGTCCCCAGTGCCCTGGTTGTCTGCTCCGGAGTGTGTGCATGCCCGCACCCCGTTAGACTGCACTGTGCACCCACCGCCGTCGTTTGACCGCTTACAATCAGCCTAGTAATCGTGCCCCACCCTGCCTAGTTTCAGGGTACCGTTGATACCTAACTTTGGGTTATTGCTGAAACAGGTCCCTCGTTACCAGGATTTTCTAGTCAAACATGTTAAGTGGTTAAGTGTCTGTATTTACCTAACCCCACCCATCAATTCTTGTTAACATGTTGAATTTGGTTAAGTGTTATAGTTGACTTAACCCTACCATCTGTCCTTAGCCTCTTAGGAGCACCAGACCACTCACATAGGCAGGTATTGCTACGGTTACTTGATGTGTCGGTCGGTTACGGGCAGGTTTACACCGTAGCTCAGTCTAACCTCGGGTCCTTATTGGACTCAATGCTTAATCACCCACATTGGATAGGTATTGTTGTGACTACTGGACAGCCGGGCGGGTCCAGGCAGGTTTACATCACAACTCAAACCAACCTCGGGTTAAGCATATCGTGTTTTCTAAATTTACATATTTTATTACTTTTCAACTATATGTAAATGTCATATCTTTTATTTTTGAGTATTTCAATTCATACTGCTTATGTGTCATAATCATTGGCATGTGCCAAACATGCCAACATATATTTTCATATTTTACACCCAACGTTATTACCCCCGTTTGTTCGCAACGTTATAACATGTGTTGGGCTTATCACAATTCAGCCCAACTTTATAGACATGAGGAAAAGGGGAAATCAAGAACATGTAATACATAAAGGTGTGTGGCGCATGAACTTGCAATTTGGCGATTCAACTAACATATAACATGGGTCATGTGAACTTGCATTCAAATCAAAGTATGACTAAGTAGGTGACATATGAAATGGCATAGTTTAGGCAAATACAAACTTGTGTTTAAACATGTTAACTTGGCATAATATCGACCACAAAACTAGCTTGTTATATATTCATCAAAATGTACAATTTTTACATCTAATCATATAGCCTATTTTAACATGAACTTGCATAGTTTATGAAACCCAAACGATGTTTGACATAGAACCAATTATATTTTGCAAATAAGCATGAACTTGCATAGTTTATGAAACATAGATCCAATTATACTTTCAAACATAGATCTAATTATACTTGCCAATAAACATAAGAATGATATCATAGGTTTTGGGTCATGTAGGCATAGAAGGTCTATAACATGTTTACATAAATTCTAATTTAGACTAAGGGAATATACATAGTCCATGCCATCGACATATACAAAAAGGGATCAATTTGTAGTTTTTGCCACAAACTTGCAAGTGCCATTGTTTTCATATACAATTGTTCAATAGGCTTGCATCAATCAATTTATGACACAAACATCAATACACAAGTCATGGTAGAACCATTACAACACACAAAATTATAACAACACGATTCTATTTTCATTCACATCGAATCACATCACAGTTTTTATTCATATTCTGAAAGGTCACTATACTTACAACGTGTGATGAATTCTTGTTTTCTGATTTCTGTTATTCTGATTTGGAGATGCTCTCCTTTGGGTAGCAAAGTTGCGTTGAATGATTTGATTAAGCTTTGATCTTCTTTTAATTTGATTCGTCTCTTAGGCTTATTGGCTTGTCTCTAGGATTTCTAATTGACGGCCATTCCTAGTTCCTCTCCAGCAGCATGACGGCTTTTGTATTCTATTATTTGTGTGAATTTAGGGTTAGACTTGACTTGTATTTATAGAATTTTAAATTGTTTTGAGCCGTCGATGAAGCTAGGGTGAATCCAGACCATCCATCTCAAGAGAGGCCAATAAGAAAGAGACATGTAAGCCCTAGTGACTCAGCCAAGCACCAGAATTCGACCAGACCCTGACCAGGCCAGCTAGGGCCTGACCAGCAGGTCTTTCTGACCTGGGCGTACTTGGAAGGTGCGCCAGGCCAAAATTGTACTGGTGCACTTCCCAAGTGCGCCAGTTCAACTTTGTTCTGGTGCACTTCACAAGTGCGCCAGTGCATTCTGACCCATTTTCCGGTTTTTCTACCCAACTTCGTTCGTCCATATCTTCTTCATACGATATCCGTTTTACGCAAACTTGAACTCTATCTCAAGCAGAATTTCGAGACGAACGTAATGGCGTAATCCATTTCCTTTGATTTCATCATTTATAATTAATTATACTTTAATTCGTGAAGCTTAACGTTATAGAATTCACGGGGTGTTACAGTACCCTAACTACTACCCTAATCGATCGGCTCCCTACTCCGTAGATACTCTGTGCCGGCTCCATGGTTGGATGTATCACATCCTAAAGTGGCAACCCCTCACTGATATGCACAACCCCATATCAACAGGTGTCATGGTCGTTTTATCCCCCTCTGCCCGGCTCACACACGCACATGGCCCGGTCGGTTTGCGCCGCCCACACCGTCCTCCACGTTTGGATCTTTTACAATCAGTCCAGTAAGGTGCCCCTTCTCCGCCTAGTACAGAGTACATGTTTTGATACTTACTCCGGGTTACTGGATGAAACGGGTCCCACACAATATGATACAAGCTCTCCCCTTTGCCTTGTTTCTCCCGCTAGGTTTTCTTTGGCTATGTATACCACTAGGTGTCTTTAATTACATAACCCAATCATTTCTACAAGTTATGCTTCCCCTAAAAGGTGTCATTAATTACACAACTTTATTATTTCCTCTGGTTATGTACACCACTAGGTGTCTTTAATTACATAACCCTATTGGGTTAAGTTTGTAGTCCTATATGTAAATATTACCCACCCCCTCTAGATTTGCTTAACCCATCCACTATCCAATCAATTGTACGTAACCCTAACTTTAGTTCACAATCATACAATCCCTATTGATTAGGTTTGGTTAAGTAGTCCAATTTATTACCATGTCCATTTATGGTTTATAATGAGCTCGACCTCCCACATTAGGCCTATAAAGTGTGGATGCTGGATATGCCGGTCGGGTTCGGGCAGTCTTATTCCAATGTTGGGCCTACCCTCGTGTCATAGCCCAATATATATTTGCACACTTAGACCTCTCACATTAGGTTCAACATTAGCAGCTGTTGGTTATGTCGGTCGGGTCCGGGCAGACTTCCACTGCTAACGCAACCTAACCTCGTGTCATAAGTGCCATTACAATTTCTAATTGTAATCCTGGGCATTCATTATTAATTAATCAATTAATTAAACCTATGCCTTTATAGGTGTTAATGCCCATTTTACCCAATAATTTGAATCATATATCCAATGATGTTTATATTCAAATTATGCCAATATTAACATTTTTCCCCCGTTCCTCAACTAGCGCACTCACAAAATTGGCGGCATGCCTAGGCTAGATAATAGCCTAGTCATACACGATAAAATGGGAAAATAATAGGAATATAACCAAAGTGATTGTTTAACATAACTTGGCATAAACATAAACTAGCATGGTGATAAGGTGGACATATATGCATAAAACTGTTGAATTTGTGGCAGTTACTTGTACTAACATAGCTATAATGTCATAGTGAGCATAATAAGATCTTAATTAACCATTTAGATGTCCAACTATTCAGATCTAACATAACAGGGTCAAGATAATAATCTAGATCTGATGTCTACACAATTTAGATCCAATAGTTTAAAATTAGATCTACACAATTAATGTTTAAAGTTTACATCATGGCATGTGATAAAAGTTACAATAGATCTAATAAGATAGAGATTTAGATCAGTACTTAAAATAGATCTAGCACAAATCATAGAATGCCATAAGGGTTACAATAGATCCAACAAGATAAAGATTTAGATCCAAATCCTAACCAATTCAGAATGTCTTATGTTCATGATTTACAATAGATCTGATATAATTTAGGCATATGAACAAATCCGAGTCATAGTCGTGTCATATTAACTTTTAAATATTCAAATCTTAAAGCAACTAGGAACTCACAGTGTTAGGATTAGAAAATAGAACTAGAAAAGATTGGATCTTGAATCTCCAGTTGATTTGCTTTAGTTAAAGAAGATACCAGCAGAGTTTGGCCACCACGATTTCTCGATGAAGAAAACAAGCAAAATGACCATGTATATATAGCTGCCAGACCCTCTTAAACCGACTGCCACATCATCCCTAGGGGTGTCGACACCCCTACGGGTGGTTCGACCCCGGTGTCGACACCCTTTAAGGGGGGTCGACCCAGGTGTCGACACCCCTCTAGGGGGTCGACCCCCTAAAGCGGGAAATCTACTTCCACTTTTTATTTTTCAAATTCGAACTGTTTTGGATAAAATTCTGACTCATCTTTGACTCATGTGTGTGTGTGTGTATCCTTTACGCGTATACAAACTTAAAACCCTCATAACTTCTTCATATGTTGTCCGTTTTATGCAAACCAATGTCTATCTTTACCAGAATTTTGAGATGGACGCAATGGTGCAATCCGTTTTCCTTAATTCTGAATATTAAATTAATTATTATTTAATTTATCCTCTTTTAGTGTTGTTAGAAATTCGAGGTGTTACATTCTCCCCTACTCAAAGGATTTTGTCCCCGAAATCTCTAAGTTGAGGAGAATGCATATCCTACCATCCATCACCCATCTACTCATCCATCAAACACTGGCATCCATTTTCCTTGAAGACATCTAATGCTTACATGAATATATGCAGAGGTGTGTATATATGTCCCAGTACTAATGCGAAGATCAATCGGTCTACTGATTCAGTTGACCTCCTTAATGCAATGTATGTTAGTGCCATGAGTCCAGTATATATGCAAATTAACTTATTATAACATGTAAGTTCTATGTGTGTGTATACTCATTCGTCCAAGTGCAACATCCATATGGTAATACATCCATTTCCATCCATACAAGAAAAAGAAAATGCACACACATCCATATGCAGTATGAGAGTGATTGAGCCGATCTAGTGCCTAATGTGTGTATATGCATCCATATGCAACCACTAGCAAACACTTACATCCATCAAACATAACATGTCTCAAACACATGTTTACATCCATATGATTCCTATCTAAAGGTCCAAAATACTATGGATAAAATATATTTAAATGATAGAAACAAGTACAGATAAAATTAGGAAAAGGAGTTAAGGACATACCCTCGAAATGAAAAGGATATGAAGCACGAATCTTGGCTTCGGTCTCCCAAGTCGCATCCTCTGGGTTATCTCCCCATTGTACCTTTAACAACTTGATCTCTTTATTGCATAGCCTCTTAACTTATGATCCAAGAATACGTGATGGAACTCGCTTGATTTTCGCCTCCCGTTCCACTTCCATTTCCTCTAATATACTTGGCTCAACAACTTTCGCGGTGTCATGCAAACACTTCCGCAGATGGGAAATATGGAAAACATCATGAACACCGGATAGATTTTCTGGAAGCTTTACTCTATAGACTATCTAGCCAATCCTTTCGGTTATGGGAAATGGTCCCACAAACCTAGGTACTAATTTCCCTACTGACCCGAAGCAAACCACATTCCTCAAAGGTGATACTTAGATAAAAACCAAGTCTCCAACTTCAAATTCGATGTCAGTCCTTCTCTTGTCTACATAGGACTTCTTCCTAGCTTGAGCTATCTTCATCCACCATCGAATAAGGTCAATATTTTCGGATGTTTCTCTAACCATATTTGGTCCAAGTAATAATCTTTCTGTAGATTCCCACCAACAAGTTGGTGATCTACAGGGTCATCCGTACAATGCTCCGGAGGGTGCCATGCCGATGCTGGATTAATAGCTGTTGTCATAGGAAAACTCAACTAAAGGAAGTTGCTCTTCCTAAGTCCCTCCAAACTCTAGGATACACAGTCTCAATAGATCTTCAAGAATTCTATTCACCCTCTCCGTCTGCCCATCGGTATGAGGATGATAAGCGGTGCTCAAACATAATAGTGTACCTAACGCTTCTTGCAAGCTCCTTCAAAATTCACTAGTAAAGATGGGGTCACGATCGCTCACGATGCTGGAAGGTATTCCATGAAGACGAACTATCTCACGAACATAAATTGCTGCCAACCATGATGCCGTCCTTTTACTCTTAACTGGAATAAAGTGGGCGCTCTTAGTGAGTCTATCTACCATAACCCAGATACCGGTGTTGCCTTTATTCAATTCAGGCAAACCATCTATGAAATCCATAGAGACACTCCCCCATTTCCACTGAGGAACCTCCAAAGTATGAAGTAGACCACCGGGCTTCTTTTGCTCATCTTTAACTTACTGGAAAACTAAACATTGAGAAAGAACTCTGCCACATCTTTCTTCATCCTAGCCCAAAAGAAAACCCTTTTCATGTCTCTGTACATCTTATCACCGCTTGGATGAATAGTCATCTTAGAATGATGGGCTTCTACTAGGATTGCCTTTATCAAGCTACCAGTTTGAGGAACGCAGAGCCTTCCATCTCGTTGCAACCACCCCTTTTCATCTATGGCATATCTACTGAGGTGAATAGAAGTCTCCCCTTTTCTGAGCCTTTCCGTGATGTCTAAAATCTGTGGGTCACCTTGCTGTGAAACTCCTATCTGATCCATAAGAGTTGGTTTTATCTCCAAGGATGCAAACAAATCAGGCAAAATCTCGATGAAGGGTCTAAAATCAAAAGTTGATATGAACTCCAAGCTCTTCCTCTCAACAAATAGAGGACTCAAGGCCATCCTCTGTGTACTTAGTGCGTCTGCCACCACATTACCCTTGCTAGGAGTATAAGCAATCTCAAAATCATAAGAAGCTAGGAACTCCATCCACCGTTGTTGCCTTAAATTGAGATCCTTCTGCGAGAACAAATACTTGAGAGATTTATGATTAGTGTATAACTCGAACTTCTCTCCAATTAAATAATGATGCCACATCTTAAGCGCGAATACTATGGCAGCTAGTTATAGATCATGGGTGAGGTAGTTCTTCTCATGAACTCTCAACTATCTACCCCTATAACACACTACTTTCCCTTCTTGCATCAGAACCGCACCAACCCTGTACCACATGCATCAGTGTAAATGGTAAACATCTTACTTCCATCAGGCAAGGTCAAGGCTGGGGTTATTGTCAAAGCCCTCTTCGGTCGTTGGAAAGCAACGTCACAATCTATGTCCCATGAAAAAGCCAAGTTCTTCTTCGTTAGCCTGGCGAGTAGGGTTGATATCTTTGCGAAGTCCTTAATGAACTTCCTATAATAACCTACCAACCCAAGAAAGCTTCTCACCTCAGTTGCATTTTTAGGAATCTGCCAATCTTGAACTATGACCACCTTTGCGGGATCTCTAGCAATCCCTTCTTTGGAGACCACATGCCCTAAGAATCTCACCTCTTTTCTCCAAAAATGGCATTTGGAGAACTTCGCCTTAAGCTGATGCACACGGAGAGTCTTCAAGACTTCTCTCAAATGTTGGACATGCTCTTCTTCGCTTCTGGAGAAGATCAAGATATCGTCAACAAAGACCACAACAAATTTGTTTAGAAACTCCCAAAATACCCTACTCATCATATCAACAAAATAGGCGGGTGCATTCGTCAACCCAAAAGGCATAACTAGCTATTTAAAGAAACCATCCGATGTCCTAAAAGCAGTCATATCTATGCTGTCTTCAGCCATCCTCAATTGATGAAATCCCGTGGCCAAGTCTAATTGGGAAAATACCGAGGTACCAACAAGATGATCAAATAAATCATCAATCCTTGGGAGCGGGTTCCTATTCTTCTTAGTGAGTTTATTCAACTCTCTATAGTCAACACACAAACGAAGCGAACCATCCGCCTTAGTTGCGAGTACAACTGGAGCACCCCATTTAGATATGCTTGGTTTGAAAAACCTCTTCTCAAGTAGATCCCCTACTTGCTTACTCAGCTAACTGGCTTTGCATTGTCCACCAGATATATACGAAAATCGATCTTGCGCCTCGGAGGTAAGCCCCGTACCTCATCAGAAACATCAGAATAATCCCGGACTACTGGAATAGATTGCAGATCATCGATAGATGCATTAAGAGACTTCAGGAAGCTAAGCATAACCGATCCTTGTGGGTCACAAGAAATCTCGAGGGTCCTTCTATGACAAGTCAGAAGCCTAACAACCCTCTTCTCACAATCCAGGCACCATACGTGGTAAGCCAATCCATTCCTAGAATCAACTCATAGCCCATAAACCCGGGCACATACGTGTCGCATTCAAACTCGACGGCTAACACGTATATTTTCAAACCCTGACAAATCATAGATAAATGAGCCGAACCACTAATGCGGTTTGAAACATTTATGGGATCCACTACCATACTAGTAATTAAGTGCAGAGATTTAACCATAGAACTAGATATAAATGAATATGAAGCGTCAAAATCAAAAAGTGTTCTAATAGGATGGTTTGAAAGAGAAATTAAAACTTCCACAGAAATTTTTCTACCTCTACCAGGAGCACTGATCGTGAGATCATGCACCTGCCCTCCAGAGGTTCCTTCCCTTTGACCTTATCCTGTATAATCCCTTTTTCTTCAGGCACTCCTTAGCAAAGTGTCCGATCTCTCCACAATGGTAGCAAGAGTTCTTCCTTCGCTTACAGTCTTTGACCAAGTGACCCCCTTCCCACAATTGTGATACTTTCTTTTATCCTTGCCCTTGTCATTCTTTCCACCTTTCTTTTACTATTGTTGTTGTTGCTGTTGCCCCTTCTTGGGCCACACCTTATTTTGCGATGTTTCCTCAACCTTTACTTCCTGTTTTTCTCCCTTATCTTCCTCTTGCATTAGGGATATATCAACAAGCTTTTCAAAAGTGGCCTCCATTGGAATATGGGACATGGCTAACCCATGAAGGGGTTCATTCAGCCCCTTAGCAAATCTCAAAGCCCTTTTGTGAGGCATATCCACCAGCTCTAACCTGAACCTTGCAAGCTGGTTAAATTTGTTCACATACTCTTTCACCATCAAGTTTCCTTGTTTGAATGCTAAAAATCTCTCCATATGCATGTTTCTCTCAGCTTAGGAGAGAAACTTTATTTCAAATCTTTGTCTAAAATCCTCCCAAGTTTCCACAGGACATCCAGTTTGGGTAACTTCCCACCGAAATGAGGCTTCGTCTTTCAGTAGCCAGGCGGCTAACTAAAGCTTCCTTCTATCCTCTACTTCAAAGATTACGAACAAATCCTCGGTCTTCTTGAGCCAATTCCGTGCTACGGATGTCTCGTTCCCATGGAATGGCTTCCCTCCCATAGCACGCAAGTCTTTGCAGATCTTGGCGAAATTATCTGCTCTTGTAGGGGGAGGAGGAGGAATGACTGGTGCAGCTGGGAGAGGAACGTTTCCTTGGCCTTCGGCAGGCGCCGTGGCCTCCAAATACCTACGGAACCGTCCGGATATCTTGACGCCCTCTGGGATATTAGGAATATTTTGTTCTCTAGACATGCTGAAAAGAAAAGGGGAAGAGATTTAGACAAAGGACCGAAGGATATTACATATGGCCTCTTAGGGAATGTCTTTCAAAACAGACTTTTTTTTTTGAAAATGCTTTCTTTTAAAACCTTTTTGAAAATAATTTTCAAAAACTTTATCCAATCTGGTAACCTTCAGCTTTGATACCAAGTGTGACACCCCATGTCCGTTAATGTCACTCACAAAGGGAATGCATTAAGTTTCGTGAAGCGTTATAGGTAAACAGACATAGAATATTACAAGACAGATATAATTAAGATAGCAGCGGAAATTCAAATCTTTATTTTAAACACAATTCATACATCGTGGTCCAAAATACCATAAGTCACAAAAACTCTTACAATAACATGACTTCTGTCTTTTACCATCAGAGTATATAAATACTTAAAAGAAAACATAATTCTCCAAATAAAATAGACAAAGCCATAGTAGAGATAAGAACTTGAGCCATACTTCGAAAGCAGCTCTAACAAGATGATATCTAAGTACTGACTAAGCTTGAGTGTTTCCTCCCTAAGACCCTTAGGGGGAACGGAAGAAAGAATAGGAAACAAAAGGGTGAGTCATAGTTACTTTTAGTAAGTAAATAAATAAAGGTAACATGACAGACATATAAAATGGACAAGAGAGATCACTACATAAATGGCAGGTGTGACAAGGTAGACAGGATAAGGTGTACATGCTTCTTTAATAATTAGTCTGCACTATTACTAGTATAACCAGAATGAGATGATCCCTTCCATTATAAGGTGGTAGACTTAGGCATATGTCCAAATGTACCATAACTACTACCCTAATCAATCGGCTCCCTACTCCGTAGATACTCTGTGCCGGCCCCACAGTAGGATCTACCACGTCCTAAAGTGGCAACCCATCGCTGATATGCATAGCCCCATATCTACAGGTGTCATAGTCGTCTTATCCCCCACTGCCTGGCTCACACACGTACATGGACCTGTCGGTCTGCGCCGCTCCCACCGCCCTCCACGTTTGGATCTTTTAAAATCAGTCCAGTAAGCGTGCCCCTTCTCCGACCTAGTAGGGAGTACATGTTTTGATACTTACTCCGGGTTACTGGATGAAATGGGTCCCACACAATATGATACAAGCTCTCCCCATTGTCTTGTATCCCCCACTAGGTTTTCTTTGGCTATATATTATACCACTAGGTGTCTTTAATTACATAACCTTATCATTTCTATAAGTTATGCTTCCCCTAAAAGGTGTCTTTGATTACATAACTTTATTATTTCCTCCGGTTATGTATATCATTAGGTATATTTAATTACATAACCTTATCAGGTTAAGTTTTGTGGGACTATATGTAAATATTACCCACCCCCTCCAGATTTGCTTAACCCATCCACTATCCAATCAATTTTACTTAACCCTAACTTTAGTTCATAATCATACAATCCCCATGGATTAGATTTGGTTAAGTAGTCCAATTTATTACCATGTCCATTTATGGTTTATAATGGGCTAGACCTCCCACATTAGGCCTACAACGTGTGGATGCCATAGTTGGGCCTAACCTTGTGTCATAGCCCGATTCGTATTTGCGCACTTAGACCTCTCACATTAGGTTCAACATTAGTGACTGCTGGAAATGCCGGTCAGGTCAGGGCAGACTTCCACCACTAATGCGACCTAACCTCATGTCACAAGTGCCATTACAATTTCTAACATAATCCTAGGCATTCATTATTTATTAATCAATTAATTAAACCTATGCCTTTATAGGTGTTAATGCCCATTTTACCCAATAATTTGAATTATATAATCAATGATGTTTATATTCAAATTATGCCAATATTATCCTTTTTCCCCCGTTCCTTAACTAGTGCACTCACAAAATTGGCGGCATACCAAGGCTAGATAATAGCCTAGTCATACATGATAAAAGGGAAAAATAATAGGAATATAACCAAAGTGATTATTTAACATAACTTGGCGTAAACATAAACTAGCATGGTGATAAGGTGGACATATAAGCATAAAACTGATGAACTTGTGGCAATTACTAGTTCTAATATAACTACGATGTCATAGTGAGCATAATAAGATCTAAATTAACCATTTAGATGTCCAACTATTCAGATCTAACATAATAGGCACAAGATAATAATCTAGATCTGATGTCCATACAATTTAGATCCAATAGTTTAAAATTAGATCTACTACACAATTAATGTTTAAAATTCACATCATGGCATGTGATAGAAGTTACAATAGATCTAACAGGATAGAGATTTAGATCAATAGTTAAAATAGATCTAGCACAAATCATAGAATGCCACCAGGGTTACAATAGATCCAACAAGATAGAGATTTTGATTCCAATCCTAACCAATTCAGAATGTCATATATTCATGATTTACAATGATCTGATATAATTTAGGCGTATGAACAAATCCAAGTCATAGTTGTGTCATATTCACTTTTAAATATTCAAATCTAAAAGCAACTAGGAACTCACAGCGTTAGGATTAGAAAATAGAACTAGAAAATATTAGATCTTGAATCTCCAATTGATTTGCTTTAGTTGAAGAAGACAACGGATCCAGATCAGTTCAGATACCGGCAGAGTTTGGCCATTAAGAATTCTCAATGAAGAAAACAAGAGAAATGATCACGTATATATAGCTGCTAGACCCTCTGAAACCGACTGCCACGTCAGCCCTAGGGGCGTCGACAGGGGTCGACCCCAGTGTCGACACCCCTTTAGGGGGGTCGACCCCCAAGAGCGGGAAATCTGCTGCCACTTCTTATTTCTCAAATTCGAACTGTTTTGGATAAAATTCCGACTCATCTCTAACTCATGTGTGTTTTTATATAAATATATATCTTCTGTGCATATACAAACTTAAAACCCTCATAACATCTTCATACGGTGTCCGTTTTACGCAAACCAAATGTCTGTCTTGACCATAATTTTGAGATAGATGCAATGGTACAGTCCATTTTCCTTAATTCTGAATATTAAATTAATTATTATTTAATTTATCCTCTTTTAGTGTCGTTAAAAATTCGGGGTGCTACAATAAAGGGTTGCCGCCGCATCGTGAGATTGAGTTCAAAATCGATTTGGTTGAAGGTGCTAGACCTATCAATATGCCTCTTAGGCAGATAATGCTTACATAACAGCGAGAGTTAGAGGTGCAAGTACGTGACCTTTTGTGAAAAGAATTCGTTTGGAGAAGTGTTTCTGAATGGGGTGCACCATTTGTGTTTACAACCAAGGCAGATAGATCTTTCAGATTGTGTGTGGATTATCATGAGCTGAACAAGGTAACTAAGAAGAAAAAGTACCCATTGCCGAAGTTCGATGACTTGTTCGGTCAGCATCACGAAGCCAAGATGTCTTCTCAGTTGGATTTGGCAGCAGAATTCCATTGGTTGTGGGTGGAAAAGGATAGTGTGTCGAAGATAGCTTTTAGGACACCATCTGGTTTCTTCGAATGGTTGGTGATTCCATTTGGGTTGAGTACTACACCAGAGGGTTTTCAGAGATTAGTTAAACAAGTTTGTGCTTGTGTTCGTGGATGATATTCTGGTTTTCTCTCGGAATGAGGAAGAGAATAAGACGCACTTGTGAGTTGTTTTGGAAATCATGCGAAAGTATTAGCTGAGAGCTAAGTTTTCGAAGTGCCACTTATGGAAGAGCGAAGTGTGGTTTTGAGGCCATGCTGTTTCTGGAAATGGGATAGCGGTTGACCATGCTAAAGTGGCAGCAATCCAGGACTGGGATAGACCTAATAATGCGACAAATGTTCAAATCCTTGGGTTGGTGGGATATTATCGCCGTTTTATAAAGGATTTCTCCAATATAGCTGCACCATTAACAGGACTGACAAAAAAGAACCAAGTGTCTACATAGGATGCGAAGTGTGAGAAAGCTTTCGGAACCCTGAAAGAGAGACTGACGAGTGCTCCTGTTTTGATGATTCCGAGTGGTAAGGAGGAGATGGTGGTATACACTGATGCATGCGGTAATGGACTTGAAGCATTGTTGATGCAGAAGGATGAAGTTGTGGCTCACCGAGTCGACAGCTAAAGTCGTATGAGAGAAGTTATCCAACTCATGATTTGGACTTGGCTGTGATCGTGTTTGTTCTGAAGATGTGGAGACATTACGTATTGGGAGTTCGATTTGAGTTGTTTACGGATCACAAGTCGTTCAAATTTCTTTTCTCCCAAAAAGATCTGAATCTTGGGCAGCAACAATGGTTAGAGTTTTTGGCATCGTATGATTTTGATATAGCCTATTCTCCTAGTAAAATTAATGCATTGGCGGATGCGTTGATTCGAAGACACGTAAGTTTGGGGGCAATGTTTTCGAAATGGAAACATCTCGAGAACTTGGCAGGATTTGATTTTGCACTGCGGTGTGAGTTGGAACTTAACATGTTGACAAACTTATCAATAAGACCTACTCTCGTAGAAAGGATTGGCGCAGGGAAAAAGCGTGATGCAAAGCTTGTCGAGATTATCCATAAGTTAGAACCAAAGGATAAAGAGTTCGAGGTCAATCGGGAGTGTTGGCTTCGGAAGCAAGGACAATTGGTTGTTCTTGGTATCAACGGATTGATAGATGAGGTTTTGAGAGAATGTACCCACTCAAAGTTGATGATTCCTCCTGGTGGTAATAAGATGTATCAGGACATGAAGTGATCTTACTACTGGGAAGGGAAGAAGAGGGATGTTGGAAAATTTTCCAACTGCATGAACTATCAGTTAGTGAAAGATGAACAGAAGAATCCGACTGGACTGCTTCAGCCATTGGAAGTCCCTACGTGGAAGTGGAGCATATATCGATGGATTTTATCGATGGACTACCTAGAACCAGAGTAGGAAATGAAGGAATTTGGGTCATCATGGATCGCTTGACCGAAAGTGCAAGGTTTATTCCTGTTAGATCGATTAGGAAAGCATTGAAGTTGGCTGATCTTTATATAAAATTGATAGTTCGATTCCATTGTATCCGGATGAGCATAGCCAGTGATCGTTATCCATTATTAACGAGTAGATTTTGGAAGAGTTTGCAAGAGACTTTGGGAACTGAGTTATGTTTGAGTACGACCTATCATCCCCGACTAATAGTCAAACCGAGAGGGTTAACCGAGTTTGGAAGAACTCCTAAGAGCTTATGTATTGGATTTTAGGGGATCATGGGAAGACCGTTTGCATCTAGTTGAGTTTGCGTATAATAATAGCTACCGGGTGAGCATTGGGATGGCACCATACGAAGCATTGTATGGAAGACCGTGTAATTCACCGGCTTGTTGGTTAGAAGCTGGAGATAAGTTGATGTTTGGGCCTGAGATGATTAGAGAAACCTTGGATTGTATCGTGATCTTTCGGCAACGAATGAAGGCAGCCCAAGATCTTCAAAAGAGTTACGCCGATAAGCATCGAAAAGATTTGGAATTCGATGTTGGCGATATGGTTTTCGTGAAGATTTAGCCGTTCAAGAATGTTGTTCAGTTCGGAAGCAAAGGAAAGTTAGCTCCAAGATTCCTTGGACCATTTCCGATAGTTGAGCGGATTGGAAGGCTCGCATATAGATTGGAGTTACCCGAGAAGATGTCGAGTATGCATAATGTTTTCCATGTGTCGTTTATACGGAAGTGTTTTCATGATTCGAATGTGGTGGCGTCTCCGGAACAGTATGAGGACCTAGAAGTCGAGACCATAGTTACGAGACCTTGTAAGCCGCTTGGCGTTGTGGGGAATGACATGAAACAATTTAGGAGAAAGATGATTAAGCTAATCAAGGTACAATGAGGTTGGATGATGATGATTATACGTGGGAGACACAAAAGAGTATGAAGACGACCCATATAGAGCTCTGCATCAATATGACCCATTAATATCGTATCATCTTACATCATTGTAACTTGTACTATCGTTGTTAGAATTCTGCGTGCTAGGTTAAAGCTATATATGCATGGCTTGATAGATGCTAGTTTGGATGGTAAATTGGATGTTTCTGGATGTTAGGCATGTGGAATGGTTTTGGTTACTTGTGTTTTCTTGGAATTTCGAGGGCAAAATTCCTAAGGGGGGAGAATGTAGCAGCCCGCAATTTATGTATCGGAGGCTCGTAAAATATTTTTGTTTAATTCCCTAAGGGTTGGATCATTCTCATATTTTGATTTGCTATTCATGGGGATGTGAGACATGTCCATAATTTTTACCAATTTTGTTTATGACCATTTTGCCCCTGTTAGTTTTGTACATGGCATTACTTTTGAATGGGACTGAATCAGGTGCCGAGGTTGATTTCATTATAAAAGAAAAAATGTTGCCAACTCCGTGTAGTGGTCTCATTAAAGATTTGGTTCAGCGATTTGGGAGAAATCGCTGTTTTAGTGCTGCACAATTTCTGTATAGGTTAGGCTAGTTGTTAGTGGGTTGTTTTGGTGTGGCTCATTAGTGGGTTGGTTTGAGGTTATAAATAGGGGGTTAGAAGGAATGGAGAGAGGGTTACTGTTCTTCATTCTCTCATTTGGTTGATCTCGTGATTCTCCTTTCTCAATCAAATACACCTTTCCACCATTAGAATTTTAGATCTACGCAAGAAGATTGAAGATCTACATCAAGCAAAACTAGATCTACATCAAGTGAAGGGAGATTACATCGAATTGAGAGGTTCGAAGACCATTCTACGCTACTCGGATTAGGAATTTAGTGATTTCAAGTTAATTCAAAGATTTAGTGAGTAATAAGCATCTCTCACATGGTTTCAATCAAGTATATAGGTTGTTTGATCTTATTTTTCATCATTTTAAGTTGTCTTCACCAAGATCTACAACATGCTAAGTATATTTTCATTCGAATCACCATAGGATCTAATCTATCAACTAAAATCGGTAATTCTTATGTTAATTCATACGTTTATGGAAGTTTAGATCCACTATTTCATTTATTCATTGATTTATCATGATTTGTAGAATTTCATATGGTTTTACAATGAATAATTATCATTTTACTGTTATTGATGATTTCATAGAGTGTTGATGGTTGAATTGGATGATTTGGATGAGTTATCTGCATCGATGTTGTCGTTTGATGATGATTTGGTCAAGATTGAAGATAGACTAGTCAGATATGGAGTTGGGTCATTTTTGGATAGGTCGCATGGCTTGTTTCTCAAGAAACGAGTCGGGTCGTGGGTCATTGGTGGAACCTCAGGTCGTGTGAATCAGGGTCGGTGGTGACATGGAAAAAAATGGTTGGATGGATAGGAAGATGGTTAGTGCATGGATGCTTAAAAAAGTCGGGTCGACCAAGATGATTGGTCGGGTCGTTTGGAAGTGGTCGGGTCGATAGCTTCCATCTGAAGAAGCTCCAAGTCATGATGAAGTTGGATCGTGGCTTGGGGAGAACGAAAGAAGGTGAGTCATTCGAACTTCAAAGTCTCAAGGTAGTTAGGTCATTGCAACGACCTGGTGAGTTAGGTCATGGGTTCTTGGCTCGCATATAGATGGGTCGGTAGGGGAGTTTGGTAGTTGGATGATCTGACTAATAAACAGAAAACAACCTGATTATGTCAAACAAATATTGATGTTATTTTTGGGGTTTGGGAATGAATGTGGCTTTGAGTTATATTCAAGTAGGAATGTTCGAAGTGTTATGGTGTGCTCGTTGATGGTCGTAATGCAACAAATGTGAAGAAGACTCAGGGTGGTGAGTTCCTGGGTAATGATGCTCGAGAAGTGGCTTGAGCTTATGAACAGTCACCAGGTTGGATAGCTAGAGATATCAAATGTCGAGGAATTATTGTTGTTGTAGGTTCTAGCGGGCTCAAAGCAGGAGTATAATGGGGATGCCCAAAAGACTAGAATTGGCTAGTCGAGTATCCTGGGCAGCTCGACGGGCCTAGATACGATCCATCATATAGCGTATGAAGTTTTTCTAGAACCGGGGTTTACCATTAGCCTTGACCGACAACAAGGTGTTTGGTCGGTCATACGATTAGCGATGGTTTCAAAGCAGGATTGGCAGTGATCATTCGACGTCTTGTGTAGATCATTTGACGTCGAAGGAGATATCTCTTGTGTAACATCCCGGAAATGCGAGCCAATTTAAAATTTTTATTTTGGCAATTATAGCGAATTTTGAATATTTAAAATGAATTATTTTAAATAATATCGACGAAAATTTAATTTGAATATATTTAGAACGTATATATTTATACACGTCGTCGTTAGAATATAAATAATTATTTATAATTATATAAGGAATTGAAAATGGCGCGGTAGTTCGATAATTCGATTTCAAACTTCAATTGAATGTACTGGGTGCAAAACAATCCGGATTTTAGTGAAATAAAAAATAATAGGATCTATTTGAGAATATCTTTCCAACGAATCCGTAAAATTGAAATTTCATAGCGGGAATCAAAAGATATGTCCAGTTAAAAATTCTGAATAGTCGCTATGGAATTCAGACCCTTAAAAATAGCCATTTTTCAAACGACCTCGGATTTCGACGAAACCACTTTTGTTGGGTCCGTGATGTAAAGTCATTACTAGATTCAAAATTTCATAATTTTTCAAATCAATATGTGAGTGTGGCAAAGGAAAACGCGTTTGACCAGTTTCAGTTGATTTTAATCGACTGGAAAATGGCCATTTTTCCAACGGTCTTAGAATTCGACGAAACTAGTTTTGTTAGGACCGTATCGCCTATACGAAGCTATAAAATATTTTTTTGGAATTTTTAGAGTTAGTATGCGGCCCCGGTAAATTGAAATGCGCGTTCAAATTCAATATATAGTGTTATATGTTGATTTTGACGAAAACTGATCGAAACGATCAAATCAACTTACGATACATATCCCATTGTGTTCGGAATGGGGGTGAAACGCTATGGACGACAGGCGGTGGGCCTCATTTAGAGGTCAAATGAAAAAGTCAACTTTTTGAAAAAAAATTAATTAAATAAATTAAAAAATAAAACTCCTCCCTTAAAAACCGTTGGCCCCCTATTCTCTTCTTTCCTCCGATCGAATTGAAATGAAAAGAGAGAAAAAAAACCTAGAGGAGTCGTCGCTCCCCCAGGCAGGGCGCCGCGCCGCCCTAGACCACCGCCCTCCACTTCCCCTCCGCCCTCCTCTTCTTCTCCCCCCCTCGCGTTCACCTCCTCCTCCTTCTTCCCTTCTCCTCCCTCGCGATACCGCTGGCCCCGCCGTTCAACCCCCCCTCTCCAATCGCCTCCCCATCTCTCCTTCGTCCTTCCCCTTCTCTCTCTCCTCCAATTCCGCGCCCAAACCCCCCTACAGCCAACGACCGCCACTCCCTCCTCTTCTCCTTTTCCCTTCTGAAACTCGCATCATCCACCCCCGGCCGCCTAGCTCCGCCAATAGTGAAACCGCCCTCCGCTCCTCCTTAAAGCAATGTAAGCCCTTTTTTATTTTATTTTGTTTTGTTTAATTAATTTTTGCAATGAAAAATATAATCTTTTATATTGTAGAAGATGAAAAATATAATCTTTTATGTCGTAGAAGTATAAAAATATAATTTTTATATAGGTAAGATAGTAAAAATATCATCTTTATATAGTTAACGAAATAAAAATCTGATTTTTCTTATATATATGTTGAAATAAAAATGAGATTTTTATAGTGATGAAATGAAAATGCGAAATCTTTATATTTGAAAAGGCGAAATCTTTATATAGAGAATAGCGTGATAAAAATATAATCTATAGTATATGAACACCGTTGTAAAAATAGAATTTTTATCTATATAGTAGCGGTGTAAAAATAGAATTTTTATCTATATAGTAGCATTGTAAAAATAGAATTTTTTTATACATAGCAACATATAAAAATGTGATTTTTATATATGTAGTGGCTACGGCAACGAAAGTGACAAAAGGCGAGAATGACAAGATTTTCTACATAAGAAGAGTCATGGTATTGGATTAGCTATCGGTGAGAACTTCTCACTCTAAATTTCTTTTTCTAGTTATATATATACTAGGATGCAGACGGTGCTTAGTAGCACCTGACACCCGTCATCCACAGACCATGAATGGCTTGTTTGTTTGATTGATGTGTTGTGAAAATTGTTTGTGATGTTGATGTGAAATCGATAATAAAATGTAGATCGTTGAAATAAATTAATTATCGTTAAAAATATAATTTTTAACGTGAATGTGAATAAATGAATATTTATAAACAAATCGGCCGATTTGTTTATATACACTGATTTGGCTAATATTGATTGGGATGATAAATTTTACACATCGCCCAACTGCACAAATAAAAATCTGTATTTGTTGATTTGAAACCCCACACGGGTGTTGGGATGAAATTTGGCGTACACTAATCCCAATTATTTAATTGTATGTCGATCGATTGGTTGACAGGTTGTGTAAGCGTTAATTATTTATAGTTGATGCTTATGCAGTTGTGTGGTGCACCTTGGATGATGGTTGATTGTTTATCATTGCTATTATATACATGTGGTGTATGGAACCCATATTATTAATGTTATATGGTAATTGATTGGGCCTCATTCCAATCGGGAAAATAATGAATATTATAAAAGAAAATTCATGTGTTGAATATAAAAATAATAACGTGTTGACGATGCTCATGTGTTGAAACTATTCATGTGTTGAGTAAAATATTTTAACAATAAAATTTACATCTTTATCATATTTAAAATTAGAAACTACTTCATGGTGGAGTCTGATTTAAAAACCAAACGATAGATACAAAAAAATTTATAAAATATTTTACATAACAAAAATAGTTGTGTGCTGACAATACTCATGTGTTGAGATTGGTCGTGTGTTGAAAGAAATATAGATTCATGTGTTGAATAGAATAAATATTCATTTGTTGAATAGGATAACGAATTTATTGAAATATATAAAGCCATGTTGATTAGAGTTGCGCCATTTTGACGTGAACGATATTTATATCAATTATATTCGTTTTTATAATGAATATTGAAAAGGTAGTGATTTCAAAATATACCGTTCTGAAAATATTATCATTTATATAGTAATGATACGAAATATTCAATTTTGATTTGAAATTGAATATAGAGTTGAAATGGTTTTGAAAACGAATTTAAAACGATTTATAAAATACGTTTTAAAAGGAAATCGACGAAATATATATAATATATGTATTATATATATAATGGCTTGAATAGAACGCGCCGCGCCGCGGCAGTTCGTGAATTTCGACCATTGACTTCGAATTGACATTGCAGGAGATCCGACCGTCGGATTCTCCTAAAACCGGAACCGTTGGGTTCGTATCGAAAAGAGCTTTCCAATGAATATTAGAAATTTAAAATCTAACGGTTCGATTTGGAATTATGTCCAAATCAAATTTGGAAAAGGTCGCTGTAAGTGCAGTTCGATGGCTATTGGTGGAAATCGACCGTACGGGCCTTGATAAAATTATTAAAAATATTAATAATTTGTGTAAAATCATAATATGTGAATTGGAAAGAACTGGGATGTAAAACTTCACATTTGAAATGATAAAAGGTGATTTTTATCGAAATGAACTAGTTTGAACTAGAATTAAAACCAATTTATTTTTAAATAAATAAATTGAATTCGAATTGGTTTTGGAAATAACCAGAATTTCCAATATATGTGAATTGGACTGGAGTTGAATCGAAATTATCTTCGGAATATTTCGATGTTGGATTCCGTGATTATATAGATACCGTTATGGGGATTTGAAAGATATATTCATATCGTTATTTCCAATACGATATTTGTTGGTTTCAGAATTAGATATTGAATATAAGCTGATATATTTTCTATTCAAAGCCTTGCATTTAATATCAAATGTGATTTGGGTTTGTCGTGAATCGTGTTTTAGAGACATTGGTTCTTTAACCCAGTTAAAGGCAGGATATTTATTTTTGAAAAGATTGAAACTAAGTGGAGTTTTAATGAACCTTTAATTAGATTAAAAAGTGAATTGATAATTTAAATTATCAAATCTGAAAGGTGATCGAGAATGGAGTACCACCAGGTTTGCTCCAAAGCGATAGTTAAATCTTTAATTAGATTTGAACGTGAAATAGTAATTAATTTTACCGATAACACCCTGGTGTTAGATATGGAGTATTACCAGTTTTGCTCCATGGGATGAATAGGTTGGGATTGGGAAATAAAATAAATAATTACTTCAGTGTGGTTCGCTAATCCCGACTAGTTAGAAATGATATCCAAAGGAAGATTATAGAATAAATTTAGAAGAATTTATCTTGGATAAAATTAATGGGAACCTTTCCCTAAGAATGTGATTTTGTGAATAAAAGAATATTCTGAATCGGAATGAGGCGTTCGTTGTGTTCGTGTAACATTTGTTTACTATATACGTGGGTTATTCAGAAAGGCCGGGGTTATACCCATTCTGAATAACCGATTCGACGAGATGTCGAAGATGAAGAAGGTGGTTGAAGACCGGAAGTCTTCACATCGTTTGGATGATTACTAATGATCTCGATTGGGTTGTACACCCAAGATGAGGGAAACAGTTGGTGATCGTCTAGACGTACTTGGAGATGGATGGATATGCGAGGAAAGTGCCTCTGGTTTCGTTCAGACCCAGAACGAACTTGTAAATGGATTGTGTGTCTGACATTGGATTTTATTCTGTGTTGATTGATCTCTATTAAATATACATCTGTTTGGCGGCGGAGAATTTATTCTCTTGCTTAACATCCTTCTCTGAGACGTACGAGCTCAGAGGTTGTATATCGATGGACATCAGTCGCATGGAGTGAATTGCCAGTGTGGCACGCGTAAGTGGCAATTGATCAGGGCTTCTGTTGAAAAGCAAAGTCTTGTGGTTGATGATCAAAGCACGGCCTGTGTGGTGTAGCTTTGTGTATAACGTGAATTCGCGAGCCTCACACCTCGGTATGAGTCAAAAACGGGAGACGGACTACTGGAAGAGCACGGCGTTTCTTTCTAGCTAGGGTGGTGTCAGTGACCTACCAGCCCTGACATTTATATACTTTTCACCTGTGTGGTTGTTGGAATGCGAGGCGCCTCGGATATAGGTCTGTAAGGACCGAGAAACGTGTGTTCAGGAATTGCCAATCCTCAAAAGTAAGAGAGGTCCGGCCCAGCCGATTCCAAGGATCATAGTGGGGTCCTGAGGCATTTGCTAGAGTGTCTCGAACGCGGAGAGGAGCTTGCCCCTTGCCTCGGCTCATGACGGAAATCCAATTTCCAATACGTGATATTGCGGTTTTAATTGTAGAACTAGTATGGCGACATGATATATGGTACCCATGCCGTCTATGATTTATATTTATGATTGAAAATTGTTTTGACACTATACACTTATAATAGTATCAAATGATTTGTTTTGACGTACCAAGCATGTTTAGCTATTATAAGGGAAAACCCTATCCTCCGGCTTGCGTTGCATTGTGTGATGGGACTCGGGTCTTATAATAACTTCATTTTTCCCAAAAGCATTGCGCTGTTTTGTTATGTGCACTAGTATTCTTAGGAGGAAACCCGTTCCGTGTTATACGGCGTGGTCCCTTGAATTACTATCTTCTAAAGTAAAGTTTTAAATAATTGTTTTAGTTCTCACACCAGTCACATGACTGACCTGGAGTCTATTGTTTTAACTAAACTCTGGGTGCCCCTATTTTCCACAAGGGCAGCTAGTAGTTTTGGTTTTGCAGATTTATATTCATAGGATCCTGATTTACAGCTGGAACGATGCTCGGAAAGCTCTGTATCCGTGCATTACTTTCAGTTGTGCTTTGTATTATTTTCCGCTGCGATGTATTTAAATGTAATTTAAATCTCTGATATTTGTTGAATGTAATTTATTCATTTATACTCTGTATATTCTTGTATTTGATGGAATTGTTGTAATAACAATGAAATGTTCTTCCATCTGCGTTCTTTTTTTGTCTTGTCCTCAATTCTATCCGTGCTTTCCTTCACGGGGAAGTTCGGGTCATCTCATCTTGGGTGCTTATTTAATGTTGGTTTAGGCCTTTGGGGCTTATGCTTAGGAGATGTCGATATCGATTAGGATGGTATACGCTTGATAACTGATTGCCATGAATGTACTATTGTTTCAAATTTTTTGTTGTAAAGGCTATCACTGTCGAATGTGGAGAAGATGGGTTTGGGTTATTCTCTATTGGTGATGGAAGATTGGTTAGTTAATCTGCCTATTCTCATATACTTTATTTATAATGTTAAATAGTTGTTTTATTTGTCATTAAGACTGTTGGCTGACTCAAGGTTTTATGTTTGACAGGTGATTGATCTTGATAAGGATGATGTTGCTGAGCGATGACGAGCAGGAGGCTAGCTTATTATTTGCTACTATCTAGTATTTGTTGTTTGCGTTGTTTGATGTTTTCTCTGAGTGCTTGTAGTGAGCCTTATCATATAGACTCTTTTAGTGTAATCCAAGGTTGTATGGATATTTCATGGTGATATGAAAGAGTTTAAGATTCTGCTCAATTCTTCTTTGATATTATTTCCTGTTGTATATGTTCTATTATATTTTGTCCTTGCGTTGTGAGTTATATGACAGGTTCCGCTTGTGTTATCTTACCTTGATGATTGTTCATGGCTGCCTGGCACACCTTTCAACGCATTATTTCTCTTGTTTAGTGTAGGAGTTTTGGTAGGTCGTCACAAATTTCCATTACAAGTAAGTGTTTTATTAATAGTAAGCAAGGATTGCACCAAAAGTTAAATTGTTAAGGTTAAGTATGCTAGTCATTATTTAGGGTAAAGTATAGCTTTGAGCAGTTAAACATAGCTTTAAGCAGTGTAATATTTACCAATACTGTAACGAACCGAAAAATCCAACCATCAAATTTCTACACTAGTACACCATTTGTATTCACGCGCAAAAAACCAAGTATCGAAAACCCAAAAAGTTAGAAGAAAGAAGTTAGAGGGTGGAAAAGAAGAAAGAAAGGTGAGAAAGAAGAAAGGAAGGTTAGCATAAAAGAAGAAGACATCAGAATAAGAGTAGATCAGAATCTCACAGTGGAACAAATAAAATATAATGTACCAATACTCTTCGCATAAGAGAAAAACTGTATGAATACATGAACAAATCATTAGAGTACACAAATGGATTAGTCTATACAGTCATCAACATCTATCTATACTATAGAAATATGATAATTACGAGAAGAAGGGGAACATGTCTAGACTCTAGCTCCTCTCCTATAGCTCCAAACAAATCCATAGTGAACCTGAAAAATATATGAAGTCTGAGCTGAACACATTTTAGGGGAAAGCAAAAACACATGAACCGGTATGGAATACTTATCAATGAGGAAACTCACATCACAAACAACTTGCTTAATTTTAGAAATCCTTTAAAAGAATGGAACTCTCGTAAGACATAACCACATATAAAAATGGTACGTGTTTTTCCCTTACGATAACCAAAACACTTTTTAATCTAGTCCAGAGATTTTATAATAATGTCTGCTAAATCATCTTAAAATAAAATAATGAAGGTATATGAAATTATTATCCATAATTAAATTCTGCGCCATAATGGGCTCTACATACAATAATTAACGTAGTAGGTATTTGGATTTGGATTTCCGCATAATGGCAAGGCACCGGTGTATTACCTTTCATGGTACCTCTTTAGATAAAGCATACCGAGAGTCTCACATAGACTCCCTACGAACCAGGGACCGGCCAACCCTTCTCTTGATTTTACATAATTTCACCACATTGGTTATGATCAACAACCAAAGCTCAGCATACAATAATCAAAGGGTCATATGATGTAGATTGGGTGGTGAGAATGCCTTACTTGGGTGCTACCCACTTAGCTATAAAGCATATCCTTTGTTTTAGTCATTGACGGTTGATGTGGCTAAAGGCTACATTTTTACCATTTCATACATGGCACTTCCTTATCGTTGGATGCCATATCGCCTTTCCATCAATCACTAATTGACGTCCATAGAAATACAACCTCCGAGCTCATATGTCTCAAAGGAAGGTATTAAACAAAGAGAAGTTGCCTCCTCTGCCACCAAACAGAAATACGTTTGTACAAATTAATTTACATGATTTAGTAAATGCAATGTCAGATAACCATCCATAAAAGTTGCCTATGAACTGGACAAATCGATGGTACTTTTTTACTACGTCCTATCGGGAAAATCCCTAGGATTAATAACAAGAAGTCCGCACATCATGCAAAACTCCAAAACGTAGGGACTGCTGCTACAAGTATAATCCTGGTAGCGAACCAGTGACATCAACAAGTAGTCCATTTCGTTTTAAGGCCTACGCCTTCAATTCATCTTAATGCGCATAAGCATACCTACAAATTCAGTTCAAACACAGTCTATTCAAAGTGATCTTGGATTCAGTTCCAATACTGGTTCCTCGAACTAACGCATTATAAGTTAAAAGGAAATTTATTGATAGTCAGTTCTTTAACTATCAACCTATAGTTGTACAGTTAAGTACTTTAGCAGCACATGTTGTTTTAATTAAAACCATTCATCAAAATCAATTCATCGATTCTTACAAATCAGGTTATCTATCTATCTCAACGGGATAAGTATATTCACAAATCTCTTGTTTTCATTACTTTGGAAACAATAGTCATAAACTTACACTTTGGAATAACCATATTCATAAGACCTTACCATTTTCAGCTCTTAGAAAATAATGCTATATACTTAACCAAATGGTGTAAGTATAGTCACAAATTATACAAGTCCAAACAACGTCATGTGATATATTGTTTATTATAAAACCAAAACAACTTTATTTAACTTCTAAACTTTGTAAATTAAAGTTTATAACATAACTTATGGAAATAATAATTTAATTTTGAACACCACTTCCATTTCCAAACTAGTACCATCCCTCGAATAACAATAAAATCGTTGAAGCTGGGGTATTTTATTTACCTCTCAGACCTTGACTCGTCATGTTCTTATCTTTAAGATAGATAAAAGTTTGTAACTCAAAAAGTAATATCTACTACATATCACAAGTCCTATTTATTATTCAATTTAGATATAATTTTATAAACCACTCGTTGCATTTGAAAAATCTCCTTTCAATTTCAACCACTTTTCTTAATTCGTTTATTAAGTAAACTCTTACTAAAACACAAACCTTTAGCTTTAAACCTCTTTAATACAATTCATGTACAACTTGGATTTATTACATAAATCCGTTTATCAAATCCTTTATAAAAAACATTAAGCATCTTTTTATAAACCTTGACTTACTTTCCCTTATAAAACTTCAATCGTTTGATTATAAATCAAATCATTTAACAACTAAGCTTGAAATCAAATTTAATCATTTAAAGGCTCTTTATGAATATCTAACTTTTAATAAATTACATTCCAAAATTAATATCTTTTCTACATCGTCTATGAGCTCAATAAATTATTAAACTCGTCTAATAGCTTCATACCACTTGTAAAGTAATTCATTTAAAACTTGGTTTTTTATAACTTCATAAACTTCTTATAAACTCGGTCGAGTTTTTAACACTCAAAATCTCCAATTATAAAACTCATTAAAACACAAGCATTCGCTTTATAAATCAATTTATAAATTCTTTATGAAATCCAATTATAAATATCAATTTATTTATAAATGTAAAATTTACATAAATTTATATATCATTTTAATTCAAAACATTACTTTTGTTATAAAGTAAATTTATAATGTCAAACTAAGTAGATTCTCCTTACAGCGAATCAAATGCCTTTAAAATATTAAGTTTAGGTCATCTGCTGTCAGTCACTTAACCAATATTGTTTATTGATCAAATAAACATCAGTGTTGAATTTAACTCAACAATCATCATCCAAATCAGATTTAATGTTACTTATATTAGACAGTTCACATGTACAAAATATGAAAGAAAGTAACTTAAAAAAAATTAAGGAATCCTGTTGGATCCCCCAACCTGTCCTCCTACATCACAACTCATATGTCAGTTCATATATGTATATAAATTAGATAATCTAATCTAATTCATTTAAGATGAATCTTCCACTTAAAAAGCAGGTAATGTGAAAGATCCTCCATTCATAAACGGTATATATATATATGAATGTATGTGTGTGTGTGTGTGTGTGTGTATATATTGACAACCACCAACAAAGAAATAAACCATTCAATCATCCAAACACACAATTTATATACTAACAATAATGAATATTATTATATAAAATAGCAATATTCATAATATTCCAGAAAGTGTGAGAGTTAACTCACCATCCATTCCAATCGACGTTTTTGTGTTGTTTTATTTAATTTCAAACAAATGCATGAAATTGGATAAAATTCCAAACAGCTCCAAATCACACCAATCCAATTCATATGCGTAGTATACACAGATATAATTCCAACGCAGTTCTTTTCGTGCAAATCTGATCACTTATGATATATATATATATACTACAACTCTTAGCTTGAATTAAAACATCATTACCATCTTAATTAAAAATTAATTACCTTAATCATTTTTAAATCCTTCTTCCTTCTCAAAAAAAGGCCGAAGCCTATACATTCCGAACCCACCTGTCGCCACCTTCCCTCCTCCCTTATAATCTCTGTGCTCCATAGAGACAACCACTGACTTCACCATTGCTTTCTCCTTTGCAACCTCTTTCTCTTCATCCCCATTATCTCCTAATCGACATCCTTGTTCGATTTTCGTTCACAACATGTAGCTGAGACTAGCAGGAGTCGCACATCCCCAACTAGAATCACAGACCTCCATACTTGCACGAGAGATGCTATATTACCTCGCGATTCCAAATCCAATCTCCAACCGAACCCGTACTCCTTAGATTTCAAGAATTCCTAAGCCCTAGTTCATAAAAACCAACTCAACATCCTTTGTGAAAACATCGCACCACCTGTCTTTTATCGGATACCACTAGTATGGGTTTAGAACTGAAAATCTAAGTGATTTTAGTGCACAGATACTTGATTTAGAATTTATCATTGAGTAGGGCTTAAGATTTGAATTTTTGAAAGGGAAAGATTCATGATTTTCACCCCTTTCAACTTACGACATGAATTTTTTAGAAAGGTAAGAAAGAAGGATGTGTTGTCTAAATTTTTGAGCTGATTAGCTATTTATAAGAAAATTAAATTATATTTTATTTGCTTGTTTGGTCGTTTGACGTTTATAGCTCGCACGATCATATAACAAACCAGCTCACTCCAAAGTTTGAAATCTTATAATAATTTATTATTTTGATCAGTTGAAACTGGTCTTGTCAAAATCCAATATCGTTCCAAAAATAGATATTTTTATGTGTTAAATCAAATCGATAAAATATAAATCGATTTCTAAACACTCAAATTTATCGATAATAAATTATTGTTATCGTCCATACATATAAAAAAAATTCATTGCTTCAAAATAGACTTAACTAGATTTTTGTACTCAAGATTTTCAAATTTCAAGTTAATTTGACATTCAAGTTCTCAGTCAGATTTAATTCAAATCATTAAATCTTAAAATTAATCATTTTAAATATTTAAATTAATTAAATATTCGTATTTAAAAATCCGGGTTCTTACATTCTTCCCCTTAAAGGATTTCATCCCCGAAGTCACAAGTTAAGAAGATTTTTTTAAACCGATTATTTTTTCTTCAAACAAATTCCTTAATAGAATTTGTTCAATTTTACAACACCTGAAATTTTCAAATTTCTTTGGTAGCACCTCCTTTGTATAGCTCGATCCAAAAAAATTCACAATATCAAAATATGACACTATACATCTCATCTCAATGGTGAGGCATCCCAAGTGGAAAACAATATATAAGGCCTACATATGATATGTAATCCGAAATGCGTACCATATTTGTGACAATCTTGAATATTAGTTATTATATTTTAAATATTTAATTAATTTTAATTATTTAAATGGTTGGATTTTTCAAATTTAATAAGTTGAATTCCAATTTAGTGGTTATCTAAATAATTGAAATTCTGGTTAAGTATTAACTATAACAAATTCAATAATTTCATTTGACATCATTTAGTTAATCAATATTGATTATAAATCAAATTTGTAAGTTCACTAAAAATAATAAATAGTTTGGATTTGAATCGATATTTAGATTATATTTTAGAATAATATTTTACTATGAAAATAGTCATTTTTCTATATGATCACGGAATTCAACGAAACGAGTTTCTTTAGATCCGGAATAGTAAATTATTGTAGGATTCCAAATTTCCTATCCATTGGAGTTGTTATGTGGTCGTGCACAGTATAAACGCGTATCTGTAAATGAATCGAAATTAAAATGATATATAATTTTAGTTTAAGAATAACTATTAAGTATGATCAAATTAGCTTCTATATCAAGTTTCATTGTTTTCGAAATGTGGGTTATTAGCTATAGACGATGGTCAGCACGTCTTGTTTTGAGTTCGGAACTTTTTAGGCGTGATGAATAGTGTTTTGAGGAGCCTACATAAGCATCTTGACTCTTCACTTCTAACCTTAGCCTCCATTTTTTCAAATCAATGGTTAAAATTTCATCTTCTAATCCATTCATAATTAGCTAAAATTCCAAATTGGAAAGTTGTTTGTATCGTTGTTCCATGCAAGGCGCTCAACCATCAGAAATCGTAGGTGGACAAAATATCACGGAAACCTGAACTGGAGGAGTTTCATAGTTTGGGACAAAGTTTATCAACGACGAACTTCTAGGTGAAGGTCCCTAAAAGAGATAGTTACAGTGGAGGCAGGGATTTCTATTAATGGTGGTTGATTTGGTAGCAAGTGGCATGAGTTATTCGAAGACGAACGTTTTCTGTTCATCTTTAAATTCATGATAGTCGGAGGCTCATCATGGGTCGGGGATGCAGGAGTAGGGCTGGCTCACGTGGAGGAAGCCGATGGTGGAATTAGCCCAGGCTCCGGTGGCGTTCACCGATGCAGGTGATGAGTTTTGATAGTTGTGCTTCATTCGTTGCCTAGTGTTGTAAATCGCAGGGTTTAGTTATATTAATTAGGTGATTATCTTGTTAATGAAGTCATTAGTTATTTTATTTTTATTTATATTTATATAAAATATTGTAACAAGTACAATTTTTTTAGATGAGGTCGGTTTTGGGGTAAAACAAGTCGCATTGGTTCGTATTCGCAAATCCTACGCATACAAGTTGGGTTGAAGCGAATTGGAGCTAACTGGAATTTTAGATAATTTCAAACGCATGGTTGAGACCGAGTATAACGACATGAATAGTTCGATTGGAATGGATGGTGAGTTAACTCTCACACTTTTTGGAGTACTATTATATCATATCATATAGTATTAATATCTATTGTTTATTCGATATTTATTTATGTGATATGTTTGCTTGTTTGTTTGATTGATTTGGGTGTTTTATTGCTTTGCTGGTGGTTGTTGGTATATATTCCTATCTATAAACGAAAGATCATTGGCATTACCTACTTTTAAGTGAAGATTCATCTTAAATGAATTAGATTATAATATCTGTTCTGCATGCATAAAATAACCATTTTGTTGCAGGGGACAACATAAAAGGGAAAAGCGGACTGCACATAGCAAATTAGGTCGCTGCGGAGCACTACGAATTATACACATTTATTTGTGGTTGTTACGGGATTAATAGTTCCTTTGATTATTCATATTTATTCTCATTCATCCATTGTTATATATTTATATTTTCTTGCATTTTTATGTTCGTTTATCGCCCAAATTTACTGTGTGTTCCGATATTGTCTATATTGCTGATCATTGAAGTAAATTAAATTTTGTTTAATTTAAGCTTATGTTTTCATAGAATTGATATTTGAATAAAGTTATCATTTAAATTCATGATAAATTACAATTCTACTTATGAATTGAGTCGATGATAATCAGATTCAATTATTTATATAAACTAATGACAATTGAGTTTAAATATGTAATCAAGAAAGGAAGTGGAATTTGGTTATTTGTTTTAGCCTATGATAGTTGAATTTAATTATTTATTATATTTGTTGAGACTTAAACCCAATTAATTACTTTAAATAATTTTGATTGAAAAATTATAATCAATTTAATTAATGGTATCTGAAATTTAATGATCATTAAGTAAAGGATGTTTCAAGGTTTGTAGTCATTTTAATGAATGATGCCTTAGTATCAATCACATATTTTAACTAATGAGATTCTGACTTTATTGGAATGTTTTTATTTACTTTTAAAAAAGAAATTGAATTGAATCGAATTAATTAAATGGATAAAACTTATCACACTGATAGGATAATAAGAATTTTAAGAATTATTTACCGATTTATACAAGGTTTTTAAAACTTAACTAATTAAACAAAGGTTTGTAAATAAAAAAATTTATTGATTTCGAAAGACCATAAATGTGATAAACAATCTATTAGGATACTTAATCTTGTTTTAAAATTTATAAACAAATTTTGCATCTGGTTTATCTTCTATTTGTCCTTTATGATAATAAATATTTTCTTAAGTATATTAAAGCATTTAAATTTGATTTGTTATCCTTTTTGGATAAATAATATCTTTTAGGTCATATAAATAATAGTTTTAAATAAGAACTTCCTTTTTAAATAGAAATGGTTTGAAATTTAATCTTAATGTAAAGTTTGTTGGTTTCTATTCAAATCGATGTCTTAAAATAACATTAGTTTCAGCTTTTCTTTTAAACACACTAAGAATAATAATTATCTCTCTAGAACTATTATTCTAAAAAATATTTTTAAAAATGTTCCTGCTTAAATATCTGAAATGTGAAAAACCAAGCATAAGTTGTAGTTTAGAAGTTTAAAGTTTTTTGATATGAATATGGAAAGAAATTTCCATAAACGATATCGCTTATATGGAAAATATTTAGTTATCCCCTTATCATTAGATGTTGAAGTATAAAAAATTTTCCCTGTCTTTAAATTTGAAAACATTGTCCGGATGATGCCTATTGGTAACACTACCTCAACTTGTCCAACTTAAATTTTAACTAAGAGATAGTATAAGTTTGGGATCAATAAATAGTGATAAGGGAATGTATTTTAATTTTCATAAACGATTATTTTTGAATATTCCTGATAGTTGATTTGACAACTATTGGTTCAATTTTCGTATATGATCATTTTTGAATTTTTGAATTTTAATTGCATCGAAAAGATAAAACCTTCACGTTGTCTAATTATTTGTATCCATGGTAAGATTGGATGTTCTTGTAAGTGGCCTAGCCCATAATAAGCGGTGCGGTCCAATTATTTTGGGAAAATTAACTTTTCCTTATTCGATCCAAATTTTTAGATCATTTTCTTTATTTCAAATGAGAAAAATGTCATGCACTCTTTTCAACGGAGTGTTGTTCTGTTATTACATTTATGTTGCAAAATTTTACTTTTGACACCCATTCCTTTTTGTTTCAGTGATTTTGTTTTATGTTGATGCTTATTCATATATATTGTTCTTATGAGGTAAAAACCCATTCTGCGATCAGCGGCGTGGTCTCGTAGAATTATTATATTTTTCCTTTTACTTGAGTTTTCTCGTGTCGGTATTCGATATTGATTCGTGTTTTGTTTCATTATAATGCTCGGTTCAGACCAAGCTTGTTTCCAAGTTGTCTTCAATTGGATGTGGAGATCATGGAGTAGAGTTGGAAGTTTGCCTGCCATATTATTTTATTTCTATTGTATTATATTCACCTATTAGCATTTGCAAGGTCAAAATTAGTAATAGTCCAATTGATGAGATTTGTTTTTAACTCTGATAGTTTCATCTGTTGTATTATTATTATATGTCGTCAATTCCGTTGTGAGATTCTGCATTTCTCCTATTCTTTCCTTTTTTTCCTTTTTCTTTTACCCTTACAATATGCATTTTTGATTATTGAATGTTCAACATTGAAATACAGTTGTCGTATTTGACGTCGATTTTCGATGGTTAGAATGGCTGGTCAGGAAAATATATCTTAACCATGAAACCAAAAGATACAAGCAAACTAGCAAGCCTTTTCTTCTCTAACACCCCACACTTTTCCGTATCCAAATTAGGACAAAATAAAAAGTTAAACATATCCAAGCAGGGAACGTATATATCCGGTACCTGAAATAAATGAGCATGAGCATAATCAGAGTACGATAAGATAACTCACAACGGAAACAAAATAGGATAAAATAGTATTAACTTAAGCAACTACCTTTTTCAAAGTAAGTCACTTTGCCAATACCGAGAAAGAGAGAACGAGAACCGAAAGCCAAACTAAAACACCTGTGAGAACCCGACCTTCTCTAGAAAACCTGGGGTGTAATGAGGAGGCAGGTTAGAACAACAAAGTCATGGTGAACAAGAAATGTACAATACATGTTATAATACACAGATGTATCCAGTTTGGTTCAATGCAAGATGTGTGCATATCAAGGTTAGTGATTCTAACCTAACCTAGTAGATGTTTACGTACGACCCTACTACTCTTCCAAAGGAGTATTCCTAAAGTATAATACCGAGATAGGACATTCACGCACATATTTTGTAACACCCCACCTCCGCTAGGGTCACTCTTTCGGGGGCACTAGCTTCTGGGGGGCGTTAGAACTGGGTAAGCATGCATAATGATATATCAAGGCAGAACAAGAACATAAATATATATGTAAAACAGAGTAAGTGAGAATAAAACAGCGGAATATCTCAAACCATCTCAAAACAAGTCTAGTACATCATAAAGTCAACTGCCAAAATAAACATGTCTAGTACATCATAAACAGAAATACTGAAATACATAGTGCTATCCCCAAAATAAAGATGATAAACCATAGCGAGCTCAATGTCCAGACATACATGAGCTATCCAGCAAACAAGCAAGCGATCCAAGCTAAGCACCACTATTCCCTCCCTGAGAACCTAGGGGGGGGGGGAAACGGAAGAAAAGAAGCGAAAGAAAACATGTCAGTCAAAAAGACTGGTAAGCCCTACTACGATCAGTCTATAAACTAATAAAGTTAGCATCATGATGGAAACTGAGATGATCATACTGGCAATAGATAAAGGTGTCATCACATAAAGAAGATTAAGCTTTGCACCACAGTGTACTAGCAAACTAACATAACAGGTATTGATCCCTCAGCCCAAACTCTGGCCCAATAACATGAGGTGACCTTAATACAAGGTCCAGCCCAACGGTCTAGTCGATCGGCTCCCTATAAACCTAACACGTCAAGTGTTGGTGTCCATACGGCCCACATATGGTTGTAGTCAGACTGTGCTGGGTCCACCTTCGGGTGTATCAAGCCCTCGGGTGTCAACCCCAGACACCTAAGCAATAATGCACAGTCTAAACCTACTGGTACCCGTGCCTCGAGTTTGTCCAACACCGGACTACGTGCACGTCCGTAGCCCGCCTGGACCCGCACCGCTGTACCACTCAGCCGTCGCTTTGGTCGCTTACATCAGTCCAGTAATCGTGCCCCGCCCTAGCCTAGCCTCTAGGGTTGTGAATGATACCAAACTGGGATTACTGCTGGAACAGACCACGTTGCTAGGGTTTTCTAAGAGGGTTAAGTGTGGTTTAACCCCTCACTAATCATGGATTAAATTAGTTAAGTGTAACCAACAGTTCACCACTTAACCCCATTTAATCCCTCGTATCCCCAAAATTGGTTAAGTATTAGTGGGCCATGACTTAACCCTAATCATGAGGCATTAATTAATTTAATTGTGCCTTAACCTCTCACATTAGACTTTGTTGCGGTTACCTAGTTAAGCCGGTGGGTTCCGGGTAGATTTACACCACAACTTGGTCTAACCTCGGGTCTTGGCACCACATGACCAACTTCTCACATTGGATCCTATTGTTTGTAGCCACTAGTTAAGCCGGTAGGTTCCGGGTAGAATTACGCTACAAACTCAACCCAACCTCGAGTTGGCCACCCTTATGTTTTCTAAGTGTCATGTCCACTTTATTTTCAAAACATAATTACAAGTTTAACAAATACTTGGGTAGACCTAACTTAATAGGTAAATTCCCAAGGGGTAGACCTAACTTAATAGGTAAATTCCCAATCTTATATTTTCATGTATTTTAAGTTTTACCCAAACCCCCCAACGTCATTCTATCGCTTACCTATTCGTCATAACGCATAAAGGATAGAAAGAGGGAACTTGGCACAACATACATGATGAATCTTACATATCATAATAAACATGCATAACATGTTGGACTTGCATAACTTAGCATAGTGAACTTGCATAAACATGCATAACTTGTTAAACTTGCAAATCATGGCATAGTGAACTTGCATAAACATGCATAACTTGTTAAACTTGCAAATCATGGCATAGTGAACTTGCATAAACATGCATAACTTGTTAAACTTGCAAATCATGGCATAGTGAACTTGCATAAACATGCATAACTTATCAAACATGTGTAACATGGCATAGTGAACTCGCATAAGCATGCATAACTTATTAAACATGCATAAATCCCAACTTTCATCACATATTAACTTTAGAGTTTCTAAAATGAAGGTAAGAGGGCTTACAAATATTATGAAGACACAAATCTACAAGTAAAGATTGAGAAGCCCTTTATGCAAGCATAAAAACCCAAAACAAAGCTTCAATAAGAAACACCCTTAACAAAAATCCCAAAAACTCTAGCTTAGCAAATAAAACTTGCAACTTGATGATGTATGCAAGCTAATGATCATTCATACAACTTAGAAATGCTTGTATGAACATCATAATCTTCATAGGAATGATTTATGAAGAGGGTGGAGGCTAGGGTTTTTAAGTGGAGGCCATTTGAGAAATCAATTTGACATAGTTTGGTTGCTAGAATGAATAATGGGGTTTTAGGGTAGGATTAGGGTCATATTTATAGAAGATTAGAGTGATATTAGCCTTAGGATTAACCCTTAGTTGAATTAGGTCCATCAGATTTCGGAATTCTCCAGAACCAAGCCACACAACCAAGCCCAGATCAGAAATGGTGCGCCAGGCAAAACTGCCCGGCCACCCCGTGTCGACAGGGCTGTCGACAGGGCAGTCGACACCCTTAGACCCCTGTCGACATGCCTGTCGACTTGGGGGTCTTGGAGGGAGTTTTCCCCGCCTGACGCCAGTTGTGCCCTAACCCTTGTTTTTAACTTAAAATTTAAATCTGTTTTTAATATGGAAATTTCTGAAAACTTCAATGGGCCTTAACTGGGTCATACGGACTCCGATTTTCGAAAACTCAGACTCTATTTTGCGTATTTTTCCGAGACGAACGCAATGGCACAGCCCGTTTCCCCTTGATTCAGATTTTTAAATTAAATTCTGCCTCAATTTATATCTTAACAGGTTATTAAAAATACAGGTTGTTACATTCTCCCCTCCTTAAAGGATTTCGTCCCCGAAATCTTCAAGTTAGGAAGAACATATCCTACCATCCAACATCCATCTACTCAAAACATCATCCACGAGCAACCATTGTCCTTAAAAGATTCTAAATGCTGTATGAACATATGCAAAAGTGTGTGTATATGTACTTATCTAATGCAAAGATCAATGCAAAATATGTTAGTGAAATGTATCCATATGTATGCAAATCCCTAACATAATGTATAATATCTACATGCGTGCTCAATCATACATCCATATGCAACATCCATGTGATAGCATACAAATTTCATCCAAGAATAAGCATAAACACTCATGCACATGCAATATGAGGAGTGTGTGAGCCGATCTAGTGCCTAATGTGTATCATGCATCCACGAGTAACCACTTGCAAACACTTGCAACCACTTGCAACCATCAAACATAACATGTCTCAAACACATGTTTCATCCAAAGGATTCTACCTAAGGTTCTCATGATAAGATAGACACGATGAACTAGATAAACTAGATAGACATGGAAAGATAAAGAGATTGAGAGTGTACCCTAAAAAAGGAATGGATAAAGCCTACGCATCTTCTCTTCAGTTTCCCAAGTTGCGTCTTCCTCGGCTTCACCCCATTGAACCTTCACCAACTTGACCTCACGATTCCTTAGCTTCTTGATCTCTGTCCCCAAGATACGAATCGGAGCTCTCCTCAAGGTAGCTTCTTTCTCTACTTCCACATCTTCTAGAACACTTGGCTCAACCACCTCTGCTGACTTATGCAAACACTTCCGAAGATGCGAAACATGAAAAACATTATGCACTCCAGCTAGCTTCTCGGGCAATTCCACTCTATAGGCCATCTGCCCGATCCTCTCTACAACTGGAAACGGTCCAACAAACCTTGGTGCTAACTTTCCTACTGCTCCAAACCGAACCACATTCCGCAAAGGAGAAACCTTCACGAAAACCATATCCCCAACATCAAACTCCAAATCAGTCCTTCGCCTATCAGCATAATATTTCTGTCTGTCTTGGGCCGCCTTCATCCATCTTCTAATCAACTCGACCTTCTCGGATGTATCTCTAATCATGTCAGGTATAAGTATAAGCTTATCTGTAGTCTCCCACCAACATGTAGGTGACTTGCACGGTCTCCCATATAAAGCCTCAAATGGTGCCATCCCAATGCTCGCCTGATAACTGTTATTATAAGCAAATTCCACAAGAGGAAGATGGTCTTCCCAAGTACCACCAAAATCCAGAATGCAAAGCCTCAACAAGTCCTCAAGTACCCTATTCACCCTTTCTGTCTGACCATCCGTTTGTGGGTGATAAGCCGTACTCAGGTTCAATCTCGTGCCCATAGCTTCCTGCAAACTGTTCCAGAACTGACTAGTAAAGATGGGGTCTCGGTCACTGACTATGCTAGAAGGGACTCCATGTAGTCGTACTATCTCACGAAGATATACTGAGGCTAGTCCAGATGCGGTCCTTTTGCTCTTCACCGGAATGAAATGAGCACTCTTTGTAAGCCTATCCACAATGACCCATATGCTTGTATTCCCTTTTCTTGACCTTGGCAATCCGTCAACAAAGTCCATAGAAATACTCTCCCACTTCCATAGCGGGACCTCTAGAGGATGCAATAGCCCACCGGGCTTCTTCGACTCGGCTTTTACTCTCTGACAAACAACACATCTAGAGACAAACTCTGCCACATCCTTCTTCATTCCAGGCCAGAAGAAAATGCGCTTCATATCCTTATACATCTTATCTCCACCCGGATGTATAGTCAACTTGGAGCGATGTGCTTCCTCAAGAACTTCCCTCACCAAGTCTTCCACCATCGGAACACAAAGCCTTCCGTCTCTCCTCAGCCAACCCTTATCATCTATAGAATATCGAGCAAGGTGACTAGATGTCTCCCCTCGAATCAGCTTGTCCATAATCTCAATTATCTGAGGGTCTTCCTTCTGCGAAGCCCCAACTTGATCCAGAAGGGTAGGCCTGAGCTCAAGAGATGCTAAAGAACCGGTCATCGACTCAACTGCCAAAGAGAAGTCAAAGGTTGCCAAGAACTCTAAATTCTTCATCTCAACAAATAGAGGACTTAGTGTCAACCTTTTTCTACTCAACGCATCCGCTACAACATTCCCCTTGCCAGGGGTATAGGCTATATCAAAATCGTAGGACGCCAAGAATTCCATCCACCTTTGCTGCCTCAAGTTCAGATCCTTCTGCGAAAAGAGATACTTCAAATACTTATGATCAGTATACAGCTCAAATCTCTCTCCCAGAAGATAATGACGCCAAGCCTTGAGTGCATATACTATCGCTGCCAGCTCTAGATCATGAGTGGGATAATTCTTCTCATGCATCTTAAGTTGCCTACCACCAAAACATATAACTCTGCCTTCTTGCATCAGAACGGCGCCCAATCCCGTGCCACAAGCATCAGTGTACACGGTAAACATCTTACCACCATCGGGTAAAGCTAGAACTGGTGCTGAGGTAAGGGCTCTCTTGAGTCTCTGAAAAGCAAGCTCACAGTCCATATCCCAAGCAAAAACTAAGTTCTTCTTCGTCAACTTAGTAAGAGGAGCGGATATCTTCGTGAAGTCCTTGATGAACTTCCGGTAAAAACCTGCAAGACCTAGAAAACTTCTCACTTCGGTTGCATTCCTTGGAGTCTTCCAATCCTGCACAGCAACTACTTTAGCGGGATCCACCGCCAAGCCTTGCTTAGATACTATATGCCCAAGGAACCGAACTTCCCTTCTCCAAAAGTGACACTTGGAGAACTTGGCCTTTAACTGATGCGCTCTAAGCGTATCCATCACCTCTACAAGATGCCTCGCGTGCTCTTCTTCATCCTTAGAGAAGATCAGAATATCATCCACAAAGACCACGACAAACTTGTTCAAGAACTCTCGAAACACCCTACTCATCAAGTCCACGAAATACGCGGGTGCATTTGTCAAACCGAACGGCATAACAAGCCATTCAAAGAATCCATCTGGAGTTCTGAATGCAGTCTTGTATATACTATCTTCAGCCACTCTGAGCTGATGAAATCCAGTAGCAAGATCAAGCTGAGAGAAAACAGAAGCACCAACAAGCTGGTCAAAAAGATCATCAATCCTCGGTAATGGGTGTCTGTTCTTCTTAGTCAGCTTATTCAACTCTCTATAGTCCACACAAAGTCGAAGAGAACCATCTGCCTTAGTAGCAAACACCATAGGCGCTCCCCATTCGGATATACTTCGTCTGATGAAGTTCTTCTCAAGCAACTCCTTTACTTGCTTGCTGAGCTCCCGTCTCTCACGCGGAGCCATGTGCCGAACGGGCAAAGAAACAGGCTTAGCATTATCCACCAGATAAATGCGAAAATCAATCTCTCGTTTAGGGGGCAACCCCTTAACTTCTTCAAAAACATCTGGATAATCTCGGACCACCCTTACCGACTGAAGGGTTTCCTCTGACGAGTCGAGAGATTCAAGATAGCACAACATGACGGGATCCTTCGGATTGCATGAAATCTCTAAGGTGTTGCCAAGGCGAGTCACAAGCCTCACAACCCTATGCTCACAATCAAGAATGGCTCCATGTCTAGACAGCCAATCCATGCCCAAAATCAATCCGTATCCCCTGAAACCAAGAACATACGCACTACACAAGAACTCTACACTGAGTATAGAGATCCTCAGATCCTCACATATCATAGATAGATGAGCAGAACCCCCAATGGGATTCGAAACACAAACGGGATCATCCACTAAGCTAGTACTAAGGTGCAAACTATCAACAAGATCAGATGAAATAAAGCTATGTGATGCACCAGAATCAAACAAGGTACGAACTGGAAGATCGGAAACATAAACAAGGTTCTCAACAGAAACACTACCTCGATCGGGAACTGGAGCGGTATTGAGAGCATGAACTTGCCCTCCTGAAGGTCCAGCACGCTGAGTCTGACCCTGCCCTTTCTTCTTCGGGCATTCCTTGCTGAAGTGTCCAGTCTCACCACAGGAAAAACATCCACCACTAAGCTTCCTTTTCTTCTTCCTACAATCCTTAGCAAAGTGTCCAGGCACACCACAGTAATTGCACTTTCCCTTGCCTTTGTTGTTGTTCCCCTTCTTGTTCTTGCTCTGATTTCCTTGACTACTTTGACCACCTTGATTGCCTTTACCCTGAGAATCAGTCTTCTTTGCTTGAGTATCACTCGACTTGACCTCTTTATTTCCCTCTCCCTGAAGTAGAGCCATATCGACCAAACTCTCAAAAGTAGCCCCATGCGGAATATGTGACATCGCCAAACCCTGCAGCGGCTCATTCAACCCTCTAGCAAATCGAAGAGCCTTCTTCTCAGGAGTGTTCACCATATCCAAACCAAAACGGGCCAGCTGATTAAACTTGTTCACATACTCCTTGACAGACATATCACCTTGCTTTAATGCAATGAACTTCTCCATCTGTAAATTCGCCTCAGCAGAAGATAGAAACTTGGCCACAAATCTAGCCCTCAAATCGACCCAAGTCTCGACGGGCCTCGTCGCATTGGTGACCTCCCACCAATAGGCTGCTTCGTCCTTCAAAAGCCACACTGTCAATAAGATCTTCCTCTCGTCATCAATCCTAAAGATAGCAAACAAGTCCTCAGCGTCTTTCAGCCAATTCCTAGCTTCAACAAAAGATTCCGTGCCTAGGAAATTCTTGCCTCCCATCGCCTTGAAGTCTTTACAAACCTTCGTGAACTCAACCTGAGGATGCTGAGGGGGAGGAGGAGGAAGAGGAGCCTCAGCAACTGGAGGAGGAGGAACAGGAACCACCGGAGGAGGGACATTAGGGGGAGGATTCTCAACTACAGGAGGAGGAGTGGGAGTAGGGTTTGCGGGGCCAGCTGCCGCCCTAGCTTCTAGAAGTCTCCTATACCAGAGTGGTACGTTTACTCCATCCGGGATGGCAAGATTCTCAGCCATACTGAAACGAAAGATAAGATAAGATTAGGTCAAGGGAACGAAGGATAACGCTAATGGCTTTTTGGGGAATAGCCTTTTAAAATACTAGACTTTTCTTTGTAAAATACTTTATACTTGTTTTGAAAATAGTTTTTCAAAAGTCTTTTAAAAACTTTTTGTTCTTTCTTGTAAACCATATGCTCTGATACCAAATTTGTAACACCCCACCTCCGCTAGGGTCACTCTTTCGGGGGCACTAGCTTCTGGGGGGCGTTAGAACTGGGTAAGCATGCATAATGATATATCAAGGCAGAACAAGAACATAAATATATATGTAAAACAGAGTAAGTGAGAATAAAACAGCGGAATATCTCAAACCATCTCAAAACAAGTCTAGTACATCATAAAGTCAACTGCCAAAATAAACATGTCTAGTACATCATAAACAGAAATACTGAAATACATAGTGCTATCCCCAAAATAAAGATGATAAACCATAGCGAGCTCAATGTCCAGACATACATGAGCTATCCAGCAAACAAGCAAGCGATCCAAGCTAAGCACCACTATTCCCTCCCTGAGAACCGGGGGGGGGGGGGGGGGAAACGGAAGAAAAGAAGCGAAAGAAAACAGGTCAGTCAAAAAGACTGGTAAGCCCTACTACGATCAGTCTATAAACTAATAAAGTTAGCATCATGATGGAAACTGAGATGAACATACTGGCAATAGATAAAGGTGTCATCACATAAAGAAGATTAAGCTTTGCACCACAGTGTACTAGCAAACTAACATAACAGGTATTGATCCCTCAGCCCAAACTCTGGCCCAATAACATGAGGTGACCTTAATACAAGGTCCAGCCCAACGGTCTAGTCGATCGGCTCCCTATAAACCTAACACGTCAAGTGTTGGTGTCCATACGGCCCACATATGGTTGTAGTCAGACTGTGCTGGGTCCACCTTCGGGTGTATCAAGCCCTCGGGTGTCAACCCCAGACACCTAAGCAATAATGCACAGTCTAAACCTACTGGTACCCGTGCCTCGAGTTTGTCCAACACCGGACTACGTGCACGTCCGTAGCCCGCCTGGACCCGCACCGCTGTACCACTCAGCCGTCGCTTTGGTCGCTTACATCAGTCCAGTAATCGTGCCCCGCCCTAGCCTAGCCTCTAGGGTTGTGAATGATACCAAACTGGGATTACTGCTGGAACAGACCACGTTGCTAGGGTTTTCTAAGAGGGCTAAGTGTGGTTTAACCCCTCACTAATCATGGATTAAATTAGTTAAGTGTAACCAACAGTTCACCACTTAACCCCATTTAATCCCTCGTATCCCCAAAATTGGTTAAGTATTTGTGGGCCATGACTTAACCCTAATCATGAGGCATTAATTAATTTAATTGTGCCTTAACCTCTCACATTAGACTTTGTTACGGTTACCTAGTTAAGCCGGTGGGTTCCGGGTAGATTTACACCACAACTTGGTCTAACCTCGGGTCTTGGCACCACATGACCAACTTCTCACATTGGATCCTATTGTTTGTAGCCACTAGTTAAGCCGGTAGGTTCCGGGTAGAATTACACTACAAACTCAACCCAACCTCGAGTTGGCCACCCTTATGTTTTCTAAGTGTCATGTCCACTTTATTTTCAAAACATAATTACAAGTTTAACAAATACTTGGGTAGACCTAACTTAATAGGTAAATTCCCAAGGCGTAGACCTAACTTAATAGGTAAATTCCCAATCTTATATTTTCATGTATTTTAAGTTTTACCCAAACCCCCCAACGTCATTCTATCGCTTACCTATTCGTCATAACGCATAAAGGATAGAAAGAGGGAACTTGGCACAACATACATGATGAATCTTACATATCATAATAAACATGCATAACATGTTGGACTTGCATAAATTAGCATAGTGAACTTGCATAAACATGCATAACTTGTTAAACTTGCAAATCATGGCATAGTGAACTTGCATAAACATGCATAACTTGGTAAACTTGCAAATCATGGCATAGTGAACTTGCATAAACATGCATAACTTGTTAAACTTGCAAATCATGGCATAGTGAACTTGCATAAACATGCATAACTTGTTAAACTTGCAAATCATGGCATAGTGAACTTGCATAAACATGCATAACTTATCAAACATGTGTAACATGGCATAGTGAACTCGCATAAGCATGCATAACTTATTAAACATGCATAAATCCCAACTTTCATCACATATTAACTTTAGAGTTTCTAAAATGAAGGTAAGAGGGCTTACAAATATTATGAAGACACAAATCTACAAGTAAAGATTGAGAAGCCCTTTATGCAAGCATAAAAACCCAAAACAAAGCTTCAATAAGAAACACCCTTAACAAAAATCCCAAAAACTCTAGCTTAGCAAATAAAACTTGCAACTTGATGATGTATGCAAGCTAATGATCATTCATACAACTTAGAAATGCTTGTATGAACATCATAATCTTCATAGGAATGATTTATGAAGAGGGTGGAGGCTAGGGTTTTTAAGTGGAGGCCATTTGAGAAATCAATTTGACATAGTTTGGTTGCTAGAATGAATAATGGGGTTTTAGGGTAGGATTAGGGTCATATTTATAGAAGATTAGAGTGATATTAGCCTTAGGATTAACCCTTAGTTGAATTAGGTCCATCAGATTTCGGAATTCTCCAGAACCAAGCCACACAACCAAGCCCAGATCAGAAATGGTGCGCCAGGCAAAACTGCCCAGCCACCCCGTGTCGACAGGGCTGTCGACAGGGCAGTCGACACCCTTAGACCCCTGTCGACATGTCTGTCGACTTGGGGGTCTTGGCGGGAGTTTTCCCCGCCTGACGCCAGTTGTGCGCTAACCCTTGTTTTTAACTTAAAATTTAAATCTGTTTTTAATATGGAAATTTCTGAAAACTTCAATGGGCCTTAACTGGGTCATACGGACTCCGATTTTCGAAAACTCGGACTCTATTTCGCGTATTTTTCCGAGACGAACGCAATGGCACAGCCCGTTTCCCCTTGATTCAGATTTTTAAATTAAATTCTGCCTCAATTTATATCTTAACAGGTTATTAAAAATACAGGTTGTTACATATTTGTGAAGCCTTTATACTAGAGTATGGTTGGTTATTTAATCGAGTTTAGACCACTAGTTACAGAGTTTTATATAAATATATACTTTCATTCGTTTATCCTTCATCATTTATTGCCTCACTATCAATGATAGATAGTCCGATCACATAAGACTCTAGGTGGACCTTTTGGTCACTTATTATTTCTCGATAATTTATTTAATATTAACATAAACTTGAGGGTACTAACTACGGGCCCTACTAGTTAAGGTTTCCGTCATTCACACATATACCCTTGCCCCGCATTAGGTGAGAGATAGTATTTTATCACTTGTTATACCTTCTAGCTGACCTTATTGGATAACCCCTTAGTCGCTTACTACATCCCGTAGGGTAGGTATCCATATCTAACGTTTATAGTTTTCAGGTTTGGGTAGACAATACACACACACGCCGTTTAAGATCCTATATTGATAGATCTATCCCCAGGTGGACCCTTCAACCCTAGCCGTTTAAGATCCTGGAAGAGGACTACACGCGAAGATTATTAGGATTGTACCCCATTAGCTTTTAGAACCTTTACCTATTGGGATATAGTGTGCTACATTATTAAGTTATTCCCGTTTAGTCCCTCTACACGGAAATACTATATGCACACAATTCATTATCGTCACGGGTTTATATGGTTAATAATATTTTACATTATCAACCTACTAAGTCCAACTCTATTTTTAATTATAAGTTCTATATTCATTAATATAAATAAGGAAGGTTATATATCCTCTTTTACCCTAGGATGTCTATTTGGTTTCTTCCCTAATTTTGACTTAGTATCTAAACAACAATCAATTTTCATTAACCCCCCCTTTTGACACCCATTTTCTTTTATTTCTTTTTTATTCCCCTATGACTGTAACGGTCATATTTTCCGAAGGCAACTATTTATCAGTCCCAAGGTATCTATTTTTTGTACCCCAACAGACAATTACTATTCTTATTCGTTTATTTATTTATTAGTTGATTGTTATATAAATATAAATATAAATATAAATATATATATATATATATATATTTACTAGGCCTTTCACATTAAGTTGACTACTTGTGGATGTTGGATTTGTCGGTCGGTTCCGAGTGGACTTCTACCACAAGTTGAACTTAACCTCGTGCCTCAGTACATTTATATTTATGCATTAGATCCCTCACATTAAGCTGATCACATGTGGTTGCTGGATTTGCCGGTCGGTTCAAGGGAGGCTTATACCATAAGTTGAGATTAATCTCGTGTCTAAATGCGGTTATGATTCAAATATCCTAATTAGGGTGCACAACATTAATTCTAATTAATTTAGGAATTGTAACATATATTTGCTTTCCCCAATCAACATTGGTTACAATTGTCATTTATTGATTTTCGGTCCTATTTATAACAACTACTACAAATGGTCACCACAAATATATTAATTCAATATGGATTATATTTACATGCAATTCCATAATTGAACCTTGTCGAAATATTCAAACATTTCATACAATGTATCTTTTACCGTTTCACGATGATTTGGACGGATAATATGTATATATTTATATTTTATGTTTTTGTGCAGCCAACGTAGTTATTATTTTTATTTGTATAATTATTCTTATGTGATTTTGTTTAATTGACAACCAAACTTTCCTTTTTACATCCAGTGTTGTCAAAAGGTTCCAAAACATAGAAGAAAACCTTTAGCCGTAATCATTGTAAATTATGCCTAATTAGTGGAATTGGCATATTTCAAAATCACATGAAATATATGAAAATATATAATTTGGAATAGTTAATGCAAATTACGCACAAATATATAAATTTATATTTATACGTACATTTGCACCACTTTCCCACTTTTTGATCTTTTTTATCACTCCTCTTGTGATTTCAAAGTAATGCCTTCTTATGCAAATAGAGGAAACCGACATATTTACATTAATTAAGCAAAAACCCAATAATAGTAAATACAAATAGGCATATTTCTTTTAACATTGCAATCACATAATTTACCAATCATTTCTTTTTACCCAAATTCACATAATTTATTATTCAACACTGAAAGATCCGAAATGTTACTACATCTAATTTGTGTTTAATGGGACCGATTTCCGGATCTACTGTGCTATTTAACAATTGCAATATATTTCACAATATAACCGTAGGAATATGTGTAAACAAGTTTAAGAATTCTACAATTAATAATATGCATAACCACAATATACAATTCACAAGTTTTAATAATTTTTATAATCAGAACTGAAGGGTGTCAATCTAACTACAACAATTTATTGAACAGATCTGATTGACACAGGCATAAAAATTGAGATCTATTATAAACAAGATAAATACATTGTTATAAATGTATATTTAAATTTCCCACTCACCTGCAAGCATCCAAATTCGAAATTTGAACCCTTTAGGCCTACAATTCCCAAATTCTTATAAATCTACAATTTATCTGAAAAGGGAAATTTCCAGATTTGTTGAGATGTAAGAAAATAGGAAGTGAGGGGAGAATCTTATTTGGAGCGTCAATTTACATTCTTTTCCATTAGATTTGTTAATCCTCTAAATTTCATAAGAATTGGATTTGATTTGTTATATAAGAATATATTTTTACTTAAGGAATTAAGTTTGGAGAAGGAGGAAAATGGCAGAGCTCTGCTGGTATTACAGATTTGAATGGAAAAGATTGAGACCTTATCCCTTTATTTATAGGTGTGGTATTGGCCTTGGACCATCAGATCAATTTTCATTAACATCTGTCCATTAGCTGGAAATTTATGTTATGACCTAACCTTAAAAATCGAGCCGTCACTGGGCGATCTAACGCCCAGTGGGTCGACCGTGGCGGTCGACCGCCAGGGCCATCAGATGCCGAGGTAGGCTAGTTATTTAAGGTAATATATATAATAAGTTCTAATTTGTTTATTCCACCAATTTTCGTATTTCGTCTGTAACTTTTTCATATAGACTCCGTTCGCGAAACTCCAAACATGAAAGTTGACCATAATTTCGAGACGAACGCATTGGTTAAAGTTTTGTGGCAATATCCATCTTTTGCAGAAATCCCTATTTTAAAAATTCTAATAAATAATTTATATCGCCAAAATTCCGGGTTATTACATTCTTCCCTCCTTAAAGGAATTTCATCCCTAAATTCTTACGCCTATAGTCATATTCTACACAACCAATTTTAGTACATCCACTTTGCAACCATGTTCATATTTGCATTATGTACATAATGCAATTCAATTATAAAATATGCATGAAAGATGATTCTAAATCGGATCCTCCTATATGTTCGTATTAAAATTTTGAAATACTTTTGAAACATGATGCAAAAAATCCTAAATATACTGGCAGTTTTATATGAATGCAAATTTTGTAAACTCTTTTTCATCCATTACCTTCACACAATTACGAAAAAAAGTTTGAAGAAGCCAATTTTGCATCCAAACCCTACCATCCAAAACGTCACGTATTCTAATCATTTGTATTTAATTTCTCTTAAACCGGAAAAAGGAAATCGAAGCGAAGTATTTTAACATTTTTCTCGCTTACAAATCTTACATTTCCCACCCTACAGTGGAATTTTCACCTCAGCTACCCAAAATACTCCAAAAGTTTCCGTCTGTACGTTGTAAAGGAGGCCTAAAACAAGCTATAAAATTTAAATTAATAACTCACGCACATCATTAATAAGGTATGGAAACAATGTTTCCAAGGCTAAAACAACCTTTACCTTGTTACCGTTAATCATTTTTATCATATCGTCGGTCCTATTGCACCGTTAAACACGCAAGCAAATCATCCAGAAATCATCCTTACGCTTAATCATGCGACCAAAAATCAAAATTTTTCATAAAAATAAATTCTCGCTTAAAAACTTGTTATGTTTATTTTGAAAATTTCTTTTCAAAACCGCTTCACTTTCCTGTAAAATAAGAAAATGATAAAAAGTTTTTTTTTAGACAATATTTTCCGAAAACTTCAAAAATGTACTTTGCGAAAACCTAAACGATTCAAGTCAAATGTTGGCGAAAAAAGAAGTCAGACGCGCAAAAATACGAAAACTGAAGTCATACAAAAGACCAAAAACAAATTTTAGTTTTAATAAGGAGTGGTTATTTATTTAGTTATATACTCGTGACGTAGAACCTATCCTTTACTAAAATTTATCCAACATAGAATTTTATTCATTCCATCTCTAGGATAAGTGCTACTAAATAAATGAGATTTCATTCAAATAATCATGCATGAATGATAAATATTTTTTTTCAATATACAAATCTCATTAACTAACATCGTGCGATTTTTCAATACTAACAGTTACAGATACTACATTTACAACAAAGACAAAAATGTTGGAACGGAAAACACCCGATACAAGATACGACATGCACATGGCATGCACTAACAACAACAACAACAAAGACTGCAAGTACCCACTATAGGTTGGTCTAACTCCGCGGTTGGAGCATGATCCATTACCACGTATGCGCCAGGAGCGTAGCATGGCGGAGATGCAACCAATCTCATGCGCTTGTCGGCGGTGCTCGTCACGATTCTCTCGGAGTTTCGCCTGCATAGCGCAGATAGCGGTGATCTCTGGACTCTCGTGACCAGGATGCTATGGCTGCTGAGGCTACTAACCTGGAGCGGGTGCAGCGGGAACAGGAGCGTCGAGCAGCTAAATGCCCATCTTCCGGAGAGTGGCGCGACTGATGGTGGTCGGCGCCTTCTTCACTGCTGCCTGCCTAGAAAATCTCACCTGGAAGTGTCGGAAGACATGGATGAGAAGGTGACTATAAGGAAAGTAGCTCCGTGGGCTGCCAATGAAGGGCTCATAAAGATGGACCATAAGCATGCGCGCCCAAGTGATGGCTATGCCGCCAAGAATAACATAGGTGGTGCAGCGAACAGAAGGATAAATAAGCTCCAAGCTTCCAGTCTTCGGGTTGATGTTGTGATGTATGATGCACACAACTACATGGAGAATGAGTCGCAGATTGGCGGTGGTTCAGGCTTCGGGCTTTCCAAGGAAGATACGCTGAAGGATCTGAGGGTCCTCGATCTCTATAGCATCAGGGTCGGCTCCGACTGCCGAGATACCCAAAATCTGAGCTAAGTCATCGTCGGTGAACTCAATGTGGGTTCCCATTACTTCGGATCGGATGAAGCAAGACTCGTCATCGATGTCAACATCCATCTAGGTATCAAACAGACGGATGGAGCACGGATATAGGTCGCGCTCAATGGTGTCGATGCACAATATTAGTGCTAGACCTACGGCGACAAAGAGCTCCTCCAAACCAAATGCGGAAAAATCGACGAACTTCACCGATCGACCAACTTGGAACACATAACTGGTCATGGCTAAGTATTTCTTAATCTTCACCTCATAGCGAACTAACCAAGCGGCTTCCTGAGGCTTGAGACCGGGGTGTTGGTTGCGAGGTGCCATGAAAGAATCGGTGAATTGGGCGAATGAAAATGCAAATCTGGAGTATAATTAGGTAGAGATTTTCACGAGGAGGATTTTGGTGGTAATTAGGGACGAAACGGAGCAGGGGTTGCTCGGATTGGTGTTTGGAAAGGAGGAGGGTTTGGGTTTTCAGTGGAATTAGGTATAAGGGAGATGGAGTCGGCTTAACGATATATATATCGTTTTAAGCCGATTCAGGTCGGGTACATGCAACGCAAATAATGGGGAAGTGGTCAACCTAGCCAAAAGAGGACAGTCGATCGCTTAGCGGTCAACCGCTCGCCCTTAAAAGGGCGCAGTCAGAAGCTCGGCCCAATGGCCCAAATTAAATTTTATATTATTAAAAATAAAATTTCAATTACGTCGAAACAACTTCTACTCCCAACTGAATTCTTGTATCGACTTCCACCACTCATCGAGTTAAGAAAATTAATTTTCCAATGTCTTTTCCCTGCCTTAAAAAAAGGTTTTGTGACCACCGAATCGAACGTACTTAAAACAGGAAATCAGCTAGAAATCTGAAATAAAATTTAAAATGTATTTTTTCCCCTTACTAGATGACAAAACTAAACGACTCAAAATCAAATACCCTAAAATATGGATGTAGGATTTTCTTAGCCTTTCGAAGAAAATTTTAAAACTTCTCCAAAAATGGAATTTTATTATAAACTAATGGTTTCATATTTATAAATCCATTTTATTATTATTATTTATATTCCAGTTTATATTTCAAACTGGGAAAACCTTTTCGTGTTTAAAGATGTTAGAGTTTTAAAATCTTAAGGATTAATTATGATAATTTCAGTAAATTATCCAATATATATATATATATATATATATATATAAGGAAGAAGGATACTAAAAATGACAAAGAATATATATTTATTATTCTTAAGTTTAGTGGCCTATTCCTTGTCATTTCTAATTTCATTTTTCCTACCAACTGGATTATATTTATTAGAATTACACAATAGCCCTAAATTTTTTAAAGTAGGTATAGATTAAAATTCTAAAATCCACATCTTTACAAACTATTTTCCAAAACTGTATTTCTAAGTCATTGAAATCCATTTTCATTTTCAAATAGTTTCAAAAATATAATTTCCTCGATACAAGGCCAAGAACTCAATTGAATATTCCAACAAAGGTAGATATTGGAAATTCAACGAAGTAACAAACGGATATACCTCGTAATTACATTTTCGAAATGGATACGACTTATTGACATGGACTTTTCCTGTTTTAGATCAAAGAATGGTCTTAACTGGAACTGCAAAGCAAAACCAAAAACCAGAAATCGCAACTATCTCGGTTGTAGCTAGATTTTTGTCCACTTTCCAGACTAGAATCAACGGAATCCACCATATGTTGTTCCCATGCTCTTCGCGACGAGATCACCAACGTACGTTTGGGTAAGACAGAATTGGCTAGAAACCTAAACTCGGCATATTTCAACTCTTAGTCGCTTAAAGCCCATTTTACTATAATTAGGCTCACAACCAATTCATTGTTGAAATAAATTAATGTCGAGTAAGAAATACGAAGGAAAACAGGAAGCAAATTGAATTACTTTCTCTCACGAGTCCTAATTTAACTAATTCGTCTAATCGTTTAACCTAAGCTCTAATACCAAATGTAAACCCTACACTTTGCACGCCCAAATTTTAACAAAATTAAAACTTGAACACATCCAAGCTTAGAGCGTGTATATTTGGTACCTGCAATGAATGAGCATAATCAGACTATGATAAGATAACTCACAACGGAAACAAAATACGCTAAACTAGTATTAACTCAAGCAACTACCTTTTTCAAAGTAAGTCACTTTGCCAATACCGAGCATGAGAGAGAACGAGAACCGAAAGTCAAACTAAAACATCTGTGAGAACCCGATCTTCTCTAGAAAACCTGGGGTTATAATGAGGAGGGGGATCAGAACAACAAAATTCTAGTGAACAGGAAATGTACAACACATACTATAATACACAGATGTACCCCATTTGGTTCAACCCAAGATGTATTCCTATTAAGGTTACTGATTCTAACCTAACCTTGTAGCTGTTTACACACGACTCTGCTACTATTCCCAAAGTAGTATACCAAGATAGGACGTTTACACACATATTTGTGAAGCCTTTATACCAGAGTATGGCTGGTTATTTAACACCTCTAGTTACAAAGTTTCTACACACACACACACACACACATATATATATATATATATATATATATATATATATATATATATATATATATATATACATACATATTTTCATTCGTTTATCCTTCATCATTTATTGCCTCACTATCAAGGATAGATAGGGTAGATTCTCTCTGATCGCTTAAGACTCTAGGAAGACCTACTGGTAACTTATTATTTCTCAATAATTTATTTAACATTAACATAAACTAGAGGGCACTTGCTACGGGTCCTACTAGTTAAGGCTTTCGTCATTCACACATATACCCTTGCCCTGCATAAGGTGAGAGATGGTATTTTATCACTCGTTATACCTTCTAGCTGACATTATTGGCTAACCCCGTTAGTTGCTTACTACTTCACGTAGGGTAGGTAGCCATATCTGATGTTTTTAGTTTCCTGGTTTGGGTAGACAAAACACACACATGCCGATTAAGAACCCTATACTAAAAGACCTATCCTCAGGTGGACTCTTCAACCCCAGCTGCTTAAGACCTAGCAAGCAGACTGCACATGAAGGTTACTAGGTTCGTACCCCATTAGCCTTTAGAACCTTTCCCCATAGGGATAAAGTGGGCTACGTTATTAAGTTATTCTCATTTAGTCCCTCTACATGGAAATGCTATACATACACAATTCATTATCATCACGGGTTCATATAATTAATAATATTTACATTATTAACCTAGCAAATCCAACTTTATTTTTAATTATAAGTTATATATTCACTAACATAAATAAGGAAGGTTATATATCCTCTTTTACCATAGGATATTTATTTGGTTTCTTCCCTAATTTGGAATTAGTATTTAAACAACAATTAATATCCGTTAATCCCCCTTTTTTACAACCATTTTCTTTTATTTCCTTTTTATTGCATTTTATGACCATAACAGTCATATTTTCCTAAGGCAACTATTTATCAGTCCCGAGGTATCTATTTGTTGTACCCCAGCAGATAATTACTATTCTTATACGTTCATTTAGTTATTTGTTGATTGTTATATATGTATACACATACACACACACCAGGCCTCTCACATTAAGTTGACTATTTGTGGATGTTGGGTTTGCCGGTCGGTTCCGGGCAGACTTCCACCACAAGTAAAACTTAACCTCATGCCTTAGTACATTTATATTTACGCATTAGACCCCTCACATTAAGCTGACTACCTTTGGTTGCTGGATTTGCCAGTCGGTTCCGGCCAGGCTTGTGCCACAAGTTGAGCTTAACCTCGTGTCTAAATGTTGTTATAATTCAAATTTCCTAATTGGGGTAAACAACATTAATCCTAGTTAATTTAGGAATTGCAACCGTTATTCTATTATATTTACTTTCCATAATCAACATTGGTTACAGTTGTCATTTATTGATTTGTGGCTCTATTTATAGCAATTAATTATATTGACTACTACAAATAGTCACCACAAATATATTAATTCAGTATGGATTATATTTACATACAATTCCATAATTGAACCATATCCAAATATCCAAACATTCCATATAATGTATCTTTTACCGTTTTACGTTGATTTGGACAGATAATATGTATATATTTATATTTTATGTTTTCGTGCTATCAACATAGTTATTATTTTTATTAGTATAATTATTCTTAAATGATTTGGTTTAATTAACAACCAAACATTCCTTTTTACATTTAATATTGTCAAAAGGTTCCAAATCTTACAAAAATACATTTAGCCGTAATCATTGTAAATTATGCCTAATTAGTGGAATTGGCATATTTCAAAATCACAAGAAATATATGAAAATATATAATTTGGAATATTTGATGCAAATTACGCGGAAATATATATATATATATATATATATATGTATTTATAATTATATTTGCACCACTTTTCCCGATTTTGATCTTTCTTTTGATCACATCTATTGTCATTTCAAAGTAATGCCTTTTATGCAAAAGGAGGTAAGCACCATATTTACAATAATTAAGCAAAAGCTCGACAATATTGAACACAAGCAGGCATATTTCTTTTAACATTACAATCACATAATTTACCAATCATATCTTTTTACCCAAATTCACATATTTTATTATTCAACACTAAACTAAAGATCTGGAATGTTACTACATCTAATTTATGTTTAATGGGATTGATTTCCAGATCCATAGTGCTATTTAATAATTGCAATATATTTCACAACATAACTATAGGAATATGCGTAAACAAGTTTAAGAATCCTACAATTAATATTATGCATAACCATAATATACAATTCACAAGTTTTAACAATTTTTATAATCAGTTCTGAAGGGTGTCAATCTAATTACAACAATTTATTAAACAGATCTGATAGACATAAGCATAAAAATTGAGATCTAATAAAACGAGATAAATATGCAATTATAAATGAATTTATAAATTTCTCACTCACCTACAAGCATCCAAATTCAAAGTTTGAACCCTTTAGGACTACAATTCCCAAATTCTTATAAATCTACAATTTATCTGAAAATGAGAAAATTTCATATTTGTAGAGATGTAAGAAAATAGGAAGAGAGGGGAGAATCTTATTTGAAGCGTCAATTTGAATTCTTTTCCATTAGATATGTTAATCCTCTCAATTTCATATGAATTGGATTTGATTTGTTATATAAGAATATATTTTTACTTAAGAAGTTAGGTTTGGAGAAGGAGAAAAATGGCAGAGCTCTGCTGTTGTTACAGATTTGAATGGAAAAGAATGAGGCTTTACCCCTTTATTCATAGGAGTGGTATTGCCCTTGGACCATTAGATCTATTTTTATTAACATCCGTCCATTCGTTCGAAAAATATTTAATGACCTAACCTTAAAACCCTAGCCGTCACTGGGCGATCTGAATCCTGGTGGGTCGATCGTGGCCGTTGACTGCCGGTCGACTGCTATGGTCGATCGCCTGGGCCATCAAATGCCCATATTGGGTGGTTGTATAAGGTAGTGTATATATATAATAAATTATGCTTTATTTATTTTATGTCCATTTTTGTATTTCGTCTGTAACACCCCACCTCCGCCAGGGTGGCTCTTGCAAGCACTCTGACTTTGGAGGGGCGTTTGAATCAGGTAAACATGCATAATGATATATCAAGGCAGAACAAGAACATATGTATATATGTAAACAGAGTAAATAAGATAAGTAAAACAGCGGAAGATTTCAAGCTATTTCAAAACAAGTCTGGTACACATAATGTCAACTTTCCAAATACACAAGTCTAGATAAAAACAACATCACTGAAAAACTGAAATACATAAGTACTATCCCCAAAATAAGTGATAACCATAGCTAGCTTCATGTCAAGACCGTACATGAGCTAAAATCCCACAAGCAAGCGATCAGAAATCCAAGCTAAGCTCCAACGTTCCCACCCTGAGAACCTGGGGGGGGGGGGGAAACGGAAGAAAAGAGGCGAAAGAAAACAGGTCAGTCAAAAAGACTGAGTAAGCCCTACTACAATCAATGTAAACTGATAAAGTTAACTGGCATGAGAAGCAGGGATGAACATAAGGATAACAACATACTAGCATGATGATTAACTAACAAGGTAGATAAAGGTGTCATCGCATAATCAGGTTTAAGGTTTTTGCACCACAGGTATACTAACTAACTAACATGGCTTGAATAAACAAGTATTGATCCCTTGGCCCAAGCTTTGGCCCAATAACATGAAATGACCCTAATACGAGGTCCAACCAAACGGTCTAATCGATCGGCTCCCTAAGCCTAACTTGTCACGTGTTGGTGTCAATACGGCCCAAACATAATTGTAGTCGGACTGTGCCGGGTCCACCCTTCGGGTGTATCAAGCCCTAGGGTGTAAACCCCTGGACACCATAAACATAAGTGCACAGTCTCGATCTACTGGTACCCGTGCATGTTTTCTCCGGCTACGGACTATGTGCACGACCATAGTCCGTCCGGAACTACACCGGCGTACCACTCTGCCGTCGTTTTTGGTCACTTACCTCAAGTCCAGTAATCGTGCCCCCACCCTAGCCTAGTCCCTAGGGTCTTAATGATACAAACTTGGGATTACTGCTGGAGTGGACCCCCATTGCTAGGATTTTCTAGTGGGTTAAGTACGGTTTAACCCTCTTGCTAATCATGGATTAACTTGGTTAAGTGTAACGACGAGTTCACGACTTAACCCTGATTAATCTACCAAGCCCAAATTGGTTAAGTATTAAGTGGACCATGACTTAACCCTAATCATGAGGCATTAATTAATTAGTGTGCCTTAACCTCTCACATTCGACTTTGTTGTGGTTACTAGTTAAGCCGGTCGGTTCCGGGTAGCTTTAGACCACAACTTGGTCTAACCTCGGGTTCAAGGTACAACATGACCAACTTCTCACATTGGGTCCTATTGTTTGTAGCAACTAGTTAAGCCGGTCGGTTCCGGGTAGGTTTACGCTACAAACTCAACCCAACCTCGAGTTGGTCACACTTATATTTTCTAAGTGGCATGTCCATTATGTTTACAAAACATATTACAAGTTTTCAAGCATTTGGGTAGACCTAACTTAATAGGTAAATTCCCAATGGGTAGACCTAACTTAATAGGTAAATTCCCAATCTTATGTTTTTATGTCTTTTAAGTTTACCCAACCCCAAACGCAATCCCATCGCTTTCATATCGCAATAGCGCATAAAGGATAGAAAGAGGGAACTTGGCATAATCATGACATAAAGGTGTTGAAGCCACAAGTTTAACATGGTGGCATATGAAATGTACATATGTTCATATACTTGCATATTACATTTTTAGGCCTAAAAGCATGCATAAAACCAAACTTAGCATATTGGTGATACATGGTGATAAATGACATGTAGAAATGGCCATAAGTTCGCATTTAGCCTCACATGCAAGTTATCATAAGAGATATGGTAACTTATATGTTGCCAAAATGCAACCTTTAGCATAAAGCTTGAAGCTTTATGTTCATATACTCAAGGTATGCTTGCATAACATGATAACATGAGTAAAATGATCCATCCAAACTTGCATACATAACATGACAACTTGCATATCATAACATGGCAAACTTGCATAACATAACATGGCAAACTTGCATATCATAACATATCAAACTTGCATAACATGACATAGTAAACTTGCATATAATAATGATCAACCAAACTTGCATCATTCATTTAACTTTAGAGTTTAAATATGAAAGTAGAAAAGGGCTTACAATGCTTATGAAGGCACAAAAATATATATAGATTGAGACAAAGCCCTTATGCAATCAAATAAACCCAAAATGCAAGCTCCAATAGAAAAACCCTTGAGCAAAAATGATCAAAACTCTTGCTTTATGATGTAAATATGGAAACTTGACTTGAAGGCAAGCTAATGACACTCATACAAGCTTGAAAACACTTGTATGCATGGAAAATCTCTCATAGAAATAACTTAGAATTTTATGAAGATAGTGGAGGCCATGAAAGGAATGATTTTGCCATAGTTTAGTTGTAGGGTTGAATAATGATGATTTAGGGTTAGGTTAGGGGCTTATTTATAGAGATTAGGATTAGTTTCAACCTTAGGATTAAACCCTAACTCCAATCTCAGCCCTTAAAACCGAATCTGGCCCCCAAACTCAACACAACTCCCAAAATGGTGCACCAGGCAAAACTGCCCGGCTGAGCCAAGTCGACACCCAAGTCGACAGGGCTGTCGACTTGGGCCTAACCATGTCGACTGCCCAGTCGACAGGGCTGTCGACATGGGTGGTCTGGCGGGAAATTTCCCGCCTGCGCCCAACTGCCCTAATTTCCAAATTCAAACTTGAATTTGAAATCTATTTTTACTTTGAAATTTTCTAAAAACTTCGTTGGGCCTTAATCGGGTCATACAGACTCCGATTTTCGAAAACTCGGACTCTATTTCGCGTATTTTTCCGAGACGAACGCAATGGCACAGCCCATTTCCCTTGATCCAGATTTATAAATTAAATTCTGCCTCGATTTATGTTATAACAGGTTATTGAAAATACGGGTTGTTACATTCTCCCCTTCTTAAAGGATTTCGTCCTCGAAATCTTCAAGTTAGGAAGAACGTATCCTACCATCCAACATCCATCTACTCAAAACATCATCCACGAGCAATCATTGTCCTTACAAGATTCTAAATGTTGTATGAACATATGCAAAGGTGTTTGTATATGTACTTATCTAATGCAAATATCATCAATGCAAATTATGTTAGTGAAATGAATCCATATGTATGCGATTCCTAACATAATGTATAACATCTATATGTGTGCACATAACATACATCCATATGCAACATCCATGTGATAACTCAAAAAATTTCATCCATCAATAAGCGTAAACACTCATGCATATGCAATATGAGGAGTGTGTGAGCCGATCTAGTGCCTAATGTGTATAATGCATCCACGAGTAACCACTTGCAAACACTTGCAACCACTTGCAAACATCAAGCATAACATGTTTCAAACACATGTTTCATCCAAAGGGTTTCTACCTAAGGTTCTCATGACGAGATTAACACGATAAACTAGATAAACATGGATAGCAAAGAGAAAGATATGCTAACAAAGAAAAGAGAATGAGAGTATACCCTCAAAAAGGAATGGATAAAGCACACGCATCTTCTCCTCGGTTTCCCAAGTTGCGTCTTCTTCGGCTTCACCCCATTGAACCTTCACCAACTTAACCTCTCGATTCCTTAGCTTCTTGGTCTTCGTCCCCAAGATACGAATCAGAGCTCTCCTCAAGGTAGCCTCTTTCTCCACTTCCACATCTTTCAGAACACTTGGCTCAACAACCTCTGCTGATTCATGTAAACACTTCTGGAGATGCAAGACATGAAAAACATCGTGTACTCCGGCAAGCTTCTCGGGCAACTCCACTCTATAAGCCATCTGCCCGATCCTCTCTATAATAGGGAATGGTCCAACAAACCTTGGTGCTAACTTCCCAACGGCTCCAAATCGGACCACATTCCGCAAAGGAGAAACCTTCACGAAAACCATATCCCCAACATCAAACTCCAAATCAGTTCTTCGCTTATCAGCATAAGATTTCTGTCGGTCTTGGGCCGCTTTCATCCGTCTCTGAATCAACTCAACCTTCTCGGATGTATCTCTGATCATATCAGGCCCAAGTATAAGCTCATCTGTAGTCTCCCACCAACATGTAGGCGACTTGCACGGCCTCCCATATAAAGCTTCAAATGGTGCCATCCCTATGCTTGCCTGATAACTGTTATTGTATGCAAACTCAACAAGAGGAAGATGGTCTTCCCAAGTACCACCAAAATCCAGAATACAAAGCCTCAACATATCCTCGAGTACCCTATTCACCCTTTCGGTTTGACCGTCCGTCTGTGGGTGATAAGCCGTACTTAGATTCAACCTCGTGCCCATAGCTTCTTGCAAGCTATTCCAGAACTGACTTGTAAAAATTGGGTCACGGTCACTGACTATACTAGAAGGGACTCCATGTAGTCTCACAATCTCACGAAGATATACAGACGCTAGCCAAGATGCGGTCCTCTTGCTCTTCACCGGAATGAAATGAGCACTCTTCGTAAGTCTATCCACAATAACCCAAATGCTCGTATTCCCTTTCCTTGACCTTGGTAGCCCATCGATAAAATCCATGGAAATACTTCCCACTTCCATAGTGGAACGTCTAGAGGATGCAATAGCCCACCGGGCTTCTTCGACTCGGCCTTAACTTGCTGGCAAATGATACATCTAGAGACAAACTCTGCCACATCCTTCTTCATCCCAGGCCAAAAGAAAATGCGCTTCATATCTTTATACATCTTATCTCCGCCCGGATGTATAGTCAACTTAGAGCGATGCGCTTCCTCAAGAACTTTTCTTACTAAATCTTCTACCATTGGAACACATAACCTTCCGTCTCTCCTCAGTCAACCCTTGTCATCAATAGAATATCGAGCGAGATGACTAGACGCCTCTCCTCGAATCAGCTTATCCATAATCTCAACTATCTGAGGGTCTTCTCTCTGCGAAGCCCCAACTTGATCAAGAAGGGTAGGTCTGAGTTCCAGAGATGCTAAAGAACCGGTCATCGACTCAATCGCCAAAGAGAAATCAAAGGTTGCCACATACTCTAAATTCTTCATCTCAACGAATAGAGGACTCAGAGTCAACCTTTTTCTACTCAATGCATCTGCTACCATATTCCCCTTGCCAGGGGTATAAGCTATCTCAAAATCGTAGGACGCCAAGAATTCCATCCATCTTTGTTGCCTCAGATTCAGATCCTTCTGAGAAAAGAGATACTTCAATGACTTGTAATCGGTATAAAGCTCAAATCTTTCTCCCAGAAGATAATGGCGCCAAGCCTTGAGTGCATATACTATTGCTGCCAACTCTAAGTCATGAGTGGGATAATTCTTCTCATGCACTTTGAGTTGTCTACCGCCAAAGCATATCACTCTTCCTTCTTGCATCAGAACAGCTCCTAACCCCGTGCCACATGCATCGGTGTATACTGTAAATAACTTCCCTCCATCGGGCAAAGCTAGAACAGGTGCTGATGTGAGAGCTCTCTTGAGCCTCTGAAAAGCAAGCTCGCATTCTATGCTCCAAGCAAAAACTAAATTCTTCTTCGTCAATTTAGTGAGAGGAGCGGAAATCTTCGCGAAGTCCTTGATGAACTTCCGGTAAAAGCCTGCAAGACCTAGAAAACTTCTCACTTTGGTTGCATTCCTTGGAGTCTTCCAATCCTGAACTGCAACTACCTTAGCGGGATCCACCGCTAAGCCTTGCTTAGATACTATATGCCCAAGGAATCTAACTTCCCTTCTCCAAAAGTGACACTTGGAGAACTTGGCCTTCAACTGATGCACTCTAAGCGTATCCATCACCTCCACGAGATGCCTTGCGTGCTCTTCCTCATCCTTAGAGAAGATCATAATATCATCTACGAAGACCACGACAAACTTGTTCAAGAACTCCCTGAACACCCTACTCATCAAGTCCACGAAATATGCGGGTGCATTAGTCAAGCCGAACGGCATGACAAGCCATTCGAAGAATCCATCTGGCGTTCTGAACGCAGTCTTGTCTATACTATCTTCAGCTACCCTGAGCTGATGGAATCCAGTAGCAAGATCAAGCTGAGAGAAAACAGAAGCACCGATAAGCTGGTCAAAGAGATCATCAATCCTCGGTAACGGGTGTCTGTTCTTCTTAGTCAGCTTATTCAACTCTCGATAGTCAACACAAAGTCGGAGAGAACCATCTGCCTTGGTAGCAAATACCACAGGCGCTCCCCATTCAGATATACTTCGTCTAATGAAGTTCTTCTCAAGCAACTCCTTCACTTGCTTACTTAGCTCCCGCCTTTCATGCGGAGCCATGTGCCGAACGGGCAAAGAAACCGGCTTTGCATTATCCACCAGATAAATGCGGAAATCAATCTCTCGCTTAGGGGGCAACCCCCTAACTTCATCGAAAACATCCGGATACTCTCGAACCACCCTCACAGACTGAAGAGTTTCCATTGACGAGTCGAGTGATTCAAGATAGCACAACATGACGGGACCTCTCGGATTACAAGAAATTTCTAGGGTGTTTCCAAGGCGAGTCACGAGCCTTACAACCCTATGCTCACAATCAAGGATGGCTCCATATCTGGACAACCAATCCATGCCCAATATCAATCCGTATCCCCTAAAACCAAGAACATAAGCACTACACAAGAACTCTACACTCAGTATAGAGATCCTCAAATCCCCACATATCATAGACAGATGGGCGGAACCCCCAATAGGATTTGAGACATAGACGAGATCATCTACCAAGCTAGTACTAAGGTGCAAACTATCAACAAGATCAGATGAGATAAAGCTATGCGATGCACCAGAATCAAACAAGGTACGAACTGGAAAATCAGAAATATATACAAGGCTCTCAACAGAAATACTACCTCGATCGGGAACTGGAGCGGCATTGAGAGCATGAACTTGCCCTCCTGAAGGTCCAGCACGCTGAGTCTGACCCTGGCCTTGCCCTTGCTTCTTCGGGCAATCCTTACTGAAATGTCCAGTCTCACCGCAGAAAAAGCATTCACCATTCTTCCTTTTCCTCTTCTTACAATCCTTAATAAGATGCCCAACTGAACCGCAATAATGGCACTTCCCCTTGTTGTTCCTGCCCTTGTTGTTGTTCCCCTTGTTGCCTTGACTCTTATTCTTGTTCTTGTTCTGATTGCTCTGACCACTTGGATTACCCTGATTTCCTTTCCACTGGGAATCAGTCTTCTTGGCTTGAGTATCATTCATCTTGATCTCTTTCTTGACATCTCCCTGAAGTAACGCCATATCAACCAAGCTCTCAAACGTGGCCCCATGGGGAATATGTGACATAGCCAATCCCTGCAACGGCTCATTCAATCCTCTAGCAAAACGAAGAGCCTTCTTCTGAGGAGTATTCACCATATCCAAGCCAAAACGAGCTAACTGATTGAACTTGTTCACATATTCTTTGACAGACATATCTCCTTGTTTCAAAGTTATGAACCTCTCCATTTGCAGATTCTCCTCAGCAGAAGATAGAAACTTAAGCACGAACCTTGCCCTGAAATCGGCCCAAGTCTCAACAGGCCTAGTACCATTGGTGACTTCCCACCAATAAGCGGCTTCATCCTTCATAAGCCAAACCGCCAACAAGATCTTCCTCTGATCGTCTAACCCAAAGATAGCAAATAAATCCTCGGTCTCTTTCAACCAATTTCTGGCCTCTACAAAAGTCTCAGTGCCTTGAAAGTTCTTGCCACCCATTGCTTTGAAATCTTTGCAAGTCTTTGCGAAGTCAGCTTGAGGATGCTGAGGGGGAGGAGGAAGAGGAACCTCAGCGACAGGAGGAGGAGGAACATTAACTACCGGAGGAGGAGGAGGAACGTCTGCGGGGCCGGCTTCGGTCGCCCTAGCCTCCAAAAGTCTCCTATACCAAACAGGTACGTGTACTCCCTCCGGAATAGTAAAGTTATCGGCCATACTGAAAACGAAGAAAAAGACATATTCAGAATGGAGAAAAACGAATGAATTTTGCTAATGGCTTTTTGGGGAATAGCCTTTAAAATAAACTAGACTTTTCTTTTGGAAAATACTTTATACTTGGTTTTGAAAATAGTTTTCCAAAAGTTTTTTTTTTAAAAAAACCTTTTTGTTCCTTCTCGTAAACCATATGCTCTGATACCAAATGTAACACCCCACCTCCGCCAGGGTGGCTCTTGCAAGCACTCTGACTTTGGAGGGGCGTTTGAATCAGGTAAACATGCATAATGATATATCAAGGCAGAACAAGAACATATGTATATATGTAAACAGAGTAAATAAGATAAGTAAAACAGCGGAAGATTTCAAACTATTTCAAAACAAGTTTGGTACACATAATGTCAACTTTCCAAATACACAAGTCTAGATAAAAACAACATCACTGAAAAACTGAAATACATAAGTACTATCCCCAAAATAAGTGATAACCATAGCTAGCTTCATGTCAAGACCGTACATGAGCTAAAATCCCACAAGCAAGCGATCAGAAATCCAAGCTAAGCTCCAACGTTCCCAACCTGAGAACCTAGGGGGGGGGGGAAAACGGAAGAAAAGAGGCGAAAGAAAACAGGTCAGTCAAAAAGACTGAGTAAGCCCTACTACAATCAATGTAAACTGATAAAGTTAACTGGCATGAGAAGCAGGGATGAACATAAGGATAACAACATACTAGCATGATGATTAACTAACAAGGTAGATAAAGGTGTCATCGCATAATCAGGTTTAAGGTTTTTGCACCACAGGTGTACTAGCAAACTAACATGACTTGAATAAACAAGTATTGATCCCTTGGCCCAAGCTTTGGCCCAATAACATGAAATGACCCTAATACGAGGTCCAACCAAACGGTCTAATCGATCGGCTCCCTAAGCCTAACTCGTCACGTGTTGGTGTCAATACGGCCCAAACATAATTGTAGTCGGACTGTGCCGGGTCCCACCTTCGGGTGTATCAAGCCCTAGGGTGTAAACCCCTGGACACCAAAAACATAAGTGCACATTCTCGATCTACTGGTACCCGTGCATGTTTTCTCCGGCTACGGACTATGTGCACGACCATAGTCCGTCCGGAACTACACCGGCGTACCACTCTACCGTCGTTTTTGGTCACTTACCTCAAGTCCAGTAATCGTGCCCCCACCCTAGTCTAGTCCCTAGGTTCTTAATGATACAAACTTGGGATTACTGCTGGAGTGGACCCCCATTGCTAGGATTTTCTAGTGGGTTAAGTACGGTTTAACCCTCTTTCTAATCATGGATTAACTTGGTTAAGTGTAACGATGAGTTCACGACTTAACCCTGATTAATCTACCAAGCCCAAATTGGTTAAGTATTAAGTGGACCATGACTTAACCCTAATCATGAGGCATTAATTAATTAGTGTGCCTTAACCTCTCACATTAGACTTTGTTGCGGTTACTAGTTAAGCCGGTCGGTTCCGGGTAGCTTTACACCACAACTTGGTCTAACCTCGGGTTCAAGGTACAACATGACCAACTTCTCACATTGGGTCCTATTGTTTGTAGCAACTAGTTAAGCCGGTCGGTTCCGGGTAGGTTTACGCTACAAACTCAACCCAACCTCGAGTTGGTCACACTTATATTTTCTAAGTGTCATGTCCATTATGTTTACAAAACATATTACAAGTTTTCAAGCATTTGGGTAGACCTAACTTAATAGGTAAATTCCCAATGGGTAGACCTAACTTAATAGGTAAATTCCCAATCTTATGTTTTTATGTCTTTTAAGTTTACCCAACCCCAAACGCAATCCCATCGCTTTCATATCGCAATAGCGCATAAAGGATAGAAAGAGGGAACTTGGCATAATCATGACATAAAGGTGTTGAAGCCACAAGTTTAACATGGTGGCATATGAAATGTACATATGTTCATATACTTGCATATTACATTTTTAGGCCTAAAAGCATGCATAAAACCAAACTTAGCATATTGGTGATACATGGTGATAAATGACATGTAGAAATGGCCATAAGTTCGCATTTAGCCTCACATGCAAGTTATCATAAGAGATATGATAACTTATATGTTGCCAAAATGCAACCTTTAGCATAAAGCTTGAAGCTTTATGTTCATATACTCAAGGTATGCTTGCATAACATGATAACATGAGTAAAATGATCCATCCAAACTTGCATACATAACATGACAACTTGCATATCATAACATGGCAAACTTGCATAACATAACATGGCAAACTTGCATATCATAACATATCAAACTTGCATAACATGACATAGTAAACTTGCATATAATAATGATCAACCAAACTTGCATCATTCATTTAACTTTAGAGTTTAAATATGAAAGTAGAAAAGGGCTTACAATGCTTATGAAGGCACAAAAATATATATAGATTGAGACAAAGCCCTTATGCAATCAAATAAACCCAAAATGCAAGCTCCAATAGAAAAACCCTTGAGCAAAAATGATCAAAACTCTTGCTTTATGATGTAAATATGGAAACTTGACTTGAATGCAAGCTAATGACACTCATACAAGCTTGAAAACACTTGTATGCATGGAAAATCTCTCATAGAAATAACTTGGAATTTTATGAAGAGAGTGGAGGTCATGAGAGGAATGATTTTGCCATAGTTTAGTTGTAGGGTTGAATAATGATGATTTAGGGTTAGGTTAGGGGCTTATTTATAGAGATTAGGATTAGTTTCAACCTTAGGATTAAACCCTAATTCCAATCTCAGCCCTTAAAACCGAATCTGGCCCCCAAACTCAACACAACTCCCAAAATGGTGCACCAGGCAAAACTGCCCGGCTGAGCCAAGTCGACACCCAAGTCGACAGGGCTGTCGACTTGGGCCTAACCATGTCGACTGCCCAGTCGACAGGGCTGTCGACATGGGTGATCTGGCGGGAAATTTCCCGCCTGCGCCCAACTGCCCTAATTTCCAAATTCAAACTTGAATTTGAAATCTGTTTTTACTTTGAAATTTTCTGAAAACTTCGTTGGGCCTTAATCGGGTCATACGGACTCCGATTTTCGAAAACTCGGACTCTATTTCGCGTATTTTTCCGAGACGAACGCAATGGCACAGCCCGTTTCCCTTGATTCAGATTTATAAATTAAATTCTGCCTCGATTTATGTTATAACAGGTTATTGAAAATACGGGTTGTTACATCGTCCGTATCTTTTTCATACAGACTCCATTCGCGAAACTCCAAACATGAAAGTTGACCAGAATTCCGAGACGAATGCATCAGTTAAAGTTCCGTGGCCAAATTCCATTATTTGAAGAAATTCCTATTTTTGAAATTCTAATAATTAATTTATATCGCTAAAATTCCGGGTTGTTACATCTTCTATATATATGTGTGTGTGTATATATGTATGTGTGTATATATATATATATATATATATATATATATATATATATATATATATATGCGTATATACATACATAACCCAAAAAAAAGTTAAGCAGGTAAATAAGTAATATAACAACAACCAACACATGCATAAACAAACATATCAATCCAATGCAACAAACAAATATGATGCAACCGACAATAATGATACAAACAAGCAAATCACACAATTATAATCTAATGTTACATGTAATCACAATCAAACAACACAAATTAATATCTTATAGCGTTACAAGCACTAGAAATTTTAACTCTTAGTTTTTTCAGGTCATAAACCTCATCATCGCACAAGGATGACAAATAACCTGTTAAGCCTTACCATTGGCTTAATAGCCTAAGGTTATTACTTAACCGGTCATCCATGCTACCTCAAACAACTCAAAATTTTAAGTCTAAACTTCACCACAATTCAACATAACATGAAATTTATTTCCTCCAAAGCCCATAAAAATATTATTTATGAATCTTCATAATTCGAATTCTAAAATCCTCCAATTTATTAGACTAATCATTTTAGTTTATAAACGACCATATCGCGATTTTTCTAGAAATTTGATTTTGACAGAACTCAAAATCTACAAGGTGAAATCTCGATTTTTCTCTTTTATCAGGAAAGTATAACCCAATATATATGGAAGATTCTTGTTTCAAAGAATTCATACTTATGTTGGATCCTATACACTCAATTGAAGTTCAAATCGTAAAATTACAAACTGCCACTGCTCGACGAGCTCATTTTAATTTAATTTTAGTTATACATTCAAACTCGTTTAATTTATAAATATATAACCATACCTTCTCAAGTTTTCATATAAACTTTGCTTATCCTTACTATATAAACTGAAAATCTTGACTATCCAAAATTGTCGAGTATTCCATTTATTTTAAAATTTACCTATGTAATACCATATCAAGTTATATGCTCAAATCAGCCAACTCACTCTAATACTTAAAATATATGTATCCATATAATATTTGGTTGAATGTTTCAGAACTAAAATCATGGATTTCAAAATCATGTATCTTGGATTAACATAATTTCATTTAAACCCAAACAATTTTTCCGTGGTAGCAAGTCTTACTTAGAAACTCGAAAATGAACACCAATGATGTTAATGATCATCATCGGAATTGTTTTCCAGCAACCAAAGTAAGATCAGTACTTTTAAAAACCTTTAAACCCAACTATTTTCTAAACACTTTTAAAATAGTCACACATCCCTTTCCAAGCATGGAAACCACCTTTTCCCAAATCTATCGGAAACCCAAATCCTTCAATTCTCAACTCTTCGATACTTATTTATAAACCTCGGTTATAAGTTACATTATATAATTCAAGTTTCTATACTAGATTACTTCACCTAAGTTTTCCCTTGTTTAAATTCTTGGGAAACAATTTACATAGGCTGAATCCTTATTTAACATCGTCTTCAAATGCCATATATTCAAATCATGAAATTGAATTTACACAGTGTTCATTTCCAATAATTTTCTAATTATAAACCTACCCAACCTATGCAAAAGAGTGATAAACTTTTTCTTATCTAAACATGGTAGCTAATACCTATAAACTGGTTAGGCGCAACTAGAAACTAGTCAATAATAGTCAACGGTAAAAAGTGAGCGCGCTTAACAACAGCACATGATAATAACTATATATGATCATTTCCTACCAAACTAATCATCCATAAAACTACATATAGTTTGAAATTTACATAATATAAAAATATATGAAATCTTGGTAAAATTATTTCATTTATCAATTCTTTAAATCAATACTATATTGATTTATTATGTTCAAGTGTTTAAAAATATTTATCGGCAATGTCGGCTAAACGCGTTAATGTTGAATTTATATGCTACTCAATAGATAAATAAATATAATATATATCTTTTATGACACTGACAAGTATTCTCTCATATATATTATGTAACGCCATACCCTGAGACCCACCATAATAAAGAGCATTACTAGGTAATGTTGTCTATTAGTGCAGATCTCGGGGTAGGGTGCTACATAATTTCATGTTATGAAATTTAATAGTATTTGGACTAAATTACAACCATGAATTGAAGAAATATACCATCTTATAATAAAGCAAAATGGTAATCACAACCACTAAAATCAAGCAATAATAGTTGTGATATAGAACAAAAATATCATAAGAATGACATAAAAGCATGTCAACTTAAAGGTGGCCCAAACACATCAATTTAGAAATTGTCGTACACTTTCAAATAGTAATTATTCAAATATAACACATGCGTCTATATAAACACACACATACACACTTAGAACTCATAATAAGGCATTCCACTACCTTATCTCTTATTGAGTTACGCCACAAAGCCAAGGTTCTCATTTAATCTTATGCTTTGATACCAACAGCAATGACCCAAAAATTTTGATCATTAAAATTCGACACCAATACACCATTTATATTCACGTGCCAAAACTCATGTATCGATAACCCAGAAAGTTAGAAGGAAGAAATTAAAGGGTGAGAAAGAAGATAGGAAGAAAGATTAGAATAGTGGAAGAAGAAGAATACAAACACATCAGAACCAAAGTAGATCAGAATATCACAGTGTAACGAATAAAATATAATATACCAATACACTTTACATAAGATAAAAACTGTATAGATACATGAATAAATCATAGAGTACATAAATGGACCAGTCTATATAGTCATCATAATCTATCTGTACTACGATTGATAAATAAAACACACACAACAGAAATAGAATAATTACAAGAAGTAGGGATTACTTCTCGACTCTAACTTGTCTCCTATAGTTCCAAACAAATCCAAAGCAAACCCGTGGTCTAAACGGAGCACATTTTGAGGGAAAGCAAAAATACCTAGATCAGTATGGAATACTTATAAGTGAGAAAACCTACATGACAAACAATTTTCTTAATTTCAGTTTTTTTAAATAAACGGAACCCTTGTAAGACGCGACCATACATAAACATGGCACATGTTTTCTCATTACGACAACCAAAGCACATTTTTTTTTCAAATCTACTGATATTATAATATTGTTTATTAAATCATCTTAAAATAAAATAATAAACAAATACAAAATTGTTAACTATTATTAAATTCCATGCCCAAATGGGCTCTACATACAAAAACGTGGCATGTTTTGGGATTCGGGTTTCCATACAATGACAAGGCACTGGAGAATCACCTGTCACAGTACCTCTCTAGATAAAGCGTATAGAGAGCCTCACATGGATTCCTTGCAAACCCGGACCGACCAACCGCTCTATGGATTGTACCAAATATTTCAACACCTTGGCAGTCATCGGCAACCAACCCTCAGCAAACAGTACTCAAAGGGTCATCCGATGTGGATAGGGTGGTCATAATACCCTACTTGGGTACTACCCATTTAGCCCTGAAGCATATCCCATGTTTTAGACATTACCGGTTGATGAGGCTGGAGGATACGTTTTTACCTTTCATACTTGGCAATACCTATTTTTGGATTCTACATCACCCTTCCATCAATCATTAATTGACGTCCATAAAAATACAACCTCCAAACTCGTATATCTTAAAGAAAGGTGTTAGTACAAATATTTAGGGTAAGAAAGTTGGCCCTCAGCCGTCAAACATATGTACATTTGTAAAAATCAATTTACATGAATTAGTAAATGCAATGTCAGACATTTGTCCATAAAAGCTGTTTAGGAACACGACAAAACTGAAGGCACTCTTTACTACATCCTGTCGGGAAAATCACTAGGATTAGTAACAAGAAGTCCTTGCATTTTGAAAGACCCCAAAACGTAGAGACTACTGCTAGCTACATGTATAATCCCGTTAGCCAACTAGTGACGTCAACAAGCAGCCCTTTTCGTTTTAAGGCCTGCACCCTCTGATCATCTTAATGCGTGTAAACATATATACCTGCAAATTCAGATCGAATGCAAAGTCGGTTCGAAGTGGTCTTGGACCCGGTTCCAATCCCGGTTCCTTAAATCAACACGCTATAAGTTAAAAGGGAATTTACTGGTAGTTGGTTCCTTAACTATCAATCTATAGTTATACAGTTAAGTAGATAGCATCACATGCCCTTTAATTAAAACCATTTCATTTCGTCGATTCTTACAAATCGATTCTGTATACTTATCTCAATGAGATAGGTATATTCACAAATCTTTTGTTTCATTTCTTTGGAAACCATTGTCATACACATTGGGTGTAACACCCCGAATTTTAGTTAATACTAAAATTCACTAATTACCGGATAAATAATCTAAGACGTGGGAATTGGGGGTAACGGGCTGCGTTATTGCGTTCGCTCGGAAAAATACGCGAAATAGAGTCCGAGTTTTTGAAAATCGGAGTCCGTATGGCCCGGTTATGGCCCAAGGAAGTTTGCAGAAAAATTAGAGCTAAAAACAGATTTAGGAATTTAAATTTAAATTTAAATTTAGAACCAGCGGGGCCAGGCGGGAGGATTCCCGCCTAAGCATGTCGACAGGGCTGTCGACAGGCCTGTCGACAGGGGTGTCGACATGCCTGTCGACTTGCCTGTCGACATGGTGTGTCGAGCCAGGGTGCTTGGGTGCACCAGATCTGGTTTTCTGGCTAGGGCTGGGCTTGGTTCTAGAGGTTTCCTAAATCTAATGGACCTAAATTAATCTAGGGTTAATCCAAGGGCCTAAAACACTTTCTTAATCTATAAATACACCCTAAACCTACCTTAATCCTCACCAAAAAATAGAAATAATGGCCTCATGCCGCCAAATTAAATTCTAAGAGAAGCCTCCACTAATCTAAGAAGAAAGTTGCAAGCTAATTCCTCTCTAATCAATCCTTAATCATCATTATCTTCATAGTTAGCAACTAATTCTACTTCATAAGGTTGCTAATCTTGAGTTTGGTGAGTTTCTATCACTTTAACATCAATTGTTAAAGTAAGTAGATTGGGTGTAATGAGACTTATGGTCTTAAATGCGGATTAGTGAGTATGAATCATGTATAATGATATGTTACTCTATGTTGTTCTATGTTTATGCATATTTGATAAGTTGGTTTATGCATGCTTAATAAGTTGATTTATGCATGTTTAACAAGTTGATATATGCATGTTTAATAAGTGGATTTATGCATATTTAATAAGTGGAATTATGCATGTTTAGCAAAGTGAGATATGCAAGTTAAGTATATGTTTAAATGCAAGTTGAAAGTGATATGCAAGTTAAGTGTATGTTTAAATGCAAGTTGAAAGTGATATGCAAGTTATGCATGCTTATGCAAGTGTATGGATGCTTATGCAAGTCATGTATATGTTTAAATGCAAGATTTATGTGATATGCAAGTTATGCATGCTTATGCGAGTATATGAATACTTATGCAAGATATGTATATGCTTAAATGACATGATATGCAAGTTATGCAAGTATGTGAATGCCTATGCAAGTATGTGGATGCCTATGCAAGTATGTGAATGCTTATGCAAGTTATGTGTATGCTTAAATGCATGTTTAACATGTTATGCAAGATTGAGAATGCCTATATGCAAGTTTAACATGTTATGCAAGATATGTGTATGATAATATGCAAGCTCATATGCAACATGTTATGCAAATCATGTGTATGATAATATGCAAGTTTGGGTTGTATGTAGTTGGGTTAATATATGCTCATATATGCAAGTTGACATCCTCTTAACCCATGACAAAGTTGTATGCTAAACCCATGATATTTGTGATGATCTTCCCCTTATTATGTCATGTAACGAGAACGATTTACGTGGGGAACGATGGGGTTGGTAAATATATTAATAAATGAATGTTTGGGTATGATTAAGCATACCATAAAAATAAATTACCATAAGTGGGAATTTACCTATTGAGTTAGGTCTACCCCATGGGAATTTACCTATTGAGTTAGGTCTACCCATGTTATGGAAAACTTGATATTAATTAGGGATAATTAATATGGGGGTGATTAATTAGGTGTAATTAATCGACTAAGACACGAGGTTGGACTCATTTGTAGTGTAAAACTGCCCGGATCCGACCGGCTTAACCAGTTGCTACAAATGTCAGCCCAATGTGAGAGGTCTTAGCCATAAATTAAATACGTGATTAAGGTAAAGACACGAGGTTAGACTCTGTTATGACGTAAGATTGCCCGGATTCTACCGGCTTAACCAGGCGGTCATAACAGCCAGTCTAATGTGGGAGGTCTTTACGGGAGATCACGGTCTTAATTAATTAAGAAACACTTAACCATAATAGCATGTAGTGGGACATGAGGGGTTAAGTGGGTGCCTTGGGTGGCATGAGGAAATTTGGTGGTTGCCTTGGGTGGCATGTGGAATCTAGTGGGTTGCCTTGGGTGGCAATAGAAAATACGATTAGAATACTTAACCAAGTGGAAACATGTAATTAAACATGATTAAAGGGTTAAGTGGGATACACTAGATATTTGACAAGCTTAAGTGGGTAGCTTGTGGGGGCCCATTTCAACCAATATCCCAAACGTATCTTTGTGGGCTCGACCCAAGTCGAGTGACGGGACACGCATATTGGGCTTGATTATAAGAGGCCAAAACGGGTTAGCGGTGGCAACGCAAGTCCAACGGGTTTCATATGCGTGTGTGGGCCCGGGCTGGTAGATAAGCCGTTGTTGCATCGTGTAGATATAAAGCCGTGCACCGTTAGTATTGGGTAGCCACTTTAGGGGAGTGATACACCCCACTGTGGGACCAGCACGGGTATCTACAGTAGGGAGCCGATCGCTTGGGGAGTAGTGGGTACACCTAGTGGAGATAGGGGCAGACGGCACCTATGTAGGGGTACACGAAACTACTGAGTAAGAATTACTGGGTACACCTAGTGGAGATAGGGGCAGACGGCACCTATGTAGTGGGCTAGGGGTACATGAAACTACTGGGGAAATTTTGGAAGGGATCAACCTTTAAGTAGGAATGACTGGTGTGGTGCAGTTAGTAATTATCCTTGGGTGGGTAGATGCGTCCTGACGGTTATCTTAGTTTATCCTAAGTCTACCAAGCTGCTTAGTGTAGCCATTCATCCCCAGATATTACCGTAGGTCAAGTTTATGTCTTCTCTGGTTACTTTAATGATTATATTGTTAAAGTTATAGGACTCACTCAGACTTATGTCTGACCCCGTTGTTTTTATCTTTTTCCCAACCCTCAGGTCCTACGGTGGATCCTAGCGGTAGTAGAGCTTGATCGGATTGCTGTTCCAGTCTTTAGGAGCTTGGATAGATGTAAAGCTCCAGTTATCCAATTATCTTTTCTTTTGTTATGGCTATTGTATGAGAGAGTGGGATTATGTACTTCTTTATTTTGATGGATATTGTACTTGACTTTTATCGTGGTTTTATGATGTAACCAGACATGTTTATTTCCGCTGTTATGAGATGATGTTTTAAAATTTCAAGTACTATTTATATCTATCTTGTTGTAATTTTTCTGTTCTATATTCACTAAAATACTCCACCGATGCTATGGCATTCCCTTTGTGAGTGACCCTAGCGGGCGTGGGGTGTTACACGTGGTATCAGAGCAAAGGTTACCGGAACAGATAAAATTTTTAGAAAACTATTTTTCTAAAACATTTTTGGAAAAGATATTTTCAAAAACATGTCTTTTAAGAGAAAAGTTTTTGAAAGAAAAGCATAATCCCCAATAGCCATATCTATATCCTTCGAATTCTCCGTTTTGAATCCTTCCTTTTTTCGTTTCAGCATGGCCGAGAATCTTAATCTTCCAGAGGGTGTGACGGTACCAGTATGGTATAGGAGATTGATGGAGGCTAGGGCCACCACTGCGGGTCCATCAAATATTCCTCCACCAACCGTAGCACCCGATCTTCCTCCTCCCCCTCCTCCTCGCACGGATACTTTTGCTAAGACTTGCAAGGAATTTAAAGCTATGGGAGGGAAACCTTTTCAAGGATCTGAAACCTCTGTGGAGGCTAGAGATTGGCTTAAAGAGGTGGAAGAGTTGATAGATATCTTTGAGATGGAAGAAGGGAAGAAAGTCAAGTTGGCTGCTTGGTTAATGAAGGGAGAGGCCTCATTCTGGTGGGAGGTTACTAATGGAGAACGCCCCGTTGACTCTTGGGCGGATTTTAGGCAAAGATTTGTGGCAAAGTTTCTCTCAAGGGCGGAGGAAAACTTGTATATGGAAAGATTCTTGACTCTAAAGCAAGGAAATCTTTCGGTGAAGGAATATGTCAACAAGTTTAATCAATTGGCAAGGTTTGGCCTAGACATGGTGAATACACCGGAGAAGAAGGCTTTGAGGTTCGTGAAAGGCTTGAATGAACCTATGCATGGGTTGGCTATGACTCACATCCCTATGGTGGCCACCTTTGAGAAGCTAGTTGATATGGCACTCATGTATGAGGAAGAGAAGGGTCCTAATGCTAATAAGGCACCCGAGAAGAAGGGAGATCAAAAGAGACCTCAACAACAGCAAAGCAAAGGTGGGAAAGGCAACGGTGGCAAGGGCAAGAAGAAGAAGTGTTTCAATTGTGGGACACCTGGCCACCTAAGCAAGGATTGTCGCAAGAAGAAGAAGACCGGCTGCTTCCACTGTGGAGAAGCAGGGCACTTAGTGAAGGATTGCCCTAAGAAGGGGCAAAGGACGGGATCTACCTCAGAAGGACAGGTGCAAGCTCTTATGGCACCGAGTCAGGCTAGGGGGCAAGTACAGGCTCTCGCGGTTCCACCGATTCAAGAGAGAGGTAGAACTATTTCCGTTGAAAGTCTGGTTTTTCTATTTGACCATCCTGTCCGTACATTGTTTGATTCAGGCGCATCGCATTCGTTTATCTCATCATCATTAGTTGAGTTACTGCACTTAGACACCAGTCTGGTAGATGATCCCTTGGTTGTTTCAAACCCAATTGGGGGCTCCACTTATTTGTCCATGATATGTTTGGGTTTGAAGATTTCTATACTTAGCATTGAGTTTAGATGTGATGCTTTTGTGTTGGGCTTCACGGGCTATGGGTTGATTTTGGGCATGGACTGGTTATCCAGTAATGGTGCCGTTCTTGATTGCGAAAGGAGAGTTGTTAGGCTGATGACCCGCTTGGGTAACACTCTCGAGATTTCTTGTAATCCCATGGACTCTGTTATGCTAAGTTACCTTGAATCGCTTGACGCTTCGGTCGAGAGTTTGCAATCTATGAGAGTGGTCCGGGAATATCCGGATGTGTTTGGGGAGGTGAAGGGCTTACCTCCGAAGCGGGAGATTGACTTCCGAATATATTTGGTGGATAATGCTAAACCGGTATCTTTACCAGTGCGCCACATGGCTCCTCGTGAGAGGAGGGAACTCCATAAGCAAGTAGGGGAGTTGCTTGAGAAGGGGTTCATAAGACGGAGCATATCGGAGTGGGGTGCTCCAGTAGTATTTGCTACGAAGGCGGATGGGTCCCTCAGACTTTGTGTAGACTATAGAGAACTCAACAAGCTCACAAAGAAGAATAGACACCCATTGCCGAGGATTGATGATCTTTTCGATCAGTTGGTTGGTGCTTCAGTATTTTCTCAGTTGGACTTGGCCACGGGGTTTCATCAGTTGAGGGTGGCTGAGGATAGCATAGACAAGACTGCCTTTAGGACTCCGGATGGTTTCTATGAGTGGCTGGTGATGCCATTTGGGTTGACGAACGCCCCTGCATACTTTGTTGATTTGATGAGTAGGGTGTTCAGGTAGTTCCTTAATAAATTCGTGGTGGTCTTTGTGGATGACATCTTAGTGTTTTCTAAGAGTGAAGAAGAGCATGCCCTACATCTTGGGGAAGTGTTGAAGACTCTTCGAGCACATAGCCTTAAGGCTAAATTCTCTAAATGTCACTTCTGGAGGAAGGAAGTACGGTTCTTGGGGCACGTGGTCTCCAAGGAAGGGATAGCTGTGGATCCCGCGAAGGTAGTATCAATTCAGGATTGGAAGGTTCCGAAGAATGCTACCGAAGTAAGAAGTTTCTTGGGGTTGGCGGGTTATTATAGGAAGTTTATTAAAGACTTCGCGAAGATATCAGCCCCATTAACCCGCTTAACAAAGAAGAATCTTGTTTTCACATGGGACGTAGATTGTGATGATGCGTTCCGACGGTTAAAGAGAGCTTTAACCACTGCTCCAGTTTTAGTGTTGCCAGATGGGAGCAAGCCATTTGTTGTCTATACCGATGCCTGTGGGACAGGACTTGGCGCAGTCTTAATGCAAGAGGGAAGGGTAATAGCCTATGGTGGAAGGCAGTTGAGGGCACATGAGAAAAATTACCCTACCCATGATCTAGAACTGGCCGCTATTGTTTTTGCGCTTAAGATTTGGCGCCATTATCTTCTTGGTGAGAGATTCGAGTTGTTCACTGACCATAAATCTTTGAAGTACTTGTTCTCTCAGAAAGATTTAAACTTAAGACAGCAAAGGTGGATGGAGTTCTTAGCATCTTATGATTTCGAGATAGCATATACCCCTGGCAAGGGTAACGTGGTGGCGGACGCCTTGAGTAGGAAAAGGTTGTCCTTGAGTCCATTGTTCGTGGAACGACGAGACTTGGAGTTTATCTCGATGTTTGATTTCAGACCTTCCGTTGACTATGTACCCGGTTTGCTAGCTTCTTTGGAAGTTAGACCTACTCTTTTGGGGCGGATTGGAGAAGCACAGAGGGGCGACCCACAGTTGGTTGAGTTAGTAGAGAAGCTCATAAGGGGGGAGTCGTCCAGCCATTTGAGTAGGTACACCCTAGACGATAAGGGGTACTTGCATAGAGACGGTAGACTTTGTGTACCGCAAGACGAGGGTTTGAGGAAGGCTATTCTTGATGACGCACACCGTTCTAGGATGACCATTCATCCCGGTGGGGATAAGATGTACCAAGACATGAAAAGGGTTTTCTTCTGGGCCGGTATGAAGAAAGACGTGGCCGAATATGTCGCTCGATGTTTGGTGTGCCAGCAAGTGAAGGCGGAGCAAAGGAAACCAGGTGGGTTGCTTCACCCATTGGAGGTTCCGCAATGGAAGTGGGATAGCGTCTCGATGGATTTTATTGACGGGTTACCCAGGTCGAGGAAGGGTAATACAGGAATTTGGGTGGTGGTAGATAGACTTACTAAGAGCGCCCATTTCATACCTGTGAAGAGCAAGAGGACCGCTCCATGGCTAGCTTCTGTATATCTTCGAGAGATAGTTCGATTGCATGGGGTACCCTCTAGCATAGTTAGTGATCGAGATCCTATCTTCACTAGCGAGTTCTGGAGAAGTTTGCAAGAAGCAGTGGGGACTCAATTGTGTCTGAGCACCGCATATCATCCTCAGACAGACGGCCAGACTGAGAGGGTGAATCGTGTTCTAGAAGACCTTTTGAGGCTTTGTATCTTAGATTTTGGAGGTACATGGGAAGAGCATCTTCCACTGGTGGAGTTCGCATATAATAACAGCTTTCAGTCCAGTATTGGTATGGCTCCTTTCGAAGCTCTCTATGGAAGGCCTTGTCGATCACCTACATGTTGGTGGGAATCTACGGATAAGATCTTGCTGGGGCCCGATATGGTTAGAGAGACTTCTGAGAAGATTGACTTGATTCGAAGAAGGATGAAAGCAGCGCAGGATAGGCAAAAATCTTATGCGGACAAGAGAAGGACGGATCTTGAGTTTGAGGTTGGAGATATGGTTTTTGTTAAGGTATCTCCGTTGAGAAATGTTGTTCGCTTCGGATCCGTTGGGAAGTTAGCACCAAGGTTTGTTGGGCCGTTTCCTATTAAGGAAAGGATTGGACGGATGGCATATAGAGTGGAGTTGCCTGACAGACTTAGTGGTGTCCATGATGTATTCCATGTGTCCCATTTGAGGAAGTGCTTACATGAGACCGCAGAGGTGGTAGAGCCGAGCTTGCTTAGAGATATGGAGGTAGAGCGTGATGCGACTATTCGACGAGCTCCTACTCGCATCCTTGGGTCAGAGACTAGGAAGTTGAGAAACAGAGAGGTTCAACTAGTCAAAGTGCAATGGGGAGAAGATGAGAGCAACGCGACTTGGGAGACGGAAGCGAAGATTCGTTCATTGTACCCATTTCTTTTTTAGGGTATGTCTTTACTTTCTCCTTTATCGCTTGTCTAGTACTTATCTTATCTTTGGTATGTCCTCTCGTTAGTACCTTTGACCTTTAGATAGGGTAAACCTATGGTTGAAACATGTGTTTGAGACATGTTATGGTTGATGGATGCAAGTGGATGCAAGTGTTTGCTAGTGGTTGCTCGTGGATGCATATACACACACTCTAGGCACTAGATCGGCTCAGTCACTTCATATTGCATATTGCATAAAATTGTGTGTAGGAAAATATATTTATGGATGTATAATGGTTGTGTTATCACATGGATGATGCATTTTGGTGAATGATTGTGCACTCATGTAGATATTGTATGTGTCGATAGGGTTTTCTCGCATACATAATGGATGCATGGCACTATCATGGTTTGCATATGTTCATACATTAGATAGGGAACATATACACACACTTTTTGCATATGCTCATACATCATTAGAAACTGTTTAAGGACAATGGATGCCCGTGGTTGATGATTTGAGTAGATGGTTGTTTGGTTGGTAGGATATGCATTCTCCTTAGCTTAGAGATTTCGGGGACGAAATCCTTTAAGGAGGGGAGAATGTAACACCCCGAATTTTAGTTAATACTAAAATTCACTAATTACCGGATAAATAATCTAAGACGTGGGAATTGGGGGTAACGGGCTGCATTATTGCGTTCGTCTCAGAAAAATACGCGAAATAGAGTCCGAGTTTTCGAAAATCGGAGTCCGTATGGCCCGGTTATGGCCCAAGGAAGTTTGCAGAAAAATTAGAGCTAAAAACAGATTTAGGAATTTAAATTTAAATTTAGAACCAGCGGGGCCAGGCGGGAGGATTCCCTCCTAAGCATGTCGACAGGGCTGTCGACAGGCCTGTCGACAGGGGTGTCGACTTGCCTGTCGACATGGTGTGTCGAGCCAGGGTGCTTGGGTGCACCAGATCTGGTTTTCTGGCTAGGGCTGGGCTTGGTTCTAGAGGTTTCCTAAATCTAATGGACCTAAATTAATCTAGGGTTAATCCAAGGGCCTAAAACACTTTCTTAATCTATAAATACACCCTAAACCTACCTTAATCCTCACCAAAAATAGAAATAATGGCCTCATGCCGCCAAATTAAATTCTAAGAGAAGCCTCCACTAATCTAAGAAGAAAGTTGCAAGCTAATTCCTCTCTAATCAATCCTTAATCATCATTATCTTCATAGTTAGCAACTAATTCTACTTCATAAGGTTGCTAATCTTGAGTTTGGTGAGTTTCTATCACTTTAACATCAATTGTTAAAGTAAGTAGATTGGGTGTAATGAGACTTATGGTCTTAAATGCGGATTAGTGAGTATGAATCATGTATAATGATATGTTACTCTATGTTGTTCTATGTTTATGCATATTTGATAAGTTGGTTTATGCATGCTTAATAAGTTGATTTATGCATGTTTAACAAGTTGATATATGCATGTTTAATAAGTGGATTTATGCATATTTAATAAGTGGAATTATGCATGTTTAGCAAAGTGAGATATGCAAGTTAAGTATATGTTTAAATGCAAGTTGAAAGTGATATGCAAGTTAAGTGTATGTTTAAATGCAAGTTGAAAGTGATATGCAAGTTATGCATGCTTATGCAAGTGTATGGATGCTTATGCAAGTCATGTATATGTTTAAATGCAAGATTTATGTGATATGCAAGTTATGCATGCTTATGCGAGTATATGAATACTTATGCAAGATATGTATATGCTTAAATGACATGATATGCAAGTTATGCAAGTATGTGAATGCCTATGCAAGTATGTGGATGTCTATGCAAGTATGTGAATGCTTATGCAAGTTATGTGTATGCTTAAATGCATGTTTAACATGTTATGCAAGATTGAGAATGCCTATATGCAAGTTTAACATGTTATGCAAGATATGTGTATGATAATATGCAAGCTCATATGCAACATGTTATGCAAATCATGTGTATGATAATATGCAAGTTTGGGTTGTATGTAGTTGGGTTAATATATGCTCATATATGCAAGTTGACATCCTCTTAACCCATGACAAAGTTGTATGCTAAACCCATGATATTTGTGATGATCTTCCCCTTATTATGTCATGTAACGAGAACGATTTACGTGGGGAACGATGGGGTTGGTAAATATATTAATAAATGAATGTTTGGGTATGATTAAGCATACCATAAAAATAAATTACCATAAGTGGGAATTTACCTATTGAGTTAGGTCTACCCCATGGGAATTTACCTATTGAGTTACGTCTACCCATGTTATGGAAAACTTGATATTAATTAGGGATAATTAATATGGGGGTGATTAATTAGGTGTAATTAATCGACTAAGACACAAGGTTGGACTCATTTGTAGTGTAAAACTGCCCGGACCCGACCGGCTTAACCAGTTGCTACAAATGTCAGCCCAATGTGAGAGGTCTTAGCCATAAATTAAATACGTGATTAAGGTAAAGACACGAGGTTAGACTCTGTTATGACGTAAGACTGCCCGGATTCTACCGGCTTAACCAGGCGGTCATAACAGCCAGTCTAATGTGGGAGGTCTTTACGGGAGATCACGGTCTTAATTAATTAAGAAACATTTAGCCATAATAGCATGTAGTGGGACATGAGGGGTTAAGTGGGTGCCTTGGGTGGCATGAGGAAATTTGGTGGTTGCCTTGGGTGGCATGTGGAATCTAGTGGGTTGCCTTGGGTGGCAATAGAAAATACGATTAGAATACTTAACCAAGTGGAAACATGTAATTAAACATGATTAAAGGGTTAAGTGGGATACACTAGATATTTGACAAGCTTAAGTGGGTAGCTTGTGGGGGCCCATTTCAACCAATATCCCAAACGTATCTTTGTGGGCTCGACCCAAGTCGAGTGACGGGACACGCATATTGGGCTTGATTATAAGAGGCCAAAACGGGTTAGCGGTGGCAACGCAAGTCCAACGGGTTTCATATGCGTGTGTGGGCCCGGGCTGGTAGATAAGCCGTTGTTGCATCGTGTAGATATAAAGCCGTGCACCGTTAGTATTGGGTAGCCACTTTAGGGGAGTGATACACCCCACTGTGGGACCAGCACGGGTATCTACGGTAGGGAGCCGATCGCTTGGGGAGTAGTGGGTACACCTAGTGGAGATAGGGGCAGACGGCACCTATGTAGGGGTACACGAAACTACTGAGTAAGAATTACTGGGCACACCTAGTGGAGATAGGGGCAGACGACACCTATGTAGTGGGCTAGGGGTACATGAAACTACTGGGGAAATTTTGGAAGGGATCAACCTTTAAGTAGGAATGACTGGTGTGGTGCAGTTAGTAATTATCCTTGGGTGGGTAGATGCGTCCTGACGGTTATCTTAGTTTATCCTAAGTCTACCAAGCTGCTTAGTGTAGCCATTCATCCCCAGATATTACCGTAGGTCAAGTTTATGTCTTCTCTGGTTACTTTAATGATTGTATTGTTAAAGTTATAGGACTCACTCAGACTTATGTCTGACCCCGTTGTTTTTATCTTTTTCCCAACCCTCAGGTCCTACGGTGGATCCTAGCGGTAGTAGAGCTTGATCGGATTGCTGTTCCAGTCTTTAGGAGCTTGGATAGATGTAAAGCTCCAGTTATCCAGTTATCTTTTCTTTTGTTATGGCTATTGTATGAGAGAGTGGGATTATGTACTTCTTTATTTTGATGGATATTGTACTTGACTTTTATCGTGGTTTTATGATGTAACCAGACATGTTTATTTCCGCTGTTATGAGATGATGTTTTAAAATTTCAAGTACTATTTATATCTGTCTTGTTGTAATTTTTCTGTTCTATATTCACTAAAATACTCCACCGATGCTATGGCATTCCCTTTGTGAGTGACCCTAGCGGGCGTGGGGTGTTACATTGGGATAAGCGTATTCATAAGACCTTGCTATTTTCATTTCTTAGAAAATAATGCTATATACTTAACCAAATGGTATAAGTATAGTTACAAATTATATGTGGCCAAACAATGTCATGATGCATTGTTTACTATAAAACCAAAATAATTTTATTTAACTTCTAAACTTTGTAAATTAAAGTTATTAACATCACTTATGGAAATAATAATTTAATTTGCAACACCACTTCCATAAGCGTATTCATAAGACCTTGCTATTTTCAATTCTTAGAAAATAATGCTATATACTTAACTAAATGGTATTAGTATAGTTACAAATTATACGTGGCCAAACAATGTCATGATACATTGTTTACTATAAAACCAAAATAATTTTATTTAACTTAACATCACTTATGGAAATAATAATTTAATTTGCAACACCACTTCCATAAGCGTATTCATAAGACCTTGCTATTTTCAATTCTTAGAAAATAATGCTATATACTTAACCAAATGGTATAAGTATAGTCACAAATTATACGTGGCCAGACAATGTCATGATACTTTGTTTACTATAAAACCAAAATAATTTTATTTAACTTCTAAACTTTGTAAATTAAAGTTATTAACATCACTTATGGAAATAATAATTTAATTTGCAACACCACTTCCATTTTCAAACTAGTACCATTCCTCGGATAACAATAAAATCATTCAAGTTCGGGTATTTTATTTACCTCTCAGACCTTTACTCGACACGTTCTTATCTTTAAGATAGATAAAAATTTGTAACTCGAAACTTAATATCAACTATATATCGCAAGTCCTATATTCGATTTAAATATGGTTCTATAAACCACTTCTTGTATTTGAAAAATACCCTTCCAATTTCAACCACTTTTCTTAATTCAATTGTTAAGCAAACCCTCACTAAAACACAAACTTTTATCTTTAAACCTCTTTAATACAATTCGTGTAAAACTTGGATTTATTGCAAAAATCTGTCTATCAAATCCTCTACAAAAATCCATTAAGCATCTTTTTATAAACCTTAACCTACTTTATTAATAAAACTTCAATCTCATTCAAATTGTTTGATTATAAATCGAATCACTTAAAAAATTAGCTTGAAATCAAATTTATTCATTTAAAATCTCTTTCTAAATATCTAACCTTTAATAAATTACATTCCAAAACCGATATCTTTTCGTCATTGTCTATGAGCTCAATAAATTATTAAACTCAACCATAATAGCTTAATACCACTCGTAAAATCATTCATTTAAAACTTTGTCTTTTTATAGCTTCATAAACTTCTTATAAACTCAGTTGAATTTTAAAACTCATTAAGCTATTATGGTCGAGTTCATTTAAATGAATGAGTTTTAATGAGTTGAAATCCAAATGCCTTTGAATTTGTAAACTCATTCATTTAAATCTCCAATTATAAAACTCATTAAAACACAGGTGTTCGCTATACAAATCAATTTACAAATTCTTTATGAAATCCAATTATAAATATCAATTTATTTATAACACTAAATTTATATAACTTATATAAAATATCATTCAAAACAATGCATTTGTTATAGAATAAATTTATAATGTCAAATTAAGTAGATTCGCCTTACGGCGAATCAAATGCCTTTAAAATATTAAATTAGGTCATCTGCTACCAATCACTTAACCAGCACTATTTGTTAATAAAATACACATCAGTGTTAAAAAAAATTCAACAATCAGCTTTTAATGTTACTTATGTTAGACAATTCATATGTACAAAATATGAAAGCAAGTAACATCCAAAACATTGAGGAATCTTGTTGGATTCCTCCAACCTGTCCCTCTACATCACAACTCATATATCAATTCATACAATTATATAAGTTAGATAATCTAATCTAATTAATTTAAGATGAATCTTCCATTCAAAAGAAGGAGATGTCAAAGGTCATCCATTCACATACATGAATATATATAAATATATAAGTATGTGCATATATATATATATATATATATATATATATATATATATATATATCGAAAACCACCAACAAAGCAATGAATCATCCAATCGTCCAAACACACAATTTATATACTAACAACAATGGATACTATTATATGAAATAACAACATTCATAATATTTCAGAAAGTGTGAGAGTTAACTCACCATCCATTCCAGTCAACCTTTTCGCGCCATTTTATCTAACTTCAAACAAATATTTGAAATTAGATAAAATTCCAAATAGCTTCAAATCGCACCAATCAAGTTCGTACTCGTAGTATTCGTAAATACGATTCCAGCGCAATTCGTTTCTTGCAAATCCGATCATGTATGAAATATATACATGTATTATAATTTTTAACTTGAATTAAAACATCATTAACATTTTCTTTGCCAAGAAAAATCATTAATTTCTTAATTAAAAATTAATTACCCTAATCATTTTCAAATCGTTCTTCGCTCTCAAAAAAAGGCTGAAGCCTGTACATTTCAAACCTACCATGTTGCCACTTTCTCTCCTCCCACACAACCTCCATGCTCCACGAAGACAACTAATGTGCACGAAAATATGCGCCGTACAAGTGTGAGGGTTTTCTAATTCGATAGAATTTCCGTGGTCAAACAAGTTTTTGGCTCCATACAAGTGTGACAGTTTTTTGATTTGCGAGCGTACTACATGTGTGACAGTTTTCTAATTCGACTGAATAAAACATGGTTTAATCATATAAAATACCCAAAAATGTTCATTTGTTTAACTAACAAGAATAAATATGTGAATATAAATGTGTTTACATGCATATCAAATAACCCCACACTTATCTTTTTATTCGTCCTCGAATAAAGAGAACAAAAAAAAAATTAGGATAAATCCATTTTCATAGGGAGCACGATTGCATTGAGCGTATGCAACAAGTCGTTAAACCTCTATGTGTTCCCAGTAGGAAGAGTGCTGCCTCGTGAGGGTTTTCAGCAGATACTACCCACAAAATCCAAATGCAAAAAAATATTTACAAAATGCAAGATTTGGAAATATTTACAAGATGAATGCAAGTTTTCAAAAGAATATTTACAAATGGGTAATTTACTTTTACATTTTATAGGAATGAGTTAACACAAGTTCGGGTCGTCATTATGAAGTTCATTACTAGTCAAAACTTCAAACAAAAGTCAGGTTATCGTTACAAACTCCTCCAACTTGATCGGTTGTTTCGGTTGAAAACTTAATGCAAATAGGAATTGAATTCTATAATCGATATCAACAGTCATAAAATGCATCTCAATTTCCTTTTGGTTAACAAATTAGGTCAAATAAGCGAAGAAGGTGCTTGGATTTCAAGTGCTTACTCTCTCTTTATTATGAAAAAATATTTACATAATTATTGTTCACAAACACTTAGGTATACACCTCGTACACTACATTACAACCTACGTGAGGGTCGGTAATGCCTAGGCTTCCAACTCATGAAATAAGACTAAGATATAACCAACGTACTGTATTACGACTTACGTAGGAGTTGGGACCAAGACTGGTGAGTTTGAACACCAACGCTAGATGTACTAGCAATGTTCGATACCCTTGGATTATTATTCTATATATATATTCTTTTTTTTTCTTTTTCCTCTTTTTTTAACATAAGAGAGAGATTTATGCAAGAATATCTTAGCGCAACTTCACTTAAAAGATCTAAAACTTTATCGCAAGTAGTTTAAATCAACCATTCTATTAATCAGATTACAATTTAGAAAACATTTCATACTCATCAGCTACAAATCACCCTATATACCAATTACACTAAATTTGCTCATAATTCAAAATTTTCTTTTGTTATCCCTTAAGAGAAGTAAAATTCCAAACACTTTAATCGTACGGCCAAAACCATATATTTACATCATCATGCCCATTTAAAAGTAAATTAAAATGCTTTTTTTTTATTTTTTTTTGGGATTAAAAAAGAAAAGTGATGTCTATGGAAAACCAAAATAAATATGAAACTTCCCCCACACTTGATTTGGCTTGTGTCCCCACAGGCAACCTAAGTGGAAGGAGAAAAGAAAAGAAAAGAAAATTTTGAAAATTTGTTTTATGTTTGCAAAAATGATTTTTTTTACAGTATATAAGAAAATATATTGACAAGAAGTAAATGACACGGTCTTCTAAAGACCAATTCATTTGTCTCTTCAAGTATGAGAGACACGGCTTAAGCACAAAAACCAAATCGTAAAATATTTCGAAGTCAAACGTATGTTTGGAAAAACGAATGTCGTTTTATTAAATATCGAATGAGTTGGTTTTTGTGGTAGACTGAATAAATGGTGGAAATTCATGTTTAAATTCACCAATTTGAATTTCAATTTTGTCATTGAAAATTTGTTCAAAAATATTGGTTTCAAAATCCAAATGGTGATTCAAATCTACACATTTAGAATTCAACTCATCTTCGAAAAGACCAAAAACAATTGTTTTCATCAAATTCATCTTCCTTTGAATTATTCACAACTTCATTGCATAAATCATTTTCAAATTCTAAGGTTGTGGTTTGAATTTCGTTATTTTCAGAAAAAGGAAGATCGATTTTGAGATTTAGCTTCACCGTCTCAAAAGAATTGAAATCCAACTCAATTACCGTGTTATTACAACTTCGTTAAGATTGTTATTTTCTATTTCGAAAGTTGTTATTTCAAAATCATTGATTGTGGTAAAAGGTGGATTAATGTTCGAATCGTCATACGTTTGGATTTGATTTTGTTTCTCTCGGGACTTCAAGTAGTTTTCATACAACAAATCCATGTAGTCGTCTTCGTTCTTTTGCTCGACAAAATCGAATTTATAATTATTTACATGAGAATTATTAATTCGAAATTGTTGAGAATAAAAGTTTTCATTTGCAACACAATTGAAATTATTTCCATTGCCAAAATCATTTGAAAAGTGATTCACATTTTCATTTCGAATTTGAAGTTCATTTTGGAATTCGAAATTGAATTTACAAGGGTTATGTCAAATTCATTTGAATTTGGAGGTGAAATCGAATTTTGATTAGTTTGAAAACTTTCACTTGAATTGTTGCACAATTTGAAATATACAATTCATTCATTCTTTGAATTTCGAGTAAAGATTCAATACTTGTTTCCAAAGTAGAGGGTTGATCGTCATTTTGAAAATTTGGTGGTGTAAAATAAGGATTATATTGAAAATTTTGAAAAATTGGTGGTGTAAAATCCAAGTTATTTTGTACAATACTTGTTATTAAAATATGCATATGAATTTGGTGTAAAATTATATGGATTATATTGATTTTCACAACTATCGTAAAATCCGTGGAAATAAGGAAATCTGGACATTTTAAAGAATGCTTTTTATTTTTGAGTTTTTTTTAAGAGAAAAGGAAATAAATATTAATAAAAGGGAAAACTCTTTTTTTTTTTGATTTTTTTTTTAAAAAAATGTTTTTTATATGCATGAACCTAATGCAACTATATGAATGCAAATTACTTATTTACAAATTTTCTAAAATTATATAATGACGGTTAGATTGATTTCAACAAAAGATTTTTCAGTCAGTTAACGGATAGGAATTATCGGTGCACCCGAAATCACCTTAGCAATGCAGCCGAAGGATTAAGTACCTTCAGAAGAACAACCGATATAATATTTACGAACCACCGTAATATAAACATTCATTACTCTGCCGTAGTCTGGACATAGAGAAATAATTTGTTGAAAATAAACCAATTTTCCAAAATATAAAATGTCCCTAGAAAAATAAAAAATAAAATAAGACGAATGCAAAACAGAAAATAAACGTGAATTGAAAATGCAACTATGAATGAATATTTATTTTGTTTTTTGGATTTTAAACTCTTTTTTTTTTAAATGCGAATGCAGGCAAACAAAAATGCAAGTAAATAAAAACAGAGGAGAGAAATATGATATCAGAGCATGCAGAATTATTAGCGATTTTTATATTAGCGACAATTTTTTTAGCAAGCAAGCAAATATTTTCCGCTATTTTCTGCAATCTAAAATGTGAAAACAATATATATACAAGTGAAAGGCAAGTGAATTTTTATTTTTATTTTTCTAAAATTAAAATGCGAATTCACACTTGAGAGATTTTTTTTTAATGTAAAATGTACAAAATAAAACTCAAAAAGGAATTAAGCAAGATCCAAGTCACCCAAAGCAAAATGTACATAAAACGAAAACATAGAAGCGAGTTTTTTTTTTGTAAAATTAATAAATTAGATTTTTTTTTGGAAAAGAAATAAACACAAGACATAAAGGCAAAACTTAAGAACTTGAAAAAGGAAAAATAATAATTTTAAAAAGGGTTCGAGACCACATTAAACAGGGCCAAGCCCAGTAAACTTCAATTAAAATATAATCCGACAAAGCACAAATGTCCTAAGATTAATGACTCGTAACCAAACTTTTTCTCCGCAAGTTAAAACATAAACCAATTCCCCCCCCCCAAAAAATATTGTCCATTTCCCAATCGCAATTTGAATTTGCCCGCGATTTCTGTTCAATTGAGGAGGACGGCGAAGGTGAGTTTGGAGTGTTTCAGGCGATTGGGTGATTTTCTGATGGAAATTGTGGCTATTTGGTTGATGTTGGTGATAGGTGTGTTTTGAGGGTTTACTGAGTTCGGAGGTGACGATGGCTAATTAGTGGTAGCCGTGTTCAAGTTGTTTGTAGTGGACTGGGTGGTTAGGTTCTGATTCCGTGTTCAGGTTGTTCACTGAAAACACTACCAAAAGACACAATACTACAAACTTTCAGACACACAAGAAGACCACAAGCCCTGCATCAGAACTAAGGAAAAGCGCCGGACAACATCAGCATACACTAATACCATATCAAAAAGCCACAAACTCCATACAGCAACACTGATGAAACTCGCAAACACCACGCCTCAACAAACAAATTGCCACTTAAACTTCTCACTAGAAAGCAGACAACAAAAGACTACATCTAAGAAGCACCCAAAATCCAAAACGACCAAAACTCCAAAATATAACAAACTACAAAGTAGAGAGATCATATCTAGCCACTAAGCGAAATATTAGCATAATCAAATCCAAATAAAACCTAGGTAGAAAACTAGGGCAAAAACTTTCACCAAACAACCCACTGCACTATTCAACTAGAGAGCAACTTACTTCTTAGAAATCCCTCCAGACAAGACACCCCCAACCCGACAATCCACTGTCTTCTTTAACCTTTTTAGATTTAGACTTAGACTTGAATTGTGCCATTAATTTTGTCCATTTAGGGTTGGTTTCCACAAGGGGCTCATTACTTATCTCCACTTTATCACTTTTCGTTCTAGATTTTTTAACTTTATTCCTTCTTTTCATCATACTGCTACTAGATGAGCTATCTGAATCTTCCATGCACATTCTTTAAAAGATCAAATTTATTCTCTTCTTGATATGGTCTTTCAAGGGATTTTTCAAGAACTTCATCAATTTGGAGAGCACTGTTTACTACCATACCTTCTACATTTTTGTCCTCCATGACGACTGCTTCACTAAAAATATTATTTTCTTCTAAGTTTTTTTAAATCCCTTACTGAGCCATCCTTCATGCATGTATAGGAACTAATTGGAATATTGAAAGAATAATACTTGCTGACCTTAACATCTTTCTCGGTATTTCTTGCAGAATTTAATAAAACATCCTTATCCTTACCACCTTTCACAGCAAATGGATTGCTATTTAAAAAATTGTTCTTATCAGCCTCTTCAACAATACATATATTCTGACTTCTGCTGTTTAAATATATATCCACATCATTCTATACATAAGAATTGACTTTAGGAGTCCATATCTTAATAGATTTGCATGCTTCATTCGAGTGCCCAAAAATCTTGCAATTGGAACATATAGGAGGTATCCATTCATACTCCACATTTTTCCACGCAATGTTATCATTAAAAATTTTGATAGAAATTTTTTCCGGAAACTTAAAATCCAAGCTTACCTCTACCAATACCACTACAGAAAGGGCATTTTTCCAACCTAGAATTCCCTACACCATCCCTACAAGGCGTAGGGAAAATGTAAAAAAATGTGAAAAGTGTGGGGACTGTGTAGAAAACCCTGAATGTTTTAAACGGGTTTTAACTTATGTAACCAGTCTTCCAAATTATGCCCAATCAAACCCATTCCATCGCTAATCATTCCATGGCTACATCGTTTACAACCGCTTCCCCTTTTATTTCATTATATTGTTTCCATCGTTTCACATAAAAATAATAAAAAAAAAACCGTAAATTCCTCTTTACAACCGCCGCGCCTCCCTTGCCATCAACCACGGCACCATTCCGCCCTTGCCATCCATCACATCGCTGCGTCGTTGCGCCTCTCCAGCCTGTTGTACTCGCACGCTATCAGGTTGTATATTTTTTTCTATTGTTCTGATTTTTACACATTGTGGCATTTTTCATACTCAGTGAAACCGATCAGCAGGGAAATTTCTCTTTTTAATTGCATTGGATCTGAATGATCTTTTGTTCCCTTTCCATATTTCATATAAATTCACGTAAACCCTAAATCCCTCAATTTTAGATATACTGTTTGATACATTGATGTAGTCACAGTATTTTTTACGTATAAGCCAAAAAAGGCACTAAACATCGGTTGGTTTGTTGGAAAGTTTGTAATATATCTATATGCTAACCAACAGTCCATTATGTTTGTCTTATTTTATGGATCTATTCACTCCATGTTAAATTATAAACCGATAACCAATAGTATATGTTACGTATAAGCCATCTCATATTGTTTCATGAGAGTCTTTTTCTTAAACAGGATAGGATAAACATCATCAAACCACAATTATTGATTTTTCTAGCTATTGCGCTACATGAGATCTAATCCACTCCTGTTCATATCTTCAATCGAACGAAATATACCCATTTTATTATTTCAAGTTTCCAACCTTAAAGACACAGTGAACCTACCTAACATTTGTACATTATCATTTTCAACTTTTGTATTTATAAATATAAACTAGTAATAAACATATATATAAGTTATAGTTATCTGAAACTGGTTTCTTGGCTGTCAAGAGTGTATGTGTGTGTGTGTGTGTGTCTATATATATATATATACATATATAAAGATCAAAAGGAATAGATAACTGTGACACGATTCATTACTAATCAATTTTGTACAGTCCATATAAAATGAACATTAACAAATTCAAACCATAACGTTAAAAGAAACTAATACAGTTCAAATCAACCAATTTGGATTCATTGGACGAAAAGAAAGCAGATAAATACAGAGGAGGAAAATAAAATATTAACGCCTTAGTTAATGTACAATAAATAAAACACTGACTCCACATCCAGACATACACATTTATCCATCTTTATCCTCACCGCCTTTTTCTCTTATAACCACACATAAATTTCCCTTATTTAATTTCATTCTTATCTCTCATATCTATATTTTATATACATGTAAATTTATACATGCTTCGTTTGAACATCCAGTAACTTACTTTTAAAATTATAATCAGCTATTGAGATTATATCTGGGGTTTTCTTACAATTTCTTTTGCAATGGCGCAAGTAGAGCATGGGAATAGTATTACAAAACTCCAATTGGCGATATTGGCATATGTGTTCGATGGTGGATGAAAATGGTAAATTTGGATATGATAGTTATTAGGAAGCTTTGCTGTGCTTTTTTTTACCGGAAAGACATTTGGATTCTAATGATAATTCTACTGCAATGATGTTTGTTTAGTTCATTTGAATATGTATTTTGTCTACTTTTGCAGGTTCCAAACATGCATCCGCTTAACACAGAGTTTGGTGTACATGGTTCAAACCTGATGCCAATTTGGATGGAAGCAATTGAAATATTTCAAAAAGAACTTACTAAGGTTTGCATCGATCATTCCTTTCTATCTTAATTATTTGTTCTATGAAACGTTTTCAAAACTTTATAGCTTTTTCCATTTGGTTAAGTTCTCTTTTCACCGTAGTACTGAATTAAATGAACTTGTATAATGCTTCATTTTTTCTATCAAAAAATACACTTAAGTGTTTTCTGAAAAATCATCCACCAGAAGCATGACATAAAGCTTTCCACTATAGCTTGCTGTTTTTGTTGATCCCATTAGTTTTGCATGAAATAATCCAAAAGGAGTTAATCTATGGATTCATGAGCTTTTGAATAAAAAATGGTGTGGTTTTCCTTATTGGCAGCATTAACAAATCATATTTTCATATACATTTTTTAATTGCGTTAATCTCTCTAATAACTTCTTTATGTGAGAATTTTCACAATATTTGATAACCTAAATCCCTATTATAACTTCCTTAAGCTTTGTTTCGGCTGAGTCGAAACGCTGAGCCAGGCGCTGTTTCGGCTGAGCCTTAAGGCTAAGCCGACAGCAACTTGAAGTTGTTGTGCCAGCAACTTGAAGTGCTTGCACAGTAACTTCAGCAACTTGAAGTTGCTACGCAACTTCAAGTTGTTGTGCAACAAACAACAACGTCAAGTTGTTGTGCTAGCAACTTCAAGTTACTATTTGTTGCAAGCAACTTCAAGTTGTTGTTTGTTGCACAGCAACTTCAAGTTGATTGCACAACAACTTCAAGTTGCTTGCACAACAACTTCAAGTTGCTATCGGTTGAGCCTTAAGGATCAGCCAAAACTGAGACTTATTAAGCTCAGTTCGGCAAATGGCTCAGTTTCCGCTGAGCCTTAAGTTCAGAGGAAACTGAGCCGTTTCTGCCCAGTTTCGCAGAGCCTTAAGGCTCAGTGGATACTGGGCCTTAAGATCATTTTCACTGAGCCTTAAGGTTCAGCGAAACTGAGCCATTTTATTGTATTATTTGGATTATGGAACTGAGCCTTAAGGCTCTGCAAAACTGACCATTTTACTTATATTGTAATGTGAAATGTATTCATTGTACTAATTGGGTTAAAAATTTTATGTGTAGATACAAAGACAATACATACACCGTTAGGTTTGGAGTTCCAGATGATATATAAAAGCTTGTGAAGGAAGTAGAAGAGCTAAGGGATAAAAATCAAGAAATGAGTGTCACTATTAACAAACTACAAGAACAAATGAGTTCCGTGCAAGAGTTTATACAAAGGTTGCGGTGAGAGCAAGAACCGCAGATATGACGTACTTTATGAATTAATCTTATTGTGGTAGTGGGTTTGATGTTCTATTTGTGTAAGGTACATTACACGATGTTTGAATTAGATGAAATGATCATGTTTGAGTTATGTAGCAACTTTATTTTATTGTTTTTTGGATTTGATTTGTTTTAAATATGTTTGTAGCAAGTTTATGGTAATTCGACCATGATATTCATTTTACATCAATGTTTTTATCAATATGTATTGCTATGATTTTGCATATGTTCAATTTTATTATGATTTGTGGTAGATGAAGATAAATATAAAACAACCATATTGATTTTTGGTGTTTGGATGCATAGGGAAGGGGTAAGGATGCATATGAAACTTTGCGTAGGGACGACGTAGGGAATTTCGCATAGTGACGGCGTAGGGAATTCGGTGTTGGGATGACGTAGGGAACTTGGCATATGGACGGCGTATGGAACTTGGCGTAGGGAATTTGGCATAGGAATGACGTAGGGAACTTGGCGTAGGTATGGCGTAGGCAGGTAGACGTAGGGATGGCATAGGGAAATATTTGCGACGAGCTGTTTTCCGACTTCCTTTTTGGCATAGATATTGTAACACCCCGAATTTGTACCGACACTAAAAGAGGATAGATTAAATAATAATTAATTTAATATTCAGAATTAGAGGAAATGGACTGCACCATTGCGTCTGTTTCGAAATTTTGGTCAAGATAGACATTTGGTTTGCATAAAACAAACTCCGTGTGAGGAAGTTATGAGGGTTTTAAGTTTGTATACGCGCAGGAAAATTACATATATACGTATGAGTCAGAGATGAATCAGAGCTGACTCAGAATTTTATCCAGAAAGATTCAAATTCGAAAAATTCCTCAAAGCGCCAAAATTCCCGCTCTAGGGGGTCGACCCCCTAGAGGTGTCGACCTAGGGGTCGACCCACTCACAGGGGTGTCGACACCCCTAGGGCTTAGGTGGAAGTCATTTTCAAGGGGCTTTGCAGCTATAAATATATGGCTATTTCTCAAATTTTCTTCATTAGAAGTCATGGAGGCCATATGCTGCTGGAGTGCGAACTGAGCCGATTTTCTACAACAACATACTTTGCAAAACAAATTCAGAATTCTAGATCCGTTCTTTCTCAATTCTCTAAACCTAACACTGTGAGTTTCTATATTACTTTTAGGTTTAGATAAATGAAAGTAAATTGTGAATGACTATGACTTAGATATGTTGTAAAGTATGATTCTATGCAAGTTAAATCATATGCTATGTTATGATAGATCTATTTCTCTAGATCCAATTCAATTGTGATTGTTTGTGGTTCGTGGTTTGTAACTATATTATGGTTAATATAGATCTGTTAATTTGGACAGCTATATCATTGATGGATCAAATCATTTATGTAAATCATGAACATATGTCACCTTGAATTGGTTAGAATTGGGTCTAAACCTTTATCTTAATGACATAATATGATGTGTAGGTGTGTAGATGTATTTTAGTAGATCTAGTTTATGTGGAAATTGAAACTGTTAGACAGATCTAGATTATCGCCTTATGTTATCATGTTAGATCTATTTTATGTGATCCAAATTGTCACCTTATCTTATCACAGATCTATTTTATGTGATCTAAATTATCACCTTATTATGATGACAATTTCATGTCCATTCCAGTATGTATGTTCACCTTATTATCGTACAAGTTTACGTTGATGCCAGGATGATCATTTTAGTTATTTTACCTATTATCATTTATGACTAGGCTATTGTCTATCCTAGGCATGCCGCCAATTTTGTGAGGGCGCTAGTTAAGGAACGGGGGAAAAAGGGTTAAAAATGGCATAATTTGAATATGAACATTTATGGACATGTAATTCAAATTATTGGGTAAAATAGGTATTGACACCTATAAAAGGAAAGAATTAATTAATTGATTAATCAATTAAAAACGGAATGTTTAGTAATTACGATTAGGAATTGTAATTGTGCTTATGACATGAGGTTAGGTTGTATTAGTGGCGGAAGTCTACCCGGAGCCGACTGACATATCCAGTAGCCACTAATATTGAACCTAATGTGGGAGGTCTAAGTACATAAATACGAATTGGGCTAAGACACGAGGTTAGGCCCAACTGTGGAATAAGACTGCCCGGACCTGACTGGCATAAATGCATCCACACGTTGTAGGCCTAATGTGGGAGGTCTAGCCCATTATAACCATAATTGGACATGTATTGAATTGGAATGCTTAACCTAATTTAAAGATTGTATGATTATGAACTTAAGTTAGGGTTAAGTAAAATTGGATGGGTAGTGGGTAGGTTAAGTAAACTAGAGGGGGTGGGTAATATATATAGGCCCACGAACTTAACCCGATAAGGTTATGTAATTAAAGACAGACCTAGTGGTATACATAACCGATAGATAATGTAATGAAGTTATGTAATTAAAGACACCCTTTTAGGGTAAGCATAACTAGTATAGGGCTATGTAATTAAAGACACCTAAGGGTATAAATGGTCAGTGGAAAACCTAGTGGGGATACAAGACAAGGGGGAGAGCTTGTATCATATTGTGTGGGACCCATTTCAGTCAATAACCCGGAGTTGGTATCAAGTAAAGAACTCCGTAGTAGGCGAAGAAGGGGAACACTTACTGATTGACTGTAATAAATCCAAACGAGATGGACGGTGCGGGCGGCGCAAATCGACAGAGGACATGTGCGTGCATGGGCCAGGCAGAGGGGACTAAGACGACCGTGACACCAATAGATATGGTTGTGCACATCTTGGGTTGCTACTTTAGGAAGTGATACCTCCAGCTGTAGGGCCAACACAGAATACCTACGGAGTAGGGAGCCGATCGATTAGGGTAGGGGTTAGCATATACTTAGATGTATGACCTAAGCCTACCAACTTATAGTGGAAGGGATCATCTCATTTCAGTTATATTAGTAGTAGTGCAGAGTCATCATTAGTGGGGCACATGCACCTTATCTTACTTACCTTGTCACACCTTCCATTTATGTAGTAATCTCTCTCTCATCCACTTTATATGCCTATCATGTTTCTTTTGTTTATCTGCTGGCTAAAATTAACTAGACTCGCCAGACTTTATGTCTGACCCTGTTGTTTCTCCTTCTTTCTTCCGTTTCTCCTAGGTTCTCATGGAGGAATCACTCAGACTTAATCAGAACTTAGATATCATCTTGCTAGGAGCTACTTCTGAAGTATAGCTCAAGTTCTTGTTTCTACTTTGGCTTAACTCTTTTAATTTGGGAAAGATTATGTTTTTCATAATCTTGTGTACTCTGATGATGCAAGACAGAAGTTATTTTATTGTAATAGTTTTTGTGACTTATGAAATTTTGGACCATAGTGTTATGCTTTATGGTTGAAATAAAAAATTAATTTTTCCTCTGCTGCCTTATTTATATCTGTCTTGTAATTATTCTGTGTCTATTTACCTATAGCGCTTCACGAAACTTAATGCATTCCCTTAGTGAGTGACATTAACAGACGCGGGTAATCACACTTGGTATTAGAGCTGAAGGTTATCAGATTAGATAAAAGTTTTTGGAAATCATTTTCAAAAATGTTTTGAAAGAAAGTATTTTCAAAAGAAAAATCTATTTTGAAAAACATTCCCCAAAAAGTCATATGTAGTATCTTTTGGTCCTTTGTCTTAATTTCTTCCTTTTCCCTTTTTTCAGCATATCTGGGGAACAAAACATCCCTAATATCCCAGAGGGTGTCACAATACCAGGATGGTTCCATAGGTATTTTGAGGCCACAAAATCGGTCAAAGACCAAAGAGATGTTCCTCCCCCAGTTGCACCAGTCATTCCTCCTCCTCCCCCTCCAAAAGCTGACAACTTTGCCAAGATCTGCAAAGAATTCCGGGTTATGGGAGGAAGGCCATTCATGGGAACGAGACATTCGTAGAAACTCGGAATTGGCTTAAGGAGACCAAGGACTTATTATTAATCTTTGAATTGGAGGACTGAAGAAAGATCCAGTTAGCTGCTTGGTTGTTAATGGATGAAGCCTCATTTTGGTGGAAAATCACCCAAGCTAGACGTTCGGTGGAAACTTGGGAAGATTTTAGACAGAGGTTCGAAATGAAATTTATTTCCCAAGCCAATAGAAGCGTACAGATGGAGAGGTTCTTAACACTCAAACAAGGAAATTTGACGGTAAAAGAGTATGTGAACAAGTTCAACCAGTTGGCAAGGTTCAGGCTAGAGTTGGTGGATACACCGCACAAAAAGGCTTTGCGATTTGCTAAAGGACTGAATGAGCCTCTGCATGGTTTAGCTATGTCCCATATCCCAATGGGGACTACCTTTGAAAAGCTTGTTGATATAACTCTAGTGCATGAGGAGGAAAAGGAAGAAAAGAAGGAAACAAAAGCCGAGGATACATCGCAGAATAAGAAGGTGTGGCCCAAGAAAGGGCAGCAACAACAACAGCGAAAGAAAGGAGGGAAAGATGTTAAAGGGAAGGATAAGAGAAAATGTCACAATTGTGGAAAGGAGGGTCACTTGATCAAAGACTGTAAGAGAAGGAAGGCCAATTGCTTTAATTGCGGAGAGGTCAGACACTTCTCTAAAGAGTGCCCGAAGAAACAGGGATCGCAGGGACAAGGTCAAAGAGCAAAGACTTCTAGAGGGCAGGTGCATGCTTTCACGATCAGTGCTCCTGAAAGAGGTAGAAAAATTTCCGTAGAAAGTTCAGTTTCTCTTTCAAACCATCTAGTTAGAACACTTTTTGATTCTAGTACTTCACACTCGTTTATATCAAGTTCTGTAGTTGAATCTCTGCACTTAGTTGCTAGTATGGTAGTAGATCCCATAGTTGTTTCAAACCCCATTGGTGGTTCGGCTCATTTATCGATGATTTTTTGTGGTTTGAAAATATCTATGTTAGGCGTCGAGTTTGAATGCGACGTGTATGTGCTCGGGTTTATAGTCTATGGGTTGATTCTAGGAATGGATTAGCTTACCACGTATGGGGACATTCTGGATTGTGAGAGGAGGGTTGTTAGACTCTTGACTTGTCATGGGAAGACCCTCAAAGTTTCTTGTGACCCCCAAGGGTCTATTATGCTTAGCTTCCTAGAGTCTCTAGATGCATCCATAGATGATTTGCAATCTATCCTAGTGGTTCGAGATTATTCCGATGTTTTTGATGAGGTACGGGGTTTACCTCCAAGGCACGAAATTGACTTCCGCATATATCTGGTGGACAATGCAAAGCAGTTGCATTACCAGTACGCCACATGGCTCCAAGGGAGAGGAGGGTGCTGAGTAAGCAAGTAGGGGAGCTACTTGAGAAAGGGTTTATCAGACAAGCATATCGGAATGGGGTGCTCCATTATTATTCGCAACTAAAATGGATGGTTCACTTTGATTGTTTGTTGACTACAGAGAATTGAATAAGATCACCAAGAAGAATAGGCACCCACTTCCGAGGATTGATGATTTATTTGATCAGCTTGTTGGTGCCTCGATATTTTCTCAATTGGACTTGGCTACGAGGTTCCATCAGTTGAGGGTGGCTGAGGACAGCATAGATAAGACTACTTTCAGAACACCAGACAGTTTCTTTGAATGGCTAGTTTTTCCTTTTGGGTTGACAAATGCACCCTCTTATTTTGTTGATTTAATGAGTAGGGTGTTTCAGGAGTTCCTAAACAAATTTGTTGTAGTCTTCGTTGAAGATATTTTGATCTTCTCCAAGAGTGAGGAAGAGCATGCCTAACATTTGAGAGAAGTTTTGAAAATTCTCCGTGACCATAAGCTTAAGGCAAAGTTTTCCAAATGCCATTTTTGGAGAAAAGAGGTGAGATTTTTAGGGCATGTAGTCTCCAAAGAAGGGATAGTTGTAGATCTCGCCAAGGTGGTTGTAGTGCAAGATTGGCAGATTCCTAAAAATGCAACTGAGGTGAGAAGCTTTCTTGGGTTGGCAGGTTATTATAGGAAGTTCATTAAGGACTTCGCGAAGATATCATCCCCTCTCACCAGGCTGACAAAGAAGATTTTGGCATTTTCATGGGACGTAGACTATGACGTTGCTTTCCAATAACTGAAGAGGGCTCTGATAACAGCCTCAGTCTTGACCTTGCCTGATGGAAGTAAAGTGTTTATTGTTTACACTGATGCGTACGGTACAAGGCTTGGTGCGGTTCTGATGGAAGAAGGGAAAGTAACATGTTATGAGGGCAAACAGCTAAGAGTTCATGAGAAGAATGACCCTACCCATGATCTAGAGCTAGCTGCCATAGAATTCGCGTTAAAGACGTGGCGTCATTATTTACTTGGAGAAAAGTTCGAGTTATACATCGATCATGAATCTCTCAAGTATATATTCTCACAGAAGGATCTAAACTTAAGGCAATAACGCTGGATGGAGTTCTTAGCTTCATATGATTTTGAGATTGCATATACCCCTGACAAGGGTAATGTGGTGGCAAACGCACTAAGTAGGCAGAGGGTAGCCTTGAGTCCTCTGTTTGTAGAGAGAAAGAACTTGGACTTCATATCAGCTTTTGATTTTAGACCTTCCATCGAGATTTTGCCTGATTTGTTTGCATCCTTGGAGTTACGATCGACCCTTATGGATCAGATAGGAGCTTCGCAACAAGGTGACCCACAGATTTTAGACATCATGGATAAGCTTAGAAGAGGCGAGACTTCTAGTTACCTCAGTGGATATGCAATAGATGAAAAGGGGTGGTTGCAACGAGATGGAAGGCTTTGTGTTCCTCAAGCTGGAAGTTTGATAAAGGCAGTCCTAGAGGAAGCCCACCATTCTAAGATGACTATTCATCCAAGTGGTGATAAGATGCATAGAGACATGAAGAGGGTTTTATTTTGGGTTGGAATGAAGAAAGATGTGGCCGAATTTGTTTCTCAATGTTTAGTTTGCCATCGAGTCAAAGCCGAGCAAAAGAATCCCGATGGATTACTTCATCCATTGGAGGTTCCGCAGTGGAAACGGGGGAGAGTCTCTATGGTTTCATAGATGGGTTGCCTAGATCGAAGAAAGGTAACACCAATATTTGGGTGGTAGTGGATAGACTCACTAAGAGCGCTTACTTTATTCCAGTTAAGAGTAAGAGGATGACATCATGGTTGGCAGCAATTTATGTTCATAAGATAGTTCGTCTTCATGGAGTATCTTCCAGCATCATGAGCTATTGTGACCCCGTCTTTACCAATGAATTTTGGAGGAGCTTGTAAGAAGCATTAGGTACATAGTTGTGTTTGAGCACCACTTATCATCCTCAGACCGACGGATAGACAGAGAGGGTGAACATGATTCTTGAAGATCTTTTAAGGCTGTGTGTCTTAGACTTCAGAGGGACTTGGGAAGAAAATCTTCCTTTAGTAGAATTTTCCTATAATAACAGATATTAGGCCAGCATCGGCATGGCACCCATCGAAGCATTGTATGGACGACCCTGTAGATCGCCAACTTGTTGGTGGGAATCTATAGAAAGATTATTACTTGGACCAGATATGGTTAGAGAAACGTCTGAAAAGATTGACCTTATTCGATGGCGAATGAAGACTGCTCAAGATAGGCAGAAGTCCTATGCAGATAAGAGAATGACTGACATCAAATTCGAAGTGGGAGACTTGGTTTTTATCGAAGTATCACATTAAGGAACGTGTTTCGCTTTGGATCAGTAGGGAAGTTGGCACCTAGGTTTGTGGGACCATTTCCCATAACTTAGAGAATTGGCCAAATGACCTACCGACTAAAGCTCCCGGAAAATCTATCTGGCGTTCATGATGTTTTCTACGTCTTTCATCTACGGAAGTGTCTGGATGACACCGTAGAAGTTGTTGAGCCGAGTATGTTGAAAGAAGTCAAAGTGGAACGGGAGGCGGCAGTCAGACGAGTCCTTACCCGTATTCTTGGGTCAGAAGTTAAGAAGCTGCGTAATAAGGAGATCAAGTTTCTAAAGTTTCAACGAGGAGATAACCCAGAAGATGCGACCTGGGAGACCGAAGACAATATTCATGCTTTGTACCCTTTTCTTTTCGAGTGTATGTTCTTAACTTCTTTTCTTAAATTTTATCAATGCTTGTTTCTATCAATAGAATATATCTTATTCATCGTATTTTCGACCTTTAGATAGGAATCCTATGGATGTAACATGTGTTTGAAACATGTTATGTTTGATGGATGCAAGTGCATACAAGTGTTTGCTAGTGGTTACCTGTGGACGCATATACATACAGATTAGGCACTAAGATCGGCTCAATCACTCTTATACTGCATATGAATATGTTTGCATTTTCTTTTCTTTTATGAATAGAAATGGATGGGTTAACATATGGATGTTGCATTTGGACGAATGAATGTGCACACATATAGAACTTACATGATATGATAGGTTTATTTGCATACATATTGGATTCATGCCACTAACATACATTGCATTAATGAGGTCAACTGAATTAGTAGATCGCCTGATCTTTGCATTAGTGTTGGGACATATACACACACCTTCACATATATTCATACAAGCATTTGAAATCTTTAAGGAAAATGGATTCCAGTGATTGGTGGATGAGTAGATGGATGATGGATGGTAGGACATACATTCTTCTCAACTTATAGATTTCGAGACGAAATCCTTTGAGTAGGGTAGAATGTAACACCCCGAATTTGTACTGACACTAAAAGAAGATGAATTAAATAAAAATTAATTTAATATTCATAACTAGAAGCAAAGGACTGCATCATTGCGCCCGTCTCGAAATTCTGGTCAAGATAAACATTTGGTTTGCGTAAAACGGACACCGTACGAAGAAGTTATGAGGGTTTTAAGTTTGTATATGCGCAGGAAAATTATATACATACGTATGAGTCAGGGATGAGTCATAGCTGAGTCAGAATTTTATCCAAAAAGATTCAAATTCGAAAAATTCCTCAGAGCGCCAAAATTCCCAATCTAGGGGGTCGACCCCCTAGAGGGGTGTCGACCACCCTGAAAAGGTGTTAACCTAAGGGTCGACCCACTCACAAGGGTGACAAAACCCCTAGGGCTTAGGTGGCAGTTAGTTTCATGGGGCTCTGCAGCTATAAATATGTGGCTATTTCTCATATTTTCTTCATTAGAAGTCATGGAGGCCATATGCTGCTGGAGTGCGAATTGAACCATTTTTTTGCAACAACATACTTTGCAAATCAAATACAGAATTCTAGATACGTTCTTTCTCAATTCTCTAAACCAACCACTGTGAGTTTCTAGATTACTTTTAGGTTCAGATAAATGAAAGTAAATTGTGAAAGACTATGATTGGATAGGTTGTAAAGTATGATTCTATGCAAGTGTTAAATCATATGTTATGTTATGATAGATCTATTTCTCTAGATCCAATTCAATTGTGATTGTTCTATTATGGATCTTGGTTTGTAAATATATTATGGTTAATATAGATCTGTTAATTTGGACAGTTATATCATTAGTGGATCTAATCAGTTATATAAATCATGAACATATGTCACCTTGAATTGGTTAGAATTGGATCTAAACCTTTATCTTAATGACATGATCTGATGTGTAGGTATGTAGATCTATTTTAGTAGATCTAGTTTATGTGGAGATTGAAACTGTTAGACAGAGCTAGATTATCACCTCATGTTATCATGTTAGATCTATTTTATGTGATCCAAATTGTCAACTTATGCTATCTTTGATCTATTTTATGTGATCTAAATTATCACCTTGTTATAATGACAATTTCTTGTCAATGCCTGTATGTATGTTCACCTTATTATCATAAAAGTTTATGTTGATGCCAAGATGATAATTATAGTTACTTTCCCTATTATCGTTTATGACTTGGCTATTGTCTAGCTTAGGCATGTTACCAATTTTGTGAGGACGCTAGTTAAGGAACGGGGGAAAAAGGGTTAAAAATGGCATAATTTGAATATGAACATTTGTGGACATGTAATTCAAGTAAATATTGACACCAATAAAAGGAAAGGATTAATTGATTGATTAATTAATTAAAAATGGAATGTTTGGTAATTACAGTTAGGAATTGTAATTGTACTTATGACACGAGGTTATGTTGTATTAGTGGCGGAAGTCTGCCCAGACCCGACCGGCATATCCAGCAGCCACTAATACTGAACCAAATGTAGGAGGTCTAAGTACGTAAATACGAATCAGGCTAAGACACGAGGTTAGGCCCAATTGTGGAATAAGATTGCCCGGACCCGACTGGCATATCCAGCATCCACAAATTGTAGGCCTAATGTGGGAGGTCTAGCCCATTATAACCATAGATGGACATGGTATTGAATTGGACTACTTAACCTAATTTAAAGATTGTATGATTATGAACTTAAGTTAGGGTTATGTAAAATTGGATGGGTAGTGGGTGGGTTAAGTAAACTAGAGGGGGTGGGTAATATTTATATATAGGCCCACGAACTTAACCCAATAAGGTTATGTAATTAAAGACATCTAGTGTTATACATAACCGGTAGATAATGTAATGAAGTTATGTAATTAAAGACACCCTTTTAGGGTAAGCATAACTAGTATAGGGCTATGTAATTAAAGACATCTAAGGGTGTACATAGTCAATGGAAAATCTAGTGGGGATACAAGACAAGGGGGATAGCTTGTATCATATTGTGTGGGACCCATTTCAGTCAGTAACCCAGAGTTGGTATCAAGTAAAGAACTCCATACTAGGCAGAGAAGCGGCACGCTTACTGATTAATAGTAAGAGATCCAAATGAGACGGACGGTGTGGGCGGCGCAAACCGACCGGGGACCTGTGCGTATATGGGCCGGGTAAAGGGGGCTAAGACGACCGTGACACCAGTAGATATGGTTGTGCACATTTTGGATTGCCTCTTTAGGAAGTGATACCTCCTACTGTGGGGCCAGCACATGATATCTACGGAGTAGGGAGCCGATCAATTAGGGTAGGGGTTATGGTATACTTGGACGTGTGACCTAAGCCTACCAACTTATAGTGGAAGGGATCATCTCATTTCAGTTATACTAGTAGTAGTGCAGAGTAATCATTAGTGGGGCACACACACCTTATCTTGCTTACCTTGTCATACCTGCCATTTATGCAGTAATCTCTCTCTTATCCACTTTATATGCCTATCATGTTGCTGTTATTTATCTACTGGCTAAAAGTAACTAGACTCGTCAGACTTTATGTCTAACACTGTTGTTTCTCCTTCTTACTTCCGTTCCCCCCTCAGGTTCAAAGGGAGGAAACACTCAGATTTATCAGGACTCAGATATCATCTTGCTAGGAGTTACTTCTGAAGTATGGTTTAAGTTCTTGTTTCTACTATGGCATAACTCTTTTAATTTGGGAAAGATTTTGTTTTTCATATTCTTATGTACTTTGATGATGAAAGACAGAAATTATTTTATTGTAATAGTTTTTGTGACCTATGAAATTGTGGACCACGGTATTATGCTTTATGGTTGAAACAAAAATTTAAATTTTCCACTGCTGCCTTACTTATATCTGTCTTGTAATTATTCTGTGTTTGTTTACCTATAGTGTTTCACAAAACTTAATGCATTCCCTCAGTGAGTGATATTAACGGACGTGGGGTGTCACAGAGATGGCGTACAGAAATTTGATTCCCTATGCCAACCCTAAGCCAAATTGGCTTATGGAATTCAGAATTCTTTTATAGTATACTCTAGCAAAAGAAATTCTAGTTACGCCCTCTGTAACATTATCGAGTTTTAAAGGATTTCCTAATATCGAAGCAATCCTACTTATTGCCTCAACCTGCCAAAAATCCAAGTCCAAATCCGGCAGCTTAATCCAAATAGGAATGGTATGAAGGGATTCTCTAATCAATTTTACTCCGAGTTACAATTTCCGCATAAATATCAATCTTTTATTTTAAAAATGTGGCCCAGATTCTAAAATTATATCACAATCATCAGGATTATCGCATTTCAGAATGAAGAAACCATTTTCACTAGAGAATAATTTATAGTTTCCTTTGATACCCTAGTTCCGATCTATATAATTATTAAGGAAACTATTATAAGGTCTAATTCCAAAAACATAAAAAATATAGAAATTTTCCATTTTTCCCGTTCTTTACAAATTAATTCTTCACTAATAACTGCGATTTTCTAGTTTTCCTTAACATCAAGTTCATAAAATTTTAATTGAATTGAGTTCTGATGATACCTTCTCTCTGTGACAACATCGGTCCATGCCTTTGATTGTTTCAAGTTGATCTTATTAGCGAAATCTTGATCTTTCAGCACTAGATCTGGAAATTCTATTTTGGAGTTAAGATCTGAAGAAAAACGGCCTTCTTGATTTGAAGAGTTCCCATGCTTTGCATGTCGAGGTCTGGTGGTATTGCAAAACGATGATCTGAATCTGAAGTCATTGCGAAATTTGATTTTGATTTGGAGAATTCTGGTGTAGTAGCCGCCATTAACTAGGGTTATCTCTTTGTGTTCAGCCTTGTATGAATTCTCCGAGAATGGACTGTAGGTAATAAAGTTTTGGTTTTATGATGGGTGTCTGACCATGGTAGTTTGAGCTTGCTTGTGCTAGTTGTCGATGTATATTTGGACTGAAGGAGTTTGTTAACAGGAATGTTGTGGTTTTTGTTGAGGTGGTGTTTGCGTTGGACGACAGTTCGATGAGGAGTTTTGGGGTTATTTGTTTGCAATGGACTGGCTGTGTAGAGGGAAGTTGATGGAGGGTTGTTGCAGAAACAGGATGGTAAGGAACAATTGGCATTGTTTGTAGTTGATGGATGTAGGTGTACTTGCTGAAATGATGATGGACAGTGAGCAGTAGGTGGGCAAAGTAGTTTGGTTGACTTCTGGAGTGGTAGTTGGTTATTTATGGTCAAGGTAATAGGGATGAAAGTTTGAGGAGGTTGTTTGGTTAAGGGGAATGGTGATGGATTTGCAGTAATGAAGTAGGAGGGGACTTGGCAGAATGGTATGGTTTTGTAGGTGAATGAGTGATAGATGGTGATGGAGTTATGTAATGGCGCAGGCTTGTTGGTCTGGTGTGATCAGTGCTAGAGGCTAAAGGGAATGTGGTTGAAGTAGGTGCCGTAGTAGGTAGTTTTGAGAAAACAGAAGAGAAAACAGAAGTGGAAATAGAGAACAGAAGAGAAAACAGAAATGTATCAATCATTGAAAAGAGAGTTGTGTCAATATTTTTTTTTTTTTGACAGTAGATGAAAAGAAGTTGAATGCAAACAGTGAACAATGAAATGCACTGTTTATTTTAGACTGACTTGGAAGAGAGAAGAAATGTTGAAAATATTCACATAAACAAAAACAGATAAAAAGAACTCAAATGCCCAAATGAATCAAATTCAAATGAACACAAGGAGTAAAACAAATGAACAAATCTTTTTTTAATAAATGAAACCTAGCACAAAAAAACACAAGATGAATCAAAGCAAACACATATATAAATGTACAACTAGATGCAAATACAAATAGAAACAAAGGATGTTTTTTCTCTTTTAAGAGAAGAACACCAAACAAATAAACAAACAACACCCAATTGAACAAAAATAACAAACACAAAATGCAGTACACACAACAACACCTTCTTCTTTTTTCCTTTTCTTTTTTTTAAGAGAAAGAAAAAGGAATAAACTAACACAAATGAAAACAAAACACAACTAAACTAGGAAAAATAAACACACAAAATTGCACATAACTGGTTTTTTTAAGATGAAACAAAACAATCACACAAAATCAAACACAAAAACTAAAGTAAGAACAAGCACAAAATCTATGAACCAAACCAACTTTTAAAAAAAATAGAAAGAAAGAACTAACTAGAAAATTAATTCGAAGAACAAAATTAAAATCATGTACTTTTCCCAGCAGCGGTACCAAAAACTTGTTCGACGACAAATATTCTATTGATTAGAAACTCATCGCGAAGTGTATAAAACAGCAAATGCACGGTGTACACTTATAGTACGTGGCGAGTACGTAGCAATCACGGAGAAAGCAATAATTTTAATTATATTCAACAACCACCGACATTACCATTGCTTTCTTCTTCACATCCTCGTTCTCCTCATCCCAACTATCTCCCACTTAATATCTTCATAAAATTTCCATTCATAGCCTGTAGTTGAGACTAATAGGAGTTGCACCTCCCAACCTGGAACCGCATGCTTCCATACTTGCACGAGAGATGCTATTTTACGTCGTGATTCCAAATCCAATCTCCAACCGGACCCATACCCCTTAGATTTCAAGAATTCATAACCTCTAGTCCATAAAAACCAACTCGACATCCTTTGTGAAAACATTGTACCGCCACTTTTCTTATTGGATACCATCAATATAGGTATAGAACTGAAGATCTAAGTGATACTAGTGCCAAGATACTTGTTTAGAATTTATCATTGAGTGGAACTTGAGATTTGAATTTTTGAAAAGGGAAGATACATGATTTTCACCCCCTTCAACTTAAGGCATGAAATTTTTGGAAAGGGAAAAAAGTAGGATGTCTTTTCTAAATTTTTGAGAGGTTGGCTATTTATAAGCAAATTAGATTATATCTTATTCGCTTGTTTTAACATTTATAGCTCGCGCAATCACATAACAATCGGATCACTCCAAAATTTGAAATCTTACAATAATTTATTATTTTGGATCCATTGAAACTGGTCTCGTACAAATCTGAGATCGTTTGAAAATTAGATATTTTTATGTGTTAAATCAAATCGGTAAAATATAAATCAATTTCTAAACAATCAACTTCATTGATAATTGTTTATTATTATCGTCCATATACATATAGATTTTTTCATTGCTTCAAAATAAATTTAGTTGGATTTTTATACTCAAGATTTTCAAATTTCAAGTTAATTTGACAATCAAGTTCTCACTCAGGTTTAATTTAATTCATTAAATCATAAAATTAATCAATTAATATTTAAATTAAATTAAATTAAATATTCCTATTTAAAAATCGGGGTTTTACATTCTCCCCCATTAAAGGATTTCGTCCCCGAAATCACAAGTTAAGAAGATTTTTATAAACCAGTTATTTTTCTTCAAAAGCATTCCTTACTTACAATTTTTTAATGTTCTAACACCTGAAATTTTCGGAAAATTATGACCGCACATTCTTTGCATGGGTCGATCCCAAAAATTTCACAATATCAAAATATGACATTATACATCTCATCTTAACGATAAGGCATCCCAAACTAGTGGAAAACAATATATAAGACCCACGCACTGTATGTAATCTGAAATATGTACCATTTTGTAAAAACCTAGAATTTTAGTTATAATATTTTAAATATTTAATTAATTTTAAATATTTAAATGGTTGGAATTTTATAATTTAATAAGTTGAATTCCAATTTAGTGGTTATCTAAATAATTGAGATTATGACTAAGTATTAACTATAACAAATTCTATAATTTCATTTGATGGTGATGTTTCATTCGTTGCCAGGTGTTGTAAATCGCATGGTTAAGTTAAATTAATTAGGTGATTATCTTGTTAATGAAGTCATTAATTATTTTATTTTTATTGTATTCATATAAAAATATTGTAACAAATTGTTTCAGACAAGGTCGACTTTAGGGCAAGCCAAGTTGCGTTGATTCGTATACGCGAATCCTACGCATACAAATTGGATTGAAGTGAACTAGAGCTAACCGGAATTGTAGATAATTTAAAATGCATGTTCGAGATTTGGTATAATGACATGAGTTATTAAATTGGAATGGATGGTGAGTTAACTCTATCAATTTCTGGAGTACTATTATATCATATAATATAGTTTAAATATCTATTGTTGATTCAATATCTGTTTGTGTGACAGTTTTGATTGATTGTTTGATTTATTTGGTTATTTTATTTCATTGCAAGTGGTTATCGATATATATTCCTATCTATGAACGAATGACCTCTGGCACTACCTACTTTTAAGCAAAAGATTCATCTTAAATGAATTAGATTATATTATCTATTCTATATGCATAAAAACAACCATTTTGTTGTAGGGGACAATATAAAAGGGAAAAGCAGAGTGTACAAGTCATGATAAAGCACCTCGAATTTAACAAATCTTTGTGTGGTTGTTACGATATTAATAATTCCTTTGATTATTCATATTTATTCTCGTTCATCCATTCTTCTATATTTATATTTTCTTGCATTTATTTTTTTATGTTCGTTTATCGTTCAAATTTACTTATGTGTGTTCCCATACTATTTATTTTGCCGATTATTGAAGTAAATAAACATTCTATTTAATTTAAGCTTGTATTTTCGTAGAATCAATATTTGAATAAAGTTGTCTTTTTAATTAATGATAATAAATAATTCTATTTATGAATTGAGGCAATAATAATGAGATTCAATTATTTATATAAACTAATGACAATTGAGTTTAATTATGTAATCAAGAAATAAAGTGGAATTTGGTTATTTTTTTAACCTATGATAGTTGAACTTAAGTATTTAATGTATGTATTGAGACTTAAATTCAATTAATTACTTTAAATAGTGTTTGATTGAAAATTTATAATCAATTTAATTAATGGTATCTGAAATTTAATAATCATTAAGTAAAGGATTTTTTAAGGTTGGTAATCATTTTAAAGAATGATGCCTTATTCCCAATCTCATATTTTAACCAATGAGATTCTGACTTTGTTGGTATGTTTCTATTTACTTTTAAAAGGAAATTGAATTGAATTAAATTAATGAAATGGATAAAAATAATCACATTGATGGGATAATAAGGATTTTAATAATTATTAACCGATTTATAAAAGTTTTTTGAAAACTTAATTAATAAAACAAAGGTTTGTAAATAATCAATCATTTTTTTTTTTGGCCAAGGCATCCAGTTTTTAAAGTAACTGCAAACACTTTTATATAACCAATAATACATACAAATATTATAGGATGTTGGCGGTAACCAACCTACAACATTTGGTTTTTAAGGTGGATCGTCCACAGCCACCCACACAAGGTTACAACATAGGAGCTAGCTATAAACTAGACTACAAATTTCTATTCTACACACATGAATTTTATTGCACATCATTAAAACATATAGTGATGATATGATAAACATTTCCTACAACAATTACTTGCTAATAATAGCTACAGACTATACACTGAGAGACCATGAAGCCAAAAAGAATAGAGTCATAAACTATATCAGAAGCCACAAACCAAATAAAGGCAATGGATACGGAAAAGCATGCATAACTTACGACACATATGACCCTCCATGAATTTGTGACACTAAGCACCAAACAGCCTAGTAGAATTTGTGACGACGGCCCATAACTCCTGCACTAAACAAGAGGAATAATGCGTTGAAAGGTGTGCTAGACAACCATGGACGATCATCAAGGCAAGATAACACAAGAAGAACCTATCGTGTAACTCACAACGCAAGGATAAAATATAATAGAACATATACAATAGGCAATAATAGTGAAACAAAATTGAGCAGAATCTTAAACTCTTTCATATCACCATGAAATATCCATACAACCTTGGTTTACACTATAAGAGTCTGTATAATAAGCCTCACTACAAGCACTCAGAGAAAGCACTAAACAGCAGAAACAACAAATACTAGATAGTAGCAAATAATACGCCAGAGTCCTGCTCGTCATTGCACAGTAACATCATCCTTATAAGGATCTATCACTGGTAACCTGCTACTTAGTCTGCATATCCACAACCGGATGAACAACCCAAGGTAATAAGAGGAAACATAACACACTGAGTCAAACAACAGTCTTAACGTGAGATAAAACAACTATCTAACATCATCAATAAAGTATATGAGAATAGGCAGATTAAATAACTAATCTACCATCACCAAAAGAGAAAAACCCAAACCCGTCTTCCCATATCCGACAGTGGTAGCCTTTACAACAAACAATTGTACATTCATGGCAATCAGTTATCAAGCGTAGACAATCCTAATCGATATCGATATCGACATCTCCCAAGCCCAAGCCCTGAAGGCCTAAACCAACATCAGACAAGCACCCAAGAGATATCTCCTTCGACGTCGAGTGATCTACACAAGATGATACAAGCAAGCAATCATCATCCATGACTCTGGCTATCACCGCCAATCCTTCTTTGAAACCATTGCTAATCGTATGACCGGTCAAAAACCTTGTTGTCCGTCAAGGACTAATGGTGAACCCCGATTCTAGCAAAACTCCATACGCCTTTCATTGACATGCATCTAGGCCTTTCATCGATACCCATGGTAGTAGACTAATCTTCTAGTCTTTCAGGTGTCCCCGTTATACCCCTGCTTTGAGTTCGCTAGAACCTCCAACAATGATAACTCCTCGATCTTCAGTATCTCTAGCCATTCAACCTGATGACTATTAATGAGCTCAAGCCACTTCTGGAGCACCATTATCCATGAACTCACCACGTTGAGTTGTCTTCACAATCATTGCATTACGACGATCACCTAATGCACCACAACACTTCGAACATTCCTACTTAAATATAACTCGAAGCCACATCCACTCCCGAACCAAAAATAACATCAATATTTGGTCGACATAATCAGGTCGTTTTCTGTTCATTAGTCAGGTCGTCCGATGACCTAATCCCGCCACCGTCCGACTACTTGCAAGCCAAGAACCCATGACCTAACTCACCAGGTGGTCCCAATGACCCAACTACCTTGAGACTTCGAACGACCCAACTACCTTGAGACTTCAAACAACCAAAGCTTTTCCCTTCCAAAACGATCACCTACATTCGTGATCCCCAAGCCATGATCTAACTTCATCCCGACTTATAGCCTCTTCGGATGGAAGCCACCGACCCAACTATTTCCAAACTTCCCGACTTCGTTAAGCATCCATACACTAACCATCCTCTGATCCATCCCACCATTTTTAGCTACATCACCAACAACCCGGCTTCCCACGACCTAAGGTTCCACCAACAACCCATGGCCTGGTACCAACGACACAACTCATTTCTTGGGCAACAAGCCATGAAACCTATCCAAAAATGACCCGACTCCTGATCTAACCTATCTTTCTCCAATCTTGACCAAATCATCACCTAACGACAATGTCGATGTAAAAAACTCATCCAAATCATCAAGTTCAACCATCAAAACTTTATGAAATCATTAACAACATTAAATGACAATTGTTCATCATAAAACCATACAAAACTCACCAAGTCATGATAAATCAATGAATAAATGAAATAGTGGATCTAAACATGCAAAAAATATGAATTAACATAAGAATTACCAATTTAAGTTGCTAGATTAGATCCTATGGTGAGTCAAATGAAAATATACTTACCATGATGTAGATCTTGGTGAAAACAACTTAAAATGATGAAAATAAGATCAAACAACCTATATACTTGACTGAATCCATGTGAGAGATGCTTATCACTACCGAATCTTTGAATTAACTTGAAATTACTAAATTCCCTATCCGAAAAGCGAAGAATGTTCTTCAAACGTCTCAATTCGATGCAATCTCCCTTCACTTGATGTAGATCTTCAATCTTCTTTTATAGATTTGGAATTTTAATGTGGAAATGTTTATTTGATTGAGCAAGGAGGATCACGAGCTCAACCAAATGAGAGAGTAAAGAATAGTAACCCTCTCTCCATGCCTCTAAACCGCTATTTATAGCCTCAAACCAGCCCACTAATGGGCCACACCAAAACAGCCCACTAATGACTAGCCAAACCCGTACAGAAATTGTGCAGCACTAAAATAGTAATTTCTCCCAAACCGCTGAACCAAATCTTTAGTAAGACCACTCTACGGAATTGGCAACACCATTTCCTTTCTAATGAAATCAACTTCAACACCTGATTCGATCCCAGTCAAAAGTTATGCCATGTGCAAAACTAACATGGGAAAAATGGTCGCAAATAAAATTGGTAAAAATTATGGACATGTCTCACATTCCCCTAAATAACATATCAAAATATGAGAATGATCCAACCCTTAGGGAATTAAATAAAAATATTTTACGATCCTTTGATAGGTAAAATGCGGGTTGTTGCATTCTCCCCCCTTAGGAATTTCGCCTCCGAAATTCCAAGCAAACACAAGCAACCAAAACCATTCTACATGCCTACCATTCAGAAACAACCAATTTACCATTGAAACTAGCATCCTCAAGCCATACATCCATAGTCTTAACCTAACACATGGAATTCTAACAACAAAAGTACAAGTTACAATGATGTAAGGTGACACGGTATTAATGGGTCATACCGACGAAGAGCCCTAGATGGGTCGTCTTCATACTCTCTTTTGTCTCCCACGTACAATCGTCAACATCCTAACCTCATTGTACCTTAACTAGCTTTACCATCTCCCTCCTAAGCTGTTTTGTGTCATTCCCCACAATGCGAAGTGGCTTATGAGGTCTCCTAGTCACGACTTCTTGGTCTTCGTACTGTTTTGGAGAAACTACCACATTTGAATCATGCACACACTTCCGTAGAAATGACAACTGGAAAACATTATGCACATTCGGCATCTTCTCAGGTAGCTCTAATCTATATTCGAGCCTTCCAATCCGCTCGACTATCGGAAATGGTCCAACAAATCTTGGAGCTAACTTTCCTTTGCTTCTAAACCGAACAACATTCTTCAATAGCAAAATCTTCATGAAAACAATATCGCTAACATCGAATTCCAAATCTTTTCGATGTTTATCGGCGTAACTCTTCTGACGATCCTGAGATGCCTTCATTCGTTACCGAATGATATTGATATAACTAAGGTTTCTCTAATCATCTCATGCACAAGTATCAACTTATCTCCAACTTCTAACCAACAGGATGGAGAATTTCATGGTCTGCCACACAACGGTTCGTATGTTGTCATCCCAATTCTCGATTGGTAGCTATTATCATGCACAAACTCAACTAGTTGCGGATGTCTTCCCATGATCCCCCAAAATCCAATACACAAGCTATAAGGAGGTCTTCTAAAACTCTGTTAACCCTCTCAATTTGACCATCGGTCTGGGGATGAAAAGCTGTACACAAACATAACTCAGTTTCCAAAGTCTCTTGCAAACTCTTCCAGAATCCACTCGTGAATAATGGATCTCGATCACTGACTATGCTCTTAGGGATACCATGGAATAAAACTATCCATTTTGTATAAATCTCAGCTAACTTAGATGATGTCCTAGTCGATCTGACAGGAATAAACTTTGCACTTTTGATCAAGCATCCACGTTGACCCATGCCCTGGTTCTAGGTAGTCCATCAATAAAATCCATCGATATTTTCTCCCACTTCCACGTAGGAACTTCCAGTGGCTGAAGTAATCCACTCGGCTTCTTCTGTTCTTCTTTCACTAACGACAGTTCATGCACTTGGAAATAAACTTTCCAACATCCCTCTTCATCCCTTCCCAGTAGTAGGGTCGCTTCATGTCCTGATTCCCTCAGAACCTCATCTCTCAATCTGTCATTATTAGGAACAACCATCGTCCCTGCTTTCGAAGCCAACCATCTCGATCGACCTTGAACTCTTTATCCTTTAGTTCCAATTTCTGGATAATCTCGACAAGCTTTACATCACGTTTTTTTTCCCTCGCTAATCCTTTGGATGAGAGTAGGTTTGATTGATAAGCTTGCCGACATTTCAGGTTCCAACTCATACCGTGGTCAGAAATCAAATCCTGCCAAGTACTTGATGTGTTTCCATTCCGAAAACATCGCTCCCAAACTTGGGTGTCTTCAACTCAACACATCCGCCACTGCATTACCTTTACCATGAGTATAGGCTATACAAAAATCATACGATGACAGAAACACTAACCACTATTGTTGCCAAAGATTCAGATCTTTTTGGGAGAAAAGATACTTCAATGACTTGTGAACCATAAACAACTCAAATCGAACTCTCAATAGGTAATGTCTCCACATCTGCAACGCAAACACAATCGCTGCCAACCCCAAATCATGAGTTGGATAGTTCCTCTCATGCTTCTTCATCTGTCGACTCATGTAGGCCACAACTTTACCCTTCTGCATCAGCACTGCTCTAAGTCCAGTACTGCATGCATGATTGTATACCACATCTCCTCATTCCTACTCGGAATCGTCAAAAAATGAGCACTTGTCAGTCTCTCTTTCAGGGTTCCCAAAGATTACTCACAATTCGCGTCCCATGTGAACACTTGGTTCTTTTTCATCAATCCTGCTAATGATACATCTATCCTTGAGAAATCCATTATAAAATGGCAATAATATCCTTCCAACCCAAGGAAACTTTGAACATTTGTCGGATTCTTAGGTCTATCCTAGTCTTGGATTGCTGCCACTATAGTGGGGTCAACCGCTATCCTATTTCCAGAAACAACATGGCTTAAGAACCATACTTCGCTCTTCCAGAAGTGAGAATTTGAAAACTTAGCTCTCAGCTGATGCTTTGCAAGATTTCCAAAACAACTCGCAAGTGCTTCTTCTACTCTTCCTCATTCCAGGAGAAAACCAGAATATCATCCACGAACAAAAGCACAAAAAATTTCATCTGATCTCTGAAAACCCTATTCATAAGAAATTAGATGGTGTCCTAAAAGCTGTCTTCGGCACACTATCCCTTGTCACCCTTAACTAGCGGAATCCCATTGCCAAATCCATCTAAAAAACACCTTGACGTCGTGAAGCTGGTCGAACAAGTCATCCATCCTTGGCAACAGATACTTTTTCACATTGGTCACCTTGTTCAGCCACAATAATCCACACACAATCTCAAAGTTCCATCTGCCTTAGTTGCAAACATAACTGGTGCAACCCATTCAAACATACTTCTCCGAATGAATCCTTTTCCCGAAAGGTCACGTACTTGAACCTCTAACCCTCGTTGTTCCTTAGGCGCCATCTGCCTAAGAGGCATGACGATAGGTCTAGCACGCATGACCAAATCGATTCTGAACTCAATCTCACGATGCAGCGGCAACGCTTTGACCTCATCAAAGACATCTTTAAACTCACTTGCGATCGGCACCGATGACCAGTCTTCCCATGGAATCACAAGCGAATATAAATAGCTTACGAAGACACCATCTTCGAGTTTACATCGAATCACAACCATTCGCCTTTCCACATTCCCGACCGTCACCTTCAGCTTCTCGCAATACACTTTTTCCGCACACCTCTTGAGCTAGTCCATACCCAAGATAATCCCAAACCCAGCAAGTTCAAAATAATGCAATCACATATAAAGGAGCAACCATGACTCAACAAAACTAAACCAAGACAAATTGAAGATTGCGTACGTGCTAATACAGTACACACGGATTGTGTAATAATTTAATATGGTGTATAACACACATATATATAAAGATATTTAAAACAGCTATGAAAGAAAATATAAGGTGATATAAATATTAGCTAATCACAGATATGTACAGTAAATGCAATAAAAATAGAAAAATCACACCAGGGATTTTTATATTGGTTCGAAGCACCGTCCTACATCCAGTCCCAGACTTCTATCTGGATTTTCACTAACAACCACCTCACTTCACCTGGAGGAATTGGTTTACAACAACCGAGCAGACGAACAGGATTTCACGCCTCTAACAACATCGAGGACTTCAATACGTGCCTCTTACAACACCGAGGACTTCAACTAAGATAAATACAATTGTTGTTGGCAGTACGTGTTCTTGATAACACGAATTTGTCACTTGTAGTACAACCTTCCTATAATCTTATCCTCAAATAGAATATTTGTGTATATGAAGATTTGGAAGTGGATATCGTATTGAATCAAAAGAATATTAAATAGATTCTAGGATTCAAACGATATATTATTGAATATGAGCAATTGAGCGCTAGAGAATATAGAAATGAGATCAAGAAATTAGAGACAGTAATCAAGTCAAATTAGTTGTTGAATGGAAAGATGATCTCATGGTGTTTATATAGGGAATAAATAGTTATAACCCTTTGTGAAGAGTAACGAACGATAACCATGATTATTGGTGAAGAGAAAGAGATGCAACCCTTGATTGAAAGGAATTGTCTTTTCGAAAGGTTGTTTTCTAAAAGAAAATGGTCGACAGGTCAAAAAAGAACTAGAAGACAGGAATTTGAATATATATACGTTATATTCACATGTACAGCTTTATTGTGCATTCTGGGTAGAGACGTTCGATAGGTCAAAATATGGGCGGTTGATCGGTTTTACCTAGGTTGCACAATCATTGTGTACATATATATATATATATTCTTATATATATATATCGATAATTTCGAGGTGTGAGATTATTTGAGGATAGATTTTAACATAAACAACACTATTAAAACACCAAATAATCAACCTCTAATCTAGAATACCATATATAGCTCTTTCTATCTCTTCAAACCAATAAATATCTTCTTCTTGTCGATCACGGCTTATTTCTTTGTAAGAAAACAAAACTCCATAAACTCTTGACTCAACATTCTCCCCCTTTTTGATTATTGACAACATAGTTCTGAATCTCCCCTTGAGATTGTGCCTGTATATGAACATGAACTATATATTCCTGCATAACATTGTTAGTACCAGTCTCTTCCCCTTTGTCATCGACAAAAAGGAGTAAATAAGTGAAGATATAAATGACACTATCATAATATTTAAGCAATATAAACTAGTAACATAGATCATTCCAAGAGTCTCAAAATAACGTTATACAGAACCAAAAGGCTAGTATGACTAAAATATGGCACCTTTTAGATACAAGTGTCAAATTAATTCTTAAAGCATAAGATAGACATAGGTACGTAGCAAGAGAAAACTAGGAAGTGAATTAAGAACACTCGGATTGCGACTCCGTCTCATCTTCCTCCTCTTCCTCTTCTGTGACGACCCCAAAACCCGTACTGACGGTGTCAAGGGTAATCATTGGAATATAACACAGAAACAGATAATAGTAGAACAGAAATAAATAAATACGCCAGATAATGAACAAATAATACACTGGATAAAAGTAATCATCAGAGTTACACAGTATACAGGATCATACTTAGTACAGATATAGTTCAGCTATACATTAATATAATCGATTCTTCGATTTCAAAATTATATGCTTTTCATACATTTGATAAAAAGGGATATTTTTATCTAACTGTCTTCTATTTCAACACTTCACTATTTTTAACAATTCCTGTATATAATAAAAATATGATTTTTATTGGTAAACAATTTATTTCAAAACACGACTGTTTTATATAGTTCATATAGAGGGTAAAATATGATTTTTATTATAAACCAATTTATTTCAAAACACGACTATTTTATATAGTTCATATAGATGATAAAAATATGATTTTTATATTTAAAACATGAATACCATTCAACACATGAATTTCCATTCAACGAATGAATTTCTATTCAACACATGAAGGTTTTCTATAGTTTGTATATATAGATAAAAAGGTGATTTTTATATTTAAAACACGAATACCATTCAACACATGAATTTCCATTCAACGAATGAATTTCTATTCAACACATGAAGGTTTTCTATATTTTGTATATATAGATAAAAAGGTGATTTTTATATTTAAAACACGAATACCATTCAAAACATGAATTTCCATTCAACGAATGAATTTCTATTCAACACATGAAGGTTTTCTATATTTTGTATATATAGATAAAAAGGTGATTTTTATATTTAAAACACGAATACCATTCAATACATGAATTTCTATTCAACGAATGAATTTCAATTCAACACATGAATGTTTTCTATAGTTTATATATATAGATAAAAAGGTGATTTTTATATTTAAAACACGAATACCATTCAACAGATGAATTTCCATTCAACGAATGAATTTCTATTCAACACACGAAGGTTTTTCATATTTAATATATATAGATAAAAAGGTGATTTTTATATTTAAAACACGAATACCATTCAACACATGAATTTCTATTCAACGAATGAATTTCAATTCAACACATGAAGGTTTTCTATAGTTTATATATATAGATAAAAAGGTGATTTTTATATTTAAAAGACGAATACCATTAAACACATGAATTTCCATTCAACGAATGAATTTCTATTCAACACATGAATTTAGTTTCAACACATGAAAATAATTCTAACACACGAATATTATTGAAAATTTCGGCAGCATAACGACAGGGTAGTTAAAACCGGGGTCGTCCCTAGTACGGCTCCTCGCTCTACCTTAAAGCCTCGCAGCTTTTGACAATGGGGATTCATGCATCTAGTTTGCATGCAGGCGACATGTTTTATTTTCATTTCCACAATCTATTCCAATTTTGTTTTCAACCACAGATGGGTATTTTTCAACCACAATCAATCAATTCCAACCACAAACAATTCTAATCCACCATTCGCTATCAACCAATTTTCACACCAATCACAACCAATAAATATCGTCCATGGTATGTGGACAAGGGGAGTATATATTTATATTCGTTTATAAATATATTTCAATTTACTTCAATTCATTTCAACGCACATATAATTTTTACAACGCATATATAACTTATACATCGAACATACAACTTATACAACGCTTATACATGAGGTGTATAACGCTTATATAACCCATACATCGACTATACAATTTATACATCGTTGTCTTCCATATCGTTTATAAATTAGAAATCTCACATTGGGTTCCACTCCACCAAAAATAGCAGAAGGCTCAGAAAAATATGCAGTCTCTTCTAGAATGTAGAAGACGTCCACACGAGTCCACTGCCTGCAGTCTCTTCTAGAATGTAGAAGACGTCCACACGAGTCCACTGCCTCTTGTTTCAATGAATTTCGTTAAGAAATGAAAAAGATATGATTTTTACAGTGAAATCAAAAATGGTAGCGCTTTAACTGCTATAATATAGTTTATATAAATTTTCAGCCGTACCTTTCTGATGGGGTTCGAAACTACGTCTAGATTTTTCGCTCGATCCGTTCAGCCTGGAGAGGATCGGATCCCACCACGACGTGGTGCTCGGAGAGGCGCGCCTGGGGTGCTGACGGCGTCGAACTCGGAGGTCTGGGGGAGGAGAAATCGGCCTGCGAACGGCGAAACTTTGGAGAGCTCAAACTCGAGAAATACACAACGATTTGAGGTGGGGTTTGTTTTTATTTGAAGAGGGCGTCGAGCTCTTCGAAAAGTTCAACTGTGGCTGGGTCTATCGAGGCGTGGTTTCGCCGGAAAGTGGACGGGAAGAAAAGAGGCGGTTTGCTCCTTTGATTTGCTCATGTCGGGGAGAGAGAATGGGCAATGGGCCAATAGGATTTTTTTAATTTTATTTTATAATTTTAAAAATCTCCAAAATACCCCTTGCCACACACGAACACCAATTCAAACCCAACGACTGTCATCCCTAGCGTTTTACCCCCATTCCAAACACAATGGAATATGTTTCGTAGGCCTATTCGAGTGTTTCAGTCAGTTTTCCTTCAATTTAAAATATATAACATTCACTATTCAATTTGAACGTACATTTCAATTTGCCAGGGCCACAAACTGATTCGAAAAATTCCAGAAAAATACAGCTAGCTATGTTTTGATGATACGGTCCCAACAAAACTAGTTTTGTCGAATTCTGAGAACGTTTGAAAAATGGTCATTTTCTGGTCGATCCAATTTAACTGTAACTGACCAAAACACATTTTCCTTTGCCACGCTCACATACTAGCTTCAAAAATTATGATATTTGAAACTTAGTAATAACTTCACAACCCGGATCCAACAAAAGTGGTTTCGTCGAATTCAGAGCTCGTTTGCAAAATGTCTATTTTCACGGGCTATATAAATTCTATAGCGACCTTTCTGAAAATTCATTTGGCCATAACTTTTGACTCCTGCTACGAAACTTCGATTTTTTAGATTCGCTAGAAAGACATTCACTAACAGATTTAAATATTTTTGGTTTCACTCAAATCCGTTTTGCTTTGCACCCGGTACAGTCAGTCAAAGTTTGAATTCAAATTTCGAAACTACCACGCCATTTCAGGCCTTATTTATAATTCAAATTATTTCTATTCATCTTTAACATCGATTCAACCATACATTTCGTCGTTATTATTTAAAATATTTATTTTAAATATTCAAAATTCACTAAAATAGCCAATTTAAAATTTTTAAATTGTTTCAGATTTTACGGGTTGTTACATCTTCAACAACTTGTGTTTTTCCTCGACCATGTCCATGACTAGTTCCCGAGCTCGTAGCCTCCTCTGATGATGTCCAATAAAATATAGGAGGAGCTGAACGTTTTTCGGGGTCCTTAGCTTGCATGGATGATGATACACCACAGACATTACTTCATATAATGTTCCGAAGAAATACCTAAGCTTGTTGAAGCATTTGTCAATCTTTATATCCATACGCTTAAGTCTTGATTCAAGTAGAAATTGGTTGTGAGCAATGGTGTCTAGCGATTCCTTTGTCGAGGAAGACGATCCTAGAAGTTTGACTTCCTCAGGTCGTGGCCGGGATGATTGTTTTGAAGCTCTTTGATGTTTGTGTTCTTTCCATTGCTCAAAAGCCGTAATAGTGAAGTATGGATCAGGGAGTTTCATCCGTTTGATCATTGCTATGTTAATGACTTTGGGCTTTGAAATAGGAGACTCGGGGGTGCGATGACACGGTCGAGCAATATGCGCATAATATATTCATTATAAAACAAATGTGGCATAGTGTATTCGTTTACTTGCAAAATCTCATCAAAAATCATACCAATCCAATTGATATGAATATTCCCGTATATTGCATATAATGCCTTGAAGTTCTCTTATAAACGACATCAAAATTACCTAATCTTGGTAGTAGAGAGGCATGAGAGTATGATGAATAATCCTTGCAGTAGGTTGTAAACCTTTGGATTTTATGCTATCAATATCGTCTTCATTGAATTCATGGCTAACACGATCACGGATATGGATATTGCGAAAGTTTTTTGAGAAATTTTCACCACTAAAAGGAACTCCAAAAATTCTTTCCATTCTAGAACACGAGATAAATACTTGCTTGCCACAGACTACAGACCAAAGGCATTGTGCAGGATTATCGGGCCTGTACTTCTCCAAATTCAAGTTAGCGTAGAATAATTTGATCATAATATGGTTTATTTCTACGTTATTTAGATCAAAATTAATTAGGGATTCAATATTTTAATTCCTTGCTAAGTTAAGAACGCGATATTTGGAGAAATCGGAGAACTTAATGAATGACCCCAGATGGAAGTCTTTCATATCATTCCATCTTTTAGCAGCAACCAGACCAACTAGCCACTTCCTGAATGAGAGATAAATTGGTTGAGGTTCAAAAGTTGAAGCTTTCTTTGATTTTTTCTGATGAGGAGCCATTTGATTGATATTGTTGAAATTTAAAAAAAATATGAATTCTAAGGTTTTGGAGTTTTTGGAATAAGGAACGGTTGGAGTAAAAGTGAAGAAGTGGAATGTAGAAATGGCCGTATATGTATATTTAAAAATAGAAAAACCCGACATCAGTCGACCGCTAGTTTTTCATCGGTCAACCGTTTTTAATCAGAAGCTAAAATAGTCGACCGGTTGAAATTTGGCCTGTCGACTTGTTGGTTTCTGGGCTGTTTTCCTGTTTTTTGCTCCATTTATGATATTTAACGGTCCACATGACATATAAATTACTCAATGTATATTAGTACATAAGTGATACAAGAGAATATAACCACGATATAAATCTAATGTGAAGTTGATGTATTGTGATCGTTAGAATCTTCTTTGACGTCGTTAATATGTGGTTTCCTTGGTGACCAATTCTTTTTCGCTCCTTCATTCCTAGTATAGTTTCTTTCCCATGAATTCGGGCTCCTAGAAGATGAAGACATGTTTGGCATCGGCTTGTGTACGTCATGTTTATTTGAGCCACAAAAGAACAATGCCATTTTTTCTAGAAGAGATAGTCGATCTAAGGTCAGCTTTTGCTCATAATATATCTGGCTTTGAAGATCAATCTGATGTTTCTGGTAATAGTGGATTTCATCGATCTTTCCTTTTGGTATGAGGTAAGCAAAACAAAAACTTTCTTTGACCGTTTTGGAATTTGCGTTGTGCCAAGGGTACGATTGCTTTGGTGATACCCTGATTTGTGTTTGGGAGTTTTCGGAGAGTAATGATCTCCTGTCTAAGAACTAGTGATAGAGACATGGGAATATTGAGCACATTTGTCGCATATGCGTGCCATGATTATAGTAGAAAACATAATATATGAACTATGTAGGATTTAAGATCAGCTTGGGAGAGATAAAAAAGGGGAATTTTTGCCAAGTTTGTATAAGATTCTCTCTCTCTCTATATATATATATAGCCTAAGATATATATATATATATATATATAGTTGAGACCAAGAATTTCTTGAATTACTTGGCCATAGGAATTATCAAAAGCTCATAATCAATTTACTCAAGTTAACAATAGCTAATAATAGCCAATATATGTTTGAGTAAATATAATGCAAATAAAAAATAACTAATTGTCGAGTCCTTTTCTGGAGATAAGACCAAGCTCTCTTCGTAACTTTATGAAATTAGATTCAAGTAGAGGCTTAGTAAAAATATCCGCAAGTTGATTATCAATTTGGACGTACTCGAGACATATATTTCCCTTTTCAATATTTTCTCTTCGAAAATGATGGCGGATATCAATGTGTTTGGTTCAAGAGTGGTTCACAAGATTTTTAGATAAATTTATAGCACTGGTGTTATCACAATATATAATAGAATTTGATAAATGAATATCAAAATCTTGAAGTGTTTTTGGCATATATATTACTTGAGCACAAGCAAAAGCCGCTGATATATATTCAGCTTCACACATTAATAGTGAAACACAATTCTCTTTCTTACTAAACCTAGAGACAAGTGATATTCCAATAAAATGGCATGTACCACTTGTACTCTTTCTATCCATTCGAGAGCCTCCGAAATCATCATCGCTATATGATACTAATTCGAATGGACATTCTTTCGGGTAGAAAAGACCGAAATCTTTGGTATTATTAAGATAACGAATTATACGTTTCACTGCTCGTAGGTGTGATTCCTTTGGATCCACTTGAAATCGTGCACATAGACAAACACTCATCATTATATCGGGACGACTAGCTGTGAGATAAAGAAGAGAACCAATCATGCTTCGATATAGTTTCTGGTCAACACTCTTAACATTTTCATATTTTTCAAGATGTGTGGTTGTGCTCATGGGAGTAGGTTTACTAGACGTGTTTTCTAATCCGAAGCATTGGATAAGATTTCCGTAGTATGTTTGTTGATTGATAAAAATACCATTTGGAAGTTGTTTGATTTGAAGTCCGAGAAAATATGATAGTTCTCCCATATGAGACATTTCAAATTCTTGGTCATAATATTCGCAAACTCTTTGCAGAGTTTATCGTTTGTTGAACCAAAGATCATGTCATCTACATATATCTGCATAACTAGAATATCTTTTCGAGAATGTTTGATAAACAAAGTTTGATCGACTTTGCCTATTTGAAATCCTGAATTAATAAGATAGTTATGTAGTCGTTCATACCAAGCATGGGGTACCTGTTTAGACCATACAGAGCTTTTTTAAGTTTATACACATAGTCAGGATATTTTTCATGTACGAACAAAGGGGGTTGTTCGATATATATATTTTCTTTGATAAATCCATTGAGGAATGCACTTTTGACATCCATCTGATATAGTCTGAAATTGTGGTGACAAGCAAAAGATAATAAGATTCTAATAGCCTCTAGTTGAGCAATTGGCACAAATGTTTCTTCACAATCGTTACCTTCTTCCTGATTATATCCTTGTGCTACTAATCTGGCTTTATTTCGGGTGATATTACCTTGTTCATCAGCCTTATTTTTATAAACCCATTTAGTACCAATAACTGATTAATTAGTTGGTCTTGGAACAAGTTCCCAGACATCATTGCGCTCGAACTGATTTAGTTCTTTCTGCATGGCAATGATCCAGTAATCATCGGTAGCAGCCTCTTTTGGATTTTTAGGTTTGATATTTGAAAGAAACGCGACATGAAACATTTGATGGAGTTGACTCCTTGTTCTGACTTGTGATGTTACTTCCTCGATTATATTTTAAGCTGGATGGTCTCTTAATATTCTTGGTGGAGATCGTAACTCACATATTTAAGGAATATTTTCAACAACTATTTCAGAGTCAGAATCAATATTTGTGATGATTGGATTATTGGTGACTATAGTTTCGTCATCATCTAATGTATTATGAGGGCTCTGATACCAAATGAAGATTGCGTACATGCTAATACAGTCCATGAATCGTGTAATATGGTGTTTAACACACATATGTATAAAGATATTTCCAACAGCTATGAAAGAAAATATAAGATGATATAAATATCAGCTGATCATAGATATGTACTGTAAATGAAGTAAAAACTCCAGGGATTTTTATACTGGTTCGGAGCACCATCCTACGACTAGTCCCAGACTTCTATCTTGATTTTCATTAACAACCACCTCAGTTCACCTGGAGGAACATGTTTACAACACCCGAGCAGACGAACGGGATTTCACGCCTCTAACAACATCGAGGACTTCAACATGTGCCTCTTACAACACCGAGGACTTCAACTAAGATGAATACAATTATTGTTGACAGTATGTGTTCTTGATAACACGAATTTGTCACTTGTAGTACAACCTTCCTATAATCTTATCCTCAAATAGAATATTTGTATATATGAAGATTTGGAAGTGGATATCGTATTGAATCAAAAGAATATTAAATAGATTCTAGGATTCAAACGATATATTATTGAATATGAGCAATTGAGCGCTAGAGAATATAGAAATGAGATCAAGAAATAGAGATAGTAATCAAGCCAAATTAGTTATTGAATGGAAAGATGATCTCATGTTGTTTACATAGAGAATAAATAGTTGTAACCCTTTGTGAAGAGTAACGAACAATAGCCATGATTATTGGTGAAGAGAAGGAGATGCAACCCTTGATTGAAAGGAAGTGTCTTTTCGAAGTGTTGTTTTCTGAAAGAAAATGGTCAACAGGTCAAAAAAGAACCGGTAGACAGGAATTTGAATATATATATACACATTATATTCACACGTACACGTTTATTGTGCACTCTGGGTAGAAACGGTCGACATGTCAAAATATGGCAATCGACCGGTTTTACCCAGGTTGCACATCAATGTCTACATATATACATATATATATATATATTCATATATATATATATATATATATCGATAATTTCGATGTGTGAGATTATTTGAGGATAGATTTTAACATAAACAACACTATTAAAACACCAAATAACCAACCTCTAATCTAGAATACCATATGTAGCTCTTTGTACCTTTTCAAACCAATAAATATCTTCATTTTGTCGATCACGACTTATTTCTTTGTCAGAAATCAAAATACCATAAACTCTTGACTCAACACAAATCATACATAAACTGGACGAACCCCCAACTAGATTAGTCACAACAAAAGGTCTATCACAAATCTTGGGTTCCAAATCCAAGCGGCACACAAGCTCATTTCAAATGAAAGAATGTGATGCTCTAGTATCAAATAACACATGAACTGAAACATCTCTAACAGAAAGAATACTTTCTCCTCCGCTGTAGGAACCCTTGAAGACGGTGTCACAACTTCCAAAGCATATGCCTTCACAGCCTGCTTTCCCTTAGCTAGTTCTGGACAATTCTTCTTGTAATGCCCAGGCTTTCCACACTTAAAGCACTTCTTTTAGCTTTTGGATTCTTGCAGTCCTTGGAATAATGGACCTTCTACCATCAGTTAAAACAAGTCACTTCGCCCTTCTTCTTTTTATGACCATCTTTTCCTTTCTGTTGTTGTTGCTTCCTCTTTTTGTTATTACCACCCTACTGTGGTTTCAGTTCTTCCTTAGCTGCAACAATAGGTTCTTCCTTCGGAAACAAACTTTCATGCCTTAAATATTTCTCGACAATCTTCTCATAAGAGTCATGCAGATGATCCATTAGCTGTTCCCAAGGTATTTATCCAAGCCTATGACAAACTTCTCATTCTTTTGATGAGGATTCTCAACATATAAGCATACTTTGACAAGGCTTCAAAATCAGAAACATACTCAAGCACCGGCCGACCATTCTTCTTGAAACTCGACAAACCTGTTAAATAGAATAGACTTCTAAATGGTAGAAATAAACTTCATCTCAAATTTGACTTGGAACTGCTCCCACGAAATCTCATCTTCTGAGGTCTCTAAAGTGACAAAGTTCCACCAATCCATACCTCTGCCATGTAGGTGTCTCGATGCAAGCTTCCTCTTAGTTGCATCATCAATCCCCAAGTCTTCAAAGATCTGAATGCAAGTATCTTGCCACACTTGGACCTCCTCAATCGGCTCTGTTTCCTTAAACTTCTTCCTTCCTAGAGTGGTGAAGTCTTTGCATATCTTTGCGAAGTCCACGACCCTAGAAACCTGCACTTGAACTCCTACATCTACCATGGTTATCTCCTGAGCGGGTACCCTCCTCATGATAGCTGCCATCATAGCCTCGAACATAGTTGGGTAGTATGGTATACGGCCATTTCCCCCTCCAGGAACAGTCTCCTCCCTAGTAGCGTGTCTCGACATTCGACGACTCATTCTAAATCTGCAGTATAGAATGATTATTCCATTTACAAGAAAAACTGCAAATGGAGTTCAAACGCTACTATACTATACACTGTTATATAGTATACATCCATTATAAATCTATAAATACACCTTTCATATGTAATTACATCCTTGAACTTTGGCTTAAATCGATAAACAGAGTTCAGATACCAAATGTGACAACCGCCCATAACTCATGCACTAAACACGAGAAATAATGCGCTAATAGGTATGCCAAGAATCTGTGGACAATCATTAAGCTAAGATAAGACAAGCAAAACCTGGCGTATAACTCATAGCACAAGGATAAAATATAATATAACATTTACAATAGGCAATTATAGTGAAGCAGAATTTAGCAGAATCTTAAACTCTTTTATATCACCACGAAATATCCATACCACCGGTGATTACACTATAAGAGTCTGTACAATAAGCCTCACTACAAGCACTTAGAGAAAACATCAAACAACGTAAACAACAAATAATAGATAGTAGCAAATAATACGCCAGCCTCCTGCTCGTCATCACGCAGCAACATCGTATTCGTTAATATCTATCACCTGCTACTTAGTCTACCCATCCACAACCAGATGAACAACCCAAGGTAATAAGAGGAAACATAACACCTTGAGTCAGACAATAGCCTTGATGAGAGATAAAATAACTATCTAGCATCATCAATAAAGTATATGAGAATAGGCAGATTAACGAATCAATCTACAATCACCAATTGAGAAAAAACCCAAACTCGTATTCCCACATCCGACAGTGATAGCCTTTACAACAAACAATTCAAAATAATAGAACATTCATGGAAATCAGTTATCAAGCATAGACCATCCTAATCGATATCGACATCTCCCAAGCACAAGCCCCGAAGGCCTAAACCAACATCAGAAAAGCACCCAAGAGATATCTCCTTCGACGTCGAATGATCTGCACAAGACGATACAGGCAAACAATCATCATCCATGACTCTGGCTATCACCACCAATCCTTCTTTGAAGCCATCGCTAATCGTTTGACCAACCAAACACCTTATCATCCGTCAAGGGCTACTGGTGAACCCCGGTCCTAGCAAAACTCCATACGACTTTCATCGATACATATCTAGGCCTTTCATCGATACCCAGGGTACTCAACTAATCATCTAGTATTTTAGGAGTTCCCATTATACCCCTCTTTGAGTCCGCTAGAGCCTACAATAATGATAATTCCTAGGCCTTCGATATCTCTAGCCATCCAACCTGATGATTATTCATGAGATGAAGCCACTTCTCAAGCACCATTATCCACGAACTCACCATCTTGAGTCGTCTTCACATTTGTTGCATTACGACAATCAACGCGCACACCATAACACTTCGAACATTTGAAACACCTCATAATTTTAAATGACATTATTAACAATAAACTAAAGGATACTTAGTTAAATATTGAAAACTAAGTAAAATTGTCTATACCATTGCGTTCATCTCGGAATTCTGCTAAAGATAGACTCCAAATTTGCGTAAAACATACATCGTATGAGGAAGATATAAAGGCTAGAAGTTTGTATACATATAAGAAGAATATATATGAATAAAACAACTCAGAAAATTCAAATCAGTTTGGAATACAAAGCTGGAACCTAGGGCGGCAATAGGCGGGAAATCGACCCATTAAGGGTTGACCTATGCCTAGTCTGGGTCGACCCATGGGTCGACCCAAGGTCAGGTGGGTCGACCAGTGCATCAACCCAGGTGGGGTTGGGTCGACCTATTCGTGATCTGGCGTGATGCATTTTTCTGAATTTGGACTAGTTTGTTGAGGATAAGCTATATAAAGGACAACATTTCTATTGTTTTCCTACACCTAAAACAATGGAGACAATGAGATGTTGCCCCAGCTTAGATTGAATCAGACTATCATCTTCAAACATCAACTTATGCACACACTAGAAACATTTCTTGTGCATCGATCCAATCTCTGTGAACTCATGTTACTTTTAGATATAAAATTTAACAGTAACCCTGACATGTTTATAAACCTGGATCTGAACCTATGCCTGTTAAAAAACTGATTCATACCTGAATAGTTCTGTATAACTACATATATATTCTTTTGTGCACCTGTTCTACTATTTAGTTCTTATATGCCTAATTCTGTTATCATATGCATGTTTCCATTATTATATGCCTATTTCTATTCTTCTACGTCCCTCAATTCCTTTTTATTTTATAGCGTAGGATACCTTCAAATCTAAGTCAATATCACTGAAACATGCGTACGAATGAAAATCTGGATAAATTGGGAATGATTGGGAATGGTAATTTAGGGGAATATCTTGTACTATGAATCATGAATGGAATTTAAGGCATAACTGTGAAATATGACTAAGATTTGGGGGAATATTTTGTACTGTGAATTATGATTGGAGGTTTAGAGGCATATAAATCTAAAGGCTTAATCTAAAGATTAAGCGGAATATGTTAATGAAATTGTAAGTAACCTATGAAACCTGTTTAATCAGTTATGGTTATGTAAACCTTTTTAATTTGTTGGGGTTAAGTAAATCTGCTGGGGTTATGTAAAACTGTTTAATCTATTGGTTTTAAATAAACCTGTTAACTTTTGAAACTTAACCTGTTAATCTGAGGGGGTTAGGAGAACCTGTTAATCTGTAGGCTTAACCTATTAATAATCCTAGTTAATTAGGAGGAAACAAGTTTAGGTGTCTGACTTAAACGGGAAACCCACACTAGGTAGGGGTCAGGGCATGCATACTGAACCGATTATAAGAGGTTCATCTGAAAGAGGGTATATACGGGCACATTCCAATAGAGTCATGTGCATGCATGAGTCTAGTCTGTAGGGGAAAAAATAAGCCGTTGTGGCACCAGTAAATAGATCTGTGCCCTTTTGTAGGTCTCCACTTTAGGAAGTAATACACCCTACTGTGGGGCCGACACCCGTTATTTCTGTTGAGGGTAGTAATTAGGGTACATCTAGTCCTGTCTGTATCTACTGAGGTACCTGTTATTTCTGTTTGGGAGTAACACCCGTTATTTCTGTTGAGGTGCTTGTTATTTCCGTTTGGGTAAAACCCGTTATGAAAGTACACCTAATCCTACCATTATATTTATGTAGGGATCATTCTGTTTCTGTTAAGTAACTAGGGGATACCTAATCCTGTCATATATCTGTTATACTAGTGTTGATGCAGAAAAAATAACTGAGAAGCATAGCTCGGTCCATGTTATCCTGTTTTATTATGCTTATCCTGTACAGTTTGTTTATAGCTGATACATGATACTGTTATCTCTCATCCATTTTATATGCCTATCATGATGCGTATACTTCTTTATATACTAAAATTCACCGGATTCTCCAGACTTTATGTCTAACCTGTTTTGCTTCCTTTTCTCTCTATTCCTTCTCCCCCAGGTTCTCAGGGTGGGAATGCTCAGGCTTGATTAGGACTCACTCTTTGTTTCTGCTTGGATTTGGATCTGCTTTGATGTATCTCTTTTACTACTTGTCTACTTTATTATGGCGATTATTGAGGATTATAATTTTACATTTCTGTACTCTGATGGTTTTTAGCGCAAGACAGATATTTTTTTTCATGTACTTGGCTTCAGTACTTTAGCTTGATGTTGTAACTAGTTTTGAGACTACGATGTTTTCTGCTAAATAATGAAGTTTTAAATTTCCGCTGCTATTTTATATCTATCTAGTGATATTCTGTTTATTTTTACCAATAACGCTCCACAGGACTTAGTGTATTCTGATAAAGAGTGACATTAACAGACATGGTGTGGCGGCCCGCCCGGACCAGCCGACATTTCCCTGTAGATGCACTATGCTAATGCCCGACTAGCACGGGACGGTCGTCAAAAGAAAGGGATTTGAAACTATGAATCACCAAGAACCTGTAGTATTTCTCATAGGGCGTGGAACAAAACATAATAACAACATAATTTGATATAAAACAGGCAAGACAGTGCATAAGCTGAAAACTAAACCATCATAGCAGCGGAATCCAAAGTACAGCTTATGATCCAAACCATCATTATTACAACTTCAAAATACTGTCTCTAAAGCAAAATAGACAAGGTACACTACTAATGCCCAAAGTAGTGACCAACAATAACACAGGGAGAATATATGTAAATAGTACGTGGAAGCCTCCTGTCTGCCTCCGGACAACTACTCGTGCATACCACCTAACCTGTCTCTAGTCTGCTCGTTTAGGAGCACCCAGAGTAATAAGAAGAGACATAAAACTCTGGGTCAGACAAAAGTCTAGTATGAGCAATAGCAGAAAAACAAAACAATAACAAGTATAAATAATCATACCTGAACCTGGACCTGCAACCAAAGTGTTAGCACAACAAGATGTACGGTACTCTAAGGTAACACTAACATAAAGTGTAAAATGGGTGTGTGCATGTCATGGTGATAGAAAACATCAAACATAGCAATCAACCTCACATCTCTCACTAAGTGCGTAAAGTATACGATATCCACCACTTTGATCACCAAATCCTTTGCTATGACCACTTTGCCCTTGTGTGACGACCCCAAACCCCGATGAGACGGTGCAAGGGTAACCTTTGGAATATAACACATAAACAAATAACAACAGAACAGAAATAAATAAATACACCAGATAATGTACAATAGAATACACGGGATAAATAAAATCACCAGAGTTACACAGTATATAGGATCATACTTAGTACAAAATACAGTTCAGCTATACATAAATTGTCTACAGCAGAAAAGAAAACATAATATGTACAACAGGAGCTGAACAACATAAAAAGAGATAAATGATTGAATCCATCTTCAGCTCCAGCTATCCAGAAAGAGCCTGCTAAAACCTGAATACAAGTCTGCTCGTGAAGAAAAAGGGGCAGCCGAGTTTGCAAGTGAAACAAACTACGAGTCAGTCATGGGACTGGTATGAGAAATCTACTTAACACATTTTCAAATATGACTAATCACAGGACCACGCCACTTTCGCGGAATGGGTTTACTCCATTGGATTGCCAGTGCTTTAAAACAAATAAATCTTTTAAACATCGCAACGCTTTTTATAAAAATGAAGCCATTATAAGACTCAGTTCCCATCACACAATGCAACACAAACCGGAGGATATAGTTTTACCTTATAATGGCCAAAATATGCTTGATACGAGCAAAACAAATCATTAAAAATGTAAATTTTATCGTTTAATTCTTAATCAGACTCCAACCATAAACTAGTAAGACAACGACTCCCTAAGTATTAACCCCGAAGGCCGAAACCAACATTAGACCAATACCCAGGAAACCATCCGTTCTAGCTCGTTTCCAGTTAGTTACTAATTTTAGATACAATCATAAATATCAATCATAAACGGCATGGGTACCATATATCATGTCGCTATATATATATATATACAATCAAAACTGCACGATGTCGAATTTGGAAATTGGATTTCCGTCATGAACCGAGGCCAGGGATCGTCCTCACTGCTTCAAGACAATCTAGCCTACCATGTCTCAGGACCCAGACTCAGGTGGGCCCTTGGATCGTCAGGGCCGGTCCACCGGTGTGAATTAAAATGCCTGAACACTGCGTTTACCCACCCTTTTGGGCGTAAATGAGCCAACGAATGACTCTATCGGCTTCACATAGTCACCGATATATCTGAGGCTCCTCGCAACAACAACAACCACACAGGTGAAGATAATATAAATGTCAGCCAGTTTAAGCACTGACACCACCTCTAACTAGAAAGAAACGCATGTCCTCCCTGAAGTCCTCTCCCGTTTCTGGTCTATACCAGGGTGTGAGGCTCGCGAATTTACGTTGTACACAAAGCTATGCCACACAGGCAGTGCTTTGATCATCCACCACAAAGCTCTGCTTTTCAGCAAAAGCTTTGATCATTGCATCTCAGCATGCCACATAGGCAATTCATGCCATGCAACTGACGTCTATCAATCACACAGAATGAAATCCAATGTCAGACACACAGTCCATTTACAAGTCCGTTCTGGGTCTGAACGAAACCGGAGGATCTTTATTCCTCGCACATCCGTACAATCAACATGTACGTCCGGACGGCTACTACTACAACCCCTTCTAGGTAGCTACTCCTATCATGAGCATCAGTAGCACCCCTCCATTCGACGTGAAGATCATCGGTCTTGCATCGTCTTCGTATCTTCGACTTTCACTCATCGATCAATTATTTGAAATGAGAATTAACTCAGCCTTTTCAAATAATTCACGTATATTTAGAATTTTAAATCAATTCATTTCAATGGTTAAGTTATTCGACATCACCAATTTTGTTCTTTAACGTAGTTTTCACGCCAAACACATCCAACCATCAAATATCCCATAAACCGAGCAAATTCAGTTTATTTCCTTTCCATATCGTTTATAATATTTTATCACGATTTATCGCTATTTTATTTATTTAAAAATAGCCAATTTATTCAAAACAACGCTTCAGGCCATAACGCGGCTGTGGCGCTGTTTTTCTCCATATTTGATTTACACATATCTGAAAATCTAACCGTTGAATCTTCACAAAATTTATATCATTAGAAAGATCTTTTCAAAACGAATCCAATGGTTTTAGTTTTGGGAAAATCCGACGACCGGATCTCCTGCACTAATCGTTTGAAGTTACGATTTCGAAATACGAACTGCAGCGTCGTTATTCGATTTAATTTAATTACATATATATATATAAATAATCAATTCTGGCAGACTCTATATCTTTTTCTTCTCGTAATGAATCTCTTTCAACGATACCTCCTTCTTATTTGAATGGATCTCGCCCATACTCGTACCAATCTCGGAAAAAGAGGAGCTTTATCCCTTGTCCTGATTTGGTGTCCATTCGTTTTAAGAAGCGTTGTTTTCGTTGTGGTGATGGCAATCATATTGCAAGGAATTGTATGAAGCAGAATATTGATGGCATATCGTTTCACCGGAATAATTTTTTTTCAGATTCGGCAGGCGATTTATGGCAAAATCCGGAAAAAATTCAAGAATCCCAATTACTGAGTTCGGGTATGGTTCTTTTAAAGAGTTTTATTTGTATCGAGGATCAAGTTCAAATTGTCAAGAAGGTTCAAGAACTTGGTATTGGAGATGGAGGATTCTATAGACCGTGCTTTGACAATGGTGCAATGTTAAATCTATTCATGATGTGTCTGGGAAAGAATTGGAATCCACAATCGAAAACCTATGAGGACAGGAGATTATATGACGGATCTTTTCCTCCAAAAATTCCAGACGATTTCAAATAGCTGGTGAGTGATTCAATAAATGTTGCACATAGAAAATTAGCGGAAAAAGGACGGAAACCTGATGAACTTCCTCACATGACTCCGGATGTTTGTATAATAAATTACTACAATTGTGATGGTAAATTAGGATTACATCAGGATAAGGATGAGAGCAAGGAAAGTTTGGCACTTGGCCTACCTGTAGTATCAATTTCGTTAGGTGATGCAGCAGAGTTCGTGTATAGAGATGAAGATTGCATCATCAGGAAAATTATCCTTGAATCAGGTGATGTTCTGTTGTTTGGTGGTAATTCGAGAGGATTATTTCATGGTATTTCAAGTATTCTTCAGAATTCGGCTCCGGTTGAAATCAGAAACAGAACAAATATGAATGGGGGTAGATTAAATTTGACTTTCAGACAGTGTGATACCTTTCAGATTTCTCCAATTAATACAGTAAATCATTCACAACTTTTTCATTCAGTTTTTCATCCTTCTTTTGCGGACATGGTGCGAAAACATGTGAATGGTATGCCTAATTGGTATTCGGTGAAGGCTAATACAGCTCGAAATGTGGGTTCTAATGTATGTTATCGCTGCGGAGATTCGACTCATTTAGCAAAGGAATGTAGGAATGGACTGAGATGTTTTAACTGTGGAAGAATCGGGCATCGGAAGTACAATTGTCCAACTAAGTTCTCTGGTAAATCAGTGAGGGATCTGATGCAATTTAACTGTTTGAGGATATGTCTGAATATAATAGAACTCTTGGATTTATATGCTCCGGACTTTCAGGGTAGTTTGAAAGGTGGTGACTACTTGCTATTGATGTTGGGTTGGAATCTAGAAGGAATGGTTGATGAAATTCTGTGGTGATAGAAGACTGATCATGTGAATGTTTATCCTCCGTTGCCAAAGTCGTTGAACAGAAAAGAACATGCCTTTTTGTTCAGCCTGAACTTAGTTAAGCTACGTAGATTGTTTGCTGATCATTATGTTGGCAACAGTATGAAGGCATTCAGGCTGCTAGACATGATCCTCGAGCATTACGATGCTTTAAATACAGCTATTATGGGAGAATACAATGCTGGGGTGTCTCACACTGCAACTGAAAATGTGGGGGAGTTTAACACTGATACTCAGGTAAATGGTGATTGGGTGTATAAAAATAAGGTAGTGGGGAGTACGGTGAAAGAAGGATCTCGTTTTGAAAGTGAAATGATGATTGGGGTTGGTCAATACTGGGACTCATTATTTGATCCAATAATGATGGATCCGGCTGTTCTGAAATGCATGGGACATAGTAATGATTTACTGAAAGTTGATGAGCGTATGGGGGATTCTATGTCGTGGGATCCGGATGTTTTGATCTGCATGAAAAGTGTAAACGCTACACTGTTTGTTGATGAGTGTAAGGTTGATAACTTTGATAAGAATGCGAAAGATGTGATAGAAGGGGAAGACTCTGTTATGGGGGATGATGGTCAAGAGGGAGTTTCGGAGAGGAACTTTATCAGTGTTAATGAGGTAACTGAGGGGACTGTTTGGGAGGTGGCAAATGATGTAGAACTGTTGAATAGTTTTGAAGTTTTATCAGATGATAATGAGGGGCTGATATTGAGGAGTGAGGCTACTAATGGTGCTGAAGTGTTGGATGGACTGAGACATGTCTATTTGCCGAGGAAGGGATTTAAGGTAAAGAAGTTTAAATACAATGTAAGGCATCATAGAAAGCACACGAGCAACTTTTGTCAGTCAAGGAACAAGGTGGTAAATTGTTGCAATGTTAAAGAAGCTGTCATGGGACATGAGCGTGTGGTTAGGGGAAAGTCGAGTATAGTTGGGGATCGAATGGTTGTTGCAGAATGTTGTTCATTATACCTCGATCCTAGGTTTATGTTATCTTCAAATTATGGATCATCCTCGAACAGTTACTCGTTTAATCTTGAATCAGTAAATGGGTCTATCATGGTGATAATTGGCGAAGGGGATTTGAAGATTTGCTCATTAACAGTGTGGCCGAGCTTCAGTGTATCCAGACGTGATGTCAGTTCACAATTATGCGCAAGTCACTCCAGTTTTTTATCCAGCTCTTATGATGAGAAAAGTAGTATTTCAAGCTGTTTGAATGATGTTATATTGAAGGCCAGTGGTGTTTTGCATCATGGCGTCAGCCACTCTAGTTCTTCTTTCAGCTCTAATGGAGAGGCAAGTGATTTTTCAAGCTATCTGCATGATGAGGTATTAGAGATCAGTGATGTTATATGCCAGAGCAGAGGTACTCCCTCCTCTTCGGCTAGAAGGGGAAGAAGAATAGTCCCTTGTTCTGGACTGGTTCGTCGAAGTGCTAGGATCAGAGCTAACTCTTCTCCTTTTAGAGGTAGGCCCCCGGGTTCAGATGCTACTAGCAGTAGCAGTCTGACCCTGGGCTCAGGTATGTCTCCGTCTCTTGGTAGTGATTATACTCCTTTTGCTTTGGGTAGTCTTACTACTAGTCAGTTATTTCAGTTAGCCAATGACACGGCTTTTATCTTTTCTGATATTGAGGTTGATGCAGAGTATATTAGGAGTAGGGAATTAGAGCGAGTTTCTTCTTTGAGGAGATGAGGATAGTTAGTTGGAATGTAAGGGGATTAAATAAACCTAAAAAATGTAATAAAGTTAGAACTTTTTTTAGAGACAATCACATTGATATCATTTTGTTACAAGAGACAAAAATTGAGTGTCCTGATTTTAATTTTTACATGAGGTTAGGAGGGTCTATTTTCCGTAATTGGGTTTGTCTACCGGCAATTGGTACTGCCGGTGGACTAATGATTGGGTGGAAAGAGAGCCAATTTAAACTTGAGCAGGAGTTTATAAAGATTCATTCTTTACATGTTATTTTAACTTCTTGTTCTGATAATTCAGTTCTATGCATTTCTAATGTGTATGGTCCACATACTACGATAGAAAGGAGAATTTTGTGGGATGAAGTTTCAAATTTTGGAGATCATGTTCCTAGTCTTTGGATTGTAGGAGGGGATTTCAATGTTACTAGGTTTCTAGGGGAGAGATCACCCCGTGAAGGGGATTTCTCCGCTATGGAGGATTTTAATGACTTTATTGTAAATAATAATTTGATTGAGATTACTATGGAAAATAGATCGTTCACTTGGTCGAATGTTCGGGATTACCCTTCTTTTGCTTTATTAGATAGATTTTTTTATTAGTTCTGGGGTAGAGGATAAATTTTCTAATTGTAAAGTTAAGGGATTACCTTTTTTACATTCCGATCATTGCCCTATCATTCTTACGTGTGAAATGAATATTTCTATTAGTAGCAGTTTTAAATTCGAGAAAATGTGGTTACTTGATCCTAGTTTTATCAACTTGGTTTCTATTAAATGGAAATCCTTGTTTTATTTTAATTCTATCTATAATGGTAATATGGCGAAGATTTTTGTTGCTAAGTTAGGTAAATTAAGATTTTTTCTTAAGCGTTGGAATAAATATGTATTTGGTAGTGTAAGAGTAAAGAAGGATAGGATTATGTGTGGGTTGTTAGATTTAGAAAAGATTAGCGAGGCTAGAATTCTTAATCCTACTGAGAAAGTTAAATATTGTAGCCTAAGAGAAGATCTCAATCAGATATTAGAAAAAGAAGAGGTTATGTGGAGGCAAAGGTCTCGTATTCAATGGATTAAAGAAGGTGATAACAACACAAAATTTTTCCACAGTATGGAAAATAAAAGGAGACGGGATAATTTAATTCACTATATTTTTATTGATGATGTAGAATTAACCCTCAAAAAGGATTTAAATGAAGCTTTCACTAAGTATTATAAACAGATATTTGGTTCTAAGATTATGAGAAGAACCAATGTAAGATGGAATGATTTATATCCTTGTGAAACCAGGATTAACCTAGAGAGTTTAGATGCACCCTTTTCTGAACAGGAGATTTGGAAGGCGATTAGGGACATGCCTAGTGACAAAGCTCCTGGGCCTGATGGTTTTTCAGTCAACTTCTATAAGCAATTCTGGGAAGTCTTAAAGTTTGACATTATCGATTTATTTAATGAATTTTATAATGGGGAACTTCGTTTAGGTAATTTTAATATGGCGAATGTTATTCTCATACATAAAAATGTGGGGGCTAATTCTCCTAAAGATTTTAGACCTATCTCTCTTATTAATGTTTCTGTTAAGATAATATCTAAGGTTTTAGCAAATAGGTTAAGCAGTAAGATGAATGACCTAATTGACAATTCCCAAACCGCATTTATTAAAGGTAGAAATATAGTGGATGGTGTGGCAGCGGTACAGGAATACATAAATGTGTGTTGTAAGAATAATTTTTCATGTGCCATTTTAAAGATAGACTTTGAGAAGGCATTTGATTCCATAGATTGGGATTTTATTTGTGAATTATGTCTGGCTAGGGGTTTTAGTGTTAGATGGACCAACTGGATCTTGTCATTGCTCAAGTCGGGTTGTTCTAATATTGTTGTAAATGGGGTAGTGGGTAAGAAGATACAATCTAAAAGGGGGCTTAGACAAGGAGATCCCTTATCGCCTTTTCTGTTTAATTTGGCGGTTGATGTATTCTCTAGAATAATTAAGAGAGCAGATAGATTAGGTGTCCTTGGTAGAGTAGGAAATGGGGTTTTAATAATGAATTAACGATACTTCAATTTGCAGATGATACTCTATTATTTTCTTCTCACTTGCCTGAAAATATTATTGCTCTCAAGTTTATACTTTATTGTTTTGAAATGTTATCTGGTCTTAGAATTAACTTTGATAAAAGTGCAGTAATGGTTCTTAATGATTTCAACAACGTGGAGTCTTTAGTAGCCAGTACTCTGAATTGTTCGACTATGAAATTTCCTTTTGATTATCTAGGATTTAAGATAAGGCCTTCGAAGCTTAAGAAGGAAGATTGGATAGTCATCATTGATAAGATTAGCAATAGATTATCGAATTGGAATAATAGATTCCTGTCTAGAGCAGGTAGATTAGTTTTAGTTAATTCAGTCCTATCGGCCATTCCTTCTTACTGGATGGCTGTTCATCAATTTCCGAAATGGGTCATTGAGAGGATTGATAGGATTAGAAGGAATTTTCTTTGGAATGGTGATGCCAGTTGTACAGGTTATAAATGTCTAGTAAACTGGGATATGTGTTGTAAATCTAAGATAGAGGGGGGTCTGGGGATCATTAATCTATATAATTTTAATTCTGCCTTACTTGCTAAATGGTTATGGAAATATAGATGTCCAGAAGTGAAGGCTTCTTGGAAATCTATTGTTTCCAAATTTTATTATTCGCATGGACAATTTTTTATAGATAATAATGGTGGATGGGATAATAGAGTATCCCACTTTTGGAAATCTGTCTTGAACTGTTATGAATTTTTTAAATTAGGGTACAATGTGGTAGTACATTCAGGAAACCTAACTTATTTTTGGCACGATGCCTGGATTTCAATAGTGCCGCTTAAAATAGAATTCAATAAGCTGTATAACATTAGTAGTTTTAAGAATGCTCTAATCATGGATGTGTATAAAGCAGATTTAGATCCTCCATGGGAATTTACATTTGATAATATTCTGGAGGAAGATTTATTAAGACAATTGGCCTTACTTAAAGCTAAATTAGCATTGTACCATTTGGATGAAAATAATGACTTTATTAGCTGGGGTATAGATAGAAAGTTAGTATACACTGTCAATTCAATGTATAGTTTTATTAATTTTTCAGGTGTTTCATTATATCCCTTTAAATTTATATGGAAATCTAATTCTACACCTAAAGCAAAATTTTTAATGTGGTTGATCTTGCATAAGAAGCTTAATACGATTGAGATGTTAAAAAGGAAAAATGTTATTTTTGACCGAAAATGTTGCTTTTGTAATACTGTAGAGGAGGATGTAGATCATCTATTTTTCTCTTGTAATTTTACCTTTTACATTTTTAATATAATTATTAGGATTTTTACCTTCGACTGTTTTAATTCTTGTAATAGTTGTTTTGATTATTGGAATTATCATAGACTTCGATTAAATCCTAAACAGCAATACATTTTAGATACATTAGTAATTTTTATATGTTGGTTTATTTGGGTAGAGCGGAATCAAAGAATCTTTCAATCAATCTATGTTCCAAAGGATAAGTTAATAATTAGCATAGTAAAGTTTTGTTTGCTTTGGATGTCTAATTCGTGTTTTAAACCATTTGGCAAAGTGCAAATTGGGCATTTTCTTTTCAGGGTTAGATTAAATCTGAGCTTATTCATTCGTATTAATAGTTATTTTAGATGCTCTAGATATCGTTTGGCTTTTTGATTTCTTATACTTGGGGTGATAATTATTTTTTGATTATTAGCTTTTATGTTTTTTTACTATACACTTATATAAGAATATATGTCCATTTATATATTTATATATATGTATTATATACACATATATATAAATATATAAATAGTCATATATTCATATATAAGTGTAAGTTACTGATATTTTGTTTTTAGTTTATCAGGTTACAGGTTGTAGATGTGATGGGGGAGCGCTTGGAGTTGCTGTTCGGATTGTTCATCTTTGGCTAGCTTTGGATGTATTAGTGTATGAGGAGTAGTGTTGTTATTACCTGTATTGGGGTTTTGTACCATCATTTTTGCACGTAGTTTGTTATATGTAAGGGAATAGATATACTTCTTATCGGGTGGTGGCCTTGCCGGAATTCGATAATGAAGTATGATGGGTGGTGGCCTTGCCGGAACTCATCTATCTATTTCCCTTACATTACTGTGTGAGTTTTCTGTTAGTTTGGGGTCTGTATTTGGATATTGTATCACTTCATCTATTTTTCTTTATATATATATGTGTGCTCTCTTCCTATCGGAAGACCACACATCTTTTGCTCAAAAAAAAATATAATCAATTCTGGCACTGTTTTTCTTCAGATTTGAATTGAACATTCCAGACAACCCAACCGTTGGATCTTTACAAAGTTGGTGTCGTTGGAAAGATATTTCCAAAGCGAACCCAACGGTTGTGGTTTCGGGAAAATCCGATGGTCGGATTTCCTGCACTAATCTTTTGAAATCGCGGTTTCAAAACACGAACTGCAGCTTCGTTATTCGATTTATTTTAATTATATATATATATATATATAAATACAATCCTCTTCGATTTCAAAACCTTATCCATTTCATACATTTGATAAGAATGATGTTTTTATCCAACAAACATTTATTTCAACACTTCACTATTTTTAACAATTCGTGTATATAATAAACATGTAATTTTTATTGTAAAACGATTTATTTTAAAACATGACTATTTTATATAGTTCATATAGATGATAAAAATATGATTTTTATGATAAAACAATTTATTTAAAATACGAGTACCATTCAACACATGAATTTCTATTCAACGAATGAATTTCTATTCAACACATGAATGTTCTCTATAGTTCGTATATATAATAAAATTGTGATTTTTATTGTAAAACAATTTATTTCAAATCACAATTATTTTATATAGTCTATACATAAGGTGAAAATGTTATTTTTGGTGTTAAAACAATTTATTTAAAATATGAATATTTTATATAGCCTATATATAAAATAAAAATGTGATTTTTATCTTTCAAATAATTTATTCAACACATGAATTTCATTCAACGCATGAAAATAATTCTAACACATGAATATTATTGAAAATTTCGGCAGCATAACGGCAGGGTAGTTAAAACAGGCACCGTCCCTAGTACGGCTCCTCGCTCTACCTTAAAACCTCGCGGTTTTTGACAATGGGGATTTTCAATATCTAGTTCGCACGCAGGCGAATTTTCCCATATACTAATCCTATTGGGATTTCAATCACAACCAGTCATTTCAATTCAACAATTCATGATATTCACCAAATTTCACATCAACCAATAATCCAAACAATATCACAACCAATATATATCATCCATGGTCTGTGGACGAGGGGAGTATATATATATAATATTCGTATATAAATATATTTCCATTCACTTTAATATCATTTCAATTTATTCAACACATATATCACTTTTACAACGCATATATAACTTATACATCGAACATACAACTTATACAACGCTTATACATGAGGTGTACAGCGCTTATATAACTCATACATTGACTATATAATTTATACATCGTTGTTTTCCATATCGTTTATAAATTAGAAATCTCATATTGGGTTCTACTCCACCAAAAATAGCAGAAGGCTCAGAAAAATATGCGGTCTCTTCTAGAATGTAAAATACGTCCACACGAGTCCACTGTCTCTTGTTTCACTGAATTTCGTCCACATAGCAAAAAGATATGATTTTTTTTCGGTTCATCAACTTCGCAACGATTTATAGTGTTAAAACAGTTGAAATAATATAAGCCGTATGCCTTCACTGTTTATTCAAAACTAGGTTTGATCTTTCCACCAAAACGAAGATGTTGTAGCTCGATCAGACCCTTCCACGTGAAGCGCCTACCAGAGTCGCTCCTCCTCCCTAAATTCTGGCGAACTCGATGCAGTGGTAGTGGAGCAATCAGGGCGCGAGCGGCGAGTTTTTCGAGGTCCAGATATTCGCGAATATGGAGTGATACAATTCGAGGCCAGTATGGATTTAGAGATTGGAGAAATCTCTACAAAAAGCTCTGAAGAATCAACCAATTTCGTTGAGTATCTTGAGGGGAATCGGAGGGAGAAAGATTGAGCTCGTTTCCATCGTCGGTTGAAGAAGAACGGGATTTTCGGTGGTCAACGCAGAAGTGAGAGATGAAACGTGATTGGGCCATGATTTACATTTCATTTTTAATTTATTTTAAATCTGAAAATACCCCTCTTCACATACGAACTCCAATCCAAACCCAACGACTGTCGCCCTTAGCTAATTACACCCATTCTGAACACAATGGGATATGTTTCGAAGGCCCATTCAACTTTTTCAGTCAATTTCTCTTCAAATTAAATGTAAAACATTCAATATTCAATTTGAACGCACATTTCAATTTTCCAGGGCCACAAAATGATTCGAAAAATTCCAGTAAAATAAATCTGGCTATGTTTTGACGCTACGGTCCCAAAAAAACTAGTTTCGTCGAATTTTGAGACCGTTTGAAAAATGGCCATTTTCTGGTCGATCCAATTTAACAAAAATCGACCAAACACATTTTCCTTTGCCACGCTCACTACTAGCTTCAAAAATTATGAAATTTGAAACCTAATAATAATTCCACATCCTGGATCCAACAAGAGTGGTTTCGTCGAATTCTGAGGTCGTTTGCAAAATGTCTATTTTCAAGGGCTATATATATTCTATAGCGACCTTTCTAAAAGTTCATTTGGCCATAGCTTTTGACTCCCGCTATGAAACTTCGATTTTTCAGATTCGTTAGAAAGATATTCACTAACAGATTTAAATATTTTTGGTTTCACTAAAATCCGTTTTGTTTTGCACCCGGTACAGTCAGTCAAATTTTGAATTCAAATTTTGAAACTGTCGCGCCATTTCAGGCCTTGTTTATAATTCAAAGTAATTATATTTATTTTCAAACATCGATTCAAACTACTTTTCATCGTTATTATTTAAAATATTTATTTTAAATATTTTAGATCCACTAAAATAGCCAATTTAAAAAATTTTAACTGGCTCAGATTTTCCGGGTTGTTACAATCTCCCCCACTTAAAGCTTTTCGTCCCCGAAAAGGAACAAAGTCGAAAGTGGTTTGATTAACCAACTCTACTTTCCTTCTAGCTTCAATTCTCCAACTTTTCAGTTTCTAAGAATTTTCAAATTCTTCAAAAATTTGGCTAACACCCTAAATTTTCGAAAAAAATTCGCCATAACCTCCTTTGTACGGGGGACTTCGAGATATTTCAAATAGCCTCCCATGGCCCTCACCGGTCCAAAAGAAAAAGGAAAAGCCAAGCGGCTAGCCAGTCGCCTCATAAAATCATCAAATCCCAAGAAATACAATAAACATGTACCTATTTGTCGGGCAAACAATTTTATTCCTCTGCTTAGCTGTTTATCCATAACCTGTTCACATATATATAATGCACATGTATATATTTCTGTCAATTTCTAAACCGGTTCAATATTTCATCAATTGCATACATTTCTTCATTCGCTTATTGATTAAATTAACTATCATTCTAATAATTCAATTAATCAATTCCACAATCACATAATGCAAACATCAATCAATTTGTTTTTTACTTTTCAAAAATATACTAAATAATTCATATACTCCTTTAAAATCATTCAGACCATATAATTTAGAAGTTTACATGCATGAAAAGAAAACAACAGCAAAGTAGAAAATAGAATGGTATTGCAAAGATATGGTAAATGTACCTTGCACCAGAGTCAATCAGAGATATCCACCCTGCACTTAGGATAGGCTTTCTTAATGCTTTCCTCTGTTTCCCAAGTACAATCTCGCGGATCTCCACTCCATTGCACTTTGACTAAGTGAACCTTCTTGTTCCTCAGTTCTTTAGTTTCTTTGCCAACTATCTTTAGCGGCTCTCTTCTCACAGCCAATTCTGGAGTAATTTTTATATCCCGTTGCGCTGCTTCTTCCACGATCAAGTCTGGATCATGAACATGCTTTCGAAGTTGAGATACGTGAAACACATTATGTACTCCAGGCAACCAATCAGGTAATTGAACTCTATAAGCGAGAGTTCCAACCCGTTCAAGAATAGGAAATGGACCAATGAATTTGGGTGCCAATTTTCCCATTTTACCGAATCGGATGACTCCTCTCATCGGAGATACCTTCAAATATAAATAGTCGCCAACAGCAAATGATATATCTCTTCTTCTCTTATCTGCATAGCTTTTTTGTCGGCTTTGGGCGGCTAGTAATCGTTTCCTAACGAAATCGACTTTGTCTGCAGCATCGCGAATCATATCAGGCCCCAATACGAGTCTATTACCAAGTTCTTCCCAACAAGCAGGAGATCGGCATGGTCTACCATACAATGCTTCGAATGGTGACATTGTCAGTGTAACACCCCACACCCGCTACGGTCACTCACTAAGGGAATGCCATAGCATCGGTGGAGTATTTTAGGTGAATATAGAACAGAAAAATTACAACAAGACAGATTTAAGTAATACTTGAGAATTTAAAACATCATTTCATTGCAGCGGAAAGTAAAACATGTTTGGTTACATCACAAAACCATAAACAAGAGTCAAGTACATAATATCCATCCCGATAAAACAAAAGTACATAATCCCACTACATAACTAATAGCCATAATAGAAAAGATAAACTGAGCTTTACATCCACGGTCCAAGCTCCAAAAGATAGATAAAGCAATCCGGTCAAAGCCCACTAGTGCTAGGCCCACTCTGATAACCTGAGGGTTGGGAAAAAGATAAAAACAACGGGGTCAGACATAAGTCTGAGCGAGTCCTATAATCTTAACAATACAATTACTAAAGTAATTAGGGTATGATATAAACCCGGTACGGTACGACTGGGGATAAATGACTACACTAAGCAGTCAACTAGACTTAGAATTAACTAAGATAACGGTAACGACACATCTACCCACCCAAGGATAATTACTACACTGCACTACACCAGTCATTCCTAATTTAAAGGTTGATCCCACTAAGTATACTTAGTAATATATAATTAGTAGTTTCGTGTACCCCTAGCTGACTACATAGGTGTACCCACTACTCCCCAAGCGATCGGCTCCCTAACGTAGATACTCGTGCTGGCCCCACAGTGGGGTGTATCATCCCCCAAAGTGGCAACCTGATAATATCAACGGTGCACGGCTTATACCTACACGATGCAACAACGTCTTACCTACCAGCCTGGGTCCACACACGCATATGAAACCCGTTGGACTTGCGTTGCCACCGCTAACCCGTTTTGGCCTCTTATAGACAAACCCAATATGCGTGTCCTGTCCTCAACTTGGGTCGAGCCCACAAAGATACGTTTGGGATATTGGTTGAAATGGGCCCCCACAAGCTACCCACCTAAGCTTGTCCTTTCTAGTGAATCCCACTTAACCCTTTAACCATGTTCACTTACATGTTATAAATTTTGGTTAAGTCATTTAATCATATTTTAATTGCCACTCAAGGCACCCACTAGATTTCCACATGCCACCCAAAGCACTTACTTGATTCCCACATGCCAACCAAGGCACTTACTTAACCCTTTAATCATGTTTAATTACATGTTCCACTTTGGTTAAGTATTTTAATCGTATTTTTTATTGCCACCCAAGGCAACCACTAGATTTTTCCACATGCCACCCAAGGCACCCACTTAACCCCTCATGTCCCTCTACATGCTATAAGTGTTTCTTAATTAATTAATTAAGATCATGACCTCATAAAGACCTCTCACATTAGACCACCTTTTATGACCGCTGGATTTGTCGATTGGGTCCGGGCAGCCTTACGTCATAAAAGGGTCTAACCTCGTGTCTTTACTTTAATCACGTTTTTAGTTTGTGCCTAAGACCTCTCACATTGGGCTAACATTTGTAGTAGCTGGTTAAGCCGGTTGGGTCCGGGCAGTCTTATGCTACAAATGAGTCCAACCTCATGTCTTAGTCGATTAATTACACCTAATTAATCACCCCCATAATTTGTATTAATTATCCATGTTCATATTCAAGTTTTCAAGAATATGGGTAGACCTAACTCAATAGGTAAATTCCCAATTCCATAATATGGGTAGACCTAACTTAATAGGTAAATTCCCAATTATGTCCATCCACTTTATGGTATGTATAATCATACCAACTTCACATAATTTATCATAACATGTTTATATGATTAACCCCATCGTTCCCACGTAATTCGTTCTCATAACATGACATATAATTGGGAAGATTCATCATAAATATAATGGGTTCAACTTAGCATAACACTTGCATTAACGTGGATTTAAAAGGTGTCAACTTGCATCATACATTAAACCCAACTAGCATAAATCATTAACCCAAACTTGCATGAATCACATATGTCATAAAGAGGGTAACTTGCATTTTTATGTATGTCATACAAAGGGTTAAACTTGCATATGTATGTATGACATACAAAGGGGTAAACTTGCGTAACATGTCATATGTCACTTGCATATAAACAAACACCAAACTTGCATAACATGTCATAGGTGAACTTGCATATTAACAAACACCAAACTTGCATAACATGTCATAGGTGAACTTGCATATTAACAAACACCAAACTTGCATAACATGTCATAAGTGAACTTGCATATTAACAAACACCAAACTTGCATAGCATATTATATGTCAACTCACATATAATCAAACACTTAACTTGCATAACATGTCATAGGTGAACTTGCATATTAACAAACACCAAACTTGCAAAACATGTCATAGGTGAACTTGCATATTAACAAACACCAAACTTGCATAACATGTCATAGGTGAACTTGCATATTAACAAACACCAAACTTGCATAGCATATTATATGTCAACTTACATATAATCAAACACTTAACTTGCATAACATGTCATAGGTGAACTTGCATATTAACAAACACCAAACTTGCATAACATGTCATAGGTGAACTTGCATATTAACAAACACCAAACTTGCATAACATGTCATAGGTGAACTTGCATATTAACAAACACCAAACTTGCATAGCATATTATATGTCAACTTACATATAATCAAACACTTAACTTGCATAACTTAGCATATGCTAACTTGCATATAATCAAACATCTAACTTGCATACATGTCATATGCTAACTTGCATAAAATCAAACATCTAACTTGCATAACATAGCATATGCTAACTTGCATATAATCAAACATCTAACTTGCATAACATAGCATATGATAACATACATGCATTAATCCACATTCATAGCCATAACCTCATTATATCCTATCATAATCATTTCAATAATTGGTCATTAAGGCTATAGAAACTCACAACTTGTTGATTAGCCTTCTTATGAATATATTAAAAGATTGAGACGAAGCCACTAAGCTATCAACTCAAAAACTCCAAATAAGAATGCTCCAAATGAAAACCCTTGAGCCAAATCAATAATAAAGATCCTAGCTTTGATGAAGAAAAGCCTTGAATCAAACTTAGAAACACTTAAGCAAGCTTAGGAACTCTTATACTTCTTTAGAAACTCTCTCATATGATTAGAGATGGAGATTATGACAAGAGGATGAGGGTGGAGGCCATGAGAGAACACTTTGGCATAGTTTAGCTATGGGATTGAATAATGAGCATTTAGGTTTAGGTTAGGGGTCTTTTTATAGAAGACTAGGATAGTTTTAGCCATAGGATAAACCTTAGTTTAGATCCTAGCCATCAAAGCATGTCTTGAGGAAGAGGTCAAGTGCAGGAACCATCTAGGGCCTTTAGATTAAAGCTGAACAATGAGAACCATTCAAATGCAAAATCTGCATTTGAGCGAATAGGCCCACGGGTTGACAGCCAAACACCCTGGATTAACCCCTAGTCGACCCAGCGAGCTTGGGTCGACCTCAAAAATCGGCCGGTTCGGTTATTCCCCTCTCCCAATTCGCTGTTTTGAACATTTTTGCATATTTATTTATTTAATTTTCAGTTATATATATATATATATATATCAATATATATATATTTCTCTGAGCAACCCATTTCACTTAATTCTTTTCTAAAAATTAAGTATACTTTAATTTGTGAAATTTTATGTTATCAAATTGCGGGGTGTTACAGTCAGGCTCGCCTGGTAGCTGTTGTTGTATGAGAACTCAGCCAAATGCAAATGGTCTTCCCATGATCCGCCAAAATCAATAATACACGCCCGCAATAGATCTTCAAGAATACAATTCACCCTCTCAGTTTGGCCATCTGTTTGAGCATGATATGCGGTGCTCAAGTTCAGTTTCCCAATTCTGCTTGGAATGCTTCCCAGAATTTACTAGCAAAAATCGGGTAACGATCACTAACGATGCTCATGGGAACTCCGTGCAGTCCAACTATTTATTTGAAATAAATCTGCGCCAGACTTTGAGCACTTCTATTCGATTTGACAGGTATGTAATGAGCGGTCTTCATAAATCGATCTATGATCACCCAAATATTGTCATTTCCTTTTCTGGTTCTGGGGAAACCATCTATAAAGTCCATAGAAATCTGTTCCCACTTGCCACCTGGAATTTCCAACGGTTGTAATAATCCAGCAAGTTTCTGCTGATCGCTTTTGACTTGTTGACAAGTAGAACACCGACTTACATATAAGGAGATGTCTCGTTTCATAGATCTCCACTAGAAAGTGCGTTTGATATCATTATACATCTTGCTCACTCCTGGATGGATACTAAGCTTGGCTTTGTGACGTTCATCCAATACTTTGAAGTTCAGCAATGTTTGGCACACATATTCGGCCTTTCAACCTTAGGATTCCCTCGTCATCTATCTGAAAACTCAAGGTCTCGCCTTTCTGTATTCTTTCTTTGATTCTTTGAATGAAGTGATCATCCTTCTGAAGAGCATATATTTTATCTATCAACGATGTTGTAATGATAAAACTAGCGATTATTACATTCTTTCTACTTAGCGCATCAGCCACAACATTGGCTTTCCCTGGAGTATACAAAATCTCAAAATCGTACGCTGTAAGAAATTCTAGCCAACGCTAGATTCAAGTCTTTCTGGGTGAATAGATACTTCAATGACTGATGGTCTGTATACAGTTCGAATTTCTCACCCAAAAGATAGTGCCTCCAGATTTTCAAAGCAAATATGATGGCTAACAACTCAAGATCATGAGTAACGTAATTCTTCTGATGCGGTTTCAGCTGACGGCTAACATAAGCAATCACTTGACCTCTTTGCATTAACGCTGCGCCAAGGACTTCTCTAGAAGCGTCAGTCCAGACTTTCAAGTCCTCATTACCATCTATTATTGTTAACATTAGAGCAGTCGTCAGTTTTAATTTCAGCTCCTGGAAAGCTGCCTCACATTCGGGAGTCCGGTTAAATCTCGAATGTTTCTTAGTCAGTTTCATTAAGGAACTAGATGTCTTCGCGAAATCCTTAATGAATTTCCGATAATAACTGGCTAACTCAAGAAAACTTTTAACTTCTGTGGGCGTACGAGGCTGTTTCCAATTCTGAATAGCAGTGATTTTACTGGGATCCACAGAAATTCCTTGCTTTGACACGACATGGCCAAGAAATTTGACTTCTTCTTGCCAGAATATACATTTGGAAAACTTTGCCTTCAACACATTCTTCCTCAGAATTTCTAACACTTGTTCCAAATGCTTTTCATGCTCCTTTTCTGATTTAGAGAAGATCAATATATCATCTATGAAAACCAGAACAAATTTATTCAATACTCCTCTGAATACCCGGTTCATTAGATCGACAAAATAAGCTGGAGCGTTACATAAGCCGAATGGCATTACTAACCCTCGTAGAATAAATCTGAGCCTCTGAATGCTGTCAAAGGAACACACTCCTCGGCGATACGAAGCTGATGGAAACCTGTAGCTAGGTCCATTCGTGAAAATACTTGTGCGCCATTCAATCGATCCAACAAATCATCAATCCGCGGCAATGGATATTTGTTTTTCAATGTCTGCTTGTTCAATTCACGATAATCCACACACAGTCTGAGAGTACCATCTGACTTCGAGACAAATACCACTGCTGCTCCCCAATCAGAGAAACTAGGTCTGATCAGACCCTTCCATACTAGCTGTCGAGTTTGATTATTTAACTCATCTTTCTCATTCAAGGTCATTCTTCGAATAGCGTGAACTATTGGCCTTGCATTTGGAACTAAAGCGATCTTGAAATCAATTTCTCTCTGCGGAGGTAAGCTAACAACTTCTTCGAAAACATCCGCGTAGTTCTTGACAACTGGTTTATTTTCAATGTCGACCGGAATATTCTCCGAGACGACAGGAACAGGTTCTATTTGAGCAGGAGATACCTCTGAGGCTGCCCATAAGTCTTTTCTATTAGAATTCGGTCCTTCGCATGGAATGGTTATATATTCCCCGTACTTTGTTTTTGCCCTAACAACCCTCTCGGCACATTTAACTTTGGTTTCATATTGGGTTAACCAGTCCAATCCCAGAATGAGATCGAATTTGGTAAAATTCATAACGATCACGATAGTGGGAAACCGATAACGAGTAAAAGAAACAGGAACTCCACAAACCCAACTAAGATCGAGGGAACCTCCGACCGGATTATGAACCGTCATGGGTTCTTTGAGCTTCTTCAAATTCAATTCCAGTTTCTTAACTGCATTCTTTGCAACAAAGCTTCGTGACGCGCCTATATCAAATAATACCTTTACCGGTAAGCGTGCCTTCTAAAACATCTGGCCTTTCCTGACTAGCTGAGGGCTCTGAGGTTTCCGCTACTTTATTTACCTGAACCACTTCAGATTTTTGTGATAGCTGACAATTTTTTGAAATGTGACCAACTTGGTGGCACTTATGGCATCTCGGACCCTCTCGAGCCTTCTTACTGGACTTAGACCCATCCTTCTTTCGACTTCTCAAAGATTCACAGTTCCTCATCGAATGCCCTTGCTTATTACACTTTAAACATACGATTGCTTTAACCTTTTTCTGATCGACTCTAGGCTTCTTTCTGAACTCAGACTTCGTACTGGACTCAAGCTGTGCACTTGTTTCTGGGCTATTAGTTTCAAAATTTCTTTTGCTGCTAGAACTAACTTCCTCTTCGTCTCGCAACATACCTTTCCTATCGAGATCCTCATAATGGTAGGCCATGTATATCATTTCAGAAAAATGAAGCTTCACATGCCCCATTACTTTATTCTGGTATTTTCTTTGAAGACCATTAATAAACCTCAGATTCTTCATCTTTGGCTTTTGAATTATATGAGGGGAAAAATGAGAAAGTTCATTGAATCTCTTATGATATTCTGGGATATCCATATCTCCTTTTATCAAATAATAGAATTCATCACATAACCTCTCAGTTGCTTCTGGAGGAGTAAATTTTTCACTGAAAAGCTCTTTGAATCTATCCTAGGTGATATCACCTTCTGGATTATCTTTAACAATTGAATCCCACCAGAACAAAGCTTCGTCTTTGAGTGCCCAGGATGCTAGTAATCTTTTCTAGTCATCCCTCATCTTTAAACCTCTAAAGATTTTCTCAGCAGAACGAATCCAAGCTTGTGTTTTAGCAATAGATTCTTCGCCCAAGAATAGTGCTCCACCCAGATTTCTGTATTTATAAATAGAGCTTCTATATCTGGGTCTGCATTCCTTCTGTTTCTGGCACTCATTTTCTAGTACTTCTGCAAATAGCAGACCAAGTGTCAGGTCAGCAGGAAAGATATTATAAAGCATAGAGACATATACTTGAATGTAAATGTGTCTATCAAGGTGTATTTCATTCTGTTAGACTCATACTAAGATATTACTGATCCTATCTGTAATGAGTTACTCGTCCTAGAACACTACTGGTTCTATTTCTGACGAGTTCGTTAATATGCTATATTCCAGCACTAAGCTTAACCAAAGCTCTGATACCACGTTTGTGACGACCCCAAACCCCGATGAGACGGTGCAAGGGTAATCTTTGGAATATTACACATAAACAGATAACAGCAGAACAGAAATAAATAAATACACCAGATAATGTACAATAGAATACACTGGATAAATAAAATCACCAGAGTTACACAGTATATAGGATCATACTTAGTACAAAATATAGTTCAGCTATACTTAAAATGTCTACAGTGGAAAAGAAAACATAATATGTACAACAGGAGCTGAACAACATAAAAAGAGATAAATGAAAGAATCCATATTCAGCTCCAGCTATCCAGAAAGAGCTTGCTAAAACCTGAATACAAGTCTGCCCATGTAGAAAAAGGGGCACCCGAGTTTGCAAGTGAAACAAACTACGAGTCAGTCATGGGACTGGTATGAGAAATCTACTTAACACATATTCAAATATGGCTAATCACAGGACCACGCCACTTTCGCGGAACGGGTTTACCCCATTGGATTGTCAGTGCTTTAAAACAAATAAATCTTTTGAACATCGCAATGCTTTCTATAAAAATGAATCCATTATAAGACTCGGTTCCCATCACACAATGAAACACAAACCAGAGGATAGAGTTTTACCTTATAATGGCCAAAATATGCTTGATACGAGCAAAACAAATCATTAAAATTGTAAATTTTATTGTTTAATTCTTAATCAGACTCCAACCATAAACTAGTAAGACAACGACTCCCTAAGTATTAACCCCGAAGGCCGAAACCAACATTAGACCAATACCCAGGAAACCATCCGTTCTAGCTCGTTTCCAGTTAGTTACTAATTTTAGATACAATCATAAATATCAATCATAAACGGCATGGGTACCATATATCATGTCGCTATATATATATACAATCAAAACCGCACGGCATGGGTACCATACTTCAACCCCTTCTAGGTAGCTACTCCTATCATGAGCATCAATAGCACCCCTCCATTCGACGTGAAGATCATCGGTCTTGCATCGTCTTCGTATCTTCTACTTTCACTCGTCAATCAATTATTTGAAATGAGAGTTAACTTGGCCTTTTCAAATAATTCACGTATATTTAGAATTTCAAATCAATTCATTTCAATGGTTAAGTTATTCGACATCACCAATTTTGTTCTTTAATGTAGTTTTCACGCCAAACACATCCAACCATCAAATATCCCATAAACCGAGCAAATTCAGTTTATTTCCATTCCATATCGTTTATAATATTTTATGACGATTTATCGTTTTATTTATTTATTTAAAAATAGCCAATTTATTCAAAACAACGCATCAGGCCATAACGCGGCCGTGGCGCTGTTTTTCTCTAGATTTTATTTACATATATCTGAAAATCTAACCGTTGGATCTTCAAAAAAATTATATCATTAGAAAGATCTTTTCAAAACGAATCCAACGGTTTCAGTTTCGGGAAAAATCCGATGGTCGGATCTCCCGCACTAATCGTTTGAAATTACGATTTCAAAATACGAACTGCAGCGTCATTATTCGATTTAATTTAATTATATATATATATATAATCAATTCTGGCGCTGTTTTTCTTCAGATTTGAATTAAACATTCTAGACAACCCAACCGTTGGATCTTTACAAAGTTGGTGTCGTTGGAAAGATATTTCCAAAGCGAACCCAACGGTTGTGGTTTCGGGAAAATCCGATGGTTGGATTTCCTGCACTAATCGTTTGAAATCACGGTTTCAAAACACGAACTGCAGCTTCGTTATTCGAATTATTTTAATTATATATATATATATATATATAAATACAACCCTCTTCGATTTCAAAACCTTATCCATTTCATACATTTGATAAGAATGATGTTTTTATCCAACAAACATTTATTTCAACACTTCACTATTTTTAACAATTCATGTGTATAATATAAATGTGATTTTTATTGTAAAACGATTTATTTCAAAACACGACTATTTTATATAGTTTATATAGATGATGAAAATATGATTTTTATGACAAAACAATTTATTTAAAACACGAGTACCATTCAACACATGAATTTCTATTCAACGAATGAATTTCTATTCAACACATGAAAGTTCTGTATAGTTCGTATATATAATAAAAATGTGATTTTTATTGTAAAACAATTTATTTCAAAACACGATTATTTTATATAGTCTATACATAAGGTGAAAATGTTATTTTTGTTGTTAAAACAATTTATTTAAAATAGAATATTTTATATAGCCTATATATATAATAAAAATGTGATTTTTATCTTTCAACTAATTTATTCAACACATGAATTTCATTCAACACATGAAAATAATTCTAACACATGAATATTATTGAAAATTTCAGCAGCATAACGGCAGGGTAGTTAAAAACGGCACCGTCCATAGTACGGCTCCTCGCTCTACCTTAAAACCTCGCGGTTTTTTGACAATGGGGATTTTCAATATCTAGTTCGCACGTAGGCGAATTTTCCCATATACTAATCCTATTGGGATTTCAATCACAACCAATCATTTCAATTCAACCATTCATGATATTCACCAAATTTCACATCAACCAATAATCCAAATAATATCACAACCAATATATATCGTCCATGGTCTGTGGATGAGGGGAGTGTGTGTATATATATAATATTCATATATAAATATATTTCCATTCACTTTAATATCATTTCAATTTATTCAACACATATATCACTTTAACAACGCATATATAACTTATACATCGAACATACAACTTATACAACGCTTATACATGAGGTGTACAACGCTTGTATAACTCATACATTGACTATATAATTTATACATCATTGTTTTCCATATCGTTTATAAATTAGAAATCTCACATTGGGTTCCACTCCACCAAAAATAGCAGAAGGCTCAGAAAAATATGCGGTCTCTTCTAGAATGTAGAAGACGTCCACACGAGTCCACTGTCTCTTGTTTCACTGAATTTCGTCCACATAGCAAAAATATATGATTTTTTTTCGGTTCATCAACTTCACAACGGTTTATACTGTTAAAACAGTTGAAATAATATAAGCCGTATACCTTCGCAGTTTATTCAAAACTAGGTTTGATCTTTTCACCAAAACGAAGATATTGTAGCTCGATCAGACCCTACCATGTGAAGCGCCTACGAGAGCCGCTCCTCCTCCCTAAATTCTGGCGAACTCGATGCAGTAGTGGTGGAGCAATCAGGGTGCGAGCGGCGAGTTTTTCGACGTCCAGATCTTCGCGAATATGGAGTGATACAATTTGAGGCCCGTATGGATTTAGAGATTGGAGAAATCTCTACAAAAAGCTCTGAAGAATCAACCAATTTCGTTGAGTATCTTGAGGGGAATCGGAGGTAGAAAGATTGAGCTCGTTTCTGTCGTCGATTGAAGAAGAACGGGATTTTTGGTGGTCAACGCAGAAGTGAGAGATGAAACGTGATTGGGCCATGATTTATATTTAATTTTTAATTTATTTTAAATCCGAAAATACCCCTCTTCACATACGAACTCCAATCCAAACCCAACGACTGTCGCCCCTAGATAATTACCCCCATTCCGAACACAGTGGGATATGTTTCGAAGGCCCATTCGACTGTTTCAGTCAGTTTCTCTTCAAATTAAATATAAAAAATTCAATATTCAATTTGAACGCACATTTCAATTTTCCAGGGCCACAAACTGATTCAAAAGATTTCAGAGAAATAAATCTGGCTATATTTTGATGCTACGGCCCCAACAAAACTATTTTCGTCGAATTCTGAGACCGTTTTAAAAATGACCATTTTCTGGTCGATCCAATTTAACAAAAGTGAATATTAGGCTCACATCCCTATTTCCAAACTTAATTCACCTCACATCCGGTCAAAGTATCACATACGTTTCCGGTCCCTAAAAATGAGATGCCGCTCCACTTTTCTACCAAGTTCCGCCTGTTTTTCTTCTACCCTTTGCGTTTTACTGTTTTGAAAAAAAAATTTGCGCTATGGCATTAAAAAAATAATTGCTAAATTCTGGAAACATCTCCAGAAGGCCACGTAAAGAAAAAAAAATAGTTGCATATATGTATGCAACTATTGCCTATAGTTGCATACATATATGCAACTATTTGAATACACATGCACATATTTACGCATGCCTGTTTAATTATTGCATATATATATGTATTTTTTCTGTATAATTACATATATGTGTGCATATAAGTCAAAATATGTGCAAAACTAAACAAACTGTACGTATGTATTTATTTTTTAAATAAATGCATCAGAAGATGCATGTTTTCAAAGTATGTGCATACATTTATGCATTTACACTGCAGTTTAGAAGCGAAACTGAAATAAATGCATACATGTATGCATATAATTGAATTATATGCATCTTTTGATGCATTTTACTGCATTTCGTTGTTTTTATGTAATTTTTGATTTTGACGTTGTTTTTGATGTTTTTTGATCTGGTTCTTTTTAGGATTATTTGTTTTAATTAATTACGAATTTACGTGATTTTTTTATATTTTTTAATATATTTTTTGTGTAGTTTCAGAAAATAGGGACCTAATTTACAATAAGTTTATGACCGGATGTAAGCCTAATTTAAAACCTTAATAGGGACCTGTAAAAAACGCACCCTTAACAAAAATCGACCAAACACATTTTCCTTTGCCACGCTCACATACTAGCTTCAAAAATTATGAAATTTGAAACCTAGCAATAATTCCACATCCCGGATCCAACAAGAGTGGTTTCGTCGAATTCCGAGGTCGTTTGCAAAATGTCTATTTTCAAGGGCTATATATATTCTATAGCGACCTTTCTGAAAATTCATTTGGCCATAACTTTTGACTCCCGCTATGAAACTTTGATTTTTCAGATTCGTTAGAAAGATATTCACTAATAGATTTAAATATTTTTGGTTTCACTAAAATTCATTTTATTTTGCACCCGGTACAGTCAGTCAAAGTTTGAATTCAAATTTTGAAACTACCGCACCATTTCAGGCCTTGTTTATAATTAAAAGTAATTATATTTATTTTCAAACGTCGATTCAAACTACTTTTCGTTGTTATTATTTAAAATAATTATTTCAAATATTTAAAATCCACTAAAATAGCCAATTTAAAATTTTTAAACTGGCACAGATTTTCCGGGTTGTTACACCTTGGGGTCTTAATGACCCCATTGCACTTGTCCATAGCCACTAATCCCTTGCTATGATCACCTTTCCCTTGGGAGTCCTAATGGCCCCATTGCACTGATCCATAGCCATGCTACGATCACTTTCCGTTGGGAGTCCTAATAATCCTGTTGCGCTGGCCATGGCCACTAATCTGTCTCTTAGTGGTGAACAAAAGCTATATATATCGATAACCCCTTTGCACACGTCCCGCAGCATAGCCCTACTCATGAAGTTAACTCGTTGGTTCCTGTCTGGATCCTGACTAATAATCTCTCATTTGGACTTCCTTTGCATCTCAGGTTTTGGTCATCATCTTGGTTCGGTCTCCATTCGGTTCGTAGCTCACAGTTCATTCCCATTGCTCCTCGGTTCGATTTGTAGTTACCAAACCGGTTCGGGTCATGCTACCTGGAGTGGTCCTCATTGGCTCGTGAGCTCCCTCTCGTGGCAGTTCATGACGCTCATCGGTTCGGGATCGGATCATTCAATCTCATCGGGTCGGTTCGTGATAAGCATCTTAGTTCAGTTCGTGATCCAAGCTTCGTGACTCCATCGGTGGTTCGGGTCAAGGTATTCACAAAGGTTCGGCTCGTGGCATGGGTTCGGGCTCGTGGCCTTCTGGTGCGAGAGGTACTCCGGTTCGGGTTATGGGGATAGGCTCGTGGCTCGCTCCCTTGCATCGGTTCGTGATACACGATCCGTTCCAGTCGCATTTCCTACATTTCTTACAACAAGCTATTTACGCCACATGACGGAGTTTTCAGCCATTCTAACTTTCCTATGTGTAATCAATCAAAAACATTAAAACATCAATCACATGGGGTATTTTGGATAAACATACCCCAAAAACATGATTTTCCCCTTAACCATGTTTTAACAATAGGATTATCAAACTTAATCCAAATTAGCCCAAATTTATATCAGAGGCATAAAATAATATTTATTTATTTTTTTACATATTTTTCCGAGTCATAATTTCGCTAATTATCATTAATCACCTCTAATTATCCGTAATTAGTAAATAAACATGCTAATCACTCACCTTAGCCATAAATAAATTTCATATCTGGAACTCTAACTGATTTGGCACGGATCCCAATGTATTCCAGCAGCTCTACCTCGATTTCTATGCTAATCCGCCTTAATTTGGTGTTGATTTGGCTAATATGTAATTAGAAAGTGATTAAGGATGAATTTAGAAGGTGGAGGTCATTGCTAGTGTTAGAAGAATATTTTTGGTGGCTAGAAAACTGAAATGAGATGGTTTCCTAACTCATTTCATCCTCCCCACAACCCTAATCCCGAAATGGGTTATGGGACCATCCACTAATTACCCTACTAAGCCCGGTTAAGCAGTTTTTCATCTTCCAAACCTTATTTCAGCCATATCTCCGAAACGGTAAGTCTGTTTGACAAATGTGACCACTCTACGGAAAGGTAAACCATCATCTGAATCCAGTGGAAACGATTCTTGTCAAAACTCATTACCAATCAAAAGTTATAGGCAAAACAAGATTCGCCAGGGGCAAAACATTCATTTAAAATTCGGCAAAAATCATGAACCAGGGAAATGACCCCAATAGTCGTCTCCCAAAGTTACATGACCATATGACTTCATATGAGAAAGAAATAAATATTCTATGATCCTATGATGCGTAGAATGCGGGCCGTTACACTCTCCTCCCCTTAAGAAATTTCGCCCGAAATTTCTTAAGGGGAGGAGAGTATAACGGCCCACATTCTACGCAAAACATACAATAGTGCCCCGAATGCCTATCAGCCATTTACAAACAATTAAACGTACATAACAACACAACAAACCTATCCTAGCATGTGGTTTACTAGCAAGGGAATGGCTATCACCATTAAAATCTTACCAGGCAAAGAGTAATGGATGCGCCTTTGTAACGACCTGGATTTTTAGCGACTGAATAATTTATTTATTTGATTATTTTAATAGTGGTTTATTTATTTAATTAACTTGAATTCAATACCTTTGAATATTTAAATCATATAAATAATAAAGTAATAATTTAAATTCCAGAATAGTCGGAACTGGCTAAATTTGCAGTATTATATGATTTGTCAGTTTAAAAGGACATTAGCTCATACCGTCTATCACATGCACATTGTTTCTATTTGTGCATTACATAAAATAGTTGCACTATTTGACAAAAAATACTATGTACATCAAGTTTAAAAGCAACATGTATACATATGATTAAACTAATTAATTAACCCAAAAGAATATACAACTTGACTAATAAATGGACAAGAACGTTTAATACCAACTAAGGCAAGGGATGGAAAATATTGTACTACACATTTTGGACAACCAGAACTAAAAACATTAAAAATTATCTACCAAAGCATTCCCAGTTAGCTTTAAAACTTAACCCATGATCTTCAAGCCATTCAAAAACGTGCCATCCAATCTTGTCAAAGCCGTGACTGCCAAGCATTTCAATTCTGTGCTGCTCAAGCTATCAAATGTCGTGCTTCCCAAACTCCTCTTCCTTTAAATACTGTACTTCTCCTTTATGTTCCCCAAACAGAAAAAATCAAACGTGAGAAAGAAAAATCAAAGTAAACCAAAATTAATACGAGATTTAAATTTCCTCAGTTTCGTTAAGCTTGTTTCCTCAAGAGCTCCAAGCTCGTATGTCTTTTCTTGGGTTCGGCTGTTTCTGTCGTGCACGAGTTTAGGAAGGTCAGAGCTAGGGCGGAGCTCTGTTGAATCTAGGAGTCGAACTGGGTAGAGTGATCTGTGGTACATGTTTGCTGGGTGCAAGGAGCGACTATCGAGGGTTTTTGGAGGGATTCCGTGCTAATTTGGGTCACACTGTTTTCTCCAGTGTGCGCCGAAGAAGGGCCAGGACACGATTTGAAAGGAGAGCCTCACATTTGTCGCGGTGGTGGCAGTAAGGAGAATGATCGGTTGAGGAGTTGTAGGGTGGAGTTCCCGATTAAGTCAGTGATATAGAGAAGGAGCTGTGAGGGAAGAAGGTTCAGTCTTGGTGCATTTGGATACAGGAAGTTGGCTTCATTAAAATGAGATGGAGTCTGAAGGCGTGAAGAGGGGAACAGTGAGTCTGGCTATTTCAAGCTTTAGCAGGGAGGAGAAGGTTAAGGTTAAGGAAAAAAGTAAATATGAGTTAATACTTTGATTAAGTAGATTACTGCTATTTGTTCAAAATCGTACAGGGAGTGGCATCAAGTATGAAATGGGTTTAAGAGGAGGTGCCGTGTTGGTAATAATTGGAGAAGTATGAGCAGTGCGTTGCTGTTATGAGAGAAGGAATGACCATTTAACATGAGGTATTAATATTGAAAAGGGAAGAAGAGCACGGGTGTTCGTTTGTTAAGGGATCAGTGGCTTTGAAATGGCAAGTAGAGGTTTCATATAGACAGAGAGGAAGCAAAACTCAGCAACATAATTAGTCTAATTATAATAATTAAAAGTTTTATTTTTCTTTGCTAAATCATGAGCTTATATATAACCTATCTAAATGGTGCTTAGGTGTATTGGGCAGAAGCAATAACGTTGAGCAACAACGTGCAGAAACAAACAAATTAATGGTGGGGTCTTGGCAAACAAAGTAAAAAACGTTTTAATATTATACTAAGGAACTTGTTTTAATTAAAGAATTTAATTAAATTTCTATACTAAAATATGTGTTATGTTTATGCCGTGAATAGGAGCAGTATACGGAAAACGAAGAGGAATAGCCTGAAACACTATCAGCCTCGTTAACGATAAGTAATTAAATGAGTTTATTTCGAGGTTATAAAAGTAATTAGTTAATATAATTTATAATTAAGGATTTATTATTCTAATTAAAAACACGAACGTCTATAATAGTATAACTGCTACATATGTTAACAGAATCGGGCGAAACTGGTCATGTTGGAATCACGATGACGAGATCTTCGTTGTGCAACTAATGTTGAAGGGAACAGAGTTACTAGAATTTCATAGAGCAATTAAACGCACATTTCATCGTAAATGAAATAAAAGCAGAGCCGTCAACTGTGAACCAAGGTGAGTAAAATCACTAACTCTAACTCATTTACATTTTTATACAAACGAGTTTTAATTTATTTATAGGAATTTTATAACTCGTATGATGGTTGTTTGGATGAGTGTTGGTTGAATGGTTGATATAGTTATATCGTTGATCGATTATTAATTCTGTTTACTATGACATTTCATATTGATGTGAAATTCATATTATTGATGTTGATTAACATCTGTGGATGCAGGGAAACAGGTTGGAGGGATCCAACTGGATTCCTCAAATTTTATTTACTGTTTTGTTTGTTTATTGTGATATATGTTGTGATATATACACTGTGTTAATCATGTTACACTGGCCCTAGAATTTCGGTATTTAAATACCATAAAAAAATTCAAATGTAGAAAAAGGATTTGAGATTTAAATGGAAAATTTATTCATAAAATAGCAAATTTAATTTCAAATAAATTTAAAAATAGAAACTTATTTTAAATGGATAAGACAAGAAGTTGGTTATAAACGAGTTTATAAATTAAGTAAATTATTTACCATTGGTAAACTGAAATGTAAATCCAAGTTTAAATCTTTATAGAAAAGTGAAAGTCGGTTTTGACAACGATATGTAGATTTGAGCTTAGAAGTTCTAAAGAAATTATAAATGGGTTTATAAACGTATGGAATAAAAATAAAATGAAATTTACTATGAAAAATTCTAAATAGACATTATAAACGGAATTGGATTTGATAGGTTATTTACAAGTATAAAATCAAACAGATTTGATTGTATATAAAAGAAATATATTTATGATTAAAGAAATAGTGGTTTAAAGTCAATATTTTGTAAATAAAATATCTATAAGGAAATTTAGATTTGTAATATGAATCCAAATTGGAATTTGAATAAGGAAGGGAAATGAGTAACTATTTCAAAAGAAAATGTTGAGCTTCATTCTAAAATTCGGAATATGAAATAAATTATGATAACGGATTGTAGCCTGTAATAGTTATAAAGGAATTTGGTAATGATTGGAAAGGATAAATTCAAAAGTGAATTTGGAATTTAAATTAACCTGAAATGGTAGATAAATTCCGAAGTTCGGAATATAAATAAAATATAGATTATTCGAGAGAAAGTTATTTATTGGAATTTGATTATATCGAATTTAGGGAAGTAGTTATTTTTACTTTCCGTTTTGAATCAAATCTAATTATTTATTTATTTATTGAATTAATAAGTACATATTACATTTTTATATACCAATTATTTGGGAACAACGATTTTAGCGCTGTCGTTATAATAAATGTTTTATAAATCTAAACAGCGATTTTAGCGTTATCGTTATAATAATTGTTTTATAAATATAAACAACGATTTTAGCGCTGTCGTTATAATAAATGTTTTGTAAATCTATAAGCGATTTTAACGCTGTCATTATAATAAATGACTTATAAATCAAATATTTGGAAACAGCGATTGTAACGCTACCGTTATAATCATTGTTTTTTCGTAAAGTAAGTGGATTCTTAGATTGAATCTGAGAGTCGCGTAAGCGATGTTTTGTTTGAAGTTGTGAGCCTTGACTATTTCAAAGTTAAGAATGTTGTTCAATTAAGGTCTGAGAGGTAATTATACCCCAACTTGATTGATGGAGGAATGGTTAAGGTTCGATAGTGAAAATTGGTAAGCAATATGGTTAGACAATAAGGATTAATGGTTTAAGTTATAATAACGATGTTTTATAACATCAGGTTAATTTAAAGAAATTTTGAAATGTTTTCCCCAAATGAAATGAATTGTCAACAAGGAATTAATAAATGGAATATGGAAATACTTTCCAATAATAATACGGTATATTTTCTGCATATAGAAAGTAAGGATTCGTGAATATTTAGAAATGTTTTCTAACTGGAATAAAAGATATTTTCTCGAATAAAGGGATTATGATATCGGAAATGTTTTTCCAAGAATCGAGGAAGACAATTGAATTTTTGAAAGAATCTGGAAGATAGAAATGGGAATTGGAATCAATAATATAATTAGGAATAGATATAAAAAGGGGCCAGTATTGTTTGATGCTTGATCGGTAGAATTTCAAATTGGAAATAGGACCGTTGATTGTATGGATGTTTCTTTGATAGTTAAATCACCGACTATCAAACTTTTGATTTATTTTATGCCTCCGTTGTCAATACGGAGAGACCTGAATCAGATTGAATATCTGAAAACCACTCCGTATTGGCATAAGCGTTACGCATCAACTTATGCTGAAGTTAATTGAAGACGGAGTAAAGTGCAAGGGCTGTTCTATCAATCCTACATGGAAATTGACCAAGATGGATTAATAGAATGGTGCCTTCGGTTTTTCCAGTCCCAGGACAACGTATATGAACGAATGTCTGACAACGTGTTATTCAAAGTAATTGGTGGCAAGAAGTGCTGAAAGATAATCGTGACCTCAAGCCTCATCACCCGGGAAATGACAGAAATCGGGCAGGCAGCATGGCCATGTGGGTCATTCCCATTAGGGGTATTATCACCTGATCTAGAGAAATTTCACTTGCTTCTTATTATATTCGCTGCTATATGATTTCGGTAACGGTTGCTGTTCACAACCATTGGTGATAATATGCTCGATACACTCAAGGTAAATGAGTGGTCAGCCGTGTGTGGGCCGGGTTGCATGACGTTCTTGTTGAACCCAGTGTATTCGCCTCTAGAGATACACTATCGGAAGGTGGTTCCATACCTTGTCATCATGGAAATCCAATCTCCAATAAGCGCCATGTGGTTTTTGATTTTATATTATATATGGAGCGTGAGATGCAAGCGTTCCGCTAGATTCTATTTATCTGTTGTAGACACTATTATAATATCACCAGATTTGATATTAAAATATTTTGGGTTATCGTAAGTTAAAAACCATCCGTGTTTATGTGTGGATCGGTCTTATGATTATCCTTTATTTCGAAAGGATTTTGAAAGTTAAACAAATGGTTGGAGTTTACTCACACTAGTCGCATGACTGACCCAGAGTTTTACTTTGTTTGTTTTCCCTAAACTCTTGGGTGCCCAAATTTGTACGGGCAGTCAAGTACTCGGGATTTTACAGATTCCCCTGGAGGAGCTTGAAGCAGGAGCTTCACCAGTTGGCTATGGACTATCATATTTTTCCGCTGTGTATTATGTTCATATCTGGAAACAAGTGTTTATAACTGTTCCAGAAATAGCTGTTGTGCTCTGATAACGGTATGTATATATAGTTATGGATTTGTATTTCAAAAGTTATGTTATTTAATATAATTTATTCGTTCCACTGTGAGATTTGTGTTCTTCGTTTTCTTCTATTCTAATATTTCTTTCTTTCTATTTCTCATCCTCTAACTTCTTTCTACTAATGATTCATAATTTTGTGCAATTTATGTTGGACATGAGGTGTTATCAGTCGACTCAAAGTGTACGGAAATTGGGGCCATTACATTTGGTATCAGAGCTGAAGGTTGAGTGGTAACCTTGGCTCTGTGGCGTGATTCAATAGAGATGGGGTTAGGAATACCCTAGATTGAATTTGTGTGTATATATATTGGAGCTTACTTGTAAATTTGATATAAAATTGATTTATATTGTGTTTACTAGTTTGTTGAGTGGTTTATGAATTCTGGTCGATATAGAATGTACAACTGTATCGATAGATGTTTCTAAACTCTCGAACAAAGCAATTCGATACAGTATTGTTTTAACAAGGGGGAAATGAAATAACTTTGCCCCAAATAAATTATTTTCATATAAAAGGAATAATTTCTGAGATATTATAGTATATGAATGTGTTGATTGTAATTACAATCAAATGAAATTATCAAATTATTAAATGGTGATATAATTTGTATACGGATAACGTATACAAATGAGATAAACCAAGATTAAGTTCAAACCGGATTTGGGATTTAAATTCCGGGTATTTAGAAAATATTTTCTAAAATATTATAAAGTAAAATAACATTACTTTAAAGTATTTTCGAATAAGAATGGTTTAAATAGATTTTTAAAGGGAGTAAGCGCTGAAATCACTTCAGTGGCGAGAAAATAATTATGATAATGGATCGCGACATTATCGGTATTCATTTTCAAGTTTCTGAGTGAAGGATTGCTACCATAGTGATTTGGAAATGAAAACTTTGTTTGAAAAGGACAAGTTGTTTTAGAAATTCAAATGTTTTGAATTGAGTTAATTATAAGTATGTGTATAATTATAAGATTTCAAACTAATTGAAAATAAAACCCGGGAAATTAAATTCTGAAATTAAAATTTAACCTGCATAAGTTAAATAAATTGAGATGGTGAAAGTAAATCAAATAGATTGGAATTTAACTTGTGTCAAGTTGAGTAAAATTGAATTAGATAGAGATAATCTCGATTGAGACTGAATATGGTAATAAGGGTGATATTTAAGATTTGAGTTACTAAAATAGATTCGACTTATATGAAACAAGTTGAAAACATATATATTGGATATCGTTAATTGAAGTTAAGTTATTTTTGAGCCCAAGCAGGGTAAGTGAATTGATTTGGAAATAGAAATCAAGTTTGAATTATAAAATGGAAGAGAACTAATTAGAAAGTCGATTAGTGAATTGGAAAACCAAGAGTTTAATTGTTTGGAAACCAATTGGAATGGATACATGTATGCTGAGCAGATATTGAATGGAAGCAAATGCAAGAGATAGAATTTATGCCCGATAAAAAGGTACATGTTTACAATATCACTTTGGTTTGATGGTTTTATGAGCCTATAGGGCAAGCCGCTTGGCTTTTTTATTTTCTTTTGGATTGGAAAGAGCCTAGAGAGGCGAGTTGTGGTTGTACCGATTGAGCCGTGCAAGGGAGATGCCGACGAAATCTTTCGAAAATTTAAAGAGTTAGAAAATTTTCAAGAAAATTTTGATAACCTAAAATCAAGTGTTAGTTGTAACTGAAATAAGAAAACCATAATTGGTTAATAAAATTTCAAGTGGAATAATGAAATTGATAAATGGATTTAAAATCAAGTAGAATGGGTGTGGATATGCAGAAGAGCATATGGATTGAAGGCAAGAAAGTGATGATGGATTGTCCAAAAATGGTGAACAGATCATTGGGAAAGAATTATGAATGGCCGAATATTGTATGAGAATTTGAAGTTTTGGATAATAACCGAGTTATGGAAACATGGACTATAGGATTTCAACCGAGTAGGTTATGAGGAGTTAGAGTTATAGAATTTTTACTACTTTGCAATTTCGAGGACGAAATTATTTTAAAGGGGAAGGAATGTAACGACCCAAATTTTTAGCGACTGAATAATTAATTAATTTAATTATTTTAATAGTGGTTTATTTATTTAGTTGACTTGAATTCAATACCTTTGATATTTAAATCATATAAATAATAAAGTAATAATTTAAATTCCAGAATAGTCGGAACTGGCTAAATTTGCAGTATTATATGGTTTGTCAGTTTAAAAGGACATTAGCTCATACCGTCTATCACATGCACATTGTTTCTATTTGTTCATTACATAAAAAAGTTGCACAATTCGACACAAAATACTATGTACATCAAGTTTAAAAGCAACATGTATACATATGACTAGACTAATTAATTAACCCAAAAGAATATACAACTTGACTAATAAATGGATAAGAACGTTTAATACTAACTAAGGCAAAGGATGGAAAATGTTGCTACTACACATTTTGGACAACCAGAACTAAAAACATTACCAATTATCTACCAAAGCGTTCCCAGTAAGCTTTAAAACTTAACCCGTGATCTCCAAGCCATTCAAACACGTGCCATCCAAACTTGTTAAAGCCGTGACTGCCAAGCATTTCAATTCTGTGTCGCTCAAGCTATCAGATGCCGTGCTTCCCAAACTCCTCTTCCTTTAAATACTGTACTTCTCCTATACGTTCCCCAAACAGAAAAATCAAACGTAAGAAAGAAAAATCAAAGTAAACCAAAATTAATACAAGATTTAAATTTCCTCGGATCCGTTAAGCTTCTTTCCTCAAGAGCTCCAAGCTCGTATGTCTTTTCTTGGGTTCGGCTGTTTCTGTCGTTCACGAATTTAGGAATGTCAGAGCTACAGCGGAGCTCTGTTGAATCTAAGAGTCGAACTGGGTAGAGTAATCTGTGGCGTTTGTTTGCTGGGTGCCAGGCGCGACTATCGAGGGTTTTTGGAGGGATTCCGTGCTAATTTGGGTCACACTGTTTTCTCCAGTGTGCATCGGAGAAGGTCCAGGACACAATTTGAAAGGAGAGCCTCGCATTTGTCGCGGTGGTGGCAGTAAGGAGGATGATGGGTTGAGGAGTTGTAGGGTGGAGTTCCCGGTTAAGTTAGTGATATAGAAAAGGAGCTATGAGGGAAGAAGGTTCAGTCTTGGTTCGTTTGGATACAGGAAGTTGGCTCCATTAAAATGAGAAGGAGCCTGAAGGCATGAAGATGGGAACAGTGAGTCTGGCGGTTTCATGCTTTAGCAGGGAGGAGAAGGTTAAGGTTAAGGAAAAAAGTAAATATGAGTTAATACTTTGATTAAGTAGATTACTACTATTTGTTCAAAATCGTACAGGGAGTGGCATCAAGTATGAAATGGGTTTAAGAGGAGGATCTGTGTTGGTGATAGTTGGAGAAGTATGAGCAGTGCGTTGCTGTTATGAGAGAAGGAACAACCATTTAACCAAGGTATTAATATTGAATAAGGGAAGAAGAGCACGGGTGTTCATTTGTTAAGGGATCAGTGGCTTTGAAATGACAAGTAGAGGTTTCATATAGACAAAGAGGAAGCAAAACTCAGTAACGTAATTAGTCTAATTATAATAATTAAAAGTTTTATTTTTCTTTGCTAAATCATGAGCTTATATATAACCTTTCTAAATGGTGCTTAGGTGTATTGGGCAGAAGCAATAACATTGAGCAACAACGTGCAGAAACAAACAAAATAATGGTGGGGTCTTGGCAAACAAAATAAAAAATGTTTTTATATTATACTAAGGAACTTGTTTTAATTAAAGAATTTAATTAAATTTCTATACTAAAATATGTGTTATGTTTATGCCGTGAACAGAAGCAGTATACGGAAAACGAAGAGGAATAGCCTGAAACACTATCAGCCTCGTTAACGATAAGTAATTAAATGAGTTTATTTCGAGGTTATAAAAGTAATTAGTTAATATAATTTATAATTAAGGATTTATTATTCTAATTAAAAACATGAACGTCTATAATAGTATAACTGCAACATATGTTAACAGAATCGGGCGAAACTGGTCATGTTGGAATCACGATGACGAGATCTTCGTTGTGCAACTAATGTTGAAGGGAACAGAGTTACTTGAATTTCGTAGAGCAATTAAACGCACATTTCATCGTAAATGAAATAAAAGCAGATCCATCAACTGTGAACCAAGGTGAGTAAACTCACTAACTCTGACTCGTTTTACATTTTTATATAAACGAGTTTTAAATTATTTATAGAAATTTTATAACTCGTATGATGGTTGTTTGGATGAGTGTTGGTTGAATGGTTAATATAGTTATATCGTTGATCGATTATTAATTCTGTTTGCTATGACATTTCATATTGATGTGAAATTCATATTATTGATGTTGATTAACATCTGTGGATGCAGGAAAGCAGGTTGGAGGGATCCAACTGGATTCCTCAACATTTTATTTACTGATTTGTTTGTTTATTGTGATATATGTTGTGATGTATACACTGTGTTAATCATGTTACACTGGCCCTAGAATTTCGTTATTCATATACCATAAATATTTTCAAATGTAGAAAAAGGATTTGAGATTTAAATGGAAAATTCATTCCTAAAATAGCAAATTTAATTTCAAATAAATTTAAAAATAGAATCTTATTTTAAATGGATAAGACAAGAAATTGGTTATAAATGAGTTTATAAATTAAGTGAATTATTTACCATTGAAAAACTGAAATGTAAATCCAAGTCTGAATCTATATAGAAAAGTGAAAGTCGGTTTTGACAACGATATGTAGATTTGAGCTTAGAAGTTCTAAAGAAATTATAAATGGGTTTATAAACATTTGGAATAAAAATAAAATAAAATTTACTATGAAAAATTCTAAATAGACGTTATAAATGGAATTGGATTTGATAGGTTATTTACAAGTATAAAATCAAACAGATTTGATTGTATATAAAAGAAATATATTTACGATTAAAGAAATAGTGGTTTAAAGTCAATATTTTGTAAATAAAATATCTATAAAGGAAATTTAGATTTGAAATATGAATCCAAATTGGAATTTGAACAAGGGAAATGAGTAACTATTTCAAAAGAAAATGATGAGCTTCATTCCAAAATTCGGAATATGAAATAAATTATGATAACGGATTGTAGTCTGGAATAGTTATAAAGGAATTTGGTAATGATTGGAAAGGATAAATTCAAAAGTGAATTTGGAATTTGAATTAACCTGAAATGGTAGATAAATTCCGAAGTTCGGAATATAAATCAAATAGATTATTCGAGAGAAGGTTATTTATTAGAATTCGATTATATCGAATTTAGGGAAGTAGTTATTTTTACTTTCCGTTTTGAATCAAATATATTTATTTATTTATTAATTGAACTAATAAGTACAAATTATATTTTTATATACCAATTATTTGGGAACAACGGTTTTAGCGCTGTCGTTATAATAAATGTTTTATAAATCTAAACAGCGATTAGCGTTGCGTTATAATAAATGTTTTGTAAATCTATACAGCAATTTTAACGATGTCATTATAATAAATGACTTATAAATCAAATATTTGGAAACAGCGATTATAATGCTACCGTTATAATCAATGTTTTTCCGTAAAGGAAGTGGATTCTTATATTGAATCTGAGAGTCGCGTAAGCGATGTTTTGTTTGAAGTTGTGAGCGTTGACTATTTCGAAGTTAAGAATGTTGTTCAATTAAGGTCTGAGAGGTAATTATACCCCAACTTGATTGACTTCATGATTAATGGAGGAATGGTTAAGGTTCGATAGTGAAAATTGGTTAGCAATATGGTTAGACAATAAGGATTAATGGTTTGAGTTATAATAACGATGTTTTATGACATCGGGTTAATTTAAAGAAATTTTGAAATGTTTCCCCAAATAAAATGAATTGGTCAACAAGGAAATAATAAATGGAATATGGAAATACTTTCCAATAATAATACGGTATATTTTCTACATATAGAAAGTAAGAATTCGTGAATATTTAGAAATGTTTTCTAACTGGAATAAAAGATATTTTCTCGAATAAAGGGATTATGATATCGGAAATGTTTTTCCAAGAATCGAGGAAGACAATTGAATTTTTGAAAGAATCCGAAAGATGGAAAATGGGAATTGGAATCGATAATATAATTGGGAATACATATAAAAAGGGGCCAGTATTGTTTGATGCTTGATCGGTAGAATTTCAAATTGGAAATATGACTGTTGATTGTATGGATGTTTCTTTGATAGTTAAATCACCGACTATCAAACTTTTGATTTATTTTATGCCTCCGTTGTCAATACGGAGAGACTGGAATCAGATTGAATATCTGAAGACCACTCCGTTTTGACATAAGCGTTATGCATCAACTTATGTTGAAGTTAATTGAAGACGGAGTAAAGTGCAAGGGCTGTTCTATCAATCCTACATGGAAATTGCCCAAGATGGATTAATAGAATGGTGCCTTCGGTTTTTCCAGTCCCAGGACAACGTATATGAATGAATGTCTTACAACGTGATATTCAAAGTAATTGGTGGCAAGAAGTGCTGAAAGATAATCGTGACCTCAAGCCTCATCACCCGGGAAATGACAGAAATCGGGCAGGCAGCATGGCCATGTGGGTCATTCCCATTAGGGGTATTATCACCTAATCTAGAGAAATTTCACTTGTTTCTTATTCTATTCGCTGCTATATACTTTCGATAACGGTTGCTGATCACAACCGTTGGTGACAATATGCTCGATACACTCAAGGTAAATGAGTGGCCAGCCATGTGTGGGCCGGGTTGCATGACGTTCTTGTTGAACCCAGTGTATTCGCCTCCAGAGATACACTATCGGAAGGTGGTTCCATACCTTGTCATCTTGGAAATCCAGTCTCCAATAAGCGCCCTGCGGTTTTTGATTTTATATTATATATGGAGCGTGAGATTCAAGCGTTCCGCTAGAATCTATTTATCTGTTGTAGACACTATTATAATATCACCAGATTTGATATTAAAATATTTTGGGTTATCGTAAGGTAAAAACCATCCGTGTTTATGTGCGGATCGGTCTTACGATTATCCATTATTTCGAAAGGATTTTTAAAGTTAAACAAATGATTGTAGTTTTCTCACACCAGTCCCATGACTGATCCAGAGTTTTATTTTGTTTGTTTTCCCTAAACTCTTGGGTGCCCAAATTTGTACGGGCAGTCAAGTAGTCGAGATTTTTTAGATTCCCCTAGAGGAGTTTGAATCCGGACGCATCACTAGTTGGCTATGGACTATCATATTTTTCCACTGTGTATTATGTTCTTATATGGAAACAGGTGTTTATAACTGTTCTAGAAATAGCTGTTGTGCTCTGATAATAGTATGTATATACAGTTATGGATTTGTATTTCAAAAGTTATGTTATTTAATATAATTTATTTGTTCCGTTGTGAGATTTGTGTTCTTCCTTTTCTTCTATTCTAATATTTGTTTTCTTTCTATTTCTCATCCTCTAACTTCTTTCTACGAATGATTTGTATTTTTGTGCAATTTGGGTTGGACATGAGGTGTTATCAGTCGACTCAAAGTGTACGGAAATTCGGGCCATTACAGTCTTCCTTATGTCCTCCTCTGTTTCCCAGGTACAGTCATTCTCACTATCGCCCCAGTAGACCTTAACTAACTCCACTGTCTTTCTTCGAAGTTGTTTCGTATCGTGTCCGACAATACAAATCATCCGGCGGCTCCCAGCTGGCTCGGAATCTACCTCGACACCATCCAACTGATCTGGTGAAATAGTCATATCATAATCGTTCACGAACTTCCTTAACTGGGAAACATGAAATACATCCTGAAATCCTTCCATTTTGTCAGGTAATCTAACTTTGTATGGTAAATTCCCAACTTGCTCGAGAATTGGGAATTGACCAACAAACCTTGGTGCCAACTTACCTCTCCTGTCAAAACGAATCGTACTCTTTAATTGAGAGATCCTGACGAATATCAAGTCGCCAATAGAGAATTTCAATTCTCTTCGTCTTTTATCAACATAACTCTTCTGCCTATCTTAGGCAATCTTGATTCGTTGTTGGATAACCATGATTATATCTGAAGTTTCTCTTATTACATCCGGCCCAAGCACAAATTTCTATCCGGTTTCTAACCAACATGATGGTGAGTTGCATGGTCTTCCGTACAAAGCTTCAAATGGAGCCATACCAATACTAGATTGATAACTATTATTATATGCGAACTCAACTAGATGCAAATGGTCATCCCATGACCCTCCAAAATCCAATATACAAGCTCTCAAGAGATCCTCTAATACATGATTCATCCTCTCTGTTTGATCGTCTATTTGAGGATGGTACGCGGAACTGAGATGTAATTCTGATCCTAAAGCCTCCTGTAAGCTCTTCCAAAACCCACTAGTAAATAACGGATCTCGGTCACTCACAATACCTTTAGGTACTCCATGAAATGTCACTACCCACTTCATATACGGTTCCGCTAACTTAGCTGTCGTTCTATTCGACTTGACCTGTATAAACCTTGCACTTTCACTTAATTGATCCATAATCACCCAAACACTATCATGACCTGATCTAATTCTTGGTAAACCATCAATGAAATCCATTGAGACTTGTTTCCATTTCCATTTGGGAATTTCCAATGGTTGTAACAAACCATTAGGCTTCTTTTGCTCGGCTTTAACTAGGTGGCAATTCATGCACTTGGATGTAAACTTTCCAATGTCTCTCTTCAACGCTTCCCAGTAGTAGGTCTGCTTCATGTCTCGATACATTTTGTTACCACCGGGATGTATAGTCAGTTTCGAGTGATGACATTTTCTAAGCACTTTATCCCTCAATCCTTTAACGTCGGGTACAACTAGTCTATAGTTCTTTCGAAGCCATTCATCTCGATCAAGTCCGTACTTGTTCATTTCTTTACCATCGATATTCATCTCTACCTTAGAGATGATTTCTAATAGGTAAGGATCGTCCCATTGACTAGAATCAATTCGCTCAATCAAAGTCGGTCTGATAGTCAAACTTGGTAGCATCTCTGGATCTAATTCGCACTTAGGTCTGAAATTATACCCTGTGATATACTCCAGTTGCTTCCATTCACGAAACATAGCCCCCAAGCCGACATGTCTTCTACTCAATGCATCAGCTACCGCATTGCCCTTCCCGGCTGTGTATGCGATATTGAAATCATATGAAGCCAAGAATTCTAACCATTTTTGCTGACGAAGATTTAAATCCTTCTGAGAGAAAAAGGTACTTTAATGACTTATGATTGGTAAACAACTCGTACCTTTATTCCAAGAGATAATGTATCCACATATTTAATGTGAACACAATTGATGCCAATTCCAAATCATGGGTAGGATATCTTTTCTCATGTGGTTTCAGTTGCCGACTAGCATAAGCTACAACCCTACCTCCTTGCATCAGTACAACACCTAGTCCGGTACCACAAGCATCCATGTATACCGTCATCTCTTCGTTCCCTTTAGGAATGACTAACACTGGTGCACACGTTATTTTTTCCATTCTTGCACCTTCCGTCCTAAGCCAATGCCTGATTCTTCTTGGTCAACCGAGTTAATGGTGCTGCTATCTTGGAGAAGTCTTGGATAAACATACGATAATATCCAGCTAACCCCGAGAAACTTCTCCCATCTGCTGCATTCTTGGGCATAGACCAATCTTGCACCGTAGCCACTTTCGCAGGATCTACGGCAATACCATTCTCTGAAACAACATGGCCCAGGAATCTCACTTCCCTCCTCCATAAGTGACGCTTAGAAAATTTCGCTTTCAATTGGTGTTTCCTCAGCACCTCCATCACTAACCTCAAATGCTCCTTGTGTTCTTGCTATGTCCTCGAGTAAACCAAGATATCATCCATGAACACAAGAACAAACTTATTCAATTGATCCTTGAATACCTTATTCATAAGATCTACAAGATATGTTGGTGCATTGGTCAATCCGAATGGCATGACCAACCACTCATAGAATCCAGAAGGCATCCGAAATGTTGTTTTTGGTATACTCTCAACTGCTACTTGGAGCTGATGAAACCCTGTCGCGAGATACAACTGGGAGAACACTCTTTCTCCACTTAACTAATCAAACAAATCATCTATCCATGGAAGAAGATACTTATTCTTCCTAGTCATCTTGTTTAACTCGCGATAGTCCACACATAAACGAAGGGAACCATCGGCCTTGGTAGCGAATACAACTGGTGCTCCCAACTTAGAAACACTTCTTTGGATAAATCCCTTCTTCAAAAGATCTGCTTACTTGCACCTCAAGCTCTCGCTACTCTCTTGGCTCCATACGATGAAGAGGCATCACTATAAGTCTGGCATCTTTCACTAGATCAATCTGAAACTCGATCTCTCGGTGTGGTGGAAGTTCGGTCACTTCCCCAAGATGTCGGGTTACTCGCCAACAATAGGCACATCTAACAACTCATCATGTGGGATGTCAAGGGAATTTAGAAAACTAGCCATTACCCCATCACTAGGTAGGCAACCAAATAGTACGATCCACCCATCGTCCGCTCTAATGGTCACCGGAGACCCCTAACAGTCTACCACCACCCCATACCTTTGAAGCCAATCGACTCCCAAAATAATGCCAAACCCAGTAAAGCCTAAAACAAAGCAATCACAAGCAAACATGCATCCATGACTTGATAAGTCCAAATTACGAAAAATCATACTAAGGCTAGTCGAACCACTGATCGGGTTCATCACAACTAAAAGTCTATCGACAATCTCGGGTTCCAATCCCAACCTATCTACCAGGTTACTAGATATGAGGGAATGAGAATCCCCGGTATCAAACAACACTCAAACAGGAACATCATAAATAGAAAGTATACCTTGAATAAAGACACCCTTTCCCTTCTATGCCATAGTTGGGGCATTCGACGAAGAAGGAACATCGTTGATAGCATATGATTTCACAATATGCTTCTCTTTAGGAGGTTGTGGACATTTATCCTTGTGATGTCCCACTTGGCCGCAATTGAAGCACTTCCTGTCCACCGGCTTTGCTCGACAATCTTTACTATAATGGCCCTTCTTGCCATAGCTATAACACTCAACATCTTTCTTATTCTTCTTCTAACCATCCTTATCTTGGTTCTGTTTCCTCTTATTTTGCGAATTATCCTTTGCTCCACAGCTTTCCTGCGGCTTTGGCTCCCCTGCAAGTGTAATAATAACCACGGCCTTTGACTTAGGTTAAAGGCTCTATGACCTCAATGCCTTTCCCAGTACAGATTCGAAGGTCTCATCAATGTGGTTTATAAGTCTTTCCCCTAAGTACTCATCTAAGCTGGTTATGAACTTCTTGTTTGTAACACCCCTAAGTCCCACATCGTGGAAGCCTGTGTGAAGTGGGTACTTATATAGTAGATCCCATCTCTTACTAATGCCGAGGCCTTTTGAGGAACAAAACCCCACACCTATACGGTGGCTAAGTTGGGGACAATATCTTGCGCGAACGGAGGTTCGGGATGTTACAGTGGTATCAGAGCCAATACCTAGCCGGAATTGTGGCTCCTGCGTGGACCACAGCGCCTGGGTGAGGTGGTTGTGAGCCAATGGGGACGTTGGGCTCTGTAGGAGGGGAGAATGTAACACCCCTAAGTCCCACATCGTGGAAGCTTGTGTGAAGTAGGTACTTATATAGTAGATCCCATTTCTTACTAATGCTGAGGCCTTTTGAGGAACAAAACCCCACACCTATACGGTGGCTAAGTTGGGGACAATATCTTGCATGAACGGAGGTTCGGGCTGTTACGTCATTCTTCTTCTCGGCAGTACCGATAAGAGATAATCCATACTTCGATAAATATCGAACTCAGCAATATATTCCGAGACTGCACTACCATTCTGCTTAAGCTCCAAGAATTTCTTAAATAATTCTGATTTCTGAGAAGTTGGGATAAACTTATCACTGAAGCAAGTCTTAAACCGATTCCAAGTAACTTGATCCTTAGGAGTAGCTGCTTTAATAGCATTCCACCAATTCATATCCCATCCTTGAAGTTGACGCGATGCTAACTTTCTTTTCATTGCATCATCAATCCCCAAATCCTCGAGGATGTGCTCATAACTATCAATCCAATCTTGAACATCCGTAGCCGATTCTGTTCCATGGAATGACTTTCCACCAAAACTAGTATAATCCTTGCAGAGCTTGGCGAAATCGGCTCTAGGCGCCTGCACTGCTGCACCACGAACATTAGCAGCATTAGGAACTGCTCGTTGAGCATCCCTAAGCATCTCTCACATGAAGGTAGTAAACATCGTCCTCATATCAGGGACATTCCTATTATTGGCCCCTGAACCTGTACTCCTCGTATATCAACTCATCGTTCAATCTATAAAGAGAAAACGATTAACCATCTCCATAGCGGTGCTAGTGCAGTGCAACTTCATTCTTAGATATACTAATAGTATATATATATATATATATATATATATATATATATTACTTTTGAAAACCAAAATATCACAAATACACGCTCTCATATACGTAAACTACCTCTCTCTGATGTCTTTCCCTAGGTTAACTAAGCAACCTAGGCTCTGATACCAAGTGTGACGGCCCACCTCGGACCAGCCGACATTTCCCCAAAGATACGCTATGCCAATGCCTGACTAGCACGGGACGGTCATCAAAAGAAAGGGATTTGAAGCTATGAATCACCAAGAACCTATATTATATCTCATAGCGCATGGAACAAAATATAATAATAACATAACCTGATATAAAACAGGCAAGACAGTGCATAAGCTGAAAACTAAACCATCATAGCATCGGAATCCAAAGTACAACTTATGATCCAAACATCGTTATTACAATTTCAAAATACTGTCTCTAAAGAAAAATAGAAAAGGTACACTACTAATGCCCAAAGTAGTGACCAACAACAACACAAGGAGAATATATGTAAATAGTACGTGGAAGCCTCCTGCTCGTCTCCAGACAGCTACTCGTGCATACCACCTAACAAGTCTCTAGTATGCTCGTTTAGGAGCACCCAGAGTAATAAGAAGAGAATTAAAACTCTGGGTCAGACAAAATTCTTATATGAGTGATAGTAGTAAAACAAAACAATAACAGGTATAAATAATCATATCTGAACCTGGACCTGCAACCAAAGAGTTAGCACAACAAGATGTACAGTACTCTAAGGTAACGCTAACACAAAGTGTAAAATGGGAGTGTGCATGTCATGGTGATAACAAACATCAAACATAGCAATCAACCTCACATCTATCACTCAGTGCGCAAAGTATACGATATCCACCACTTTGATCACCTAATCCTTTGCTACGACTACTTTGCCCTTGGGGTCTTAATGACCCCATTGCGCTAGTTCATAGTCGCTAATGCCTTGCTACGATCACCTTGCCCTTGGGATTCCTAATGGCCCCATTGCACTAATCCATAGTCATGCTACAATCGCTTGCCCTTGGGAGTCCTAATGATCCCAATGCGCTGATCCATAACCACTAGTCCTTCTCTTAGTGGTGAACTAAAGCTATAGATATCGATAACCCCTTTGCACATGTTCCTCAGCAAAGCCCAACTCATGAAGTTAACTCGTTGGTTCCCATATGGATCCTGAGTAATAACCTACCATTTGGACTTCCTTTGCATCTATGGTTTTGGTCATCAACTTGGTTCGATCTCCATTCGGTTCGTGGTTCACAGTTCATGCCCAAGCTCCTCGGTTCGATTCGTGGTTATCAACCCGGTTCAGGTCGTGATCCCTAGAGTGGTCCGGGTCGGCTCGTGAGCTCCCTCTCGTGGCGGTCCATGACGCTCATCGGTTAGGGTCAGATTATTCCATCTCACCAGGTCTGTTCGTGATAAGCATTTGAGTCCGATTCGTGATCCAAGCTTCGTGACTCCACCGGCGGTTCGGGTCAAGGTGTTCCCAATGGTTCGGCTCATGGCATGGGTTCGGGCTCTCGTGGACTTCTGGTGCGAGAGGTACTCTGGTTCGGGTTATGGAGATGGCTCATGGATCGCTCCCTTGCACCGGTTGGGTGGGGGAGGAGAGGGCGATCCGATCCGGTTCCATTTCCTGCACTCCTTACAGCAAGCTACTTACGCCACACGACGGCTTTTTCAACCATTCTAACCTTCCTATGTACTCTCAAAGCATACCAAATAGTAGTCATAACATGTAATCAATCAAAAACATTAAAACATCAATCACATGGGTTATTTTAGATCAAACATACCCCAAAAGCATGATTTTACCATTAATCCCCTTAACCATGTTTTAAAAATAGGATAAGCAAACTTAATCCAAATTAGCCCAAATTTATATCAGAGGTATAAAATAATATTTAAGAATTTTTACGTATTTTTACATATTTTTCTAAGTCATAATTTCGCTAATTATCACTAATCACCCATAATTAGCTGTAATTAGTGAGTAAACATGCTAATCACTCACCTTAGCCACAAAAAAATTTCAGATCTGAAACATAACTGATTTGGCATAGATCTTAATGTATTCCAGTATCTCTATCTCGATTTCTATGCTAATCCGCCTTAATTTGGTGTAGTTTTGACTAATATGTGGTTAGAAAGTGATTAAGGATGAATTTAGAAGGTGGAGGCCATTGCTAAGGTTTGAAGAATGTTTGTGACAGCTAGAAAACTGAAATGAGATGGTTTCCTAACTCATTTCAGCCTCCCCATAACCCTAATTCCGAAATGGGTTATGGGCACATCCACTAATTACCCTATTAAGCCCGGTTAAGCTATTTTTTATCTTCCAAACCTTATTTCAGCCATATCTCCCAAAAGGTAAGTCCGTTTGACAAATCGGACCACTCTATGGAAAGATAAACCATCATACGAATCCAATGGAAGTGGTTTCAGGTCAAAACTCCTTACGCATCAAAATTTATAAGCGAAGCAAGATTCGCCAGCGGCAAAACGGTCATTTAAATTCAGCAAAAATCATGAACATGGGAAATGACCCCAATAGTTGTCTCCCAAAGTTACACGACCATACGACTTCGTATAAGCAAGAAATAAATATTCTATGATCCTATGATGTGTAGAATGAGGGTCGTTACACGTGGGGTGTCACGACATTACTACTTGAATATAACTCGAAGCCACATCCATTCCCGAAGCAAAAATAACATCAATATTTGGCCAACATAATTAGGTCGTTTTCTGTTCATTAGTCAGGTCGTCCAACGACCTAACTCCACCACCGACCCAACTACTTGCGAGCCAAGAACCCACAATCCAACTACCTTTGAGACTTCAAACGACCCTACGACCTTGAGACTTCGAACAACCCAACTACCTTGAGACTTCGAATGACCCAAGCTTTTGCCTCCCGAATGGCCCACCTCCTTTCATGCTCCCCAAGCCATGATCCAGCTTCATTACGACCTACAGCTTCTTTGGATGGAAGCCAATGACCCAACCACTTCAAATTGAACCGACCTATCACCTTGGCTGACCCGACTTTGTTAAGCATCCATGCACAAACCATCCTCTTATCCATCCAGCCATATTCTGCCAAATCACCACCGACCTAGCTTCCCACGAACTGAAGTTCCACCAATGACCCACGACCTAGTACCAATGACTCGACTCATTTCTTGAGCAACAAGTCATGCGACCTATCCAAAAATGACCCAACTCCATATTTGAACAATCTATCTCCAATGTTGACCAAATCATCACCAAACGACAACATCGATGCAATCCAAATCATCCAGTTCAACCATCGACACTTTATGAAATCATCAACAACACTAAAATTACATTATTAATCATAAAACCATACAAAACTCAGTAAATCATGATAAACTAATGAATAAACGAAACAGTGGATCTAAACTCATAAACATATGAATTAACATAAGAATTACTGATTTAAGTTGCTAGGTTAGATCCTATGGTGATTCAAATGAAAATATATTTACCATGATGTGAATCTTGGTGAAAATAACTTAAAATGTTGAAAATAAGATCATACAACCCATATACTTGATTGAATCCGTGTGAGAGATGCTTATCACTCACCAAATCTTCGAATTAACTTGAAATCACTAAATTCCCAATCCGAACAACAAAGAATGATCTTCACACCTCTCAATTCCATGCAATCTCCCTTCACTTGATGTAGATCTAGTTTTGCTTAATGTAGATCTTCAATCTTCCTGCGTAGATCTAGAATTTTAATAGTGGAAAGGTTTATTTGATTGAGCAAGGAGAATCACGAGCTTAACCAAATGAGAGAATGAAGAAAAGTAACCCTCTCTTCATGCCTCAAACCACTTATTTATTGCCTCTAACCATCCCACTAATGGGCCACATAAAACAACCCAACAATGACTAGCCAAACTTGTACAGAAATTGTGCAGCAATAAAACAACGTTTTCCCCCAAACCGTTGAACCAAATCTTTAGGTAACCACTCTACGGAATTGGCAACACCATTTCCTTTCCAATGAAATTGACCTCAGCACTGATTCGATCCCATTCAAAAGTTATTCCTGGTACAACACTGACAGAGGCAAAATAGTTACAAACACAATTGGTAGAAATTATGGACATGTCTCACATCCCCATAAACAACATATCAAAATATGAGAATGATCCAACCCTCAAGGAATTAAATAAAAATATTTTACGATCCTGCGATACGTAAAACATGGGTTGTTGCATATGCTACTAATACGGTGACAAATACGCAGTGAGAATGAATAGTTACCACCCAAAATTACCAATAGCATGCGCGAAAAATGGAACTCAACATGCCAGTAAAGGAGTCCACCACTAAGAAGCAGCAAACTCCTAATTCCACGCAATAATAAACTCCCCAATATAAAAACTCTCACCACTGCTCACACACCCTTCCATACAATGCTATAAACTTGCACCACCTCAATCCCAACAAGACGAGACACCTATCATAAAATACCCACAAATATACCAACTAAAGCTACCAAAAAAATGTTAGACAGTCAAGAAATTCTCCACTCGCTCATCAAGAAGGAGACATTGCTCAGCTTCCCCAGAGTTACTTGGTTAATAATAAAATTTCACATTCAACATGTCTGACATAATAGGTCACTCAGACGTGAAACAACTGACAGGTTTCAAAAATACAAATAAATACAGGGCACTTCACGCTAAAACCAAAACCATACCCAAACTCAACAAGCCACAACCCAAAATTAATCTTTTACCGCCCAATAACCGATGCATTTACAATGATACCCAATTAACACAATCACCCAAAACCAACTAATGAAGGTCGGACAAACGATGGACAAAAATACACCAAGCAATGTATTCGAACATACTCTCTAGGTTACCTATCGCTGCACATTATAGGTTCGGGTGAAAGGAAAATGCGAAAACATCAAAGCAGAGGCATCAATACCGGGCAATGAAATACCGTAGCGGGTCGCCGCATTGAGCTAGTTAGGGGTAAAAGAGAGCATCTTTAGCAAAAGGTGGTTAATATGGTGACAAATCTAAAGTTAATAGGAGCCATGGTGGAAAGGGGTTCAGATATGAGTTAAAAAAAAAAAGTTGGTCTCCTCCATGCAAATGATGAAAAGGCAGAAAAGATTAGGTAGGGAAGTAGGGTGGTTCGATTTGAAGGGACAAACAAGAAAAGGATGGCCTAAGAAAATTAAGAAATTGAGAATAAGGGAGAATCACCTTGTCACCATTACGGTGGAAACCTACCCGAAGCCCTGAACAATGAAAATAATCAATTTACTGATTTTAAAGGACTATAAATGTGATAAACTATCCATTAGGATAACTAATATTGTTTTAAATTTATAAACAAAATTTTGTATCTGGTTTATCTTCTATTTGAGAAAATTAAATTGGGTTTTTAAAATTATTAAAGGAGTTTTATAAATTGTCTTTTATGATAATAAATATTTGTTTTAAGTGTATTAAAGCATTTAAATTTGATTTGTTATCCTTTTTGGATAATTATTTTTTTTTGAAAATAGGTAAATCATCTCATTAAAAACCAGTTCTAGAAATCAGCGTGAAATCTAGACTGGAAAAAAGAGTGCGGTGCTTTATTGATAACGCATCAATAAAAAGGTACAAAAATATGTATAAAAGTCGAGCAATTCAACCATATATTATGTGCTTCCATAACCCAATGAAAACAAATCAATAAAAAAGGAGATAATAAGCCCAAAAGCCTAATACATCTAGTGGAAAATCAAATGAAAAAACACGTCCAAGTGTGAATGCATTGGAAGTCGTACCACGTGCCCAACAATAAAACACGAAGCTAAATAGTCAAGAAGCAGTTCCTCATCAATGAAAGAGTGTGAACAAGCTTCTTCCCAAAATTGGATAATCGACAGATCCATCAAAGATTAGCCTTCATCCAAACAGCCGATCCCCCACCTGCTTTCATCTGCTACTCTCCTCTTCTTCTTGGATCTTCGCAGCAGGTATTTGACATCCAACTCGAGCAAATCCCTTCTTCGAAATTTATTAACATTTTGATTGTTGTGTAAACGATTATTTCTATCCATCCATATATGATAGATCATCACCACTATGCAATAAAAGACGGCTTCTTGTCTAAAGTCAACCGTGTTGAAAGCAATCTTCAATGTCTCCAATTCTTCTTCCATGAGTAGCAGTTTGTCTTGCGTCGGAAGCAGCCCAATTCTAATTCTGTGCCTGGTCCATAAGTAAGCAGAGTATGAACATTGGAAAAATAGGTGATTCTTATCTTCATATCCTTCATTGTATAACACACATTTAGAATCTATTTCATGTCCCCAGTTAATCATAATGTCCTTTGTGCTAAGTTGATTTAAATAAGCTTTATATGCAAAAAAAGACAATTTCGGATTGTTAATTTTATGCCAGATTACTTTGCACCAGTCAACTTCAGGTTTATGTTGCCTTGATAAATCCCAAGCAGAATAAAATGAAAAACCATTAGGGACCCCATTCCAGCTCCAGAAATCTTCATTCATGTTCGAGTTAACTTTTATGTCCTTAATTTTACTTGCTGGAAGTCTCATAGCCGGCAAGAGGTTAGTATTAAAGACCCCGTTCTGAATGATGCTATCAACATACAAATTATCTCCTCCAATAGGTCCAAGTTGTCCCAACCGAGTAAGTTGATCATATTATTACTGTTAATCCATGGGTCAAACCATAACGATGTATTGTGGCCATTAACAACACATCTATTAATACATTGGAGACTCATAGTTCTATGTCTAAGAATAATTTTCCAAGTGCAAGAACTATTATTATCAATCCCCATCACCCAGAAAAACTTTCCCGAACAATATCTATTTACCATCCATCTTTTCCATAGACTACTTCCATTAAAAAAATGCCAAAGTAATTTGAGAGCTGCAACATTTTTAATGTCCTTGAAGTTCCTCAAGCCAACACCCCCTTCCTCTTTAGTAGAGCACATAGTATTCCGGCCCAAACAAAGTTAGCACACAATTTATTAATTTTTCTAATCGTAGATTCTGCGATTTGATAAGTAAGCACCCAAAAGAGAACCATTGGTGTAATGACATTTTTTGACTAATTCAATTTTGCCTGCCATAAAGATAAGTTATTATCCCAGCTGTCCATTTTTTTTCTGATTTCGTCAATCAGTTCCCCATAGTTAGAAAAATGTAAGTAATTATATGACAAAGGAACACCCAAATATTTGACAGGAAGTTTTCCTTCTTTCATGTTAAGCTCATGTAGAATTTGGTTTTTGTTGTATACTCCCCTACTGAAAAAAACTTTTGACTTCAAGCTATTGATTTTAAGACCTGCATACACTTTTAATTGTTCCAAAATTTTATTAATAGTCTCCACCCCCTTGATCTTCGATTTACAAAAAATCATCAAGTCTTCTGCATACATGAGATGTGTAAATTTGGGATCCTCCTTGTAGATAGGTTGTGAGTCATTAGCTTCCACCGCTTTATACATCATGATCGAAAAAATTGCGCAGCAACACAAAAAAGTTATGGCAATAGTGGATCCCTCTGTCTAAGACCCCTGTTATTAAAGATAAAACCTCTTAGGCTACCTTGAGCTAAAATGCAAAATGTTGGCATTGTAATGCATTTTCTGATAATTTTTATGATTTGTCTAGGAAAATCCATCAACCCAAGCATGTGGCAGATAAACTTTATGTTAATCATATCATAAGCTTTTTGCAAATCGATTTTAATGCACAATTTACTGCTACCTTTTCTACAAAAAAATCTGATTTGTTCATGAGCTAAAAGAATATTTTCAACAATATATCTACCTAAAATAAAGGCTGATTGGTTATTAGAAATCAAGTGCTTAAGGTACGGCTTTATCCTAATGCAAATGACTTTTGACTTGATTTTGTGAATAACATTAGAACAAGCAATAGGTCTGTAATCCGAGATATCTTTAGGATTTTCAATCTTTAGGATTAGAATGAGAAAACTGTGATTTATACCCTTTTCCAGTTTACCAATTCTGAACACTTCTTACACCACCTCCACAATTCCATCCTTTAGAATGTTCCAATGAAACTTGAATTTTTTTTATGTGAAGCCATCTGGGCCTGGGCTTTTCTCATCTGGGATAGAAAAAGTAGCTCTGTAATGACCCGCATTTTAGAGATATATAATTAATTTATTTAATTATATAAGTGGTGATTTAGAAAAGTTAATGATCGTTTAATTAAATAATATTGAATATTTAATAAATAATTATAATATAATAATATATTATAATGTCGAAATAGTCAGAAATAGTGAAATTCACAATATCGTGTGAATTGAATAGCATACGAGATTTGGTGGAGTTTCAATTCGAAATATAATAACGATTATATTGAATCGACGACAGTTGAATGTATAGTTTATAATATATTTATAAACGAGCTCGAAATGGCGCTGTAGTTCGCTATTTGGCGATTTGAACTTCAACTGAATATACAGGATTCGTTTTAAGCCGGATTTCTGTGAAACAAGAAACGTGTGGAGCTGGTGGAGTATATCTTTCTAGTGGAAGAGAAAAATCGGGATTTCGTCAGATAGATTTTGATGTACGTCCAAATCAAATTTCAGAAAAGTCGCTGTATAATTCCTTTATAATTTGCGACGCTTTATATACGTTATAAAAGGATTTTCGATATAAATTGAATATCGATAAATCTAAAATCTGAAATATCAAGCTGTAAATTCTGATATGATATTCTGAAGCTGTATGATATCATATGTGAAGATATACAAGAATATAAATTTATTTATATTTAATTTAATTATATTCAAATATATTTATATATTTAAATGGGTTATTTAGAGCTTTAAAAATAGCCAGTTTTGCAAACGAAGTCGGAATTCGACAAAACTAATTTTGTTGGATCCGCAATGTCAAATAGTTGTTAGATTTCCAGTTTCGTGATTTTTAGAGTCACTGTGTGGCCATACGGATGTTTAGAGTGAGAAACAGTCAGTATTTCAACAGTTAAAAATACGCTGTGTGGGCATGCGGAGTCGGAATTCGACGAAACCAGTTTCGTTGGGACCGTAATATCGAACTGTAGCTGCATGTCCAGTTTGGTGATTTTTAGGTATCGTATGTGATCATACGAATTTTAGAGGACAAATACAAGTAGCGTAGAAGCAAATATTAAATGAAAATCAATATAAAAATATAAAAAAAAATCCTATAAATACCCTACTCACTTACTCCTTAAGACCTAAACCTTAAACCATCGGCTGAAAACCAGAAACAGGCCGCCACTATTTTTCCATCCTCAAAACAAAAGTCGAGACCTTTAGAAATCAAAATATAATGGAAGAAAAATCTAAAAATCCCACGACATAGTTATTCGAGATCCTGGAAGTGTTCTCCGCCTTCTGATGTACTTCATTTTGGGTTCGACGCAGCTATTCTTAGCTGTGTTTTCTGTACAGCGAACTAGGGTTGTGGTTTGCCTATGATTTAGCAACCGGTTTGAAGGATAGAGTGGATATTTGAATTCGTGAAGGAGTCCTAGTCGTTTCTACATTCAGTTTGAGGGGTGCGACGCTAGTTGCTGAGGGTCGAAGTGCTACAGCAGGCCGAAGTCGCGGGGTTCACTGGTGAACCGAGAGTGATAAAGTGGTAGGGTATTCGTAGAGAAATGGAAGGGGAGTATTGTGATGAGATGGGTTTTTGATTTCGAGGTAGAACGAAGGTGGGAGGGGGACCGGAAGGCAGCGAAATGGTGGAGGATTTGCTGAAGCGCACGACAGTTAAATTTTGGGGAAGAAATAGAGAGGTCGGGTCTGGGTAATTGGGTAGTGGAGTTGGGCTTGGGCCAACGTGAAGAGGGGTAAGGCCCAATGAATTAAAATTCTAAAGTTTATTTAATTTAAAATATCGTATTAACTTGTGAACACTGTATCTAGCTCGTACGAAGCCCGATTAACAAACCGTAAGTTGCGTTGGGATCGTATGGACGGACACTACCAAATGGAACTGACTAGGAGTGAATCCGAGCTCGTTACAAATTTATGGAGAGATAAATTGTCCGACGGAATCAAATAACGCAAACCGATATTTTTCGGTTAACGCGCAAATGTGAGTAAATCTCACTAACTCTGTTCAGTTTATATTTGTATAAACTGTACTTTATTTTGATTGATTGCTGTGTATTGATTGTTAAATTGGACTGTTAAATAGATTTGATTGAAAATGTAGATATAGTTATATATAGAAAACCGTCAATCAAATATGGATTCTGATTGTCAGTATATTTCATGTTGGGATGAAATTGATGTTATCTATATTGTCTAACATCTGTGATGCAGGGAAACAGGTTGGAGGAATCCGACTGGATTCCTCAACAGTTATTTTATTGTTTTTCATATATTTTGATATATGATGTGAATTATAACCTGTTGTTGATTGTGTGTGTATGGACGATATTGAACATCGTGATTTGATATGATTGAATACCATGACATACCGAAATATGGATAAAGGAGATTTTTCAAAGTGATATTGATAAATAGAATATTTATAAAGTGGAATATTTATAAATAAGGAATATTTATAAATTGGGATATTTATAAATAGGAGATATTTGAAAGGGAAATAATTTCAAACCATTTTCTTTTTGAATGGAAAGGCCTGTGTGGCGGGTTTGGGGATTTTCCCGATGCTCCCGATACAAAGGAGGTTATGGCGAATTTTCCCGGGAATTTAAGGAGTTAGAATATTTCAAGAATAAATTTTGAAAAGGGAATATTTGTAAACCATTTACAAATAGAATTGGAAAGGGAACATTATAAAAAGGAAATCTTTATAAAGTGAGGTTTTTCAAAGATGAGATATTGGAAAAGGAAGAGTTATCGAATATTATTTGATCGAAGTGAGATTTATCGAGCAAGAGTTATTCGAAAAGAGATTTTCGAATATAGTTTATTCGAAAGTAAGATTTTCAAATATGAGATATTTGAAAAGGAAGATAGTTAATCGAATATAGACATTCGAAGGGAGTTAATCGAATATAGTATTCGAAGTTAGTTAATTGAATATGGTATTCGAAGATAGTTAATCGAATATAGACATTCGAAGGGAGTTAATCGAATATGGTATTCGAAGTTAGTTAATTGAATATGGTATTCGAAAGTTAGTTAATCGAATATGTTGTTCGAAAGGGGTTAGTCAAGTCGAGTTAGTCAAATAGAGTTAACCTGTTAGAGTTAACTAGGTAGAGTTAACCAATTAGAGTTAATCAGTTAGAATTAATCGATTAGAGTTAAAACGAACTAGAGTTAATCAAATATAGTTAAGTGAGACAGAGTTAGTCAAACATAGTATTCAGGGTAAGTTACCATCTTGTACGACTGCTAGCGTAATTCGCAGGGCTGTAAATAGCCTACGGCGGTCGGATGTTTCCTGAGGGAATCAGGCGTAACCATTGTGATCGCTGCGATCTAGAGTCAAGCGAATGGAAGTAAATCGAATATTAGTTATTCGATAGGAGTTAATCCAGTTGAGTTAAGTAGGGTTAAATAAGCCAAGTTAGCCAGTTGAGTTAGGTAAGTCAAGTAAACCAGTAAGGTTAAGTAAGTAGGGTTAATCGAGTGGAGTTATCGAATATCACTTATTCAAAGTAGATTTATCGAATATAGTGTACTCGAAGAGAAGAGTAATCGAATATAGTTTATTCGAGGAGAGAAATCGAATATAGTTCATTCGAGAAGAATTATCGAATATAAGTTATTCGAAGTGAGATAATCGAATATAAGTTATTCGAAGTAAGATAAATCGAATATTGGTTATTCGAGAAGAAGTTACGAATATATACATTCGAAAGGAGTTAATCGAATATAGTTTATTCGAATAGAGTTAAAGGAGTTATCGATGTTAGTTTCATCGAAAGGAGTTATCGATGTTAGTTTCATCGAAAGGAGTTATCGATGTTAGTTTCATCAAAAGGAGTTATCGATGTTAGTTTCATCGAAGGGAGTTATCGATTATAGTTTAATCGAAGTGAGATTTTCAAATATGAGATATTTGAAAAGGAAGAGTTATCGAATATTAGTTATGCGAAGAGAGATTATCGAATATCGTTTATTCGAGAAGGAGTTAATCGAATGTAGGTTATTCGAAGAAGAGTTAATCAAATAGAGATTCGAGAAGAGAGTTAATCGGCAGATTCGATTATATCGAATTCGGGAAAGTACTTATACTTTCCAGCGTTTAAATAGATTTATTTATTTATAAATAAATAAGTGTTAGGTTAATTATTCACTGATAAGAATAGAAGTTATAATTAAAGTTAGATAATTCGAAAGGAGGGATTATAACGTTATCGTTATAACCAATGTTTTAAATATAGAAGTGGATTAGAAAAAATTGAATCCGAGAAAGGCGTAAAGAAGTTGTTAAAGATTTAAAAGATAAACTTTGACCATTTTGAAGTTATAACGTTGTTCAGTTAAGGTCTGAGAGGTAATTATACCCCAACTTGAGTGACTTCCTTCTTAACTAAGAAATGGTAAGGTTTGATCGTAAAGGAGTTTTGGAAATGTTTTCCAAACGAGAATCAGAAATGTTTTCTGATAAAAGAGAATAAGAATTTAGAATATAGGAAAACAGGAGATAAGTAAATAAATGAACTAAAGAGATTAATTTTAAATGATGTTTGTTCGATATAATTTCCATCTGGAAATAATATCGTTGTTTGCACACTTATTTTTCTTTGATAGTTAACGCACAGACTATCGAAGTTTTGACCATTTTAACGTTGTTAATATGGAGAGACCGGTTGGATTATTATCCATAGAACCACTCTGTATTGGCATAAGCGTTGCGAATCATATATGCCAAAGATAATTGAAGACGAAGTAAAATGCAAGGGCTATCCTGTTTACAGAATAGTGCCTTCGATTTGTCCAGTCCCAGGACAACTTGTATGGACGAAGGTCTGACAGAGTATATCCAATGGATCGCATAAGTTGATCTGTTCAAACGTATTCACGTTTGGTGGCGGAGGAATTCGTTTCTCTTAGCTGTATACCCGTGTTATTTTTGGATAAGTCAATTTGTGATTTGGCGGGTATGACAATGTGACATTTTCTAAGTGAATGAAGATGGATGTCTGACATAGTATTTCCAGAAAGGTCACGTACATTGGTTTCTTCAACCGTACCAAGAGTGGAAGCGGAGAAGGAAACTTCTTTTAGCTGACACGTAATGTATTGTTGTAGACGTCAATTTGTGATTTTCGATGGATCTGACAATGTGGCATTCGAAGTGAATCTGATGTGATGATAAAGCGTAGCTTCTAGCCTCATCAACCGGTAAATGACAGAAATCGGGCAGGCAGCATGGCTAAGTCGGTCGCACCGAAGTAGGGTGTATAATCACCTATCTAGTGAATATTCATTTGTTTCTAAAATCTATCAATGCTGTCCCATATATATACGGGAACGGTTGCTGATCCCAACCGTTGGTGATGTACATTCGATACACTCAAGCGAAATGAGTGGTCGGTCATGTGTGGCTGAGTTGCAAGATGTTCTTGTTGAACTCCAGTGTATCGTTCCTAGAGTACACTGATCGGAAGGTGATTCCATACCTTGTCATAGTTGGAAATCCATTATCCAATACGTGCTTGCGATTTTGATTGTATACTATATATGTAGTAACGTGAGATGCAAGCGTTTCTGCTAGATTGATATTTATCTGTACTTAGACATTATTATAATATCAGAATGATATTGCTTTGAAAAGTTATTTGGATTCTCATAAGGGAAAAACCCGTTCCGTATTCACGGCGTGGTCTTATGAGATATCATATACCTGTTTAAATGATTTGAGTTTATTCACACCAGTCCCATGACTGACCCGGAGTTTTATTTTGTTTTCCCTAAACTCTTGGGTGCCTAATTTTGTACGGGCAGTCAAGTAGTCAGGAATTTACAGGTATACTTGAAGAGCTGGAGCAGGAGGCTTCTGGATCATATAGCTATAGTTATTTCCGCTGTGTTGTAAGTGCTGTACTCTGATAAGTGCTATTGTATACATAACTGTTATATTTCAAAGTTATGTTATCTATTATATGTTATTCGTTCCGCTGTGAGGTTCGTGTTACTCTGATGTTGTGTTCTTCTTTTTCTTCTATTCTAAGTTTCTATCTTATCTATTCTCACCTTCTAATTTCTTTCATTAACTACCGGGATTTTTCGATGTTTTGGTTATCGACGTCGAGCTTACGTCGATAACCAAAGCCGCCGAAAATCCGGGTCGTTACAGTTGGTATTAGAGCTTAAGTTAAGAATTACTTGGCTCTGTGGCGTGACTCGGTAGAGATAGGGTTAGTAATACCCTAGATTGAGTTTGAGTGTATATATACGAGTGCGTATTTGTATTTGATATAAAAATTTGTTTTATATCGAGGAGATTCATTGGTTGAGTCGTTTATGAGTTCTGGTCGATCAGTTTGATCCACTGTATCGGTAGGAGTTACTAAACACTTGAATACGATGGGTCGTCACGATATGTTTTGAAAAGAGGATAAATTGATATAAGTTTACCCAGAGTATATTCTGATATAGAGGAAATATATATATTAGATATATTGGTTGTTATTATAATCGAGTAAGATTATAAAAAGTGAATTGGTTATGTAAATAACTGATCAGAATTCATATAAGTAAAGTATATGAAATAAAATGAATTAAATATGAATATAAAGCAGATTTGGAATTAAAATAAGGAAATTTTATGTTCCTGGGAGAGTTTGAAATTGTTTTCAAATTTGAACGAGAAATATAGTATTGAATTCACTTCGACCGCTGGGAAATAATTCTGATGATGGTGTACACATCATCAGTGTGATTTTCGAGTTTCAAAGTGACGGATTACTACCAAAGATTTTGTTTTGAATTGTTTTGAGAAAACAAGTGGTTTAGAAATTCAAATGTTTTGAATTGGTATTATGATTTCAAATTGATTTGAAATGAGCCCAGGAATTTAGATTCTGGAATTAAAATTTAACTTGCGAAGTTAAATGGATTAAAATATTGAAAGTGAATAAATAATTGAGAAATAAACTTGGACAAGGCTAAATATAATATGGAATTATATTGGGATGATATCGAGTAAGTTGATTGATTTTATATGGATTTGGAATCAAGAATTGTACTTAAGTTTGAAATGGAATTTGACTTGATTATAAGCAAATGTTTGAGTTTGAGGATAAAAACTGACAGGAGATGGATTGGAATGACATTGGTATTTGTTAAGTTGATAACCAATGGGAGCGGTATGATGATATGGTCAGCAAAAAGGTACAAGTTTATATTTCATATAGAGCATGAGATTTATGAGCCGAATTGGCAAGCCGCTTGGCTGTTTGGTTTTTTTTTTGGGTTGGAGATGGCCCAGAGAGGCGAGTTGGAGTTTGAGATATTGGCAAGTACAAAGGAGGTGCTGGCGAAATTTAAAAAAAAAAAAAAAAAGGTTAAGGCGTTAGAAAATTTACAGGATTTTTGAAAATTTTCGTTGATAAGAATTAATTAATAATTAATTGAAATTTAATTGGTTCAGTTGAAACTGAAGTTAAGAAGTGAACAAATATGTTCTAACCAGTCGATAGGGTCGTCCTCTAACTTAGCAATTTCGAGGGCGAAATTATTTTAAGTGGGGAAGAATGTAATGACCCGCATTTTAGAGATATATAATTAATTTATTTAATTATATAAGTGGTGATTTAGAAAAGTTAATGATCGTTTAATTAAATAATATTGAATATTTAATAAATAATTATAATATAATAATATATTATAATGTCGAAATAGTCAGAAATAGTGAAATTCACAATATCGTGTGAATTGAATAGCATACGAGATTTGGTGGAGTTTCAATTCGAAATATAATAACGATTATATTGAATCGACGACAGTTGAACGTATAGTTTATAATATATTTATAAACGAGCTCGAAATGGCGCTGTAGTTCGCTATTTGGCGATTTGAACTTCAACTGAATATACAGGATTCGTTTTAAGCCGGATTTCTGTGAAACAAGAAACGTGTGGAGCTGGTGGAGTATATCTTTCTAGTGGAAGAGAAAAATCGGGATTTCGTCGGATAGATTTTGATGTACGTCCAAATCAAATTTCAGAAAAGTCGCTGTATAATTCCTTTATAATTTGCGACGCTTTATATACGTTATAAAAGGATTTTCGATATAAATTGAATATCGATAAATCTGAAATCTGAAATATCAAGCTGTAAATTCTGATATGATATTCTGAAGCTGTATGATATCATATGTGAAGATATACAAGAATATAAATTTATTTATATTTAATTTAATTATATTCAAATATATTTATATATTTAAATGGGTTATTTAGAGCTTTAAAAATAGCCAGTTTTGCAAACGAAGTCGGAATTCGACAAAACTAATTTTGTTGGATCCGCAATGTCAAATAGTTGTTAGATTTCCAGTTTCGTGATTTTTAGAGTCACTGTGTGGCCATACGGATGTTTAGAGTTTGAAACAGTCAGTATTTCAACAGTTAAAAATACGCTGTGTGGGCATGCGGAGTCGGAATTCGACGAAACCAGTTTCGTTGGGACCGTAATATCGAACTGTAGCTGCATGTCCAGTTTGGTGATTTTTAGGTATCGTATGTGATCATACGAATTTTAGAGGACAAATACAAGTAGCGTAGAAGCAAATATTAAATGAAAATCAATATAAAAATAAAAATAAAAAAAATCCTATAAATACCCTACTCACTTACTCCTTAAGACCTAAACCTTAAACCATCGGCTGAAAACCAGAAACAGGCCGCCACTATTTTTCCATCCTCAAAACAAAAGTCGAGACCTTTAGAAATCAAAATATAATGGAAGAAAAATCTAAAAATCCCACGACATAGTTATTCGAGATCCTGGAAGTGTTCTCCGCCTTCTGATGTACTTCATTTTGGGTTCGACGCAGCTATTCTTAGCTGTGTTTTCTGTACAGCGAACTAGGGTTGTGGTTTGCCTATGATTTAGCAACCGGTTTGAAGGATAGAGTGGATATTTGAATTCGTGAAGGAGTCCTAGTCGTTTCTACATTCAGTTTGAGGGGTGCGACGCTAGTTGCTGAGGGTCGAAGTGCTACAGCAGGCCGAAGTCGTGGGGTTCACTGGTGAAACGAGAGTGATAAAGTGGTAGGGTATTCGTAGAGAAATGGAAGGGGAGTATTGTGATGAGATGGGTTTTTGATTTCGAGGTAGAACGAAGGTGGGAGGGGGACCGGAAGGCAACGAAATGGTGGAGGATTTGCTGAAGCGCACGACAGTTAAATTTTGGGGAAGAAATAGAGAGGTCGGGTCTGGGTAATTGGGTAGTGGAGTTGGGCTTGGGCCAACGTGAAGAGGGGTAAGGCCCAATGAATTAAAATTCTAAAGTTTATTTAATTTAAAATATCGTATTAACTTGTGAACACTGTATCTAGCTCGTACGAAGCCCGATTAACAAACCGTAAGTTGCGTTGGGATCGTATGGACGGACACTACCAAATGGAACTGACTAGGAGTGAATCCGAGCTCGTTACAAATTTATGGAGAGATAAATTGTCCGACGGAATCAAATAACGCAAACCGATATTTTTCGGTTAACGCGCAAATGTGAGTAAATCTCACTAACTCTGTTCAGTTTATATTTGTATAAACTGTACTTTATTTTGATTGATTGCTGTGTATTGATTGTTAAATTGGACTGTTAAATAGATTTGATTGAAAATGTAGATATAGTTATATATAGAAAACCGTCAATCAAATATGGATTCTGATTGTCAGTATATTTCATGTTGGGATGAAATTGATGTTATCTATATTGTCTAACATCTGTGATGCAGGGAAACAGGTTGGAGGAATCCGACTGGATTCCTCAACAGTTATTTTATTGTTTTTCATATATTTTGATATATGATGTGAATTATAACCTGTTGTTGATTGTGTGTGTATGGACGATATTGAACATCGTGATTTGATATGATTGAATACCATGACATACCGAAATATGGATAAAGGAGATTTTTCAAAGTGATATTGATAAATAGAATATTTATAAAGTGGAATATTTATAAATAAGGAATATTTATAAATTGGGATATTTATAAATAGGAGATATTTGAAAGGGAAATAATTTCAAACCATTTTCTTTTTGAATGGAAAGGCCTGTGTGGCGGGTTTGGGGATTTTCCCGATGCTCCCGATACAAAGGAGGTTATGGCGAATTTTCCCGGGAATTTAAGGAGTTAGAATATTTCAAGAATAAATTTTGAAAAGGGAATATTTGTAAACCATTTACAAATAGAATTGGAAAGGGAACATTATAAAAAGGAAATCTTTATAAAGTGAGGTTTTTCAAAGATGAGATATTGGAAAAGGAAGAGTTATCGAATATTATTTGATCGAAGTGAGATTTATCGAGCAAGAGTTATTCGAAAAGAGATTTTCGAATATAGTTTATTCGAAAGTAAGATTTTCAAATATGAGATATTTGAAAAGGAAGATAGTTAATCGAATATAGACATTCGAAGGGAGTTAATCGAATATAGTATTCGAAGTTAGTTAATTGAATATGGTATTCGAAGATAGTTAATCGAATATAGACATTCGAAGGGAGTTAATCGAATATGGTATTCGAAGTTAGTTAATTGAATATGGTATTCGAAAGTTAGTTAATCGAATATGTTGTTCGAAAGGGGTTAGTCAAGTCGAGTTAGTCAAATAGAGTTAACCTGTTAGAGTTAACTAGGTAGAGTTAACCAATTAGAGTTAATCAGTTAGAATTAATCGATTAGAGTTAAAACGAACTAGAGTTAATCAAATATAGTTAAGTGAGACAGAGTTAGTCAAACATAGTATTCAGGGTAAGTTACCATCTTGTACGACTGCTAGCGTAATTCGCAGGGCTGTAAATAGCCTACGGCGGTCGGATGTTTCCTGAGGGAATCAGGCGTAACCATTGTGATCGCTGCGATCTAGAGTCAAGCGAATGGAAGTAAATCGAATATTAGTTATTCGATAGGAGTTAATCCAGTTGAGTTAAGTAGGGTTAAATAAGCCAAGTTAGTCAGTTGAGTTAGGTAAGTCAAGTAAACCAGTAAGGTTAAGTAAGTAGGGTTAATCGAGTGGAGTTATCGAATATCACTTATTCAAAGTAGATTTATCGAATATAGTGTACTCGAAGAGAAGAGTAATCGAATATAGTTTATTCGAGGAGAGAAATCGAATATAGTTCATTCGAGAAGAATTATCGAATATAAGTTATTCGAAGTGAGATAATCGAATATAAGTTATTCGAAGTAAGATAAATCGAATATTGGTTATTCGAGAAGAAGTTACGAATATATACATTCAAAAGGAGTTAATCGAATATAGTTTATTCAAATAGAGTTAAAGGAGTTATCGATGTTAGTTTCATCGAAAGGAGTTATCGATGTTAGTTTCATCGAAAGGAGTTATCGATGTTAGTTTCATCAAAAGGAGTTATCGATGTTAGTTTCATCGAAGGGAGTTATCGATTATAGTTTAATCGAAGTGAGATTTTCAAATATGAGATATTTGAAAAGGAAGAGTTATCGAATATTAGTTATGCGAAGAGAGATTATCGAATATCGTTTATTCGAGAAGGAGTTAATCGAATGTAGGTTATTCGAAGAAGAGTTAATCAAATAGAGATTCGAGAAGAGAGTTAATCGGCAGATTCGATTATATCGAATTCGGGAAAGTACTTATACTTTCCAGCGTTTAAATAGATTTATTTATTTATAAATAAATAAGTGTTAGGTTAATTATTCACTGATAAGAATAGAAGTTATAATTAAAGTTAGATAATTCGAAAGGAGGGATTATAACGTTATCGTTATAACCAATGTTTTAAATATAGAAGTGGATTAGAAAAAATTGAATCCGAGAAAGGCGTAAAGAAGTTGTTAAAGATTTAAAAGATAAACTTTGACCATTTTGAAGTTATAACGTTGTTCAGTTAAGGTCTGAGAGGTAATTATACCCCAACTTGAGTGACTTCCTTCTTAACTAAGAAATGGTAAGGTTTGATCGTAAAGGAGTTTTGGAAATGTTTTCCAAACGAGAATCAGAAATGTTTTCTGATAAAAGAGAATAAGAATTTAGAATATAGGAAAACAGGAGATAAGTAAATAAATGAACTAAAGAGATTAATTTTAAATGATGTTTGTTCGATATAATTTCCATCTGGAAATAATATCGTTGTTTGCACACTTATTTTTCTTTGATAGTTAACGCACAGACTATCGAAGTTTTGACCATTTTAACGTTGTTAATATGGAGAGACCGGCTGGATTATTATCCATAGAACCACTCTGTATTGGCATAAGCGTTGCGAATCATATATGCCAAAGATAATTGAAGACGAAGTAAAATGCAAGGGCTATCCTGTTTACAGAATAGTGCCTTCGATTTGTCCAGTCCCAGGACAACTTGTATGGACGAAGGTCTGACAGAGTATATCCAATGGATCGCGTAAGTTGATCTGTTCAAACGTATTCACGTTTGGTGGCGGAGGAATTCGTTTCTCTTAGCTGTATACCCGTGTTATTTTTGGATAAGTCAATTTGTGATTTGGCGGGTATGACAATGTGACATTTTCTAAGTGAATGAAGATGGATGTCTGACATAGTATTTCCAGAAAGGTCACGTACATTGGTTTCTTCAACCGTACCAAGAGTGGAAGCGGAGAAGGAAACTTCTTTTAGCTGACACGTAATGTATTGTTGTAGACGTCAATTTGTGATTTTCGATGGATCTGACAATGTGGCATTCGAAGTGAATCTGATGTGATGATAAAGCGTAGCTTCTAGCCTCATCAACCGGTAAATGACAGAAATCGGGCAGGCAGCATGGCTAAGTCGGTCGCACCGAAGTAGGGTGTATAATCACCTATCTAGTGAATATTCATTTGTTTCTAAAATCTATCAATGCTGTCCCATATATATACGGGAACGGTTGCTGATCCCAACCGTTGGTGATGTACATTCGATACACTCAAGCGAAATGAGTGGTCGGTCATGTGTGGCTGAGTTGCAAGATGTTCTTGTTGAACTCCAGTGTATCGTTCCTAGAGTACACTGATCGGAAGGTGATTCCATACCTTGTCATAGTTGGAAATCCATTATCCAATACGTGCTTGCGATTTTGATTGTATACTATATATGTAGTAACGTGAGATGCAAGCGTTTCTGCTACATTGATATTTATCTGTACTTAGACATTATTATAATATCAGAATGATATTGCTTTGAAAAGTTATTTGGATTCTCATAAGGGAAAAACCCGTTCCGTATTCACGGCGTGGTCTTATGAGATATCATATACCTGTTTAAATGATTTGAGTTTATTCACACCAGTCCCATGACTGACCCGGAGTTTTATTTTGTTTTCCCTAAACTCTTGGGTGCCTAATTTTGTACGGGCAGTCAAGTAGTCAGGAATTTACAGGTATACTTGAAGAGCTGGAGCAGGAGGCTTCTGGATCATATAGCTATAGTTATTTCCGCTGTGTTGTAAGTGCTGTACTCTGATAAGTGCTATTGTATACATAACTGTTATATTTCAAAGTTATGTTATCTATTATATGTTATTCGTTCCGCTGTGAGGTTCGTGTTACTCTGATGTTGTGTTCTTCTTTTTCTTCTATTCTAAGTTTCTATCTTATCTATTCTCACCTTCTAATTTCTTTCATTAACTACCAGGATTTTTCGATGTTTTGGTTATCGACGTCGAGCTTACGTCGATAACCAAAGCCGCCGAAAATCCGGGTCGTTACAAGCTCCGTGAACTTCATCTAATGTGATATTAGATGTAAGATGCCTTCTGCCTCTGTCATTAATAATTAATCTGCAGTTAATATGTGGGAAATTAATATTCATAGGAACTTCAGAATTATAAATTTCATTAAAATACTGAACCGCTTCCCTCTCAAAACCTTCCACATCATGAAAAGAGTCCCCGTTACTCATGAATAAATTGCTCCAGTTATTTATGTGTTTTCTAAGGGACATTTTAGCATGAATTTTTTTTGTGTATGAGTCAACATATGTAAGTCAATTGATTTTTGCCTTCTGTTTAGCATTCATCATATCATTTATGCTTTGCTCTTTCCAATTGTTATACACCTCACTAAGCAATTCAAATAATATGTTGTCATTTGGGTGATTGTCGATTTCAGCAAGAATACTATTATATTTTCTCTCCATCATATTTAACATGTCCCCATCTTTACAACTATTGTAGTTCCAGTCCTTTAGGTAGAATTTGCTCATTCTAAGAAATTGTTGGAACTTGTACAGCTTTGAAGACAGCAAGAAAAAGTAGTAATATTCATTACCATTTCCATACACTACAACAAAATTCATTTTTGACAACAATTACTGTCAGCGTTCCACCCATTACTGCGGTCAATAGATGCTTCGTATGAATAATTTTCATATACAAACGCTGACATAGCTGAATTTTAGCACGGGTAGGGAAATTTCTTTTTAGCCGCCTTTCCCTCTTACTCATACTTTACCGGTTCATCCCCAAAAAATATCAATTTTATTCTTCTTCCAAATCTGCTGCGTTCCCTTCTTCGTTTCGATTTCTTCAAAGTTGATTTCAGTTCCTTACTCATTCATACTTCACCCGCTCAGTTCATCCATTTTGCACATCCACAAATACAAAACCTAATCCTTAATCGCCTTCGTCAACATCTGTCCATTCACCGATTCAAATGTTCTACCAAAACATGTTAACCACAATGGGTCAGTCTCCATCAAGGTGGGTAATTTTATAATTCAATCTTCTATTTTTATGTATTTTTGAACTATGATATCGATTGTTAAGGTTTAACCCTAAGTCGATTGCTATTATGTTTGATAGTTAATCTTATCTCGTTGTTAGTTCGATCTTGAGTGTTATTGAGTTTGAATCTTATCTCATCTGGCAGCACATGAGATTATATCCTCATATTATCCTCCTTTGAGCCATGTCAACTTGTTCACATGAGCTGCTGTTGGTTTAACTGGGTATTTAGACAAACCAGATGTATTACAGAGGGATTTCTCATATGCTTTATTCCATTTCAAAGATGAAGGGACGAGAGGTTTATACAAAGGCCTTGGAGCGACATTGTTGGGTGTTTGACTTAACATTGCAATCAACTTTTGTGTTTATGAAACTCTGAGATCTCACTGGCAAGTAAGAAGGCCTTTAGATTCTAATGTTTTGGTTAGCTTGGTTTGTCGAAGTGCTTTTGGAATTGCATCATCAACAGTGACATTCCCATTTGGACCTCGTGAGATGGCGAATGCAATGGAAGGGGTTGGAGGCAGAGATCGAGTATACAAATATGGACTGTTCAGGACATTTGGTCACATCGTTCGATCCGAAGGCTTTCGTGGGTTATACAGGGGCATATTATCCAAATATTACAAGGTTGTCCCCAGTGTTGAGATTGTTTTCATGACATATGAATCACTGAAGTCGTCTCTATCAAGCTTATGAACCGATTAATTAGGCGCGAGCACTTTTAGTGGTATTTTGCAGTCTGATATTACGTTGCCATGTGGGTATATCATGCATAGATATATTGGCTCCTAGCATCTCGTGATCATAACCCGTATTGTAAGGCATTTCCCCGCATCATGGAATTCTTAAAAACATGTTGAAAGACATTTTCCCCGCATCATGAATTATCAATACTTCCATGAAAAATATAGATGTTGATGTCAAGTAAATGATAACAACCGAAATTAGAATGCTTCTCATGTATCATGCCATATATACGGTAGAAAATTTTGAACACTGCCTATTATTATTATTATTTATTGCATTTATTTTCTTACAATTGATAAAAATTTCTGTCTATTTATCAACTGTCAAGTAAATGATAATACCAGTAGTCTATTTACTGACTTATGGTGCTCGGATTTTTGTCTTCAGGGTAAATGCAGATAATATTCAAGTAACTATAGCAGCGCTAGCCAATCCTGTAGAAGCTAACATTGAGCTAATGGAATTCATGGGGAAGGCCTGTACAAATTTTTCCAATTACCTGCATTAGTTTATTTTTTATAATATTTACCAGTTAATATGTACATTAGTTTTCTTAACCTAATTATTTAGACAACTTAATAGTAAGGTATAACTCAACCCTGTCATATCTCAGAACACAAGTCTTGGGCTTGAAGTTCAGCCAAGTGACCCTTCAAAGAGGATAGGGTAGCAAATCAAAGCTTCTTGTGGTGATTTTAGCATCATGTTGAATTATTATAGGTCTTAGTTTGTGAAAATGTGGTAACTTATCATACTTATATTCTGAATCATACAACTCATAGTCATATTGAAGTAAAACTGCTAATAGCAGCATCTTCTTATGCATGGATGATTTTGCCAAACTGAAGGATTGTAATTATTCACCTTCCATTTTAACTTTTTACATGATCTGTTAATAGGTATATAATATGTTTTCTTTGGTGTGGACTAGGGAAAGGACAATAATATATTATGACAAAAGTATTGCAGAGATAAATCTAAGATAAGGTTAACTAAAGTTTATGACAGCAGAAGTTTTTCTAGTAAATTGACTTACTGTAATTTGTTTGCTTATCGGTTTCAGTATTGCATAATATATGGCATATTCATTTTCTTGTCTATTATCTTGTCAAGATAGTTTCAACAGTCCACAATATGGATATATGAGAAACTCGAGTTTAGACATGTTGAGATGGTTTCTTTATCAACAATCATAGTATTGTATATATGTCATGATACATGAGAGGTATTCTACTATCGATATTTTGTTCATGTATGAATTTGATTTGTTTGCTGCTTTACTTTGATTGCTATGCATTTACCTTACTTTTAGTCTCCTATGTTTTGGCCTTTTCAAATCTATCATCTGTTACCACTGTTTTACTTCAATTACATTGATTTTGTTGCTGATCTTAGTGTTTAACTTGTACTGATCTATCGTCCTTAACAATTTACTTTGATTAACATCTTTGCAGTTTTTTATTTAATGCTTAACTCGGTTAAATTATGTATCCTATTACTTATAGCTAGTGTTATGATTGATTACTTGTGTAAAAATTAATGTTAGGCGGGATGCAACATTAAATATTATGAAATTTTTATTGATTTTATATGATAAACACACAAATAATATATTTTTTCCCTATAATTTATGGTTAGGGACAAAAAATATACTTGAACGAACAAAATGTAAATTGTTTTCTGGTTTTAGATAAATCAAGTCTTTTGATATATGAAAAAAAATAGGAATTTTATCAATTGTGTTCATATTTTATTTTTTAGTCTCCTCTTCCATTTATTTTTTTCCTGCTTGGATGAACTTTAAAGAGGAAAAAACCATTATGGAGACTAAACCTATAATATGTTTCATGAAAGAATATAGTAGGCACAAACATTTAAATTTTTTTGAACATGATCCGTATAACTTTTAGGTGATTAAACTTATATGATATTGATGTTTTGAAGAACTTTTAGGTCATTAAGTTTAGGGAAAATTTTAGTTCCATTAAGGCTTATAATTGAAGTGAATAACATATGTGAATGATAACTAAATTTTATATATTTAGCGTCTGCGATCAAATTTAATATGTATAGACACGTTTGTTACATTGTGTGGTTGCGGTGTATCAATTTTCAATTCAGTGGAGTCTTACCCTACAGAACTCCTAAAGCCTGGAGATTTGAATCCACTTAACTCACTCTATGTTGCAAATATTTCTCTATTTGGTGCCAGGCTTCAAAGAAGGCTGGAGCTCTATAAGTTAAAGTAATAAGTTAAGTAATTTTCATAAATAAGGCTACGTAAACTGCTGCTGGGATGAAACCGTGATGTGTAAACTGGGTATGGAGCCCAGTCTGCTGCCCTTCATTGTAGTGACCCGTATTTTGAACGGTCGAATAATGAAGTTATTTAATTATTTAAATAACGAATATATTTAAATATACGATAGTTGAACGTATAAATTTTAATAATAATTATAATCGAGCTCAAAATGGCGCTGCAGTTCGCTATTTGACGATTTTAACTTCAACTGAATATACAGAATCCGTTATAAGTCTAATTTCTGTGAAACAAGAAACGTGTGGAGCTGGTGGGGTATATCTTTCTAGTGGAAGAGAAAAATCGAGATTTCGTCGTGTAGATTTTGTTTTATGGCCAAATCAAATTTTAAAATAGTCGCTATAGAATCGTTTATCGACCGTGACGGTTTATTCGATATAACTAGAGATCGGGTTCGAATTTAGACAAGGTTCTTTTGGGAAGTAGTGATAATTTAATTTTTAGAATTTTACTGTAATTTTTAATTAATTAAATAAGCAACTTTTTATTCGGAGTATTTGGCACCTTGTATCGACATTTCGGGGTTCCACAATATGAGTTCATCTACCGGTATTATTATATTTTTGGGACCAGAGCACATCACTCATTTAAATGGTATTTTTGTTTCTGTCCATAACTGTCCCTACATGAACAGAATATTTCATAGTGGGGTACGCTATGTTTTTAACTTAAAACAAACTAAACTGAATGGTTAACTGGTCAAACGAACTCAGAATTCAACGAAACAAGTTTCATACGAAACCTTAGGGAGAGGTCTAGTGAAACGTCAAGGCCTCATATTTTTAGGATTTTTTCTGGAATTGTTAGGAATTACTGCTCGGTGTTTTTCATCGATATTTTCTAAAGGATTTTCGCAAACGGTGTCGGAATTCGACGAAACCTGTTCCATTGAGACCGGAATATTTTTCTACGTTAAAATTTACGTCTTTCATCGCAATCGAAGTTCGTTTGTGGTTATTTTAGAACGTTACTTCAAAGTGAAGTATTAATTTATATTATTTAATTCATACCTAACCCTATATAAAGGCCTCAAGGTCTGTAACCCTAAGTATACAATTTCCAAAGTCAACAAAATAATCACGCCGCAAGGAAAACAAATCAACGAACCGCAACTTCAATTCTCCTTTCACTAATTACTCCTTATTCGTCCATTTCTATGAAAAAGTTTCCAACGAGAGATGCGTTCGGCTCTTCAACCTCCTTGGTCCAGACTGTGGCGATCAATTTCAGAGCTCGAAGTAGCCGCAAATCAATTCGAAACAGCGCCTGTTCATGGAGCTGCTGAGGCCGACTTGGTTGGTCGAATGGAATGGTACTCGAGGCGGACGTTTAACAGACGGTGGCGCTCCTTCCAGTGGTCTGCGATGAGCCTCCGATGGATGAAAGGAGGAGTTGTGGCAACTTAATGGAGGCGTAGCATGCGTGAAAATGGTATAACGAGGAACTGATGGGAATGTTCCACCTCAAAACAAAAAGAGAACGTGCTGGGTGCATTTCAGAAACAAAGGAAGCCTTCTTGAAAGGGGATGAAGTCAACAAGACTAAAAGGGAACTCACGAAGGGTTGATTGGTTGTGGTTTCATGGGTCCCCGAGGTGAAATGAAGACGTTACAGTGATGATAAGTCCTGCCATGTTAAGAGGAGCTACAGGGATCGGTTTATATATTCTTTGACCGGGAAAATAAGGGAAGGAGTGGGACGAGTTAAGAGATGAAATAGTGTGATTTTAGTTTGTGGAAATTGGAGAGAGAAGGGACGTGAAGAAGGGTAATGAGGAAAGTGTTTAAGGTGGCCTAATCTTGTTTAAGAAATGGTGTTAAGATTGAAAGTTGAAACGCGGGTCCTGGTTATTTACAAAGGAGCGTGGGCCATAAGTGAATGGGCCGGGTCAAAGAGGTTAGGCCCGTTTAGTTATAATTAAGTCTTACTTTTTATTTAAATAGTGTATAACTTCGTAAAAACCATAACTTGACCATACGATATTAGATTGACGAACTGTGAGTTGCGTTGGGACCGTATGGACGAGAGCTTCACAATGAAGCTGACTGGAAGTGGATTGGAGATCGTTTGAATTTATGGCGAAATAAATTGTTTGATTGAAATCAAACAACAGTTTATCGTTCTTTAACGATGAACTGCAAAAGTGAGTAAAACTCACTAACTTTCCTCAATTTATATTTTAATATAAAATTGTACTTTATTTATTGACTGCTGTATATTGATTGTTAAACCGGACTGTTAAATAGATTTGGTTGAAAACGTAGGTATAGTTCATCTATGTACGGTTAATCAAATATGGTTATGTACAGCAGGATATTTTATTTCAAAATGAAATATGATGTATATTATATTGTGTAACATTTGTGGATGCAGGGAGACAGGTTGGAGGAATCCGACTGGATTCCTCAACAATTATTTTGCTGTTTTCATATATTGTGATATATGTTGTGATTTATAATCTGTTATTGATTATGGATGTTAGAACGATAATGATCATCGTTGTTTGATATTTTGAATATCATAAGAAACCCTGAGTTTCAAAAAAACGAATATTTCAATGTATATTGAAATAAAGGAATTTTATAAAATCACAGGATTTTATAAAAAGGAAAATATTTATAAAACGAACACGGTTTTATAAAAAGGAAGTATTTATAAAATCATAGGATTTTATAAATAGGGAATATTTATTTAGAAAATAAATAGAAATAGAAAAGGAGAATGTTTATTTAGAAAATAAATAGACGTTATAAATAGAGAATATTTGTAACGGTAAATAGACGTTATAAATAGGAAATATTTGTAACGGTAAATGGAAGTTATAAATAGGAAATATTTGTAATGGTAAATGGAAGTATAAATAGGAAATATTTGTAACGGTAAATAGAAGTTATAAACAGGAAATATTTGTAACGGTAATTAGAAGTTATAAAAAGGGAATTGTTGTAACGGAAAATAAACGTTATAAAAAAAAGAAATTGACGAGATAGAAAAGAGATAATCAAATAGAGTTAAATCAAATATAATCTATTCGAAAGGAGCTAATTGAATTTAGTTATTTTAAAGGAGTTAATTGAATATTAGTTATTCAATTAAAAATAATCAAATAAAGTTAATCGATTTGAGATAATCAAATATAAGTTAATCAAATTAGTTGAAGTAAGTTAATCGACTATTAGTTAGTCGAATGTTGGTTAAGCAAATAAGTGTAAATCGACTATTAGTTAGTCGAAGATTAGTTAATCGAAAGTGAGTTAAACAAATAGGATTTTATCGAATTAGAGTTAATCCAATCAGGGTTAAATTGAATATTGGCTATTCAATTAGAGTAATCAAATTATGTTAATCGAATATTAGTTATTCGAAGAAAATAATCAAATAGAGTTAATCGATTAGAGTAAATCAAATAGAGTTAATCGATTACAGTTAAAACAAACATTGTTATTAAGGATGAAGTTAAATCGAATATTAGTTATTCGAAATAGGGTTAATCCAATCGAGTTAATCAAATAAGAGTTAAGCAGTTAGAGTAAAGCAAATAGAGTTATTCGAATATCAGTTATTCGAATAAGAGTTAAAAGGGGTAAATCAAATAGGGTTATTCGAATATTAGTTATTCGAATAGGAGTAATGAAATAGAGTTAAACAAATTAGAGTTAATCGAATATTAGTTATTCGAGAGAAGAGTTAAATTAAATAGAATTAACCAAAAAGAGATAATCGAATAAAATCTATTCGAAGAAAGATAATCGAATATAATTTATTCGGAGGAGTGTTAATCGAATAAAGATTACTCGAAAGGGAGTTATGCATCGAATTCGATTATATCGAATTTGGGAAAGTATTATTTACTTTCCGGTTTTTAAATCAAGATTTATTTAATTATAAATAAATTAGTTGTTGGATAAATTAATCAAAGTAAGAAATAAATGTTAGACTTATAAGTTAGATATTTCAGAAGTAGAATTTATAACGTTAGGGTTATAATAAATGTTTTTCATAAAGAAGTGGATTCGTAATCTGAATCCGGGTATTTGCGTAAGCAAATGATTGTAGAAATTGAAGTGATGAGCTTTATCTATTGCAGGGTTAAGATCGTTGTTCAGTTAAGGTCTGAGAGGTAATTATACCCCAACTTGATTGACTTTGAAATTGACTAAGGAATAGTTGAAGTTCGATAACAAAGGATGATTAGTAATGCAATTAAGTAATAAATGACTTATGGATTTAGTGGTCGTAACGATGTTTTATACGGCGTTAGTTGAAATCCATATAAACGAGTTTTGGAAATGTTTTCCAAATATAAATCAAGGATGTTTTCTAAATATAGGAATAAGGAATATGAATATATATATATATATAGGTATATATATATATATGTTCGATTATTGGATCGATAATTCCATTTGGAATTAAGATCGTTGTTTGTACACCGACATGTTTTCATTTGATAGTTAAATCACAGACTATCGAAGTTTTGACCATTTTACGTTGTTAATATGGAGAGACCGGTTGGATATTATCCGAAGAACCACTCCGTATTGACATAAGCATTGTGATCAAGAACGATGAAGAAAATTGAAGACGGTGTTATGCGAGGGCTGTCCTGTTTACAGAATAGTGCCTTCAGTTTCGTTCAGTCCCAGAACAAACGTATATGGACGAATGTCTGACAGAGTATTTCCAATGATCGAATGGGTTGGCCTGTACAAATATATATGGTGGCAACGGATTTATTCCCTTTGCATAACATCCAGAATATTTGTATAAGCCAACTAATTATTAACGGATCTGATAATGTGGCATTCAAAGTGATCGTGTTATAAATGAATGGAAGGTAAGCGTAGCTTATAGCCTCACATCCGGTAAATGACAAAAATCGGGCAGGCAGCATGGCTAAGTCGGTCGCACCGAAGTAGGGTGTATAATCACCTATCTAGAGAATATTCATTTGCTTCTTTTAATCTATCAATGTTGTCCCATATATATACGGGAAACGGTTGCTGATCCCGACCGTTGGTGATGTACATTCGATACACTCAAGCGAAATGAGTGGTCGGTCATGTGTGGCTGAGTTGCAAGATGTTCTTGTTGAACTCTAGTGTACCGTTCCTAGAGTACACTGATCGGAAGGTGGTTCCATACCTTGTCATAGTTGGAAATCCAATCATCCAATACGCACCTGCGGTTTTGATTGTATACTATATATGTAGAACGTGAGATGCAAGCGTTTCTGCTCGATTGATATCTAATTGTATTTAGACATTATTATAATGTCAGAATGATATTGCTTTTCAAAGACGTTTGGATTCTCATAAGGGAAAAACCCGTTCCGTATTCACGGCGTGGTCTTATGAGATATCATATACCTGTTTAAATGATTTGAGTTTACTCACACCAGTCACATGACTGACCCGGAGTTTATTTTGTTTTGTTTTCCCTAAACTCTTGGGTGCCTAAATTTGTACGGGTAGTCAAGTAGTCGGGATTTTACAGATACAAGAAGAGCTTGGAGCAGGAGGCATCAGGATTATAGCTATTATTATTTCCGCTGTGTTGTAAGTGTTATTGTATGCAAGATTCAGTTTTGTACTTCAAAAGTTCTATTATATTTTATTCGTTCCGCTGTGAGATTCGTGTTTACTCTGATGATGATGTTCTTTTTCTTCTTCTATTCTAAGTTTTATCTTATCTATCCTCACCCTCTATCTTCTTTCTATTAGTTTCTTGAATTTCTAGTGCAATTTGGGGTTGGAGTTGTGTTATTTAGTCAGCTCAAATTGGACCGGATTTTCGGGTTACTACAGTTGGTATCAGAGCATAGGTTTAGTTATTACCTTGGCTCTGTGGCGTAATTCAGTAGAGATGGGATTAGTAATATCTTAGACTGAATTTGAGTGTATATATACGAGTGCGTATTTGTTAGTTAATATAAAGTTTTATATTGTGGAGACTCATTGGTTGAGTGGCTTATGGATTCTGGACGATCAGTTTGATCCACTGTATCGGGAAGAGTTTTATAAACACTTGAATACGATGAACCGACATGGTATGTTTTGAAAAGAGGGTAAATGGAATAATTTTACCCGAATATATTTGGTATAGTATATTGGTTGTGTTGGTTGTTATTATAATCAAGTAAGATTATAAAAAGGTGAAATAGTTATAAATAACTAATCAGAATTCATATAAGGAAAATATATGAAGTAAGATGAAGTAAATCTGAATTTAAATCAGTTTGGAATTAAAATAAGGAAATTTTAAGTTCCTGGGAGATTTTGAAAACGTTTTTCAAACTGAAAGTGATATAGTATTGAACTCACTTCGATAGCTGGAAAATAGATTCTGATGATGAATCGCGACATCATCAGTGTTCATTTTCGAGTTCTAAGTGACGGATTACTACCAAAGGTTTTGTTTTGAATTGTTTTGAGAAAACAAGTGGTTTAGAAATTCAAAGATTTTGAATTGGCATTATGATTTCAAATTGATTTGAAATTTTACCCAGGAATTTAAGTTCTGGAATTAAAATTTAACTAATAAAGTTAAATAGATTGAGATGGTATAAGTGGTAAAAATAAATTGAAATTTAACTTGAACTGAGTTAGATAGAATTGAATTGGATTAGAGAATAATCTGTTATGGAACCAAATTGATAAGTCAATAATTTGGAATTCGATATTGGGGGTTCGAATGAAATTCGATTTGGATTTGAGGATATGAGCTGATTGGAATTTGATTGAGATAACACTGTTATATGCTGAGTTGACAACATATGGAAGTGATAGAGTTGATATGCCCGACAAAAAGGTACCAGTTTATATTATATATGGATTTGAGATTCTGATGAGCCGAATTGGCTGTTTGATTTTCCTTTTGGGTTGGAGAATGCCTAGAGAGGCGAGTTGGAGTTTTACCGATAGGGCTGTACAAAGGAGGTTATGGCGAAATTTTCCGAAAAATTTAAGCGTTAGAAAATTTTCAGAATTTTTGAAAATTTAGGTTAGTCGGAAGGAATTAATATTTTAGTCAATATAAATTGGTTCGGTTGAAATCAGAAATAAGTGGTAAACCAATCTTAGGAATTCAAATAGATAGGGTCGTCCTCTAACTTAGCAATTTCGAGGACGAAATTATTATAAGGGGGGAAGAATGTAGTGACCCGTATTTTGAACGGTCGAATAATGAAGTTATTTAATTATTTAAATAACGAATATATTTAAATATACGATAGTTGAACGTATAAATTTTAATAATAATTATAATCGAGCTCAAAATGGCGCTGCAGTTCACTATTTGACGATTTGAACTTCAACTGAATATACAGAATCCGTTATAAGTCGGATTTCTGTGAAACAAGAAACGTGTGGAGCTGGTGGGATATATCTTTCTAGTGGAAGAGAAAATTCGAGATTTCGTCGTGTAGATTTTGTTTTATGGCCAAATCAAATTTTAAAATAGTCGCTATAGAATCGTTTATCGACCGTAACGGTTTATTCGATATAACTAGAGATCGGGTTCGAATTTAGACAAGGTTCTTTTGGGAAGTAGTGATAATTTAATTTTTAGAATTTTACTGTAATTTTTAATTAATTAAATAAGCAACTTTTTATTCGGAGTATTTGGCACCTTGTATCGACATTTCGGGGTTCCACAATATGAGTTCATCTACCGGTATTATTACATTTTTGGGACCAGAGCACATCACTCATTTAAATGGTATTTTTGTTTCTGTCCATAACTGTCCCTACATGAACAGAATATTTCATAGTGGGGTACGCTATGTTTTTAACTTAAAACAAACTAAACTGAATGGTTAACTGGTCAAACGAACTCAGAATTCAATGAAACAAGTTTCATACGAAACCTTAGGGAGAGGTCTAGTGAAACGTCAAGGCCTCATATTTTTAGGATTTTTTCTGGAATTGTTAGGAATTATTGCTTGGTGTTTTTCATCGATATTTTCTAAAGGATTTTCGCAAACGGTGTCGGAATTCGACGAAACCTGTTCCATTGAGACCGGAATATTTTTCTACGTTAAAATTTACATCTTTCATCGCAATCGAAGTTCGTTTGTGGTTATTTTAGAACGTTACTTCAAAGTGAAGTATTAATTTATATTATTTAATTCATACCTAACCCTATATAAAGGCCTCAAGGTCTGTAACCCTAAGTATACAATTTCCAAAGTCAACGAAATAATCACGCCGCAAGGAAAACAAATCAACGAACCGCAACTTCAATTCTCCTTTCACTAATTACTCCTTATTCGTCCATTTCTATGAAAAAATTTCCAACGAGAGATGCGTTCGGCTCTTCGACCTCCTTGGTCCAGACTGTGGCGATCAATTTCAGAGCTCGAAGTAGCCGCAAATCAATTCGAAACAGCGCCTGTTCATGGAGCTGCTGAGGCCGACTTGGTTGGTCGAATGGAATGGTACTCGAGGCGGACGTTCAACAGACGGTGGCGCTCCTTCCAGTGGTCTGCGATGAGCCTCCGATGGACGAAAGGAGGAGCTGTGGCAACTTAATGGAGGCATAGCATGCATGAAAATGGTATAACGAGGAACTGATGGGAATGTTCCACCTCAAAACAAAAAGAGAACGTGCTGGGTGCATTTCAGAAATAAAGGAAGCCTTCTTGAAAGGGGATAAGTCAACAAGACTAAAAGGGAACTCACGAAGGGTTGATTGGTTGTGGTTTCATGGGTCCCCGAGGTGAAATGAAGACGTTACGGTGATGATAAGTCCTGCCATGTTAAGAGGAGCTACAGGGATCGGTTTATATATTCTTTGACCGGGAAAATAAGGGAAGGAGTGGGACGAGTTAAGAGATGAAATAGTGTGATTTTAGTTTGTGGAAATTGGAGAGAGAAGGGACGTGAAGAAGGGTAATGAGGAAAGTGTTTAAGGTGGCCTAATCTTGTTTAAGAAATGGTGTTAAGATTGAAAGTTGAAACGCGGGTCCTGGTTATTTACAAAGGAGCGTGGGCCATAAGTGAATGGGCCGGATCAAAGAGGTTAAGCCCGTTTAATTATAATTAAGTCTTACTTTTTATTTAAATAGTGTATAACTTCGTAAAAACCATAACTTGACCATATGATATTAGATTGACGAACTGTGAGTTGCGTTGGGACCGTATGGACGAGAGCTTCACAATGAAGCTGACTGGAAGTGGATTGGAGATCGTTTGAATTTATGGCAAAATAAATTGTTTGATTCAAATCAAACAACAGTTTATCGTTCTTTAACGATGAACTGCAAAAGTGAGTAAAACTCACTAACTTTCCTCAATTTATATTTTAATATAAAATTGTACTTTATTTATTGACTGCTGTATATTGATTGTTAAACCGGACTGTTAAATGGATTTAGTTGAAAACGTAGGTATAGTTCATCTATGTACGGTTAATCAAATATGGTTATGTACAGTAGGATATTTCATTTCAAAATGAAATATGATGTATATTATATTGTGTAACATTTGTGGATGCAGGGAGACAGGTTGGAGGAATCCGACTGGATTCCTCAACAATTATTTTACTGTTTTCATATATTGTGATATATGTTGTGATTTATAATCTGTTATTGATTATGGATGTTAGAACGATATTGATCATCGTTGTTTGATATTTTGAATATCATAAGAAACCCTGAGTTGTAAAAAAACGAATATTTCAATGTATATTGAAATAAAGGAATTTTATAAAATCACAGGATTTTATAAAAAGGAAAATATTTATAAAACGAACACGGTTTTATAAAAAGGAAGTATTTATAAAATCATAGGATTTTATAAATAGGGAATATTTATTTAGAAAATAAATAGAAATAGAAAAGGAGAATGTTTATTTAGAAAATAAATAGACGTTATAAATAGAGAATATTTGTAACGGTAAATAGACGTTATAAATAGGAAATATTTGTAACGGTAAATGGAAGTTATAAATAGGAAATATTTGTAACGGTAAATGGAAGTATAAATAGGAAATATTTGTAACGGTAAATAGAAGTTATAAACAGGAAATATTTGTAATGGTAATTAGAAGTTATAAAAAGGGAATTGTTGTAACGGAAAATAAACGTTATAAAAAAAAAGAAATTGACGAGATAGAAAAGAGATAATCAAATAGAGTTAAATCAAATATAATCTATTCGAAAGGAGCTAATTGAATTTAGTTATTTTAAAGGAGTTAATTGAATATTAGTTATTCAATTAAAAATAATCAAATAAAGTTAATCGATTTGAGATAATCAAATATAAGTTAATCAAATTAGTTGAAGTAAGTTAATCGACTACTTGTTAGTCGAATGTTGGTTAAGCAAATAAGTGTAAATCGACTATTAGTTAGTCGAAGATTAGTTAATCGAATGTGAGTTAAAAAAATAGGATTTTATCGAATTAGAGTTAATCCAATCAGGGTTAAATTGAATATTGGTTATTCAATTAGAGTAATCAAATTATGTTAATCGAATATTAGTTATTCGAAGAAAATAATCAAATAGAGTTAATCGATTAGAGTAAATCAAATAGAGTTAATCGATTACAGTTAAAACAGACATTGTTATTAAGGATGAAGTTAAATCGAATATTAGTTATTCGAAATAGGGTTAATCCAATCGAGTTAATCAAATAAGAGTTAAGCAGTTAGAGTAAAGCAAATAGAGTTATTCGAATATCAGTTATTCGAATAAGAGTTAAAAGGGGTAAATCAAATAGGGTTATTCGAATATTAGTTATTCGAATAGGAGTAATGAAATAGAGTTAAACAAATTAGAGTTAATCGAATATTAGTTATTCGAGAGAAGAGTTAAATTAAATAGAATTAACCAAAAAGAGATAATCGAATAAAATCTATTCAAAGAAAGATAATCGAATATAATTTATTCGAAGGAGTGTTAATCGAATAAAGATTACTCGAAAGGGAGTTATGCATCGAATTCGATTATATCGAATTTGGGAAAGTATTATTTACTTTCCGGTTTTTAAATCAAGATTTATTTAATTATAAATAAATTAGTTGTTGGATAAATTAATCAAAGTAAGAAATAAATGTTAGACTTATAAGTTAGATATTTCAGAAGTAGAATTTATAACGTTAGGGTTATAATAAATGTTTTTCATAAAGAAGTGGATTCGTAATCTGAATCCGGGTATTTGCGTAAGCAAATGATTGTAGAAATTGAAGTGATGAGCTTTATCTATTGCAAGGTTAAGATCGTTGTTCAGTTAAGGTCTGAGAGGTAATTATACCCCAACTTGATTGACTTCGAAATTGACTAAGGAATAGTTGAAGTTCGATAACAAAGGATGATTAGTAATGCAATTAAGTAATAAATGACTTATGGATTTAGTGGTCGTAACGATGTTTTATACGGCGTTAGTTGAAATCCATATAAACGAGTTTTGGAAATGTTTTCCAAATATAAATCAAGGATGTTTTCTAAATATAGGAATAAGGAATATGAATATATATATATAGGTATATATATATATGTTCGATTATTGGATCGATAATTCCATTTAGAATTAAGATCGTTGTTTGTACACCGACATGTTTTCATTTGATAGTTAAATCACAGACTATCGAAGTTTTGACCATTTTACGTTGTTAATATGGAGAGACCGGTTGGGTATTATCCGAAGAACCACTCCGTATTGACATAAGCATTGTGATCAAGAACGATGAAGAAAATTGAAGACAGTGTTATGCAAGGGCTGTCCTGTTTACAGAATAGTGCCTTCAGTTTCGTTCAGTCCCAGAACGAACGTATATGGACGAATGTCTGACAGAGTATTTCCAATGATCGAATGGGTTGGCCTGTACAAATATATATGGTGGCAACGGATTTATTCCCTTTGCATAACATCCAGAATATTTGTATAAGCCAACTAATGATTAACGGATCTGATAATGTGGCATTCAAAGTGATCGTGTTATAAATGAATGGAAGGTAAGCGTAGCTTCTAGCCTCACATCCGGTAAATGACAAAAATCGGGCAGGCAGCATGGCTAAGTCGGTCGCACCGAAGTAGGGTGTATAATCACCTATCTAGAGAATATTCATTTGCTTCTTTTAATCTATCAATGCTGTCCCATATATATACGGGAAACAGTTGCTGATCCCGACCGTTGGTGATGTACATTCGATACACTCAAGCGAAATGAGTGGTCGGTCATGTGTGGCTGAGTTGCAAGATGTTCTTGTTGAACTCCAGTGTACCGTTCCTAGAGTACACTGATCGGAAGGTGGTTCCATACCTTGTCATAGTTGGAAATCCAATCATCCAATACGCACCTGCGGTTTTGATTGTATACTATATATGTAGAACGTGAGATGCAAGCGTTTCTGCTCGATTGATATCTAATTGTATTTAGACATTATTATAATGTCAGAATGGTATTGCTTTTCAAAGACGTTTGGATTCTCATAAGGGAAAAACCCGTTCCGTATTCACGGCGTGGTCTTATGAGATATCATATACCTGTTTAAATGATTTGAGTTTACTCACACCAGTCACATGACTGACCCGGAGTTTATTTTGTTTTGTTTTCCCTAAACTCTTGGGTGCCTAAATTTGTACGGGCAGTCAAGTAGTCGGGATTTTACAGATACAAGAAGAGCTTGGAGCAGGAGGCTTCAGGATTATAGCTATTATTATTTCCGCTGTGTTGTAAGTGTTATTGTATGCAAGATTCAGTTTTGTACTTCAAAAGTTATATTATATTTTATTCGTTCCGCTGTGAGATTCGTGTTTACTCTGATGATGATGTTCTTTTTCTTCTTCTATTCTAAGTTTCTATCTTATCTATCCTCACCCTCTATCTTCTTTCTATTAGTTTCTTGAATTTCTAGTGCAATTTGGGGTTGGAGTTGTGTTATTTAGTCAGCTCAAATTGGACCGGATTTTCGGGTTACTACATTCATGGATGGTATGTGGATGATATAGATCATGGAGAGAGGTTCCTGTATACTGGCTGCAGAGGAAGAGACCTCAGTGGTAACAAGCGAATAAATAAAGGTCAGTCTTTGGTTAGAAATCTGAGAAGATTATTCAAGCTCTACGACTTGGCTGCATCAAAGGTTATCCTGTTATAGCAGTAAGATCATTTAAAGAGAAGCGCTCTTCCTATGTTCCAAAATCAGGTGTTTGTTATTGGTAGAGAAAGTAGTTGTGAAGTTTTATTGTCAAGCGGTGAAATGGCACAACAGTTGGTGATAGAAACAGTTGGTGTTGGTGATAAAAGTGTTGAAGAAGCATTTAGTGATAGAAGAGTGTTGCTTATAGGAAGTCTGTGGGTATGGTTGTTATCAGGTTGCAAATTTGGTGAGAAGCTGTTTAAGGGAGGTTGCTGGAGATAGTTATAGTTCTCTACCCCATTATTTTAGACTTGAGAGAGAAAGCCCAGAACAACCGTTATTTCATACTTGAGAAATGTGGTTCAAGAATAAAGCTATGATTACACGATGAAGGATAAGGGAATGCCTTTGTTGTGTGAGGCACTGCAGCTGAAGCGTGTGTGGGACCACATGGACTTATGATTTTCTTTGCAGTACAATAATAATCTGTTTTAGCATTAAAGCCAGTTTCTCAATTAGTGTTAAATAATATTTGTCAATTAACAATGCAGTTTGGGTATGAGGTTTGAATCAATGTGTGGTCATTATTATTTATTAAGTCTTTGTTTCTTTTATTACAGGAGTTGTAAATCATGGAAGTGATTCTTATGAACTTTCTAAGAAAACATATACAAAAGGGTTTCTAGTTGGAGGCGCTTCGCTGAAGGTATACACATGGTACCCTAAGTTTCTTTATATGATAGAAGAAATCCACTTTTACTTTGTATGATCCTGTGTTTCTCTTAATCTTGCATGCTTTGGATATGATATGGACACCTACCATTTATAATTGAGTTATCCTGACAATGGCTTAAAGAGACAGTCGACACTCATTGATAGTTGGCGACATAAACATCATCCATGGTTTTGTGCACGTTCTCAACTTAACACATTTTACATCAATCTACAGTTCATTATAGACATACTTCCTTTAAAATTTTCAAAAATGATATACATAAATTTTATATCTTTCATAGATATAATCGTATTCACGAAAAAGTTAAACATGAGTGGTGATCGAACTTATGAGTATTACTAGAATATAGAAAAGAAAAGAGCGTTTGATGTGAAGAAGGAGAATAAGGGCTTTTGTATTACTGTGCATATAAATATATTTGTGATCGAGCTTTATTTGCATGAAGGTACTTCTGTTTGTACAATAGAGAAGAATGCGCAAAGCTACACATGGATATCCTAAAAATGCAGTGAAACAAACATGAATTCTTATTATACGGTAGATGGATATTACATTTCTGGGTAGGCTGGGCATTTCCTTTCCTAAAGAAATTATATGTATCTTGTTTTGATAAATATAATGTAGAAACTTTGTATTTACAATTTAAGTTTATGAATGAACGCTAGAAAATCGCTAATCTTCTTATTAATGCTCAGTTAGGCACAAAATTACTAGCAAAATGGTAAAGACTATTGAATTCAAGAGAAATCACCAATAGACATCCAGTTACCAATACCATAAGGTATAGTTGTAAGTAGAAGAATTCTCATTTTGCTTATATCTATAATCCTCCAACATACAACACAATATAGTCGCATGACACTCAATATCATTTGCTTATATACAGAAAAGAAAGTGAACTAACTAAAGCTAAGATATATCTACATGACATCTAAAATATGACAATATACAAGACAAAATCTTAAATTTACATATAATACAAGATAATGTCCTAATACATGCACAACATAATGATACACACATACCTCATAAAGCTTCTTGTAATACAGATTTAAGACAGATGAACGCAGTATGATTCGTCTACATTTTGGCGTGTAATTTGCATAGGGTGTGGCCTGCAACCTTCCAAGCAAAGGCACAACTGGTGCCTTTCTTTGTTACAGGAGAGTTAACATGATTGTATACTATTTGATATATGGCTAGTGCTTCATCCAGTGTCTCTTCTTCATTTGTTACAAAAGATTTGGTTTAGTTTTAAATATGCAAATAGATGAATGATTCATATGCATTAGATTTCATATGAGAACCATTCATGTATATTCTATTGTGAAATAAAAAGAAACGAGGTGCTCTGTTATTTTAGAAAACCATACTAAGAACACATATGCGTAAAAGCATGATACGTAGTAAATTCTATTTCTACAACAAAAAATAAGATTAAAAAGAAATGTTATCTATTGAAAAATAAATATTTTCCTATTGCCTTTGTCTGAACTGTCTTTATTTCTTAGGTTGAAAATTAAACAATGTAAATAAAAAAGTAATACATAATATAATTTCAGTTTCAATCACAACTGCAAGTATTTCTGTCAAATAACATGCAAAGAGCGCATAACTTGAAAGCTACATCGTCTAATTTTCCCAGGACGCAGGCGTCGGTGTTGTGATCATTAAGTAAAAGGAATAGATAAAATCATCAATGCGCCATTGTAGTCTAGCCTGGTTAGGTTACCCATTTACACCCATCATCTACTAAACGACTTATATACGATTTAGAAATGACTATAATAAAGCTCATTTCCCTATCACGATGTATTTGTTACCAGCAACATGCTGAGAGAACTTGTTGATTTCAAAAATACATTTACAAACTCATATAACAAAAGTAGTAGAAAAACAGTGTGAATAGTTGTTTTGTTTTTTCATGTAAAGGCAGACAGGCTGCTCATAGTCACTGATCGTGTAGTCGATGGCATCATCACAACATCGTTAATTAACTAACGATGATTTGCTCTCAATTTTTCTTATACTCTACGCCGTCACTTGTGATGGCTATGGATTACTGATCCTATATTTGTACTCGATAAAAATATAGTATAAATGGTATTCTTTAAGGCATCAGTTTAAATAAACAGAAAACATACATATCCATTAAAAGCTTCATGCATAATATCTAGTTCATTTGTTGAAGATATTGATTACAAATGTACACAAGTTACCCAATAAAAATTTGGATAAATAAGCCAAAACATATGCTCAAGTACAGACATAGATAATGCTGCTATTTCAATTACTGTAAATTTGTCCTGAAACAAAGAAAATGATTCCAGAAAACAAAGCATGCATTCTTTGCTAAATTGCATTTAGCATCTGTCACGTAACTGCAGTCAGTGTTGTCAATAGCGAATAGCGCAAGGCCTGCGCTATGCGCTATAATGTGTTTTTTTTTTTTTTTTTTTTTTTTTTTTGCTTACAGAAAAGAAGATTTGGAAAAAAAAAACACAGGAAAAAGGCACAAAAGGAAAAAACTGTATGTTTAAAATCTCCAAAAAGGAAAAAAACGAAAATGCATGTTCAAAAAAGAAAAAGCAAAATAGCGCGCTATTCATGGCTGCGCTATGATAAAATAGCGCGCTATTTTTGTGCTACACGGGACCCCTGCGCTATAAGAACCAAAATAGCGCAACCTGTGCGCTATGCGCTATTTTGCGCTATAGCGCTCGCTATGACAACTATGACTGCAGTTATAGTCGGCTGCATTTTTTCAGCTAATAAAGTACATAACTGAAGTTAGTTGGGGGTGGAATACATAACAGTACATAACTGAAGTCATATTACAGTACATAACTGAAGTTAGTTGGGGGGTAGCATGCATTCTTTTGTATATTGCTTAATGCATTTTTTCATCAAATTACATTACATAACTGAAGTCAGCTAATACAATACATAACTGCATTTAGCATATGTCACGTAACCATTTTTCTGAAGTTAGTTGGGGGTAGAAACCACCCTTTTAATAACTTCTAACTAGCGGTACCCCACCAAATGACTGCTTTCAACTTTAAATGGGCTGGTATGCCACATGGATGCATTAAGCAATGTCTTATCAAGTGTTTCATATTGCCAACTTATTCTTGGATTTCTAAAATAGATGAAGGTGGTTGGTAATAAAGATTATAGAATTTTATTTTAATTCATGGATTAGAACATAAGGACTAATCAATAGAGGCAAATGAGACATGCATGTTTTTCAGTACGCCTAGTGTTTTGCATACCCTAAACAGTATAAATTCTTAATTTTATCTTTATCTCCCCTTGAACAACAAAACATTAGCTTAATTTATATTTTTAGGCTCAATTGATAATAAAATGAAATGCACCCATTAAGCTACTGCTTACCTCCAAATTAACTTTTTTGAAGAAGTAACTGGAATATGTGCTGGTTGCTGCAATCGCAAGTCATGAGGTGTTAGCGTCACAGGTATACTGGAACAAAATATTGGCAAACACTAGTTGATGTGACTTAAACATTTTGGATTGTTGCTCTAAAAGGTATGTTACCGATAAATATCAGCTCATCATATTCCAAGTAGCATAACGTGATTCGAAATATTGCTTGTATCTTTGATTAGTTTAATGCATGTTCTGATTAAACTTAGACTAAGACGTCATGCTGCATTTTGTAGCTGGCTCTTGTGCGGTTGAGGTCAAGTAAACTATTTAGCCTTTCATCAATTATTTGGTTTGAAACTAGTGTTTCCCTAAGCAAAGTCAAAAACCAACTTGTCCAGTATTTAAGCTTGCTCAGTAAGCCTCCTCTTTATATTTCCCTTCATGCTCAGCAATGTATAATATACATACAATATTAATTGTTGTATACATCCAAGTATTAGAGACTAATATGATATCTACATACTAGATGTAGTTTAGGAACATGGACCATTACCAGGCTTTTGATTTATGTGTATACCAAGGTCTCAAGAACCATTTTAGAAGGAAACACAAATATAAAAGCACACATCCATGATTACTGCATATTTAAAATCTAAATATATATATTTGTAAGTTTTTCCCCCTTTTATGTGTACTGCCAGCTCGCTTAGCAGCAGCGACATTGCTGCATTGCAGTGGCAGCTTGCACCGCCTTTTTTTTTAATCCAAATAAATAGTATTTGTTAGTTTCCCCCCATTTATGTGTGCTGCCAGCTCGCTTGGCCTCCAGTGTGGGCTGAAGACAACATACAGCAGTAGCGACATTACTGCGTTGCAGTGGCAGCTTGCACCGCCTTTTTTTGTGGCTTGCGGCCAACAGCAACTGCCTTGCTACTATCAACAGCAGCAACTAGAGCTGCTACCATACGGCAAGTTGCTACTGTTTTTCAAGATTAATTCATTTGAATTAGCATAACTTTATTTAGTTTCTAGAAAATATCATGAGCTCTTGCAGTTAAGATCTTCATGCGATTTTTGTTATGAAAAGCACTAAGAGCTATGCTTGCTAACCCAGTATTATCTGTTTGAAGTTTAAACCGAAACTTAGTAGCTTACACATACCCGTTATATTATAGGTATAGAACTTCTACTCTATCAGGAAAGCATCGCAAAAGAAATCAGGGCGTGGTCGACTAACATCGTTAATTGCATCAGTTATGACCGCAGTTAAAAGAACAGAAAAACATATTCAAGATTGAAGAGAAGACATGACAAGTTACTACATGGTCTCCCTCAAACACTCCACGGTATATATACTGTAATATGATGAAAATATAAGCAGTGGACTAATACTTCACTACACTATGTTAAATAGGCGTATAACAACGTTACTTCAAATGTAATATGTCACGGGCATAAGGGCGACATCTAGGAAGGACACAAGAGCTTTCTTAGTGGCTATTCATGTGAAGTTATATAAACTGCAGGTAAAGCGAATGTAGTATGTTGCAATTTTTTAGTAGTTGCAATTAAATATGTTATTTTAAATGTGTCTTTGATTGCTAATTTTTAAATTTTATTGTTACAGGTGGGTGAAGTTTTTAGATGCAAAAAATGCACAAGATACTCTTTTAGTTTTTGGAGGTTCAGCCTAATTAGCATTTGAATTTTTGTTTTGTTTTATTTGATACAAACTCTATGCATATTGTGTCTTTGTCTAATCTTGCATGAAGATGAATTATAAATTTCATCGTTGTTTGTGAGTAAACTTTGTTAATGGATATTGTGTTGAATTTATTATATGGAAATGATTGATTGTTATACTTTTATTTTATTGTGTTTAGATTGAATTGTATATATTTTGTATATTAATCAATAGAAATATAATTAAATGCAACTAGAATAATGGTACGTGAATATTGCAATAACACCAAGTAACAACAGCGTTTATAAGTTGCTGTTGAAAACAAATGAAAAGCTATATACAGCGCATGATAAACGCTGATAACAATTTAAAAAAATACCATAAATACATTTTCACAGCATTTTTTAAATGCTGTTTTAATTTTAAAACAGCAAACTGTGAACGCTGTAAAAGCCTAATTTACAGCTGAAAAACGCTGTATAAAACAGTTTTTGACAACGTTTTTATTTTGCTGTTAGAAATTGTGTATCAACGACAGCATGTCATTATACAGCGTTTTAAATAACGCTGTTATTTCTTATTACAGCGTTTTTCAAACGCTATTAAAAGCTGTTTTTGGTGTAGTGATAGTATTCTTATAGCCATCTTTAAAGCAACAAGAATTAACAAATCTGAAAGGTATGTTTTATTTCTTTTCACCTAATTTTTAAAATTTACACAAATGGGAATATGATCACTTAAAGGATTAGCCATACCATATGCAGAGAGTTCGGGGAATTTACCAAGAAAAATATGATTACAAAACACATTGTCGATTTTAGAAGCCATACCTTTTCTTCTCCAAGTATATTTGAAACCTAAGACAGGAATATTCATTAACCCTGGTATCGCTATGCAGTCCAGCAATCCTGCAAGATGCTTGAAAGGGATAAAGGCTCCTCCTTTTTATCATTAATAGATAGAATATTGTTAAAATCCCCTAAAAAATCCATGGAATGCTCACATTAGTAGATTCATTTGCAATATCACACCAAAGTTTGTCTCCGTCCAAAAGAATATTGCTAGCATATATGAAGGTGATTCTACAGTTAAGGCCCCTACATTGTTAGCAGTGATAGATATGTGTTGCATTGACATTTTTTTGGATAAATAATATCGTTTAGATCATATAAACTAAATAAGAACATCCTTTTTAAATAGAAATGGTATGAAATTGTTGGGTTTTATCGAAATCGATGTCTTAAATTAACACTAGTTTCAGCTTTTCTTTCAAACACACTTAGAATAATAATTATCTCTTTAGAAACTATTGTTTTAAAAGATATTGTTAAAAATGTTCCCACTCAAATATTTCAAATGTGAAAAACCAAGCGTAAGCTGGAGTTTAGAAGTTTAAAGGTTTTCGATACGAATATGAAAAGAAATTTCTATAAATGATAACGCTTATATGGAATATATTTAGTTATATTCTTATCAATAAATGTCTAAGTATAAAAACTTTCCCCTATCATGAAGTTTGAATACATTGTCCGGATGATGCCTATGGGTAACATTACCTCGACTTGTCCGACTTAATTTTTAACTAAGAGATAGTATAAGTTTGGGATCGATAAATAATGATAAGGGAATGTGATTTAATTTCCATATATGATCATTTTTGAATATTCCTGATAGTTGATTTAACAACCATTACTTTATCTTTCTTGCATTGTATCGTCAAATTAAAATGATTTGTTTCTCTTTGAGCGTTGTAATCCTTTGTTTGAAACGGTTGAACCAAATGAGCGAGTGGAAGTCAAGCTATGTGGGTTTGCTCCCATTAGGGTATTATCACATCTGCTCTAAATTGGATTCAGTTGTGTTCGCGCACTTATGTGAAATACTCAGATCCTTGGATTTTGTATGGGATTTGGATTGAACATTTTCTAGAGCTATAGGAGTTCTTATTAAATTCTAAAGGTATACTTTCGGTCATGGGAGCACACTATCCTATTAATCATTTATTGGAAAGTTTTCTCATTTTATTCCTTTGATTTTGAATTTATGATTTTTCCTATTTTAATTGCATCAGAAATATGAAACCTTCATGATGTTTAATTATTTGTATCCATGGTAAGATTGGATGTTGTTGTAAGTGGCATAGTTCACAGTAAGCGGTGTGGTCCAGTTATTTTGGGAAAATTATCTTTTTCCTTGTTTGATCCTAATTTTTGTATCATTTTCTTTATTTCCAATGAGAAATGTCATGCACTCTTCTCAATGGGGTGTTGTTCTGTTAATACATATAAACTTATCTTATTATTACTATTTAAACTGGATATCTCAACTATCCAAAACTGTGAATATTCTATTTATTTTAAAATTAACTTAAGTAATATCACATCAAGTTAAATGCTCAAATCAACCAACTCTAATACTTAGGATATATGCATCCAAATTACATGTTGGTTGGATGCTTCAGAACTAAAATCCCAGATTTCAAAATCTTATTTCTTGGATTAACATAATTTCATTTTAATCCCAAACAAATTTTCCATGGTAGTAAATCTTACATAGAAACTCGAAAATAACACCGATGATGTTCATAACCATCATCAGAATTATTTTCCAGCAACCAAAATAAGATCAGGGCTTTTAAAATCCCTTTAAACTCAATTATTTTCTTAAACTCTTTTTAATTAATCACACATCTTTTCCAAGCTTGAAAACCCCCTTTTCCCAAATCTAACAGAAATCCAAATCCTTCAATTCTCAACTCAAATCCAATCCCTATTGATAAACCTCGATTATAAGTTACACGTAATTCTAGTTACTATACTAGATTACTTCACCTAAGTTCTCCCTTGTTTAAATTCATATTAAATAATTTACTTAGGTTGAATCCTAACAAAACATCGTCATTGAATGTCGTATATTTAAAACGTGAAACTGAATACACACAATATTCGTTTCCAATAGTTTTCTAATTATAAACCTACCCAACCTATGCAAAAGAGTGATAAGATTGTTCTTATCTAAACAAGGTATCTAATCCCCATAAACTGACATGGAATAACTACAAACCAATCAATAATAGCCAAAGGTCGATCTTGAGCGCGATTTAACAGCAACAAATGATAATAACTGAATATCATCATTTCCTACCAAACTAATCATCCATAAAACTATATCTAGTTTAAAATTTTACGTTATATAAAAATATATGAAATCTCGAGAAAATATTCATTTGTGAATTCTTAAAAATAATATTATGTTAATTTTCATGTTCAAGTATGTAAAAATCCTTATCAGCAACGTCGGCTAAACACGTCAATGCGGAATTTATATGTCACTTAATAGATAAATAAACATAATATAAAACATTTTATAACACTAACAAGTATGCTCCCATATATATATATATATATACGCACTCTCATTAGAACTCATTATAAGGCATTCCACTATCTTATCTCTTATTGAGTTACACCACAGAGCCAAGGTTCTCGCTAAATTTGTGCTCTGATACCAACTATAATGACCCGAAAAGTGCCACCATTGTATTTCAACGCTAATCCACTATTTATATTGACGTGCCAAAATTCAAGTATCGAAAATCCAGAAAGTTAGAGTAGAGGAAGAAGAAGAATACAAACACATCAAAATCAGAGTAGATCAGGATCGCACAGCGGAAAGAATAAAATAAAATATACCATCACTCTTACGTAAGAGAAAAAATGTATAAACACATAAATAAATCATCGGATACACAAGTGGATCAGTCTATACATTCATCATAATCTATCTGTACTATGACTGATTAATAAAACACACACACACTATAGAAATAAAATAATTGTGAGAAGTATGGCAATACGTCTTGACTCCAGCTCCTCTCCTATTGCACCAAATAAATCCAAAACAAACTTGGAAAATATATGCGGTCTAACTCGAGCACATTTTGAGGGAAAGAAAAAATACTCAGATTGGTATGGAATATTTATAAGTGAGAAAACTTACATCACGAACAACTTGCTCAATTTTATTTTAAATGAATGGAACCCTCGTAAGAAACAACCAGACATAAACATGGCACGTGTTTTACCTTACGTTAACTAAAATAATTTCTTTTTCAAATCTAGTGATATTATAATAATGTCTATTAAATTGTAACACCCCATATTTTCTATGAATATAAAGTAACAAAACAAAGTATAATTAATTTTTAAAAGAAGAATTAAGGGAAATGGGTTGCGCCATTGCGTTTGGCTCGGAATTCTGCTTGAGATAGAGTCTGAGTTTGCGTAAATCGGACTTCGTATGAAGAAGTTATGGCACTTAGAAATTTCAGAAATTTAAAATAAAAACCAGCCCGAATTCAAAATTTAAAAGTTTGAAATTCAAAACACACACCCGGGTTAGGCGGGAAATTTCCCGCCCAGGACCTAGGTCGACTAAGGGGTTGACCTGGGTCATATAGGTCGACCAAGGGGACCTGGGGGTCGACCTGCCCCCTTTATCCAGATCCGAGGACTGTTTCGTTTTTCTGCATTTGGACGCCCATTCTGACCAGATTCGTTAATCCCTGTGCTATATAAACACTCCTAAGGCTACAGTTTTCTCCACACAACTTCATTACGCCTATACTCTACCCTAATTCATATTAAAATAAATCAATGGCGTCGCTACTCTGCTGAAACGTAAGTTAGAACTAGTGCTCCTTCTTCTTCCAATTTGAATAGGATTAAAAAAGAACAACTACAACCCTTTTTCTTTTAGAATCCAACCAAGGTGAGAACAGTTATTTTCAGATATAAAATTTAATTATGATCTTGACACGGTTATAAATCTGAATTTGAAATTGTGAATATCCTTGTTTATCAGATCTGTTTTTCTGTGTAGATCTATCTTATTAATATTATAGTAACTATTATGTATCTCTTCCTTCCTTCTGTTCTATAGCCAGGCTACCACGAGCTTGAGCCAAATCTCATAAGAGGTTGACGCACGAATGCTAAATTTGGGAAAATAGTGAATGATTTATAATTAGACATGACTGATTTGTGACTTATTTGAGAAAAGAACATATGTTGTAATTTAAGATATGGATCTGGGCATAATATATATGATAGTGTGTGATTTGGAAGAAGATGAATTATTGTGTATATGACTTGGGCTCAAAGATCTATATTATAATAGGATAACTATTAAATGTGAATACGCTTAAATGGGGATTTTTGGATATTAGGCATATGCTGAAAATCAAAGGCTATAATTTGGCATAATTTGTATTGTATATCATGATTTGGGGTTTTTAGAGAATATTCTTTTCTGTGTAAATTTTACTAAAATTTGGGACATATGTTATATTGTGAATTATGACCATAATTTGGGCATGTGAAAATAGGCTTAATTTTATGATTAAATCTGTTAAATTGCCAAATCTACTAAATCTGTTGAAACTAAATGCAATGAATTTAGGGTAGGTAAATCTGTAGGCTTGATATAAAATTGAGCAAAACAAGTTAACAGAACTTTGAATAATCTGCTGTAACTTCTAAAGAAGTTTAATTTGTTGAATTGGCATAATTAGTCTGATATTGGCATAATCTGTTAATGAATACTTTAGCTAAAAATAAGAATGCTGAGACACGATGCGGTAGAAGCCTGCCCGGACCCAACCGGCTTAAGCAGCAACCGCAAACTGTCAGTCTAATGTGAGAGGTCGTAGGCATAACTAAAAGATTCTTAGACACAAGGTTAGGTCTGGCTTGTGGCGGAAGTCTTCCCGGAACCGCCCGGCACATCTAGCGGCCACAAGCTACCGACCTAATGTGAGAGGTCTGTGCATTAGTGATTAATTAATGCAAATCTAGGGTAAATATGTTGCCTAAAATGTGTTGGGTGGATAAGGTTAAATCAACTGGGCGGATGAATCTAATAAACCCATTTTGTAAATATGTAGGCTCAATACAAGGTTAGGTGAAACAATCTGTAAGTCTGTTAATCTGTATATCTGATCCGTTAGTCTGAAAACATGTTAACCTGTATGTCTGATCTGAGAACTAGTTAATCTGAACTTTGTACATCTGAAATCTGTAAGCAAGTTAATCTGAAATCTGTTAGTCTGGGGACACAAGGTTAGGAGGGGAAATTACTTGTGTCATCTGTTGTGTGGGACCCATATTAGTCAATAACCCTTTTCTGGTATCAAAACCATGACCGAGCACTAGGAGGGGTCCGGGGCACGCTTACTGAACTAATTGTAAGAGGTTCACTTTGATAATGGCGAGGGGTGTCGATGGCGCATTCCAACTGGGTCATGTGCATGCATAGATCCGGTCTGCTCTGAGGATGCAAGACACTGTGACATCTGTAAATAGGTCTGTGTCGATAGGTTGCCATTTTAGGGAATGATACACCCTTATGTGGGGCCGGCACAGAGTATTTATGTATTAGGGAGCCGATCGCTTGGGGTAGAATTTAGGGTACACCAAGTTCTGTTTGTTTCTGTTGGTGTAGCGTCTGTTTCTTTTGGGGTGGTAAAGGCCCATTAGTTGGGTAGTAAAGGCCCATTATTAGCATTCTGTTTCTGTGCTGTCTGTTTCTGTTGGGGTGGTAAAGGCCCATTAGTTGGGGTGGTAAAGGCCCATTATTAGCATTCTGTTTCTGTACCTTCTGTCTCTGTTGGGGTGGTAAAAGGCCCATTATTAGCATTCTGTTTCTGTACCTTCTGTCTCTATTGGGGTGGTAAAGGCCCATTACTAGCATTTTGTTTCTGTAGAGATTATTTTGTTTTTGTTTCTGTTTCAGTTTGGACATTAGGGTAACACCTAATCCTGTTATACTAAGTATTAGTGTAGAGGAGTAAGATATAGGTAAGAAGTATGTCTTGGTCTATATCATTCTGTTTCTTCTGTTTAACTTAAGCATACCTGCTACTCATGTTGCTGTAATCTCTCATCCAGCTTTATTTACATGTCATGATATTATTATCTGTTTATATGTTGAAAGTCACTGGACTCGCCAGACTTTATGTCTGACCTCATTTGTTTTCGCCCCTTTTCTTTCCGCCTCCCCCATCACCAAGTGCTCAGGGTAGAAACATAGGAGCTTGATTCACATTTTCTCTGCTTGAAGTGCTTGAAGTATTGCTTGGCTTTGACTCTATCTTTTCATGGAAGTTTATTTTGGGGATTACTGCTTTAAATTATGCATTCTGAAGGATTTTGTATAAGACTGATATTTGAGTACTTGTGTTTTGATATTATGATTTTGAAGGGTGTAACCAAACTCATTTCTGTTTCTATTGTAATAAACTTATTTTTTTTCAAGTACTACTTTACATATCTGTCTTGTAATATTCTATTCTGTTTACCTATAATGCTTCATTGAAGTTAATGCATTCCCTTTTATGAGTGACATTAACGGATATGGGGTGTTACACTTGGTATCAGAGCTGAAGGTTACCAGATTTGATAAAAAGTTTTTGAAAACTATTTTCAAAAAGGAAGTATTTTCAAAAGTAAAGTTTATTTTGAAAAACATAATCCCCAAAAGCCATATATCTGTCTTTCGATTCTCCGTTTTGAATCTCTTCCTTTTTCTTTTTGGCATGTCTGGGGTACCCGAGATACCCGAGGGCATACCGATACCAACCTGGTTCAGAAGGTATCTGGAGGCTAGGGCCACCACTGCAGGCCCAGCAGACATTCCTCCTCCCTCCCCCCTCCCCGCGTTGATACTTTTTCAAAGATATGCAAAGATTTTCGGGCAATGGACGGGAAACCTTTTCATGGGTCAGAGACGTTTGTTGAAGCTCGAAATTGGCTTAAGGAGGTGGAAGATTTGTTTGGTATCTTCGAGATAGAAGATGGAAGGAAGGTCCAATTAGCTGCTTGGTTAATGAAGGACGAAGCCTCGATTTGTGTGGGAGGTCATGAATGGAGAGCGTCCAGTGGAGAATGGATGGATTTCAGGCATAGGTTCGAGATGAAATTTCTCTCACGAGCAGAAGAGAATTTATACATGGAGAGGTTCTTGGCGTTGAAGCAGGGGAATTTATCTGTAAAGGAGTATGTTAACAAGTTCAATCATTTGGCGAGATTTGGCTTAGACTTGGTGAACACACCTGAAAAGAAGGCCCTGAGATTCGTTAAAGGTTTGAATGAGCCGCTACACGGGTTGGCTATGACGCACATTCCTATGGGTCTACCTTTGAGAAATTGGTTGATTGGCATTGATGCATGAGGAGGAAGCCAAAAGTGAGAAAAAAGAGGGAAAGCTCAAAGGACCATAGAACAAGAAAGCGTGGCCCAAAAAGGAAACACAAAAGAAGGATGAAAAGTCTGAAGATAAGAAGGAGAAAAATTGCTTTACTTGTGGAAGCTTGACTCATATCAACAAGGATTGCAGAAACAGGAAGGGCACTTGCTTCAACTATAGTGAAATGGGACACTTCACTAAGGACTGCCCGAAGAAACGAGGGCAAGGGCAGAGGACATGACCTACTTCTGAAGGGCAGGTAAATTCTCACGTGGCTGGGGGATAGGATAGGGAAAGGAAAATTTCTGTAGAAGGTTTAATTTCCTTATCTGATTATTGAGTTAAAACTCTTTTTGATTCTAGCATTTTGATTCTATAATTGAGACTCTGCACTTTAACACTAGTCTGGTTTCTGTCCCGCTATAGCCTCAAACCCCATAAGGGTTACGACTCATCTGTTTGTGATAAGATGGGGGTATCTGTGTTGGGCGTTAAGTTGATTATGATGCATACATTCTGGATTTTGATAATATGATCTATACCAGTGGTCTATAAGTATCTGAATATTTCTGAAAAGGATAGGGGTTTTTACTCGAAGCATAAAGTAGAGTTCCAGTTTTGACATTGTTTAATGGGAATAATTCTCTAAGTGTCAATCTGATGTTGATTTCGGTCTTTGGGTTTGATACTTAGATATTTATTCTCTTAACCGATGTCTAATGGGAACAGAACTTTTTTTTAATTGTACTTGCTTCTATCACTCGGCTGTATCCTATCGATCGAGTCCTCAACCTTTAGGTAGAAACTAATGGGTGTAAAAATGTGTTTGAGACATGTTATGTTTGATGGTTGCAAGTGGATGAAAATGGTTGGTACTGGTTGCTCGTGGATGCATATACACAAACTAGGCACTAGATCGGCTCAAAACCACTCTCACACTGCATATGGATGTGTGTGCATTTTTTCAATTTTTGTGGATGCAAAATGATTGACTCATCACATGTATGTTGCATTTGGATGAATGGCTATGCACTCATATAGAAATGATGTGTATCAAATAAGATTTTTTGCATACATAATTGGACTCGTGGCACTAACATAATTCACATTGAGGAGGTCAATTGAATCAGTAGACCGCCAGGTCTTTTCATTAGATAAGAGACATATACACACACTTTTGCATATGTTCATACAACATTAGAAGTTTTCTAAGGAAAATGGATGCTTGTGGATGATGGTTGAGTAGATGAGTGATTGGATGGTAGAATACATTCTTTTTAACTTGAAGATTTCGGGGATGAAATCCTTTAAGGAGGGGACAATGTAACACCCCATGTTTTCTGTGAACATAAAGTAACAAAACAAAGTATACTAAATTTTGAAAAGAAGAATTAAGGGAAACGGGTGGCGCCATTACGTTCGGCTCGGAATTTTACTTGAGATAGAGTCCGAGTTTTTGACACCCCATCTTCATTAAGGTCACTCACAAAGGAAATGCCCTAATTTTGGTGCAGCGTTTGTTGTGTATAGAACAGAAAAGTAAACAAGACAGATAAATATATTGGTACTTGGAAAATAAAAACCACTTTTATTGCAGCGGAGAAATAGTTTGGTTACATTACATCAAAAACCAACTACAAAACCAAATACACTTATTATCCATCTTGACAAATAAGTTCTAAGTACATAAATTAAAAGACATAACCCCAACATAAAATAGCCATAAATAAGATAGGCTGAACTTTACTTCAGCAATCCAAGCAACTTCCAAAAGAAAGGGATAAAGCTGTCCAATCAAGCTCCACTAGTACTAGTCCCACCCTGAGCACCTTGGGGGGAAAGGAAGAAAAGAGGTGGAAACAAAGGGGGTCCAACATAAAGTCTTGCGAGTGCAATAACTTTAACAATATAATCATTAAAGTAACTAGGATAAGGCATAAGCTGGAAAATAAGGAAATGACTGTGAACAAATGGGCATGACAGAGCAAACAAAGGAAATAAGATGAACAAAGATAACGTTAAAGGCGCACCTAATCACTATAAGATAATTACTGGATTGCACCACACCAAACACCCTAAAAGTTGATCCCGCCTACAGAACTTAATAATGATAATGGTAGTTTCGTGTACCCTTAGCTGCCTTCATAGGTGCCTTCTACCCCTATCTCCACTAGGTGTACCCACTACCCCTATTTGATCGGCTCCGTAACTCGACGATACCCGTGCTGGCCCCATAGTGGGGTGTATCACTCCCCAAAGTGGCAACTCGATACCACCAGAAATGCAAGGCTTATACCTACACGATGCAACAACGTCTTACCTACCAGGCCGGGCCCACACACACACATGACCCCGTTGGACTTCCATTGCCACCGCTAACCCGTTTTGACCTATTATAATCAAACCCTGTATGTGTGTCCCGTCCCCGACTTGGGTCGAGCCCACAAAGATACTTAATGGGTTACTGGTTTGAAAAGGGCCCCATGCATGACACAAGCTTTCCACCTATGCTTGGTCCCCTCTAAGGTTTTCCCCTACTTAATCCCATTCTTATTCATGTCCTCTTACATGTTTCAATCTTGGTTCACTGCATCTAACCGTATTTCACATGCCACCCAAGGTACCCTCTTAATTTCACATGCCACCCAAGGCACCCACTTAACTCCCCATGCCCTACCACATGTTTATCTGGTTAAGTGTTTTTTAATTCATTAAAACCGTAACCTCGTAAAGACCTCCCACATTAGACTGCCATTTGTGGCTGCAGGATTTGCCGGGCGGGTCCGGGCAGTCTTATACCACAAACGAGTCTAACCTCGTGTCTTTACAACTGTTACACATTTAATTCGTGCCTTTGACCTCTCACATTAGACTGGCATTTGTGGCTGCTGGATTTTCCGGGCGGGTCCAGGCAGTCTTACACCACAAATGAGTCTAACCTCATGTCTCAGGCGGTTAATTACTACATATCTTTATTAAACCCCAAAGTGGATTTATATCCCTATTAAAATTTGTCAATAAATTCCAAATATACTTATGTCCATAATTGTCACCTAAATTATGTCCATTTATTTTAGGTATAACAAATTTTAATTATTGCCTCAAATTAATTGTATGCCTTTTAAGGCCATTACATGCCAATTCTCAATATGAGTATATTCAATATTACCCCCATCGTCCCCCCGTTGTTCGTTCGCTTATCATAATATATATATATATATATATATATATATATATATATATATATATTAGACTAATCACGTAAAAGGGAAGAAACATCGCAAATTTGCATAACACACAAAAATGGATCTAACTTACAAATAGGGATTCCAACATATCTTTCATAAACTTTGTATTGTCAAGAATCTAAACATAGACCTAAATGTGTGATCTTACAGGTATGAACATAGTTTTCACCCAAACTTGCATAGGCCATAGTCACAAAATTGCATAAAACTATGTATGTCATAGATCTAAATCTAAAGGTGTAAACTTGCATATATGTGAATCCAATTTCTACCTAAACTTGCATATAGTCATTTTACTTGGTTCACATGTAAACTTGTGTACAATTTACATAGAAACTAGCATATAATCTACACCCAAACTTGCATATAAATTGATGTCAAACATGAATCAAGTTGAACATAGGCGATTGGACATATAAAAAGGGATCCACAACAAAAATGTCATTATGAACAACTAGCATATATTCACAAAATATCACATTTTCCCAATGATTCACAAACATAGCCATATAACCCAAATTATAACTCAACCTAATTAACTTGTTGATTATCTTATTAAAGAAATCGAACTCACAACTTAAAGAAGGTCTTGAGTTCTGGGATCTGTGTTCTGAAATTGATTTAGCTCGCCTTTGAAGTAGACAAATTCGTTGTTGTTGTTATAGACTTGAGTTTAATTGAGTCGATTAGCTTTACTTTTCCTCTAATTGGTGGCGGCTACTCTAGGTTGTGGGGTGATAGCATGACGACCATGGTTCTAATTTTGATTAGCTTTTAGGGTTTGAGTCTACATGTGTTTATATAGAGATTAGGATTAATTTAGGCCATTCGATCAACTAGAATCAATCAAGACCATCCAGTCAAGATACAGTGACACCTCAGCCCTAATGACTCAGCACTGAGTCACAAAATCGTCATCTTTCAGATCTACCCCGGGGGGAGGGGGGAGGGGCAGGTCGACCCCCAGGTCGACACTAAGGTCGACCTATATAGAGGGAGGTCGACACTAAGGTCGACCCCCAGGTCGACCTGGTCTTGGGCGGGAAATTTCCCGCCCTGCCCAGTTTTGAGTCTGAATTCGTTTTTGAATTTAAATTTGAATTTCTGAAACTTATGACAGCAATAACTTCTTCATACGAAGTCCAATTTACGCAAACTCGGACTCTATCTCAACCAGAATTTCGAGATGAACACAATGGTGTAACCCGTTTCCATTGATTCTCACATTTGAAATTAAGTATTCTTTAATTTGTTATATTTAAAATTACGGGGTGTTACATTCTCCCCTCCTTAAAGGATTTCGCCCCCGAAATCTCCAAGTTAAGGAGAATACATATCCTAACATCTAATCATCCATCTACTCAACCATTAAACACAGGCATCCATTATCCTTACAAGATTTCTAATGTTGTATGAACATATGCAAGAAGTGTGTGTATATGTTTCTTATCTATTGCAAAATCAGGCAGTCTAATAATCCAGTTGACCTCCTTAATGCAAATCGTGATAGTGCCATGTGTCCATTATGTATGCGAAAGAATCCTACCGATACATATTATTTCTACATGTGTGCACAACCATTCATCAAAATGCAGCATCCATATGATAACACAACCATTATACATCCATTAATTTAAATATGCACACACATTTATATGCAACATAAAGGTGATTGAGCCGATCTAGTGCCTAAGGTGTGTGTACATGCATCCACGAGCAACCACTAGCAACCACTTGCATCCATTAGCATTTATCAAACATAACATGTCTCAAACACATGTTTCAACCATAGGATCCTTCCTAACTAAAGATCAACGATGTCATCGCAAAGATAATACTAAAAGATAGGACAAGTATCAACAAAGCAGTAGAAAAAGGAGAAAATAAAACATACCCTCAAAAAGGAAAGGTACAACGTACGCATCTTATCTTCCGTCTCCCAAGTCGCGTTTCTTTGATCATCTCCCCATTGCACTTTAACCAACTTGACCTCTTTGTTGCGAAGCTTTTTGGCCTCCGATCTGAGAATCCGTGTAGGAGCTCATCTGATCGTGGCATTGCGTTCTACTTCCACTTCTTCGAGCGTTCTCGGCTCTACCACTTCCGTCGTATCGTGTAAACACTTACGCAAATGCGAAACATGAAACACATCATGAACTCCTCTGAGCTTTTTCAGTAACTTTACTCTATACGCCATCTGCCCAATCCTCTCTGTAATTGGAAAGGGTCCTACGAACCTTGGTGCCAACTTCCCTACTGATCCAAAATGGACTACGTTTCTCAACGGTGACACCTTAATATAAACCATGTCCCCAACATTGAAATCAAGATCGGTTCATCTTTTATCAGCATATGACTTTTGTCCGTCCTGCGCCGACTTCATTCGCCGTCAAATCAGGTCTATCTTCTTCGATGTCTCCCTAATCATGTCGGGTCCAAGCAAAACCTTGTCCGTGGATTCCCACCAACAAGTAGGTGATCGGCATGGTCGTTCATAAAGAGCCTCAAAAGGCGCCATGCCAATGCTAGCCTGAAAACTATTATTGTAGGCGAACTCCATTAGTGGAAGGTGTTCTTCCCATATTCCTCCAAAGTCTATAATGCATAGCCTCAGAAGGTCTTCTAGAATCTGATTTACTCTCTCGATCTGGCCGTCCGTCTGAGGGTGATAAGCGGTACTTAATAATAACTACGTCCCAACCGCCTCTTGTAAGCTTTTCCAAAATTCTCTTGTGAAAATGGGATCTATATCGCTCACAATACTGGAGGGTATGTCGTGCAAACGGACTATCTCTCAAAGGTAAACGGATGCTAACCATGCGGTAGTCCTTCAACTTTTAACGGGAATAAAATGGGCACTTTTAGTAAGTCGGTCTACAATTACCCAAATCCCCGTATTACCCTTCCTTGATCTTGGTAACCCATCTACAAAATCCATGGAAACGCTTTCCCATTTCCAAAGCGGAATCTCTAAGGGATGGAGCAAACCTCCAGGCTTCTTTTGCTCCGCCTTGACTTGTTGGCACATTAAGCATCTAGCAACGAACTCGGTCATGTCGTTCTTCATTCTGGCCCAAAAGAAAACTCGCTTTATATCCCTATACATCTTATCACCACCGAGATGTATGGTCATCTTAGAGCGATGTGAGTCTTCAAGAATTGCCTTCTTCAAACTTTCTTCTTGTGGTACGCAAAGTCTTCCATCTCTACATAGCCAACCTCTCTCATCTATAGCATATCTATCAAGATGTCTTGAGGACTCCCCTCCTATAAGCTTGCCTACTATCTCAACCAACTGTGGGTCGTTTCGCTATGCCTCTCCAACTCGACCCAAAAGTGTAGGTTGCACCTCTAATGATGCCAACAATCCGGGTACATAATCTACAGAGGGTCTGAAGTCAAAAGTAGATATATATATTCCAAACTCTGCCACTCTACGAACAAAGGACTTAAAGTTAACTTCTTTCTACTTAAGGCATCGGCTACAACGTTACCCTTGCCAAGGGTATATGCAATCTCAAAATCGTAGGATGCCAAAAATTCCATCCATCTCTGTTGCCTCAAGTTTAGGTCCTTCTGAGAGAATAAATACTTTAGCGACTTATGGTCTGTATACAACTCAAACCTCTCGCCAAGAAAATAATGACGCCATGACTTAAGTGCAAAAACTATGGCCACCAACTCCAAGTCGTGGGTATGGTAATTTTTCTCGTGGGCTTTCAACTGTCTTCCACCATAGCATATCACCCTTCCCTCCTGCATTAAAACTGCGCCAATCCTTGTCCCGCAAGCATCGGTATATACAGTGAATGCCTTACTCCCTTCTGGCAAAACTAAAACTGGAGCTATCGTCAAAGCCCTCTTCAGACGTTGGAAAGCATCATCACAGTCAACGTCCCAAGTAAAAGTCAAATTCTTCTTCGTTAATCGAGTGAGAGGGGCTAATATCTTCGCGAAGTCCTTAATGAACTTCCAATAATAACCAGCCATCCCTAAAAAGCTTCTTACTTCTGCTGCATTCTTAGGCATTTTCCAATCTTGGATTGCCACTACCTTAGCGGGATCCACAACTATCCCTTCCTTAGATACCACGTGTCCTAAGAACCTCACTTCTTTTCTCCAAAAAGGGCACTTGGAGAACTTAGCTTTTAGTTGATGCGCTCGTAGGGTCTCTAAGACTTCCCTAAGATGTAGGGCATGCTCTTCTTTATTTTTAGAGAAAACCAGAATATTGTCTACAAAGACTACCACAAACTTGTTCAGAAACTCCCTAAACACCCTACTCATTAAGTCAACAAAGTATGCGGGTGCATTCGTCAAACCAAAAGGCATGACGAGCCACTCGAAGAAACCATCAGGAGTTCTAAATGCAGTCTTATCGATGCTATATTCAGCCACCCTTAGCCGATGAAACCCTGTAGCCAAATCTGGTTGCGAGAAAACTGAAGCACCCACCAACTGATCGAATAAATCGTCTATCCTCGGTAACAGGTGTCTGTTCTTCTTTGTTAGCTTATTCATCTCTCTATAGTCCACGCACAATCTAAGTGAACCATCAGATTTCGTAGCAAAAACGATTGGAGCACCCCACTCCGAAATACTTCTTCTTATGAAACCCTTCTCAAGAAACTCTTTCACTTGCTTACTGAGTTCTCTTCTCTCTCTCGGAGCCATGTGGCGCACTGGTAATGCAACTGGCTTTACATTATCTACTAAGTATATTCGAAAATCTATCTCACGCCTCGGGGGTAAACCTCGAACTTCGTCGAAGACATCCGAGTATTCACGGACCACTCTAACAGACTGCAAATTCTCAATAGACGCGTCAAACGATTCTAGATAACTTAGCATAACAGAATTCATGGGATTACAAGAGATTTCGAGAGTGTTGCCCAAGCGAGTCATAAGTCTAACCTCTCTCTTTCCACAATCTGGGACGACTCCATTACTGGATAACCAATCCAAGCCCAGAATTAACCCATAGCTCGTGAAGCCCAAAACATAAGCATCACATCTAAACCCAGCGCTAAGTATAGAAATTTCCAAATCCAAACAAATAATCGACAAATAGGCTGAGCCCCCAATTGGATTTGAAACAACTAAGGGATCCTTTGTTATACTGGTGTTTAGGTGTAGTGTCTCAACTAAAACAGTGGATATAATTGCGATGCACCAGAATCAAAGAGTGTGCGAATAGGATGATAAAAAAGATAGACTAAACTTTCAATGGAAATCGCTCTACCTCATTCTTGCAGCGGTGGGGCCACGAGAGCCTGGACCTGCCCCCTTGCCTGCCCTGGTGCCATGAGAGCCTGAATCTGCCCTCTAGAGTTAGGCCCTGCCCTCTACCCTTTCTTTGGGCTGTCCTTAATCAGATGTCCTACCTCGCCACAGTGGAAACAACCAGTCTTCTTCTTCTTAAAGTCTTTTCTTAGATGGCCTGGTGTCCCACAGTTAAAGCATCTTTTCTTTCCCTTGCCATTGTTGTCTTTACCACCCTTCTTGTTCTGCTGTTGCTGTTGTGGTTTCTTTTGATCCCCTTTCTTCTCAGGTGCCTTACTAGCATTGGCGCCTTTCTCCCCTTCATGCATAAGCGCCATGTCAACTAGTCTTTCAAAGGTGGCCCCCATAGGGATGTGGATCATAGCTAACTCATGTAGCGGCTCGTTCAAACCCTTAACAAATCTCAGGGCCTTATTTTCGGGTGTATTCACCAAGTCCAAGCCAAATCTTGCCAACTGATTGAACTTGTTGACGTACTCTTTCACTGATAGATTTCCCTGCCTCAATGTCGAAAACCTTTCCATGTATAGATTCTCCTCGGCTCATGAGAGAAACTTTGCCTCAAACCTACGCCTGAAATCGGCCATGTATCAATTGGAAGCTCTCCATTAGTGACCTCCCACCAAAATGAGGCCTCATCCTTAATTAACCAGGCAGCTAACTGGACCTTTCTTCCTTCTTCTAACTCAAAGATTCCAAATAATTCTTCCACCTCCTTTAGCCAATTTCGAGCTTCAACAAACGTCTCGGACCCGTGAAAAGGTTTCCCGCCCATTGCCCGAAAGTCCTTGCATATCTTTGCGAAAGTATCAACACGGGGAGGAGGAGGAGGAGGAGGAGCATTTGCTAGGCCTGCGACATTGGCCCTAGCTTCCAAATACCTTCTAGACTATCCTGGTATCGGTATCCCCTCGGGTATCTCGGGAATTACAGACATGCTGAAAAGAAAATGAAGAGATACAAATGAAGAATTCAAAAGAAAGATATATGGCTCTTGGTGGTTATGTTTTTAAAACAAACTTTTCTATTGAAAATACTCTCCTTAAAACGTATTTTTGAAAGTATTTCTTTATAAAAAATGCTTTTTGAAAAATAGTTTTTCAAAGTTCATATCTGGTAACCTTCAGCTCTGATACCGCGTGTGACACCCCATCTCCATTAAGGTCACGCATAAAGGGAATGCCCTAATTTGGTGGAGCGTTTGATGTGTATAGAACAGAAAAGTAAACAAGACAGATAAATATATTGGTATTTAGAAAATAAAAACCACTTATATTGCAGCGGAGAAATAGTTTGGTTACATCACATCAAAAACCAACTACAAAACTAAATACACTTATTATCCATCTTGACAAATAAATTCTGAGTACATATATTAAAAGACATAACCCCAACATAAAATAGCCATAAATAAGATAGGTTGAACTTTACTTCAGCAATCCAAGCAACTTCCAAAAGAAAGGGATAAAGCTGTCCAATCAAGCTCCACTAGTACTAGTCCCACCCTGAGAACCTTGGGGGGAAAAGGAAGAAAAGAGGTGGAAACAAAGGGGGTCAGACATAAAGTTTGGCAAGTGCAATAACTTTAACAATATAATCATTAAAGTAACTAGGATAAGGCATAAGCTAGAAAATAAGGAAATGACTGTGAACAAATGGGCATGACATAGCAAACAAAGGAAATAAGATGAACAAAGATAACGTTAAAGGCGCACCTAATCACAATAAGATAATTACTGGATTGCACCACACCAAACACCCTAAAAGTTGATCCTGCCTACAGAACTTAATAATGATAATGGTAGTTTCGTGTACCCTTAGCTGCCTTCATAGGTGCCGTCTGCCCCTATGTCCACTAGGTATACCCACTACCCACACTCGATCGGCTCCCTAACTCGTAGATACCCGTGCTGGCCCCACAGTGGGGTGTATCACTCCCCAAAGTGGCAACCCGATACCACCAAAAATGCATGGCTTTTACCTACACAATGCAACAACATCTTACCTACTGGCCCGGGCCCACACACGCACATGACCCCGTTGGACTTGCGTTGCCACCACTAACCCGTTTTGACCTCTTACAATCAAACCCAGTACGCGTGTCCCGTCCTCGACTTGGTTCGAGCCCACAAAGATACTTAATGGGTTACTAGTTTGAAAATGGCCCCCATGCATGACATAAGCTTTCCACCTATGCTTGGTCCCCTCTAAGGTTTTCCCGCACTTAACCCCATTCTTATTCATGTATTCTTACAGTTTTCAATCTTTGTTAAGTGCATCTAATCGTATTTCACATGCCACCCAAGGCACCCTCTTAATTTCACATGCCACCCAAGGCAGCCACTTAACTTCCCATGTCCCCCCACATGTTTATCTGGTTAAGTGTTTCTTAATTCATTAAAACTGTAACCTCGTAAAGATCTCCCACATTAGACTGGCATTTGTGGCTGCTGGATTTGCCGTGCGGGTCTGGGCAGTCTTACACCACAAACGAGTTTAACCTCGTGTCTTTACAATTGTTACGCATTTAATTCGTGCCTTTGACCTCTCACATTAGACTGGCATTTGTGGCTGCTGGATTTGCCGGGCGGGTCCGGACAGTCTTACACCACAAACGAGTCTAACCTCGTGTCTCAGGCGGTTAATTATTACATATCTTTATTTAACCCCAAAGTGGATTTATATCCCTATTCAAATTTGTCAATAAATTCCAAATATACTTATGTCCATAATTATCACCTAAATTATGTCCATTTATTTCAGGTATAACAAATTTTAATTATTGCATTAAATTAATTGTATGCCTTTTAAGGCCATTACATGCCAATTCTCAATATGAGTATATTCAATATTACCCCTATCGTCCCCACGTTGTTTGTTCGCTTATCATGACATACATATATATATATATATATATATATATATATATATATATTAGACTAGCAATTAGTCTAATCACATAAAAGGGAAGAAACATCGCAAATTTGCATAACACACAAAAATGGATCTAACTTACAAATAAGGATTCCAACATATCTTGCATAAACTTTGTATTGTCATGAATCTAAACATAGACCTAAAGGTGTGAACTTGCAGATATGAACATAGTTTTCACCCAAACTTGCATAGGCCATAGTCACAAACTTGCATAAAACTATGTATGTCATAGATCTAAATCTAAAGGTGTAAACTTGCATACATGTGAATCTAATTTCTGCCTAAACTTGCATATTGTCATTTTACGTGGTTCACATGTAAACTTGTGTACAATTTACATAGAAACTAGCATATAATCTACACCCAAACTTGCATATAAATTGATGTCAAACATGAATCAAGTTGAACATAGGTGATTGGGCATATAAAAGGGATATACAACAAAACTATCATTATGAACAACTAGCATATATTCACAAAATATCACATTTTTCCAATGATTCACAAACTTAGCCATATAACCTAAATTATAACTCAACCTAATTAACTTGTTGGTCATCTTATTAAAGAAATTGAACTCACAACTCAAAGAAGGTCTTGAGTTCTGGGATCTGTGTTCTGAAATTGATTTAGCTCGCCTTTGAAGTAGACAAATTTGTTGTTGTTGTTATAGACTTGAGTTGAATTGAGTTGATTAGCTTTACTTTTCCTCTAGTTGGTGGCAGCTACTCTAGGTTGCAGGGAGATAGCATGACGACCATGGTTCTAATTTTGATTAGGTTTTAGGGTTTGAGTCTACATGTGTTTATATAGAGATTAGGATTAATTTAGGCCATCCGATCAACTAGAATCAATCAAGACCATTCAGTCATGATAGAGTGACACCTCATCCCTAATGACTCAGCACTGAGTCACAAAATCATCATCTTTCAGATCTGCCCCGGGGAAGGGCGGAGGGGCAGGTCGACTCCCAGGTCGACACTAAGGTCGACCTATATAGGGGGAGGTCGACACTAAGGTCGACCCCCAGGTCGACCTGGCCTTGGGCGGGAAATTTCCCGTCCTGCCCAGTTCTGAGTCTGAATTCGTTTTTGAATTTAAATTTGAATTTCTGGAAACTTCCGACAGTCATAACTTCTTCATACGAAGTCCAATTTACGCAAACTCGGACTCTATCTCAACCAGAATTCCGAGACAAACACAATGGCGTAACCCGTTTCCCTTGATTCTAACATTTGAAATTAAGTATTCTTTAATTTGTTATATTTAAAATTGCGGGGTGTTACAGTGTTTGAGTAAATCGGACTTCTTATGAAGAAGTTATGGCACTTAGAAGTTTTAGGAATTTAAAATAAAAACCATCCCGAATTCAAAATTTAAAAGTTCGAAATTCAAAACACACACCTGGGCTGGGCGGGAAATTTCCCGCCCAGGACCCAGGTCGACCATGGGGTCGACCTGGGTCACATAGGTCGACCTCCCCCCTTTTTCCAGATCCGGGGACTATTTCGTTTTTCTGCATTTGGATGCCCGTTTTAACCAGATTCGTTGATCTCTATGCTATATAAACACCCCTAAGGCTACGGTTTTCTCTACACAACTTCATTACGCCTATACTCTACCCTAATTCATATTAAAATAAATTAATGGCGTCGCTACTCTGCTGAAACCTAAGCTAGAACTAGTGCTCCTTCTTCTTCCAATCTGAATAGGATTAAAAGAGAATAACTACAATCCTTTTTCTTTTAGAATCCAACCAAGGTGAGTACAGTTATTTTCAGATATGAAATTTAATTATGAACTTGACATGGTTATAAATCTGAATTTGAGATTATGCATATCCTTGTTTATCAGATCTGTTTTTCTGTGTAGATCTGTCTTATTAATATTATAGTAACTATTATGTATCTCTTCCTTCCTTCTGTTCTATAGCCAGGCTACCACGACCCTAAGCCAAATCTCATAAGAGATTGACGCACGAACGCTAAATTTGGGGAAAATAGTGAATGTTGCATAATTAGACATGATTGATTTGTGACTGATTTGAGAAAAGAACATATGTTGTAATTTAAGATATGGATCTGGGCATACTATATATGATAGTCTGTGATTTGGAAGAAGAAGAATTATTGTGTATATGACATGGGCGCAAAGATCTATATTATAATAGGATAACTATTAAATGTGAATACGCTTAAATGGGGATTTTGGATATTAGGCATACGCTGAAAATCAGAGGCTATAATTTGGCATAATTCGTATTGTATATCATGATTTGGGGTTTTTAGAGAATATTCTGTACTGTGTAAATTTAACTAAAATTTGGGACATATGTTATATTGTTAATTATGATCATAATTTGGGCATGTGAAATTAGGCTTAATTTTATGATTAAATCTGTTAAATTGCCTAATCAGCTAAATCTGTTGAAACTGAATACGGTGAATTTAGGGTATATAAATTTGTAGGCTCGATCTAAAATTGAGCAAAACAAGTTAATAGAACTTTGAATAATCTGTTGTAACTTGTAAATAAGTTTAATTTGTTGAATTGGCATAATTAGTCTGATATAGGCATAATCTATGAATGAATACTTTAGCCAAAAATAAGAATGCTGAGACACGAGGTTAGACTCTGTTTGCGGTAGAAGACTGCCCGGACCCAACCGGCTTAACCAGCAATCGCAAAATGTAGTCTAATGTAAGCGGTCGTAGGCATGACTAAAAGACGCTTAAACTTGAGGTTAGGTCTGGTTTATGGCAGAAGTCTGCCCGGAACCGCCCGGCACATCCAGCGGCCACAAGCTATCGACCTAATGTGAGAGGTCTATGCATTAGTGATTACTTAATGCAAATCTGGGATAAATATGTTGCCTAAAACATGTTGGGTGGATAAGGTTAAATCAATTGGACGAATGAATCTAATAAACCGGTTTCGTAAATCTGTAGGCCCAATACAAGGTGAGGTGAAACAATCTGTAAGTCTGTTAATCTGTATATTTGATCCGTTAGTCTGAAAACTTGTTAACCTGTATGTTTGATCTGAGAACGAGTTAATCTAAACTTTGTACATCTAAAATCTGTAAGCAAGTTAATCTGAAATCTGTTAGTCTGGGGACACAAGATTTGGAGGGGAAATTACTTGTGTCATATGTTGTGTGGGACCCATATTAGTCAGTAACCCTTTTCTGGTATCAAAACTATGACCAACACTAGGAGGGGTCCGGGGCACGTTTACTAAACTAATTGTAAGAGGTTCACTCTGATAATGGCGAGGGGTGTCGATGGCGCATTCCAATCGGGTCATGTGCGTGCATTGATACGGTCTGCTTTGAGGATGTAAGACACTGTGACATCTGTGAATAGGTCTGTGTCGATAGGTTGCCACTTTAGGGAATGATACACCCTTCTGTGGGGCCGACACAGGGTATTTATGTATTAGGGAGCCGATCGCTTGGGGTAGAATTTAGGGTACACCAAGTTCTGTTTGTTTCTGTTGGTGTAACGTCTGTTTCTATTGGGGCGGTAAAGGCCCATTATTATCATTTTGTTTCTGTGCTATCTATTTCTGTTGGGGTGGTAAAGGCCTATTAGTTGGGGTGGTTAAGGCACATTATTAGCATTTTGTTTCTGTACCTTCTATCTCTGTTGGGGTGGTAAAGGCCCATTGCTAGCATTCTGTTTTTGAAGAGATTATTCTGTTTCCGTTTCTGTTTCAGTTTAGACATTAGGGTAACACCTAATCCTGTTATACTAAGTATTAGTGCAGAGGAGTAAGATATAGGTAAGAAGCATATCTTGGTCTATATCATTCTGTTTCTTTTGTTTAACTTAAGCATACCTGCTTGTAATGACCCAGATTTTTACCGCTTAATTTAATATTTTAAATTAGGTTTAAATGTCGATTTGGATTTTTCAAAATGGTTTGAATTTAATAAATTTGAATATTATATTAGTTTAATTAATATAAATAATAAAATCTTAGCGCAGGATTTGAATGTATCCTTACAAAATCCTTACGCGTCACTTTCAAAGAAAATCCGGCTAAATCTAAAACCAAATCTAACATGTTCAACAATTTCAACAATTACGAAATCTCTTCATTCCTTTCAAAGATACCAGCACATGGTCGGTAGACAAATATTGAAGACAAAAAAAATCTCACCACTGTATAAATCTTGCCAAAGTCAGTACGAATCCAAACATAATCGTATTCACCTTATCGAGATCTCAACTTTGTTTCATATCTTTGAAACAAAGAAAAATAATTCTTTACGTTGCCCTATTGAATTGAAGCACATGTAAATCTTGCAAAGTCAGGGCAGCAAGTTAGCATATCGCTTAAAAATCTTTGTATACATCTTTTCAAAATCCTTGCTGTACAAATTGAAATAAAAGTTCATGCAAAATCTTATCGAATACAAGAAAAAAAATCTGTACGTATCAATTCCGAAGCTTACAAATCAAAGCAAATATTCCAGTAAATCTTGCACATGCCAATGCTGCCTCGATCAAAAAGTGCGGCTTAACTCTTATCCTATCTAGATAATACTGTAGCAACCCTTACTTGTACATTAATGGGACATGCAAAAAGCCTTGCAACTAGTACGTACTGAGCGTTTTCGCCTGCCAAACTTACAAAAACATGTGCAAAATCTTTATAAATCTTGGCCTAATCTTATCATCTTCTCCCTTTGTTTTCACTTCAACCATCAAATATAAAACATAGCACTGAAGTCACCAAATCTTTCAGAAATCTCTGAAATGATCTTATCCAAATCCTGATAAATATTAGCCGTGACTACGACTGAAAACGATTGAAACGAAATCGTTCTTATCCCTGTTCTAAAGCAGCATATATATATGAAGGTAAGCATTCCCTCCTCCTACGGTTCCAACAAAGTAATCATCAAATATATCTAAACTTCGAAATTTAATAAAATAGGAATTTCAATCGAAACTCACGAAAAAACTAAATCCGTTAAACTCGTACATCGAGAGCTTCAAGCCATGGTATCATTTTGAGGTGCGCACTAGTCGGATGTAGATGGAAATTTAGACAGTGGGGGTTTGAACAGAAGCATTTTTGGTGTTGTAATTTCTGGATCGGAGGTTCGATTTTGTGGATTTTGGTCAAGCGGTTGGGGACCAGAGTTGGTGGCGATGGTCGCAGGCGGAAGGTTGGACGGAGGCGAGTTGATGGAGAGGGTGCGGCGTCCTGAAGCTCGTTGGTGGAGGTGCAAGAATAGAGGAATGGCAAGGAAGATGATATCGATTTTAAAGTGATAAAAAAGGAATGGCATCGGTATTGTTTTATTTCAAGAAGAACGTGCCGGTCAACAGGAGGAAATGGGATTAAAACTGCTGACCTGATAGGTGATGTGGACCTTTTAATTTAAGGTAATTAATAGGGGATTAAATAATGTTAATAATTTATTTATAATTAATGATGATAGTTAAATAATTAGTTAGTTCAATTTAAAGTTAAACATTGTAATCTGCGCAACTTTGTCATTCGTGAACAGAATTTGACAGACCAAATGTCGATGGGTTCGTAATCACGGTGCCAACGTATACAAACGGGAATGGAGTGATTCTGAGACCATGGAATTTTATGTAGTTTTAAACACCAGTTTGAAACTATATAAAAGAACGCGACACCGTCAAAAAGAAAATTGGTGAGTTCATTCTCACACTTCTTAAATACTGCGATGTGTTAAATCCATATCATTAATATTTATCGTTAATTGGCTGAATGGATGCTGTGGTTGACTTTAATTATTGGTTGATTGTTTATGTGTGTTTATAAATTGACTGTTCAAATACATGACATTTCTTATATCAGTGTTAAATGATACTATAAACTGTTGTGCAGGTAAGAACAAGTAGGAGGAATCCAACTGGATTCCTCAAATTTAACGTATATTGTTTATGGATTCATATTGTTGAATATGAATTGTCATTTAAAGATATTATATCTTGTTTAGTTATCAATGGTTGATTGGTCATTGACTATTAACTTTAATGGTTGTGTTTTAATCAATAACCAGTGTTGATTAAGAATTTGACAGCAGATGGTATGAACCATCGTTTGATATGTTAATTCGTCGTTAGGTGATTAACGTATTTTAAGTAATGAATTATTATTTTAAACTAAATTGAAGTTTTAAATTTTATTTTAATAAATGGATATTTATAACTTTGTTTATAAAGAAATGTTTAAACGATGTTTACAATAACAACTTATGTTCAAATACAAAGGAAAGTGAGATATTTACAAGGAAATTTATAATTGTTTCCACGGGAAACAAATTGAGTGTAATTTTAACTTAATGATTGTTTAAAACTAATAAATTGTAATTTAATTATATGTAAGGTAATTATTGGGGAGTTTATTTGTTTTATAACTATTATTTGAATGACTTATTAAGAAATGTAATCAAAACATTTCGGTTAATGAAGAAGTAAAAAGGGTTTTTACTTTAGAAAATGACAAAGTTAATTAATATTACTTACTTCTTAAATAAAATTCATTTAAGAAGAAATGGGGTATGTAACACGATTAGTCAATTTAGGTGAAGCATATGGAAGGGATTTAGAAATCCAAATTTCATCAATAAGCTATAAAAGATTTGAGTTTAAAATAAAGATTCTAGTCGAGTTGGAAATAAAAGAAAGGAATTGTAAACATGTAAATGGAAGTGCTTATTGATTAGAATAAAGAAGTTAATAAGGATTTTAATTATAAAAATCCAACCATTTGTTTTTAATGATATTAAAAGGTGTTTTGGATAAAGTGTGTAAACAAATCCAAGTTATAAGAAAAGTGGGTTTTGTAGTTTAAATCTAAGGCAAGGCTTTAAATAAACATTTTTCTTAAAGAACCAAATTTAAGTAAATGGCGCAATTGAAATAAAGTTTGAAAAGAGTAAAAGGATAATTGAGTGTTTTGAATAAAAGAAATTGGAAATGGGATTTATGGTTATGAATCCAAAAATAGATTATATAATGAAAAGGGTTTGAAGAAGATATCCGCGAATGGATTATTGTAATATAATCCAATTTATGAATTGAACATTGTACAGGAGCTGTGAAGAAGAAGGTTAATATTTGAGTAAATGATTTACTTAATAAAATATTAGGTAAATTGGAACGAGATGGTTCAAAAGAAAGATATGGATTTTTAATAAGAAGTAAGATCTGATCGATGTTGTAAGGACATGTGTTTTAAGTTGCGAACTTCTATCTACTCTGAGATAAGAACGTTGTCGATTAAGGTCTAAGAGGTAAATAAAATATCCCAACTTAACCGACTTCACTATTATCAAGGAATGGCATTAGTTCGTAGCTGTAAAGGAGTTTGAAAAGGAGAGGTTACTCTCGTCGAACATTTTCAAATCAATTGCAAGGTTTGAAATGAAATTTAATACAAAAGAGTTTAAATTAAACAATGTACATTAACGTTGCTTAATCTGAATCGAGATATGTAGTTTTAATTATACCTATGGACTATTTACATCACACTAGTTTTGAGAAAATAGTAATAATGTTAATATAGCGATATTTTCAGAATTTAAGGGGAATAAAGAGAAGAGAGAATAAACGAGATATATTATTTCCAAATGTCGAAACAAAAGATAAGTTGGTAAACAATTTAAATGGAATCGACTTTAAGTCGAGGATATGATTTTTACGATTCGATAAAGAGTTTTAATGAACGATTTTTAAAATGAGAATTTGAGTTGCCAATATACTTGACCGTACTGTTTTGATATTGATAGTTAATACACCAAACTGTCAACGAAATATTTTATTGGACCTTTTTGACGTGTTGTTTCGAAGAGACCGGGATGGGAACTAGACCCGAAACCACTTCGAATCAACGTTACGTACGAAGTTAACTTACATGGAATAAAGATGAAGCAAGTGAAGACCGTGGATATTCCAAATGGAAGGACTACTTATAAGTTTTTGGTCTGCAGCCAAAGATATACTGTGGTTCGGTCATAGTCGAAATCGATGGATTTGCAAGGACTTCTCGCTACTGATCCATGGGGTGATTCCTATATTGGATGCTATAGGAGAGTGCCTTCAGTTCATCCTGTTCCTGGATGACTTGAATGGACGAATGTCTGACAAAGTATTTCCAAAGGAATTACGTACGTTGATTTCTTCAAACATATTATAGTTGGTGGCGGAGAGGGGCACTTCTCTTAGCTTAACTACTAGAGTATTTTTGTGGACGTCAATTAGTGATATCCGGTGGATCTGACGATGTGGAATGCAAAGTAAATGATGACCAGATATTTAAAAGTTAAATTCTAGCTTCAAGACTCATCAACCGGGGAATGACAAAAAATCGGGCAGGCAACATAGCTATGTGGGTCGCTCCCATTAGGGTGTATTGTCACCTATCTAGAGATTTCATTTCATTCCTTATCTATTTCGATGTTGTCCCTTTTCGGGAGACGGTTGCTGATCCCAACCGTCGGTGATTTACATTCGATACACTCAATCGAAATGAGTGGTCGATCATGTGTGGGCTGGATTGCAAGACGTTCTTGTTGAACCTTGTGTATTCACCTCTAGAGATACACTATCGGCAGGTGGTCCCATATCTTGTCATAGTCGGAATCCAACTTCCAATAAGCGCCCATGGTTTTTGATTGTATAATATATATATGGAGCGTGAGATGCAAGCGTTCCACTAGATTACTATTTATTTGTGGTTGATAGACACTATTATAATATCAGAAAATATATGATTTCGAATTGTTTGGGTTATAGTAAGGTAAAAACCGTCCGTGTTTATGTGTGGATTGGTCTTACTATTATCCTTTTGTTTCAAAAAGGATTTCTAAAGTTAAACCGATGGTTGATATGAATTTAGCACTGAAAGTATTTTAGACTGACCCGTGTGTTTTTGCTTTGCTTCAAAATGTGCTCGGGTCAGACCGAACATAATTGACAGGTTAGTTTTCGCTTGGAGCTTCAGAAGCTGGAAGCAGGAGGCTTAACTGTTAGTTATTTAAAGTTATTCCGCTGTATCTGATATATGTTGTGCTCTGATGATTGGTATGTATATACAGTTTCTTTGTATAAAGGGGTTTGTTATATTATATTTTATTCGTTACGCTGTGAGATTCTGATGTAATGTTCTTCTTCTTTCTTCTATTCTAATATTTCTTTCTTTCTCTCGCTCTCATCCTCTAATTTTTCTCTCTTAACATTCTGCTTTTCTGTATAATTTGGGTTGACTGTGGTGGTTAGATGCCGACTCAAATCGTACTGAAAAGTGGGATGTTACAACTTGATATCAGAGCTATTGGTTTAGTGATAAGTTTGGCTCTGTGGCGTAACCCAGTAGAGATGGGGTTAATAATACCCTAGACTGAGTTTGAGTGTATATATATGACTGCACGTATTTGTGATTTGAATATTAAATTATTTTTAAATTATTTCGTTAAGAAGGTAAATGAAGTAATTTTACCCGAATCATATTTCTATAGAAACAAGAAATAATTATCCCAATTTGTTGACTGGTTGTTTGGAACTTGGATTGCCTTCTTTGATCGGTTTGAATGTGCTTGATTATGAAGTTGAATTGGATCAATCGAAGCACATTTCAAATTTGAAATGTGAAATATGGGAATGTAAATCATGTTGGGTTGAATAAATCGTGTAAGTAAAATTTGAACCTGAATATTGAAATAAAATTAAACTTAAGTCAACATTTAAATTGACTTGGGTTGAGAAATAGAGATATACAAATATAATGTTTTGGAATTATATGGCTGGAATTGATTGCATAAATATGGATTTAATGTTGGATGAACTTGATTGAAACCAATCTTGAATAGAATTGATTTATTGAGATAAATCTAGTATGATATGGATTTAAATTTAACTGGTATTGTTTTGAAACTAATGAAGTGCATTAGAATTGAGAGCAGGTGTAGAAGAGCTAATTTATCTTTAAAACATGTTCAAGGAGATTCTGCAGTTAACTGAATACAGTCTGATTGGAGCTACCTAGTAATTGAGCAGACTCGCTTATTGCGTGATAACGCTCGCAAAAAGGTACGCTTGCGCAAAATATGAATTTTGGTCTTTGGTTTCGGTTTTTGGATTGGATTTTTTTTTCTTTTTCCGACCGTGTTGGTCCACGTATATTATTTGGGGTACCTACAATATTGCAGATGTTCCTCAGTGCAGGGGAGACTCTGCCAAATTTTTTCCAAAATTTAGGGTATTAGCAAATTTTCGAATCCTTTCGAATTTTTTTTTTATCGGAATAAATTTGTTTTTCAATTGGAATTAGTTGGATTAGTTTTAATTAGAAATTTAGAAAGTGGTAAAATTTAATCAAAATAGATTTTTGAAATAAATTGGGTTTGCAGCATTTTTCTTACCTTAGCAATTTCGAGGACGAAATTATTTTAAGGGGGAAGGAATGTAATGACCCAGATTTTTACCGCTTAATTTAATATTTTAAATTTGGTTTAAATGTCGATTTGGATTTTTTTTAAAGTGGTTTGAATTTAATAAATTTGAATATTATATTAGTTTAATTAATATAAATAATAAAATCTTAGCGCAGGATTTGAATGTATCCTTACAAAATCCTTACGCGTCACTTTCAAAGAAAATCCGGCTAAATCTAAAACCAAATCTAACATGTTCAACAATTTCAACAATTACGAAATTTCTTCATTCCTTTCAAAGATATCAGCACATGGTCGGTAGACAAATATTAAAGACAAAAAAAATCGCGCCGCTGTATAAATCTTGCCAAAGTCAGTACGAATCCAAACATAATTGTATTCACCTAATCGAGATCTCAGCTTTGTATGATATCTTTGAAATAAAGAAAAATAATTCTTTACGTTGCCCTATTGAATTAAAGCACATGTAAATCTTACAAAGTTAGGGCAGCAAGTTAGCATATCGCTTAAAAATCTTTGTATACATCTTTTCAAAATTCTTCCTGTACAAATTGAAATAAAAGTTCATACAAAATCTTATCGAATACAAGAAAAAAAATCTGTACGTATCAATTCCGAAGCTTACAAATCAAAGCAAATATTCCAGTAAATCTTGCACATGCTGATGCTGCCTCGATCAAAAAGTGCGGCTTAACTCTTATCCTATCTAGATAATACTGTATACTGTAGCAACACTTACTTGTACATTAATGGGACATGCAAAAAGCCTTGCAACTAGTACGTACTGAGCGTTTTCGCCTGCCAAACTTACAAAAACATGTGCAAAATCTTTATAAATCTTGGCCTAATCTTATCATCTTCTCCCTTTGTTTTCACTTCAACCATCAAATATAAAACATAGCACTGAAGCCACCAAATCTTTCAGAAATCTCTGAAATGATCTTATCCAAATCCTGATAAATATTAGCTTTGACTACGGCTGAAAATGATTGAAACGAAATCGTTCTTATCCCTGTTCTGAAGCAACATATATATATATGAAGGGAAGCATTCCCTCCTCCTACGGTTCCAACACAGTAATCATCAAATATAGCTGAACTTCGAAATTTAATAAAATAGGAATTTCAATAGAAACTCACGAAAAAACTGAATCCGTTAAACTCGTACATCGAGAGCTTCAAGCCATGGTATCATTTTGAGGTGCGCACTAGTCGGATGTAGATGGAAATTTAGACAGTGGGGGTTTGAATGGAAGCATTTTTGGTGTTCTAATTTCTGGATCGGAGGTTCGATTTTGTGGATTTTGGTCAAGCGGTGGGGGATCGGAGTTGGTGGCGATGGTCACAGGCGGAAGGTGGGACGGAGGCGAGTTGATGGAGAGGGTACGGCGTTCTGAAGCTCGTTGGTGGATGTGCTAGAATAGAGGAAAAACAAGGAAGATGGTATTAGTTTTAAAGTGATAAAAAAGGAATGGCATCGGTATTGTTTTATTTCAGGAAGAACGTGCCGGTCAACAGGAGGAAATGGGATTAAAACTGCTGACCTGATAGGTGATGTGGACCTTTTAATTTAAGGTAATTAATAGGGGATTAAATAATGTTAATAATTAATTTATAATTAATGATGATAGTTAAATAATTAGTTAGTTCAATTTAAAGTTAAACATTGTAATCTGCGCAACTTTATCATTCGTGAATAGAATTTGACAGACCAAATGCCGATGGGATCGTAATCACGGTGCCAACGTATACAAACGGGAATGGAGTGATTCTGAGACCGTGGAATTTTATGTAGTTTTAAACACCAGCTTGATACTATATAAAAGAACGCGACACCGTCAGAAAGAAAATTGGTGAGTTCATTCTCACACTTCTGAAATACTGCGATGTGTTAAATCCATATCATTAATATTTATCGTTAATTGGCCGATTGGATGCTATGGTTGATTTTAATTGTTGGTTGATTGTTTATGTGTGTTTATAAACTGACTGTTCAAATACATGACATTTCTTATATCAGTGCTAAACGATACTATAAACTGTTGTGCAGGTAAGAACAAGTAGGAGGAATCCAACTGGATTCCTCAAATTTATCGTATATTGTTTATGGATTCATATTATTGAATATGAATTGTCATTTAAAGATATTATATCTTGTTTACTTATCAATGGTTGATTGGGCATTGACTATTAACTTTAATGGTCGTGTTTTAATCAATAATCAGTTTTGATTAAGAATTTGACAGCAAATGGTATGAACCATCGTTTGATATGTTAAATCGCCGTTAGGTGATTAACGTATTTTAAGTATTGAATTATTATTTTAAACTAAATCGAAGTTTTAAATTTTATTTTAATAAATGGATATTTATAACTTTGTTTATAAAGAAATGTTTAAACGATGTTTACAATAACAACTTATGTTCGAATACATAGGAAAGTGAGATATTAACAAGGAAATTTATAATTGTTTCCACGGGAAACAAATTGAGTGTAATTTTAACTTAATGATTGTTTAAAAATGATAAATTGTAATTTAATTATATGTAAGGTAATTATTGGGCAGTATATTTTTTTTATAACTATTATTTGAATGACTTATTAAGGAATGTAATCAAACCATTTCGGTTAATGAAGAAGTAAAAAGGGTTTTTACTTTAGAAAATGACGAAGTTAATTATTACTTCTTAAATAAAATTCATTTAAGAAGAAATGGGGTATGTAACACGATTAGTCAATTTAGGAGAAGCATATGGAAGGGATTTAGAAATCCAAATTTCATAAATAAGTTATAAAAAATTTGAGTTTAAAATAAAGATTCGAGTCGAGTTGGAAATAAAAGAAAGGAATTGTAAACATGTAAATGGAAGTGCTTATTGATTAGAATAAAGAAGTTAATAAGGATTTTAATTATAAAAATCCAACCATTTGTTTTTAATGATATTAAAAGGTGTTTTGGATAAAGTGTTTAAATAAATCCAAGTTATAAGAAAAGTGGATTTTGAAGTTTAAATCTAAGGCAAGGCTTTAAATAAACATTTTTCTTAAAGAACCAAATTTAAGTAAATGGCGCAATTGAAATAAAGTTTGAAAAGAGTAAAAGGATAATTGAGTGTTTTGAATAAAAGAAATTGGAGAAGGGATTTATGGTTATGAATCCAAAAATAGATTATATAATGAAAAGGGTTTGAAGAAGATATCCGCGAATGGATTAGTGTAATATAATCCAATTTATGAATCGAACACTGTACAGGAGCTGTGAAGCATAAGGTTAATATTTGATTAAATGATTTACTTAATAAAATATTAAGTAAATTGGAAATGGTTGATTGAGATGGTTCAAAAGAAAGTATGGATTTTTAATAAGAAGTAAGATCTGATCAATGTTGTAAGGACGTGTGTTTTAAGTTGCGAACTTCTATCTACTCTGAGATAAGAACGTTGTCGATTAAGGTCTAAGAGGTAAATAAAATATTCCAACTTGACCAACTTCACTACTATCAAGGAATGGCATTAGTTCGTAACGGTAAAGGAGTTTGAAAAGGAGAGGTTACTCTCGTCGAACATTTTCAAATCAATTGCAAGGTTTGAAATGAAATTTAATACAAAAGAGTTTAAATTAAACAATGTAAATTAACGTTGCTTAATCTGAATCGAGATATGTAGTTTTAATTATACCTATGGACTATTTACATAACACTAGTTTTTAGAAAATAGTAATAATGTGAATATAGCGATATTTTCAGAATTTAAGGGGAATAAAGAGAAGAGAGAACAAACGAGATATATTATTTCCAAATGTCGAAACAAATGATAAGTTGGTAAACAATTTAAATGGAATCGACTTTAAGTCGAGGAAATGATTTTTACGATTCGATAAAGAGTTTTACTGAACGGTTTTTAAAATGAGAATTTGAGTTGCCAATATACTTGACCGTACTGTTTTGATATTGATAGTCAAAACACCAAACTATCAACTAAATATTTTATTGGACCTTTTTGACGTGTTGTTTCGACGAGACCAGGATGGGAACGAGACCCAAAACCACTTCGAATCAACGTTACGTACGAAGTTAACTTACATGGAATAAAGATGAAGCAAGTGAAGACCGTGGATATTCCAAACGGAAGGACTACTTATAATTTTTTGGTCTGCAGCCAAAGATATACTGTGGTTCGGTCATGGTCGAAATCGACGGATTTGCAAGGACTTCTCGCTACTGATCCATGGGGTGATTCCTATATTGGATGCAGTAGGAGAGTGCCTTCGGTTCATCCTGTTCCTGGATGACTTGAATGGACGAATGTCTGACAGAGTATTTCCAAAGGGATTACGTACGTTGATTTCTTCAAACGTACTACAGTTGGTGGCGGAGAGGGGCACTTCTCTTAGCTTAACTACTAGAGTATTTTTGTGGACGTCAATTAGTGATATCCGACGGATCTGACGATGTGGCATTCAAAGTAAATGATGACCAGATATTTAAAAGTTAAATTCTAGCCTCAAGGCTCATCAACCGGGGAATGACAAAAAATCGGACAGGCAGCATGGCTATGTGGGTCACTCCCATTAGGGTGTATAGTCACCTATCTAGAGATTTCATTTCATTCCTTATCTATTTCGATGATGTCCCTTTTCGGGAGATGGTTGCTGATCCCAACCGTCGGTGATATACATTCGATACACTCAAGCGAAATGAGTGGTCGGTCATGTGTGGGCCGGGTTGCAAGACGTTCTTGTTGAACCCAGTGTATTCGCCTCTAGAGATACACTATCGGCAGGTGGTCCCATATCTTGTCATAGTCGGAATCCAATTTCCAATAAGCGCCCGCGGTTTTTGATTGCAAAATATATATGTAGAGCGTGAGATGCAAGCGTTCCACTAGATTACTATTTATTTGTGGTTGATAGACACTATTATAATATCAGAAAATATATGATTTTGAATGGTTTGGGTTATAGTAAGGTAAAAACCGTCCGTGTTTATGTGTGGATTGGTCTTACTATTATCCTTTTGTTTCAAAAAGGATTTCTAAAGTTAATCCGATGGTTGATATGAATTTAGCACTGAAAGTATTTCAGACTGACCTATGCGTTTTTGCTTTGCTTCTAAATGTGCTCGGGTCAGACCGAACATAATTGACAGGTTAGTTTTCGCTTGGAGCTTCAGAAGCTGGAAGCAGGAGGCTTCACCGTTAGTTATTTAAAGTTATTCCACTATATCTGATATATGTTGTGCTCTGATGATTGGTATGTATATACAGTTTCTTTGTATAAAGGGGTTTGTTATATTATATTTTATTCGTTCCGCTGTGAGATTCTGATGTGATGTTCTTCATCTTTCTTCTATTATAATATTTCTTTCTTTCTCTCTCTCATCCTCTAATTTCTTTCTCTTAACATTCTGCTTTTCTGTATAATTTGGGTTGACTGTGGTGGTTAGATGCCGTCTCAAATCGTACTGAAAAGTGGGATGTTACACTGCTACTCCTGTTGCTGTAATCTCTCATCCAGCTTTATTTACATGTCATGATATTGTTATTTGTCTGTATGCTGAAAGTCACTGGACTCGCCAGACTTTATGTCTGACCTCGTTTGTTTTCACCCCTTTTCTTTTCGTTCCCCCCCCCCCCCCACCCGGTGCTCAGGGTGGAAACATAGGAGCTTGGTTCAGATTTTCTCTGCTTGAAGTGCTTGAAGTATTGCTTGGCTTTGACTCTATCTTTTCATGGCAGTTTATGTTGGGGATTATGGCTTTAAAATTATGCATTCTGAAGGATTTTGTATAAGACTGATATTTGTGTACTTGGGTTTTGGTATTATGATTTTGAAGGATGTAACCAAACTCATTTCTGTTTCTGTTGTAATAAAGTTATAAATTTTTCAAGTACTACTTTATGTATCTGTCTTGTAATATTCTGTTCTGTTTACTTATAATGCTTCATGGAAGTTAATGCATTCCCTTTTGTGAGTGACATTAACGGATATGGGGTGTTACATAAATCATCTTAAAATAAAATAATAAACATACATGAAATTGTTACCCATAGTTAAATTTCACGCTTTAATGGACTCTACATATAAAAACGTGGCACGTATTGGGATTTGGATTTCCATACAATGACAAGGCACTAAGGTTTCACCATCACTATACCACTCTAGATAAAGCGTACCGAGAGCCTCACATGGATTCCTGACGAATCAGGACCGACCAACCCTTCTCTAGATTGTACCGAATTTTTCACTGCCTTGGTTGTGATAATAAACCAAACCTTAACATACGATAATAAAAAGATCATCCGATCTAGATTGGGTGGTGACAATACCCTACTTGGTTCAAATAACTATTTCAAATCTCGAAAATATCGTCCAAGATCTCCTCCAAGATCTCGTTTTGGGTTTCGTCCACAACGAAACTACAAATATCATTGTAAATCTCCTTTCAAATATATCACCCGAAATATTCAATATCGAATGATATATCGATCGATATGAAATACTGGAATATCGTCCAAGATCTTGGTTTTTTGTTTAAGATTTAAATCTATGCCTGAACCAAAACAATAATTAAAAAACTCTAATCTAGCCATGATAATCTCCTATCATTTTACATTTTGCATGTTAAATGACCATATTGTATGTTCATATATGTTCTATAATGCTTATGATTTTCAAATTCGCCTTTTTTAACATAAATGTTACCTATGAAATTATGTATTCTATGGTCTACGTATACTGTATTTTTTTAATTTTTTGTATCTTTTCAATGTTTTGTGTCTAACAATAATTCATTTTCATGGATTATATGTTTTAAGCACTAATCTATTTTCATTGTGTTATATTTATGTTCTAAGCATATTACAATTTAGAGTATGAATGATCTTTAGTAAACTAAGAATAATAAAGTGATTTTTCAATTCAAGTTTAAGTTATTGTGTTTTTAATATCATTCATTTTGTAAGAATATCATGTACCCCGAGATTGTTCCAATATGAACTTTCAGACCCGAGATGGAAATTCGAGACGAACCCCCCGAGTTAGACTCATCTCGTCCAAGATCTCCCCTGATACGATATCAAGTCTCTAAAATCTCCGAGACGAAACACAACCGATCTGAGATTTAAAACCTTGCTCACTTAGCACTGAAGAATATCCCTTGCTTTACTCATTACCGATTGATGAGGATGGATTGTACATTTTTACCTTTCATACGTGGCACATCCCTATTTTTGGATGCCACATCACTTTTCCATCAATCACTAATTGACGTCCGCAACAATACAACCTCCAAGCTCATATGTCTTAGAGAAAGGGGTTAAGCTAAGAGAAGTTGGCTCCTCCACCATAAAACAGATGTACATTTGTACAAATCAATTTACATGATTTAATAAATGCAATGTCAAACATTCATTGATAAACGTTGTCCAGGAACAGGGCAAACCGAAGTTACTCTTTTACAACATCCTATGGGGAACATCACTAGGATTTGTAACAAGTAGTCCTCACATCATGCAGAACCCCAGAACGTAGGGACTACTGCTACAAGTATAATCCTATTACCTAACCAGAGATGTCCACAAGAAGTCCTTTTTGTTTTAAGGACTATGCCTCCAGATCATCTTAATGCGGTTAAGAATACTTGCAAATTCAGTTCGAATGCAAAGTTAGTTCGAAGTGGTCATAGACCCAGTTCCAATCCTGGTTCCTTAAACCAACACGTTATAAGTTAAAATGGAATTTATTGGTAGTCGGTTCTTTGACTATCAATCTATAATTATGTAATTAAGTACATTAGCAACACATGCCCTTTAATAAAAACCATTCATTCAAATCATTTCGTTGATTCTTACAAAACGATTTCACATATTTATCTCAACGGGATAAGTATATTCACAAATCTCTTGTTTTCATTACTTTGGAAACCATAGTCATAAACTTGTCACTTTGGAATAAGCTTATTCATAAGAACCTACCATTTTCAAATCTTAGAAAATCATGCTATATATTTAACCAAATGGTATAATTATAATCACAAATTATACATTACCAAACAATATCATGTAATTCATTGTTTATTATAAAACCATAACAGTTTTATTTTAAATTCAAAACTTTGTAAAATAAAGTTTATAACATTGCTTACGGAAATAATAATTTAATTTCCAACACCATTTCCATTTTCAAACTAGTACCATCCCTCGGATAACAATGAAATCGTTCAAGTTGAGGTATTTAATATACCTCTCAGACCTTGACTCGACACATTCTTATCTTTAAGATAGATAAAAGTTTGCAACTCAAAGCCCATTATAACCTATATATCAAATGTCCTTTTTACTATCGAATTTATATATGGTTTTATAAAAAAATCCTTGCATTTGAAAAATCTCCTTTCAATTTCAACCACTTTTACTGTAACAACCCACATTATACGCACATTTTAAGCCGACATTTACCAATTCACATCAACTCAAATTGTTCTGAAAAGCAAATAGTTATTAGGAAGAAATTAGAGGTTGAGATAAGAAAGAAAGAAATATCAAAATAGAAGAAAAGGAACCAACACAACACAGAGTCTCACATCGCAGCGGAAAAAAAATATAATACAAAAATAAATCTTTATTGAGAGCTTGAAATAAAAACTTACAATCATCAGCGTACATGAACACTTTTGGACAGTTATAATAATATATCCTCATATACAACACACAGCCGAATACACACTAATATATATCATATGTCTGAACCCCTCCAGCTTGTCCTCTGAAATTCGCAGCGTCCAAATCTAAACCTGTAAAACCCGGTATAACCCGAGCATTACAAGCGACAGATCAGTCTGGTGAAACCAGAGTGAGAAATACACACTAAGTTTAACAGTATCGACCAACTTGATTTTAAAGTCAAAATCTGTTCAAAGAAAAAGATAACCGTAAGATCAAATCCACACATAAATACGGACGGTTTTTACCTTACGATAATCCAAAACATTTTTGAAACCCGTATCTTTCCTGATATTATATTAATGTCTAAATACAAATAAATAACAATCTAGTGAAACACTTGCATCTCACACTCCACATACATAGTATACAATCAAAACCGCAGGCTCTTATTGGAGAACGGATTTCCATGGCAAGGTATAGGCAACCACCTTCCCAACAGTGTATCTCTAGAGAAAAATACACCGAGTTCAACAAGAACATTTTGCAACTCAGGCTAAACATGACCGGCCCATTATTTCACTTGAGAGTACCGAATATATTGTCACCTACAGTTGGATCCTACATAACCGTTCCCGGGAGATACAGAAGTGAAAAGAAGAACAAATATGAATATTCTCTAGACGGTGACAATAAACCCTAATGGGAGCGACCCACATAGCCATACGACCTGCCCAATTTTTACCATTTCGGTTGATGAGGCTTGAGGCTACGCTTTACCTTTATAATCAGCACATCACATTCACTTCGAATGTCGCATCGTAAGATCGATCAAAATCACTAATTAACATCCACAATAATACTTTTCGTGTTAGCTAAAATAAGTTTTCTTCTCCTCCTCCACCCTTGCTATGGTTGAAGAAATCAATATATGTGATCTTTTTGGAAATACTCCGTCCGACATTCATACATACACGTTCCCTAGGAACAGGATGAGCCGAAGGTACTATTCGACGACGAATGTTCTATGAATTAGAATATTGTCGCGAAGTGTAATAAACTGCAAGCGCATGGCGTACATTTGTAGTATGTTAGCGAATACGAGTCGACCCACGTGGAAAGAATAATTTTAAATTCTATTCAATCAAATTAAACCAAACTTTAAAATGTGTTAACTAGAATTTAACAAAACTAATGACTAAGTTGAGAATGAAACTATTGGTTGAGAGCAATTTAGAAGTGTTTTCACTCTGTAGATCACACAAATCAACATGATGAAGTTATGATATCTATTTGTTTGGTCATAAGTGAGATTTGTTATTGTGTTTATCATAAGTATGACATATTTATGCAATTAATTAGCATAACATAAGTCATCAAACTATAGCACAAATCTAATTGACTATTCAATTCTCATGAAAAAGACAACAAGTTGAAAGCAACGTCAATTTTAAGAATACTCTATTTACTATTAGTTAGTAATATAGAATATCAAATGTTGATTAACACTTCCTCTTTTTCCCAAAATCATATATAGATGAAGAGGAAAATTTTGTTGTGTCATTTGATCAAGCATGATCTATCCTCTTTTAGTTAGAGGCATAGATCATCAAAACCAAGCATGATTAACAAGATACACTAAACATCCATTCTTTAATAAGCACGAGTAGAAAGCATGAAAAATAAACTATGTTGAATCTATGTGATTAGAGAGCTTCATCACCCCTAAATTAAAGGGGTTTAGCTCCTCATTCGTGTGATTATTTCAACACCAACAGATTTCAACATTAAGAACAACCAAAATAGAGAACTAAATAAAGGAAAATCTATTCTAATTGCATAAAATAAATCTAAGCTACTTGCATAAAAGAAAAGAACATGTAAATAAAAAACAACTAATTAAAATTGCATTAAAAAGAGATATTACAATAAAGAAAATGGCTAAGAAGCCATGGAAGAAAAAGAGGTTTTGATTTGAGCCTCCATTCTAAACAAAAAAAATAAAATCCAAGATCCTTTTTACATCAACATACAGGGGTTATTTATATAAGAGTAAAAACCTAATTCAACAATTTGGGTGCTACCAAGAATGCGCTTTAGGAAGTGTGGCCACTAAGTAATCATCAAGCTTTAATTAATCCATCATCAAATTTGCTTGAAGCTTTAACATCCACTTATTTGTCCATTAGCTTTTAAGTGGGAAGGTAAGTGGGGTCCTCCATGATCATGAATGAGAATTATTTCCTCTTCATTCCTTTGTATGCATATAAATTTTTATGAAGCCCTCTTCCATATGCACCACATTTCTACAAAAACAATGAAAAATGTCCAAGTAAAAATTCTCAAAATAACATAAGTAGAAAAATGACCATTTTTTCCTTATATGATGATTAATGTATGATATTTTGAAATCAATTGAATTATGGTTTAAATGTGATAAAATAACCACATATGACATTTATTTAAACTAAACAAGGATAAATATGTGAATATAAATGTGCATTTTTACGTGCATATCAAATACCCCCACACTTATCTTTTTATTCATCCTCGAATAAAGTAAAAGCTAAACTAAATCTGTTTTTGTAGGAAGCACGATTGCATTGAGCGTATACAACAAGCCGTTAAACCTCTGGGTGTCCGCAATAGGACGAGTGTTGTCTCGTGAGGGTTTTCAGCGGATACTACCCACAAAATCCAAAGTTGAACACAAAAATATTTACACAATGCAAGATTAGAAAATATTTACAAGATGAATGCAAGCTTTTAAAGGAATTATTACAAATGGATAATTTACTTTTAAATATTACACGAATGAGTTAACACAAATTTGGATCGTCACTATGAAATTTGAGTCCCTTACTAATCAAAACTTCAAACAAAAGTCATGTTATCATCGCAAAGTCCTCTAGCTTGGCCAGTACTTGTTTTGGTAGAAACATAATACAAATATGAAATGAATTCTATAATCGATATCAGTAGTCGTAGAACGACATCTCAACTTCCTTTTTGTTAACAAGTTAGGTCAAATAAGTAAAGAGTGTGCTTGGATTTTAAGTGCTAACTTCATAGAATATTCGTCGTTGAATAAGTTTTTGGCGTCGTTGGCAGGGAAATTTAATTAATTTTAATTTTATTCTTCGGATTAATTTTGTTGTTCTTTTTTTTTTAAAATAAAATATTGTGTGCATTTTGTGTGCTTGTTTTGTCTTAGTTTAGTTGTGTTTATTTTGCATTACTCTTCATATCTATAAAAAAACTTTTTGTCTTTTGTTTTCTTATGTTTGTGTGTATTGAATCGTGCATTGTTTGTTTTTGGTGTTTCCTTTTGTAACTTTCTTCCTTTAAAAAAAATTTATTGCTTTCCTTTTAATCCCTCTTTAATTTTCTTTCCCATCTCTGCCTTATATCGTGATTGCCTTACTCCTTTTCTTTCCAAAAATTAATTAAAATTATTGTTTTTCAATTCTTCATTTCTTTCCTCTCTCTGATTTCTTTCCCAAATTCTCTTCATAATTAATTTCCTTTTTTTTTCAAAAACTAAACAAAATAAAAAAATATCTTTCTAAAATTCTTTGTTCTTGCTGTAATTCTATCGTAAATTTTCCAGCTTTCTCTTTAAATATCCACACAAGTCACGCCCCTCATCTTCACAAATTCAATTTTATTCCACCATCTTCTTCCTCTCTCTCCTCAAACATACAACACACCACTCACCACCCATCATCTTGCACTCCTCAACTCCATCTTCCTGGCTCAACAAACTCCGACAAATCACTTCTCCTTCACCAACCATAGACTGCTTCTGCCAAGCTACCTACTGTAACAACCCGCATTCTACGCATCGGAGGATCGTAGAATATTTATTTCTTTCCCATATGAAGTCGTATGGTCATGTAACTTTGGGAAACAACCATTAGACTCATTTCCCATGTTCATGATTTTTGTCGATTTTTAAATGACCGTTTTGCCCCTAGCTGATCTTATTTTGGCCATAACTTTTGACTGGAAAGGAATTTTGACCCGAAACCACTTCCATTAGATTCGTTTGATGGTTTACCTTTCTATTGATGGCCAAATGTGAAAAACAGACTTACCTTTTGGGAGATATGGCTGAAATAAGGTTTGGAAGGTGAAAAACTGCTTAACCGGGCCAAATAGGGTGATTAGTGAATGGGCTCATAATCCCTTTCGGGATTAGGGTTATAGGAAGGCTGAAAAGGGTTAGAGAATCATTCCATTTCAGTTTTCTAGCCTCCACTTACCTCTTAGAAACCCTAAAAATGGCCTCCAACCTCTAAATCACCTCCAAATCATCTTATAATCAAGGATTAAGCTTAACAACATCAAATCAAGGGAGATCTACACCAAATCAACATTTGAGTTGCTGTTTAGCATCAGGATTCGCACCAAATCAGAGATTTACTTCAGATCTAAGTCTTATTTGTGGCTAAGTTGAGTGATTTGCATAGTTCCTCACTAATTATGGCTAATTAAGGGTAATTAGTGTTAATAGCGAATCTAACACACGATAAAATTCTGGAAAAATACTTATAAAATTCGAAATGATGTTTTAGACCTCTAATATGAATTTGGGTTAATTTGGTTAAGTTTTGCTAATCATATCATTAGTTTCACATAAACATGCTTAAGGGGAAATATGGGGTTTTGGGTAAGTTTGATCTATTTTAACCTATCATATTGATGTTTTGGTATTTGAGGTCACTTCTACTTGTTGCTATGACTGTATGGTATGCTTTGTGATTGATTAGAATATGTAGAATGGTCGAAAACACCGTCGAGTGGCATAAATGGCTTGCTGAAAGAAGTGCAGAAAACAGACCGATCCGGATCAGAACGGAGAGAGGACCCGATCCGCTCCCATACTTCATTCTCCGATCTATTCGCTCTTCTTGTGGCATGCAGTATTCGATCCGATCTGCCATGGTACCCCGACCCGAACCAATGCACTTCAACGAGGCTTGGGAATTACGACCCGACCCGGGTTGACTAGAAGGAGCCGATCCGAACCGTGGCAGATTGGAGGAACCCAACCCCAACCGATGATGGCGACTGGACGTAGAGACTCGATCCGATCTGCTGAGGCGATGATGACCCGATCCGATCCAGCGAAGGAGGAGCACTCCGATCCGAACTGAACTGATGGCTAAGAGGGGATCCGAACCGACCCGGTGATGACCATAACCCGAGATGCAAAGGTAGTCCAAATGGGAAGTTAGAGCTCAGGATCCAATGGGGAACCAATGAGTTCACTTCATGGTGGGCTTTGCTGCGAGACGTGTGCTAAGGAGTTGTCGACGTTCATAACTTCGATTCACCACTGAAAATGGATGATGGGCTACTTATCAGTGCAGGGTGATGGTAGCAAGACTACGTTATCAGTGCAGTAGAGTCATTATGACTTGAGGGGCAAAGTGATGCGTAGTAAGACTATGAGCCAGTGTAGTGGGGTCATTGTGATTCCATGGGGCAGAGTGGACATAGGAAAGGATTAGTGAGGCTATGAGCCAGTGCAGTGGGGTCATTGCGACTCCATGGGGGCAGAGTGGACATAGCAAAGGATTAGTGGCTATGTATCAGTGCAGTGAAGCCATTTATGACTTCATGGGGAAAAGTGATCATAGCAAGGTATGCTGGGTGATCGAAGTGGTGAATATCGTATGCTTTATGCACTAAGTGAGAGATGTGAGGATGGTTGTTATGCTTGATTGTTTGCTATCACTATGACATGCACACCCCCACCCCCGTTATCTTTACACCATTTGAAATGGCACCTTGGAGTGTTGTACAGTATATAGTGCTAACTCTTTGGTTGCAGGTCCAGGTTCAGGTATGTTTTAATCTACCTGTTATTGTTCTGTTTAGATGCTTATCGCTCATACCAGGCTTATGTCTGACCCAGAGTTTTATGTCTCCTCTTATTACTCTGGTTGCTCACACGAGCAAACTAGAGACAGGTCAGCTGGTGATGCGCGAGTAGCTGATTCGGAGGCGAGCAGGAGGCTTCCACGTATGATATATAGATATTCTCCATGTGTCGTTGGTGGTTGCTACTTGGGAATTAGTAGTGTACCTCCTTTATCTTGCTTTTGCTTTTTGAGACAATTTGAAAAGTTGTAATAATGTTGGCTTTGGATCATAAGCTGTATTTGGATTTTCCGCTGCTATGTTAGTTTGTTTTTAGCTTATGCACTGTCTCACCTATTTTATGTCAAGTACATTGTTATTATATTTTATTCCATGCGCTGTGAGACATTCTACAGGTTCTTTGTTAGTTCATTTCCTTCTTTCCTCTTCTTCTGATGACCCGTCCCGTGATGACTGGACATGTGTACATCGCACTTTTGGAGTAAGTGTCGGTTGGTGCGGGGCGGGCCTTCACATTTGGTATCAGAGCTCTAGGTTGCGTAGTTAACCTAGGGAAGACACTAGGGAGAGATAGTACGTATATGAAAGAGCGTATTTGTGATTACTTTGGTTTTCAAAAGCTATATATATACTATTAGTAGTATAAGAATGAAGTCGTACTGCACTAGCACCACTATGGGGTCGTTAATCGTTTCTCCTTTTACAGATTGACGATGAGCCGATATGCAAGAGGTGCTGGTAGGGGAGCCAATAATGGGAATGCTACTGACATGAGGGCAATGTTTACTGACCTCATGAGATACATGCTTAGGGAGGTGCAAGGGGCAGTTCCCAATCCCGGAATTGGTGGTGGTCCAGTAGTGCAGGCGCCTAGGGTCGATTTCGCCAAGTTGTGCAAGGATTACACTAACCTTGGTGGGAAGCCGTTCCACGGGACGTAGTCGGCCACAGATGTTCAAGATTGGATGTATAGTTGTGATCGTATCTTCGACGACTTGGGTCTTGAGGATGCGATGAAGAGAAGGCTAGCGTCTCATCAGCTGCAAGGGCGAGCGATGAATTGGTGGAATGCCATTAGAACAGCTACTCCAGAAGATCAGGTTACTTGGGATCAGTTCAAAGCTCGGTTTAGCGAGAAGTTCATTCCAGCTGCCCAGAAGTCAGTGTTGTCTAAAAGATTCTTGGAACTCAAGCAGAATGGTAGGGCAGTCTCGGGCTATATTGCTGAGTTCGACACTTTGTCGAAGTATGGACTATCTCTTATCGATACTCCTGAGAAGAAGAATGAGAAGTTCATTACTGGATTGGATGGATACTTAGGAGAGAGGCTTATCAACCACATCGATGAGACTTTTGAATCGATTGTGAGGAAAGCTTTGAGATCAGAGAGTCTTTACCCTAAGTCAAAGACTGAGGCTGCATCTGCAGAAGGGCCGAAGCCGCAAGCAGGCGGTGGAGGCAAGAATAACTCTCAGAATAAGAGGAAGCAGAGTCAATCTAAGGATGGCCAGAAAAAGAATAAGAAAGATGTTGAGTGCTTCAGCTGTGGTAAGAAGGGTCATTATGCTAAAGAATATCGGGCCAAGCCAGCGGAAAGGAAGTGCTACAACTGTGGCCAAGTGGGACATCATAAGGATAAGTGTCCGCAACCTCTTAAGGAGAAGTAGATTGTGAAAGCATATGCTATTGATGTTGTTCCTTCTTCGTCAAATGCCCCAACTGCGGCGGAGAAAGGAAAGAATGTTGTTATTCAAGGTATGCTTTCTATTTATGATGTACCAGTTCGAGTTTTGTTTGATACTGGGGCTTCCCATTCCTTCATATCTAGTGACCTGGTAGATAGGTTGGGACTAGAACCGAGATAGTCGATAGACCATTGGTTGTGACGAACCTAATTGGTGGTTCAACTAGCCTTAGTATGATTTGCCGAAATGTGGTCTTATCGAGTTATGGATGTATGTTTGTTTGTGATTGCTTTGTTTTGGGCTTTACTGGGTATGACATTATATTGGGGGTCGATTGGCTCCAAAGATACGGGGTGGTGGTAGACTGTGAGGGCTTTTTGGTGACAGTTAGGGCGGATGATGGGCGGAGGGTAGTGTTTGGTAGCCTACCTAGTGATGGGGTAATGGCTAGTTTTATAAATTCCCTCGACATCCTGTAGGATGAGTTGTCAGATGTGCCTGTGGTTGGCCAGTATCCGGACATCTTTGAGGAGGTGACCGGGCTTCCACCACACCGAGAGATTGAGTTCCATATTGATTTAGTGAAAGATGCCAGACCTATAGTGATGCCACTTCGTCGTATGGCACCAAGGGAGCAGCGAGAGCTCGGGGTGCAAGTCAACAATCTTTTGAAGAAGGGATTTATTAGAAGAAGTGTCTCCGAGTGGGGAGCACCAGTTGTGTTTGCCACTAAGGTAGATGGTTCCCTTCGTTTGTGTGTGGACTATCACGAGTTGAATAAGGTGACGAGGAAGAATAAGTATCCTCTACCGCGGATAGATGATTTGTTTGATCAACTGGAAGGAGCAAGAGTGTTCTCCCAGTTGGACCTCGCGACAGGATTTCATCAGCTATGAGTAGCGGATGAGAGTGTTCCGAAAACGGCATTTAGGACGTCGTCTGGATTCTACCAGTGGTTGGTCATGCCATTTGGGTTAACCAATGTACCAGCCTACTTTGTGGATCTTATGAATCGAGTATTCAGAGATCAGTTGAATAAGTTTGTTCTTGTGTTCGTAGACGATATCCTTGTTTACTCGAGGACAGAGGAGGAACACAAGGGACACTTGAGGATAGTGATGGAGGTGTTGAGGAAACACCAATTGAAAATGAAATTCTCTAAGTGTCATTTCTGGAGGAGGGAAGTGAGATTCTTGGGCCATGTTTTTCCGAGAATGGTATTGCCGTGGACCCTGCGAAGGTGGCTACGGTACAGGATTGGCCTACGCCCAAGAATGCAACAGATGTAAGAAGTTTCTTGGGGTTAGCTGGGTATTATCGTAAGTTTATCCAGGACTTCTCCAAGATAGCAGCACCGTTGACTCAGTTGACTAAGAAGAATCAGTCCTTCGTCTGGGATGGAGTGTGTGAGAAGGCATTCAAGAGTCTAAAGGAAAAGTTGACGCGTGCGTCAGTATTAGTCATTCCTAAAGGGAATGAAGAAATGACGGTATACACGGATGCTTGTGGTACTGAACTAGGTGCTGTATTGATGCAAGGAGGTAGGGTGTAGCTTATGCTAGTCGGCAGCTAAAGCCGCATGAGAAGAAGTATCCTACCCATGATTTGGAATTAGCAGCGATCGTGTTTGCGCTGAAGATGTGGAGACATTATCTCTTGGGAGAAATATTTGAGTTGTTTATCGATCATAAATCGTTAAAGTATCTCTTCTCCCAGAAGGATCTAAATCTCTGTCAGCAGAGATGGTCAGAGTTCTTGGCTTCGTATGATTTTGATATCGCATACCCACCTGGGAAAGGTAATGTGGTAGCCGATGTCTTGAGTAGGGGACATGCCAGTTTAGGGGCTATGTTTCTTGAATGGAAGCAACTGGAGTATATCGCAAGGTTTGATTTTAGACCAAAGTGCGAATTGGATCCAAAATGCTAGCTAGTTTGGCGATTAGACCCACTTTGATAGAGCGGATTGGTTCCAGCCAGAGGGACGATCCTAATCTATTAGAAATCGTCTCCAAGTTAGAGATGGACATCGACGGTGAAGAGATGAATGTGTATGGGCTTGATCGAGATGGATGGCTTAGAAAGAATGGAAGACTAGTTGTACCCAACGTGAATGGTTTGAGGGATGAAGTGCTTAGAGAATGTCATCACTCAAAACTGACTATACATCCCGGTGGTAATAAGATGTATCGAGACATGAAGTAGACTTACTACTGGGAAGGGATGAAAAGAGACGTTGGGAAGTTTATATCCAAATGCATGAATTGCCAGCTAGTTAAAGCCGAGCAAAAGAAGCCTAGCGGGTTGTTGCAACCATTAGAGATTCCTGAATGGAAATGGGAGCAAGTCTCGATGGATTTCATCGATGGTTTACCGAGGACTAGATCGGGACATGATAGCATTTGGGTAATTGTGGATCGATTGACTAACAGCGCAAGATTTATACCAGTCAAATCGACCAGAACGGCAACTAAGTTAGCAGAATTGTACATGAAGTGGGTAGTGAGATTTCATGGAGTACCTAAAAGCATTGTGAGTGACCGAGACCCGTTGTTAACTAGTGGGTTTTGGAAGAGCTTACAAGAGGCTCTTGGGTCAGAATTACATCTCAGTACTGCATATCATCCTCAGACCGACGATCAGACGGAGAGGGCGAATCGTATATTGGAAGATCTCTTGAGAGCATGTATATTGGATTTTGGTGGATCATGGGATGGCCATTTGCATCTAGTAGAGTTTGCATATAATAATAACTACCAATCCAGTATCGGTATGGCTCCATATGAAGCTTTGTACGGAAGACCGTGCAACTCACCATCATGTTGGATAGAGACTGGCGAGAAGTTCATGCTTGGACCAGATGTGGTGAGGGAAACCTCAGATAAGATTAAGACCATTCAACAACGCATGAAGGCTGCCCAAGATAGACAGAAGAGTTATGCTGATAAGAGGAGAAGAGACTTAAAATTCTCCGTTGGTGACTTGGTGTTTGTCAAGATTTCTCCGTTGAAGAGCGTGATACGATTTGGCAGGAGAGGCAAGTTGGTACCAAGATTTGTTGGCCCATTCCCTATTCTTGAACCAGTCGGGAATTTGGCATATAGCGTTGACTTACCAGAGAAGATGGCAGGAGTTCACAACGTATTTCATGTTTCCCAACTAAGGAAGTTCGTACACGACCTAGATGTGACTATTTCACCTGATCAGTTAGAGGACTTCGAAGTAGAACTGGAGGCGGTTGGGAACCACAAGCCGATTCGTATTGTCGAGCACGATACGAAGCAACTTCGAAGGAAGGCGGTGAGGCTAGTCAAGGTTCAGTGGGGCGATAACGAGAATGACTGTACTTGAGAGACAGAGGAGAGCATTAGAAGGACGTATCCAGAACTCTTTGCCTGGTAAGATTTACCTTGTAATTTAGTTATTCCGCATGCTAGGATAGACTTGTTTTGCATGTTTGGTTGTTGTTTTATGGTTGATAGGCATGCGGGACCCTTTTGTGTGTTTTGGTTAGGGAATTTCGGGGGCGAAATTTCTTAAGGGGGGAGAATGTAATAACCCGCATTCTACGCATTGGAGGATCGTAGAATATTTATTTCTTTCCCATATGAAGTCGTATGGTCATGTAACTTTGGGAAACAACCATTAGACTCATTTCCCATGTTCATGATTTTTGTCGATTTTTAAATGACAGTTTTGCCCCTATATGATCTTATTTTGTCCATAACTTTTGACTGGAAAGGAATTTTGACCTGAAACCACTTCCATTATATTCGTTTGATGGTTTACCTTTCTGTAGAGTGGTCATATGTGAAAAACGGACTTATCGTTTGGGAGATATGGCTGAAATAAGGTTTGAAAGGTGAAAAACTGCTTAGCCGGGCCAAATAGGGTGATTAGTGAATAGGCCCATAACCCATTTCGAGATTAGGGTTATGGGGAGGCTGAAAAGGGTTAGAGAATCATTCCATTTCAGTTTTCTAGCCTCCACTTACCTCTTAGAAACCCTAAAAATGGTCTCCAACCTCTAAATCACCTCCAAATCATCTTCTAATCAAGGATTAAGCTTAGCAACATCAAATCAAGGGAGATCTACACCAAATCAACATTTGAGCTGCTGTTTAGCATCGGGATTTGCACCAAATCAGATATTTACTTCAGATATAAGTCTTATTTGTGGCTAAGGTGAGTGATTTGCATAGTTCCTCACTAATTATGGCTAATTAAGGGTAATTAGTGTTAATTAGCGAATTTAAAACATGATAAAATTCTGGAAAAATACTTATAAAATTCGAAATGATGTTTTAGACCTCTAATATGAATTTGGGTTAATTTGGTTAAGTTTTGCTAATCATATCATTAGTTTCACCTAAACATGCTTAAGGGGAAATATGGGGTTTTGGGTAAGTTTGATCCATTTTAACCTATCATATTGATGTTTTGGTGTTTGAGGTCACTTCTACTTGTTGTTATGACTGTATGGTGTGCTTTGTGATTGATTAGAATAGGTAGAATGGTCGAAAACGCCGTCGAGTGGCGTAAATGGCTTGCTGAAAGAAGTGCAGCAAACAGACCGATCCGGATCGGAACGGAGAGAGGACCCGATCCGCTCCCATACTTCATTCTCCGATCTATTTGCTCTTCTCGTGGCATGCAGTATTCGATCCGATCCGCCGTGGTACCCCGACCCGAACCAATGCACTTCAACGAGGCTTGGGAATTACAACCCGACCTGGGTTGACTAGAAGGAGCCGATCCGAACCGTGGCAGATTGGAGGAACCTGACCCGAACCGATGATGGCGACTGGACGTAGAGACTCGATTCGATCTGCTGAGGCAACGATGAACCGATCCGATCCAGCGAAGGAGGAGCACTCCGATCCGAACTGAACTGATGGATAAGAGGGGATCCGAACCGATCTGGTGATGACCATAACCCGAGATGCAAAGGTAGTCCAAATGGGAAGTTAGAGCTCAGGATCCAATGAGGAACCAATGAGTTCACTTCATGGTTGGGCTTTGCTGCGGGACGTGTGCTAAGGAGTTGTCGACGTTCATAACTTCAATTCACCACTGAAAATGGATGATGGGCTACTTATCAGTGCAGTAGAGTCATTATGACTCGAGGGGCAAGGTGATGGTAGCAAGATTACGTTATCAGTGCAGTAGAGTCATTATGACTTGAGGGGCAAAGTGATGCGTAGTAAGACTATGAGCCAGTGCAGTGGGGTCATTGTGACTCCATGGGGGAAAAGTGGACATAGTAAAGGATTAGTGAGGCTATGAGCCAGTGCAGTGGGGTCATTGCGACTCCATGGGGCAGAGCGGACATAGCAAATGATTAGTGGCTATGTATCAGTGCAGTGAAGCCATTTATGACTTCATGGGGCAAAGTGATCATAGCAAGGTATGTTGGGTGATCGAAGTGGTGAATATCGTATGCTTTATGCACTGAGTGAGAGATGTGATGATGGTTGTTATGCTTGATTGTTTGCTATCACTATGACATGCACACCCCCTCCCCCGTTATCTTTACACCATTTGAAATGGCACCTTAGAGTGTTGTACAGTATGTAGTGCTAACTCTTTGGTTACAGGTCCATGTTCAGGTATGTTTTAGTCTACCTGTTATTGCTCTGTTTAGATGCTTATCGCTCATACCAGGCTTATGTCTGACCCAAAGTTTTATGTCTCCTCTTATTACTCTGGGTGCTCACACGAGCAGACTAGAGACAGGTTAGCTGGTGATGCACGAGTAGCTGATTCGGAGGCGAGCAGGAGGCTTCCACGTATGATATATAGATATTCTCCCTGTGTCGTTGGTGGTCGCTACTTGGGCATTGGTAGTGTACCTCCTTTATCTTGCTTTTTCTTTTTGAGACAGTTTGAAAAGTTGTAATAACGTTTGCTTTGGATCATAAGCTGTATTTGGATTTTCTGCTGCTATGTTAGTTTGTTTTCAGCTTATGCACTGTCTCACCTGTTTTATGTCAAGTACGTTGTTATTATATTTTGTTCCATGCGCTATGAGACATTCTACAGGTTCTTTGTTAGTTCATTTCCTTCTTTCCTCTTCTTTTGACGACCCGTCCCGTGCTAACTAGACTTGTGTACAGCGCACTTTTGGAGTAAGTGTCGGTTGGTGCAGGGTGGGCCTTCACACCTACAACCATTCAACTCAAATTACATACACCCGACATTTCCATCGCCTCTTCAACCACACAGTAAACTCCTTCATATCACAAGCACAACCCAAAACAAGCACCAACACCAATCACTTTACCATCTCCCATTAAAATCAAAAATCTTCCCCGAAACTCTAAGTCCAACTTCAACAACCGTACTTGCCTACCTGAATTTGATCCAATCTGGACTCGTCCCACCAAAGCATACTACATCACTTACCCCATAAGCCACAACCGAACCTTCCTCTTCATTAATCAATCCTTACGCTAACTCCTCACTAACCTCAACCAAAAGCCGCAAATACCCCTTAACCCCATAGCATCGAATTCAGAACACCTGAAAACCGAACAACAAGCACATTGCCCCTCTTCTTCACTTTACAAACTTCAATCCACAGTTGCTATCTGTTGGGTTTTATTCAATCTAATTGATAACCCTAATTTATACGGTTTAACAAATTAAACTACAGATCTATTGCAAGACAGTAATACGAAATCAAATTAAGTCAGAATTTCATACCAGATGAAGAAGTAGATAATAATGCGGACTAAGTTAACTTGAATTGATCGAATCAGGAGCTCGACAAAACCGCCGGGGCCTCTAGAGGTGTCCACAAACATCCGATCTTGATTTCACCATAGGAATCAAGATTTAAAAAGATCGGTGCTAGCCAATAAAGGATTAGGGTTTTATTCCCCATTTTATCTCGTTTTTAATTTTGTTGAGTTAGTCAAAATGATATGGTCGACCTTTATCTTTAAATATATAAAACGAGATAAAATGAAATATCAACATTTTGGTTCTTCCTTTTATTAAGAATGATGTTTCACCTTTTCAGATGTTTTTATGTGTGACCCTATAGGTTATTACAACATTGGCAATGATTTTAAATCGTATTTAAAATCGTAAATAGTGGTTGGCATCTAGCAATACGTCGCTGCTACCCAAGTTATAATAAGATTATCGATTAGACATAACCTTTTCGTGGCCAGTGTATCAATGTAATATAATCCTTTCAACCAATATATCCAGGTTAAACTCAAGGCATGGAACATATCACCCTCTTTACGATTTAATCCATTTATCTTGATCGATGAGTAGATTGTTTAAAACAAATCAATATTTGATCACGACCATGCATTTCACAGTCTCACTCAATAAAGAGGCCCATGGATATCACTACAAATATATCATTAGGTTAAATTCCATCTATATCATTCATAATTTTCATTCAATTCAAGATGTATCCAATAATCATCCTTATCGTTACTCTATTTCGAATAACTTAGACGATATCAAAACACAAATATCCCTGAATAAATTTATAATGATTTCAGGTCTGAGGACCATTACATCAATGTCACTGTGAGAATAACTTATGATACTGTTAATTATATTCCATGTAGTTTTTCTCACGTTGGGTCAACCCAATACGCTATTCTCCAATACGTATTTATGTCTTGACAATAATATCACTTATATTAATGATCAATGAGATGTGATCATCAGTCAATCAACATACTAATCTCAATGTTTTATTGTTGTCCTTTATAAACAATAAAACTTGATTAGGGACATTTAAGAATTATAATACTTAATAACTATATAATCTCAAGCTCAAGTCTTACTCGAACTTTATAATTCTTCTTAGGACTTCTGTTTTATTAATACTTTTATTACGCAGTAAATATAACAAAACAGTATATATTTTATTCCAAATAAAATAACAACAACAACATTGTTTTCTATCTCATCAAATGGGTTGCCTCTAGGGCATAAACTCTAACAATCTCCCACTTGCACCAGAGTCAATCATTTACGTATCGTATACTCATGAAACAAGTGTGGCTATTAAACTTCTACTGCGACAGAGTTTAATTCAGTAGGTCTACAACTTTACAGCTTTTGCAACTTTGTAGATATGTTCATTTTCTATGTGAACAACTTCACATAAGAATTACATTTCTTAAATATATGTTTGGAACGATAATGAGTTTAACATTTTGGGCTTGAGCAATAGCCACATTGTTATCCCAATGCAAATCACTGGATCAACAATTAATTAAGTTCAATTATGAACTTCTTAATCCAAACATTTTCTTTCTTAGAATCAGTAATTATTTGTTGTTTTAGAACTAACATTATTCACAATAATTAATGTGTTATCAAAATATAACATTAGAATTATTGTGTCACTTCCACTCAATTTCTTATCTATACAAGATTCAATGTTATTTTGTGGTTTCAGAAGCATTTCGAATTTGATTTCATTCCCATTGGTATCTTAGAGACTAGCTCTCCTTTAAATGGATACCAACTCGAGCAATAAACATTTTATCCTCAGGGGATTTATAGAAATAATATCCATTTGTTTCTTGTGGATATTACACAAAATAGTTATCTGATTTAGGTCTGAATTTATTAGAGGAAGGACATTTAACAAATGCCTTACATCCCAAATCTCCGCATTAGACACACTAAGACATTTCCTAGTCCATATCTTATATGGCATCTTTAAATCGTTTTAGTGGGATTTAATACAATTGTTTTAAATTTAATTCATTGGAAGACCTATATGACATATCATTAATCATACTATATCTTATAAGGTGCGATTTCTCCTTTCAGAATCACTATTACAATATGGTGTTCTAGGTGAAGTGAATTGTGAAACAATTTCAAACTCGTCTGGATAGTCATTAAATAGTTGGCTTAAATATTCTCTTTCGATCTATTCAAAAAGTATTTATTTTCTATTAAAATTGGTTTCTAACTTCATTTTGAATTCTTTGAACTTTTCGAAGGATTGTGATATGTGTTTCATAAGATACACATATTTGTATCTACTAATATCATCAGTAAATATAATGAAGTAATAACACCTCCTTTAGTTTATGTATTTATTGCTTCATATACATCATTATGTACGATACCCAATACTTATCACTCATTCACTGTGTCAAGTGAAAGGTGATTCAGTTATTTTTCCTAATAAACAAGATATGTATTCTTCATACAATTTAAAATCAAATGATCTCAAAATTCCATCATTATGGAGTTTTGATATACTTTCTTGTTTACTGGGCTAACCGGTAATACTAAAGGTATACTAGATTTAAATCACTAAATTTAATCCACTCATTATTAATGTCAAGTACGTTATAGTTAAGGATTTACAAACATCACTAACTATTTATGAAATTCCATACGATATTTCATTTAAATAAAATGAATAACAATTATTCTTTTATTACAAATGAAATTCAAACTTGTTTGAACAAGACCTTTCATAGCATTTATTTTAAGTGGAATTTCATAATAACAATTATTTTATTTAGTTAATTAAGCAGTATATGCAACAAGAATCAACTTGCTATGGATAATCTAGCAACATCTGCTTCATTTCCAATCCTAAGTCCACCTGTCCTTTTATCAAACTTCTACTTATTTTGCATTTTCTGTAAATTCACATACATCTATGTGATTCGTATCTAGTATCCAATATTAGAGATGTATAAGTAGGTTTTATAACATTTATATCTTAATTAGTTGAAGTCATACTTTAACTTATTTTAGATCCCCTCTATACTTCTAAAACAATTATGTTTAATTTGTTTGATGACAATTCTTGAATTTTAATGTTAATCAAGAAATTTGATTTAATTTAATTTGTCCTTCTCAAGGATTTATTTAAATTATCAAAGTTATTTTGTTATTTAATATCTACATTAGATACTAAATAATAACTGATTCTTTAATATTTATTTAATATAAATTTTGACAGTCAAAATTTTATATTAACATAAATGTGTAATTTAAACTAAAATACGCTCCCACTTAAATTAACATCCCTCTATTTATATAAATATGTCAGTATATGTATATATATATATATATATATATATAATGGTGTTCCAAGATCCATATCTAGTCATGCCTTGACCTAGCTTTGGCTAATCCCCAAAACACAACCGTTTAGGTAGACATCTTATGTCAATTACATCATGTATATAATTCTTGGATCGCATGATGAACATTTTGTTTGGTATTATTCATTTTCTCAAAATATAGAATAATTCATGCTATTGTCTCAAAGGCCATAACCCTATTTTACAGCCTTAGTTAAATCAGACCCAATAATACAGTCGAAGCACCACAATTACTCCCACTGCATATAACAAATATAAGAGGAAGCATAATGCTTTGGCGTTACCTACACACAATGAGATTGGACATTGATGGGTGTACTATTGGAAGACTTCACCATGATTTACTATAACAAAATTTTCTTTAAAGGGAATTTATAATTCATAGTGGCGAACAATATTAGAGTTATTTACATATATCAAAATATATGTATTTTTTATTCGTAATATTAATTAGATTCAAATAATATATATATGAAATATATATATATGTATTAAATTCAACAATATAGGAATTATGCCTATATATATTACTTTTGAACATTTCAAAACAATTGGTTATTTTAACGTTAGTGTCAAATACAATATTTAAATCTTAGACGGATTTTCTATTAAACAATACTTAGTGCAACTCGAACAGGCATAACATTAAAACGTCATATTGCTTTATGTGGGCATAGCAATAGAAACAATATTTAATACAATCACTTGTGCATATAAAAGATATCATATTATTAAAGAAGCTGACTCCTTTTGTAAACCAAATTTGCATCCCTATGGTATAAAAATACACGGCTTATATATACATAAGTATATATGTGACAACCGCCTATAACCCCCGTACTATACAAAAGAAATAATGCGCTGAAAGGTGTGCAAGGCAGTCATGTACGATCATCAGAGTAGGTAAACACAAACGGAACCTGTCGTAAACTCACAATGCAAGGATAAAATATAATAGAACATATACAACAGGTAGTAATAGTGAAGCAGAAACACAAGACTTTCATACAACCAGAAAGTAATATCCACAAACTTAGAAATGGTGTTTATACAAAGTTGCCTCACTACATTATTCAAAAAAGCAAACAGCGGAAGCCCAATTATTAGGTAGTAGTAAAACTGGTATGTGAGCCTCCTTCTCACCACCGATCAACACCATCGTCCTCACTAAAGCATCACCTGTCACCTGCTACTTAGTCTGCCCATCCACAACCGGATGAACAACCCAAGGTAATAAGAGGAAACATAAAACCTTGAGTCAGACAGTAGTCTTAGTGAGCTATAAAACAGCTAACAAACTTCAACAATAAAGTGTATGAGAAATGATAGATAAACATACTAATCTGCCCATGATACCAGAGATGAACTCAACCTTATCTTCCCCACATGGATAGTGATAGCCTTTACTATAAACAATTCAACCATTCATCCATTGAAACCAGAACACTCATGGAAAACACTCATAACATCCAGATTATATAAATCTCACACAGACAACCCTAATCGAGTTTAACATTCCCCAACTATTCTCCCCAGAGGCCTAAAGCAATATCAGTTACGCACTCAGAGAACATCTCCCTCGACTTTGGATAATCTATGTGAGATAGTACAAACAGAACAATCAATCATCCATGACTGACTCTAGCTATCACCGCCAATCCTGCTTGGAAACCACCGTTAATCGTATGACGGCTAACCTTGCCATATGTCAAGGGCTAATGGTAACCCCATTTCTAGCATAAACTCCATATGTCCAACCTTGACAATGTCCAACCTTGACAACCAGGCCTTTCAACGATACACAAAGTACTCGACCAGCAACCTTCCAATCTATTGGGTGCCCCCATTGTACCCCTGCTTTGAGCCTGCTAGAACTTACGATAATGATGACTTCTCGGTCTACGCATCTCTAGTCGTCCAACCTTGACGACATTTCATAGCTCAAGCAACCTTCTCGAGCAACCATTATCCACTAACCCACGACATTTGAGTTGTTACTTCATTCGATGTTCTACTCCGATCAACGAACACCTCTCAACACTTCGAACCTTCCTACTTGAACTTACTTCGAAGTCACACCATCACCAAGTTAATTACATCACTGCGCTAAGTCATACCCGAAAAATGTACTTTTTTAGAAAATGACCATGTTGGAAACAAACCAGAACATCATCAATATCAACCACAGCATTTAAAAGCGTTGTTAAAAACATGACCGATCCGCCCTCTTTCAGACCGATCCGAATCAAACTAGGCCGACCTGATCCAAACTAGGCCGACCCCATTTAGTGCCCTTCTGGCTTCAAACTCGACTGATCCAACCAACACGACCGACCTGATCCAATCACCTATATGACTGACCTGATCCAAATATGACCCGGTCCAAATATGACTCGATCCGAATATGGCCCGATCCGAATATGACCCGATCCGATCCACTCCCTCCCGATCCAACTTCGTTTCAATCTGACGTCCGACCGATTCAACCTATGGCCAAGTCAATTTCTGGCCGATTCAATCTATGGTCGAGTCAATTTCTGCATATTACAATTCAACTCCGATTTCAACCAAAACTTCGCCAAACGACGAATCCGACACTACCAAAATCATCAAACACAATCATAAACATATCATAACATTACTAACCACATGAATACGACAATTACCACAAAAATGATGTAAATCTCACCAAAAACCATTAAAATGAACATATGATCAAAATGAGAGATCTAACTAACACAAACATGTAATATGACATGAAATTAATGAGTAAAACTTGTTAGATTAGATCGTAGGGTGATGCATATCAAAATTAACTTGTAATGATGTAAATTTATGGTAAAACATCCCAATTTGATGAGAAATATGCACAAACACTCATATACTTCATTGCATTCATGTGAGAGATGTAAATCACTCACTAATTTGCCGAAACAATCTAAAACGATAGAAATAAGAATCCGGACAATGAGCACTCTGAATCAAGCTCCTCGATCCGATGAATTTGCCATTGAAATGAGGTAGATCTTGCCTTGGATGGTGTAGATCTTCGATTTCCTCCCTTAGATTTGGATTATTAATGGTGGAAAGGTGAAGGAGGAAGAAGGAGATCAAATTCCTTCAAATGAGAGAATGGGAAAAAGTAAACCTTTTCCCTCCACTCTCACCCCCTATTTATAGGATTCCACTAAGGCTCCAAAACATGAATAGCCAAATGAAAAACCTTAAAATAACGATTTCTCCCAAACCGCTTAGCCAAATCCTTAATGTAACCACTCTACAGAAAGACAATCATCAATTCCTTTGTAATGGCATAGGTCTCACCCTCTGATTCGACCTGAGTCAAAAGTTATGCCTTGTACAAGGCTGACAGGGGAAAAATGGTCATAAACAAAATCGGTAAAAATTATGGACATGTCTCACATCCCCATAAACAACACAGTAAAAGATGAGAATGATAAAACCCTTAGAGAATAAAACAAATATATTTTACGATCTTCCGATACGTAAAATGCGGGCTGTTACATTCTCCCCCTTTAAGAATTTTGCCCCCGAAATTCCAAACAAACCTAAGTAATCACAACGATTCCACATGCCTATCATCCGTGAAAAGCCAATTCTATCATCCAAACTAGCAACCATCAAGCCATGCATCCATATCCTTATCCTGGCACGCAGAATTCTAACAATCAACAACAAGATACAATGATGTAATGAAGATACGATACCAAAGGTTCCTACCGACAAAGAGTTCTGGATGAGTCGCTCTCATGCTCTCTTCCGTCTCCTATATACAATCGTCTCCATCCTCACTCCATTGCACCTTGACTAGCTTAACCGTCTTCCTCCTAAGCTGTTTCATATCATTCCCCACAACACGAAGTGTCTTACGAGGTCTCAAAACTACGGTCTCTAAGTCTTTATACCGCTCTGGAGATAAATCATGCACGAATTTCCATAGAAACGACACATGGAACACATTATGCACACTCGACATCTTCTCGGCTAACTCCAGTCTATATGCGAGCTTTCCAATTCGCTCGACTATCGGAAATGGTCCAACAAACCTTGGACTTAACTTTCCTTTCTTACCAAATCTAACCATGAGCTTTAGCGGTGAAGCTTTCACGAAAACCATATCGCCCACGTCGAGTTCCAAGTCCTTACGACGCTTGTCGGCGTAACTCTTCTGACGGTCCTGGGCTGCCTTCATTCATTGCCGAACTATCTCGATACAATCCGAGGTTTCTCTAATCATCTCAGGCCCAAGTACCAACTTATGTCCAGTTTCTAGCCAACATGCTGGAGAATTGCACGGCCTTCCATACAACGCTTCGTATGGTGCCATCCCAATGCTAGATTGGTAGTTATTATTATATGCAAACTCAACCAGATGTAGATGGTCTTCCCATGATCCTCCGAAGTCTAACACACAAGCCCTTAGGAGATCTTCTAAAACTCGATTGACTCTCTAGGTCTGACCATCGGTTTGGGGACGATATGTCGTACTCAAACACAACTCGGTTCCCAAAGCTTCTTGCAAACTTTCCGAAATCCACTTGTGAATAATGGATCTCGGTCACTCACTATACTCTTTCGGACACCATGGAATCGAACTATCCATTTCACATAAAGTTCAGCCAATTTTGATGCCGTCCTACTCGACTTGACATGAACGAATCTCGCACGTTTGGTCAAACGATCCACGATGACCCAAATCCCTTCGTTTTCTTCCCTGGTTCTAGGTTGTCCATCGATAAAATCCATCGATACCTGCTCCCACTTCCACATAGGAACTTCCAATGGTTGAAGTAAACCGGTCGGCTTCTTCTGTTCAGCTTTCACCAACTGACAGTTCATACACTTGGAAATGAACTTTCCAATATCTCGCTTCATCCCTTCCCAGTACTAGACTCTCTTCATGTCCTAATACATCTTATTTCCACCGGGATGAATCATCAGCCTCAAGTGATGACATTCTCTCATAACCTCATCCCTCAATCCTTCAATATCAGGAACAACTAATCGTCATTGCTTTCGAAGCCAGCCTTCTCGATCGACCTTGAACTCTTTATCTTCTGGTTCCAATTTCTGAATGAACTCAACAAGCTTCACATCCTTCTTTTGGCTTTCGCCAATCCTTTCGATAAGAGTAGGTCTTATCGATAAGCTTGCCAACATTTCAGGTTCCAACTCACACCTTGGCCTGAAATCGAACCTTGCCAAGTATTCGAGGCTCTTCCATTCCAAAAACATCACTCCCAAACTTGCGTGTCTTTAACTTAACGCATCTGCAACTGTGTTACCCTTTCCCGGAGTATAGGCTATGCCAAAATCATATGACGCTAGAAACTCTAACCATCTATGCTGCCGAAGGTTCAAATCCTTTTGGGAGAAAAGATACTTCAACGACTTATGATCCGTAAACTACTCGAATCGAACTCCCAACAGGTAATGTCTCCACATCTTTACAGCAAATACAGTCGCCACCAACTCCAAATCATGAGTTGGGTAATTCTTCTCACACAGCTTCAGCTGTCGACTCGCATAGGCCACAACCTTATCCTTCTGCATTAGCACTGCTCCAATTCCAGTACCACATGCATAGGTATATACCACCATCTCTTCATTCCCACTTGGAATGGTCAACACAGGTGCACTCGTTAATCTCTCCTTCAGGATTCCGAACGCTTGTTCACACTTTGCATCCCATGTGAACACTTGGTTCTTCTTCGTCCATCCTGTCAACGGTGCAACTACCTTGGAGAAATCCTTGATAAACCGTCAGTAATATCCTGCCAACCCAAGGAAACTTCGAACATCTGTCGCATTCTTAGGTCTATCCCAGTCCTGGATTGCCGCTACTTTAGCGGGGTCAACCGCTATCCCATTTCCAGAGACAACATGACCTAAGAATCTCACTTCACTCTTCCAGAAGTGACACTTGGAAAACTTATCTCTCAGTTGATGCTTTCGCAAGATCTCTAACATTGCTCTCAAGTGCGTCTTATGTTCTTCCTCATTTCTGGAGTAAACCGGAATATCATCCACGAATAGAAGCATGAACTTGTTCAACTGATCTTTGAACACTCTATTCATAAGATCCACAAAATATGCTAGCACATTAGTCAACCCGAATGGCATCACCAACCATTTGAAGAAACCAGATGGTGTCCTAAAAGCAGTCTTTGGCACACTAGCCTTAGCCACCCTCAACTGGTGAAATCCCGTTGCCAAATCCATTTGAGAAAACACTTTAGCTTCGTGAAGCTAATCGAACAAGTCATCTATCCTTGGAAACGGATACTTGTTTTTCTTAGTCACCTTATTCAGCTCACGATAGTCTACACACAATCTTAACGAGCCATCCGCCTTGGTTGCAAATACGACTGGTGCACCCCACTCGGAAACACTCCTCCGAATGAATCCTTTTCCCAAAATGTCACGAACTTGCACCTCTAACTCTCGCTGTTCCCTGGGCGCCATCCGCCTAAGTGGCATAACGATTGGTCTAGCACCTTCGACCAAATCGATCCTAAACTCAATCTCACGATGCGGCGGCAACCCTTTGACCTCGTCAAAGACATCTACATACTCATTAGCGTTCAGCACTGATGACAGGTCTTCTTGTGGAATCCCAAGCGAATATAGATAACTCACGAAGACCCCCTCTTCGTGCTTACATCTAATCAACACCTTTCGCCCTTCCACATCCCGGACCCTCACCTCTAGCTTCTCGCAATTCACCCTTTCCGCATACCTCTTAAGCCAATCCATGCCCAAGATGATCCCAGACCCAGCAAAGTTAAGAACAAAGCAATCACATACAAAATAGCAACCATGACTCGACAACACTAGACCTCGACATATGATGCAAAGATTTGACGAACCCCTAATTGGATTAGTCACTACGAAGAGTCTATCACAAATCTCATTTCCAGACCCAAGAGACACACAAGCTCATTGCAAATAAAGGAATGCGATGCTCCAGTATCGAAAAGCACACGAACTTAAACACCATTAACTGAAAGAGTACCTTGCACCACGACACCCTTTCCCTTCTCCTTTGCAGTAGGAGCCCTTGAAGAAGTTGGCACAGCATCCAAAGCATATTCCCTCACAACCTGCTTGCCCTTAGCTGATTCTGGACAATCTTTCTTCTCATGCCCAGGCTTCCCACATTTGAAGCATTTCTTCTCAGCTTTGGGATTCTTGCACTCATTATCAAAATGACCTTTCTGCTGGCAGTCAAAGAAAACCACCTCACTCTTAGGTTTATTTTGGCCATTTTTTCCCTTTTGTTGTTGCTGCTTCCTCTTCTTATTATTACCACTCTGCTGTGGTTTCTGAGCCTCTTTGGTTGCAGCGACAACATTTGCTTCCTTAGGAAAAAAGCTCTCATGATGAATAGCTTTTTCCACAATCTTCTCAAATGAATCATCAAGATGGTCCACTAGCGGCTTTCCAATATGAGCATCCAAACCCAAGACAAACTTCTCGTTCTTCTGATATGGTGTATCAATGTACGAATGAGCATATCTAGACAAAGCTTCGAAATCAGAAATATATTCAAGCATAGAACAACCATTTTGTTTCAGCTCTACAAACTTCTTGAATAGAGCAGATTTCTGAGCTGTGGAGATAAACTTTGCTTCAAAATTAGCTTGGAATAGCTCCCATGAAATTTCTTCCTCTGGAGTCTCGAGTGTAACAGAATTCCACTATTCCATGGCCCTATTCTGCATTTGCCTTGATGCAAGCTTTCTCTTTATTGCATCCTCGATACCCAAGTCTCCAAAGATTCGAACACAATAATCCATCTACCTATGAACCTCTTCCGATGGTTCAGTTCCCTTGAGTGGTTTTCCCTCTAGAGATGTAAAGTCCTTGCACATCTTTGCAAAATCTACTACTCTAGGAACTTGCACACCAACATCTACCGTTGTCGCCACTGGAGCGGGTAACCTTCGCATAACTGCTTCTGCCATGGCTTTAAACATGGTCGGGTAATTAGGTTCACCACCATTTCCCCCTCCAGCATTGGCTCCCCTAGCAGCGCGTGTCTTATTTCTCGTCTGCTTATTCTAAATCTGCAATTTAGAATAATTAGCCACCTCAAGAAAAACTGCAAAAGGAAAACAACTGTTACTATTATATATGTTAATATATATAGTAAGCATCCAACTGAAATCTACAAATACGTCTCTCATACGTGATTACGTCCATGAACTTTGGCTAAAAATGTTGATCAAAGCTCTGATACCAAATGTGATGACCACCCATAATCCCCGCACTATACAGAAGAAATAATGCACTGAAAGGTCTGCAAGGGAGTTATGGACGATCATCAGAGTAGGTAAACACAAGCGGAACCTGTCGTAAACTCACAATGCAAGGATAAAATATAATAGAACATATACAACAGGTAGTAATAGTGAAGCAGAAACACTGAACTTCCATACAACTAGAAAGTAAGATCCACAACTTGGAAATAGTGTTTATACAAAGTTGCCTCACTATATCACTCAGAAAAGCAAACAGCAGAAATCCAATTATTAGCTAGTAATAAACTGGTATGTGAGCCCCCTGCTCGCCATCGATCAGCATCGTCGTCCTCACTAAAGCATTACCTGTCACCTGTTACTTATCTGCCCATCCATAATCGGATGAACAACCCAAGGTAATAAGAGGATACATAAAACCTTGAGTCAGAAAACAGTCTTAGTGAGCGATAAAACAACTAACAAACTTCAACAATAAAGTGTATGAGAAAGGATAGATAAACATACTAATCTACCCAAGACACTAGAGAAGAACTCAACCTTATCTTCCACACATCGGACAGTGATAGCCTTTACTATAAACAATTCAACCATTCATCCATGGAAATCAGAACACCTATTCAATCATGGAAAACACTCATAACATCCAGATTATATAAGTCTCACACAGACAACCCTAATCGAGTTTAACATTCCCTAAGTACTCTCCCCAGAGGCCTAAACCAATATCAGTCAAGCACTCAGAGAACAACTCCCTCGACTTTGGATAATCTATGTGAGATAGTACAAACAGAACAACCAATCATCCATGACTGACTCTAGCAATCACCGCTAATCCTTCTTTGAAACCACCATTAATCGTATGAGGGCCAACCCTGCCATATGTCAAGGGCTAATGGTAACCCCAGTTCTAGCATAAACTCCATATGTCCAACCTTGACAACTAGGCCTTTCAACGATACCCAAGGTACTCGACCAACAACCTTCCAGTCTATTGGGTGCCCCCATTGTACCCCTGCTTTGAGCCTGCTAGAACTTACGACAACGATGACTTCTCGGCCTTCGCATCTCTAGTCATCCAACCTTGACGACATTTCATAGCTCAAGCAACCTTCTTGAGCAACCATTATCCACCAATTCACAACCTTTGAGTTGCCACCTCATTCGTTGTTCCACCTTGATCAACGAACACATTCACTTCGAATCTTCCTACTTGAATTTACTTCGAAGTCACATCTTCACCGAGCCTTTTCTCCTAATCCGAGTCGTACCCGAAAAACGTACTTTTTCAGAAAATGAGCCTATTGGAAACCAACCATAACATCATCACTATCAACCATAGCGTTTAAAAGGGCTGCTAAAAACATGACCGATCCGCCCCTTTTTAGACCGACCCGATCCGTACTAGGCCGACACAATCCAGCGTCCTTCTGGGTTTAAACTCGACCGATCCAACCAACACGACCGACCCGATCCAATCACCTATATGACCAACCCGATCCAAATATGACCCGGTTCCAATATGACTCAGTCCAAATTTGACCCAATCCGATCCACTCCTGTCCGATCCAACTTCGTTCCGATCTGACTTCTGGCCGATTCAACCTATGGTCGAGTCAACTCCTGGCCGATTCAACCTATGGCCGAGCCAATTTCTGGTCGATTCAACCTAGAGTCGAGCCAATTTCTGCATATTGCAATTCAACTCCGATTTCGACCAAAACTTCGCCAAACGATGAATTCGACGAAACTGACACTACCCAAATCATCAAACATAATCATAAACATATCATAACATTACTAACCACATGAATATGATGATTACCACAAAAATGATGTAAATCTCACCAAAAACCATTAAAATGAACATATGATCAAAACGAGAGATCTAACTAACACAAGCATGTAATATGACATGTAATTAATGAGTAAAACTTGTTAGATTAGATCATAGGGTGATGCATATGAAAATGAACTTGTAATGGTGTATATCTATGGTAAAACATTCCAATTTGATGAGAAACATGCACAAACACTCATATACTTCATTGCATTCATGTGAGAGATGTAAATAACTCACCGATTTGCCGAAACAATATAAAACGATAGAAATAAGAACCCATACAGCAAGTACTCCGAATCAAACCCCTCGATTCGATGAATTTGCCTTTGAAATGATGTATATCTTGCCTTGGATGGCGCAGATCTTCGATTTTCTCCCTTAGATTTGGATTTTTAATGGTGGAAAGGTGTAGGAGGAAGAAGGAGATCAAATGCCTTCAAATGATAGAATGAGAAAAAGTAAACCTTTTCCCTCCACTCTCACCCCCTATTTATAGGATTCCACTAAGGCTCCAAAACCTGAATAGCCAACGGAAAAAATCTTAAAACAGCGATTTCCCACAAACCGCTGAGCCAAATCCTTAATGTAACCACTCTACGGAAAGGCAATCATCAATTCCTTTCCAATGACATAGGTCTCACCTTCTGATTCGACCCGAGTCAAAAGTTATGCCCTTTACAAAGCTGACAGCGGCAAAATGGTCTTAAACAGAATCAGTTAAAATTATGGACATGTCTCACATCCCCATAAACAACATATTAAATGATGAGAATGATCCAACCCTTAGAGAATAAAACAAATATATTTTACGATCCGATATGTAAAATGTGGGCTGTTACAAACTCTCTCTTTATTACGAAATATTCACATCATTATTATTTACAAATACCTTGGTATATCATCCCTACACTGCATTACGACTTACATCAGGGTTGGTAATCCTAAGGTGTCCAACTCATAAAATGAGAACAAGGTATACCGACGTTGACTTTGTCAACAAGGTGTCAGAAAAAGCTTAGCGGGTTTACACACCAACGCTTGATGTAGTAGCAATATTGGATACCCTTGGATTATTATATATATACATACATTCTTCTTCTTCTTTTTTACATAAGAGAGAGAGAGTTAAGCCAGAATATCTTAGCATAACTTCGCTTAAAAGATCTAAAATGTTATCGCAAGTAGTCTAAATCAACCATTAATTTAATCGGATTATAATTCAGAAAACATTTCATACTCATTACCTACGAATCTCCCTATATACCAGTTACACCAAATTTGCTCATAATTCAAACTTTCCTTTTGTTATCCGCTAAGAGAAGTAAATTTCCAAACATTTTAATTGAACGACCAAAATATATACAAACTCTGTCATGTCTTATTTAAAAGCAAATAGAAGTGCTTTTTTTTGAGAAAAAGGAAAAAAAACAACAAACTTAAACTATGCAAAATAGAATGACAATGAGACTCCGCCCACACTTGATTTCGACTGTGCCCTTACAATCAATGCATGACATAATGAGTGAATGAAAGAGAAATATTTACATATTTACAAAGGAGGATTGAAACACCCCACTTCCATTAAGGTCACTTACAGAGGGAATGCCTAAACTTCGGTGGAGTATTATAGGTAAAAGGAGCAGATAAATTACAAGACAGACAAATAAAGCAGCGGAAAATAAAGTCATTTTATAAACAACTTAATTCAGTCAAGCTTTTACAACAATTTCCTCAATCATACTTAAATGTAATACATAGAATTTCTGCCTTGATTTAAAAACTTCCAAGAATAAAAGAAGCATAAAAACAATGATATTCCTCGATAAAGCATGAACCAGCCATAGTAGTGGGAGAGAGAGTCCAAAGCGATACACCAACTAATCTTCAAGCTTGCAAAAAGAGAAGAGGTCCAAGTTAGGCTGAGCTATTCCCTCCCTGACTACCTTGGGGAGGGAACGGAAGAAAAGAGGCGAAAAACAAACTAGGTCAGACATAAGTCTGGTAAGTCCAGTGATCTTTCAGCATGCAAACAAGATAAAGGATCATGACATGAATAAACCGAAAATAGCACAATACCATAAAAACAAGGTAACTAAAGACAAGATAAATGCAAGGTGAACTGAATGCGCTTCTACTTTTTCTCTGCTTTGCTACTACTCTGTTAATCTGATTTCTAAATTTATCTCTGCACCACCTAACTAGTGTCCCAACTAGTAATCTGTATAAAACGATAATCGTGATCCCAACCCCCGTAATTGTGGTAGCCTTCTGGTGTACATCTATCGTGAGGATTCCATCTCAATATGCCTAATTTCCATGAACATGTTAGATGTACCCTTACTACCCTATCGATCGGCTCCCTAATTGTATTCATGTTCCATGTGTCTGTGTCAATCGGCCCTCTCTTGCATGTAGATACCCTGTGCTGGTCCCACCATAAGGTGTATCAATTCTTATGATAGCAACCCGACACGATTCAAGATGCACAGTGTATAACTACTGGTACCCAGCGCCTGCTTTTTCCCACTCCGAAGTACGTGCACGCCCGTAAACCGTTGGAACCTACACTGACGTACCCCCTGCCGCTGCTTTGACCGCATATAATCAGCCCAGTAATCGTGCCCCACCCTGCCTAATTCAGGGTACCGTGATACATCCATGTGGGTTACTGCTGAAATGGGTCCCCATTACTAGGGTTTCCTATTGGTTAAGTTTGTGGGCCTATATTTACTAATATTACCCACCAACCCGATATGTACTTAACCCTCTCATCGATTCAAGCATTTTTAATAAATGGTTAAGTTTTGTGGGCTTATATGTACTAATATTACCCACCTACACGAGATGTACTTAACCCTCCCATCGATTCAAGCATGTTTATTTAATAGTTAAGTTTTGTGGACCTATATTTACTAATATTACCCATCAACCCGATATGTAATTAACCCTTCCATTGATTCAAGGTTAAGTTTTGTGGGCCTGTATTTACTAATATTACCCACCAACCCGATATGTACTTAACCCTTCCACTGATTCAAGCATGTTTATTTAATGGTTAAGTTTTGTGGGCCTATATTTACTAATATTACCCACCAACCCGATATGTACTTAACCCTTCCACTGATTCAAGCATGTTTATTTAATGGTTAAGTTTTGTTGGCCTATATTTACAAATATTACCCACCAACCCGATATGTACTTAACCCTCCCACTGATTCAAGCATGTTTATTTAATGGTTAAGTTTTGTAGGCCTATATTTACTAATATTACCCACCAACCCGATATGTACTTAACCCTCCTGCACATTACGCCATATTAGTTAAGTGTTGTCCGCTCATGTTAACTTAACCCACTAACTCATCATGTCATGTTGGTTAAGCATTTCTTATTAACTTGACCCTCCTTACTTATCATATTGGATCGGTTAAGTGTTTCCTATTAACTTAACCCCGTTCGTTCATCAAGTTATATTGGTCAAGTGTTTCTTGTTAACTTAACCCCACGTATTTATCTTGTTGTATTGGTTAAGTTTCATCAATCAATTCAAGATTACTTAACCTACCTACGTGTCATGTTACTTTGGTTAAGTGTCGCCTTCTTGTGTTAAATTAACCCTACTACAAATCAAATTATATTGGTTAAGTGTTGCCCTCTTATTTTAAATTAACCATTCCATAAATCGAGTTATATTAGTTAAGTGTTTCTAACTTTACTTAACCTTACCCACTTGTCTAATTAACATGTTATAACGGTTAAGTGTTCTAAATTTACTTAACCTCACCCACTTGTCTAATTAACATGTTATAACGGTTAAGTGTTCTAAATTTACTTAACCTCACCCATTTGTCTAATTAACATGTTATAACGGTTAAGTGTTCTAAATTTACTTAACCTCACCCACTTGTCTAATTAACATGTTATAACGGTTAAGTGTTCTAAATTTACTTAACTTCACCCATCAGTTTAGTTAACATGTTGAATTGGTTAAGTGTTTCCTTAATTGACTTAACCCTACCAATCTTGACTTAGCTTTATTAAAGCACCAACCACTCACATTAGACAGGTATTGTTGTGGTCACTGGATGTGCCGGTCGGTTCCGGGCAGTTTTACACCACAACTCAGTCTAACCTCGGGTCCTTTTTGGGCTCAATGCGCTATCCACCCACATTAGATAGGTATTATTATGGTCACTGGATGTGCTGGTCGGTTTCGGACAGTTTTACACCACAACTCAGTCTAACCTCGGGTTAGGCATATTCGTCTTTTCTAAATTTACATATTTCTTATTTATGACAAATTCCATATGTAAATTATTCCCAATTTAATTATGCCATAATTATCCTTTTAATTATGCTCACAATTAATGGTATACTAAATATACCATTTCATGAACCAATCTATGCCATGTAATTTTTCATGTTTATCCTACATATTTACATGTAAATTATAAATCGATTATTGTCATGGCCCACTTTCCTTCTAAATCACGTTCAAAATTTTAGGTATATAAATTATACCATTTTCATGCCACTTATCATGCTTATGTGTCAAACATGCCAATTACATGTAATTTCATGTTTTCCCCAACGTTACTCTCGTTGTACGTTCGCAAAATTACATAGAATGTTAGGATCGATATTTTAGATTAACTTATAAAACAAAAAGGGAAAAGAGAAACTTTGCAACATTCCTACATCATGCAAAAGTATGGATCTAATTACACATATGTCACATGGATTTGGCATAGAACAATATACTTTTAACTATGAACTTGCAAATTTGATCTATGCAACATGAACCACAAGCATATGAATTTACATATAACTATACAAGTTAAACTTGGCATGTAGTGGTGAAATTGCAAACTAGATCTATCATAAATGCATATGGATCTAACATATAAAGTTGTAGATCTAAACATATAAGGTCGCAGATCTAAACATGTATGCATAATGGCTCTAAACAATTAGGCATAAACGACATGACTTAGCCTAAAACTTGTATGTATCATAATATCACCAAACTTACATATGATAATTTCATTCCCAAATTCCTATACAACATCATAGGTTTACTCACCAATTTCCACATAACATGATAGGTTCGATAGACCACAATAGTTCATAGGCATATATGATAGAATAGACATGAATAAACATGAATCAGCATCACATACAATTTGATACAATTCTATTTTACAATTCATTACAAATCATGTCTTTAATTTATTCACGTCTGAAAGATAACTACACTTACAAACAAAAAGGAATTCTTAAGTTCTGGGATCTGTATTCTGAAATTGAATTGCTCGCCTTTGATGTAGAACATTGAATTCTCTTAGTTGAATTAGATTAGATTTAATTTGATTTAGGTTTTAGTGGCGGCTAGGTTTAGATGAGAGTGAATAATAGAATTATGTTTTTGGTTTAAGGTCCTTATATAGTTGTAGAGAGTGTTTTAGGACCATTAGATTAACCCTGAACCATGAGAACCAATCAGATGCCACATCTGCCTTAGAGCGAATCGGCCCATGGGTTGACAGCCAAATACCCTGAATCAACCCCTAGTCGACCGAGCAGGGCTTGGGTCGACCTCAAAAATGGGCCGGTTCGGTTATTCTCCCTCCCGATTCGCCCTTTTGAACTTTTTTTGCATATTTATTTATTATTTTATATATATATCTATATATATATATATATTTTTCTCATATGCATACAAACTTCAAGGCTTAATAACTTCTTTATAAGGTATCCATTTTATGCAAACCAAATGTCTATCTTGACCAAAATTTTGAGACGAACGTAATAGCGCAACCCTTTTCACTTAATTCTTCTTCTAAAAAATTAAGTGTTCTTGAATTTGTTAATTTCAATATTCTCAGAAAATTCGGGGAGTTACAAGGATTAAACTTAACTTTTTTTACTCACGTAGCATGGCTCATAAAGAATCATGAGCTCCTCCTCTCGATCATTGGGCAATTCCAAGAATGGTTTTAGACGTTGACCATTGACTTTGAATATGGATCCATCCCTCGGGTTTTCTATTTCAATAGCACCATGTGGAAAAACAGTTCGAACAACATATGGCCCAATCCATTTCGATTTTAATTTCCCGGGGAATAAATAAAGTCGTGAGTCATATAGCAAAACTTTTTAGTCTGGAAAAAACGTTTTTCTTAGGATTGACTTATCATGAAAATCTTTGGTTTTTTCCTTGTAAATTTTCGCGTTTTCATATGCATCATTCCTAATTTCTTCTAGTTCGTTGAGCTGCAATTTTTGGTTTTCGCTAGCTTGTTCAAGATCAAGTTTTAGTTCTTTATTGCCCAAAGCGCTTTATGTTCAAGTTCAATGGGTAAATAACAGGCTTTACCATAAACCAATCGGAAAGGGAACATTCTAATATTAGTTTTAGAAGCAATACGTTAAGCCCAAAGTGCGTCAGACAATTTTTACGACCAATCTTTTTTATTTTGTTTACATTTTTCTCCAAAATTTGTTTTATTTGACAATTCGACACTTCGACTTGACCACAAGTTTGAGGATGATAAGAAGTGGATAACTTGTGGGTTATCGAATATTTCTTCATTAAGGATTCAATAGATCGATTACAGAAATGCATTCCATTATCGCTTATTATTGTGTGAGGTGTGCCGAACCTCGAAAAGATGTTTTCTTTTAGAAATTTCACAACAATTTTATGATCATTTGTTTTACATGGAATGGTTTCGACCCATTTTGAAATGTAGTCTACAGCGAGAAGGATATATAAGTTTCCAAAGGAGTTTGGGAAAGGTCCCATAAAGGCAATACCCCATACATCAAAGATCTCAATCGTAAGGATGGGGTTCAAAGGCATCATATTTTGTTGAGAAATCTTTCCCAGCATTTGGCAACGATTGCGAGTTTTATAGAATTCGAATGAGTCTTTAAAGAGAGTAAGCCAATACAAACCACATTGATGCACCTTTTCAGCGGCTTTCCTAGGACCAAAAGGTCCACCGCATGCATGATCATGGAAAAATGGGAGAACACTCCTAATTTCGCTATCAGGAACCCATCGACAAATGATTTAGTTTAGACAATAGTTAAACAAGTATGGGTCATCCCAATAGAAGTATTTCACTTAGGAAAGAAATTTGTATTTATCTTGTTTGGACCAAAACAAGGGGTTTCCTTAGTGACTAGATAGTTCACAATGTTTGCGAACCAAGGTTCGATTGAAATAGAAATGAGTTGTTCGTCGAGAAAGTTTTCATTGATTGGCGACGAAAATGGCTCATTTAGAAGAAGAGATAAGTGATCAGCTACGACGTTATCAGATCCTTTTTTGTCTTTGATTTTAAGATCAAATTTTTGAAGTAAACGGATCCATCGAATTAAGCGTGACTTAACATCCTTTTTAGCAAAAAGGTGTCAAAGAGTAGAATGGTCAGTGTAGACCGTAATGTGGAAACCAATCAAGTACTATCGAAACTTTTCGAGTGCAAGAATGACCGCTAAAAGTTCTTTTTCGGTGGATTGAGTTGAGCGTCGTTTAAGGTCATACTTGCGTAGTAAATGACATAAAGAATTTTGTTGATGCGTTGTCCTAAGACAGCACTAACCGCGAAGTTAGACGCGTCACACATGATTTCAAAAGTAAGTTCCCAATTGGGCGAATTGATTATCGGGCCTGAAATGAGTTCGATTTTAAGACGTTCAAAAGAAGAAACACATTAAGAGTTAAATTCGAATGGGATGTCCTTTCCTAGAAGAGTAGTAAAAGGACGAGCGATTTTGCTAAAATCTTTCACAAAGCGTCGGTAAAAGCCAGCATGCCCAAGAAATGAATGAATGTCCTTAACGCATTTTGGAATGGGTTGTTTTGAAATAACATCAACTTTCACTTTATCTACCTCAATACCATTATTTGAAATTACATGTCCAAGGACAATGCCTTGTTTGACCATAAAGTGGCATTTTTCGCAATTCAACATTAAGTGTTTTTCTTTACATCGATTTAAAACAAGTTCAAGACGATGTAACCAAGAGGAAAAAGAATCGCCAAAGATCGAAAAATCATCCATAAAACTTCAATAAAGCGTTCGATCAAATCAGAAAAAATTCCAACCATACATCGTTGGAAAGTTGCAGGAGCGTTGCAAATCCCGAAAGGCATACGTTGGTAAGCAAAGGTACCGAGTGGACATGTGAAAGTTGTTTTCTCTTGTTCTTTGGGAGCGATTGGAATTTGGTTATAACCGGAATAACCATCAAGAAAGCAGTAGAATTCGTAACCGGCTAAACGTTCGAACATTTGATCAATGAAGGAAGAAGAAAGTGGTCTTTATGCGTCGCAGCATTCAGTTTTTGATAATCGATGCAAACTTGCCTACCCATTTGAGTACGAGTTGGAAGAAGTTCATTTTGTTCATTTGCGACAACAGTGAGTCCGGACTTTATAGGAACAACATGAATCTGGCTGACCCATAAGCTATCAGAAATGTGGTAAATGATACCGTTGTCAAGAAGTTTAAGAATTTCTTCGTGGACTACCTATTTCATCTTAGGGTTAAGCCTACGTTGTGCTTCACGAGTGAGTTTGGCTTCATTGGTTAAGTGAATACGATGTTGATCGAAAGTGGGGCTAATTCCCTTGATGTCAGAAATGGACCAACCGATTGCGTCTTTGTTTTAGAAAGAATCGAAAGAAGAAATATTTCTTGATCATGAGTTAAATTTTAAGAAATTATGACAGGACAAGTCTCGTTATCACCTAAGTAAACATACTTAAGGTGATCGGAAGAGGTTTAAGGTCCATCCATTGTGGTTTCTCAATCAAAGAACTTGGTTGAGATTTGGACTCGACTGAAAGCGATTCAAATGGAAGCATGTGTTTGAATTCGTTAGGAGCGTCTTGAAACAATTTTTCGTGCTCGGCATCAAGCTCTTCATTAAGGTCAATCAATTTGTTTTCGTAGTTCTCGTGAATGGCGCTAACTTCCAAGGTTTGGGCATATGAATCATTAGGATGACTTTCAAGATTGAAAATACTAAGATCTAAAGTCATGTTTCCAAAAGAGATTTTGATTGAACCATTGCGACAATTTATTGAAGCATTTGAAGTAGCCAAAAAGGGTCGACCTAAAATCAATGGAATTTTACTCATTGGATTATTGACAAGTTGAGTTTCCAAAACAATGAAATTGATAGGGAATATGAATTGACCAACTTTGATGAGTACGTCCTTGATTTCTCCAATGGTTTTCTTAACTAAACGATCAGCAAATTGAAGAGTTATTTTCGTTGGTTTAAGTTCACCAAAACCAAGTTGCTGGTAAATAGAATATGGAATCAAATAGACACCCACACCCAAATCAAATAAGCATTTGTTAATTGTTTTATCTTCTATCGTGCATGAGATTGTAGGGCATCCAGGATCTTTGTACTTGACAGGGACTAATTGAGTCAAAACTTCACTAAGTCCGACTGCTAAGAAGACTTTCTTGGTTACATGAGTGTGTCTTTTTTGGGTACACAAGGCTTTGAGAAATTTAGCACAGGTGGGGACTTGTTGAATGATGTCAAGAAGAGGGATATTAAATTTAACTTGTTTAAAAATTTCCAACATCTTTTCCATTTGGTCGGAATGTTTATTTGGTCGAAGACGATGAGGAAATGGAATGCGAAACTCAGTAGGTCGGTCTACTTGAGTTGGAGCAGAACTAGACTCAGAATTTGGATTAAGATCATTCATGGTTTTAGAAGAGTCGAGAGGAACACTTGGTAAGTTATTTGGATTTTCAGCTTGATTATAGATTTTATTACGGGATCATAAAGTTATGGTAGCATTCAACTGAGTTTGATTACTATCCTGGATGACATGAGCTTGGTTTGGTTTAGGATTTTGACTCCTAGGGTTTGGATTGGGTTAACTCAGGAAAGTGCGTCTTTCCCGTTCACTTATAGAAGTGGCTAACTGAAGCATTTGAATTTCAAGTTTAGCAATCGATTGACTCGTGTTTTGCATGTGCGAAGCCAATAAATTTTGCAGATTGCTATTTGATTAGAGATTTTGAGTAGTTGCTTTAGTCAATGCATCAAGACTTTTCTCAAATGATGTCAATCGTTTATCATCTTGGGAACAAAAGATTGTTGCGCTTGATTTTGAGAAGGTGGTGCAAGATTTTGGAATTGAGTTTGTTGAAAGGGAGGATTCAGAGGATTATTTGAAAATGGTTGAAAAGGGGGTCAAACGAAATTCGAATTTGCATTGTTTTGGGCCCAAGAGAAGTTAGGATGATTTCTCCAACCCGGATTGTACGTTGGGAGAATGGGTCATTTCTAACTTTATTAAATGCATCGAGTTTTCCTAACTAATGTGGGCATTGATCAGCAATGTGGTTAGGATTGTTACATTTGCAACATGAAGGATGAGACATTTGAGCTTGATTTATTTGAGTTGATGAATGGAGATTATCTAATTTGGTTAACATCGCGTCTAATTTCTCTTCTAAAGCCGTCGAGGATCCTACTGAATGAGCATTTGATCGGGAATAAATCGATTTCTCATTAGATATTTCCCATTGAGCTGATTTCTTGACCAAATTTTCGAGAAACTACCAAGCAGCATCGTGATTTTGGGCTAAAAAGTTTTCTTGGCACATCGATTCAAGCATGGTTCAAGAACTATTTTGAAGTCCATTGTATAAAATTTGACAAAGAGTCCATTTTCTGAAATTGTGATGAGGACATTTGATAAGAAGTTCTTTAAATCTTTCGAAATATTTTGCAAAGGGTTCACCCCCAAATTGATGAAAATTAACGATTTCGTTTTGAATTTTGGATGTTTTTTCCAAGGGGTAAAATTTCTTTAGAAAAACATGCACAAATTCTTCCCAAGTTCCAATCATATTTTAAGGCAAGCTATACAACCATTTTTCAGCATAATCGGTAAGTGAAAATGGAATTAACCTAAGTTTGATTCCATCGTCACTTAGTTGTTGAAATTTCATGGTTTCACAAACTTATTCAAATTTGTTTAAGAAAATATAAGGATCATCACGTTCAAGATTGCCGAATTTTGGAAGAGTATTTATGTGATTCGAATGAATTTCAAAGTGGTTACCCGTTGGGGTGGGCAACATGATGCAAGAAGGAATAGAAACCCGATCGTGGAAGTATCTATCCATAAGAGTTCGAGGGGGATTTTCTTCATCCATGGTTAAAGGAATGTTTGTTCGAACTAAACGATTAGTAGAAGGATCACGGGTCCAACTACGCATGCACTAGCAAGAGGAGTAAGGGAAGACAAGAAAGAACATTTTTGAGAAGAGAATAGAAGTGATTTTTTTTACAAAATGAGAATTATTTTGAAATATTCTTTTTTTTAGAGAAAAAGAAATGGTCACAAAAGAAAATTGTTTTTTTTTAATATGGATGAACCTAATACAAATTACTTATTTACAAATTTTCTAGAATTATATAATGACGGTTAGATTAATTTCAACAAAAGATCTCTAAGCTAGTTAAAGGGCAGGAGTTATCAGTGCACCAGGAATCAACCTAGCAATGCAACCGAAAGTTTAAGTACCTTCTGAGGAACAACTTGTATAATATTTACGAATCACCGTAATATTTATAAACGGTTATTACTCTGCCGCAGTCTAGACACCGAGAAATAATTTTTTAGAAATAAACTAATTTGCCAAAATATAATGACGTCTTTTGAAAATAAAAAAACTAAGATGAATGCAATTTTCTGGAATATTTTACTCAATCACAGAACAGTCACAGAATGATATATTGCAGAAATAATTTTTTACAAGCAAGCCGTGACACTTGCACAAATTCTTTACAACATATATATATATATATATATATATATATATATATATATTCAAGCAGCAACACGCCCTGTAGAGTTTAGAAAATTCTCACCTAGATTGGCAGTCCTTCCAGTACAACTGAGTAGCGCTAGTGCGTTCATACCCCACTTGGTGTGCAATAGCTCCAACAATTCAAATTTTGCTAGTTTGTTTGCTTGACCTCTGAACTTTGAAATCTTGTTCATTTGCTTGAATCTGTTCTTTCACCTTGGCTTTTGATTGAATCTGCCTTTTTTCTATTAAGAGAAAGAAACTTGAAACAAGATAATATAACGAGTGAAGAACAAAAGAAAATAAGAACAAAAGGCAAACGAAATGATTCTTTTTTTTATTAATTTAAAATGGCAAACTCTTTTTTTCTTCTTAAAACCAACGAAAAAAAATGTGAAAGAAAACACTAAAACAAAAATAAAAAACATTAAAACACCAAAACAAATGAATAAAACAGAAACTATTCCTAAGTGAACGTTGATTAACTCAGACCAGGCCCAAATATAACACAACCAGAAAACTAAGTCGAATTGTCAACCCTCTTTTACCAAGCAGCAAACTCATTTATGCATACTTCCAAGTTAAAATTAAACAGGAAATAAAACAAAAAGAAATTGAGACCCAAACCAATATTAGGGATTTTTCACGGTGGCGAATTTCGTGACTTGTGGTTCGAATTCGGGTGGTTTTTGGGAAGCGAGTTTGGGTTCGTTGAGTTGTGGTTTCGACAGTTAAGAGGTTGAAGAGTAGTGAATGTTGGAATTCCTGATGGTGACTTCGGGGTCGGTTGCCGACGGTTGTTTTGAATGACCAACTTTGATGATTTCAGACGGTAGTGCGGCCAATTTCAAGTGGTTGCTGGTGCGATTGACTCGAGTAGGTTGGAGGTGAGCCATGGAAATTCACGACGGATTTGGGAGAGTTAGGAGTTGTGTTTGAGCTAGGCTTGTCGAGGCAAATAGTTTTAGAGTTTATGTCCTAGAGGCAATCCATTTGATGAGATAGATAACAATGTTATTATTTAATTTGGAATAAAATATATTTTGTTATGTTATATTTACTGCGTAATAAAAGTATTAACATAACAGATGTCCTTAGAATAATAATACAATATTATATAGTTCAAGTAAGACTTGAGCTTGAGATTATATAATTATTAAGTATTATAATTCTTATATGTCCCTAGTCAAGTTTTATTGTTTATAAAGGACAACAATAAAACATTGACACTAGTATTTTGATTGACCGATGATCACATCTCATTGATCATTAATATAAGTGATATTAATGTCAAGACATAAATACATATTAGAAAATAGCGTATTGGGCCGACCCAACGTGAGAAAAACTACATGGAATTTAATTAAAATTATCATAAGTTATTCTCACAGTGACAGTGATGTAATGGTCCTCAGACCTGGAATTATTATAATTTTATTCAAAGATATTTGTGTTTTGATATCATCTAAAGTTATTCGTAACAGAGTAACGATAATGGTGATTTTTGGATACATCTCGAATCGAATGAAACTTATTAACGATTTAGATGGAATTTAACCCTACGATATATTTATAGTGATATCCATCAGCCTCTTTATTGAGTGAGACTGTGAAATGCATGGTCGTGCTCAAATATTGATTTGTTTTAAACAGTCTACTCATTGATCAAGATAAACAGATTAAATCATAAAGAGGGTGATACGTTTCATGCCTCGAGTTTAATCCTAGATATATTGGTTAAAAGGATTATATTACATTAATACACTGGTCATGGAAAGGTTGTATCGAATTGATAATCTTATTATAACTTGGGTAGCAGCGACGTGTTGCTAGATACCAATCACTGTTTATGATTTTAAATATGATTTAAAATCATTGCCAACGTTGTAATAACTTGTATGGTCATACATAAAAATGTCTTAAAAGGTGAAGGATCATTCTTAATAAAAGGAAGAACCAAATGTTGATATTTCATTTTATTTCGAAATGGTATAAGGGTTAGTCACCATATTTTATCTCGTTTTATATATTTAAAGAAAAAGTCTGACCTTCTCATTTTGACTAACTCAACAAAATGAAAAACGAGATAAAATGGGGAAAAAAATCATATTCCTTTATCGGCTAACACCGATCCTTTGAAATCTTGATTCCTATGACGAAATCGAGATCGGATGTTTGTGGACACCTCTAGAGGCCCCGACGGTTTCGTCAAGCTCCTTATTCGATCAATTGAAGTTAACTCAGTACGCATTATTATCTACTTCTTCATCTGGTATGAAATTCCAACTTAATTTGATTTCGTATTACTGTTTTGCAATAGATATGTAGTTTAATTTGTTAAACCTTATAAATTAGGGTTGTCGATTAGATCAAATAAAACCCAACAGTGGTATCAGAACATAGGGTTTGCAAATTCAGTAATTTCGAAACTATGATTTAGGTTCATATGTGTACAATTATTGGATAATCGATATTATAAAATATTGAATTCAAGACTTAATGACAAATACGATTTAAGGTGAAATTGTTTCACCTGTATTTGACACAATTTTGTAGAAGCCGCATTACTGTATAGAAAGTTTTGTATTTAATATAAAACTTTAAAGTGGATTTTATTAGTTAAATCTGTATCTTAATTGAGTTTTAAAATTGGTTTTACCTTGGCTGGTAATAAGAATCCTATTGTTAGAATTTCACGTAAATTCACTTATAAAGTCAAGGTGAATTTTTTTTCACTGTAGATCAAAACAGTATTCAATGCTGAAGTAAATTGTTTACAGCAGTTAAATTTTTCTATATGATACAAAATTTAAAAGGGGGATTCATGCTTAATACTGAAATTTGATTCAGTGTCATAGTGATGTTATATTGTCTTAATTAAAGGGATCGGATTATATTTGAACAATGTTTTTAAATGTTAATAATGTTGTTCATATTAAGTTGTTTAAAAACTATGTTAAAAACTATGTTAAAAACTATGTTAAAAACTATGTTTAAATGTTAAAAAGTATGTTTGGTTTATTGAAATTTCGCATCTATGTTATTTGATAACATAGTACTGTGGTTTTACTTTTCAAACAAATTGTTGGTTTTGAAAAACCAGACTAGTACTGATATTTCAAAAACCAGATATTTCTTTAAAATATTGAAATTAGTTTCAGTATAAATGTATTCTCATAATTTTAAATCCTTATGGACATGCGAGAATTTTTGCTAGTACTTACATGACCATAAATTATTTCTTTTAATGTTAATAAATTTTGTATTTGATACAAATTTTAGAATGCAATTGTGAACTGATATATGATATCATTTCTATTATTTTGTACATATTAAACTGTTAAACATTAAACATGCGGGTAATGTATTGAATCTGTATAATTTTATGGTGCATAGATATGTAATCAAATAAGGACACAAATCAAAAGATGTTTTGTTTGCTAATGCAAAAAGGTTTCATTTTATGAATTATGGATTCATAGTCGAGCATTTTGAGTTTTCTACATACGAGATATTGATCATAAATATAGGATATTTTCAAATCATAATGATGATTTTCATTTTCTCGAATTCTGTAGTACACTTTGTTTATAGTACTATTAATCAATATATATATATATATATATGCTTTTATAGCCTCTAAGAGATTAATAGAAATCTGTTACTATAAATGGTGGATTGTTCCATCTAATCAGTGCTTGAATCCATCAGTTGTTTTATAGAATTAGTTTTAAATGATTGTTCTGACCCATGCACATGTTTTATGGATAAATCTATAAATGATAGGTAACAGTTTATTTGAACACACACACACACACATATATATATATATATATATATATATATATATATACATACACCTATTATCTCCTATTAAACGTGCAGATACATAAGTATGTTGTTGATTTAGTGAAGTGCACATTCCATTATTTAATGTTTAAGGACATATCTTGATTTTTTTCAGCATCAAATCAGTATGACTGATTTGGTCATTGTTGTTTGAATAATTTTAAACCGTTTTGATTCCTGGTATTATACATATATCCATCTATTTAGTAAACATTGTTTTTTATCTGTATGAATATGTTTATGATATCAATCAATAAACACCATTAGTTCCATAATCAAAATATTTGATTAAACTGAGTGAAATTTTATTTTTTGGACTCAGTTATACATGTATTTTGCTTTGAATAAAATACTGTTATAATGGTTTGACCTTTCAGGCTTTTGATTTTAATAACATTTAATTTGATGAAGTTAATTGTTATTATGTCTTATTTATTGTTATATATATATTATGATAAGTATATATATAACATAGTTTGGTTTCAAAACATTACTGCAAATATGATTTCCTGCTTATATTTGTTTTATGAAAAGCCAGTGTAAATTTGATTTGCAATTAGTGGATGTCTATATAAAAGGTAATAAATAAATATATATATATATCTAGTTATATGTACACTAATACGGTAATGGTTTTATCTGTGTATTGAAATCAAAACAGATCTTGGATTTAAATATTGGGTCTGACCTAAATAGTTATGAACCATGTACCTTATTTAGTGTAATTCTGTTTAAATTTTAGTGGACAATATTCATTTTGGTTTAGAATTCAAAATGATATTTATATAAGTCTGTGTTAAAATGTTGTCTAATCTGTTGAAACCCTCTAATGGTTTTTATTTAGGAATCAATAACTCGATTAAGATTGAAAGTTTAGAACTATATGTCTAATTCCTAGATGCAAAACTTAATTAAATAGATCTATTGTGACTTATTTTATATATCAGTTTTTGGCTATCTAATTCTTGTTCATTTATCTGTTTCTTAATCATATATATACTTTTGTAACTCTTCAAAACTTTCTTATTAGACAAGGAATTGAGCATGCTATAGACTTGGCTAATGTATACCCTGATATAATAGCTTAAATCAGCATATACTTGTATAACACATATTACAGGTTGGCATATGCTAATAGTATTGATTAAAAGGTTTACACAGTTTGTTGATATATAATATTGATAATTTGATAATTGATCATAATATCACTGCGGTTATAATCCCACATTATCATATTATTTATCTATCAACAATTATATTGGTACATATATTTTAATATAACTCAAAATCCAGTATACTTGTTGATATACTGTTTGTCTATATAAGAGTGTGTGTGTGTGTGTGTATATATATATTCATATTTATGAATATATAAAATGAGTTGTTAATACATTTTGATGAAAATTAGATTTGTAGCAAGTGGATTGCAAAAGGAATGCAACAGTGAAGATAGAAAGAAAAGCAAGTTTGTCTTGTTTGAATGATGTAAAACTTATAAGAGTTTATAAATATATGTGACATTCATATATATATATATAGTATAATGTATGCAATTATATACATATAGAAGTGTACGAGCTACAGTATAATGAAAGGCTGAGTTGTAGGAATGTATAATTTGTTCTACATATATGTGATATATAATAGCTTGTGCCATATGTATATTAAAAGATAGGTGACTTCTACTGTATTATATCCTTAATGTATATGAAAGGGTATGACCCTATTCATTTCTGAAATTTCTTTTTCCTGTTTGAAAATTTTGCCTGAGCAAGGAGCAAAATATTGCTTCCATCTAAATTTTATATTTTCCTTCCAGTTTGGGCATAACTGAATTATCAAGGCTTTATGCTGATATAGCTTATTCTAGTGTTTATATTGTAACAACCCGCATTTTACGTATCGGAAGATCATAAAATTTATTTGCTTTATCCTCTAAGGGTTGGATCATTCTCATCTTTTAATATGTTGTTTATGGGGATGTGAGACATGTCCATAATTTTTACCGATTTTGTTTGTGACCATTTTGCCCCTGTCAGGCTTGTATAGGGCATAACTTTTGACTCAGGTCGAATCAGAGGGTGAGACCTGTGCCATTGGAAAGGAATTTATGATTGCCTTTCCGTAGAGTGGTTACATTAAGGATTTGGCTTAGTGATTTGGGAGAAATCGCTGTTTTAAGGTTTTTCAGTTGGTTATTCAGGTTTTGGAGCCTTAGTGGAATCCTATAAATAGGGGGTGAGAGTGGAGGGAAAAGGTTTACTTTTCTCATTCTCTCCTTTGAAGGCATTTGATCTCCTTCTTCCTCCTACACCTTTCCACCATTAAAAATCCAAATCTAAGGGAGGAAATCGAAGATCTACGTCATCCAAGGCAAGATCTACATCATTTCAAAGGAAATTCATCGGATCGAGGGGTTTGATTCGAAGTGCTCACGTCCGGATTCTTATTTCTATCGTTTTAGATTGTTCTGGCAAATCGGTGAGTAATTTACATCTCTCACATGAATGCAATGAAGTATATGAGTGTTTGTGCATGTTTCTCATCAAATTGGAATGTTTTACCATATATTTACACCATTACAAGTTCATTTTCATATGCATCACCCTAAGATCTAATCTAACAAGTTTTACTCGTTAATTTCATGTCATATTACATGTTTGTGTTAGTTAGATCTCTCATTTTGATCATATGTTCATTTTAATGATTTTTGGTGAGATTTACATCATTTTTGTGGTAATCGTCATATTCATGTGGTTAGTAATGTTATGAAATGTTTATGATTGTGTTTGATGATTTTGGTAGTGTTGGTTTCGTTGGATTCGTCGTTTGGCGAAGTTTTGGTCGAAATCGGAGTTGAATTGCAATATGCAGAAATTGGTTTGACTATAGGTTGAATCGGCCAGAAATTGGCTCAGCCATTGGTTGAATCGGCCTGGAGTTGACTCGGCCATAGGTTGAATCGGACAAAAGTCATATTGAAACGAAGTTGGATCGGACAGGAGTGGATCGGATTGGGTCATATTTGGACCGGGTCATATTTGGATCGGGTCAGACATATAGATGATTGGATCGGGTCGGTCGTGTTGGTTGGATCGGTCGAGTTTGAAGCCAGAAGGGCACTGGATCGGGTCGGCCTAGTTCGGATTGGGTCGGTCTGAAAGAGGGCAGATCGGTCATGTTTTTAGTAGTGCTTTTAAACGCTGTGTTTGATAGTGATGATGCTATGGTTGGTTTCCAACAGGCTCACTTTCTGAAAAAGTATGTTTTTCGGGTACGACTCGGATTTGGAGAAAAAGTGTGAAAAAATATTTTTCGGGGGTACCCCCCCACCCCCGAACCCTAGTCGCAGTGCAGTGGTGTAATTGGCTCGGTGTTGATGTGACTTCGAAGTAAATTCAAGTAGGATGGTTCGAAGTGTTGAATGTGTTTGTTGATCAAGGTGGAACAACGAATGAGGTGGCAACTCAAAGGTTGTGAGTTGGTGGATAATGGTTTCTCAAGAAGGTTGCTTGAGCTATGAAATGTCATCAAGGTTGGATGACTAGAGATGCGAAGGCCGAGAAGTCATCGTTGTCGTAAGTTCTAGCAGGCTCAAAGCAGGGGTACAATGGGGGCACCCAATAGACTGGAAGGTTGTTGGTCGAGTACCTTGGATATCGTTGAAAGGCCTAGTTGTCAAGGTTGGACATTGTCAAGGTTGGACATATGGAGTTTATGCTAGAACTGGGGTTACCATTAGCCCTTGACATATGGCAAGGTTGGCCGTCATACGATTAACGGTGGTTTCAAAGCAGGATTAGCGGTGATAGCTAGAGTCAATCATGGATGATTGGTTGTTCTGTTTGTACTATCTTACATAGATTATCCAAAGTCGAGGGAGATGTTCTCTGAGTGCTTGACTGATATTGGTTTAGGCCTCTGGGGAGAGTACTTGGGGAATGTTAAACTCGATTAGGGTTGTCTGTGTGAGACTTATATAATTTGGATGTTATGAGCGTTTTCCATGATTGAATAGGTGTTCTGATTTCCATGGATGAATGGTTGAATTGTTTATAGTAAAGGCTATCACTGTCCAATGTGGGGAAGATAAGGTTGAGTTCTTCTCTAGTGTCTTGGGTAGATTAGTATGTTTATCTATCATTTCTCATACACTTTATTGTTGAAGTTTGTTAGTTGTTTTATAGCTCACTAAGACTGTTGTCTGACTCAAGGTTTTATGTTTCCTCTTATTACCTTGGGTTGTTCATCCGGTTGTGGATGGGCAGACTAAGTAGCATGTGACAGGTGATGCTTTAGTGAGGACGATGGTGCTGGTTGGTGGTGAGAAGGAGGCTCACATACCAGTTTTACTACTATCTAGTAATTGGGCTTCCGCTATTTGCTTTTCTAAATAATGTAGTGAGGCAACTTTATATAAACACTATTTCTAAGTTTGTGGATATTACTTTCTGGTTGTATGAAAGTCTTGTGTTTCTGCTTCACTATTACTACCTGTTGTATATGTTCTATTATATTTTATCCTTGCGTTGTGAGTTTACGACAGGTTCCGCTTGTGTTTACCTACTCTGATGATCGTCCATAACTGCCTTGCACACCTTTCAGCGCATTATCTCTTCTGTATAGTGCGGGGATTATGGGCGGTCATCACATTTGGTATCGGAGCTCTGGTCAACATTTTTGGCAAAAGTTCAAGGACATAATCACGTATGAGAGACGTATTTGTAGATTTCGGTTGGATGCTTACTATATATATTAACATATATAGTAGTAACAGTTGTTTTCCTTTGGCAGTTTTTCTTGAGGTGACTAATTATTCTAAATTGCAGATTTAGAATGAGTAAACGAGAAATAAGATGCGCTGCTATGGGAGCCAATACTGGAGGGGGAAATGGTGGTGAACCTAATTACCTGGCCATGTTTGAAGCCATGGCAGAAGCAGTTATGCGAAGGTTACCCGCTCCAGTGGCAACAACGGTAGATGTTGGTGTGCAAGTTCCTAGAGTAGCAGATTTTGCAAAGCTGTGCAAGGACTTTATATCCCTAGAGGGAAAACCATTCAAGGGAACTGAACCATCGGAAGAGGTTCAGAGGTGGATGGATTATTGTGTTCGAATCTTTGGAGACTTGAGTATCGAGGTTGCAATAAAGAGAAAGCTTGCATCAAGGCAACTGCAGAATAGGGCCATGGAATGGTGGAATTCTGTTACACTTGAGGCTCCAGAGGAAGAAATTTCGTGGGAGCTATTCCAAGCTAAGTTTGAAGCAAAGTTTATCTCCACAGCTCAGAAATCTGCTCTATTCAAGAAGTTTGTAGAGCTGAAACAGAATGGTCGTTCTGTGCTTGACTATATTTCTGATTTCGAAGCTTTGTCTAGATATGCTCGTTCGTACATTGATACACCATGTCAGAAGAACGAGAAGTTTGTCTTGGGTTTGGATGCTCATATTGGAAAGCCTCTAGTGGATCATCTTGATGATCCGTTTGAGAAGATTGTGGAAAAAGCTATTCATCATGAGAGCTTGTTTCCTAAGGAAGCAAATGTTGTCGCTGCAACCAAAGAGGCTCAGAAACCACAACAGGGTGGTAATAATAAGAAGAGGAAGCAGCAACAGCAAAAGGGAAAAGATGGCCAAAATAAACCTAAGAGTGAGGTGGTTTTCTTTGACTGCCAGCAGAAAGGTCATTTTGATAATGAGTGCAAGAATCCCAAAGCTGATAAGAAATGCTTCTAATGTGGGAAGCCTGGGCATGAGAAGAGAGATTGTCCAGAATCAGTTAAGGGCAAGCAGGTTGTGAGGGCGTATGCTTTGGGTGTTGTGCCAACTTCTTAAAGGGCTCCTACTGCAAAGGAGAAGGGAAAGGGTGTCGTGGTGCAAGGTACTCTTTCAGTTAATGATGTTTCAGTTCATGTGCTTTTCGATACTGGAGCATCGTATTCCTTCATTTGCAATGAGCTTGTGTGTCACTTGGGTTTGGAGCCATAGATTTGTGATAGACCCTTCGTAGTGACTAATCCAATTGGGGGTTCGTCAAATCTTTGCATCATTTGTCGAGGTTTAGTGTTGTCGAGTCATGGTTGCTATTTTGTATGTGATTGCTTTATTCTTAACTTCGTTGGGTTTGGGATCATCTTGGGCATGGATTGGCTCAAAAGGTATGCGGAAAGGGTGAATTGCGAGAAGCTAGAGGTGAGGGTCCGGGATGTGGAAGGGCGAAAGGTGTTGATTAGATGTAAGCGCGAAGACGGGGTCTTCGTGAGTTATCTTTATTCGCTTGGGATTCCACAAGAAGACCTGTCATCAGTGCTGAACGCTAATGAGTATGTAGATGTCTTTGACGAGGTCAAAGGGTTGTCGCCGCATCGTGAGATTGAGTTTACGATCGATTTGGTCGAAGGTGCTAGACCAATCGTTATGCCACTTAGGCGGATGGCGCCCAGGGAACAGCGAGAGTTAGAGGTGCAAGTTCGTGACCTTTTGGGAAAAGGATTCATTCGGAGGAGTGTTTCTGAGTGGGGTACACCAGTCGTATTTGCAACCAAGGCGGATGGCTCGTTAAAATTGTTTGTGGACTATCATGAGCTGAACAAGGTGACTAAGAAAAACAAGTATCCGTTGCCAAGGATAGATGACTTGTTCGATCAGCTTCACGAAGCCAAAGTGTTTTCTCAAATGGATTTGGCAACGGGATTTCACCAGTTGAGGGTGGCTAAGGATAGTGTGCCAAAGACTGCTTTTAGGGCACCATCTGGTTTCTTCAAATGGTTGGTGATGCCATTCGGGTTGACTAACGCGCCAGCATATTTTGTGTACCTTATGAATAGAGTGTTCATAGATCAGTTGAACAAGTTCGTGCTTGTGTTCGTGGATGATATTCTGGTTTACTCCAGAAATGAGGAAGAACATAAGATGCAGTTGAGAGTTATGTTAGAGATCTTGCGAAAGCATCAACTGAGAGATAAGTTTTCCAAGTGTCACTTCTGGAAGAGTGAAGTGAGATTCTTAGGTCATGTTATCTCTGGAAATGGGATAGCGGTTGACCCCGCTAAAGTAGCGGCAATCCAGGACTGGGATAGACCTAAGAATGCAACAGATGTTCGAAGTTTCCTTGGGTTGGCTGGATATTACCGACGGTTTATCAAGGATTTCTCCAAGGTAGCTGCACCATTGACAGGATTAACGAAGAAGAACCAAGTGTTCACATGAGATGCAAAGTGTGAACAAGCATTCGGAATCCTGAAGGAGATATTTACAAGTGCACCTGTGTTGACCATTCCAAATGGGAATGAATAGATGGTGGTATATACCTATGCATGTGGTACTGGACTTGGAGCAGTGCTAATGCAGAAGGATAAAGTTGTGGCCTATGCGAGTCGATAGCTGAAGCCGCATGAGAAGAATTACCCAACTCATGATTTGGAGTTGGTGGCGACTATATTGCTGTAAAGATGTGGAGACATTACCTGTTGGGAGTTCGATTCGAGTTGTTTACGGATCATAAGTCGTTGAAGTATCTTTTCTCCCAAAAGGATTTGAACCTTGGGCAACATAGATTGTTAGAGTTTCCAGCGTCATATGATTTTGGCATAGCCTATACTCCGGGCAAGGGTAACACAGTTGCATATGCGTTAAGTTAAAGACACGCAAGTTTGGGAGCAATGTTTTCGGAATGGAAGAGCCTCGAGTATTGGCAAGGTTCGATTTTAGGCCAAGGTGTGAGTTGTAACCTGAAATGTTGGCAAGCTTATCGATAAGACCTACTCTTATCAAAAGGATTGGCGAAAGCCAAAAGAAGGATGCGAAGCTTGTTGAGTTCATTCAGAAACTGGAAACAGAAGATAAAGAGTTCGAGGTCGATCAAGAAGGTTGGCTTCGAAAGCAATGGCGATTAGTTGTTCCTGATATTGAAGGATTGAGGGATGAGGTTATGAGAGAATGTCATCACTTGTGGCTGATGATTCATCCCGGTGGAAATAAGATGTATCCGGACATAAAGAGAGTCTAGTACTAGAAGGGATGAAGCGAGATATTGGAAAGTTCATTTCCAAGTGTATGAACTGTCAGTTGGTGAAAGCTGAACAGAAGAAGCCGACCGGTTTACTTCAACCATTGGAAGTTCCTACATGGAAGTGGGAGCAGGTATCGATGGATTTTATCGATGGACTACCTATAACCAGGGCAGGAAACGAAGAGATTTGGGTCATTGTGGATCGTTTGACCAAACATGCGAGATTCGTTCATGTCAAGTTGACTAGGATGGCATCGAAATTGGATGAACTTTATGTGAAATGGATAGTTCGATTCCATGGTGTCCCAAAGAGTATAGTAAGTGACCGAGATCCATTATTCACAAGTGGATTTCGGAAAGTTTGCAAGTAGCTTTGGGAACCGAGTTGTGTTTGAGTACGACATATCATCCCCAAACCGATGGTCAGACCAAGAGAGTCAATCGAGTTTTAGAAGATCTCCCGAGGGCTTGTGTGTTAGACTTCGGAGGATCATGGGAATACCATCTACATCTGGTTGAGTTTGCATATAATAATAACTACCAATCTAGCATTGGGATGGCACCATACGAAGCGTTGTATGGAAGGTCGTGCAATTCTCCAGCATGTTGGCTAGAAACTGGACATAAGTTGGTACTTGGGCCTGAGATGATTAGAGAAACCTCGGATTGTATCGAGACAGTTCGGCAACAAATGAAGGTAGCCCAGGACCGTCAAAAGAGTTACGCCGACAAGCGTCGTAAGGACTTGGAACTCAACGTGGGCGATATGGTTTTCGTGAAAGCTTCACCGCTAAAGCTCATGGTTAGATTTTGTAAGAAAGGAAAGTTATCTCCAAGGTTTGTTGGACCATTTTCGATAGTCGAGCGAATTGGAAAGCTCACATATAGACTGGAGTTAGCCGAGAAGATGTCGAGTGTGCATAAAGTGTTCCATGTGTTGTTTCTACGGAAATTCGTGCATGATTCGAATATAGTGGTATCTCCAGAGTAGTATGAAGACTTAGAGACTGTAGTTTTGAGACCTCATAAGACACTTCGTGTTGTGGGGAATGATACGAAACTGCTTAGGAGGAAGACGGTTAAGCTAGTCAAGGTGCAATGGAGTGAGGATAGAGACGATTGTACATAGGAGACGGAAGAGAGCATGAGAGCGACTCATTCAGAATTCTTCGTCCGTAGGACCCTTTGATATCATATCTTCGTTATATCATTGTACCATGTTGTTGATTGTTAGAATTCTGTGTGCCAGGATATGGATATGGATGCATGGCTTGATGGTTGCTAGTTTGGATGATAGAATTGGCTTTTCACGGATGATAGGCACGCGGAATCGTTGTGATTACTTAGGTTTGTTTGGAATTTCGGGGGCAAAATTCTTAAGACAGCCCGCATTTTACGTATCGGAAGATCGTAAAATATATTTGTTTTATTCTCTAAGGGTTTGATCATTCTTATCTTTTAATATGTTGTTTATGGGGATGTGAGACATGTCCATAATTTTTACCGATTTTGTTTGTGACCATTTTTCCCTATCAGCCTTGTACAAGGCATAACTTTTGACTCAGGTCGAATCAGAGGGTGAGACCTGTGCCATTACAAAGGAATTGATGATTGTCTATCTGTAGAGTGGTTACTAAGGATTTGGCTAAGCGGGTTGGGGGAAATTGTTGTTTTAAGGTTTTTCAGTTGGCTATTCATGTTTTGGAGCCTTAGTGGAATCCTATAAATAGGGGGTGAGAGTGGAGGGAAAAGGTTTACTTTTTCCCATTCTCCCATTTGAAGGCATTTGATCTCCTTCTTCCTCCTTCACCTTTCCACCATTAAAAATCCAAATCTAAGGGAGGAAATCGAAATCTACGCCATCCAAGGCAAGATTGAGACGACCCGATTTCCCGTTCTCACGGAAACAAGGTTATCTTTGGAATATAACACAGAAACATATGATAGCAGAACAGAATTAAATAAATACACCATGAAATGAACAATAGAATATACTGGATAAAAGTAATCATCAGAGTTACACAGTATACAGGATCTTACTTAGTACAAATACAGTTCAGCTATACATAAATGTCTACAGCGGAAATAAACAAAACATGTACAATAGGAGCTGAACAGCATAAAAAGAAATAAATGGTAGAATCCATCTTCAGCTCCAGCTATCCAGAAAGAACCAGCTAAACCTGAATACAAGGCTGCCCGTGTAGAAAAAAGGGGGCACCCGAGTTTGAAAGTGAAACAAACTCCGAGTCAGTCATGGGACTGGTATGAGAAATCTACTCAACACATATATAATATGGCTAATCACAGGACCACGCCACTTTCGTGGAACGGGTTTACTCCATTGGATTGCCAGTGCTTTAAAACAAATCTTTCTTTTAAACATCGCTATGTTTTTAACAAAAATGAAGCCGTTATAAGACTCAGTTCCCATCACATAATGCAACGCAAACCGGAGGATAGAGTTTTACCTTATAACGGCCAAAATATGCTTGATACGAATAAAACAAAGGCAATTGATATTATTGCTAGTGTTTATATGTTTTGAAAACAATTTCAAATCATAACTATCAATCATAGACGACATCATCGTCCCATGCCACTATGTCGCCAAATATCTATACAATCGAAACCGCACGATCACGTATCTGGAAATTGGATTTCCGTCATGAACCGAGGCAAAAGATAGTCCTCGCCGAATTCGAGACTGCCTAGCCCGAGTCTCAGGATCAGAGCTCGAGTGACCCTTGGATCGTCAGGGCCGGTCCACCGATGTGGATTAAAATTCCTGAACAATGCGTTTCCCCGCCCTTTGGGGCGTAAACGAGCCAACGAATGACTCCATCGGACCCGGATCGTCCGATCAAACCGAGGCGCCTCGCAACAGCAACAACCACTTAGGTGAAAAGTATATAAATGTCAGGGCTAGTAGGTCACTGACACCACCCTAGCTAGGAAGAAACGCATGTCCTCCCTGAGGTCCTTCCTCCCGTTTCTGGTTCATACCGGGGTGTGAGGCTCGCGAATTTACGTTATACACAAAGCTACGCCACACAGGCGGTGCTTTGATCATCACCACAAGACTTTGCTTTTCAACAGAAGCCCTGATCACTGCATCTTAGCATGCCACACAGGCAATTCACACCGTGCAACTGATGGCTATCAATCACACAGAACAAATTCCAATGTCGGACACACAGTCCATTTACAAGTCCGTTATGGGTCTGAACGAAACCGGAGGCACTAAATACCTCGCAAACCCATCGATCACCACGTACGTCTTGACGATCACCACTCATTATCCATATTTCGGGATGCCTCCCAATCAGGACCTCGGTTACCATCCAAACGAGGTGAAGATCTCCGGTCTTCGACCATCGTCTTCATCTTCGAATTTCACTCGTCGGTCGATTATTCGAAATGAGAATTAACTCGGCCTTTCCAAATAATTTACGTATATTTAGAATTTCAAATCGATTTATTTCAATGGTTAAATTATTCGACAACACCAATATTGTTCTTTAATGTAATTTTCACACCAAACACATTCAACCATCAAATACAACATAAATCGAGCAAATTCAGTTTATTTCCATTCCATATCGCTTATGATATTTTATAATGATTTATCGCTATTTTTATTTATTTTAAAATAGCCCATTCATTCAAAACGACGCTTCGGGCCATAAGGCGGCCGTGGCGCTGTTTTTCTTCAGATTTGATTTACACATATCTGAAAATCTAACCGTTGGATCTTCACAAAATTTACATCATTAGAAAGGTCTTTTCAAAACGAATCCAACGGTTCCAGTTTCGTGAAAATCCGACGGTCGGCTCCCGGTACAATCGTTTGAAATTTCGATTTCAAAATACGAACTGCAGCGTCGTTATTCGATTAAATAAAATTATATTTATATTTATATATAAATATAATCGTTTCTGGCGCTGTTTTTCTTCAGATTTGAATTAAACATTCCAGACAATCCAACCGTTGGATTTTTACAAAGTTGGTGCCGTTGGGAAGATATTTCCAAGGCGAACCCGATGGTTGAGGTTTCGGGAAAATCCAGTGGTCGGATTTCCCGCACTAGTCGTTTGAAATCACGGTTTCAAAATACGAACTGCACGGCCTCGTTTCATTTTAATTTTTATTTTTATTTATATATTTATATAAATATAGTTCATTCAATGATTTCCATATCGTTTTCACTTCAAATATTTTTCTAACACCTTAAATTTTGGAAAAATTTCGCCATAACCTCCCCTGCACCGGGAGCATCGGGAAATCGCAAATAGCGTTCCCGGTCCTTCTAATCTCAAAAAGAAAAAGAAAAAGCCAAGCGGCTAGCCAACAGGCTCAAAATCATCACCCAAACAAATCAGTAAATGTGTACCTATTTGTCGGGCACAAAATTTTATTCCTCTTCTCTAGCCCCTTTGCTATAACCTGTTCAATGAATATGCATGTACATATATATACAGTCCATATCATTTTTCATTTTCTATTCAACTTCATATTTGATTTCTATTTGGTTTAAAAACACCATTCATTCTAATGTTACATAAATAGGTGCAAATCATTTCATTAGCTAATTAATGAATATTTCAACTCATATATGTTTATTTTGAACAAGTGGCTATTTTTAACACTTCACATTTCAACGATTTATGCATACAATAAAAATGTGATTTTTATTGTAAAACAATTCATTTCAAAACACTATTTTTCTATATAGTTCATATAGTCGATAAAAGGTTATTTTTATTATCAAACAATTTATTTCAAAATATGAATACCATTCAACGCCTGAATTTCTAAACAACGAATGAATATCAATTCAACACATGAATGTTTTCTTTAGTTTCTATATATAGATAAAAATGTGATTTTTGTTATCGAACAATTTATTTCAAAATATGAATACCATTCAACACATGATTTCTAAACAACGAATGAATATCAATTCAACACATGAATGTTTTCAATAGTTTTTATATATAGATAAAAATGTGATTTTTGTTATCGAACAATTTATTTCAAAATATGAATACCATTCAACACATGAATTTCTAAACAACGAATGAATATCAATTCAACACATGAATGTTTTCAATAGTTTTTATATATATAGATAAAAATGTGATTTTTATTATCGAACAATTTATTTCAAAATATGAATACCATTCAACACATGAATTTCTAAACAACGAATGAATATCAATTCAACACATGAATGTTTTCAATAGTTTTTATATATAGATAAAAATGTGATTTTTATTATCGAACAATTTATTTCAAAATATGAATACCATTCAACACATGAATTTCTAAACAACGAATGAATATCAATTCAACACATGAATGTTTTCAATAGTTTTTATATATAGATAAAAATGTGATTTTTGTATTTTAAAACGCGAATACCATTCAACACATGAATTGCTAAACAACGAATGAATATCAATTCAACACATGAATGTTTTCAATAGTTTTTATATATAGATAAAAATGTGATTTTTATATTTTAAAACGCGAATACCATTCAACACATGAATTGCTAAACAACGAATGAATATCAATTCAACACATGAATGTTTTCAATAGTTTTTATATATAGATAAAAATGTGATTTTTATATTTTAAAACGCGAATACCATTCAACACATGAATTGCTAAACAACGAATGAATATCAATTCAACACATGAATGTTTTCAATAGTTTTTATATATAGATAAAAATGTGATTTTTATATTTTAAAACGCGAATACCATTCAACACATGAATTGCTAAACAACGAATGAATATCAATTCAACATATGAATGTTTTCAATAGTTTAAGCATATGAAAATAATTCAAACACACAAATATTATTCAAAATTTCGGCAGCATAACGGCAGGGTAGTTAAACCGGGACCGTCCCTAGTACGGCTCCTCGCTCTACCTTAAAACCTCGCGGTTTTTGACAGTGGGGATCATGCATCTAGTTCGCACGCAGGCGGCATGTATATATTTATTTCATTTCCACAAACTAATCCTATGTGGTTTCAACCAAATATTTCACAACCACAAATGGGTATTTTTCAACCACCATCAACCAATATCAATCACAAACAATCCCAAACAATCATTCGCTATCAATCAAATTTTCACAACAATTTCAACCAATAAATATCGTCCATGGTTTGTGGACGAGGGGCGTATATATATATATATATATATATATATATATATATATATATATATATATATATATATATATATATATATATATTTATATATAGCAATTCACTTTTACTTCACACATATATATATTTTTAAATCAGAAATCTCACCAATAGCTATCCAACTTTACGACACTTCCTTTATAGAAATCTTCGCCTTTTGTCGCTTTCGCCCGTATTCTCTACACATGTAAAAATCGAATTTTTACGATGCTATTCAATATATAAAAATATGATTTTTACTTCGACTTTCAATATATAAAAATCTGATTTTTTCTTTAAAACAAAATCAGTTTTTATAGTTTTTTTTTAAATCAGTTTTAAAATTCTTTTAAAAAAATCTGTTTTATGCTTTCTTTTATAAAAATCTGTTTTATGCTTTCTTTTATAAAAATCTGTTTTATGCTTTCTTTTATAAAAATATGTTTTATGCTTTCTTTTATAAAAATCTGTTTTATGCTTTTAAAAATTTCAGTTTTAATCTTTTAAAAATTTCAGTTTTAAACTTTTAAAAATTCCAGTTTTAAACTTTTTAAAAATCAGTTTTTAACTTTAAAAACATAAAACAGTTTTTACTTTAAACATAAAACAGTTTTACAGAATAAATAAAAAAGAAAATAAATTAAATAAATAAAAATAGGAAATGCTCACCGATGTAGCTGCGAAGGGGGGGGGGGGGTTTCTGGTGGCGGTCGGCGATTCAGGGAGGTGCGGCGGCTTCAGCGTCGCGAACGAGGGGGGGGGGCTTCGTCGGCGGCGTTCGCTCGAGGGGGGGCTGGCGAATTGAAGGAGGAGGAGGGCGGTGGCTTCGGGCTCGAACTGGGAGGCGGTCGTCGATCGGTAGTTTTAGGTTTTTTTTTTTTTTTTTTCCTGTTTATGTTAAATGAAGTCGGGGGGGGGGGGGGCAGGAAGATGATAAAGGAGGGAATTTAGATATTTTTTTATTTTTTTATTATTTAATTATTTAATTTTGCAAATAGGTTGACTTTTACATACGACCTCGAAACGAGGCCCACCGCCTGTCGCCCATAGCGTTTTACCCCCATTCTGAACACAATGGGATATGTATCGCAAGCTGATTTGATCGTTACAATCAGTTTCCTTTTGAATTTTCATTTAAATCATTATATTGAATTTTAAACGCACATTTCAAATTACCGGGGTCACATACTAACTAGAAAAATTCCAGAAAAATATTTTCTAGCTTCGTATTGACGATACGGTCCTAACAAAACTAGTTTCGTCGAATTCTGAGACCGTTTGAAAAATGGCCAATTTCCAGTCGATTAAAATCAACGGAAACTGGTCAAACGCGTTTTCTTTTGCCACGCTCACATATTGATTCGAAAAATTATGAAATTTGAAATCTAGCAATAACTTGACACTGCGGATCCAACAAAAGTGGTTTCGTCGAAATCCGAGGTCATCTGCAAAATGTCCGTTTTTAAGGGCCTGAATTCCATAGCGACTATTCAGAATTTTCAACTGGACATACCTTTTGATTCCCGCTATCAAACTTCGATTGGTCGGATTCGTTGGAAAGATATTATCAATTAGATACTAATGTTTTTGGTCTCACTAAAATCCGGATTGTTTTACATCCGGTACATCCAATTGAAGTTTGAAATCGAATTATCGAACTACCGCGCCATTTTCAATTCTATATATAATTATAATTAATTATATTGGTTTTCAAATGTCGATTCAAACTCAGTTTTCATTGCCATTATTTAAAATATTTATTTTAAATATTTAAAATTCATTATTTTAGCCAATTTAAAAATTTTAAATTGGTTCAGATTTTCTGGGTCGTTACAATCTCCCCCACTTAAAACTTTTCGTCCCCGAAAAGGAACAAAGTCGAAAGTGGTTTGATAATTTTACGATCTCACACCACAACAACCAATCCAATTGTTTTTAACCTTCAAAAATATACTAATCAAATTTTATATTCCTTTAAAAATCATTCAGAGTATAGAATAAATAGTGCACATCCATGAAAAGGAAATAACAACAGAATAGAGAATTGAATGGTAGTGCCAAGTAGGGTAAATGTACCTCGCACCGGAGTCAATCAGAGATATCTATTCGGCATCTAGGATAAGCTTTCTGAATGCTCTCCTCAGTTTCCCAAGTACAATCTCGCGGATCTCCACTCCATTGCACTTTGACTAAGTGAACCTTCTTGTTCCTCAGCTCTTTGGTTTCTTTGCCGATAATCTTTAGCGGCTCTCGCCTCACAACTAATTCTGGAGTAATTTCAATATCCTGCTGAGCTGCTTCTTCCACGATCAAGTCTGGATCATGAACGTGCTTTCGAAGTTGAGATATATGAAATACATCATGAACTCCAGGCAACCAGTCAGGCAGTTTGACCCTATAAGCGAGAGTTCCGATCCGTTCCAGAATAGGAAACGGACCAATGAATTTGGGTGCCAACTTTCCAGTTTTACCGAACCGGATAACTCCTCTCATCGGCAATACTTTCAAATATACATAGTCGCCAACTTCAAAGGATATATCTCTTCTTCTTTTATCGGCGTAGCTCTTTTGTCGGCTTTGAGCGGCGAGTAATCGCTTTTTAATAAAATCGACTTTGTCGGCAGCTTCGCGAATCATATCAGGACCCAACACAAGTCTATTTCCACGCTCGACCCAACAAGCAGGAGATCGGCAAGGTCTACCATACAATGCTTCGAATGGCGACATTGTCAGACTCGCCTGGTAGCTGTTGTTATAAGAGAATTCAGCCAAATGCAGATGGTCTTCCCATGATCCACCGAAGTCTAGAATACAAGCCCGCAATAGATCTTCTAAAATGCGATTCACCCTCTCAGTCTGACCGTCTGTCTGAGGATGATAAGCGGTGCTCATGTTTAACTTCGTTCCCAGTTCGACTTGAAATGCCTCCCAGAATTTACTAGTGAATATCGTATCTCTATCACTTACTATGCTGAGCGGCACTCCATGTAGTCTAACTATTTCCCTGAAGTATATCTGCGCCAGACTCTGAGCAGTTCTGTTTGATCTGACAGGTATAAAATGGGCGGTCTTCGTGAAACGATCTACGATCACCCAAATACTGTCATTTCCTTTTTTGGTTCTGGGCAAACCATCAATGAAATCCATAGAAATATGCTCCCACTTCCAACCAGGAACTTCCAGTGGTTGTAATAATCCAGCCAATTTCTGTTGGTCGCTTTTAACTAGCTGGCAAGTAGGGCATCGACTAACATATATTGAGATGTCTCTTTTTAACGACTTCCACCAGAATGTGCGTTTGATGTCGTTATACATTTTATTCACACCTGGATGGATACTGAGCTTAGATTTGTGGCATTCATCAAGCACTTCTCTTCTTAGTTCAGGAATTTCTGGAATGCAAATTCGTCCTTCTAACCTCAGAATCCCTTCGCTGTCTAACTGGAAATCCGAAGCATTGCCTTTACGAATTCGCTGACTTATTCCTTTGATAAATTGGTCGTCTTCTTGGAGAGCCGATATCTTATCAATCAACGAAGTCGCAATGATGAAACTGGCGATCATTTCATTCTTTCGGCTTAACGCATCGGCCACGACATTGGCTTTCCCTGGAGTATATATAATTTCAAAGTCATATGCTGCAAGAAACTCCAGCCAACGTTGCTGCCTCAAATTCAAGTCCTTCTGAGTGAACAGATACTTTAACGACTGATGATCTGTAAACAGTTCAAATCTCTCGCCCAGAAGATAGTGTCTCCAGATTTTCAAAGAGAATATGATAGCCAATAACTCAAGATCATGAGTTACATAGTTTTTCTCGTGTGGCTTCAGTTGACGGCTAGCATAAGCAATTACTTGGCCTCTTTGCATTAACACTGCGCCAAGGCCCTCTCTAGAAGCATCAGTCCAGACTTTTAGATCTTGGTTGCCATCGATGATGGTTAACACTGGAGCTGTGGTTAATCTCAACTTTAGCTCTTCGAAAGCCTCCTCACTCTCTTGAGTCCATTTGAACTTAGAATGCTTCTTTGTAAGCTTTGTTAAATGACCAGATATCTTCGAAAAGTTTTTAACGAACTTTCGGTAATAGCTAGCCAATCCGAGAAAACTGCGGACTTCAGTGGGAGTACTGGCCTGTTTCCAATTCTGAATAGCTGTGATTTTGCTTGGGTCCACAGTGATTCCTTCTTTCGATACGACGTGGCCCAGAAACTTTACTTCATCCTGCCAGAATATACATTTGGAAAACTTGGCTTTTAACACATTCCGTCTGAGAATTTCTAACACTTGTTCCAGATGCTTTTCATGTTCGGCTTTCGATTTAGAGAAGATTAGAATATCGTCAATGAAAACCAGAACAAATTTATTCAATACTCCTCTGAATACTCGGTTCATCAGATCGACGAAATAAGCTGGAGCGTTACATAAGCCGAATGGCATTACTAACCACTCGTAGAATAAGTCGGGGCCTCGGAATGCTGTCATTGGAACACACTCTTCGGCAATTCGAAGTTGATGGAAACCTATAGCTAGGTCCATTCGGGAAAATACTTGTGCTCCATTTAATCGATCGAACAAATCATCAATCCGCGGCAATGGATATTTGTTCTTTATGGTCTGCTTGTTTAGATCACGATAATCCACACATAGACGTAGAGTACCGTCAGATTTTGGGACAAACACCACTGCTGCACCCCAATCAGAGAAACTAGGCCTGATCAGACCTTTCCATACTAGCTGTCTTGTTTGATTGTCTAATTCCTCTTTCTCTTTCAAGGACATTCTTCGAATAGCGTAAACTACCGGCCTTGCATTTGGAATTAAAGCAATTCTGAAATCTATTTCTCTCTGCGGAGGTAAGCGAACAACTTCCTCGAACACATCCGCATAATTCTTGACGACAGGAATATCTTTGATGAGGTCAGGAATATTTTCAGTGATTTCAGGGATATTTTCTATTTGGGCTGGAGAAACATTCAAAGCTGCCCAGAAGTCTTTTCTATTAGCATTCTGACTTTCACAGGGAATGGTTATATAATCACCTGATTTAATCTTTGCCTTTACGACTCTCTCGGCGCATTTGACTTCAGCTTCATATTTGGTCAACCAGTCTAACCCCAAGATAAGATCAAACTATTTGAAATTCATGACGACTGCAATGGTAGGAAACCGATAACGAGAGAAAGAAACCGGCACTCCGCAAACCCAACTGAGATCAATAGAACCCCCAACCGGATTCTGAACAGTCATTGGTTCCTTGAGCTTTTTCAAATTCAAATCCAGTTTCTTAGCTGCATCTTTGGCAATGAAACTTCGTGACGCGCCTGTGTCAAACAGTACTTTGACTGGAATGTTTTTGACAGTAAGCGTGCCTTCTAAAACATCTGGTCTTTCCTGAGCAGACGAGGATGCAGGTACTTCTACCACCTCATTTACATGTACTGCTTTAGGTTTTCTAAGTAGCAGGCAGACCTTTGAAAGATGACCGGACTGATGGCATTGACTGCACTTTCTATTCTCTTGGAACTTTTTACCAGATTTAGTTTCGTCTTTCCTCAGCTTCTTCGAGGGTTTATAATTCCTAGTCAAATGCCCCTGTTTATGGCAGTTACTGCATACAGCTGTCGTTACTGGTTCTTTTCCGGATCTGGCCCTTTTTCGATTTACTTCGGGCTCCTTACTGACTTCAGACATTGTACTGGCCTCAGGACGATTAGTTTCAGACTCAATTCTATTACTAGAGCTGACTTCTTCTTCGTCGCATAACATTCCTTTCTTATGGAGATCTTCAAACTGATAAGCCATATAAATCATTTTTGAGAAAGGAAGCTTCACATGCCCCAATACTTTATTCTGGTATTTCCTTTGAAGGCCATGAATAAATCTCAGATTTTTCCTCTTCGGATTTTGAATTAGATGAGGGGCAAAGTGAGAAAGTTCATTGAATTTCTTATGATATTCGGGAATGGTCATATCACCTTGTATTAGATAAGAAAATTCATCACATAATCTCTCGGTTGCTTCGGGAGGAGTAAATCTTTCTAAAAAAATCACTTTGAATCTGTTCCAGGTGATATCACCTTCTGGATTATCCTTAACAACAGAATCCCACCAGAACAAAGCTTCATCTTCGAGTGCCCAGGAGGCCAGTAATCTTTTCTGGTCATCCCTAAGCTTTAATGCTTCAAATATTTTCTCAGCCGAACGAATCCAAGCTTGTGTTCTCATAATAGATTCTTCGCCCGAGAACGGCTTTCCACCCAGATTTCTATATTTCATGAATAGAGCTTCTATATCCGGGTCAGTATTACTTCTTCTATTTCTGGCACTCATTTTCTAGTTCTTCTGCAAATAGCAGATCAAGTGTCAGGTCACAGAAAAGGTATTTTAAAATATAGAGACAAATACTTGAAGTGTAAATGTGTCTATCGAAGTGTATTCATTCTGCTTTACTCATACTAGGATATTGCTGATCCTATCTGTATTGAGTTACCCGTCCTAGAACACTACTGGTTCTATTTCTGACGAGTTCGTTCAAATGTTATATTCCAGAACTAAGCTTAACCAAAGCTCTGATACCACGTTGAGACGACCCGATTTCCCGTTCTCACGGAAACAAGGTTATCTTTGGAATATAACACAGAAACATATGATAGCAGAACAGAATTAAATAAATACACCATGAAATGAACAATAGAATATACTGGATAAAAGTAATCATCAGAGTTACATAGTATACAGGATCTTACTTAGTACAAATACAGTTCAGCTATACATAAATGTCTACAGCGGAAATAAAAAAAATATGTACAATAGGAGCTGAACAGCATAAAAAGAAATAAATGATAGAATCCATCTTCAGCTCTAGCTATCCAGAAAGAACCAGCTAAACCTGAATACAAGGCTGCCCGTGTAGAAAAAAGGGGGCACCCGAGTTTGAAAGTGAAACAAACTCCGAGTCAGTCATGGGACTGGTATGAGAAATCTACTCAACACATATATAATATGGCTAATCACAGGACCACGCCACTTTCGTGGAACGGGTTTACTCCATTGGATTGCCAGTGCTTTAAAACAAATCTTTCTTTTAAACATCGCTATGTTTTTAACAAAAATGAAGCCGTTATAAGACTCAGTTCCCATCACACAATGCAACGCAAACCGGAGGATAGAGTTTTACCTTATAACGGCCAAAATATGCTTGATACGAATAAAACAAAGGCAATTGATATTATTGCTAGTGTTTATATGTTTTGAAAACAATTTCAAATCATAACTATCAATCATAGACGACATCAGCGTCCCATGCCACTATGTCGCCAAATATCTATACAATCGAAACCGCACGATCACGTATCTGGAAATTGGATTTCCGTCATGAACCGAGGCAAAAGATAGTCCTCACTGAATTCGAGACTGCCTAGCCCGAGTCTCAGGATCAGAGCTCGAGTGACCCTGTAACAACCCGTAAAATGCGAGCCAGTTTGAAAATTTTATTTTGGCAATTTTAGCGAATTTTGATTATTTAAAATGAATTATTTTAAATAATATCGACGTGGAATTTATTTTGAATATAATTCGAACGTATATATTATACGCGTCGTCGTTAGAATATAAATAATTATATATAATTATAAAAGGAATTGAAAATGGCGCGGTAGTTCGAAAATTCGATTTCTAATTTCAAATGAATATACAGAATTCAATATAAGTCAGAATTGAACGAAACAAGAAATATTTGAATCTGTATAACTATATCTTTGTAACGAAGTTAACAAATTGAGATTTCATCTTAGGAATGATAAGATATGTCCAGTTTAAAATTAGAAATAGTCGCTGTGGAATTTATATATATTTTTATATATATAAGGCCCTTAAAAATGGACATTTTGCAAATGACCTCGGATTTCGACGAAACCAGTTTTGTTGGGTCCGTGATGCAAAGTTATTGCTAGGTTTCAAATTTCATAATTTTCTGAATTAATATGTGAGCGTGGCAAATGAAAACGCGTTTGACCAGTTTCAGTTGATTTTAATCGACTGGAAAATGACCATTTTTCAAACGATCTCAGAATTCGACGAAACTAGTTTTGTTAGGACCGTATCGTCAATACGAAGCTAGAAAATATTTTTCTGGAATTTTTCTAGTTAGTATGTGACCCCAGTAATTTGAAATGTACGTTTAAAATTCAATATAATGATTTAAATGTAAATTCAACAGAAACTGATTCAAATGATCGAACCAGCCTGCGATACATATCCCATTGTGTTCGGAATGGGGGTAAAACGCTAGGGGCGACAGTCGTTGGGTCTCGATTGGGGTTCGATAGCAAAAGCAACTTTTTGAAAATTAAAAGGAAATAAAATAATTAATTAATTAAATTATATATTCCTATAACTCTCTTCCCTCTTCTCTCTCTTCCTTTATTCAGTCAAACTAGGTCAAATAAAAAAAAAAAAAAAAAAAAAACCGATGATCGACCTCGTCGTTCTCCTTAGCCGCCGCGCCTCCCTAGGCGGCGCTCCGCCTCCATCTTCCACCGCGCCCCCCTCGGGCGTCGATCGCCACCTCAGCCTCCCAAAACCCAATACGATTTCCGCCCTAAATTGAGTCGCCGTGGACCCCTGGCCCCACCGCCAATGCCCTAGACCTTCCCTCCGTCGCGCCGCCTTGCAGGCTCACCAGAGCCGCCCCCGCCAACTGCTCCGACCCCCTTTTTGCCCTGTTTTCAAAATGAACTGTAAGTTTTTTTTTTATTTATTTATTTATTTATTTATTTATTTACTTTGTTCATTTATTTTATTTTATATGCAGGATTTGAAAACTGATTTTTTTTTTTTTTTTTTTTTTTTATGTTTTTAAATTCTGATTTTAAATGATTTAAAACTAATTTTTTTTATAAAGGGGTTAAAACTGATTTCTATATAAAGTAAAAACTGATTATGTTAAAGAAATAAAAACTGAAAATCTTTAGAAATAAAAACTGAAAATCTTTAGATGTAAAAACTGATATTTTTAAAAAAGTAATAAAAACTGATTTTGTTTTAGAAGTAAAAATCAGATTTTTAGATATTGAAAGTCGAGATAAAAATATAATTTTTAAGTATTGAACTTCGAAAGAAAAATTCGATTTTTAAATATTGAACTTTGAAGTAAAAACTCGATTTTTATATATTGAACTTTGAAGTAAAAACTCGATTTTTATATATTGAACTTTGAAGTAAAAACTCGATTTTTATATATTGAACTTTGAAATAAAAACTCGATTTTTATATATTGAACTTTGAAATAAAAACTCGATTTTTATATATTGAATAGCGAAATAAAAATTCGATTTTTATATATATAGTGGCTACGGGCGACGAAGCTGACGAAGATGCGAAAACGGCGAAGACTTCTGCAAAAGAAGAGCCGTGGAGCTTGGATAGCTATCTGTGAGAATTTCTCACCTTTCTATTTCTTTTCTAGTTATATATTTATACTAGGATGCAGACGGTGCTTAGTAGCACCCGACACAATCGTCCACAGACCATGGACTTGTTTGTTTGGCTGTTTTGTTATTGATTGCGATATTGGTTTGAATGTGGTTTGTGGTGTGAAAAATCGAATCGATAAATTGGTTAGGATTAGACGTGCGCCGTTATAAGGCGAAGGAGTAAGGCTAGGTTAGATCCTTACTTCAAAGTTTGTGGTTTGCATAACGAATTGATTTGATTGATGTGTGAATGGCGTGGGCCTTCACTAGACCGGGGATAAGGCTAGGCCTTGTCCCGTTTCTAGTATCGTGCCGTTATGCCGCCGAAATTTTCTAAAATAAGTTAGAAAAATAAAAATAGCATTTTATTTAACGAATGAACTGAATAGAAATTCATATGTTAAAATAAAATGTGTTATCGTTAAAAATATAATTTTTAACGTGAATGTGAATAAATAAATATTCATTTACAAACCAGATGGTTTGTTTATGTACACCTATTTGAATGACGTTGATTGGGTCGATAAATTTTACACATCGCCTAGCTGCACAAATAAAATATGTGTTTGATTGTTTGAAACCCCACACGGGTGTTAGGATGAAATTTGAAGTTCACTCATCCTGATTGATTAAATATGTCGATCGATTGATTGACAAGCTGCTATAAGCGTTAAATGTCTATATTTGATGCTTATACAGTGTAGTGCACTTTGGTTGATGGTTGATTATTAATCGTTGTTGAAATATACATGTGTTGTAGAAAATCCATATAATTAACATTATATGGTAATTGATTGGGCCTCATTCCAGTTTCGAAAAAAAAAAGAAATATTTGAAATAGAAATATTTGAAATAGAAATATTTGAAATAGAATATTTGAAAATAGAAATATGTGAAGCCGTGAGGATTAGATTGACGCCATTTTGACGTGAACGATATTTATATCGATTTTATTCATTTTAAAATGAATATTGAAAAGTGATTTCGAAATCGAATATTTTGAAATGAATTGAATTGAAAACGAATTCAAATTGAATTGAAAACGATTTCGAAATGAATTGAATTGAAAACGATTTCGAAATGAATTGAATTGAAAACGATTTCGAAATGAATTGAATTGAAAACGATTTCGAAATGAATTGAATTGAAAACGATTTCGAAATGAATTGAATTGAAAAGCGATTTCGAAATGAATTGAATTGAAAACGATTTCGAAATGAATTGAATTGAAAACGATTTCGAAATGAATTTAATTGAATATGAATTCAAATTGAATTGAAATTTGAATTGAATAGAAATGAATTTTAAAACAAATTTATAAAGAAGAATTCAATTTTGATTTGAATTGAAAAGGAAGTTGAAATTGTTTTTGAAACGAATTCAAAACTATTTATATAATTCGTTTTAAATAGAAATCGACGAAATATATATTATATATATAATATAATGGCCTGAATAGAACGCGCCGCGCCGCGGCAGTTCGCGAATTTCGACCATTTATTTCAAACGGACATTACGGGAGATCCGACCGTCGGATTCTCCTAAAACCGGAACCGTTGGGTTCGTATCGAAAAGAGCTTTCTAACGAAGATTAGAAATTTGAAATCTAACGGTTGGATTTGGAATTATGTCCAAATCAAATTCGAAAAAGGTCGCTGTAAGTGCAGTTCGATGGCCATTGATGGAAATCGACTGTACGGGCCTTGATAAAATTATTAAAAATAGTAATAATTTGTGTAAAATCATAAGAAATGATTTGTGAAGAATTGGGATGAAAAACTCCATATTTGAAAAGATAAAAATGGATTTTTATCGAAATGAACTAGTTTTGAACTAGAAATATAATTCTATTTATTTTTAAATAAATAAATTGAATTTAAAAAGGGTTTTAAAAATAACCAAAATTTCCAATGATTGCATTGGAGTGGATTTGAATCGAAATTGTCTTCGGAATATTTCGATGTTGGAATTCGTGATTATACAGGTGTTGTTATGGAAATTTGAAAGATATATATAGTTATATCGTTATTTCCAATACGACATTTGTTAGTCGTAGAATTCGATATTGAATATAAGCCGATATATTTTCTATTCAGAGCCTTGTATTTAATATCAAATGTGATTTGGGTTTGTCGTGAATGGTGTCTTCACTAACACCGTTCTTCAACCCAGTTGAGAAAAGATTAAATCTTTTTATTTAGATCTAATGAAGTGTACCAATTAAATGATATTTAATTGGAATTGAATTGATATTGATTTTTGGGTTTATCGTGAACAGTGTTTTAAATAACACTCGTTCTTTAACCCGATAATTAAGGGAATGATTTTTGGGTTTATCGTGAACAGTGTTTTTAAATAACACTCGTTCTTTAACCCGATAATTAATGGAATGTGACTTTGGGTTTATCGCGAACCGTGTTTTTAGATGACACTGATTCTTTAACCCAGTCACAGATTAAAACTAAGTGGAGTTTTAATGAATCTTTAATTAGATTGAAAAGATCGAGAATGGAGTATCACCAGTTTTGCTCCAGGCGATAGTTAAATCTTTAATTAGATTTGAACGTGGAATTTAGAAACTAACTGTCGGTTAGCCAAGCAGAATGGTTTTCTGGATATTGATCTGATGCTGGTTTCGGCCTTCGGGGTTAATATTTGGGGAATTATTCTCTTGATTAATTTACGGTCAGTGACTAATGAATTGGAATGAGGCGTATGTTGTGTTTGTGTAACACTTATTTAAATATACGCGAGTTATTCGGAAAGACCGGGTTTATCCCATTCTGAATAACTGATACGACGATAAGTCGAAGATGAAGACGATGGTCGAAGACCGGAAGTCTTCACGTCGTTTGGGTGATAACTGATGATCTTGATTGGGCTGTACACCCAAGAAGATGGAAACAGTTAGTGATCGTCCAGACGTACTTGGAGATCGATGGATATGCGGGGTACTAGGTGCCTCCGGTTTCGTTCAGGCCCAGAACGGACTTGTAAATGGACTGTGTGTCTGACATCGGATTTCATTCTGTGTGACTGATATCGGTTGCATAGGATGGTTTGCCTGTGTGGCATGCTAAGATGCAAATGATCAAGGCTTCTGTTGAAAAGCAAAGTCTTGTGGTGATGATCAAAGCACGGCCTTTGTGGCGTAGCTTTGTGTAACGTTTACCTCGCGTGTTTCACACCCGGTATGAACCAAAAACGGGAGACGGACCTCAGGGAGGACTTGCGTTTCTTTCTAGCTAGAAGTGGCGTCAGTGGTTTTTCACGCCCTGACGAGTTTGACTTATGTGGTTGTTGCTGTTGCGAGGCGCCTCAGTTATATCGGTTTCGGCCGATGCTTCTGGTCGGCTGACGGACCAGACTTACACCCCATAGGGTGGGGAAACGTAGTGTTCAGGCATTTTAATCCACATCGGTGGACCGGCCCTGTCGCTCCAAGGGCTCACCTGAGTCTGGGTCCTGTGGCTCGGGCTAGAGAGTCACGAATCGTTTGAGGACTATCTTTTGCCTCGGTTCATAGAAGGAATTCCAATTTCCAAATACGTGACATTTGCGGTTTTATTTGTAAACCTATATATGGCGACATAGTGGCATGGGACGCTCATGCCGCCTATGATTGATACTTATGATTTGAAGTTGTTTTATACACTATGCACTTATAATAGTATCAAATGATTTGTTTTTAAACGTATCAAGCATCCTTTGGCTGTTATAAGGGAAAACCCTATCCCCCGGCTTGCGTTTGCATTGTGTGATAGGACCTGGGTCTTATAACAGCTTCATTTTTCTTTATTTAGCATTGCGCTGTTTGTTTTATGCACTGGTATTCTTGGGAGGAAACCCGTTCCGTGTTATACGGCGTGGTCCCTTGATTTACCTGATTTAAAATAAAGATTAATAACTGTTTTAGTTCTCACACCAGTCACATGACTGACCTGGAGTTTATTGTTTTAACCTAAACTCTGGGTGCCCTTATTTTGACACGGGCAGCTAGTAGTTTTGGTTTTGCAGATTTATATTCACAGGATCCTGGTTTACAGCTGGAACGATATCCGGAAAGCTTTGTATCCGTATATCTCTTCTAGTTGTGTATTGTATTATTTTCCGCTGCTATGTATTTAAATGTAATTTAAATCTCTGATATCTCTGTGTAATATTCGTTTATACTCTGTATATTCTTGTAATCTGATGCACTGTTGTAATATATAGTGAAATGTTCTTTTATATGCGTTCTGTTGTGGTTTGTTCTCGAACTATCCGTCGCTTTCCTTTACGGGGAAGTTACGGGTCTTCACAGTTGGTATCAGAGCTTTGGTTTACAAAGCTAGAGAACAAGACACATTAGAAACATACGAAAGAATTCATCAGATATTGGGTTAGGAATATCCAATGAGAATGACTCGTTAGAGATGGGATCAGTAGTATCCTAGAACGAGTGTGAAGAGTATATTTTTAAAATGAAAACAAACTTTTGTTTTGAAAATTTAAATCAATTATTCGTATTTGATTTTCTATTTATATTGATGTGGACAATCCAGTATATATGGATTTTGCGTATACGTCTGATCCGCGTGTATTCGAAATTTTAATATATTGGATAGATATAGCATCACACTCTAGTCGCCCGAAGATGGTACTGATGATTGTCATGACATCATCAGTATTTATGTTCGTGTCTCGAAGGTGTGATTTTCTATATATTTCCATTAGGCTGGTGTGAGAACCAAAACTAATATAGTTAGAACACATAGTTGTGAATTGGCACCTAAAACAAGATTTTTTGTATATGTATCAAAATTATGAATTTGAAAACTCTAATTCACTAATTGATTGATGTTTGCATTGTTTGTTTATTTATTTGCTAATTTTGAGACACTTATGCCTAATTGAATCAAATATTGAATGATATTGAAAATTGGTCGCATTTGCTTGCATATACATATACTTACATTGAACAGGTCATAGCAAGGAGGCTAGAGCCAGAGAATAAAATTTGTTTGCCCGACAAATAGGTACATGTTTACTACATAATTTACCGTTTTGTTTGGGTGATGATGATTTTGTGAGCCTATTGGCTAGCCGCTTGGCTTTTTCTTTTTCTTTTTGAGATCTGAAGGACCGGGAACGCTATTTGCAATTTCCCGATGCTCCCATTGCAGGGGAGGTTATGGCGAAATTTTTCGAAAATTTAGGGTGTTAGCCAAATTTTTGAAATTTTAGAAATTCTCAGAAACTGAAAGGTTGGAGAATGGAAGCCAGATCGAACGTAGAGTTGATTAATCAAACCACTTTCGACTTTGTTCCTTTTCGGGGACGAAAAGTTTTAAGTGGGGGAGATTGTAACAACCCGTAAAATGCGAGCCAGTTTGAAAATTTTATTTTGGCAATTTTAGCGAATTTTGATTATTTAAAATGAATTATTTTAAATAATATCGACGTGGAATTTATTTTGAATATAATTCGAACGTATATATTATACGCGTCATCGTTAGAATATAAATAATTATATATAATTATAAAAGGAATTGAAAATGGCGCGGTAGTTCGAAAATTCGATTTCTAATTTCAAATGAATATACAGAATTCAATATAAGTCAGAATTGAACGAAACAAGAAATATTTGAATCTGTATAACTATATCTTTGTAACGAAGTTAACAAATTGAGATTTCATCTTAGGAATGATAAGATATGTCCAGTTTAAAATTAGAAATAGTCGCTGTGGAATTTATATATATTTTTATATATATAAGGCCCTTAAAAATGGACATTTTGCAAATGACCTCGGATTTCGACGAAACCAGTTTTGTTGGGTCCGTGATGCAAAGTTATTGCTAGGTTTCAAATTTCATAATTTTCTGAATTAATATGTGAGCGTGGCAAATGAAAACGCGTTTGACCAGTTTCAGTTGATTTTAATCGACTGGAAAACGACCATTTTTCAAACGATCTCAGAATTCGACGAAACTAGTTTTGTTAGGACCGTATCGTCAATACGAAGCTAGAAAATATTTTTCTGGAATTTTTCTAGTTAGTATGTGACCCCAGTAATTTGAAATGTACGTTTAAAATTCAATATAATGATTTAAATGTAAATTCAACAGAAACTGATTCAAATGATCGAACCAGCCTGCGATACATATCCCATTGTGTTCGGAATGGGGGTAAAACGCTAGGGGCGACAGTCGTTGGGTCTCGATTGGGGTTCGATAGCAAAAGCAACTTTTTGAAAATTAAAAGGAAATAAAATAATTAATTAATTAAATTATATATTCCTATAACTCTCTTCCCTCTTCTCTCTCTTCCTTTATTCAGTCAAACTAGGTCAAATAAAAAAAAAAAAAAAAAACCGATGATCGACCTCGTCGTTCTCCTTAGCCGCCGCGCCTCCCTAGGCGGCGCTCCGCCTCCATCTTCCACCGCGCCCCCCTCGGGCGTCGATCGCCACCTCAGCCTCCCAAAACCCAATACGATTTCCGCCCTAAATTGAGTCGCCGTGGACCCCTGGCCCCACCGCCAATGCCCTAGACCTTCCCTCCGTCGCGCCGCCTTGCAGGCTCACCAGAGCCGCCCCCGCCAACTGCTCCGACCCCCTTTTTGCCCTGTTTTCAAAATGAACTGTAAGTTTTTTATTTATTTATTTATTTATTTATTTACTTTGTTCATTTATTTTATTTTATATGCAGGATTTGAAAACTGATTTTTTTTTTTTTTTTTTTTTTTTATGTTTTTAAATTCTGATTTTAAATGATTTAAAACTAATTTTTTTTATAAAGGGGTTAAAACTGATTTCTATATAAAGTAAAAACTGATTATGTTAAAGAAATAAAAACTGAAAATCTTTAGAAATAAAAACTGAAAATCTTTAGATGTAAAAACTGATATTTTTAAAAAAGTAATAAAAACTGATTTTGTTTTAGAAGTAAAAATCAGATTTTTAGATATTGAAAGTCGAGATAAAAATATAATTTTTAAGTATTGAACTTCGAAAGAAAAATTCGATTTTTAAATATTGAACTTTGAAGTAAAAACTCGATTTTTATATATTGAACTTTGAAGTAAAAACTCGATTTTTATATATTGAACTTTGAAATAAAAACTCGATTTTTATATATTGAACTTTGAAATAAAAACTCGATTTTTATATATTGAACTTTGAAATAAAAACTCGATTTTTATATATTGAATAGCGAAATAAAAATTCGATTTTTATATATATAGTGGCTACGGGCGACGAAGCTGACGAAGATGCGAAAACGGCGAAGACTTCTGCAAAAGAAGAGCCGTGGAGCTTGGATAGCTATCTGTGAGAATTTCTCACCTTTCTATTTCTTTTCTAGTTATATATTTATACTAGGATGCAGACGGTGCTTAGTAGCACCCGACACAATCGTCCACAGACCATGGACTTGTTTGTTTGGCTGTTTTGTTATTGATTGCGATATTGGTTTGAATGTGGTTTGTGGTGTGAAAAATCGAATCGATAAATTGGTTAGGATTAGACGTGCGCCGTTATAAGGCGAAGGAGTAAGGCTAGGTTAGATCCTTACTTCAAAGTTTGTGGTTTGCATAACGAATTGATTTGATTGATGTGTGAATGGCGTGGGCCTTCACTAGACCGGGGATAAGGCTAGGCCTTGTCCCGTTTCTAGTATCGTGCCGTTATGCCGCCGAAATTTTCTAAAATAAGTTAGAAAAATAAAAATAGCATTTTATTTAACGAATGAACTGAATAGAAATTCATATGTTAAAATAAAATGTGTTATCGTTAAAAATATAATTTTTAACGTGAATGTGAATAAATAAATATTCATTTACAAACCAGATGGTTTGTTTATGTACACCTATTTGAATGACGTTGATTGGGTCGATAAATTTTACACATCGCCTAGCTGCACAAATAAAATATGTGTTTGATTGTTTGAAACCCCACACGGGTGTTAGGATGAAATTTGAAGTTCACTCATCCTGATTGATTAAATATGTCGATCGATTGATTGACAAGCTGCTATAAGCGTTAAATGTCTATATTTGATGCTTATACAGTGTAGTGCACTTTGGTTGATGGTTGATTATTAATCGTTGTTGAAATATACATGTGTTGTAGAAAATCCATATAATTAACATTATATGGTAATTGATTGGGCCTCATTCCAGTTTCGAAAAAAAAAAAGAAATATTTGAAATAGAAATATTTGAAATAGAAATATTTGAAATAGAATATTTGAAAATAGAAATATGTGAAGCCGTGAGGATTAGATTGACGCCATTTTGACGTGAACGATATTTATATCGATTTTATTCATTTTAAAATGAATATTGAAAAGTGATTTCGAAATCGAATATTTTGAAATGAATTGAATTGAAAACGAATTCAAATTGAATTGAAAACGATTTCGAAATGAATTGAATTGAAAACGATTTCGAAATGAATTGAATTGAAAACGATTTCGAAATGAATTGAATTGAAAACGATTTCGAAATGAATTGAATTGAAAACGATTTCGAAATGAATTGAATTGAAAAGCGATTTCGAAATGAATTGAATTGAAAACGATTTCGAAATGAATTGAATTGAAAACGATTTCGAAATGAATTTAATTGAATATGAATTCAAATTGAATTGAAATTTGAATTGAATAGAAATGAATTTTAAAACAAATTTATAAAGAAGAATTCAATTTTGATTTGAATTGAAAAGGAAGTTGAAATTGTTTTTGAAACGAATTCAAAACTATTTATATAATTCGTTTTAAATAGAAATCGACGAAATATATATTATATATATAATATAATGGCCTGAATAGAACGCGCCGCGCCGCGGCAGTTCGCGAATTTCGACCATTTATTTCAAACGGACATTACGGGAGATCCGACCGTCGGATTCTCCTAAAACCGGAACCGTTGGGTTCGTATCGAAAAGAGCTTTCTAACGAAGATTAGAAATTTGAAATCTAACGGTTGGATTTGGAATTATGTCCAAATCAAATTCGAAAAAGGTCGCTGTAAGTGCAGTTCGATGGCCATTGATGGAAATCGACTGTACGGGCCTTGATAAAATTATTAAAAATAGTAATAATTTGTGTAAAATCATAAGAAATGATTTGTGAAGAATTGGGATGAAAAACTCCATATTTGAAAAGATAAAAATGGATTTTTATCGAAATGAACTAGTTTTGAACTAGAAATATAATTCTATTTATTTTTAAATAAATAAATTGAATTTAAAAAGGGTTTTAAAAATAACCAAAATTTCCAATGATTGCATTGGAGTGGATTTGAATCGAAATTGTCTTCGGAATATTTCGATGTTGGAATTCGTGATTATACAGGTGTTGTTATGGAAATTTGAAAGATATATATAGTTATATCGTTATTTCCAATACGACATTTGTTAGTCGTAGAATTCGATATTGAATATAAGCCGATATATTTTCTATTCAGAGCCTTGTATTTAATATCAAATGTGATTTGGGTTTGTCGTGAATGGTGTCTTCACTAACACCGTTCTTCAACCCAGTTGAGAAAAGATTAAATCTTTTTATTTAGATCTAATGAAGTGTACCAATTAAATGATATTTAATTGGAATTGAATTGATATTGATTTTTGGGTTTATCGTGAACAGTGTTTTAAATAACACTCGTTCTTTAACCCGATAATTAAGGGAATGATTTTTGGGTTTATCGTGAACAGTGTTTTTAAATAACACTCGTTCTTTAACCCGATAATTAATGGAATGTGACTTTGGGTTTATCGCGAACCGTGTTTTTAGATGACACTGATTCTTTAACCCAGTCACAGATTAAAACTAAGTGGAGTTTTAATGAATCTTTAATTAGATTGAAAAGATCGAGAATGGAGTATCACCAGTTTTGCTCCAGGCGATAGTTAAATCTTTAATTAGATTTGAACGTGGAATTTAGAAACTAACTGTCGGTTAGCCAAGCAGAATGGTTTTCTGGATATTGATCTGATGCTGGTTTCGGCCTTCGGGGTTAATATTTGGGGAATTATTCTCTTGATTAATTTACGGTCAGTGACTAATGAATTGGAATGAGGCGTATGTTGTGTTTGTGTAACACTTATTTAAATATACGCGAGTTATTCGGAAAGACCGGGTTTATCCCATTCTGAATAACTGATACGACGATAAGTCGAAGATGAAGACGATGGTCGAAGACCGGAAGTCTTCACGTCGTTTGGGTGATAACTGATGATCTTGATTGGGCTGTACACCCAAGAAGATGGAAACAGTTAGTGATCGTCCAGACGTACTTGGAGATCGATGGATATGCGGGGTACTAGGTGCCTCCGGTTTCGTTCAGGCCCAGAACGGACTTGTAAATGGACTGTGTGTCTGACATCGGATTTCATTCTGTGTGACTGATATCGGTTGCATAGGATGGTTTGCCTGTGTGGCATGCTAAGATGCAAATGATCAAGGCTTCTGTTGAAAAGCAAAGTCTTGTGGTGATGATCAAAGCACGGCCTTTGTGGCGTAGCTTTGTGTAACGTTTACCTCGCGTGTTTCACACCCGGTATGAACCAAAAACGGGAGACGGACCTCAGGGAGGACTTGCGTTTCTTTCTAGCTAGAAGTGGCGTCAGTGGTTTTTCACGCCCTGACGAGTTTGACTTATGTGGTTGTTGCTGTTGCGAGGCGCCTCAGTTATATCGGTTTCGGCCGATGCTTCTGGTCGGCTGACGGACCAGACTTACACCCCATAGGGTGGGGAAACGTAGTGTTCAGGCATTTTAATCCACATCGGTGGACCGGCCCTGTCGCTCCAAGGGCTCACCTGAGTCTGGGTCCTGTGGCTCGGGCTAGAGAGTCACGAATCGTTTGAGGACTATCTTTTGCCTCGGTTCATAGAAGAAATTCCAATTTCCAAATACGTGACATTTGCGGTTTTATTTGTAAACCTATATATGGCGACATAGTGGCATGGGACGCTCATGCCGCCTATGATTGATACTTATGATTTGAAGTTGTTTTATACACTATGCACTTATAATAGTATCAAATGATTTGTTTTTAAACGTATCAAGCATCCTTTGGCTGTTATAAGGGAAAACCCTATCCCCCGGCTTGCGTTTGCATTGTGTGATAGGACCTGGGTCTTATAACAGCTTCATTTTTCTTTATTTAGCATTGCGCTGTTTGTTTTATGCACTGGTATTCTTGGGAGGAAACCCGTTCCGTGTTATACGGCGTGGTCCCTTGATTTACCTGATTTAAAATAAAGATTAATAACTGTTTTAGTTCTCACACCAGTCACATGACTGACCTGGAGTTTATTGTTTTAACCTAAACTCTGGGTGCCCTTATTTTGACACGGGCAGCTAGTAGTTTTGGTTTTGCAGATTTATATTCACAGGATCCTGGTTTACAGCTGGAACGATATCCGGAAAGCTTTGTATCCGTATATCTCTTCTAGTTGTGTATTGTATTATTTTCCGCTGCTATGTATTTAAATGTAATTTAAATCTCTGATATCTCTGTGTAATATTCGTTTATACTCTGTATATTCTTGTAATCTGATGCACTGTTGTAATATATAGTGAAATGTTCTTTTATATGCGTTCTGTTGTGGTTTGTTCTCGAACTATCCGTCGCTTTCCTTTACGGGGAAGTTACGGGTCTTCACAGACCCTTGGATCGTCAGGGCCGGTCCACCGATGTGGATTAAAATTCCTGAACAATGCGTTTCCCCGCCCTTTGGGGCGTAAACGAGCCAACGAATGACTCCATCGGACCCGGATCGTCCGATCAAACCGAGGCGCCTCGCAACAGCAACAACCACTTAGGTGAAAAATATATAAATGTCAGGGCTGGTAGGTCACTGACACCACCCTAGCTAGGAAGAAACGCATGTCCTCCCTGAGGTCCTTCCTCCCGTTTCTGGTTCATACCGGGGTGTGAGGCTCGCGAATTTACGTTATACACAAAGCTACGCCACACAGGCGGTGCTTTGATCATCACCACAAGACTTTGCTTTTCAACAGAAGCCCTGATCACTGCATCTTAGCATGCCACACAGGCAATTCACACCGTGCAACTGATGGCTATCAATCACACAGAACAAATTCCAATGTCGGACACACAGTCCATTTACAAGTCCGTTCTGGGTCTGAACGAAACCAGAGGCACTAAATACCTCGCAAACCCATCAATCACCACGTACGTCTGGACGATCACCACTCATTATCCATATTTCGGGATGCCTCCCAATCAGGACCTCGGTTACCATCCAAACGAGGTGAAGATCTCCGGTCTTCGACCATCGTCTTCATCTTCGAATTTCACTCGTCGGTCGATTATTCGAAATGAGAATTAACTCGGCCTTTCCAAATAATTTACGTATATTTAGAATTTCAAATCGATTTATTTCAATGGTTAAATTATTCGACAACACCAATATTGTTCTTTAATGTAATTTTCACACCAAACACATTCAACCATCAAATACAACATAAATCGAGAAAATTCAGTTTATTTCCATTCCATATCGCTTATGATATTTTATAATGATTTATCGCTATTTTTATTTATTTTAAAATAGCCCATTCATTCAAAACGACGCTTCGGGCCATAAGGCGGCCGTGGCGCTGTTTTTCTTCAGATTTGATTTACACATATCTAAAAATCTAACCGTTGGATCTTCACAAAATTTACATCATTAGAAAGGTCTTTTCAAAACGAATCCAACGGTTCCAGTTTCGGGAAAATCCGACGGTCGGATCTCCCGGTACAATCGTTTGAAATTTCGATTTCAAAATACGAACTGCAGCGTCGTTATTCGATTAAATAAAATTATATTTATATTTATATATAAATATAATCGTTTCTAGCGCTGTTTTTCTTCAGATTTGAATTAAACATTCCAGACAATCCAACCGTTGGATTTTTACAAAGTTGGTGCCGTTGGGAAGATATTTCCAAGGCGAACCCGACGGTTGAGGTTTCGGGAAAATCCAGTGGTCGGATTTCCCGCACTAGTCGTTTGAAATCACGGTTTCAAAATACGAACTGCACGGCCTCGTTTCGTTTTAATTTTTATTTATATTTATATATTTATATAAATATAGTTCATTCAATGATTTCCATATCGTTTTCACTTCAAATATTTTTCTAACACCTTAAATTTTGGAAAAATTTCGCCATAACCTCCCCTGCACCGGGAGCAACGGGAAATCGCAAATAGCGTTCCCGGTCCTTCTAATCTCAAAAAGAAAAAGAAAAAGCCAAGCGGCTAGCCAACAGGCTCAAAATCATCACCCAAACAAATCAGTAAATGTGTACCTATTTGTCGGGCACAAAATTTTATTCCTCTTCTCTAGCCCCTTTGCTATAACCTGTTCAATGAATATGCATGTACATATATATACAGTCCATATCATTTTTCATTTTCTATTCAACTTCATATTTGATTTCTATTTGGTTTAAAAACACCATTCATTCTAATGTTACATAAATAGGTGCAAATCATTTCATTAGCTAATTAATGAATATTTCAACTCATATATGTTTATTTGGAACAAGTGGCTATTTTTAACACTTCACATTTCAACGATTTATGCATACAATAAAAATGTGATTTTTATTGTAAAACAATTCATTTCAAAACACTATTTTTCTATATAGTTCATATAGTCGATAAAAGGTGATTTTTATTATCAAATAATTTATTTCAAAATATGAATACCATTCAACACCTGAATTTCTAAACAACGAATGAATATCAATTCAACACATGAATGTTTTCTATAGTTTCTATATATAGATAAAAATGTGATTTTTGTTATCGAACAATTTATTTCAAAATATGAATACCATTCAACACATGAATTTCTAAACAACGAATGAATATCAATTCAACACATGAATGTTTTCAATAGTTTTTATATATAGATAAAAATGTGATTTTTGTTATCGAACAATTTATTTCAAAATATGAATACCATTCAACACATGAATTTCTAAACAACGAATGAATATCAATTCAACACATGAATGTTTTCAATAGTTTTTATATATATAGATAAAAATGTGATTTTTATTATCGAACAATTTATTTCAAAATATGAATACCATTCAACACATGAATTTCTAAACAACGAATGAATATCAATTCAACACATGAATGTTTTCAATAGTTTTTATATATAGATAAAAATGTGATTTTTATTATCGAACAATTTATTTCAAAATATGAATACCATTCAACACATGAATTTCTAAACAACGAATGAATATCAATTCAACACATGAATGTTTTCAATAGTTTTTATATATAGATAAAAATGTGATTTTTGTATTTTAAAACGCGAATACCATTCAACACATGAATTGCTAAACAACGAATGAATATCAATTCAACACATGAATGTTTTCAATAGTTTTTATATATAGATAAAAATGTGATTTTTATATTTTAAAACGCGAATACCATTCAACACATGAATTGCTAAACAACGAATGAATATCAATTCAACACATGAATGTTTTCAATAGTTTTTATATATAGATAAAAATGTGATTTTTATATTTTAAAACGCGAATACCATTCAACACATGAATTGCTAAACAACGAATGAATATCAATTCAACACATGAATGTTTTCAATAGTTTTTATATATAGATAAAAATGTGATTTTTATATTTTAAAACGCGAATACCATTCAACACATGAATTGCTAAACAACGAATGAATATCAATTCAACACATGAATGTTTTCAATAGTTTAAGCATATGAAAATAATTCAAACACACAAATATTATTCAAAATTTCGGCAGCATAACGACAGGGTAGTTAAACCGGGACCGTCCCTAGTACGGCTCCTCGCTCTACCTTAAAACCTCGCGGTTTTTGACAGTGGGGATCATGCATCTAGTTCGCACGCAGGCGGCATGTATATATTTATTTCATTTCCACAAACTAATCCTATGTGGTTTCAACCAAATATTTCACAACCACAAATGGGTATTTTTCAACCACCATCAACCAATATCAATCACAAACAATCCCAAACAATCATTCGCTATCAATCAAATTTTCACAACAATTTCAACCAATAAATATCGTCCATGGTTTGTGGACGAGGGGCGTATATATATATATTTATATATAGCAATTCACTTTTACTTCACACATATATATATTTTTAAATCAGAAATCTCACCAATAGCTATCCAACTTTACGACACTTCCTTTATAGAAATCTTCGCCTTTTGTCGCTTTCGCCCGTATTCTCTACACATGTAAAAATCGAATTTTTACGATGCTATTCAATATATAAAAATATGATTTTTACTTCGACTTTCAATATATAAAAATCTGATTTTTTCTTTAAAACAAAATCAGTTTTTATAGTTTTTTTTAAAATCAGTTTTAAAATTCTTTTAAAAAAATCTGTTTTATGCTTTCTTTTATAAAAATCTGTTTTATGCTTTCTTTTATAAAAATCTGTTTTATGCTTTCTTTTATAAAAATCTGTTTTATGCTTTCTTTTATAAAAATCTGTTTTATGCTTTTAAAAATTTTAGTTTTAATCTTTTAAAAATTTCAGTTTTAAACTTTTAAAAATTCCAGTTTTAAACTTTTTAAAAATCAGTTTTTAACTTTAAAAACATAAAACAGTTTTTACTTTAAACATAAAACAGTTTTACAGAATAAATAAAAAAGAAAATAAATTAAATAAATAAAAATAGGAAATGCTCACCGATGTAGCTGCGAAGGGGGGGGGTTTCTGGTGGCGGTCGGCGATTCAGGGAGGTGCGGCGGCTTCAGCGTCGCGAACGAGGGGGGGCTTCGTCGGCGGCGTTCGCTCGAGGGGGGGGGCTGGCGAATTGAAGGAGGAGGAGGGCGGTGGCTTCGGGCTCGAACTGGGAGGCGGTCGTCGATCGGTAGTTTTAGGGTTTTTTTTTTTTTCCTGTTTATGTTAAATGAAGTCGGGGGGGCCAGGAAGATGATAAAGGAGGGAATTTAGATATTTTTTTATTTTTTAATTATTTAATTTTGCAAATAGGTTGACTTTTACATACGACCTCGAAACGAGGCCCACCGCCTGTCGCCCATAGCGTTTTACCCCCATTCTGAACACAATGGGATATGTATCGCAAGCTGATTTGATCGTTACAATCAGTTTCCTTTTGAATTTTCATTTAAATCATTATATTGAATTTTAAACGCACATTTCAAATTACCGGGGTCACATACTAACTAGAAAAATTCCAGAAAAATATTTTCTAGCTTCGTATTGACGATACGGTCCTAACAAAACTAGTTTCGTCGAATTCTGAGACCGTTTGAAAAATGGCCAATTTCCAGTCGATTAAAATCAACGGAAACTGGTCAAACGCGTTTTCTTTTGCCACGCTCACATATTGATTCGAAAAATTATGAAATTTGAAATCTAGCAATAACTTGACACTGCGGATCCAACAAAAGTGGTTTCGTCGAAATCCGAGGTCATCTGCAAAATGTCCGTTTTTAAGGGCCTGAATTCCATAGCGACTATTCAGAATTTTCAACTGGACATACCTTTTGATTCCCGCTATCAAACTTCGATTGGTCGGATTCGTTGGAAAGATATTATCAATTAGATACTAATGTTTTTGGTCTCACTAAAATCCGGATTGTTTTACATCCGGTACATCCAATTGAAGTTTGAAATCGAATTATCGAACTACCGCGCCATTTTCAATTCTATATATAATTGTAATTAATTATATTGGTTTTCAAATGTCGATTCAAACTCAGTTTTCATTGCCATTATTTAAAATATTTATTTTAAATATTTAAAATTCATTATTTTAGCCAATTTAAAAATTTTAAATTGGTTCATATTTTTTGGGTCGTTACAAAGATCTACCTCATTTCAAAGGCAAATTCATTAGATCAAGGAGCTTGATTCAGAATGCTCATTGTCCGGATTCTTATTTCTATCGTTTTAGATTGTTTCGGCAAATCGGTGAGTGATTTACATCTCTTACATGAATGCAATGAAGTATATGAGTGTTTGTGCATGTTTCTCATCAAATTGGGATGTTTTACCATAAATTTACATCATTACAAGTTAATTTTCATATGCATCACCCTACGATCTAATCTAACAAGTTTTACTCGTTAATTTCATGTCATATTACATGTTTGTGTTAGTTAGATCTCTCATTTTGATCATATGTTCATTTTAATGGTTTTTGGTGAGATTTACATCATTTTTGTGGTAATTGTCGTATTCATGTGGTTAGTAATGTTATGATATGTTTATGATTGTGTTTGATGATTTTGGTAGTGTCGGATTCGTCGTTTGGCGAAGTTTTGGTTGAAATCGGAGTTGAATTGTAATATGCAGAAATTGAATCAACCATAGATTGAATCGGCCAGAAATTGACTCGGCCATAGGTTGAATCAGTCGGAAGTCGGATTGAAACGAAGTTGGATCGGGTCATATTTGGACCGGGTCATATTTGGATCAGGTCGGTCATATAGGTGATTGGATCAGGTCGGTCGTGTTGGTTGGATCGGTCGAGTTTGAAGCCAGAAGGGCACTGGATGGGGTCAGCCTAGTTTGGATCAGGTCGGCCTAGTTTGGATCGGGTCGGTCTGAAAGAGGGCGGATCAGTCATGTTTTTAACAGCGCTTTTAAATGCTATGGTTGATATTGATGATGCTGTGGTTTGTTTCCAACATGGTCATTTTCTAAAAAAGTACGTTTTTTGGGTACGACTCAGGTTTGGAGAAAAGGTCGTGGGTAGAACATCGAATGAAGTAACAACTCAAAGGTCGTGGGTTGGTGGATAATGGTTGCCCGAGAAGGTTGCTTGAGCTATGAAATGTCGTCAAGGTTGGATGACTAGAGATTCGAAGACCGATAAGTCATCATTGTCGTAAGTTCTAGCAGGCTCAAAGCAGGGGTACAATGGGGGCACCCAATAGACTAGAAGGTTGCTGGTCGAGTACTTTGGGTATCGTTAAAAGGCCTGGTTGTCAAGGTTGGACATTGTCAAGGTTGGACATATGGAGTTTATGCCAGAACTGGGGTTACCATTAGCCCTTGACATTTGGCAAGGTTAGCCATCATACGATTAACAGTGGTTTCAAAGCAGGATTGGCGGTGATAGCTAGAGTCAGTCGTGGATGATTGATGTTCTGTTTGTACTATCTCACATAGATTATTCAAAGTCGAGGGAGATGTTCTCTGAGTGCTTAACTGATATTGCTTTAGGCCACTGGGGAGAGTATTTGGGGAATGTTAAACTCGATTTGGGTTGTCTGTGTGAGACTTATATAATCTGGATGTTATGAGTGTTTTCCATGAGTGTTCTGGTTTCTATGGATGAATGGTTGAATTGTTTATAGTAAAGGCTATCACCGTCCATATGGGAAGATAAGGTTGAGTTCTTCCCTGGTGTCATGGGCAGATTAATATGTTTATCTATTATTTCTCATACACTTTATTGTTGAAGTTTGTTAGTCGTTTTATAGCTCACTAAGACTGTTGTCTGACTCAAGGTTTTATGTTTCCTCTTATTACCTTCGGCTGTTCATCCGGTTGTGGATGGGCAGACTAAGTAGCAGGTGACAGGTGATGCTTTAGTGAGGACGATGGTGCTGATCGGTGGTGAGAAGGAGGCTCACATACCAGTTTTACTACTATCTAATAATTGGGCTTCCGTTGTTTGCTTTTCTGAATAATGTAGTGAGGCAACTTTGTATAAACACTATTTCTAAGTTTGTGGATATTACTTTCTGGTTGTATGAAAGTGTTGTGTTTTTGCTTCACTATTACTACATGTTGAATATGTTCTATTATATTTTATCCTTGCGTTGTGAGTTTATGACAGGTTCCGTTTGTGTTTACCTACTCTGATGATCGTGCATGACTGCCTTGCACACCTTTCAGCGCATTATTTCTTTTGTATAGTACGGCGGTTATAGGCGGTCGTCACATATATACTTATGTATGTATAAGCCGTGTATTTTTATACCATAGGGATGCAAATTTGGTTTACAAAAGGAGTCGGCTTCTTCAATAATAGGATATCTTTTATATGCACAAGTGATTGTATTAATTATTGTTTCTGTTGTTATGCCCATATAAAGCAATATGACGTTTTAATGTTATGCCTGTTCGAGTTGCACTAAGTATTGTTTAATAGAAAATCTGTCTAAGATTTAAATATTGTATTTGACACAAATGTTAAAATAACCAATTGTTTTGAAATGTTCAAAAGGAATATATATATATATAGGCATACTTCCTATATTACTGAATTTAATACATATATATTTCATATATATATTATTTGAATCTAATTAATATTACGAATAAAAAATACATTTTGATATATGTAAATAACTCTAATATTGTTCGCCACTACGAATCATAAATTCCCTTTAAAGCAAATTTTGTTATAGTAAATCATAGTGAATTCTTCCAATAGTACACCCATCAATGTCCAATCTCATTGTGTGTGGGTAACGCCAAAGCATTGTGCATCCTCTTATATTGGTTATATGCAGTGGGAGTAATTGTGGTGCTTCGACTGTATTATTGGGTCTGATTTAACTAAGGCTGTAAAATAGGATTATGGTCTTAGAGATAATAGGATGAATTATTCTATATTTTGAGCAAATGAATAATACCAAACAAAATGTTCATCATCCGATCCAAGAATTATATACATGATGTAATTGACATAAGATGTCTACCTAAACGTTGTGTTTTGGGGATTAGCCAAAGCTAGGTCAAGGCATGATTAGATATGAATCTCAGAACACCATTATATATATATATATACTGACTTATTTATATAAATAGAGGGATGTTAATTTAAGTGGGAGCGTATTTTAGTTTAAATTACACATTTATGTTAATATAAAATTTTGACTGTCAAAATTTAAATTAAATAAATATTAAAGAATCAGTTATTATTTAGTATCTACTATAGATATTAAATAACAAAATAAATTTGATAATTTGAATAAATCCTTGAGAAGGACAAATTAAATTAAATCAAATTTCTTGATTAATATTAAAATTCAAGAATTGTCATCAAACAAATTAAACGTAATTGTTTTAGAAATATAGAGGGGATCTAAAATAAGTTAAAGTATGACTTCAACTAATTAAGATATAAATTTTATAAAACCTACTTATACATCTCTAACATTAGATACTAGATACGAATCACATAGATGTATGTGAATTTACAGAAAATGCAAAATAAGTAGAAGTTTGATAAAACGACAGGTGGACTTAGGATTGGAAATAAAGCAAATGTTGCTAGATTATCCACAACAAGTTGATTCTTGTTGCATATACTGCTTAATTAAATAAATAAAATAATTTTTATTATGAAATTCCACTTGAAATAAATGTTACGAAAGATCTTGTTCAAACAAGTTTAAATTTCATTTGTAATAAAAGAATAATTGTTATTCATTTTATTTAAATGAAATATCGTACGGAATTTCATAAATAGTTAATGATGTTTGTAAATCCTTAACTATAATGTACCTGACATTAATAATGAGTGGATTAAATTTAGTGATTTAAATCTAGTATACCTTTAGTATTACCGGTTAGCCCAGTAAACAAGAAAGTATATCAAAACTCCATAATGATGGAATTTTGAGATCATTTGATTTTAAATTGTATGAAGAATACATATCTAGTTTATTAGGAAAAATAACTGAATCACCTTTCACTTGACATAGTGAATGAGTGATAAGTATTGGGTCTCGTACATAATGATGTATATGGAGCAATAAATACATAAACTAGAGGCAGGTGTTATTACTTCATTATATTTACTGATGATATTAGTAGATACAAATATGTGTATCTTATGAAACACATATCACAATCCTTTGAAAAGTTCAAAGAATTCAAAATGAAGTTAGAAACCAATTTAAATAGAAAATAAATACTTTTTGAATAGAACGAAAGAGAATATTTAAGCCAACTATTTAATGACTATCCAGACGAGTTTGTAATTGTTTCACAACTCACTTCACCTAGAACACCATATTGAAATAGTGATACTGAAAGGAGAAATTACACCTTATAAGATAAAGTATGATTAATGATATGTCATATAGGTCTTCCAATGAATTAAATTTAGAACAATTGTATTAAATCCCACTAAAACGATTTAAAGATGCCATATAAGATACGGACTAGGAAATGTCCTAGTGTGTCTAATGCGAAGATTTGGGATGTAAGGCATTTGTTAGATGTCCTTCCTTTGATAAGTTCAGACCTAAATCAGATAACTGTTTTGTGTAATTTCCACAAGAAACAAATGGATATTATTTCTATAAATCCCCTGAGGATAAAATGTTTATTGCTCGAGTTGATATCCATTTATACGAGAGCTAGTCTCTAAGATACCAATGGGAATGAAATCGAATTCGAAATGCTTTTGAAACCACAAAATAACATTGAATCTTGTATAGATAAGAAATTGAGTGGAAGTGACACAATAATTCTAATGTTATATTTTGATAACACATTAATTATTGTGAATAATGTTAGTTTTAAAACAATAAATAAATACTGATTCTAAGAAAGAAAATGTTTGGATTAAGAAGTTCATAATTGAACTTAATTAATTGTTGATCCAGTGATTTGCATTGGGATAACAATGTAGCTATTGCTCAAGCCCAAAATATTAAACTCATTATCGTTCCAAACATATATTTAAGAAATGTAATTCTTATGTGAAGTTGTTCACATAGGAAATGAACATATCTACAAAGTTGCAAAAGATGTAAAGTTGTAGACCTACTGAATTAAACTCTGTCGCAGTAGAAGTTTAATAGCCACACTAGTTTCATGAGTATAGATACGTAAATGATTGACTCTGGTGCAAGTGGGAGATTGTTAGAGTTTATGCCCTAGAGGCAATCCCATTTGGTGAGATAGAAAACAATGTTGTTGTTGTTATTTTATTTGGAATAAAATATATTCTGTTACATTATATTTACTGCGTAATAAAAGTATTAACAAAACAGAAGTCCTGAGAAGAATTATAAAGTTCGAGTAAGACTTGAGCTTGAGATTATATAATTATTAGGTATTATAATTCTTAAATGTCCCTAATCAAGTTTTATTGTTTATAAAGGACAACAATAAAACATTGAGATTAGTATGTTGATTGACTGATGATCACATCTCTTTGATCATTAATATAAGTGATATTTATGTCAAGACATAAATACATATTGGAGAATAGCGTATTGGGCTGACCCAACGTGAAAAAACTACATTGAATATAATTAACAGTTTCATAAGTTATTCTCACAGTGACAGTGATGTAATGGTCCTCAGACCTGAAATCATTATAAATTTATTCAGGGATATTTGTGTTTTGATATCGTCTAAAGTTATTCGCAATAGAGTAACGATAAGGATGATTATTGGATACATCTCGAATTGAATGAGAATTATGAATGATATAGATGGAATTTAACCTAACGATATATTTGTAGTGATATCCATAGGCCTCTTTATTGAGTGAGACTGTGAAATGCATGGCCATGATCAAATATTGATTTGTTTTAAACGGTCTACTCATCAATCAAGATAAACAGATTAAATTGTAAAGAGGGTTATATGTTCCATGCCTCGATTTTAACCTGGATATATTGGTTAAAAGGATTATATTACATTGATACACTGGCCACGAAAAGGTTGTATCGAATCGATAATCTTATTATAACTTGGGTAGCAACGACGTATTGCTAGATGTCAACCACTATTTACGATTTAAAATACGATTTAAAATCATTGCCAATGTTGTAATAACCTATAGAGTCACATATAAATACATCTGAAAAGGTGAAACATCATTCTTAATAAAAGGAAGAACCAAAATGTTGATATTTCATTTTATCTCATTTTATATATTTAAAGATAAAGGTCGACCTTATCATTTTGACTAACTCAACAAAATGAAAAATGAGATAAAATGGGGAACAAAACCCTAATCCTTTATTGGCTAGCACCGATCTTTTGAAATCTTGATTCCTATGTCGAAATCAAGATCGGATGTTTGTGGACACCTTTAGAGGCCCCGGTGGTTTTGTCGAGCTCCTGATTCGATCAATTCAAGTTAACTTAGTCCGCATTATTATCTACTTCTTCATCTAGTATGAAATTCTAACTTAATTTGATTTCGTATTACTGTTTTGCAATAGATCTGTAGTTTAATTTGTTAAACCGTATAAATTAGGGTTATCAATTAGATCGAATAAGACCCAACAGATAGCAACTGTGGATTGAAGTTTGTAAAGTGAAGAAGAGGGGCGATGTGCTTGCTGTTCGGTTTTCAGGTGTTCTGAGTTCGATGCTATGGGGTTACGGGTTATTTGCGGCTTTTGGTCGAGGTTAGTGAGGAGTTAGCGTGAGGATTGATTAATGAAGAGGAAAGTTCGGTTGTGAGTTTTGGAGTAAGCGATGTAGTATGCTTTGGTGGGACGAGTCCAGATGGGATCAAATTCAGGTAGGCAAGTACGGTTGTTGAAGTTGGACTCAGAGATTCGGGGAAGATTTTTGAGTTTAATGGGAGATGGTAAAGTGATTGGTGTTGGTGCTTGTTTTGGGTTGTGCTTCTGATATGAAGGAGTTTACTGTGTGGCTGAAGAGGCGATGGAAATGTCGGGTGTATGTAATTTGAGGTGAATGGTTGTAGGTAGCTTGGTAGAAGCAGTCTATGGTTGGTGAAGGAGAAGTGATTTGTCGGAGTTTGTTGAGCCAGGAAGATGGAGTTGAGGAGTGCAAGATGATGGGTGGTGAGTGGTGTGTTGTATGTTTGAGGAGAGAGAGGCAGAAGATGGTGGAATAAAATTGAATTTGTGAAGATGAGGGGCGTGACTTGTGTGGATATTTAAAGAGAAAGCTGGAAAATTTACGGTAGAATTACAGCAAGAAGAAAGAATTTTAAAAAGATATTTTTTTATTTTGTTTTGTTTTTGAAAAAAAAGGAAAGTAATTATGAAGAGAATTTGGGAAAGAAATCAGAGAGAGGAAAGAAATGAAGAATTGAAAAGCAATAATTTTAATTAATTTCTAGAAAGAAAAGGAGTAAGGCAACCAGGATATAAGGCAGAGATGGGAAAGAAAATTAAAGAGGGAGTAAAAGGAAAGCAATAATTTTTTTTTTCAAAAGGAAGAAATTCACAAAAGGAAACATCAAAAACAAACAATGCACGATTCAATACACACAAACATAAGAAAAAAAAGACAAAAAGTTTTATATATATATATGAAGACTAATGCAAAATAAACACAACTACACTAAGACAAAACAAGCACACAAAATGCACACAATATTTTTTTTTAAAAAAAAGAACAACAAAATTAGTTCGAAGAATAAAATCAAAATTAATTAAATTTCCCCGACAATGACGCCAAAAACTTATTCAACGATGAATATTCTATGAATTAGAATACCGTCGCGTAGTGTAATTGTAATGACATGAAAATCCCCATTCTCCGAATCGACTGCGAGGCCCGATTCGAAACTCGAAAATTGTCGGTTCGCTAACTTTGGGCATATAACACATTAGAACAAATAACAGAAGACCTTTATAAACATCATAATAATGTTATATCAGAGTACAAAATATATCAGAGTACATCGTAAAATAATAATACAACGGAAGATTAATTTACAATGCAGCGTAAACAAATAACACAATGGAAGACTATCAGTGCTCTAGATACACCTTTAAGCTTCGATCTAGAATCCTGCTCAATAAATAAATATCTGCAAAACAAGCCACTCGACTGCCCATGTGGAAAATAAGGGCACCTGAGTTTGCAAGTGAAACAAACTATGAGTCAGTCATGGGACTGGTATGAGATATCTTTTCTAATCTATTTAATAATAAGGCTAATCACAGGACCACGCCGCTAATGCGGAACAGGTTTACTCCATTGGATTATAAGTGCATAAAATAAGTAAATCTTTTTAAAACAACGCAATGCTTTTTAGAAAAATAAAACCATTATAACACTCAAGTCCCATCACACAATGCAACGCAAACCGGAGGATGGAGTTTTACCTTATAATGATCAAACATGATTGATACGTATAAAACTTGATATATTATTAGTGTCTAGTTAGTTTAAAACACTTTCAAAATAAATGTATCAATCCTAAACGGCATAGCTACCATATACTATATCACCATATATGGGTTTACAATCAAATCCGTAATGTCATATTGGAAATTGGGTTTCCATCATGAGTCGATTCTAGGAACTATCCTCACCGATTCGAGACACTCTAGCAAATGCCTCAGGATCACACTTGCAACCCTGGTTAGCAGCAGGGCCAGTCCACAAATACTTCAGTGAATTATTATGCCTGAACAATACATTTCCCAGTCCTATTGGACCTATCACTTGGCCAATAGCGACCAATATCCGAGGGCCTCAAAATCCATCATCCACATAAGTAAAAATGTTTGGGCTCCATACCATGACACCACTTCTAGCTAGAAAGAAACGCATGCACTCCCTGCCATCCTCATTTCGTTTTTGACTTATACTGCGGTGTGAGGCTCGCGAAGTAACACTATACACAAAGTTATGCTTAATAAAGCTGTGCTTTGATCATCAACCTCAAGGCTCTGCTTTTCAATAAAAGCCTTGATCATTTGCATCTTGGAATGCTACATTGACCATCCACACCATGCGACTGATTTATATCAATATATAACCTCTAAGCTCGCACGTCTCAGAAAAGGGTGATAAGCAAGAAAATAAATTCTCATCCACCAAATAGATATATATTAAGTAGAAATCAATTCACATAGAATGAAATCCAATGTCAAACACACATCCATTTACAAGTTCTTCTGGGTCTTAACGAAACCAGAGACACCTTATTCCTCGTCCCTTATGTCCAATACGAAAGAGAGGTTCTTGCATATCCGAAAAATCAACAAGTACATCCGGACTACTACCACTGTAACCCTTTCAATGAAGCAACTCCAATCAAAGGCATCAGTAGTCGTCCATTCGATGTGAAGGTCGCCGATCTTCAACAACCGTCTTCAACATCTTCGATTTAAATTGTCGTTTAATTATTTGAAATGAGATTGAACTTGGTCTTTTCAAATAATTCTCGAATATATACAATTCAAATCATTTCATATCGTAAATATTATTTTCTAACGATTTATCACTATTTTTATTTATATAAAAATAACCCATTTAATTCGAACGACGTTTCAGGTCGTTACGTGGCCCTGGCGCTGTTTTTATCCAAATTTGAATTACACATTTCTCAAAATCTAACCATTGGATCTTAACAAATTTAATATCGTTGGAAAGATCTTTCCAAAACGAACCTAACGGTTCGAGTTTTGGGAAAATCCGACGGTCGGATCTTTCGATATATTTGTTTAAAGTTACAATTGTCGAAACACGAACTACCGCACATGATTTGTTTAATTTACATTTATATATTATATATAAATATAAATTGTTCGACGATTTCCCTAACATGTTAAAAGTGAAGTTTTCAACAAACAAAACATTCATTAACATATAAACATTCTTATTTTGATAACTTGTGAAATGTAACATTTTTCATTACAAATCTTGTTTTAACATATAATCCTTTCTATCTAAGTGAACATGTAAATGTGACATTTTTAATGAAACTTAAATATACATTAAAAATGTACTTTTTAATCTCTAAAAAAATGCTAATGAACATGTCATTTTTGTTAATGACTCTTTTTTAATGAAACTAAATATACATTAAAAATTTATCATTTTTAATGTTTCAACAAATTTTCCTAACCATGATTCTTTTAATAATGAATCTACATATGCATTAAAAATATCATTTTTAATGTTTCAACGAATTTTCCTAAACATGATTCTTTGAATAATGAATCTACATATACTATAACGACCCAGATCTTTGGACATTAAATTCAGAACATTTAAATTGTATTAAATGTTAAAATAGAATAATATAATGGATTATAAAAATGAATTTAATTATTAAATGAATGATGAATGTATTAAATTTTTATTATTTTAAACGAGCTCGAAATAGTCGTGGTAGTTTGTAATTTATGATTTAAACTTCAACTGAATATACAGAATCCAATACAAGTCGGAATTCAATGAAACAAGAAACGTTCAGATCTATTTGATTATATTTTTCTAATGGGGGAGAAAAATTGAGATTACGCCTTGTAGATCGTAAGTTATGTCCAAATAAAATTTTCAAATAGTCGTTGTGGGGTCATTTATAAATTATAAAGTTTTATTTAATAAAATAAATAGATTTTTAATAAATCAGAAAAAAGTTTCAATCTAGAATTGGATCAAATTGGTTTCTAAACAGTCTTATATACTACTACATTATGATGGAAGCTAACAGAATTTTTGAAATGTCGGTTTAATTTTAATTTGGCAACAAGGTGAATTTTACATCAATTTAATACAGTTAAGAATAGCCAATTTTGGAACAATTACGGATTTCAACGAAATTAGTTTTACCGGATCCGTAGTATTTAATTATTATAAGATTTCGGACTTCGTTCCGATCGGACATTGTATGTGATTGTAGGAATTAAAAATATTGAATGTTGATCATGCATTGAATAAAAAAGTTCAGCATTAGCTTTCAAAATCCTTAACATTATTTAACAATTCTTAAAAAGTAAAATGGGGTGTGACAATTCTATTACTATACAAACTGCTATTTAAATTCATCCGAACCCTTTACATGTGGAATGTCCCGGATCTTCTTGAGCATTTGTATGTTAAGGCTATTTGGTCTTAATGCCTTTGTATCATCAGTATGTATTATTGATGTACGTTCTTTTTCTAGTCCAATATTGTGCTTATCAATGGAATGGATTATATGAAAATATAATACCATTAGATCCAATAACTATGGTATAATTGTAGACATACAGTATATATATAATTAAAGCCATATAGTGAATCTGATAATCTACATAAATCTGTTCCATCCCGTACCAACTACTAGTACCCAAGCTTCCAGCATGCAGCTACAATTCTTTGCTTTGCTTGTGTGTCACACAACCGTTTCCTTTTCACCCACGCTTACTTGATTTCCACGTATACGTGCCACCCACATTTCCTTCTTACATATATAAAGTAAAACCTGGGTGAAGCTCTACACTGAGTGGTAAACACGTACCCTACCAGCCGCCATCAAACTTCTCAACGGCCCGAATCCCTCCTCCTTTTCCTCGATGAATCTTCCTACCCACTCGATAACTTGGAAACTCTCAAGTACAACTGGTTAGTTCTCGACGAGAGCTTCTGATCTAATGGCCGAGATTGAACCTAATGCTCTGTGCTTATCAGAGACGGAGATGAAAGATGTTGCGGTTTTGGGTCTATCGCAGGCGTTAGGTGGAGGCTGAGTAGTCGGGATTTGGGGTCGACCATGGAGAGTAGTAAGGCGCGTATTTCCATGGGTCTGATAGTCATTAGGCAGTTTGATGATGTTGCGAAGGATGATGAGTTGGTGCGTGAACAGGGCAGTGTGATGGGCTGGTCATGACAGTTTTTCATATAAAGCTACAGGCGCTGGTTTTGGGTTTTAGGGTAAAGGAGAGCTGTGCTGTTGGATGCCTGGCATTGGAAGGAGGATGCAAGGCGTAATGGGAGAAGAATACTGTAAAAGGGGATTTTGGTTTCAAAGGAAACACTGCAGAAGAAGAGAAATTATCTGCAACATTGTTGGCCTGGGCGTGAGAAGCTGGATGAGACCCAATTGGATTGTGAAGATTTATGGCAGAAGCAGATGTAGTTGAACTACCTTGATTAGGACCCCTTTTCTGGAACAGGAAATGATCAATGAAAAGAACAAGAGACGGGTATACTATGTGAAATAAAGATATATCTGAAAATTTAAACGATATAAGCAGATCGGACAACTCTAGTGGGATGGAGATTAAAGGAGGAAAAATCAATGTTAGGTCATCGACCGTGATTTGGATTTGAAATTGAAAGGTATCGGAGTGGCACTACTAAATGCACGGTTAAGGCGCTTAATTAAATTATGCATGAATCTGACGAGATAAGTCACTTTGGAATCGTAATGACGAGATCTTCGTCATGGCATTGATGTGGTTGAGAACAAAGCTATTGGAAATTTCGTGATAAAAATCAAACGTCTGTTTTGATTAAAATGAAGTAGAAGCAGAATCGTCAACTTCGAAACAAGGTGAGTAAAATCACTAACTCTGGCTCATTTATATATTTATACGAATGAGTTTTAAATTTAATTATAGTAATTTTATACTGTGTGATGATTTTTTGGTTGAAATGGTTGATAGCTGATCGATTATTAGTTCTGTTTACTAGGATATTTCATATTTATGTGAAATTAATGTTGATTAACATCTGTGGATGCAGGGAAACAGGTTGGAGGGATCCAACTGGATTCCTCAACATTTATATTACTGTTTTACATTATGTGATGTGTTATATAATCCATGATTGGATATGTTATGTTTGATTTACCCTGGCCCAAGAAACTTGGTATTTTAGATACCGTAAAATATTTCCGAATATGGAAAAGGAAATTGGAATTTAAAAATAGAATTTATTTCCAAAATAGAAATAAAATTTTGAATAAACTTAAGATAGAAACTTGTTAAATAAAACAAGAAGTTGTTTATAAAACGATTTTTATAAATTAGTAGAAATATTATCTTGAGATAAAGTAAAATATAAATTCAAGTTTGAATTCATATTGGAAAAGTGGAAATAGGGTTTGAAAATGATATTTGTAATGGAAAATGGATTGTAGCGATTATAAAGGAAATTATAAGCATGATTATAAATGGATTAAATTAAAGTAAATCTTCCTATGAATAAATTCTAAATAGACATTACAAATGGAAATTAGATTTGAAATGTTGTTTACGAGTATAATATTCAAATAGATTTGATTGTATATAAAAGAAACATATTCAATATTTAAGTGAATAATTGTTTGAAGGAATTTGGCAAATGAAATATCCCTAAAGGAAATTCAGATTTGAAATATGAATCTAGATTGGAAATTGAATGAAAAAGGAAATGGATAATCGTTTTAAGAAATGATGAGTTTTATTCCAACATTTGGAATATAGAATAAATTGGGATAATGTTTTGTGGACTGAAACGGGTATAAAGGATTTTGGTAAGAATTTAGAGAGCGTAAATTCAAAAGTGAAATTTGGGATTTTGGATTACCATAAATGGTTGATAAATTCCAAAGTTCGGAATATAATCAAATATAGATTATTGAGAGAAAGTTATTTATTGGAATTCGATTATATCGAATTTAGGGAAGCAGTATTTTTACTTTCTGGTTTGAATCAAATTTAATTATTTATCTATTTACTTATTAATTTATTTATTGAAATGAATAAGTACAAGTTATATCTTAATAAACCAAATATTTGAAAATAGCGATTTTAACGATGCCGTTATAATAAATGTTTTTGTAACTTCTAAACAGCGATTTTAACGCTGCCGTTATAATAAAGGTTTTGTAAATCTAAACAGCGATCTTAACGCCATTGTTATAATAAATGTTTTATAATTCTAGACAGCAATTGTTACTCTATTGTTAAAAATAATGTTTTATAAATAAAATATTTGGAAATAGCGATTATAACGCTACCGTTATAATCAATGTTTTTCTGTAAAAGAACTATGTTCTTAGATTGAATCCGAAAGTCACGTAAGCGATGTTTTCTTTGAATTTGTGGGCTTTGGCTATTTCAAAGTTGAGAAAGTTGTTCAGTTAAGGTCTGAGAGGTAATTATACCCCAACTTGATTGACTTCAGATTGACGGAGAAATGATTATGGTTTGATATTGAAAATTGGTTAGCAATATGTTTAGTTAATAAATGATTTATTGTTTGAGTTATAATAACGATGTTTTATAACATCACGTTAATATTAAAGGATTTTGAAATGTTTTTCCCCAAATAAAATGAGAGATATTTTCTATGCGTAATGGATTGGTCAACGAGGAATTGAGGAATGGAATATGGAAATATTTTCCGATATTAATAAGGTATATTTTCTGAATATAGAAAATAAGGATTTCATCAATATATATAGAAATGTTTTCTTACTGGAATAAGGGATATTTTCTTGAATAGAGAAATTATAATATTGGAAATGTTTTTCAAAGAATCGAGAGGGGAAATCGAGCTTTAGAAGGATACAAAAGATGGGAAATGGGAATTGTAAATTATAATATAATAAAGAATTGATTTAAAGGGGCTCAGTGTTGTTTGATGCTTGATCGGTACGATTTTCAATTGGAAATAGGACCGTTGGTTGTATGGATGTTTCTTTGATAGTTAAATCACCGACTATTAAAGTTTTGATTTATTTTATACCTCCATTGTCAATATGGAGAGACCTGGATCAGATTTAATATCTGAAAACCACTCTATATTGGTATAAACATTATGAATCAACTTATGCTGAAGATAACTGAAGACGGAATAAAATCCAAGGGCTGTTCTGTTAACCCTAGGTATAAATTGCCCAAGATGGATTAATAGAACGGTGGCTTCGGTTTGCCAAACCCAGGACAATTTGTATGGACGAGTGTCTGACAGAGTATTTCCAAAGGGATTACGTACTATGAAGTTGGTGGCAAAGAAGGGAAACTTCTTTAGCCTAACAATCTGAGTATTTTTATGGGAATCAATTAGTGATTTCTGATGGATCTGATGATGTAGCATTCAAAGTGAATGGTGGCCAGATGTTCTGGAAGATAATTCAAACCTCAAGCCTCATGATCGGAAATTGACAAAAATCGGGCAGGCAACATGGCTATGTGGGTCGCTCCTTTTAGGATGTATAATCACCTATCTAGATAAATTCCAATTGCTTCTTTAATCTATCGATGCTGTCCCTTTCGGGAAACGGTTGTTGATCCCAACCGTTGGTGATATACATTCGATACACTCAAGCGAAATGAGTGGTCGGTCATGTGTGGGCCGGGTTGCAAGAGGTTCTTGTTGAACCCAGTATATTCCCCTCTAGAGATACACTACTGGAAGGTGGTTCCATACCTTGTCATGTTGGAAATCCAATCTCCAATAAGCGCCCTACGGTTTTTGATTTTACATTATATATGGAGCGTGAGCTGCAAGCATTCCGCTAGATTCCATTTATTTGATTTAGACACTATTATAACATCACCAGATTTTGATATCAAAATATTTTGGGTTATCTTAAGGTAAAAACCATTTGTGTTTATGTGTGGATCGGTCTTACAATTATCTTTTCTTTCGAAAGGATTTTTAAAAGTTAAACCAATGGTTGGATTTTACTCACACTAGTCCTAGGACTGACTCAGAGTTTATTTTGTTTTATTTTCCCTAAACTCTTTGTTGCCCAAATTTGTATGGGCAGTCAAGTAGTCGGGGTTTTACAGATTCACTTGGAGGAGCTTGAAGCAGAAGGCTTCACCCGTTAGCTATAGACTATCATACTTTCTACTGTGTTCTATGTTGTATGTGGAAACAGGTGTTTATAACTGTTCCAGGAATAACTGTTGTGCTCTGATGATGGTATGTATAAAAAGTTACTGAATTGTGTTTCAAAGTTATGTTATCTAATATATTTTATTCGTTCCGCTGTGAGTTTCTGATCTTCATTTTCTTCTATTCGAATATTTCTTTCTTTCTATTTCTCATCCTTTAACCTTTTTCTACTAATGATTCGTTTTTCTGTACAATTTGGGTTGGACGTGTGGTGTTATTAGTCAACTCAAAGGATATGGAAATTTGGGCCGTTACAGTTGGTATCAGAGCTGAAGGTTGAGTAGTAACCTTGGCTCTATGGCGTAATTCAATAGAGATGGTTAGTAATACCCTAGATTGAATTTGAGTGTATATATTAGAGCGTATTTGTAGATTGGATAAAAAAATTGTTTTTTATTGTGCTGTTTGGTTTGTTGAGTGGTTTATGAATTCTGGTCGATACAGGGTATACAACTTTATCGATAGGTGTTTCTAAACTTTCGAGCAAAACAATTCGATACAGTATTGTTTTAAAATGGGTAAATGCTATATTTTTGCCCAAAATTTTATTTAGATATAAAAGGAATTTTTTTTGAGATATTATAAAATATGGATGTAATGATTGTTATTACAATCAAATGGAATTATGAAATATTGAAATGGTTATATAATTTGTATACGGATAATGTATACAAATGAGATAAACCAAGATTAAGTTCAAACCAAAATTAGAATTTAAATTTTGGGAGTTTAGAAAATATTTTATGAAATATTATAAAGTAATATAAAATTACTTTAAAGCAATTTTGAATAAGAATGGTTTTATTGGATTTTTAAAAACATTAAGCATTGAAATCACTTCAGTGGCGAGAAAATAATTTTATTAATGTATCGCGACATTATCGGTATTCATTTTCGAGTTTCTAAGTGACGGATTGCTACCAAAATAAATTTATTAATAGAAATTGTTTGAGAAAAATAGAGATGTTTAGAAACTCAAATGTTTTGAATTGAGATGATTATATATATGTGTGTGTAAATATATATGATTTCAAACTGAATTGAAATAAAACCCGAAAATTTGAATTCTGAAATTAAAATTTAACTTGTATAAGATGAATAGATTGAAATGGTAAAAATGTATCAAATGAATTGGAATTTAACTTAAGTTAAATTAAACTGGATTGGATTAGAAATAATTCCAAATGAAATTAAATAAAGAGAAATGTTGAGATTTGAATTATGAATATAAATTCGATTTATGAATAAGCAAGTTGAATATATATTGGATATTGTTAATTGAAATTGAAATTGAATTGTGGTAAATTTGGACTCAAGCATAATAGGTGGATTGACCTAATTAGAAATCAAATTTGAATTGATAGAATGGAAGTGAACTAATCAGAAGTTGATTAGAGAGTTAAAACTTGAAGTTGGATTGATTTGAAACCAACTGGAAATGGATATATGTATGCTGAGCAGATAGTGAATGGAAGGAAATGCAAGAGATAGAATTATGCCCGACAAAAAAGTACATGTTTACAATATTACTTGGATTTGATGGTTTTATGAGCCTATGGGGCAAGCCGCGTGGCTTTTTGATTTTCTTTTGGATTGGAGAAGGCCTAGAAAGGCGAGTTATAGTTGTACCGATTGAGCCGTGCAAAGGAGATGCTGGCAAAAACTTTCGAAAATTTAGGGTGTTAGAAAATTTTCAGAATTTTTGGATATTTCCATTTGCAAGAATAAATTAATATTTTAATTGAAATTAATTGTTCAATTAAAATTGAAATTTAGAAGTAGAATAAATAATTATTAGTTTAGTTAATAAGGATTATAGCATTTTTCCTACCTTGGTAATTTCGGGGATGAAATTCTTTTAAGGGAGAGGAATGTAACGACCCAGATCTTTGGACATTAAATTCAGAACATTTAAATTGTATTAAATGTTAAAATAGAACAGTATAATGGATTATAATAATGAATTTAATTATTTAACGAATGATGAATGTATTAAATTTTTATTATTTTAAATGAGCTCGAAATAGTCATGGTAGTTTGTAATTTACGATTTAAACTTCAACTGAATATACAGAATCCAATATAAGTCGGAATTCAATGAAACAAGAAACGTTAAGATCTATTTGATTATATTTTTCTAATGGGGGAGAAAAATTGAGATTTCGCCTTGTAGATCGTAAGTAATGTCCAAATAAAATTTTCAAATAGTCGTTGTGGAATCATTTATAAATTATAATGTTTTATTTAATAAAATAAATAGATTTTTACTAAATTAAAATATAGTTTCAATCTAGAATTGGATCAAATTGGTTTCTAAATAGTTTTATATATTACTGCTTTATGATGGAAGCTAATAGAACTTTTGAAATGTCGGTTTAATTTTAATTTGGCAACAAGGTGAATTTTACATTAATTTAATACAATTAGGAATAGCCAATTTTGAAATAATTACGGATTTCAACGAAATTAGTTTTACCGGATCCGTAGTATTTAATTATTGTAAGATTTCGGACTTCGTTTCGATCGGACATTGTATGTGATCGTAGGAATTAAAAATATTGAATGTTGATCGTGCGTTGAATAAAAAAATTTAGCATTAGCTTTCAAAATCCATAACATTATTTAACAATTCTTATAAAGTAAAATGGGTGTGACAATTCTATTACTATCCAAACTGCTATTTAAATCCATCCTGTAATGTCCCGCATTTTATCGGTTTGTATTTGAATATTTAAATTAGTTTAAATATTGAATTAATAATATAAGTAGATTTATATATTAATTAAAACGAGGTTGTGCTTATAAAAATATATATAATCGAGCTCATAACGACGCTGCAGTTCATAATTTAAAGTCTGAACTTCAAACGACTATACAGGGTTCGTTATAAATCGGATTTACTCGAAACAAGAAACGTTGGAATCCGTTAAACTATATCTTTCTAACAGAAGTGGGAAATCAAGATTTCGTATTACATATTGTAAGTTATGTCCTAATAAAATATACAGAAAGCAGCGCCATATTCGTTTATGGCCGTAACAGTTTATTTGATATATTTAAATATCGGCTTCGAATTTGGACAAGGTTCTTTTGAGACGTAGTGATAATTTAATTTTTAGAATTTTACTGTAATTTTTAATTAACTAAATAAGCTACTGTTTATTTGGAGTATTTTGCACCCTGTATCGATATTTTTGGGGTTTCAAAATATGAGTTAATCTACCGGTGTTATTATATTTTTGGGATCGTGACACCTCGCTGGACCCGACCATAACCTTACTTCTGTCTGTAGTGGCTATGACATGAACGAAATTTTAAGTAACGGAGTACGCATATATTTTATAACATAAACATGAATGTATATATATTCATTTCTTAACCACTAAGAATTTGTACCCCGTCACTTCAGTTCAACTAGCCTAATATTGTGCAGAATATGTCCTATTACTTCGAAATGAAGAAAAATATTTAGTATAACCGTGTAACTTCATGTCCAAGGAATTGGAGGCAGACCTGCCTCCTAAAACTGATAATCACCATGCCATAAACTTCGGTGCCTAATGTAGCAGCTACCCTATTACTTTGCAACCAAGAAAAATATCATGCACGAATTGTCCTACATCAAAACTGAAAACGTATCCTATAGACATGCCTATCCTAGTATATACAACTGAAAGATTTAAGTCTTCTCTCGTCATAAATACCCCCACGTCCTTTCCCTTTTCTTAACAATAAAGTAAAACATGTATCAACTCTATACTGTCACCTTTACAATAGTTAAGCACTAAGTCAACCAAAGAAAACTCACATATCACATAGGCTATCTAGCACCTAGCATGAAGCATTCACATCAAATTTAAAGCACTGCAATCCGGTTTTGGAATGATCGCCATCAACACAGACGGCAACCCATCCCTATCAAATGCCTATGAAGAGAAAGCTCACATTGCCCTACTGTTTACAGCTACTACCCTGTTGCCTAAAGGAAACACCGCAGCTACTTGTTGGAATTATAAACTACCCTATGTACCTATTCCTTCATTGGCAAGGATCAAGTTCTATAAATAGACAACATCACTTTTCATTTGCTTCAGCAAATCCATGGCTGTGAAGAGCCAATGGCCGTGAGTCCTGATGATATACAAAAATCAAACTCTTCGCTAAAACAAAATATAAGGGGGCTCGTGTTCGACATTGAGCTAGGCTTGGTTTGTGGCGAGTGTTGAGTTCGTGTTTCCTGTTCGTATGCTATGTTGACGAATAAATTGGTGATGTGTTGGCTCCGTTGTGATGAGGAGTTGGTTGGTTTGATGGTAGTTGTGGCATTGTTTTGCTGAGTACAAGGATGAGGATTTGATGCTAAGTAGAATAATGATCAGTGTGTGGAAATAATGGAGCAGTTGGTGTAGAAAGAATGGTTTAGGCCATTTTTTTTCTTGTTTGCAGATCATATACTGAAGATGGTTTGGTTAGTTAGGCTTCATTTTTGTGGAAGAAGGGTTTAACATCAAGATGAAGGGACGGAATGATGGAGCAGTTCGTATGGTTATTGTACGAGGATGGTGAGGCAGTTGGCAGTGGAGCCAAGTTGAAGCTACGTATGCGTGAGGGAGGGTTGGAGTTTGTACGTTGGTTTTGAGGTACTGCTGCATGGGGGTGGATGTTTATAATGAAGTGCAAGGAAGGAATACGCCCATGTGGAGGCGGACGCGTGGAAGAACAACACGATGGTGTAGGATGTTATACATGGGGACAAGTGAAATGGAATGCTGAAGTTAACATTGGTTTTCAGGGAAGGAGTTCGAACTTGCGTGTGAATGGAGAGGGTGAGGGAACCGTTGCTGAAGCCTACGCCAACTCTGATGGGAAGAATGTATAGGTTAAGAACAAGGCATTGTTTATAGTGAATTGGGCCTGAGTTGTGTGATTTTGGGCCAAGTTTAAATGTGAAGCCCAGTGGTAAACAAAAATAAATAAAAATAAAGAAAAACAAACGTTGTTGATGGAATAAGGCAGTGTGTTCTCACCGGGGTCTTGGGTTTGGTCCATGAGACATGGGCGTGCACTGTGAAAATGGACGTAACCAGTGTTTACATTGGATATTTGCAGCGATGGAAGTAAGAGACAAGAACGACAGCGTTTCTAAGATAGGGAAGAGCGATTAGCAAATGGATTGCGGTCAGATTCATTTGAAACCGTAACGACCAAATCTACAGTGGGGAGTTATTCGCGTTGAGAAGAAAGCGACTGGAATTTCATGAAAAAAATCAACTGACGCAAATCATTATTTAACGGTTAACACTCCAAGGAGAGTAAATTCACTGACTCTGATCTATTTTAAAATATTATAATATTGGTTGAATGCTGTGTGATGGTCGCTTCGGTGAATTACAATTAAATTGGTTGAAAAATATATATCGTTGTATATGTACACATCATTTAGTTGGATACTGATTCCATCGATTAAAATATTCCATAGTATGGAATCAGTGATAATTGTTTGACTAACATCGGTGGATGCAGGAAACCGGTTGGAGAAATCCAACCAGATTCCTAAATGTTTATATGTACTGTTATTTATATATGCACTGGTTGAGCCCAACTGACATTGAAACCCTGTGTGGATATTGATGTTGAATGGGAATTCGATGTTATTTTGATAAATAATGTCGAATAAGAAAGTGGCAACAACCGACCGTAAATCCATCATTTGTTTAAGAAATCGATTTGCCGATAGGCAAATCAACGAAGTTAATTATAAAAATTATATTTTTATAATTAACACGAAGTTTAAATTATAATAGAAGTTCTATTATAAACTGGTATTTTATAGTTCGTTCTATAAAGTAAATATAAACGATTTTTTTTACATTCAAATGAGTTATTAAGCTATAATTATCATGCGAGTGGATAATTTGAATAATTATTTTAAAGCAACAGTTAAGAAATATTATTAGATTAATTATATTAATCTAATGGTAAGAAGTGAATAAAAACAGTTAACGAATTTACTGATGGAATGAAGTTGATTAAATCAACTGTTTATTTGGGGAATGATTATTAGATTAATTGGTCTTCAATTAATCTAACAAAAGTAGTTCAGAAATAAGTAATCAAAATTAATTTAATTACCTTTTTATTTGATGAAGTTTTAAATAGTTATTGAACTAGTATAATTAGTATTGTTTATTTATAATGAAGTAAACCATTTTACTTCAGCAAATGATCAAGCTAATCACTATTTGATTAAAGTAATTGGTTCTTAAATGGAATCCATTTAAGATGGTGTTGAGTTTGTAATAAGATATTTACTTCAATGGGATATAATATTTCAAATAAAGAGTAAATTGTCAAAAGATGAAGCACGTTATTGATTTTTAATAAGAGAAGTTTCAAATGGAATTGTATAAGGAAGACGAAGCGAGGAGTTAATGTTTAATATTAATAGTGTGAACAACCGAGTTTTCAAAATAAGGATATGGCATCGTAAAACAATATTCAAATTAAGCAAGAAATATGGTTAATGAATATAATAAGTGATAAGGAGTTTAGAGTTACAAACGTATATCTATTCTAAGATAAGAACGATGTCGATTAAGTTCTGAGAGGTAAATAAAATACCCCAACTTGAACGGCTTCACTATTATCGAGGAACGATATTAGTTTGTGATGGAAAAAGATGTCAAGATTAGTATAAAAGGAATATGGCAGCGTATTACAAGTCTTAGAACTATAGCGATAAAATAACGCTGTAAGCGTGATTGTTACGTCGAGATTAATTATAAAGGAGAATATTACAGCGTATGACAAGTTTTTAAACTATAACGATAAATTAGCGTTGTTGACCAAACATAAGCGTGATTTTTATAGCACTACTCCTTAGGGAATGTAAACAGTTTGGTTCGAAATCCACTTATTCGGAAGTAATAAATAACGAATGTTAAATAAAAAGTGCCCGTGCTTGTGTGATACATTTGAATGAATGTTGTTTTTACTTCGATAGTTAAATAACCGACTATCGAAGTTTTTTGACCCTCGTTGTCAATACGGAGAGACCGGTTGGATCTATTATCCGAAAACCACTTTGTATAGGCATAAGCGCTGCGAATTTGACTATGCTAAAGACAATTAAAGATGGAGTGAAATGTAAGGGTCGTTCTGTTCCAGAATGGTGCTTTCTGTTTGTCCAGTCCCAGGACAACTTGTATGGACGAATGTCTGACAAAGTATTCCTAACGGTCACATAAGACGATCTTTTCAAGGTATTACGTCTGGTGGTGGAGAAACTCGTTTCTCTTAGCTTTTATACCCGTAATATTTTTGGGAAGATCAATTAGTGATTTTATGGGTTTGACGATGTGGCATTCAAAGTGTATGGGGGCCAGATGTTCTAAAAGATAGATGTAGCCTCAAGCTTCACAACCGGGAAATGACAAAAATTGGGCAGGCAGCATGGCTATGGGGGTCGCTCCCACTAGGGTGTATAATCACCTATCTAAAGAAATTCCTTTTACTTCTATAATCTATGTCGATGCTGTCCCTTTTCGGGAAATGGTGGTTTGAGCCCAACCGTTGGTGATATGCATTCGATACACTCAAGCGAAATGAGTGGTCGGTCATGTGTGGGCCGGGTTGCAAGACGTTCTTGTTGAACCTAGTGTATTCGCCTCTAGAGATACACTATCAGCAGGTGGTCCCATACCTTGTCATAGATGGAATCCAATCTCCAATAAGCACCCTGCGGTTTTTGATTTTATACTATGTATGTAGAGCGTGAGATGCAAGCGTTCTACTATTTGGTTATTTATTTGATTAGACATTATTATAGTATAACTGGATTTTGATATCAAAATATTTTGGGTCATAGTAAGGTAAAAACCGTCTATGTTTATGTGTGGGTTGGTCTTACTATTATCCTTCTGTTTCAAAAGGATTTTCAAAGTTAAACCGTATGGTTGGAATTTACTCACACCAGTCCCATGACTGACCCAGAGTTTATTTTGTTTGTTTTTCCCTAAACTCTTGGGTGCCCAAATTTGTACGAGCAGTCAAGTGTTTCAGGCTTTACAGATACACTTGGAAAAGCTTGAAGCAGGAGTCTTCACTATTGGTTATTTAGAGTTATTTCCGCTGTATCAAATGTTATGTTGTACACTGATATGGTATGTATATACAAACCAGATTTGTATTTCAAAGTTATGTTATGTAACACATTTTATTCGTTCCGCTGTGCGATTCATGTTTACTCTGGTTCTGCTCAGTTGTGTTCTTCTTCTTCTTTTATTCTATTAGTTCTATCTTATCTTTCTTATCCTCTTGTTTCTTTCTATTAATGATCCGGTATTTTCGATTTCCGAACAGTCGACGCTGGGTTTTGTGTCGATTTTCGGAGTCGAAAATCCCAGGTCGTTACACATTCGAACCCTTTACATGTGGAATGTCCTCGATCTTCTTGAGCATTTGTATGTTAAGGCTATTTGGTCTTAATGCCTTCGTATCATCAGTATGTATTATTGATGCACGTTCTTTTTCTAGTCCAATATTGTGCTTATCAATAGAATGGATTATAAGAAAATATAATACTATCAGATCCAAAAACTAAGGTATAATTGAAGACATACAGTATATATATAATTAAAGCCACATAGTAAATCTAATAATCTATATAAATCTGTTCCATCTCGCACCAACTACTGGTACCTAAGCCTCCAACATGAAGCTACAATTCTTTGATTTGCTCGTGTGCCACACAATCGTTTCCTTTTCATCCACGCTTGCTTGATTTCCACGTATACGTGCTACCCACGCTCCTTCTTATATATATAAAGTAAAACCTGGGTGAAGCTTTACAATGAGTGGTAAACACGTACCCTACCAGCCGCCATCAAACTCCTCAACGGCCCGAATCCCTCCTCCCTTTCCTCGATGAATCTTCCCACCCACTCATTAACTCGGAAACTCTCAAGTACAACTGGTTAGGGCTCGATGAGAGCTTCTGATCTAACGGTCGAGATTGAACCTAATGCTCTGTGCTTATCAGAGACGGAGATGAAAGATGTTGCGGTTTTGGGTCTATCACAGGCGTTAGGCGGAGTAGTCGGGATTTGGGGTCGATCATGGAGAGTAGTGAGGCACGTATTTCCATGGGGTCTGACGGTCATCAAGCGGTTTGATGATGTCACAGAGGATGATGAGTTGGTGCATGAACAGGGCAGCGTGATAGGCTGGTCACGACAGTTTTTCATATGAAGCTACAGGCGCTGGTTTTGGGTTTTGGTATAAAGGAGAGATGTGTTGTTGGATACATGGTGTTAGAAGGAGGATGCGAGGCATAATGGGGGAAGAATACTGTAAAAGGGGATTTTGGGTTCGAAGGAAACACTACAGAAGAAGAGAAATTATCCGTAGCATTGTTGGCCTGGGCGTGAGAAGCTGGAGGTGAATCAAGGGAGGTCGTGACTTTCATAGTATACTGATGGTGATGGTTTATGGGAGCTGTGGGAATGTTGAAGAGAAGAATGAATATGGCATAGGTTCTGTTGATTCAGTGGGGGTAGAAGGAAAACGCCAGCAGTAGTGTAACGTGATTGCGGAAAAACGTGATGGTTACTGGTTAGATATGTTTTACCATGGTGCAAGGAAATAGAACAATAGAAGAACGAATTTGATGCTGGATGAGACCCAGTTAGATTGTGAAGATTTATGGCAGAAGAAGATGTAGTTGAACTACCTTGATTAGGACCCCTTTTGTGGAACAGGAAATGATCAATGAAAAGAACAGGAGACGGGTATACTGTGTGAAGTAAAGATATATCTAAAAATTTAAAGGAAACAGGCAGATAGGACAACTCCAGTGGGATGGACATTGAAGGAGGAACAGTCAATGTTAGGTCATCGACCGTGATTTGGATTTGAAATTGAAAGGTATCGAAGTGGCATCGAAGTGGCACTGCTAAATGCACGGTTAAGGCGCTTAATTAAATTATGCATGAATCTGACGAGATAAGTCACTTTGGAATCGTAACGACGAGATCTTCATCATGGCATTGATGTGGTTGAGAACAAAGCTACTGGAAATTTCGTGATAAAAATCAAACGTCTGTTTTGATTTTAAATGAAATAAAAGCATAATCGTCAACTTCGAAACAAGGTGAGTAAAATCACTAACTCTGGCTCGTTTATATTTTTATACGAACGAGTTTTAAATTTAATTATAGTAATTTTATACTTTGTGATGATTGTTTAGTTGAAATGGTTGATAGTTGATCGATTATTAGTTCTGTTTACCAGGATATTTCATATTTATGTGAAATTAATGTTGATTAACATCTGTGGATGCAGAGAACAAGTTGGAGGGATCCAACTGGATTCCTCAACATTTATATTACTGTTTTATATTATGTGATGTGTTATATATTCCATGATTGGATATGTTGTGTTTGATTTACCCTGGCCCAAGAAACTTGGTATTTTAGACATCGTAAAATATTTCCGAATATGGAAAAGGAAATTGGAATTTAAAAATAGAATTTATTTCCAAAACAGAAATAAAATTTTGAATAAACTTAAGATAGAAACTTGTTAAATAAAACAAGAAGTTGTTTATAAAACGATGTTTGTAAATTAGTAGAAATATTATCTTGAGATAAAGTAAAATATAAATTCAAGTTTGAATTCATATTGGAAACGTGGAAATCGGGTTTGAAAATGATATTTGTAAATGATAACATAATAAAGAATTGATTTAAAGGGGCCCAGTGTTATTTGATGCTTGATCGGTACGATTCTCAATTGGAAATAGGACCGTTGATTGTATGGATGTTTCTTTGATAGTTAAATCACCGACTATCAAAGTTTTGATTTATTTTATACCTCTGTTGTCAATATAGAGAGACCGGGATCAGATTTGATATCTGAAAACCACTCTGTATTGGTATAAGCGTTATGAATCAACTTATGCTAAAGATAATTGAAGACGGATGTTATCTGCTTAAATCGATCAATGGGTTATCAATAAGCTTGTACGGGTCGGTTTGGTGCGTTTGAAGAAAGGGTCGGTCCTGAAGTTATTACATGGGGTCGGTCATCGTCTGGTCGTTCCTTTCTTTAAACTCTACTGGTCGTTCCCTTCCTTAAACACCTGGTCGCTCTGTCTTTGGATAAAAGCTACAGGGTCGGTTATGCAATGCCACAGGACTGGTCGTTTCTTCTCAACTCATGGCTTGAGCCAAAAGGCTTGATAAATCATCTGGTCGCTCCAAATACAGAAGATATTTGGTCGCTCCAGATGAAGAAGATCTCTGATCGCTCCAAATGCAAAGGGCAGCTGGTCGTCCTTCTCTGGAGACCGACCCCATGTTTGAGGGAACCAATTCCGATGTGTTCTCGATCTTGGTCGCACATTTCTGGAAGGTAGCGCCATCTCTGGTCGGGCCTTTTTTTGGGTCGAGCTTCTTGGTCATTCTTTGGTCGGTCCGCTTGATCGACACTGATCTATGAATTAGAAAAGCGCGATATTTAAATTAAATTTCTGCAAGCGTACAGTTCGTGTAGCAAACAGGTCGAACACAGGGAGGAAAGTTAAATTTTATTATTTATATGTTTCGTGGGCGTGTTAGACAGAACTTTGGGGGTTGTTTTCAATGTTGTTGAAATAATGTTATTGAAACTGCTACAAATCTGAATCTAATCAGACGTATATCAAATTCAACAACAGGAAAGAAAATAACAAGTACTAGCAAAAACAACAAAAGTAAATAATAACTGGAACAATAACAGAGAATTAAAAATAGAGTTGCTGTTGAAACTAATCAAACAGTCAACACTAGTATGCAGTAACAAAGACAATAACAATATGTGTTCTACCGAATCTAATCGTGTAGATACACAAATTGTTTTAAAAGAAAAGTAAATAACTAGAACAAGAAAATTTTATTAAACTAATGGCAGTACAGAATTATGAGATGATTTTTACAATGGTTACAATCACATATTTATAGATGAGAAGGGGAAAACCCTAACTAGGTCTATGAATCAATGGCCCTCTTCATTCATGAATATTTCTTGCCTTCCTTGACTACCTGATTGGAGAAAATCTGGGCATATCATGGTAATTATTTTCCATATCTTTCAATTTTCCCATGTGGCTTGATTGATAGAAGATTGCATCTAATTAATTCTTCCAAACAAGGACGCTTATCAGACTTCAAAGGCAATATAAGATAAAATCTTCAAAATTGGTTTTTCTTCTTGGCAACAATTCAATCAGAAATTCTTCTAATTGAAATTGAATGATTTGAATTTACTTCCATGATGAGAATATGGCTATTGCTGAAGTGTTAATTGGTGCACATCATAAATACATACACATGAATATGTGTATGTATATATATATAACATAACACTAAACCAGATATTTCTCAAAGCAAAGGAGCCAGTGTGAACGCGCTCCGTTTCTTTGGCAAAAAGTGAGCTTGACGGGGTTCGAACTCAGGTCTCTCAGCATCAATTCCTATGCCTTTACCAGTGAGCTACTACTTCTTTTGCAATTGAAATGAATTTGATGTGAGGAAGTAGCTCTTTCTTGTAGTTGGCCTTTGATTTGAATTGAAGGAGGCATTTCTTGACATCCTGTAAAAACATGCAAAAGTAACCAAAGTATCATTTATTTATTTACAAAAGATAAAGCATAAGAGTAATAAAATAAACACTTTTCAGTGTCAATCAAATACCCCCACACTTATCTTTTACTCGTCCTCGAGTAAAACAAAAAAAATGAAAAACTAACTAGATAGGTCGCACTTTCGTAGGAAACACGATTGCATTGAGCGTATGCAACAAGCCGTTAAAGCTCTAGGTGTCCCTAGTAGGACGAGTGGTGTCTCGTGAGGGTTTTCAGCGGATACTACCCACAAAATCCAAATGCAGTATGTTATAATTCTAATGAAACTACATGAATGCAATGGACATATGCAACTAAAAACGAAAAATGAAAACACGACTTGTTTCATGAAAGTGGTACAACAAATTAAGTTAATAATTTCTAATCAGTTGATTTTATTTTAGATACCTCGACTTGTCACAAATTTTCAATATAAATCAAGTTTTCAAATGTTAAATTCCAGTTTGGCCAGTTAGTTCGGTCGATAACATAGTGCAGCCATGAAATAAATTCTTAGTTTGTTTGGCACAGTTTGCAAAGTGGTATTCTAATTTTCTCATGTATGGCTAGTCAAATCAATAAGGTCAAGAAGTGTGTCGGTATCATCGCTTATTCTTTATTCTATAAAATTTTAAGATTTATGATTAAGTACATACACCTAAAAAGACCAAGGTTTACCACCCATGCACTGCCTCGCGGACTAACGGAGAGTGGGTAAAGAGCTTGGCGGATTGTGCAGGCCGACTTTGACTTTGTCAACAACGTGTCGGTAATCCTTAGGTGCCCAATCTCATAAAATGAGACCAAGATATTCCAACTTTGACTTTGTGAACAACGTGTCGGATAGAGCTTGGCGGGTTTGCACACCAACGCTCGATATACAAGCAATGTTGGATACCCTTGGAATACTATTATTGTTATTATCGAAAATTTAAGCACAAAAGAGAGTTACGCGAATTCAACTTAACACAACTTAGTTTCAAAGATTTGAAAAGCCAATATAAGTATTTTAAGTCCTCCACTTATTTTAACAAAGTCTACAATATAGAATAGATTTCATGGCCATCACCTAAGAATCTCCCTATGTACCGGTTACACTATTATCCCTCAAAATTAAACTTTTCATTATATTTCTTATTCGATCTAAGTTGAGAGAAAAAAATACTATCAACTGGCTAAAAATTGTAAACTTATTTTGTTATATCAATTGAAAATGAGTCGTATTTCAAAAAAAAAAAATGGCATGTTACTACAGTCTAAAATGCATGATGGTCCTACTTAAATGGCTGAAAATAAAAAGGAATAAAAACAAAGAAAAATGAAAATGGATGAAATGCAGACTCCCCCCCACACTTGAGTCAGACAGTGTCCCAACTGTCTAAGGCAGAAAAACAAAAATAAAAAAATGAAAAATAAAAATAAAAGAAAAAGAACGTGTACCACCTGATTTCATGGTGGATGATCATGCAGATCGATAGAGTCGTCTTCGTCATATTGCTCAAATTCCAAAAATGGTTTCAGTCGTTGACCGTTTACATTGAAGACTTTTCCATCTCTAGGATTTTCAATTTCAACCGCTCCATGAGGGTATACTGTTTTCACGACATAAGGTCCAGTCCATCGAGATCTGAGTTTTCCTGGAAACAAGTGAAGTCTAGAGTCGTATAAAAGAACTTTTTGACCTACGTTGAATTCCTTACGAAGTATGTTTTTGTCGTGTTGGGCTTTGGTTCTTTCTTTGTAGATTTTCGCATTTTCATACGCCTCATTTCTTAATTCCTCCAATTCAGAAATTTGTAACTTTCTATGTGAGCCGGCTTTTTCTAAGTCAAAGTTCAAAAATTTTATGGCCCAAAGAGCACGATGCTCTAATTCAAGAGGTAAGTGACAGGCCTTTCCAAAGACTAATCGATATGGTGACATCCCTAGATTGGTTTTATAAGCAGTGCGAAAAGCCCAAAGTGCATCAATCAGTTTTACGGACCAATCTTTTCTATTGGAACTCACGGTTTTCTCAAGAATTTGTTTGATTTGTCTATTGGAAACTTCTACTTGCCCACTCGTTTGTGGATGGTAGGGGGTCGACAGCTTGTGTGTGATTGAATATTTCTTGAGCAAGGACTCAAAAGCACGATTACAGAAATGAGTACCATTATCGCTAATGATAGCTCGAGGTGTGCCAAAACGTGAAAAGATGTTTTCTTTGAGGAATTTGACAACAACCTTGTTGTCGTTGGTTTTGGTCGGAATGGCTTCAACCCATTTTGAGACATAATCTACCGCAAGTAGGATGTAAAGGTTCCCAAATGAATTTGGGAATGGTCCCATGAAATCGATGCCCCAAACATCGAATAACTCAATCACTAAAATGGGGTTGAGGGGCATCATGTTTCGCTTAGAGATTCGACCCGTTCTTTGACATCGCTCACATTTAGAGCAAAATTCGAAAGCGTCACGGAAGAGTGTGGGCCAATAAAAACCGCTTTGCAAAACTTTTGCAGCAGTTTTTCTTGCTCCAAAATGACCGCCACAAGCATGGTCATGTGAGAAAGAGAGAATACTTTGATGTTCATGATCAGGCACACACCTTCGAATGATTTGGTCGGGACAGTATTTGAAAAGATATGGGTCGTCCCAATAGAAGTTTCGAACTTTCGAGAGAAATTTTTGTTTATCTTGTTTCGACCATTCAGCGGGCATTTGTTGTGTGACAAGATAATTCACAATGTCAGCGTACCAAGGGGTGTTAGAGATCGAAAGGAGTTGTTCGTCAGGAAAATAGTCATCGATTTGGGTGTCGTTATCATTTTCGTGCACAATTCGAGAGAGATGATCAGCTACGACATTTTCAGAACCCTTTTTATCTCGTATTTCTATATCGAATTCTTGAAGAAGAAGGATCCAACGGATCAAGCGGGCCTTGGCATCCTTCTTAGAAAGCAAATATCGTAAGGCAGCATGGTCAGTGTAAACTATGACTTTGGATCCTATGAGATATGGTCTGAATTTCTCAAGAGCGAAGACAATTGCCAAGAATTCCTTTTCAGTAGTTGAGTAATTCAGTTGGGCCTCGTTTAAAGTTTTGCTAGCGTAATAAATGACTCGAGGGAGTTTATCGATACGCTGACCCAAGATGGCTCCAATAGCAAAATCAGAAGCGTCACACATAAGTTCGAAGGGTTGAGTCCAATCAGGAGGTTGAATGATGGGAGTTGTGGTCAAGAGTGATTTGAGAGTTTCAAAAGATGTTTTGCAATCATTGGAAAATTCAAACTTTACATCTTTGGCAAGTAAATTCGAGAGAGGTTTTGAAATTTTTGAGAAATCCTTAATGAATCTTCTATAGAATCCCGCATGGCCAAGAAATGAACGAACATCTTTGACAGACTTAGGAGGAGGTAAATTAGCAATCAAATCGATTTTGGATTTATCGACTTCTAGGCCATCTTTGGAGACGACATGACCTAGAACTATCCCCCTTTTTACCATAAAGTGGCATTTCTCCCAATTAAGCACGAGTGATTTCTCCTTACAACGCTTAAGGACGAGTTCTAGATGAGTGAGACATTGGGAAAAAGATGATCCATATATTGAAAAATCGTCCATGAATATTTCCAAGAATTCTTCCACCATATCAGAGAAAATACTCATCATACACCTTTGGAAAGTCGCGGGGGCATTACAAAGACCAAAAGGCATGCGACGATAAGCAAAGGTTCCAAAGGGACACGTAAAGGTGGTCTTATGTTGATCCTCTAAAGCAACAGGGATTTGGTTATAGCCAGAGTATCCATCGAGAAAACAGTAGTACTCATGTCCCGCTAAGCGTTCGAGCATTTGGTCAATAAAAGGCAAGGGAAAATGGTCTTTTCGTGTGGCTGAGTTAAGCTTTCGATAGTCGATGCACACACGCCATTTGGTTTTGATTTTTGTTGGGACGAGTTCATTACTGTCGTTTTTGATCACTGTGACTCCCGACTTCTTTGGTACAACTTGTACCGGACTCACCCAAGTACTGTCAGAGATGGGATAGATGATGTTATTGTCTAGACATTTGATTATCTCCTCCTTGACCACTTCTCTCATGTTTGGGTTTAATCGCCTTTGAGCCTCACGGGTGGGTTTAGCCTCATCAACTAAATGTATGCGATGTTCCACAATTGATGGGCTAATTCCTTTTATATCGCTCAGTTCCCACCCCAAAGCATCTTTATTTTCCCGCAAAATTTCTAAGAGTTTCTCTTCTTGGTCCTTGGTAAGATCAGAAGCCAAGATTACGGGAAGAGTTTCTGAAGAGTCTAAGTATGCGTACTTAAGGTCTGTTGGCAAGGGTTTGAGGTCTAACTTAGGAAGTTCTTGTGTATCAACATTGGTCAACATTCCTTGGTTAGATTCAGGTGGCGAAGTGTCGGAGTCAAGAATTTTGTTTAGTTCAGAAATGTATTCGAGTTCGTCGAAATCAGGGTTGAAATGGTCAAGACACATTTTCAGGGCTTCAGAAGTGTCACTTGAGGTTTCATCAACTGTGGTTTGAATCATGTCAATTTCATCGATCTCAAAATCCCTAGGTTGTTTGTTGAGATTAAAGATGTTTAGCTCGATGGTTAGGTGCCCGAAGGAGAGTCGAAGCTGACCATTCCTACAATTAATGACAGCATTAGAGGTTGCTAAGAAAGGGCGTCCTAAGATCAATGGTATTTGAACGTTGGGATTTGAGACAGGCTCTGTTTCTAGAACTATAAAATCGACAGGGAAGTAAAACTGTTCGATTTGTATCAAGACGTCTTCGATAATTCCCAATGGCTTTTTGACAGATCGATCGGCTAGTTGAAGTGTGATGTTTGTTGGTTTAATCTCCCCTAGTCCAAGTTGACGATAGACAGTATAAGGGAGAAGGTTGACACTGGCACCAAGGTCGAGTAGGGCACGAGAGATGTGAGTGTTTCCTATTTTACAATCAATCGTAGGGCAGCCAGGGTCTTTATACTTGACTGGGGCAAGATTCGAAAGAACAGAGCTTGTATTCGCAGTTAGAAAGGCGGTTTTTGGGACATTGGTCGCACGTTTTTGTGTGCACAATTCCTTAAGACATTTAGCATATTGAGGAATTTGTTCAATGGTGTCTAAAAGAGGAATGTTCACACGGACTTGTTTGAAAATTTCCAAGATTTTATCGAAATTTGCTGCTTTCTTCTTATTATTGAGTCTATGGGGAAAAGGAGCAACTGGTTTTTCGACTCTACGATCAGTTTCATCATTCGAAGAAGAAGGTGGTAGGGGTGTAGAAGATGAAATGTTGGGATTGCCAACATTGGTTGTCAAAGGTGGGTCGGGTTTGCCGACACAAGGAGAAGAACTGTTGGGATTGCCAACATTTAAGGGAATTTGAGGTTCAGAAGAATTAGCATTCGAAGCCAATGGATGATCATCAAGATTAGGGATTGGGGTCGAGTTAGAAGGTTCGCCAGGGTTGCCCACGTTATTATCAATCCTCTTTCCAGATCGAAGGGTTGTAATAGCGTTGATTGGATTATGGTTTTCGTCCTCACAAGAATTTACAGTACGAGAGTTATATTTTGGATTCACCTCAGGTTGACTAGGCAACTTTCCTTTCTCATTATTTTTCGCCATTTCCTTTATCATATGCATTAGTTGGTCGATTTTAGCGTCTTGATTATTTATTTGTTTTTCTAATCGAACAATATCTTGTGATGGTTGAGAAGATTGAGATGATTGGTTTGATGATTGAAAATTGGGGTGCCTATAAGGTTGTTTGGATTGAGGTGTAGTTTGAGAGGTTTGAGAATTGGGGGGTGGAGCTTGGTAATTCGGATTGGGAATAAAGGGTTGCATGTGAGATGGGTTTGCCGAATTATTGGGGTTTGACCAAGAAAAGTTTGGGTGGTTCCTCCAACCAGGATTGTACGTGGCTGAGTAAGGGTTATTTTGAGCTATCGCATTGGCTTGGTCCTGAGAGTAGTAGTGGGGTAACCCTTCTCCGGCTTGAGGAGTTTGATTTTCTACGGGAATTTGATTTGGGTCCACGACATGCACTCCTCTAGTAGAAGTACGATTGGGAACGCGAATTGATTCCCATTGCATGTCCTTTTCAGAATAATCTTCTAAAAACCGCCAAGCTTCATCGGCTGTTTTAGACATAAAATCTCCTCCACACATTGATTCTAGTTGAGTTTTAGATTGGTAGTTAAGCCCTTCATATACAATTTGACACAAGTTGTCTTTTAGTATTTCATGATGAGGACAACTATACAGTAGTTGGTTGAATCTCTCAAAATATTTTGAAAAAGTTTCCCCCTCATTTTGACAAAATTGATTTATCTCAGTTCGGATTTTGAGAGTTTTATGGAAAGGGAAAAACTTTTTCAAAAATGCAGTGACAAATTCATCCCAACTTCTTATGGAATGTTTTGGAAGAGAATTTAGCCATCTTTTAGCGCTTTCAAGTAGTGCAAATGGGATTAGCCTTAGCTTGATCGATTCGTTAGACAATTGTTGCATTTTTGTTGTGGACGCATACAATTCAAATTCACTCAGAAATTCATAAGCATTTTCAGACCCAGTAAATTTTGGTACCCCTTGAATAAAGGAATGTTTCAACTCAAAATTGTTTCCTTCAGCTGGTGGAAAAACGATGACAGAGGGTTGGACGGTCCTAGTTGGATAACATCGTTCACGAAGAGACAGGGGTCTATCCATTTGGATATTGAGGTTCTGAAAATTTTGATTTATTTGGTTTTGATCCCCAAAGTTTGGAAAGTTTTGATTCACTCGATTTTGATCCAATTCGGTTGGAAAATTTTGGTTGATTCGAGAACCCCTAGGAGAATTTTGTTGGCTAACACTTTTTTCACTCATTGTTGTTGAATGCAAGCACAGAAATTAGCTACAATGAAGTTTTCTGTCCTTATTGGCTCCTAACCCAAAATTATAAAGTGACACGTTTGATTACTTAGATCAAAAGATTTCTCAGCCAGTTAACGGACAGGAGTTATCGGTGCACCAGGAATCACCCTAGCAATGCAGCCGAAGGTTTAAGTACCTTCAGAGTAACAACCGATATAATATTTACGAATCACCATAATATTTATAAACGGTTATTTCTCTGCCGTAGTCTAGACACCGAGAAATAATTTGTTCCAAATGAATCAACTATCACAATATAATTAAGCCCTATATGAGCCCGTGACTCCCTTAAGTCCAACGTCTAACCGTTATTATTAGTCAGATTCTATGATGAAATGCAATTTGTGGGCTAAGGAAAGGGTGATGAAATCCCTCACCTTATGTGAATTGGGGTATTGCCCTTAACAGAATGAATAAAAGATGCAGAAACAACAGCAATCACACAAAATAACTGCAGAAATTAAAAATTGTACATTCAAAGCCGCTGCCCCTGCAGAAAGTTTTTACAACAATTGTCTATATTTTTGCAGCAGAGCACCTGTAGAGTTAAAAGAAATTTACAGTGGGGTATGGCTGTCCATCCAGAAAAATGAGTAGCGTCAATGATTGAAATCTCACTATTTGCAATTTCTTCTGATTTCTGAATTCTTGATTTGTTGCTTGAACTCCAGTCACTTTGTCCTTGGTTTGAAACTCTTTTTTTTTTTTTTTTTGGGTTTTTTTTTAATGAAGTAAATAACAAAAAAAGCACAAGAAAATATGAGGCTGTGGTAGGTTAAAAAAAGTTTGGAATTTTTTTTTTTTGAGAGAATGCTTGTGGATGGGGTTGGTTTGTGCGTTGTGGCAGAAGTGTGGTGGGAAGGAGGGATTGAAGAAGATGGTGCTGAAGTGTAGATTGAAAAAAAAAATGTGGTGAAATGAGATTATGTGAGAGAGAGGGGTATTTGATCAGAGGGGAAAAAATGAAGCAGGGAAGAATAATGGAAAAAAAATTATGTCCTTGCCCTTTTTTTATTAGTGTTGAAAAGCGGACAAATAGGAAAGAAACAAATGACAAAAAAAAAAAAAAATGGGAAGAGAGATTTCAGAAAAGAAAGAGAATTGTAAAGGAAGAAAGGAAAGTAATTGTAAAAGATTTGGAAAAGAAATTGAGAAGGGAAAGCAATAAAAGAGAAGACAAAAACAGAAAGAATTTTTTCTTTTGTTTATTGTTGTAAAATTAGAAGAGAGAGAAAAAAATGAGAAAGGAAAAACTTGAAAAGGGAAAGAATTAAATGGAGAAAGAAAGAAAATTAATTACAAGGCAGAGAATAGAAATTTATAAAAGGATTTTTTCTTCTTCAGCAAATTGTAAAAGAAGAAAGGATGTGAGACATTAGTAAGAGGAGAAACAAACGAAAGGAAGGAGAAAGAAGTTGAAAATAGGGAAGAATTAAAAGAAAAATGGCAAGATTTTTTTTTTTTTTTTGAACTTGTAAAAGAAGAATGAGGAGTAATTATATAGAAAATTGGAAAGGAGGAATAAAGAGGAAAGAAATCAAAAGACGATTTTTTTTTTTTTTGAAAAGAAAGGAAATTTGTAAGAGAAGAAAAGAAATCAATGTATTGAGAACAAGAAAGACAAAAGAAGAAAGGAAAAAAAAAATTGCAAAAGAGGAATCGTTTTTTTTTTTTTTTTTGAAATTTGCAAAAAGAAAAAGAATGTAGACAATTGGAAAGAAAGTGGAAAGATGGAAAGAATAAAGGAAAATTGATAGTTGTTTTTTTTTTTAATGAAGGAGAGAGCAGGAAAGAGATAAATGAAAAAATGGAAAGAGAGATTGTAAAAGGTTAATGAGAAATGCAATTGGAAAGAAATTAGAAAAATTGCAAGTTTTTTTTTTTATGAAAATTTGAACAAGAAGAAAGGGAAAGAAATGAATGGGAAAAAGCAAAACAAAAATGGAAAAAAATAATAAAAGAGGAAGGAAATAAGAGAAAAAAGCAAGGTTTTTTTGAGTAGAGAGGAAGGGTAGAATAAATTGAGGAAGGAAATAAAAGCAGACAAAAACAAGAAAGAAATCAAAGTAGGCAGAGAAGAAATTGCATTTTTTTTTTTAGAAAGTTGTAGACAAAAGATGGAAACAAATAAAAAGAAAAGGAAAGAGAAAAGAAAAATGTGAAAATCAGCAAGGTGGTAGAAAGATGGAAAGAAATTGAAGAAAAATTAGCAACTTTTTTTTTTTTTGTATATATTTTTTTCTTCTTGAAGGAATTAGATTGGAAGAAATGCAAAATAAAAAAAAAAGGAAAGAAATAAATGAAAAAAAGAAGGAAAATTAAAAGAAAAAAGGCAAGATTTTTTTTTTGAAAGATTGTAAAAGAAGAAATGAATATAAAAGTAGGAAGGAGGATTGAAAAATGAAATGAATATAAAAGTAGGAAGGAGGATTGAAAAATGGAAAGGAATAATTGAAAATAGGAAAAGAAATTTAAAGAAAATAAAGGCAAGAAATTATTTTTTTCTCTTGCTTAGTTCATGACAGTATCAAAGTAATTAATACGCCACATCACTAATTGAGATTTTTTTCTATATGTGCAAGAAACAAAAATATATACAAAATAAAATAAAAACTAACACGAATCGGAAATTAAATAAACAATAAAATTCAATCGTTACCTCCCCGGCAACGGCGCCAAAAACTTGATCGACACTGATCTATGAATTAGAAAAGCGCGATATTTAAATTAAATTTCTGCAAGCGTACAGTTCGTGTAGCAAACAGGTCGAACACAGGGAGGAAAGTTAAATTTTATTATTTATATGTTTCGTGGGCGTGTTAGACAGAACTTTGGGGGTTGTTTTCAATGTTGTTGAAATAATGTTATTGAAACTGCTACAAATCTGAATCTAATCAGACGTATATCAAATTCAACAACAGGAAAGAAAATAACAAGTACTAGCAAAAACAACAAAAGTAAATAATAACTGGAACAATAACAGAGAATTAAAAATAGAGTTGCTGTTGAAACTAATCAAACAGTCAACACTAGTATGCAGTAACAAAGACAATAACAATATGTGTTCTACCGAATCTAATCGTGTAGATACACAAATTGTTTTAAAAGAAAAGTAAATAACTAGAACAAGAAAATTTTATTAAACTAATGGCAGTACAGAATTATGAGATGATTTTTACAATGGTTACAATCACATATTTATAGATGAGAAGGGGAAAACCCTAACTAGGTCTATGAATCAATGGCCCTCTTCATTCATGAATATTTCTTGCCTTCCTTGACTACCTGATTGGAGAAAATCTAGGCATATCATGGTAATTATTTTCCATATCTTTCAATTTTCCCATGTGGCTTGATTGATAGAAGATTGCATCTAATTAATTCTTCCAAACAAGGACGCTTATCAGACTTCAAAGGCAATATAAGATAAAATCTTCAAAATTGGTTTTTCTTCTTGGCAACAATTCAATCAGAAATTCTTCTAATTGAAATTGAATGATTTGAATTTACTTCCATGATGAGAATATGGCTATTGCTGAAGTGTTAATTGGTGCACATCATAAATACATACACATGAATATGTGTATGTATATATATAACATAACACTAAACCAGATATTTCTCAAAGCAAAGGAGCCAGTGTGAACGCGCTCCATTTCTTTGGCAAAAAGTGAGCTTGACGGGGTTCGAACTCAGGTCTCTCAGCATCAATTCCTATGCCTTTACCAGTGAGCTACTACTTCTTTTGCAATTGAAATGAATTTGATGTGAGGAAGTAGCTCTTTCTTGTAGTTGGCCTTTGATTTGAATTGAAGGAGGCATTTCTTGACATCCTGTAAAAACATGCAAAAGTAACCAAAGTATCATTTATTTATTTACAAAAGATAAAGCATAAGAGTAATAAAATAAACACTTTTCAGTGTCAATCACCGCTCCGCATTCTAGCCTCCTGGTCGTCCTTTTTTCTGGCGGAAGCTCCTGGTCGGCCAAAGCGCTAGAAACGACCTGTGATGGCGTGACAGCTGGAAACAACTGGTGACAACTGGCAGTGGCATTTCCGTAAATACCGAAAATACCGACCAGACCCCTGAATACAAGATTTCAGCCATTTCTCCGCCTATAAATAGGACCCTACCTCCATTATTTTGGGGGGACTTTTCCTAGAACTACAAGGAGGTGCTGCCTAATTGCTTTTCGGGATTTCTCCAAGCATTCCTACATCTCTTCTCTATCATCAATCATCATAAGTCTATGGAACATTGGAGCATGTGGAGCATAGCTTTCATGAAGGAACAAGCATAAGCATTTCACGCACTTCTTCATTTCTTCTTGATCATTCACCCAAAGATCTAAGGAGCTTTCATCCATTGCTTTCATGGAGGGATTGGCATAAAATACTTCAAGCTTTCATCCATTCTTTCAATCGGTTGTAAGGACAAATGCATGTCAAAGGAGCTTGCATGAATGTATAATGGAGCAAATGTTGTAATCTTTTGGTTATTAATGAAATCCAATCTTCAAAGTGGACGTAGACTTGATTAAGAGTCGAACCACTATAAAATTCTTGACTTCTTTCCTTATTTTTATATTTTGATGCTTTTGAATGTTAGATATGGCCTCACATAACTCTAAAGGTTTTCTAACGCCCCGCCTCTGAAAAGGTGACGTGCTTTCTAAGCATCTCGCCTCTGATTAGGTAACGTGTTCAGAAACACCTCTTTGGTTGTTATACCAATTTTCGGTATCAACAATTAGGCGCCCACCGTGGGGCCAGATCTACTTTTTGGCATCAAATATACTACGATGACCTTGAGATCTTGAAGCTAAGCCTTAAAATAGCTCGCTCCAACTTGCGATTTGGACCTTCCGACGAACTCTCCTCAAAGTTCAAGTTGCTTTCTGAAATAATGCCGCCAAAAGTGAGCAAGGAAGCGAGAACTAGGACATCTAATGAAAGAAATCGGGAGGAAACCCCCATGATCAACCAATTTGGAGTAGGCGAAACATCAAATGGAGGCATGAATGTTACAAGGGGCGAGCTTGATCAAGCTGTCGCTGGATTGACGCAACAGCTAGAAATAGCTAACAAAGCGATGTTGACAAAACTAGATTCGCTCTTTGCTCTTCAGGCCGCTACGGCAAAGGTGGCCTCTAAGCCCATTCGTGCAGAGGATGCTGGTTCTTCTTCTTCAAGTCCAAATCGAGAAAAATCTTTTCAAGAAATCTCTAATCCTGATAAAGGAAAGCCCGATAATCCAAAGCAAGCCGTTTGGAACCATAATGGAGAAGCTACTTCTTGTCGAGTTGCCGATGCTGCCAAAGGGGCACTTTCCAATCGAGAAAGGCCAGGGCCCCTAAGTCGCAACCGTGAAGGTTTGCAAAGGCAAGCCTCCGGCCAAGACATAGGCATCCGCCCCGCAGAAAGCCTCGACGAGAAGGATCGCCTTCTGAAGATGGTCCGATAGATCATGAAGGAGGACAAGCACCGAAACGACAATGAAGCAGAATGGGAATTCGCACCATCTAAAACCCCCTTTACCGAAAGAATCAAGAAAACGACCTTCCCGCGAAAGTTCAAACCGCCCACCATCCAAGCTTATAATGGGACAGGTGACCCTAATGTGTTCTTGTTCCGATACGATCAACACATGGATGGGGCACAAGCAACTGACGAGCTTAAGTGCTTGTACTTCCCGGTGTATTTGGAGGGGGTTGCGTCATTATGGTTCACAAAGTTGCCTCCCAGATCTATTGATAACTTTGCCACATTGGCAAGATGCTTCCGAGACCAGTTCCGCCTCCAAACAACAAAGGTCAGAGATATCATGTCCCTCAATGAACTAGAACAAGCTCCTGGTGAAACGATAAGGTCTTTCTTGAATCGTTTTAATGCTGCTGCTGCAGAAGTAGGGACCCACGAGCCAAGGCTTATTCTAATGGCCTTAAAGGGGGGCATTGATAAGATGTCTGAGTTCGGAAGGTGGCTAAAAAGAAAGAAACCTGAGATGCTAGAGAAATTTTATGACAAAGCCGAGGAATACATGTGTCTTGAAGATGATCCTATCTATTCCGTTGGCAATGTCAAAGCTAAGGTGGTCCCGGAAAGGAAGGAAGTTCCCAAAAGGAATAGTCAAGAAAATTTTGGGGAAGGTTAAAAGAGAGGAAGCAGTAATGATGCTAGAAATGATAAGGATTCCAAGAAACGGCGTTTCTTCAAGCCAACGGATTTTACTCCGTTGAATGATACAATCGAGCACATATATATGGCAACGAAGGATGCAGAGGGCTATCCAAGCCCAAAGCCAGTAAAGGTGTCCGAAGAAGCTGCGAACTCTGGAAGGTTTTCTCGATTCCATAATCGACCAGGCCATGACACGAATGAGTGTCGACACTTGAGGAATCTGGTTGAAGAATTAATAAGGAAGAATCGCCTCCAAGAGTACGTAAAGCGGTCAACAGATGCCGAGCCTACTCAGGGACAACAAACTCGTCCAACTCAAGATGGAAGAACACCTGCAAGTGACTCCCGACCAATAATAAATACGATCAGTGGTGGTCCTCATCCTGCAGGGGATACTTGGGAGGATATGATCAGGTATACTAATGAACCAAGAAGCGTTCTAAAAGGAGACGGTTTTGAGGTTTGCAATAATTCTCTTCGTCGAAAAATGCCTAAAACATCCTGTGAAGATGTTATCTTCCGGGATTGGGATTTCGACGGAATGTTGGTTCCAACTGTTGACCCAATGGTGATCACTATTGGCTTGGGTCCAGCAATAGTAAAGAAGGTGTTGATTGATAACGGAGCATCCGTGAACGTTCTGTTTAACAGTACTTTCTCTAAAATGGGTCTATCCATGGATAATGTGCGAGCTAGCAAAGACAAAATACACGGGTTCACTGGCGTACCAACTCAGCCAATAGGTGTGATTGATCTCCTTGTAGAGCTAGGAGAGGGAGAGAGGCAAGTCTCCATGATACAATATTTCGTTATAATTGACTCACCTTCAGGGCACAATGCATTCTTGGGAAGGCCAGCACTTGCCGACTTCAGGATAGCTCTTGCTCCTTGGTGTTTGATGATGAAGTTCCCGACCGCAAATGGGGTGGGAGTTATCAAAGGGGATCCTCAGGAATCGAGAGAATGCTATATGGAAGAACCGATTGAAGCTCGGAAATACGAAATTCAGAAGGATGCGGAGACTCCTCTCTGCATCCATGAAGCTCCTTTATAGCAATTAATGACCTCCCCCTACGCTGGAGCATATAACGACATACAGGAGTCTTTGGCCCCAATTGGGAAGGGCCGTTTATTGTCAATCAAAAGCTTCTTGACGGTACCTTTAAACTCAAAACTACAGATGGAGTAGAACTCCCAAGGGCCTGGAACAGTGATCACCTTCGTCGCTATTTCAAATGATTTTCTAACTCATATTCTTTTGTATTTTTCTATGAATATAGTAAATACTTTGTATGAAATTACAAGAGTATAAATCCAGCAGCACTTCTGATTCTGTCTAAGTTTTGTATTCACATGTCTTTGATCATATATCCAAAGGATGCACAGCTATGGTTACAAGACACTATACCTCCGTCATCCTGTTTTCCGACATAAAACTCGCCGTAGCTTTACTAAAGAAATATGGTCCAAAAGCAGGCGCAAATTTAACCCAAACCCTCTCCGAGGATTCTCAGTCGAATAATAAACTGAGTCTTCTCCAGGGGTGCTCGGTCAAATAACCCAAAGTCAGACAAAATCTGATTGCGTTATAAACGAGTCTCTTAACCCAAACCCTCTCCGAGGATTCTCAGTCGAATAATAAACTAAGTCTTCTCCAGGGGTGCTCGGTCAAATAACCCAAAGTCAGACAAAATCTGATTGCGTTATAACCGAGTCTCTTAACCCAAACCCTCTCCGAGGATTCTCAGTCGAATAATAAACTGAGTCTTCTCCAGGGGTGCTCGGTCAAATAACCCAAAGTCAAACAAAATCTGATTGCGTTATAACCGAGTCTCTTAACCCAAACCCTCTCCGAGGATTCTCAGTCGAATAATAAACCGAGTCTTCTCCAGGGGTGTCGGTCAAATAACCCAAAGTCAGACGAAATCTGATTGCGTTATAATCGAGTCTCTTAACCCAAACCTTCTCCGAGTATTCTCAGTCGAATAATAAACTGAGTCTTCTCCAGGGGTGCTCGGTCAAATAACCCAAAGTCAGACAAAATCTGATCGCGTTATAACCGAGTTTCTTAACCCAAACCCTCTCCGAGGATTCTCAGTCGAATAATAAACTGAGTCTTCTCCAGGGGTGCTCGGCCAAATAACCCAAAGTCAGACAAAATCTGATTGCGTTATAACCGGGTCTCTTAACCCAAACCCTCTCCGAGGATTCTCAGTCGAATAATAAACTGAGTCTTCTCCAGGGGTGCTCAGTCAATAAATCAAAGTCAGTTAAAACTTGACTACGATATTACTGAGTCTTTGACAAGGAAAACCTTCAAAAGGCATTCAAACATTTCTCGAATATCTAACGCATTAGGACGCAAAGGATGGAGAATTCCAAACAGAGCATGCAAAGTTCGCATAAAGAATTAAAAACATCCAAATATCCACCTTCGATATATAAAGGTTGAAACAATCCATTGGTACGGGGGCATATCACATATCATGACACAAAACAAAAAGCAGCTCCTTGATTTCTCACATACCAAAGGATCATCTCAACCGTTTATAAGTGGGAAATTCATAAATGAGCAAAATGTGCAAAGTGTGGTGTGTGAGCATGATGTATAACCCAGAATATGCAGAAGAAAGTCAGGACAAGGTTTAGAATGCAGAAACACAAAGCATTACCACACCACATTCAAACACAGAATCAAGTCACAACATTATTAAGTGCAAATTATTCAAGTCATAAGCGAGGGCCGGCACCCGCATATACATCCGGTCTGAATGAAAGATTGATAAATGCAAAGCAGGAAGCCAAGCCACTATTTCTTTGGGTCTCCAGATCTTAATGAAGGACCCTTAAGAGTTGGCGAATCAACGGTTTTCTTCTTCTTGACAGCATGCTTATGATGTTTCCGCTTAGAAGGAGAAGCATCCTCTTTATCTGAATCAACAATGATGTTGTCGATAGTTGCCTCAGAATCATGCTCTTCTTCCTCACGGAGCTTACTAATATCTCGGTCAAGGGTTTCGATAGCATCAATTCTCTCCTCCTGCAAACCTGGTTGGGAGAATGTTAGTCCTTTGGAAACACCAGCAAGTAAGCCTGTATTGAATAAAGGCAAGTCAGTTTCAACGGCATCCATCACCATAGCAGTATACCCGCCAACAGGAGGTGATGGTGAAAGTGAATTCGTTGCATAACTATAGCAACTCATGAACTTAGAATACTCCAAAGAAGCAAAAAAGTAATCTAAATATAGTATCACTTCATCCATATCATCTCTACTTGGAGCAGAAGGATGTGTGCTGATTTCATAATCCTCGAGGTTTATTGTTTCCTCCAAATCACTGTTTCCTCCATCTGCAGAGGGAGGAATTGCAACATCTGCATGGAATACAGGGCTTGAGATTATGGCACCATCAGTTAATTTGGCGAAAGTATCCTCAATAAATATACCTGAAGACTTAACCCCGGATGATTCCCCCCGATGGATCCCAAGAGAATTTCTGCCTTCGGCTAAGGCCTCTCCATCATCTTCATCCAGCAACTCAAGTTGGAGCTGGTAGTCATCAGAATCTTTGTAACGCTTCAAAACCTCCTCCCAAACACGAGCAAGCGTATCTCCATAGCCTTCTCCTAGGAAGCGGAGGCTTCCCCCGTACATAACACTGCAGACATAGAATTCTAGGAAGGTTGCTTCGTCTTCTTCCTTAATTCTGCGGGCTTGGTTCAGAGCTTCTTGCTTCTCTTTTTCTAAGGAGGAGGACTTGGCGGTTTCGACTTCAAGCTTATTGCGAAGAGAGGCGATTTCAGATTCACGAACAGACACAGTCCTTCTGCTCAAAGCCAGCTGAGCTTCAGCCTCTTCTTGTGCTTTTACAGCATCGTCAGCCCGCTTATTAAACTCGACCTCTGTATTCTTGGCAGCTTCGAGCTCCTTGCGAAGCTTTTCAATCTCGGATTCTAGCTCGTTAGCCCTGGAGCCCCGTTCTAAAACAGAAATCTTTGTATCCTGAGCTTTCACAACTTGGATAAGTTGAGCCTTTTCGTCCTCCAGGGTTTTAATGCTTTCAATCCGTTTGGTGTTAAGATTCTGAAAATCATAACAAAATTGTTCCCATGCTTTGAGGCGCTGATCAACGGTTTTGCCAATATCATCCAGGATTCCCCGAGCTTTCGCCACCATCTCTGTCATGTCCCGTCTATCCGTGGGATGGACATCCACATCAAAGTTCAAACCCCTCAAATCCCAATCTCCAAATCTATGACTAAGAGGGGGGCTGGGGCATCCAAGTTCCCTTTCCACATCAAGTATTTCACGCGGCCTCGACATGATAGCTTGAAGCTCGGCCTGGGTTGGATAAGGAGGAACGTATCCTGCGGCACGCTTCTGGGGGATCTCCGTAAGAGGGTCATCTCCACTCCTTCGTCTTCTCCTTTGAGGCTCCTCCCTTTTCTGCCTTGCCTCCTCCTCCGCCAATTGTTCATAATCATCAAGCCAGGCTCTTTGCTCTGGAAGCTGTTCATAAGAAGGATGAAAAGAAGTGGGATGTTGGTCGTGTGATTTTTGGGGTTGAGGAGGAGCTTGCTTAATCTTTTTCTTTGGCCGAGCAAGTGTATCAGAACTTTGCCTCCTTTTCCGGAAATCGTCAATGAATGATGACTTCATTCCTAAAAAGAAAAATAATAATGAATTCATTTAGCACTTGAGAACATGGAAGTAAAGCAAGATATAGAGTAAGAAGTTAAAAGTGCAACTCTGAAAGCAAGCTTAGTCCTAAAAGCAAAAACAAAAACATGCCTAATAAGCCTGTGTTAAACTCCGATCCTAAGTTTATTCTCGTATCTGGAACTGGTCCAGGAATCTCCGGAATGTTGGGATCAGATTGAACGTTAGGAACTGTGAAACCTGAAACAGGGGTATCATCTTTGCTAAGGTATCGCACAGACTCTAGATCAGGAAGTTCGCCAAAAGTACCCACGGAGTCTCTATCTTGAGTACTTGCCATAGTCGGATCCTCAAGAACATCTCCAATGTTCTGTTCAACATTTAAGGTAGTTTCTCCTACCGCGAGTTGCTTACCCTCACGTTGAACGAGTTCTTCTTCAGTGTTTGAGGGAGGCTGATCCCCCGTAGTTTTATCTGGGATTTCCGGGATGACAACTGTTTTTCAGAAACGGCCTCTGTGGCTCTCTCCGGAATCGTCAAGGCATCGGTCTGTTTTTTAGAAGAATCTTTATGTTCCTTGAGGGCACTCGAAGGCTTTTTACTACCACTACCACTGCCGGCTTGTGCACATTTTGTCAATTATTTCTTAGCCGTTCTTTTTGCCGTCAGGGTACGGGATGGGGGAAGCAGCTTGTATTGTCGAAGGAACTCTTCGCAAATTAAAAACTGTCTACTTCTTTCAGTTTCACTCACGGATAACAATGATTCCAGCAGAGGTTCATTAATGTCTGTGTCTTGATTAGAAGAAGTCTCTGTGAGAAAAACTAAAATCAATACATGATCATCGAAGGTAAAATAGAATTCCTATGAACATTTACCTCCTTCGGCCCATCGACCGAAAAAGTTGTCGGGACACCGCACATAGAAAAATTGGTCGGGAAATCCTTTGATACTCTCAAATAAGCCGGTTATAACCCTGGATTTCCTGCTTTCCATGAACATAAAGGACGGACGCTCCTTCTTTCGTCTCTTAAAAGAGTATAACGAGCATATATCCTTGAAGGTGGGCTCGCGTTTTAAAACTCTCATAAACAGCACATATAAGCATGTAACAATAAAGTAGCCATTGGGAGCCAGTTGATAAGGAGCGATAGCCAAATTTTTTAGAATCATTTCTAAGTAAGGATTGAAGGGAGGGATCGCTCCACTCTGTAACATCCCCTTACAAACTGTTACATATCCAACGGGGGGGGGGGGGGGGGCGATCAGATAAATCGTCTCTTTCTGGGAATTTGACTTCATCTTCGGAAAGGCTAAATTGTTTGCATGTTCTATGATATACATCAACGTCAAGTTTTGACACACAACTATCAGCAGGTGTGTAAGAAAGACATCGAATGATTGGGGAGTTCTAATCAACATTCATCTCAGTGGTAGCAGCGGAAGAAATTTCAATATTTTGATCAGAGGTCCCAGCTTCTCTAGTTGGAGAGGTTCCCTCAACAAAATGGCGAGATTTTCGTCTGGTCGTCATTTCTACACAAACAAGTATGTTGGAAAAACAAACTACAAGAATATAAATTAAAGCTCAAAACAGGGTCGGCCTTGACTAGCTAAAAACCTGGTCGCCCCAAAAAACCAGCAAAACTCTGGTCACTCAGAAATGGCCAGGGTCGGGTCGCTCTAAATTGGTTAGGCCTTGGTCGCACTAAAAAGGCAAAGAGTCCGATCGTTCTAAACCGATGAGCACCTGGTCGCTCTAAACCAGTCAAGCTCCGGTCGCTCAAAACTGGAAAAAACACCCAGTCGCCCTGGGCCAGTCGAGCCACGATCGCTTGAAACTGGGAAAGGCACCTGGTCGCTCTGAACCAGTCAAGCCCCTGTCGCTCAAAACTGAGAAAAGCACCTGGTCGCTCTGAATCGGTCAAACCTTGGTCGCTTTAAAATGATCGGGACCTGATCGTACCAGAAAAGGTGGAGCTCTGATCGCTCTGAACCAGGAAATCTCGATCACATTGAAATTGGTCAAATCCTGGTCGTTCTCAACACAGAAAATGCTGGTCGCTTGAAAATCAATCAAAATTTAATCAGGCTCTGGTCGCTTAAAACTAGCCTCTATTGGATCGGTAAAAACATCCTAAGGTTGGTCGCTCTACGATTAGTCTGAAAACAATGATACCCTGGTCGGTCAGGATTCAAATCCACCTGGATCGTTCATATCGGGTAAAACTAAAGATAGCCTGTTCTGGTCGGTCGAAAGTGAATCAGCTCATCTAAAAATCGACCATACCACTGTTCTAAAAACGACCAGTCTGGTCGCATAAAAAGAAGGAAACATGAATGTTTGTTGCAAATACACAGAGAAAACGTCCAACAACAATGATTTAAATAAAAAATCAGACACAGTGCGATCATCATTACAACAAAGAAAAACAACAGAGGCTCTTGATTCAAAAGTACTACTCGCCAGTTCAAATTAAATGCTACAGTGTTGATGAACATCTCAATATACAAAAGGATTCGAATTCACAGATTCAATTATGAGTTACAATCATCCAAGACCGGTTCGAATTCTCAGGATCGATTTCATATCACCACATTACATCTAAAACCGATCCAACAACTCACTAACCCCAGATAATCCAATTCAAAAACCCACATTCATCGTTCTCAAGTTAATAACAGAAAAAGAAGTATATACCTGCAATCGGATCAAGTAAACAAAGGAGGTTGACTCAGGATTTCTGGCTTTAAAGGAAGGTTGGATTCAAACACTTGACGAGGAATCGAGATGAGTAATCGAGTTTGAATTGTTTTCCTGGACTGATTCAGCGAAGCAAAGTGAAAGCTAGAGAATTTTCGTCAGATGATAGCCGTCATTAAAATAAAGAATCCCTGGAATTAGAAAAGTGAGGAACACGAAGGGTCTAAAGGAATATATATAGCTGAGACGACCAGCCATTTCACGAAAACCGATCCCTTGTTAAAATTGGGGAAAAACCGACCCCTGCGAACCACGACCAAAACCGGCCCCTGGTCCAACCTGATCGATCCGCTAATACTTCGAAGTCCATAATTTTTCTTGAAAATTATGAAACTCCGAGGGGCAAAATGTTATCTGCTTAAATCGATCAATGGGTTATCAATAAGCTTGTACGGGTCGGTTTGGTGCGTTTGAAGAAAGGGTCGGTCCTGAAGTTATTACATGGGGTCGGTCATCGTCTGGTCGTTCCTTTCTCTAAACTCTACTGGTCGTTCCCTTCCTTAAACACTTGGTCGCTCTGTCTTTGGATAAAAGCTACAGGGTCGGTTCTGCAATGCCACAGGACTGGTCGTTTCTTCTCAACTCAGGGCTTGAGCCAAAAGGCTTGATAAATCATCTGGTCGCTCCAAATAAAGAAGATCTTTGGTCGCTCCAGATGAAGAAGATCTTTGATCGCTCCAAATGCAAAGGGCAGCTGGTCGTCCTTGTCTGGAGACCGACCCCATGTTTGAGGGAACCAATTCCGATGTGTTCTCGATCCTGGTCGCACATTTCTGGAAGGTAGCGCCATCTCTGGTCGGACCGTTTTTTGGGTCGAGCTTCTTGGTCATTCTTTGGTCGGTCCGCTCCGCATTCTAGCCTCCTGGTCGCCCTTTTTTCTGGCGGAAGCTCCTAGTCGGCCAAAGCGCTAGAAAGGACCTGTGATGGCGTGACAGCTGGAAACAACTGGTGACAACTGGCAGTGGCATTTCCGTAAATACCGAAAATACCGACCAGACCCCTGAATACAAGATTTCAGCCATTTCTCCGCCTATAAATAGGACCCTACCTCCATTATTTTGGGGGGACTTTTCCTGGAACTACAAGGAGGTGCTGCCTAATTGCTTTTTGGGATTTCTCCAAGCATTCCTACATCTCTTCTCTATCATCAATCATCATAAGTCTATGGAACATTGGAGCATGTGGAGCATAGCTTTCATGGAGGAACAAGCATAAGCATTTCACGCACTTCTTCATTTCTTCTTGATCATTCACCCAAAGATCTAAGGAGCTTTCATCCATGGCTTTCATGGAGGGATTGGCATAAAATACTTCAAGCTTTCATCCATTCTTTCAATCGGTTGTAAGGACAAATGCATGTCAAAGGAGCTTGCATGAATGTATAATGGAGCAAATGTTGTAATCTTTTGGTTATTAATGAAATCCAATCTTCAAAGTGGACATAGACTTGATTAAGAGCCGAACCACTATAAAATTCTTGTCTTCTTTCCTTATTTTTATATTTTAATGCTTTTGAATGTTAGATATGACCTCACATAACTCTAAAGGTTTTCTAACGCCCCGCCTCTGAAAAGGTGACGTGCTTTCTAAGCATCTCTCCTCTGATTAGGTAACGTGTTCAGAAACACCTCTTTGGTTGTTATACCAATTTTCGGTATCAACAACGGAGTAAAATGCAAGGGCTGTTCTATTAACCCTAGGTAGAAATTGCCCGAGATGGATTCATAAAACGGTGCCTTCGGTTTGGCCAGACCCAGGACAACTTGTATAGACGAGTGTCTAACAGAGTATTTCCAAAGGGATTACGTACGTTGATTCCTTCAAATGTACGAAGTTGGTGGCAAAGAAAGGAAACTTCTTTAGCCTGACAATCTGAGTATTTTTGTGGGAATCAATTAGTGATTTCCGATGGATCTGACGATGTGGCATTCAAAGTGAATGATGGTCGGATGTTCTGGAAGATAATTCAAACCTCAAGCATCACAACTGGAAATTGACAAAAATCGAGTAAGCAACATGGCTATGTGGGTCGCTCTCATTAGGATGTATAATCGCCTATCTAGAGAAATTCCAATTGCTTCTTTAATCTATTAATGTTGTCCCTTTCGGGAAACGGTTGCTGATCCCAACCGTTGGTGATATATATTCGATACACTCAAGAGAAATGAGTGGTCGGTCATGTGTGGGCCGGGTTGCAAGAAGTTCTTGTTGAACCCAGTGTATTCCCCTCTTGAGATACACTATTGGAAGGTGGTTCCATACCTTGTCATGTTGGAAATCCAATCTCCAATAAGCGCCCTGCGTTTTTTGATTTTATATTATATATGGAGCGTGAGATGCAAGCATTCCGCTTGGTTCTATTTATTTGATTTAGACACTACTAGAATATCACCAGATTTTGATATCAAAATATTTTGGGTTATCGTAAGGTAAAAACCATCCGTGTTTATGTGTGGATCAGACTTGCAACTATCTTTTCTTTCGAAAGGATTTTTAAAAGTTAAACCAATGGTTGGAGTTTACTCATACCAGTCCTAGGACTAACCCAGAGATTATTTTGTTTTATTTTCCCTAAACTCTTGGGTGCCCAAATTTGTATGGGCAGTCAAGTAGTCGGGGTTTTACAGATTCACTTGGAGGAGCTTGAAGAAGAAGGCTTCACCAGTTAGCTATAGACTATCATATTTTCCGCCGTGTTCTATTTTGTATCTGGAAACAGGTGTTTATAACTGTTGTGCTCTGATGACGGTATGTATATAAAGTTACCGAGTTGTGTTTCAAAGTTTATGTTATTGAATATATTTTATTCGTTCCACTGTGAGTTTCTGATCTTCGTTTACTTCTATTCTAATATTTCTTTCTTTCTATTTCTCATCCTCTAACTTCTTTCTAATAATGATTCGTTTTTCTGTGCAATTTGGGTTGGGCGTGTTGTGTTATTAGTCGACTCAAAGGGTATGGAAATTCGGGCCGTTACATATACATTAAAAAAATCATTTTTAATGTTTCAACGAATTTTCCTAAACATGATTCTTTTAATAATGAATCTACATATACATTAAAAATATCATTTTTAATATTTCAACGAATTTTCCTAGACATGATTCTTTTAATAATGAATCTACATATACATTAAAAATATCATTTTTATTGTTTCAACGAATTTTCCTAAACGTTATTCTTTTAATAATGAATCTACATATACATTAAAAATATTATTTTCAATGTTTCAACAAATTTTCCTAAACATGATTCTTTTAAGAAAGAATCTACATATACATTAAAAATATCATTTTTAATGTTTCAATTTTTTTTTTCCTAAACATGATTCTTTTAATAATGAATCTACATATACATTAAAAATATCATTTTTAATATTTCAACGAATTTTCGTAAACATGATTCTTTTAATAATGAATCTACATATACATTAAAAATATCATTTTTAATGTTTCAACGAATTTCCCTAAACATGATTTTTTTAATAATGAATCTACATATACATTAAAAATATCATTTTTAATGTTTCAACAAATTTTCCCAAATATGATTCTTTTAATAATGAATCTACATATACATTAAAAATATCATTTTCAATGTTTCAACAAATTTTCCTAAACATGATTCTTTTAATAAGGAATCTACATATACATTAAAAATATCATTTTTAATGTTTCAACGAATTTTCCTATACATGATTCTTTTAATAATGAATCTACATATACATTAAAAATATCATTTTCAACGTTTCAACAAATTTTCCTAAACATGATTCTTTTAATAATGAATCAACATATACATTAAAAATATCATTTTTATTGTTTCAACGAATTTTTCTAGACTTCATTCTTTTAATAATGAATCTACATATATATTAAAAATATCATTTTTAATGTTTTAATGAATTTTCCTAAATATGATTCTTTAATGTACAAATAAGAAGGTAGTTTTATTGTATAACTAATTTTGACAATTTTATTATTCATATGTTATAATAAAAAGATTATTTAAATTGTACAAAACTTTTGACAATTCTCTGATTTACTTGTATATACGATAAAAAGGAGTATTTTTTATTGTATACACAATTTTGTCCAATTCTATGATTTATGTATATACAATGAAAAATAATATTTTTATTGTATTCACAATTTTGTCCAATTCTATGATTCATGTATATACAATAAAAAAAGAGTATTTTTATTTTATTCACAATTTTGTTTAATTCTATGATTCAATTATATAAAATAAAAAGTAGTATTTTTATTGTATAACAATTTAACAAATCCTATGATTAACATGTTACGATAAAAAGAATATTTTTATTGTATAACAAATCCTAAAATTAACATATTATAATAAAAAGAATATTTTTTATTGTATAATAATTTTTAATGATTTACTTATTACAATAAAAAGAATATTTTTATTGTATAATAATTTGTAACAAATTCTATGATTTACATGCTAAAATAAAAAGAATATTTTTATGGTATAACAAATTTAACAAATCCTATGATTAACATGTTACAATAAAAAGAATATTTTTATTGTATAACAAATTTCTAACAATTTCTATGTTTACCTATACAATAAAAAAGATAATTTTATTGTATAAACATTTCTAACAATTTCTATGTTCACATATACAATAAAAAGATAATTTTATTGTATAAACATTTTTATGTTTCACATGTACAAATAAAAAAGATAATTTTATCTATACAACAATTCCTATGTTTCATATGTACAAGTAAAAAAGAGAATTTTAATTATACAACAATTCCTCTGTTTCATATGCAAAAATAAAAAAGAGAATTTTATTTATACAACAATTTCCCTATGTTTCATATGTACACATAAAAAAGAGAATTTTATTTATACAACAATTTTCCTATGTTTCATATGTACACATAAAAAAGAGAATTTTATTTATACAACAATTCCTATGTTTCATATGTACAAATAAAAAAGAGAATTTTATTTATACAACAATTTTCCTTAATTCTAAGATTCACATATTTACAATAAAAGGAATTTTATTGTCTAATAATTTTTCTTAATTATAAGATTCATGTATATAAAATAAAAAGAGTATTTTTATTGTATTAACATTTTTGTCCAATTCTACCCTATCCAATTAGATCCAACAGATCACCACAAACAAAATCAATCAATCCAAATCTCGTACAACACACAACTGAATTTTTATAGCATATACATATATATATATATATATATATAAATTTTCCAACGCAATAACAATTAGTTTTAATTTTTAAATAAGAGATCTCACATATAAGCTAAAAATAATATTTTTAGCGAATAAATATTTGTGATAATTTAATATTGATAAAATCATGGCAGTTTAATACAAAATAAATCACTATACAAGAAAATTTAGTAAGAGAGTTCTCACCTTGATCAACAATCAATTAAAATGATTATTTTAATCAAATTAAAACGTTTAATTTGATCAAAATATCGCTCCAAAATTCTTCTAGTCTATTTCATCGTGTAGATCCGGTCAAGGCGACTCCAATGAACCTGAAATCATTCAGTTTCGTTTCGATTTGAAAAAGTTGAAAAAGTTAATTTATTTGATACTTTAATTAAATAAATAAATAATTAAATAAATTATTAACAAATTTTCACCCCTAATCCTTCTCTCCCAACGTTCTGTAAATCGCTCCAGTTAATTAAGAAAACCAAACCCACTTTCCAATCAAGACCCGTTGTCGCTCCATTTGTGGCCTAATTCCGGTCGATTTGAAGCTCCAATCACCATCATACCATTGAAGAGGAAGAGCTCGAAGAGCTGATCATTATAACTGCTGAAAGTTTATGGAATTGATGCTTGGATTAAGAGAGAAATGAGGGAGAAAAGGAGAGCGTCACATCCATGGAAAGCTTCTGGCGGCGGTTGTTTGTTTTGAGACTTAGGGTTTCTATTTGAGATCAATGCCTATATATAATAATAATATATTAAATAATATTTAATTTAATAATTGTCTATCTTATCTTTCTTTTTTTCCTTGTATTTATAAAAGGAATTGCGTTGTTTTAAAAAGATTTGCTTATTTTATGCACTGGCAATCCAATGGAGTAAACCCGTTCCGCATTAGCGGCGTGGTCTTGTGATTATCCTTATTATTAAATAGATTAGAAAAGATTTCTCATACCAGTCCCATGATCGACTCGTAGTTTGTTTCACTTGCAAACTCGGGTGACCTTATTTTCCACACGGGCAGTCGAGTGGCTTGTTTTGTAGATATTTATTTATTAAGCAGGATTTTGGATCGAAGCTTAAAGCTGTGTCCAGAGCATTGATAGTCTTCCGCTATGTTATTTATTTCCACTGCATTGTAAATTAATCTTCTGCTGTATTATTATTTTTCGACGTACTTTGATATATTCTGTACTCTGATGTAACATTATTATGATGTTTATAAAAGTCTTCTGTTATTTGTTCTGATGTTTTGTATGTCCAAAGTTAGTGAACCGACAATTTTCGAGTTTCGGATTGGGCCTTGCGGTCGATTCGGAAAACGGGGATTTTCGGGTCATTACATGTGGTACCAGAGCTTTTGTTAACATAAATATTTGGGGTACAGCTCGTTAGAACCGAACAAAGACTCATCAGAGGTAGGATTAGAAATATCCTATAAAAGAATACTCATTAGAGATAAGATCAGTAGTATCCTAGAATGAGAAACTCGTTAGAGATGCGGTTAGAAATGCCCTAGAATGAGTTAAGAGCGACAAGTTCATAATTAACGTATTTGTGATTATATACATAATCTGATCTTAGAAAATATGATTTTTGATATATAAAAGTTATATATATTTGAAAAGCTAATCAACTAATTGATTGATGACTGTGCTGTGTGATTATTAGTTCAACTAATAAAATTATTGAAACCAATAAAAGAATGAAAATTGAGTTGGTTAGTTAAACGACTTTTAGCTCTGTTCCTTTTCGAGGATGAAAAGATTTTAAGTGGGGGAGATTGTAACAACCCAGAAAATCAAAAACAATTTAAAATTTTATTTTAAGGAAATTTTGTTAGAAAATGTGTCAGAATTTAAAAATTCCATTATTAGATTGAAAAAAGGGTTTTTAAATAAAATATATGATGTTATTTATGAATGATTTCAAATTTATTTCTAATATACAATTATTTGTAATTAGGTAAATAGTGATTTATAACAATTGAAATTAGTATCAAATTGTATGTATATTTGTAATAATTAACTTCAAAAAATTGATAATAAAGAAAATAGTAGACTTATAAGTGATAGCAATTTTTATTGTAATTAGCAATAATGATTGATTAGATTATTAGTATATTGTATTATGTTTGAGATTTCTATAGTTTAATTCGTGGGAAGAGTATCAATTAGCTTTTGTAAGTTTTTCCCTTCTTAAAAGAATGAAGGAATTTGAATTGAGAAGCAATACATACAAACAAAAAGAAATAAATGTGTAAAAGTACATGTTTTCTTCGTATTTTACACTGTTTATTTCAAATAAAAAAAATCGTACATTCCTTATAATGGAACGAAGTCAACATGCTTTGTTTACATTTAATTTATGAAAATCAGTTAGAAATTCTTCCAAAAAACACATCTTCATCAAATTAGATATGAAATTCTACTATAATAAATTGTGTAATTAAGAATACATAAATGTGGATAGAAATGGAAATAAACGCGTAATAATTGTGAAATTGAAAAGAGAAGAATTTGAATAATTTAGCAATAAAAGAGTTAGCGTATGTGGGATTCGAACGGTCTTGGTCGATTTAGCGATCGATTAGATCCGAGCGAAACTCGTATCGTTACAGTAATAAACTGCAAGCGCACGACGTACACTTGTAGTACGTTAGCGAATACGAGTCAATACATGGAGAAAGAATAATTTTAAATTCAATTCAATCAAATTAAACCAAACTTTAAAATGTGTTAACTAAAATTCAACAAAACTAATGACTAAGTTGAGAATGAAACTATTGGTTAAGAGCAATTTAGAAGTGTTTTCACTCTCTAGATCACACAAATCAACATGATGAAGTTATGATCTCTATTTGTTTGGTCATAAGTGAGATTAGTTATTGTGTTTATCATAAGTATGACATATTTATGTTATTGATTAATAACATAAGTCATCAAACAATAGCACAAATCTAATTCACTATTCAATTCTCATGAAAAAGACAACAAGTTGAAAGCAACATCAATTTTAAGAATACTCTGTTTACTATTAGTTAGTAATATAGAATATCAAATGTTGATTAATACTTCCTCTTTTTGCCAAAATCATATATAGATGATGCAAATTTTGTTGTGCTATTTGATCAAGCATGATCTATCCTCTATTAATTAGAGGCATAGATTATCCAAACCAAGCATGATTAACAAAATACTCTAAATATCCATTCTTTAATAAGCACAAATAGAGAGCATGAAAAATAAACTATGTTGAATCTATGTGATTAGAGAGCTTCATCACCCCTAAATAAAAGGGTTTAGCTCCTCATTTGTGTGATTATTTCAACACCAATAGCTTTCAACATTGAAGAACAACAAAAATAGAGAACTGTATAAAGGAAAATCTATTCTAGTTGCATAAAATAAATCTAAGCTACTTGCATAAAAGAAAAGAACATGTAAATAAAAAACAACTAATTAAAATTGCATTAAAAGGAGAGATTACAATAAAGAAAATGGCTAAGAAGCCACGGAAGAAAAGGAGGTTTTGATTTGAGCTCCATTCTAAACTAAAAAATAAAATTCAATATCCTTTTTACATTAACATATAGGGGTTATTTATACAAGAGTAAAACCCTAGTTCAACAATTAGGGTGCTACCAATAATGCCCTTTAGGAAATGTGGCCACCAAGTAATCATCAAGCTTTAATTAATCCATCGTCAAAATTGCTTGAAGCTTAAACATCCACTTATTTGTCCATTAGCTTTTAAGTGGGAAGGTAAGTGGGGTCATCCATGATCATGTGTGAAATTATTTCCTTTTCATTCCTTTGTATGCATATAAATATCTATGTAGCTCTCTTCCATAGTGCACTAAATTTCTACAAAAACAATGAAAAATGTCCAAGTAAAAATTATCAAAATAACATAGGCACAAAAATAACCATTTTTTCTTTGTATGATGATGAATGTATGATATTTTGAAATCAATTGAATTATGGTTTAAACATGATAAAATACCCACATATGACATTTATTTAAACTAAACAAGGACAAATATATGAATATGAACGTGCATTTTTACGTGCACATCAGGTACCCTCCTACTGCATCCTAGGAATCACCCTGAGAATCAGTAGCGAGAAGTCCTTGGGAATCTGTAGATTTCCAACCACGACAGAATCATGGTTTATCTCTGGTTGCAAGTCAGAGATTATAAGTAGTTCTTCCGCTTTATGAAGATCTATGGTCTTCAATATCTCCATCTCGAATAAGCATGTTTAACATATTCATTTTTGACATAATGGTTTTCGAATATAAATTCGATCTTGGTCTTTCCGTACCAACAATCGTACATGCCAAATTTGATAGTCGACTATTTAACTATCAAATAAAACAACCATTTATCCATAAAAGAAAATGGATTCACTAATTCAATAATTAATATCATTTATGCTCTTCAATGAACCGTCTGTTAATTATATTCTTTAAATTTTTCAATATTTGAAACATCCCTTTTACTTCTTATTATAAAATAAGAATATTCTCCCAATTCATTTTATTCAACTTATAAACTTTTCGAAAACAATTTATAATATCATTTACGGAAGTCATAACTTATGTTTTCCTCAACTACTCTCGTTTACAAACTAATACTATCCTTGGATAATCATGGAGTCCTTCAAGTTGAGGTATCTATTTACCTCTCAGACCTTGATCAACCACATTCATATCTTCGAAATAGATAGAAGTTTATTAACCACACGTTTTGCTTCGAAAACCTTATTTAAATCTCGACCTCGTTTACTTAATTAATTATTAAGTAAATTCTTATTAAACTCTTTCTATTTATGTTAATAATTCTTTACAATATTACATACGAGCTTTGATTATATTATAAATAGAATCCTTATGAAAATTCCTTACTATCTCTTCATTATTATTAAAATATTTTTGAACAACCTAAATTCATTTGTTTAAAACCACATAAACAAAACTTTTATAGATATTATATTAATATCTTATACAGTTATTATTGATATACTTTTCAAATTCTTATATTGATATTTATCAAAACGATTCAACTTATCATCTGTAACAAATGTTACAGATTTCATTTTAAAGCCATTTTACTTTTATTTATCACACTCTCTATAAATCATACTCGACTACTTATTTGTTAGCTAAAAGCAAATAATAATCCTTTAAAAATCTTATATCTAAAAATAGCTCATCTCCTTTGTAACAAATGTTACAAAACTCGTTTACAAACCCTTAACTTCATTCACTAGTTTGATTCCATTTCCAAAACTTTAAATTTTCATTTACAAAATCTTTTGTAAATTAATTATGAAAAATTATCATTCGTTTTCATTTCTACATCTTTAACTTCATTCAAAAATCCCATTTGCAATAACTAAATATTCGTTGTCGCTATCTAAACCTTCAGCTTTATTTATACTCCTGTCTTTAGTTAACATTCCAAATTTCGGAATATCACATTCCGAACCTCCGAATAAAACTCACTTAGCCGTTTCATATCATTTCCCAACTTTTCAATTTATACTTATCTAATTCCCATATCTTACGAATTTATTTTACAACTATTTCATGTATAAATCAGCTCATACTTGTATATCCAATTATATTGTATTTTTGGAAATTTTTGATTTAACAATCTATTTCAACTATCGGATTTAAACCAATTATAAATTCATATTTGTCATTTCAACCAAAACACCATTTATAAAACTCATTCCCAGTTATAAATCTCATTTATAAATCCATATTTATATTTTCTAATCCGATTTCATTTAAAAATATGAAATCCCATTCCCAAATCAATACTCATATCCAAATACATCGATTTGTTAATCTTATTCACGAAATGTTATTTAATCACATTTCGTATATTAAAAAACCACTGTTCAAAATGATCATTTATTTACAAAAATATCACTTTTAATCTCTTTTATAAATTCTCGTTTAACCTACGATTCAGTTATTCCATTTTAATATTTTTGAATCGATTTAAACTTCCTTTATGGCCTTCAAGGACTTTACAAACGCAATTCAACATTTAAATAGTAAACACGATAAATTTATAACGCTTAACCATTTTTTAATAATATATTACATCTCTAACAGTTATATTTTATATATTTATAAAAAAATTAAATTTAACTTTGATATTATCTTTTCAATCGAAATCGTGTTTCAAATCCATATAAAAATATATTTATATCTTTCAAACCACTCGAAATCCGTTTAATATCGATTTCGAAAAATCATTTCTTTTAATCGACAGTATTAGGAGGCAAATGGCTACTATAGTTCCAAATCGTGAAATGTAAACCCATTTCACATTCAATACAAGCAATATGATCATAAAGTTATCAATATTAGTGAGGAATCCTGTTGGATTCCTCCAGCCTGTTTATTCCCTGTAGAACATTGGTTTGCCACAATTCAAATCATTCAGTTCAATACGGCAAATATATATTCGTTTTCCATCTAAATATGAACAATTTAATAACAATAGTAAATAATTACTGTAGCCGTCAATACTGGGCTAATAACAGAAATTCAAGCACTTAATTATTCATTCACAACGTTTATATTATTATAAACGTAACCACTGAGTAAGTTACCTCAATTGGATTTAATCATTAGAAACAACGATTGGTTTTCGATTAAATTAAATGAATGTTTAATTTAACTGTTTCAGTCAATATATGAATATAAAATAATAAAAAAACAAGCAACCATTAAAAACCATAGCTCACAACTACAAAAGGGTCCGTTTGGCAAAGGTCCCTATTAAGTTTCAAAATTAGGCTCACATCTGGTCATAACCTTATTGTAAATTAGGTCCCTATTTTTCGAAAATTCATAAAAAAATATGTAGATTCATATTTAAATAAAACATAAAAATATTAAAAAAAAATTGTTGAAAAAACCACCGAAAAACATGTTTAAAACAAAAAAAATATCATAAAACAATGAAACTATAGTTAAATGCATAATATTATGCACATATTCGAATTTCCTTGCAGATGTCTATGCAAGTATTCCAGTCAAGCGTCTGTGTTTGTTTTCATGTATACATGCATGCAAGTAAATCATTATTCTTACATACAAAGGTGAAAAATTCACATGCATGCAAATCAGTTCACATTTATTAGTATTCATGTGTGCAATAAAAACAGAAAAGTAGCTTGCAAGTGTGCAACAATCTGCAGTCAAAATTCAGTACAGCTTTTCTTCATGCAATACTTACATACATATGTGCAAGTATTTCAAAATAGTTGCACACATGTATACAAGTTTTTGTCCACATTTTCAATGGAAAAAGCTTCTACACTAGTTGCATTCATGTATGCAACTATTGGCAAAAGTTCTATACATGTATGCAAGTTTTTTTCCGTGGAATTCTGGGAATATTTCCAGAATTTTGAATTTTTTTTTACCTGACAGCGCTTTTTTTTGCATAAAAACGTAAAAGGCGGAACTTTTAAAAAGACGGACCGACTTTGCATTGAAAAGTAGGGAGGGATGTGAGCCTAATTAAGTTTGGTTTTAGGGATGTGTGCCTAATTTTCACATTATAAAAACCTGATTTATATAAAATATAAATGGGAAAAACTGAGTGAGTTTAACTTACCTTGGATTTATCCTATAGTAAAAAAGCCTGTTTTTAATTAAATTAAACTAGCGTTTAATTTAATTAAAATTTCTTGTTGCTTCCAATCCTGACTAAACCTGCTCCATCTTGTAGCCTCCATCCCTACGGTTCCAATGTGATTAATCTTTCCAAATTCTTATAAGGTATGTGTGGTATATAATACTAGCAAGGTTATACACAATTTGTTTAATTTAAACTTTAAATTTAATTAAATGGCTTACCAACTATATTGGCCCATGTCACCCCAAACTCACTGCCTATGGTGCAGCTTCTACTTCCCAGCTATAATATAATACATTGCTTAAAAGTTTCCTACCCTTAACCAAAGCTCCACGTGATGCTGCTCCCTCCATTTTTTTAAATATTCTGTAACAACCTGGAAAATCAGAACCAATATATTTATTTTTTGGCAATTTTAATGAATTTTGAATATTTAAAATGATTTATTTTAAATAATAACGACGAGAAATTTATTTTGAATATAATTAGAACGTATATATTTATTTGAATCGAAGTTAGAATATAAATATTTATTTTAATTATAAAAGGAATTGGAAATGGTGCGGTAGTTTGAAAATTTGATTTCAAATTTCAAAAGAATGTACAGGATTCAAAATAAACCGGATTTTAGTGAAACCAGAAATATTAGAATCTATATGAAAATATCTTTTCAACGAATCCGAAAAATTGAATTTTCATAGCTGGAATAAAAAGTTATGTCCAGTTGAAAATTCAGAATAGTAGCTATGGAAATATAGCCCTTAAAAATAGCCATTTTGCAAATGACCTCCGTTTTCGACGAGACCACTTTTGTTGGATCCGGAATGTCAAATTATTGCTTGATTCCAATTTTCATAATTTTTGGAATCAATATTGAGCATGGCAAAAGAAAACGTGTTTTGTCAGTTTCAATCAATTCGGATTGAACAGAAAATGGCCATTTTCAAATGGTCTCCAAGTTTGACGAAATTAGTTTTGTTAGGACCGTATCGTCAACATGAGACTAAAAATAATTTTTTGGGAATTTTAAGAGTTAGTATGTGTCCTCGGTAAATTGAATGTGCGTTCAACTTCAATATGCATTGATTTATATTTTGATTTGAACGGAAACTGATCGTAACAAGCGAATTGGGTTATGAAACATGTCCCATTATGTTCAGAATGGGGTGATTAGCTAGGAGCGGCCGTCGGTGGGTTCGGTTTGGAGTTCGTGTGAGAAAGTTGCTACTTTTTGGAAAGGTTATAAATATAAATTATAAACCCTGGATTTTCATTTAGAAAAAAAAGACCCAACACCCGTCGTTCTCCCTGAACCCCCTTTTCCCGTCGCTCTTCCCATCCGACGCAGTAGGAGGCGGCACCCTACCCCAGACACCGTCGATCGGTGGTGCCCCCCTCTGACCCCACCTCCCTCCTCCTCCGCTTTCCTCCTTTTCTTCGTGCCTCTAATTCGAACTCCACAGCCTCAAATCGCCACCATCGGCCATCCCAGCGCCACCACCGGTCGCATGTGCCTCCCCCCACCACCAGCAGGTCCTGGCGCCCCCTCTGGACCCCCACCTCCGCAGTGAAACCCCCTTCCTCCATAAAAATGAGATTTTTACCCATTTTCAGTATATTCATTTAGTCCTTGAGCTTCCCGAGCCTCCTCCGCCAACCGACAACGATTGTGAGTGTTTATTTTTTATTTTATTCGTTCATGTAGATAAAAATGCGATTTTTATAGTTAATAAAAAAATGAGATTTTGTAGGTAAAAGATTTGATTTTAAGCGAAGAAAGGTTTGATTTGATTTTAAGCGAAGAAAGGTTTGATTTTTAAAAATATAAAGGTTTATTTTTAAAAAAAATATAAAGATGTGATTTTTAAAAATATAAAGACAAGATTTTTAGAAATATAAAATGAGATTTTTATTACTAGAATAGCGATTAAAATTATGATATTTATTTATTTAGAGTAATAAAAATATAATTTCTATTATGAAGTTAGCGAAAGAAAAATTAGATGTTTATATATGAAGTAGCGGGTTAAAAATATGATTTTAGCTTATGAAGTTATTAATAAAAATCAATCATGTAGGATATCGTGTTCGCTTAAGGTTGTAGTCGACGAGGTGTTCATCTTCTTTGCTTTGAAAGAATGACGTAGTGGATCCCAAAGGTGAGAACTTCTCACTTTAATTTAATTTTCTAGTTAAATTATATACTAGGATGCAGACGGTGCTTAGCAGCACCCGTTGTCCACAGGCCATGGACGACTTGTTTGTTTGATTGTGCTATGAAAATTGTTTGTGGTGTGAAATGGACTGTATAAGAGATTCATGTTTAAATAAAATATTTTATAGTTAAAAGTATAATTTTTAATGTGTATATGAATAAAATAAACATTCATTTACAAATCGTATGATTTGTTTTTGTACACCCAGTTGACTGATATGGATTGGGACGATAAATTTTACTCTTTGCCCAACTGCATAAATAAATTCTGTGTTTGTGGATTGAAACACCACACGGGTGATGGGATGATATTTGATGTACACTAATCCCAACTGTTTAGTTGTATGTCAATCGATTGGTTGACAAGCTGTGTAAGCATTAAATATCTATATTTAATTCTTATACAGTGTAGAATGCACTTTGGATGACGGTTGATTGTTTATCATAGCTGTTGTATACATGTATTGTATGAAATCCACATAAATTTCATTATATGGTAATTGACTGTGTCTGATTCCAGTTCAGAAAGAATGAATATTTTAAAATAACGAATATTTTAAAATAATGAATATTTTAAAATAATATTTAGAAAAGAATCAAAATATGATTTTTATGTCCGATTTGGGATGGACACGAATATATTTAAATATATAAAGCCATGCTGATTAGATTAATGCCATTTTGACATGAACGATATTTATATCGATTTTACTCATTTTTATAATGAATATCGAAAAGGAAATGATTTCAAAATATAATATTTTGAAAATATTATCATCTATATATTAATGATATGGAATATTCAATTTTGATTTAAAATTGAATATGAAGTTGAAATTGTTTTGAAAACGAATTTAAAACGATTTATAAAATACGTTTTAAATGGAAACCGATGAAATATATAATACATATATTAATGGCCTCAATAGAACGCGTTGCGCCATGGCAGTTCGAAAATTTCAACCATTGACTTCGAATTGACGTTACAGGAGATCTGACCGTCGGATCCTCCTAAAACCAGAACCATTAGGTTTGTATCGAAAAGAGCTTTTCAACGAATATAAGAGATTTGAAATCTGACTGTTGGATTTGGAATTATGTCCAAATCAAATTTGGAAAAGGTCGTTGTAAGTGCAGTTCGGTGGTCGTTATTCAAAACCGACTGTACGGGCCTTGATAAAATTATTAAAAATATCAATAATTTGTGTAAAATCATAATAAATAATTTGGAAAGAATTAGGATGAAAATTTCCATATTTGAAAAGATAAAAAAAAAATTATCGAAATGAACTAGTTATGAACTAGAATTATAATCCAACAATTTTAAATAAATAAATTGGATTTGAAATGTTTTTAAAATAACCAGAATTTCCAATATATGAATTGGAATGGATTTGAATCGAAATTATCTTTTTGGATTCCGTGATTATCGGATATTGTGGAGGAATTTGGAAGATATATATATATCGTTATTCCAATACGATATGTAACACCCCGGATTTTTGAATAATCGAATTAACTAAATTAAAGAATAATTAATCTCAGACGTGAGAATTAAGGGAATGGGGTTGAGCCATTGTGTTCGTCTTGGAATTGTGGTGGAGGTAGAGTCCGAGTTTGCGGGAAACGGATACCGGATGAAGGAGATATGGACGAACGAAGTTTGGTGGCAAAAAAAATTGCACTGGCGCACTTGGGAAGTGCGCCAGTACAAATTTGCACTAGCGCACCTGCCAAGTGTGCCCAGGCCGAGGCAGCAGGCCTGCACAGCATTCTGGTTCAGTCTGGTCCGTGTTGCTGAGTCCTTTCTGACTCCATGCTGAGTCAATAGGGCTGTGGTGTCACCCTATTCCGACTGAATGGTTTTGATTAACCCTAAGATCATCCGATGACTTTAATTAAATTAAAATTCTATATAAACATGGGTAGACTCAAACCCTATATCAGAATTAAAACTGAAACTATGGTCGTCATGCTTTCATCTTATAACCTAGAGTAGCCGCCACCAATTAAAGAGGAAGAACAACAAATCAAATCAGTCCTATTCAACTCTAACAACGAATCTTCTCCAAAGGAAAGCTAATACAACTTCAGAATTCAGAACTCAAGACCTTCTTTGAGTTGTGAATTCAATTTCCTTAACAAGATAATTAGTAATTTAATTGGATTAAGTTATGACGCGGATTGTATGGACGTGATGTGAATTATTGACCGCATGTTATAGTTATGTTGTAAAATTTTGGTGTTATCATATATGTTATAAATTCTATGATGCTATGTTGTGATGTTATCATCCATGTTGTAAAGTTATGCTGCTATCATCTATGTTGTAATTTTATACAATCAACTCATCATGTTTCATATGCTAGTTTGGTTATGTTGATTCACATGATGAATCATATGTATGTATGCAAGTTTAGGCGTTGATTGAGATGTGGATCATATGCAAGTTAGTAAATTTTATGCATAACCTTACATGTTTCATGACACCTATTTTATGTGAATTGGATCTAAAAATTAGGCTATGACATGTGTGAGTTATAGGCTAAATCCTACATGCTAGTTTACATGTTCAGATGTAAATTTACACCATTGTCATGTTGCATAAATCACATATGCAAGTCTAATGAATACACGTGTTTGGATATGAATCATGTTATGCAAGTTTTTGGTTACTGCCTATGCAAATTTACACCTTTATATGTAGATCTATGACATACATGATTCATGCAAGTTTGTGATCATTATCTCACCAAGTTCACACCTTTAGATTTGGGTCGATGACATATGTAGTTTTATGCAAGTTGTAACTTTGGCCTATGCAAGTTTTAGATGTAGAACATCATTCACACATGCAAGTTCACCCCTTATGTTTAGATCTATTTTTATTATATGTATGTTGTGATGTTTTCTCTTTATTCCATGAGTTAGACTATTCGAGTCTAACGTATATTTTGCGTTAAACGAACGAACGTACAACGTGAGGTAAATGAGATAATATTTAAAGATTTAATTGGCATAAATGCCTTGAAAGGCATAAAATAAATTTGTGATGATAAATGAGTATGATTTTACATACCATAAATAGATGGACATAATTGAGTCAATTATGGCCATAGTTAAATTTGGAATTAATTGATAATATGAATAGGGAAAGTAATTCAAATTGGGGGATGATTAATTAGGTGTAATTAATCGTCTAAGACACGAGGTTAGGCTCTTTTGTGGTGTAAGTCTACCTGAACCCGCCCGGCAAATCCATCTGCCACAAATGCCAGTCTAATGTGAGAGGTCTTAGGCACAAATTAAACACGTAACAGTTGTAAAGACAAGAGGTTAGGCTCTTTTGTGGTGTAAGACTACCCGGACCCGCCCGATAAATCCAGCTGCCACAAATGACAGTCTAATGTGAGAGGTCTTTATGAGGTTACGGTCTTAATGAATTAAGAAACACTTAACCAGATAAACATGTAGTGGGGCATGAGGGGGTAAGTGGGTGCCTTGGGTGGCATGTGGAATCTAGTGGGTGCCTTGGGTGGCATTGGAAATACGATTAGAAACACTTAACCAAAATTTAAACATGTAAGTGAACATGGATAAGAAGTGGGTTAAGTGGGATGTACTAGAGGGGACCAAGCTTAGGTGGATAGCTTGTGTCAAGTAATGGGGGCCCGTTTCAACCAGTAACCCATACATATCTTTGTGGGCTCGATCCAAGTCGAGGATGGGATACGGATACTAGGCTTGACTGTAAGAGGCCATACCGGGTTAGCAGTGGCAACGCAAGTCCAACGGGTTCATATGCATGTGTGGACCCGGGCTGGTAGGTAAGACGTTGTTGCATCGTGTAGGTATAAGCCGTGCATTGTTTGTTGTATCAGGTTGCCACTTTAGGGAGTGATACACCCCACTATGGGGCCAGAACGGGTATCTACGAGTTAGGGAGCCAATCGCTTGGGGGTAGTGGGTACACCTAGTGGAGATAGGGGAAGGCGATACCTATGAAGGCAGCTAGGGGTGCACGAAACTACCAATATCATTATTAAGTTCTGTAGGTAGGATCAACCTTAGGGTGACTAGTAGTGGTGCAGTATAGCAAATATCTTATAGTGGGTTAGGTGCGCTTTAACGTTATCTTTGTTCAACCTTTTCCTTGTTTACTCTGTCATACTCAATAGTTCATAGTCATTTCCCTATTTTCCAACTTATGCCTTAGCCTAGTTATTTTGGTAATTATATTGTTAAAGTTATCGCACTTGCCAGACTTTATGTCTGACCCCCTTTGTTTCCTCCTCTTTTCTTCCTCCCCCCCCCCCCCCCAAGGTGCTCAAGTTGGAACTAGCACCAGTGGAGCTTGATTTTGGACAGCTGTATTTCTTGCTTTTAGAAGATTGCTTGGATCGCTGAAGTAAAGTTCAGCCTCTCTTATTTATGGCTATTTTGTATTGGGAATTATGTCTTTCAATTTATGTACTTTGGTTTAGTCAAGATGGATATTATGTACTTTGACTCTGGTTTTTGATGATGTAATCAAACATATGTGTTTTCCGCTACAATGAAATAAAGTTTTAAAGTTTTAGTACTGTTTATATCTGTCTTGTTGTTAAGTTTCTGTTCTATACACACTTAAAATGCTCCATGGAAGTTAATGCATTCCCTTTGTGAGTGACATTAATGGACGTGGGGTGTTACACGTGGTATCAGAGCTGAAGGTTACCAGAACAGATATGAATTTTGAAAAGTGTTTTTGAAAAACAACTTTTATAAAGAAGTACTTTCTAAAGTATGTTTTAAGGAAAGTATTTTCAAGAGAAAAGTATATTTTAGAAAGCATAACCCCAAGAGTCATATATCTTTCCTTATGTTCTTTTGTATTGAATCTTTCCTTTTTCGTTTCAGTATGTCTAGAGCATATGAGATACCAGAGGGTGTTCATGTACCCGGTGGGTTTCGTCATTATCTCGAGGAAAGGGGCACCACTGTAGGTCCAGCTAATGCTCCTCCTCCTCCTCCTCCTCCTCCTCGTGTCGATACTTTCGCGAAGATATGTAAGGAATTTCGAGCAATGGGTGGAAAACCTTTTCACGGGACGAAGACATTTGTTGAAGCACGAAATTGGCTAAAGGAGGTGGAAGAATTGTTTGGGATCTTTTAAGTGGACGATGGAAGAAAGGTCCAGTTAGCTGCCTGGCTAATGAAGGATGAGGCCTCATTTTGGTGGGAGATCACTAATGGGGAACGCCCAGTTGATACTTGGCCAGATTTTAGGCGAAGTTTCTCTCACGGGCTTAAGAGAATCTATACATGGAAAGATTTTTGGCGTTGAAACAAGGGAATCTATCGGTGAAAGAATACGTCAACAAGTCCAATCGATTGGCGAGATTTGGCTTGGACTTGGTGAATACACCAAAAAAGAAGGCCCTGAGGTTTGTTAAGGGTTTGAACGAGCCGCTTCATGGATTAGCTATGACCCACATCCCCATGGGAGCTACCTTTGAGAGACTAGTTGACATGGCGCTTATGCATGAAGAGGAGAAGGGCGCCAATGCTAATAAGGCACCCGAGAAGAAAGGGGATCAAAAGAAGCCGCAACAGCAACAACAGAACAAGAAAGGTGGCAAAGGCAACAATGCTGAGGGAAAGAAAAGATGCTTTAATTGTTGGACACCAGGCCATCTAAGCAAGGATTGTAGGAAGAAGAAGACGACTGGTTGTTTCCACTGTGGCGAAGCGGGACATCTGATCAAGGACTGCCCAAAGAAAGGGCAGAGGGCAGTCTACCTCGGGAGGACAGGTGCAGGCTCTTATGGCACCAGGGCAGGCAAGGGGACAAGTTCAGGCTCTCGTAGTCCCACCGCTGCAAGAACGAGGTAGAGCAATTTCCGTTGAAAGTTTAGTTTTTCTGTTTGATCATCTTGTCCGTACTTTATTCGATTCTGGCGCATCATATTCGTTTATCTCTACATCATTAGTTGAAACACTGCACCTAGATACTACTCTTGTTACTGATCCCTTAGTAGTCTCAAATCCTATTGGTGGTTCGGCTCATCTTTCTATGATCTGTCGGGATTTGAAAGTGTTTATCTTGGGCGTTGAGTTTGAATGCAATGCCTTTGTTCTTGGTTTCATGGACTACGGCTTGATTCTAGGTATGGATTGGCTCACTGGATATGGGGCCATCCTAGATTGTGAAAGAAGGGTAGTTAGATTGTCTACTCGTGGGAAGACCCTTGATATTTCTTGTGACCCTAGAGGCCCGGTAATGCTTAGCTATCGAGAATCCCTTAATGCATCCGATGATGACTTACATTTTGTTCCCATAGTTCGTGAACATGTTGATGTCTTCGATGAGGTGAGGGGTTTACCCCCAAAATGTGAGATAGACTTTCGAATATATCTAGTAGACAATGCAAAGCCAGTTGCATTGCCAGTGCGCCGCATGGCTCCAAGGGAGAGAAGAGAACTCAGTAAGCAAGTGAAAGAATTGCTTGAGAAGGGGTTCATCTGACGTAGTATGTCGGAGTGGGGTGCTCCAGTAGTATTTTCCACGATGGCAGATGGGTGCCTTAGACTTTGTGTGGACTATAGGGAGCTTAATAAACTTACTAAGAAGAATAGACACCCACTGCCAAGAATTGACGATCTCTTCGATTAGTTAGTTAGCTCCTCAGTGTTTTCGCAATTGGACTTAGAAACGGGTTTCCATCAGTTGAGAGTGGCTGAGGATAGCATAGACAAGACTGCCTTTAGGACTCCAGACGGTTTCTTCGAGTGGCTTGTGATACCCTTTGGTTTGACAAATGCCCCCGCATACTTTGTTGATTTGATGAGTAGGGTGTTTAGGGAGTACCTTAATAAATTTGTGGTAGTCTTTGTGGACGACATCTTGGTCTTTTCTAAGAGCGAGGAAGAGCATGCCCTACATCTTAGGGAAGTGTTGGAGACTCTTCGAGTGCATAGCCTTAAAGCTAAATTTTCTAAATGTCACTTTTGCAGGAAGGAAGTGCGATTCTTAGGGCACGTGGTTTCCAAAGAAGGGATAGCTGTGGATCCCGCGAAGGTAGTGGCCATCCAAGATTGGAAGGTTCCTAAAAATGCTACCGAGGTGAGAAGTTTCTTAGGGTTGGCTGGCTACTATAGGAAGTTTATCAAAGACTTCGCGAAAATATCATCCCCGTTAACACGCTTGACGAAGAAGAACCTAGTTTTTACGTGGGACGTAGATTGTGATGATGCGTTCCAACGTTTAAAGAGAGCTTTGACCACAGCCCCAGTCTTAGTTTTTCCAAATGGGAGTAAGCCATTTACGGTTTATACCGATGCTTGTAGGACAGGACTAGGCGCAGTTTTAATGCAAGAGAGAAGGGTAATAGCCTATGGTGGAAGGCAGTTGAGAGTGCATGAAAGAAATTACCCTACACATGACCTATAGTTGGCCGCTATTGTCTTCGCGCTTAAGTCTTGGCGTCATTATCTTCTTGCCGAGAAATTCGAATTGTACGCTGACCACAAGTCGCTAAAATACTTATTCTCTCAGTAGGACTTGAACCTAAGGCAGCAAAGGTGGATGGAATTATTAGCGTCCTACGATTTCGAGATAGCATATACCCCTGGCAAGGGTAACGTGGTGGCAGATGCCTTAAGTAGAAAAAGGTTGTCCTTGAGTCCGTTGTTTGTTGAGCGGCAAAGTTTAGAGTTCATCTCTATGTTTGACTTTAGACCATCCGTTGACTTCATACCCGGTTTGCTAGCATCCTTAGAGGTCAGACCTACGCTTTTGGGATGGATTGGTGAGGCACAACAAGATGACCCACAGTTGGTTGAGTTAGTAGAAAATCTCAAAGGAGGGAAGTCATTGAGCCATCTCAGTAGGTATACCCTAGATGATAAGGGCTGGTTACGTAGGGACGGTAGACTTTGTGTACCGAAAGACGAAGACCTAAGGAAGACCATTCTTGATGATGCACATCGTTCGAAGATGACCATTCATCCCGGCAGGGACAAGATGTACATGGACATGAGATGAGTTTACTTTTGGGCCGGCATGAAGAAGGATGTGGCCGAGTATGTCGCTAGATGCTTGATGCGCCAACAAGTAAAAGCAGAGCAAAAGAAGCCCGGTGGATTACTACACCCATTAGAGGTCCCACAATGGAAGTGGGAAAGCGTCTCGTTGGATTTTGTTAACAGATTACCGAGATCGAGGAAGGGTAATACGGGGATTTGGGTCGTGGTAGATAGACTTACTAAGAGCGCCCATTTCATTCCCGTGAAGAGTAAGAGGACTGCTCCATGGTTAGCCTCCGTATACATTCGAGAGATAGTTCGTTTGCACGGTGTTCCTTCTAGCATAGTGAGCGACCGCGATCCTATTTTAACTAGCGAATTTTGGAAAAGCTTACAAGAGGCTGTAGGGACTCAGTTATGTTTGAGCACCGTATATCATCCTCAGACGGACGGCCAGACCGAGAGGGTGAATCGTATTCTAGAGGACCTATTGAGGTTGTGTATCTTAGATTTCGGAGGTACGTGGGAGGAACATCTTCCGTTGGTGGAGTTCGCATATAATAACAGTTTTCAGTCTAGCATTGGCATGGCACTGTTCGAGGCTCTTTATGGACGGCCGTGTCGTTCGCCTACATGTTGGTGGGAGTCTACAGATAAGATCTTGCTTGGGCCCGATATGATTAGAGAGACTTTGGAAAAGATCGATTTGATTTGAAGGAGGATGAAGACGACGCAAGATAGGCAGAAATCTTATGCGGACAAGAGGAGGACGGATCTTGAGTTTGATATTGGGGACATGGTCTTTGTCAAGGTGTCTCCATTATGGAACGTCGTTCGCTTTGGGTCCGTTGGGAAGTTAGCACCAAGGTTCGTAGGGTCGTTTCCTATTAAGGAGAGGATTGGGCAGATGGCGTATAGAGTGGAGTTTCCCGAGAGACTTAGTGGTGTGCATGACGTATTCTATGTATCACATTTGAGGAAGTGCTCGCACGAGACTGCGGAAGTGGCAGAGCCGAGCTTTCTTAGAGAGGTGGAGATAAAGCGCGATGCGACGATTCGACGAGCTCCTACGTGCATCCTTGGGTCGGAGATTAAGAAGTTGAGGAATCGAGAGGTTAAGCTAGTCAAAGTACAATGGGGAGATGATGAGAGAAACGCTACTTGGGAGACGGAAGAGAAGATGCGTTCATTGTACCCTTTCCTTTTCGAGGGTATGTCTTTTAATTTCTCCTTTATCGCTTAGCTCGTACTTATCTTATCTTTAGTATGTCCTCTCGCTAGTATCTTTGACCTTTAGATAGGATAGTCCTATGGTTGAAACATGTGTTTGAGACATGTTATGTATGATGGATGCACGTGGATGCAAGTTTTTGCTAGTGGTTGCTCGTGGATGCATATACACACAATTTAGGCACTAGATCGGCTCAGTCACTTCATATTGCATATTGCATATAAATGTGTGTACATATTTAAGTAATGGATGTATAATGGTTGTACCATCATATGAATGTTGCATTTTGGTGAATGGTTGTGCACACATGTAGAAATAATATGTATCGAGAGGTTTCTTTCGCATACATAATGGACGCATGGCACTATCATGATTTGCATTAAGGAGGTCAACTGAATCAGTAGACCGCCTGATTTTGCATTAGTATACGGACATATACACACACTCTGCATATGTACATGAAAAGCATTAGAAATCTTTTAAGGACCATGGATGACTGTGTTTGATGGTTGAGTAGATGGTTGTTTGGATGTTAGGATATGCATTCTCCTTAACTTGGAGATTTCGGGGGCGAAATCCTTTAAGGCGGGGAGAATGTAACACCCCGGATTTTTGAATAATCGAATTAACTAAATTAAAGAATAATTAATCTCAGACGTGAGAATTAAGGGAATGGGGTTGCGCCATTATGTTCGTCTCGGAATTCTGGTTGAAGTAGAGTCCGAGTTTGCGGGAAACGGATACCGGATGAAGGAGATATGGACGAACAAAGTTTGGTGGCAAAAAAAAAAAAAAAATTGCATTGGCGCTCTTGGGAAGTGCGCCAGTACAAATTTGCACTGGCGCACCTGCCAAGTGTGCCCAGGCCGAGGCAGCAGGTGTAACGGCCCAGGTTTCTCCCGACCCGATCGATCGTTAAATCGACCAAGACCATTCAAAACCCGAACACGTTAACTTTGGGAATACAACAACATCAGAACAATAACAGCATACTTTTATAAATATTACAATAATGTTACATCAGAGTACAGAACATATCAGAGTACATTGATAAAATTACAGCGGAAGATAAATTACAATATTTTAATACAATATAGTGTAGCGGAAATAAAATAACTAAGGCAACGGAAGACAACTATGCTCTGGACACATATTTTGGCTTCAAACCAGAATCCTGCTTGAGATAAGAACATGTAGACAAACTACTCGACCGCCCATGTGGAGAAGAGGGCACCCATGTTTGTAAAGGTGGAAACAATCAACGGGTCAGTCATGGGACTGGTGTGAGAATTCTAAACTAATTTAACTAAGAGTAATAAGGCAAATCCAAGGACCACGCCGCTAATGCGGAACGGGTTTTATTCCATTGGATTGCCAGTGCATAAATTAAAGTAAATCGTTAAACAATGCAATGCTTTTTAGAAAAATGAAACCATTATAAGACTCAAGTCCCATCACACAATGCAACGCAAACTGGAGGATAGATTTTTACCTTATAATGGTCAAAAGATGCTTGATACGTTAAAAACAAATTTGATATTATTATTAGTGTATATATGTTTCAAAAACATTTCAATCATAATGTATCAATCATAGACGGCATAGTACCCCATCCTACTATGTCGCCATACTAGTTCTACAATCAAAACCGCATGGTGTCGTATTGGAAATTGGGTTTCCATCATGAGTCAAGGCTAGGGAGGAGGTCCTTACTGATACGAGACACTCTAGCTAATGTCTCAGGATTCCCCGCAGTGAACCCTTGGAAAGCTGCAGGGCCGGTCCGCACATACAATTTTGCGGATTGGCAATTCCTGAACACACGTTTCCCGGTCCTATAGGACCTATCATCCGAGGCGCCTCATTCCATCATCCACATAAGTAAAATATCAGCCAGTTTAAGCACTGACACCACTTCTAGCTAGAAAGAAACGTGATGCTCTCCCTGAGTTCCCTTCTCCCATTTTAGACTCAACCGAGTTGTGAGGTTCGCGAAGTAACGTTATAACCACAAGGCCTGCTTTTCAACAAAGTCTTGATCATCTTCATCTTAGCGTGCCAAGTTGACAATTCACGCCATGCGATTGATAACTATTAATACACAACCTCTAAGGGCGTTGAGCAAGAGAATGAATTCTCCGCCACCAACGGTCGTATATTAATAGAAATCAATTTACATAGAACAAAATTCAACGTCAGACACACATCCATTTATATGCTTATGCTCTGGGTCTAAGCGAAAGCCAAATCCGTACAAATCAACACTACGTCCGGATAACTACCATCTTAGCCCCGTCTTGGGAGCAAATCAATCAAGGGCCTCAACACTAGTTACCTATTCGATGTGAAGATCGTCGGTCTTCAATCGCCGTCTTCAATTCTTCCATTTAAAACGTCGTATGATTATTTGAAATGAGTATAACTCGGACTTTTCAAATAATCTTCGCATAATTATCATTTAAATTACTTCATAACGTTATTACTTATCACTATTTTTATTTTGATAAAAGTAGTTCATTTGCATTTCAATGACATTACAGGTCATTAACATATAAGGGTAATAAATCAACCAAACCAACAGCGCACAATCATGTTCCTATCATACAATGATGTAATGTGACATGTTTATATCAAGATATCATGTTATATAAATAGCTCAATTCCCTTCCCTTATTTTATTTGTTAATAAACAACAACTAAAATGTAACTTTCAATTCATTTAATGCATAGAAAATGTCATTTAAAAACATTTCTTTTTCTTATTTATTTACACCATATGTGAATAGGTTTACTTTTCCTTATTCTTATTTATTTACCTAAATGTAAATAAATGTTATCTTTCACTTCTACATATCCTATTTACATGAAAATGTAAATGAAAGTGTCATCTAAAATAATTCTTTTTATTTACATAAGCAAATGTAAACTTTTATTTCATATTTTATTTACATTCTTTAATTACATTGAAAATGTAATATTTTATTTCTTTCTCTCATTTTATTGAAAATGTAATATTTTCTTCTTATTCTTTACACTATAGAAGAATGTGAATTCTCCTTTATAAAAATGAACACTTTCCTAGTTTCCTATTTTTCATAAAAAAAAGGGGATTTTAATGTCGACATATTTTATTTCAAAAATATGGTCATTTTTCTATATTCTAACTTTACATTATAAATGAGATTCTTAATGTTAACATATTTTTAAAAATATGATCATTTTCCTATACATTAAAAATGTGATTTTTAATGTCGGCATATTTTTATTTTAAATGTATGATCTTTTCCCTTCATTTAAGACTTTCATTAAAAATATATTCTTTTCTACCTAAAAAGAAGGTATTCTTTACTTTATTCTCTTTTATTACGTTATAAAGAATGTAATTCTTCTAACTTCTTTTATTACAAAAAAAATGTAATTTTCTTCTGTTAATTCCATTAAAGAAAATGTAATTTTTCTTCTTTTGATCACATTGAGGAAAAGGTGATTTTTTTTTCCTTTACAAATTCCTTTTTTTATTTATTACATCAAAAATGTAACCTTCATTACGACGGTAAATTCTTATCTTATAATTACATTAAAAAAAATGTAACTTCCATTTTATAACAAACATGGAGGTAAAAATATTCATTTCATTATTAACACATAATCGTGTGAAAATAATGTCAAGTTCTAATTTAACTCATGATGGTGTAAATAATGTCCATTTTCTATTTAACCGTTTATATTTTTAATATGGGCCAGACCTCTCACATTAGGCCTACAACTTGTAGATGCTGGATAGGTCGGTCGGTTCCGGGCAAACTTATCCCACAAGTTGGGCTTAACCTTGTGTCTTGGCCCAATTTGTATTTGCGCACTTGGACCTCTCACATTAGACCCAACATTTGTGGCTGCTGGATATGCCGGTCGGGTCCGGGCAGATTTCCACCACAAATGTGACCTAACCTCGTGTCCAAGTACAATTTTAATTAATCATTATAATTGTTCTACTAAAAATATTATTTTAAACTGTTTCTCATTTCAAAATATCTTAATTTTGGAATATTCTATATTTCCAAAATAACTTGATTTCAAATACTATGACTTACCTTTTCAAATCTTAATAAAATTTGGGACTTTCTCAATTATTATATTAATAATAATAAACCGTTCAAAATGTATAATTCTGAATCTAATCTTCTTATCTTAACATATTGACAGTAAAGATAAAATCTTTTTAATTGAATCCCTTTTATTGTAACTTTTAGACAATAAAGACATAATATTTTTAAATCAACGTCAATTAATTCCATTAATTGAATTATAAAATATTCTTTTAATTCAAGATTGATAACCGTAATGTTCATCTTTCCAAAACGTTTGGTTTTGAAAACAGATCTTCTTAATTACTTTAAAAATGTAATTTATATTACAAGTCAAATCTTGCTCTTTAATTTGCAATGTAAATTTTATTAACTATGAAAATTCTTATTCTTTCATTACATATAAATTGTATTTTTACATTCAATGCAAATTATTCTTCCTTAATTACCTAAAAAAATGTAATCAATTTTTCAGCGTCAAAATTTCATTCTTTAATTACATTAAGAATGTAATAAATTTTACGATGCCAAATTCTCTTTCTTTCATCACATTAAAAATGTACTTGATATTATGGTGTAAAAATCTTAATTTTCTAATTACATTAAAAATGTAATTTTTATTACAAAGTAAAAATATCCCTTTTAATTACATCAAAAATGTAATTAACCTTACGGTGTAAAATCCTTATCTTTTTAATTACATTAAAAATGTAAAAATTCATATCTTAACTTAATTACATTAAAAATGTAAAAAAAAAATCATTCGTTCCTTATTACGTTGAAAACGTAATCATTTATTCATTTTAAGTTACATTAATCAAACCAACCGTTAGGGAGGTTTCCCTACTGTAAGAGCCAAAAACAAATTGTCTGAGCCAATAAATTTCGGCGTAATTTTCGCTCAGCCAATCTTTTGTCCGTCATTTCCTTCTTTCTCAAATCTATGCAACTGCGATTCTTTCTCCTTAAGAAATTCCTTTCCTTCGTAATATTCTACTCTTTTATTTTAAAATTAACATATCATTCTTATCTTCTTCATAAACCTAAATTCAACAATTAGATCACCTCTTCATTTGTCAAACCAAAACTTCTACATCGACCCTCTTCCAAGCGATTTCATGCAAGATATGCCGAGTCCAAGCGATATGATGATCATCGATTCGATCTATGGATTCCAAGTGATGACTTCATCAACGATTAGAGAGTCAAACATCAAGATTCATTATTTTTATCTTCAAAGTTTTAGATCTGGAAAATTTGGATGCCGTGAATGGGAGGGAGGAGTTGTGTCTCCGTAGTTTGCAAGTTGCAGATGAGGTAGGTTTTAGTATTTGGTCTTTAATAAATTATTAATAATTTTAGAAATATACTAATAATTTTATAAGCATGTTAATAATTTTAGAATACGCATTTTTTTGTTTCATCATTGCAACATGGATTTTTTTTTCCACTTAATTTTGCCATCAAACAACTGTATAGAATACACTACCGCTTCAATTTTTGTTCTTCAAGTTTTATTCTTCCCCATTTTTGTCTAGATTCATTATCATATAGAATCTATCATGTTAAGGTACTGATCTTCTAAATTCTAGATCTGGAAAATTAGGATGCCGTGAATGGGAGGGAGGAGTTGCGTCTCCGTAATTTGCAAGTTGCAGATGAAGTAAGTTTTAGTATTTAGTCTTTAATCAATTATTAATAATTTTAGAAATATACTAATAATTTTATAAGCATGTTAATAATTTTAGAATACGCATTTTTTGTTTCATCATTGCAACATGGATTTTTTCACTTAATTTTGCCATCAAACAGCTGTATAGAATACACTACCACTTCAATTTTTGTTCTTCAAGTTGTATTCTTCCCCATTTTTGTCTAGATTCATTATCATATAGAATCTATCATGTTAAGGTACTGATCTTCAAAATTCTAGATCTGGAAAATTAGGATGCCGTGAATGGGAGGGAGGAGTTGCGTCTCCGTAATTTGCAAGTTGCAGATGAAGTAAGTTTTAGTATTTAGTCTTTAATCAATTATTAATAATTTTAGAAATATACTAATAATTTTATAAGCATGTTAATAATTTTAGAATACGCATTTTTTGTTTCATCATTGCAACATGGATTTTTTCACTTAATTTTGCCATCAAACAGCTGTATAGAATACACTACCACTTCAATTTTAGTTCTTCAAGTTGTATTCTTCCCCATTTTTGTCTAGATTCATTATCATATAGAATTTATCAGGTTAAGGTACTGATCTTAATGTCGGATGGTTATTCTATCAAGAAAAAAGTTAAAAGTACTATTTTTACACTTGTGTGTTTTTGTTCTTCGTTGATGAACTAATTCGGCAGCTAGCAATGAAATCATCTATTTATAAGAGATGATTTCCTACGATCTAGAAGCCCGTATTCACCTTTGCTACACCGACGTGGTAAGTGCTATTTCCTTAGTAAGTTTATTGATTTGAGGATTATATTATTTGTTGCCTTTATTTTGAAAGAACAGTTTTTGAAAGGTCTATATTTTTTTAATAAAAAAATACTGAATTATGTGTTCTACTTTTCTGTGTCATATGCATATATGAACTACTACTATGTCGGTGGTATTGTTTTTTCGCATGCGTATATGAGTGTCGACTTATTGGTGAGTGGATATAATAGGAGTATGTGAATATATAGTGTTGCCCGGGGTTAGAACGTATGTAGATGTGCGTATTTGGCTAATTGTCTAGACGAGTTTGTATGCATGCTATTGCATGGGAACTGTTGTGTTTATGGGTTAGTTGGTACGAGCTTTTGAGGACTAGTGATAATGTTTTGTGCAAGACATGAAGGAAGTATATGTTTATAATTAACTGGAAACCTATATATGTTTATATATTCGAGTATATGAAGTACCATATTAAATATTTTTATAAACAAACATAACTCTAATGGTGCATTAAAATTATTAAAGCGAAGATAACAAAAATATTGCTGATTAAATTTTCTTACTCAATTGTGCAGTATAATTTCCTACTAATAAATGGTGCATTAATTACCGCTGCATTTTCAAGCACGTATAAATGGACAAATCTACATCATAGAAGATTAGAGGTTGTTTTAGTTCATTTAGTGAATGTAAGGTAAATGTTTGAAACTTTAAATATTCCTCCATTCAAAACTATTCTTATTATGCACTACCATCAATTTAATACATTTTCAAGCACATCCTAATATGAAGGTGATGTTGATCGTTGACTCTGGTTACCTAATTTGGTAAAACAACCGGGGAAGGTGCCAATATATTTTTGAATATTTTTTTGTTCTCTACTCCCAAATAGTGTCTACTTCGTTGAAATGAAATGGCGAAGAAGCCTTTACTTCTCTAATAAAAAAATTATATAACATTTAATAGCCATTCTTAAGATAGTGTAGTTCTCTAAATGTGATCCTCTTGGAATTTTCACTTCATATCTTTTATCATCATTGATTTTCATAATGAAAAGTTGAAAACTGAAGGTTTAAATTCCTCAAATGCCAACGTTGATAATGTGTAGTTTGTAGAGGATGATTGTCTAGATGAGTTTGTATGCATGCTATTGCATGGGAACTGTTGTGTTCATGGGTTAGTTGGTATGAGCTTTTGAGGACTAGTGAGAATGTTTTGTGCAAGACATGAAGGAAGTATATGTTTATAATTAACTCGAAACCTATATATGTTTATATATTCGAGTATATGAAGTACTAAATATTTTTATAAACAAACATAACTCTAATGGTGCATTAAAATTATTAAAGAGAAGATAACAAAAATATTGCTGATTAAACTTTCTTACTCAATTGTGCAGTATAATTTCCTACTAATAAATGGCGCATTAATTACCGCTGCATTTTCAAGCACGTATAAATGGACAAATCTACATAATAGAAGATTAGAGGTTGTTTTTGTTCATTTATTGAATGTAAGGTAAATGTTTGAAACTTTAAATATTCCTCCATTCAAAACTATTCTTATTATGCACTACCATCAATTTAGTACATTTTCAAGCACATCCTAATATGAAGGTGATGTTGATCGTTGACTCTGGTTACCTAATTTGGTAAAACAACTGGGGAAGGTGCCAATATATTTTTGAATATTTTTTTGTTCTCTACTCCCAAATAGTGTCTACTTCGGTGAAATGAAATGGCAAGAAGCCTTTACTTCTCTAATAAAAAAATTATATAACATTTAATAACCGTTCTTAAGATAGTGTAGTTCTCTAAATGTGATCCTCTTGGAATTTTCACTTCATATCTTTTATCATCATTGATTTTCATAATGAAAAGTTGAAAACTAAAGGTTTAAATTCCTCAAATACCAACGTTGATAGTGTGTAGTTTGTAGAGGATGATATAATTGTTTTTGACAAGCCTTTAATTTATAACGGTATGGAATTCATAACTGATGACTAAAATGAGTTTTCAATGCCTTAGATACTTTCTATGCATTGTTTCATATTTTAATGTTTCTAGAAATTGGTAAATATCAAATGAAAACATAAAAGTCAATCTTTCAAATAATTTGGTATCTCGTATTTATTAAAATATGGTATATGCATTAATTGTCCTATTGATATCCCTTCTTTCTTACATATTTGGAATGGTCTGAAACTGGAAATGGTCTTAATATCATATCAGTTATTCTATTATTTCCAGATATATCATAACTTATTATGGGTTGACAACAAATATATAATTTTTTTTAAAACAGAAACTTAGCATAAAACCATTTTTGAAATGGGTTGGCGCACTGCAAGATATAGTTTAAGTGACAAGATATTTGAAGTGGGCTAATGAAATGAAAATATAAGTTAAAAGGGTAGGCAGACTGAAACTAAGTGGTAACCTACATCTGGATCTGTTTCTATAAGTCAAGTGTCCATTTTTTCCTCTTCTAGCATATAGCAATAAATGAAACTAATGTATGTTTGTATAGTGCATCTAAAACTACATGATTACATTACTGTGATAGAGATAATGTCATTGTAATATTGCAGCTACTGCTGCTGGAGAATTAATTATTATTCTTCTATTAATTTCTTGCTTTGATTAGATTCATTTAATCTGAATCTTGTGGTAAAAATAATCTTTAGTTGATAGCTTGAAAATAGTAGTTTACCAAAAAAATATTTAAATTTTGATGTATACTCAATATATATGAAATGCCATTGGATTTGTTGTAGTTGTAAACACAAGCTAATAGTTTTTCCAATGGATATTTTTTTTGTTAAAACAATATATTACAAAGAAAATAATTGAACATTATGAGTAGTGACTCTTTCAGCTCCATTCTAAACTATGTACTGTCATTGTAATATTGCAGCAATTACCATTGTAGCATGATTGTGTTCAATCCAATTCTGAGGACTGTCATCGCCATATATGTATTTTTCTTTTTTGATATTGTCTTATCACGAGTTCAATGTGATGATATATTTATACGGGTGCAGTGTGATGGTATATGAAGGGAGGAAAATCACATACATACAAACATATAGACAAGCACAATAACATAAAGGACTGGATCAAAACCAACTTAGGAAGATGCAAGCTGTACGTATAGGGCCCAATAATCAAAACCCAACAAGAAAAGAAAAGAGCAGTTATCTTAAGGTAAGCAACTTCATCCTTCTCTTTATTTTCTCAATTTAGAAAAGCACTTACCTTAATGAGGTGTGCCTCTTTTTCTTAGATGAAGAAGGATGAATCACCAGAGAATAAAAGAAGATGGAAAGATGGTATAACTCCTCCATCAATTGGCTTGTGAATTCTACAAGAAAATTGGTTTTCATTTGCTTTTGGCAGATTAATTAACTACTTCATTGGCAGGTTGCTATCATGCCACTGTTTACATTTTTTGTTTTTGTTTTTATTTTCATCTTAATATTGATTTGGACTTGCAGGCTCCGAATGTAGAATATGGGTGCAAGCTTTATTTTAGACCATACACAACGAGAGGCAAGGTAATATCATATGGTTGTTTGTGCATTTTACATAACATATAGTTTTTTAATCTGTGATGTCAAATTTTACCTTTTCATGATTTTTATTATATGATTTATTTTCGTTAAAATCATCTTATTATTTTTTGGTAAATGTAGATGTTGACCTTGGTTTATCTTCTTATCAAATATATTACCTTATGATTAAATTATCCAATTCCCATTGGCATGTATATATGCAGTATGCACGTACTGGTAAACAACATTTGATTATAAGTGAATAACTCCATTGATTGTTATTTTTGCTTCAAATAAAAACAAAAGAAGAAAATACATCGTTTATTGTAAAAGTATGTTTTTTTTTAAAGCTGAAAATAACTTATTATAAAATATGATACATTGTCAATACATATGCATATGTGTTGTCGAATAGTTAAATGTATTATTATTACATATGATAATATTCCTTCGAAATGATGTCACTACAAAACCGTTGGGCATGCTGGAATAGTACGCATCTTGAAACTTGAATCTCACCATGATTCTGAAGTAATCTGTAGACTGCCACCATGAAGCAGGTCCATCCATTGAGTCACAACAGGAAAACATTAACAGAGAATCCTACAAACCATCCAAAAGGTGATGATCTTTAAATGACGATACAATTACTACCTAATCTTGGATCTAACAATGCTACAAAAGCTGACAACATGCAGCAGACCGAACAACAGAATGATAAATGGCCCTTGTTTAACTATGATTTTCACACTGCAATACCGTCCTGTAATTTAAAGTGGTAACTTAAAACACGAAAAGAGAAGTTATTTATTAATCTAAGTTAACATAAAAAACTAAGGCAATAAGCTTTAAACTTAGGAAAAAAAAGACAGACATTCAGCAACGTTATATGAGAAGGTGAATAATAAAAGTCAAATATAAAATATTATGGTCTGTGTATGGGTAAATATTATGGTCTGTGTATGGGCTACGTTGGTTAAGTTTCCAAAAATTAAATAAATTTTAGAAAAACAAATCAAGTTTTACAAAATTAAATTAGTTTTAAAATTTTAATGTTTTTAGTAATAGTATAAATAATAATAGTAATATAAATTTGAATAAGTTCATGAACATCATACATTATTGTTCAATTGAAATGTCATTCTATACACATATTTTTCATGAATCATTTCCATTACAACTAATTATTGAATTTTGTCTTTATAGATGACTACTATGTTTGGTGTGGGCGAGTAGCAACAAGACGATTTGAAGTAATATATTGTGTTGTATTTATATTTTGGGTTTGAAGATTTCCATGTATCATTTTAGTTGGAATGCTTGGGTATTATGTTAGTTTTAGTCATTCACGTTTGTAATCTCCGTACTTTGTAATGAAATATCATGGAATTACCCTGTTTCAGTGTAATTTTATTTGTTTGCATATAATCCGTTTGTTATCATTGTTACTAAATGTGATATTTAATTACGGTATTATATTTGTAATATTATTAAGTGTAACCATACCAACCTTATTTTTTTTGTGTTCAACCAACGATACTCTCAATTTAAAGAATGGAACTATAGGAAATCAATATGAATTTATGAGAGAGAAGACTCCTAATAATGTGATTCCTGTTATGGAATATGGAAGCATGCATATCAAATCTAAGCAGCTTTCTAATTTTCAAGGGTACAATCCTGGAGTTTACAACAAAGTAGTTTTAATATTCATTTTGCATGGTTGTAATGTTTCTTTTGTGGTTTTAACATGTGATAAGTGTATTTGGTTTATTAATGATATAAACTATTTTATTAATTTTTCTTGAAGAGGCAAAAATCAATTGATACCAATGTTTTTCTCTACATCAAAATTTGTGGCATGCTATCATTTTCTTTCTTTTGTTTCATAATTATAAACTGAGAAATGTACTTTTCAAGGTTTGAGATCATAATTAAAATAAATTTTATCACATATTTATTTTATATTGTATACCTTAACGGTCGGTTTTCCCACCGTTGTGCGGTAATACTAGTAAAAATGTAAGTTTTCATTCACCTTAAAAAAATGTACATTATTTCATTTCCTTTCTTTTACATTGAAAAATGTAAGTTATTACTCTACTTTAATTACATTAATAAAAATGTAAATTTTTATCCTACTTTAACTACATTAATAAAAACGTAAGTTTCATTCTACTTTAATTATATTGATAAAAATGTAAATTTTTACTACCGTACAAGATCATATCTTTAATTACACTTAAAAATCTCCTTTTTTAATTACATTAAAAAAATGTAATTAACATTACATGTCAAATCTTGCCTTTTAACTTACCATGTAAAATCGTACTTTTTAATTACATTAAAAATGTAATTAACATTATGGTGAAAAAAAATTCTATCTTAACTCATAACAGTGTAAATAATGACATTTTCTAACTTAACGCATAACAGACGAAAGTTAATTCTTTTTAACAAACAAATGAAAGTTATCCTTTTCAACAAACAAATGAAAGTTATTCTTCTTCATTAGACAACGAAATATTATTCTTTTCATTTCAAATGAAAATAACAATGCCTTCTTTTACCTTTTTTTAAAAACTAAAATGAAAATAAATGTTCATTCCAGTATTTCAACAAAAATGATATCTTTTTATATTAACCATAAAATGATACCTTTTCCATTACATAACAAAATGATACTTTTGTATTATAGACAAAAGTAACATCTCTTTCAATATAAATAAAAGTGAACTTTATGTATTTACAAACAAAAGTACAACCTTCTTATTTTACAAACAAAGATTTCAATTTTTATTAAAATCAAAGGTGAAGTCTTTTGAACAAAGGTAAAATCCTTTAATCATTAACCAAGTTACAATCTTTTAATTACGCAACAACGTTATAATCTTTTTAAATAACAAACAAGATTAAGTTCTTTTCCATCAACAAACCAATGTTTTATTCCATTTATTTACCAACAAAGATGTTAATTTTCTGTGATGCCAAATTTACCTAAACAATAGTACTTGGCATGTTTGTGTCGATTTCCTACAATCATAACATTGATTTACACGTCGGTGACAATTTCATAATAACCCAACATCACCAAATTTACAGATCTACTCACAATCACAGATAAAATCGTAATAAAAACAAACAAGAATTAACTACGCGTTTATGATAATACAATTTATATTATTTCAAATTATTTACGAAGAAAAAAAAAATAGAAATCTCACCTTCTGTTCGTTCGGCTTCGCAAATTTGTCAAAGTTTCAAACTTCTCGCAAATGTCCCCTTTTAGTCTAGGATTGTAGCTCCTTGTCGTACGATCTCACTAAATCTGAAATTGTTAATTTTCGTTGTCGTACGCATTTGTTATGGCCTAAATTAAGATTGATAATAATTTTTAAAATTAAATTAATAAAACAATTAAAGGATAACCTTCTTCTTCCTCTATCAAGAACTCGGCCGTTAGTTTTGGCTTACTCTCAGAACTAGGTCTCGACTTCTCTTCCGATCCGCAGCACCAAAGGATGATCAGAAGGTGGTGTGTTGAACAGCTACCATGGATAGAAAATCTCTACAGAAGAGCCTAAAGGAGTAGGGTCTGATGTGTGGAGGAGGAGGAGAATTTAGTGGAAGAAGGTAGAGGTGTTCTCTGCCAAGGATAGAAGGTCAAGGCGGCGGCTACTGTTTGATTGTATGAGGGTTTTGAAAAAAACATGTATTTTTATACAATTTTAATGTAAATTTTGCAAATAAGTCCATACATTGTATGTTACAATGGAAAATAAATTATTGACTAAGGCTGAGGTGGCATCTTATTTTTCATTTGAATTTTATTGCTTAGTTTAAATCTTGGTCATGCATTAAATGCTAGGAATCACTGATTACTTACCTTGTAAAATAAGTATAAAAATATGAAAATGTGTTTCTTGCATCATGGCACCTGAAATACTTACATATAAGAATATTTATTCCTTTATTATCACTCTATTAAACATATAACATAAATATTTGAATTTTGTTTCATGATCATGATACCTAAAGATCCAAAAACAATGCTTCAAGCCATACATTGTCTCAAGAATTTTTTTTTCTTTCTACCTAGAACATATATGTTTAAATGCACATTTTTTTCCATTAAGTGCGCTTTTATTCTTTCCTTTAATCTATTGATAAAACTAAAAATTGTCATAAATTGAATTTTTAAATTTCTACCTTCCCTTTTTGTCAACTTGTTAAAATATTTATTGAATCTTAAGTTTAATGTTTCCCACGTTACATTACATTACATTACAGAATAAATTTTATTACATGCAAATTGTATATGCTCCGTATTTACATTAAAAATAATATATTTAATTTTTTCAAAATAAATTATTTTAAACAACCAAAACTCATTAAAATAACTTAAAATAAAATTTTAGATTTACCCCAAAATTCAGGGTTGTTACAGCAGGCCTGCACAGCTTTCGGGTTCAGTCTGATCCGTGTTGCTAAGTCCTTTCTGACTTCTTGCTGAGTCATTAGGGCTGAGGTGTCACCCTATTCCGACTGAATGGTTTTGATTAACCCTAAGATCATCCGACGGCTTTAATTAAATTAAAATTCTATATAAACATGGGTAGACTCAAACCCTAAACCAGAATTAAAACTGAAACTATGGTCGTCATGCTGTCATCTTATAACCTAGAGTAGCAGCCACCAATTAAAGAGGAAGAGCAGTAAATCAAATCAGTCCTATTCAGCTCTAACAACGAATCTTCTCCAAAAGAAAGCTAATACAACTTCAGAATTCAGAATTCAGAACTCAAGACATTCTTTGAGTTGTGAATTCGATTTCCTTAACAAAATAATTAGTAATTTAATTGGACTAAGTTATGACGCGGATTGTATGGATGTGAACTATTGACCACATGTTATAGTTATATTGTAAAATTTTGGTGTTATCATATATGTTATAAATTCTATGATGCTATGTTGTGATGTTATCATCCATGTTGTAAAGTTATGTTGCTATCATCTATGTTGTAATTTTATATAATCAACTCATCATGTTTCATATGCTAGTTTGGTTATGTTGATTCATATGATAAGTCATATGTATGTATGCAAGTTTAGGCGTTGATTTAGATGTGGATCATATGCAAGTTAGTAAATTTTATGCATAACCTTACATGTTTCATGACACCTATTTTATGTGAATTGGATCTAAAAGTTAAGCTATGACATGTGTGAGTTATAGGCTAAATCCTACATGCTAGTTTACATGTTTAGATGTAAGTTTACACCATTGTTATGTTGCATAAATCACATATGCAAGTCTATATGAATACATGTGTTTGGATATGAATCATGTTATGCAAGTTTGTGGTTACTGCCTATGCAAGTTTACACCTTTAGATGTAGATCCATGACATACATGATTTATGCAAGTTTGTCTCCATTATCTCAACAAGTTCACACCTTTAGATTTAGGTCTATGACATATGTAGTTTTATGCAAGTTGTAACTTTGGCCTATGCAAGTTTTAGATGTAGAACATCATTCACACATGCAAGTTCACCCCTTATGTTTAGATCTAGTTTTATTATATGTATGTTGTGATGTTTTCTCTTTATTCCATGAGTTAGACTATTCGAGTCTAACGTATATTTTGCGTTAAACGAACGAACGTACAACGTGGGGGTAAATGGGATAATATTAAAAGATTTAATTGGCACAAATGCCTTAAAAGGCATAAAATAAATTTGTGATGTTAAATGGGTATGATTTTACATATCATAAATAGATGGACATAATTGAGTCAATTATGGCCATAGTTAAATTTGGAATTAATTGATAATTTGAATAGGGAAAGTAATTCAAATTGGGGGATGATTAATTGTAATTAATCGTCTAAGAAACGAGGTTAGGCTCTTTTGTGGTGTAAGACTGCCTGGACCGGCCCGACAAATCCAGCTGCCACAAATGCCAGTCTAATGTGAGAGGTCTTAGGCACAAATTAAATATGTAACAGTTGTAAAGACACGAGGTTTGGCTCTTTTGTGGTATAAGACTGCCCGCACCCACCCGGCAAATCCAGCTGCCCCAAATGCCAGTCTAATGTGAGAGGTCTTTATGAGGTTACGGTCTTAATGAATTAAGAAACACTTAACCAGATAAACATGTAGTGGGGCATGAGGGGGTTAAGTGGGTGCCTTGGGTGGCATGTGGAATCTAGCGGGTGTCTTGGGTGGCATTGGAAATCCGATTAGAAACACTTAACCAAAATTTAAACATGTAAGTGTACATGAATAAGAAATGGGTTAAGTGGGATGTACTAGAGGGGAACAAGCTTAGGTGGATGGCTTGTGTCAAGTAATGGGGGCCCGTTTCAACCAGTAACCCATACGTATCTTTGTGGGCTCGACCCAAGTCGAAGACGGGACACGCATACTGGGCTTGACTGTAAGAGGCCAAACCGGGTTAGCGGTGGCAACGCAAGTCCAACGGGTTCATATGCGTGTATGGACCCGGGCTGGTAGGTAAGACGTTGTTGCATCGTGTAGGTATAAGCCGTGCGTTGTTGGTTGTATTGGGTTGCCACTTTGGGAAGTGATACAACCCACTGTGGGGCCAGCACGGGTATCTACGAGTTGGGGAGCCGATCGCTTGGGGGTAGTGGGTACACCTAGTGGAGATAGGGGCAGGCGGCACTTATGAAGGCAGCTAAGGGTGCACGAAACTACCAATATCATTATTAAGCTCTGTAGATGGGATCAACCTCAGGGTGACTAGTGGTAGTGCAGTATAGCAAATATCTTATAGTGGGTTAGGTGCGCTTTAACGTTATCTTTGTTCAACCTTATTCCTTGTTTACTCTGTCATACTCAATAGTTCATAGTCATTTCCCTATTTTCCAACTTATGCCTTAGCCTAGTTATTTTAGTAATTATATTGTTAAAGTTATCGTACTCACCAGACTTTATGTCTGACCCCCTTTGTTTCCTCCTCTTTTTTTCCTTCCCCCCCCCCCAAGGGCGCTCAGGTTGGAACTAGCACCAGTGGAGCTTGATTTTGGACAGCTGTATTTATTGCTTTTAGAAGATTGCTTGGATAGATGAAGTAAAGTTCAGCCTCTCTTATTTATGGCTATTTTGTATTGGGGATTATGTCTTTCAATTTATGTACTTTGTTTTAGTCAAGATGGATATATGTACTTTGACTCTGGTTTTTGATGATGTAATCAAACATATGTGTTTTTCGCTGCAATGAAATAAAGTTTTAAAGTTTTAGCACTATTTATATCTGTCTTGTTGTTAAGATTTTGTTCTATACACACTTAAAATGCTCCATGGAAGTTAATGCATTCCCTTTATGAGTGACATTAATGGACGTGGGGTGTTACACGATATTTGTTGGTTTCAGAATTTGATATTGAATATAAGCCGATATATTATCTATTCAGAGCCTTGTATTTAATATCAAATTGGATTTTGGGTTTGTCGTGAATGGTATCTTTAATAGTACCATTCTTAAACCCAATGGAGTTAAGAAAATTAGAAACTGACTGGAGATTAGCTAAGTTGAATGGTTTTCTGCGTATTGATCTGATGTTGGTTTCGGTCTTCGGGGTTAATACTTAGGGAATTGTTCTCTTACTAATTTACGGTTAGAGACTGATGGGATTTTGGGTTTGTCGTGAACTGTGTTTTAAATGGCACTATTCTTAAACCCAGTGTGAAAAGAATAAATCTTTTAATTAAGATTTAAAGAAGAATTACCAATTAATTAACATTTAATTGGAACTGAAAATAGAATGTGAATTGGGTTTATTGTGAACTGTGTTTTTAACGACATTCGTTCTTTAACCCGATTTACAATGAAATGTGATTTGGAACTTATAAATCTTTTTATTAAGATTTAACGGGGATTTTCCAACGTAACGATTTCCAAATAAATATATTAAATTGAAATTGAATGGAATTCGATTGATAATAATCAAAGTGAACTTCTGTGGAGGAAGACTGTTAATACATATGGAATTTTAAAAGGCTTTGTCGTTATTCCATTTATATTATTAGTCAGATACAGAAATTGATATCGATTATATATTGATTTGATTTTCCGCGAAGATTCCATAATTAATGGAATGTGATTTGGGTTTATCGTGAATTATGTTTTAAATGACAATAGTTCTTTAACCCAGTTAAACGCAGGATTACAAGTTTGTCATTGTATTTCGGACTGTATGGTTGATCTCTGCTAAATATATATCTGTTTGGTGGCGGAGAATTTATTCTCTTGCTTAACACCCTTCTCTGAGACGTACGAGCTCAGAGGTTATATATAGGCAGAAATCAATAGTACGGTGTAGATTGCCGATGCGGCATGTTTGATTTTCCAAAGTTAAATAATCATTAATATTGATTTTTGGAAAGATTCAAACCAAGTGGAGTTTTAATGAATCTTTAACTAGATTGAAATGTGAATTGATAATTTAAATTATCAAATTTGGGAAATGATCGAGAGTGGAGTATCACCAGTTTTGCTCCAAGCGATAGGTAAATCTTTAATTAGATTTGAACGAGAAATGGTAATTAATTTTACCAATAACACCGTGGTGTTAGATATGGAGTATGACCAGTTTTGCTCCATGGGATGAATAGGTTGGGATTGGGAAATTAAACAAATGATTACTTCGGTAAGGTACGCTAATCCCGACTAGTTTGGAAAACCATAATATGGACTGATATTCAGATTAAAGAATAAATTAAAAGAATTTGTCTTTGATAAAATTAATGGGAACCTATTCCCTAATGATGTGAATATTTGAATAAAAGAATATTCTTGATCGGAATGACGCGTATGTTGTGTTTTTGTAGCACTTGTTTATTATATACGCGAGTTATTCGGAAAGGTCGGGTTTATACCCATTCTGAATAACTGATTCGATCAAAAGTCGACGGTGGTTGAAGACCGGAGGTCTGCACATCATTTGGATGATTACCGATGTATTGATTGGGCTGTACACCCAAGACGAGGTAATAAGTGGTGATCGTCCAGACATACTTGGAGATTGACCGGATATGCGAGGGCCTCTCTCCTGTATTGGACATATGGGACGAGGAATAAGGTGCCTCTGGTTTCGTTCGGACCTAGAATGAACTTGTAAATGGATGTGTGCCTGACATTGGATTTTATTCTATGTTGATTGATTTCTATTAAGTATATATCTTTTTGGCGGTGGAGAAATTATTCTCTTGCTTAACTCCCTTCTCTGAGACGTACGAGCTCAGAGGTTATATATCGATGGATATCAGTCGCATAGCATGAATTGCCTGTGTGGCATGCTGAGATGTAAATGATCAAGGCTTCTATTGAAAAGCATAGGCTTGTGGTTGATGATCAAAGCACGGCTTTAATACAGCATAGCTTTGTGTATAACATTAATTCGTGGGCCTCACACCTCGGTATGAGTCAAAAACGGGATAAGGGACCCAAGGACAACATGACGTTTCTTTCTAGCTATCGGTGGTGTCAGGGTTTTGCACGCCCTGACATTGTTATATTTTACCTATGTGGTTGTTGGATTGCGAGGCGCCTCGGATATATCGGCTACTATGGGAGCCGAGGGATATAGGTCGTATAGAACCGGGAAACGTGTGTTCAGGAATTGACAATCCACTAACGTAAGTGTGGACTGGCCTTGGAGGATCCAAGGGTCTTCTGCCGGAGATCCTAAGGTATTTGCTAGAGTGTCTCGAAGCCGGCGAGGAGTACATCCCTTACCTCGACTCATGACGGAAATCCAATTTCCAATACTTGACATTTCGGTTTTGATTGTAGAGCCTAGTATTGGCGACATGATATATGGTACCCATGTCGTCTACGATTGATACATTTATATTTGAAGTTATTTTCATACACTTTACACTATAATAGTATCAAAATGATTTGTTTTAAACGTACCAATCATGTTTGGCTATTATAAGGTAAAACCCTATCCTCCGGCTTGTGTTGCATTGTGTGATGGGACCTCGGTCTTATAATAGCTTCATTTTTCCAAAAAGCATTGCGCTGTTTATTCTAAGCACTAGTAATCTTGGGAGGAAACCCGTTCCATGTTATACGGCTTGGTACCCTGATTTACTCTCTTTTAAAGTAAAGTTTTAAATAACTGTTTCAGTTCTCACACCAGTCACATGACTGATCTGGAGTTTATTGTTTTAACCTAAACTCTGGGTGCCCCTATTTTCCACACGAGCAACTAGTAGTTTTGGTTTTGCAGATTTATATTCACGGGATCCTGGTTTACAGCTGGAACGATATTCGAAAAGCTCTGTATCTGTGTATCTCTTTCAGTTGTGTTTTGTATTATTTTCTGCTGCATTGTAATTTGTAAATCTCTGGTATTTATCAAATGTATATTATTTACTCATACTCTGTATATTCTTGTACTCTGATGTAAATTGTTGTAATAAGCAATGAAATGTTCTTCTGTTTGCGTTCTGATTCGTCTTTTCCTCAAAGAAATCCGAGATTTCCTTTATGGGGAAGTTTGGGTCGTTAACATTTGGTATCAGAGCTTTGGTTTACAAAGCTCAAGAACAAGACACATTAGAACCAAATGAAAGAATTCATCAGAGATTGGATTAGTAAAGTCCAACGAGAATGACTCGTTAGAGATAAGATCAGTAGTATCCTAGAACGAGTGTGAACAATGTTATTTTTAAAATTAAAATGAAAACGAATTTTGTTTTGAAAATTTAAACCATTTCATACGTATTTGAATATTTATTTGTATTGAATTTGGTCAATCCAATATATAAAGATTTTGCATATATGCCTTGCAAATGTGTATTCGAAGTTTTAATATACTGGATAGATATAGAATCACACTCTAATCGCCCAGAGATGATTCTGATGATCGGTACACCATCATCAATATTTATGTTCGAGTTTCGAAAGTGGGATATCTTTATATCTATATATTTCCAATTGACTGGTGTGAGAACCAAAACTAGATAGGGTCTATTGTTGTGATTTGGCACCAAAAATGTGATTTTTGACTATGTATTAAAGTTATGTGTTTGAAAGGATAATCAACAAATTGATTGTTGGTCATGTTGTACGAATATTGGTTTGATTAATTAAAATTTTGAACCATTAGCCAAATTTTATCAAATATTGAACTGAATTGAAAATTGTTTGAAATTGCATGCATATACATGTATATACATTGAACAGTTCATAGCAAGGAGGCTAGAGAAGAGGAATAAAATTGTATGCCCGACAAATAGGTACATGTTTACTAATTTATTGGGTTTGGATGATTTTATGAGCCGATTGGCTAGCCACTTGACTTTTTCTTCTTCTTTTTGAGATGAGAGGGCCTGTGTGGCAGTTTGGGGATTTTCCTGGTGCTCACCGTACAAAGGAAGTTATGGCGAAAATTTTCAAAAATTTAGGGTGTTAGCCAAATTTTTGAAGAATTGGAAAATTCTTAGAAACTGAAAAGTTGAAGAATGAAAGCCAAACTGAAAGTTGAGTTGGATAGTTAAACAACTTTCAGCTTCGTTCCTTTTCAAGGGTGAAAAGATTTTAAGTAAGGGAGATTGTAACAACCCGGAAAATCAGAACCAATTTAAAATTTTTATTTTGGCAATTTAATGAATTTTGAATATTTAAAATGATTTATTTTAAACAATAACGACAAGAAATTTATTTCGAATTGAATTAGAACGTATATATTTATTTGAATCGAAGTTAGAATATAAATATTTATTTTAATTATAAAAGGAATTGGAAATGGCGCGATAGTTTGAAAATTCGATTTAAAATTTCAAATAAATGTACAGCATTCAAAATAAACCGGATTTTGGTGAAACCATAAATATTAGAATCTGTTTGAAAATATCCTTTCAAGGAATCCGAAAAATTGAAATTTCATGGCGGGAATAAAAAATTATGTCCAGTTGAAAATTCAGAATAGTCACTATGGAAATATAACCCTTAAAATAGCAATTTTGCAAATGACCTCCATTTTCGATGAGACCACTTTTGTTGGATCCGGAATGTCAAATTGTTGCTTGATTCCAATTTTCATAATTTTTGGAATCAATATGTGAGCGGGGCAAAAGAAAACGTGTTTTGTCAGTTTCAATCAATTTGGATTGACCAGAAAATGGCCATTTTTCAAATGGTCTCCAAATTCGATGAAGATAGTCTTATTAGGACCGTATCGTCAACACGAAGCTAGAAATAATTTTTCGGGAATTTTTAGAGTTAGTATGTGGCCCCGGTAAATTGAAATGTGCGTTCAAATTCAATACACATTGACTTATATTTTAATTTGAATGAAAACTGATCATAACAAGTGAACTAGGTTACGAAAAATGTCCCATTGTGTTCAAAATGGGGGTAATTAGCTAGGGGAGCAAGTCGGTGGGTTCGTTTTGGGGTTTGTGTGAGAAAGTTGCTATTTTTGGAATGGTTATAAATATAAATTATAAACCCTAAATTTTCATTTAGAAAAAAAAAACCAACACCCATCGTTCTCCCTGAACCCCCCTCTTTTTCCCGTCGCTCTACCCATTCGACACCGCAGGAGGCGGCGCCCTACCCCAGCTACTGTTAATCGGTGGCGCCCCCTCTGTTCTCCGCCTTCCTCCTTTTCTCCCCGCCTCTAATTCGAACTCCACAGCCCCATATCGCCACCACCGGCCATCCCAGTGCCACCACTGACCGTATGTGCCTCCCTCCACCACCAGTAGGTCCTGGCGCCCCCCCTCTGGACCCCCACCTCTGCAATGAAACCCCCTCCTCCATAAAAATGAGATTTTTACCCATTTTCAGTATATACATTCAGTCCTTGAGCTTCCCGAGCCTCCTCCGCCAACCGACAACGCTTGTGAGTGATTATTTTTTAATTATATTCGTTCATGTATATAAAAATGTGATTTCTATAGTTAATAAAAATTGAGATTTTTTATAGGTAAAAGATTTGATTTTAACTGAAGGAAGGTTTAATTTTTAAAAATAGAAAGGTTTGATATATTTTTTTAAAATATAAAGACGTGATATTTAAAAATATAAAGATGTGATTTTTAGAAATATAAAATGAGATTTTTATTACTAGAATAGCGATTAAAAATATGATTTCTATTTATTTAGAGTAATAAAAATATAATTTTTATTATGAAGTTAGCGAAATAAAAATTAGATTTTTATATAAGAAGTAGCAATATAAAAATTAGATTTTTATACATGAAGTAGCGGGTTAAAAATATGATTTTAGCTTATGAAGTTATTAATAAAAATCAATCATATAGGATATCGTGTTTGCTTAAGGTTGTATCGATGAGGTGTTCATCTTCTTTGCTTTGAAAGAATGACGGAGTGGATCCCAAAGGTGAGAACTTCTCACTTTATTTTAATTTTCTAGTTAAATTATATACTATGATGCAGACTGTGCTTAGCAGCACCCGACACCCGTCGTCCACAAACTATGGACGACTTGTTTTTTGATTGAGTTATGAAAATTGTTTGTGGTGCGAAATGGACTGTATAAAAGATTCATGTGATAAATAAAATATTTTATAGTTAAAAATGTAATTTTTAACGTGTGTATGAATAAAATAAACATTCATTTGCAAATCGGATGATTTGTTTTTGTACATCCATTTGACTGACATGGATTGGGACGATAAATTTTACATGTCGCCCAACTTCATAAATAAATTATGTGTTTGTGGATTGAAACCCCCACACGGGTGTTGGGATGATATTTGACGTACACTAATCCCAAGTGTTTAGTTGTATGTCAATCGATTGGTTGACAAGCTGTGTAAGCATTAAATAATTATATTTAATGCTTATACCGTGTAAAATGCACTTTGGATGATGGTTGATTGTTTATCATGGCTGTTGTATACATGTATTGTATGAAATCCATATAAATCACATTATATGGTAATCGAATGTGTCTGATTCCAGTTCAGAAAGAATGAATATTTTAAAATAACGAATATTTTAAAATAATGAATATTTTAAATAATATTCAGAAAAGAATCAAAATATTATTTTGATGTCCGATTTGGGATGGACACGAATATATTCAAATATATAAAGCCGGGTTGATTAGATTAACGCCATTTTGACGTGAATGATATTTATACCGATTTTATTCATTTTTATAATGAATATCAGAAAGGAAATGATTTCAAAATATAATATTTTGAAAATATTATCATTTATATATTAATGATATGGAATATTCAATTTTGATTTAAAATTGAATATGAAGTTGAAATTGTTTTGAAAACGAATTTAAAACAATTTATAAAATACGTTTTAAATGGAAATCGATGAAATATATATTATATATATATATATATATTAATGGCCTGAATAGAACGCACAACGCCGTGGTAGTTCGCGAATTTCGACCATTGACTTCGAATTGATGTTATGGGAGATTTGACCATCGGATCCTCCTAAAACCGAAATCGTTGGGTTCGTATCGAAAAGAGCTTTTCAACGAATATAAGAGATTTGAAATCTGATGGTTGGATTCGGAATTATATCCAAATCAAATTTGGAAAGGGTCGCTATAAGTGCAGTTCGGTGGCCGTTGTTGGAAACCAACTGTATGGGCCTTGAGAAAATTATTAAAAATATCAATAATTTGTGTAAAATCATAATAAATGATTTGGAAAGAATTGGGATGAAAATTTCCATATTTGAAAAGATAAAAAAAATATTTTTATCGAAATGAACTAGTTATGAACTAGAATTATAATCCAATAATTTTAAATAAATAAATTGGATTCGAAATGGTTTTAAAAATAACCAGAATTTACAATATATGAATTGGAATGGATTTGAATCGAAATTATCTTCGAAATATTTCGATATTGGATTCTGTGATTATATAGATATTGTGGAGGAATTTTGACCGGTATGTATATCATTACTCCAATACGATATTTGTTGGTTTCAGAATTTTGTATTGAATATAAGCCGATATATTTTTTATTCAGAGCCTTGTATTTAATATCAAATTGGATTTTGGGTTTATCGTGAATGTTATCTTTAATAATGTTGTTCTTAAATCCAATGGAGTTAAGAAAATTAGAAACTGACTGGAGATTAGCTAAGTTGAATGGTTTCTCGTGTATTGATCTGATGTTGGTTTCGGCCTTCAGGGTTAATACTTAGGGAATCGTTCTCTAACTAATTTACGGTTAGAGACTTATAGGATTTTGGGTTTGTTGTGAACTTTCTTTTAAATGACACTGTTCTTAAACCCAATGTGAAAATAATAAATATTTTATTTAAGATTTAAAGAAGAATTACCAATTAATTAACATTTAATTGGAAATGAAAATAGAATGTGAGTTGGGTTTATTGTGAATTGGGTTTTTAACGACATTCGTTCTTTAACCCGATTTACAGTGAAATGTGATTTGGAATTTATAAATCTTTTTATTAAGATTTAACGGGGATTTTCCAAAGTAACGTTTTCCAATTTAATATATTAAATTGGAATTGAATGGAATTCGATTGATAATAATCAAAGTGAACTTCTATGGAGAGAGACTGCTAATACATGTGGAATATAAAAAGGCTTTGTCGTTATTCCATTTATATTATTAATCGGATACGAAAATTGATATCGATTATATATTGATTTGTTTTTCCGTGAAGATTCCATAATTAATGGAATGTGATTTGGGTTTATCGTGAACTGTTTTTTAAATGACACTAGTTCTTTAACCCAGTTAAAGGAAGGGTTACATGTCTTCATTGTATTTCGAATTGTATGGTTGATCTCTGCTAAATATATATCTGTTTGGTGCGGAGAATTTATTTACTTAACATCCTTCTCTGAGACGTACGAGCTCGGAGGTTATATATAGGCAGAAATCAATAGTATGGTGTAGATTGCCAATGCGGTATGTTTGATTTTCCAAAGTTAAATAATCATTAATGTTGATTTTTGGAAAGATTAAAACCAAGTAGAGTTTTAATGAATCTTTAATTAGATTGAAATGTGAATTGATAATTTAAGTTATCAAATTTGGGAAATGATCGAGAGTGGAGTATCACCAGTTTTTTTCCAAGCGATAGGTAAATCTTTAATTAGATTTGAACGGGAAATGGTAATTAATTTTACCAATAACACCGTGGTGTTAGATATGGAGTATGACCAGTTTTGCTCCATGGGATGAATAGGTTAGGATTGGGAAATTAAACAAATGATTACTTTGGTAAGGTGCGCTAATCCCAACTAGTTTGGAAAACCTTAATATGGATTGATATTCAAAGGAAGATTGAAGAATAAATTTAAATAATTTATCTTTGATAAAATTAATGGGAACCTATTCCCTAATGATGTGAATATTTTAATAAAAGAATATTCTGGATTGGAATGAGGCGAATGTTGTGTTTTTGTAGCACTTGTTTATTATATACGCGAGTTATTCAGAAAGGTCGGGTTTATACCCATTCTGAATAACTGGTTCGATTATAAGTCGACGATGAAGACGGTGGTTGAAGACCGGAGGTCTTCACATCATTTGGGTGATTACTGATGTCTTGATTTGGTTGTACACCCAAGACGAGGTAATAAGTGGTGATCATCTAGACGTACTTGGAGATCGACCGGATATGCGAGGACCTCTCTCCTGTATTGGACAAATGGGATGAGGAATAAGGTGCCTCCGGTTTCATTCAGACCCAGAACGAACTTGTAAATGGATGTTTGTCTGACATTGGATTTTATTATGTGTTGATTGATTTCTATTAAATATATATCTGTCTGGCAACAGAGAATTTATTCTTTTGCTTAACGCCCTTCTCTGAGACATACGAGCTTAGAGGTTATATATCGATAGATATCAGTCGCATGGCATGAATTGCCTGTGTGGCAAGCTGAGATGCAAATGATCAAGGCTTCTGTTGAAAAGCAGAGTCTTGTGGTTGATGATCAAAGCATGGCTTTAATACAGCATAGCTTTGTGTATAGCGTTAATTCGCGGGCATCACACCTCGGTATGAGTAAAAAAAGGGATAAGGGACCCAAGGAGAACATGACGTTTCTTTCTAGCTATGGGTGGTGTCAGGGTTTTGCACGCCCTGACATTGTTATATTTTTACCTATGTGGTTGTTGGATTGCAAGGCACCTCGGATATATAGGCTAATGTGGGAGTTGATGGATATAGGTCCTATAGGACTGGGAAATGTATGTTCAGGAATTGCCAACCACTAACGTAATTGTGGACTGACCTTGGAGAATCCAACGGTCTTCTGCGGGAGATCCTAAGGCATTTGCTAGAGTGTCTCGAAGCCGGCGAGGAGTACATCCCTTGCCTTGACTCATGACGGAAATCCAATTTCCAATACGTGACATTTCGGTTTTGATTGTAGAGCCTAGTATTGGCGACATGATATATGGTACCCATGTCGTCTATGATTGATACATTTATATTTGAAGTTATTTTCATACACTTTACACTATAATAGTATCAAAATGATTTTTTTAAACGTACCAAGCATGTTTGGCTATTATAAGGTAAAACCCTATCCTCCGGCTTGCGTTGCATTGTGTGATGGGACCTGGGTCTTATAATAGCTTCATTTTTCCAAAATGCATTGCGCTGTTTATTCTATGCACTAGTACTCTTGGGAAGAAACCCGTTCCGTGTTATATGGCGTGGTCCCTTGATTTACTCTCTTTTAAAGTAAAGTTTAAATAGTTGTTTCAATTCTCACACCAGTCACATGACTGACCTGGAGTTTATTGTTTTAACCTAAACTTTTGGTGCCCCTATTTTCCACACGGGCAGCTAGTAGTTTTGGTTTTGCAGATTTATATTCACAGGATCCTGGTTTATAGCTGGAACGATATTCGGAAAGCTCTGTATCCGTGTATCTCTTTCAGTTGTGTTTTGTATTATTTTCCGCTGCATTGTAATTTGTAAATCTCTGGTATTTATGAAATGTATATTATTTACTCATACTCTGTATATTCTTGTACTCTGATATAAATTGTTGTAATAAGCAATGAAATGTTCTTCTGTTTGCGTTCTTATTCGTTTTGTCCTCAAAGCAATCCGGGCTTTCCTTTACAGGGAATTTTGGGTCGTTACATATTCGAAAGCCTAACCGTATGTAAACAAAGCCCACTAGAAAACTCAGCCCAACCACCATTTATTCATCCTTCCCCTCCCCCGTTTATTTTCTTCCCCGATCCATGTGTAGTGAACATAGAACCATCTTCTCCTGAAACTCCACTTCTTCCCTGTGCTTTCAAAACAATTTTTAGTGCCCTTCCTAGTTCGGTTCACTACCTCCCCATCTTACTGTCTCAAACATGTCCACTTCTTCTTTTTCTTATTAAATAGCCCGGCCCAACCAATTGGTCTCGAGCCTTAACCTGCTCATAAACCTCTTCTTCCCCAAAATACTTTCCTCGTTTCCTCCTGAAAAGATTTCCTACATCCGGGTACTCCACCGTGCACGCTCCACACTGACACTACACATCTCTCCACGAAACTCCAAACCAACACCACCAACATGTCTCTCAGCCAACTCTCCACTTGCCTAGCACCTTAATCCCGGCTCCAACATCCTCCTCCAGATCGCGGCATCGGTCTAGGATAGAGAACACGCGACAAAATATTTCTAGGAAATCACAAAAATTCTGCTAAAGGTGCTAACAAATGCGTCGAGTCCAACCATAAACCCTCACGTTTGAGTTAGCTTGTGGGTTTCTAGAAAATGTTATGGCTAAAACGGTATTGAACTAAAAATAGTTCGAATCCCTGGATGCTCATGCGAAAACAAAGATTTTGGCTAGGGAACGTGAAGAAAAATGATTTCAAGATTTTAACGGAGTGTAAACGAGTTGTTTGGATATTATTTTGATGAAGGATGGTGCATTTTCTGTATTGTTGAAGCGAAGGTGGAGATGTTTTTTTATAGAGAAGTCACCTTGGTCATCAAGGAATAGGGTATAGGATTATAGAGATTTTAGGGTAGTTGTATGGTGAGGATTCCAAAAACTTGTTGGCAACAGTTTGGATAGTATGGGACGCAAGTAAGCCATATTTAGGGGACGTGGGGAATTAAACGGCTGGGTAAGATTATATTATTAAAATATTATAATGAAACTCATCGATGAAGTATCGCGTTGAAACAAGCACATACGACCTTCAATCAAGACGAAACTCCTAATACTAGCATAAAAAAATATTCTGAACTTGATGGGACAGGTTTCATTAAATTCCGAGGTCATCTATGAAAATCCCTTTATAATTCACAGGCTAAAAATCACATGTTTGATTTTCCCACAATCACAAAATAAATCCAATCAACTTGAAACTTTGAAATGCTACTAGACCATTTCCTTATGGATCCAATGAATTTTTTCGTTAAAATCGGATTTCGTTTAGCTAGTCTTTTGTTCCTTTAAAGTTACCCCTGTCTAAATTGGTTAAAATAATATAAATGATTAAGGCGTTTATCGTTGCCACGATCAAGCAGTAAGTCTGATTGACACGAAAATCAAAATCCTACAATAATTAATTAATATGAATCCAATAGCACAAGTTTCATCACATTCCGAGGCAGTTTCTCGGTACACTATTTTTATATGCCAAACAGCGCTATTTTGGACACCAAAATATCCAATTTCCCAAAATAACAAACTACCTACCTATCCTGACTCTAAACATTGATACAAACTCAACGGAATTGGTTTCGTGGCTTAACTAGATCGTCTGCTCAAGTTATGCACAAATACCTGTAACACCCCGGATTTTGGAATAATCGAATTAACTAAATTAAAGAATAATTAATATCAGACGTGAGAATTAAGGGAAACGGGTTGCGCCATTGTGTTCGTCTCGGAATTATGGTTGAGATAGAGTCTGAGTTTGCGTGAATTGGACTTCGTATGAAGAAGTTATGGCAATCGGAAGTTTCAGAAAATTCAAAACAGATTTTCAGAAAATTCAAATTTCGGAGTTAGACAGGCTAAGCGGGAAAATTCCCGGCAGGTCTAGGTCGACCATAGGGTCGACCTGGGGGTCGACCTGCCTTAACCAGGTCGACCATAGGGTCGACATGGGGGTAGTCGACCTGCCTTAACTAGCTCTTTATGGACAGCCGTGTCGTTCGCCTACATATTGGTGGGAATCTACGGATAAGATCTTGCTTGGACCTGATATGATTAGAGAGACTTTAGAGAAGATCGATTTGATTCGAAGGAGGATGAAGACGACGCAAGATAGACAGAAATCTTATGTGGACAAGAGGAGGTCAGATCTTGAGTTTGATGTTGGGGACATGGTCTTTGTCAAGGTGTCTCCATTACGGAACGTCGTTCGCTTTGGGTCCGTTGGGAAGTTAGCACCAAGGTTCGTAGGACCGTTTCTTATTAAGGAAAGGATTGGGCAGATGACGTATAGAGTGGAGTTGCCCAAGAGACTTAGTGGTGTACACGACTTATTCCATGTATCACATTTGAGGAAGTGCTTGCACGAGACCGCAGAAGTGGTAGAGCCGAGCTTGCTTAGAGAGGTGGAGATCGAGCGTGATGCAACGATTCGACGAGCTCCTACGCGTATTCTTGGGTCGAAGATTAAGAAGTTGAGGAATCGAGAGGTCAAACTATTCAAAGTGCAATGGGGAGATGATGAGAGCAACGCTACTTGGGAGACGGAAGCGAAGATGCGTTCATTATATCCTTTTCTTTTCGAGGGTATGTCTTTTAATTTCTCCTTTATCGCTTATCTCGTACTTATCTTATCTTTATTATGTCCTCTCGTTAGTATCTTTGACCTTTAGATAGGATAGTCCTATGGTTGAAACATGTGTTTGAGACATGTTATGTATGATGGATGCAAGTGTTTGCTAGTGGTTGCTCGTGGATGCATATACACACACTTTAGGCACTAGATCGGCTCAGTCACTTCATATTGCATATTGCATATAAATGTGTGTACATATTTAAGAAATGGATGTATAATGGTTGTACCATCATATGGATGTTGCATTTTGGTGAATGGTTATGCACATATATAGAAATAATATGTATCGATAAGGTTCTTCGCATACATAATGGACGCATGGCACTATCATGGTTTGCATTAAGGAGGTCAACTGAATCAGTAGACCGCCTGATTTTGCATTAAACAAGGAACATATACACACACTTCTTGTATTTGTTCATACAACATTAGGAATTTATAAGGACAATGGATGCCTGTGTTTGACGGTTGAGTAGATGGTTGTTTGGATGTTAGGATATGCATTCTCCTTAACTTAGAGATTTCGAGGGCGAAATCCTTTAAGGAGGGGAGAATGTAACACCCCGGATTTTTGAATAATCGAATTAACTAAATTAAAGAATAATTAATCTCGGACGTGAGAATTAAGGGAAACGGGTTGCGCCATTGAGTTCGTCTCGGAATTCTGGTTGAGATAGAGTCCGAGTTTGCGTGAATTGGACTTCGTATGAAGAAGTTATGGCAATCGAAAGTTTCAGAAAATTCAAAACAGATTTTCAGAAAATTCAAATTTCGGAGTCAGACAGGCTAGGTGGGAAAATTCCCGCCAGGGCCAGGTCGACCATAGGGTCGACCTGGGGGTCAACCTGCCTTAACCAGGTTGACCTAGGGGTCGACCTGCCCCCCTCCCCTGTGCAGATTTGATTGATGACCTGTTTGTGACTATGTGCTGACTCATTATGGTTTCTGATTTGCTCTGATTGGCTGGGATTAATTCTGGGTTGATCGAACGGCTTAAACTAATCCTAAACTCTATAAAAACACCTATAGACTCGAACCCTAAAATCAAAACAAAATTGGATTCATGGCCTCCATGCCGTCACCTTGCAAATCAGAATAGCCGCCGCCCATTAGAGAGGAAGAAAGCAAATCAAATTCAATCCTTTTCAACTCTAACAGCGAATCTTCTTCAAAGGAGCGCTAATCCAACTCCAGAAATCAGAATTCAGAACTCAAGACTGCTTTTGAGTTGTGAGTTCGATAGTTTTAACAAAATAATTAATAAATGAATTGGATTGAGTTATAATGCAGATAATTTGGATGTGATATGGATTGTTGATTTCAGGTTGTAATTATGTTGTAGAATTATGTTGTAATTTCTATGATATTATGTTATGATGCTATCATCTACGATGCAAAGTTATGATGTTATCACGCATGTTATAATCCTATGATTGGCTTATGTCTAGTTGAATCATCATGTTTCTTATGCTAGTTTGTTATATTGACTCATATGATAAATCATATGTATGCAAGTTTAGACTTTGATTCAAACATGAACCATATACAAGTTGGGTAGAATTAAATGTGAACTTACATGATTATGACACCTAGTTTATGTGAGAATTTAATTGAAAATTTGGCTATGACATATGCAATGTTAGATACTAGTCTACACCATTGTTGCGATGTATAAATCACCTATGTAAGTTTATGAGTTGGATATGAATCATGTTATGCAAATTTAGGATTATTACCTATGCAAATATAGATCTATGACATATGTTAATTATGCAAGTTTGTGGCCATTATTTCATCAAGTTCACACCTTTAGATTTGGATCCATGACATATGATGTTTATGTAAGTTCGTGGCCATTATCTCATCAAGTTCACACCTTTAGGTTTGGATCCATGACATATGTTATTTATGCAAGTTGTAATTTTGGCTTATGCAAGTTTTAGATGTAGAACATCATTCACATATGCAAGTTCACCCCTATGTTAGATTTATGTTTTAATTATGTGTATAAATTGTGATATTTTCTTTCATTTTATAAGTTAGACTATTCGAGTCTAACGTATATTTTTACGTTAAACGAACAAACGTACTACGTGGGGAAAAAGGGGATAATATTAAAAATATTTAAAAGGCATAAAATATAATTGTGGTGAAAATTGGTATGATTTTACATAACATAAATGGATGGACATAATTGAGTCAATTATGGACATCGTTAAATTTGGAATTGATTGATAATTTGAATAGGGAAAGTAATTCAAATTTGGGGAATGATTAACTAGGAGTAATTAATCGTCTAAGACGCGAGGTTAGACTCTTTTGTGGTGTAAGACTGCCCGGACCCGCCCGGCAAATCCAGCTGCCACAAATGTCAGTCTAATGTGAGAGGTGTTAGGCACAAACTAAATACGTAACAGTTGTAAAGACACGAGGTTAGGCTCTTTTGTGGTGTAAGACTGCCCGGACCCGCCCGGCAAATCCAGCTGCCACAAATGTCAGTCTAATGTAAGAGGTCTTTATGAGGTTACGGTCTTAATGAATTAAGAAACACTTAACCAGATAAGCATGTAGTGGGACATGAGGTGGTTAAGTGGGTTCCTTGGGTGGCATGTGGAATCTAGTGGGTTCCTTGGGTGGCATTTGGAAATACGATTAGAAACACTTAACCAAAATTGAAACATGTAATTGAAACATGAATAAGAAGTGGGTTAAGTGGGATGTACTAGAGGGGACCAAGCTTAGGTGGATAGCTTGTGTCAAGTAATGGGGGCCCGTTTCAACTAGTAACCCATACGTATCTTTGTGGGCTCGACCCAAGTCGAGGACGGGACATGCATACTGGGCTTGACTGTAAGAGGCCAAACCGGGTTAGCGGTGGCAACGCAAGTCCAACGAGTTCATATGCGTGTGTGGACCCGGGCTGGTAGGTAAGACGTTGCTGCATCGTGTAGGTATAAGCCATGCATTCTTGGTGGTATCGGGTTGCCACTTTGGGGAGTGATACACCCCACTGTTGGGCCAGCACGGGTATCTACGAGTTAGGGAGCCGATCGCTTGGGGGTAGTGGGTACACCTAGTGGAGATAGGGGCAGACGACACCTATGAAGGCAGCTAGGGGTGCACGAAACTACCAATATCATTATTAAGTCTGTAGGCGGGATCAACCTTAGGGTGACTAGTGGTGGTGCAGTATACTAGTGGCGGTGCAGTATGGCAATTATCTTATAGTGTTGGTGTAGTTTAGTAAATTTATCTTAGTGGGTTAGTTGCGCTTTAACGATATCGTTGTTCATCTTATTTCCTTGTTTACCCTGTCGTACTCAATGGTTTATGATCATTTCCTTATTTTCCAACTTATGCCTTAGCCTAGTTACTTTGTTAATTATATTATTAGAATTATCGCACTCGCCAGAATTTATGTCTGACCCCCCTTTTCCCATCTCTTTCCTCCCCACCCCCCAGGTGCTCAGGTTGGAACTAGCACCAGTGGAGCTTGATTTTGGACTGCTTTTAGAAGATTGCTTGGATCGCTGAAGTAAAGTTCTGCTTTTCTTTATTTATGGCTATTTGTATGTTGGGGATTATGTCTTTCAGTTTATGTACTTTGTTTTAACAAGATGGATATGATGTACTTGACTTTGGTTTATGGTTTTGATGATGTAATAAAACATATGTGTTTTCCGCCGCAATGAAATAAGGTTTTAAATTTCCAAGTACTGTTTTATATCTGTCTTGTTGTGATTTTCTGTTCTATATTCACTTAAAATGCTCCATGGAAATTAATGCATTCCCTTTGTGAGTGACATTAATGGACGTGGGGTGTTACAATACCCCTCTATTAAATTAAATTAAATAATACATGTTATATTTTAATAAAAATTTCCATAATGACTATTTTTAAAAATTGAATTAGACATAACTAACAATCTATAACACGAAATCTTAATTTTTCTCATTTATAAGAAAATTAAAATCAATAAGATTCAAATGTTTCTTGTTTCATGGAATTTCGACTTATATCGGATCCTGTATCTTCAATTGAAGTTCAAAACTCGATATTACGAACTACCGCGCCATTTCGAGCTCGTTTTAAATTATATATAAATTTAACGTTTGAACTTTGTTTCATTAAACGAATTCAATTTTAAAATCCAATAATATTCTAAATATAATATTTAAACTACTAAAAATATGGGACATTACATTTACTTAGTTCATTTATTAAGTAAACCCTTACTAAAACTCAAACCTTTAGCTTGAAACCTTTTTAATACAATTCGTTTACAACTTGGATTTACTACAAAAACCTGTCTATCAAATCATTTACAAAAATCTGTTAAGCATCTTATTATAAACCTTAACTTACTTTCACTTATAAAATTTTGGTCTCATTTAAACCATTTGATTATAAATAAAATCATTTAAATACTTAGCTTGAAATCAAATTTAATCATTTAAAATCTCTTATGAATATCTAACATTTAATAAATTACATTCCAAAACCAATATCTTTTCTATATCGTCTATAAGCTCAATAAATTATTAAACTCAGCCACAATAGCTCGTTATCACTCATAAACTCATTTATTTAAAACTTGGTTTTTATAACTTCATAAACTTCCTATAAACTTTGTTAAGTTTTTAACACTCAAAATCTCTAATTATAAAATTCATTAAAAATAGGTGTTCTCTATACAAAATTGATTTATATATTCTTTGTGAAATCCAAATATAAATATCAATTTATTTATAAAACTAAAATTTATATAACTTATATAAATAGTTAATTTAAAACATCATAGAATAAACTTTTAATGTCGAACTTAGTAGATTCGCCTTACGACGAATCACATACATTCAAAATATTAAATTAAGCTCATCTACTGCCAATCACTTTACCAATATTGTTTATTGTTTAAATACACATCAGTGTTGAATATAATTCAACAATCATCATCCAAAATATATTTTTAATGTTACTTATGTTAGGGAGTTCATATATATAAAATATGAAAGCAAGTAACATCCAAAATAATCCTGTTCGATCCCTCCAACTCGACCCCGCATCAAACCTCATATATCAGTTCATGTGTCGATATGAATCATATAATGTAATATGGTTGATTTAAGGTGAATCTTTCACTTAAAAGCAAGTAATGTCAAAGATCATCTGATAACAGTAGGGAATGTATATATCAATAACCGCCAACAAACCAATAAATCATCCAATCATCCAAACAAACAATTTATACACTAACCACAATGAATATTCTTATATGAAATTACAATATTCACAATATTCCATAAAGTGAGAGAGTTAACGCGCCATCCTTCCAATCGACGTTTCGCGTCATTTTATCTAACTTCAAACAGACATTTGAAATTAGATAAAATTCCAAACAACTCCAAATCTCACCAATCCAGTTTGAATGTGTAGTATTTAAAGATATGATTCCAACGCAATTTGTTTCATGCAAATCTGATCACATTTGAAATATAAACATGTGTTAAAATTATTAACTTGAATTAAAACATCATTAACAACTTTAATAGTGGAAATTTGCGTGAAGGGCTTACTGCTTCGGTTCAATTTGTTTTAAGGACATGGCTTCTTTGGAATTATTTTTAAGGACAAAATTTAATGCACTGCTTATTTCACAAGCTCGTTTGTCCCTTTCTCAAAATGGAAAAGTCGATCTTCATTAAACAATTAAACAGAAGATTTCTCAAATTGAAAAATTGCTCAAAACATACGTTTTCCTCAATTTTATCAGGCGCAATTTCTAAATCGATCTCTCAAATTTGTTAAAATGTTTAGGCAAGTTTCGATTTCATGCTGCGATTGTTAATTTTATCAGGTGATGTCTATCTTTTTGTTTTTATTTATATTCTGAAATTCGAAATCAATTTAATACCTTCACGAGAATAAAGAGGCGATTTTTATTGGTTTTTTTTTCAATTTTATCAAGCGGTTTTCATTATTTTTAATTGAATCTTTAATTATAATTCTATCAGGCGATTTTTAGTTTTCTGTTGAAACCTAAGTTGTTGTATAATACATCATTATCTCAATTTTTTTGTTCTTTTTTTTTGGATTATGTAGTTCTATCAAGGCGAGATAAAATTCAAAGTTGAAGTAGTCATTTAAGGTATCGGGTTTCTAAAAGGTACGGTGTTTTACTTATTAAATAGTGTGCTTTTGTTAATTTATAGAATGCATTGGTAATTCATATACGGATGACATTGGATTTTTGAATTCAACATGGATGGCTGAAAATAATTATGATGGAAATGTATTATGGAAAAGATAAATGGGTTTACTATTTCGTTAGTAGGTGATTTGTTTATTCTAATAATATAATAGATGTTATAGGACTAAAAAAGATAATTGGTTTTATTTATTTTAAACGGTGTGATAAATGGAAATGTATTATGGAAAAGTATTACAATGTTTATTCAAATAACATAACATATGTTATAGGAATAAAAAAGATAATTTCTTTTATCTTTTTTAAAATGTAACAAAACATTATAAAACATTGATCTAATGTTAAATAGTAGTGCTTCAAATATAGTGCAATTGGTTCAAATATAGTGCAGTCATATTTTCAACAAAAAAATGTTACTTATGTTACCATTAACATATTTTTTAACCCATTATACAAAAAATATAAATCAATTTATCTTTTGCACAGTTTCAAATGATAATAGCAATATTTCTAGTTCTATTCATTTATGAAATAAATATGTACGAGAATCTTGCTTTACCTAATGATTATATACAAAACGATTTTTAAAAAATTCTGGAAGGAAAACAATTTTTAAATGTTTAGTACAATATCTTATTTTATTTTGTATTTAAAAAAGATAGTTGCATCTATCTTTTCAAAACTGAACTTCAGATTTAACAAAGGTAGTTGAATATATATGTTATGTGTTAATTGTTAATTGCAAATATGCAATATTAATGACAAAGACAGATACATTTATCTTTTAAACAGTTTATGTAGTAAAGTAGACGAAAGATAGATATATCTTTTTGTATATCTGTATGTAATGAGTTGTGTATCTTTTTTATATCTTTTTGTATGAATTAATACTCTTAAAACATAATACGAAAGAAAAATTAATACTAGATAACCATACGGAAGAAAAATTAATTATTTAAAAAGATAAATATATTTATATTTTTTTCTATTTATTTCCTAATACAAAAATCAACACTATTAATGCATAAGTTAATTTATCTTTTCAATATAAAAGCTAATTTTGTATATCTTTTTGTATGTTAAAACATAAGTTATGAAAAAGCTAAAAGTGTTTATCTTTTCAGCCTCTGTAATGATTGATAGTTATGAATATATATCTTTTTGCATGATCAAATATTGATAGTTATGAATAGTGTATTTTTTGTATATCTTTTTGTTTATGTACTTTTGTATATGCAATACAGTTTTTGATAGTTTTTGACTTTGTATCTTTTGAATTGTAAATCTCAACCTCTGTAATGATTTACAGTTTCTGATTTTATATCTTTTTGTAGATCTTTTTATATATCGTTTTGTATATCTTTTTGTATATGAATTATGTATCTTTTTGTAATGATGACTTGCATGTTAAATGGTTATGCTGTGAGAGTTATGAGATGTAATTGCTTCTTTTAAATCTCAAACTTTGATGCAATCTGCTATGCATTGTGTATCTTTTTGTACAACAAAAATATTGACAATTATTAAAAAGCTAAAAGTATTTATCTTTTTGTATATCTTTTTGTATATATCTTTTTTGACACGACCCAAACTCGCCCTTACGGGAAAGCCCGGATTGAGTTGAGAACACGACAAATTAGAACGCAAACAGAAGAACATTTCATTGCTTATTACATCAATTTACATCAGAGTACATAATCACAACTGTAAGGAATACAGATACAGAGCGTTCCGAATATAACTCCAGCTGTAAATACAGGATCCTGGAAAAGAAAAATCTGCAAAACCAAAACTACTAGTTGCCCGTGTGTAAAATAGGGGCACCCAGAGTTTGGGTTAAAACAATAAACTCCAGGTCAGTCATGGGACTGGTGTGAGAACTAAAATTGTTATTTAAAACTTTACTTTAAAATAGGGTAAATCAAGGGACTACGCCGTGTAACACGGAACGGGTTTCCTCCCAAAAATACCAGTGCATATAACAAAACAGCGCAATGTTTTTTGGAAAAATGAAGCTATTATAAGACTCAGGTCCCATCACACAATGCAATGCAAGCCCAAGGATAAAGTTTATAGCTAAACATGCTTGGTGTAACACCCCGTAAATTTCAATACTAATGTTCACAAATTAAAGAATAACTAATCTCAGCTGTGAGAATTAAGGGAAATGGGTTGCTCCATTGTGTTCGTCTCGGAATTCTGGTTGAGATAGAGTCCGAGTTTGCGTGAATTGGACTTCGTATGAAGAAGTTATGGCCATCGGAAGTTTAAGAAAATTCAAAACAGATTTCAAAAATTCAAATTTCAGAGTCAGATTGGGCTAGGCGGGAAATTTCCCGCCAGGGCCAGGTCGACCAGGGGGTCGACCTACCCTCACCAGGTCGACCTAGGGGTCGACCTGCCCCCCCCCCCCCCCCACGGGCAGATTTGTTCGATGACCTGTTTATGACTGTATACTGAGTCATTAGGGTTTCTGATCTGCTCTTAATGGCTAGGGTTAATTCTGGGTTGATCGGACGGCCTAAATTAATCCTAAACTCTATAAAAACACATGTAGACTCAAACCCTAAAATCAAATTAAAATTAGAATCATGGCCTCCATGCCGTCACCTTGCAACCTAGAATAGCCGACACCAATTAGAGAGGAAGAAAAGCTAATCAATTCAATTCTAATCTAAACCGGTCTTCTCTAAAGAAAAGCTAAATCAACTTTAGAACTCAAATTTCAGAGCTCAAGACCTTCTTTGAGTTGTGAGTTCAATTTCTTTAATAAAATAATTAACAATTTAATTGGATTGAGCTATGATGCGGATTATATGGTTATGTTGTGAATTATTGACCACATGTTATTATCTATGTTGTAAATTCTATGAAGTTATCATCTATGTTGTAAAGTTGTGTTGTTATCATCTATGTTGTAATCCAATGATTGGCTTATGTATAATCAATTTATAATGATGTTTCATATGCTAGTTTGGTTATGTTGTTGGAACTAATTCATATGATAAATCAAATGTATGTATGCAAGTTAGGATGTTAATTGAGGCATGGATGATATGCAAGTTAGTGAAAATTATATACAACCATATATGTTTCATGACATCTATTTTATGTGTAAATTGGATCTAAAGTTAGGCTATGACATGTGTGAGTTATATGCTAGTATACAAAATTCTATATGCTAGTTTACATGTAAGTTTACACCATCGTTATGTTGCATAAATCACATATGCAAGTATATATATATATATATATATATATATATATATATATATATGTATATGTTGGAGTATGAATCATGTAATGTAAGTTTGTGGTTATTGCCTATGCAAGTTCACACCTTATGATTAGATCTATGACATACATGGTTTGTGCAATGTTGTGACTATTACCTAAACAGGTTCACACCTTTAGATTTAGATCTATGACATATGTAGTTTTATGCAAGTTTGTGACTTTGGCCTATGCAAGTTTTAGATGAAGAACCTTATTCACACATGCAAGTTCACCCCTTATGTTTAGATCTAGTTTTATCTATATGTATGTTGTGATGTTTTCTCTTTATTCCATAAGTTAGACTATTCGAGTCTAACGTATATTTTATGTTAAACGAACGAACGTACAACGTGGGGTAATGGGATAATATTAAAAGATTTAATATTGAGAATTGGCATAAATGCCTTAAATGGCATAAATAAATTTGTGATGAAAATTGGTATGATTTTACATACCATAAATAGATGGACATAATTGAGTCAATTATGGCTATAGTTAAATTTGTAATTGATTGATAATTTGAATAGGGAAATTAATTCAAATTGGGGAATAATTAATCTTGTGTAATTAATCGTCTAAGACACGAGGTTAGGCTCTTTTGTGGTGTAAGACTGCCCGGACCCGCCCGGCAAATCCAACTGCCACAAATGCCAGTCTAATGTGGGAGGTCTTAGGCATAAATTAAATGCGTAACAGTTGTAAAGACACGAGGTTAGGCTAGTTTGTGGTGTAAGACTGCCTGGTCCCGCCCGGCAAATCCAGCTGCCACAAATGCCAGTCCAATGTGGGAGGTCTTTACGAGGTTACAGTCTTAATGAATTAAGAAACACTTAACCATATAAACATGTAGTGGGACATGAGGGGGTTAAGTGGGTGCCTTGGGTGGCATGTGGAATTAAGTGGGTGCATTGGGTGGCATTTGAAATACGATTAGATGCACTTAACCAAAATTGAAACATGTAAGTGAACATGAATAAGAAGAGGGTTAAGTGGGGTGTATTAGAGGGGACCAAGCTTAGGTGGATAGCTTGTGTCAAGTAATGGGGGCCCGTTTCAACCAGTAACCCATAAGTATCTTTGTGGGCTCGACCCAAGTCGAGGACGGAACACGCATACTGGTCTTGACTGTAAGAGGCCAAAACGGGTTAGCGGTGGTAACGTAAGTCCAACGGGTTCATGTACGTGTGTGGGCCTGGGCTGGTAGGTAAGACATTGTTGCATCGTGTAGGTATAAGCCGTGTATTATTGGTGTTTGCCACTTTGGGGAGTGATACACCCCACTGTGGGGCCAGCACGAGTATCTACGAGTTAGGGAGCCGATCGCATGAGGGTAGTGACACGACCCGAACTTCCCCGTGAAGGAAAGCACGGATGGCGTTGAGGACAAGTCAAAATAGAACGCAAACAGAAGAACATTTCATTGTTATTACAACAATTCCATCAGAATACAAGAATATACAGAGTATAAATGAATAAAATACATTCGATGAATATCAGAGATTACAATAAATTACATAGCAGCGGAAAAATATACAAAACACAACTGAAAGTGATACACGGATACAAAGCTTTCCGAGCATCGTTCCAGCTGTAAATCAGGACCCTGTGAATATAAATGTGCAAATCCAAAACTACAAGCTGCCCGTGTGGAAAATAGGGGCACCCAGAGTTTAGGTTAAAACAATAAACTCCAGGTCAGTCATGTGACTGGTGTGAGAACTAAAACAGTTATTTAAAACTTTACTTTAAAAGAGAATAATTCAAGGGACCATGCCGTATAACATGGAACGGGTTTCCTCCCAAGAATACTAGTGCATATAACAAAACAGCGCAATGCTTTTTGGAAAGATGAAGCTATTATAAGACCCAGGTCCCATCACACAATGCAACGCAAGCCGGAGGATAGGGTTTTCCCTTATAATAGCCAAACATGCTTGGTACGTTTAAAACAAATCATTTGATACTATTATAAGTGTATAGTGTCAAAACAATTTCAATCATAAATATCAATCCTAGGCGGCATGGGTACCATCTGTCATGTCGCCATACTAGTTTACAATTAAAACCGCAATATCACGTATTGGAAATTGGATTACATCATGAGTCGAGGCAAGGGGCAAGCTCCTCTCCGTTCGAGACGCTCTAGCAAATGCCTTGGGACCACACACAGCAATCCCTGGATCCTCCAAGGCCGGTCCTCTCTTACTTTTGAGGATTGGCAATTCCTGAACACACGTTTCCGGTCCTTACAGACCTATATCCGAGGTGCCTCATATCCAACAACCACACAGGTGAAAATTATATAAATGTCAGGGCTGGTAGGTCACTGACACCACCATAGCTAGAAAGAAACGTCGTGCACTCCTTGGGTCCGTATCCCGTTTTTGACTCATACCGAGGTGTGAGGCTCGCGAATTCACGTTATACACAAAGCTACGCCACACAGGCCGTGCTTTGATCATCAACCACAAGACTTTGCTTTTCAACAGAAGCCTTGATCAATTGCCACTTACGCGTGCCACACTGGCAATTCACTCCATGCGACTGATGTCCATCGATATACAACCTCTGAGCTCGTACGTCTCAGAGAAGGGCGTTAAGCAAGAGAATAAATTCTCCACCGCCAAACAGATGTAAATTTAATAGAGATCAGTCAACACAGAATAAAATCCAATGTCAGACACAAAATCCATTTACTAGTTCGTCCTGGGTCTGAACGAAACCGGAGGCATTTTCCTCGCATATCCATCCATCTCCAAGTACGTCTAGATGATCACCAACTGTTTTCCCTCATCTTGGGTGTACAACCCAATCGAGATCATTAGTAATCACCCAAACGATGTGAAAACTTCCGGTCTTCAACCACCGTCTTCATCTTCGACATCTCGTCGAATCGGTTATTCAGAATGGGTATAAACCCGGCATTTCTGAATAACCCACGTATATGATAAACAAATGTTACACAAACACAACAAACGCCTCATTCCAATTCAGAATATTCTTTTATTCACAAAATCACATTCTTAGGGAAAGGTTCCCATAAATTTTATCCAAGATAAATGTAACAACCCTGAATTTTGGGCCAATTTAAAATTTTATTTTAAGTGATATTAAATGAGTTTTGATATTTAAATTAATCTATTTTAAATAACAATGATCACAAATTTGATTCAAATCGAAGTTAGAATGAATAATTTAATTTTAATTATAAAAAGAGTTAGAAATAGCGCGATAGTTTGAAAAGTCAAACTTGAACTTTGACTGACCATACAGGACGCAAAATTTAACGGATTTTAGTGAAACCAAAAATATTAGAATCTATTTAAAAATATCTTTCCAACGAATCCGAAAAATCGAAATTTCATAGCGGAAATCAAAAGTTATGGCCAATTCAATTTTTAGAAAGGTCGCTGGGTAATTTGCATAGGTCAAAAATGCTACTTTTTGCATATAAAGGAATTTCGACTCGAAACCACTTCCATTGAGTTCGAAATGATGTTTCTGCATGGAAAAATAGTAAACACTTATATATTTCGAGTTTCGGAAATTATTTGTTTAAAAATATATTTTTAATATTAAATATATTGGCCTTAAGAATAGTCATTTTTCAAAAAGTCTCAGAATTCGACGAAATAAATTTTGTTGGATTCGTATCATCAAAACAAAGCTAAAAATGATTTTTTGGTAATTTTTAGAATTAAAATATAATTATAATTGATTTTTCAGTGTAAACGGGTAAATTTTTGACTTTAAAAATTCATTAAAAATTCATACGAGCTCAGAATTGAACGAAATTAATTTTCATAGGTCCACAGCATCAAAACATAGCTAAATATATTTTTCGAGAATTTTTGAAGTTAATTTGTGACCTCGGTGAATTTTCACGTACGATATACATTAAAATATTAATAAAATAATGTAATTATTCCAAAACTCATAACAGACCTCGGAATTGGACCCCGGAGCATAGCTCATTGCATTCAGAAGGTGTCAAAACCTTAAGAACGACAGTAAGCAGACCTGAATCGGAGTTCGGACCAAAACGGGCTTTAACGAGTTAATTAAATAATTAGATAACCCTAATATAATATTATAAATACCCCGAAAACACTGTTCATCGTCTCCTAACCCGTCATTTTCTGAGCCGCCTAAACCCATGAGTCTTCAAAACTTCAAACTTCGATTTCACCTCCGTTTCTCAACGAAATTTAGCGTGTGAGTACTCATTTCGAAGCTCTTCGCGAGCTCTTCGATTCTAGATAAGGAGCATCCGTCCCCGTGCCTCGACGAAGCCGCCATACCCCCGCAAACAGCCGCCATTCGCACCCCCCTGGGCCCCACCGCCGCCGCCGCACCCTCCCCTCTTCTGGCCGATCGTAGCTCTCTCCAAGACGGTCCACCTCCAACAAACGGTTCGTCGTTTCATCAACCGTAGCTCCCGCAATCTGAAAACAAAGATTTGAACCTCTCTTGAAGGTAAAAGCTTCAGATTTAGTCATGCTTATAAGCGTCGCAGAGTTAGTTGTTAAAGGCTGATTTCTAATTTTTCATATGAACTTGAATGCTAATTGTTTCAGATCCGCAACCGTCTTGAATTCGAACACCAAATCTGACCAAATTCGATTCATCTCAGAACCAACAACGGTGAGAATTTATTTTTAATTAAATTTAATTTATTTAATTATTTATTAATTCTTTGTTATTAAAGAATATTGACTGATATGCTATGTAGCAATATTGAAATACGGATCTAAGTTGTTTATGACTGTATGATGTTAGATCCGCGAATCTAAACGCTAGATCTGAAATTATTGGCTAATTAAAATAGATTATTTAATATTATTGAATTATGCCTCGCCGATTTGTCATATGCCAAAATGTGCATCACCCTGTATGTTATGTTGATTTGAACTATTAGATCTAGACCTCTTGGATTATTTGAATGTTGTGAATTTTTGATAACATGAAATTTACAATTTATTTTGTAAATAAAAATTAGAATGTGTTGTTGAGATGAAATTTACAATTTATTTTGTAAATTAAAAATTAGAATTTGTTGTAGATATGAAATTTACAATCTGTTTTGTAAATTAAAAATTAGAATTGGTCGTTGATATGAGATTTACAATTTATTTTGTAAATTAAAGTTAAAATTCGTCGTTGACACAAAATTTTACATTTTATTGTGTAAATAAAGTTAGAATTGTGCGTTGACATAAATTTTACATTTTATTATGTAAATAAAAGTTAGAATGTTGTGATGACATAAATTTTACATTTTATTATGTAAATAAAGTTAGGATCGTGCGTTGACATAGAATTTACATTTTTATTTGTAAATTATAGTTAGAATGTTGCGCTGATATAAAATTGACATTTTATTATGTAAATTAAAGCTAGAATTGTGCGATGATATAAAATTGACATTTATTTATATAAATTAAAGTTAAAATTTTGCGTTGACTTGAATATACATTTTTATTTTGTAAATTCAATATTAGGATTGGCGATGACATGAATTTACATTTAATTTTGTAAATTCAATATCAGAAATTGCGATGACATGAAATTTTCATTTTTACTATGTAAATAAAGTATTTTCACCGTATGCATAAATTTAGATTATTTTCAATGTAAATTAAATAGTAAATTTAACCGTAGGATGCTATTAACATTTTTAATGATAATATAACACTATGGGTTGTCATTAACATTTTTAATGTTAATATTTAAAAGGAATTTAACCGTAGGAAGATTTTCATTTTTTTTTATGTAATAAAAAGAATGGACTTTACATTGTAATTAAAGAGTAAATTTTACATTGTAAAGAATGGATTTTATATTGAAAATTTTACGATGTAAATAGAAAGACGATCTTTTTATATTGAGAATAAAAAAGACGATATTTTTATTGAAAATTAAAAAATCACATCTTTGCATTGAAAATGAAAAGGTGACATTTTTGCATTGAAAATGAAAAGATGACATTTTGTTTTGTGAATAAAAAGACAATCTTTTTATGTTGAAAATAAAAGAAAAAGACAATCTTTTTATGTTGAAAATAAAAAGATACATTTTTACATTGTAAAGTGTAAAAGGTAATATTTTTACATTTGTAAATAGAAAAGAATATATTTTTACATGGTAAAATAGAGAAGTTAATATTTTTACATTGCAAAATATAAGTTGATGTCTTTACATTGTAAAACATAAAAAGTTGATATTTTTACATTGAAAATATAAAGGTAGATACTTTTGCATTATGAATAAAAAGTTGATGCTTTTACATTGTAAGTAAAAGAATGAAATTTTATGATGTGAAATAAAGTTGCATCATTTTTATATGCAAATATAAGATAGAAAATGACGATGAAATAAAGTTGCATTTTTATATGCAAAAATAAAAAAAAATAGGAGTAGGAATTTACGACGAAACAAAATTTACATTTTTATTAACGTAAATAAAAGGGATTTTCATTACATTGAAATTTTACATTTTCCTTTGTAATTAAAAGGTGAAATTCATAGTTTGTCAAAAATTACATTTTTATATGTAAATTATAAAGTGAATTTATGTCGTATATTAAAAATTACATTTTTCTTTGTAATTAATATGAGGATTCCATCGTATGTTAAAATTTACATTTTTACATGTAAATCATAAAGTGAATTAATGTTGTATGTTAAAAATTACATTTTCCTTTGTAATTAACATGGAAATTTCATCGTATGTTAAAATCTACATTTTTATATGTACATTATATAGGGAATTACACCATAGGATAAAATTTACATTTTTATATGTAATTAAAACATGAATTTACATTGTATGTTAAATGTTACATTTATATATGTAATTTATATAGGAAAGTATACCGTATGACAAAACTGCATTTTTCTATGCAATTAAAGGATGCAATTTCATTGTATGATCGAAATTGCATTTTTCTTATGTATATATGTAACATAAAAATGAGAATGAACATTAGAAATAAAATTGATTTATTTCATATGTAATTTAAATGTAGAAACGTGACATTGTAATTAAAAATCATATTTTTACAATGTGAATTAGATGTAGTGTTTGCATTGTAATTAAAAACTATATTTTTATAATGTAAATAGGGAGTAGAGTTTGCATTGTAAAGTAAACTTGCAATTTGATATGTAAATTTAAAATAGGATTCACTGCAAAAATAAGTTACATTTTTATAATAACTAAGATGAGAATGTACATTGAAGTTGAAATCTAAGTTTAAAAGTAGGATTTTGTATGTATCAAAATTTACATTTGTTTTACATATAAATAAAGAATATAGGAATTTGCATAGGAATTAAACTTACATTTCTATGTAAATAAAAAGGATGGAATTTACATTTTCAATGTAAGGAAAGAATGAATTTAGGATGCGGTAATATTATCTTCATTTTCAAATGAATTAAAATTTAGTAAGTATCGGTAATTGTGTGGAGCATTGTTTTAATCAAACGACGTTATTACGATTCAATGATTATATATATAATCAAAATTGAACGAATAGGGCATGGTAGTTCGCGTTTTGAAATCGTACTTGTATTTGACTATACAAGAAGATCCGACCGTCGGATTTTCTTGAAACTAAAACCGTTAGGACCGTCTTGGAAAAATCTTTCCAATGATATATATTACATTAAGATCCAACGGTTAGATTTTGAGAAATGTAAAAATCAAAATTGGTTGAATGCAGCGTCATAGTCGCCCATAGACTTAAGGCGTCGTTATATAAAATTTAATTATTTTAAATAATTAAAATAGGAAGGAATCGTTAATAAAAATAATTGTTAATGTGTAAAAAGGATTTTAAATATATATATGTATATATACGAGGATTATTTGGAAAGTCCGAGTTTATCTCATTCCAAATAATTAAACGACGTTTAAAAATCCAAGATTGGAAGATGGCGATTGAAGACCGTCAAATCTCCACATCGAATGGACGATGATGACCGTTGCCTTAGAATGGCTCGCTACCATGATAAGGTAATAGTAGGAGTTGCTCGGACGTAGTGTTGATTTGTACGGGTTTGGCTTTCGCTCAGACCCAGAGCATAAGATTATAAATGGATTGTGTGTCTGACATCGTACTCCATTATATATCATGTTATTAATCTTCGGTCGAATGTATGGATGTTTGGTGGCGGAGAATTTATTCTCTTGCTTAACACCCGTTCATATATTTCGGCAAAGGATTGGTAGTGTGATATGGAGTGATGATGTGACATGCTAAGATGCATATGATCAAGGTTTTGTTGAAAAGCAGGCCTTGTGGGATGATCAAAGCATAGTCTGTTTAGGCATAACTTTGTGTATAGCGTGACTTCGCGAGCCTCACACACCGGCGGAGTCTAAAACGGGAGAAGGGAACGCAGGGAGAGCAGCACGTTTCTTTCTAGCTAGAGTGGTGTCAGTGACCTACCAGCCCTGACATTTTACTTATGTGGATGATGGAATGAGGCGCCTCGGATGATAGGTCCTATAGGACCGGGAAACGTGTGTTCAGGTATAACTAATCCGCTAAGCTGTATTTGCGGACCGGCCCTGCAGCTATCCAAGGGTTCTCCGCGGGGAATCCTGAGACATTAGCTAGAGTGTCTCGAATCGGTAGGAGCTCCTCCCTAGCCTTGACTCATGATGGAAACCAATTTCCAATACGCCCCATTCGGATTTGATTGTATTACTAGTACGGAGGCATAATATATGGGTACCTATGCTTCCTAGGATTGATACATTATGATTTAAATTGTTTTTAAAACATATACACACTAATAATAATATCAAATTCGTTTTTAACGTATCAAGCATGTTTAATCACCATAAGGTAAAACTCTATCCTCTGGTGTGCGTTGCATTATATGATGGGACCTGAGTCTTATGGTGATTTCATTTTTCTAAAAAGCATTGCGTTGTTTTACGATTTACTTCAAGTTATGCACGACAATCCATTGGAATGAAACCCGTTCCGCATTAGCGGCGTGGTCCATGGATTTGCCTTATTACTATTAGTTAAATTAGTTAAGAATTCTCACACCAGTCCCACGACTGACCCGTTGTTTGTTTCCACCTTTGCAAACTCGGGTGCCCTCTTTTCCACACGGGCAGTCGAGTAGTTTGTCTACAGGTTTATCTCGAGCAGGATTCTGGATTGAAGCTTAAAGCTGTGTCCAGAGCATAGTTGTCTTCCGCTGTATCTATTTTATTTCCGCTGCACTGTATTAAATTTATTGTAAAATTTTCTTCCGCTGTATTTTAATTTCGATGTACTCTGATATATTCTGTACTCTGATGTTATATTATCATGATGTAATAAAAGTCTGTTGTTGTTCTGATGTGTTGTATTCCCAAAGTTAACGCGGGCGGGATTTGATCGATTTTGGTCGATTTTGCGATCGATTAAGGCCGGGCAAAATCCGACTCGTTACAGTTGGTATCAGAGCTTTGGTTAGCTCAAATCTTTGGGGTACAACTCATTAGAACTGAACAAAAGGCTCATCAGAGATTGGATTAGTAATAACCAATAAGAATACTCATTAGAGATAGGATTAGCAGTATCCTAGAATGAGAAAACTCATTAGAGATAGGGTTAGTAATGCCCTAGAATGAGTTGAGAGTAGCAAGCCTATAAAATACGTATTTGTGATTAATTATGCTCTATTTTGGAAAATATGATTTTGAATATATAAAAAGTTATATAGTTGAAGGTTAATCAACTAATGAAATTATTTAAACCAATGGAGAATATATATATATAATTAGTTAGTTAGTTAATCAACTTTTAGCTTCGTCCCTTTTCGAGGACGAAAAGCTTTTAAGTGGGGGAGACTGTAACAACCCTGAATTTTGGGCCAATTCAAAAATTTATTTTAAGTGATTTTAAATTAGTTTTGATATATAAATTAATCTATTTTAAATAACAATGATCACAAATTTGAGTCAAATCGAAGTTAGAATGAATAATTTAATTTTAATTATAAAAAGAGTTAGAAATAGCGCGGTAGTTTGAAAAGTCAAACTTGAACTTTGACTGACCATACAGGACGCAAAATTTAACGGATTTTAGTGAAACCAAAAATATTAGAATTTATTTAAAAATATCTTTCCAACAAATCCGAAAAATCGAAATTTCATAGCGGAAATCAAAAGTTATGGCCAATTCAATTTTTAGAAAGGTCGTTGGGTAATTTGCATAGGTCAAAAATGCTACTTTTTGCATATAAAGGAATTTCGACTCGAAACCACTTCCATTGAGTTCGAAATGATGTTTCTGCATGGAAAAACAGTAAACACTTATATATTTCGAGTTTCGGAAATTATTTGTTTAAAAATATATTTTTAATACTAAATATATTGGCCTTAAAAATAGTCATTTTTCAAAAAGTCTCAGAATTCGACGAAATAAATTTTGTTGGATTCGTATCATTAAAAAAAAGCTAAAAATGATTTTTTGGTAATTTTTAGAATTAAAATATAATTATAATTGATTTTTCAGTGTAAACGGGTAAATTTTTACTTTAAAAATTCATTAAAAATTCATACGAGCTCAGAATTGAACGAAATTAATTTTCATAGGTCCACAGAATCAAAACAAAGCTAAATATATTTTTCAAGAATTTTTGAAGTTAATTTGTGACCTCGGTGAATTTTCACGTACGATATACATTAAAATATTAATAAAATAATGTAATTATTCCAAAACTCATAACAGACCTCGGAATTGGACCCCGGGGCATAGCTCATTGCATTCAGAAGGTGTCAAAACCTTAAGAACGACAGTAAGCAGGCCTGAATCGGAGTTCGGACCAAAACGGGCTTTAACGGGTTAATTAAATAATTAGATAACCCTAATATAATATTATAAATACCCCGAAAACACTGTTCATCATCTCCTAACCCATCATTTGCTGAGCCGCCTAAACCCATGAATCTTCAAAACTTCAAACTTCGATTTCTCCTCCGTTTCTCAACGAAATTTAGCGTGTGAGTACTCATTTCGAAGCTCTTCGCGAGCTCTTCGATTCTAGATAAGGAGCATCCGTCCCCGTGTCTCGACGAAGCCGCCATACCCCCGCAAACAGCCGCCGTTCGCACCCCCCTGGGCCCCACCGCCGCCGCCGCACCCTCCCCTCTTCTGGCCGATCGTAGCTCTCTCCAAGATGGTCCACCTCCAACAAACGGTTCGTCGTTTCATCAACCGTAGCTCCCGCAATCTGAAAACAAAGATTTGAACCTCTCTTGAAGGTAAAAGCTTCAGATTTAGTCACGCTTATAAGCGTCGCAGAGTCAGTTGTTAAAGGCTGATTTCTAATTTTTCATACGAACTAGAATGCTAATTGTTTCAGATCTGCAACCGTCTTGAATTCGAACACCAAATCTGACCAAACTCGATTCATCTCAGAACCAACATCGGTGAGAATTTATTTTTAATTAAATTTAATTTATTTAATTATTTATTAATTCTTTGTTATTAAAGAATATTGACTGATTTGCTATGTAGCAATATTGAAATACGGATCTAAGTTGTTTATGATTGTATGATGTTAGATCCGCGAATCTAAACGCTAGATCTGAAATTATTGGCTAATTAAAATAGATTATTTAATATTATTGAATTATGCCTCGCCGATTTGTCATATGCCAAAATGTGCATCACCCTGTATGTTATGTTGATTTGAACTGTTAGATCTAGACCTCTTGGATTATTTGAATGTTGTGAATTTTTGATAAAATGAAATTTACAATTTATTTTGTAAATAAAAATTAGAATGTGTTGTTGAGATGAAATTTACAATTTATTTTGTAAATTAAAAATTAGAATTTGTTGTAGATATGAAATTTACAATCTGTTTTGTAAATTAAAAATTAGAATTGGTCGTTGATATGAGATTTACAATTTATTTTGTAAATTAAAGTTAAAATTCGTCGTTGACACAAAATTTTACATTTTATTGTGTAAATAAAGTTAGAATTGTGCGTTGACATAAATTTTACATTTTATTATGTAAATAAAAGTTAGAGTGTTATGATGACATAAATTTTACATTTTATTATGTAAATAAAGTTAGAATCGTGCGTTGACATAGAATTTACATTTTTATTTGTAAATTATAGTTAGAATGTTGCGTTGATATAAAATTGACATTTTATTATGTAAATTAAAGCTAGAATTGTGCGATGATATAAAATTGACATTTATTTATGTAAATTAAAGTTAAAATTTTGCGTTGACTTGAATATACATTTTTATTTTGTAAATTCAATATTAGGATTGGCGATGACATGAATTTACATTTAATTTTGTAAATTCAATATCAGAAATTGCGATGACATGAAATTTTCATTTTTACTATGTAAATAAAGTATTTTCACCGTATGCATAAATTTACATTATTTTCAATGTAAATTAAATAGTAAATTTAACCGTAGGATGCTATTAATATTTTTAATGATAATATAACACTATGGGTTGTCATTAACATTTTTAATGTTAATATTTAAAAGGAATTTAACCGTAGGAAGATTTACATTTTTTATGTAATAAAAAGAATGGACTTTACATTGTAATTAAAGAGTAAATTTTACATTGTAAAAAATGGATTTTATATTGAAAATTTGACGATGTAAATAGAAAGACGATCTTTTTATATTGAGAATAAAAAAGAAGATATTTTTATTGAAAATTAAAAGATCACATCTTTGCAATGAAAATGAAAAGGTGACATTTTTGCATTGAAAATGAAAAGATGACATTTTGTTTTGTGAATAAAAAGACAATCTTTTTATGTTGAAAATAAAAGAAAAAGACAATCTTTTTATGTTGAAAATAAAAAGATACATTTTTTACATTGTGAAGTGGAAAAGGTAATATTTTTACATTTGTAAATAGAAAAGATTATATTTTTACGTGGTAAAATAGAGAAGTTAATAATTTTACATTGCAAAATATAAGTTGATGTCTTTACATTGTAAAACATAAAAAGCTGATATTTTTACATTGAAAATATAAAGGTAGATACTTTTGCATTGTGAATAAAAAGTTGATGCTTTTACATTGTAAGTAAAAGAATGAAATTTTATGATGTGAAATAAAGTTGCATCATTTTTATATGCAAATATAAGATAGAAAATGACGATGAAATAAAGTTGAATTTTTATATGCAAAAATAAAAAAAATAGGAGTAGGAATTTACGACGAAACAAAATTTACATTTTTATTAACGTAAATAAAAGGGATTTTCATTACATTGAAATTTTACATTTTCCTTTTAATTAAAAGGTGAAATTCATAGTTTGTCAAAAATTACATTTTTATATGTAAATTATAAACTGAATTTATGTCGTATATTAAAAATTACATTTTTCTTTGTAATTAATATGAGGATTCCATCGTATGTTAAAATTTACATTTTTACATGTAAATCATAAAGTGAATTAATGTTGTATGTTAAAAATTACATTTTCCTTTGTAATTAACATGGAAATTTCATCGTATGTTAAAATCTACATTTTTATATGTACATTATATAGGAAATTACACCATAGGATAAAATTTAAAATTTTATATGTAATTAAAACATGAATTTACATTGTGTGTTAAATATTACATTTATATATGTAATGTATATAGGAAAGTATACCGTATGACAAAACTTCATTTTTCTATGCAATTAAAGGATGCAATTTCATTGTATGATCGAAATTGCATTTTTCTTATGTATATATGTAACATAAAAATGAGAATGAACATTAGAAATAATATCCCATTGTATGAATAGTCGCTATGGAATTCAGGCCCTTAAAAATGGACATTTTGCAAATGACCTCGGATTTCGACGAAACCAGTTTTTTTGGGTCCGTGATGTTAAGTTATTGCTAGATTCCAAATTTCATAATTTTTCGAATCAATATGTGAGCGTGGCAAAGGAAAACGGGTTTGACCAGTTTCAGTTGATTTTAATCGACTGGAAAATGGCCATTATTCCAACGGTCTCAGAATTCGACGAAACTAGTTTTGTTAGGACCGTATCGTCAATACGAAGCTAGAAAATATTTTTCTGCAATTTTTAGAGTTAATATGTGACCCCGGTAATTTGAAATGTACGTTTAAATTGAATATATAAAGAATTATATTTTAAATTCAACAGAAACTGTTCGAAAGAGTCGAATTGGCCTACGAAACATATCCCATTGTGTTCGGAATGGGGGTAATTAGCTAGGGACGACAGTCGTTGGGTTCGGATCGGTGATCAAATGAAAAAGCAATTTTCTTAGGAAAAATTTAATTAAATAAAATAATATTCTCTCTCTACCCCTATACTCTCCCTCCCCTTCTCTCTTCTGGTCAACGCCCACTTTTAAAGGAAATAAAAAAAAAACCCGAACAAAGCCCATTCCCGTCGCCAACCCCATCTCGTCGTCGGAGCCTCACCTCCGATCGAGACCGCCTCCGCCCAGACACCTCCCTCTTCCTGCCATCGAACCCCCTTCGTTCTCTCTCTCCTGCTTCCTTCTTTGATGCACGAGGAACCACGCCCAAATCAGCCCCTTCGCCTAACCCTAGCCGCCGCCTCTGGTGATGCTACTTCGCCCCAGCGCCTGTCTCGCAACCCCCACCCAACCAGACGATCCTCCTCCCTCCATTCTAGCCCAAACCGCAATCACCCGAAGCCCTACCCCCTTAAATCCTGGCCGCCTTCACGAGAGAATCCCGACGCAGATGGCAGTGCGAGTGGGGCCCCTTCTAGGCGATAACGGAGTAGCTTGGTCGCGTTCGAGTGATGCAGGCCGATGGTGATTCGGCGGCCTCCTGGGCGTGTGATGGTGGCAAAACAAAGACGAGCGATGGGTGTTCCACTACAGGCAATTCACGGTAGAAGAAAGGTTTAATTTTTACATTATTTACTTTATGTAATTTATACATATATATAATCGTTTTAAAGTTTTAGTTTTTTTTTATATAAAATTACATTAAAATTTTCAGATTTTTAAATAAAGGGAAAGATGAGGTTATATATATATATATATATATATATATATATATATAATTGTGTTTTAAACATACATTGTTTTAATATAGAAAATAACGTTGTTTTTAAAATATAACATAACTTTGTTTTGAAATTAGAAATTTATTTTAGAAAGATAAAAATAAAACCTTTAGTCATATAAAAATATAATTTTTAGTTGGGATAAAAATACGATTTTTATTCTATGTGTAGCGATGTGAAAATTTGACTTTTTATATATAAAATAGGAAACGAAAAATATGACCTTTGTTTACGTAGCGAAATAAAATTATATATATAGCGTGATAAAAATATGATTTATAAAATATATATAGCTTTGTTTTAAAAATATATAAATAGAAATATTTTTGAAAATAAAATTGTTTTATTTTAAAAATAAAGGCGGGATCTTTATTTATAACCAAGGCGATGCTTTTATATAAGAGTTAGAGAAATAAAGATATGATTTTTATATAGTGAGAAGGATAAAAATATAATTTTTATAATATTGAAAGGGCGAAATCTTTAATATTAGAAAGGCGAAATCTTTATTTTTACATAAGGGAAGACGTTATTTTTATATATATAAAGTAGCAATAGAAATTCGATTTTTATTATATGAATAACAAAATAAAAATGGGATTTTTATTTTTAAAAGTAGCGCTATGAAAAATGGAATTTTTGAGTACATGATCATCATATTAAAAATATGATCTTTACTATGAACAGTGGGAAAAGAAGTGAAATGGGACGGATGAAAATCAAAAAGGAATTCGGACGGTTCAGAGATTCAGAAATGAAATGGAGGAGTGGATCCCTCGGTGAGAACTTCTCACTCAAATTCTCTTTTTCTAGTTATATATATATACTAGGATGCAGACGGTGCTTAGTAGCACCCGACACCCGTCATCCACAGACCATGGATGGCTTGTTTGTTAAATTGTTTGGTTGAGTAGTTGGTTAGTCTATTTGGTTTGAATTGAATTGTTTGGTGAATTGAAATTGATTTGATTGATGTGTGAATGGCGTGGGCCTTCACTAGACCGGGGATAAGGCTAGGCCTTGTCCCGTTTCTAGTATCGTGCCGTTATGCCGCCGAAATTTTCTAAAATATGTTAGAAAAATAAAAATATCATTTTTATTGTGTAAATGAAATGAATAGAAATTCATGTGTTGAAATAGAATATTTTATCGTTAAAAATATAATTTTTAACGTGGAAGTGAATAAAATAAAATATTCATTTACAAACCGGACGGTTTGTTTATGTACACCTATTTGAAGGACATTGATTGGGACGATAAATTTTACACATTGCCCAACTGCACAAATAAAATCTGTGTTTGATTGTTTGAAACCCCACACGGGTGTTGGGATGAAATTTGAAGTTCACTCATCCTGATTGATTAAATTTGTCGATCGATTGGTCGACAGACTGTGTAAGCGTCGATTATTTATATTTGATGCTTATGCAGTTGTGTGGTGCACTTTGGTTGATGGTTGATTATTTTTCAATGCTATTATATACGTGTGATGTATGAAAATCCATATAATTAACATTATATGGTGATTGATTGGGCCTCATTCCAATCGGGAAAACAATGAATATTATAAAAGAAAATTCATGTGTTGAATATAAAAATAGTCATGTGTTGACGATGATCATGTGTTGAAACTATTCATGTGTTGAGTAAAATATTTTAAATAAAATAAATTACATCTTTATCACATTTAAAATTAGAACTACTTCCCAGTAGAAGTCTAATTGAAAATCAAACGATAGATACCTTAGTTTTATAAAATATTTTACATAACAAAAATAGTGATGTGTTGACAGTACTCATGTGTTGAGATTAGTCGTGTGTTGAAAGAAATATAGATTCATGTGTTGAATGGGATAAATATTCATTTGTTGGATAGAATATAGAAGTTTTGAAAATATAAATCCGTGTTGATTAGAGATGCGTTATTTTGACGCGAACGATATTTATATCGATTTTATTCGTTGTATAATGAATATTGAAAAGTGATTTCAAAATTAAATATTTTGAAATGAAATTCAAATTGAATTAGATTAGAATTCGAATTGAATAGGAAACGAATTTGAATTCGAATAAAATAGAAATGAATTCAAATTGAATTAAAGGGAAATTGAAATTTAAAACGAACTAAAATTCGAATTGAATCAAATAGAAGGTAAATTCGAATTGAATTGAATTGAAATGAATTTGAATTCGAATTGAATAAAATGGAAATGAATTCGAGTTGAATTGAAATCAAATCGATTTGAAATTGAATGTAGAAGTTGAATTGTTTTAGAAACGAATTTAAAACGATTTATAAAATTCGTTTTAAATAGAAATCGACGAAATATATATTATATATATTATATTATATATATAATGGCCTGAATAGAACGCGCCGCGCCGCGGTAGTTCGTGAATTTCGACCATTTATTTCAAACGGACATTGCGGGAGATCCGACCGTCGGATTCTCCTAAAACCGGAACCGTTGGGTTCATATCGAAAAGAGCTGCCCAATGAATATTAGAAATTTGAAATCTAACGGTTGGATTTGGAATTATGTCCAAATCAAATTCGAAAAAGGTCGTTGTAAGTGCAGTTCGATAGCCGTTGATGGAAATCGACTGTACGGGCCTTGATAAAATTATTAAAAATATCTATAATTTGTGTAAAATCATAATATATGATTTGGGAAAAATTGAGCTGAAGAATTCCACATTTGAAAAGATAAAAATAGATTTTTATCGAAATGAACTAGTTTTGAACTGGAATTAAATTCAATTTATTTTTGAAATAAATAAATTGAATTTGAAAGTGATTTTAAAAATAATCAATATTCCCAATACGTGGATTGGACTGGAGTTGAATCGAAATTATCTTCGGGATATTTCGATGTTGGATTTCGTGACTATACAGATATTGTTCTGGGAATTTGAAAGATATATTTTATATCGTTATTGCCAATACGATATATGTTGGTTTCAGAATTTGATATTGAATATAAGCCGATATATTTTCTATTCAGAGCCTTGTATTTAATATCAAATGTGATTTGGGTTTGTCGTGAATCGTGTTTTAGAAGACATTGGTTCTTTAACCCAGTTAAAGACATAATATTGATTTTTGAGAAGATTAAAACTAAGTGGAGTTTTAATGAATCTTTAATTAGATTAAAAAGTGAATTGATAATTTAAATTATCAAATCTGAAAAGTGATCGAGAGTGGAGTATCACCAGTTTTGCTCCAAAGCGATAGTTAAATCTTTAATTAGATTTGAACGTGAAATGGTAATTAATTTTATCGATAACACCGTGGTGTTAGATATGGAGTATCACCAGTTCTGCTCCATGGGATATATAGGTTGGGATTGGGAAATAAACTAAATAATTACTTCGGTGTGGTTCGTTAATCCCGACTTGTTTGAAATGATATCCAAAGGAAGATCAAAGAACATTTGTTAATTATATACGTGGGTTATTCAGAAAGACCGGGTTTATACCCATTCTGAATAATCGATTCGACGAGATGTCGAAGATAAAGACGGTGGTTGAAGACCGGAAGTCTTCACATCGTTTGGGTGATTACTGATGATCTTGATTGGGCTGTACACCCAGGATGAGGGAATCAGTTGGTGATCGTCCAGACGTACTTGGAGATGGATGGATATGCGAGGAAAGTGCCTCCGGTTTCGTTCAGACCCAGAACGAACTTGTAAATGGATTGTGTGTCTGACATTGGATTTTATTCTGTGTTGATTGATCTCTATTAAATATACATCTGTTTGGCGGCGGAGAATTTATTCTCTTGCTTAACGCCCTTCTCTGAGACGTACGAGCTCAGAGGTTGTATATCGATGGACATCAGTCGCATGGAGTGAATTGCCAATGTGGCATGCGTAAGTGGCAATTGATCAAGGCTTCTGTTGAAAAGCAAAGTCTTGTGGTTGATGATCAAAGCACGGCCTGTGTGGCATAGCTTTGTGTATACGTGAATTCGCGAGCCTCACACCTCGGTATGAGTCAAAAACGGGATAGTGACTGCAGGGAGAGCACGACGTTTCTTTCTAGCTAGGGTGGTGTCACTGACCTACCAGCCCTGACATTTATATACTTTTCACCTGTGTGGTTGTTGGAATGCGAGGCGCCTCGGATATAGGTCTGTAAGGACCGGGAAACGTGTGTTCAGGAATTGCCAATCCTCAAAAGTAAGAGAGGACCGGCCCTGAAGATCCAAGGATCATAGTGGGGTCCTGAGAAATTTGCTAGAGTGTCTCGAATCGGAGCTTGCCCCTTGCCTCGACTCATGACGGAAATCCAATTTCCAATACGTGATATTGCGGTTTTAATTGTAGAACTAGTATGGCGACATGATATATGGTACCCATGCCGTCTATGATTGATATTTATGATTGAAATTGTTTTGACACTATACACTTATTATAGTATCAAATGATTTGTTTTAAACGTATCAAGCATTATTTGGCTATTATAAGGGAAAACCCTATCCTCCGGCTTGCGTTGCATTGTGTGATGGGACCTGGGTCTTATAATAGCTTCATTTTTCCAAAAAGCATTGCGTTGTTTTGTTATATGCACTAGTATTCTTGGGAGGAAACCTGTTCCGTGTTATACGGCGTGGTCCCTTGAATTACTTTCTTTTAAAGCAAAGTTATAAATAACTGTTTTAGTTCTCACACCAGTCCCATGACTGACCTGGAGTTTATTGTTTTAACCTAAACTCTGGGTGCCCCTATTTTCCGCACGGGCAGCTAGTAGTTTTGGTTTTGCAGATTTATATTCACAGGTTCCTGATATACAGCTGGAACGATGCTCGGAAAGCTCTGTATCCGTGTATCACTTCTAGTTGTGCTTTTGTATTATTTTCCGCTGCGATGTATTTAAATGTAATTTAAATCTCTGATATTTGTTGAATGTAATTTATTCATTTATACTCTGTATATTCTTGTATCTGATGGAATTGTTGTAATAACAATGAAATGTTCTTCCGTCTGCGTCCTTTTGTGTGTTGTTCTCAAAGTATTCGTGCTTTCCTACACGGGGAAGTTACGGGTTCTTTCAGTTGGTATCAGAGCTTTGGTTTACAGAGCTCGAGAACAAGACACATTAGAACCATACGAAAGAATTCATCAGATATTGGATTAGTAATATCCAATTAGAATGACTCGTTAGAGATAGGATCAGTAGTATCCTAGAACGAGTGTGAAGAGTATATTTTTCAAATGAAAGCAATTTTGTTTTGAAAATTTAAATCGTTTTTTACGTATTTGAATATTTATTTATTTTCAATATGGACAATCGAGTATATAAAGATTTCGCGTATACGCGTCATGAACGTATAGTCGAAGTTTTAATATACTGGATAGATATAGAATCACATTCTAGACACCCGGGGATAATTCTGATGATGTGGCCACATCGTCAGTATTTATGTTCGTGTTTCGAAGGTGTGATTTCTATATATTTCCATTAGACTGGTGTGAGAACCAAAACTAATATAGCTAGAACACATTGTTGTGAATTGGCATCAAAAACATGATTTTTTGTATATATATATCAAATTTATGAATTTGAAACGTTAATCCACTAATTGGTTGATGTTTGTGTTGTTTGTTTGATAATTTTTAACCACTATGCCTAATTGAACTAAATTTTGAATTGTATTGAAAATTGGTCGCATTTGCTTGCATATACATATACTTATATTGAACAGGTCATAGCAAGGAGGCTAGAGCAGAGAATAAAATTTGTTTGCCTGACAAATAGGTACATGTTTACTGCATAATTTACTGTTTCGTTTGGGTGATGATGATTTTATGAGCCTATTGGCTAGCCGCTTGGCTTTTTCTTTTTCTTTTTCTTTTTGAGATCTGAAGGACCGGGGAAGCTATTTGAAATTCCCCGATGCTCCCGGTGCAGGGGAGGTTATGGCGAAATTTTTCGAAAATTTAGGGTGTTAGCCAAATTTTTGAAAATTTGAAAATTCTCAAAAACTGAAAAGTTGGAGAATGGAAGCCCGATCGAACGTAGAGTTGATTAATCAAACCACTTTCGACTTTGTTCCTTTTCGGGGACGAAAAGTTTTAAGTGGGGGAGATTGTAATAACCCGAAAATCTGGGCCAGTTAAAAATTTTTATTTTGGCAATTTTAGCGAATTTCGAATATTTAAAATAGATTATTTTAAATAATAACAACGAGAAATTTATTTTGAATATAATTCGAACGTATATTTATATACGTCGTCGTTAGAATATAAATATTTATATGTAATTATAAATAGAATTGAAAATGGCGCGGTAGTTCGATAATTCGATTTCAAACTTCAATTGAATCTACCGGGTGCAAAACAATCCGGATTTTAGTGAAACCAAAAATAATGGGATCTAATTGTGAATATCTTTCTAACGAATCCGACAAATCAAGATTTCATAGCGGGAATCAAAAGATATGTCCAGTTGAAAATTCTGAATAGTCGCTATGGAATTCAGGCCCTTAAAAATGGACATTTTGCAAATGACCTCGGATTTCGACGAAACCAGTTTTTTTGGGTCCGTGATGTTAAGTTATTGCTAGATTCCAAATTTCATAATTTTTCGAATCAATATGTGAGCGTGGCAAAGGAAAACGGGTTTGACCAGTTTCAGTTGATTTTAATCGACTGGAAAATGGCCATTATTCCAACGGTCTCAGAATTCGACGAAACTAGTTTTGTTAGGACCGTATCGTCAATACGAAGCTAGAAAATATTTTTCTGCAATTTTTAGAGTTAATATGTGACCCCGGTAATTTGAAATGTACGTTTAAATTGAATATATAAAGAATTATATTTTAAATTCAACAGAAACTGTTCGAAACAGTCGAATTGGCCTACGAAACATATCCCATTGTGTTCGGAATGGGGGTAATTAGCTAGGGACGACAGTCGTTGGGTTCGGATCGGTGATCAAATGAAAAAGCAATTTTCTTAGGAAAAATTTAATTAAATAAAATAATATTCTCTCTCTACCCCTATACTCTCCCTCCCCTTCTCTCTTCTGGTCAACGCCCACTTTTAAAGGAAATAAAAAAAAAACCCGAACAAAGCCCATTCCCGTCGCCAACCCCATCTCGTCGTCGGAGCCTCACCTCCGATCGAGACCGCCTCCGCCCAGACACCTCCCTCTTCCTGCCATCGAACCCCCTTCGTTCTCTCTCTCCTGCTTCCTTCTTTGATGCACGAGGAACCACGCCCAAATCAGCCCCTTCGCCTAACCCTAGCCGCCGCCTCTGGTGATGCTACTTCGCCCCAGCGCCTGTCTCGTAACCCCCACCCAACCAGACGATCCTCCTCCCTCCATTCTAGCCCAAACCGCAATCACCCGAAGCCCTACCCCCTTAAATCCTGGCCGCCTTCACGAGAGAATCCCGACGCAGATGGCAGTGCGAGTGGGGCCCCCTTCTAGGCGATAACGGAGTAGCTTGGTCGCGTTCGAGTGATGCAGGCCGATGGTGATTCGGCGGCCTCCTGGGCGTGTGATGGTGGCAAAACAAAGACGAGCGATGGGTGTTCCACTACAGGCAATTCACGATAGAAGAAAGGTTTAATTTTTACATTATTTACTTTATGTAATTTATACATATATATAATCGTTTTAAAGTTTCAGTTTTTTTTTTATATAAAATTACATTAAAATTTTCAGATTTTTAAATAAAGGGAAAGATGAGGTTATATATATATAATTGTGTTTTAAACATACATTGTTTTAATATAGAAAATAACGTTGTTTTTAAAATATAACATAACTTTGTTTTGAAATTAGAAATTTATTTTAGAAAGATAAAAATAAAACCTTTAGTCATATAAAAATATAATTTTTAGTTGGGATAAAAATACGATTTTTATTCTATGTGTAGCGATGTGAAAATTTGACTTTTTATATATAAAATAGGAAACGAAAAATATGACCTTTGTTTACGTAGCAAAATAAAATTATATATATAGCGTGATAAAAATATGATTTATAAAATATATATAGCTTTGTTTTAAAAATATATAAATAGAAATATTTTTGAAAATAAAATTGTTTTATTTTAAAAATAAAGGCGGGATCTTTATTTATAACCAAGGCGATGCTTTTATATAAGAGTTAGAGAAATAAAGATATGATTTTTATATAGTGAGAAGGATAAAAATATAATTTTTATAATATTGAAAGGGCGAAATCTTTAATATTAGAAAGGCGAAATCTTTATTTTTACATAAGGGAAGACGTTATTTTTATATATATAAAGTAGCAATAGAAATTCGATTTTTATTATATGAATAACAAAATAAAAATGGGATTTTTATTTTTAAAAGTAGCGCTATGAAAAGTGGAATTTTTGAGTACATGATCATCATATTAAAAATATGATCTTTACTATGAACAGTGGGAAAAGAAGTGAAATGGGACGGATGAAAATCAAAAAGGAATTCGGACGGTTCAGAGATTCAGAAATGAAATGGAGGAGTGGATCCCTCGGTGAGAACTTCTCACTCAAATTCTCTTTTTCTAGTTATATATATATATACTAGGATGCAGACGGTGCTTAGTAGCACCCGACACCCGTCATCCACAGACCATGGATGGCTTGTTTGTTAAATTGTTTGGTTGAGTAGTTGGTTAGTCTATTTGGTTTGAATTGAATTGTTTGTGAATTGAAATTGATTTGATTGATGTGTGAATGACGTGGGCCTTCACTAGACCGGGGATAAGGCTAGGCCTTGTCCCGTTTCTAGTATCGTGCCGTTATGCCGCCGAAATTTTCTAAAATATGTTAGAAAAATAAAAATATCATTTTTATTGTGTAAATGAAATGAATAGAAATTCATGTGTTGAAATAGAATATTTTATCGTTAAAAATATAATTTTTAACGTGGAAGTGAATAAAATAAAATATTCATTTACAAACCGGACGGTTTGTTTATGTACACCTATTTGAAGGACATTGATTGGGACGATAAATTTTACACATTGCCCAACTGCACAAATAAAATCTGTGTTTGATTGTTTGAAACCCCACACGGGTGTTGGGATGAAATTTGAAGTTCACTCATCCTGATTGATTAAATTTGTCGATCGATTGGTCGACAGACTGTGTAAGCGTCGATTATTTATATTTGATGCTTATGCAGTTGTGTGGTGCACTTTGGTTGATGGTTGATTATTTTTCAATGCTATTATATACGAGTGATGTATGAAAATCCATATAATTAACATTATATGGTGATTGATTGGGCCTCATTCCAATCGGGAAAACAATGAATATTATAAAAGAAAATTCATGTGTTGAATATAAAAATAGTCATGTGTTGACGATGATCATGTGTTGAAACTATTCATGTGTTGAGTAAAATATTTTAAATAAAATAAATTACATCTTTATCACATTTAAAATTAGAACTACTTCCCAGTAGAAGTCTAATTGAAAATCAAACGATAGATACCTTAGTTTTATAAAATATTTTACATAACAAAAATAGTGATGTGTTGACAGTACTCATGTGTTGAGATTAGTCGTGTGTTGAAAGAAATATAGATTCATGTGTTGAATGGGATAAATATTCATTTGTTGGATAGAATATAGAAGTTTTGAAAATATAAATCCGTGTTGATTAGAGATGCGTTATTTTGACGCGAACGATATTTATATCGATTTTATTCGTTGTATAATGAATATTGAAAAGTGATTTCAAAATTAAATATTTTGAAATGAAATTCAAATTGAATTAGATTAGAATTCGAATTGAATAGGAAACGAATTTGAATTCGAATAAAATAGAAATGAATTCAAATTGAATTAAAGGGAAATTGAAATTTAAAACGAACTAAAATTCGAATTGAATCAAATAGAAGGTAAATTCGAATTGAATTGAATTGAAATGAATTTGAATTCGAATTAAATAAAATGGAAATGAATTCGAGTTGAATTGAAATCAAATCGATTTGAAATTGAATGTAGAAGTTGAATTGTTTTAGAAACGAATTTAAAACGATTTATAAAATTCGTTTTAAATAGAAATCGACGAAATATATATTATATATATTATATTATATATATAATGGCCTGAATAGAACGCGCCGCGCCGCGGCAGTTCGTGAATTTCGACCATTTATTTCAAACGGACATTGCGGGAGATCCGACCGTCGGATTCTCCTAAAACCGGAACCGTTGGGTTCGTATCGAAAAGAGCTTCCCAATGAATATTAGAAATTTGAAATCTAACAGTTGGATTTGGAATTATGTCCAAATCAAATTCGAAAAAGGTCGCTGTAAGTGCAGTTCGATAGCCGTTGATGGAAATCGACTGTACGGGCCTTGATAAAATTATTAAAAATATCTATAATTTGTGTAAAATCATAATATATGATTTGGGAAAAATTGAGCTGAAGAATTCCACATTTGAAAAGATAAAAATAGATTTTTATCGAAATGAACTAGTTTTGAACTGGAATTAAATTCAATTTATTTTTGAAATAAATAAATTGAATTTGAAAGTGATTTTAAAAATAATCAATATTCCCAATACGTGGATTGGACTGGAGTTGAATCGAAATTATCTTCGGGATATTTCGATGTTGGATTTCGTGACTATACAGATATTGTTCTGGGAATTTGAAAGATATATTTTATATCGTTATTGCCAATACGATATATGTTGGTTTCAGAATTTGATATTGAATATAAGCCGATATATTTTCTATTCAGAGCCTTGTATTTAATATCAAATGTGATTTGGGTTTGTCGTGAATCGTGTTTTAGAAGACATTGGTTCTTTAACCCAGTTAAAGACATAATATTGATTTTTGAGAAGATTAAAACTAAGTGGAGTTTTAATGAATCTTTAATTAGATTAAAAAGTGAATTGATAATTTAAATTATCAAATCTGAAAAGTGATCGAGAGTGGAGTATCACCAGTTTTGCTCCAAAGCGATAGTTAAATCTTTAATTAGATTTGAACGTGAAATGGTAATTAATTTTACCGATAACACCGTGGTGTTAGATATGGAGTATCACCAGTTCTGCTCCATGGGATATATAGGTTGGGATTGGGAAATAAACTAAATAATTACTTCGGTGTGGTTCGTTAATCCCGACTTGTTTGAAATGATATCCAAAGGAAGATCAAAGAATAAATTTAGAAGAATTTATCTTTGATAAAATTAATGGGAACCTTTCCCTAAGAATGTGATTTTGGTGAATAAAAGAATATTCTGAATTGGAATGAGGCGTTCGTTGTGTTTGTGTAACATTTGTTAATTATATACGTGGGTTATTCAGAAAGACCGGGTTTATACCCATTCTGAATAATCGATTCGACGAGATGTCGAAGATGAAGACGGTGGTTGAAGACCGGAAGTCTTCACATCGTTTGGGTGATTACTGATGATCTTGATTGGGCTGTACACCCAGGATGAGGGAATCAGTTGGTGATCGTCCAGACGTACTTGGAGATGGATGGATATGCGAGGAAAGTGCCTCCGGTTTCGTTCAGACCCAGAACGAACTTGTAAATGGATTGTGTGTCTAACATTGGATTTTATTCTGTGTTGATTGATCTCTATTAAATATACATCTGTTTGGTGGCGGAGAATTTATTCTCTTGCTTAACGCCCTTCTCTGAGACGTACGAGCTCAGAGGTTGTATATCGATGGACATCAGTCGCATGGAGTGAATTGCCAATGTGGCATGCGTAAGTGGCAATTGATCAAGGCTTCTGTTGAAAAGCAAAGTATTGTGGTTGATGATCAAAGCACGGCCTGTGTGGCATAGCTTTGTGTATACGTGAATTCGCGAGCCTCACACCTCGGTATGAGTCAAAAACGGGATAGTGACTGCAGGGAGAGCACGACGTTTCTTTCTAGCTAGGGTGGTGTCAGTGACCTATCAGCCCTGACATTTATATACTTTTCACCTGTGTGGTTGTTGGAATGCGAGGCGCCTCGGATATAGGTCTGTAAGGACCGGGAAACGTGTGTTCAGGAATTGCCAATCCTCAAAAGTAAGAGAGGACCGGCCCTGAAGATCCAAGGATCATAGTGGGGTCCTGAGACATTTGCTAAAGTGTCTCGAATCGGAGAGGAGCTTGCCCCTTGCCTCGACTCATGACGGAAATCCAATTTCCAATACGTGATATTGCGGTTTTAATTGTAGAACTAGTATGGCGACATGATATATGGTACCCATGCCGTCTATGATTGATATTTATGATTGAAATTGTTTTGACACTATACACTTATTATAGTATCAAATGATTTGTTTTAAACGTATCAAGCATTATTTGGCTATTATAAGGGAAAACCCTATCCTCCGGCTTGCGTTGCATTGTGTGATGGGACCTGGGTCTTATAATAGCTTCATTTTTCCAAAAAGCATTGCGTTGTTTTGTTATATGCACTAGTATTCTTGGGAGGAAACCCGTTCCGTGTTATACGGCGTGGTCCCTTGAATTACTATCTTTTAAAGCAAAGTTATAAATAACTGTTTTAGTTCTCACACCAGTCCCATGACTGACCTGGAGTTTATTGTTTTAACCTAAACTCTGGGTGCCCCTATTTTCCGCACGGGCAGCTAGTAGTTTTGGTTTTGCAGATTTATATTCACAGGTTCCTGATATACAGCTGGAACGATGCTCGGAAAGCTCTGTATCCGTGTATCACTTCTAGTTGTGCTTTTGTATTATTTTCCGTTGCGATGTATTTAAATGTAATTTAAATCTCTGATATTTGTTGAATGTAATTTATTCATTTATACTCTGTATATTCTTGTATCTGATGGAATTGTTGTAATAACAATGAAATGTTCTTCCGTCTGCGTCCTTTTGTGTGTTGTTCTCAAAGTATTCGTGCTTTCCTACATGGGGAAGTTACGGGTTCTTTCATCAAATCTCCACATCGAATGGACGATGATGACCGTTGCCTTAGAATGGCTCGCTACCATGATAAGGTAATAGTAGGAGTTACTCGGACGTAGTGTTGATTTTTACGGGTTTGGCTTTCGCTCAGACCCAGAGCATAAGCTTATAAATGGAATGTGTGTCTGACATCGTACTCCATTACATATCATGTTATTAATCTTCGGTCGAATGTATGGATGTTTGGTGGCGGAAAATTTATTCTCTTGCTTAACACCCGTTCATATATTTCGGCAAAGGATTGGTAGTGTGATATGGAGTGATGATGTGGCATGCTAAGATGCATATGATCAAGGCTTGGTTGAAAAGCAGGCCTTGTGGGACGATCAAAGCATAGTCTGTTTAGGCATAGCTTTGTGTATAGCCTGACTTCGCGAGCCTCACACACCGGCGGAGTCTAAAACGGGAGAAGGGAACGCAGGGAGAGCAGCACGTTTCTTTCTAGCTAGAGTGGTGTCAGTGACCTACCACCCCTGACATTTTACTTATGTGGATGATGGAATGAGGCGCCTCAGATGATAGGTCCTATAGGACCGGGAAACGTGTGTTCAGGTATAACTAATCCGCTAAGCTATATTTGCGGACCGGCCCTACAGCTATCCAAGGGTTCTTCGCGGGGAATCCTGAGACATTAGCTAGAGTGTCTCGAATCGGTAGGAGCTCCTCCCTAGCCTTAACTCATGATGGAAACCAATTTTCAATACGCCCCATTCGGATTTGATTGTATTACTAGTACAGAGGCATAATATATGGGTACCTATGCTTCCTAGGATTGATACATTATGATTGAAATTGTTTTTAAAACATATACACACTAATAATAATATCAAATTCGTTTTTAACGTATCAAGCATGTTTAATCACCATAAGGTAAAACTCTATCCTCTGGTGTGCGTTGCATTGTGTGATGGGACCTGAGTCTTATGGTGATTTCATTTTTCTAAAAAACATTGCGTTGTTTTACGATTTACTTCAAGTTATGCACGACAATCCATTGGAATGAAACCCGTTCCGCATTAGCGGCGTGGTCCATGGATTTGCCTTATTACTATTAGTTAAATTAGTTAAGAATTCTCACACCAATCCCACGACTGACCCGTTGTTTGTTTCCACCTTTGCAAACTCGGGTGCCCTCTTTTCCACACGGGCAGTCGAGTACTTTGTCTACAGGTTTATCTCGAGCAGGATTCTGGATTGAAGCTTAAAGCCGTGTCCAGAGCATAGTTGTCTTCCGCTGTAGCTATTTTATTTCCGCTGCACTGTATTAAATTTATTGTAAAATTTTCTTCCGCTGTATTTTAATTTCGATGTACTCTGATATATTCTGTACTCTGATGTTATATTATCATGATGTAATAAAAGTCTGCTGTTGTTGTTCTGATGTGTTGTATTCCCAAAGTTAACGTAGGCGGGATTTGAACGGTTTTGGTCGATTTTGCGATCGATTAAGGCCTGGCAAAATCCGACTCGTTACAATAAATTCTTCTAAATTTATTCTTTAATCTTCCTTCGGATATCATTTCAAACTAATCGGGATTAGCGAACCACACCAAAGTAATTATTTATTTTATTTCCCAATCCCAAGCTATTCATCCCCTGGGGCAAAACTGGTAATACCCCATATCTAACACCACAGTATTACCGGTAAAATTAATTACCATTTCACGTTCAAATCTAATTAAAGATTTAACTATTGCCTTGGAGCAAAACTGGTGGTACTCTATTCTCGATCACCTTTCAAATTTTATAATTTAAATTATCAATTCACATTTCAATCTAATTAAAGATTCATTGAAATTCCACTTAGTTTTAATCTTTTCAAAAATCAATATCCTGCCTTTAACTGGGTTGAAGAACCAATGTCATCTAAAACACGATTCACGATAAACCCAAAATCACACTCTATTGTTAATCGGGTTAAAGAACAAGTGTTGTTCAAAACACCGCTCACGATAAACCCAAAAACCAATTCAAATTCAATTTCAATTGAATACTATTTAATTGATGCACTTCATTAAATCTAAATAGAAAGATTTAATCTTTTTCCCTATTGGGCTTAAGAACAGTGTTAATGAAGACACCATTCATGACAAACCCAAATCACATTTGATATTAAATACAATGCTCTGAATAGAAAATATACCGGCTTATATTCAATATCAAATCCTGAAACCAACAAATATCGTATTGGAAATAACGATATAAAATATCTTTCAAATTACCATAACCATATCTGTATAATCCCGGAATCCAATATCAAAACATTCCATAGATAATTTCGATTCAACTCCAGTCCAATTCACGTATTGGGAATATTGATTATTTTTAAAATCACTTTCAAATTCAATTTATTTATTTCAAAAAATAAATAAATTGATTTTAATTCTAGTTCAAAACTAGTTCATTTCGATAAAAATATATTTTTATCCTTTCAAATGTGGAATTTTTCATCCCAGTTCTTTCCAATTCATATATTATGATTTTACACAAATTATCAATATTTTTAATAATTTTATCAAGGCCCGTACAGTCGATTTCCATCAACGGCCATCGAACTGCACTTACAACGACCTTTTCCAAATCTGATTTGGACATAATTCCAATTCCAACCGTTAGATTTCAAATTTCTAATATTCATTGGAAAGCTATTTTCGATACGAACCCAATGGTTCCGGTTTTAGGAGAATCCGACGGGCGGATCTCCCGCAACGTCAATTTGAAGTCAATGGTCGAAATTCACGAACTACCGCGGCGCGTTCTATTCAGGCCATTATTTATATAATATATATATATATATATTATATTTCATCGATTTCCTTTTTAAAACGTATTTTATAAATCGTTTTAAATTTATTTTCCAAACCATATCAACTCTATATTCAATTTCAAATCAAAATTGAATATTTCCTATCATTACTATATAAATGATAATATTTTCAAAACGTTATATTTTGAAATCACTACCTTTTCAGTATTCATTATAAAAACGAATATAATCGATATAAATATCGTTCACGTCAAAATGGCTCAACTCTAATCAACACGACTTTATATATTTCAATAAATTCTTTATTCTATTCAACAAATGAATATTTATTCTATTCAACACATGAATCTATATTTCTTTCAACACACGACTAATCTCAACACATGAGTACTGTCAACACACGACTATTTTTGTTATGCAATATATTTTATAAAATTATGGTATCTATCATTTGATTCTTAATTAGAATCCTACTGGAAAGTAGTTCTAATTTTAAATATGATAAAGATGTAAATTTTATTATTAAAATATTTCACTCAACACATAATAGTTTCAACACATGCACATCGTCAACACATGACTATTTTTATATTCAACACATGAATTTCCTTTTATAATATTCATTATTTTCCCAATTGGAATGAGGCCCAATCAATTACCATATAACGTTAATTATATGAATTCCGTACAACACATGTATATAATAGCAACGATAAACAATCAACCATCATCCAAAGTGCACCACACAACTGCATAAGCATCAAATATAAATAGTCAATGCTTACACAATCTGTCGACCAATCGATCGACATACAATTAAATAATTGGGATTAGTGTACGCCAAATATCATCCCAACACCCATGTGGGGTTTCAAATCAACAAATACTGAATATTATTTATTCACATTCACGTTAAAAATTATATTTTTAACGATAAAATATTTTTAACTATATAAATATTCTATTTCCTTTCAACACAAGAATATTTTATTATTCAATAATTCCACAACACAATCAATTTTCACAACACATCAATCAAACAAACAAGCCGTCCATGGTATGTGGACGACGGGTGTCGGGTGCTGCTAAGCACCGTCTGCATCCTAGTATATATATATATATAACTAGAAAAAGAAATTTAGAGTGAGAAGTTCTCACCAAAGCTAATCCAATACCACGACTCTTCTATTATAGGAAATCATCACTGTTCTCGCCTTTTGTCACTTTCGTTGCCCGTAGCCACTACATATATAAAAATCACATTTTTATATTGTTGCTTTGTATATAAAAATCTTATTTTATAATTACCCCATATGGATAAAAATTCTATTTTTACATCGCTACTATATAGATAAAAATTCTATTTTTACAACGATACTATATATATAAAAATTCTATTTTTACAACGATACTATATATATAAAAATTCTATTTTTACAATGATACTATATATATATATATAAATTCTATTTTTACAACGATACTATATATATAAAAATTCTATTTTTACAACGATACTATATATATAAAAATTCTATTTTTACAATGGTGTTCATATAATAAAGACTATATTTTTATCACGCTATTCTCTATATAAAGATTTCACCTTTTCAAATATAAAGATTTCGCCTTTTCAAATATAAAGATTTCGCCTTTTCAAATATAAAGATTTCGCCTTTTCAAAAATAAAGATTTCGCCTTTTCAAATATAAAGATTTCGCCTTTTCAAATATAAAGATTTTGCCTTTTCAAAAATAAAGATTTCGCCTTTTTATTTTTAACATGCCACTAGTATAAAAATTATATTTTTAACCTTTCTATAATATAAAAATTTCATCTTTCATATTTCTACTATATAAAAATAACATCTTTCATATTTCTACTATATAAAAATCATTTCTAAAGCGATGGAAAATAAAAACTCACCTTAACCTATCGGAGGAGGGCGCTTGACGGTCGGTGAGGGAGTTAGGCGATCTACGGTGGTTGGATTTGAGGTGGGCGGCTAAGCTAGGGTTTGGATAAGCGCTAGAGAGGAGGAAGAAGGGGGAGTGGAAGCGGCGAAGGTGAGGAGAGGGGGGGCTGTCCGCCTGCGGTGGCGTCAGGCACGAGGCGCGGTGGAAGGGGAGAAGAAGAAGGGGAGGAGGAAGGGAGAAACGGCGGCAGTGTTCAACCGATGAGGGGGGGCGGCCGGTTGCTCGCGTCGATCGAGGAAGAGGGGGGTAGCTCGGCGGTGGTGGCCCCTCCCTTGGCGGCGCGATGGAAGGTGGGACGGCGCTCCGTCCTCCTGTCGCTTTCTTTCTTTCTGTTTTTTTTTCTATTTCCGTTCGAATTGAAATCGGGGGGGGGGGGGGGGGGAGGGAGAGGGAGGGGAGGGGGGCCTGAGAGAGTAAGTAAGGGAGGAGAGGTTTTTTTTTAATTTATTTATTTTCAAAAAGTTGACTTTTTCATTTGACCTCTAAACGAGGCCCACCGCCTGTCGTCCATAGCTAATTACCCCCATTCTTAACCCAATGGGATATGTATCATAAGCTGATTCAATCGTTTCGATCAGTTTTCGTCAAAATCAAAATATAACTTTATATATTGAATTTGAACACGCATTTCAATTTACCGGGGTCATATACTAACTCGAAAAATTTGCGAAAAATATTTTCTAGCTTCGTATTGACGATACGGTCCTAACAAAACTAATTTCGTCGAATTCTGAGACCGTTGGAAAAATGGCCAATTTCCAGTCGATTAAAATCAACTGAAACTGGTCAAACGCTCACATATTGATTCGAAAAATTATGAAATTTGAAACCTAGCAATAACTTGACATCACGGATCCAACAAAAGTGGTTTCGTCGAAATCCGAGATCGTTTGCAAAATTTGCTATTTTTAAGGGCCTGAATTCCATAGCGACTATTCAGAATTTTCAGCTGGACATATCTTTTGATTCCCGCTATGAAATTTTGATTTTTCGGATTTGTTAGAAAGATATTATCTATAAGATCCTACTATTTTTGGTTTCACTAAAATCCGGTTTGTTTTGCACCCGGTATGTTCATTTGAAGTTTGAAATCAAATTATCGAACTACCGCATCATTTTCAATTCCTTTTATAATTATAAATAAATATTATATTCTAACGACGATCTATATAAATATATACGTTTGATTCTATTCAAAATAAAATTCTCATTGATATTTTTCAAAATAATCTATTTTAAATGTTCAAAATTCACTAAAATTGCCAAAATAAAAATTTTAAACTGGCTCGCATTTCCGGATTGTTACAATCTCCCCCACTTAAAACTTTTCGTCCCCGAAAAGGAACAAAGCCGAAAGTTGTTTTACAAACCAACTCAACTTCCTTTGCTTTCTTTACGACTTAAGTTCTTCAGCTTTTCAGTTTCTAAGAACTTTTCAAATTTTCAAAAATTTGGCTAACACCCTACATTTTCGAAAAAATTCACCATAACCTCCCCTGCACCGGGAGCACCGGGAAAATCCCGAAATTGCCATACAGACCCTCTGATCTCAAAAAGAAAAAGAAAACGCCAAGCGGCTAGCCAATCGGCTCATAAAATCATCATCACCCAAACAAAACAGTAAATTATGATAAACATGTACCTATTTGTCGGGCAAACTAATTTTATTCTCCTGCTCTAGCCTCCTTGCTATGACCTGTTCAATGTAAGTCCTTTTATATGCAAGCAAATGCGACCCATTTTCAATACAATTCAATATTTGGTTCAATTAGGCTAAATGGTTCAAAATTATTAAACAAATAAACAAACAACAAAAACATCAATCAATTATTGAATTAGAGTTTCAAATTTATAATTTTGATATATATATACAAAAATCACATTTTTGATGCCACTTCACAACAATGTATTCTAGCTATATTTTGGTTCTCACACCAGTCTATGGAAATATATAGAAATCACACCTTCGAAACACGAACATAAATACAGATGCTGTGGCCACATCATCAGAATTATCCCCGGGTGTCTAGAATGTGATTCTATATCTGTTCAGTATATTAAAACTTCGAATATATGTTCATGACGCGTATACGCGAAATCTTTATATATTGGATTGTATAAATTCCATATAAATAAATATTCAAATACGAATAAAATGATTTAAATTTTAAAACAAAATTGTTTTCATTTGAAAAATACACTCTTCACACTCATTCTAGGATACTACTGATCCTATCTCTAACGAGTCATTCTAATTGGACATTATTAATCCAATATCTGATGAATTCTTTCGTATGGTTCCAATGTGTCTTGTTCTCGAGCTCTGTAAACCAAAGCTCCGATACCAAACTGACACGACCCGAACTTCCCTGTGAAGGAAAGCACGGATGGCGTTGAGGACAAGACAAAATAGAACGCAAACAGAAAAACATTTCATTGTTATTACAACAATTCCATCAAAATACAAGAATATACAGAGTATAAATGAATAAAATACATTCGATGAATATCAGAGATTACAATAAATTACATAGCAGCGGAAAAATATACAAAACACAACTGAAAGTGATACACGGGTACAGAGCTTTCCGAGCATCGTTCCAGCTGTAAATCAGGACCCTGTGAATATAAATGTGCAAAACCAAAGCTACTAGCTGCCCGTGTGGAAAATAGGGGCACCCAGAGTTTAGGTTAAAACAATAAACTCCAGGTCAGTCATGTGACTGGTGTGAGAACTAAAACAGTTATTTAAAACTTTACTTTAAAAGAGAGTAATTCAAGGGAACATGCCGTATAACACGGAACGGGTTTCCTCCCAAGAATACTAGTGCATATAACAAAACAGCGCAATGCTTTTTGGAAAGATGAAGCTATTATAAGACCCAGGTCCCATCACACAATGCAACACAAGCCGGAGGATAGGGTTTTCCCTTATAATAGCCAAAAATGCTTGGTACGTTTAAAACAAATCATTTGATACTATTATAAGTGTATAGTGTCAAAACAATTTCAATCATAAATATCAATCCTAGGCGGCATGGGTACCATCTGTCATGTCGCCATACTAGTTCTACAATTAAAACCGCAATATCACGTATTGGAAATTGGATTCCATCATGAGTCGAGGCAAGGGGCAAGCTCCTCTCCGTTCAAGACACTCTAGCAAATGCCTCGGGACCGCACACAGCAATCCCTTGATCCTACAAGGCCGGTCCTCTGTTACTTTTGAGGATTGGCAATTCCTGAACACACGTTTCCCGGTCCTTACAGACCTATATCCGAGGCGCCTCGTATCCAACAACCACACAGGTGAAAAGTATATAAATGTCAGGGCTAGTAGGTCATTGACACCACCATAGCTAGAAAGAAACGTCGTGCACTCCTTGGGTCCGTATCCCGTTTTTGACTTATACCGAGGTGTGAGGCTCGCGAATTCACGTTATACACAAAGCTACTCCACACAGGCCGTTCTTTGATCATCAACCACAAGACTTTGCTTTTCAACAGAAGCCTTAATCAATTGCCACTTACGCGTGCCACACTGGCAATTCACTCCATGCGACTGATGTCCATCGATATACAACCTCTGAGCTCGTACGTCTCAGAGAAGGGCGTTAAGCAAGAGAATAAATTCTCTGCCGCCAAATAGATGTATATTTAATAGAGATCAATCAACACAGAATAAAATCCAATGTTAGACACACAATCCATTTACTAGTTCGTCCTGGGTCTGAACGAAACCGGAGGCACTTTCCTCGCATATCCATCCATCTCCAAGTACGTCTAGACGATCACGAACTATTTTCCCTCATCTTGGGTGTACAGCCCAATCGAGATCATCAGTAATCACCCAAACGATGAGAAGACTTCCGGTCTTCAACCACCGTCTTCATCTTCGACATCTCGTCGAATCGGTTATTCAGAATGGGTATAAACCCGGCCTTTCTGAATAACCCACGTATATGATAAACAAATGTTACACAAACACAGCGAACGCCTCATTCCAATTCAGAATATTCTTTTATTCACAAAATCACATTCTTAGGGAAAGGTTCCCATAAATTTTATCCAACATAAATTCTTCTAAATTTATTCTTTAATCTTCCTTCGGATATCATTTCAAACTAGTCGGGATTAGCGAACCACAGCGAAGTAATTATTTATTTTATTTCCCAATCCTAACCTATTCATCCCCTAGAGCAAAACTGGTAATACTCCATATCTGATACCACAGTATTATCGGTAAAATTAATTACCATTTCACGTTCAAATCTAATTAAAGATTTAACTATCGCTTTAGAGCAAAACTGGTGGTACTCCATTCTCGATCACCTTCCAAATTTGATAATTTAAATTATCAATTCACATTTCAATCTAATTAAAGATTCATTGAAATTCCACTTAGATTTAATCTTTTCAAAATTCAATATCCTGCCTTTAACTGGGTTGAAGAACCAATGTCATCTAAAACACGATTCACGATAAACCAAAAATCACACTCTATTGTTAATCGGGTTAAAGAACAGGTGTTGTTCAAAACACCGCTCACGATAAACCCAAAAATCAATTCAATTTCAATTTCAATTGAATATTATTTAATTGATACACTTCATTAAATCTAAATAGAAAGATTTAATCTTTTTTCCTATTGGGCTTAAGAACAGTGTTAATGAAGACATCATTCACGACAAACCCAAATCACATTTGATATTAAATACAAGGATTTGAATAGAAAATACACCGGCTTATATTCAATATCAAATCCTGAAACCAACAAATATCGTATTGGAAATAACGATATAAAATATCTTTCAAATTCCCATAACCATATCTGTATAATCCCGGAATCCAATATCGAAACATTCCAAAGATAATTTCGATTCAGCTCCAGTCTAATTCACGTATTGGGAATATTGATTATTTTTAAAATCACTTTCAAATTCAATTTATTTATTTCAAAAAAAAAATTGATTTTAATTCTAGTTCAAAACTAGTTCATTTCGATAAAAATAAATTTTTATCCTTTAAAGTGTGGAATTTTTCATCCCAGTTCTTTCCAATTCATATATTATGATTTTACACAAATTATCAATATTTTTAGTAATTTTATTAGGTCCCGTACAGTCGATTTCCATCAACGGTCATTGAACTGCACTAACAGCGACCTTTTCCAAATTTGATTTGGACATAATTCCAAATCCAACCCTTAGATTTCAAATTTCTAATATTCATTGGAAAGCTATTTTCGATACGAACCCAACGGTTCCGATTTTAGGAGAATCCGACGGTCGGATCTCCCGCAACGTCAATTCGAAGTCAATGGTCGAAATTCATGAACTGCCACGGCGCGGCTTGTTCTATTCAGGCCATTATTTATATAATATATATATATATATTATATATTTCGTCGATTTCCTTTTTAAAACGTATTTTATAAATCGTTTTAAATTCGTTTTCCAAACCATATCAACTCTATATTCAATTTCAAATCAAAATTGAATATTTCCTATCATTACTATATAGATGATAATATTTTCAAAACTTTATATTTTGAAATCACTACCTTTTCAATATTCATTATAAAAACGAATATAATCGATATAAATATCGTTCATGTCAAAATGGCGCAACTCTAATCAACACGGCTTTATATATTTCAATAAATTCGTTATTCTATTCAACAAATGAATATTTATTCTATTCAACACATGAATCTATATTTCTTTCAACACACGACTAATCTCAACACATGAGTACTGTCAACACACAACTATTTTTGTTATGCAATATATTTTATAAAATTATGGTATCTATCGTTTGATTCTTAATTAGACTCATACTGGAAAGTAGTTCTAATTTTAAATATGATAAAGATGTAAATTTTATTATTAAAATATTTCACTCAACACATGCACATCATCAACACATGACTATTTTTATATTCAACACATGTAACACCCCACGCCCGCTATGGTCACTCATTATGGGAATGCCATAGCATCGGTGGAGTATTTTAGTCAATATAGAACAGAAAAAAAATTACAACAAGACAGATATAAATAGTACTTGAAATTTTAAACATCATCTCATAACAGCGGAAATAAACATGTCTGGTTACATCATAAAACCACGATAAAAATCAAGTACAATATCCATCAAAATAAAGAATTACATAATCCCACTCTCTCATACAATAGCCAGAACAAAAGAAAAGATAACTGGATAACTGGAGCTTTACATCTACCCAAGCTCCTAAAGACTGGAACAGCAATCCGATCAAGCTCTACTACCGCTAGGATCCACCGTAGGACCTGAGGGTTGGGAAAAAGATAAAAACAACGGGGTCAGACATAAGTCTGAGTGAGCCCTATAACTTTAACAATACAATCATTAAAGTACCCAGAGAAGACATAAACTTGACCTACGGTAATATCTGGGGATGAATGGCTACACTAAGCAGCTTGGTAGACTTAGGATAAACTAAGATAACCGTAAGGACGCATCTACCCACCCAAGGATAATTACTAACTGCACCACACCAGTCATTCCTACTTAAAGGTTGATCCCTTCCAAGGACTTAGAAAATTTCCCCAGTAGTTTCATGTACCCCTAGCCCACTACATAGGTGCCGTCTGCCCCTATCTCCACTAGGTGTACCCAGTAATTCTTACCCAGTAGTTTCGTGTACCCCTACATAGGTGCCGTCTGCCCCTATCTTCATTAGGTGTACCCACTACTCCACAGCGATCGGCTCCCTACCGTAGATACCCGTGCTGGTCCCACAGTGGGGTGTATCACTCCCCTAAAGTGGCTACCCAATACTATCAACGGTGCACGGCTTTATATCTACACGATGCAACAACGGCTTATCTACCAGCCCGGGCCCACACACGCATATGAAACCCGTTGGACTTGCGTTGCCACCGCTAACCCGTTTTGGCCTCTTATAATCAAGCCCAATATGCGTGTCCCGTCACTAAACATGGGTCGAGCCCACAAAGATACGTTTGGGATATTGGTTGAAATGGGCCCCCACAAGCTACCCACCTAAGCTTGTCACATATCTAGTGTATCCCACTTAACCCTTTAATCATGTTTAATTACATGTTTCCACTTGGTTAAGTATTCTAATCGTATTTTCTATTGCCACCCAAGGCAACCCACTAGATTCCACATGCCACCCAAGGCAACCATTAAATTTCCACATGCCACCCAAGGCACCCACTTAACCCCTCATGTCCCACTACATGCTAATATGGTTAAGTGTTTCTTAATTAATTAAGACCGTGATCCCCCATAAAGACCTCCCACATTAGACTGGCTGTTATGACCGCCTGGTTAAGCCGGTAGAGTCCCGGGCAGTCTTACGTCATAACAGAGCCTAACCTCGTGTCTTTACTTTAATCACGTATTTAATTTATGGCTAAGACCTCTCACATTGGGCTGACATTTGTAGCAACTGGTTAAGCCGGTCGGGTCCGGGCAGTTTTACACTACAAATGAGTCCAACCTCGTGTCTTAGTCGATTAATTACACCTAATTAATCACCCCCATATTAATTATCCCTAATTAATATCAAGTTTTCCATAACATGGGTAGACCTAACTCAATAGGTAAATTCCCATGGGGTAGACCTAACTCAATAGGTAAATTCCCACTTATGGTAATTTATTTTTTTATGGTATGCTTAATCATACCCAATCATATTTTTATTAACATATTTACCAACCCCATCGTTCCCCACGTAAATCGTTCTCATTTCATGACATAAATAAGGGGAAGATCATCACAAATATCATGGGTTTAGCATACAACTTTGTCATGGGTTAAGAGGATGTCAACTTGCATATATGAGCATATATTAACCCAACTACATATAACCCAAACTTGCATATTATCATACACATGATTTGCATAACATGTTGCATATGAGCTTGCATATTATCATACACATATCTTGCATAACATGTTGAACTTGCATATAAGCACTCTCATAACTTGCATAACATGTTAAACATGCATTTAAGCATACACATAACTTGCATAAGCATTCACATACTTGCATAAGCATTTACATACTTGCATAAGCATTCACATACTTGCATAAACATTCACATACTTGCATAAGCATGCATAACTTGCATATCATGTTAAACTTGCATTTAAGCATATACATATCTTGCATAAGCATTCATATACTTGCATAAGCATTCATAACTTGCAAATCATGTTAAACTTGCATTTAAGCATATACATAACTTGCATATAACTTGCATAACTCACTTTGTTAAACATGCATAAATCCACTTATTAAATATGCATAACCCACTTGTTAAACATGCACAAACCAACTTGTTAAGCATGCATAAACCAACTTATCAAACATGCATAAACCCACTTATTAATTATGCATAAACATAAGAAAACATAGAGTAGCATATCATTATAAATGATTCAAACTCATTAATCCGCATTTAAGACCATAAGTCTCATTACACCCAATCTACTTACTTTAACAATTGATGTTAAAGTGATAGAAACTCACCAAAACCAAGATTAGCAAACTTATGAAGGGGAATTAGTTGCTAAATATGAAGAAGCCAATGATTAGAGATTGATTAGAGAGGGATTAGCTTGCAACTTCCTTCTTAAATTAGTGGAGGCTCCTTCTAGGATTTAATTTGGCGGCATGAGGCCATCATTTCTATTTTTAGTATGGATTAGGGTAGGTTTAGGGTGTATTTATAGATTAAGAGAGTGTTTTAGGCCCTTAGATTAACCCTAGATTAGATTAGGTCCGTTAGATTTAGGAAATCTCTAGAACCCAGCCAGCCCTAGCCAGAAAACCAGATCTGGTGCACCCAAGCCCCCTGGTTCGAGACGCCGTGTCGACAGGCAAGTCGACTCCCCCTGTCGACAGGCCTGTCGACAGCCCTGTCGACATGGTCAGGGCGGGAATCTTCCCGCCTGGCCCCGCTGGTTCTATTTTAAAATCTAAATTTGAATTTCTAAATCTGTTTTTAGTTTTAAATTTTCTGCAAACTTCTTTGGGCCATAACCGGGCCATACGGACTCCGATTCTCGAAAACTCGGACTCTATTTCGCGTATTTTTCCGAGACGAACGCAATGACGCAGCCCGTTACCCCCAATTCCCACATCTGAGATTATTTATCCTGTAATTAGTGAATTTTAGTATTAACTAAAATTCGGGGTGTTACATTCTCCCCTCCTTAAAGGATTTCGTCCCCGAAATCTCTAAGCTAAGGAGAATGCATATCCTACCATCCAAACAACCATCTACTCAATCCATCAAAACACGGGCATCCATTGTCCTTAAAACAATTTCTAATGATGTATGAGCATATGCAAAAGTGTGTGTATATGTTCCCTATCTAATGTATGAACATATGCAAACCATGATAGTGCCATGCATCCATTATGTATGCGAGAGAACCCTATCGACACATACAATATCTACATGAGTGCACAATCATTCACCAAAATGCATCACCCATATGATAACACAATCATTATACATCCATAAATATAGCTTCTTACACACAATTTTATGCAATATGCAATATGAAGTGATTGAGCCGATCTAGTGCCTAAAGTGTGTGTTCATGCATCCACGAGCAACCACTAGCAACCACTTGCATCCACTTGCATCCATCAACCATAACATGTCTCAAACACATGTTTCAACCATAGGTTTACCCTATCTAAAGGTCAATCAGTACTAACGAGAGGATATACTAAAGATAAGATAAGTACTAGACAATGATAGAGGAGAAAGTAAAGACATACCCTCAAAAAGAAATGGGTACAATGAACGCATCTTCGCTTCCGTCTCCCAAGTTGCGTTGCTCTCATCTTCTCCCCATTGCACTTTGACTAGCTGAACCTCTCGATTCCTCAATTTCCAAGTCTCTGACCCAAGGATGCGAGTAGGAGCTCGTCGAATAGTCGCATCACGCTCTATCTCTATATCTCTAAGCAAGCTCGGCTCTACCACCTCTGCGGTCTCATGTAAGCATTTCCTCAAATGGGACACATGGAATACATCATGTACACCACTAAGTCTGTCGGGCAACTCTACTCTATATGCCATCCGTCCAATCCTTTCCTTAATAGGAAACGGCCCAACAAACCTCGGTGCTAACTTCCCAATGGATCCAAAGCGAACAACATTTCTCAATGGAGATACCTTGACAAAAACCATATCCCCAACCTCAAACTCAAGATCCGTCCTTCTCTTGTCCGCATAAGACTTTTGCCTATCCTGCGTTGCTTTCATCCTTCTTCGAATCAAGTCAATCTTCTCAGAAGTCTCCCTAATCATATCAGGCCCAAGCAAGATCTTATCCGTAGATTCCCACCAACACGTAGGTGATCGACAAGGCCTTCCATAGAGAGCTTCGAAAGGAGCCATACCAATACTGGACTGAAAGCTGTTATTATATGCGAACTCCACCAATGGAAGATGCTCTTCCCATGTACCTCCAAAATCTAAGATACAAAGCCTCAAAAGGTCTTCTAGAACACGATTCACCCTCTCAGTCTGGCCGTCCGTCTGAGGATGATATGCGGTGCTCAGACTCAATTGAGTTCCCACTGCTTCTTGCAAACTTCTCCAGAACTCGCTAGTGAAGATAGGATCTCGATCACTCACTATGCTAGAGGGTACCCCATGCAATCGAACTATCTCTCGAAGATATACTGAAGCTAGCCATGGAGCAGTCCTCTTGCTCTTCACAGGTATGAAATGGGTGCTCTTAGTAAGTCTATCTACCACCACCCAAATTCCTGTATTACCCTTCTTCGATCTGGGCAACCCGTCAATAAAATCCATCGAGACGCTATCCCACTTCCATTGCGGAACTTCCAATGGGTGAAGCAACCCACCAGGTTTCTTTTGCTCTGCCTTCACTTGTTGGCATACCAAACATCGAGCGACATACTCGGCCACCACTTTCTTCATACCGGCCCAGAAGAAAACCCTCTTCATGTCTCGGTACATCTTGTCCCCACCGGGATGAATGGTCATCCTGGAACGGTGTGCCTCATCAAGAATAGCCTTCCTCAAACCCTCGTCTTGCGGTACACAAAGTCTACCGTCTCTACGCAAGCACCCCCTATCGTCTAGGGTGTACCTACTCAAATGGCTGGATGACTCCCCCCTTATGAGTTTCTCTATCAACTCAACCAACTGTGGGTCGTCCCTCTGTGCTTCTCCAATCCGCCCCAAAAGAGTAGGTCTAACCTCCAAGGATGCTAGCAAACCGGGTACATAATCAATGGAAGGTCTGAAATCAAACATCGAGATAAATTCCAAGCTTCGTCGTTCCACGAACAATGGACTCAAGGACAACCTCTTCCTGCTCAAGGCGTCCGCCACCACGTTACCCTTGCTAGGGGTATACGCTATCTCGAAATCATAGGATGCTAAGAACTCCATCCACCTTTGCTGTCTTAAGTTTAAATCCTTCTGAGAGAATAAGTACTTCAATGATTTATGGTCAGTGAACAACTCGAATCTCTCACCAAGAAGATAATGGCGCCAAATCTTAAGCGCAAAAACAATAGCGGCCAGCTCTAGATCATTGGTAGGGTAATTTTTCTCATGTGCCCTCAACTGCCTTCCACCATAGGCTATTACCCTTCCCTCTTGCATTAAGACTGCGCCAAGTCCTGTCCCACAGGCATCGGTATAGACAACAAATGGCTTGCTCCCATCTGGCAACACTAAAACTGGAGCGGTGGTTAAAGCTCTCTTTAACCGTCGGAACGCATCATCACAATCTACGTCCCATGTGAAAACAAGATTCTTCTTTGTTAAGCGGGTTAATGGGGTTGATATCTTTGCGAAGTCTTTAATAAACTTCCTATAATAACCCGCCAACCCCAAGAAACTTCTTACTTCGGTAGCATTTTTCGGAACCTTCCAATCCTGAATTGATACTACCTTCGCGGGATCCACAGCTATCCCTTCCTTGGAGACCACGTGCCCCAAGAACCGCACCTCTTTCCTCCAGAAGTGACATTTAGAGAATTTAGCCTTAAGGCTATGTGCCCGAAGAGTCTTCAATACCTCCCCAAGATGTAGGGCATGCTCTTCTTAACTCTTAGAAAATACTAAGATATCATCCACAAAGACCACCACGAATTTATTAAGGAACTCCCTGAACACCCTACTCATCAAATCAACGAAGTATGCAGGGGCGTTCGTCAACCCAAATGGCATCACTAGCCACTCATAGAAACCATCAGGAGTCCTAAAGGCAGTCTTGTCTATGCTATCCTCAGCCACCCTCAACTGATGAAACCCCGTGGCTAAGTCCAACTGAGAAAATACCGAAGCGCCAACCAACTGATCGAAAAGATCATCAATCCTCGGCAATGGGTGTCTATTCTTCTTTGTGAGCTTGTTGAGTTCTCTATAGTCTACACAAAGTCTGAGGGACCCATCCGCCTTCGTAGCAAATACTACTGGAGCACCCCACTCCGATATACTTCGTCTTATGAACCCCTTCTCAAGCAACTCCCTTACTTGCTTATGGAGTTCCCTCCTCTCACGAGGAGCCATGTGGCGCACTGGTAAAGATACCGGTTTAGCATTATCCACCAAATATATTCGGAAGTCAATCTCCCGCTTCGGAGGTAAGCCCTTCACCTCCTCAAACACATCCGGATATTCCCGGACCACTCTAACAGATTGTAAACTCTCGACCGAAGCGTCAAGTGATTCAAGATAACTTAGCATAACAGAGTCCCTGGGATTACAAGAAATCTCGAGAGTGTTACCCAAACGGGTCATGAGCCTAACAACTCTCCTTTCGCAATCAAGAACGGCACCATTACTGGATAACCAGTCCATGCCCAAAATCAACCCATAGCCCGTGAAGCCCAACACAAAAGCATCACATCTAAACTCAATGCTAAGTATAGAAATCTTCAAACCCAAACATATCATGGACAAATAAGTGGAGCCCCCAATTGGGTTTGAAACAACCAAGGGATCATCTACCAGACTGGTGTCTAAGTGCAGTGACTCAACTAATGATGATGAGATAAACGAATGCGATGCGCCTGAATCAAACAATGTACGGACAGGATGGTCAAATAGAAAAACCAGACTTTCAACGGAAATAGTTCTACCTCTCTCCTGAATCGGTGGAACTGCGAGAGCCTGTACTTGCCCCCTAGCCTGACTCGGTGCCATAAGAGCTTGCACCTGTCCTCCTGAGGTAGATCCCGTCCTTTGCCCCTTCTTAGGACAATCTTTCACTAGATGCCCTGCTTCGCCACAGTGGAAGCAGCCAGTCTTCTTCTTCTTGCGACAATCCTTGCTTAGGTGGCCAGGTGTCCCACAATTGAAACACTTCTTCTTCTTGCCTTTGCCACCGTTGCCTTTCCCACCTTTGCTTTGCTGTTGTTGCTGAGGTCTCTTTTGATCTCCCTTCTTCTCGGGTGCCCTATTAGCATTGGGACCCTTCTCTTCTTCGTACATGAGTGCCATGTCAACTAGCTTCTCAAAGGTGGCCCCCATAGGGATATGAGTCATAGCCAACCCATGCATCGGTTCATTCAAGCCTTTCACGAACCTCAAAGCCTTCTTCCCCGGTGTATTCACCATGTCTAGGCCAAACCTTGCCAATTGATTAAACTTGTTGACATATTCCTTCACCGAGAGATTCCCTTGCTTTAGAGTCAAGAATCTTTCCATATACAAGTTTTCCTCCGCCCTTGAGAGAAACTTTGCCACAAATCTTTGCCTAAAATCCGCCCAAGAGTCAACGGGGCGTTCTCCATTAGTGACCTCCCACCAGAATGAGGCCTCTCCCTTCATTAACCAAGTAGCCAACTTGACTTTCTTTCCTTCTTCCATCTCAAAGATATCTATCAACTCTTCCACCTCCTTAAGCCAATCTCTAGCTTCCACAAAAGTTTCAGATCCTTGAAAAGGTTTCCCTCCCATAGCTTTAAATTCTTTGCAAGTCTTGGCAAAAGTGTCCGTGCGAGGAGGAGGGGGAGGAGGAAGATCGGGTGCTACGGTTGGTGGAGGAACATTTGCTGGACCCGCAGTGGTGGCCCTAGCCTCCATCAATCTCCTATACCATACTGGTACCGTCACACCCTCCGGAAAGTTAAGATTATCGGCCATGCTGAAACGAAAGAGGAAAGATTCAAAATGGAGAATTCGAAGGATATAGATAGGGCTATTGGGGATTATGCTTTTCTTTCAAAAACTTTTCTCTTTAAAAGACATGTTTTTTGAAAATATCTCTTCCAAAAATGTTTTAGAAAAATAGTTTTCTAAAAATTTTATCTGTTCCGGTAACCTTTGCTCTGATACCACGTGTAACACCCCACGCCCGCTATGGTCACTCACTATGGGAATGCCATAGCATCGGTGGAGTATTTTAGTGAATATAGAACAGAAAAAAAATTACAACAAGACAGATATAAATAGTACTTGAAATTTTAAACATCATCTCATAACAGCGGAAATAAACATGTCTGGTTACATCATAAAACCACGATAAAAATCAAGTACAATATCCATCAAAATAAAGAATTACATAATCCCACTCTCTCATACAATAGCCAGAACAAAAGAAAAGATAACTGGATAACTGGAGCTTTACATCTACCCAAGCTCCTAAAGACTGGAACAGCAATCCGATCAAGCTCTACTACCGCTAGGATCCACCGTAGGACCTGAGGGTTGGGAAAAAGATAAAAACAACGGGGTCAGACATAAGTCTGAGTGAGCCCTATAACTTTAACAATACAATCATTAAAGTACCCAGAGAAGACATAAACTTGACCTACGGTAATATCTGGGGATGAATGGCTACACTAAGCAGCTTGGTAGACTTAGGATAAACTAAGATAACCGTAAGGACGCATCTACCCACCCAAGGATAATTACTAACTGCACCACACCAGTCATTCCTACTTAAAGGTTGATCCCTTCCAAGGACTTAGAAAATTTCCCCAGTAGTTTCATGTACCCCTAGCCCACTACATAGGTGCCGTCTGCCCCTATCTCCACTAGGTGTACCCAGTAATTCTTACCCAGTAGTTTCGTGTACCCCTACATAGGTGCCGTCTGCCCCTATCTTCATTAGGTGTACCCACTACTCCACAGCGATCGGCTCCCTACCGTAGATACCCGTGCTGGTCCCACAGTGGGGTGTATCACTCCCCTAAAGTGGCTACCCAATACTATCAACGGTGCACGGCTTTATATCTACACGATGCAACAACGGCTTATCTACCAGCCCGGGCCCACACACGCATATGAAACCCGTTGGACTTGCGTTGCCACCGCTAACCCGTTTTGGCCTCTTATAATCAAGCCCAATATGCGTGTCCCGTCACTAAACATGGGTCGAGCCCACAAAGATACGTTTGGGATATTGGTTGAAATGGGCCCCCACAAGCTACCCACCTAAGCTTGTCACATATCTAGTGTATCCCACTTAACCCTTTAATCATGTTTAATTACATGTTTCCACTTGGTTAAGTATTCTAATCGTATTTTCTATTGCCACCCAAGGCAACCCACTAGATTCCACATGCCACCCAAGGCAACCATTAAATTTCCACATGCCACCCAAGGCACCCACTTAACCCCTCATGTCCCACTACATGCTAATATGGTTAAGTGTTTCTTAATTAATTAAGACCGTGATCCCCTATAAAGACCTCCCACATTAGACTGGCTGTTATGACCGCCTGGTTAAGCCGGTAGAGTCCCGGGCAGTCTTACGTCATAACAGAGCCTAACCTCGTGTCTTTACTTTAATCACGTATTTAATTTATGGCTAAGACCTCTCACATTGGGCTGACATTTGTAGCAACTGGTTAAGCCGGTCGGGTCCGGGCAGTTTTACACTACAAATGAGTCCAACCTCGTGTCTTAGTCGATTAATTACACCTAATTAATCACCCCCATATTAATTATCCCTAATTAATATCAAGTTTTCCATAACATGGGTAGACCTAACTCAATAGGTAAATTCCCATGGGGTAGACCTAACTCAATAGGTAAATTCCCACTTATGGTAATTTATTTTTTTATGGTATGCTTAATCATACCCAATCATATTTTTATTAACATATTTACCAACCCCATCGTTCCCCACGTAAATCGTTCTCATTTCATGACATAAATAAGGGGAAGATCATCACAAATATCATGGGTTTAGCATACAACTTTGTCATGGGTTAAGAGGATGTCAACTTGCATATATGAGCATATATTAACCCAACTACATATAACCCAAACTTGCATATTATCATACACATGATTTGCATAACATGTTGCATATGAGCTTGCATATTATCATACACATATCTTGCATAACATGTTGAACTTGCATATAAGCACTCTCATAACTTGCATAACATGTTAAACATGCATTTAAGCATACACATAACTTGCATAAGCATTCACATACTTGCATAAGCATTTACATACTTGCATAAGCATTCACATACTTGCATAAACATTCACATACTTGCATAAGCATGCATAACTTGCATATCATGTTAAACTTGCATTTAAGCATATACATATCTTGCATAAGCATTCATATACTTGCATAAGCATTCATAACTTGCAAATCATGTTAAACTTGCATTTAAGCATATACATAACTTGCATATAACTTGCATAACTCACTTTGTTAAACATGCATAAATCCACTTATTAAATATGCATAACCCACTTGTTAAACATGCACAAACCAACTTGTTAAGCATGCATAAACCAACTTATCAAACATGCATAAACCCACTTATTAATTATGCATAAACATAAGAAAACATAGAGTAGCATATCATTATAAACGATTCAAACTCATTAATCCGCATTTAAGACCATAAGTCTCATTACACCCAATCTACTTACTTTAACAATTGATGTTAAAGTGATAGAAACTCACCAAAACCAAGATTAGCAAACTTATGAAGGGGAATTAGTTGCTAAATATGAAGAAGCCAATGATTAGAGATTGATTAGAGAGGGATTAGCTTGCAACTTCCTTCTTAAATTAGTGGAGGCTCCTTCTAGGATTTAATTTGGCGGCATGAGGCCATCATTTCTATTTTTAGTATGGATTAGGGTAGGTTTAGGGTGTATTTATAGATTAAGAGAGTGTTTTAGGCCCTTAGATTAACCCTAGATTAGATTAGGTCCGTTAGATTTAGGAAATCTCTAGAACCCAGCCCAGCCCTAGCCAGAAAACCAGATCTGGTGCACCCAAGCCCCCTGGTTCGAGACGTCGTGTCGACAGGCAAGTCGACAGGCAAGTTGACTCCCCCTGTCGACAGGCCTGTCGACAGCCCTGTCGACATGGTCAGGGCGGGAATCTTCCCGCCTGGCCCCGCTGGTTCTATTTTAAAATCTAAATTTGAATTTCTAAATCTGTTTTTAGTTTTAAATTTTCTGCAAACTTCTTTGGGCCATAACCGGGCCATACGGACTCCGATTCTCGAAAACTCGGACTCTATTTCGCGTATTTTTCCGAGACGAACGCAATGACGCAGCCCGTTACCCCCAATTCCCACATCTGAGATTATTTATCCTGTAATTAGTGAATTTTAGTATTAACTAAAATTCGGGGTGTTACAACACATGAATTTCCTTTTATAATATTCATTATTTTCCCAATTGGAATGAGGCCCAATCAATTACCATATAACGTTAATTATATGGATTCCGTATAACACATGTATATAATAGTAACGATAAACAATCAACCATCATCCAAAGTGCACCACACAACTGCATAAGCATCAAATATAAATAATCAATGCTTACACAATTTGTCGACCAATCGATCGACATACAATTAAATAATTGGGATTAGTGTACGCCAAATATCATCCCAACACCCGTGTGGGGTTTCAAATCAACAAACACTGAATATTATTTATTCACATTCACGTTAAAAATTATATTTTTAATGATAAAATATTTTTAACTATATAAATAATTTATTTCCTTTCAACACAAGAATATTTTATTATTCAATCATTCCACAACACAATCAATTTTAACAACACATCAATCAAACAAACGAGCCGTCCATGGTCTGTGGACGACGGGTGTCAGGTGCTGCTAAGCACCGTCTACATCCTAGTATATATATATATATATATATATATATATAACTAGAAAAAGAAATTTAGAGTGAGAAGTTCTCACCAAAGCTAATCCAATACCACGACTCTTCTATTGTAGGAGATCGTCACTGTTCTCGCCTTTTGTCACTTTCGTTGCCCGTAGCCACTACATATATAAAAATCACATTTTTATATTGTTGCTTTGTATATAAAAATCATATTTTTATAATTACTCTATATGGATAAAAATTCTATTTTTACATCGCTACTATATAGATAAAAATTCTATTTTTACAACGATACTATATATATATATATATAAATTCTATTTTTACAACGATAATATATATATATAAATTCTATTTTTACAACGACACTATATATATAAAAAACCTATTTTTACAACGATAATATATATATAAAAATCCTATTTTTACAACGATACTATATATATAAAAATTCTATTTTTACAACGATACTATATATATAAAAATTCTATTTTTACAATGATACTTTATATATAAAAATTCTATTTTTACAACGATGTTCATATAATAAAGATTATATTTTTATCACGCTATTCTCTATATAAAGATTTCGCCTTTTCAAATATAAAGATTTCGCCTTTTCAAATATAAAGATTTCGCCTTTTCAAATATAAAGATTTCGCCTTTTCAAATATAAAGATTTCGCCTTTTCAAATATAAAGATTTCACCTTTTCAAATATAAAGATTTCGCCTTTTCAAAAATAAAGATTTCGCCTTTTTATTTTTAACATGCCACTAGTATAAAAATTATATTTTTAACTTTTCTATAATATAAAAATTTCATCTTTCATATTTCTACTATATAAAAATAACATCCTTCATATTTCTACTATATAAAAATCATTTCTAAAGCGATGGAAAATAAAAACTCACCTTAACCTATCGGAGGAGGGCGCTTGACGGTTGGTGAGGGAGTTAGGCGATCTACGGTGGTTGGATTTGAGGTGGGCGGCTAAGCTAGGGTTTGGATAAGCGCTAGAGAGGAGGAAGAAGGGGGAGTGGAAGCGGCGGAGCTGAGGAGAGGGGGACTGTCCGCCTGCAGTGGCATCAGGCACGAGGCGCGGTGGAAGGGGAGAAGAAGAAGGGGAGGAGGAAGGGAGAAACGGTGGCGGCGTTCAACCGATTGGGGGGGCGGCTGGTTACTCGCGTCGATCGAGGAAGAGGGGGGTAGCTCGGCGGCGGTGGCCCCTCCCTTGGCGGCGCGATGGAAGGTGGGGCGGCGCTCCGCCTCCCCCATCGCTTTTTTTTTCTATTTCCGTTCGAATTGAAATCGGGTGGGGGGGGGGGGGGGCTGAGAGAGTAAGTAAGGGAGGAGAGGTTTTTTTTAAATTTATTTAATTATTAAATTTCAAAAAGTTGACTTTTTCATTTTACCTCTAAACGAGGCCCACCGCCTCTCGTCCATAGCTAATTACCCCCATTCTTAACCCAATGGGATATGTATCATAAGCTGATTCGATCTTTTCGATCAGTTTTCGTCAAAATCAAAATATAACTCTATATATTGAATTTGAACGCGCATTTCAATTTACTGGGATCACATACTAACTCGAAAAATTCCCGAAAAATATTTTCTAGCTTCGTATTGACGATACGGTCCTAACAAAACTAATTTCGTCGAATTCTGAGACCGTTGGAAAAATGGCCAATTTCCAGTCGATTAAAATCAACTGAAACTGGTCAAACGCGTTTTCCTTTGCCACGCTCACAAATTGATTCGAAAAATTATGAAATTTGAAACCTAGCAATAACTTGACATCACGGATCCAACAAAAGTGGTTTCGTCGAAATCCGAGATCGTTTGCAAAATTTGCTATTTTTAAGGGCCTGTATTCCATAGCAACTATTCAGAATTTTCAACTGGACATATCTTTTGATTCACGCTATGAAATTTTGATTTTTCGGATTCGTTGGAAAGATATTATCTATAAGATCCTACTATTTTTGGTTTCACTAAAATCCGGTTTGTTTTGCACCCGGTATGTTCATTTGAAGTTTGAAATCGAATTATCGAACTACCGCGTCATTTTCAATTCCATTTATAATTACAAATAAATATTATATTCTAATGACGATCTATATAAATATATACATTCGATTCTATTCAAAATAAATTTCTCGTCGATATTTTTCAAAATAATCTATTTTAAATGTTCAAAATTCATTAAAATTGCCAAAATAAAATTTTTAAACTGGCTCGCATTTCTGGGTTGTTACAGGTAGTGGGTACACCTAGTGGAGATAGGGGCAGGCGGCACCTATGAAGGCAACTAGGGGTGCAAGAAACTACCATTATCATTATTAAGTTCTGTAGGCGGGATCAACCTTAGGGTGACTAGTGGTGGTGCAGTATAGTAATTATCTTATAGTGGTTTAGGTGCGCCTTTAACGTTATCTTGGTTCATCTTATTTCCTTGTTTACTCTGTCATACTCAATTGTTCACAGTCATTTCCTTATTTTCCAACTTATGCCTTAGCCTAGTTATTTTGGTAATTATATTGTTAAAGTTTTCGCACTCGCCAGACTTTATGTCTGACCCTCTTTGTTTCCACCTCTTTTCTTCCTTTTACCCCCAGGTACTCAAGGTGGAACTAGCACCAGTGAAGCTTGATTTTGGACAGCTGTATCTCTTGCTTTTAGAAGTTGCTTGGATCACTGAAGTAAAAGTTCAGCCTATCTTATTTATGGCTATTTTGTATTGCGGTTATGTCTTTCAATTTATGTACTCTGATTTAGTCAAGATGGATATCATGTACTTTGACTCTAGTTTTTGATGATGTAATCAAACCTATGTGTTTACCGCTACAATGAATAAAAGTTTGAATTTTTAAGTACTGTATATATTTGTCTTGTTATTAAGTTTCTATTTTATACACACTTAAAACGCTCCATAGAAGTTAATGCATTCCCTTTGTGAGTGACATTAATGGACGTGGGGTGTTACACTTGGTACATTTAAAACAAATCATTTTGATACTATTATAAGTGTAAAGTGTCAAAGCAACTTCAAATATAAATGTATCGATCATAGACGGCATAGTACCCAATCCTACTATGTCGTTATACTAGTTCTACAATTAAAACCGAAATGTCACGTATTGGAAATTGGATTTCCGTCATGAGTCGAGGTAAGGTACGTACTCCTCGCCGGCTTCGAGACACTCTAGCAAATGCCTCATGATCTCCCGCAGTAGACCCTTGGATCCTCCAAGGCCAGTCCTCCCTTACGTTTGAGGATTGATTATTCCTGAATACATGTTTCTCGGTCCTATAGGACCTATCCACCGGCTCCGTAGTAACCGATATATCTAAGGTGCCTCACAATCAATCCACGTAGGTAAAAATATAGTAAATGTCTGGGCTCCATACCATGACACCACCCATAGCTATAAAGGAACGTCATGTCCTACTTGGGTCCCTTATCCCGTTTTTGACTCATACCGAGGTGTAAGGCTCACAAATTAACGCTATACACAAAGCTTTGCCCTTTAAGGTTGTGCTTTGATCATCAACCACAAGACTCTGCTTTTTAACAGAAGCCTTGATAATTTTCATCTCAGCATGCCGCACTGACAATTCACGCCATGCAACTGATGTCTATTGATATATAACCTCTCGGCTCGTACATCTCAGAGAAGGGTGTTAAGCAAGTGAATAAATTCTCTGCCACCAAACAGATATATATTTAATAGAGATCAATCAACACAGAATAAATTCAATGTTAGACACACATCCATTTAATAGTTCGTTCTGGGTCTAAACGAAACCGGAGGCACCTTATTCCTCGTCTCGTGTCCAATAGAGGAGAGAGGTCTTCGCATATCCAGTCGATCTCCAAATACGTCTGGATGATCACCACTTATTACCTTATCTTGGGTGTACAGCCCAATCAAGACATCAGTAATCATCCAAACGATGTGAAGACCTCCGATCTTCAACCACCGTCTTCATCGTCGACTTATCGTCGAATCAGTTATTTAAAATGGGTATAAACCTGGCCTTTCTGAATTACCCGCATATTTTAAAATCATGTGCTATAAAACACAACATACGCCCCATTCCAATTCTGAATATTCTTTTATTTAAATATTCATATCCTTTGGGAAAGGTTCCCATTAATTTTATCGAAGATAAATTCTTTGAATTTATTCTTTAATTTTCCTTTGGATCTCAATCCAAACAAATTAAGGTTTATCCAAACTAGTCGGGATTAGCGCACCTTACTGAAAGTAATCATTTGTTTAATTTCCAGTCCCAACCTATTCATCCCATGGAGGAAAATTGGTAATACTCTATATTTAACACCACGGTGTTACCGGTAAATTTAATTACCATTTCACGTTTAAATCTAATTAAAGATTTAACTACCGCTTGGAGTAAAACTGGTGCTACTCCATTCTCAATCATTTCTCGAATTTGATAATTTAAATTATCACATTCTCTTTTCAATCTAATTAAAGATTCATTAAAACTCCACTTAGTTTTAATCTTCCCAAAAATCAGTATTAATGATTATTTAACTTTGGAAACACAAACATGCCGTATCGACAATCTACACCGTACTATTGATTTCTGCCGATATATAACCTTTAAGCTCGTACGTCTTAGAGAAGGGTGTCAAGCAAGAGAATAAATTCTCTACCACCAAACAGATATATATTTAGTATAAATCAACCATACAGTTCGAAATACAATGTTAGACATGTAATCCTGTCTTTAATTGGGTTAAAGAACTAATGTCATTTAAAACACAGTTCACGATAAACTCAAAATCACATTACATTAATTATGGAATCTTCACGGAAAATAGATCGATATATATATATATATATATATATAATTGATATCAATTTCCGTACCCGACTAATAATATAAATGGAATAATGACCAAGCCCTTTAAATTCCATATATATTACCAGTCTTCCTCCATAGAAGTTCACTTTAATTATTATCAAATCGAATTCCATTCCATTCCAATTTGTTGTATTAAATTGGAAAACTTTACTTCGGAAAATTTCCTTTAAATCTAAATAAAAAGATTTATAAATTCCAAATCACATTTCATTGTAAATCGGGTTAAAGAACGAATGTCATTAAAAGCACAGTTCACAATAAACCCAATTCACATTCCATTTTATTCCAATTATTAAATATAATTGCAAACTCTAATAATCTTATTTAAGAGTTTTATTCTTTTCACACGGGGTTCAAGAATAGTGTTACTGAAAACACCATTCACGACAAACCCAAAATCCAATTCTTTTATTCAATTCCAATTAAATATTATTTAATTGGAAAACTTCACTAAATCTTATTTAAAAGATTTTTTTTCTTTTTCTCAACTAGGTTTAAGAATAGTGTTACTTAAGACCCCGTTCACGACAAACCCAAAATCCAATTCGATATCAAATACCAGGCTCTAAATAGAAATTATATCGGCTTATATTCAATATCAAATTCTGAAACCAACAAATATCGTATTGGAAATAACGATATAACTATATCATGCAAATTTCCATAACAATATCCGTATAATCACGAAATCCAACATCGAAATATTCCGAAGATGATTTCTGTTCAAATCCACTCCAATTCATGTATTGTGTAAGAACCCGTAACTTCCCCGTGAAGGAAAGAGCAGATACTTCGAGAACAACACACAAAAGAACGCAGATAAAAAAACATTTCATTGTATATTACAATAATTCATCGGAATACAAGAATATACAGAGTATAAATCAATATTATACATTCACTAAATATCAGAGATTACAATACATTACATAGCAGCGGAAAATAATACAATACACAACTAGAAGTAATACACGGATACAGAGCTTTCCGAGTATCGTTCCAGCTGTAAATCAGGATCATGTGAATATAAATCTGCAAAACCAAAACTACTAGCTGCCCGTGTCAAAATAGGGGCACCCAGATTTTAGGTTAAAACAATAAACTCCAGGTCAGTCATGTGACTGGTGTGAGAACTAAAGTCGTTATTAATCTTTATTTTAAAGTTAGGTAAATCAAGGGACCATGCCATATAACACGGAACGTGTTTCCTCCCAAGAATACCAATGCATAAAACAAACAGCGCAATGCTAAATAAAGAAAAATGAAGCTATTATAAGACCCAGGTCCCATCACACAATGCAACGCAAGCCGGAGGATAGGGTTTTACCTTATAATAGCCAAAGAATGCTTGATACGATAAATTTCATCTTTTATTACTATAAGTGTATAGTGTCAAAACAATTTCAATCATAAATATTAATCACAGACGGCAGGGGTACCATATATCATGTCGCCAATACTAGGCTCTACAATCAAAACCGCACATGTCATGTATTGGAAGCTGGATTTCCATCTGTGAACCGAGGCAAAAGATAGTCCTCTACCGATTCGAGACGCTCTAGCCCGTGTCTCAGGATCCAGACTTAGGTAGGCCCTTGGATCGTCAGGGTCGGTCCACCGATGTGGATTAAAATGCCTGAACACTGCGTTTCCCCACCCTTTGGGGTGTCAATGAGCCAACGAATGACTCCATCGGCTTCACATATTAACCGATATATCTAAGGCGCCTCACAACAGCAACAACCACATAAGTCAAACTCGTTAGGGCGTGTAAAACCACTGACGCCACTTCTAACTAGAAAGAAACGCATGTCCTCCCTGAGGTCCTCTCCCGTTTCTGGTTCACAACCGGGGTGTGAGGCTCGCGAATCCACGCTACACAAAGCTATGCCACACAGGCTGTGCTTTGATCATCAACCACAAGACTCTGCTTTTCAACAGAAGCCTTGATCATATTGCCACTTAGGCATGCCACACAGGCAATTCACTCTATGTGTTTGATATCCCTCAATATATAACCCCTGAGCTCGTAAATCTCAAAGAAGGGCGTTAAGCAAGAGAATAATTTCTCCGTCGCCAAACAGATATATATTTAATAGAAATAAATCACATAGAATAAAATCCAATGTCAGACACGTAGTCCATTTACAAGTTCATTCTGGGTTTGAATGAAACCGGAGGCACCTAGTACCCCGCATATCCATCGATCTCCAAGTACGTCTGGACGATCACTAACTGATTCCCTCCTCTTGGGTGTACGGTCCAATCAAGATCATCAATAATTATCCAAACGACGTGAAGACCTCCGGTCTTCAACCACCATCTTCATTTTCGACTAATCGTCGTATCAGTTATTCAGAATGGGATAAACCCGGCCTTTCTGAATAACTCACGTATATAATAAACAAGTGTTACACAAACACAACATACTCCTTATTCCAATTCATCAGTCACTAACCGTAAATTAGTAACGGAACAATTCCCCAAATATTAACCCCGAAGGCCGAAACCAACATCAGATCAATACCCAGGAAACCATTTATCTTAACTAATCTTCAGTTAGTTGCTAAATTTCACATTCTTTGGGATAGGTTCCTATTAATTTTATCAAAGATAAATTCCTCAAATTTAGTCTTTAATCTTCTTTTGAATATCGATTCAACTAGTCGGGATTAACAAACCTTACCGAAGTAATCATTTGTTATAATTTCCCAATCCCAACCTATACATCCCATGAAGTAGAACTGGTCATACTTCATATCTAACACCACGGTGTTATCGGTAAATTCAATTACCATTTCATGTTTACATCTAATTAAAGATTTAACTATCGCCTGGAGCAAAACTGGTGATACTCCATTCTTGATCATTTCAATCTAATTAAAGATTTATTAAAACTCCACTTGGTTTTAATCATTAACTAGGTTAAAGAACCAATGTCATTTAAAACACGGTTCACGATAAACCCACATCACATTCCATTCTATTAGTCTCTAACCGTAAATTAGTAAGAGAACATTTCCCTAAATATTAACCCCGTAGGCCGAAACCAACATCAGATCAATAACCAAGAAACCATTTAACTTAACTAATCTCCCGTTTATTTCTGATTTTCTTAACTCGGTTGGGTCTAAGAACAGTATTATTGAAGATACCGTTCACGACAACCCAAAATCACATTCCATTAATTATCGGGTTAAAGAACAAGTGTTATTTAAAACACCATTCACGATAAACCCAAAAATCAATTCAAATTCAATTCCAGTTAAATACCATTTAATTGGTACACTTCATTAAATCTAAATAAAAAGATTTAATCTTTTTCTCAATTGGGTTTAAGAACAGTGTTAATGTGATGATCCCAAAACCCGTACGACGGTGTTAAGGATAATCATTAGAATATAACACATTTATCATCATTAGCAGAGTACAGATAATAGCAAAAACAATAAATAGAATAATTTTACATAAATATGACAGCGGAATCATAACATGTAACAACATCAAAGTAGTACAATGTAGGATATAACTTAGTGCATAAAAAGGGAATGATCAGTCAACATCGCCCTAGGTGGAATCATATACATACAGTGAGACATAATAGAGGTATCAGTCTACATCGCCGGAGGCGGTACATATACATAAAGTAATACAAGCTGGAAGTAAACCAGTCTACATCGCCGTAGGCGGAATCATATACATAAGCTAAGAATGGAGGAAAGTCAATAGCCAAAATACAAGTAAATCTAATCTTCGCCATCAAGCCAAAAACGAACTCCATGCAGCAGTGCCAAGCCAAAATATCCTACCATCTGCCAACTATGCTGCCCGTGTGAAAATAAGGGCACCCGAGTTTACAAAGTTAAACAAACAGCGAGTCAGTCGTGGGACTGGTATGAGAAATCTACTTAACTAGTTAAACAACAGTAATAAGGAAAATCATAGGACCACGCCACTTTCGCGGAACGGGTTTACTCCAGTGATTTCCAGTGCATTAAAACAAGGTAAATTCTTTAAAACAATGCAATGCTTTTTGAAAAGAATGAAGCCGTTATAAGACTCAAGTCCCATCACACAATGCAACGCAAACCAGAGGATAGAGTTTTACCTTATAATGGCCAAAATATGCTTAATACGTGCAAGGCAAAATCACTTGATATTATTACTAGTGCATATATGTTTCAAAAGCGAATTTAATCATAAATATCAATCATAGACGAAATGAGCGTCTCATGCCACTATGTCGCCATATATAAGTTACAATCAAATTCGTAATCTCGTATTGGAAATTGGATTCCATCATGAGTCGAGGCAAGGAGCAAGCTCCTCTCCAATTCGAGACACTCTAGCAAATGCCCCGGACTACACACTCTGGGTAACCCTTGGATCTTCAAGGCCGGTCCTCTCTTATGTTTGAGGATTGGCAATTCCTGAACACACGTTTCCCAGTCCTAACAGACCTAAAATCGAGGCGCCTCATTCCAATAACCACATAGGTCAAAATAATATAAATGTCTGTCAGTTTAAGCACTAACACTACCTTTAGCTAGAAAGAAACGTCGTGTTGTCCCTGCAGTCATTATCCCGTTTTTAACTCATACCGATGTGTGAGGCTCGTGAATCCACGCTATACACAAAGCCAGGAAACGTAGGTCGTGCTTTGATCATCAACCACAAGACTTTTCTTTGCAACAGAAGCCTTGATCACTGCATCTTGGCGTGCCACATAGGCAATCCACTCCATACGACTAATTTCTATCAATATATAACCTCTGAGCTCGTACGTCTCAAAGAAGGGCGTTAAGCAAGATAATGAATTCTCCGTCGCCAAACAGATATATATTTAATAGAGATCAATCAGCATAGAACAAAATCCAATGTCAGACACACAGTCCATTTACACGTCCGTTCTGGGTCTGAACGAAACCGGAGGCACCATATTCCTCGCATATCCGTACAATCAACACATATGTCCAGACGGTTACTACTTCAGTCCCTTCAAGGTAACTACTCCAATCAGGAACCTCAGTAACGCCCATCCATCCGATATGAAAATCGTCGATCTTGAACCGTCTTCATATCTTTGATTTCGAATCGTCAATCAATTATTTGAAATGAGAATTAACTCGACCTTTTCAAATAATTCATGTATTTTAGAATTCAAATCAATTCTTTCCATGGTTAAATTATTCGACATTCACATTTCAGTTCTTTAGTGTAATTTTCATTTCAAACACATTCAACCAACAAATATCAAGCGAACAAAGTTGGTTCATTTCCATTCCATATTGCTTATAATATTTTATAACGATTTTTCGCCATATTATTTATTTAAAAATGGCCATATTTAATTAAACGACGTTCCAGGTCATGCTGAAGCACTGGCGCTGTTTTTCACCAAATTTGTTTTACATATATCTGAAAATCTGACTGTTGGATCTTCACAAGTTTTATATCATTAGAAAGATCTTTTCAAAACGAACCCAACGGTTTCAGTTTTGGGAAAATCCGACGGTCGGATCTCCCGCACTGGTCGTTTGAAGTTACGATTTCAAAATACGAACTACAGCGTCGTTATTCGATTTAATTTAATTATATTTATATATAAATATAATCGATTCTGGCGCTGTTTTTCTTCAGATTTGAATTAAACATTCTAGACAATCCAACCGTTGGATCTTTGCAAAATTGGTGTCGTTGGAAAGATATTTCCAAGGCGAACCCAACGGTTGCGGTTTCGGAAAAATTCGATGGTCGGATCTCCCGCACTAATCGTTTGAAATCACGGTTTCAAAATACGAACTGCATGGCCACGATTCGTTTTAATTATATATATATATATATAGTTCATTCGGTGATTTCAATATCGTTTTCACTTCAAATATTTCACTAATGCCTTTAATTTTTGGAAAATTTTGCCATAACCCCCTTTGTACGGGAAGGGTTGGGAAAACTCCCAAATAGCCACATGGGCGTCTCATCTCAAAAAGAAAAAGAAAAAGCCATTCGGCTCATAAAATCATTTACCCAAACAAAATAGTAAACATGTACCTATTTGTCGGGCACACAATTTTATTCCTCTTCTCCAGCCTCTTTGTTGTAACCTGTTCAATAAATATGCATGTACATATGTGCAATTTTTATCACTTATCGTTTTCCATTCAATTTCATATTTGATTCAATATGGCTTAAAGTTACCATTCATTCCAATGTTGCATACATAAGCAAAAAAATCATATCATTAGCTAATTAATGAATATTCCAACTCATGCATATTTATTTGAGCAAGTGGTTATTTTCTACACTTCAAATTTCGTTTAAAAATGATATTCGTAGCGAACGAAAATATATTTTAACACATGACGATTTTATTTAGTTCCTATACATGTTAAAAATAATATTCTTAGCAAACAAATATTTATTTCAACACTTGTATATTTTTAGCAAATCACACACGTGATAAAAATGATATTTTTATCTTCACAAATATTTATTCAACCCATAAATGTTTTTAACTCTTCATATTCTTCAATAAAAATATGATTTTTATTGTCCACTTCTTATATTCAACTCATGAATGTTTCGACTTCACTTATACGATAAAAATATAATTTTTATCGTTCTAGTCCTTCATTCAACAAATGAATCTTCTCTATAGTTCGTATATATAAAAAAATGTGATTTTTATTGTTAAAGTAATTTATTCAAAAGACGAATACCATTCAATACATGAATTTTTATTCAACGAATGAATTTCTATTCAACACATGAATGTTCTCTATAGTTTGTATATATAAATAAAAATGTGATTTTTATTGTTAAAGTAATTTATTTTAAAACATGAATACCATTCAACACATGAATTTCTATTCAACGAATGAATTTCTATTCAACACATGAATGTTCTCTCAACATATGAAAATAATTCTAACACATGAATATTATTCAAAATTTCGGCAGCATAACGGCAGAGTAGTTAAAACCGGCACCATCCCGAGTACGGCTCCTCGCTCTACCTTAAAACCTCGCGGTTTTTGACAATGGGGATTTCATGCATCTAGTTCGCACGCAGGCGGCATGTTTTATTTTCATTTCCACAATCCTATTCTAATTAGTTTCAACCACAAGTGGGTATTTTTCAACCACAAAGGTATTTTTCAACCACAAACCACAATATCAACCACAAATAATTATTTTTAACCATTCGTCATACCACAATTTTCACGCCAATCACAAGCAATAAATATTGTCCATGGTTTGTGGACGAGGGGAGTATATATATATATTCGTATATAAATATCTTTCACTTTCATTTCAACACAATTTCTATGCATATATGTTTCATACAACGCTTGTATAATTTATACATCGCTCATATAACTTATACAACACATGTACATGAGGTATACAATGTGTATATAATTTACACTTTGCTTATATAACTTATACAACATGATTTCATTCACACAATTTAATTTAGATTTCTCACATTGGTTTTCGAGGTGCTAAAAATCGTAGATAGCTCAGAAAAATCTGCGGCCTCTTTTAGAGTGTAGAGAGCGTCGACACGGTCTCGATGTTTCCTGTTTCATCGACTTTCGTTAACACATCATAAAGATATGATTTTTCAAAGTTTGCAATAATTAAAAGTGTTATTTTCAATTCAGAAAAATTAAAGCTGATACCTTTCAAAGATATTCAAAACTAGGTTTTGAAAATTCGTGAAATCCGAGGCTCGATACGACGATCGGAGGGTACAGCGTGGAAGAGGGAGGAGAGGGATTTGCGGCGCCGAGGTTTTTGGCTAGATCGATGGCCTGAGGAAGTGGCGGCGATGCTTCTAAGTCGCCGACTTCTTGGGCGTCATTCCCGAAGCTGGCGAGGAGAGAGAGGGCAAGGGTTGGTCGGATTTGAAGGGGAGGAGCGACGCTTCAAGGTTTGGGTGGTGGCAGGGTCTGAAGATGGCTGAGGCGGTGGGAAAATGGTCGAGAAGTGGTGAACACTGTGCGTCGTCGAGAGCAGGTAGGCGCCGAGGTTTTTTTTTATTTTAAAATTATGAAGGGAGAATTTTAATTGGCCTGTGGTTTTATTAAATTTTAAAATAATGTTTCTCCACACGGTCACCAATTCAAACCCAACGACTATCGTTCCTAGCTAAATACCCCCATCCCGGACACAAAGGGATATGTTTCGTAGGCCAATTCGATTGTTATAGTCAGTTATTTTTCAAATTAAAATATAAAACATTCAAATTTTGTTTTGAACGTACATTTCAATTTGCCTGGGCCACAAACTGATTCGAAAAATTCCAGAAAAATAAATGTGGCTATATTTTGATGATACGGCCCCAACAAAACTAGTTTCGTCGAATTTTGAGATCGTTTGAAAAATGCCATTTTCTGGTCGATCCAATTTAACAAAAATTGACCAATCACGTTTTCTCTTGCCACGCTCACATACTAGCTTCAAAAATTATGAAATTTGAAACCTAGCAATAGTTTGACATCTCGGACCCAACAAAAGTGGTTTCGTCGAATTCCGAGGTCGTTTGCAAAATGTCTATTTTCAAGGGCTATATATTCTATATAGCGAGCTTTCTGAAAATTCATTTGGCCATAACTTTTGATTCCCGCTATGAAACTTCGATTTTTCAGATTCGTTAGAAAGATATTCATAAACAGATTTAAATATTTTTGGTTCCACTAAAATCCATTATATTTTGCACCCGGTACAGTTAGTCAAAGTTTGAATTCAAAATTTCAAACTGCCACACTATTTCCAATTCATTATTTTATTGAAATATTCTATTTCAATTGTTTAAATTCTTTTTAAAATAACCAATTTAAATTTTTTAAATTGGCTCGTATTTTCTGGGTTGTTACAATCTCCCCCACTTAAAACTTTTCCTCCCCAAAAAGGAAACAACAACAAAGTAGGAAACAAAAATGGAAATGCAAAGTATTCTGAAGGTACCTTGCACCGGAGTTAGTCAGAAAGGTCCACTCTGCATTTGGGGTAAATGCCTTTCTCAGTCTCCTAAGTACAGTCCTTAGGATCACTACTCCACTGCACTTTAACTAAATGAACCTTTTTGCTCCTAAGCTCTTTAGTTTCTTTGCCAACAATCTTTAATGGATCTCTTCTGACTGCTAATTCTGGAGTAATTTCTAAGTCCTGTTGCGCTGCTTCTTCTACAACAAGATCCGGATCATGCACATGTTTTCTAAGTTGAGATACGTGAAACACATCATGCACTCTAGGCAACCAATCAGGTAATTGAACCCTATAAGCAAGAGTTCCAATTCGTTCAATAATAGGAAAGGGACCAATAAATCTAGGTGCCAACTTCCCAGTTTTACCGAATCTGATTACTCCCCTCATTGGAGAAACTCTTAAATAAACATAATCGCCAACAGCGAATGACAAATCTCTTCTTCTAGAATCTGCATAACTTTTCTGTCGGCTTTGCACAGTTTTCAATCGCTTCTTGATGAGGTCTACTTTGTCAGAAGCAACACGAATCATATCGGGTCCTAATACGAGTCTGTTACCAGGTTCTACCCAACATGCTGGAGATCTGCACTGTAACACCCCATGTCCGTTAGTGTCACTCACAAAGGGAATGCACTAAGTTTTGTGTAGCATTTTAAGGTAAAAGATGCAGATAAATTACAAGACAGACAAAAATTAAATAGCGGAAAATAAAACTTTGCTTTATTGATAAAATAGTTTGTACAACGATTTCTTTACAATATCAGAGTATCATCTGTCTTACAAAATAAAGAAGCATAAAACAACATTTATATTCCCCAATTTGTAGCAAGAGCCATCCATAGCATCTGAAAAGAGAATCCAAGCAAAACTTTGACAAATCTTCAAGCTGGGAAAGAGTGACAGTCCAACTTAACCTAAGCTATACTATTCCCTCCTTTACTACCTTAGGGGGGGGGGGAAATGGAAGAAAAGAATTGTGAATAGAGAAGGAGACTAGGGCTGTTTATATTAGGTGGACGAACCTAGGCAGAAAACGTGACCAAATACATCAGAACGAACCAGGTTCAGAAAGCTGGAAAAAGCAGGGGGTCGACCCCCAGGTCGACTACCCAGTCGACCTGGGTGACCCAAGTCGACTACCCAGTCGACCTGGGTGCCTTGGGCGGGAAAATTCCCGCCCAGGCCAACCTGGGTCTGTTTTTCGAATTTGAACTCCTTTTCTGCCCTGTTTTGAAATTTGAACTTCGCTGAATCTTCCGGAGGCCATATCTTCCTCATACGGAGTCCGATTTACGCAAACTCAGACTCGTTTTCATGTAGAATTCCGAGACGAACGCAATGGCGCAGCCCGTTTCCCTTGATTTTGATTTTAACTTTTAATTCTGCCTTGATTTGTGAATCCTAGTGTTGCAGAATTACGGGGTGTTACATTCTCCCCCACTTAAAAGGATTTCGTCCCCGAAATCTTCAGGTTAGGAAGAATGTGTCCTACCATCCAATCACCCATCTACTCAACCATTAAATCATAGGCATTCATGTCCTTAGAAAGATTTCTAATGCTTTCATGTTCATATGCATAGTGTGTGTATATGTCTTTATCTAATGCAAAACCAGGCGGTCTACTGATTCAGTTGACCTCCTTAATGTGAATCATGTCAGTGACATGCGTCCAATCATGTATGCAAGCATCCCTAATTATGTAAATACTACATGTGTGCATAGCCATTCATCCATATGCAACATCCATATGATAACATATCAAGTTCAACTTACAAACAAATACATATCTGTAAATGCAATATGAAAGCGTCCGAACTGATCTAGTGTCTAATACGTATGCATATGCATTCACGAGCAACCATTTGCAACCACTTGCAACCATCAACCATAACATGTTTCAAATACATGTTTACATCCATCGGCTTCTACCTAAGGATCGAAGATACGACCTAGAGGATATACATTGGAAAGAGAGAAACAATTATGCGTAAAGCTCCTACAAAAGAAAGAAATCAAGGATGCACCCTTAAGGGAAAAGGTATGATGCTAGTATCTAGCCTTCTTGAGCTTTTCTCCACTGTATCTTAACTTCATGATTGTGAAGTTTCTGATCTCAATTTCCAAAATAAACAAATGTTAATCATGGTACCAAGTATATGTACTAAGATGACTAGAGGTCTCCCTCTTATCCACCATGCCATAACTATAAGGGTCGAAAGGTCACTACGCACTTTTTAGAGTGCCTGCCACAACTATTCATCTCTCACGCAAACCATCTAGTCGAACTCGACATTCCTCAAGTACAAGCCCCAAAGGCCTAAACCAATATCAGACAAGCACCCAAGGAATATCTCCTCCGAATTTAGAAGATCTACGTGAGATGATATAAGCAAACTCGATAGCTATTCTCAAATCCCTGCTAACCAAAAATAAACTGGTCGGACCACCAATTGGATTTGAGACTCTAGTGGGATCGTTCTACTATACAAGTACTATGGTGCAAAGACTCAACTATGGAAGTGGATATGAACGAATGCGAAGCGCTAAAACCGAAGGAAAGAGTACGAACAGCAAAACTAGACTCTTCCAACAGAACTTTACTACCTTTCTCCTAAGTACGCTTGGTGTTGGAAGTATGTACTTGCCCTTCTGAAAATCTTGTTCCTCGTTCTTGCCCTTGTCCTTAATTATATGCCCTATCATACCCTAGTAAAGATACTTCCTCTTGTCTTAGGTTTTATAATTCCTTCCTCCTTTGTGAGCTAAATCTACATCCATGCATTCTTCATCCTAGGGTTGTGCTCCTTTGCCAAACTCCTCATCCCCTTCCGTGTGTAACCATGTTGACAAATCTCTCGAAAGCTGCCTCCATCGTACGGGAAACCCTATAAGCTTGAAAGAAAACTGGCCATAGGTGAAACAACTACGGCTATGGATGGAAGCCGAGGCACTACATCGCCCATCGATGAGGTTACCTCCCAGAAAGCCATGAGCCCCAGAGACTCAAGAAAGAAGGAGACAAGAATTCAAATAGAGGAAGAGAAGATAGTGCGTATGGCTTTGGGGAATATGCCTTTTAAAACAAATCTTTTCTTTTGAAAAATGCTTCTTTTAAAACCGTTTGAAAATAATTTTTCAAATCCTTTATCTGATCTGGTAACCTTCAGCTCTGATACCATGTGTAACACCCCACGTCCGTTAGTGTCACTCACAAAGGGAATGCACTAAGTTCTGTGGAGCATTTTAAGGTAAAAGATGCAGATAAATTACAAGATAGACAAAAATTAAACAGCGGAAAATAAAATTTTGCTTTATTGATAAAATAGTTTGTACAACGATTTCTTTACAATATTAGAGTATCATCTGTCTTACAAAATAAAGAAGCATAAAACAACATTTATATTCCCCAATTTGTAGCAAGAGCCAGCCATAGCAACTGAAAAGAGAATCCAAGCAAAACTTCGACAAATCTTCAAGCTGGGAAAGAGTGACAGTCCAACTTAACCTGAGCTATACTATTCCCTCCTTTACTACCTTGGGGGGGGGGGGAGGGAGGGGACGGAAGAAAAGAATTGTGAATAGAGAAGGAGACTAGGGTTGTTTATATAGTGTTAGGCGGACGAACCTAGGCAGAAAACGTGACCAAATACATCAGAACGAACCAGGTTCAGAAAGCTGGAAAAAGCAGGGGAGTCAACACCCAGGTCGGCTACCCAGTCGACCTGGGTGCCTTGGGCAGGAAAATTCCGCCCAGCCCAACCTGGGTCTGTTTTTCGAATTTGAACTCCTTTTCTGCCCTGTTTTGAAATTTGAACTTCGCTGAATCTTCCGGAGGCCATATCTTCCTCATACGGACTCCAATTTACGCAAACTCAGACTCATTTTCATGTAGAATTCCGAGACGAACGCAATGGCATAGCCCGTTTCCCTTGATTTTGATTTTAACTTTTAATTCTGCCTTGATTTGTGAATCCTAGTGTTGCAGAATTACGGGGTGTTACATGCACGGTCTACCATATAATGCTTCAAATGGCGACATTCCCAAATTTGCTTGATAACTATTGTTATATGAGAATTCTGCCAAATTCAAGTGATCTTCCCATGACCCGCCAAAATCAATAATACAAGCCCGCAATAAATCTTCTAGAATTCTATTCACCCTCTCAGTTTGGCCACCTGTCTGAGGTGATAAGCGGTACTCAGATTCAACTTGGTTCCCAATTCTGTCTGGAATGCTTCCCAGAATTTTCTAGTAAATGGTGGATCTCTATCACTGACTATACTGAGCGGCACTCCATGTAGCTTAACAATTTCTTTGAAGTATATCTGTGCTAGACTTTGAGCCGTTCTATTGGATCTGACAGGTATGAAATGGACGGTCTTCGTGAAGCGATCTACGATCACCCAAATACTGTTATTACCTTTCTTAGTTCGAGGCAAACCATCTATGAAGTCCATGGAAATCTGTTTCCATTTCCAACCTGGGACTTCCAATGGTTGCAATAATCCGACGAGTTTTTGTTAGTCGCTCTTGACCAGTTGGCAAGTAGAACACTTGCTAACGTATATGGAAATATCCCTTTTTAACGACTTCCACCAGAACGTGCACTTAATATCATTGTACATTTTTCTAACTCCTGGATGGATACTCAGTTTGGACTTGTGACATTCATCCAGCACCTCCCTCCTGTGCTCGGAAATTTCTAGAACACAAATTCGCCCTTGTAATCTTAGGACCCCTTGGCTATCCAGACTGAAATCTGAAGTTTCGCCTTCTCGGATCCATTGACTAATCCTTTTAATAAATTCATCGTCTTTCTGAAGAACAATGATCTTATCATTCAAGGAGGATGTAATGATAAAACTGGCGATGATTTCATTCTTTCTGCTGAGCACGTCCGCCACAACATTGGCTTTCCCTGGAGTGTACAGAATCTCAAATCGTATGCTGCAAGGAATTCTAACCAACGCTGTTGCCTCAAGTTCAGATATTTCTAAGTGAATAAGTACTTCAACGATTGATGATCAGTAAATAGTTCAAACTTCTCACCTAATAAATAATGCCTCTAGATCCTCAAAGCAAACACGATGGCTAACAACTCAAGATCATGAGTTGCATAGCTCCTTTCATGTGGCTTCAACTGACGGCTAGCATAAGAGACCACTTGGCCTCTTTGCATTAATACTGCGCCAAGACCTCTAATAGAAGCATCAGTCCATACCGTCAAGTCCTGATTGCCATCAATAATTGTTAATACTGGAGCAGTTGTCAATTTCAGTTTCAGCTCTTGGAAAGCTCCCTCACATTCTGGAGTCCACTTGAATTTTTCATGCTTCTTTGTAAGCTTTGTTAATACACCGGATATCTTTGAAAAATCCTTAACGAATTTTCGATAATAACTAGCCAATCCAAGGAAACTTCGAACTTCGGTGGGGGTAGTAGGTTGTTTCCAGTCCTAAATCGCTGTAATTTTACTTGGATCAATAGCAATCCCTTCTTTTGATACGACATGGCCAAGGAACTTAACTTCATCTTGCCAGAAGATACACTTATAAAATTTAGCTTTCAAGATATTCCTTCTCAGAATTTCCAACACTTGCTCTAAATCTTTCTCATGCTCACTTTTTGACTTATAGTAGATTAAGATGTCATCAATGAATACCAGAACAAATCTATTCAAGACGCCACGGAACACTCTATTCATCAGATTGACGAAGTAGGCTGGAGCATTACACAAGCCGAACGGCATTACTTACCATTCGTAGAATAAATCGGGACCCCTGAAGGTTGTCAAAGGAACACAGTCTTCAGCTATACGTAATTGGTGGAAACCTGTAGCTAGGTCCATTCTAGAGAATACTCGTGCTCCATTCAATTGATCTAACAAATCATCGATTCGTGGTAATGGATATTTATTCTTTAGTGTCTGCTTATTGAGATCTCGGTAATCAACACAAAGTCGTAGAGTACTGTCTGATTTCAGGACAAACACTACTGATGCTCCCCAATCTGAAAAGCTTGGCCTGATCAGACCTTTCCACAACAATTATCTTGTTTGATTGCCCAACTCTTGTTTTTCTTTCGGAGCAATCCTTCGAATTGGATGTACCACTGGTCTGGCATTCGGAATTAAATCGATTCTGAATTTAATTTCTCTTTGCGGAGGTAGTTTTTGACTTCTTCAAACACATCCACATAGTTTTTAACGACAGGAATCTTTTCTAATGAAGTGGGAATAACTTCCAAAGCAGACCAAAATTCTTTTCTATCGGTTTCTGAGCCGTGGCACGGTATAGTAATATGCCTCAGCTTTGCTTTAATTTTAATGACTCTTTCAGCATATTTAACTTCAGCCTCGTATTTTGTTAACCAGTCCAATCCAAGTATAATATCAAATTCGGAAAAAATCATGGTGATCAAATCAAAAGAGAACTTGTAGCAAGAATAAGAGACAGGCACTCTACAATATGAATTGAGAACAATAGAACCTCCTATCGGATTTTGAACTCTAATTGGTTCTTTAAGGTCTCTTACTTTTAATTTTAACTTACCAACAGTGTTACTAGAAATGAAGCTACGTGATGCACCAGTGTCAAAAAGTGCAGAAACAGGAATATTTTTAATTGTAAGGGTACCTCCCAAGACATCGGGTTTACCTGATCCATCAGTGATAGCTGGTGGGTTTCCCCCATCATAGACATGAGCTACCTGTGCATTCTTCTTCAAAGGACAATTTCTGCTAATGTGCCCCTTCTGATGGCAGTTGTAGCATTCAACCAAGTTGCGGGGGTTCGGATTTGAGCTTTCTGGGTTTGCCTTCAGTTGCTTTGGGGCAGTGCACACATTTGAATAATGCCCCTTCTAACCGCAATTGTAACAGCTGCCTTTGGGTATCTTACCAGCTTGTTGAGTAGTGGCGGCAGCATTGCTGGACTCGGGCTGATCTCCAGAAGCTTTGTGTTTGTTTCCATCCTGATTCTTGGCGCGGTCAAGGCCAAGGTTCCTCGCATCTAAGTCTTCGTAGTTACAGGCTATCTCTACCATCTCTGAAAACGGAAGTTTAATGTTGCTCATGGCCCGGTCCTGATATCTGCGTTGTATCCCCAGTATGAACCTCTTATTCTTTGCTTTTGAGGTCAAGATAAGCTCTGGAGCATAACGTGAGAGTTGTGTGAACTTATTAAGATAATCTTGGACAGAGCGGTCTCCCTGCTGGAGATTAGCGAACTCATCTCGCATACGCTCCAATTCTTTCTCGGGGATGTACTTCCCCTTAAACATTGTCTTAAACTCCTCCCAAGTCCGTACTGTATCTTCCTCATCCTCAGAGGTGACTGCCTCCCACCATAATTCGGCCTCCTCCTGTAAAAGCCAAGCGCCCATAAAAGCTTTGTCATGGGTTCTAAGTCTCATGCCACCAAAGATCTTTTCGCATGTCTTTAACCGTGCTAAAGCCTCCGTCATTGTGTCGGTGCCAGAAAAGGTTTTTCCCCCGAGGTTTTTGTACCTCTTTGCTACTCGGTCCAGTTCTAATTCCTGAAGTGCTGGTGGCTGTATCATAGGCCCTTCTGCAACAGGGATATTCCCCCGTCCTCCAACTCGGCCTGCTCGGCCTCCTCTGGTGGCTGCAGCTGCTCATGTAGCCATCTAGTCAAGTTTTGTACAAGTAAGAAAAGAGTCAAGCTCATAGAAATGATAACTTTCATATACGATAAAGCAGAAGAACATAGGGAAAGATAATGATGTACTGATCAAATTGTTTTGCTATTCTGCTTAGCTCATTCTAGGAGAGCTACTCGCCTTAGAACACTACTGATTCTATTCTGACGAGGTGTTTAATGTGTTAAATTCCAGAACTAAGGTTAACCAAAGCTCAGATACCAACTGTGATGATCCCAAAACCCGTACGACGGTGTTAAGGATAATCATTAGAATATAACACATTTATCATCATTAACAGAGTACAGATAATAGCAAAAACAATAAATAGAATAATTTTACATAAATATGACAGTGGAATCATAACATGTAACAACATCAGAGTAGTACAATGTAGGATATAACTTAGTGCATAAAAAGGGAATGATCAGTCAACATCGCCCTAGACGGAATCATATACATACAGTGAGACATAATAGAGGTTTCAGTCTACATCGCCGGAGGCGGTACATAAATATAAAGTAATACATGCTGGAAGTAAATCGGTCTACATTGCCGTATGCGGAATCATTACATAAGATAAGAATGACAGAAATTCAATAGCCAAAATACAAGTAAATCTAATCTTCGCCATCAAGCCAAAAACACACTCCATGCAGCAGTGCGAAGCCAAAATATCCTGTCATCTGTCAACTAGGCTGCCCGTGTGAAAATAAGGGCACCCGAGTTTGCAACGTGAAACAAACAGCGAGTCAGTCGTGGGACTGGTATGAGAAATCTACTTAACTGGTTAAACAACAGTAATGAGGCAAATCATAGGACCACGCCACTTTCGCGAAACGGGTTTACTCCAGTGATTGCCAGTGCATTAAAACAAGGCAAATTCTTTAAAACAACGCAATGCTTTTTGAAAAGAATCAAGCCGTTATAAGACTCAAGTCCCATCACACAATGCAACGCAAACCAGAGGATAGAGTTCTACCTTATAATGGCCAAAATATGCTTAATACGTGGAAGGCAAAATCACTTGATATTATTACTAGTGCATATGTGTTTCAAAAGCGAATTTAATCATAAATATCAATCATAGACGACATGAGCGTCCCATGCCACTATGTCGCCATATATAAGTTACAATCAAATTCGTAATCTTGTATTGGAAATTGGATTCCATCATGAGTCGAGGCAAGGGGCAAGCTCCTCTCCGCTTCGAGACACTCTAGCAAATGCCCCCGGACTACACACTTTAGGTAACCCTTGGATCTTCAGGGTCGGTCCTCCCTTACGTTTGAGGATTGGCAATTCCTGAACACACGTTTCCTGGTCCTAACAAACCTAAAATCGAGGCGCCTCATTCCAACAACCACATAGGTAAAAATAATATAAATGTCAGCCAGTTTATGCACTGACACTACCTTTAGCTAGAAAGAAACGTCGTGCTCTCCTTGTAGTCCTTATCCCGTTTTTAACTCATACCGATGTGTGAGGCTCGCGAATCCACGCTATACACAAAGCCATGACACGTAGGCCGTGCTTTGATCATCAACCACAAGACTTTTCTTTGCAACAGAAGCCTTGATCACTGCATCTTGGCGTGCCACACAGGCAATCCACTCCATACGACTGATTTCTATCAATATATAACCTCTGAGCTCGTACATCTCAGAGAAGGGCGTTAAGCAAGAGAATAAATTCTCGGCCGCCAAACAGATATATATTTAATAGAGATCAATCAGCACAGAACAAAATCCAATGTCAGACACACAGTCCATTTACACATCCGTTCTGGGTCTAAACGAAACCGGAGGCACCATATTTCTCGCATATCCGTACAATCAACACATACGTCCAAACGGCTACTACTTCAGTCCCTTCAAGGTAGCTACTCCAATCAGGAACCTCAGTAATGCCCATCCATCCGATATGAAAATCGTCGGTCTTGAACCGTCTTCATATCTTTGATTTCGAATTATCAATCAATTATTTGAAATGAGAATTAACTCGGCCTTTTCAAAGAATTCACGTATTTTAGAATTCAAATCAATTCTTTCCATGGTTAAATTATTCGACATTCACATTTCAGTTCTTTAGTGTAATTTTCATTTCAAACACATTCAACCAACAAATATCAAGCGAACCAAGAAAAGTTGGTTCATTTCCATTCCATATTGCTTATAATATTTTATAACGATTTTTTTTCATTTTTATGTATTTAAAAATGGCCATATTTAATTAAACGATGTTTCAGGTCGTGCCGAAGCACTGGCGCTGTTTTTCACCAAATTTGTTTTACATATATCTGAAAATCTGACCGTTGGATCTTCACAAATTTTGTATCATTAGAAAGATCTTTTCAAAACGAACCCAACGGTTTCAGTTTTGGGAAAATCCGACGGTCGGATCTCCCGCACTGGTCGTTTGAGGTTACGATTTCAAAATACGAACTACAGCGTCGTTATTCTATTTAATTTAATTATATTTATATTTATATATAAATATAATTTATTCTGGCGCTGTTTTACTTTAGATTTGAATTAAACATTCCAGGCAATCCAACCGTTGGATCTTTGCAAAATTGGTGCCGTTGGAAAGATATTTCCAAGGCGAACCCAACGGCTGCGGTTTCGGAAAAATCCGATAGTCGGATCTCCCGCACTAATCGTTTGAAATCATGGTTTCAAAATACGAACTGCACGGCCACGATTCGTTTTAATTTTATTTATATATATACATACATATATATATATATATAGTTCATTCGGCGATTTCAATATCGTTTTCACTTCAAATATTTCACTAATGCCTTTATTTTTTGGAAAATTTCGCCATAACCTCCTTTGTAAGGGAAGGGCTGGGAAAATTCCCAAATAGCCACATGGGCGTCTCATCTCAAAAAGAAAAAGAAAAAGCCAAGCGGCTAGCCATTCGGTTCATAAAATCATCACCCAAACAAAACAGTAAACATGTCCCTATTTGTTGGGTACGCAATTTTACTCCTCTTCTCTAGCCTCTTCGCCATAACCTGTTCAATAAATATGCATGTACATATGTGCAATTTTTATCACTTATCGTTTTCCATTCAATTTCATATTTGATTCAATTTGGTTTAAAGTTACCATTCATTCCAATGTTGCATACATAAGCAAAAAATCATATCATTAGCTAATTAATGAATATTCCAACTCATGCATATTTATTTGAGCAAGTGGTTATTTTCTACACTTCACATTTCATTTAAAAATGATATTCTTAGCGAACAAAAATATATTTCAACACATGACGATTTTGTTTAGTTCCTATACATGTAAAAATAATATTCATAGCAAACAAATATTTATTTCAACACTTGTATATTTTTAGCAAATCACACATGTGATAAAAATGATATTTTTATCTTCACAAATATTTATTCAACCCATAAATGTTTTTAACTCTTCATATTCTTCAATGAAAATGTGATTTTTATTGTCCACTTCTTATATTCAACACATGAATGTTTCGACTTCACTTATACGATAAAAATATAATTTTTATCGTTCTAGTCCTTCATTCAACAAATGAATGTTCTCTATAGTTCGTATATATAAAAAAATGTGATTTTTATTGTTAAAGTAATTTGTTCAAAACACGAATACCATTCAACACATGAGTTTCTATTCAACACATGAATGTTCTCTATAGTTTGTTTATATAAATAAAAATGTGATTTCTATTGTTAAAGTAATTTATTTAAAACACGAATACCATTCAACACATGAATTTCTATTCAACGAATGAATTTCTATTCAACACATGAATGTTCTCTCAATATATGAAAATAATTCTAAGACATGAATATTATTCAAAATTTCGGCAGCATAACGGCAGGGTAGTTAAAACCGGCACCGTCCCGAGTACGGCTCCTCGCTCTACCTTAAAACCTCGTGGTTTTTGACAATGGGGATTTCATGCATCTAGTTCGCACGCAGGCGGCATGTTTTATTTTCATTTCCACAATCCTATTCTAATTTGTTTCAACCACAAAGGTATTTTTCAACCACAAATCACAATATCAACCAAAAACAATTATTTTCAACCATTCGTCATACCACATATTTTCACACCAATCACAAGCAATAAATATCGTCCATGGTTTGTGGACGAGGGGAGTATATATATATATTCGTATATAAATATCTTTCACTTTCATTTCAACACAATTTCCATGCATATATGTTTCATACAACGCTTGTATAATTTATACATCGTTCATATAACTTATACAACACATGTACATGAGGTATACAATGCGTATATAATTTACACTTCGCTTATATAACTTATACAACACGATTTCATTCTCACAATTTAATTTAGATTTCTCACATTGGTTTTCGAGGTGCTAAAAATCGTAGATAGCTCGGAAAAATCCGTGGCCTCTTCTAGATTGTAGAGAGCGTCGACACGGTCTCGATGTTTCCTGTTTCATCGAATTTCGTTAACACTTCATAAAGATATGATTTTTCAAAGTTTGCAACACTTAAAAGTGTTATTTTCAATTCAGAAAAATTAAATCTGATACCTTTCAAAGATATTCAAAACTAGTTTTTGAAAATTCGTGAAATCCGAGGCTCGATACGACGATCGGAGGGTACAGGATGGAAGAGGGAGGAGAGGGCTTCGCGGCGCCGGGGTTTTTGGCCAGATCGATGGCCTGAGGAAGTGGCGGCGGCGCTTTTAAGTCGCCGATTTCTTGGGCGTCGTTCTCGACGCTGGCGAGGAGAGAGAGGGCGAGGGTTGGTCGGATTTGAAGGGGAGGAGCGGCGCTTCAAGGTTTGGGTGGTGGCAGGGTCTGAAGGTGGCTGTGGCGGTGGGAAAATGGCCGGGAAGTGGTGAACATTGTGCGTCGTCGAGAACATTGTGCCTCGCAATAGCAACAACCACATAAGTCAAACTCATCAGGGCGTGTAAAACCACTGACGCCACTTCTAACTAGAAAGAAACGCATGTCCTCCCTGAGGTCCTCTCCCGTTTCTGGTTCACAACCGGGGTGTGAGGCTTGCGAATCCATGTTACACAAATCTATGCCACACAGGCCGTGCTTTGATCATCAACCACAAGACTCTGCTTTTCAACAGAAGACTTGATCATTTTGCCACTGAGGCATGCCATATAGGCAATTCACTCTATGCGTTTGATATCCCTCAATATATAACCCCTGAGCTCGTACGTCTCATAGAAGGGCGTTAAGCAAGAGAATAATTTCTCCGCTGTCATACAGATATATATTTAATAGAAATCAATCACACATAATAAAATCCAATGTCAGACACATAGTCCATTTACAAGTTCATTCTGGGTTTGAACGAAACCGGAAGCACCTAGTACCCCGCATATCCATCGATCTCCAAGTACATCTGGGCGATCACTTACTGATTCCCTCCTCTTGGGTGTACGGCCCAATCAACATCATCAGTAATTATCCAAACGACGTGAAGACCTCCGGTCTTCAACCACCATCTTCATCTTCGACTAATCTTCGTATCAGTTATTCAGAATGGGATAAACCCGGCCTTTCTGAATAACTCGCGTATATAATAAACAAGTGTTACACAAACACAACATACGCCTTATTCCAATTCATCAGTCACTAACCGTAAATTAGTAAGGGAACAATTCCACAAATATTAACCCCGAAGGCCGAAACCAACATCAGATCAATACCCAGGAAACCATTCATCTTAACTAATCTTCAGTTAGTTGCTAAATTTCACATTCTTTGGGATAGGTTCCCATTAATTTTATCAAAGATAAATTCCTCAAATTTATTCTTTAATCTTCTTTTGAATATCGATTCAACTAGTCGGGATTAATGAACCTTACCGAAGTAATCATTTGTTTTAATTTCCCAATCCCAACCTATTCATCCCATGAAGTAAAACTGGTCATACTTCATATCTAACACCACGGTGTTATCGGTAAATTCAATTACCATTTCACGTTTACATCTAATTAAAGATTTAACTATCGCCTAGAGCAAAACTGGTGATACTCCATTCTCGATCATTTCAATCTAATTAAAGATTCATTAACTCCACTTGGTTTTAATCTTTAACTGGGTTAAAGAACCAATGTCATTTAAAACACGGTTCACGATAAACCCACATCACATTCCATTCTATTAGTCCTTAACCATAAATTAGTAAGAGAACAGTTCCCTAAATATTAACCCCGAAGGCCGAAACCAACATCAGATCAATACCCAAGAAACCATTCAACTTAACTAATCTCCCATTAGTTTCTGATTTTCTTAACTCAGTTGGGTCTAAGAACAGTATTATTGAAGATACTGTTCACGACAACCCAAAATCACATTCCATTAATTATCGGGTTAAAGAACAAGTGTTATTTAAAACACCGTTCACGATAAACCTAAAAATCAATTCAAATTCAATTCCAATTAAATACCATTTAATTTGTACACTTCATTAAATCTAAATAAAAAGATTTAATCTTTTTCTCAACTTGGTTTAAGAACAGTGTTAATGAAGACACCGTGCACGACAAACCCAAATTCCATTTGATATTAAATTCAAGGCTCTGAATAGAAAATATATCGGCTTATATTCAATATCAAATTCTACGACCAACAAATATCGTATTGGAAATAACGATATAAATATATCTTTCAAATTTCCATAACAATATCTGTATAATCACGAAATCCAACATCGAAATATTCCAAAGACAATTTCGATTCAAATCCATTTCCACTTTATATATTGGAAATTATGGTTATTTTCAAAACCATTTCAAATCCACTTTACATATTTTAAAAATAAATAGAATTATAATTCTAGTTCAAAATAGTTCATTTCGATAAAAATCTCTTTTTATCTTCTCATATATGGAAATTTTTATCCCAATTCTTCCCAAATCATTTCTTATGATTTTACATAAATTATTACTATTTTTAATAATTTTATCCAGGCCCGTACAGTCGATTTCCATCTACGGCCATCGAACTGCACTTACATCGACCTTTTTCAAATTTGTTTTGGGCATAATTCCAAATCCATCCGTTAGATTTCAAATTTCTAATATTCTTTAGAAAGCTCTTTTCGATACGAACCCAATGGTTCTGGTTTTAGGAGAATCCGACGGTCGGATCTCCCGTAACGTCAATTCGAAGTCAATGGTCGAAATTCGCGAACTGCCGCGGCGCGGCGCGTTCTATTCAGGCCATTATATATATAATATATATATTATATATATTTCGTCGATTTCCTTTCAAAACGTATTTTATAAATCGTTTTTAAATTTGTTTTCAAAACGATTTCAACTTTCTTTTCAAATTCAAATCAAAATCGAATTTTTCAATATAAATTCATTTTAATTTCAATTCAATTTCAACTTAATTCGAATTTCAATTCATTTCAATTTAATTCGAATTTCAAATCTATTCAATTTAATTCGAATTTCAAATCTATTCAATTTAATTCGAATTTCAAATCTATTCAATTTAATTCGAATTTTGAAATCACTTTCAATATTCATTGAAAGATGAATAAAATCGATATAAATATCGTTCACGTCAAAATGGCGCAAATCTAATCAACGCGGCTTCATATATTTCTATTTTCAAATATTCTATTTCAAATATTTCTATTTCAAATATTTCTATTTCAAATATTTCTTTTTCAAATATTTCTATTCAAATATTCTATTTCAAATATTTCTATTCAAATATTTCTTTTCAAATATTCTATTTCAAATATTTCTATTCAAATATTCTATTTCAAAACTGGAATGAGGCCCAATCAATTACCATATAATGTTAATTATGTGGATTTTCTACAACACATGTATAAAATAATAACGATAAATAATCAACCATCATTCAAAGTGCACCACACAACTGCATAAGCATTAAATATAAATAGTTAGCGCTTACACAGTCTGTCAATCCATCGATTGACATACAACTAAATAATCGGGATTAGCGTACGTCAAATCTCATCCCAATACCTGTGTGGGGTTTCAAATCAACAATCATAGATTTTATTTGTGCAATTGGGCGATGTGTAAAATTTACCGTCCCAATCAATATCAGTCAAATCAGTGTATATAAAAAAATCTACGATTTGTTTATTACTATTTATTTTATATACACGTTAAAAATTATATTTTTAACTAAAAAATATTTTATTTCACTACACTTCACACAATCAAATTTCACAACACAACAATCAACAAACAAGCCATCCATGGTCTGTGGACGACGGGTGTCGGGTGCTACTAAACACCGTCTGCATCCTAGCATATATTTTAAACTAGAAATAAATTAAAGGTGAAGAGTTCTCACCCAAGCTAAACAAAATGCCACGATTCTTCTTATGTAGAAATCTCCTTCGTGCTCGCCTTTTGTCAATTTCATTGTCCGTAGCCACTACATATATAGAAATCACATTTTTATATTTTTACTATGTATATAAAAATCACATTTTTATAATCACTCTATATGGGTAAAAATCACATTTTTATACCACCACTATATAGATAAAAATTCTATTTTTACACCGCTACTATATAGATTAAAATTATATTTTTACCTCGCTACTATATAGATAAAAATTCTATTTTTATTCTTCTCACTATATAAAAATCCGACCTTTTCTATTCGATTAACTATATAAAAATCCGACCTTTTCTACTTTAAAGATATGATCATTCTTGCTTTAAAAATATGATCTTTCTTTCTCTAAAAACCATATAAAGTTTATCATCTTCTATATAAAATCTAATCTTATATATATTAAAAATATAATCTTTTACATATTAAAAATAATCGAAACTTTTCTAACCTAAAAATCATTTCATTACATATACTGTATAAGTAAAAACTGATTTTATATTTTCAATTTACTTATAATAAAATCATCAAAGAAAACAAAATGATAATAATAAATAAAAGAAAAACTCACAGCGTCAAAGGGGGGAAATAGGCGGTCTGACCATCAACAGGGTGGGTATGCGCACGCGCAGGTGGTGGGGGAGGATGAGGGGGGTCATGGTGGTCGGAGTGGGGGAACGACGATTTTCAGATCTGGTTGGGGAGGGCTTGTGGTTTTCTATAGAGGAGGAGAGAGAGCGGTGGTGTCAAGAGGGAAGAGGAGGGGTGCGTCGTGGCCTCCGGCGGTGGAGCTCGGCGGCGGCGGCGTCGATGGAGGCGAGCTGGAGCAAATTGCGTTCGAGGTATTTTTTTAATTTCTTTCTGATTTGTGATGGGGAAGAAAGGGTTGACCCCCCCTTTTATTCAATTAAATATTATAATTAATTATCCCGATAAAGCAACTTTAAAATTCGAACACCAAATCGAGCCCACCGACTGTCGTTCATAGCTAATTACCCCCATTCCGAACACAATGGGATATGTTTCATAAGCTGATTCGGCTGTTTCGATCAGTTTTCGTATAAATCAAAATATAAATCTACATATTGAATTTGAACGCACATTTCAATTTACTGGGGCCATATACGAACTCTAAAAATTCCTGAAAAATATTTCAAGCTTCGTATTGACGATACGGTCCTAACAAAACTAATTTCGTCAAATTCTGAGACCATTTGAAAAATGGCCATTTTCTAGTCGATTAAAATCAACTGAAACTTGTCAAACGCGTTTTCCTTTGCCACGCTCACATATTGATTCGAAAAATTACGAATTTTGAAACCTAGCAATAACTTGACATCATGGATCCAACAAAAGTAGTTTCGTCGAAAACCGAGGTCGTTTGCAAAATTCCCATTTTTAAGGGCCCGAATTCCATAGCGACTATTCTGAATTTTCAACTGGACATAACTTTTTATCCCCGCTATGAAATTTCAATTTTTCGGATTTGTTGGAAAGATATCCTCAAATAGATTCTAATATTTTTGATTTCGCTAAAATCCGTTTTATTTTGAAACATGTACATTCATTTGAACTTTGAAATCGAATTTTCGAACTACCGCGCCATTTTCAATTCCTTTTATATTTAGAATAAAATATTTATACTCTAACGACGATCTATATAAATACATACGTTCTAATTCTATTAAAAATAAATTTCTCGCCGATATTATTTAAAATAATTCATTTTAAATATTCAAAATTCACTAAAATTGCCAAAATAAAAATTTTAAATTGGCTCAGATTTCCGGGTTAATACAATCTCCCCCACTTAAAACTTGTGGTCCCCGAAAAGAACGAAGCCGAAAGTTATTTAACTAATTAACTCAACTTTCACTATTTTCTTTACAGCTTAAGTTCTTCAACTTTTCAGTTTCTAAGAACTTTTCAAACTTTTCAAAAATTTGGCTAACACCCTAAATTTTCGAAAAATTTCGCTATAACCTCCCCTGCACCGGGGACTTCGAGATATTTCATATAGCTTCCCATGGCCTTCTTCAATCCAAAAGAAAAAGCCAAGCGGCTAGCCAGTCGGCTCATAAAATCATCCAAAACCCAATAAATACAATAAACATGTACCTATTTGTCGGGCAAACAATTTTACTCCTCTTCTCTAGCCTCCTTGCTATGATCTGTTCAATGTAAGTACATGTATATGTATGCAAATGCGACAAATTTTCAATACAGTTCAATGTTTGGTTCAATTTGGCTAAAGGTTCAAATTTAATTAATCGAACAATAATCAAACAACACAACTAGCAATCAATTAGTTGATTATCTTTTCAAATTTATAACTTTGATATATAGTCTAAAAATCAGATTTTTGATGCAAAATTACAACAATAAGCCCTATCTAATTTTGGTTCTCACACCAGTCAATAGGAAATATATAGATATCACACCTTCGAAACTCAAAAACAGACTACTGATGTCGTACGTCATCAGTAGAATCATGCCCGGGCGACTAGGGTGTGACTCTATATCCATCCAGTATATTAAAACTTCGAATGCACGTGGATCAGACGTATATGCAAAATCTTTATATACTTGATTGTCCGAATTCAATATAAATAATCAAATACGAATAATTGAATTAAATTTTCAAACAAAACTTGGTTTCATTTTCAAAATATACTCTTCACACTCGTTCTAGGATACTACTGATCCTATCTCTAACGAGTCATTCTCATTGGATATTACTAATCCAATCTCTAATGAATTCTTTCATTTGGTTCTAACGTGTCTTGTTCTCGAGCTTTGTAAACCAAAGCTCTGATACCACATGTAAGAACCCATAACTTCCCCGTGAAGTAAAGAGCGGATACTTCGAGAACAACACACAAAAGAACGCAGATAGAAAAACATTTCATTGTATATTACAACAATTCACCAGAATACAATAATATACAGAGTATATATCAATATTACACATTCACTAAATATCAGAGATTACAATACATTACATATCAGTGGAAAATAATATAATACACAACTAGAAGTAATACACGGATACAGAGCTTTCCGAGTATCGTTCCAGCTATAAATCAGGATCCTGTGAATATAAATCTGCAAAACCAAAACTACAAGCTGCCCGTGTCGAAATAGGGGCACCCAGAGTTTAGGTTAAAACAATAAACTCCACGTCTGTCATGTGACTGGTGTGAGAACTAAAACAGTTATTAATCTTTATTTTAAAGTTAGGTAAATCAAGGGACCACGCCGTATAACACGGAACGGGTTTTCTCTCAAGAATACCAGTGCATAAAACAAACAATGCAATGCTAAATAAAGAAAAATGAAGCTATTATAAGACCCAGGTCCCATCACACAATGTAACGCAAGCCGGAGGATAGGGTTTTACCTTATAATAGCCAAGGAATGCTTGATACGCTAAATTTCATCTTTTATTACTATAAGTGTATAGTGTCAAAACAATTTCAATCATAAATATTAATCATAGACGGCATGGGTACCATATATCATGTCACCAATACTAGGCTCTACAATCGAAACTGCACATGTCACGTATTGGAAGCTAGATTTCCATCTGTGAACCGAGGAAAAAGATAGTCCTCTACCGATTCGAGATGCTCTAGCCCGTGTCTCAGGACCTAGACTCAGGTGGGCCCTTGGATCGTCAGGGCCGGTCCACCGATTTGGATTAAAATGCCTGAACACTGCGTTTCCCCACCCCTTGGGGTGTCAATGAGCCAACGAATGATTCCATCGGCTCCACATAGTCACCGATATATCCGAGGCGCCTCGCAACAGCAACAACCACATAAGTCAAACTCATCAGGGCGTGTAAAACCACTGACGCCACTTCTAACTAGAAAGAAACGCATTTCCTCCTTGAGTTTCTCTCCCGTTTCTGGTTCACAACCGGGGTATGAGGCTTGCGAATCCACGTTACACAAATCTATGCCACACAGGCCGTGCTTTGATCATCAACCACAAGACTCTGCTTTTCAACAGAAGCCTTGATCATATTGCCACTTAGGCATGCCACATAGGCAATTCACTCTATGCGTTTGATATCCCTCAATATATAACCCCTGAGCTCGTACGTCTCAGAGAAGGGCGTTAAGCAAGAGAATAATTTCTCCGCCGCCAAACAGATATATATTTAATAGAAATCAATCACACAGAATAAAATCCAATGCCAGACACACAGTCCATTTTCAAGTTCGTTCTGGGTTTGAACGAAACCGGAGGCACCTAGTACCCCGCATATCCATCGATCTCCAAGTACGTCTGGACGATCATTAACTGATTCACTCCTCTTGGGTGTATGGCCCAATCAGGATCATCAGTAATTATCCAAACGACGTGAAGACCTCCAGTCTTCAACCACCGTCTTCATCTTCAACTAATCTTCATATCAGTTATTCAGAATGGGATAAACCCGGCCTTTCTGAATAACTCGCGTATATAATAAACAAGTGTTACACAAACACAACATACGCCTTATTCCAATTCATCAGTCACTAACCGTAAATTAGTAAGGGAACAATTCCACAAATATTAACCCCGAAGGCCGAAACCAACATCAGATCAATACCCAGGAAACCATTCATCTTAACTAATCTTCAGTTAGTTGCTAAATTTCACATTCTTTGGGATAGGTTCCCATTAATTTTATCAAAGATAAATTCCTCAAATTTATTCTTTAATCTTCTTTTGAATATCGATTCAACTAGTCGGGATTAATGAACCTTACCGAAGTAATCATTTGTTTTAATTTCTCAGTCCCAACCTATTCATCCCATGAAGTAAAACTGGTCATACTTCATATCTAACACCACGGTGTTATCGGTAAATTCAATTACCATTTCACGTTTACATCTAATTAAAGATTTAACTATCGCCTAGAGCAAAACTGGTGATACTCCATTCTCGATCATTTCAATCTAATTAAAGATTCATTAACTCCACTTGGTTTTAATCTTTAACTGGGTTAAAGAACCAATGTCATTTAAAACATGGTTCACGATAAACCCACATCACATTCCATTCTATTAGTCCTTAACCATAAATTAGTAAGAGAACAGTTCCCTAAATATTAACCCCGAAGGCCGAAACCAACATCAGATCAATACCCAAGAAACCATTCAACTTAACTAATCTCCTGTTAGTTTCTGATTTTCTTAACTCGGTTGGGTCTAAGAACAGTATTATTGAAGATACCGTTCACGACAACCCAAAATCACATTCCATTAATTATCGGGTTAAAGAACAAGTGTTATTTAAAACACCGTTCACGATAAACCCAAAAATCAATTCAAATTCAATTCCAATTAAATACCATTTAATTGGTACACTTCATTAAATCTAAATAAAAAGATTTAATCTTTTTCTCAACTGGGTTTAAGAACAGTGTTAATGAAGACACCGTGCACGACAAACCCAAATTCCATTTGATATTAAATACAAGGCTCCGAATAGAAAATATATCGGCTTATATTCAATATCAAATTCTACGACCAACAAATATCGTATTGGAAATAACGATATAAATATATCTTTCAAATTTCCATAACAATATCTGTATAATCACGAAATCCAACATCGAAATATTCCAAAGACAATTTCGATTCAAATCCATTTCCACTTTATATATTGGAAATTCTGGTTATTTTCAAAACCATTTCAAATCCAATTTACTTATTTTAAAAATAAGTAGAATTATGATTCTAGTTCAAAACTAGTTCATTTCGATAAAAATCTATTTTTATCTTCTCAAATATGGAAATTTTTATCCCAATTCTTCCCAAATCATTTCTTATGATTTTACACAAATTATTACTATTTTTAATAATTTTATCCAGGCCCGTACAGTTGATTTCCATCTACGACCATCAAACTGCACTTACATCGACCTTTTTCAAATTTGATTTGGACATAATTCCAAATCCAACCATTAGATTTAAAATTTCTAATATTCTTTAGAAAGCTCTTTTCGATACGAACCCAACGGTTCCGGTTTTAGGAGAATCCGACGGTCGGATCTCCCGTAACGTCAATTCGAAGTCAATGGTCGAAATTCGCGAACTGCCGCGGCGCGACGCGTTCTATTCAGGCCATTCTATATATATAATATATATTATATATATTTCGTCGATTTCCTTTCAAAACGTATTTTATAAATCGTTTTTAAATTCGTTTTCAAAACGATTTCAACTTTCTTTTCAAATTCAAATCAAAATCGAATTTTTCAATATAAATTCATTTTAATTTCATTTCAAATCGATTTCAATTCAATTTCAACTTAATTCGAATTTCAATTTAATTCGAATTTCAAATCTATTCAATTTAATTCGAATTTCAAATATATTCAATTTAATTCTAATTTTGAAATCACTTTCAATATTCATTGAAAGATGAATAAAATTGATATAAATATCGTTCACGTCAAAATGGCGCAAATCTAATCAACATGGCTTCATATATTTCTATTTTCAAATATTCTATTTCAAATATTCTATTTCAAATATTTCTATTTCAAATATTTCTATTTCAAATATTTCTTTTTCAAATATTTCTATTCAAATATTCTATTTCAAATATTTCTATTCAAATATTTCTTTTCAAATATTCTATTTCAAATATTTCTATTCAAATATTCTATTTCAAAACTGGAATGAGGCCCAATCAATTACCATATAATGTTAATTATGTGGATTTTCTACAACACATGTATAAAATAACAATGATAAATAATCAACCATCATCCAGAGTGCACCACACAACTGCATAAGTATTAAATATAAATAATTAGCGCTTACACAGTCTGTCAATCCATCGATTGACATACAACTAAACAATCAGGATTAGTGTACGTCAAATCTCATCCCAATACCCATGTGGGGTTTCAAATCAAGAATCACAGATTTTATTTGTGCAGTTGGGCGATGTGTAAAATTTACCGTCCCAATCAATATCAGTCAAATCAGTGTATATAAACAAATCTCCGATTTGTTTATTACTAATTATTTTATATACATGTTAAAATTTATATTTCTAACTACAAAATATTTTATTTCACTACACATCACACAATCAAATTTCACAACACAACAATCAATAAACAAGCCATCCATGGTCTGTGGACGACGGGTGTCGGGTGCTACTAAACACCGTCTGCATCCTAGCATATATTTCAAACTAGAAATAAATTAAAGGTGAGGAGTTCTCACCCAAGCTAAACCAAACGCCACGATTCTTCTTATGTAGAAATCTCCGCTCGCCTTTTGTCAATTTCATTGTCCGTAGCCACTACATACATAGAAATCACATTTTTATGTTGTTACTATGTATATAAAAATCACATTTTTATAATCACTCTATATGGATAAAAATCACATTTTTCTACCGCCATTGTATAGATAAAAATTCTATTTTTACACCGCTACTATATAGATAAATATTCTATTTTTACCGCGCTACTATATAGATAAAAATTCTATTTTTATTCTTCTCACTATATAAAAATCCGACCTTTTCTATTCGATTAACTATATAAAAAACTGAACTTTTCTATTCGATTAACTATATAAAAATCCGACCTTTTCTATTCGATTAACTATATAAAAATCCGACCTTTTCTATTCGCTTAACTATATAAAAGTCCGACCTTTTCTATCTTAAAAATATGATCTTTCTTGCTTTAAAAATATGATCTTTCTTTCTCTAAAAACCATATGAAATTTATCATCTTCTATATAAAATCTAATCTTATATATATTAAAAATATAATCTTTTACATATTAAAAATAATCGAAACTTTTCTAACCTAAAAATCATTTCATTACATATACTGTATAAGTAAAAACTGATTTTACATTTTCAATTTACTTATAATAAAATCATCAAAGAAAATAAAATGATAATAATAAATAAAAGAAAAACTTACAGCGTTAGAGGGGGAAAATGGGCGGTTTGATAGTCGGGAGGGTGGGTATGCGCGCACAGGTGGTGGGGGAGGCCGAGGTGGGTCACGGTGGTCGGAGTGGGGGAACGGCGGTTTTCAGATCTGGTTGGGGAGGGCTTGTGGTTTTCTATAGAGGAGGAGAGAGAGCGGTGGTGTCAAGAGGGAAGGGGAGGGGTGCGTCGTGGCCTCCGGCGGGGGAGCTCGGCAGCGGCGGCGATGGAGGCGAGCTGGAGCAAATCGCGTTCGAGGGTTTTTTTATTTCTTTCTGATTTGTGACGGGGAAGAAAGGGTTGACCCCCCATTTTTATTTAATTAAATATTATAATTAATTATCCTGATAAAGCAACTTTAAAATTCGAACACCAAATCGAGCCCACCGACTGTCGTCCATAGCTAATTACCCCCATTCCGAATACAATGGGATATGTTTCGTAAGCTGATTCGGCTGTTTCGATCAGTTTTCGTATAAATCAAAATATAAATCTACATATTGAATTTGAACGCACATTTCAATTTACTGGGGCAACATACGGTGTAATAACCCGTATTTTCAATAAACTATTATAACACAAATCGAGGCAGAATTTAATTCAAAAATCAGAATCAGGGGAAACGGGCTATGCCATTGCGATCGTCTCGGAAAAATACGCGAAATAGAGTCCGAGTTTTCGAAAATCGGAGTCCGTATGACCCAGTTAAGGCCCATTGAAGTTTTCAGAAATTTCTATGCTAAAGACAGATTTAAATTTCAAATTAAAATCAAGGATTAGGGCTAATCAGGGTTAGGCGGGAAAATTCCCGCCAGGGGGCCCATGTCGACAGGCATGTCGACAGGGCACCCAGGGTGTCGACTGCCCTGTCGACAGCCCTGTCGACAGGGGGTGCCCAGGCAGTTCAGCCTAGTACACCATTTCTGATTTGGGTTGGGTCAAGTGGCCTGGTTCTGGAGAATTCTAAGATCTGACGGGCCAAACCTAATCTAGGGTTAATCCTAGGGCCTAAAACACTCTAATTCTCTATAAATATACCCCTAATCCTACCCTAAAGCCTCATTAATCAATCTTGCAACTAAACTATGTCAATTTGAATCCTCAAATGGCCTCCACCTAAAACCTAGCCTCCACCTTCCTCAAAATTAAATCCTATGAAGATATGATGATCATACAACCTTTTCTATGTTGTATGAGTGCTTAATAACTTGCATACTTCATCAAGTAGCAAGTTTGATTTGCTAATTTTGTGTTTTTGGGATCTTGCAAAAAAGGGTTTTCTTACTTAAAGCATTGTTTTGAGTTTTTAAAGGGCTTCTTCATCTTATTTGGTGGATTTGTGGCTTGTTTATATTTGTAAGCCCTCTTACCTTCACTTTACAAACTTTAAAGTTAATGTTTGGTGAAAGTTGAGATTTATGTGAGTTTAGTTGATTATGCATGCTTATGCGAACTCACTATGATATGTTTTATATGATTCATAAGTTATGCATGCATATGCGAGATTTCTATGCCATGTTTTACATGTTTCACAAGTTATGCATGCTTATGCGAGCTTATTATGTCATGTTCTACATGTCTCATGGGTTATGCATGTTTATGCAAGATCACCTTACCATGTTATGCAAGTTTAATGGATTATGCATGTTCATCTTACCATGTTATGCAAGTTTAATGGATTATGCATGCTTATACAAGCTCATCTTACCATGTTATGCAAGTTTAATGGATTATGCATGTTCACCTTACCATGTTATGCATATTTAATAAGCTAAGCATGTTTATGCGAATTCACCATGACATGATTTGCAAGTTTAACATGTATGCATGTTTATTATGACATGTGAAGTTCACCATGTATGTTATGCCAAGTTACCTTTTATACCCTTATACGTTATGGCGAATATGTAAGCGAGGTAATGACGTTGGGAGGGTTTGGGTAAACTTAAAAATACATGAAACTAAAAGATTGGGAATTTACCTATTAAGTTAGGTCTACCCCTTGGGAATTTACCTATTAAGTTAGGTCTACCCAAGTATATGTTAACTTGTAAATATGCTTTGAAGTGGACATGACAATTAGATAACATGATGTGGCCAACTCGAGGTTAGACCTAGTTGTGGTGTAAATCTTCCCAGGTAACCACAACGTGGGGTCTAATGTGGGTAGTTGGTCATGTTGCACCATAAGACCCGAGGTTAGACCTAGACGTGGTGTAAATCTTCCCAGGTAACCACGGATGTCTAATGTGAGAGGTTGGGTGCATTAAGTAATTAATGCCTCACGATTAGGGTTAAGTCATGGCCCACCAATACTTAACCAATAATGGGGATGCGAGGATTAGATGGGGTTAAGTGGTTACACTTAGCTAATCTAATCCGGGATTAGTGAGGGGTTAAAACCACAGTTAACCCTCTTAGAAACCCTAGCAACGTGGTCTGTTCCAGCAGTAATCCCAGTTTGGTATCACTACAACCCTACAGCTAGGTTAGGGCGGGGCACGATTACTGGACTGATGTAAGCGACCAAAGCGACGGCTGAGTGGTACAGCGGTGCGGGTCCGGCGGGCTACGGACGTGCACGTAGTCCGATGTTGGACAAACTCGAGGCACGGGTACCAGTAGGTTTAGACTGTGCATTATTGCTTAGGTGTCTGGGGTGGACACCCGAGGGCTTGATACACCCAAAGGTGGACCCAGCGCAGTCTGACTACATCCATGTGGGCCGTATGGACACCAACACTTGACGTGTTAGGTATAGGGAGCCGATCGACTAGACCGTGGGCTGGGCCTTATACTAAGGTCACTTCATGTTATTGGGCCAAAGTTTGGGCTAAGGGATCAAGATCTGTTTTGTGGGTTTGCTAGTACACTGTGGTGCAAAGTTTAATCTCGACTATGTGATGTCACTTTTATCTATGGCCAGTATGTTCATCTCAGTTTCCATCATACTGTTAACTTTATTAGTTTATAGATTGATCGTAGTAGGGCTTACCAGTCTTTTTGACTGACCTGTTTTCTTTCGCTTCTTTCCTTCCGTTCCCCCCCCCCCCACAGGTTCTCAGGGAGGGACTACATCTTCTTAGCGGATCTTTGACTTGCTTGTTGGATAGCTCATGTATGGATCTGAGCTAGCTGTGGCTTATCTTTTATTTCTGGGGATTAGTACTGATGTTTACTATGTATTTTGTTATCACGTATCTAGACTGGAGTTGTATTTTTGGATCATGACATTTTGATATTATGTACTTGACTATGTGGGTTTTCTGAGATGATGATGATGGGTTTTTATCTGCTACCGCTGCTTTACTTCTATTTATTTTTATATATTCTGTCTTGCTATATCTCTGTGCATGTTTACCTTCACAATAACGCCCCTCCAAAGCTAGTACATTCTAAGGAGTGATCCTAGTGGAGGTGGGGTGTTACATTTGGTATCAGAGCACGAGGTTAACAAGATTGAACGAAACTTTTTTTAAAACTATTTTCAAAAAACCTACTAAGTATTTTCCAAAATGAAGTCTAGATTATTTTAAGGCTAATCCCCAAAAGCCATCAGCGTTATCCTTCGTTCCCTTGACCTAATCTTATCTTATCTTTTGTTTCAGTATGGCTGAGAATCTTGACATCCCAGATGGAGTGAACGTACCACTCTGGTATAGGAGACTCCTAGAAGCTAGGGCGGCAGCTGGTCCCGCCAACCCTACTCCCACTCCTCCCCCTGTGGTTGAGAATCCTATCCCTAATATCCCTCCTCCGGTGGTCCCTGCTCCCCCTCCTCCAGCAGCTAATATTCCCCCTCCCGTTGCTAATGTTCCTCCTCCTCCCGTTGCTGAGGCTCCTCTTCCCCCTCCTCCCCCTCAGCATCCTCAGATTGAGTTTACAAAGGTGTGTAAAGACTTCAAGGCAATGGGAGGCAAGAATTTCCTAGGCACGGAATCTTTCGTTGAAGCTAGGAATTGGCTGAAGGACACGGAGGACTTGTTTTCCATCTTTGGGATAGATGACGAGAGGAAGATCTTATTGACCGTATGGCTTCTGAAGGATGAGGCGGCCTATTGGTGGGAGGTCACCAATGGAACGAGGCCCGTTGAGACTTGGGCCGATTTGAGGACTAGATTTGTAACCAAGTTTCTATCTTCAGCTGAAGCAAATTTACAAATGGAGAAGTTCCTTGCTCTAAAGCAAGGGGATATGTCTGTCAAGGAGTATGTGAACAAGTTCAATCAGCTGGCCCGTTTTGGTTTGGATATAGTAAACACCCCGGAGAAGAAGGCTCTTCGATTTGCCAGAGGATTGAATGAGCCGCTACAGGGCTTGGCGATGTCACATATTCCGCATGGAGCCACTTTCGAGAGTTTGGTCAATATGGCTCTGCTTCAGGGAGAGGGAAAGAAGGAAGTCAAGTCGGGCGATACTCAAGCAAAGAAGGCGGATTCTCAAGGCAAAGGCAACCAAGGTCAAAGCAGTCAAGGAAATCAGAATAAGAACAAGAAGGGCAACAACAAAGGCAAGGGGAAGTGCAATTACTGTGGCATAGCTGGGCATTTTGCTAAGGATTGCAGGAAGAAGAAAAGGAAGCTTAGTGGTGGATGCTTTTCTTGTGGAGAGGCTGGGCACTTCAGCAAAGACTGCCCAAAGAAGAAAGGACAGGCTGGATCTTCAGGAGGGCAAGTTCATGCTCTCAATGCCGCTTCGGTTCCCGAGAGAGGTAGTGTTTCTGTTGAGAACCTTGTTTATATCTCTGATCTTCCAGTACGTACCTTGTTTGATTCCGGTGCATCACATAGTTTTATTTCATCTGATCTTGTTGATAGCTTGCACCTCAGTACTAGCTTAGTGGATGATCCCGTTTGTGTTTCGAATCCCATTGGGGGTTCTGCTCATCTATCTATGATATGTGAGGATCTAAGGATCTCTATACTCAGCGTTGAGTTCTTGTGTAGTGCATATGTTCTAGGTTTCAGGGGATACGGATTGATCTTGGGCATGGATTGGCTGTCTAGATATGGAGCCATTCTGGATTGTGAGCATAGGGTTGTAAGGCTTGTGACTCGCCTGGGCAACACCTTAGAGATTTCATGCAATCCGAAGAATCCCGTCATGTTATGCTATCTAGAATCTCTCGACTCATCAGAGGAGGCCCTTCAGTCTGTAAGGGTGGTCCGAGATTATCCAGATGTGTTTGAAGAAGTTAAGGGGTTGCCCCCTAAACGAGAGATTGACTTTCGCATCTATCTGGTAGATAATGCTAAACCTGTTTCTTTGCCCGTTCGGCATATGGCTCCGCGTGAGAGACGGGAGCTGAGCAAGCAAGTGAAAGAATTGCTTGAGAAGGGCTTCATCAGAAGGAGTATATCCGAATGGGGAGCGCCTGTGGTGTTTGCAACTAAGGCAGATGGCTCTCTTCGACTCTGTGTGGATTATAGAGAATTGAATAAGCTGACTAAGAAGAACCGACACCCGTTACCAAGGATCGATGATCTCTTTGATCAACTCGTTGGTGCTTCTGTTTTCTCTCAGCTTGACCTTGCTACGGGTTTTCATCAGCTCAGAGTGGCTGAAGACAGTATAGACAAGACTGCATTCAGAACTCCAGACGGATTCTTTGAATGGCTGGTTATGCCGTTCGGTTTGACGAATGCACCCGCGTATTTTGTGGATTTGATGAGTAGGGTGTTTCGGGAGTTCTTGAATAAGTTTGTCGTGGTCTTTGTTGATGATATTCTGGTCTTCTCCAAGGATGAGGAAGAGCATGCGAGGCACCTAGTAGAGGTGATGGATACACTCAGAGCACACCAGTTAAAAGCCAAGTTCTCCAAGTGCCACTTTTGGAGAAGGGAAGTCAGATTTCTTGGGCATATCGTATCCAAGCAAGGCTTAGCGGTAGATCCCGCTAAGGTGGTTGCAGTTCAGGATTGGAAGACGCCAAGGAATGCAACCGAGGTGAGAAGCTTTCTGGGTCTTGCGGGTTTCTATCGGAAGTTCATTAAAGACTTCGCAAAGATATCCGCTCCTCTTACCAAGTTGACGAAGAAGAACTTAGTCTTTGCTTGGGATATGGATTGTGAGCTTGCTTTTCAGAGACTCAAAAGAGCCCTTACCTCCGCACCCGTTCTAGCCTTACCCGATGGTGGTAAGATATTTACCGTGTACACTGATGCTTGTGGCACGGGATTGGGTGCCGTTCTGATGCAAGAGGGCAGAGTTATATGCTTTGGTGGGAGGCAACTGAAAGTGCATGAGAGGAACTATCCCACTCATGATCTAGAGCTGGCAGCGATTGTATATGCGCTCAAAGCATGGCGTCATTATCTTCTGGGAGAGAGATTTGAGCTATATACTGATCATAAGTCTTTGAAGTATCTCTTTTCACAGAAAGATCTGAACTTAAGACAGCAAAGATGGATGGAATTTTTGGCTTCCTATGATTTTGAGATATCCTATACCCCTGGCAAGGGGAATGTTGTAGCGGATGCGTTGAGTAGGAAAAGGTTGACACTAAGTCCTCTGTTTGTTGAGATGAAGAATTTAGAGTTCTTAGCGACCTTTGATTTCTCTTTGGCAATGGAGTCAGTGACCGGTTCCTTGGCATCTTTAGAGCTCAGGCCTACCCTCCTAGATCAAGTTGGGGCTTCGCAAAAGGAAGACCCTCAGATAATTGAGATCTTGGATAAGCTGGTTCGAGGGGAGACATCTAGTCACCTTGCTCGATATTCTATAGACGATAAGGGTTGGCTGAGGAGAGATGGAAGGCTTTGCGTCCCGATGGTGGAAGACTTGGTTAGGAAAGTTCTCGAGGAAGCACATCGCTCCAAGATGACTATACATCCAGGTGGTGATAAGATGTATAAGGACATGAAGCGCGTTTTCTTCTGGCCCGGAATGAAAAAGGATGTGGCCGAATTTGTCTCGAGATGTGTTATTTGTCAGAGAGTAAAAGCTGAGTCAAAGAGGCCCGGTGGGCTGTTACATCCGCTAGAAGTCCCGCTATGGAAGTGGGAGAGCATTTCTATGGACTTTATTGATGGGCTTCCAAGGTCCAGGAAGGGGAACACGAGCATATGGGTCATTGTGGATAGGCTCACGAAGAGTGCTCACTTTATTCCAGTAAAGAGCAAAAGGACCGCATCTGGACTAGCATCAGTATATCTTCGTGAGATAGTACGACTACATGGAGTCCCTTCCAGCATAGTCAGTGACCGAGACCCCATCTTTACTAGTCAATTCTGGAACAGTTTGCAGGAGGCTATGGGCACAAGGTTGAATCTGAGTACAGCTTATCACCCACAGACGGATGGCCAGACCGAAAGGGTGAATCGAGTGCTTGAGGACTTGTTGAGACTTTGCATCTTGGATTTTGGTGGTACTTGGGAAGACCACCTTCCTCTTGTAGAATTTGCTTATAATAACAGTTATCAGGCTAGCATTGGTATGGCACCCTTTGAGGCTTTATATGGGAGGCCGTGCAAGTCACCTACATGTTGGTGGGAATCCACAGATAAGCTTATACTTGGACCCGACATGATTAGGGATACATCCGAGAAGGTTGAGTTGATTAGAAGACGGATGAAAGCGGCCCAAGACCGGCAGAAATCCTATGCTGACAGGCGAAGGTCTGAATTGGAGTTTGAGGTTGGGGACAAGGTTTTCGTGAAGGTTTCTCCTTTGCGGAATGTGGTCCGATTTGGAGCTGTTGGGAAGCTAGCACCGAGATTTGTTGGACCCTTCCCCATCATTGAGAGAATTGGGAAGATGGCTTATAGAGTGCAATTGCCCGAGAAGTTGTCCGGAGTGCATAATGTCTTTCATGTCTCGCATCTCCGAAAGTGCCTGCATGAGTCCGCTGAGGTGGTTGAGCCTAGCATGCTTGAAGACGTGGAGGTAGAGAAAGAAGCAACTTTAAGGAAAGCTCCGATTCGTATCTTGGGGACAGAGACCAAGAAGCTAAGGAATCGTGAGGTCAGATTGGTGAAGGTGCAATGGGGTGAAGCCGAAGAGGACGCGACTTGGGAAACCGAGGAGAAGATGCGTGGGCTTTATCCATTCCTGTTTGAGGGTACACTCTCAATCTCTTCCCTTTGTTAGAATATCTTTCTCTTTGCTAATCCATATTTATCTAGCTATCGTGCTAAGCCGATCATGAGAACCTTAGGTAGAAACCCTTTGGATGAAAAATGTGTTTGAAACATGTTATGTTTGATGGTTGCAAGTGGTTGCAAGTGTTTGCAAGTGGTCACTCGTGGATGCATGATACACATTAGGCACTAGATCGGCTCACACACTCCTCATATTGCATGTGCATGAGTGTTTATGCTTATTCTTGGATGAAATTTGTATGCAATCACATGGATGTTGCATATGGATGTATGATTGGGCACGCATATAGATATTATACATTATGTTAGGGATTTGCATACATATGGATACATTTCACTAACATATTTTGCATTGATCATTGCATTAGATAGGTACATATACACACACTTTTGCATATGTTCATACAGCATTTAGAATCCTTTAAGGACAATGGTTGCTCGTGGATGATGTTTTGAGTAGATGGATGCTGGATGGTAGGATATGTTCTTCCTAACTTGAAGATTTCGGGGACGAAATCCTTTAAGGAGGGGAGAATGTAATAACCCGTATTTTCAATAAACTATTATAACACAAATCGAGGCAGAATTTAATTCAAAAATCAGAATCAGGGGAAACGGGCTATGCCATTGCGATCGTCTCGGAAAAATATGCGAAATAGAGTCCGAGTTTTCGAAAATCGGAGTCCGTATGACCCAGTTAAGGCCCATTGAAGTTTTCAGAAATTTCTATGCTAAAGACAGATTTAAATTTCAAATTAAAATCAAGGATTAGGGCTAATCAGGGTTAGGCGGGAAAATTCCCGCCAGGGGGCCCATGTCGACAGGCATGTCGACAGGGCACCCAGGGTGTCGACTGCCCTGTCGACAGCCCTGTCGACAGGGGGTGCCCAGGCAGTTCAGCCTGGTACACCATTTCTGATTTGGGTTGGGTCAAGTGGCCTGGTTCTGGAGAATTCTAAGATCTGACGGGCCAAACCTAATCTAGGGTTAATCCTAGGGCCTAAAACACTCTAATTCTCTATAAATATACCCCTAATCCTACCCTAAAGCCTCATTAATCAATCTTGCAACTAAACTATGTCAATTTGAATCCTCAAATGGCCTCCACCTAAAACCTAGCCTCCACCTTCCTCAAAATTAAATCCTATGAAGATATGATGATCATACAACCTTTTCTATGTTGTATGAGTGCTTAATAACTTGCATACTTCATCAAGTAGCAAGTTTGATTTGCTAATTTTGTGTTTTTGGGATCTTGCAAAAAAGGGTTTTCTTACTTAAAGCATTGTTTTGAGTTTTTAAAGGGCTTCTTCATCTTATTTGGTGGATTTGTGGCTTGTTTATATTTGTAAGCCCTCTTACCTTCACTTTACAAACTTTAAAGTTAATGTTTGGTGAAAGTTGAGATTTATGTGAGTTTAGTTGATTATGCATGCTTATGCGAACTCACTATGATATGTTTTATATGATTCATAAGTTATGCATGCATATGCGAGATTTCTATGCCATGTTTTACATGTTTCACAAGTTATGCATGCTTATGCGAGCTTATTATGTCATGTTCTACATGTCTCATGGGTTATGCATGTTTATGCAAGATCACCTTACCATGTTATGCAAGTTTAATGGATTATGCATGTTCATCTTACCATGTTATGCAAGTTTAATGGATTATGCATGCTTATACAAGCTCATCTTACCATGTTATGCAAGTTTAATGGATTATGCATGTTCACCTTACCATGTTATGCATATTTAATAAGCTAAGCATGTTTATGCGAATTCACCATGACATGATTTGCAAGTTTAACATGTATGCATGTTTATTATGACATGTGAAGTTCACCATGTATGTTATGCCAAGTTACCTTTTATACCCTTATACGTTATGGCGAATATGTAAGCGAGGTAATGACGTTGGGAGGGTTTGGGTAAACTTAAAAATACATGAAACTAAAAGATTGGGAATTTACCTATTAAGTTAGGTCTACCCCTTGGGAATTTACCTATTAAGTTAGGTCTACCCAAGTATATGTTAACTTGTAAATATGCTTTGAAGTGGACATGACAATTAGATAACATGATGTGGCCAACTCGAGGTTAGACCTAGTTGTGGTGTAAATCTTCCCAGGTAACCACAACGTGGGGTCTAATGTGGGTAGTTGGTCATGTTGCACCATAAGACCCGAGGTTAGACCTAGACGTGGTGTAAATCTTCCCAGGTAACCACGGATGTCTAATGTGAGAGGTTGGGTGCGTTAAGTAATTAATGCCTCACGATTAGGGTTAAGTCATGGCCCACCAATACTTAACCAATAATGGGGATGCGAGGATTAGATGGGGTTAAGTGGTTACACTTAGCTAATCTAATCCGGGATTAGTGAGGGGTTAAAACCACAGTTAACCCTCTTAGAAACCCTAGCAACGTGGTCTATTCCAGCAGTAATCCCAGTTTGGTATCACTACAACCCTACAGCTAGGTTAGGGCGGGGCACGATTACTGGACTGATGTAAGCGACCAAAGCGACGGCTGAGTGGTACAGCGGTGCGGGTCCGGCGGGCTACGGACGTGCACGTAGTCCGATGTTGGACAAACTCGAGGCACGGGTACCAGTAGGTTTAGACTGTGCATTATTGCTTAGGTGTCTGGGGTGGACACCCGAGGGCTTGATACACCCAAAGGTGGACCCAGCGCAGTCTGACTACATCCATGTGGGCCGTATGGACACCAACACTTGACGTGTTAGGTATAGGGAGCCGATCGACTAGACCGTGGGCTGGGCCTTATACTAAGGTCACTTCATGTTATTGGGCCAAAGTTTGGGCTAAGGGATCAAGATCTGTTTTGTGGGTTTGCTAGTACACTGTGGTGCAAAGTTTAATCTCGACTATGTGATGTCACTTTTATCTATGGCCAGTATGTTCATCTCAGTTTCCATCATACTGTTAACTTTATTAGTTTATAGATTGATCGTAGTAGGGCTTACCAGTCTTTTTGACTGACCTGTTTTCTTTCGCTTCTTTCCTTCCGTTCCCCCCCCCCCCCACAGGTTCTCAGGGAGGGACTACATCTGCTTAGCGGATCTTTGACTTGCTTGTTGGATAGCTCATGTATGGATCTGAGCTAGCTGTGGCTTATCTTTTATTTCTGGGGATTAGTACTGATGTTTACTATGTATTTTGTTATCACGTATCTAGACTGGAGTTGTATTTTTGGATCATGACATTTTGATATTATGTACTTGACTATGTGGGTTTTCTGAGATGATGATGATGGGTTTTTATCTGCTACCGCTGCTTTACTTCTATTTATTTTTATATATTATGTCTTGCTATATCTCTGTGCATGTTTACCTTCACAATAACGCCCCTCCAAAGCTAGTACATTCTAAGGAGTGATCCTAGTGGAGGTGGGGTGTTACATACGGACTCTAAAAATTCCCGAAAAATATTTTCTAGCTTCGTATTGACGATACGGTCCTAACAAAACTAATTTCGTCAAATTCTGAGACCATTTGAAAAATGGCCATTTTCCAGTCGAGTAAAATCAACTAAAACTGGTCAAACGCGTTTTCCATTGCCACGCTCACATATTGATTCGAAAAATTATGAATTTTGAAACCTAGCAGTAACTTGACATCACGGATCCAACAAAAGTAGTTTCGTCGAAAACCGAGGTCATTTGCAAAATTCCCATTTTTAAGGGCCTGAATTCTATAGCGACTATTCTGAATTTTCAACTGGACATAACTTTTTATCCTCGCTATGAAATTTCAATTTTTCGGATTCGTTGGAAAGATATCCTCAAGTAGATTCTAATATTTTTGGTTTCGCTAAAATCCATTTTATTTTGAATCCTGTACATTCATTTGAACTTTGAAATCGAATTTTCGAACTACCGCACCATTTTCAATTCCTTTTATATTTAAAATAAAATATTTATATTCTAATGATGATCTATATAATTATATACATTCTAATTCTGTTCAAAATAAATTTCTCGTCGATATTATTTAAAATAATTCATTTTAAATATTCAAAATTCACTATTGGCTCAGATTTCTGGGTTGTTACATATTGGAAATTCTGGTTATATTAAAACCCATTCTCAATCTAATTTATTTATTTTGAAAATAATTGGATTATAATTATAGATGATAACTAGTTCATTTCGATAAAATATATTTTATCTTTTCAAATATGGAATTTTTCATCCCAATTCTTTCCAAATCATTTACTATGATTTTACACAAATTATCAATATTTTTAATAATTTTATTAAGGCCCTTTTAGTCGATTTCCATAACCGGTCATCGAACTGCACTTACAGCGACCTTTTCCAAATTTGATTTGGACATAATTCCAAATCCGACCGTTAGATTTAAAAACTCTTATATTCTTTGGAAAGATCTTTTCGATACGAACAGTAACACCCTACGTCCATTAATGTCACTCTCAAAGGGAATACATTAACTTTCATGGAGTACTATTGGTGTATAGAACAGAATATAACAAGACAGATACATATATTGGTACTTGAAAAATTAAAATAACTTTTATTGCAGCGGAGAAATAGTTTGGTTACAACAACATCAAAAACCAACAATAAAACCAAGTACACTTAATATCCATCTTGACAAATTTTTTTCTGAGTACATAAAGTAAAAAAGCATAACCCCAACATAAGTAGCCATAAAAGAGATAAGCTGAACTTTACTTTCAGCAATCCAAGCACTTCGAAAAGAGAGAGAAAGAGGTCCAAATAAAGCTCCACTAGCACTATCCCACCCTGAGAACCTAGGGGGAAAAAGGAAGAAAAGAGGCAAAAACAAAGGGGTCAGACATAAAGTCTGGCAAGTCTAATAACTTTAACAATATAATTATTAAAGTAATTAGGATAAGGCATAAATTGGTAAAACAAGGAACGATTTTGAAGCAAATGGGCAAGACAAAACAAACAAGAGGAATATGCTGGCATTAATCGTGCTCCTAATCACTATAGGATAATTACTATACTGCACCAATACTAGTCACCCTAAAAGTTGATCCCGCCTACTGAACATAATAATCATAATGGTAGTTTCATGTACCCTTAGCTGTCCTCATAGGTGCCGCCAGCCCCTATCTCCCCTAGTTGTACCCACTACCCCCATGCGATCGGCTCCCTAACTCATAGATACCCGTGCTGGTCCCACAGTGGGGTGTATCACTCCCCAAAGTGGCAACCCGATACCACTAAAGATGCACGACTTATATCTACACGATGCAACAACGTCTTACCTACCGACCCGGGCCCACGCACGCACATGACCCCGTTGGACTTGCATTGCCACTGCTAACCCGTTTTGACCTCTTACAATCAAACCCAGTAAGCGTGTCCCGTCCTCGATCTAACTCGAGCTCACAAAGATACTTAATGGGTTACTGGTTTGAAAAGGTTCCCCATGCTTGACACAAGCTTTCCACCTATGCTTGGTCCCCACTAGGATTTCCCACTTAACCCCTTCTTATTCATGTCTTCTTACGTGTTTCAATTTGGTTAAGTGTTTCTAATCGTATTTCACATGTCACCCACTTAACCCCTATGTCGAACCACATGTTTATCTTGGTTAAGTGTTACTTAATTCATTATAACCGTAACCTTGTAAGACCTCTCACATTAGACTACTATTTGCGGTTGCTAGATGTGTCGGGCGGGTCCGGGCAATCTTATACCGCAAACGAGCCTATCCTCATGTCTTTACAATTGTTATGCATTTAATTTATGCCTTCGACCTCTCACATTAGACTACCGTTTGTGGTTGCTGGATTTGCCAGGCAAGTCCGGGCAGTCTTATAACACAAACAAGTCTAACCTCGTGTCTTAGGTGTTTATTATTACACATAATTATTTCACCCCAATATGAATTAATTATCGCTATTCAAATTGTCAATAATTTCCAAATTAACCTATGTCCATAATTTTCAACTAAATTATGTCCATACTTTTCAGGTATACAAATTATACCAGTTAGTGTCTCAAATTAATTAGATGCCTTTAAAGCCATTTTATGCCAATTCACTATTTGTATAATTAATATTTTCCCGTTGTCCCCATGTCGTTCGTACGTTTAATATGAAATATGTTAGACTCGCAAATAGTCTACATAAAAAGAAAAGAAACATCACAACTTGCATAACACATAAAATAGATCTAACTTGTGAATAAGAATTATAACATAAGTTTGCATAGGCAATGGACATATAGAACATAAATTTGGATAAACTACCATGGATCTAAATATAGATCTAAACATGAAATTGTGAACTTGCATATATGAATATGGGTTTCACCTAAACATGCATATGTGAATATGGTTTTCACCTAAATGTAACAACCCGCAAATTCTGAACCAATTTAAAAATTTTATTTTAGAAAATTTTAATGAATTTTAAGAATATAAAATAATTTATTTAAATAATAATGGGTAAAATTTATTTTAATTGAAGTTAAAACGAATAAATTTAATTTAATAATAAAACAAGCCTGAAATGGCGCGGTAGTTTGAAAATTTAATTTTAAACTTTCACTGAATGTACAGGATTCAAAATAAATCAGAATTGAGTGAAACAAGAAATATTTAAATCTATTTAATCATATCTTTCTAACGAATCTAAAAAATTGAAATTTCGTTTTAAAAATCAAAAGTTATGGCTAATTCAATTGTTAGAAAAGTCGCTGTAGAAAATATATATAGCCCAAAAGGCTACTTTTCACATACGAAGGAATTTGGACTCGAAACCACTTCCATTGAGTCCGGAATGATGTTTCTGCATTTAAAAAGTATAAAAACTTATATATTTCGAGTTTCGGAAATTATTTGTTTAAAAATGTATTTTTAATATTAAATATATAGCCCTTGAAAATAGTCATTTTACAAACGACCTCCGTTTTCAACGAAACTACTTTTGTTGGATCCGGAATGTCAAAATATTGTTAAGTTTAATTTTTCATAATTTTTGGAATTATTTTGTGGCCGTGGAAAAAAGATTTCTGTTTTGTCAATTTACAGTAAATTTTAAACGACTTGAAAAAGGCCATTTTTCAAACAGTCTTAGAATTCAATGAAATTGGTCTCGTTAGAACCATATCGTCATAAGAAAGCCAAAATATTTTTTTTAGAATTTTCGGAGTCTGTATGTGGCCCCGGCATATTTAAATGTACGGTAGAAATTAAATTATTTATTTAATATTGTATTTTTAAATTAAAACCGAAAAAAACATATAGACATCAGAATTGGAGCCCGGGACATAGCCCATCGCGTTCAGAAGGCCTCAAAACATTAAGAACGACAGTAAGCAGGCCCAAATCGGAGTTCGGACCAAAACGGGCTTTAACGGGCTAATTAAATTATTAAATAATGATTAGGAAAACCTAATATAATATTATAAATTCCGAAAACACTGTTCATCCTTCCTCAACCCGTCGTTTGCTGAGCCGTATGAACCCATTACCATTCAAAATTTCATTCTTCGATTTCTCCCTCAATTCTCAATGAAAACCTTCGTGTAAATACACGTTTCGAAGAGAATTTCGAGCTCTTCAATCTCCAACAAGAATCACCACCTCTCATCGACCGTAGCCACCGCACCACCTCCGCAAAATTCGACCGAACGCGCCCCCACCGCGCCACCCACAAGCCGCTGCACCTCCTTCAACTCCCGGTGAAGATAGCCCTCTCGTAGCTTTCCAATCTCCCGCAAACCGTTCGTAAAACCGTCGATCGTAGCTCGAGTTATCTCGACTCAAAGTTTTGAACTTTAGGTAATGTTTATTTCAGATTTTGTCATGCTTTGTAGCGTCGCTGTGTCAGTTGTTAAAGGCTGAATTTTGATTTTTCATACGAATTTGAATTTGAATCATTCCAGATCCGAAATCGCTTTGAATTCAAACACAAGACCTGATCAAAGTTGAAAATTCATTTCAGATCCGGCCTAGGTGAGAATTTATTTTTAATTTAATTTAATTTATTTAATTATTAATTCTTGGTTATTAAAAATATTCATTGACAGATCTGTTATGTCGTGATATTTTAAATATGGATCTGAATCGTTCATACCGTAGGATGTTAGATTTGCAAATCTAAATAGTAGATCTGAATTTATTGTCTAATTAGAATAAATTATTTGTTAATTTTATTGGATCATGCCTTGTTGATTTGTCATATGCCAACATAAACAGCACCCTGTATATTACTATGATGTGAATTGTTAGATTTAGACCTGTTGGGTTATTTGAATGTTGTTGTTGTTTGGATGACATGAAATTTACATTTTATTATGTAAAATTAAAATAGGAATTTGCGATGACATGAAATTTACATTTTATTATGTAAAATTAAAATAAGAATTTGCGATGACATGAAATTTACATTTTATTATGTAAATAAAGTATTTTCACCTCATGTATAAATTTACATTATTTTTAATGTAAATTAAATAGTAATTTTAACCGTAGGATTAGTTGACATTATTTTTAATATTAATATATATGAATTTCACCGTAGGAAGATTTACATTTTTTTTTTATGTAATAAAAAGAATGGACTTTACATTGTAATTAAAGAGTAAATTTTACATTGTAAAGAAAGAATGGATTTTATATTGAAAATTTGGCGATGTAAATATAAAGACAATCCTTTTATGTTCAAAATAAAAAGACAATATTTTATATTGAAAATTTGACGATGTAAACGAAAAGACGATCTTTTTGTATTGACAATAGAAAAGATTATATTTTTACGTTGTAAAATAGAGAAGTTGATATTTTTACATTGTAAAATATAAAAGTTGATGTCTTTACATTGTAAAATATAAAAGTTGATGTCTTTACATTATAAAACATAAAAAGTTGATATTTTTACATTGAAAATATAAAAGTAGATACTTTTACATTGTGAATAAAAAGTTGATGCTTTTACATTGTAAGTAAAAGAATAAAATTTTATGTTGTAAAATAAATTGCAACATCGCATGAATTATATAACATTTTATTTTGTTATTTATGAATGAATTTACATCGCATGAATTATATATCATTTTATTTTGTTATTATGAATGAATTTGCATCACATGAATTAAATAACATTTTTTTAATGTAATTTAAGAATGAATTTACACCGCATGAATGAAAATTACATTTTTATATGTAATTTATATATGAATTTGCACCGTATGACAAAAATTACATTTTTCTATGTAGTTTATATAAAAATTAGAATGGCATGATTAAAATTACATTTTTATAGGTAATTAAAATGTGAATTTACACTGTATGATTAAAATTGCATTTTTAGATGTAATTTAAATATGAATTTATGTCGTATGATAGAAATTACATTTTTTCTATGTAATTAAAATGTGAATTTCCATTGCATAATAAAAATAACATTTTTCTATGTAATTTAGATGTGAATTAGAACGATAAAATAAAAATGACATTTTTCTATGTAATTTATATATGAGTTATAACGGTATGACAAAAAATTACATTTTTCAACGAAATTAAAATATGAATTTGTATTGTATTATGAAAATTACATTTCTTTATGTAATTGGGACATGAATTTATAATGTAAAATAAAAAATTACCTTTTTTTATAAGGTAATATAGAAGTAAGATTCACAAATAAATTAAAAATTACATTTTTATGTAATTAGATAAGAGGATTTGCACCGTAAATTAAAAGTTACATTTTTATGTAATTACGAAAGAGGATTTGCATTGTAAATTAAAAATTACATTTTTATGTAATTAGATAAGAGGATTTGCATCATAAATTAAAAAGTTACATTTTATGTAATTAGAAATGAGGATTTGCATTGTAAATTAAGAATTACACTTTTATATGTAACTAGAAATTTGAGAACTCGCATGATATAGAAAATTACATTCTTATGTAATTAAAAGACGTGAAATTCGCATCGCATATACAATGTAATTGAAAGAAAGGAATTTTACATTATAATGATGATTATAATTTCAATATAGAAAGAAAGAAAATTTATGGTGTGAATAAAAAGAAATTAATGGAATGCCATATTAAATTAGTTGAGGAAATTATATCTTTATTCAACATTGGAAATTAATGACATGTTTATTATCATCAATTGTTAGCGAAATTTAAATTGGTTAAATCCATTAACCAATTATTATCTGTATATATATATATATATAAATTGTGTTGGCTGAAAACCCCACACGAGTATTAGGACGATATTTGATTGACACAAATCCCAATGTTAAATTGTATGTCTATCGTTAGATCGACAGGCTGCGATGAGCATTATTATTTAATTTTAACGCTTACGCAGTGAAATTTACACTCTGGATGTAAATGGATGACTTGATGATTATACTGTTATTGTGACCTATATGATTTGTGTGAAATCCATATAATCTAAATTATATGGTAAATGATTGAGTCGCATTTCGATTCAGATGATCTTTTAAATAAGAGTATTCTTACATTAGAAATTCTTTTTATATAAAAAATATATTTTAATATAAAAATATATTTTTAATCAAGTATATGTTAAAACAAAGAATATTTGTAAAAGATAAAAATCTGTAATATAAAGGATACTTCCCTTCTTTAAAATCTTTTATATAAAGAATATTTTTAATGATTATTTTAATATATGTTCTTATAATAATAATTAATATTTGAAGAAAGATATCTTTTAATTAAGATTATTAGAATTTGCAATCTTATTTTATGATATGAAATAAATTGAGACGTGAAGTGGATTTATCGTGGACGGTGTTTTTAAACGACATTTGTCCTTTAATCCAATTTACATCGAAATTTTTATTTGGAATTTATAAATCTATTTTATAGATTTAAAAAGGCATTTTCTAAAAATCCAGTTTTCCAATTTAATAAAATAAATTGGAATTAAGTGGAAATTCAATTGGCAATAATCGAGATGGGCTTCTGTAATAGAAGACCGATATTATATATGGTATTTAAGAGGCTTTGCCGTTATTCCATGTATATTGTTAGTCCGATACAGAAATTCACATCGATTATGTATTGATTGATTTCTATGGAATTCCATATTTTGGAAATTTATTTGTGGGTTTATCATGAATTGTGTTTTAAATGACACGAGTTCTTTAACCCGTTTAAAAGAAGATTTATTCTTTAAAATAAATGATATGTGAAAATGATTTTTGATATTAAATCAAATTTAGAATTTTTAATAAATCTTTTAAGGAAGATTTATGATTTAATTTATTAATTTATCTTTGATAAAATTTATGAAAATCTTTTAATATGAATATCTTATTAAAAGAATATTCGGGGTCGGAATGTGACATAATGTGTGATTTTCCAATATTTGACTTTTAATCACAAAATACGCGAGCTATTCAGAAAGACCAGGTTTAACCCATTCTGAATAATCATCACGACGATCAAGAGTCGAAGATGAAGAAGGTGGCTGAAGACCGAAGGTTTTCACATCGTTGGGATGACGATGACTGGTATCTTGAATTGGGACAGTACATTCCAAGGCAAGATATTTGGTAATGATTGTCCAAACGTATTTGGAGATCGACGGACACGTTGTTTCGCTCAGACCCAGAGCGGACTTGTAAATGGATTGCGTGTCTGACATTGTATTCTTTTCTACTGTATTTGCTGAATGCTACTGATTATATATTTCTGTTTGGTGGTGGAGAATTTATTCTTCACTTAACACCCTTCTCTAAGTTGTATGAGCTTAGAGGTTATATATATATATTGGTAGATGATCAATGATATGGTAGGGTCTGACAATGTGGCATGCTAAGATGCAATTGATCAAGGCTTTGTTGAAAAGCAGGCCTTGTGGTTGATGATCAAAGCACAGTCTATTTAGGCATAGCTTTGTGTATATCGTGACTTCGCGAGCCTCACAGCCCGGTAGAGTCTAAAACGGGAGAAGGGAACGCAGGGAGTGCACATGTTTCTTTCTAGCTAGAAGTGGTGTCATGGTATGGAGCCCAGACATTTACTTATGTGGTTGTTGGATTTTTAGAGGCCTCGGATTTATACGGTCGCCCTCGGCCGTATTATAGGTTCAATAGGACCGGGGAGCGTGTGTTCAGGAATAACTAATCCACTAAAGCAGTTGTGGACTGGCCCTGCAGGATCCAAGGGTTCGCCAGCATCTGAATCCTGGGACATTGCTAGAGTGTCTCGAATCGGTAAGGACTTCCTCCCTAGCCTTGACTCATGTGGAAACCCAATTTCCAATACGCCCCTTTACGGTTTTGATTGTATTACTAGTACGGCGACATAGTAGATGGTAGCTATGTCGTCTAGGATTGATATTATGATTGAAATGTTTTAATTAAAATATATACACACTAATAATAATATTATATTTTGCGTATTTATCATTTCTTGACCATTATAAGGTAAAACCCTATCCTCTGGTGTGCGTTGCATTGTGTGATGGGACCTGGGTCTTATAATGGTTTCATTTTTCTAAAAAGCATTGCGTTATTTGACGATTTACTTTAGTTATGCACTGGCAATCCAATGGAGTAAACCCGTTCCGCATTAGCGGCGTGATCCTGGGATTAGCCTTCTATTTAGATAATTTAGGTTAAGAATTCTCACACCAGTCCCACGACTGACCTGTAGTTTGTTTCACTTTGCAAATTCGGGTGCCCTCTTTCCACACGGGCAGTCGAGTAGCTCATTTGGCAGATATATTAAGCAAAGATCCTGGATTGAAGACTGAAGCTGTGGCCAGAATGTTGATAGTCTTCCACTGAGATTAGTTCCGCTGAAATGTATTAATTTTTGTAATTTATCTTCCGCTGTAATATTATCCAATGTACTCTGATATATATTTTGTACTCTGATGTAACATTATATGATATGTTATAAAAGTCTGCTGTATTTGTTCTAATGTGTTGTATGCCCAAAGTTGATGTATCCGCAGATTTCCATTCTTTGGTTCAGACCTGTGTCGTTTATGGTCGATTCAAAGGGTGGGAATTTCCGGGTTATCACATTAAACTTGCATATGTGAATATAGTTTTGACCTAAACTTGCATATGGATTCCTACAAACTTGCATATGTATTTAAACATGTAAACTAATATCACATGTTTTACATATAAACTAGCATATGTATATACTTGATTCACATATAAACTTGTGTATAATTCACATATAGACTTGCATAAGATTCACATACAAACTAGCATATGTAAAAACAGACTTGCATAAGATTCACATACAAACTAGCATATGATTTACATCCCAAACATGCCTATAAACTAATGTCATAAAATGAATCAAGTTAAACATATGTGATTGGACATATGAAATAGATCTACTAACAAAAGTTAACAAAACTCTCATAGGTTCACCAACAGACAATAAAAAAGTTAAGTAACATCACATGATTCAACATACATGCTCTCATAATCCCAATTGTAACTCATCATAATTATTTTATTAATTATTTTGTGAAAGAAATTGTACTCACAAAGACGGATTAGAGAAGAGAATAATTCGTTCATCGTTTGTATTATAATCCTGACTTGCAATTCATAAGTTTTAAGAAGAAGAACTATTCTAGCAGCAGCATGGAGGCTAAGAGATTAATTTAGTTTAGGTTTAGAGCTTGAGTCTATGCGTGCTTATATAGAAGTTTAAATCAATATAAGCCGTTAGATTATCATAGGAGCAATGACAACCGTCCATACTAGATAAAGTTATCCAGAATTGTCACCTATGCCCTGGTGACTCAGCAACATGTCAGAAAAGATTCAGCAACAAGTCAGGATCGTCATAGTTCAGATCTGCCTAGGGGGTAGGTCGACCCCCATGTCGACCTGTATAGGGGAGGTCAACCCCCTGGTCGACCTGGCCTGGGGCGGGAAAAATCCCACCCAGCCCGCTTCTTTGTTTTGAATTCGAATTTTTGAATTTATATCTGAGTTGTTTTAATTTATTTAAATTTCTGAAACTTTTGAGGGCTATAACTTCCTCACACGAAGTCCAATTTACGAAAACTTGGACTCTATTCCAAGCAGAATTTTGAGACGAACGCAATGGCGTAACCCATTTCCCTTAATTTTTCTCCTAAAAATTAAGTGTTCTTAATTTTAATATTTAAAATTATGGGGTGTTACATGAACCCCTCCTTAAAGGATTTCACCCCCGAAATCTCCAAGTTAAGGAGAATGTATATCCTAACATCCAATCATCCATCTACTCAACCATCAAACACAGGCATCCATTGTCCTTACAAGATTTCTAATGCTGTATGAACATATGCAAAAAGTGTGTGTATATGTTCCTTATCCAATGCAAAATCAAGCGGTCCACTAATTCAGTTGACCTCCTTAATGCAAATCATGATAGTGTCATGCGTCCATTATGCATGCAAAAGAATCCTAACGATACATATTACTTCTACATGTGTGCACAACCATTCATCAAAATGCAGCATCCATATGATAACACAACCATTATACAGTCATTAATTTAAATATGCACACATATTTATGCAATATGAAAGTGATTGAACCGATCTAGTGCCTAATGTGTGTGTACATGCATCCAGGAGCAACCACTCGCAACCATCAATCATAACATGGTTCAAATACATGTTTACATCCATTGGTTTCTACCTAAGGATGAAGAATAGGACTGAGGAGATATACTTAAAAGATAGATATAAGCATGAATAAACTTATGGAAAAAGAGATCAAGGAGGTACCCTCAAAAAGAAAAGGGTAGGCTGCACGTATTTTTCTTTCAGTTTCCCAAGTCGCGTCTTCCTCAGCGTCACTCCATTGAACTTTAACAAGCTTGACTTCATGGTTGCATAGCTTTTTGACTTCTGTACCCAAGATACAAGTTGGAACTCTTCTCACAGTCGCTTCTCGTTCCACTTCTACTTCCTCTAGTATACTTGGCTCCACAACTTCCGTAGACTCATGTAAGCACTTCGTAGTTGAGAAACATGAAAAATATTATGAACTCCAGCCAGTCTTTCGGGTAGCTCTACTCTGTAAGCCATCGTCCAAATCCTTTCAGTGATAGGAAATGGTCCTACAAATCTTGGTGCTAGCTTTCCTACGGACCCAAAGCGAATGACATTCCTCAAAAGAGATACTTTAAGGAACACCCTATCTCCAACCTCAAACTTAAGGTCGGTCCTTCTTTTGTCTGCGTAGGACTTATGTCTATCTTGTGCAGCCTTCATCCGTCTTCTTATCAAGTCCACCTTTTCTGAGGTTTCTTTAATCATGTCTGGCCCAAGTACGAGCTTGTCTGTAGACTCCCACCAACAAGTTGGTGATCGGCATAGTCTTCCATATAAAGCTTCAAAGGGCACCATGCCTATGGTAGCTTGGTAGCTATTGTTGTAAGAGAATTCCACCAAAGGAAGATGATCCTCCCATGTCCCTCCAAAGTCAAGAATGCTCAATCTCAAGAGGTCTTCCAATACTCTATTCACCCTTTCTGTATGACTATCGGTTTGGGGGTGATAGGCCATGCTTAAGCATAATTGTGTGCCTACAGCCTCTTGCAAACTCTTCCAAAACTCGCTCGTAAAGATAGGATCTTAGTCACTCACTATGCTGGAGGGTATCCCATGGAGTCGAACTATCTCTTTAAGATAAATGAATGCTAGGGACGAAGCAGTCCTTCTACTCTTAACAGGTATAAAGTGAGCACTTTTAGTGAGCCTGTCCACTATTACCCAAATACTAGTATTGCCCCTTCTTGACCTAGGGAACCCATCAACAAAGTCCATTGAAATGTTATCCCACTTCCATTGTGGGACCTCTAGAGGATGAAGCAGACCACCAGGCTTCTTCTGCTCCGCTTTGACTTGCTGGCATATCAAGCACTTAGCGACGAACTCAGCTACATCCCTCTTCATGCCATTCCAAAAGAAAACCCTTTTTATAACTTTATACATCTTGTCTCCGCCTGGGTGTATGGTCAGCTTAGAATGGTGTGCTTTTTCGAGAACCGTCTTCACTAAATCCCTAGCTTGTGGGACACATAGCCTTCCATCCCATCTCAGCCAACCCTTATCATCGATGGAGTATCTACTGAGGTGACTATAAGTCTCACCCCTAACTAGCTTATCCATCATATTAACTAGCTGAGGGTCTTCTCGTTGCGCGGTTCCTATTGAGTCCAAAAGAGTAGGCCTTACCTCTAGCGATGCTAACAGACCAGGTACAATTTCAGAGGAGGGTCTAAAGTTAAAGTTTGCTATGTACTCCAAGCTTTTCCTTTCTACAAACAAGGTTAGCTTCTTTCTACTCAAGGCGTCTGCTACCACATTGCCCTTGCCAGGGGTATAGGAAATCTCAAAATCATATGAGGCCAGAAATTCCATCCACCTTTGTTGTCTTAAGTTAAGATCTTTCTATGAGAAAAGGTACTTTAATTATTTATGGTCAGTAAACAATTCAAACCTTTCTCCTAGTAGGTAATGACGCCATGACTTTAGACCGAAAACAATGGCAGCTAGCTCCAAATCATGAGTTGGGTAGTTCTTCTCATGTACCTTCAATTGACTTCCCCCATAACAAACTACCTTGCCTTCTTGCATCAAGACAGCGCCCAACCCTGTACCGCATGCGTCTGTGTATACGGTAAACATTTTGCTCCCATCTGGCAATGTCAGAACTTGGGCTGTTGTTAGAGCGCTTTTCAAATGTTGGAAAGCAATATCGCAATCCAAATCCCAAGCGAAAGTTAGGTTCTTCTTTGTCAATCTTGTGAGTGGGGCTGAGATTTTTGCAAAGTCTTTAATGAACTTTAGGTAAAAGCCCGCTAGCCCGAGAAATCTTCGGACTTCGGTTGCATTTCGTGGAACCTTCCAATCTTGCACCGCAACTACTTTTGCGGGGTCCACAGCTATCCTTTCTTTGGACACCACATGTCCAAGAAACCACACTTCTTCTCTCCAGAAATGGCATTTGGAGAATTTGACTTTTAGCTGATGTGCACGAAGAGTACCCATGACTTCCCTTAAATGCAAAGCATGCTCTTCTTCATTCTTCGAGAAAATCAAAATGTCGTCTACGAAGACCACCACAAACTTATTAAGGAACTCCCTGAACACCCTGCTCATCAAATCAATGAAGTAAGCGGGTGCATTTGTCAAGCCGAAAGGCATGACAAGCCATTCGAAGAAACCGTCTGGGGCTCTAAACGCGGTGTTATAAATGCTGTCATCAGCCACTCTTAGCTGATGAAACCCGGTAGCCAGATCTAGTTGGGAGAAAACCGACGCACCTACAAGATGATCAAAAAAGTCGTCTATTCTTGGAAATGCATGTCTATTTTTCTTGGTCAGCTTGTTTAGCTCCCTATAATCAACACCTAGGCGAAGTGAACCATCCGCTTTGGTTGTGAATACTACTGGAGCACCCCATTCAGAAATACTCCACCTTACAAACCCATTTTTGAGCAACTATTTGACTTGCTTGCTGAGTTCTTTTCTCTCCCTTGGAGCCATGTGTCTAACGAGTAGCGCTATGGGTTTTGCATTATCAACAATGTAACACCCCACATCCGTTAGTGTCACTCACAAAGGGAATGCACTAAGTTCCGTGGAGCATTTTGGGTAAAAGATGCAGATAAATTATAAGACAGACAGAAATTGAACAGCGGAAAATAAAACTTTGCTTTATTGATAAAATAATTTGTACAAAGATTTCTTTACAATATCAGAGTGTCATCTGTCTTACAAAATAAAGAAGCATAAAAATACATTTATATTCCCCAATGTAGCATGAACCAGCCATAGCATCTGAAAAGAGAATCCAAGCAAACTTTGACGAATCTTCAAGCTGGGAAAGAGTGACAGACCAACTTAACCTGAGCTATACTATCCCCTCCTTTACTACCTGGGGGGGAACGGAAGAAAAGAAGACGAAAGAAAAACAGAGTCAGACATAAAGCCTGAGTAAGTTCAGTAACTTCTAGCATATGAACATGGAACAACAAAACGACATGAATTAACTGAATACAAGATAACACCATGATGATAGGGTTGGTAAGACTAGACAATATTAACACAAGATATGCTAAGATAAGATTAACTGGATATGCTCTAATACTTTCGCCGCTTCGCCATTTCCTTGTTATACAGATTTCTATTATCCCTGCAACACCTAACTAATGTCCCAACTCGTAACGCTGACGTGATCCCAATCCCTGTATTTTCCATCGCCTTCAGGCATCCATTTATTAGTTATTACCCAGATCAAATCTATGGTTTTCCATCAAGTGCTTTCTAGATTCAACTAGAGTTTACGCTATCTGCTGAATGCTTCTCGGATTCAGGATTTATGCCACCTAGTTCAACTAGTGCTACCTGTCGAACGATGCCCCCAAGTCTAGGACACACTACCTAGAGTGGTATATGTTCCTATACTTCCCCACGCATGTATCGCGAATCGTTATTGCTTGTCTAGATGCACATGTCCCGTAATGTGCAGTCTGAGTCCTGTGTCAGGGCAAATCAAGGAATACAGAACTCGGTCGGGAGCTTTCAGATATCTGCCGATGCAGATGCTAAGGTATGTTTTTGTTCCAGTTGCTATGGTCCCACTTGACCCCTCCCTCAACTAATGAAAGGCACACCTTGAAAAATGAGAACTATATGCCGGCCCCCGGTGCCCCACTATCCTATGGCCATCCTCAACCATAACTAGATAGCAAGTATGGTCTTTTGGAGTTCTCCGCCTTTTCGCTTCATGTATCTCGATTGGCTGAAGATGGACGGTAGACGACGAGTTGCTATCACAAGGCTACCGTTTTCTCGCCGAATCACTCCGGTCCATCCTAGTCTTTAGGTTGCCATATATTGCAACCAAGGCATACCCCTGGTTCTTCTACGCAGACCTTAACCTCTGTGGGCCCAGGCGGATCATCTGCAGCCTCACAGAGGGATACCAAGAGTACCCTCACGTCCCCTCGAAGCCTCTGGCTTCGTAACCCAATTCGTTGGAGCCTCCTTTCTACCCAGACGGACATTCGCTCCTTCCCGTGTTATACTAAGAATTACTACTTAGTTTTACTAGCTAAGATTTACCACTTAGTTTCCAGAATCGTTGTTTTCTTAACTAAGGTTTACTACTTAGTTCCCTTTCCCGTCAATTTGGATTGGTTAAGTGTCATTAGTCAATTCAAGCCAACTTAACCCTCTTCATTCATCCTATTATACTGGTTAAGTGTTATCAGTAATTCATGTTGACTTAACCCCACCACAAACCAAGTTATATTGGTTAAGTATTTCTTATTACTTAACCCTACCCATTCACCCTGTATTGGTTAAGTGTTCTTTTTTTAACTTATGCCCGTCTTTCTTAACTAACATGTTATTAATGGTTAAGTATTATCCCTTCATGTTTTAGACTTATCCTCATTCCTTTATCACAACCTGATGGTTAAGTGTTCAGGTTTACTTAACCCTACAGTCTAGCCCAGCTAACATATCAAAATTGGCTAAGTGTATTAGATTTTACTTAACCCCAACCTCTAGTCTAGTTAACATATTAATTTGGCTAAGTGTATTAACTTTACTTAACCCCTACAAGTCTCGTTTTGCTACTTTGAGTTTGGTTAAGTGTCTCTATGGACTTAGCCCTCCCATTCTAGCTTAACTGTGTTAAGTGTCAGTCTGAACCTAACCCCACCCATGAGTTTTAGTTATCATGTTGAACTGGTTAAGTGTCTTAGTTAACTTAACCCTACCATTCTTGTTCTAGCTTTAACTAAATAAATTAAAGCCGCGACCACTCACATTAGACAGATATTGTTGCGAATACTGGATGTGCCGGTTGGTTCCGGGCAGGTTTACATCGCAACTCGGTCTAACCTCAGGTTAGGCAAATTCCTGTTTTCTAAGTTCAAAGGGGTTTTGATTAGTTTTCAAATCAGGTTTTGAAAATAATCATCCCGTCCATCAGATCAGTTAGGGATAACCAGGAAGAGCAGGAAACTTGTATTTTCCAAACTCAAGCCTAGACACTATCCTCTCTGTCACCCTAGAACTTTCTGGCTTATTATTAAAAGAGATGTCGTTAATAAACCTTTAATTTGTCTAAATTAACATTTCCTCATTTAGGACAAATTCTATAAGTAAATTAATCCTAATTTACTTATTTCCCAATTACTCTTTTAATGTAAATTGTCAACATTTATTCCTATGGCCCATTTCCCTTCCTAAGTCATATTTACGCTTTTTGGTATGTAAACTATACCAAATTAAGTGTCACCAACCATGATTTTTCTAAACCTGACAGTTATTCCCAATTATGGCCAATTTCACATTTATGCAAATATACTCACCATGCCAAATTAGCTAATCCAATTCCGATTCAACATTCTAATTCACGTCAAACTAGACTTATTACTCTAGTTCACTATTCATGTAAATGCTAGATTTACATGTCAATACTAGATTCAAATCACACATCTTATAATTCATGTCAAATTTATCCAATTTGCATTTCTATGAACATGCCATAATACATGTTCCCAATTTATGCCAATTTCCAAGTTCAACTACATTTTTAGTAAATTTCATATTTTGCCCAAACCGCATTCCCACCGTTCGTATAATCGTGATTCACTCTAGATTATAAATAAAGCTTGGTTCGTAGAAAATAGGGAATGAACCAAAGATGCTATGCAAAGGATAGACATACTAACTGGCATAAAAAGGGTTGAATAACGATGTCGGCTCAAGAACATGGGTAGACCTAACTTAATAGGTAAATTCCCAAGGTCTAAAACCAAGAATAGACAGAATAAAGGCGTAGGTTCAAGAATATGGGTAGACCTAACTTAATAGGTAAATTCCCAAGGTCTAAAACCAAAGAAAACAAAGAACAGACAGGATAGATAATCGGGTTTAGACCTAATTTCACAGTCATAAAACTCAAACACTTTCCTAGTCATGAACCATAGATGCTTAATCACAGTTGTCCCATTTATGTCATAGACAATAGTTTTGCTTCCTAATCAAAGGTATAGGCTTGTGTTCATAGTCATGGAAATAATTCTCATAATCACAGTCACAGTCATAGGCAATGTTTTCATAGTCATAGGCAATGTTTTCATAGTCATAGGAATATGGTTTTAAGGTCCATAGTTTCATAGTCACGGTCTTATTTGTCCTCGAATCATAACACTTCTTAATTAGGTTCAAGAGTATAGGAACTGATTCGAATAGAGAGAGAGAGAGATTTGGCATATTCTTTTATTCCTTTAATTTCATGTCACGAACAAAGAAAAAACGTTCAAATCTAGAAATAACTGACTTACAGAGATTAGATTAGAAAAGAAAGATGGCGTTGCTATGATTCGTGCGACGTTGCTCGAAACCGTTTGAGCTAGCCCTTGATTTTTCACTTGAAATCCTAGCCTGACTTGAACCTCTTCTTGAAAGTCTTTGAGCAACATCTCCTCGTCTTGATTTATTTTATATATATTATTCTATTTATTATTCTTTTAAGAGGAGGAGAAGAAGCCATGTTCACTAAGAATCTTTGCAGCATAAGGGTAGAGAAGAATTGTGAATAGAGAAGGAGACTAGGGCTGTTTATATAGTGTTAGGCGGACGAACCTAGGCAGAGAACGTGACCAAATACATCAGAACGAACCAGGTGCAGAAAGCTGGAAAAAGCAGGGGGGTCGACCCCCAGGTCGACTACCCAATCGACCTGGGTGCCCCAGGTCGACTACCCAGTCAACCTGGGTGCCTATGGCGGGAAAATTCCCACCCAGCCCAATCTGGCTCCAATTTTGAATTTGAATTCGCCTTTCTGAACTGTTTCAAAATTTGAACTTCGCTGAATCTTCCGGAGGCCATATATTTCTCATACGGACTCCGATTTACGCAAACTCGGACTCGTTTTCATGCAGAATTCCGAGACGAACGCAATGGCGTAGCCTGTTTCCCTTGATTTTGATTTTAACTTTTATTCTTCCCTGATTTGTGAATCTTAGTGTTAATGAATTAAGGGGTGTTACAAACAAGGTATATGCGGAAGTCTATCTTCCGCTTTGGAGGTAAGCCCTTCACCTCTTCAAATACATCTGAGTATTCACGGACTACTGTAACAGACTGCAAGTTTTCAATAGACGCATCAAGAGATTCTAGGTGAAGGAGTACGTCCACAAGTAGACCCTTTCCTCTTAACAACCTGCCCTGGTCCCATGAGAGCCTGAACCTGCCCTCCCGAAGTAGACCCTGTCCTCTGCCCTTGCCCTTGTCTTCTCGGGCAGTCTTTAATCAATGTCCTTCTTCACCACAGTTGAAACAACCAGTCTTCTTCTTCAACCTACAGTCCTTGCTCAGATGGCCTGGTGTTCCACAATTAAAGCACCTTTTCTTTCCTTGGCTATTGTTATCCTTACCACCTTTCCTAAGTTGCTGCGGTGATTTCTTTTGATCCCTTCTTTTCCGGTGCCTTATTAGCATTAACACATTTCTCCTCTTCATGCATAAGTGTCATGTCAACCAGTTTCTCAAAGGTATCCCCCATAGGAATGTGGGTCATAGCCAACCCGTGTAGCGGCTCATTCAGACCTTTAACGAATCTTAGGGCCTTCTTTTCAGTTGTGTTCACCAAGTCTAAGCCAAATCTCGCCAACTGATTGAACTTGTTGACATACTCCTTTACTGATAAACTTCCCTGCTTCAATGCCAAGAACCTCTTCATTTATAAATTCTCTTCTTCTCGTGAGAAAAATTTCATCTCGAACTTATGCCTGAAATCCATCCATGTCTCTACTGGACGCTCTTCATTCGTGACCTCCCACCAAAACGAGGCTTCGTCCTTCATTAATCAAGCAGCTAATTAGACCTTCCTTCCGTCTTCTATCTCAAAGATACCAAACAAATCTTCCACCTCCTTAAGACAATTTCAAGCTTCAACAAATGTCTCTAATCCGTGAAAAGGTTTCCCGCCCATTGCCCGAAAGTCTTTGCATATCTTCGAAAAATTATTAACGCGGGGAGTTGGAGGAGGAGGAGCGGCTGCAGCTGGGGGAGGAGGAACGTCTGCTAGGCCTGCGGCGGTGGCCCTAGCCTCCATATACCTTCTAAACCAGGTTGGTATCGGTATTCCCTTGGGTATCTCGGGTACCCCAGACATGCTGAAAAGAAAAAAGGAAGAGATTCAAAACGTAGAATCGAAGGAAAGATATATGGCTCTTGGGGGTTATGTTTTTAAAACAAACTTTTCTCTTGAAAATGCTCTCCTTAAAACATATTTTCGAAAGTATTTCTTTATAAAATGCTTTTCGAAAACAGTTTTTCAAAATCTCTTATCTGTTCGTAACCTTCAGCTCTGATACCACGTGTAACACCCCACGTCCATTAATGTCACTGTCAAAGGAAATACATTAACTTTCATGGAGTATTATTGGTGTATAGAACAGAATATAACAAGACAGATACATATATTGGTACTTGGAAAATTAAAACAACTTTTATTGCAGCGGAGAAATAGTTTGGTTGCAACAACATCAAAAACCAACCATAAAACCAAGTGCACTTAATATCCATCTTGACAAATTATTTTCTGAGTACATAAAGTAAAAAGCATAAACCCAACATAAGTAGTCATAAAAGAGATAAGCTGAACTTTACTTTCAGCAATCCAAGCACTTCCAAAAGAGAGAGAAAGAGGTCCAAATCAAGCTCCACTAGCACTAGTCCCACCCTGAGAACCCGGGGGGGGGAAAAGGAAGAAAAGAGGCAAAAACAAAGGGGGTCAGACATAAAGTCTGGCGATTCCAATAACTTTAACAATATAATTGTTAAAGTAATTAGGATAAGGCATAAACTGGTAAACAAGGAATGAATGTGAAGCAAATGGGCAAGAAAAAACAAACAAGAGGAATATGCTGGCATTAATCGCGCTCCTAATCACTAAAGGATAGTTACTATACTGCACCAATAATAGTCACCCTAAAAGTTGATCCCGCCTACTGAACATAATAATCATAATGGTACTTTCGTGTACCCCTAGCTGTCTTCATAGGTGCTGCCTGCCCCTATCTCCACTAGTTGTACCCACTACCCCCATGTGATCGGCTCCCTAACTCGTAGATACCCGTGCTGGTCCCATAGTGGGGTGTATCACTCCCCAAAGTGGCAACCCAATACCACGAAAGATGCACGGCTTATATCTACACGATGCAACAACGTCTTACCTACCAGCTCGGGCCCATGCACGCACATGACCCAATTGGACTTGTTTTGCCACCGCTAACCCATTTTGACCTCTTACAATCAAACCCAGTAAGCGTGTCCCATCCTCGATCTAACTCGAGCTCACAAAGATTGTAACGACCCAAATTTTTGACCGTTCAAAATCAAAGATAAACCACACATGTCGACCCAAACAATCTCAAATGCAGGTAGTTGTTGGGAAACGAAGAAAAAAAAGAAGAGAAAAAACCCAAAAAAAAAACAGAGTTCTCAAAGCGGAAGGGCAATATATAGTAAATAACTAACAGTTTTAAAACAGTTGAAATACATACATTTGTCTATACAATACAACGATTATCAGAGTGATATATATATAGATCTCTACATAGCACAGCGGAAATAAAATGCAGCGGAATAATTATATATAGTATATATGTATACCAAATCTTCGTCTTCGTGCTCCAAAGGAAAAATCTTCGCTAACTGCAACATCTGCTGACCCGAGCGTATTGCATAAAAGAAAACACAACAAACACTCGGATCAACACTAAATCATTCTCATATTAGTCAAATTAAAATATGTAATAACATCAATGTCATGGGTGCAGTAACTCAAGAGATGTTACGGGATTTTCCATCTCTCAAGGATCCGTTAAACTAATACATACATAGTATAATACGCTATTATGATAGTGTATATCCAGTAAAGTATAAATACTGAAAATAGCGTAAGTGGGATTACATTTTTACCCTTACACCGTTTATGATACCGTAGTCTATACAGTACCGTAAACCCACCGTAACCAATGGCATCAGAGGGCACTCCATAGGTACGATACAAACCAAAATCGTATGGGGCTCGATATGGATAAATATGACAAGGCACTCGAGGCAATGCCCAGGGTAGGATTCTACCAATTGCACTCCCAGACCGGTGGTAACGCATAGCAGCCACTACCGTCCACCTCGGAACACACTCCTAAAGTCATAAATGAGCCCAAATCATCATTATCATCATAGTCTTAGAAATAGTATCGAAGAAGTGTGTCCGATCAGAGGTGCTACCTCAATTAGTCACGGTATAGCTCCAGTTTTAGTCATTTCAATTCTGACCCGAAGGGCAGGGCTATTTCGTCATCGTTCATCTTCTTCGATTCAATAATCGCCTCTAAGTCATCATACTCATTATGGATACGTTATAACGTTCATAGTTGTCAAAGTGGTATCGACACTGACAGAGAGTATGCCTTATATCGACTCCGGTCTCTTTAACGACCAACGCTTACAAATTTCACATCGGTTGGTTCTTTTACATTCACAAGGGTTCGTTTCATATCAAAATAGCAAATTTTGTTTCGAACCCAATTTATATTCAAAATAGAATATAATTCCATATCAAAATATCCCAATCATTCCCAAACCGATTATATTCCAACTAGAATATATTTCATTTCATTATATTATAATCATATAATATTTTACCAAGTCGATTTTATATTCATGTAGAATATACTTCATCTCAAGGATTATAATTATCTCGATTCGATTATATTCAAAATCCGTTCATATTCATATAGAATATATATATTCCGTTACAACTCAATTTGACCCGTTAGGAGATCCATTTATATTCGAGAAGAATATAATTCATATTTCCATATAAAATTAATTTAAATCGGTTCATATTCAAGTAGAATGAATCCTCATCTCAGCTCCATTTGAACCAACGATTTAAATTCAAACCTTTTCCATTCGAAAGAAATTTACAAATTCTAAAATACTTATGAAAATAAAGGTTTATAAGAAAATCTTATATAAATAAATATATATATATAGAATATAATAAATAAAAATGATTAAATAGTTTAAATATTATGTACATTAATAAATTAAAGGTTTACTAGAAAATTTTGAATAATAAATTATAAGGAAAAATTTATTTATAATAAAATAGTTTATAAGTAAAGGTTAAATAATAAATTTATAAGGAAAGAATAATTTATTTGAAATCAAATGTGTAAATATATATATAATAAAATTCTTTAATTAAAATCATTCCTTTCTTCCGAACTTCAATACTTGAACCTAAACTCCAGTCTCAATGGATTTTTGCCTAGCCCAACGACTTGTCTCAAACCCCATTCCAAACCCATTTTCAAATTCAAGGATTCAAACTCGTCTTAAGTTTAAATCAGTCCAAGTATCCTCGATTATCTTTATTCCAATATTAAATTCAATAAGAATTTATTAAATTTGAGTCTACCCAATCCTTGAAAATCTGAAATCATATTAATTTAAAATCTTTAAACTTCAATTCACTTTGGGAAAATTTCTTTAATCATTTCAAATAACATTCAAGATTCAGATCATTAAAGGAAGAATAAAATTTATCGAAACCGACACCTTTCCTTTATTGAATTTTCCTCGAATAGATTTTCAAATATTTAAATCATTTAACCAACCAATGTCCATATATAATTTGCTACCCTATGGCCAAGTGATTTTTAAATTAATTTCTCAATATTTAGGGATGGATCTATCATTTCAATCCAAATCAGGGTCACAGAGATTTATCATTTCACTCTGTGTTCTTAATTGATTTTCAATCGATAAATCCTGGGTTTATTCGATGCCCGTAACATCAAGGGTGAAAATTTGGGATTCATCAACAATGATGAGCACACAATAGCCTATTACCGAAATGAATAACATTTCAAGCAATACTCATTCAGAAAATCACCCCAAAGCATCCATCACAACCATTCATCCCATTAATCAGTACTAATATGTTCTACGGGTTTGCAAGGATCAGAAATCCCAACTAGTAATTAAATTAAATTAAATAACTAATTATTGACCTAAATTTTCGGATAAATCTACTTGCATGTCATTTTTAAGCAGCCAATCACAAATCAAACACAACCATGCAACCAAACTTATTTCATAATTCAATTTAATAAACATGAGAAGAATTCAGTTATTCATGAGCGAAGAATCACTCACCTTTGGGTGTTTAGTGGATTGGACGTCCAACCAAAGCCCAAAAAATTACAGTCACCTAACGCAGCCAAACCAATGCCAAAATGTCCGCAATCTCGCCACAATCCCAATGCAACAAAAAGCGCTCAAATCCGAGTTAAAACGAGAGAGTTATTAGTGTTTTTCTATTTGAATTTTGAAATATATAAAAATTAAATAATAAAATCTCACCTACCCTAAGCTGACACGTCAGCTGTATTCTCCCGCTCCCCTTCTTCTTTCTCGCTACAGGACCCAAACGAGAACAACCCATTCATGACCAACTTTGACCGTAATTTTCTCCTACCTACGATCGTTCCAGGGCCTGCGAGCACTGGCATTGTGACCCGCGTCGAAGTCCGCACCATCCAGCACCTGTGAGGCCACCTCCGGTCATCCCTACCACCGCCGCCAGGTCAAAAACCGTAACCCTCTTCGAACTCTAAAACGCCAAATTCTATCTCCACACTCAACTATACAACCTCCGACTACCCTTGTTCAACTCCACAAATCAACCTATACAAAACCCATATTTCCGATTTGCCAATAAATCTCAGAATCGAAAATTCCTAAATCGTGCCCTAGGGTTTGGAAAACAGAGACTTTGACCGTGATTTCTGACCAAACCACTCACTGCATGTCAAAATAAATTGTAGATCTAGGTTCTACTCATTGAGAGCTTCGATCTGATATATAATAAAATAGGTTTTGGAGAGATTTTATTTTTAGCTCATATTTTATTTTCTAGGGTTTAGAAATGGTATTCAGCCATTAGAGAAAAGCTTGGTTGAGAAATTTTTTGTACGTATAATGGAAGTAGGCTGATGGGTGGAATAGAGTTCGTTTATATATATATATATATATATGTATGTATGTATGTATATATATATATATATATAAGGTCCACTATAAGAAACAACCAATTATCTTATTACATTGATCCCATTCACATTTTCTCCTGTACGAACAAACGGTAAGTCAGATTGTAACGCAAATTGGAATCCTACCATAATTCATCATTCTGAATCCAATGGCGTCAGTTTCGTCGAATTCTGAGACAGTCGCCAAAATAGTTAAATTTCGCAGTTAATTAAATAAATAAAATATTCAATTATTCGATTAACTATTTTAATTCAAATTAAATATTCATTAAATTCAAATTAAATCAAATTATAAGTTAAATCAATTCTATAGATTTATTTCATAAATTTAAGTTCCACATTTGATTTACAAATTCAAATTTGAATTTCAAATTTAACTTAAACAGCTTAAATTCCATCGTTTAACAAATCAAATTTGAATTCTCCTTTAACTCAAACACAGCTTAAATAAATTTGTTTCACAAATTTTAAGTTCCCGGATCTTGATTATTTCTCAAATTAAATCTGAACTGCAAACTCAAATAAATGAATTCGCTTTTATCTCAAGTTATTCAATATCAAATCCAAAATTCCACAAATTCCAATTTAAAATTTAAATTTCACTTTTTAAATTAACCCACTCAAATTAATTTAATTATTTAAATATTAAATTTTAATACAGCCTTTCTGAATAAAACTACATTTGAAAATCTATTTATACAAAATTCAACAATCACCATCATTAAAATTAATAAAAATTTGATTTTTCTTACATTCTCCCCCACTTAAAATCTTTTCGTCCTCGAAAAGAAAACGAGATAAGGTATTGAACAAGTCATACTTCCAAATCCATACTTATAAAATAACATTTTTAAAATAAGTATATAGTTATAAAATATCATAAAATTTTCTAACTCCTGAAATCACGGAAAATTTCGGCAGCATCTCCTATGTACGGAGAGGTCCGGAAAACACATATATATTTAAAATTCATATATACATCTCATCATCGATGAGGCATCCCAAAATGGGGAAAACAAAATTTAAACCACCCAAAACCTTGTATCACAAATACGTACCTCTTTCTTTTAGCGTTTATTTGCATTTTTACTTACCTTAGCACTTAGTATTTGGTGCAAACGAGCCCCTAAAGCATAGCGCGACTTCCCTACACCTGCTACATACTCACATAGGCATAAGAATCCAACATATAACAATACATAGCAAATGCATACCACTTACACAACATATATCGAACATTTCAACTATAAAACCAAAATGTTAATGACAGACCAACGAACAAATTGAGGGTTATCGCCCCTTAGATGAGGGAATTTGACTAAAACCAGGAAAAAGTTATAACATTTGTTTCAGGCTTTCCGAATTGTCCGGATTCGTCGAATTCGGATAAATCATTCAAAAGTTGTGACTATTTCAATGGGAGCGAACGCTTCAGCCTACAAAATGAAAAATGCAGGTCTAAGTTGTTCAACCCAGTTTTTAACCCTTTAAACAGCAAAATTTTACCCAGCAAACTATGGAAAGGTTTAGTTAAGATCCTAGGCTTTCCGAATTGTACTCGCACATCGAAATCCGACGCTCCGTTAGGAAGTTATGGTCAAAACAATGTTGGTATACGCTTCAGGTTTTGATTTTTCTGCGCATAGTGCTACAACTAAATCTGGGATTTCAACCTAATTAACTTGAAAATTAGGCAAGGAACTATTAACAAAAGTTTTAGTTCGGTTTCTTAGGTTTCCAAAAAGTCTGGAATTGTCGCATTTCGATCAGCCCATCAAAAGTTATGGTCATTTTAGTTTTAGCTTATCGAATAGTTCAGATTTTTGCATAAACATTGATTTATATTTGGAGTTTCAACCTTTCGGATTTTAAAACTTAAGCAACGCTTAACCGTCTAAAAGGGTTATCACTCCAATATGCTCATACTTTTATTGCTTAAATATATTCATGCTCATTTCACTTTCATTAAATGAATTCCCATTCCATTTACTTATATTCCATTATCGTCTATCTTATTTAAGTTTACTTCCAACTCACCCACTTCGTCCATTCTCGTTTGTCCATTTAATTGTTTACATTCACTATATTATCCGAGAAATGGATTCATATTCAATTACTTACTCTATTCCAATAAAATTTCTATTTGTTTCTCATTTCGTTCTCAAGCATTAAATTTCGAACAGAACTTAAATTCTTTTACCTTTTCCAACTAACTTACTCATATTAAATAATAAATTCATAAACATGAACCAAGTTGCCAAGTTCCATTTTTCTTATTTAATTCACCCTTATTTCATTGAATGTCACCTTATTTACCCATATTCGATTAGCCATTCCCTTGGATTATTTCCGATCTATTGATTTTAATTATTCAAGTCCATCTACATTTCAATCATTCATAGTTTGTAACACCCCACATCAGTTAAGGTCACTAACAAAGGGAATGCCTTAACTTCGATGGAGCATTATGGGTACTGGAACAAAAATATTACAAGACAGAAATATATAAAACAACGGAAAGTAAAGTGGAAGTACTTCAAATCATTTATTAAATATAAGTGTTTACAAGAAAAGCCCATCAACTTCCAATACCCAATTACATAGTTAAAATATCTGTCTTGCTCAAAAACAAAGAAGCATAAAAACAAACTGTAGTATTCCCCAATAAAGCAAAGCAAGCCATAGCCAAGAGAAATCCAAGCCTTGCATGAAAGGGCCTTGGAGCTTGATAAGGTCCGAGCTAAGCTGTATTTCCACCCTGCGAACCTTGGGGGGGGGGGGGGGGGCGGAAGAAAAAGAGGCGAAACAAAACGGGTTAGTCATAAAGACTGAGTAAGTCCTAGTGACTTTCAGCATAAAAGTAGTTAAAGATAATATGGCATGAGTAAACTGAAAGTAAACATAAGCGTGATGACAAGCTAAGCAACAGGCAAGATAACTAAGGATAACATGATGTAATTTTTTGTCAAGTAACATCGCAAGGTTCCCATTCAAGATAAACTAAGTATAATTTCGTAAGATTCCTATCCAACATATCACGATTCCTCTGCTTCGCCATTGAAAGATTTCTGTGATATATATTTGCTCTGCACCACCTAACTAGCATCCTCACAAGTGTCTTACAAGGAATCATCCGTATTCTTACAAGTACTCCAACTAGTGTCCTATGTAACAAGGATCCTTACCCCCTACTAGTGTCCCAACTAGTAGCTCGTGTTATATAATAAGGTGATCCCACCCACTACTTAGAAACCATAATACTAGTCTTATGTACCCCTAGCTGACTACATAGGTGCCGCCTGCCCCTATCTCCACTAGGTGTACCCACCAACCCCCATGCGATCGGCTCCCTAACTCGTAAATACCCGTGCTGGCCCCACAGTGGGGTGTATCACTCCCCTAAAGTGGCAACCCGATACAACTTGAGGATGCACGGCTTATACCTACACGATGCAACAACGTCTTACCTACCAGCCCGGGTCCACACACGCATATGAAACCCGTTGGACTTGCATTGCCACCGCTAACCCGTTTTGACCTCTTACAATCAAACCCAGTATGCGTGTCCCGTCCTCGACATGGGTCGAGCTCACAAACATACGAAATGGGCTACTGGTCTGAAAAGGGTCCCCTTTCCTCGACACAAGCTTCCCTCCTATGCTTGGTCCCCTCTAGTAATTCTTACTTAACCCCTTCTTATTCATGTCCACTTACATGCTTAAATTTTGCTTAAGTATACACCAGTTATGTCTTACATGTTACCCATGTCCCCCACTTAACCCCTACATCATCCTCATGTCTTAATACATGCTTTATCTTGGTTACGTGCTTATAGGTTATATTTTACATGTCATTCATATTACCCCCAACGTTTGGGTTTAACCAAACGCCTTGGCTTTATCTGCCATTAGACCCTATGTCTATCCATTAACTATGCGCTTGTGCTACCTCATCAGTCTTATCATTTAACTTGGTTATTTCCATTTATACCAACCTTCAACTTGCTTATTAATTCAATTCTTAACTTGAACTATACTAAGTCCATTAATAAGCCCACAACATGTTATTCCTATGATTCATACATTAACCCCTGTTATGGTACAATAACATGTTCTTATTCAATCTTTATAACCAAGTACCCCTTAACTTACAAACACACTGGAGAGAGAGAATAATTCCCTAAATACCAACCCCGAAGACCGGAATCAACATCAAATTGATACTCAAAGGATTATCCAACCTAACCAATGTTTTGTTCCTTTTTGTAATATAACTTATGTCACCTTCAATTGTAAATTCATTCTTGTCTTTACATATTGCTTAATCTATAATGAAGCACATCTTTCCTTATTACATAAGTTATCTCATCTTATTTATTGTTCCGCTTAACTTACTTTATTCCATAAGTTATCATTCCCACTTAGGCATTAATTAAGATATACTTAACTCAACCATTCATGTCATAACAGTTAAGTGTCAATAGCCTGGTCATATTACTTTACCCACCCATTCATACCATATTGGTTAAGTGTCATTAGCCTAATCATATTACTTGACCCACCCATTCACACCATATTGGTTAAGTGTTCTTAGTTTACTTAACCCTACCCACTGGTCTAATTACCATGTTATGTTGGTTAAGTATTACTATTCGTATTTCCACAGGTCACCCACTTAAACCTCATGTCCCACTACATGTTTATCTGGTTAAGTATTTCTTAATTCATTAAGGCCGTAACCCTATATGGCAACTGGATTTGTCGGGCCGGTCCGGGCAGTCTTACACCATAAAAGAGTCTTACCTCGTGTCTTTACAACTGTTACGCTTTTAATTTGGGCCTAGGACCTCTCACATTGGGCTACCATTTGTGACTACGGGATTCGCCGGGCGGGTCCGGGCAGTTTTACATCACAAATGAGTCCAACCTCGTGTCCTAAGCATTGATTTTCGCTTATAATATTTTACCCCAGTCTTAATAATTTCCTTATTCAAATTATTAATTAATTCCTAATTTAACGATGTCCATAATTGACTCAATTATGTTCATCAATTAATGGTATGCAAAATCATACCAATTTTATCACAATTTATCTTATGCCATTAAAGGCAACTTATCTCAATTTATATTTATCCCTCCTTTAAGGCTATTACATGCCAACTACCCAAAACCCACTTAGGCGTGTTCATATTAGCCCTTTTTCAAGATATAAATTATCATATGTGTTTCAACTACAAATCTCACATAATTAACATATGCCCAAGTTCTAGATTACATATCAGTTTTACATATGCCTGATTCATACCAAATTTACATATGTTTAGTTCATGCCATTTTATATGTATGCCAAATTTATGTCAATTTACACCTATCAAGTTCTAGCCAAATTACATATGCCAATCCCAATTCTTGCAATTACCCTTTTAATGGCAATACCCAATTATCAAATTTCATATTAATTGCAATAATACCCATATATCCATTTTTCATGTTATGCCATCAATTCCACCAATCACATGTATCCAAATAGGTAATATTCCCATACTTTTCCCCGTATTCAATCGTATGCAAAATCGTGGTTTAGGCCTAGATCTGAAATTGATCTAGGTTCATCAAAAGAAAATAAATAGGGGAAAGGTAGAATTTTGCAATAAAACGAGATCAGAGAGAAATCAACATAAATCATCATGATAGGCATAAAGATTGGATCTTGATAATAATATCAACATGAATCCAAGAAACTGATTTACAAGGACTGAATAGAGCATGAACTAGACATAAGAATGGAGATGAACAAGTCTCAAAACCTAAGGTTCAAAGGTAAACAGGAATAGATCTGAATTGATAAACATGCTTATATCCAATTACACTTTATTCCATAGCCATATTAAAATTAAATATTTTAATCTAAAAAGTAACTAGAACTTACATAGCATGGCTAGCGAATTTAAGAACTGAAATCGATGTTGTAGCGTTGTTGATTCATCTCCTTGAATCGTTGTAGAAGTCTTCATCTTTGCATTGGATTGCGTATGAGAGCTTAAGAAGAAGATTAGAGGCGGCGGCCATGACCAAGAGGGATTTCAGTAGCATAACGGTTGCTAGACGTATTGTAGTGAATTAGGGTTTAGGCATCAGGGGGTTTATATAGGATTAGGTAGACGAATCTGGACAGAAAACGAGACTAGAAACATCAGAATGCACCCAGGCCCAAAAAGTGGGGTCGGGGACCAGGTCGACACCCAAGTCGACTGCGCAGTCGACCTGGTCCTGGGGGTGTCGACTGCCCAGTCGACTCCCCAGTCGACCTGGGGTGCTGGGCGGGAAATTTCCCGCCGAGTCTGTCTGGGTTTTGAAATTCGAATTTGAACTATTTTGAACTCTGAAAATTTCTGAAACTTTGGGGAGCCATAACTTGGTCATACGGACTCCGATTTTCGGAAACTCGGACTCTATTTTATGTAGAATTCCGATACGAACGTAATGGCACAACCCATTTCCCTTGATTCTTATTTTAAAATTTAATTCTGCCTAGATTTCTTGTTTTAACATGTTATAAAAATTCGGGTTGTTACATTCTCCCCTCCTTAAAGGATTTCGTCCCCGAAATCTTCAAGTTAGGAAGAACGTATCCTACCATCCATTAACCATCTACTCAAAACATCATCCACAAGCAACCATAGTCCTTAAGAGATTTCTAATGCTGTATGAACATATGCAGAAAGTGTGTGTATATGTTCCTTATCTAATGTAAATGATCAGGCTTGATTGATCCTCTTAATGCAAAAATATGTTTAGTGTCATGAGTCCAACATGTATGCAAATTGTACTAGTCACATAAACACTATATGTGTGCATAAACATCCATCCATATGCAACATCCATATGATAACACATTCAATTTCATCCACAAACAAGTGTAAACACTCATGCATATGCAATATGAAAGGTGACTGAGCCGATCTAGTGCTTAATGTGCGTGTATATGCATCCACGAGCAACCACTTGCAACTACTTGCAACCACTTGCAACCATCAATCATAACATGTCTCAAACACATGTTTACACCCAACTGTTCCTACCTAAAGATATAGTCGAATGATAGAAGCAAGTAAAAATTCTGCGCCCATCAAAGCTAGAAATCTACGTCACATATATACTGATTAGGAGAAGAATTCCCTAAGCACCAGCCCCGAAGACCGAAATCAACATCAGACTGACACCCAAAGAAATTCTCAACCCAACCAATATATATGTGATTCTAGGAAACTAAGCATGATGGACTCCTTTTAGGTCACAAGAAATCCCTTCCTAAAACCAACCCATGTCCTATAAAACCCAAAAGGTTTAATCAACCCAACGGACACCCTCAAGCCTCAACATGTAAAACTAACAGATGAGTCATACTCCCTATGGGGTTTGCAACAGAAATTGGATTGAGAATAGGACCGAGAGGATATACACAAAAGATAGCATGCAAGTAAGCTCTACAGGAAAAAGGAATCAAGAATATACTCTTAAAAAGAGATGTAATGCGCGAATCTAGTCTTCAATCTTCTAAGTCGCATTTCCTTGAGCTTAACTCCATTGTGCTTTGACCGTCTTTAACTCCATAATTTCATAGCTTCTTAATTCTTGTTTCCAACATATGAGTTGGAACTCATTTCACTATTGCCTCTCGTTCCACTTTCACTTATCCTCCTCCTAGTATACTCGGCTTAAACATAACTACCTACTCATGGTTTCACACAAGCTCTCCAAAATTCACTAGTGAATCTTGTATTTCGTTCACTTACTAAGGTGATTCTCTACAACTCATGCATAAGAGAAATGACCCACCCGCCTAAGTGGTGGATACTACTTGAGCGGATTACAGATTGCCAATAAATGTGTCAAGAGATTCTAGGTAACTAATCATGATAAAACCCTAAAGGTTACACGCGACTTCGAGGGTATTACCGAATCAAGTCAAAAGTCTAACTACCCTTTTTTTTAAAACCGAGAATGTCACCCTTACTGGATAACCACTCCATCGCTAGGATCTACCCATAGCCCAAAACATAAACATTACTTCTAAACTCAACACTTAGCATAGACATTCTCAAATCCTAACAAGTCATGAATAAATGAGCTGATTCCCCAACAGGATTTGAGACAAAAATGGGGTCCTCTACTACGCTAGTACTAAGGTGCAGAGACTCAACTACCGAAGAAGAATTAAAAGGATGCGATGTACAAAAACAAAGTTCTAATGGGGTGATAGAAAAGAAAGCTAAACTTTTAACAGAAGCGTTACCGCCTCTCTTAGGTATACAATTGCCCTCTCGACGATCTTGCCTTTTTGGCCCTTGTCTTTGTCCTATACTTAACTACATGTCCCTTTTTACCATACTAAAGATACTCTCTCTTGTCATGGGTTCTACTATTCTTTCACTTTGGCCTCTTTCCTTTCACCTTTTTCCTCCTTCGTGGATTAAGCCATAACAACTAGTTTCTTGTTCTTACTATCCTTGTATAGTTTGTTGACAAGTCTCTCGAAGTTGCCTCCAACGCACGGCAATTCTACACAGCTTGAAATACGATTAGTCGCAGGTAAAACTACTGCGGCTACAGATGGAGGTTGGGTACTTCTTTGCCCTCCGACATATGTCGAATGCCTACGAAATTATGGTGAAAAGAGAGAGAAGAGATTTCAAGAGAGATTCAAAAGATAGTGTATATGGAAATGGGGAATATGCCTTTTAATCAAAACAAAATTTTCTTGAAAATTTGCTTCTTTGTAAATGTTTTGAAAACTAGTTCAGAAGGTTTTTGAAAAATTTTGCCCAGTCTGGTAACCTTCTTCTCTGATACCAAATGTAACACCCCACATCAGTTAAGATCACTCACAAAGGGAATGCCTTAACTTCAATGGAGCATTATGGGCACTGGAACAGAAATATTACAAGACAGACATATATAAAACAGCGGAAAGTAAAGTGCAAGTACTTCAAATCATTTATTAAATATAAGTGTTTACAAGAAAAGCCAATCAACTTCCAATACCCAATTACATAGTTAAAATATCTGTCTTGCTCAAAAACAAAGAAGCATAAAAACAAACTGTAGTATTCCCCAATAAAGCAAAGCAAGCCATAGCCAAGAGAAATCCAAGCCTTGCATGAAAGGGCCTTGGAGCTTGATAAGGTCCGAGCTAAGCTGTATTCCCACCCTGCGAACCTAGGGGGGACGGAAGAAAAAGAGGCGAAACAAAACGGGTCAGTCATAAAGATTGAGTAAGTCCTAGTGACTTTCAGCATAAAAATAGTTAAAGATAATATGGCATGAGTAAACTGAAAGTAAACATAAGCGTGATGATAAGATAAGCAACAGGCAAGATAACTAAGGATAACATGATGTGATTTTTTGTCAAGTAACATCGCAAGGTTCCCATTCAAGATAAACTAAGTATAATTTCGTAAGATTCCTATCCAGCATATCACGATTCCTCTGCTTCGCCATTAAAAGATTTCTGTGATATATATTTGCTCTGCACCACTTAACTAGCATCCTCACAAGTGTCTTACAATGAATGATCCGTATTCTTACAAGTACTCCAACTAGTGTCCTATGTAACAAGGATCCTTACCCCCTACTAGTGTCCCAACTAGTAGCTCGTGTTATATAATAAGGTGATAACACCCACTACTTAGAAACCATAATACTAGTCTTATGTACCCCTAGCTGACTACATAGGTACCGCCTGCCCCTATCTCCACTAGGTGTACCCACCAGCCCCCATGCGATCGGCTCCCTAACTCGTGGATACCCGTGTTGGCCCCACAGTGGGGTGTATCACTCCCCTAAAGTGGCAACCCGATACAACTTGAGGATGCACGACTTATACCTACACGATGCAACAATGTCTTACCTACCAGCCCGGGTCCACACACGCATATGAAACCCGTTGGACTTGCATTGCCACCGCTAACCCGTTTTGACCTCTTACAATCAAACCCAGTATGCGTGTCCCGTCCTCGACATGGGTCGAGCTCACAAACATACGAAATGGGCTACTGGTCTGAAAAGGGTCCCCTTTCCTCGACACAAGCTTCCCTCCTATGCTTGGTCCCTTCAAGTAGTTCTTACTCAACCCCTTCTTATTCATGTCCACTTACATGCTTAAATTTTGGTTAAGTATACACCAGTTATGTCTTACATGTTACCCATGTCCCCCACTTAACCCCTACATCATCCTCATGTCTGAATACATGCTTTATCTTGGTTAAGGGCTTATAGGTTATATTTTACATGTCATTCATATTACCCCCAACGTCTGGGTTTAACCAAGCGCCTTAGCTTTATCTGCCATTAGACCCTATGTCTATCCATTAACTATGCGCTTGTGCTACCTCATCAGTCTTATCATTTAACTTGGTTATTTCCATTTATACTAACCTTCAACTTGCTTATTAATTCAATTCTTAACTTGAACTCTACTAAGTCCATTAATAAGCCCACAACATGTTATTCCTATGATTCATACATTAACCCCTGTTATGGTACAATAACATGTTCTTATTCAATCTTTACAACCAAGTACCCCTTAACTTACAAACACACTGGAGAGAGAGAATAATTCCCTAAATACCAACCCCGAAGACCGGAATCAACATCAGATTGATACTCAGAGGATTATCCAACCAAACCAATGTTTTGTTCCTTTTTATAATATAACTTATGTCGCCTTCAATTGTAAATTCATTCTTGTATTTACATATTGCTTAATCTATAATGAAGCACATCTTTCCTTATTACATAAGTTATCTCATCTTATCTATTGTTCCGCCTAACTTACTTTATTCCATAAGTTATCATTCCCACTTAGGCATTAATTAAGATTTACTTAACTCAACCATTCATGTCATAACAGTTAAGTGTCATTAGCCTGGTCATATTACTTAACCCACCCATTCATACCATATTGGTTAAGTGTCATTAGCCTAATCATATTACTTAACCCACCCATTCATACCATATTGGTTAAGTGTTATTAGTTTACTTAACCCTACCCACTGGTCTAATTACCATGTTATGTTGGTTAAGTATTACTATTCGTATTTCCACAGGTCACCCACATGTCACCCACTTAACCCTCATGTCCCACCACATGTTTATCTGGTTAAGTATTTCTTAATTCATTAAGGCCGTAACCCTATAAAGACCTCTCACATTAGATTGATATTTATGGCAGCTGGATTTGCTGGGCCGGTCCGGGCTGTCTTGCACCATAAAAGAGTCTAAGCTCATGTCTTTACAAATGTTACGCTTTTAATTTGGGCCTAGGACCTCTCACATTGGGCTACCATTTGTGACTACTGGATTCGCCGGGCGGGTCCGGGCAGTTTTACGTCACAAATGAGTCCAACCTCGTGTCCTAAGCATTGATTTTCGCTTATAATCTTTTACCCCAGTCTTAATAATTTCCTTATTCAAATTATTAATTAATTCCTAATTTAACGATGTCCATAATTGACTCAATTATGTTCATCAATTAATGGTATGAAAAATCATACCAATTTTATCACAATTTATCTTATGCCATTAAAGGTAACTTATCTCAATTTATATTTATCCCTCCTTTAAGGCTATTACATGCCAACTACCCAAAACCCACTTAAGCGTGTTCATATTAGCCCTTTTTCAAGACATAAATTATCATATGTGTTTCAACTACAAATCTCACATAATTTACATATGCCCAAGTTCTAGATTACATATCAGTTTTACATATACCTAATTCATACCAAATTTACATATGTTCAGTTCATGCCATTTTATATGTATGCCAAATTTATGCCAATTTACACCTATCAAGTTCTAGCCAAATTACATATGCCAATCCCAATTCTTGCAATTACCCTTTTAATGGCAACATCCAATTATCAAATTTCATATTAATTGCAATAATACCCATATATCCAATTTTCATGTTATGCCATCAATTCCACCAATCACATATATCCAAATAGGTAATATTCCCATACTTTTCCCCGTATTCAATCGTACGCAAAATCGTGGTTTAGGCCTAGATCCGAAATTGATCTAGGTTCATCAAAAGAAAATAAATAGGGGAAAGGTAGAATTTTGCAATAAAACAAGATCAGAGAGAAAACAACATAAATCATCATGATAGGCATAAAGATTGGATCTTGATAATAATATCAACATGAATCCAAGAAACTGATTTACAACGACTGAATAGAGCATGAACTAGACATAAGAATGGAGATGAACAAGTCTCAAAACTCAAGGTTCAAAGGTAAACAGGAATAGATCTGAATTGATAAACATGCTTATATCCAATTACACTTTATTCCATAGCCATATTAAAATTAAGTATTTTAATCTAAAAAGTAACTAGAACTTACATAGCATGGCTAGCGAATTTAAGAACTGAAATCGATGTTGTAGCGTTGTTGATTCATATCCTTGAATCGTTGTAGAAGTCTTCATCTTTGCATTGGATTGCGTATGAGAGCTTAAGAAGAAGATTAGAGGCGGCGGCCATGACCAAGAGGGATTTCAGTAGCATAACGGTGGCTAGACGTGTTATAGTGAATTAGAGTTTAGGCATCAGGGGGTTTATATAGGATTAGGTAGACGAATCTGGACAGAAAACGAAACTAGAAACCTCAGAATGCACCCAGTCCCAAAAGTGGGCTCGGGGACCAGGTCGACACCCAAATCGACTGCGCAGTCGACCTGGACCTGGGGGTGTCGACTGCCCAGTCGACTCCCAAATCGACCTGGGGTGCTGGGCGGGAAATTTCCCGCCCAGTCTATCTGGGTTTTGAAATTCGAATTTGAACTCGAATTTGAACTGTTTTGAACTCTGAAACTTTGGGGAGCCATAATTTGGTCATATGAACTCCGATTTTCGAAAACTCGGACTCTATTTTATGTAGAATTCCGTGACGAACGCAATGGTGCAACCCGTTTCCCTTGGTTCTTATTTTAAATTTTAATTCTGCCTATATTTCTTGTTTTAACATGTTATAAAAATTCGGGTTGTTACATAGTTGGTTTTACTTCGACAAATTATATTTCTCGAGCTTAATTCCATTTTATTTATTCCCCTCATTCTATTCAGTTAACTTTAAATCCATAACTCTGGGTTAGATACGCTATGGTCTTTTATATAAACCATTCTATTTTACCATGTTTACCAAATTTCCATGTCGCTTTCAACCTTATCAAATTCGCAAATGGTTTATTCCTTTTTCTGACTTCTATTTTATTCCTTTTATTGAATTCAACTTCCCATTTCATTTCAAATTAAATATTATTTCATTTACTCGACTTATTTATTTGACTCTGAAATCACAGTTTGAATTAAGGAATGTTTACACTCGAATTTTTTTTTCATGCTTAGTTCTCAACCGTTATTATTCGATTTCCTGAGTTAAGCTTTATTTGACTCGTTTTCTCTACAATATAAGTTATATTTCATTCAAATAAAGTATATACATTCTATTCATTTTATTTCCTCTCGACAGTTCACATTTTATCAATGATATAGATTTCTTTCAACTCCTATTGACCAAAATTAGAATTCTTTAACTTATTATCGCCCAGGCTTAGCATTTCAACGACCACTTCTTGAATACTTAAGTCAATTCCGTGGTTTCAAAATCAAAATTCTAATAAATCGGTTAACCTTAGTACATGAGTTAATATTATTAGTTAATATGAACTTAAATACTTGATTCTGGATTCATAAACCAAGTTTTAAAATAACCTATGTGCTTTTAAAATTTTTAGGAAACATGTCATATAAAAATTTAAATCCAAGTCTTTAATTACCAAAAACATAGATTTTTTTTTTCAAATTACATTGAATTTAAATTTCAACCTTGTATAACATATTATAATACTCTTATAAAATTTTATACCATAGGAAACCAAATTCAAAAATTTCTTTTCAAACTAGTAATGAAAGTACGAAGTGGTCTCCCCCACTTAGACGCTTCAGAATAAACGTCGATAATGCGTGCACTCATTACCGAAATCATTTCTGATGTCCGAGAAGGGATTACACATTTAAATCCTTAAAATCCTTTAGAAAACTACTTATATTACGATATTATTTCCAAAATTTGACAAAACTATTTCAAGAGTACCCCAGGATCAAGTTTCATGTTCATTTCTATTTCAATCTCAAACCTTTCTCTCCCAATTAAACTTAATGGTATCATTTCACTTTCGAATGTTTCTTAGACCATTTAAAGTTTCCTTATGAAATTTATTATCGAATCAACCGTAATTGGTATTAACTTAATATTATTACCTACCAACGACCAATGCTTATACACTTAAAATCACTAATAGTATATATAATATATATATAATATAATCGAAAACCATATTATGTCGATCATTTTGTTCGATTATTTAGAAATTCCTATCGATTCTATGGCATCTCATATATCGACAAGAATCCATAAATATTCAACAGAACAAATCAACACAATGAAAAACCAATTTATCAAAATACAAGTACGCTCTCTTATATCACTCTAACCCATTCTAGGGCGTTTCTAACCCCATCTCTAATGAGTTAATTCCCAACAGAGCCAAGGTTATCGCTAACAATCGCTCTGATACGACATGTAACGACCCAAATTTTTGACCTTTCAAAATCGACAATAAAAAACACATGTCGACCCAAACAATTTCAAATGCAGGTAGTTGTGGGAAAAGAAGAAAAAAAAGAAAGAAGAGAAAAAACAAAAAACAAAAAAACAGAGTTCTCACAGCGGAAGGGCAATATATAGTAAATAACTAACAGTTTTAAAACAGTTGAAATACATACATTTGTCTATACAATACAACGATTATCAGAGTGATATATATATAGATCTCTACATAGCACAGCGGAAATAAAATGCAGTGGAATAATTATATATAGTATATATGTATACCAAATCTTCGTCTTCGTGCTCCAAAGGAAAAATCTTCGCTAACTGCAACATCTGCTGACCCGAGCGTATTGCATAAAAGAAAACACAACAAACACTCGGATCAACACTAAATCATTCTCATATTAGTCAAATTAAAATATGAAATAACATCGGTGTCATGGGTGCAGTAACTCAAGAGATGTTACGGGATTTTCCATCTCTCAAGGATCCGTTAAACTAATACACACATAGTACAATATGCTATTATGATAGTGTCTATCCAGTAAAGTATAAATACTGAAAATAGCATAAGCGGATTACATTTTTACCCTTACACCGTTTATAATACCATAGTCTATACAGTACCGTAAACCCATCGTAACCGATGGCATCAGAGGGCACTCCATAAGTACGATACAAATCAAAATCGTAAAGGGCTCGATATGAATAAATATGACAAGGCACTTGAGGCAATGCCCAGGGTAGGATTCTACCAATTGCACTCCCGGATCGGTGGTAACGCATAGCAACCACTACCGCCCACCTCGGAACACACTCCTAAAGTCATAAATGGGCCCAAATCATCATCATCATCGTAGTCTTAGAAATAGTATCAAAGAAGTGTGTCCGATCAAAGGTGCTACCTCAATTAGTCACGGTATAGCTCCTGTTTTAGTCATTTCAATTCTGACCTGAAGGTCAGGGCTATTTCGTCATCGTTCATCTTCTTCGATTCAATAATCACCTCCAAGTCATCATACTCATTCTGGATATGTCTTAACGTTCATAGTTGTCAAAGTGGTATCGACACTAACAGAGAGTATGCCTTATGTCGACTCCGGTCTCTTTAATAACCAACGCTTACAAATTTCACATCGGTTGGTTCTTTTACATTCACAAGGGTTCGTTTCATATCAAAATAGCAAATTTTGTTTTGAACCCAATTTATATTCAAAATAGAATATAATTCCATATCAAAATATCCCAATCATTCCCAAACCGATTATATTCCAACTAGAATATATTTCATTTCATTATATTATAATCATATAATATTTCACAAAGTCGATTTTATATTCAAGTAGAATATACTTCATCTCAAGGATTATAATTATCTCAATTCGATTATATTCGAAATCCATTCATATTCATATAGAATATATATTCCGTTACAACTCATTTTGACCCCTTAGGAGATCCATTTATATTCGAGAAGAATATAATTCGTATTTCCATATAAAATTAATTTGAATCGGTTCATATTCAAGTAGAATGAATCCTCGTCTCAGCTCCATTTGAACCAACGATTTAAATTCAAACCTTTTCCATTCGAAAGAAATTTACAAATTCTAAAATACTTATGAAAATAAAGGTTTATAAGAAAATCTTATATAAATAAATATATATATATATAGAATATAATAAATAAAAATGATTAAATAGTTTAAATATTATGTACATTCATAAATTAAAGGTTTACTAGAAAATTTTGAATAATAAATTATAAGGAAAATTTTATTTATAATAAAACAGTTTATAAGTAAAGGTTAAATAATAAATTTATAAGGAAAGAATAATTTATTTGAAATCAAACGTGTAAATATATATATATAATAAAATTGTTTAACTAAAATCATTCTTTTCTTCCGAACTTCAATACTTGAACCTAAACTCCAGTCTCAATGGATTTTTGCCTAGCCCAACGACTTGTCCCAAACCCCATTGCAAGCCCATTTTCAAATTCAAGGATTCAAAACCATACTCGTCTAAAGTTTAAAACAGTCCAAGTATCCTCGATTAACTTTATTCCAATATTAAATTCAATAAGAATTTATTAAATTTGAGTCTACCCAATCCTTGAAAATCCCAAATCATATTAATTTTAAATCTTTAAACTTCAATTCACTTTCGGAAAATTTCCTTAATCATTTCAAATAACATTCAAGATTCAGATCATTAAAGGATGAATACAATTTATTGAAACCGGCACCTTTCCTTTAATGAATTTTCCTAGAATAGAATTTCAAATATTTAAATCATTTAACCAACCGATGTCCATATATAATTTGCTACCCTATGGTCAAGTGATTTTTAAATTAATTTCTCGATATTTAGGGATGGATCTATCATTTCAATCCAAATCAGGGTCACAGAGATTTATCATTTCACTCTGTGTTCTTAATTGATTTTCAATCGATAAATCCTGGGTTTATTCGATGCCCGTAACATCAAGGGGAAAAGGTTGGGATTCATCATCAATGATGAGCACACAATAGCCATATACCGAAATAAATAACATTTCAAGCAATACTCATTCAAAAAATCACCCCAAAGCATCCATCACAACCATTGATCCCATTAATCAGTACTAATCTGTTCTACGGGTTTGCAAGTATCAAAAGTCCCAACCAGTAATTAAATTAAATTAAATAACTAATTATCGACCTAAATTTTCGGATAAATCTACTTGCATGTCATTTTTAAGCAGCCAATCACAAATCAAACACAACCATGCAACCAAACTTATTTCATAATTCAATTTAATAAACATGAGAAGAATTCAGTTATTCGTGAGCGAATAATCACTCACCTTTGGGTGCTTAGTGGATCGGACGTCCAACCAAAGCCCAAAAATTTACAGTCACCAAACGTAGCCAAACCAGTGCTAAAACATCCGCAATCTCGCCACAATCCCAATGCAACTGTGACGACCCCATACCCCGATGAGACGGTGCAAGGGTAATCTTAGGAATATAACACATAAACAGATAACAGAAGAACAGAAATAATTAAATACACCAAATAATGTACAATAGAATACACTGGATAAATATAATCATCAGAGTTACACAGCATATAGGATCATACTTAGTACAAAATACAGTTCAGCTATACATAAATGTCTACTGTGGAAAAGAAAACGTAATATGTACAACAGGAGATGAACAACATAAAAAGAGATAAATGATAGAATCCATCTTCAGCTCCAGCTATGCAGAAAGAGCCTGCTAAAACCTAAATACAAGGTTGCCCTGTAGAAAAAGGGGCACCCGAGTTTGCAAGTGAAACAAACTACGAGTCAGTCATGGGACTGGTATGAGAAATCTACTTAACACATTTTCAAATATGGCTAATCACAGGACCACGCCACTTTCGCGGAAGGGGTTTACTCCATTGGATTGCCAGTGCTTTAAAACAAATAATTCTTTTAAACATCGCAATGCTTTTTATAAAAATGAAGCCATTATAAGACTCAGTTCCCATCACACAATGCAACACACACCAGAGGATAGAGTTTTTACCTTATAATGGCTAAAATATGCTTGGTACGAGCAAAACAAATCATTTGATATTATTGCTAGTGTATATATGTTTCAAAAACAATTTCAATCGTAACTATCAATCATAGGCGACATTAATGCCCTATACCACTATGTCGCCATATATAGGTATACAATCAAAACCGCATGATGTCGTATTTGGAAATTGGATTTCTGTCATGAACCGAGGCCAGGGATCGTCCTCACCGCTTCGAGACAATCTAGCCTACCATATCTCAGGAACAGCCGCAACAGCCCCTTGGATCGTCAGGGCCGGTCCACCGATGTGGATTAAAATGCCTGAACACTACGTTTCCCCGCCCTTTGGGGCGCAAATGAGCCGACGAATGACTCCATCGGTTCGAGAACGACCGATATATCCGAGGCGCCACGCAATAGCAACAACCACACAGGTGAAAATAATATAAATGTCAGCCAGTTTAAGCACCGACACCACCTCTAGCTAGAAAGAAACGCATGTCCTCCCTGAATTCCTCTCCCGTTTCTGGTCCATACAGGGGTGTGAGGCTCGCGAATTCACGTTATACACAAAGCTATGCCACACAGGCTGTGCTTTGATCATCAACCACAAGACTTTGCTTTTCAACAGAAGCCTTGATCATCTATCACTTAGGCGTGCCACACAGGCAATCCACCCCGTGCGACTGATTTCTATCGATATATAACCTTTGGGCTCGTACGTCTCAGAGAAGGGCGTTAAGCAAGAGAATAAATTCTCCGCCGCCAAACAGATATATATTTAATAGAGATCAATCAGCACAGAAAAAAATCCAATGTCAGACACATAGTCCATTTACTCGTTCATTTTGGGTCTGAACGAAACCGGAGGCACTCAATACCTCGCATATCCGTACAATCAACAAGTACGTCAGGGTGGCTACTACTTCAACCCCGTCAAGGTAGCTGCTCCTATCATGAGCATCAGTAGTACCCCTCCATTCGACGTGAAGATCATCGGTCTTGCACCATCTTCATATCTTCGACTTTCACTCGTCGATCAATTATTTGAAATGAGAATTAACTCGGCCTTTTCAAATAATTCACGTATATCTAGAATTTCAAATCAATTCATTTCAATGGTTAAATTATTCGACAACACCAATTTTGTTCTCTAATGTAATTTTCACACCAAACACATTCAACCATCAAATATAAAATAAATCGAGCAAATTCAGTTTATTTCCATTCCATATCGTTTATAATATTTTATCACGATTTATCGCTATTTTTATTTATTTAAAAATAGCCAATTCACTCAAACAACGCTTCAGGCCATAACGCGGTCGTGGCGCTGTTTTTCTCCAGATTTGATTTACACATATCTGAAAATCTAACTGTTGGATCTTCACAGAATTTATATCATTAGAAAGATCTTTTCAAAACGAATCCAACGGTTTCAGTTATGGGAAAATCCGACGGTCGAATCTCCCGCACTAATCGTTTGAAGTTACGATTTCAAAATACGAACTGCAGCGTTGTTATTCGATAAAATTTAATTACATTTTTATATATATATATATATAATCGATTCTGGCGCTGTTTTTCTTCAGATTTGAATTAAACATTTCAGACAATCCAACCGATGGATCTTTACAAAGTGGGTGCCGTTGGAAAGGTATTTCCAAGGCGAACCCGACGGTTGTGGTTTCGGGAAAATCCGATGGTCGGACCACCCGCACTAATCGTTTGAAATCACGATTTCAAAATACGAACTACAGCACCGTTATTCACTATATTTTAATTATATTTATATAATATATATAAATATAATTCTTCCTTCCTTTTCAAAATGATTTCCACTTTATACATTTGATAAAAATGACATTTTTATCCAACAGACATTTATTTCAACACTTCACTATTTTTAACAATTCATGTATATAGTAAAAAAAATGTGATTTTTTTATTGTAAAACAATTTATTTCTAAACCCGACTATTTTATATAGTTCATATAGATGATAAAAATATGATTTTTATTATAAAACAATTTATTTCAAAACATGACTATTTTATATAGTTCATATAGATGATAAAAATATGATTTTTATTATAAAACAATTTATTTCAAAACATGAATGTCGTTCAACACATGAATTTCTATTAAACATAGGCATATAGTTTCAACACATGAAAATAATTCTAACACATGAATATTATTGAAAATTTCGGCAGCATAACGGTAGGGTAGTTAAAACCGGGGCCATTCCTAGTACGGCTCCTCGCTCTACCTTAAAGCCTCGCAGCTTTTGACAATGGGGATTCATGCATCTAGTTCGCACGCAGGCGGCATGTTTTATTTTCATTTCCACAATCTATTCTAATTTTGTTTCAATCACCAATGGGTATTTTTCAACCACAACCAATCAATTTCAACCACAAACGATTTTAATAAATCATTCACTATCAACTAATTTTCACACCAATCACAAACAAACAATAAATATCGTCCATGGTCTGTGGACGAGGGGAGTATATATATATATATATATATATATATTCGTATATAAATATATTTCGATTCACTTCAATTCATTTCAACACACATATAATTTTTACAACGCATATATAACTTATAAATCGAACATACAACTTATACAACGCTTATACATGAGGTGTACAACGCTGATATAATTCATATATCGACTATATAATTTACACATCATTGTTTTCCACATCGTTTATAATTTAGAAATCTCACATTGGGTTCCACTCCACCAAAAATTGCAGAAGGCTCAGTAAAATATGCGGTCTCTTCAAAAATGTAGAAGACGTCCACACGAGTCCACTGTCTCTTGTTTCACTGAATTTCGTCTACAAACGAAAAAGATATGATTTTTATAGTAAAATCATAAACGGTAGCGCTTAGAATTGCTATTAAAACAATTTAATATATAAAACTCGTACCTATGCCCTTTTAATTCGAAACTAGGTTTCAGATTATTTCAAAATCTGTTGATTGTTGCTTCGATCAGCCGTCTTGACGTTGTCGAGGGTGGAGAGGGCTCCACGGCGCCACCACTGGTGGTCAACTCGTCGGCGGCAGGAGAGATTTCCGGCGGCTCGAACATCAAAACTTCAGGGGGCCAGAGCTCTCGATTTACTCAACGAAAAAATCCCTACTTGCTATGGATTTGAAGCTCGTCTCGAGCTCTACAAAAACCCCAACAGAATCTATATCTAATTTGGCATGTAGGAGGAGGAATGGAGGAGAGAATGTGGAGTTTGTCTTCCGCCATCGACCTGGGAGTTACGGGAGAGAGAAAACAAACAGAAGGATGTGATTGGCCAAGAAATTTTATTTTAATTTATAAAGTTTTAAAATCCGAAAATGCCCGTTCCTCCAAACAAACACCAATTCAAACCCAACGACTGTCATCCCTTGCTAAATACCCCTATTCCGAACATAATGGGATATGTTTCGTAGGCCCATTCGACTGTTTCAGTCAGTTTTCTTTCAAATTAAAATATGAAACATTCAATATTTAATTTGAACGTACCTTTCAATTTGCCGGGGCCACATACTGATTCGAAAAATTAAGGAAAAATAAATCTAGCTATGTTTTGACGACACGGTCTCAACAAAACTAGTTTCGTCAAATTCTGAGACCGTTTGTAAAATGGCCATTTTCTGGTCGATCCAATCTAAATATAATTGATCAAAACACATTTTCCTTTGCCACGCTCACATACTAGCTTCAAAAATTATGAAATTTGAAACCTAGTAATAACTTCACATCCCGGATCCAACAAAAGTGGTTTCATCGAATTCCGAGCTCGTTTGTAAAATGTCTATTTTCACTCGCTATATAAATTCTATAGCGACCTTTCTGCAAATTCATATGGCCATAACTTTTGACTCCTGCTACAAACTTCGATTTTTCAGATTCGTCAGAAAGATATTCACTAACAGATTTAAATATTTTTGGTTTCACTAAAATCTGTTTTATTTTGCACCCGGTACAGTCAGTCAAAGTTTGAATTCAATTTTTGAAACTGCCGCGCCATTTCAGGCCATGTTTATAATTCAAATTAATTATATTCATTTTCAACATCGATTCAACCACACTTTTCATCGCTATTGTTTAAAATATTTATTTTAAATATTTAAAATTCACTAAAATAGCCAATTTAAAATTTTTAAACTGGTTCAGATTTTCCGGGTTGTTACAATCTCCCCCACTTAAAACTTTTCGTCCCCGAAAAGGAACAAAGTCAAAAGTGGTTTGATTAATCAACTCTACGCTCAATCTGGCTTCCATATTTCAACTTTTCAGTTTTTGAGAATTTTCAAATTCTTCAAAAATTTGGCTAACACCCGGAATTTTCGAAAAATTTCGCCATAACCTCCTTTGTACGGGGAGGGGTTTGGAAATTTATTGGGCCATATTAGGTACCCAATAAATCCTAATAAGCATACACATATTTATAGTGATATATTCTGGTGTTTACAGGGGAGCGTGTATAGATAATAACTCCAGAGAATAAATTCTCGTCACCCTGTCAAAGCCTGAGGGAGTGTGTATTTTTAATTGCTCCAAAGGATAAATCCTCGTCACCTCGTCCCGTGTGGGAAATAAATAGTCCATGTGCCGTATCTAATAACTAGAGAGACGTGATTATTGTCAACTCCAGACCCGTGTGGGGTTTTTATTATTAATCTGGCAGTCCATATCAGTCATCTTTTCAACCTGCAAAATATAGTCATTGCCATACAAGCCTCTCGCTCGTATGGTAAATCTTCAACCTCTTCACACAAGCTACAAATGCTTATATGGTATATGATGAAGTATGCCTATCTTCGAGAAGTATGCCATGTAGTGTAGTTCAAAATTAATTGTTACTATCCTATGGCAACGTTTATTGTTACACACAGAATAACCAGCATTCCGCATCCAAAGGCATTCACAGGAGTTGATATATTAATAAAATTGCGCATCCAACTCATTAAGGTTTACCTATTTGTCGGGCACGCAAATAAAATCTTTACTCAACAGCTAATCCATTTACCTGTTCAAACATATATAATGCACACGTATATATTTCTATCCATTTTTCCCTTATTGATTAAATTAACTATCGTTCTTAATAATTTAATTAATCAAATCTACTATCACACAACACAAGCAACAATCAATTTGTTTTTGACTTTTCAAATATATATCTTTTATATATGTTCAAAAATCATATTTATAAAACCAAACTATATATATAATCACAAATACGTTATTTATAAACATATAACTCTCGACTCGTTCTGGGGCTCTTCTGACCCCATCTCTAATGAGTTATTCTGATTCTCTTTACTCATACTAGGATATTGTTGATCCTATCTGCAACGAGTTATTCGTCCTAGAACACTACTGGTTCTATTTCTGACGAGTTCGTTAATATGTTATATTCCAGAATCAAGCTAAACCAAAGCTCTGATACCACGTTTGAGACGACCCCATACCCCGATGAGACGGTGTAAGGGTAATCTTAGGAATATAACACATAAACAGATAACAGAAGAACAGAAATAATTAAATACACCAGATAATGTACAATAGAATACACTGCATAAATATAATCATCAGAGTTACACAACATATAGGATCATACTTAGTACAAAATACAGTTCAGCTATACATAAATGTCTACTGCGGAAAAGAAAACGTAATATGTACAACAGGAGCTGAACAGCATAAAAAGAGACAAATGATAGAATCCATCTTCAGCTCCATCTATCCAGAAAGAGCCTGCTAAAACCTGAATACAAGGCTGCCCGTGTAGAAAAAGGGGCACCCGAGTTTGCAAGTGAAACAAACTACGAGTCAGTCATGGGACTGGTATGAGAAATCTACTTAACACATTTTCAAATATAGCTAATCACAAGACCACGCCACTTTTGTGGAACGGGTTTACTCCATTGGATTGCCAGTGCTTTAAAACAAATAATTCTTTTAAACATCGCAATGCTTTTTATAAAAATGAAGCCATTATACGACTCAGTTCCCATCACACAATGCAACACACACCAGAGGATAGAGTTTTACCTTATAATGGCCAAAATATGCTTGGTACGAGCAAAACAAATCATTTGATATTATTGCTAGTTTATTTATGTTTCAAAAATAATTTCAATCATAACTATCAATAATAGGCGGCATTAATGCCCCATACCACTATGTCGCCATATATAGGTATACAATCAAAACCGCACGATGTCGTATTTGGAAATTGGATTTCTGTCATGAACCGAGGCCAGGGATCGTCCTCACTGCTTCGAGACAATCTAGCCTACCATGTCTCAGGAACAGCCGCAACTGCCTCTTGGATCGTCAGGGCCGGTCCACCGATGTGGATTAAAATGCCTGAACACTACGTTTCCCCACCCTTTGGGGCGCAAATGAGCCGACGAATGACTCCATCGGTTCGAGAATGACCGATATATCCGAGGCGCCTCGCATCAGCAACAACGACACAGGTGAAAATAATATAAATGTCAGCCAGTTTAAGCACCGACACCACCTCTAGCTAGAAAGAAACACATGTCCTCCCTGAAGTCCTCTCCCGTTTCTGGTCCATACCGGGGTGTGAGGCTCGCGAATTCACGTTATACACAAAGCTATGCCACACAGACTGTGCTTTGATCATCAACCACAAGACTTTGCTTTTCAACAGAAGCCTTGATCATCTATCACTTAGGCGTGCCACATAGGCAATCCACCCCGTGCGACTGATTTCAATCGATATATAACCTCTGGGCACGTACGTCTCAGAGAAGGGCGTTAAGCAAGAGAATAAATTCTCCGCCACCAAACAGATATATATTTAATAGAGATCAATCAGCACAGAACAAAATCCAATGTCAGACACACAGTCCATTCACACGTTCGTTCTAGGTCTGAACGAAACCAGAGGCACTCAATACCTCGCATATCCGTACAATCAACAAGTACGTCCGGGTGGCTACTACTTCAACCCCGTCAAGGTAGCTACTCCTATCATGAGCATCAATAGTGCCCCTCCATTCGATGTGAAGATCATCGGTCTTGCACCGTCTTCATATCTTCGACTTTCACTCGTCGATCAATTATTTGAAATGAGAATTAACTCGGCCTTTTCAAATAATTCACGTATATCTAGAATTTCAAATCAATTCATTTCAATGGTTAAATTATTCGACAACACCAATTTTGTTCTCTAATGTAATTTTCACACCAAATACATTCAACCATCAAATATCAAATAAATCGAGCAAATTCAGTTTATTTCCATTCCATATCGTTTATAATATTTTATCACGATTTATCGCTATTTTTATTTTTTAAATATAGCCAATTCACTCAAACAACGCTTCAGGCCATAACGTGGCCGTGGCGCTGTTTTTCTCTAGATTTGATTTACACATATTTGAAAATCTAACCGTTGGATCTTCACAGAATTTATATCATTAGAAAGATCTTTTCAAAATGAATCCAACGGTTTCAGTTTTGGGAAAATCCGACGGTCGGATCTCCCGCACTAATCGTTTGAAGTTACGATTTCAAAATACGAACTGCAGCGTCGTTATTCGATAAAATTTAATTACATATATATATATATATATATATATATATATATATATATAATCGATTCCGGCACTGTTTTTCTTCAGATTTGAATTAAACGTTCCAGAAAATCCAACCATTGGATCTTTACAAAGTTGGTGCCGTTGGAAAGGTATTTCCAAGGCGAACCCGACGGTTGTGGTTTCGGGAAAATCCGATGGTCGGATCTCCCGCACTAATCGTTTGAAATCACGATTTCAAAATACGAACTGCAACGTCGTTATTCACTATATTTTAATTATATTTATATAATATATATAAATATAATTCTTCCTTCCTTTTCAAAACGATTTCCACTTTATACATTTGATAAAAATGACATTTTTATCCAACCGACATTTATTTCAACACTTCACTATTTTTAACAATTCATGTATATAGTAAAAAAATGTGATTTTTTTATTGTAAAACAATTTATTTCTAAACACGACTATTTTATATAGTTCATATAGATGATTAAAATATGATTTTTATTATAAAACAATTTATTTCAAAACACGACTATTTTATATAGTTCATATAGATGATAAAAATATGATTTTTATTATAAAACAATTTATTTCAAAACATGAATGTCGTTCAATACATGAATTTCTATTCAACACAGGCATATAGTTTCAACACATGAAAATAATTCTAACACATGAATATTATTGAAAATTTCAGCAGCATAACGGCAGGGTAGTTAAAACCGGGGTCGTTCCTAGTACGGCTCCTCGCTCTACCTTAAAGCCTCGCAGCTTTTGACAATGGGGATTCATGCATCTAGTTCGCACGCAGGCGGCATGTTTTATTTTCATTTCCACAATTTATTCTAATTTTGTTTCAATCACCAATGGGTATTTTTCAACCACAACCAATCAATTTCAACCATAAACGTTTTTAATAAATCATTCACAATCAACCAATTTTCACACCAATCACAAACAAACAATAAATATCGTCCATGTTCTGTGGACGAGGGGAGTATATATATATATATATTCATATATAAATATATTTCGATTCACTTCAATTCATTTCAACACACATATAATTTTTACAATGCATATATAACTTATATATCGAACATACAACTTATACAACGCTTATACATGAGGTGTACAACGCTGATATAATTCATACATCGACTATATAATTTACTCATCGTTGTTTTCCATATCATTTATAATTTAGAAACTCGCATTGGGTTCCACTCCACCAAAAATTGTAGAAGGCTCAGAAAAATATGCGGTCTCTTCTAAAATGTAGAAGACGTCCACACGAGTCCACTATCTCTAATTTCACTGGATTTCGTCTACAAACGAAAAAGATATGATTTTTACAGTAAAATCATAAACGGTAGCGCTTAGAAGTGCTATTAAAACAGTTTAATATATAAAACTCGTACCTCTGCCCTTTTAATTTGAAACTAGGTTTCAAATTATTTCAAAATCCGTTGATTGTTGCTTCGATCAGCCAGCTTGACGTTGTCGAGGGTGGAGAGGGCTCCACGGCGCCATCACTGGTGGTCAACTCGTCGGCGACAGGAGAGATTTCCGGCGGCTCGAACGTCGAAACTTCAGTGGGCCAGAGCTCTCGATTTACTCAACGAAAAAATCCCTACTTGCTATGGATTTGAAGCTCGTCTCGAGCCCTACAAAAACCCCAACATAACCTATATCTAATTTGGCGTGTAGGAGGAGGAATGGAGGAGAGAAGGTGGAGTATGTCTTCCGTCGTCGACCTGGGAGTTACGGGGAGAGAGAAAACAAACGGAATGATGTGATTGGCCAAGAAATTTTATTTCAATTTATAAAGTTTTAAAATCCGAAAATGCCCCTTCCTCCAAACGAACACCAATTCAAACCCAAAGACTGTCGTCCCTAGCTAAATACCCCTATTCTGAACATAATGGGATATGTTTCGTAGGCCCATTCGACTGTTTCAGTCAGTTTTCTTTCAAATTAAAATATAAAACATTCAATATTTAATTTGAACGTACCTTTCAATTTGCCGGGGCCACATACTGATTCGAAAAATTCCAGAAAAATAAATCTAGCTATGTTTTGACGATACGGTCTCAACAAAACTAGTTTCGTCCAATTCTGAGACCGTTTGTAAAATGGCCATTTTCTGGTCGATCCAATTTAACTATAATTGATCGAAACACATTTTCCTTTGCCACGCTCACATACTAGCTTCAAAAATTATGAAATTTGAAACCTAGCAATAAATTCACATCCTAAATCCAACAAAAGTGGTTTCGTCGAATTCCGAGCTCGTATGCAAAATGTCTATTTTCAGGGGCTACATAAATTCTATAGCGACCTTTCTGAAAATTCATATGGGCATAACTTTTGACTCCTACTATGAAACTTCGATTTTTTAGATTTTTCAGAAAGATATTCACTAACAAATTTAAATATTTTTGGTTTCACTAAAATCCGTTTTATTTTGCACCCGGTACAGTCAGTCAAAGTTTGAATTCAATTTTTGAAACTGCCGCGCCATTTCAGGCCATGTTTATAATTCAAATTAATTATATTCATTTTCAACATCGTTTCAACCACACTTTTCATCACTATTATTTAAAATATTTATTTTAAATATTTAAAATTCACTAAAATAGCCAATTTAAAAATTTTAAACTGGTTCAGATTATCCGGGTTGTTACAGCAACAAACCACGCTCAAATCCGAGTTAAAACGAGAGAGTTATCAGTGTTTTTCTATTTGAATTTTGAAATATATAAAAATTAAATAATAAAATCTCACCTACCCTAAGCTGAGACGTCTGCTGTATTGTCCCGCTCCCCTTCTTCTTTCTCGCTACAGGACCCAAACGAAAACAACCTATTCATGACCAACTTTGACTGTAATTTTTCCTTCCTCCGATCGTTCCAGGGCTTGCGAGCACTGGCATCGTGACCCGCGTCGAAGTCCGCACCATCCAGCACCTGCGAGGCCACCTCCGGTCATCCCTACCACCGCCGCGGGTCAAAAATCGTAACCCTCTTGGAACTCTAAAACACCAAATTCCATCTCCACACTCAACTATACAACCTCCGACTACCCTTGTTCAACTCCACAAATCAACCTCTATTAAAACCATATTCCCGATTTGCCAATAAATCTCAGAATCGAAAATCCCTAAATCACGCCCTAGGGTTTGGAAAACAGAGACTTTGACCGCGATTTCTGACCAAACCACTCACTGCATGTCGAAATAAATTGTAGATCTAGGTTCTACTCATTGAGAGCTTCGATCTGATATATAATACGATAGGTTTTGGAGAGATTTTATTTTTAGCTTGTATTTTATTTTCTAGGGTTTAGAAATGGTTTTCAGCCATTAGAGAAAAGCTTGGTTGAGAAATTTTTTGTACGTATAATGGAAGTGGGCTAATGGGTGGAATAGAGTTCGTTTATATATATATAAGGTCCACTATAAGAAACAACCAATTATCTTATTACATTGATCCCATTCACATTTTCTCCTGTACGAACAAACGGTTAGTCGGATTGTAACGCAAATTGGAATCCTACCATAATTCATCATTCTGAATCCAATGGCGCCAATTTCGTCGAATTCCAAGACAGTCGCCAAAACAGTTAAATTTCACAGTTCAATAAATAAATAAAATATTCAATTATTCGATTAACTGATTTAATTCAAATTAAATATTCATTAAATTCAAATTAAATCAAATTATAACTTAAATCAATTCTATAGATTTATTTCATAAATTTAAGTTCCACATTTGATTATTTACAAATTCAAATTTGAATTTCAAATTTAACTTAAACAGCTTAAATTCAATAGTTTAACAAATCAAATTTGAATTCTCCTTTAATTCAAACACAGCTTAAATAAATTTATTTCACAAATATAAAGTTCCTGGATCTTGATTATTTCTCAAATCAAAACTGAACTGCAAACTCAAATAAATGAATTCGCTTTTATATCAAGTTATTCAATATAAAATCACAAATTCCAATTTAAAATTTGAATTTCACTTTTTAAATTAACCCACTCAAATTAATTTAATTATTTAAATATTGAATTTTAATACAGCCTTTCTAAATAAAACTACATTTGAAAATCTATTTATACAAAATTCAACAATCACCATCATTAAAATTAACAAAAATTTGATTTTCCTAATATATTCCAATTTATTTATTTTAAATTGAAATTTAAATATACTGAAAATTGTGGGATGTTACAAAGATACTTAATGGGTTACTGGTTTGAAAAGGGGCCCCAGGCTTGACACAAGCTTTCCACCTATGCTTGGTCCCTACTAGGATTTCCCACTTAACCCCTTCTTATTCATGTTTTCTCACATGTTTCAATTAGGTTAAGTGTTTCTAATCGTATTTCACATGTCACCCACTTAACTTCCATGTCCCACCATATGTTTATCTTGGTTAAGTGTTACTTAATTCATTATAACGGTAACCTTATAAGACCTCCCACATTAGACTATCGTTTGCGGTTGCTGGATTTGTCGGGCGGGTCCGGGCAGTCTTATACCGCAAACGAGCTAACCTCGTGTCTTTACAATTGTTACACATTTAATTTATGCCTTCGACCTATCACATTAGACTACCATTTGTGGTTGCTGGATTTGCCGGGCGGGTCCGGCAGTCTTATACCACAAACGAGTCTAACCTCGTGTCTTAGGCGTTTATTATTACACATAATTATTTCACCCCAATATGAATTAATTATCCCTATTCAAATTGTCAATAATTTCCAAATTAATCTATGTCCATAATTGTCACCTAAATTATGTCCATACTTTTCAAGTATACAAATTATACCAATTAGTGTCTCAAATTAATTATATGCCTTTAAAGCCATTTTATGCCAATTCACAATTTGTATAATTAATATTTTCCCGCTGTCCCCACGCCGTTCGTACGTTTAATATGAAATATGTTAGATCACAAATAGTCTAACTCATAAAAATAAAAGAAACATCACAACTTGCATAACACATAAAATAGATCTAACTTGCAAATAAGAATTATAACATAAGTTTGCATAGCAAATAACTTGCATAGGCAATGGACATATAGAACATAAATTTGCATAAACTACCATGGATCTAAATATAGATCTAAACATGAAATTGTAAACTTGCAAATATGAATATGGGTTTCACCTTTACTTGCATATGTGAATATGGTTTTCACCTAAACTTGCATATGTGAATATAGTTTTCACCTAAACTTGCATATGGATTCCTACAAACTTGCATATGAATTTAAACATGTAAACTAATATCACATGTTTTACATATAAACTAGCATATGTCTATACTTGATTCACATATAAACTTGTGTATAATTCGCATACAGACTTGCATAAGATTCACATACAAACTAGCATATGTAAAAACAGACTTGCATAAGATTCACATACAAACTAGCATATGATTTACATCCCAAACTTGCATATAAACTGATGTCATAAAATGAATCAAGTTAAACATATGCGATTGGACATATGAAATAGATCTACAAACATAAGTTAACAAAACTGTCATAGGTTCACCAACAGACGATAATAATGTTAAGTAACATCACATGATTCAACAGACATGTTCTCATAATCCCAATTATAACTCATCATAATTAATTTATTAATTATTTTGTGAAAGAAATTGTACTTACAAAGATGGATTAGAGAAGAGAATAACTCGTTCGTCGTTTGTATTAGAATCCTGACTTGCAATTCCTAAGCTTTAAGAAGAAGAACTATTCTAGCAGCAGCATGGAGGCTAAGAGATTAATTTAGTTTTGGTTTAGAGCTTGAGTCTATACGTGCTTATTGAGACGACCCCAAACCCCGTACTGACGGCGGCAAGGGTAATCCGTGGAATATAACACAGAGACAGATAATAGTAGAACAGAATTAAATAAATACACCAGATAATGAACAATAGAATATACTGGATAAAAGTAATCATCAGAGTTACACAGTATACAGGATCTTACTTAGTACAAATACAGTTCAGCTATACATATATGTCTACAGCGGAAACAAACAAAATATGTACAATAGGAGCTGAACAGCATAAAAGGAGATAAATGATAGAATCCATCTTCAGCTCCAGCTAAACCTGAAAACAAGGCTGCCCGTGTAGAAAAAGTGGCACCCGAGTTTGAAAGTGAAACAAACTACGAGTCAGTCATGGGACTGGTATGAGAAATCTACCCAACACATATATAATATGGCTAATCACAAGACCACGCCACTTTCGTGGAACGGGTTTACTCCATTGGATTGTCAGTGCTTTAAAACAAATCTTTATTTTAAACATCGTTATGCTTTTTATAAAAATGAAGCCATTATAAGACTCAATTCCCATCACACAATGCAACGCAAACCGGAGGATAGAGTTTTTACCTTATAACGGCCAAAATATGCTTGATATGAATAAAACAAAGGCATTTGATATTATTGCTAGTGTTTATATGTTTTGAAAACAATTTCAAATCATAACTATCAATCATAGATGGCATTAATGCCCCATACCACTATGTTGCCATATATAGGTATATAATCAAAATCGCACGATCACGTATTTGGAAATTGGATTTCCGTCATGAACCAAGGCAAAAGATAGTCCTTACCAAAATCGAGACAATCTAGCCCATGTCTCAGGCAAGCGCGCAGGCAAGCCTTGGATCGTCAGGGCCGGTCCACCGATGTGGATTATTATGCCTAAACAATACGTCTCCCCGCCCTTTGGGGCGTAAGTGAGCCAACGAATAACTCCATCGGACCCGGATCGTCCGATCTAACTGAGGCGCCTCGCAACAGCAACAACCACATAAGTGAAAAGTATATAAATGTCAGGGCTGGTAGGTCACTGACACCACCCTAGCAAGAAAGAAACGAATGCCCTCCCTGAGGTCCTTCTCCCATTTCTAGTTCATACCGGGGTGTGAGGCTCGCGAATTCACGTTATACACAAAGCTACGCCACACAGGGGGTGCTTTGATCATCACCTCAAGGCTTTGCTTTTCAACAGAAGCCCTGATCACTGCATCGTAGCATACCACACAGGCAATTCATGCCATGCGACTGATGTCAATCGATATACAACCTCTGAGCTCGTGCGTTTCAGAGAAGGGCGTTAAGCAAAAGAATAAATTCTCCGCCGCCAAACAGATGTATATTTAATAGAGATCAATCAACATAGAATAAAATCCAATGTCAGACACACAGTCCATCTACAAGTCCGTTCTGGGTCTGAACGAAACCTGAGGCACTAAATACCTCGCAAACCCATCGATCACCACGTATGTCTGGACGATCACCACTCATTATCCATATTTCGGGATGCCTCCCAATCAGGACCTCGGTTACCATCCAAACGAGGTGAAGATCTCTGGTCTTCGACCACCATCTTCATCTTCGACTTTCAATCGTCGGTCAATTATTTGAAATGAGAATTAACTCGGCCTTTTCAAATAATTCACGTATATTTAGAATTTCAAATCAATTTATTTCAATGGTTAAATCATTCGACGACACCAATTTTGTTCTTTAATGTAATTTTCACACCAAACACATTCAACCATCAAATACCACATAAATTGATCAAATTTAGTTTATTTCCATTCCATATCGTTTATGATAATTTAAAATGATTTGTCACTATTTTTATTTATTTTAAAATAGCAAATTATTCAAAACGATGCTTCGGGCCATAACGCGGCCGTGGCGCTGTTTTTCTTCAGATTTGATTTACACATATCTGAAAATCTAACTGTTGGATCTTCACAAAATTTACATCATTAGAAAGTTCTTTTCAAAACGAATCCAACGGTTCCAGTTTTGGGAAAATCGGACGGTCGGATCTCCCGGTACAATCGTTTGAAGTTTCGATTTCAAAATACGAGCTGCATCGTCGTTATTCGATTAAATATAAATATATTTATATATACATATATAAATATAATCGTTTCTGGCGCTGTTTTTCTTCAGATTTGAATTAGACATTCCAGGCGATCCAACCGTTGGATTTTTACAAAGTTGGTGCCGTTGGAAAGATTTTTCCAAAGCGAACCCAACGGTTGCGATTTCAGGAAAATCCGATGGTCGGATCTCCCGGTATAATCGTTTGAAATCACGGTTTCAAAATACGAACTGCACGGCCACGTTTCGTTTTAATTTTATTTATATTTATATAATTATATAAATATAGTTCATTCAAAAATTCCTATATTGTTTCCACTTCTAATATTTCACAAACGCCTTTAAATTTTGGAAAATTTCGCCATAACCTCCTTTGTACGGGAGGGGCTGGGAAAATTCCCAAATAGCCACACGGGCGTCTCATGTCAAAAAGAAAAAGAAAAAAGCCAAGCGGCTAGCCAACAGGCTCATAAAATCATTACCCAATCAAAACAGTAAATGTGTACCTATTTGTCGGGCACAAAATTTTATTCCTCTTCTCTAGCCCCTTTGCTATAACCTGTTCAAATAAATATGCATGTACAGATACACAGTTCTTATCACTTTTCATTTTCCATTCAACTTCATATTTGATTCCATTTGGTTTAAAAACACCATTCATTCTAATGTTGCATGCTTAGGCAAAAATCATATCATTAGCTAATTAATGAATATTTCAACTCATGCATATTTATTTGAACGAGTTGCTTTTTTTAACACTTCACATTTTCTACAATTCATGTGTATAATAAAAATGTGATTTTTATTGTAAAACAAATTATTTCAAAACACTATTTTTTTGTATAGTTTATATAGGTGATAAAAATAAGATTTTTATTATAAAACAATTTCTTTTAAAACGAGATTATTTTACATAGTCCATATAGTCGATAAAAGGTGAATTTTATTATGAAACAATTTATTTCAAAATATGAATACCATTCAACACATGAATTTCAAATCAACGAATGAATATCGATTCAACACATGAAGGTTTTCTATAGTTTCTATATATAGATAAAATGTGATTTTTATATTTAAAACACGAATACCATTCAACACATGAATTTCTAATCAACGAATGAATATCGATTCAACACATGAAGGTTTTCTATTCAATGAATAAATATTGTTTCAGCAAATGAAAATAATTCAAACACATGAATATTATTCAAAATTTCGGCAGCATAACGGTAGGGTAGTTAAAACCGGGACCGTCCCTAGTACGGCTCCTCGCTCTACCTTAAAACCTCGCGGTTTTTGACATTAGGGATCATGCATCTAGTTCGCACGCAGGCGGCATGTATATATTTATTTCATTTTCGCAAACTAATCCTATGTGGTTTCAACCAAATATTTCTCAACCACAAACGGGTATTTTTCAACCACAATCAATCAATATCAACCACAAACAATCCCAAAAAACTATTCGCTATCAATCAATTTTCACACCAATCACAATCAATAAATATCGTCCATGGTTTGTGGACGAGGGGCGTATATATATATATACGTAGCAATTCACTTCTATTTCAACACATATATAATTTTTACAATGCATATACAACTTATACATCGAACGTACAACTTATACAACGCTTATACAAGAGGTGTACAACGCTTATATAACTCATACATCGACTATATAATTTATACATCGTCATTTTCCATATCGTTTATAAATTAGAAATCTCACATTGGGTTCCACTCCACCAAAAATAGCAGAAGGCTCATAAAAATATGCGGTCTCTTCTAAAATGTAGAAGGCGTCCACACGAGTCCACTGTCTCTTGTTTCACTGAATTTCGTTGTCGTATGCAAGAGTTATACAATTTTAAACATTGAATACAAAACATTATATAATTAATTAATTAATTAATTAACTACATGATTGAGGGAATTAATCCCTCCTCTTCACGCTTCTTCTACAGGTAGAAAATCGAACCCGCGCTCCATGAGTAAACCCCACCGTCGCTCGCCAGAGACGCCTCCGGCCGACGATCAAACCCGCCCACGCGACAGCCCTTCAAATGAGACACCTCCTCCCCGAACGCCGATGTACTCGGCTAGTCCTCCTTACCAGAAAACGGCTTCAAACTCGACGACTTTTGACCAGAAATTCTCCTGAACCTTGAAGTGAAACCCCATCATCACCGTTCCTCGTGAAGAGCTTGAGGAGAGGGACAATTTCGCTTTAGTGGTTTGGAATTTTATTGTGTGGATGGAGAGAGAATTGAGGAGGAAGACGGGAATGATCTGGCCGTAAATCGCATAAGAGCGGCGGCGCCCTGATGTAAATGAATTAGGGTTTGGGCCTTTATTTTAATTTTTAATTTATTTAAAATATGAAAATACCCCTTCCTCCGAACGAACACCAATCCAAACCCAACGACTGTCGTCACTAGCATTTTACCCCCATTCTGAACCCAATGGGATATGTTTCGTAGGCCCATTCGACTGTTTCAGACAGTTTTCCTTCAAATTAAAATATAAAACATTCAATATTAAATTTGAACGTACATTTCAATTTGCCAGGGCCACAAAATGATTCTAAAAATTCCCGAAAAATAAATCTAGCTATGTTTTGACAATACGGTCCCAACAAAACTAGTTTCAATGAATTCTGAGACCGTTTGCAAAAAGGCCCATTTCTGGTCGATCCAATTTAACTGTAATTGACCAAAACACGTTTTCCTTTGCCACGCTCACATACTGGCTTCAAAAATTATGAAATTTGAAACCTAGCAATAACTTCACATCTCGGATCCAACAAAAGTGGTTTCGTCGAATTCTGAGGTCGTTTGCAAAATGGCCAATTTCACGGGCTATATAAATTCCATAGCGACCATTCTGAAAATTCATCTGGCCATAACTTTTGCTTCCTACTATGAAACTTCGATTTTTCAGATTCGTTAGAAAGGTATTCACTAACTGATTTAAATATTTTTGGTTTCACTTAAATCCATTTTGTTTTGCACCCGGTACAGTCCGACAAAGTTTGAATTCAATTTTTGAAACTGCAGCGCCATTTCAGGCCTTATTTATAGTTATAATTAATTATATTCGTTTTCAATTGTCGATTCAAGCTCAGTTTTCATTGCTATTATTTAAAATATTTATTTTAAATATTTAAAATCCATTATTTTAGCCAATTTAAAATTTTTAAATTGGTTCAGATTTTTTGGGTCGTTACAATCTCCCCCACTTAAAACTTTTCGTCCCCGAAAAGGAACAAAGTCGAAAGTGGTTTGATAAATCTACAATCACACTGCACAACCAACAATCAAATCATTTTAACCTTTTAAAAATATACTGATCAACTTCTATACTCTTTTTAAAATCATTGAGACTATAGAATTTAAAAGTGCACATCCATGAAAAGAAAATAACAACAGAGTAGAGAATTAAATGGTAATGCAAAGTAGGGTAAATGTACCTTGCACCAGAGTCAATCAGAGATATCCACTCGGCAACTAGGATAAGCTTTCTGAATGCTCTCCTCAGTTTCCCAAGTACAATCTCGCGGATCTCCACTCCATTGCATCTTGACTAAGCGAAACTTCTTGTTCCTCAACTCTTTGGTTTCTTTGCCGATAATCTTTAGCGGCTCTCTTCTCACAGCTAATTCTGGAGTAATTTCAATATCCTGCTGAGCTGCATCTTCCACGATCAAGTCTGGATCGTGAACATGCTTTCGAAGTTGAGATATGTGAAATACATCATGAACTCCAGGCAACCAATCTGGTAATTTAACCCTATAAGCGAGAGTCCCGATCCGCTCCAGAATAGTAAACGGACCGATGAATTTGGGCGCCAACTTTCCAATTTTACCGAACCGGATAACTCCTCTCATCGGCGATACTTTCAAATATACATAGTCGCCAATAGCAAAGGATATATCTCTCCTTCTCCTATAGGCATAGCTCTTTTGTCGGCTTTGAGTGGCCAGTAATCGTTTCTTAATAAAATCGACTTTGTCGGCAGCTTCTCGAATCATGTCTGGCCCTAACACAAGTCTATTTCCAGGTTCGACCCAACAAGCAGGAGATCGGCACGGTCTACCGTACAATGCTTCGAATGGCGACATCGTCAGAATCGCCTGGTAGCTGTTGTTATAAGAGAATTCAGCCAAATGCAGATGGTCTTCCCATGATCCACCGAAATCTATAACACAAGCCCGCAATAGATCTTCTAAAATACGATTCACCCTCTCAGTCTGGCCGCCTGTCTGAGGATGATAAGCGGTGCTCAAGTTCAACTTCGTTCCCAGTTCGACTTGAAATGCTTCCCAGAATTTGCTAGTAAATATTGTATCTCTATCACTGACTATACTGAGCGGCACTCCATGCAGTCTAACTATTTCCTTGAAGTATAGCTGCGCCAGACTCTGAGCGGTTCTGTTTGATCTGACAGGTATGAAATGGGCGGTCTTCGTGAAGCGATCTACGATCACCCAAATACTGTCATTCCCTTTTCTGGTTATGGGCAGACCATCAATGAAATCCATAGAAATATGTTCCCACTTCCAACCAGGAACTTCTAGCGGTTGTAACAATCCAGCCAATTTCTGTTGGTCGCTTTTGACTAGTTGGCAAGTAGGGCATCGGCTAACATATATTGAAACGTCTCTTTTCATAGCCTTCCACCAAAATGTTCGTTTGAGATCGTTATACATTTTGGTCACACCAGGATGAATACTCAGCTTGGACTTGTGACACTCGTCTAACACTTCCCTTTTTAACTCTGGGATATCGGGAACACAAATCCTTCCTTTCAACCTCAAGGTCTCGTCGTTATCTATTTGAAAACACGAGGGTTCGCCTTTCTGAATCTTTTTAATCATATCCTTAATAAAGTTATCCTCCTTCTGAAGAATAGATATTTTGTCAATCAAGGAAGTCGTGATAATAAAGCTGGCGATTATTACATTCTTTTGGCTCAGCGCATCGGCCACTACATTGGCTTTCCCTGGAGTATATATAATTTCAAAGTCATATGCTGCAAGAAACTCTAGCCAATGTTGCTGCCTCAGAGTCAGGTCTTTCTGAGTGAACAGATACTTTAGCGACTGGTGATCTGTAAACAATTCAAATCTCTCACCCAGAAGATAGTGTCTCCAGATTTTCAAAGCGAATACTATAGCTAATAACTCAAGATCATGAGTTACGTAGTTCTTCTCGTGTGGCTTCAGTTGACGGCTAACATAAGCAATCACTTGACCCCTTTGCATTAACACTGCGCCAAGGCCTTCTCTAGAAGCATCAGTCCAGACTTTTAAATCCTAGTTGCCATCGATGATGGTTAACACTGGAGCAGTTGTTAATCTCAACTTTAGCTTTTCAAAAGCCTCTTCACTCTCTGGAGTCCATTTGAATTTAGAGTGCTTCTTTGTAAGCTTCGTTAAGTGGCTAGATATCTTCGAAAAGTTTTTGACGAACTTCCGGTAATAGCTAGCCAATCCGAGAAAACTACGGACTTCAGTGGGGGTACTGGGCTGTTTCCAATTCTGAATAGTTGTGATTTTGCTTGGATCCACAGCAATTCCTTCTTTCGATACGACATGGCCTAGAAATTTTACTTCATCCTGCCAGAAGATACATTTGGAAAACTTTGCTTTCAATACATTCCTTCTGAGGATTTCTAACACTTGTTCCAAATGCTTTTCATGTTCGGCCTTTGATTTAGAGAAGATTAGAATATCATCAATAAAAACCAGAACAAATTTATTCAATACTCCTCTGAATACTCTGTTCATCAGATCGACGAAATAGAATGGAGCGTTACATATGCCGAACGACATTACTAACCACTCGTAGAATAAGTCGGGACCTCTGAATGCTGTCATTGGAACACACTCTTCGGCAATTCGAAGTTGATGGAAGCCTGTAGCTAGGTCCATTCGTGAAAATACTTGTGCTCCATTTAATCGATCCAACAAATCATCAATCCGCGGCAATGGATATTTGTTCTTTATTGTCTGTTTGTTCAGATCTCGATAATCCACACATAGACGTAGAGTACCGTCAGATTTCGGGACAAAGACCACTGCTGCACCCCAATCAGAGAAACTAGGCCTGATCAGACCCTTCCATACTAGCTGTCGTGTTTGATTGTCTAATTCCTCTTTAGCTTTCAAGGACATTCTTCGAATAACATGAACTACTGGCCTTGCATTCAGAATTAAAGCAATTTTGAAATCTGTTTCTCTCTGCGGAGGTAAGCGAACAACTTCTTCATACACATCTGCATAGTTCTTGATGACAGGGATATCTTTGATGAGATCTAGAATATTCTCTGTGATTTCAGGGATATTTTATATTTGGGCTGGAGAAACATTCAAAGCTGCCCAGAAGTCTTTTCTATTAGCATTTTGACCTTCATAGGGAATGGTTATATAATCACCTGATTTAATCTTTGCCTTTACGACTCTGTCAGCGCATTTGACTTCAGCTTCATATTTGGTCAACCAATCTAACCCCAAGATAAGATCAAACTCTTTAAAATTCATGACGACCGCGATGGTAGGAAACCGATAACGAGAGAAAGAAACTGGCACTCCACAAACCCAACTGAGATCAATGGAACCCCCAACTGGATTCTGGACAGTCATTGGTTCCTTCAGCTTTTTCAAATTCAAATCCAGTTTCTTATCTGCATCCTTTGCAATAAAGCTTCGTGACGCGCCTGTGTCAAACAGTACTTTGACTGGAATGTTTTTGACAGTAAGCGTGCCCTCTAAAACATCGGGCCTTTGCAGAACATCTGCGGGCCCAGAAGTTTCTGCTATTTCATTTACCTGAGCCCCTTTGGCCCTTTTTAACAGCCAGCAATCTCGCTTTATATGACCGGATTGATGACAAAGATTGCACTCTCGAGTCACAGGAGACTTGTTCTTGGATTTAGATTCATTCCTCCTTCTCTTTTTCGAGGGTTTGCAATTCCCCTGGAAATGCCCTGGCTTATGGCAGTTGTTGCATATGGTAGTCGTTGCTGGTTCTTTTCCAGAACTGGCCCTTTTTCGATTGGCACTGGGCTTCTTATTGGCCTTTAACCTCGTACTAGCTTCAGGAGTATCAGTTTCCGACTCTGCTTTGTCACTAGAACAGACTTCTTCTTCGTCACGTAACATTCCTTTCTTATGGAGATCTTCATACTGATAAGCCATGTATATCATTTCAGAAAAAGGAAGCTTCACATTCCTCAGCACACTATTCCGATATCTCCTTTGCAGGCCATGAATAAATCTCAGATTTTTCCTCTTTGGATCTTGAATCAGATGAGGAGCAAAGTGAGCAAGTTCGTTGAATTTCTTATGATATTCTGGGATGGTCATATCCCCTTGTATTAGATAAGAAAATTCATCACACAATCACTCCGTCGCTTCAGGAGGAGTAAATCTTTATAGGAAAATCACTTTGAATCTGCCCCAGGTGATATCACCTTCTGGATTATCTTTGATGATTGTTTCCCACCAGATTAACGCTTCATCTCTGAGCGCCCAAGATGCTACTAACCTTTTCTGGTCATCCCTCAGCTGGATACGCTCAAAAATTCTTTCTACAGAACTCATCCAAGCTTGAGTCTGAATTATAGATTCATCGCCTGAGAACTGTGCTCCGTTCAGATTTCGATATCTCTTTAATAGAGCCTCTAGATCGGGTTCTGTATTCCTTCTGTTTCTGGCACTCATTTTTCTAGTACTTCTGCAAATGGCAGATCAAGTGTCAGGTCACAGAAAAGATGATTTTAAAACATAGAGACATACACTTCAAATGTAAATGTGTCTATCGAGGTGTAATTTCATTCTGCTTTACTCATACTAGGATATTGCTGATCCTATCTATATAGAGTTACCGGTCCTAGAACACTACTGGTTCTATTTCTGACGAGTTCGTTCAAATGTTATATTCCAGAACTAAGCTTAACCAAAGCTCTGATACCAAATGAGATGACCCCAAACCCCGTACTGACGGCGGCAAGGGTAATCCGTGGAATATAACACAGAGACAGATAATAGTAGAACAGAATTAAATAAATACACCAGATAATGAACAATAGAATATACTGGATAAAAGTAATCATTGGAGTTACACGGTATACAGGATCTTACTTAGTAGAAATACAGTTCAGCTATGCATATATGTCTACAGCGGAAACAAACAAAATATGTACAATAGGAGCTGAACAACATAAAAAGAGATAAATGATAGAATCCATCTTCAGCTCCAGCTATCCAGAAAGAACCAGCTAAACCTGAGTACAAGGCTGCCCGTGTAGAAAAAGGGGCACCCAAGTTTGAAAGTGAAACAAACTACGAGTCAGTCATGGGACTGGTATGAGAAATCTACCCAACACATTATAATATGGCTAATCATAGGACCACGCCACTTTCGTGGAACGGGTTTACTCCATTGGATTGCCAGTGCTTTAAAACAAATCTTTCTTTTAAACATCGCTATGCTTTTTATAAAAATGAAGCCATTATAAGACTCAGTTCCCATCACACAATGCAACGCAAACCGGAGGATAGAGTTTTTACCTTATAACGGCCAAAATATGCTTGATACGAATAAAACAAAGGCATTTGATATTATTGCTAGTGTTTATATGTTTTGAAAACAATTTCAAATCATAACTATCAATCATAGATGGCATTAATGCCCCATACCACTATGTCTCCATATATAGGTATATAATCAAAACTGCACGATCACGTATTTGGAAATTGTATTTCCGTCATGAACCAAGGCAAAAGATAGTCCTTACCGAATTCGAGACAATCTTGCCCATGTCTCAGGCAAGCGCGCTGGCAAGCCTTGGATCGTCAGGGTCGGTCCATCGATGTGGATTATTATGCCTGAACAATACGTCTCCCCTCCCTTTGGGGCGTAAGTGAGCCAACGAATAACTCCATCGGACCCAGATCATCCGATCTAACCGAGGCGCCTCGCAACAGCAACAACCACATAGGTGAAATGTATATAAATGTCACGGCTGGTAGGTCACTGACACCACCCTAGCAAGAAATAAACGCATGCCCTCCCTGATGTCCTTCTCCCGTTTCTGGTTCATACCGGGGTGTGAGGCTCGCAAATTCACGTTATACACAAAGCTACGCCACACAGGCGGTGCTTTGATCATCACCCCAAGGCTTTGCTTTTCAACAGAAGCCCTGATCACTGCATCTTAGCATGCCACACAGGCAATTCATGCCATGCGACTGATGTCCATCGATATACAACCTCTGAGCTCGTGCGTTTCAGAGAAGGGCGTTAAGCAAAAGAATAAATTCTCCGTCGCCAAACAGATGTATATTTAATAGAGATCAATCAACACAGAATAAAATCCAATGTCAGACACACAGTCCTTCTACAAGTCCGTTCTGGGTCTGAACGAAACCTGAGGCACTAAATACCTCGCAAACCCATCGATCACCACGTACGTCTGGACGATCACCACTCATTATCCATATTTCGGGATGCCATCCAATCAGGACCTCGGTTACCATCCAAACGAGGTGAAGATCTCCGGTCTTCGACCACCATCTTCATCTTCGACTTTCATTCATCAGTCAATTATTTGAAATGAGAATTAACTCGGCCTTTTCAAATAATTCACGTATATTTAGAATTTCGAATCAATTTATTTCAATGGTTAAATCATTCGATGACACCAATTTTGTTCTTTAATGTAATTTTCACACCAAACACATTCAACCATCAAATACCACATAAATTGATCAAATTCAGTTTATTTCCATTCCATATTTATGATAATTTATAACGATTTATCGGTATTTTTATTTATTTTAAAATAGCCAATTTATTCAAAACGACGCTTCGGGCCATAACGCGGCCGTGGCGCTGTTTTTCTTCAGATTTGATTTACACATATCTGAAAATCTAACTGTTGGATCTTCACAAAATTTTCATCATTAGAAAGGTCTTTTCAAAACGAATCCAACGGTTCCAGTTTCGGGAAAATCCGACGGTCGGATCTCCCGCTACAATCGTTTGAAGTTTCGATTTCAAAATACGAACTGCATCGTCGTTATTCGATTAAATATAATTATATTTATATATATAAATATAATCATTTCTGGCGCTGTTTTCTTCAGATTTGAATTAGACATTCCAGGCGATCCAACCGTTGGATTTTTACAAAGTTGGTGCTGTTGGAAAGATTTTTCCAAAGCGAACCAAACGGTTGCGATTTCAGGAAAATCCGATGGTCGGATCTCCTGGTATAATCGTTTGAAATCGCGGTTTCAAAATACGAAATGCACGACCACTTTTCGTTTTAATTTTATTTATATAATTATATAAATATAGTTCATTCAAAAATTCCTATATTGTTTCCACTTCTAATATTTCACAAACGCCTTTAAATTATGGAAAATTTCGCCATAACCTCCTTTGTACGGGAGGGGCTGGGAAAATTCCCAAATAGCCACACGGGCGTCTCATGTCAAAAAGAAAAAGAAAAAGCCAAGCGGCTAGCCAACAGGCTCATAAAATCATCACCCAATCAAAACAGTAAATGTGTACCTATTTGTCGGGCACAAAATTTTATTCCTCTTCTCTAGCCCCTTTGCTATAACCTATTCAAATAAATATGCATGTACAGATACACAATTCTTATCACTTTTCATTTTCCATTCAACTTCATATTTGATTCCATTTGGTTTAAAAACACCATTCATTCTAATGTTGCATGCTTAGGAAAAAATCATATGATTAGCTAATTAATGAATATTTCAACTCATGCATATTTATTTGAACGAGTTGCTATTTTTAACACTTCACATTTTCTACAATTCATGTGTATAATAAAAATGTGATTTTTATTGTAAAACAAATTATTTCAAAACACTATTTTTTTATATAGTTTATATAGGTGTTTGTAACACCCCGCCAACGCTAGGGTCACTCGCAAAGGAATGCACTAGCTTTAGAGGGGCATTATTGGTAAACATGCACAGAAATATCACAAGACAGAACATATAAAAATAGCGGAAGTAAAATCAAACTTTCATAACATGAATAAATAAGGTCTAAAGCCTTTTACATCAGAGTACATCAAAACCTGTCTTGCAATAGTAAAGAAGCATAAAGATATTTTCATAAATTATTCCCCAAGTAAAAACAGTAAAGTAGCCATTAGCCAAGAAAAGTCCAAGCCATCCATGATGACCTTCAAGCAGAAGAAGTCCGAACTAAACAACAGTATTTCCTCCCTGTAACCTGGGGGGAAACGGAAGAAAAGAGGCGAAACAAAACGGGTCAGTCAAAAAGACTGAGTAAGCCCTATCTACTATTAGCATAAAAACTAGTAAAGTTAACTGACATGAGAAGCTGAGATGAACATAAGCATGATGACAAGATAGATAAGCTAAATCAAAATAACAGGATGAACTACTGAACTCAGATAAACTAAGGTGTCATGATAAATTACGATGTCAAGATAAAACAAGGTATCACATCGTCAGGTTTCTATCAAGTATAATATCCCCAAGATATCTATCACGTATAACGTCCCATGATATCTATCCTGCATTTTAGCTCTGCACCTACCGTACTAGTATCCCCACCGTATCATGTGTTAACCAAGAATGACCCTCACTCAAAAGTCGTGTAATGGTCCATGTCAACCTAATATATCGCATATATAGGTTACTCAACTTGTATGTTTTATTCCATGTAAATGTTCAGTCCCTTGCCGTAGACCATACGGGCTTTCCCATGAGATTCTACATTACTTTAACATAGTTCCATGATCCTTAAGATCGGTTTGGACTGTTACCCTAAACCAAGCTAGGGTCTTCCAACATGAATTATCGTTTGTACAACTAGGACTTATGCTACCTAGGGCCACTAGGGATTACGCTTACCTATTGCACGTTTTCGTATCTCGGTTTTGGTTCAACCACCCAGGGCCATTGGGATTTACGCTAACCGTCAACCGCGCCCTTTTTCCCACGCATTCATCGTGAATCGTTTTCCATGACTGTATGCACATGTATCACATCGTGCCATCCGAGTCCTGTCACAGGTCAGATCGAGAAATACAGGACTCGGTCGGGAGTTTTCGATTTATCTGCCGATGCAGATGCTAAGGTCTGTTTTTCTATACGTGGCTATGGTCCCACGCGACCCCTCCCTCAACTAGTGAAAGACAAGACAGGATAAATCCTGTATGAGAACACACTACTGGCCAACCCACAATCATAGCCTTACCGCAACCATAATTAGATAGCAATTATGGTCTATTGGTGTTCTCTGCCTTTCCGTAGTACACGCTTGACCAAAGATGGTAGGTAGTCTGACGAAATGCTATCTAGGGTACGACCGTGTATCGTCGACTATCCCCTATCCATCCCTGTCTTTAGGTCGCTCGCATAGCAACCAAGGCATACTCTTGGTTCTTCTAACGCAGACCTTAACCTCTCATGAGCCTAGTATAATCACCTGGCAGCTCATAGAGGGATACCAAGAATACCCTCACGTTCCCCGAAGCCGCTGCTTCGTTACCCAGTTCGCTGGAGCCTTTATCTAAATCAGACACTTGCTCCTACTCGTATACTTAAACGATGACCTACCGTATCAGGTTACTCATCTATCTATGAACTGGTCTAAATTTCCTTGACTAAGAATCATTACTTAGTTATTCCTCAACTAAGGTTTACCACTTAGCCTTATTCCCGTTATCCTTGTTAACTACGGTTATCCCCTATCCTCAGAACTAGGGTTTACAAAATGGATTAAGTGTCACTTAAGTTCATGACTTAACCCGTCTACCAATCATGTCAAAATTGGCTAAGTATCCAAGTCCAAGACTTAACCCGTCTTCAAATCATGTCAAAATTGGCTAAGTATCCAAGTCCAAGACTTAACCCTACAAACCATGCTCACGTTGGTTAAGTATGTATTAAGCAATTCACGACTTAACCTCGTCCAATTATCATTCTAGATTGGTTAAGTATATATTAACTTGACCCTATCAATTTACTCAGTCAAATCGGTCAAGTGTATTCAAGCGATTCGTGACTTAGCCTTATCATGTTTTCACGTTAGATCGGTTAAGTATAGGTTAACTTAACCTCAATAAATTCACGAGTTAGATTGGTTAAGTATAGGTCACTTAACCACATCAATTCATCATGTTTAGATTAGTTAAGTGTTTAACTTAACCCCATTAAACTACCAAGTGGGATTAATTAAGTCTAGGCTAACTTAACCCCATCCGATTTCCATGTTTAGACTAGTTGAGTCTAATCTTAACCCCATTCGTTAACCGTATTTTTCGGTTAAGCGTCATTAAGAAAACTTACTTAACCTTACCAAGTTATCGCGTTGGATTGATTAAGTGTTGGTTAACTTAACCCCATCCACTAGTCATATAAAAATGATTAAGTGTCATTAGGCAAATCAAGTTACTTAACCTACCCAACATTGTCATGTTTTGTTAAGTATCATTAGCCTAATCAAATTACTTAACCCATTTGTCCATGTCATATTTGGTTAAGAGTCATTAATCAAATTAACTTAACCCTATCATGTGGCATTAATTACTTAATGCACCTTCACCTCTCACATTAGACTTTGTTGTGGTTACTAGTTAAGCCGGTCGGTTCCGGGTAGCTTTACACCACAACTTGGTCTAACCACGGGTTCAAGCACAACATGACCAACTTCTCACATTGGGTCCTATTGTTTGCAACTACTAGTTAGGCCGGTCGGTTCCGGGTAGTTTTACGTTGCAAACTCAACCCAACCTCGAGTTGGCCACACTTATATTATCTAAGTGTCATGTCCATCATGTTTCCCAAAACATGTTACAAGTTTTCAAGCATTTGGGTAGACCTAACTTAATATGTAAATTCCCAAAGGGTAGACCTAACTTAATAGGTAAATTCCCAAGCTTATGTTTTTATGCATACTTACATGTCAACTTCCATGTTATATTTCAAGTCATGTTTTCAAGTTGTATTTTCATGTCATTAGAAATTACCCATAACATAACCCAACGCTTTTAAACTCGCATATACGTTCGCGACAACGTAATGGATTAAAAGAAGAGACTTGGCAAAGGCATGACAAAAATGGATATTAAGCCACAAGTTAATCATCGTGGCAAATGAGGCACAAATGTGTTCGTTAACTTGCATGTTACATTCTTAAGCCTCAAAACATGCATAAACCCAAACTTGGCACATAAGCGAATCATGGTGACAAAAGATATGGAATGATGACTAGTAACTCGCATATATCATCATATAAGGGTTATGACTTCATATGCAAGTTGACATAAAGGTTATGAGGGTTCTCATGTTGCCTAATGCAACATTTCAACATAAAGGTTGTAGCTTTTAGCTCACAAGATCAAGATAATGACTTCATAAACTTGCATGACATGATAGCATGTATCATACTCAATGATCAAACCCAAACTTGCAACATGAACATTTAACTTCATAGTTAATATCTAAGAGTAGGGAAAGGGCTTACATTGCTATGAAGGCACAAAAGATATGACAAAGCCCTTATGCAATCAAATAGACCCAAAATGCAAGCTCTAACATAAAAACCCTTGAGCCAAAATGATCAAAACCCTTGCTTTATGATGCAAAGATAGAAACTTGACTTGAATGCAAGCTAATGACACTCATACAAGCTTGAAAACACTTGTATGCATGGAAAATCTCTCATAGAAACCATTTAGAAATTTTATGAAGAGAGTGGAGGCCATGAGAGGTAAAATTTTGCCATAGTTTAGTTGCATGAATGAATAATGAGGATTTAGGATAGGTTAGGGTCTTATTTATAAATTAGGCAAGTGTTTTAGGCCATAGGATTAAACCTAGATTCAATCCAAGCCATCAAAGCATGTCTTGGGGAAGAAGTCAAGTGTAGGAACCATCTAGGGCCTTTAGATTAAAGATGAACCATGAGAACCATTAAAATGCAAAATCTGCATTTGAGCGAATCGGCCCACGGGTTGACAGCCAAACACCCTGGATTAACCCCTAGTCGACCCAGCGGGCTCGGGTCGACCTCAAAAATCGGCCGGTTCGGTTATTCCCCTCTCCCAATTCGCTGTTTTGAACATTTTTGCATATTTATTTATTTAATTTTCAATTATATATATATATATATATCAATATATATATATTTCTCTGCGCAACCCATTTCACTTAATTAAGTATACTTTAATTTGGGAATTTTTCGTGAAACTTCGCGAGGCCATATCTTGGTCATACAGACTCCGATTCTCGAAAACTCAGACTCTATTTCGCGTATTTTTCCGAGACGAACGCAATGGCATAGCCCGTTTTACTTGATTCAAAATTTAAAATTAAATTCTGCCTTGATTCTCGTCTTAACACGTTATCGAAAAATACGGGTTGTTACATTCTCCCCACCTTTTAGGATTTCGTCCCCGAAATCTCCAAGTTAGGAAGAACATATCCTACCATCCATCATCCATCATCCATCTACTTAAAACATCATCCGCAAGCAACCATTGACCTTAGATGATTTCTAATGCTGTATGAATATATGCAAAACGTGTGTGTACATGTTCCTTAGCTAATGCTAATGATCAGGCCTGAATAATCTTTCTAATGCAAAATATGTATAGTGCCATGAATCCAACATGTATGCAAATAGTCCTAGTCATATAGATACTATATGCGTGCACAATCATTCATTCATATGCAACAACCGCATGATAATACATTCGATTTCATCCATAAACAAGTATAAATACTTGTGCATATGCAATATGAAATGTGACCGAGTCGAGCTAGTATCTAATGTGTATTCGCGCATCCACGAGCAACCACTTGCAACTACTTGCAACCATATCAATCATAACATGTTTCAAATACATGTTTACATCCATAGGGTTCTACCTAGAATTCCCTGAAACAGGGCCGAGAAGATAAACAAGACAAACTCCTTACGGGGTTTGTAACAGAAAGTAGGACCGAGAGGATGTCCACAAAAGATAACCTACAAGTAAGCTCTACAGAAACAGGGATCAAGGATATACTCCCAAAAAGAGATATCATGCGCGTATCTAGTCTTTGACCATCAAAGTCGTATTTCCTCGGGCTTACTTCCATTGTGCCTTGACCGCCCTTTAACTTCGCGATTTTGTAGCTTCTTATTTCCTGCTTCCATAACATGAGCTGAAACTCATTTCTTCGTCGCCTCTCGTTCCACTTGCACTTATCCTTTTTCTAGAATACTTGGCACAAACATGACTGCGTACTCATGATCTCATGCAAGCTTTCCAAAATTCACTAGTGAATCTTGGATCTCGTTTATATACTATAAGGCATTCCATGTAGAAGAACTTTCTCTTGAAAGTAAACAGATGTCAATCAGGTTATCATGCGCACTTACTAGGGTGATCTCTATAACCCATGCATAAATGAAGTAAACCATCCGTCTTATTGGCGAACACCACTCGATCGGGCTTCAAATTTCCAATAAAGGCATCAAGGGATTCTAAGTAACTAGTCATGACAGAACCTCAAAAAGGTTACCCGATACTTCGAGGGCATTACCAAGGCTAGTCAAAAGGTCTAACTACTCTCCTATCAAAACCGAGAGTGGCACCCCCTACTGGATAACCACTTCATCCCTAGAATCCATCCATAGCTTATAAACATAAGCATTATTTCCAAACTCAACACTTGGCATAGACATTCCCAAATTCAAACAAGTCATGTATAAATGGACTGATTGTCCAATAGAACTTTGAGACAAAAATGGGATTCTCTATTACGTTAGTACTTAAGGTGCAGAGACTCAACTATCGAAGCGGACTTAAATGATGCGGGGATCAAAACAAAGTCTTGGCGGGATGATAGAAAAGAATAACTAGATCTTCAACAAGGATGTTATCCCCCTACTCAGGTACTCTAGTGAGGGTATACAACGATGATCTTGTCCTTGTCCCACAATACTTAACTATCTGTCCCGTTTCACCATACCAAAGATACTTTCTCGTCATGGGTTTCATTGTTCATCTTTCTCCCTCCTTTGAGGACTAAGCCATACCAACAAGTTGCTCATCCTTAAGCTCGTATCCTTTATCCTCTTTCTCACTATCCTTTCTTATAACGCGGCCACTGGTCTCTTGAAAACCACCTCCATCGCATGGAAAGCACTTTCGTAGATAGAAAAGACTAGTCGCAGTTAAAACCACTGTGACTACAGATGGAGGAAAGAAAGGAGAAGAGATTCAATTAAGGAAACAAGGATAGTGCTAATGGCCTTTGGGGAATAGCCTTTTTCTTTTAAAAGAAAATTTTCTTGAAAAAATGCTTCTTTGTAAACGATTTTCAAATAGTTTTCAGAAGGTCTTTAAAAACTTTTGCCCAGTCTGGTAACCTTCTGCTCTGATACCACGTGTAACACCCCGCCTCCGCTAGGGTCACTCGCAAAGGAATGCACTAGCTTTAGAGGGGCATTATTGGTAAATATGCACCGAAATATCACAAGACAGAACATATAAAAATAGCGGAAGTAAAATCAAACTTTCATAACATGAATAAATAAGGTCTAAAGCCTTTTACATCAGAGTACATCAAAACCTGTCTTGCAATAGTAAAGAAGCATAAAGATATTTTCATAAATTATTCCCCAAGTAAAAACAGTAAAGTAGCCATTAGCCAAGAAAAGTCCAAGCCATCCATGATGACCTTCAAGCAGAAGAAGTCCGAACTAAATAACAGTATTTCCTCCCTGTAACCTGGGGGGAACGGAAGAAAAGAGGAGAAACAAAACGGGTCAGTCAAAAAGACTGAGTAAGCCCTATCTACTATTAGCATAAAAACTAGTAAAGTTAACTGACATGAGAAGCTGAGATGAACATAAGCATGATGACAAGATAGATAAGCTAAATCAAAATAACAGGATGAACTACTGAACTCAGATAAACTAAGGTGTCATGATAAATTACGATGTCAAGATAAAACAAGGTATCACATCGTCAGGTTTCTATCAAGTATAATATCCCCAAGATATCTATCACGTATAACGTCCCATGATATCTATCCTACATTTTAGCTCTGCACCTACCGTACTAGTATCCCCACCGTATCATGTGTTAACCAAGAATGACCCTCACTCAAAAGTCGTGTAATGGTCCATGTCAACCTAATATATCGCATATATAGGTTACTCAACTTGTATGTTTTATTCCATGTAAATGTTCAGTCCCTTGCCGTAGACCATACGGGCTTTCCCATGAGATTCTACATTACTTTAACATAGTTCCATGATCCTTAAGATCGGTTTGGACTGTTACCCTAAACCTAGATAGGGTCTTCCAACATGAATTATCGTTTGTACAACTAGGACTTATGCTACCTAGGGCCACTAGGGATTACGCTTACCTATTGCACGTTTTCGTATCTCGGTTTTGGTTCAACCACCCAGGGCCATTGGGATTTACGCTAACCGTCAACCGCGCCCTTTTTCCCACGCATTCATCGTGAATCGTTTTCCATGACTGTATGCACATGTATCACATCGTGCCATCCGAGTCCTGTCACAGGGCAGATCGAGAAATACAGGACTCGGTCGGGAGTTTTCGATTTATCTGCCGATGCAGATGCTAAGGTCTGTTTTTCTATACGTGGCTATGGTCCCACGCGACCCCTCCCTCAACTAGTGAAAGACAAGACAGGATAAATCCTGTATGAGAACACACTACTGGCCAACCCACAATCCTAGCCTTACCGCAACCATAATTAGATAGCAATTATGGTCTATTGGGTGTTCTCTGCCTTTCCGTACGTACACGCTTGACCAAAGATGGTAGGTAGTCTGACAAAATGCTATCTAGGGTACGACCGTGTATCGTCGACTATCCCCTATCCATCCCCGTCTTTAGGTCGCTCGCATAGCAACCAAGGCATACTCTTGGTTCTTCTAACGCAGACCTTAACCTCTCATGAGCCTAGTATAATCACCTGGCAGCTCATAGAGGGATACCAAGAATACCCTCACGTTCCCCGAAGCCGCTGCTTCGTTACCCAGTTCGCTGGAGCCTTTATCTAAATCAGATACTTGCTCCTACTCGTATACTTAAACGATGACCTACCGTATCAGGTTACTCATCTATCTATGAACTGGTCTAAATTTCCTTGACTAAGAATCATTACTTAGTTATTCCTCAACTAAGGTTTACCACTTAGCCTTATTCCCGTTATCCTTGTTAACTACGGTTATCCCCTATCCTCAGAACTAGGATTTACATAATGGATTAAGTGTCACTTAAGTTCATGACTTAACCCGTCTACCAATCATGTCAAAATTGGCTAAGTATCCAAGTCCAAGACTTAACCCGTCTTCAAATCATGTCAAAATTGGCTAAGTATCCAAGTCCAAGACTTAACCCTACAAACCATGCTCACGTTGGTTAAGTATGTATTAAGCAATTCACGACTTAACCTCGTCCAATTATCATTCTAGATTGGTTAAGTATATATTAACTTGACCCTATCAATTTACTCAATCAAATCGGTCAAGTGTATTCAAGCGATTCGTGACTTAGCCTTATCATGTTTTCACGTTAGATCGGTTAAGTATAGGTTAACTTAACCTCAATAAATTCACGAGTTAGATTGGTTAAGTATAGGTCACTTAACCACATCAATTCATCATGTTTAGATTAGTTAAGTGTTTAACTTAACCCCATTAAACTACCAAGTGGGATTAATTAAGTCTAGGCTAACTTAACCCCATCCGATTTCCATGTTTAGACTAGTTGAGTCTAATCTTAACCCCATTCGTTAACCGTATTTTTCGGTTAAGCGTCATTAAGAAAACTTACTTAACCTTACCAAGTTATCGCGTTGGATTGATTAAGTGTTGGTTAACTTAACCCCATCCACTAGTCATATAAAAATGGTTAAGTGTCATTAGGCAAATCAAGTTACTTAACCTACCCAACCTTGTCATGTTTTGTTAAGTATCATTAGCCTAATCAAATTACTTAACCCATTTGTCCATGTCATATTTGGTTAAGAGTCATTAATCAAATTAACTTAACCCTATCATGTGGCATTAATTACTTAATGCACCTTCACCTCTCACATTAGACTTTGTTGTGGTTACTAGTTAAGCCGGTCGGTTCCGGGTAGCTTTACACCACAACTTGGTCTAACCTCGGGTTCAAGCACAATATGACCAACTTCTCACATTGGGCCCTATTGTTTGCAACTACTAGTTAGGCCGGTCGGTTCTGGGTAGTTTTACGTTGCAAACTCAACCCAACCTCGAGTTGGCCACACTTATATTATCTAAGTGTCATGTCCATCATGTTTCCCAAAACATGTTACAAGTTTTCAAGCATTTGGGTAGACCTAACTTAATAGGTAAATTCCCAAAGGGTAGACCTAACTTAATAGGTAAATTACCAAGCTTATGTTTTTATGCATACTTACATGTCAACTTCCATGTTATATTTCAAGTCATGTTTTCAAGTTGTATTTTCATGTCATTAGAAATTACCCATAACATAACCCAACGCTTTTAAACTCGCATATACGTTCGCGACAACGTAATGGATTAAAAGAAGAGACTTGGCAAAGGCATGACAAAAATGGATATTAAGCCACAAGTTAATCATGGTGGCAAATGAGGCACAAATGTGTTCATTAACTTGCATGTTACATTCTTAAGCCTCAAAACATGCATAAACCCAAACTTGGCACATAAGCGAATCATGGTGACAAAAGATATGGAATGATGACTAGTAACTCGCATATATCATCATATAAGGGTTATGACTTCATATGCAAGTTGACATAAAGGTTATGAGGGTTCTCATGTTTCCTAATGCAACATTTCAACATAAATGTTGTAGCTTTTAGCTCACAAGATCAAGATAATGACTTCATAAACTTGCATGACATGACAGCATGTATCATACTCAATGATCAAACCCAAACTTGCAACATGAACATTTAACTTCATAGTTAATATCTAAGAGTAGGGAAAGGGCTTACATTGCTATGAAGGCACAAAAGATATGACAAAGACCTTATGCAATCAAATAGACCCAAAATGCAAGCTCTAACATAAAAACCCTTGAGCCAAAATGATCAAAACCCTTGCTTTATGATGCAAAGATAGAAACTTGACTTGAATGCAAGCTAATGACACTCATACAAGCTTGAAAACACTTGTATGCATGGAAAATCTCTCATAGAAACCATTTATAAATTTTATGAAGAGAGTGGAGGCCATGAGAGGTAAAATTTTGCCATAGTTTAGTTGCATGAATGAATAATGAGGATTTAGGATAGGTTAGGGTCTTATTTATAGATTAGGCAAGTGTTTTAGGCCATAGGATTAAACCTAGATTCAATCCAAGCCATCAAAGCATGTCTTGGGGAAGAAGTCAAGTGTAGGAACCATCTAGGGCCTTTAGATTAAAGATGAACCATGAGAACCATCCAAATGCAAAATCTGCATTTGAGCGAATCGGCCCACGGGTTGACAGCCAAACACCCTGGATTAACCCCTAGTCGACCCAGCGAGCTCGGGTCGACCTCAAAAATCGGCCGGTTCGGTTATTCCCCTCTCCCAATTCGCTGTTTTGAACATTTTTGCATATTTATTTATTTAATTTTCAATTATATATATATATATATATATATATCAATATATATATATTTCTCTGCGCAACCCATTTCACTTAATTAAGTATACTTTAATTTGGGAATTTTTCGTGAAACTTCGCGAGGCCATATCTTGGTCATACAGACTCCGATTCTCGAAAACTCAGACTCTATTTCGCGTATTTTTCCGAGACGAACGCAATGGCAAAGCCCGTTTTACTTGATTCAGAATTTAAAATTAAATTCTGCCTTGATTCTCGTCTTAACACGTTATCGAAAAATACGGGTTGTTACAGTGTTAAAATTGGATTTTCATTATAAAACAATACCTTTTAAAACGAGATTATTTTACATAGTCCATATAGTCGATAAAAGGTGATTTTTATTATGAAACAATTTATTTCAAAATATGAATACCATTCAACACATGAATTTCAAATCAACGAATGAATATCGATTCAACACATGAAGGTTTTCTATAGTTTCTATATATAGATAAAAATGTGATTTTTATATTTAAAACACGAATACCATTCAACACATGAATTTCTAATCAACGAATGAATATCGATTCAACACATGAAGGTTGTCTATTCAATGAATAAATATAGTTTTAGCAAATGAAAATAATTCAAACACATGAATATTATTCAAAATTTCGGCAGCATAACGACAGGGTAGTTAAAATCGGGACCGTCCCTTGTACGGCTCCTCGCTCTACCTTAAAACCTCGCGGTTTTTGACAATGGGGATCATGCATCTAGTTCACACGCAGGCGGCATGTATATATTTATTTCATTTCCGCAAATTAATCCTATGTGGTTTCAACCAAATATTTCTCAACCACAATCAATCAATATCAACCACAAACAATCCCAAACAACTATCCGCTATCAATCAATTTTCACACCAATCACAATCAATAAATATCGTCCATGGTTTGTGGACGAGGGGCGTATATATATATATATATATATATATATATATATAGCAATTCACTTCTATTTCAACACATATATAATTTTTACAACGCATATACAACTTATACATCGAACGTACAACTTATACAACGCTTACACAAGAGGTGTACAATGCTTATATAACTCATACATCGACTATATTATTTATACATCGTCGTTTTCCATATCATTTATAAATTAGAAATCTCACATTGGGTTCCACTCCACCAAAAATAGCAGAAGGCTCATAAAAATATGCGGTCTCTTCTAAATGTAGAAGGCGTCCACACGAGTCCACTATCTCTTGTTTCACTGAATTTCGATGTCGTATGCAAGAGTTATACAATTTTAAACATTGAATACAAAATTTTATATAATTAATTTATTTATTAATTAATTACATGATTAAGGGAATTAATCCCACCTCTTCACGCTTCTTCTACAGGTAGAAAATCGAACCCGCGCTCCATGAGTAAACCCCACCGTCGCTCGCCAGAGACGCCTCCGGCCGACGATAAAACCCGCCCACGTGACAGCCCTTCAGATGAGACACCTCCTCCCCGAACGCCGAAGAACTCCGCTAGTCCTCCTTACCAGAAAACGGCTTCAAACTCGACGACTTTTGACCAGAAATTCTCCTGAACCTTGAAGTGAAACCCCATCATCACCGTTCCTCGTGAAGAGCTTGAGGAGAGGGACAATTTCGCTTTAGTGGTTTGGAATTTTATTGTGTGGATGGAGAGAGAATTGAGGAGGAAGGCGGGAACGATCTGGCCGTAAATCGCATAAGAGCGGCGACGCCCTGATGTAAATGAATTAGGGTTTGGGCCTTTATTTTAATTTTAATTTATTTAAAATCCGAAAATACCCCTTCCTCTGAACGAACACCAATCCAAACCCAACGACTGTCGTCCCTAACATTTTACCCCCATTCCGAACACAATGGGATATGTTTCATAGGCCCATTCGACTATTTCAGTCAGTTTTCCTTCAAAACTAGTTTCGTCGAATTCTGAGACCGTTTGCAAAAAGGCCCATTTCTGGTCGATCCAATTTAACTGTAATTGACCAAAACACGTTTTCCTTTGCCACGCTCACATACTGGCTTCAAAAATTATGAAATTTGAAATCTAGCAATAACTTCACATCCCGGATCCAACAAAAGTGGTTTCGTCGAATTCTGAGGTCATTTGCAAAATGGCCAATTTCACGGGCTATATAAATTCCATAGTGATCTTTCTGAAAATTCATCTGGCCATAACTTTTGCTTCCTACTATGAAACTTCGATTTTTCAGATTCGTTAGAAAGGTATTCACTAACAGATTTAAATATTTTTGGTTTCACTCAAATCCGTTTTGTTTTGCACCCGGTACAGTCCGACAAAATTTGAATTCAATTTTTGAAACTACAGCGCCATTTCAGGCCTTATTTATAATTATAATTAATTATATTCATTTTCAATTGTCGATTCAAGATCAGTTTTCATTGCTATTATTTAAAATATTTATTTTAAATATTTATAATCCATTATTTAAGCCAATTAAAAAAATTTAAATTGGTTCAGATTTTCTGGGTCGTTACACTTATATAGAAGTTTAAATCAATATAAGCCGTTAGATTATCATAGGAGCAATCATGTAACGGCCCGCAAATCCGTACTATCTGAGTTTACTAATAATACCACACGTCCAACCCAAATTGCACAGAAATACGAATCATTATTAGAAAGAAGTTAGAGGATGAGAAATAGAAAGAAAGAAATATTAGAATAGAAGAAAATGAAGATCACAAACTCACAGCGGAACAAATAAAATATATTATATAACATAACTTTTAAATCAGTAACTTTATATACATACCATTATCAGAGCACAACAGTTGTTCCTGGAACAATTATAAACACCTGTTTCTAGCTACAACATAGTAGACAATGGAAATATGATAGTCTATAGCTCACTGGTGAAGCCTCTTACTTCAAGCTCCTCCAAATAAATCTGTAAAATCCCGACTACTTGACTGCCCGTACAAATTTGGGCACCCAAGAGTTTAGGGAAAACAAACAAAATAAACTCTGGGTCAGTCATGGGACTGGTGTGAGTAAACTCCAACCATTTGTTTAAATTCCATTATCCTTTCGAAAGAAAAGATGATAGTAAGACCAGCCCACACATAAACATGGACGACTTTTACCTTACTATAACCCTAAACACTTTGATACAAAAATCCAGTGATATTATAATAGTGTCTAAATCAAATAAATAGAATCTAGCGGAACGCTTGCATCTCACGCTCCTATATATAATATAAAATCAAAAACCGCAGGGCGCGTATTAGAGATTGGATTCCTACTATGACAAGGTATGGAACCACCTTCTGCTAGTGTATCTCTAGAGAGGAATACCCTGGGTTCAACAAGAACATCTTGCAACCCGGCCCACACATGACTGACCACCCATTTCGCTTGAGTGTATCGAATGTATATCACCAACGGTTGGGATCAGCAACCGTATCCCGATTGGGACATCATCGAATAGAATAAGGAATTAAATGAATCTCTAGATAGGTGATTATACATCCGAATGGGAGCGACCCACTTAGCCATGATACCTGCCCGATTTTTGTCATTTCCCGGTTGTTGAGGACTGAGGCTATGATTACTTTCCATTCATTGATAGCACAACCACTTTGAATGCCACATTGTCAGATCCTTTAATCACTAATTGATTTGCACAAATATATTCTGGATATTATGTTAAGGGAATAAATTCGTTGCCACCATGTATATTTGTACAGAACAATCATATTCGATTATTGGAAATACTCTGTCAGACATTCGTCCATTTACGTTCGTTCTGGAACTGAACGAAACCGAAAGAACAATTTCTATTAATAGAAAAAGTCCTTGCACTTCACTCCATCTTCGATTATCTTCATATAATCTGATTTGCAATGCTACTGCCTATACAGAGTGGTTCTCGGATAATAATCCAACTGGTCTCTCCATATTGACAATGATATTGGCATATACTTCAATTGTCAGTTATTTAACTATCGAAGAAAAACAAACATCCATTCAAAACAATCAAACAATCACTGGGCCCGTTGATTACTATTCATTAATTAAATCACCCTTTCCATTTCCTTATCAATATTTGTTGAACAAATATTTTCAATTATCATCTCGGTCTCTTACATTCTTTGGAAAACATTTCTATATCTCGCCTGCTTTTATTTCCTACACTTAGAAAATATATTCTATTTGAAATCGAAATGATTTCAATCACTTATCTCTTTCCCGACTACTTTAATTATACTTAGGAAATATTTACTTTTATATTTCCAAAATTCCATCACTTGGGTTAAAACGAATGTTGTGTAAAACATCATCACAACAACCCAAAATATTTTATTCAACTAACTATTATTCAACACTTCCCTTTGAGATTGAATCTTGCTATTTATCAATTAAAACTGAAATCAATCAAGTTGGGGTAAAATTACCTCTCAGACCTTGACTGAAAACATCATTAACTTCAAAACAGACAAAACCACTTATCCCGAGTGATCAACATTATAAAAACCAATTATTCATTTTAAACGTATATATGTTTCTCTTTCTATTACCAGCTTATTGATTTCCCTTTTTGTTTATAATATTCTATTTTTAAATCCGTTTCCTTGTCGAATTCTATATATATCGATACATTTATTTCTAACTATCAAATTTTTCTTAAAAATATTCTAACTCCTTAAATTCCCGAAAAAATTCGCCATAACCTCCCTTGTACCGGGAGCATCGGGTTATTTCAAATAGCCTCCCATGGCCCTGACCAATCCAAAAGAAAAGGAAAAAAGCCAAGCGGCTTGCCGATACTGTGCATAAAATCTCATATATGAATTCAAACATGTACCTTTTTGTCGGGCACATAAATTAAAATCTTCATATACTTCATCCCATACCTATCTAACACATGTTCACCTGTTTTCAATTCAACTCAATCTATTCGTTTGAATTCAGTTTCGCCCATTTATTCTTTAATTAGCTATTTTTCCTATTCCACTTCTTTGTTTGAAAATAACATGTTCAAACAAAATATTTAACTTGCTCATAACCAAATTGAATTTCAAATTTAATTCTAGTTTCCTTTTCGATTTCGAATATAAATTTTCAAATCGAATTCACTTATTCAAAGCCCAATATCAATTCAAAATCTCATTAACTAATTTCTATTCAAATTAGTTAATTCTATTCAATAATCAAAAATCTGATTTCTGTTTCAAAAATCAATTCATTACTCCACTTGAGTTCACATATAATTTACAACTCAAAATCTAAAATTTTCTAAATAGAAATTCGGATTTCATTCGCTTAATATCCTTTTATAAAATTAAATAAACCGTTATGGTTTTTAAATGGTTATGGCGCTGTTTTTCTGAAAATTTGATTTTTATATAACTCAAAATCTATTCGACAAAATCCAGATTTTTCTCCTCCATTAGAAACTATTATCAAATCGGTCTTGACGTTTCTTGTTTCAAAGAGTTTTGACTTCAATTGAGTTTTGTATACTCAATTGAAGTTCGAAACGACAATTTACGAACTACTGCGCTGCGGCGAGTTCATTTTTAATTATATTTAATATATAAACATTTTAAACTTCATTTATATATGAATTCAACTCCATCCTGATATATTTTTAATATATATAGAATCAATTTCCCAATCTAACCTAATATTTTCGATTATCTATAATTGTCGATTTTTCCTTACTCGGTAATATATTTATTTATACTTCGATCTTCTATATTCAAATTCCATCTCAATTCTATTTAAATTTCCTATATTCAATTTCCATTTCAATTTTATTTGAATCCTATATTCAAATTTCCCTTTCAACTCTATTTGAATTCTATATTCAAATTCCCATTTCAACTCTATTTGAATTCTATATTCAAATTCCCATTTCAAATTCTATATTCAAACTCCATTTGAATTTCTATATTCAAATTCTATATTTGAATTCATATTTGAATTTTCTATATCCAAACTCCATTCAATTTCTATAAACAAATTCCATTCAAATTTCTATATTCAAAATTCTAAATTTGAATTCCCTTTGTTTAAATTCCATTTGAATTTAAAATATCCATATTATCCAATTTATGGTTTTTCGCCTTTCTTTGTAAACATCGCCTTATATTACTTGTTTATATATATTAAAATAAGTCTCGATTTCAAATTCATTTGAAATAAATATTTTACTTTGGAAAAATAAATTTTCCTTTATTAAAATTCCACTTGTATTTATATTTCCTGAATTTATCAAATGATAAATCATTTCACCTCCTTTTTAAACTTTGTTTACAAACAAACTACTTTTTTTTAATATTCAAAACAAGTTAATATTTTTATTCTATTCAAATTTCAAATTCTACTTAGAAAAAAAATAGAATTTCCCTTTAAAATCTCAAATATCCTTTCCATGATATTTTATAAATCAACCCTCAGGCCCAGTGATATTTAAACACCAAACAACCAATTATTTATTTAAGGGTTCCTAACACATCATATATGACAGTATATATGCAAACAAATAAACAAATAGATAATGTATTTTTGAGGAATCCTGTTGGATTCCTCCAACCTGTTTTCCTGCATCCACAGACGTTAGCACGTAAATAATACCATCCTGCTTGAGGTAGGATATCACGGTGTAGAAGGTCATCCACTATCATAGTGTGGGGCGTATAGGGTAATCATCCGCTAATGGTACCGCGGGCATCCGCTAATGATACTGCGGGAAATCCAACCACCAATATATATATATATATATATATATATAATAGCAACCACCAAGCCTAAATAACTAATATATTTAAGATGCACACAAAAATATTAACGCAACCAAACAAGCAACAACAATTATTTTTAACTGATAAAAATAATTTTAAATAAAAGGTGAGTGAGATTTACTCACCAGGATTTTTGCAGTTGTCGATTATCTAATTTAATTCCAAATCACCAGCTACGAATCTATTCAAATTGTCTCGAATACATTTCATTTTGTACATATGATTATACATTTTTATTATTGATTAATATTAATTCTTTAAAATTAACTTGACATGAATTAATAAATTATTCTATGAATTTAAACGTTGAAACAACGCATACCTTAGTCTTGTAAATTACTTGATTATTCGATGAAGCATCCTTAAATAGTTTTAAATACTTCCATCAGCCTATCACATGTTTTACACCACTCCTGCATTTTATTGAACAACTCGTCGTCAATCTACCAACCTTCTTTAATCACCCACAGCTTCCCGAATCAACCTCACCACCACTGCAATGCGTCAGCCCATCACCTGAGCATCATATTCCCAAAACAAAGACCGACTCCCATATTGCCAACTCCCTAAACCAAATCGAACTTCACTGCAAAAACAAAGCACCTCAACTCCTTCTGTACGCTACCAGATTTCCCGACTCCAATCAGATCATCGTCACGATGAACTCAGTTCCACCCAAATCACAAATCGCACCATCTCCAATCCGTTCGAATGTCGAGCCTGACAAAATCATGTCTCCAGCTTCAAGCACAACTTTATTCCCCAAAAATCGAGTTCGACTTCAACCTGGACCACGCATCCAGGTGCGATAAAAATCTGCACCAACGTCCCCAATAACAGTGTCGACTACCCTCTCCGACCTCGCTCGAACTCCGCCATATCAGCGTATGGACTCCCCGACAATGATGATGTGATGACCACAAACACCAATTTCTTCACACGAGTTTCACTCGAGTTCATCGCGATACGCAATTTGATTTTTAAACGACTTTTTGAATTGAAGAAAAAGAAACCAATTCAGCCATTTTAGATTTGCATTTCTGAAGAAAGAAAATAAGAGAGAGGGGATCATGGGTTTAAAGGGGAAGGGTGCAGTTTATACAAAGAAGGTGTGTGGCCATTTTTGATTTAAAGGCTCCAGTATGATTTAATTTCCAGAAGCTTGAGCCTAATGAAAGGAACAGAAAGGGATAGTTGCGATTTTATAGAAGAAGGGGGGATAGGAAGTACAAAGTAGATCTTTGTATTTGTTTTGAAAAGATTTTCTAATTAATTTGATTTGATTTTGATTCGATATAAAGAGATCTTTTATTCTTTTTAAACAGATGTCGATTTGATTTCGATCCTATCCACAATCAAATATCTCGGGGTTCACAATTAAAAATCGTGAACCGCTATTTTAGCGTACCGACCATCATTCCAATGTAATAACGGCGTTCTGAGCTTAACAGAATATATTCTGAACCTAAATTTTAATGTATAAATAAAATAACCATTTTAAATCAATATAATATAATTTAAATTCAAACGAATAAATTCTTCGATAATAAATTATTATCTTCGGCTATATTCAAATATATATATTGATCATCTAAACTGTTTCCAATTCAGCTTTAACTTTGAATTAACTAGATTTGTTTTCGTATTACGGTTATTCAATATATTCAAAGTAAATCGTATTTCGATTTTTTAATCGATAACTCAATATAAAAATTTATCAATTACATATTTAAAACCATATAAAATGTTTTAAAATTAATTGACACAAATCCGGGTCGTTACATTCTTCCCCCCCCCCCTCCTTAAAATAATTTCGTCCCCGAAATTGCTAAGGTAGGAAAAATGCTTCAAACCCATTAACCTTTCAAAGACCACTCATTCTGAAACTCAATATTTTATATTTCCACAAATTTTATTTTACCAAAACATTTGGTTTCTCATTCATATGGCACCACATAAATGTTTGCATTTATTTTATTTGAATGATTTTCAATCAATTCATATTCCATTTCATATTCATTCATATGAATTTAAATTCATTCAAAATGACTCTAAATCAATTTATTTTCTTCAATCCATTTAACTTTCTTAAGTTAAATTTAATTTCTAGAATTCAAATTCCTGGGTTTTCATTTTAAATCCTTCTGAAATCGCATAAATATATACATATATTTATTTCAATTCAAATTCAAAACATTTGAATTTTCTAAACCAACTTGTTTTCCTTTAAACAACTTTCCTTCAAAAACTTTTCTAAAGTAGCAATCCATCACTTAGAAACCAGAAAATGAACACTGATGATGCTGCAGTCATCATCAGAATTATTTTCCAGCCACTGAAGTGAGTTCAGTGCTTTATTTATTTCAAAATCCATTCAAATATGATTTTTATTCAAACAGTCTTTTCAAAACAAAGCTATATTATTTTAATATACTTTGAAAAATATTTTCTAACTTCCCAGGATTTAAATTCCAAATTCTGCTTTGAATTCAACTTTAATTCATCTCATTTGTATATTTCATTCATATACAAATTCTCTTTGGTTAAATATAACCTTCTAATTTTTTTTTATTATTATAATAACAACCAACACATCCATATAATAATTTCAGAAAATTATTCCTTTTCTATCAAAATAGAATTTTGGGTAAAATTATTTCATTTACCCAGTTAAACAATATTGTGTCAAATTTCTCTGTTCAAGTGTTTAGAAATTCCTCTCGACTTCGGGGCGTCCCACAATACGATTGGAATTCATAAACCACTAACCAGACTAGCGAACATAATATAAAACAAGTTTTATATCAATTAACAAATACGCTCCCTCGTATATACACTGAACTCATTCTAGGGTACTACTGACCCTATCTCTAATGAGCACATAACACCAAAGCCTTGGTAATCGCTTAACCTAAGCTCTGATACCAACTGTAATGGCCCGCAAATCCGTACTATCTGAGTTGACTAAAAATACCACACGTCCAATCCAAATTGCACAGAAATACGAATCATTATTAGAAAGAAGTTAGAGGATGAGAAATAGAAAGAAAGAAATATTAGAATAGAAGAAAATGAAGATCACAAACTCACAGCGGAACGAATAAAATATATTATATAACATAACTTTTTTGAAATATAAATCAGTAACTTTATATATATACCATTATCAGAGCATAACAGTTATTCCTGGAACAGTTAGAAACACCTATTTCCAGCTACAACATAGTACACAGCGGAAATATGATAGTCTATAGCTAACTGGTGAAGCCTCTTGCTTCAAGCTCCTCCAAATAAATCTGTAAAATCCCGACTACTAGACTGCCCATACAAATTTGGGCACCCAAGAGTTTAGGGAAAACAAACAAAATAAACTCTGGATCAATCATGGGACTGGTGTGAGTAAACTCCAACCACTTGTTTAACTTCCAAAATCATTTCGAAAGAAAGATGATAGTAAGACCAGCCCACACATAAACATGGATGGCTTTTACCTTACTATAACCCAAAACACTTCGATACAAAAATCCATGATATTATAATAGTGTCTAAATCAAATAAATAGAATCTAGCGGAGTGCTTGCATCTCACGCTCCTATATATAATATAAAATCAAAAATTGCAGGGCGCTTATTGGAGATTGGATTCCGACTGTGACAAGGTATGGAACCACCTTCCGCTAGTGAATACCCTGGGTTCAACAAGAACATCTTGCAACCGACCCACACATGACCGACCACTCATTTCGCTTGAGTGTATCGAATGTATATCACCAACGATTGGGATCAGCAACCATTTCCCGATTGGGATAACATCGAATAGAATAAGGAATTAAATGAATCTCTAGATAGGTGATTATACATCCTAATGGGAGCGACCCACTTAGCCATGCTGCCTGCCCGATTTTTGTCATTTCCCGGTTGTTGAGGCCTGAGGCTATGATTACTTTCCATTCATTGATAGCACAATCACTTTGAATGCCACATTGTCAGATCCGTTAATCACTAATTGATTTGCACAAATATATTCTGGATATTATGCTAAGGGAATAAATTCGTTGCCACCGTGTATATTTGTATAGAACAATCATATTCGATTATTGGAAATACTCTGTCAGACATTCATCCATTTATGTTCGTTCTGGGACTGAACGAAACTGAAAGCACAATTTCTATTAATAGAAAAAGTCCTTGCACTTCACTCCATCTTCGATTATCTTCATATAATCTGATTTGCAATGTTACTACCTATACGGAGTTGTTCTCGGATAATAATCCAACCGGTCTCTCCATATTGACAACGATATTGGCAAATACTTCGATAGTTGGTTATTTAACTATCGAAGAAAAACAAACATCCATTCAAAACAATCAAACAATCACTGGGCCCCTTGATTACTATTCATGAATTAAATCACCCATTCCATTTCCTTATCAATATTTGTTGAACAAATATTTTCAATTATCATCTCGGTCTCTTACATTCTTTGGAAAACATTTCTATATCTCGACTTAGAAAATATATTCTATTTGAAATTGAAACAATTTCAATCACTTATCTCTTTCCTGACTACTTTAATTATACTCAGGAAATATTTACTTTTATATTTCCAAAATTCCATCACTTGGGTTAAAACGAATGCTGTGTAAAACATCGTCACAACAACCCAAAATATTTTATTCAACTAACTGTTATTCAACATTTCTCTTCGAGATTGGATCTTGCTATTTATCAATTAAAAATGAAATCAATCAAGTTCGGGTAAAATTACCTCTCAGACCTTGACTGAAAACATCATTAACTTCAAAACAGACAAAACCACTTATTCCGAATGATCAACATTATAAAAACCAATTATTCATTTTAAACGTATATATGTTTTTCTTTTTATTACCAGCTTATCGATTTCCCTTTTTGTTTATAATATTCTATTTTTAAATCCGTTTCCTTATCGAATTCTATATATATCGATACATTTATTTCTAACTATCAATTTTTTCTTAAAAATATTCTAACTCCTTAAATTCCCGGAAAAATTCACCATAACCTCCCTTGTACCGGGAGCATCGGGATATTTCAAATAGCCTCCCATGGCCCTCACCAATCCAAAAGAAAAAGAAAAAAGCCAAGCGGTTTGCCGATACGACGCGTAAAATCTCATATATGAATTTAAACATGTACCGTTTTGTCGGGCACATAAATTAAAATCTTCATATACTTCATTCCATACATGTCTAACACATGTTCACCTGTTTTCAATTCAATTCAACTCAATCTATTCGTTTGAATTCAGTTTCGCCCATTTATTCTTTAATTAGCTATTTTGCCTATTCCACTTCTTTGTTTGAACATAACATGTTCAAACAAAATATTTAACTTGCTCATAACCAAATTGAATTTCAATTTTAGTTCTAGTTTCCTTTTCGATTTCGAATATAAATTTTCAAATCGAATTCACTTATTCAAAGCCCAATACCAATTCAAAATCTCATTAACTAATTTCTATTCAAATTAATTAATTCTATTCAATAATCAAAAATCTGATTTCTGTTCAAAAATCAATTCATTACTCCACTTGAGTTCACATATAATTTACAACTCAAAGTATTAAATTTTGTAAATAGAAATTCGGATTTCATTCGCTTAAAATCCTTTTATAAAATTAAATAAACCGTTATGGTTTTTAAATGGTTATGGCGTTGTTTTTCTTAAAATTTGATTTTGATATAACCCATAATCTATTCGATGAAATCCAGATTTTTCTCCTCTATTGGAAAACTATTATCAAATCGGTCCAAACGTTTCTTGTTTCAAAGAGTTCTGACTGCAATTGAGTTCTGTATACTCAATTGAAGTTCGAAACGACAATTTACGAACTATTACGCTGCGGCGAGTTCGTTTTTAATTATATTTAACATATAAACGTTTTAAACTTCATTTATATATAAATTCAACTCCATCCTGATATATTTTTAATATATATCCAATCAGTTTCCCAATCTAACCTAATATTTTCGATTATCTATAATTGTCGATTTTTCCTTACTCGATATTTATACTTCGATCTTCTGTAACACCCCGCATTTTTAGGATAATTAAAAATGAAATAAAATATATGAAAATATGCTTAGGATACGTAAATAATGGTGATGCATAAGGAGAATTAATTAATACATGGAAGAGAAGAAAAATTAGTTCGATAATGGCGTATGTTACGGAAAAGATAGTAAAATAAGGATAATTAATTCAAGAAACAGGAATTAGGTAAAATTGACATCACCGTTACGTTCCTATCAAAAAAATACGCGAAATAGAGTCCGAGTTTTCGAAAATCGGAGTCCGTATGACCAAAATATGGCCAAAACAAGATTCAGAAGGTTTCGGTCAGCCCAGAACTGGGCAGGTCGACCCGGGAGTCGACCCGGGGCCCAGGTCGACTGGGGAGTCGACCTCCCCCCCCCCCAGGTCGACTGGGGAGTTGACCTGGGTGTCGACCTGGGGGTCGACCCCCCCTAGTCGAGCCAGGTCGGCCTGGGTGCACCTGGATGGGTTTTGGGCTGTTTTGGTGAGTCTGTGACGAATTCTGACGGTTCTGATCTGTTTTAGGGTTTACCTAAAGGCCTAAAACAACTAACTACACCTATAAATAAATCCTAAGACCTATCCTCCTCTACACACAATTCTATTCTGCTTCTTCTCTGCCTCTGTTCTAATAAAAATAAAAATGGCGTCGCTACTCTGCTAGAATCAAAACTAGAAGCTAATCAACGTCAACCTAAGCAATTCAATTCAAATTTGAGATAAAAGCTTCTGCAACAATTCTGCAACAACTAAAGTTCTTTCTTTAATCCAATCAAGGCAAGTACAGTTATTTTCCGCTATAAACGTTAATTCTGATTTTGACATGAATTGTGAATCTGAATCTGAGACTGTATATCTGTCAGATCTGTTTTTCTGTGACTGTTCTGTATCCCTTTCTGCTTCCTTTTTGTTTCTATAGCCAGGCTACCACGAGCCTGTGCCTAATCTCATAAGAGATTAACGTATGAACGCAAATTTTGGGACAAATAATGAATGATGCGAAATTGACAAGGCTGATTTGAACATATGACTTTAGATCCGAGGCATAAAATATATTGACATATGACTTGGGATTAGATGCATGATTTGACTGTAAACATGTAATTTATATATGTTGTATGCATAGTGTACGTTGTAATCTAGATCTGTAACTAACTAGAGAAATGAACATATGTTATTTAATTAATTAGAAAAGTAAGCATATGTTGTAAACTAGTTTTAAACCTATGCATATTCTGTGATAAAAGAAGAGAGGAACCATTGTAAGATTACTTATGATTTGAGACTTTGGACAAAATGCAGATAAAAGTCAAGATCTAATTTTTAGGAGATATAATTTAAAGATTTAGATTGTTGGGTATATTTTGCATAATGATTCATAAGTTGAAAGAAGAAGGATATGGAAACTTAGGTGTAAAGATTTACATTAATTAGGATATCTATTATTGTGATCACACCTAAATAGGGATCCTTGGATATATGGCATGCATTGAAATTAATATATTTGGTATAATTTATATGTGAATCTGCTATAAAATGCTAGTTTAACAAAAATTGGAACATATGTTATATGTCCACATTCTGTGCTATGTAACTTTTTGCAAACATGGAGTATATGTTCATCATGAAAATTATGTAGGCATATGAATTTAGGCCTAATTTATGACTAGGAAAGGCATGTAAATAGAACCTTTAGAAATATTAGATTTGCTAAATCTGCTAATTTGCCAAGTTGCCTAAACTGCTAGTTTTGTTATATTGCCTAGACTACTAATTAGATTGAAATGCCAAATCTGTTAAATTTGTCTGTTGAGATGCCTAACCTGTTATATGCCAAAATCTGCTAAGTTGCTAAATCTGTTAAATCCGTTAAGTCATATAATCTGGAAAATCTGCTATCTGCTAAAATCTGTTATCTGCTGTGTTGATATAATCATCCTGTTATTGATATAATCTGAATTGGCATATATATATTGGGCGTGCGCATAAACGGTAAATTATTAATTAATTGGCCGCAAAGATAAACATGGCTAACTCGAGGTTAGAATGAGTTTACGGCGTAATTCTGCCCGGAACCGCCCGGCACATCCAGTGGCCGCAAACAATAGGTTCTAATGTGAGAAGTTAGTCATAACCTGCTTAAGACACGAGGTTAGGTCTGGCTTGTGGCGGAAGTCTGCCCGGAACCGCCCGGCCCATCCAGCGGCCACAAGCTAGCGACCTAATTTGAGAGATCTGGGCATTAATAATTAATTAATGCAAATCTAAGATAAGAATGACGTCTAAAACGTATTGGGGAAAATAGGGATAAACCAACGGGATTAATAGGTGTAGTAAACCCGTCCAATACAAAGTTAGACAAATCTGAAAAATCTGTACATCTGATCCGTTAGTCTGAAAACTTGTTAACTTAATTTGTGAACTAGTAAATCTGAATTCTGTATGTCTGAACTTGTAAACAAGTTAATCTGAAATCTGTTAGTCTGGGGACACAAGGTTAGGAGGGGAATTACTTGTGTCATCTGTTGTTTGGGACCCATATTAGTCAGTAACCCTTTCTGGTATCAAAACTTTGACCCAACAGTAAGTAGGGTCCGGGCACGCTTACTGAACTAATTATAAGAGGTTCATTCTGATAATGGCGAGGGGTGTTGATGGTGCGTTCCAACCGGGTCATGTGCGTGCATGGATCCCGGTCTGCCTCTGAGGATGTAAGACGCCGTGACATCTGTAAATAGGTCTATGCCAATTGGTTGTCACTTTAGGGAGTGATACACCCTACTGTGGGGCCGACACAGGATATTTATGTATTAGGGAGCCGATCGCTTGGGGTAGGGTTTTAGGGTACACTTAGTTCTGTCTGTTTCTGTTGGTACCGTCTGTTTCTGTTGGGTGGTAACACCTGTCTGTTTCTGTGTGGTATCGTCTGTTCGGGAGGTAAAGGCCCATTACTAGTGTACACCTAATTCTACATTCTGGTTCCATAAGGATTAATCTGTTTCTGCTTCTGTCTGTCTCTGATCGGGTAGTAAAGGCCCATTATTAGCAAACTGTTTCTGTTAAATTATTCTGTACCTGTTTCTGTTTAGACATTAGGGTGGCACCTAATTCTGTTATACTAGTATTAGTGCAGAGAAGTGTAAAGCAATAGTTTATGTCATTCTGTTCTTCTGTTATATCTGCTACATCTGTTACAGTTATCTCTCATCCAGTTTTATATTCATGTCATATTATTATTATCTGTTCATATGCTGAAAGTCACTGGACTTGCCAGACTTTATGTCTGACCCTTGTTGTTTCGCCTCTTTTCTTCCGTTTCCCCCCCAGGTTTTCTAAGGAGGGAATACTCTAGCTAGATCTTGTTGTTTCGCCTCTTTTCTTCCGTTCCCCCCCCCCCAGGTTTTCTAAGGAGGGAATACTCTAGCTAGATCCGGATTTCTTCTGCTTGAAGTGCTTAAAGTATGGCTTGTCTTCTTCTGTGGGGGTTATGATTTTAAACCATGCATTTTGAAGGCTTTTGTACAAGACTGATATTTTGCACTTGTATTCTGAGATTTGAAAGGATGTAACCATATTGACTTCTGTTTCCGTTGTAATAAAGTTAAAAAAATTCAAGTACTATTTTATCTGTCTTGTAAGTTTCTGTTCTGTTTACTAAAATGCTCCACCAAAGTTAAGGCATTCCCTTTGTGAGTGACCTTAACGGAGGTGGGGTGTTACACTTGGTATCAGAGCTAAAGGTTACCAGATTAGATAAAAGTTTCTGAAAACTATTTTCAAAAAGGTTTTAAAAGGAAGTATTTTCAAAATTAAAGCTTATTTTGAAAAACATGATCCCCAAGAGCCATATATCTTTCTTTCAGTCCTTTTTGTATTGAACCTTTCCTTTTTCGTTTTAGCATGTCTGAAGCATCTGAGATACCAGAGGGTGTCCATGTACCCGGTTGGTTTCCTCAATATCTTGAGGCTAGGACCACCGCTGTAGGTTCAGCAAATGATCCCCCTCCCCCACCCCCTCCTCGTGCAATTGCTTTCTCAAAGATCTGTAGAGATTTTAGGGCCATGGGTGGAAAGGATTTCAAAGGAAATGAATCATTCGTAGAAGCGAGGAATTGGCTCAAAGAAATTGAGGATCTATTCGTTATCTTCGAGGTGGATGATAGGCAGAAGGTACAGTTGGCGGTATGGTTGCTCAAAGACGAAGCTTCCTACTGGTGGGAAGTCACTAACGCCGAGAGGCCGGTCGAGACATGGATGGATTTCAGAACAAGGTTTGAGACAAAATTCCTCTCGCAAGCTGAACGAAGTTTACAACTGGAAAAGTTCTTATCTCTTAAGCAAGGAAGTATGACAGTCAAGGAATACGTCAACCAGTTCAACCAACTGGCTAGGTTTGGATTGGATTTAGTCAACACTCAGCATAAAAAGGCTCTCCGCTTTGTTAAAGGATTGAACGAGCCACTGCACAACTTAGCCATGACCCACGTACCTATGGGAGCGACTTACGAGAAATTGGTGGACATGGCACTACTGCACGAGGAAGACAAGGGCCCAAAAGAGATAAAGAAGGAGGAACCACCGAATAAGAAAGCGGGGCCCAAAAAGGAAACACAAAGGAAGGATGAGAAGACTGAAGATAAAAAGGGGGAAAAGTACTTTACTTGTGGAAGCTCGACTCATCTGAACAAGGATTGCAGAAAAAGGAAGGGCGCTTGCTTCAACTGTGGGGAGATGGGACACTTCACTAGGGACTGCCCGAAGAGACGAGGACAAGGAGGGCAGGCGAATAATCTTGAGGCTAGTGGCTAGGATAGAAATAGGGAAATTTCTATAGTAGGTTTAATTTCTTTATCTGATTATGGAGTTAAGACTTTTTCTGATTCTGGTATTTTGATTTTGTAATCGATACTCTGCACTTTAATACTAGTATTATTTCTGAATTCCGCTGTAGGCTCAGACCCATAAGGGTTATGGCTCATCTGTTTGAGATTAAGGTTTGAGGGATATCTGTGTTAGGCGTCAAATATGACGCATATATTATGAGTTTTTGTGGGATATGATTTTATCATGCTTAGCTTCCTAAGAATCATTAGGGAACCTGATCTGTATCAGTAGTCTGTAAATATCTGAATAATTCTAATTTTCAGTTTTGACATTGTCTAAAGAAGGTAATCCTCTGAGTGTCAATCTGATATTAATTTCGGTCTTTGGGGTTGATACTTAGGGGAATTATTTTCTCAACCAATGTCTAATGGGAACCAAGTCTTCATTCTATCTGTACTCGCTTCCATCACTAGACTCTATCCTATCGATCGAGTGTTCAACTTATAGATAGGAATCCTAATGGGTGTAAACATGTGTTTGAGACATGTTATGTTTGATGGTTGCAAGTGGATGCAAGTGGTTGCTAGTGGTTGCTCGTGGACGCATATACACACACTAGGCACTAGATCGGCTAGAAAACACTCTCATACTGCATATGGATGTGTGAGCGTTTTCAATTTTTGTGGATGCAAATTGATTGACTCAGCACATGGATGTTGCATATGACTGAATGGTTGTGCACTCATATAGAAATGATATGTATCGAGTAGGAAAATTGCATACAGGTTGGACTCATGGCACTGGCATAATTCGCATTAAGGAGGTCAACTGAATTAGTGGACCGCCTGATCATTGCATTAGACAAGGAACATATACACACACTTCTTGCATATGTTCATACAGCATTAGAAATCTCTTAAGGACAATGAATGCCTGTGATTGGTGATTGAGTAGATGGATGATTGGATGGTAGGACACATTCTTCTTAACTTGAAGATTTCGGGGACGAAATCCCTTAAGGAGGGGAGGATGTAACACCCCACATTTTTAGGTATAATTAAAAATGAAATAAAATATATGAAAATATGCTTAGGATATGTAAATAATGGTGATGCATAAGGAGAATTAATTAATACATGGAAGAGAAGAAAAATTAGTTCGATAATGGCGTATGTTACGGAAAAGATAGTAAAATAAGGATAACAAATTCAAGAAACAGGAATTTGGTAAAATGGACATCACCATTACGTTCCTCTCGAAAAAATACGCGAAATAGAGTCCGAGTTTTCGAAAATCGGAGTCCGTATGACCAAGATATGGCCAAAACAAGATTCAGAAGGTTTCGATCAGCCCAGAACTGGGCAGGTCGACCCGGGAGTCGACCTGGGGCCCATGTCGACTGGGGAGTCGACCAGGGAGTCGAACTCCCCGCCCCCCCAGGTCGACTGGGGAGTCGACCTGGGTGTCGACCTGGGGAGTCGACCTGGGTGTCGACCTGGGGGTCGACCCACCCCCTGGTCGAGCCAGGTCGGCCTGGGTGCACCTGGATGGGTTTTTGGGCTGTTTTGGTGAGTCTGTGACAAATTCTGACGGTTCTGATCTGTTTTAGGGTTTATCTAAAGGCCTAAAACAACTAACTACACCTATAAATAGATCCTAAGACCTAGCCTCCTCTACACACAATTCTATTCTGCTTCTTCTCTGCCTCTGTTCTAATAAAAATAAAAATGGCGTCGCTACTCTGCTAGAATCAAAACTAGAAGCTAATCAACATCAACCTAAGCAATTCAATTCAAATTTGAGATAAAAGCTTCTGCAACAATTCTGCAACAACTAAAGTTCTTTCTTTAATCCAATCAATGCAAGTACAGTTATTTTCCGCTATAAACGTTAATTCTGATTTTGACATGAATTGTGAATCTGAATCTGAGACTGTATATCTGTCAGATCTGTTTTTCTGTGACTGTTCTGTATCCCTTTCTGCTTCCTTTCTGTTTCTATAGCCAGGCTACCACGAGCCTGTGCCTAATCTCATAAGAGATTAACGTATGAACGCAAATTTTGGGACAAATAATGAATGATGCGAAATTGACAAGGCTGATTTGAACATATGACTTTAGATACGAGGCATAAAATATATTGACATATGACTTGGGATTAGATGCATGATTTGACTGTAAACATGTAATTTATATATGTTGTATGCATAGTGTACGTTGTAATCTAGATCTGTAACTAACTAGAGAAGTGAACATATGTTATTTAATTAATTAGAAAAGTAAGCATATGCTGTAAACTAGTTTTAAACCTATGTATATTCTGTGATAAAAGAAGAGAGGAACCATTGTAAGATTAATTATGATTTGAGACTTTGAACAAAATGCAGATAAAAGTCAAGATCTAATTTTTAGGAGATATAATTTAAAGATTTAGATTGTTGGGTATATTTTGCATAATGATTCATAAGTTGAAAGAAGAAGGATATGGAAACTTAGGTGTAAAGATTTACATTAATTAGGATATCTATTATTGTGATCACACCTAAATAGGGATTCTTGGATATATGGCATGCATTGAAATTAATATATTTGGTATAATTTATATGTGAATCTGCTATAAAATGCTAGTTTAACAAAAATTGGAACATATGTTATATGTCCACATTCTGTGCTATGTAACTTTATGCAAACATGGAGTATATGTTCATCATGAAAATTATGTAGGCATATGAATTTAGGCCTAATTTATGACTAGGCAAGGCATGTAAATAGAACCTTTAGAAATATTAGATTTGCTAAATCTGTTAATTTGCCAAGTTGCCTAAACTGCTAGTTTTGTTATATTGCCTAGACTGCTAATTAGATTGAAATGCCAAATCTGTTAAATTTGTCTGTTGAGATGCCTAACCTGTTATATGCCAAAATCTGCTAAGTTGCTAAATCTGTTAAATCCGTTAAGTCATATAATCTGGAAAATCTGCTATCTGCTAAAATCTGTTATCTGCTGTGTTGATATAATCATCCTGTTATTGATATAATCTGAATTGGCATATATATATTGGGCGTGCGCATAAACGGTAAATTATTAATTAATTGGCCGCAAAGATAAACATGGCTAACTCGAGGTTAGAATGAGTTTGCGGCGTAATTCTGCCCGGAACCGCCCGGCACATCCAGTGGCCACAAACAATAGGTTCTAATGTGAGAAGTTAGTCATAACCTGCTTAAGACACGAGGTTAGGTCTGGCTTGTGGCAGAAGTCTGCCCGGAACCGCCCGGCCCATCCAGCGGCCACAAGCTAGCGACCTAATGTGAGAGGTCTGGGCATTAATAATTAATTAATGCAAATCTAAGATAAGAATGACGTCTAAAACGTATTGGGGAAAATAGGGATAAACCAAAGGGATTAATAGGTGTAGTAAACCCGTCCAATACAAAGTTAGACAAATCTGAAAAATCTGTACATCTGATCCGTTAGTCTGAAAACTTGTTAACTTAATTTGTGAACTAGTAAATCTGAATTATGTATGTCTGAACTTGTAAACAAGTTAATCTAAAATCTGTTAGTCTGGGGACACAAGGTTAGGAGGGGAATTACTTGTGTCATCTGTTGTTTGGGACCCATATTAGTCAGTAACCCTTTCTGGTATCAAAACTTTGACCCAACAGTAAGTAGGGTCCGGGCACGCTTACTGAACTAATTACAAGAGGTTCATTCTGATAATGGCGAGGGGTGTTGATGGTGCGTTCCAACCGGGTCATGTGCGTGCATGGATCCCAGTCTGCCTCTGAGGATGTAAGACGCCATGACATCTGTAAATAGGTCTGTGCCAATTGGTTGTCACTTTAGGGAGTGATACACCCTACTGTGGGGCCGACACAGGATATTTATGTATTAGGGAGCCGATCGCTTGGGGTAGGGTTTTAGGGTACACTTAGTTCTGTCTGTTTCTGTTGGTACCGTCTGTTTCTGTTGGGTGGTAACACCTGTCTGTTCCTGTGTGGTACCGTCTGTTCGGGAGGTAAAGGCCCATTACTAGTGTACACCTAATTCTACATTCTGGTTCCATAAGGATTAATCTGTTTCTGCTTCTGTCTGTCTCTGATCGGGTAGTAAAGGCCCATTATTAGCAATCTGTTTCTGTTAAATTATTCTGTACCCGTTTCTGTTTAGACATTAGGGTGGCACCTAATTCTGTTATACTAGTATTAGTGCAGAGAAGTGTAAAGCAATAGTTTATGTCATTCTGTTCTTCTGTTATATCTGCTACATCTATTACAGTTTTCTCTCATCCAGTTTTATGTTCATGTCATATTATTATTATCTGTTCATATGCTGAAAGTCACTGGACTTTCCAGACTTTATGTCTGACCCTTGTTGTTTCGCCTCTTTTCTTCCGTTTCCCCCCAGGTTTTCTAAGGAGGGAATACTCTAGCTAGATCTTGTTGTTTCGCCTCTTTTCTTCCGTTCCCCCCCCCCCCCCAGGTTTTCTAAGGAGGGAATACTCTAGCTAGATCCGGATTTCTTCTGCTTGAAGTACTTAAAGTATGGCTTGTCTTCTTCTGTGGGGGTTATGATTTTAAACCATGCATTTTGAAGGCTTTTGTACAAGACTGATATTTTGTACTTGTATTCTGAGATTTGAAAGGATGTAACCATATTGACTTTTGTTTCCGTTGTAATAAAGTTAAAAAATTTCAAGTACTGTTTTATCTGTCTTGTAAGTTTCTATTCTGTTTACTAAAATGCTCCACCGAAGTTAAGGCATTCCCTTTGTGAGTGACCTTAACGGAGGTGGGGTGTTACATCTTCTATATTCAAATTCCATTTCAATTATATTTAAATTTCCTATATTCAATTTCCATTTCAATTTTATTTGAATCCTATATTCAAATTCCCCTTTCAACTCTATTTGAATTCTATATTCAAATTCCCATTTCAACTCTATTTGAATTCTATATTCAAATTCCCATTTCAAATTCTATATTCAAACTCCATTTGAGTTTCTATATTCAAATTCTATATTTGAATTCATATTTGAATTTTCTATATCCAAACTCCATTCAATTTCTATAAACAAATTCCATTTAAATTTCTATATTCAAAATTCTAAAGTTGAATTCCCTTTATTTAAATTCCATTTGAATTTAAAATATCCATATTATCCAATTTATGGTTTTTCACCTTTCTTTGTAAACATTGCCTTATATTACTTGTTTATATATATATTAAAACAAGTCTCAATTTCAACTTCATTTGAAATAAATATTTTACTTTGGAAAAATAAATTTTCCTTTATTAAAATTCCACTTGTATTTATATTTTCTTAATTTATCAAATGATAAATCATTTCACCTCCTTTTTAAACTTTGTTTACAAACAAACTATTTGTTTTAAATATTCAAAAAAAGTTAATATTTTTATTCTGTTCAAATTTCAAATTCTATTTAGAAAAAAAATAGAATTTCCCTTTAAAATCTCAAATATCCTTTCCATGATATTTTATAAATCAACCCTCAGACCCAGTGATATTTAAACACCAAACAACCAATTATTTATTTCAGGGTTTCTAACACATCATATATGACAGTATATATGCAAGCAAATAAACAAACAGATAATATATTTTTGAGGAATCCAGTTAGATTCCTCCAACTTGTTTTCCTACATCCACAGACGTTAGCACATAAATAATACCATCCTGCTTCGAGGCAGGATATCGCGGTATAGAAGGTCATCCACTATCATAGCGTGGGCGTATAGGGTAATCATCTGTTAATGGTACCGTGGGCATCCGCTAATGATACTGCGGGAAATCCAACCACCAATATATATATATATATATATATATATATATATATAATAACAACCACCAAGCCTAAATAACTAATATATTTAAGATGCACACAAAAATATTAACGCAACCAAACAAGCAACAACAATTATTTTTAACTGATAAAAATAATTTTAAATAAAAGGTGAGTGAGATTTACTCACCAGGATTTTTGCAGTTGTCGATTATCCAGTTTAATTCCAAATCATCGGCTACGAATCTATTCAAATTGTCTCGAATACATTTCATTTTGTACCTATGATTATACATTTTTATTATTGATTAATATTAATTCTTTAAAATTAACTTAACATGAATTAATAAATTATTCTATGAATTTAAACGTTGAAACAACGCATACCTTAGTCTTGTAAATTACTTGATTAATCGATGAAGCATCCTTAAATAGTTTTAAATACTTCCATCAGCCTATCACATGTTCTACACCACTCCTGCATTTTATCGAACAACTCGTCGTCAATCTGCCAACCTTCTTTAATCACCCACAGCTTCCTGAATCAACCTCACCACCACTGCAATGCGTCAACCCATCACCTGAGCATCATATTCCTAAAACAAAGACCGACTCCCATGCTGCCAACTCCCTAAACCAAATCGAACTTCACTGCAAAAACACAGCACCTCAACTCCTTCTATACGCTACCAGATTTCCCGACTCCCTTTAGATCATCATCGCGATGAACTCGGTTCCACCCAAATCACAAATCGCACCATCTCCAATCCGTTTGAATGTCGAGCCTGACAAAATCATGTCTTCAGCTTCAAGCACAACTTTATTCCCCAAAAATCGAGTTTGACTTCAACCTGGACCACACACCCAGGTGCGATAGAAATTTGCACCAACGTCCCCAATAAAAGTGTTGACTACCCTCTGCAACCTCGCTCAAAAGAACTCCGCCATATCAACGTATGGACTTCCCGATAACGATAGTTTGATGACCACAAACACAAATTTCTTCACGCGAGTTTCACTCGAGTTCATCGCGATACGCGATTTGATTTTTAAACGACTTTTTGAATTGAAGAAAAAGAAACCAATTCGGCCATTTTAGATCCGCGTTTCTGAAGAAATAAAATAAGAGAGAGGGGATCGTGGGTTTAAAGGGGAACGGTGCGGTTTATACAGAGAAGGTGTGTGGCCATTTTTGATTTAAAGGCTCCAGTATGATTTAATTTCTAGAAGCTTGAACCTAATGAAAGGAACAGAAAGGGATAGTTGCGATTTTATAGAAGAAGGGGGGACAGGAAGTACACAGTATCGATATAAAGAGATCTTTTATTCTTTTTAAACAGATGTCGATTTGATTTCGATCCTATCCACAATCAAATATCTCGGGGTTCACAATTAAAAATCGTGAACCGCTATTTTAGCGTACCTACCGTCGTTTCAATGTAATAACGGTGTTCTGAGCTTAACAGAATATATTCTGAACCTAAATTTTAATGTATAAATAAAATAACCATTTTAAATCAATATAATATAATTTAAATTCAAATGAATAAATTTTTCGATAATAAATTATTATCGTCGGCTATATTCAAATATATATATTGATCATCTAAACTGTTTCCAATTCATCTTTAACTTTGAATTAACTAGATTTGTTTTCATATTACGATTATTCAATATATTCGAAGCAAATCATATTTCGATTTTTTAATCGATAACTCAATATAAAAATTTATCGATTACATATTTAAAACCATATTAAATGTTTTAAAATTAATTGACATAAATCCGGGTCATTACAAATCACAACCGTCCAGGCTAGATACAATTATCCATAATTGCCACATATGCCCTAGTGACTTAGCAACAGGTCAGAAAAGACTCGACAACAAGTCAGGATCGGCATAGTTTAGATCTGCCCGGGGGGTAGGTCGACCCCCAGGTCGACCTAAATAGGGGAGGTCAACCCCCTGGTCGACCTAGCCTGGGGCGGGAAAAATCCCACCCAGCCCGCTTCTTTGTTTTGAATTCGAATTTTTGAATTTATATCTGAGCTATTTTAATTTATTTAAATTTCTGAAACTTCGGAGGGCCATAACTTCCTCATATGAAGTCCGATTTACGAAAACATGGATCTATTCCAAGCAAAATTTCGAGACAAACGCAATGGCGTAACCCATTTCCCTTAATTATTCTCCTAAAAATTTAGTGTTCTTAATTTTAATATTTAAAATTATGGGGTGTTACATGAACCCAACGGTTCTGGTTTTAGGAGAATCCGATGGTCGGATCTCTCGTAATATCAATTCGGAGTCAATGGTCGAAATTAGCGAATGGCCGCAGCGCAGCGCGTTCTTTTCAGGCCATTATATTATATATATAATGTAATATAATATATACTTCATCAATCTCCATTTAAAACATATTTTATAAATCATTTATAAATTCGTTTTAAAATGATTCTAATTTCATTTTCAATTTTCAATTTTCAATCAAAATTGAATACTCCTTATCGTTGTATTATTTAAATGATAATATTTTCTAAATATCAGATTTTAAAATAATTTCCTTTTCTATATTCATTATAAAAATAATTAAAATCAATATAAATACTATACGCATCAAAATGGCGCATCTCTAATCAACACAGCTTCATATATTTCAATATTTTCGTGTCCATCCTAAATCGAACATCAAAATCATATTTTGATCCATTACTGATATTATTTTAAAATATTAGTTATTTTAAAATATTCATTATTCGTTATTTTAAGATATTCGTTAATTTAAAATATTCGTTCTTTCCGAATTGGAATCAGACACAGTCAATTACCATATAATTTTATTTATATGGATTTCATACACACATGTACACAACAACAATCAAACACAGTCAACCATCATCTAGAGTGCATTACACAACTGCGTAAGCATTAAATATAAATAATTAATGCTTACAATAGTCTGTCAACCAATCGATTGACATACAACTAAATAATTGGGATTTGTGTACGTCAAATATCATCCCAATACCCGTATGGGGTTTCAACCAACAAATACCGAATGTTGTTTGTGCAGTTGGGCAATGTGTAAAATTTATCGTCCCAATCAATATCAGTTCAATGTGTGTACATAAACAAATCGTCTGATTTGTAAATCAATATTTATTTTATTCGTATACACGTTAAAATTATATTTTTAATGATAAAATATTTTATTCAGCACACGAATATTTTATACAGTTCATTTATACAAAAAAAATGATATTTTTATTATTTTAACATATTTTAGAAAAAATTTGCAGCATAACGGCAGGATACAAGAACCGAAATATGGTTTAGCCTTATCCCTCGCCTAATACTGGCTCGCGCCATACACATACCAATTCTAATCAATTCAACTTACATCCCAAATCAAATTCAAACAATTTATCAATCAAAACAAACAACCAAACATCCATGGTTTCAATAAAAGGTGTCAGGTGCTTCTAAGCACCGTTTGCATCCTAGTATATATATTTAACTAGAAACTAAAATTAGAGTGAGAAGTTCTCACCTTTGGCATCCACTCCGCCGTGCTTTATTATCTCTCAGATTCGCTGTTCTGATTCCAATGCAATCTATTTCACGAAATTTATATTAAAAATCATATTTTTAAACAACGCTATTTACATTTTTAAAAATCACATTTCTAATAACGCCACACACACACACATATATATATCACATTTTAATTATCGCTACATGTACATAAAAATCATATTTCTATTATTGCTACATGTACATAAAAATCATATTTTTATTATCGCTACAGGTACATAAAAATCATATTTTTATTATCGCTACATGTACATAAAAATCATATTTTTATTACAAATGTTTACATATAAAAATCGTACTTTTATTTCAAATCTATGCATATAAAAATTGTATTTTTATTTCAAATCTATACATATAAAAAACGCATTTTTATTTCAAATCTATACATATAAAAATCGCATTTTTATTTCAAATCTGTTCATATAAAAATCGTATTTTTATTACCATAACATTTATATATAAAAAAACTCACTGTAATCGATTGGAGGAGGGGATGCTTGCATTGACTGGAGGAAAGGGGAAGGAGCTTGCGCAGGAGGTCAGGGAGGTGGCGGGGGAGGAGCTACAGGTCGGTAGCGGTGGCGGTGCATTTTCTATAGTTTTGGGAGGGTTTTTAAATCGGAGAGAGGGGGTTCACCAGGGACGAGGAGGGAGGGCGAGGTAGTGCTGCAACGGCACGGTGATAGGGGTGGCGCGGTGGACGATGAAGGATGGAAGAGGGAAGGGAGCGACGTACTGAGAAATTGATTAGAGGGTTTTTTTTATATTTTAATTTGGGCGTTGACTGAGTAAGAGAGCGAGGGATGTAAGGGTTTATATATTTAATTTCTTTAATTTCCATAAAAAGTTAGATTTTTATTTGAACTCCAAATTGAACCCAACGACTGTCGCCCTAGCTAAATACCCCCATTTCGAACACAATGGGATATGTCCCGTAACCCAATTCAATTGTTTCGGTCAATTTTCATTAAAATTAAAATATAAATTAATATAACATTCAAAATTGATTTTAACGTACATTTTAATTTACCGCGGCCACATACTGACTCCAAAAATTCCAAAAAAAATAAATCTAGCTATGTTTTGGCAATACGGTTCGAACTAAACTAATTTCATCAAATTTGGAGACCGTCTGAAAAAACGGTCATTTTCCAGTCGATTAAATTTAAATTGAATTGATCAAACACGTTTGAATTCACCAGGCTCACATATCAATTCCAAAAATTATGAAAATTGGAATCTAGCAATAATTTGACATTCTAGATCCAACAAAAGTAGTTTCGTCGAAAACAGAGGTCATTTGCAAATTGACTATTTTTAAGGGTTATATATTATATTAAATTCCATAGCGACTATTCTGAATTTTCAACTAGACATAATTTTTTATTTCTGTTATGAAATCTGGATTTTTCACATTTTTTAGAAAGGTATTTTCAAACAGATTCAAATATTTCTGATTTTACTGAAATCCGATTTATTTTGACTCTTGTACATTCAATTGAAATTTGAAATCGAATTTTCATACTACCGCGCCATTTCAGGCTCGTTATATGATTAAAATAAATTTATTCGTTTTAACTTCGATTTAAATAAATTTTTAGTTGTTATTATTTAAAATAAATCATTTTAAATATTCAAAATTCATTAAAATTGCCAAAATAAATTTTTTAAATTGGTTCTGATTTCCCGGTTGTTACATTTTTGTATATGCAATACGGTTTTTAACAGTTTTGTTGTTGTAGGAATAAAATCAAAAAATAAAAATCGATTACCAAAAGAAACAAATCAAAAAGATATAAAATCAAACAGATAAATTAACTTATGTTTATACAATAAATGCACTGTGAAAGTTTATACAAAAAAATACACACCAAAGGTTAAAAAAATATATACATAAGGATATACAAAAAGAAATATAAATATATATACAAAAAGATATTATGTAATGCACAAAAAGATATAAACAAAAAAGATATAAAAATGAGATATTATTTTAGATAAGAGTTTGGTTATGAAAAGGCAAAAAAGATATGCAAGTGGTGATTCACAGTACCAGTGTTTAAAAGATAAATATACAAAAAATTCAAAGTGATTAATATTGCATATACAAAAAGTAGTCAAAACCCGTATTTTTTAACTTCAGGTACGGTGTTTCTAATGTATATATCATTTTCAGCAGTATTTTATGTACTAAAGTGGACAAAAGATAGATATATTTATCTTTTTAAATAGTTTATGTTTTTTTTATATGATTTATACATATTACTATATACTGTTGAAAAAGACAAAACCATTTAGCTTTACCTGCATACAATTAGTTAGCTATATTTAACTGCATCGGATAAAATTACTAGAAAACCTATAAACGTCATTAATGTACACATTAGTCACTGTATTTAACTACTGAAAGAGATAAAACCATTTAACTTTACCTGCAAAGGATTAATTAGCTATTTAGACAAAATGGTATCAGCTTCTTAACATAAACTAGAGTGTACTACAACTTGAATAAAAAGATAAAACACATCAAATAAAATATTGCTAAATATTAGTTAACTTAAGACTATACAATGTTTCTTAAGACTAGTTGTTGGTTTTAATGGTAAATTTACTAGCTTATTTTGATGTAAATTTAGCATAGGAGTTGTTAATTTATTTTCCAATTCATATTAAAGAAATCTGTCTACGATCTTATAAATAAAAAGCTAAATGATTTTATCTTTTGTTTAAGAAGTTAATTGCTTTTATTTGTTGGTTAATGAATCAAAATGTTAATTTTTTATGTATGTATTTAGTTTTGTCTTTGTTATTTATGTTAATGCTAATAAACAATCTTTATGCAATTTGCAAAAAATATGTTGAGATAACAAGTGTCCTTTTACAAAAAGATAAATGCATTTATCTTTATCTAAAAAAGATAAAGATATTCACATGCTCACCCGTTTTGGAGTCAATCCCTTTATCCGTAAGACGTTCCCTGCTACGGCTTTTGCAATGATCTCAAATTTTACTTGTACTGTAGTGCACAGTATACAAAAAAGGTTCAAGTATGCCAGTATGATTTAGATCATTACTGCAAGTTGTTCTTCAATTTCTAAAAAAAATAAAAGTATTTATCTTTATCTGAAAAATGTAAAAAATTATATATGACAGACACTTAAAGCTAGTATTCCATAAGATCTTGCTCCTGATTCACACACACTTCAACATACTGTGCATGATCCTAATCCTATGTCTGCTTCTCTTGCATTTTAGTCTACTGAATAAGCTAATGTGGTTTCTTCTCAATTCACAGCCAGAATTAAAAGAATCAGGCTAGCAAATGCATGAAAAGTGACATGCCCGGAAATGCATTGGCTTGATGTATTGCGAAGGAACTGCGCTTCAAAGGACAGAGGACAAGAAAATATGTTACTACTGCATATTATCCACAACAGATACAAAGCGATCTGTATGATTGATTTGATAATTAAGTAGTATTATATATCAAACTATACATAATGATCAAGTAATTGCATAAAAATATTGTGTATTATTTTATTTTTTGATGTGACGCTAAAATGATAATACTTAATCATTTCTGTAACCAGCCCCTTCAACGTATATTTGAAGTAAATTCTCTGTTGTGTTGTATCTACTTATCACTTTTGTCTATGTTGATTTTGTGCCTTTAGGTACATCTTTCCCTATTTTAATTTTTATTGTTTAAAATAATTCTACAAAACAAGTTTATAATATTGTACATAATTTACGTAGCAAAAAAAGTTTATCCTATTTCTACAAACAATACACTGCAAAGTAATAAACATAAAACATTGCCTTTATTTTTATATTTACATATAAGATAGTTGCATCTATCTTTTTAAAAAAATTAGCTTTTGTGTTTATCAAAATTTTCTTTTGTGTTGTGAATTATATTACACTAGATGTAAAATTTAAGTACATACTCCAGAACACAATGTAATCGTAAACTGTATTTTTATCTTTAGTGTAAAAATACAATTCTTTTTGAAAAGATATAAACTTCAATTATTGCTTCAAAAATATCAACAACATATTTTATGTAAAAGATAGATGCGGTTATCTATTAGTAAAAGATAGTTGCAATTATATTAGTAAAAGATAGATGAAATTATATTTTAGTAAAAGATACAACAAAAACAATCGATGAACAACAAACAACAAAGATAAACAAGTACTTACTTGTTCACTAACTATTGAACAGAAATTACCAAATATTATAAATATGAAAACCTAGATTCATACCTATCGGGTCGTTATTTTGAGAATATCGACTTGTTTTAGAAAATTAATTTTTTTTGAGTAGGTCGACTTAGGGATTTAGGGTTTTAGGTAGTGTTGAATCGGCTTAGGTTTTAGGGATTGAAATTGACCAGAGAGGGTGGAAATGAAATCGATCGCAACTGAATTTATATGAAACCAAATGGAAATCGATTGAAGTTTGGTAAAACTTAGGTTTGATTGAGAAATGATCGAATGAAGAAACAAAAGAACAGATTGAAGAAAGAGGCGTCTCGTGTTTTTTTGTCCTAGAAAATAATTAACGTGAAGTCGTGTCCTTTAAACATATTGATTAACTAAAGGAGGCCCTTAATGTATAATTCCCCTATTAAAAATTGGTTACTTTAATAATTTTTAAATCCTTCTTCCCTTTCAAAAAATAGGCCGAAGCATGTACATTTTGAACCCACCATGTCGCCGCCTTCTCTCCTCCTAACAAACTTCATGCTCCATGAAAACAACCACCGACATCACCATTGCTTTCTCCATCGCAACCTCTTTCTCCTCATCCCCACTATCTCCCACTTGACATCCTTGTACTATTTCCGTTCATAGTCTATAGTCGTGACTAGCTAGAGTTGCACCTCCTAACCTGGAACTGCACGCCTCCATAATTGAACGAGAGATGCTATTTCGCCTCGTGATTGCAAATCCAATCTCCAAATACTAAGCCCTAGTTCATAAAAACCAACGCAAACTCCTCTTCGAAAACATCGAACCCCATGTCTTTCATTGGATACCATCAATATGGGTTTAGAAATTAGTATCTAAGTGATACGATTGCAAAGATACTTTTTTCAGAATTTCTCACTGGGTGGAACTTAAGATTTGAATTTTTAAAGGGGAATATTCATGGTTTTCACCCCTTTCAACTTATGACATGAAATTTTTGTAAAGGGTGAAAAAGTGGGATGCCTTGTCTTAATTTTTGAGGTGGTTTGCTGTTTATAAGAAAATTAAATTATATTTTACTTGCTTGTTTTATCGTTTAACATTTATAGCTCGCACAATCACATAACTAATCAGAACACTCTGAAATTTGAAATCTTACAATAATTTATTATTTTTAATCCATTGGAACTAGTTTCATCAAAATCCGACATCATTTAAAAATGGTTATTTTCATGTGTTAAATCAAATCAATAAAATATAAATTGATTTCTAAACACTCAAATTTATTGATAATAAATTATTATTATCTTCCATATACATATAGAATTTTCATTGTTTCAAACCAAACTTAGCTTTATTTTTATACTCAAGATTTTCAAATTTCAAGTTAATTTAACATTCAAGTTCTCACTCAAATTTAATTCAATTCGTTAAATCTTAAAGTTAATTAAAATTTTCTATTTAAGAATTTGGGTTCTTACAGATGACCTAAAAATATGGCGCCAAAAAAATTATGCTTCCCTCTCTAATTCATGTGCCACTAAAATTTCATTTTCACTTCTTTCTTCGTTAATTAAGTGGCCCAAAATCGCATCTCCACCTCCTCCCTAAAGTCTTCCCTGTTCGAACAAAGCTCCCTTAATATTGATTATGAGGAACCATCTCTTCGGTTGCCATTTCCTCATATGAAAATCGCCAACTCCGTTGATAAATCACGATTTCCGCCTCCCCAAAGTCATATCTATCAATTGCCATTTCCTCCTCCGCAAATTACGATCTCCGCTTGCAAGTCCTCACCAATTCAGAGGAAAATAGATTGACTTTGAATTTTAGGAATAAATAAATTCGTAGAGGTGGTGTGAGGAATGAAGTATTATCTATGAATTTTCCTTTAGGTAAACACTTACATAGTTTTATTACTCCCTTAATATTGAATTTTATGCAGTTAATATTTTTTATATTTGATTTTTCAAAGTTTCAAGGTTTATTATGTTTTAGTGTATTTATATTATGTTTATGGTATAAATCATTTTCCATGCAAAATTCAAACTTCTAATAATTTAATAAGCTTCTGAAGTAAATAATTATACCAAGGTAGTAAATTGAGCCAAAAAATAAGCTCGAAAGCTTGATTATATGTAGTGCACAAATTAGTATATGTCTCAACCAAATAAAAGTATGTAAACATGATAAATGAAATAAAATCTAACATTTTTCATATATAACAACAACTATATGGTGTTGCAGATGTATAATATTTATTTTAGTGTATGATATGTTTATCAAATATACTAGTAATTATCAAATTTTTAATAACGAGATAAGGAAATGTTTGGTAGTTCAAATATCCAATTTTTATGTTGTAGTTGCTATTTTAATATGCAGAATGAAGCAATGCAGTGCAAGAATGCAGCATAATCAAATTATCTAATTTTAATTAAGGTGGAAATAGATTTCAGTGTACACCTAAGAGCAATCAAACTTAAATCCAAGTAACAGAAACACTCTCAATTAAGATTAGGATCTAGGTACTGTATAAATAAAAAATATATGTATAAATTAAACATAGACATAAATATACATAGCCCCAAAATACCTGATCTAAAAACGACTGAAGGTGAAGCAAGATACAAGTTGTTATTAAGAAGAGGCTATAGTTATCTGAACCTAATAAGCTACACCGCTTATATATTCTGAGGCACTGTTTGAAATTGATTTGGCTCTTAACTCATTTTCTAAGGCATTCATTCAGCTATGTTTCTACTGCAGAGAAATAAGTGATTCCCATTCTAGCTTCTATTCTTTGTAAGTAATATTCTATACGATTCTTCCTGTTATTCCCCCGTAATCTTTTCTCATTTTTAAGTCTAATTTAATGTAACAACCCGCATATTTAAAGATAATGTATTTAATATAATGTCATTAACTGTTAATCGTTAATCGATGTGTGTCCGAAAAGTCACATTTTTCATACAGTTGAATTTGGACTCGAGACCACTTTCGTTGAGTCCGGATCATTGTTTACAACCTTTTTGACTATAAGCATCGATACCTTTTGAGTTGGGCGAATTTGGTCATTTTCATTTGATGTATGACCAAAATATCACTTTTTGTATATGGATGAATTTGAAACCACTTCCATTGAGTCCAAAATATCGTTTGCGACATCAAAAAGTGTAAGCTTCGATATGTTCCGAGTTTCGAAAATTTGGACTTTGGACTTGGGTTTGGGTTAGCCAACCTAGTCCACCCTTATAACTCCCCCAAACCTCTCCCCTTTCATTCACTTCCAATACTTAGCAAAAATAAGAAAATGAAGGATGGAAAAGGAAAGTAGAAATTCCTAAGCTAGCTTTTGCAATTAAAAGCTCAAATCAAGAGGAAATCAAGTGTAGAAACTTGGGTAAGCTTCTCCATCTTCCTCTCTATCTTCTCCAACTCCATTCCTCTTCAATTTCTTATGGTTTCCTAAACCTAACTTTTAGGAAATTGGTTTGTTTTGTGTAAAGATTGAAGATTCGTGAGTAAAATTGGAGGAGTGGTTGATTTTGCTTAGCTTTGGAATAATTTCTTGCTTCTAGCAAGCAAAGGTGAGTTCTTTATGAAGTCACATCTATGCCACAAGCCATTGGCTTGTACAAGTGTAATTTAGTATTCATACGAGTTTCCATGTGCTTGTGAATTGGTTTTGGTTAGTGTAAATTAGCCGATTTGATGTATTCATGTTTCATTGAGTTGAAAATTATGATAAAGATTGTTCATACGATTTATGCATATGCTATGAGTTGATTTGGTGATGTTTGGAAGCTCCATTGTCCCTCGACAAAGTTCTAAGTCTTCACAAGTCGCTTGAATCGTTTTGGTATGCTTTAGTTTGGAATTTAGTTCATATTTGAATTTATAAACTGAATCATTGCAATCTAGTGTATACATATTCATGCATGTGAAATTTTGTATTGTGAGTTGCTTCGGCACGCTATAGAAGCCTCATTTGCATGTCTATAACATCGTAGGCCTCCGGGCATTTGTCGATATCATTTTGAGCATGTTTTCTAAGCAATATTATGCTCAAAAACAGGTTCAGACATCTAAATATTTTTGGTCAGACGTCAGACCTGCTTCAAATAATTATGGAGTCATGTAAGCAAATTTAGAAGTCTGGAAATTTTAGCATAGATGTCTGAATTGTAATTCAGACGTCTGGCCGGAATAATCTAGACGTCTGAAATGACACCAAAATGAACTAAATCCTTGTTGGTTCCTGAAAATCCTAGTTTAGACATCTGACCTAAATGATGCAGACGTCTGAATCTGTTTCTGAACTGTTGACCAATAGAGACCATGGTCAACAGTTTTGGCCCATTCAGGCTCTTTCGCGGCCAACTTTCGGCCCAATTCGACTTTGTTTGTGACTTTGCAGTTTCACTGCTTCGCAGATTTCTGCATTTCGATTTCATGGACTTTCGATTGATTCTTGGTGAACGAAATTATAATTGATAGTCATGAGACTTTGTTTACATTATTATAAGGTGAATTCTTTGTTCGATCGTTATTTTGATCGTTATTACACGAGATTTGCCACTTCGAAACTATATAAAAAGGGGTTTTAAAATTTATTAGTAGATACCAATCTTTTACTAAATGGTTTCAAATTCTACTTCATTATATGAAGTTATTTTTCAAATTGTTTTACTATCTACTAGTATATGATTTCATAAACCTTTTTCTCGCTCGTGTGAGAAATCTAATTAAATGCCTTAGTAAAAACAAGGATTATGACCCCTTGTGTTTACTTTGATGGTTAATTCTTGGACTTGTTTGATTGAACACCGTGGCAATGATCGTTTCATATTTCTAGTGTAATATACAACTTGTTTGTAAATATTTGAGAAGAGAAAGTGGTTATGGGAGATGTAGCTCGACTCTTATATATACTAGCTGGCTTAGTTTTCACTAAACTTGGTCAATTCTGATCAATCCGACCTTCGGATCACATTGATGATCTTTGGATTATCCCGAGGAGCTTCGGCTCATGCGATCTTCGGATTCGCGATGATCTTCGGATCATCCTGTGGAACTTCGTTTCATCTTGAGAGTCTTCGGACTAATTGAGGAACTTCGGTTCCAGTGGATCTTCGGGTCATTCCGACCTTCGGGTCATTCTGATGATTTCCAAATCATCTTAAGGAACTTCGGTTCATTGATTTTTATCGATGATCTTCGGATCATCCTGCGGGCTCGCGACCCGCAGTCTTCAGACCATCATAGGAGCTTTGGCTCAACACTATGGCTTATGCCTTGAGATCACGTCTCACCTTCGATATTGGGTTGGTTGAGTCTTCGGACTCCCATATTTTCTTGGTTGATTCTTCGGACTCCTATATTGCTTTTGATGAGGCTTGGGGCTCCCGCCTTGACTTAGGTCTTCCCCTTCTTTGGGATCTTCGATATTTCTAATTTATTGATTTCTTCGATCTTATCTTTTTTATTGACATATGTGTTGTCAGTCTCGTATTGATATTAATTTGTTAATTTTAGTTTCTTTGTTATTGACATGTCCTTATATAGTGTCGATATTTCTTTGGCGTATTTTCTGGACATATCGAGTCTTCACATTTTACATGTGAACATTGCAGTTATTTTATATATGTCATTTTCTGTTTATATCTCTGATTCTATTTCAGTTTATTATTATGAGACAACTAGACTGATCCGTTTATTGTTTATCGTTACAAATAATACTCGGGTGAGACCGAGTATTGTAGATGCCTCTCCTTGACTGTAGCATGGGCTAATCTTCCTTTTGGCTAGCCGCACTTGTTTTAGTGGTTTTATCTTTTATGTATTTGAGATTGTGACTGTTATATGTACATATTATTTTGTGTTGTACATGTATCCATCATTTTATGATATAGTGGATCTTGCATGACCACTTATATTATGACCACCACTTTTGTAGTATTATTCATATCTATTTTTCGCCTTTGTGATATGAATATCTGTGTCTGACTCTGATTTTATTGTTTTGTATTTTATTTTGCTTTTCGAATTATATATAGCCACTGTGTAGTAGATTTGGACTTGATTTAGATGTGTCGGATTTCCTTATGAGATTTAAAAAGTTAGACCATATTATCCGACATATTTGACACTCGTTCAAAGCTAATATACAGATGGTCGCTCCTCAATAGCCTTATTCTTTGGGTTAGTTGACATCGTTGCTTGCAACAGCCTTGGCTAACGCGAGTATAGAGGTAGGGCATTAAATTTGATGTATATTCATTTAACAATTCTTGATCCAGCTATTTGTGATTTGCAAAAAAAAAAAGTTGCTTTGTTGAATTGCTTAAGAATCAATCGTATTATGGTCAAAATTAAAAAACTAATCATTTTCATTTAATAATGAAACTTGATACATTTAACTTAGGTTCATGACTTTAGAAATGGTTATTTTGAATTTGTGATACCCCACGTCCGCTAATGTCACTCTTTAAGAGAATGCATTAAGTTTCGTGAAGCGTTATAGGTAAACAGAAACAGAAATATTACAAGATAGATATAAAATAACAGTGGAATTTAAAACTTTATTAAGCAGAAAACATCGCGGTCCCAAAACATGGTAACATCATAAGTCTGAAATACTGAAAACATAAAACTTCTACTCTATACAAAATCATCATCAGAGTACAATAATACATAAAAAGAGCATAATCCCCAAAATATAACCATAGTAGAGAAGATACGAATCGAGCAGTACACCTAAGTAGCTCCGAGCAGAATGAAAGAAGAATCATGATCAAGCTTGAGTGTTCCCACCCTGAGAACCGGGGGGGACGGAAGAGAAAGAAGAGGAAACAAAGTGGGTCAGACATAAAGTCTGGCGAGTCCAGCTACTTTTAGCATATAAAGCATCATGACAGGCATATGAGTGGGAGAGAGATAACAATATATAAGGCAGGTATGACAAGGTAAACAAGACAAACTGAACAGAACAGACATTATGCTTCTCTAATACTTTTTCTGCACCATCACTAGTATAATAAGAACAAGATGATCCCCAACAAGCACAAGATGGTAGACTTAGGTGTACTTCTACTAAGACGTTTTACCCCCATACAATAACAGGTATCCAAACTGAACTTACCGGTGTTACCACTAAGGATAATAAAAGGCTCCTAAACAAGCGAGACTAGATGTACTCTAATTACTAACCCAATTAATCGGCTCCCTAACTCCGTAGATACCCTGTGCTATCCCCACATTAGGATGTATCACTTCCTGCAACCCTTCATTTGCACGATGTGCACAACCATATCTACTGATGTCACAACGTCTTATTTTCCCGAGCAGATGGACCCATGCACGCACATGAGCCCGATGGAATGCGCCGTCAGACACCTTTCCCCAAGTGACCTCTTATAATCAGCTCAATAAGTGTGCCCCGACTCCGACCTAGTTCGGAGTACTCGTCTGATACCTATATGGGTTACTGACTAAAATGGATCCCACATACCAGATGATACAAGCTTCCCCCTAGGCTTGTATCCCTACTACTGGATTTTAACGGGGTATGCCTACCAGTATAACAAGATTTCATAACCCCACAGGTTAAGTTTGTGGGCTATATATATAAGTATCACCCACCACCCGAAGATTTACTTAACCCTCCCACTGATTCTAGCAAGTTTACTTAATCCCTACTCAAGTTAACATGTTCATGTAATCCATATGGTTCAAACAGGTTGAGTATTACAAGTTCATTACCATTTATTCATTTATGGTTATAATGCGTTAGACCTCCCATGTTAAGCCGACCACTTGTGGATATTGGATATGTCGGTCAGGTCCGGGCAAACTTCTTCCACAAGTCGGACTTAACCTCGTGTCTCAGCATCGTTACGTGTTTATGCATTTATACCCCTCACATTAGATTTACCACTTGTGGACGTTGGATATGCCAGGCGGTTCTGGCCAGTCTTCTACACTATTGTAAACTAACCTCGTGTCTAAGCACCGTTACAGTTTCTAATTACTGTAAATCTAGGCATTTTCATTATTAACCAATTATCATGTACATTATGCCCCAAATCCCCGTCCGTCCTACAATACAAGTTATGCCCCAAATTATGATCAAGATCTATATTATGCCCCCAAATTTAGATTAAGATCTAGATTATGCTCCTAAATTCTAAGTTTTGGCTCAAGGCACAAATTATGCCTAAAATTCCCAATCATGTTTTACAACAAGAATTATGCCCCAAATTAAACATTCCTAATCGTTTCCAATTTCGCACGTTTGCGTATTTTCAATGATAGACCTATGCTCGAAGGTAGCCTGGCTATATAAACAAAAAAGGGAAAATGGAAGAGAAGAGAACAGAAACAGGCATAGTAAATAAAAACGGCATAAGATGATGGAATTGATCATACTAACAGAATAAGCATAGCGACATGATTAGGCAGTCTAACATAATAGGTATTTGGTAACATAATTAGGCAAACTAACATAATAGGGATATCATAAACAAGTATGATGAGATCTAAGAAAAACATAGACTTAGATCCAATCCATAGACATGTCAAGATAACTTTTAAGTGTTTACATCTAAAAATAACATAGACTCACTATGATTGGATCTAAGTAACAGAAGAATGGTTGCAGATGTTGAATCACAGATCATTGAAAATGTTTGATGAAGAAGAAGTAGGCTAGATCAAACTATGTTGGAGAAGCACCTCGTTGTCCCCATTGAATTATATAAATAAAACAACGGATATAGGGTCCTATTTATAGCCTAAGGTCAACAAATATTGAAACACCCCACATCCATTAAGGTCACTCACAAAGGGAATGCCTTAACTTTGGTGGAGGGATATAGGTACAAGACACAGAAAAATTTACAAGGCAGATAAACATAAGCAGCGAAATTCAAATATTTATTGCATACATGGTTCAATACAAAAGCATTACATCAAATTGTCTCAAAATAACTTCCAAAACATTACAATATAATTTCTGTCTTGATTATTTATTAAAGAAGCATAAACCATAAATAAAACTGCATAAATCCCCAAATGTAGTATCCAAAAGCCATAGCCAAGGTAAAAGAGTCTCAATCATACATCTACTTTCTTGAAGCTTGCAAAGAGTCTGATTAAGCTGGAGTATTCCCTCCCTGCGGACCTGGGGGACGGGGGAAACGGAAGAAAAAAGTACGAAAGAAAATGGGTCAAACAATAAGTATGGTAAGTTTAGTGATTACTAGTATTTAAACAAGGAAAACGACCACGACAGTAATAACAGAACATAGGACAATACCCTAATATAAGATAAGAGGAACATGTGATCGCACCCATTACTATAGTCTTTGCACCTACCAACTATTGGTTCAAACAACCCCACGTGTTCATAACAAATGATCCCCTTAATGATCAGCTCCTACTCGCATGCATTCATGTCCTGTGTCATTCGGCCCAGCTTGACTGTATATACTTGTGCAGGTCCCACCATGGGGTGTATCAGTCCCTCTGGTGGCAACCCGATACGATTCAAGATGCACAGTGATGCTCAGTGCCTGCTTTTTCCACTCCGGAGTACGTGCATGCCCATACTCTGTCGGAACCTACACTGACGCACCAACCGCCGATGTTTTGACCACTTATAATCAGCCCAGTAATCGTGCCCCACCCTGCCTAGTTTCAGGGTACCATGATACATCTATGTCGGTTACTGCTGAAATGGGTCCCCGTTACTGGGGTTTTCTAATCAACATGTTTAGTTAGTTAAGTGTCCAAGTTTACCTAACCCTACCCATCTGTTTAGTTAACATGTTGAATCGGTTAAGTGTTTCCCTAATTGACTTAACCCTACCAATCCTGACTTAGCTTTAATTTATTCATTAAAGCACCAACCGCTCACATTAGACAGGTCTTGTTGTGGTCACTGAATATGTCGGTCGGTTCCGGGCAGATTTACACCACAATTCAGTCTAACCTCGGGTTCTTTTTGGGCTTGATGTACTAACCACCCACATTAGACAGGTCTTGTTGTGGTCACTGGATATGCCGATTGGTTTCGAGCAGATTTACACCACAACTCAGTGTAACCTCGGGTTAGGCATATTCGTCTTTTCTAAATTTACATATTTTTTTTTATATATATGTCTAATTTCTTTACGTAAATTAATTTTTAATTTAATCATGCCATAATTATCCTTTGATTATGCTCACAATAAAGAGTATATCAAATATACCATTTTATGAACAAATCTATGCCATGAAATTTTCATATTTTCCCATCGCTGCCCCTGTGGAACATACGCATGAATCACATAAAATGTTGGGCTAGTAAATTAGCCCAAACCCATAAACAAAAAGGGGTAATAAACAAGGGACATGAAACAAACATAAAATAGCATACATTTAAGTTATCATATGTGACTTGACATAGAAGTATCATTAACTTAGTTAACGGGTAAAGGTGAACTTGTGACTAAGTTGGGTCTAATTTTTATGTGAATTTGATAAAGGTCTAGCATGGTGGTTTTTCATATAAAAACAATTTTAAACCACAACCTAGCATATTAACTTATGCGTGCCAAAACATAAGAAAGCTACTATAAACATATTTAAATGACAACTTAACATGATGACTTATGTGTGTTAAACATAAGAGGGCTGTTATAAACATGTTCGAATTACAACTTAACATGATAACTTATGTGTGTTAAACATAAGAGGGCTGTTATAAACATATTCGAATTACAACTTAGCATGATAACTTATGTGTGTTAAACATAAGAGAGCTACAAATCAAATCTTGCAACATAAATAGATTCAACTTAACATGGGTCTAAATATACATGGGTGTTGATCTAACATATAAGCATGTGTTTTAGGTCATAAACTTGCAAGTAATCACCAAATTATAACATGACATGTTTCATCATTCAGTTGGCATAGTAAACCCAACACCCAATCATAATAGATTCCAATAACATACAATATGGTATGTTCATCGTCACAAACATATAGGCATGATCAATCGCAATGGTAGTTTGAGAATCAAACTTTATTTATCTTATACATAGGCATCATTCTATATTCGAATTACAACATGTCATGATTTCAATTAAAAAGGACGTTTAAATCTACGTAATAACCAACTTACAAACTAAAAAGGAATTCTTGATTTCTGAATTCTGAAATTGGTAAGCTCGCCTTTGATGTAGATCGTTGAATTTGATTACTTTAATTTGATTTTGATTTAGGTTTTTATCTTGTCTTTGAATTGGTGACGGCTACTCCAAGTTCTCTACTGACGGCATGATAGTTCCAGGATTATTTTTGTGTGATTTTTAGATTTGAGCATAAGGTTGTTTATATAGAATTTCAATTTAATTTGAGCCGTCGGATGATCTTAGGGTTAAGCATAACCATTCAGTCAGGATATGGTGACACCTCAGCCCTAATGACTCAGCAAGGAGTCAGAAAGGACTCAGCAATGAGTCACAGTATGGATCAGATCACATCAGAAAGTTGTGCAGGCTTTCTTCTCGGCCTGGGCGCACTTGGCAGGTGCGCCAGTGCCACTTTTGTACTGGCGCACTTCCCAAGTGCGCCAGTGCAATTATATTTATTTTTTTCCTTCCTACTTTCTCTCTTTTCTTTTGTTTTTCTGTTTAACTTCGTTCGTCCACATCTCCTTCATACGGTGTCTGTTTTACGCAAAGTCGGACTCTATCTCAAGCAGAATTCCGAGACGAACGCAATGGCGTAACCCGTATCCCTTAATTCGCACATTTGAAATTAAATATTCTTTAATTCGTTATTATAATGTTAACAGGAAATACGGGGTGTTACATGTTCCCCTCCTTTTAGGATTTCGTCCCCGAAATCTTCAAGTCGAGAAGAACTTATATCCTACCATCCAATCACCCATCTACTCAACCATCAAACACAGGCGTCCATTGTCCTTAAAAGATTTCTAATGCTTCATGATCATATGCATAGTGTGTGTACATGTCCTTATCTAATGCAAAATCAGGCGGTCTACTGATTCAGCTAACCTCCTTAATGCAAATTATGTCAGTGCCATGAGTCCATTATGAATGCAAAATTTTTCTCCTACTCAAAATTCCCTACATGAGTGCACAATCATTCATACAAATGCAACATCCATATGATAACACATCAAGTTTCAATCCATATACAAGTACATATATGCATATGCAATATGGAAGTGACTAAGCCGATCTAATACCTAATGTGTGTGTATGCATCCACGAGCAACCACTAGCAACCATCAACCATAACATGTTTCAATTGCATGTTTTCATCCAAATGGGTTTCTACCTAAGGATAAAGGATAGGATCGAGGAGATATACCTAAAAAGGTAGATAGATACGAGCATAAACTTAAGGAAAAAGAGATCAAGGATGTACCCTCAAAAAGAAAAGGGTAGGCTGCGCGTATTCTGTACTCAGTTTCCCAAGTCGCGTCTTCCTCGGTGTCGCTCCATTGAACTTTGACGAGCTTAACTTCACGGTTGCGTAGCTTTTTGACTTCTGTTCCCAAGATACGGGTTGGAACTCTTCTCACAGTTGCTTCTCGTTCAACTTCTACTTCCTCTAGCATGCTTGGTTCTACCACTTCGGCAGACTCGTGTAAGCACTTCCGCAGGTGAGAGACATGAAAGACATTATGAACCCCGACTAATCTTTCAGGAAGCTGTACCCTATAAGCCATCTTCCCAATCTTCTCGATGATAGGGAACGGCCCTACAAATCTTGGTGCTAACTTTCCTGCAGATCCAACGCGAACGACGTTCCTCAAAGGAGATACTTTAAGGAACACCTTGTCTCCAACTTCGAACTCAAGGTCAGTTCTTCTTTTGTCTGCGTAGGACTTCTGTCTATCTTGGGCAGTCTTCATTCTTCTTCGTATCAAGTCTACTTTCTCTGAAGTTTCCCTAATCATGTCTGGTCCAAGTATGAGCTTGTCTGTGGACTCCCACCACCAAGTTGGTGACCTGCACGGTCTTCCATATAAAGCTTTGAAATGCGCCATGCCTATGGTGGCATGGTAGCTATTGTTGTAAGCGAATTCCACCAAAGGTAGATGATCCTCCCATGTACCTTCGAGGTCAATAATATATAATCTCAAGAGGTCTTCTAATATTCTGTTGACTCTTTCCATTTGGCTATCGGTTTGAGGGTGATAGGCCGTGCTTAAGCATAACTGTGTGCCTACAGCCTCTTGTAAACTCTTTCAAAATTCCCTCGTGAAGATAGGGTCTCGATCACTCACTATGCTGGAGGGTATCCTATGGAGTCGAACTATCTCTTTAAGATATATGGATGCTACAGATGAGGCAGTCCTTCTACTCTTGACGGGTATAAAGTGGGCGCTTTTTGTGAGCCTGTCCACTATTACCCAAATGATGGTATTGCCCTTTCTTGACCTAGGCAACCCATCTATAAAGTCCATCGAGATGTTATCTCATTTCCACTGTGGGACCTCTAGAGGATGAAGCAGACCACCATGCTTGCTCTGCTCTGCCTTGACTTGTTGGCATATTAAACACTTAGAAACAAATTCAGCTACGTCTTGCTTCATGTCATTCCAAAAGAAAACTCTTTTGATGTCTTTATACATTTTGTCTCCGCCTGGGTGTATGGTCAGTTTGGAATGGTGTGTCTCTTCTAGAACAGTCTTTACCAAGCCCCTTGCTTGTGGGACACATAGTCTTCCATCTCGTCTCAACCATCCCTTGGCATCAATGAAGTATCTATTGAGGTGACTAGAAGTCTCACCCCCAGTTAATTTGTCCACCACATCGGCTAGCTAAGGGTCTTCTCTTTGTGTGGCTCCGATTGAGTCTAAAAGAGTTGGCCGAACTTCTAACATTGCTAGCAAGCCAAGTACAAAGTCAGTGGAGGGTCTGAAGTTAAAGCTTGTTATGAACACCAAGCTTTGCCTTTCCACAAAGAGAGGGCTTAAGGTCAGTTTCTTTCTACTCATGGCGTCTACTACTGCATTGCCCTTGCCAGGAGTGTAAGAAATCTCAAAATCGTACGAGGCAAGAAACTCCATCCGTCTTTGCTACCTCAAGTTGAGATCTTTCTGCGAGAAAAGGCATTTCAACGATTTATGGTCAGTATACAATTCAAATTTTTCACCTAGGAGATAATGGCGCCAAGACTTAAGCGCAAAAACGATGGCTGCCAACTTTAAGTTGTGGGTTGGGTAGTTTTTCTCATGTACTTTCAACTGCCTTCCACCATAAGCCACTGCCTTCCCCTCTTGCATCAGAACAGCGCCTAGTCCCGTTCCGCATGCATCTGTGTATACTGTAAACATCTTGCTTCCATCAGGCAACGTCAGAACTGGGGCTGTTGTTAGAGCCCTTTTCAAACGTTGGAAAGTAATATCGCAATCCAAATCCCAATTGAAATCTAGGTTCTTCTTTGTCAACTTTGTAAGTGGAGCTGAGATTTTTGCAAAATCTTTGATGAACTTTTGATAAAATCCTGCTAGCCTGAGAAAGCTTCGTACTTCGGTTGCGTTTCAAGGAACCTTCCAATCTTGCACAACAACCACTTTCGCGGGGTCCACAACTATCCCCTCTTTGGACACCACGTGTCCAAGGAACCTAACTTCTCTCCATAAATGGCATTTGGAGAATTTAGCTTTCAACTGATGTGCACGGAGAGTATCCATGACTTCCTTTAGATGCTGAGCATGCTCTTCCTCATTCTTTGAGAAGATCAAAATATCGTCTATGAAGACCACCACAAACTTATTGAGAAACTCTCGGAACACCCTGCTCATTAAATCAACGAAGTAAGCGGCTGCGTTTGTCAACCCGAAAGGCATGACAAGCCACTCGAAGAAACCATCTGGAGTTCTGAATGCGGTTTTATCAATGATATCTTCAGCCACTCTTAGCTGATGAAACCCGGTAGTTAAATTTAATTGGGAGAAAACCGATGCACCTACAAGTTGATCGAACAAATCATCTATTCTTGGGAGTAGGTGCCTATTCTTCTTAGTTAGCTTGTTTAGCTCCCTATAATCAACGCACAGGCGAAGCGAACCATCAGCTTTGGTCGCGAACACTACCGGAGCACCCCATTCAGAAATACTCCGTCTTATGAACCCCTTTTCAAGCAGCTTTTTGATTTGCTTGCTGAGCTCCTTTCTCTCCCTTAGGGTCATGTGCCTAACAGGTAAAGCAACGGGCTTTGCATTATCAACAAGGTATATGTGGAAGTCTTTCTCCCGCTTCGGAGGTAAGCCCTTTACCTCTTCAAACACATCCGAGTATTCATAGACTACCCTCACAGACTGCAAGTTTCCAACAGACGCATCAAGAGATTCTAGATAACTAAGCATGACGGAGTTCATGGCATTACAAGAAATTTGAGAGTGTTACCGAGGCGAGTCATGAGTCTAACTACTCTCTTTTCACAATCGAGGACGGCACCATTACTGGATAGCTAGTCCATGCCTAGAATCAACCCATAGCCCGTGAAGCCCAAAACAAAGGCATTACATCTAAACCCAACGCTTAGTATAAATATTTTCAAATCCAAACCATTGACAAATAAACTGAGCCCCCAATTGGATTTGAAACAACCAAGGGATCCTCTACTATACTAGTGTCTAGGTGCAGAGATTCCACTAAAGCAGTAGATATAAAAGAGTGCGATGCGCCAGAATCAAATAGTGTACGAACAGGATGATCAAAAAGATGGACTAAACTTTCGACAGAAATATTTCTACCTCATTCTTGCGGAGGTGCCGTAAGAGCGTGAACTTGTCCTCCAGAAGAAGGTCCAGCCCCCTGCCCTTGCTTCCTTGGGCAGACCCTAGCCGTGTGTCCTGTCTCTCCACAGTGGAAACAGCCACCCATCTTCCTTTTATTCTTCTTGCAATCTTTGATCAGATGTCCAGGAATTCCACAGAAATTACACTTTCTCTTGTCATGGGGTTTGTTGTTCTTCCCGCCTTTCTTTGAATCGGCCTTCTTATTCTGCGACCCCTCCCCCATCTTATCTTGAGGCACTTCCGCTTTTGCCTCTTTCTTGCCCTTGTCTTCCTCATGTAAGAGTGCCATGTCCACTAACCTCTCTTAAGTAGCCCCCATAGGTATATGGGTCATAGCCAAGCTGTGAAGTGGCTCGTTCAATCCCTTGACAAAACGGAGAGCCTTCTTATGAGGAGTATTCACTAAATCCAGTCCAAATCGGGCCAGCTGATTGAATTGGTTGATGTACTCCTTGACCGTCATACTTCCTTGCTTAAGAGATAAGAACTTTTCCAGTTGTAAACTTCGTTCAACTTGTGAGAGGAATTTCATCTCAAGCCTTATTCTGAAATCCATCCATGTTTCAACCGGTCTTTCAGCGTTAGTGACTTCCCACCAATAGGAAGCTTCGTCTTTGAGCAACCATACAGCCAACTGTATCTTTTGCCTATCGTCCACCTCGAAGATAACGAACAGATCCTCAGTTTCTTTGAGCTAGTTCCTTGCTTCTACGAACGATTCAGTTCCCATGAAATCCTTTCCACCCATGGCCCTAAAGTCTCTACAAATCTTTGAGAAAGCATTTGTACGAGGAGGAGGAGGAACCGCTGCAGCTGGAGGAGGAGGAATATCTGCTGGGCCTGCGTCATTGGCCCTAGCCTCAAAGTACCTCCTGAACCAGCCAGGTATCGGTACACCCTCTGGAAGGTTAAGATTCCCAGACATGCTGAAACGAAAAAGAAAAGATTCAAAATGAAGGATAGAAAGATAGTGCATATGGCTTTGGGGATTATGCCTTTTTTAAATTTGAAACAACATATTTTTCTTGTAAAATGCTTCTTTATATTTCTTTTTGAAAATAGTTTTCAAAAACTCTTATCTGATCTGGTAAACCTTTGCTCTGATACCAAGTGAAACACCCCACCTCCGTTAAGGTCACTCACAAAGGGAATGCCTTAACTTTGGTAGAGGGTTATAGGTACAAAACACAGAAAAATTTACAAGACTGACAAATATAAGTAGCGAAATTCAAATATTTATTGCATATGTGGTTCAATACAAAATCATTACATCAAATTGTCTCAAAATAACTTCCAAAACATTATACCACAATTTCTGTCTTGATTATTTATTAAAGAAGCATAAACCATAAATAAAACTGCATAAATCCCCAAATGTAGTATCCAAAAGCCATAGCCAAGGTAAGAGAGCCCCAATCATACATCTGCTTTATTGAAGCTTGCAAAGAGTCTGATTAAGCTGGAATATTCCCTCCCTGCGGACCTAGGGGGGAACGAAAGAAAAGAGGATGAAAGAAAATGGGTCAGACAATAAGTCTGGTAAGTTTAGTGATTACTATTATTTAAATATAGAAAAAGATCATGACAGTAATAATAGAACATAGGACAATCTCTAATATAAGATTAGAGGAACATGTGATCGCACCCATTACTATAGTCTCTGCACCTACCAACTATTGGTTCAAACAGCCCCACGTGTTCATAACAAACGATCCCCTTAATGATCGGCTCCTACTCGCATGCATTCATGTCCTGTGTCATTCGGCCCCGCTTGACTGTATATACCTGTGTAGGTCCCACCATGGGTGTATCAGTCACTCTGGTGGCAACCCGATACGATTCAAGAAGCACAGTGATGCCCAGTGCCTGCTTTTTCCACTCCGGAGTACGTGCACGCCCATACTCCGTCGGAACCTACACTGACGCACCAACCGCCGATGTTTTGACCGCTTATAATCAGCCCAGTAATCGTGCCCCACCCTGCCTAGTTTCAGGGTACCATGATACATCTATGTCGGTTACTGCTGAAATAGGTCCCCGTTACTGGGGTTTTCTAATCAGCATGTTTATTTGGTTAAGTGTCCAAGTTTACCTAACCCCACCCATCTGTTTAATTAACATGTTGAATCGGTTAAGTGTTTCCCTAATTGACTTAACCCTACCAATCCTGACTTAGCTTTAATTTATTCATTAAAGCACCAACCACTCACATTAGACAGGTCTTGTTGTGGTCACTGGATATGCCGGTCTGTTCCGGGCAGAATTACACCACAACTCAGTCTAACCTCGGGCTCTTTTTGGGGTTGATGCACTAACCACCTACATTAGACAGGTCTTGTTGTGGTCACTGGACATGCCGGTCGGATCCGGGCAGATTTACACCACAACTCAGTCTAACCTCGGGTTAGGCATATTCGTCTTTTCTAAATTTACATATTTTTTTATACATATGTCTAATTTCTTTATGTAAATTAATTTTTAATTTAATCATGCCATAATTATCCTTTGATTATGCTCACAATAAAGGGTATATCAAATATACCATTTTATGAACAAATCTATGCCATGAAATTTTCATATTTTTCCATCGCTACCCCCGTGGAACGTACGCATGAATCACATAAAATGTTGGGCTACTAAATTAGCCCAAACCCATAAACAAGAAGGGGTAATAAACAAGGGACATGAAACAAACATAAAATAGCATACATTTAACTTATCATGTGTGACTTGGCATAGAAGTATCATTAACTTAATTAACGGGTAAAGGTGAACTTGTGACTAAGTTGGGTCTAATTATCATGTGAACTTGATAATGGTCTAGCATGGAGGTTTTTCATATAAATAAAATTATAAACCACAACCTAGCATATTAACTTTTGTATGCCAAAACATAAGAAAGCTACTATAAACATATTTAAATCACAACTTAACATGATGACTTATGTGTGTTAAACATAAGAGGGCTGTTATAAAAATATTCGAATTACAACTTAGCATGATAACTTATGTGTGTTAAACATAAGAGGGCTGTTATAAACATATTCGAATTACAACTTAGCATGATAACTTATGCGTGTTAAACATAAGAGAGCTACAAATCAAATCTTGCAACATAAATAGATTCAACTTAACACGGGTCTAAATATACATGGGTGTTGATCTAACATATAAGCATGTGTTTTAGGTCATAAACTTGCAAGTAATCACCAAATTATAACATGACCTGTTTCATCATTCAGTTGGCATTGTAAATCCAATACCCAATCATAATAGATTCCAATAACATACAATATGGTATGTTCATCGTCACAAACATATAGGCATGGTCAATCGCTATGGTAGTTTGAGAATCAAACTTTATTTATCTTATACATAGGCATCATTCTATATTCGAATTACACCATGTCATGATTTCAATTAAAAAGGACGTTTAAATCTACGTAATTACAAACTTACAAACTAGAAAGGAATTATTGATTTCTGAATTCTGAATTCTGAAATTAGTAAGCTCGCCTTTGATGTAGATCGTTGAATTTGATTACTTTAATTTGATTTTGATTCAGGCTTTTATCTTGTCTTTGAATTGGTGACGGCTACTCCAAGTTCTCTACTGACGGCATGATAGTTCCAGGATTATTTTTGTGTGATTTTTAGATTTGAGCATAGGGTTGTTTATATAGAATTTCAATTTAATTTGAGCCGTCGAATGATCTTAGGGTTAATCATAACCATTCATTTAGGATAAGGTGACACCTCAGCCCTAATGACTCAACAAGGAGTCAGAAAGGACTCAGCAATGAGTCACAGTATGGATCAGATCACACTAGAAAGCTGTGCAGGCTTTCTGCTCGGCCTGGGCGCACTTGGCAGGTGCGCCAGTGCCACTTTTGTACTGGCGCACTTCCCAAGTGCGCCAGTGCAATTTTATTTATTTATTTATTTTTCTTCTTTCTTTTTCTCTCTTCTTCTATTTTTCTGTTTAACTTCGTTCATCCATATCTCCTTCATACGGTGTCCATTTTACGCAAACTCGGACTTTATCTCAAGCAGAATTCCGAGACGAACGCAATGGCGTAACCCGTATCCCTTAATTCTCACATTTGAAATTAAATATTCTTTAATTCGTTATTATAACGTTAACAGAAAATACGGGGTGTTACAAATATGGTCAGAAAGCAAGTCCACATATGCAAAGTTGAATCTGCCTCGGATCTGGGGCGGTGTCGTCATGGGTGTCGACAACCCTGTTATGGTGTCGGCCCATGGGTCGACACCCCTAAGGTGGGTCGACCACCAATGGGCCGATCTCCCCCATTAGACTTCCTACTTCTGGTTTCAAATTATTTTGAATGCTTTTGACTTGGTTATGTGTGTGTGTGTATCTTATGCTTATACAGACTTCAAACCTTAATATCTTCTTCATACGATGTCCGTTTTACGCAAACTTAGTGTCTATCTTAAGTAGAATTCCAAGATGAATGCAATGGCACAATCTGTTTTACTTAATTCCATATATTTAATTAAATATTCTTAATTTATCATCTTAATGTGTTGTAGAATTACGGGGTGTTACATTCTCCCCTACTTAAAGGATTTCATCCCTGAAATCTCCATGTTATGAAGAATGTATATCCTAACATCTATCATCCATCTACTTATCCACCAACCACAAGCATCCATTGTCCTTAAAAGATTTCAAATGCTTATATAAACATATGCAAAGATGTGTGTATATGTCCTTATACTAATGCGAAAGATCAGGCGGTCTACCGATTCAGTCGACGTCCATAATGCAATGTATGTTAGTGCCATGAATCCAACATGTATGCAAATAATCCTATTATAACATGTAAGTTCTATATGTGTGTGTGCAATCGTTAATCCAAATGCAACTTCCATATGATGATACACCATTTCATCCATAAAAAAGAAGAAAATTGTGCACGCATCCGTATGCAGTATAAGAGTAATTGAGCCAATCTAGTGCCTAATGTGTGTGTATATGCATCCACGACTAGCTACTAGCAACCACTTGCATCCATCAAACATAAAATGTCTCAAATACATGTTTTCACCCATGGGATTCCTACCTAAAGGTCGAAAATTCGGTCGATAGGATATAAATTAAATGATAGAACAAGCATGAATAAAAGCTTTGGAAAGGAAGTTAAGAACATACCGTTGAAAAGAAAAGGATACGAAGCATGAATCTTGTCTTCAGTCTTCCAAGTTGCATTTTCTTAGTTATCTCCCCACTATACTTTCATCAACTTGAATTCTCTGTTGCGTAGCATCTTAACTTCTAATCCAAGAATACGGGTAGAAACTCTTCTAACTGTCGCCTTCTGTTCCACCCCAACTTCCTCAAGCATACTCGGCTCAACTACTTCTGCAGTATCATGCAAGCACTTCCGTAAATGGGAAACGTGGAAAACATCATGAACGTCGGACAGTCTCTCTGGTAGCTTTACTATATAGGCCATTTGGCCAATCCTTTATGTTATGGGAAATGGTCCTATAAATCTTGGTGCCAATTTCCCTACAGATCCAAAACGAACCACATTCCTCAAAGGTGATACCTTGATGAAAACCATGTCTCCGACCTCAAACTCAATATCAGTCCTTCTCTTATCTGTGTAGGATTTCTGCCTGTCCTGACCTATCTTCATGCGCCTGCGAATAAGATCAATCTTTTCTTAAGTTTCTTTAACCATATCCGGTCCAAGTAGAAGTCTTTCTGTATATTCCCACTAACAATTCGGTGATCTACAGGGTCGTCCGTATAATGCTTTGAAGGGTGCCATGCCAATACTAGCTTGATAATTGTTGTTGTAGGCGAACTCTAGTAAAGGAAGATGCTCTTTCCAAGTCTCTTCGAAGTCTAGGATACACAATCTTAAAAGATCCTCAAGAACTTTATTCACCCTTTCCATTTGTCCGCCAGTCTGAGGGTGATAAGAGGTGCTCAAACACAACTATGTGGCTAATGCTTCTTGCAAGCTCCTCCAAAATTCACTAGTGAAAATGAGGTGGAAGGTACTCCATGAAGACGAACTATCTCACGAATGTAAATTGTTGCCAACCATGTTGTTGTCCTCTTATTCTTAACAAGAATGAAATGAGCGCTCTTAGTAAGTCTCAAATACTGGTGTGTCCTTTGCTCGATCCAGGCGAACCATTAATGAAATCCATCGAGACGCTCTCCCACTTCTACTATGGGACCTCCAAAGGATGAAGTAAACCACCGTGCTTCCTTTGCTCAGCTTTGTCTTGCTGGCAAACCAAACATCGAGAAAAAAACTCTGCTACATCTTTCTTCATTCCAGTCCAAAAGAAAACCCTCTTCATATCTCTATACATCTTATCATCGCCTGGATGAACAGTCAAGGATTGTCTTCAACAAATTTCCAACTCGGGGAACACAAAGCCTTCCATCTCGTCGCAACCACCCTCTATCATCTGTGGAGTACCACAGCGGTGACTAGAAGTCTCCTCTCTACTGAGCCTATCCAAGATGTTTGAAATTTGTGGATCCTCTCGCTGTGAAGTTCTTATCTGATCCAAAAGAGTAGGTCGCACCTCTAGTGATGCCAATAAACCAAGTGTAAACTCGGTGGAGGGTCCAAAATCAAAAGTAGATATGAACTCTAAGCTTTTCCTCTCCACAAACAAAGGACTAGACGTCATCCTCTTCCTACTGAATGCGTCTGCCACTACATTACCATTGCCAAGGGTATAAGAAATCTCAAAGCTATAGGACGCTAGGAACTCCATCCATCTTTGTTGCCTTTAATTAAGATCCTTCTGCGAGAACAAGTACTTGAGAGATTTATGATCAGTGTGCAACTCAAACTTCTCCCCAAGTAGATAATGGCGCCAAGTCTTAAGCGTGAATACTATGGCAGCTAAATCTAAGTCATGGGTAGGGTAGTTATTCTCATGAATTCTTAGATGTCTACCTCCGTAACATACTACCCTTCCTTCTTGCCTTAGAACCGCACCACGCCCTGTACCACACGCATCAGTGTATACTGTGAACACCTTGTTCCCGTCAGTCAAGGTGAAGACTGAGGCTGTTGTCAGATCCCTCTTCAATCGTTGGGAAGCATCATTACTATCTATATCCCACGAAAATGTCAGATTCTTCTTCGTCGATCTGGTAAGTGGGGATGATATCTTTGCGAAGTCCTTAATGAACTTCTTATAATAGCCTGCTAATCCAAGAAAACTCCTCACCTCTGTTGCATTCTTTGGGATTTTCCAATCCTGAACTACAACTACCTTCGTGGAATCTACTGTTAACCCATCTTTAGAGACCACATGCCCTGGAAATCTCACTTCCTTTCTCCAAAAATGACATTTGGAGAATTTTACCTTAAGTTGGTGCACACGGAGAGTTTTCAAAACCTCCCTCAAATGTTGGACATGCTCTTCCTCACTCTTCGAGAAAATCAAGATGTCATCAACAAAGAGCACAATGAACTTATTTATAAACTCCCGAAATACCCTACTCATCAGGTCAACAAAATAGGCGGGTGCATTCATCTACCCAAAAGGCATGACAAGCCACTCGAAGAAACCATCTGGGGTACTAAAAGCGGTCTTGACAGCATGGCCACCCTCAACTGATGAAACCCCGTAGCCAAATCTAAATAAGAGAAAATAGATGCATCAACAAGCTAGTCAAACATGTCATCTATCCTCGGAAGTGGGCGCCTATTCTTCTTGGTGAGTTTATTCAACTCTCTATAGTCCACACATAAGCGAAGCGAACCATCCACCTTAGTTGCGAATACTAATGGAGAACCCCATTCAGATATGCTTTGCCTAATAAACCCTTTCTCAAGCAGCTCCCCTACTTACTTGTTAAGCTCACTCCTTTCTCTTGGAGCCATATGACGCACAGGCAATGCAACTGGCTTTGCATTATCCACCAAGTATATACGGAAATCAATCTCGCGCCTTGGAGGTAAGTCCCAAACCTCCTCAAAAACATCAGGATACTCACAGACTACTGGTACAGATCACAGATCATTGATAGATGCATCAAGTGACTCTAAGAAACTAAGCATGACAGAACCTTTAGGGTCACGAGAAATCTCGAGGGTCCTCCCATGGCAAGTCAAAAGTTTAACGACCCTCCTCTCGCAATCCAGAATGGCACCATACATGGCTAGCCAATTTATCCCTAGAATCAAATCATAATCCATGAAACTAAGCACATATGCATCGCATTCAAACTCGGTGCCTAACGCAGATATTCTCAAACTCGGCACCCATTGGGGCTTAAGATAACAACGGGATCCAAAACCATACTAGTACTAATGTGCAGAGACTCAACCATGGAATCAGATATAAAAGAATGTGAAGCGCCCGAATCAAAAAGAGTTCTAACAGGATGATTGAAAAGAGAAATCAAACCTTCAATGGAAACTTCCCTACCTCTATCCAGTGCACCGGCCACGAGAGCATGCACCTACCCTCCCGATGATCCTGCCATTTTACCTTGTCCTTGCTTCCTTGGGCACTCCTTAGAAAAGTGTCCGACCTCTCCACAATTGAAACAAGTGTTCTTCCATCTTTTGCAGTCTTTGCTCAAATGAGCCATGTGCCCACAACTATGATGTTTCCTCTTATCTCGGGCTTTGTCGTTCTTTCTGCCCTTCTTTTGTTGTTGTTGTTCTTTCTTAGGCCACCCTTTTTCTCATCTTTGGGCTATGTTCCTTGGCACTAACTCCTTTATTCTCCTCTTAACCCTCCTGGTGTAACATGTTAACTAGTCTCTCGAAAGCAGCCTCCCTCGCATGGAAATCCTTACAAAGCTTAATATAAAATTAGCCGTAGGTGGAACTACTGTAGCTATAGATGGAGGTTGGGCACTTCCTAACCCTTCGACATGTGTCGTAGTTTTAACATGCCTACGGAACTGTGCCATAATGGGGACACCCTCGGGAAGAATCTGTTCCCCAAACATGACGAAAAGAAAAGGAAAAGGGATTCAAGCGGATAATCAGGAGATATTTTATATGGCTTTGGGAAATATGTTTTTCAAAAATAGACTTTTCTTTTGAAAATGCTTTATTTTAAGACCTTTTTGAAAACAATTTTCAAAATCTTTTATCTGCACTAGTAACCTTCAGCTCTGATACCAAGTGTGATACCCCACATCCATTAATGTCACTCTTTAAGAGAATATATTAAGTTTCATGAAGCGTTATAGGTAAACAGAAACAGAAATATTACAAGATAGATATAGAAAAGGTGGAATTTAAAACTTTATTTAGTAGAAAACATTGTGGTTCCAAAACATGGTTACATCATAAGTTTGAAATACTGAAAACATAAAACTTCTTTGTTGTACAAAATCATCATCAGAGTACAATAATACATAAAAAGAGCATAATCCCAAAATATAGCCATAGTGGAGAAGGTACAAAATCAAGCAGTACATCTAAGTAACTCCAAGAAGAATGAAAGAATAATCTTGATCAAGCTTGAGTATTCCCACCCTGGGAACCTAGAAGGGGGAGACAGAAGAGAAAGAAGAGGAAACAAAATGGGTCAGACATAAAGTCTGGCGAGTCCAGTTACTTTTAGCATATAAATAAGTAAAAGCATCATGACAGGCATATAAGTTGGAGAGAGATAATAACATATATGGCAAGTATGACAAGGTAAACAAGATAAACTAAACAGAATAGGCATTGCGCTTCTCTAATACTTTTTTTGCACCATCACTGGTATAACAAGAACAAGATGATCCCCAACAAGTACAAGATGGTAGACTTAGACGTACTTCTAGTGAGAGGCTTTACACCCATACGATAAAAGGTAGCCCAAATGAACTTACCGGTGTTATCCTAAGGATAATAACGGGCTCATAAGCAAGTGAAACTAGATGTACTCTAATTACTACCCCAATCGATCGGCTTCCTAACTCCGTAGATACCCTATGCTGACCTCACAGTAGGATGTATCACTTCCTAAAGTGGCAACCCTTCATTTTTAGGATGTGCACAACCATATCTACTGATGTCACAGTGTCTTATTTTCTCGAGCAGGCGGACCCATGCACGCACATGATCCCGATGGAGCATGCCATCAGACACCTTTCCCCAAGTTACCTATTATAATCAGCTCAATGGGAGTGCCCCGACTGGGACCTAGTTCGGAGTACTCGTCTGATACCTATATGAGTTACCGATTGAAATGGATCCCACACACCAGATGATACAATTCCCCCAGGCTTGCATCCCCACTACTAGGATTTTAAAAGGTTATTCCTACTAGTGTAACAAGATTGCATAACCCCACAGGTTAAGTTTGTGGACCTATATATATAAATATTACCCATCGCCCCAAGATTTACTTAACCCTCCCATTGATTCAAGCAAGTTTACTTAACCCCTACTCATGTTAACATGTTCATGTAATCCCTATGGATTCAAATAGGTTAACTATTACAAGTTCATTACTATTTATTCATTTATGGTTATAATGTGCTAGACCTCCCACATTAATCCTACCACTTTTGGATGCTGGATATATCGGTCGGGTCCGGGCATACTTATTCCACAAGTCGGACTTAACCTCGTGTCTTACCATTATTATGTGTTTATGCACTTAGACCACTCACATTAGATTTACCACTTGTGGACGCTGGATATGCCGGGTGGTTCCGAGCAGGCTTTACCCACAAGTGTAATCTAACCTTGTGTCTAAGCGCCATTACAGTTTCTAATTACTGTAAATCTATGCATTTTCGTTATTAACCAATTATCATGTTCATTATGCCCCAATTCCCCGTCCGTTCTACAATACAAGTAATGCCCCAAATTTTGATCAAGATCTAGATTATACCCCCAAATTCTAAATTTTGGCTCAAGGTACAAATTATGCCTAAAATTCCCAATCATGTTTTACAACAAGAATTATGCCCCAAATTAATCATTCCAATCGTTCCCAATTTCGTGCGTTCGCGTATTTCTGAGATAGGCCTAGGCTCGAAGGTAGCCCAACTATAAAAATAAAAAAGGGAAGATGGGAGAGAAGAGAACAGGAACATGCATAGTAAATCAAAATGGCATAAGATGATGGAATTGATCATACTAATAGAATAGGCATAGCGATATGATTAGGCAGTCCAACATAATAGGCATATGGTGACATAATTAGGCAAATTAACATAATAGGGATATCATAAACAAGCATGATGAGATCTAAACAGTTAATTAAATGTACAAGTAATGGTAGATCTGATGTGATTCAAATAGTCATAGGCTTAGATCCAATTCATAGACACGTTAAGATAAATTTTAAGTGTTTACATATAAAAATAACATAGACTCACTATGATTGGATCAAAGAAACAGAAGAATGATTGCAGATGTTGAATCATAGATCCTTTAATACATATAACTTGTTTAATGAAGAAGAAGTATGTAAGATCAAACTACGTTGGAGCTACACCTCGCTATCGCCATTGAATTATATGAATAAAACAATGGATATAGGGTCCTATTTATAGTCTAAGGTCAACGAATCTGGTTAGAAAACAAGTCCATATACGCAGAACTGAATCTACCTTGGATCTGGGGGAGGGGGGTCGACATGGGTGTCGACACCCCTGTTATGGTGTTGACCTATGGGTCGACCCCCAACAGGCCGATCTTCCATCTAGACTTCCCGCTTTTGGTTTCAAATTATTTTGAATAGTTTTGACTTGGTTATGTGTGTGTGTGTGTGTATATATCTTATGCGTATACAAACTTCAAACCTTAATATCTTCTTCATACGATGTCCGTTTTATGCAAACTTGGTGTCTATCTTAAGCAGAATTCTGAGACGAATGCAATGGCACAGTCTGTTTTACTTAATTACAAATATTTAATTAAGTATTATTAATTTATCATCTTAATGTGTTGTAGAATTACAGGGTGTTACAGAAATGACATTGGATTCACCATGTTTTATCATATACTTGCAAATTTAACTAGTACTTCATACTTATACATTAGTATGCACTAATTTATTTAATGTTGTTCTTTTTCAATGTAAACATGTATCTAAGATACTAGATTTTACTCTGCATTCTAATTTTTGAGTATAAATATCCCTTCGTTATCCATAAATAGATATAAATTGAAATTTGGATTTTATTGTATATTTAGTTAATCAATAAATAATAAATGTAGTTATATGGTACTCATCGTGAGTACAATAAACTTGTTTTCTAGGTGTATAGTTTTCTTTTTGTCCTTTTCTTACATGCCTGTATGTGTATTATTTTGGAAGTGGGATGCATGGACTTACACTTACCTTTGTACGATTAATGTTAATATTAAAAGTTGGAAATTACAAGGTTAATTATATACGTTAAATTATAATGTTTTTTATATATAAATTTGTTTGTTACAATATTGTATAGTGTGATGGAAAAGATTGGGTGCATTTACATAGGTAAGAGTGTAATTTTAGCATATTAGAACTGTATGCAAAAATCCAACGAAAAGTTAGGGGGTTCTCCTCTCACATTCAGGCAAACCAGGCCCTTAAATAATGCCATATTTGATGCAAACTTGTTACCAATTCCTTATTCCGGACCATATTGTACTTGGAATAACTATTCGAGAAGTGGTTTAAGAACAAATTACAAGCTAGATAGAGCCTTTCAAAATTTTTCTGCTGATAACAACTGGCATATCTTTGCTATCTCATTCCCCCCATCCTAATGAGACCATTCCCCACTTGTGTTGGACTGGGGCAAGAGAAACATGAGAAAACACTCCTCATTTTCATTTTTTAATAATTAGGTTGATCATCCGGATTTTTTGAATTCTGTCTCTAATTATTGGAATGTTCATGTACGAGGTAACCCAATGTTCGTTTTGCAGGAAAAACTCAAAAGATTAAAAGGTGTTTTGAAGTCTTGGGCTGCTGTTAATTTCGGGAATGGATCTAGCCTATCCTGCTCAATCAGGTAGAATCTATTTCAAACTCAAAACGAGATTATGGGGTGTACGGATGCTACTTCAATGTCTTTACTATCTGAAAAAGAACGTAAATGAAAGAAGCTATGCAGCGGTATAGGATCGTGTAGTATGGAGTATAGGATATAATGTATATGGTAGAGTAGTAAGCAGTAAATCACACAGTCGATTTATACTGGTTCGGATCACCGTCCTACGTCTAGTCCCAGACTCCCTTCTGGAATTTCACTAACGCAATAACCCTCACTTCACCCGGAGGAATAGGTTCACAATTACCCGAACAGCCGAACGGGATTTCTTGTCTCAACCGCTGAAGAGGTCTTCACTAATACAGAATAATTGTTGACTCTTTTGTGTTCTTGATAACACGGATTGTCGAATATTAAGTACACCCTTCCTATAGCCTTTCCTTGATGATAATCGTGAAGTGCGTGAAGGAATATGGAAGTTTAAAAGTCTCAAGTATAAAAGTAGATAGCTTTTTAGAATTTAGAGAGCTTTGAATAAGATAGAGAGAATTAGAATAAAATTCAGTTAGGAACAACTTTGATCAAGCCTCTATTTATAATCTATAAAAAGTTACAACTAATCATGAAGAGATTTGATTAAGAGATATGAATTAGAAAGTTGTGACTTTTCATTTTAAATTGCATCCCTTCGTATTCAGAAGTCTGAATAAAAATTTCAGATGTCTGTTTTGATTTAAAAATGAAAACAGCAAGGAAATAGTGTATTTCGGGGGCATTTCAGACGTCTAAAATATATCAACCAGACGTCTGAATATTGTATTTAAAAACATTCTGTTTCAGCAAACAGACGTCTGAAAATTTCAGACCAGACGTCTGTTTTCTGTTATCAGACTATTCCTTGCTTAATTTATATAAGAGAAGCTATATACATATAAAATGTGTGTGTGTGATCATCAAGGAAGACTTTAACATATAAATCTAGGACTAACAGATTCTTACAACATATTTAATCTTCAATTATAGCTCTTGAATCTGTTGTTGAGTATCTTCCTGCAAGACAAAGTTAGTCGATAATAATATATATGTACATGTATAGTTGTCATAATCAAAACGCCATATAGCGAGATCCAACATTCTCCCCCTTTTTGATAATGACAACTGCATATGTAACTCCCCCTGTCAATATGTCAATATGCATATATTATCATATATTTCTCTTTTTGATATCCATGTACCTACAGGTTAGCTTAGAGGTTTTTTGGTATAATTGTGTAGTTGTTGTCATCAAAATCCAACAATAGAGTTTCTAACATTCTCCCCCTTTTTGATGATGACAACTATACAATTTAAAAATATATTCTTTCTATAACATCTTCCTCTTATAATATCTTCCTCTATCAATATACACCTGAGTTTCTTCATTATCAAAAAGAATGAGGGAATGTAATAAATATCGTTGTCTTCTCTTTATTTTTTTTTCCCTGAATGTGTGATATATGAAAATTTCTCCCCCTGAGTATGTGATTATTATATTTCCAGATTCCCTGATTTAACTTCAAGCTCAGTTTTTAAAGATATTAGAGATACTGAAATACCCTCCTTTTTTTTGTTGTGGTGTACCTGCAACAAATATTATATATATACTTTGGTACCCACTTTCTCTGTTAGGGTCCAGGGGTTAGAGAGGAGGTAACCATACCCACAAGGGTTTAATGGTACCTTTGAAAATAAAGTTTTTATTTTTAACTACTGAATCAAAATAATCATCAATGTATTTTTCTCGATTTTTCCAATTTACAGGAACCCAAATACTTAGATAATTTCTATTAATATTTCTTTTTGTACTTCTATTATAAATGTTTCTAGTCATAGAAGCATTTGAATTTCTATAGAAATTTGATCTTCGAGTTACACGTGCTTTAGTACTAGCAGTTAAACTTTTGTTATACATGAAAGCATATCTAGTACTAGTTCTATGGTTAGTTTTATTATACCCTAAGCCACTTTTATCGTGTAAAGGTCTAGAACAAGATAAAATATCATTTAAATCATTTTGACCTTTATTAAATTTTGTGAACTTATTTGTACATTTTTCAAATTTGATTCCAAAGCCGTGATTGAAATTTTCAAAAGAAGTCTTGCAATCTTTTAAACCAATTTTCTTATTTAATTCAGAATTCTCCCTTTTTAAAGTACTATTTTCATTTTTGAGACGACAAATTTGAGATCCTGAATTATTAAAAGAAGAGTGTAATTTTTCAAAATTTTCTTTCGAATCAGACATTTCATTTTGCAAAGTATTATTATTAACTTTTAAAAACTCATATTCTTTAGATAATTCTAAATTCTTTTCAGTTAAAGCTCCATTCTCTATTTCAAGAGACGAAACTAATGAATTAGAATTATTTAAAGAATCTTCTAATGATTCATTTCTATTTTTCAAGAGATCGATTTCCTTTAAAAGAACATTGTTTTAATCTTCTAGTCGCTCATTTTCTTTTTGAAGGAAATCTTTTTGAAAAACAAGCTCTTCTAAGGTATTTTCAAAACATTTGGCTTGTTTGACTAAAAAATTGTTTTCTTCTTTTAATTTGGAATTTTCTTGCTCACAATTTTTAGACTTGGCTAAAATAATTGCATTAAGTTTACCCAAACTTTTAAAATCTTTTAATAATTTTTCGTGGTCTAATAAAAGATCTTTATATAATGAATCCTCACATACCGATTGTGATCTCACTTTAGCCATTAAACATTTGCTCTCTTGCTCCGTCGCTTCTGCTTTGTTGTTCTTCCACTTTCTAATGCCTTTACTAGATTTCTTTATTGCCATTTATTCCAGGATGTTGTTACGATCTCTAGAATACCAAGCTCTGATACCAATTGAAAGAAGCTATGCAGCGGTATAGGATGGTGTAGTATGGAGTATAGGATATAATGTATATGGTAGAGTAGTAAGCAGTAAATCACACAGTCGATTTATACTGGTTCGGATCACCGTCCTACGTCCAGTCCCAGACTCCCTTCTGGAATTTCACTAACGCAATAACCCTCACTTCACCCAGAGGAATAGGTTCACAATTACCCGAACAGCCGAACGGGATTTCTTGTCTCAACCGCTGAAGAGGTGTTCACTAATACAAAATAATTGTTGACTCTTTTGTGTTCTTGATAACACGGATTGTCGAATATTAAGTACACCCTTCCTATAGCCTTTCCTTGATGATAATCGTGAAGTGCGTGAAGGAATATGGAAGTTTAAAAGTCTCAAGTATAAAAGTAGATAGTTTTTTAGAATTTAGAGAGCTTTGAATAAGATAGAGAGAATTAGAATAAAATTCAGTTAGGAACAACTTTGATCAAGCCTCTATTTATAATCTATAAAAAGTTACAACTAATCATGAAGAGATTTGATTAAGAGATATGAATTAGAAAGTTGTGACTTTTCATTTTAAATTGCATCTCTTCGTATTCAGAAGTCTGAATAAAAATTTCAGATGTCTGTTTTGATTTAAAAATGAAAACAGCAAGGAAATAGTGTATTTCGGGGGCATTTCAGACGTCTGAAATATATCAACCAGACGTCTGAATATTGTATTTAAAAACATTCTGTTTCAGCAAACAGACGTCTGAAAATTTCAGACCAGACGTCTGTTTTCTGTTATCAGACTATTCCTTGCTTAATTTATATAAGAGAAGCTATATACATATAAAATGTGTGTGTGTGATCATCAAGGAAGACTTTAACATATAAATCTAGGACTAACAGATTCTTACAACATATTTAATCTTCAATTATAGCTCTTGAATCTGTTGTTGAGTATCTTCCTGCAAGACAAAGTTAGTCGATAATAATATATATGTACATGTATAGTTGTCATAATCAAAATGCCATATAGCGAGATCCAACATTCTCCCCCTTTTTGATAATGACAACTGCATATGTAACTCCCCCTGTCAATATGTCAATATGCATATATTATCATATTTTTCTCTTTTTGATATCCATGTACCTACAGGTTAGCTTAGAGGTTTTTTGGTATAATTGTGTAGTTGTTGTCATCAAAATCCAACAATAGAGTTTCTAACAGTAAACTCTCTGATGAACTAGCAAAAGCATTAGCTGAGGAGGGCAAAATGGCAAAGCAAAAGAATAGGAATAAGTGGAAACTATATGGAGACAAGAACACGTCCACTTTCCATAATGCTTTGAAGATAAAACAAGCGGCTAGTAATATTACATCCATAACTGACAAAGATGGTATTCTTTGCTCCGACTTGGATTCAGTGCAGGCAGATTTCTTGGATTATTTTTCCTCTTCACTGGGTAACACTTCCACTTCAACATTTAAGCTAGATTCTTTTTCATATTTAAATTTTCCTTCTATATCCGACAATATGAAGCATTTATTAATCAAGGAAATATCTAGAGAAGAAATTATCAAAGCCACATTTTCTATGAAAATTACTAGCTCTCCGAGTCTGGATGGCTTTAATGCTAGGTTCTTCAAGAGTAGTTGGTATGTGGTGGGTATAGATGTGATAAAAGCGATTAAAAATTTCTTCTTGCACAATCGAATGTTAAGTGCAATTAATTCGACAAGATTGGCCTTAATTGCCAAAGTTGACAACCCACAATTTATGTCTAACTTTAGACCAATTGCTTGTTGTAAAGTAATTTACAAATGCATTGCGGAAATCTTGGTTGCGCGCATGAAAATAGCAATTGCTAATATCATTTCTACATACCAATGTGCTTTTTTCCAAACAGGGACATAGTTGACAATATTCTATTAGCTTCTGAATTAATGAAAGGATATAATAGGGCTGCCATCTCTCCTAGATGTGTCCTTAAGCTCAACATTCAAAAAGCATATGATTCTGTTAAGTAGGAAACTGTTATCTATGTTCTTTTCAAGATGAATTTCCTATACCTTTTCTTTGTTGGATCTTCTCCTGTATTTCCACAGCTGATATATCCCTTAGTATTGATGGTTCTTCATTTGGTTATTTTAAAGCAAAGCAGGGTTTACGACAAGGGGATCCCATATCTGTATACTTATTCGTTTGTGTTATGGAGTTATTCACTATATTAACCCAACAAACCATGATTTCTAAGCAAATTGATTTTCACCCTTATTGCAAAAGTTCCAATATTTGCACTCTTTTATTTGCAGATGACTTACTAATGTTTTCCAAACCGAATACCAAATCCATCACTGGAGTGTTGTTCATATTGGAGTCGTTCAGATTGTTCACTAGCATGAAAATAAATACTGCCAAATCTAGGATCAAATGTGGAGGTATATCTGATGATTTAAAATCCACATTATGTGAATTATCTGGCTTATTGATGATGGCTGCTGATGATCAGTACCTTGGAGCTCCTCTATGTTCTACTAGATTAAAAGCATCCCATTGTTTGCCACTATTTGAAAGCATCATTTCTAAGATATCGAGCTGGCCATCTTCAAAAATTTTGATAGTAGGAAGATTAGTAATTGTGAAATTTGTAGCAATTTCAATGAGTATTTATTATGCAAGGACTTCCTTCCAACCAGAATTATTGATATGATAAATGCGGCTCTCAATCACTTTCTATGGCATGGCAACCCCTACTTTAAAAAATTAATTCCTATTTCATTCAAGAAAGTTTGTAGTTCGTATGTTAATGGTAGATTGGGTGTCCTTAATCTGAGAGAATGGAATCGTGCTGCTACATCAGCGAGAATTGATAAGATTCATTGTTTTGATTCTAATCTTTAGGCAAACTGGTGCAGACTGAATTTAATTAAGGATGACCACTTTTGGACATTGTCTTCTCCAAATGATTGTTCTTGGTCATGGAGAAACTTATTAAAACAACGTGCGAACTTTCTACCTATGTTTCAATGCAGTATGCTACATCTGCAAAAAACTCATTTTGGTATGACCCTTGGTGTACGAAAGGCAAGATTCTTGCTCACAGTGTTGAATATAATGTAAGATACTTATCTGGAATTGGTGAAAATGCAAAGGTGGGCAGCGTTATGGTGGATGGTACTTTTATTCTTCCTCATACAGGTTCATCAGTGCTCAGATCTTTATGGAATGATACAATACATGTTGTGTACCAATTTACATCGGCTCATGCGTTCTGGAATTGAAAGCAACACTCGATATCCTCTGTATATAATGGGTTGTTGCGGTCCAGTTGTTACTTCCTTTGGCATTCTAGAGTATTGATGACTAACAATATTCCTAAAGAGAACATCATGATGTGGAGGATACTCCAAAATTGATTAGTTACTAGAAGTAAATTATTTCACATGGGTATGTGGACAATGATAAATGTAGTTTTTGCAGATTTCATGCAGAAACTGTTAGGCACTTGTTCTTTGAATGTGAGTATACTGGCTATATCTGGAAGAAAGTGCTGATTCACTTTGGGTTGCATACTCCTACTTTGATTTCGGAAGAAGAATGGTATCTAATCTTCAAATTCACAAAACAGAAGACCATAAATGGAAAATTGCTATTGAAAATCTTGAAGTCGGCTTTGTATCTCATATGGATGGAGCGGAACGCTAGGGTGTTTAGGAATATATCTATTACTAAACATGTAATGGTCTGTTCTATCATTAGAGGTTATTGATGTTATACATTTATATTGCTTCTGTATTTTTTCTTGTTTTTAATAAAAATGGTTAGGGCTATTCAAACCCGCTCGCTATGCAAAAAAAGAGAGTATAATTTTAGCTTAAAATTTAACTTGGAGTTTACAATAATGATTTTATTTTTTAAATATTTTATTTTTTAAATATTTTATTTTTAACGTAGAACCAGTAGAAAGTATGGTGTAATGACCCACCTTCTCTACCATCAAGAATCAACACTTAATACAACAGCCGTATTCATGTGCCGAAACCCAAGCGCTAGAAAAGCGGATTATTTGGGGGTAATAACACAATTAGAACAAAAAAAGGAACTTTTATTAATACAACAATGTTTTACATCAGAGTTACATAGTTATATCAGTACAACAACGACACAGCGGAAAATACTTAGACTTAGTGGAGAATCCAAAATGCTCCAAATGTAGCTCCAGCCTCATCCCAGCAAATGCACCATAAAATAGCTCCAAGACTTAACTACTTGAACCTTAACTTTTTAATTGCCCGTATGGAAATAAGGGCACCCAAAGTTTAGATGGAAGACAATAAACTTAGAGTCAGTCATGGGACTGGTCTGAGAACTTAAAATTGTTGTTTTGAAAACTAAAGAAAGGTATCTCATAACACCATGCCACAGATACGGAATAGGTTTTTCCTTTATGATAACACAAATACTTACTTGTCAAAATAATTTATATTATTATTAATGTCAAATATTTTAGAAACCTTTTCAAATAAACACGGTTGAATTATCCGAAATTGTTACATAAATTAAATTCCGGTGGCTATTGTGCCTTTAAAAACCATAGGTTTGTATTGGAGTATTGGATGCCAACAATGATCAAGGCAAAAGATCTTCCTAATCCTATGGGAACACCTATAAAGGGATGAACCCATGAGAAAACAAATCATGATTTCTCTACTACACAAGGACAGACCATCTCTATATGCTAACTCGCTAGATGGCAGGACGAATATGACATTCCCCAGTCGTAACCGACCTTTAACCGAGTGTGCTCCTTCCATCATCCACATAAAGTAGAATTTTCCATATAATTGAAAACCTAGGGTATAGAACCTAGGATCTATACCATAGTATAACTTTTTATCGATAAGGGAAAGACCATAACCTAATAGGAGCAACCTATATAGCCTTGCTGCACTCATCCTGTTTTAGGTCATTATTGGGTTGTGAGGCTTGAGATCTCGTTAAACACCAACTTATGCTTTACTAAGCCATGCTTTGTTCAGTTGTGGCTCTCAACACTTCGCATGCCACATTGTCATTTCATAACATACAATAGATAATTACAAACAATATCACCTTTGAGCTTGTACATCTCAAAGAAGGGTGTTAAGCTAAAAGAATAAATTTCTGTCACCAAACAGTGATGTATTTAGTAAAGATCATGTAATATCAAAGTACAATGTCATACACACATCCATACAAGTTCGTTTTGGGACTGAACGAAATTTAAGGCGCTTTATTCCTCAACCCAGCTGAGTGTAAAACCCTTAGAATCTCGAATATCTCCAAGTACGTCAGGACCACTGATATAAATAATCTCGTCATGGGATGACTCCCAATAGAGACATCAACAAGTAGTCCCTTCGATGTGAAGAGCTCTATCCTTCTACCACCATCTTCAATTGCTTCAATATTTGTAACATTATTTAAAGTGGTTTTCATATAGGTATCCCCTATTCTCTTTGAATAATTATCGTGGGTTACAAAAATAGTATGGACTAATACAGAGTTTCAATTAAATCTCTTTCATTCCTAAATTTATTAACCCAAAACTTTCCTTAACCAATTCTTAACCATTTGTTCCTTAATTTAGGATAAAACGCATCCTTTAAATCTTTAGTACCATATAATTCATTTAACATTTATTTCCATCATTACCTTACTTTATTTTTAACAAAATCCTCAATTGTTAAACTCTTTATTCCAAGAATTCATTCCTATAAATATTTAAACCAAGATGTATTAACTTTAACCAAGATTCCTTTTAAATTCATAGTCCAATATTATTTATTAAATCTTAATTAAAAGATTAATTCCATAAATCCTCATTTTGAAACATATCTTTTAAACCAAAGACAGTTAAACCTCATAAATCTTAATACTCATTCCCCGTAGCTTTACTTAGGTTAAACCAACACATTTAAATCTTTATATCTTAAATCGATTCCTTACTCTTCCATTCCTTATTTAGGAATAAAATCATTCATTAATCTTCAACAAGATTCATTAACTTTTTATCCCTTACCTTTCCCATTTAAAGCCTATCTTTTAATCAAAGGTCATTTAATGTCGTTTTCATTTACATTTAAAACAAACTAATCTTCCTAAATTTCCAAACTTATAAATCTTTAAAATAAAGACTCGGTTAATCTTAACCAAGATTATAAACATTCAAAACATAACTTTAATCATAAATGGGTTAAAAAAATGATGTTATTTATGACATTACTCACAATAAACCCAAAACCATTTGATATTAAAATAAGATTTAAGCAGAAATTATATCATCTAATATTCAATATCAATTCTCATAATCAACGAATATTATAAATGGAATAAAGATATAAATACCTTTCAAATTGCTTGAATAGTATAAGTTTTAACCACGGAATTTAATATCAAACATCCAAAGATTATTTCCAACCAAATCCAATTCATGCATAATTGGAAAATTTTAATCTTACTAAAGTTATATCTCAAAATAACATTTCATAGTATTCGGCTTCACTTCCGATTTGCTCCATTAATTGCCCAAATAAGTAAATCGTTAGTCAGGTAACATTAATTTAAAGTTATAACCCCATTTACCATTCCAGAACTCAGAGACAGAACAAACCTATTTGTTATTTCCGCATACTCAAACTAAGGTTCATTTAATCTTAACCAATATTATATACATTATATATTCTCTAAACTTAACTTTAATCTTAGTGAGTTAAATATGATGTTATTTAATACATCACTCTCAACAAACCCAAACAAATTGATGTTAAATATAAGATTTGTAACTATTATGAAAATGGCATTACTGCTAACTATCTACTTGAAGTTGAAAATGTGTTTATTAGTTATTTTGTGATCTGCTAAGAAATAAAGAAAACTACATACATGATCTCGATATGATAATCCCATATATATAACCCAAGCTCTCTAGCCTAACTTTCAATCACTTTTTTTTAGGTTAATAATGAAAAATTAAATATGCAATGTTTTCCCTGAATAGAAATTCTGCTAGTGGTCCAAATGGATTTAACGCCTTCTTCTACTTCAAATGTTGGCACATTATTCATCTTGAAGTGTGTAATGCTGTTAAACTATTCTTCAAAAAACTACAATGAATCATTGCTTTAATAATACTAACATTGCTCTCATCCCAAAATTAAGAATGCCACAAAAGTCGATGACTTCAGACCTGTCTCATGTTGTAACATGATTTATAAATGTATCTTGAAGGTAGTTTCTTCTAGACTTAAAGTTGTCCTACCTGAAATTATCTCATCCAGTCAAGCAGCCCTTCTACCTAGAAGAAACATATTGGATAATGTACTTCTATCACATGAATTGCTCAATGGATATAATAGAAGTTATGTTACCCCACGTGCGATGTTTAAGCTGGATATTATGAAATCTGTTTACGTGCTACAATGGGAGTCCATTGTAAGAATTATGGGACTTTTAAACTTTCCACATCAATTTACTAGATGGATTTACTATTGCATCTCCATAGGTAAATTTTTGAAAATTCTTAATGGAAGTGCAGTTGGATATTTCGGTAGTAGGCGAGGTATACAACAGGGTGATCCCTTATCTTCTTACCTCTTTATCAAGATCATGGAAATGCTAAATGCTAACTTGAATGTTGAACAATATAATTAACGAAGGACATTTCACACTACATCCAATTTGCCATGACCCTAAAATATCTTCATTGATGTTCGCTGGTGACTTGGTTATCTTTTGTACCCCAGATTCTAGAATCGTTAATTCTATTTTTGAAACTCCGATGTGCTTTACCAAGATGACAGGGTTAAAGATGAACATTGGAAAATCTGAAATGAAGGTAGTAGGCCTATCAGAAAACCATATTCAAGAATTGAAAATTAGCACTGGACTCACGTGTAACAATGACACGATATCATACCTTGGTGTTCATCTAACAATAGCAAAAATCACCACGAGTCAAAGCATGCCTGTATTTACCAGGATCACTACCAGAATCAAGTTTTGGACAAGCAGGTTGTTGAGTCAAGATGGCAGATTAACGCTTATCAAATCAGTAGTGTTTGTTATGCACTTTTATTGGGCTCGTACCTACATTCTCCACACTAAACTAATCAGTATTATCAGAACTGCACTAATGAGATATCTATGGAAGGAAAGTGGTACTGGTAGATACGCTGCACCAATTGCTTACAAATTTATAGGGAAACCAGTTAGTAAAGGAGGGATTGGTATTGTTAGTATGGTAAAGTGGAACAAAACAGCATTTATTAAGAACATTGATAGTTATCTGAATGAACAAGAAAGTTTATGGGTACATTGATCTAAGAAACATGTTGTTAAGCAAAACGATTTCTGGACAATGAACCAACCACAAAACATCAGTTGGACTTAGAGTAGCATATAGAAACTTAGAGAGCTCATGTTGCCTAATTTTAAATATACTGTGAATACTACATCTACTGCTAAGTTATGGCATGATCCTTGGTTGGAGAAAGGAATGATTTTAAGAAGATAACTTACTTTCCTGGAAATAGAAGTGATAGGGTTGGGTAGCAATTCTAAAGTGAGTACTTTATTCATGAAGACGTTATTCGACTCCTTGAATCAACTATGCCAAGAATTAATCGTCTATGGAGACAACAAGACACATTAAAGTTGGTAATAGTGATGGTAGAAACACTGCATGTAACACCCCGTATTTTCTGCGAATATTAAAATTAACAAATCTAAGAATACTTAATTTTTAGAAAAAGAATTAATGAAAACGGATTACGCCATTGCATTCATCTCGGAATTTTGCTTGAGATAGAGTCCGAGTTTGCGTGAAACGGACTCTGTATGAAGAAGTTATGGAGTTCAGAAGATTTCAAGACTAAATAGAAAATAATAATTAAATAATAAATCTAGTTCAAAATTCAAAATTCGGACAGAACAGGCTGAGCGGGAAAATTCCCGCTCAGGGTGTCGACCCCCCTATAGGGGAGTCGACATAGGTGTTGACCCCCCTATAGGGAGTCGACCCCTTTTAGATTTACTTCCTGTGACGAATTTCTGTAGTACTGAGCTGATGTGGCCTTCTCTAATTGGCCAATGACTAATTTCTGAGGTGTTAGGGCTTATGTGTCATGCTATCGTTGTCCGGATGACAAATCTCTTCGATTTGATGGCTCTGATTTCTCCTAGACTAATCTAAAGGCTAGAATTAATCCTAGGCATCTATATATACATAGCCAAACCTAGACCAAAACCTCATAACCCTAAGACTATGGTGTCGTCATGTTGTTTGTCTACAAGCTGGCCTAGCCTCCTTCATCTTCTCCTAACTAGAAAAATAAATCCAAACTAGTAATCGATTAGAAGAACTTCAAATCAAACGTCTACATCAAAGGATAGCTTTTCAAATTTAGAAATCATATCCCATAATACAAGATCCGTCCTTTTTCTGTAAGTTCAGTAATAATTTAGATTTAAGTATCTAATAGAAATCATGATTGTAATAATCGGATCCAGAACGATGCCTAATTCTGATTTGTGCCTATCCTTTTGTCAAATTTGAATTGCTTATGCATATGAGACTATTGTGATTGATGTATTGATACCTATCATGCCTATGAGACTGTTGGACTGACATAATAGAACCTATCATGCCTATGAGACTGTTGGACTGACATAATAGAACCTATCATGCCTATGAAACTGTTGTGACTGACATAATAAAACCTATCATGCCTATGAGATTGTTGGATTGACATAATGGAACCTATCATGCCTATGAGACTATTGTGATTTATATGATGGAACCTATCATGTTGTACATCCTATGCCTATGAGACTATTGTGATTGATATAGTAGGACTTATCATGTTGTACATAAAAATTAGTGATTCTCTTAAGTCCAATTCTATCTAATCTTTATACCTATGGTGTAAACTCCTTAGCTTGTCTACCCATATTGTTAATGTACAACATTGAAACATGATTCTTGAATGGGTACATCTTTACACGCCTGTTTTTCCTTATGTCAATTCTTATGCCCCTTCTCTATTTTCCCCTTTTTAATTGCTTTTGTGAATACTATGTTCATTCGGAACTTAGATTGAATCTCGTTGTATGTGCGATTATAACGTGGGAAAAATTGGGTATAATTTAATTGAGTAAATTTTGGGCATAGCATGGAAATGTGGCATGAACTTGTATTGGCTAGACTTGTGGAAAATTTGACACATAGATTTGGACACATATGACAAATATGTAAACTGGCTAAAGATGAACATGTCTAACCCGAGGTTAGATTGAGTTGTGGTGTAAGACTGCCTGGAATTGCCCGGCACATCCAGCAACCGCAACAATATAGGTCTAATGAGAGGTTAGCGTATTTAAGCCAAAAAACCCGAGGTTAGATTGAGTTGCGGTGTAAGGCCGCATGGAACCGCCTGGCACATCCAGCGACCACAACAATATAGATCTAATGTGAGAGGTTGGTGCTTTAATGAATAAATTAAAGCTAAGAAATAGACAGGCTAAGAATGGTAGGGTTAAGTTAATCAAAGCAACACTTAACCAATATAACATGATGTGTGATAGGGTTAAGTAACACAAGAGGGCAACACTTAACCAATGTAACATGACAAGTGGTAGGGTTAAGTAACACAAGAGAGCAACACTTAACCAATATAACATGATGTGTGATAGGGTTAAGTAACACAAGAGGGCAACACTTAACCAATGTAATATGACAAGTGGTAGGGTTAAGTAACACAATAGAGCAGCACTTAACCAATATAACGTGATGTGTGATAGGGTTAAGTAACACAAGAGGGAAATACTTAACCAACGTAACATGACCAGTGGTAGGGTTAAGTTAACACTTAACCAATGAACGAGTGGGATTAAGTTAATGGGAAACACTTAACCAATATAATATTATGAATGAAGAGGGTTAAGTTAATAGAAAACACTTAACCAATTACAACATGATGAATGAGAAGGGTTAAGTTAATAAGAAACACTTAACCAACATAACATAGCGTGCGGATGGGTTAAGTTAACTTGAATGGATGGATAACACTTAGCCAATTTAGGGGTATACGATTAGACTCTGGAAAACCCTAGTAACGGGGATCCATTTCAGCAGTAACCCACATAGATGTATCATGGTACCCTGAAACTAGGCAGGGTGGGGCACGATTACTGGGCTGATTATAAGCGGTCAAAATAGCGGTAGGGGGTGCAGCAATGTAGTTCCTATGGAGTATGTGCGTGCACATGCTCCGGAGTGGAAAAGCAGGCACTGGGCATCAGTAGTATACACTGTGCATCTAGAATTTGTGTCGGGTTGCTATCATAGGGATTGATACACCTTATGGTGGGACCAGCACAGGGTATCTACACGCAAGAGAGGGCCGACTGACATAGACACAAGGAAAGTTAATACAAGCAGGGAGTCGATCGATAGGGTAGTAAGGGTACATCTAACATCTTCATGGCAATTAAGCTGGTTGAGGTAAGATCCTCATAGTAGATGTACACCTGAAGGCTACCACAATTGCGGGGTTGGGATCACCTTATTTTATAACACAGGATACTAGTTGGGACACTAGTAGGGGATACAAATCCTTTTTCACAGGATATAGTTGGGACACTAGTAGGGAATACGAATCGTTCTATAAAAGACACTAGTTAGGATGCTAGTTGGGTGGTGTAGAGAAAATAGGAAATCAGAGAAAGAACTGAAGTACATTCAGTGTATCTTACCTTGTCATATCTAATGATCATCATTTTTTGTCTTGCTATGCTTATTATCATGATTATGGTCTGGTATCCAGTTTATTCATGTCATGATCCTTTTACCTGTTTACATGATGAATAATCACTGGACTTACCAGGCCTTATGTCTGACTCTGTTTTGCTCTCTTTTCTTCTATTCCCCCCCCCCCCCGTCCCCCAGGTTCACAAAAAGGGAATATTACCACTTAGCTCGTTTCTTTCCAAGCTCGAAGATAGACGATGTATTGCTTTGGAATCTCTTTTCCACTGCTATGGCTGGCTCATGCTTTATTGGGGAATATCATTGTCATTTCATGCTTCTTTATTTTGTTAAACAAGATAGATGGTTTATTGTAATGGGTATTGGTGTTTTGGTGCTAGAAAACAATTTTTGTACAAGCTGTTTTACCAAGCTATTGTTTTATCAATAAAGTAAAGTTTTATTTATTTTCCGCTGTTTAAATTTTGTCTACTTTGTAATTTATCTGTTCTATACACTTATGACGCTCCACTGAAGTTAAGGCAATCCCTTTGTGAGTGACCTTAACGGAGGTGGGGTGTTACATGTGGTATCAGATCTAAAGGTTACCAGAACAGATAAAAGATTTTTCAAAAGCATATTTTAAAAGGGGTGTTTTCTAAAACATGTTTTAAAGAAGCGTTTTCAAGAGAAAAGTATTTTTTTAAAAGGCATATTCCCCAAATCCATATGCACTGTCTTTCGATTCTCTATTTGAATCTCTTCTTCCTTTCTTTTCGCCATAGTTTCGTAGGCATACGGCATATGTCGAGGGCGAAGTAGTGCCCAACCTCCATCTGTAGCCGCAGTAGTTTCACCTGCGACTAATTTTCTTTCAAGCCTTGTAGGTTGTCGTGCGATGGAGGTAGTTTCGAGGAACTTGTCAACAAGCTACACAAGGATAGTAAGGATGAGAATAAGAGAGTTTGGGCTAAGAAGCACAAGCCCAAGGATAGGAAGCTTGTTGATATAGCTTAATCCATGCAGAAGGAGAAAGGTGAAAAGAAAGAGGCCAAAGTGGAGGAATCACAAACAAGGGATTAGAATATAAGAAGGGTGGAAGAAATAATAGATCCCGCAACAAGAGTAAGTTTCTTTTCTATGGTATAGCGGGTCATTTAATTGTAGGAATTTATTTTAGTATAGTGAAGCAGGGCATCTTATCAAGGATTGTCGAAGGACAAGGACAAGGGAAAAGGACATCATCTTCTAGCGGGCAATTGCATGCTCTCACTACTTGTGTTCCTAAGAGAGGTAGGAATCTTTCTGTTGACAGTTTAGTTTTTCTTTTCAATCATCCTATTAGAACTTCGTTCGATTTAGGCGCTTCACATTCTTTTCTATCTGCTTCCATAGTTGAGTCTCTGCAACTTAGTACTTGTATAGTAGAAGATCCTGTTATTTTCTCAAATCCAATTGGTGGTTAGGCTCATTTGTCTATGATTTGTTTGGATTTGGGAATATCTATACTAAGCATTAAGTTTAGATGTAATGCTTACGTTTTTTGTTTCATGGGCTATGGGTTGTTTCTAGGGATGGATTGGTTATCTAGTAATGGTGCCATTCTCAATTGTGCAAGGAGGGTAGTTAGACTTTTGGCTCGCCTTGGTAATACCCTCGAAATCTCGTGTAACCCTAAGGGTTTTGTCATGCTTAGTTACCTAGGATCTCTTGATACATCTGTTGATAATTTGCAATCTGTTTAAGTAGTCCATGAGTATCCCAATGTCTTTGATGAAGTGAAGGGGTTACCCCCAAAACGTGAAATAGATTTTCACATATACTTGTTTGATAACGCCATCCTAGTTGCATTACCCGTACAACACATGGCTCCTAGGGAGAGGAAGGAGCTCAGCAAGCAAGTTAAAGAGTTGCTTGAGAAGGGGTTCATTTGGCGAAGTATTTTTGAATGTGGTGCTCCAGTAGTGTTCGTGACTAAGGTAGATGGTCCACTTTTCTTATGCGTGGATTATAGAGATTAAACAAGCTGACTAAGAAAAATAGGCACCCACTTCCAAGAATAGATGATTTGTTTGACTAGCTTGTAGGTGCGTCTGTTTTCTCCCAACTAGATTTGGTTACAGGGTTTCATCAACTGAGGACAGTATTGACAAGACTGCTTTTAGGACCCCTGACGGTTTCTTTAAGTGGCTCGTCATGCCTTTTGGTTGGACGAATGTGCCCGCTTATTTTGATCACTTAATGAGTAGGGTGTTTACGGAGTTCCATAATAAGTTTATAGAAGTCTTCGTGGATGATATCCCGATTTTCTCAAAGAACAAGGGAGAACATGCTTTGCATTTAAGAGAAGTCATGGATACACTTTGAGCACATCAACTTAAGGCTAAGTTCTCCAAAATGTCATTTTTGGAGAGAAGAAGTAAGGTTTCTAGGACATGTGGCATCCAAAGAAGGGATAGCAGTAGATCCCGCAAAAGTAGTTGCGGTGCAAGAATGAAAGGTCCCAAGGAATGCAATAGAAGTAAAAAGCTTTCTTGAACTAGCGGGTTAATATAGGAAGTTCATTAAGAACTTTGCAAAGGTATTAGCCCCACTTACTAGATTAATGAAAAAGAATCGAACCTTTGCTCAGGATATTGATTGTGATGTCGCTTTCCAACGATCGAAGAGGGCTCTTACAATGGCCCCAGTTTTGACTATGGTAGTAAAAGGTTTACGGTATACAAGGATGCATGCGGCATGGGGCTAGGCGCCATTTTGATGTGAAAAGGAAGGGTAAGGTCGTAGCGGATTCCTTAAGAAGAAAAAGGTTGACTTCAAGTCCTCTTTTATGTGAAATGGAAAAGTTCAGAATACACATCAACCTTTGATTTTAAAACCTTCGGTTAAGTTAGTAGTTGGCATCGCTAGGAGTAAGACCTACGCTTTTGGATCAAATAGGGACTTCACAAAGAAAAGACTCTCAGGTAGTTGACGCAATAGATAAGTTAAGTAGAGAAGAGACCTCTAATCACCTTAATAACTACACTTGGAAAAATGGTTAGCATCTGTTTATTTTCAACAGATAGTTTTTCCACATGGAATACCCTCTAGTGAAATATGAAGACCCTTTGAGGAAATGTTAGCATGACACAGCAGAAGTTGTAGTCCCAAGTATACTAGAAGGAGAAGAGGTAGAACGAGAGGCGACGGTATAATGGGTTCCAACTCATATTTTGGGAACAGAAATTAAGAAGCTACGCAATCGTGAAGTTAAGACAGTCATAGCACAATGGGGGTGAAGCTCAAGAAGATGCGACTTAGAAGGCTGAAGACTAGATATGCACATTATATCCTTTTGAGAGTATATCCTTGATCTCTCTTTTTATGTAAAGTTTGTTTGCATGCTAGTCTTTATCTTTTAAGTATATCCTCTCAGTCCTACTCTTGATCCTTAGGTAGACACCAATGGATGCAAACATGTATTTGAAACATGTTATGATTGATGGTTGCAAGTGGTTGCTCGTGGATGCATATACACACACATTAGGTACTAGATCGGCTCAGTCACTTTCATATTGCATATGCATATATGAATTTATATATGGATTGAAACTTGATGTGTTATCATGTAGACGTTGCATTTGTAAAATTGATTGTGCAGTCATGTAGAAGTTACAAAATACAATTAGGAATAATTGCGTACATGATGGACTCATAGAAGTGACATGATTTGCATCAAGGAGGTCAACTAAATCAGTAGACCGCCTGATTTTGCATTAGATAAGGACATATACCCACACTATGCATATGATCATGAAAGCATTAGAAGTCTTTTAAGGATAATGGATGCCTGTGATTGATGGTTGAGTAGATGGATATTGGATGTTAGGATACATTCTTCTTAACTTAGAGATTTCGGGGATGAAATCCTTTAAGGAGGGGAGAATGTAACACCCCGTATTTTCTGTGAATATTAAAATTAAAAAATCTAAGAACACTTAATTTTTAGAAGAAGAATTAAGGGAAACAGGTTATGCCATTGTGTTCGTCTCAGAATTTTTCTTGAGATAGAGTCCGAGTTTGCGTGAATCGGACTCCGTATGAAGAAGTTATGGAGTTCAGAAGATTTCAAGAATAAACAGAAAAAATAATTAAATAATAAATCCAGTTCAAAATTGCTAATTCGGACAGAACGGGCTGAGCAGCAAAATTCCTGCTCAGGGTGTCGACCCCCCTAGGGGGAGTCGACATAGGAGTCGACCCCCCTGTAGGGGAGTCGACATAGGTGTCGACCCCCCTGTAGGGAGTCGACCCCTTTTAGATTTGCTTCCTGTGATGAATTTCTGTAGTCCTGAGCTGATGTAGCCTTCTCTGATTGGCCAATGACTAATTTCTGATGTGTTAGGGCTTATGTGTCGTGCCATGGTTGGCTGGATGACACATCTCTTCGGTTTGATGGCTCTGATTTCTCCTAGACTAATCTAAAGGGTAGAATTAATCCTAAACATCTATATATACACAGCCAAACCTAGACCGTAACCTCATAACCCTAAGACTATGGTGTCGTCATGTTGTTTGTCTAAAAGCTAGCCTAGCCTCCTTCATCTTCTCCTAACTAGAAAAATAAATCCAAACTAGTAATCGATTAGAAGAACTTCAAATCAAACGTCTACATCAAAGGATAGCTTTTCAAATTTAGAAATCAGATCCCAGAATATAAGATCCATCCTTTTTCTGTAAGTTCAGTTATTATTTAGATTTAAACATCTAATAGAAATCATGACTGTAATAATCGGATATAGAACGATGCCTAATTCTGATTCATGCCTATCCTTTTGTCAAATCTGAATTGCTTATGCCTATGAGACTATTGTGATTGATATAATGACACCTATCATGCCTATGAGACTGTTGGACTGACATAATAGAACCTATCATGCTTATAAGACTGTTGGACTGACATAATAGAACTTATCATGCCTATGAAACTGTTGTGACTGACATAATAAAACCTATCATGCCTATGAGACTGTTGGATTGACATAATGGAACCTATCATGCCTATGAGACTGTTGTGATTTATATGATGGAACCTATCATGTTGTTCATCCTATGCCTATAAGACTATTGTGATTGATACAGTGGGACTTACCATGTTGTACATAAAAATTATTGATTCTCTTAAGTCCAATTCTATCTAATCTTTATACCTATGGTGTAAATTGCTTAGCTTGTCTACCCATATTGTTAATGTACAACATTGAAACTTGATTCTTGAATTGGGTACGTCTTTACATGCCTATTTTTCCTTATGTCAATTCTTATGCCCTTTCTCTGTTTTTTCCCCATTTATTTGCTTTTGTGAACACTAAGTTCATTCGGAACATAGATTGAATCTCGTTGTACGTGCGATTATAACACGGGAAAAATTGGGTATAATTTAATTGAGTAAATTTTGGGCATAGCATGGGAATGTAGCATAAACTTGTATTGGCTAGACTTGTGGAAAATTTGACACATATAAAAAATGTGTAAATTGGCTGAAGATGAACATGCCTAAGCCGAGGTTAGATTGAGTTGCGGTGTAAGACTGCCCGGAACCACCCGGCACATCCAGCGACCGCAATAATATAGGTCTAATGTGAGAGGTTAGCGCATTTAAGCCCAAAAACCCGAGGTTAGATTGAGTTATAGTGTAAGGCTGCCTGGAACCGCCCGGCACATCCAGCGACCGCAAAAATATAGATCTAATGTGAGAGGTTGGTGCTTTAATGAATAAATTAAAGCTAAGAAATAGACAGGCTAAGAATGGTAGGGTTAAGTTAATCAAAGCAACACTTAACCAATATAACATGATGTGTGATAGGGTTAAGTAACACAAGAAGGCAACACTAAACCAATGTAACATGACAAGTGGTAGGGTTAAGTAACACAAGGGAGCAACACTTAACCAATATAACATGATGTGTGATAGGATTAAGTAACATAAGAGGGTAACACTTAACCAATGTAACATGACAAGTGGTAGGGTTAAGTAACACAAGAGAGCAACACTTAACCAATATAACGTGATGTGTGATAGGGTTAAGTAACACAAGAGGCAACACTTAACCAATGTAACATGACCAGTGGTAGGGTTAAGTTAACACTTAACTAATGAACGAGTGGGGTTAGGTTAATGGAAAACACTTAAACAATATAATATGATGAATAAACAGGGTTAACTTAATAGAAAACACTTAACCAATTACAACATGATGAATGAGAAGGGTTAAGTTAATAAGAAACACTTAACCAACATGACATGGCATGTGGATGGGTTAAGTTAACTTGAATGGATGGATAACACTTAACCAATTTAGGGGTATACGAATAGACCTTGGAAAACCCTAGTAACGGGGACCCATTTCAGCAGTAACCCACATAGATGTATCATGGTACTCTGAAACTAGGCAGGGTAGGGCACGATTACTGGGCTGATTATAAGCGGTCAAAATAGCGGCAAGGGGTGCGGCAATGTAGTTCCGACGGAGTATGGGCATGCATGTGCTCCAGAGTGGAAAAGCAGGCACTGGGCATCAGTAGTATACACTGTGCATCTAGAATTTGTGTCGGGTTGTTATCATAGGGATTGATACACCTTATGGTGGGACCAACACAAGGTATCTACATGCAAGAGAGGACCGATTGACATAGACACAAGAAAATTTAATACAAGTGGGGAGTCGATCGATAGGGTAGTAAGGGTACATCTAACATCTTCATGGCAGTTAAGCTTGTTGAGTTAAGATCCTCATAGTAGGTGTACACCTGAAGGCTACCACAATTGCGGGGTTGGGATCACCTTATTTTATAACACAGGATACTAGTTGGGACACTAGTAGGGGGATACAAATCCTTTTTCATAGGATACTAGTTGGGAAACTAGTAGGGAATACGAATCATTCTATAAAAGACACTAGTTAGGATGCTAGTTGGGCAGTTCAGAGAAAATAGGAAATCAGAGAAAGAACCGAAGCACATTCAGTGTATCTAACCTTGTCATATCTAATGATCATCATTTGTTGTCTTGCTATGCTTATTATCATGATTATGGTCTGGTATCCAGTTTATTCATGTCATGATCCTTTTACTTGTTTACATGATGAACAATCACTGAACTTACCAAGTTTTATGTCTGACTCTGTTTTGTTTCGCTCTCTTTTCTTCCGTTCCCCCCCCCCCCCAAGGTTCATAGGGATGGAATATTACCACTTAGCTTAGTTTTCTTTCCAAGCTCGAAGATAGATAATGTGTTGCTTTGGACTCTCTTTTAAACTGCTACGGCTAGCTCATGCTTTATTGGGTAATAGAATTATCATTTCATGCTTCTTTATTTTGTTAAACAAGACAGAAGCTTTGTTGTAATGGGTATTAGTGTTTTGGTGCTGGAAAACAATTTTTTACAGGCTGTTTTACCAAGCTGCTGTTTTATCAATAAAGTAAAGTTTTATTTATTTTCCGCTATTTAAATTTTGTCTGTTTTGTATTATCTGTTCTATACACTTATGACGCTCCACTGAAGTTAAGGCATTCCCTTTGTGAGTGACCTTAACGGAGGTAGGGTGTTACACTGCATTGGGTGAAAGAAGTAAAGTTTTCAAGATTAAAATGATGTATAATTAATTATATGGGTATGATGAAATGTCGAAACGTTAGTGGTACAAAAGAGTTTGGTGCAAGGACAACAACACGAAAGAAAACCTGCTTCTTTGGAAGTTAGTCAACAAAGCGATACTGATGAAGGATAAGCTAAACAGTATGGGAATGCAAATTCAGCAGACATATGTGATGTGCAGTGCACACAATGAAATCGTGGGGTATATTTGGTTTGAATGTACACTGGCTTTCCTATATGGGAAGAAATAACGAAGGTTGTTGGTAGAGCTGGAGCAAAACAAGACATTGATTATGAATGGAAGAAGCTTGCGCAGTTGACAAGCAAGAGAAAAATCAAAGGAATGTTACTTTGTTTTGTATCCAAAGAGTATACGGCAGCAATGTGGAGAGAAAGAAACATGAGGATGTTTCAGCTGACACAATCGAAAAGTTGTGAACAGCTAAGGAGAAGTATTAAAATGGACATTAGAATTGGGTTAAGCTTCTGATTCGTGCACTATCTTTGAGCGATTCATACAGAATTCTATGAGCAATATCTTTCTTGTATGTTTCTTGTAAAGATGTGTTTTCCAATGTCTTCGAGTGATTCGTGCACTGTGTTGCCTTGTTTTCTTATTTGTGTTTTATTTCTCTCTTTCCCCGGTAAGGGTCCACTCAACCCCGTCGGCCTTGCAAAAAAAAATTATAAGATTTGTACAGAACTTATGTCGGCCTATATTCAATATCAACTCTTGTATTCAACTAATACTGTAAGCAGAATAATGATATGTCTACCTTTTAAATTTCTTAAATAGTATGAGTTCTAACTATGGAATCAATATTAAATATACAAAGATCAGTTCCGTCCAATTCAATTTTTTTTTTCAAGGAAAGAATATGTCATAACAAAAGGGAGAATCTAGCCATTCTCCAACGGCTCACAAAAACGGAATCTGCATAGAGCTGAAACCGTGCACACACACGAAAGACAGAAATAAAATACAATAAAAAACCAAAAAGGAGAAGGTGGTAAGCACAACAAGCGAAGAACCGTGAACTGTCGAGTAGCGGTCGTCTCCTAGCCATAGAAACTGACAAGGATCTCAACAACCAAGATGGCAAGAGAGTACATATAAGCTCAAAACATGTCCAAGATCTCGAATAGCCAATGAAGATCCAGAAGTCCGCACTAGCAGAGGAAAGCATCCAGCCAGTATCACTAAGCAAATCCAACCTTGCTATCTGAAATCTAGAACCTGAACAACTAGCAAACGAAATCAGTAACGGGGGGGGGGGGGGGGGGGAGGTGATGGGGGACTACCAAAGAAACAAGATCACAAGTCAAATAAAAGAAGAATCAACCAACACCTTGTCTTGGAGTGACCGTTAGCGTCGAGATGTCAAAGCTAACAGCCAACCTCCTAGACCGAGAACCAATCGAACCTCTGAACGGCCTACCCCGGAAAGCCAGGAAGACATCATTCCTAATTTCTGGATGATGGCCGGAGGGCCCATAGCCACTTCCTCAAAGATTGCCTTGTTCTCGGCGCACCAAATGTGCCAACAAATCAAACAAGGAATCAGACGAAAGAGGCTCACGCGCAGACTCTTACCTGAAATTCCAGTCCACCACAACTTCAGGTAGTCCTCAAAAGAGTTTTCATTACAATGGCACCCCAGCAGGTTCCCGTAGTAATTCCAAACAGACCTAGCACAAACCCCAGAGATCAACAGATGAAAGGAGGTTTCGGTGCTGCCTGCTCTGCAGCACCTGCATCTGGAAACGAGAGGGATACCGATTCTTTGAAGATTCTCATCTAACGGCAAACCATTATGCAAGGTTTTCCACATAAAGAGAGACACCTTCGGAGGAATACGGACGTTCTAGACGAAAGAGAAAAGAGGGAGCTCTAGTGTTGGATTCCGCACAGAATTCCAAGCAGCAGAGAGGGAGAAAGGGTTGCCATCCCAAGAACTACCCCCTCCATGAGCATCTGAAATGGCCTTCACGGATTGCATCCGTTTCCACGTCTCACTAGCGTAGGACGGAATACCATAGTAATGCGTATTTGCCAGCCGATTTTAGGCCCATTAGTTTATGGGCTGATTTCAAATTACTATTTAAAACTTTATATTTATTATCCAGATCACTTTAAAATCATTTATTATGATTTATCGTAATTTTTCCATATTTTTATCAATTTTTCAATAGTCGTTTTCAGCAGTTTCTAAATTCGGTCACCGAACTACAAAACTGCGATTCTATTTCAAAATTAATTTAGACATAAATCAAAATATATTCATTGAAATCTGAAACTTCTAATTTTATTTGAAAGTTGTTATCATTAGAAAACAAGTGCTTTTCATTTCAGAAAAATCTGATGTAAATTTCAACCAGTATAAGCATTTGAAGTTTATGGTCAAAATTCATGAACTACCACTGCGCGACAAGCTTTATTAAGTATACTTATATTTTAATAAGAAAACTATAATTATAGTTATATTTTTAAAATATTACATTTATAGTACCCGGCTGAAAATTCAGATTTCAAATTACTATTTAAAACTTCATATTTATTATCCAAATCACTGCAAAATCATTTATTATAATTTACCGTAATTTTTCTATATTTTCATCGATTTTTAAATACTCGTTTTCAGTCGTCTCCAAATTCGATTACCAAACTACAAAACCACGATTCTATTTCAAAATTGATTTGGACATAACTCAAAATCTATTCATTGAAATCTAAAACTTCCTTTTTTATTTGATAACTACTACCATAGAAAACAAACACTTTTCGTTTTAGAAAAATTCGACTTAAATTTCAACCGGTATAAGCATTTGAAGTTTATGGTCGAAATTCGTGAACTACCATTGCGCGACAAGCTTATTCAGACCATATTGCGATTATTTACCGAATTAAATCCAAATTACTTCTAATATGTTTACATATCTTTAAAAACACATATAACTTCATGTCAAAACAATATTCTAATGTATAAACCCTTTTATTCAATTATTTACCATAATTGAATATTATAATAAAATATTAATATTTTTCAAAACTTAAACTTTTGAACTTGAAACTTTGGAAAAATCAAATTAAGTTTTATATAAGCTTATTGGAACATTCAATTTGAGTTTAAAACATTATTTGAATAGCTAACTCAAATTCAAATTTGAACTTACAATTTCAAATCGATTTGCTATTCATTTGGTAATTGAACAAGCCATATTGTATCCAAATCTCTTTCAAAATCATTTCCATATTTACAAAAATTTCTTATAAATAGTTTAATTTCATTTCTAACCAATTTTAGATATAAAATTTCAACTACCATTTTCTCACCTTATTTCACTTAAGTTGAATTCATTTTTATTTTTTGATATGGAAGATACTTAATCAATATATGTATAATTCCATAATTTAGGTATATATGTGGCAGGTGACAACAATAATAACAACCGATAACAAGCATGCAATCATTCATGGCAACCATTAACAAAGTCATTTACTGTCTCTGCGGTATAAGTGTAATGGTCATTAGCGCTTAACAAATATATATACTAAATTAAGCACCATTCATCTATTCAACCAAATTACTATTATTATCTAACATTGACTATAATAACTAATTAAAATACAGTGCAAGAGTTCTCACCAACAACTCAACTCCATCTATCTTTACTGCAGATCCTAAATTGTCGATATAGACTCAGATAGCGTAATCGTGCACTGTACTCTATATTTTATTCCACCAACTTTTTTTCTTTTTCTCTATTTTTTAGTTAAATTAGGAGTAGGAGACTCAGCCTAAGGGGTGGTATTAGGGTGCTTGGCCATGGGGAGGTGGTTGGTTGGCTTTGGGCCGTAGGCTGTGGGCAAAATTACATGTGGGTAGGGAGGTTGGCCGAGATGGGAGAGGCGGAGACGGGGAGGGTTTTGGGCCATGAGGAGGAGGGGAAGAGGGAAAAGGTGGATCGGATTTTTGGGAGGACGAAGGGCCGAATGGCGGAGAGGGAGTGGGGAAGGCTTAGGGACGAAAGGAGGGAAAGTGGTAAAGTGGCTTAGGAAGTCATGCACAGGAAGAAGGGAAAGAAGGAGAAGGATGGAAGAAGTGAGGATGTGAGAAATGAGAGGGAGGGGATCTTTAAATAGTGTGGTAAGGGGTAAAATGGTAAATATGCCATGAGACATGTTAATGATATTTTCCATCAACACCCAGAATGAGTTATGTAGAACATGTATTTAAGAAATCTGATGTAAATATGATCCAGAATTACTGAAAGACACTCAGGGTTCAGCGTTCCTTAGCTAAATCTACCTTCCTTTAGGTGTCAAAATCTACGTTCTGAAGATTAGTTACTCTTCCCTCAAGGGATGAATATCACGCTCACAGCATTGTAGAGTTCAGAAGTACCCTGAAGAAGGTTTATTTAGCTTGGCACAACTGAGGCCATACGCTGTCAGTTACTCTCTAGATCAAGAATAAGATGATATACATTGTGATAAGAAGAAAACAGGCTAATTCTTCATGATATTCGAAAGGTAAGGGTCCCGCAATGCTTATTGACTTAAATGATCCTTCTGCATTGAGTCAACCCGAAGGGCTTTGGTTGTGTCAGTGATCAAACCATAAGCTTGTAGTCAACCTCTTTTCTGGGGTTGAGTAGCATTAGGCTCATTATGAGAGGGTTGATTCGCATTGCCATCCTTTGAGGTAAAAAGGGCGGAAATCTTGGGGTTTCCGCGAAGCCTTTCCTCCTTTACGAAGGTGTTGTCAACAACTCTTTCATACGAAAGGTCTGTATTAACTCACTGCTTCATCATAAATGGCACAACATGATTATCAAACCATAAAATATTTAAGTCCCGGACTTCTTCATTTATAAATCATAGATATATTACAAGAGTTGTAACACCCCACCTCCGCCATGGTCACTCACAAGAGAATGCACTAGCTTTGGAGGGGCGTTGTCTAGGTAAACATGCACAGAAATATTACAAGACAGAACATATAAAACAGCGGAAGAAAAACCAAATTTCATTACCTCATAAAATTATAAGGTCTAAAGCCTTTTACATAAAAATGCCTTTAAAAGCCATTACATTGAAAACCTGTCTTGCAATAGTTAAAGAAGCATAAAACCACTATCATAAAATATTCCCCAAGTAAAACGGTAAAGCAGCATAGCCAAGAAAAATCCAAGCCATACATGGTGACCTTGAAGCAGAAGAAGTCCGAGCTAAATAACAGTATTTCCTCCCTGAAAACCTGGGGGGAGGGAAACGGAAGACAAAGAGGCGAAAGAAAATTGGGTCAGTCATAAAGACTGGTAAGTCCTATCTATTTCCAGCATAAAAATAGGTAAAGGTAACATGACATGCATAAACTGAAAGTAAACATAAGGATGATGACAAGATAGACAAGCTAATCCAAGGTAACAGGATGAACTACTGTATCAAGATAAACTACGATCACTATGAATCAAGTATAACATCCCAAGGTTCTATCGAGTATAACATCCCAAGGTTCTATCGAGTATAACACCCCAAGGTTCTATCGAGTATAACACCCCAAGGTTCTATCGAGTATAACACCCCAAGGTTCTATCAAGTATATTTGCCTTGCACCTTTCGTACTAGTATCCCAACCCGTGTCCTACAAAATGTTCCTTGCCCAATGTCTTAAAATGGTCCATGTCAACCTAATGTAGGTTTTCCCAACTCGTATGTTTCTTTCCATGTATATGTTTAGTCCTTTGCCGTAAATCCTACGGGCTTCCTTACATAGTTCTATACTACTTCAACGTAGATCCATTATCCTTGAAATCGTTTGGACTGTCACCCTTGATCTAGCTGTATTTTCTTACCATGAATTCTCGAATGTTCGGCTAGGATTTATGCCACCTAGGACCACTAGGGATTACGCTACCTACTAAACGTTTTCGTAACTCGGTTTGGGTTTAAGACACCTAGGACCGCTAGGGATAACGCTACCCGTCAACCACGCCCCTTTTTCCCCTATATGTATCGTGAATCGTTTTTCCATGTCTAGATGCACATGTGTCTCAATGTGCCATCCGAGTCCCGTGACAGGGCTAATCAAGAAATACAGGACTCGGTCGGGAGCTTTAGGTTATCTGTCGATGCAGATATCAAGGTCTGTTTTTCTACCGGTGGTTATGGTCCCACGTGACCCCTCCCTCAACTAATGAAAGGCAATCCAATAAAATCATGCACGAGAACTATACTCCGGCCATCCATGCCCCACTTTCCTATTGGCCAACCTCACGCATAACTAGATAGCAAGTATATGGTCTGTTGGGAGTTCTCTGCCTTTCCGCATACGTACAAGATTGACTAAAGATGGTAGGTAGTCAACGACGTGCTATCACAGGGATAAACTAAGTATCGCCGACTCCACGCTAATCCACCCCAGTCTTTAGGTTGCTCGCACAGCAACCAAGGCATACCCTTGGTTCTTCTACCGCAGACCTTAACCTCTGTGAGCCCAGGCGGACCATCTGCAACCTCACAGAGGGATACCAAGAGTACCCTCACGTCCCCCGAAGCTACCGCTTCATCACCCAGTTCGTTGGAGCCTTTATCTAAGTCAGATAAACATTCGCTCCTCCTCATGTGTTTGTTTAAAATGATGACCTACCGTATCAGGTTACTCATCTATTTGTGAACTGGTCCAATTCTCTTGACTAAGAATTATTACTTAGTTATCCTTAACTAAGGTTTATCACTTAGTTTCCCTTCCCGTTATCCTTATTAACTACGATTTTCCACTTAGTCCCCTGAACTAGGGTTTTGTCTAATGGGTTAAGTGTTGTCATTCGAGTTCATGACATACCCCGCCTACGAATCATGTCAAAATTGGCTAAGTATTCATGTTCAAGACTTAGCCTTACAAACCATGAATCAAGTTGGTTAAGTATATCAAGAAGTTCATGACTTAACCCTAGATTATCGTGTCAGACTGGTTAAGTATAGGTTAACTTAACCCTATCAAATTACCGTGTCAAATTGGTTAAGTATAGGTTAACTTAACCCCATTAAATTATCGAGTCGGATTGGATAAGCATATTAAAGAGGTTCGTGGCTTAACCCTATCAAATCATCAAGTCAGATTGGTTAAGTGTAAGTTAACTTAACCCCATCAAATTACCGAGTCGGATTGGTTAAGAGTAGGTTAACTTAACTCCATCCACTAGTCGTATTTATAATGGTTAAGTATCATTCTTGTGGGTTTACTTAACCCTACCACGCATCGTGTTATCCCAGTCGGGTGTTATCAACCCATTTAGGTTAAACTAACCCATCCGCTAATCGTGTTATATGGTTAAGTGTCTTTAAGTAATCAAGTCCGGTCTTACTTAATCTACCCATTCATGTCATATCGGTTAAGTGCCATTAGTCAAACTAACTTAACCGTATCATGTGGCATTATGTAAATTAATGCACCCCAACCTCTCACATTAGACTTTGGTGTGGTTACTGGTTACGCCGGGCGGGTCCGGGCAGCTTCACACCACAACCTAGTCTAACCTCGGGTTTTAAGCGCGATATGACCAACTACTCACATTGGGTCTTATTGTCTGTAGCCACTGGATTTGCCGGGCGGTTCCGGGCAGATTTATGCTACAAACTCAACCCAACCTCGAGTTGGCCACTTTCATGTTTTCCTACTTGTCATGTTCATGTCAAATTTAGGCCATGACAAAGTCCACGTTTTCCACTTATGCCCATTGCCCCATTACTTAATTCATGTTAAGTTTCATAGCCCATCTCAAGTTTGCCTAAACTACCCAAGGCGTATTCCCAACGCAAGTGAAAGCGAGTCAACATAGTAGGAATAATATGACAACATATTGGCCTCAAACATGTATGATAGCATAAAGGGATTGGCCTCAAACATGTATGATAGCATAAAGGGATTGGCCTTAAACATGTATGATAGCATAAAGGGATTGGCCTCAAACACGTATGATAGCATAACACTAGGTTCATCATCATAGGCATGTAAATGGTCATGAGGGGTTTAGGTTCTTTTACATGCATAAGCCCCAAGTCAAGTTCATATGAATGTTCCACAAGTCAAATTGTTCTAAGGGTTCATGCCAACATTCCACAAGTCAAGATTCAATCTTGCATGATAAACTAGGTCAAACACAACATGAGTGGCATGATTTAATCACTAAGAAATAGCCTAAAGTCATAGGTTCAAGAGAGGGGCAAGACTAGATTCACATAGACTAACATACTTAGGTTTCATCTCATTTTATTCCTTGTCAACATTAAAACTACCATTTAGATCTAAAAGTAGCAAGAACTTACAAAGCGTGGCTAGAGATTTATGAGAAAGAATTCGTCATAGAACGGTGTTGAGATGATGCTCTACTTCCTTGATTTGATGTAGAAAGCTTGCTCCTTTGACTTGAATCAAGTTTGCATGCTTAAGCCTTTGAAGTTGAAGATGGAGGCCGTGATCAAGAGACATTTGGGCAGCACTTTTTTGTTAGGATGGTTTGTAGTGAATTAGGCTATATCTTAGGGTGTTTTTATTGAAGTTAGGACTAGTTTAGGCCCTTAGATTAACCCTAGTTTAGATCTGAACCATCCAATCTCGTCACAGGCCAACAGAACAGACCCAAAGGAGCAAGCAGGTGCACCAGGCCAACCTGGCCCGACCAAGGAGGTCGACCCCCAGGTCGACACCTAGGTCAACTCCCCAGTCGACCTGGTCCCTGGGGGTTCGACTCCCCAGTCGACTCCCAAGTCGACCTGGGGCTGGGCGGGAAATTTTCCCGCCCAGTCTGTTTGGGCTAAATTCGAAATTTGAAAATCTGTTTTCGTTTTCTGGTTTTTCGTGAAACTTCTAGAGGCCATATCTCGGTCATGCGTACTCCGATTTACGAAATTTCGGACTCATTTCCAACCAGAATTCCGAGACGAACGCAATGGCGCAACCCGTTTCTCTTGATTCTTATTTTAAAATTTATTCTGCCTCGATTCTTGTCTTAACACGTTATTAAAATTCGGGTTGTTACATTCTCCCCTCCTTTAAGGATTTCGTCCCCGAAATCTCTAAGTTAGGAAGAATGTATCCTACCATCCATCATCCATCTACTCAAAACATCATCCACAAGCAAACATTCTCCTTGAGATATTTCTAATGCTGTATGAACATATGCAAAAAGTGTGTGTATATGTTCCTTATCTAATGCAAATGATCAGGCCTGATTGATCTTCTAAATGCAAAATATGTTTAGTGCCATGAATCCACATGTATGCAAATAGTCCTAGTCACATAAACACTATATGTGTGCACAACCATTCATCCATATGCAATATTCACATGATAACACATTCAAATTCATCCATAAACAAGTATAAACACGTATACATATGAAATATGAAACGTGACTAAGCCGATCTAGTGCCTAGTGTGTATTCGCGCATCCACGAGCAACCACTTGCAACCACTTGCAACCATATCAGTCATAACATGTTTTCAAATACATGTTTACATCCGCAGGGTTCTACCTAAGGTCCTCAAGATAGGACCGAGAAGATAAGCAAGATAAACTCCTTTTGGATTACAAGAAATCCCTTTCTAAACCCAACCCATATCCTATAAAGCCCAAAAGGTTTAGTCAACTTAATGGACACCTTCAAACCCTGACATGCATTATTAACCGATGAGTCATACCCCCTATGGAGTTTGCAACAGAAATAAGATCGAGAATAGGACCGAGAGGATATGCATAAAAGATAGCATGCGGGTAAGCTCTACAGGAAAACAGGGATCAAGAATATACTCTTAAAAAGAGATATAATGAGCGTATCTTGTCTTCAATCTTCTAAGTCGCATTTCCTTGAGCTTAATTCCATTGTGCTTTGACCATCTTTAACTTCATGATTTCGTGGCCTCTTAACTCCTATTTCCAAATATGAGCTGGAACTCACTTCATTGTCGCCTCTCGTTCCACTTTTACTTATTCTCCCTCTAGTATACTTGGCTCAACCATATCCTGTGCACTCATGGTTTCAGGTAAACTCTCCAAAATTCACTAGTGAATCATGGATCTCGTTTACTTGCTCTATGGCATTCCACGCAGAAGAACTTATATCTTGAAAACAAACATATGCCAACTATGTTACCAAGTGTACTTACTAGAGTGATTTCCATAACTCATGCACAAGCGAAATGAACCATCCGCCTTAGTGGCGAACTCTACTCGAACGAATTACCAACAAATGCATCAAGAGATTCTAGGTAACCAATCATGACAGAACCCAAAAGGTTACACGAGACTTCGAGGGTATTACCGAGGCAAGTCTAGAGCCTAACTACCCTCCTTTCAGAACCGAGGATGGCACCCTTACTGGATAACCACTCCATTCCTAGAATTCAACCCATAGCTTAAAAGCATCAGCATTATTCCCAAAAGTCATAGGCATCCTCAAATCCAAACAAGTCATGAATAAATGGACCGATTCCTCAACAAGATTTGAGACAAAAATGGGATCCTCTACTATGCTAGTACGAAGGTGCAGAGACTCAACTATTGAAGCAGACTTAAATGATGCGGTAATCAAAGCAAAGTCCTGACGGTATGATAGAGAAGAAAAGCTAAACCTTTAACAGAAAAGTTACCATCCTTCTTAGATACGCTAACAGTGAGAGTATACAATTGCCCTCTCGATGATCTTGTCCTCATCTCATAATACTTGACTATCTTTCCCTTTTTACCCTACTAGAGACACTCGCCCTTGTCATGGGTTTTATCATTCACCCTTTTCCTCCTTTGTGGATTAAGCCATACCAAAAAGTTGCTTGTCCTTAAGCTTGTATCCTTTATCCTTGTTCTTACTATCCTTTCTTATAACGCGGTAACATGTTTCTCGAAAACTGCCTCCGTCGTACCGAAAACACTGACGTAGTTAGAAAAGGATTAGTCGTAGTTCAAACCACTGTGACTACAGGTGGAGGAAAGAAAGGAAAATAGATTCAATCAAGGAAACAAAGGATAATGCTAATGGCCTTTGGGGAATAGCCTTTAAAAAAATAAAACTTTCCTTGAAAAATGCTTCTTTGTAAACGGTTTTCAAAAAGTTTTCAGAAGGTATTAAAACTTTTGCCCAGTCTGGTAACCTTCTGCTCTGATACCAAATGTAACACCCCACCTCCGCCAGGGTCACTCACAAGAGAATGCACTAGCTTTGGAGGGGCGTTGTCTAGGTAAACATGCACAGAAATATTACAAGACAGAACATATAAAACAGCGGAAGAAAAACCAAATTTCATTACCTCATAAAATTATAAGGTCTAAAGCCTTTTACATAAAAATGCCTTTAAAAGCCATTACATTGAAAACCTGTCTTGCAATAGTTAAAGAAGCATAAAACCACCGTCATAAAATATTCCCCAAGTAAAACGGTAAAGCAGCCGTAGCCAAGAAAAATCCAAGCCATACATGGTGACCTTGAAGCAGAAGAAGTCCGAGCTAAATAACAGTATTTCCTCCCTGAAAACCTGGGGGGAAACGGAAGACAAAGAGGCGAAAGAAAACGGGGTCAGTCATAAAGACTGGTAAGTCCTATCTACTTCCAGCATAAAAACAGGTAAAGGTAACATGACAAGCATAAACTGAAAGTAAACATAAGGATGATGACAAGATAGACAAGCTAAACCAAGGTAACAGGATGAAATACTGTATTACGGTCACTATGAATCAAGTATAACATCCCAAGGTTCTATCGAGTATAACATCCCAAGGTTCTATCGAGTATAACACCCCCAAGGATCTATCAAGTATATTTGCCCTGCACCTTCCGTACTAGTATCCCAACCCATGTCATGTGTTAGCTACAAAATGTTCCTTGCCCAATGTCATGAAATGGTCCATGTCAACCTAATGTAGGTTTTCCCAACTCGTATGTTTCTTTCCATGTATATGTTTAGTCCTTTACCGTAAATCCTACGGGCTTCCTCACATAGTTCTATACTACTTCAACGTGGTTCCATTATCCTTGAAATCGTTTGGACTGCCACCCTTGATCTAGCTGTATTTTCTTACCACGAATTCTCGAATGTTCGGCTAGGATTTATGCCACCTAGGACCATTAGGGATTACGCTACCTACTAAACGTTTTCGTAACTCGGTTTGGGTTTAAGCCACATAGGACCGCTAGGGATTACACTACCCGTCAACCATGCCCCTTTTTCCCCCGTATGTATCATGAATCATTTTTCCTTGTCTAGATGCACATGTGTCTCATTGTGCCATCCGAGTCCCGTGACAGGGCTAATCAAGAAATACAGGACTCGGTCAGGAGCTTTAGGTTATCTGCCGATGTAGATATCAAGGTCTGTTTTTCTACCGGTGGTTATGGTCCTACGTGATCCCTCCCTCAACTACTGAAAGGCAATCCAAGAAAATGATGCATGAGAACTATACTCTGGCCATCCATGCCCCACTTTCCTATTGGCCAACCTCACCCATAACTAGATAGCAAGTATATGGTCTGTTGGGAGTTCTCTGCCTTTCCACATACGTACACGATTGACTAAAGATGGTAGGAAGTCAACGACGTGTTATCACAGGGCTAAACTAAGTATTGCCGACTCCACGCTAATCCACCCCAGTCTTTAGGTTGCTCGCACAGCAACCAAGGCATACCCTTGGTTCTTCTACCGCAGACCTTAACCTCTGTGAGCCTAGGCGGATCATCTGCAACCTTACAGAGGGATACCAAGAGTACCCTCACGTCCCCTGAAGCTACCGCTTCGTCACCCAGTTCGCTGGAGCCTTTATCTAAGTCAGATAAACATTCGCTCCTCCTCGTGTGTTTGTTTAAAACGATGACCCACCGTATCAAGTTACTCATCTATTTGTGAACTGGTCCAATTCTCTTGATTAAGAATTATTACTTAGTTATCCTTAACTAAGGTTTATCACTTAGTTTCCCTTCCCGTTATCCTTATTAACTATGATTTTCCACTTAGTCCCCTGAACTAGGGTTTTGTCTAATGGGTTAAGTGTTGTCATTCGAGTTCATGACTTACCTCACCTACGAATCATGTCAAAATTGGCTAAGTATTCAAGTTCAAGACTTAGCCCTACAAACCATGTATCAAGTTGGTTATTTATATCAAGAAGTTCATGACTTAACCCTAGATTATCGTGTCAGACTGGTTAAGTATAGGTTAACTTAACCCTATCAAATTACCGTGTCAGATTGGTTAAGTATAGGTTAACTTAACCTCATTAAATTATCGAGTCGGATTGGTTAAGCATATTTAAGAGGTTCGTGACTTAACCCTATCAAATCATCAAGTCAGATTGGTTAAGTGTAAGTTAACTTAAACCCATCAAATTATCGAGTCGGATTGGTTAAGTGTAGGTTAACTTAACCCCATCCACTAGTCGTATTTATAATGGTTAAGTATCATTCTTGTGGGTTTACTTAACCCTACCTCGCATCGCGTTATCCCAGTCGGGTGTTATCAACCCATTTAGGTTAAACTAACCCATCCGCTAATCATGTTATATGGTTAAGTATCTTTAAGTAACCAAGTCCGGTCTTACTTAACCTACCCATTCATGTCATATCGGTTAAGTGCCATTAGTCAAACTAACTTAACCTTATCATGTGGCATTTAAGTAAATTAATGCACCCCATCCTCTCACATTAGACTTTGTTGTGGTTACTGGTTACGCCGGGTGGGTCCGGGCAGCTTTACACCACAACCTAGTCTAACCTCGGGTTTTAAGCGCGATATGACCAACTACTCACATTGGGTCTTATTGTCTGTAGCCACTGGATTTGCCGAGCGGTTACGGGCAGATTTATGCTACAAACTCAACCCAACCTCGAGTTGGCCACTTTCATGTTTTCCTACTTGTCATGTTCATGTCAAATTTAGGCCACGACAAAGTCCACGTTTTCCACTTATGCCCATTGTCCCATTACTTAATTCATGTTAAGTTTCATAGCCCATCTCAAGTTTGCCTAAACTGCCCAAGGCGTATTCCCAACGTTAGTGAAAGCGAGTCAACATAGTAGGAATAATATGACAACATATTGGCCTCAAACATGTATGATAGCATAAAGGGATTGGCCTCAAACATGTATGATAGCATAAAGGGATTGGCCTCAAGCATGTATGATAGCATAAAGGGATTGGCCTCAAACGCGTATGATAGCATAACACTAGGTTCATCATCATAGGCATGTAAATGGTTATGAGGGGTTTAGGTTTTTTTACATGCATAAGCCCAAGTCAAGTTCATATGAATGTTCCACAAGTCAAATTGTTCTAAGGGTTCATGCCAACATTCCACAAGTCAAGATTCAATCTTGCATGATAAACTAGGTCAAACACAACATGAGTGGCATGATTTAATCACTAAGAAATAGCCTAAAGTCATAGGTTCAAGAGAGGGGCAAGACTAGATTCATATAGACTAACATACTTAGGTTTCATCTCATTTTATTCCATGTCAACATTAGAACTACCGTTTAGATCTAAAAGTAGCTAGAACTTACAAAGCATGGCTAGAGATTTATGAGCAAGCATTTGTCGTAGAACGGTGTTGAGATGATGCTCTACTTCCTTGATTTGATGTAGAAAGCTTGCTACTTTGACTTGAATCTAGTTTGCATGCTTAAGCCTTTGAAGTTGAAGATGGAGGCCATGATCAAGAGACATTTGGGCAACACTTTGTTGTTAGGATGGTTTGTAGTGAATTAGGCTAGGTCTTAGGGTGTTTTTATAGAAGTTAGGACTAGTTTAGGCCCTTAGATTAACCCTAGTTTAGATCTGAACCATCCAATCTCGTCACAGGCCAACAGAACAGACCCAAAGGAGCAAGCAGGTGCACCAGGCCAACCTGGCCCGACCAAGGATGTCGACACCCAGGTCGACTCCCCAGTCGACATGGTCCCTGGGGGGTCGACTCCCCAGTCGACCAGGGGCTGGGCGGGAAACTCTCCCGCCCAGTCTGTTTGGGGCTAAATTCGAAATTTGAAAATCTGTTTTCGTTTTCTGATTTTTTGTGAAACTTCTAGAGGCCATATCTCGGTCATACGGACTCCGATTTACGAAATTTCGGACTCGTTTCCAACCAGAATTCCGAGATGAACGCAACGACGCAACCCATTTCTCTTGATTCTTATTTTAAAATTTAATTCTGCCTCGATTCTTGCCTAAACACGTTATTAAAATTCGGGTTGTTACAAGAGTTAAATAAATCTCCAATCCGAATTGGAAATTAGGATTTACTTCTTAGAGAAGAAGAAACAAGATTGAGAAATGATGAAATCGTCCCCAAAATATGACTCCTAGGGTCTTATTTATAGAGAATTAGGGGCCCTTCTGCTATTGGGCTGTTAGGCCTATAAGAACCTTTATCGGCCGCTTTTTCCTTGGTCTCGGATGTTTTAGCTTTCGACCGCTTTATGGTGCTGATTATAGCTTCCGGAATGAGGGTCTTGTTCAGTTAAAGCTTCTTCGAGACTGATATGGGCTTATTGGTTTAAACGGTCTTCGGAAGGCATTTGTGCTCCCAGTAATAGCTTCTGGGTATAGGCTTATGGTTTTCTCATGAATACTTTGAGGAGCTTGCCCTCGTGATGTATGTAAATAGCTGCTGGTTCAGAACCCCTGTCGATGTCGATGCTTAGCAGATTAGTATGGAAAGCCTGTATCCTCTATGTGGTTTCATTTTACCTTCCGGTGGAGCTTTCGGACGGAGCCTAACCTTCTGGAGGGTGGTTTCTGGTGTTTTACTCATTGTTTAATAAAATGACCTCTCGGTGCTTGAATATTTCGGGGCTAGTTCCGGATAACACCTGGTCACTTTAAGCTTGGTATCTTTAATGCCTTTATCTCCTGATGTATTGATTTTTAAGCAAGTTAGTACCGATAGTCCTTCCGTCTTTCTTGGTTTCAGTTAGTGGAACCCTTAATTCCCTGTTTCTTAGCTTCTAATTTGGATGACCTATCGCTATAGAAACCCCCTGCCGGATACCCTGTCAGATATACTCTGCCTGTATCCTATAGATTTCGAGCTCCTTTCTTGCAAAAAGGTGTCGGTTTATGCAACTCTTGGATCATTATTTCCTTCTCTTGGTTCTTTCTAGTGTTTGGCTCTTGCATTTGTAGAATTCCTATGTGCTTGCGGTCATCCAATATCCCTTCATCGTCAGCTTGTGTTGGAGTTAATTTTGGTAGTAACATTTGCCCCCTCCTAGTGAAGGGGTATTTTCGACTTTCCAAGTCGAACTTTTCTTTCTGGATTTTTTTCATTCTATCTGTGAGTGGTTTTTAACATTGGATTGCATAACGAAACCTCCAAGGTACTGTTCTTGTGCTAGTTCTTACTTGACCATTAAATGTTGAAAGCCGATGACTGATTTCTTGTTTTGATCGTAGCTTTAAACAAACCCTTACTTGGGTAACTTAATGATTGAAGACCAGAAGTCCCCTTCCGGTATTAATAGAAGTACCAAACTAACCCTTGTTTGGGTAATTAAATATTGAATACCGGAAATCCCCTTTTGGTATTAACAAAAGTTCCAAACCAACCCTTGTTTGGGTAATTAAAGATTGAAGGCCAGAAATCCCCTTCCGGAATTAATAGAAGTCCCAAACCAACACTTGTTTGTGTAATTAAAGATTGAAGACCAGAAATCCCCTTCTGGAGTTAGTAGAAGTCTGAAACCAACCAACCCTTATTTGGGTAATTAAAGATCGAAGACCAAAAATCCCCTTCTGTTATTAATAGAAGTCCCAAACCAACCATTGTTTGGGTAATGACAGATTGAAGACAAGAAATCCCCTTCTGGTATTAATGTTTTTGTATCCCCCTTGGATTTGATTTGTGAAGCAGAGGTTGTACATGCTTCTTGAGCCACCATCTGGGCTTTTGATGTCAAAGCAGAGGATATACATGCTTTGTTGGCCACTCTCTGGGCATGTGCGTCTGGTGCGCTTGGCTAGCTTATCCACAAGCAAGGCCCAAGGACTTACCCAACCTCACTCTAGGAGGCGCCTTATCCTGGCCATCGTAGGTGATGATAAGGTCTTAGAAAGTTAAACTGAGCCATTGTAGACACGGAATTAAGGTTTACTCTTTTGATATCCTACACTGACCATCGTAGGTACTGATAAAGGCTTACACACCACCCCCTCCGAGGGGTGCCCTATCCTGAAAATCGTAGGCGATAATAGGGGTTGGTGTTCCCTTCTACGGGTAATGCGAAACATAAGTAGAGGTAAGACGTTCTCTTCTGCGAGAAGAGGTAGGACGTGCTTAGTTCATAGCAGAGGCAGGGCGTACTCTTCTATGAGCAGAGGCAGGGTATGCTAATTTTAAATGCACCACCACGACCATTTCTAGTGTGAAACAGAGTCTTACGCTTTTGATGCTTTAACTATTCCCCTATGATTTGGCCATGGAGAAAGACTAACACACCATCCCCCTCTGGGGGATGCCTTGCCCTGACCAATTTTGGTGATGATAAGGGATTTGATCCTTTTTTTATTTGACCCATTTTGGGTTTCCTTAAGCTTTGAAAGGGTTTTTCGTGCCCTTGGTTATGTGATCATCTTTAGAGGAAAGCCTTTTTCCCTTACTCTTTTATCATTGAGAAGTATGGTCTTAAATGTTCCGAATTCCATGTTCTTAGAACGAGATCACCATTGGGTCTACATAATCAATATGTCTCGGGCATAACATCATGATGGACGATCAAGGGTCCTTCCCAGTTTGGACCAAGCGGGCCATCCGCAGGGTTCTTTGTGTTAGCCATTACTCTCCATAAAACTAGTTCTCTTTTGGCAAAGGTTATAACCTTGACCCTTCTATTGTAGTACTTCGTGATTCTCCTTTGATATTCAGTTGTGCTGATTGTAGCCTCATCTCTCAATCCTTGTATTAGGTATAAGGATTCCTTTTTCAACTCTTGATTGGGAGTAAATGCATAAGCTATCCTTCTGTGCAATGGGATTTCAATATCAACCGAAAGCATGGCTTCGCATCCATATGTTAAAGAAAAAGGGGTGTGCTCCGTTGCTGTCTTTGCTGAAGTTCTATATGCCTAAAGCACTAAGGGTAACTCTTCGTCCCAATTTCCTTTGGCTTGGTTTAGGCGCTTTTTAAGAATTGTCTTTATGATTTTGTTGGCAGCTTCGACAGCTCCATTAGCCTTTGGATGAGCTACCAAGGAAAAACTTTTGATAATTCCATTTTTCAAACAAAATCGAGTGAATTCTTCACTCTCGAATTGTGTTCCATTATCTGATATGATCTTGTGAGGGATTCCAAAGTGGGTAAAAATATTCTTTATTACGAATCCCAACACCTTTTTAGACGTGATTGTTTGAAGGGGTTATGCCTCCACCCATTTGGTGAAGTAGTCATAGCTACTATGACATACTTAGCTCCACCGTCGGAGATTGGTAAGGGTCCGATCAGATCTATCCCCCACACATCAAATGGCCAGGGGCTTGAGATAGTAGTTAGCTTGCAAAGGAGAAGCCGGAGCACCTTAGAGTACCTTTGACACCTTTCACACCTTTCGACATATTCAATTGCTTGATTGACCATCAGTGGACAATAATAGCCTTGTCGCATGACCCTTTTGACCGGCTTAATTCCATTGGAATGGTCTCCACATAATCCTTCATAAGCCTCTTTTAACAGGTTAATACCATCTTCGAAGCTTAAACATCATAAGTAAGGAAATGAATGTCCCTTTTTATAGAGTATATTATCCATAATCAAAAAGGTAGGAGCTTGGTTTTTTATCCTTCTTGCATCTTGCTTACTAGGAGGTAAGGTTCCGCTTAGGAGGTAATCTACCATGGGAGTCATCCAGGTATTTTCATGATGGCAATTCGTCTCCGTTAAAGGAGGTTCCGCATTAGAGTTTCCCTCTTTGTTCCCTTCATCCCCTCTTCTCAAGGCATGGGATCTAGTTAGGAATAATAATTCTTTTCCCACGTCTGATTCTTCATGCTCGATACTAGGTCTATCTAGATAACCCACGGGAATAACTCGAGTTACTGGAGCCCCTCGGGAACTGGCTAATTTGGCTAGTAAATACGCTTGAGTATTTTCTCCTCGGGTTATTTGATGATTTGAAAAATCCTCAAACCGGGAAAGCATCTTTAATATCCTCTTCACATACAGGATTAGTCATGCATCCTTGGTTTGATAGGTTTGCTTTATTTGGTTTACCATTAGATGCGAATCACTAAAGATTTCTATTTGAGATATCTTCAACTGTAGTGCCAAATTCATACTGGCCATCACTGACTCATATTCGGCTATGTTGTTAGTTGCTAGGAATCCTAACTTCATGGCGTAGTGCAAGCGGTGTCTGTTAGGGGTAATTATAATATAACCTGCCCCCTATTAATTTGAGGCTCCATCTACAAAAGGTTGCCACTTGGCTTTTAAGTCATCCTCTTTAACCGATCATTCAATAATGAAGCATGAGCACTCGTTCACGAAGTTTGCGAGGCTTGTCCTTTAATTGCCGCTCGAGGATGAAACTCAGTCTCATATTGGCTAAGTTCAACTCCCCATTTAACTAACCTTCCTGAGGTTTCTGGCTTACTGAACACATGTTTAAGTGGAAATCTAGTTAAAACCTTAACGGGGTGATCTTGGTAGTACCCTCTGAGTTTTCGTGCGGTAAGCACTAGGCAATATGCCAGTTTTTCCATTACCGAGTATCGGGTTTCTGCGTCCTTTAGCCTTTTGCTAACATAGTAAATTGGGTGCTAAGTTCCATTACTTTCTCTTATAAGGACCGAGCTTACCGCATATTCTGAGACGACCATATTTAGGTATAGATCTTCTCCTTTCTCGGGACTGGATAGAATCGGAGGAGTTCTCATATAAATTTTCAATTCTTGAAAGGCATTTTTACATTCTTTGTTCCATTCGAAGTTCTTCTTTTTATTTATAACATAATTTGTCAGTGGCTTTGGAAATGAACCTACTGAGGGCTGCTACCTTTTCGTTCAAGCTCATGACTTCTTTGCTCGTTTTAGGTTCTTCTATGTATCTTATGGCTTGGATTTGGTCACGGATAACTTCGATCCCTTGCTCACTTACCACATATCCTAGGAACTTTCCAGATTGAACTCCAAAAGAACACTGTTGTGGGTTTAACTTCATTTGGTAACTTCTTAGGACATTGAACATTTCTTCCAAGTACTTCAAATGGTTTTCTTCTTCGATGGACTTTACTAGCATGTCATCCACATATACTTCCATGTTGTGCCCTGTCTGTTCTTGAAACACTCTATTTACTAGTCTTTGGTATGTTGCTCCCGCATTTTTCAATCCAAAGGGCATTACTTTATAGAAAAATGTTCCCCAATCAGTGATAAAGCTTGTGTGCTCTTCATCAGGTTTATGCATTGGAATTTGGTTATAACCCGAGTAAGCATCCATAAGGGATAATATCTTGTGACCACTTGTTGCATCGACCAACTGATCTGTCTATAGAAGGGAATAGCAATCCTTTGGGCAAGCCTTGTTTAATTCCGTGTAGTCAACACATGTTCTCCACTTCCTATTGGACTTCTTTACTAGCATAAGGTTGGCTAACCATTTTGGGGAAAGAACTTCTTGGATAAATCCATTTGTTTCTAACCTTATGACTTCCTCCTTTAAGGCCTTTGATCGGTCTCTATTATATTGTCTCTTCTTTTGTCGAACGGGATTACTGAAGGATTTATGTTTAAGGCAAGAGTCATAATAGAAAGGTTGATCCCAACCATGTCCGAATGGGTCCAAGCGAAGACATCTTTGTTGAGTTGCAGGAACCGAATTAGGTCGCTTTTAAGGGGCTCCTCAGCCTTTTCCCTATGTTGACAACTTTCGCCTTATCCTTTGAAATAACATTTACCTCTTCTGCATCTTCTATTAGTTTTATTCTTTCAATATCCCCTCTAGAATCTAAATCTATGACAATTTCTCCTTCTTCAGTCAAGTTTACATCATTGTCTCTCTTCCTTTTTCTTTTCAAAGAAGTGTACCTACCATTAGCATGCTTGTTAAGTTTATTAATTTTTATCTTGACTTCGAGTGTGGGATGTAAGAATCCCTTATACGAAGGTATAAAAGCAGTAGAAGAATCAAAGTATCAAGAACACTCCCTTTTGTATTTGTTAATCGTTGCGAAATACAATTCGCGAGAACTAAATTGTTGTCCTCTGATGGTACCCCATCCCTGTTTGGTTAAGAAATTTAACACAAGGTACTTGGAAGAGACAAAGGCGTCCATCTCCTCTAAAGCAGGTCATCCAAAGAAGGCGTTGATCAATCACAAAAAAGAGAGTTTCGAAGGTCCTATGGAGTGGAGACAGCCCAACTTGAACCAGAAGGTTGATCTGCCACACCGGAGTTAACCCTTTGTTATTGAAGCCGAAGATCGATTCGTTGCATAGCTCTAGCTTCTTTTTAGAAATTCCCATTTGATCGAAAGCATGCTTGAAGATGACATTGATGGCACTCCAAGTGTAAACAAGGACCTTGGAAACGACAGCGAGTCTGATTTGCACTGCTATCATAAGGGGACCATTATGTGGGTGTCTGACCCTTTTCTTCATCTCTTCCAAAGAAACCACTAGGTTGTGCATTTTGAGAGCATAACATGCATTCTTCAACGATGGTTCTTCTCAAATGGAGAATATTCCCTCCATGGCTTCCTTCATGTATTGACTCCTGGCTCTCGGATAATTTCTGGCAGGATGTGGCTCTCCATGGATCACATTGATTTAATTTATGGGTGGACCCAAGTCTAGGTTGCCCTTTTCTTTGGTAGCTTCTATTACATTTGTTGAAACCTTTTGTTGTCCATTTGTATGCTGAGACGATGTTGTATTGTCTAAAACATAGTCTTTCAGATGTCCCTCTCGGATTAGCTTCTGAATAATCTCGTCTAATACCTTGCAATCGTTTGTCTTATGCCCATTGGTCTTGTGAAATTCGTAATACTTTCCACCGGAATAAATTTCAAGGTTGTTCTTGGCCTTGATCGCAACAGCATACACGAAGGAGATGGGCTTGCTTAGAGCAACCGAGTTGGTATTAGAATCTTCCCATCTTGAACTCTTTTGATTTCCCTCCAAGTGATTTCGTCCGAAGTTCGACCTTCCTCCTTCCCCTCGAGGTCCGAACTTTCACTTTGTGAAGTATAGTTTGTCCATGCGAATAAACTTGTCAGCTTGGAAGTGAAAGTCTTGTAAGTCTTTCCAGCCGTGAATGTATAATTCTTTCCAGAAGGGGATATTTTCATTTAATACTGAATGCACTGCTATCAACTTGTCACGGTCATTCATATCCCTGGCCTTTATTGCCTCGATGTTGAACCTTTTTAGGTAATCTCCTAGAGGCTCCCCTTGCCTCTATTTGATGCTAGCGATGACTGTGTAATCAACTGTCAGATCTTTATAGATGTAGAACTGTGTGGAAAATTCGTAGGAGAATTATTTCCATGAGTAAATGGTGTTTTCTCTGTACTGACGATACCACTTTGTTGCTGCTCCCTGGAAGGTCATCGAGGAAAGGCAACATCTGATGGCTCTTGAAGCATTGTAGAGATCCATCTGTTTGTCTAAAGCCATTAGATGATCACCTGGGTCAGTCATTCCAAGATATTTGATGGTGGGAACCTTCACCCTAGATGCTATTATGGTGTTCATAATTTCATCGATGAAATGAGCTACTCTTTCGTTGTCATTAACCCTGTCATCTTGGGCCCTCTTCCCCTTACTTCCCAACAAGTCTTTGACGGTCTTCTGAGCAATATCTTTAAGATAAGCTTCCGTGTTGTTGTAATTTGTTTTTTTAGGATCATAACCTTTGGAAGTGGAACTCCTGGATTGTCCTTGTTCGCATTGATTTCCTTGATGGTCTATTCCAGTCAAATTGGACTTCTTCTTCTCAGAGGAAGTCGCTTTAAGATTCTCTTTTGCTTCAGAGTGTTGAATGGGAGCCTTTCTTTTTGGAGATTCATTCGTCTCTCTTTGACTGATTTGGTAAGTCTTGAAGACTTCTATGTTTGAGCAGCATTCATTTAATCTTGTATCTCTTAGAGTTGCTTCTCCAAGGCCATAATTTTTACGACATTATCTTCCATCGTGTTTGGGTTTGGTGGTTGTATTTGGCTGGATGTGGCTCCTCTTACATTATTGTTTAGATTAAGAATTAAATCCATGTTCACTTCAAGGGTTGCATTAGGAGCCAGTTCCTTATTTCGCTCTTTCAATCTTTTTGATTTCATTTTTCCTGCCATGGAGTAATAAGTTTACCAAATTAATTTTTGATAGATTAACAACAAGCTCGGAGGTTCAAGCCCTCTTTCTAAGGCCAAAATGTTAACGCTATTTTCTGTCAGCACCCGGAATGAGTTATGTAGAACACGTATTTAAGAAATCTGATGTAAATATGATTTAAGATTACTGAAAGACACTCAGGGGTTAGCGTTCCTTATCTAAATCTACATCCCTTTAGGTATCAACATCTCTGTTCTAAAGATTAGTTACTCTTCCCTCAAGGGATAAATATCATGCTTGCAGCATTATGGAGATCTGAAGTACCATGAAGAAGGTTTATTTATCTTGGCACAAATGAGGCCTTATGCCATCGGTTACTCTCTAGATAATGAATAAGATGATATACATTGTGATAAGAAGAAAATAGGCTAATGCTTCCCGATATTCGAAAGGTAAGGGTTCTGCGATGCTTATTGACTTAAATGATCCTTCTGCATCGAGCCAGCCCAAAGGGCTTTGGTTGCGACAGTGATCAAGCCATAAGCTTGCAGTCAACCTTTTTTTGAGGTTGAGTAGCATTAGGCTCATTATGAGAGGGTTGATTCACATTGCTATCCTTCGATGTAAAAAGGGAGGAAGGCGTTGGGTTTCCGTGAAGCCTTTCCTCCTTTACAAAGGTGTCGTGAACAACTATTTCATACGAAAGGTCAGTGTTAACTCCCTGTTTCATCATAATTGGCACAAAATGATTATCAAATCACATAATATTTAAGTCCTGGACTTCTTCATTTATGAATCATAGATGTATTACAAGAGTTGAAGAAATCCCTAATCCGATTTGGAAATTTGGGTTCGCTTCTTAGAGCAGAAGAAACAAGATTGAGAAATGATGAATTCGCCCCCAAAATGTGACCCCTAGGGTCTTATTTATAGAGAATTCGGGGGCCCTTCTGCTGTTGGGCCGTTAGGCCTGCAAGAGCCTCTGTCAGCAACTTTTTTCCTTGGTCTCGGATGTTTTAGCTTCCGGCCGCTTTATGGTGCCGATTATAGCTTACGGAATGAGGGTCTCGGTCAGTTGAAGCTTCTTCGAGATTAATATGGGCTTGTTGGTTTAAACAGTCTTTGGAAGGCATTTGTGCTCCTGGTAATAGCTTCTGAGTATAAGCGTCTGGTTTTCTCATGAATACTTTGAGGAGCTTGCCCTCGTGATGTATGTAAATAGCTGCCGGTTCAGAACCCTTATCGATGTCGGCGCTAACCAGGTTAGTATGGATAGCCTGTATCTCCTTTGGGGTTTCATTTTACCTTCCGGTGGAGTTTCAGACGGAACCCAACCTTCTGGAGGGTGGCTTCGGGTATTTCACTCATTATTTAATAGAATGACCTCTCGATGCTTGAATATTTCGGGGCTAGTTCCGGATAACCGCTGGTCAATTTAAGCTTGGTATCTTTAATGCCTTTATCTCCTGATGTATCGGTGTTGAAGCAGGTTAGTATCGATAGTCCTTCCGTTTTTCTTGGTTTCGGTTAGTGGAACTCTTGACTCCCTACTTCTTAGATTCTAACTTGGATGACCTTTTGCTATAGAAACCCCTTGCCGGATATACTCTACCGGTATTCTACAGATTTCGAGCTCCTTTCTCCCAAAATGGTGTAGGTTTATGCAACTCTCATATCATTATTTCTTGCTCTTGATTCTTTCTAGTGTTTGGCTCTTGCTTTTGGAGAATTCTTATGTGCTCGGGTCATCCGGTACCCCTTTACCGTCAGCTTGTTACGGAGTTAATTTTGGTAGTAACAAGATACATGTCTCATAAAGAGGCTTCCTTCACATGCATGGTGACACATGCCAATGTCACCATTTTAATAGCATTTGCATTAGAAATTCTATAGTAAGTTTATATAACATTTATGAAGCGTTATGAAAAGTTTAGTTAATATGTATTTGAACATTTGATTTTGATAAACGCTGATTCATTTCTATCTGTATATTTACATTCATATTCTATAGTTTTAAACAGCTGTTTTATTCCAAATTTTATTTAAAATTCATTTTTAAATCATTTTTAAATTATCCCAAAATCAATTATAATTATTTGAAATATAGATTTTCAGATTTCTGAAGAATTTATTCAGTTATTTTAACTTTTTAACTAGTTTTGACAAAAAATGATACTGCTATCAATATATTCTACCGATTATATTTAATAGTTCAAAATAACTATTTTATTTTATAATCTCAAAATATAATAATTTTCATCTCTTAAAATTACATTTATTATCCTTAAAATCATATAAAATTACTTAAAATTCAGACTTTTAAACTAACAAAAATCCTAGGTCATTACAAGTAGCAAGGTGCAAGGAATTTTGTGCATGCAGCAAAGAGAAATTCAGGAAATATGGAAAAACAATTGTGTCCTTTCTCAGATTTTCGAAATCTTACTTACTGTTATGATGAAGTTATTGTTGAGTACCTAATTATAAGAGGAATGGATCCTTTATACAAGTGCAGTAAGTGGTACATTCATGGTGAGCAAGTAAATGCAGTTAACAAAGTGAAGTTGGATCACACACATGAATTACTTCAAGACATTCACTTTGAAGACAAAGAGTTTGTCAATCATACTTTTTCTCCTATGATAATCATAATGATGATGCACAAAAGTTAATGGCTGATTTCCTCATAAATTTAGAGGATGTCAAAACACCATTGTACACTGATTGTGTTGGTCAAACAAAATTATCTGCTATCACTGCATTGTATAACCTTAAATGTGAAAGTGGACTGTCTAACAATGGTTTTGATAAAAATTTATGTGTGCAACAGTTGTTATTACCCAAAAATAACGTTCTTTCGAAGACTATATGAAATAAAAAAAATTCTCAAAGCATTTGATATGGGATTTGAGAAAATTTGCGCATGTAAGAATGATTGTTGTATTTTCAAGAAATAGTACAAAGATTTGAATAGATGTCCAAAATGTGGTTCTTTAAGATGGAAGAAAAATGAGAGGAAGAAAGAGATAATAAAAGATATTTCTGCTAAAGTATTACGATATTTTCTAATTATTCCAAGATTTATAAGAATGTTTAGATTCCAACGGACGGCCGAAGATCTAAGGTAGTACTTTACTAGTAAAAATAATGATTACAAAATGCCCCATATTATGGATTATATGACATGGAGCATGGTGGATGATAAATGGAAATCATTCTCAAGTGATCTGCATAACCTTCGAATTGGTCTAGCTACCGATGGTTTCAACCCATTTTCCATTAAGAATTCGAAGTATAATTGCTAGCAAGTAATGCTTGTAGCATGTTATCTCTCACCTATATTGTGTATGAAAAGGAGAATATTATGTTAACCTTACTGATCCCTAGTCCAAAATAACTTGGGAATGATACAGATATATATTTAGCTCCTTTGGTAGAAGATTTGCAACATTTATGGAGTAACAGGGTAGAGAATTATGTTGCATTTAGCAAGAAACTTTTTAATTCAAAAGCAATTCTGTTATGGACTATAAAAACTTTTCAACATATGGAAATATGGCTAGATGTTGTGTAAAAGGTTAAAAAAAAGTTGTATATTATGCGGTGTTAATACTCATCATCGATGGCTAAAGCAAAGTCGAAAAAATGTCTATATAGGACACAGAAGATTCTTGCCTTTGTTACATCCATTAAGAAAACAAAAGGCTTGGTTTGATAATATAGTAGAGAAAGGTAACAAACCTAGAATTCTTACAGGCAAAGATATTTCTGTTATTTTGAGAGATTTTCCAAATGATTTTGGAAAAACTGAAAATGTTGAAATACGAAAAGGCAAGAAGATAAAGAAAAGAAAATATACTTGCTATGAAGAAGATTAAATGATCCTACAAAATAGGGCTATCAAAGTGGAAAATAAGATTAATTTTATTTGAATTACCATATTGGGAGGTAATTGCTCAAAATTTATTTTGTTCATAATAATCTAACCATGAAATTATATAACATTAAATTGTCATATTAATAATGTTTATAGGAACTTCCACTCCGCCATAATTTAGATGTAATGCATGTTGAGAAAAACACTGGCAGAAGTTTACTCAGCACAATATTGCATGGAAGAAAATCAAAAGATGTGATTAATTCTAGAAAGGAGTTAGAGGATTGGGCAATCTGACATGCTCTTTATGCACAACCTAGTGGGAAGAAAACATATCTTCCATTGGCTCCATATACTTTCTGTAGTTCTGAAAATAACTTTCTGAAAAAGATTGTACGACTTTAAGGGTCTTGATGGTTATTGCTTAAATTGCAAAAGATGCGTGTCATTGGAGGATTGCAAAATTAGTGGATTGAAGTCACATGATTATCATGTTTTAATGCAGCAAATGCTATCAGTTGTAATGAGAGGATTGCTTCCAAAAAACCAAAGAAAGAAATCACTTATTAGAGAGAAGTTGCAACAAATGGATGATGAGATTGTTAAAAATTTATGCGATATTGAAAGATATTTTCGACCTTCATTTTTTGACATAATGATACATCTAATAATTCATCTTGGAAAAGAAGCTAGATTATGCGGAATGGTTCATTTTCGATGGACGTACCCCCAACGGAAGGTATATGAAAACACTTAAAGACTATGTAAGGAACTATGCACGACCTGAAGAATGCATTGTAGAAAACTATCTCGTAGAGGAATCCATGAGATTCATTAGCGATTTTTTACAAAAATTTTCAAAATTAGGGAGAAATAAGGTAGAAACGAAGATGATGAGAATGATGATGCAATACTCAAAGGACGTCCAATATCAACATGAAAGACAATTACATTGACAACTAATGAGAAAGAAATTGCCCATTTGGCCATGTTGATGAATACGGCGATAACAGAGCTATATTTATAGTAAGCAAATTTTTTATTGTCTTAACATATGTGTAATTATAAATGTTAACTTGGCATCTTTTATATTATGCTAGTATGCATTTGGAAGAGTTACGAAGATCGAACAAGTGTATGGAAAGAAATTCTACATTGATTTGGAAAATTTACATAAAAACTTTTTCGAGTGGATTAAAAAGAAGGTTAATTAAATCTTTTAAATTTTATTTAAAGGTTTGAAAATATTATTTTGACTATATTGAGTGGATTAAGTTTTTTTCAGATACCTATTAACTCCAGTGAACACGAGAAATTATTAAAATGGATTAGTTATGGTCCAAATAGCAATGTTTTTCCTTGCACAAAATATATAATTAATGGGTTACGTTTTCACATAAAAAATATTGAGACAGAAACTCAAAATTCTGGAGTGACTTATGATGCTACTACTATGTGTAGAGCAAGTGTGAAGATGACTCTTAAGCAGTAGATGTAGTAACTTATTATGGGACTTTGACTGACATAATCTTGTTAAACTACCATAAATTTTATATTCTGATTTCTAAGTGTCATTGGGCAAATAATGGAAACGGGGTAAAAGTTTAATATGGATTTAGCATTGTTAATTTACATCAAAATCAAGTTTCATTTTCTAGAGATCCTTATATCTTGCATCTCAAGCGAAACAATTGTTTTATTTAAGAGTGAATGACTCCTCTATTTGGTATGCTGTAATGAAGGCACCACCAAGAGGTTCTCATGAATTAAAGATAGTCAATTCTATTGAAAGCCCAAGTAGTGTTGTCCAAGATTATGATGAAAACGAGATAAATGTCGAATTTTTGGAGGATGCTAGCTATGTTAGAGAGGATTGTGAAGGCATATTTGAAAAGTTAAATAAAACAATCATTGATCATGCATGAAAACCTTAGGTAACCCAAAAATGATTAGAAATTTCACTATCTTAATTGCTAGTAATTTTTTTTAAAAGATAATTATATAGCCATATGTAGAAAATTACATTTGGATTTTTTTTTTTTTTTTTTGAAAGATGGAATTTTTGCTGACTACGAAGATTCATGTTAAAATTTATTTTATTTGCAAATATCTTTAAGAATTTTCCTTTGTCAACGCTTAATAAAAATGAAGCCAACAACAGTGTTGCATTTTCATTGACATTTGCTGTGACAAGAGAAATGGTTAAAATATACCAATTATATCATCATAAATTTGCTTATACATGAATTTTCTCTTTGTTTATTTGTCAACATGCCGATTATAGTAAAAAGGAAATTTTTGAAGGTTGTGTTTCTTCGAACTTTCTAGCCTTTCTCGTTTCACAGACTCGGTTAGAGTGGCTTTTTTTTAATTGATGTGGTCTCATTTTCTTTTTCTCGTATGCTTTCTTTGCTTTGCCTCAAGACAACAATCCATGTTCCATCATCCTACATAGATGCTTTGACACCCCACGTCCGTTAATGCCACTCTAATGAAAACGCATTAAGTTTCGTGAAGCGCAATAGGTAAACAGTAACTAGATTACAAGACAAATATAAATAATGCAACGGAAAAACTTAGAATTTTTTATTAATCAAGAAAAAGAACATTTCAAACTCAAAGTTACAGCATCATATTTTCTCAAATACTCAAAAGCAATCTGTCTCATAATCAGAGTACAAAAACCATAACAATATCCCTTAAGTGTTATTACAATAAGCATGAATAAACTGAAGGAAATTACTCGAAAAAGAAGAGAAATCCAAGTCCAAGCAGAATCACAATCTCAACTATTGACCACTCTCACTCTGAGAACCTGGAGGAAAAGGTAGAGAGAGAAGGAAAATAAAAAGGGGTCAGACATAAAATCTAGCGAGTTCTAGTAATTTCTAGCATATGTATATGAAATGGTGTCAGGACAGATCAATAATACTGAAGGAGAAAGTACAATAAAACATGTCTATACCCAAGAGGTAAACAAGATGCCAAACAAGATAAAGGTAGATTAATTTTCTCATTCATATCCCAAGAGTCAAACTAAACTGCACCAACTTTATTAGTATTAACATGATTAGATGTTACCCTAATTACTACCCATGCGTTCGGCTCCCTATTACCCGAATATTTTGTGTCAGCCCCGGTAGAAGGGTGTATCGGTCCCTAACCAACCAACTCAAAGAACACAGCCATATTCACAGGTTTTACTTGCAGTTTAGTTTCCTTTAGTCCGACTCATGCACGCTCATGACTCCCCCGGAATGTGCCTTGTACACCCCCTAAACCTTGAACCTCTTATAATCAAGTTCAGTAAAGCGTGCCCTGACCACTACCTAGTTCAGTGTCTCTACCGAGATACCAACAGGGATACTGACTGATATGGATTCCACACAACTTGACACAAGCCAAACAATAGGCTTGAGTCCCCGTGTACCTAGGATTTATGGGTCCTGACAACCTGATACGGCAACTATAATTGGGACCTCTTTAGTTTATTATTTAGTAGGTTTATGTTCAATAATAAGCATGGTTGTAAAATTACATTTATTTGAATGTTATTGGTGTACATCCGTTTTCTCCCAACAAGCACTTGCCCAGGTGTACAACTAGACTTACAGTAATTTACTTAGTTTCCAGATCTGGTACTATTCTATGTCATACTTAATGTACATTAAGTCCAATTTAACTGATTATCATATTGCATGTTCTTTCTAACATGTAATTAGCCTAACTTTAAAGGAATAACATGTAATAATCCCAAATAGATTAACATGTAATTGTCCAAATCTAATAGACTAACATGTAATTATCCCCAATTATTACAGTCAAGGGTTCTAGTACATAATATGCCTAACTTTCCCTATTTATGTGTCATTATCTAATTATTTCAATTTATGTCCTTTACACGCAATTAACGCAATAGCCTAAGCTTAGGTAGCCTAGGTTCTGCGTACAATAAAAAAAGGAAAAAGGGAAAACACATCTCAGACTGAGCAAACTGGCATAAAAAAAGACTGTAAATAAATGAAAGGCATAATAGGGACAAGGAAGATTAAAGTTCATAATATAACCTGTAGATCTGAATAGAAAAACATATACAAACATATATAGGGATTATTTTAAGCACTGTTTATATAAGATCTAATCTTATTTACTATCCAAAACCTATTTAAATAATCAAATATAAAAATCACATAGAACTCACAATGGGACTTGGTGAAGAATTTGAATATGTTATAGAAGAAAAGGTCCATTTTAATCTTGTATTGGTTTAGAGCAGTACAAATTGTCCTTGTTAATAAATGTTTAGGCAGCACCTCTATGCACATATTTATCTTAGAAAATATTTTGGAGGAAGAAAGAGGAAAAAATGGTTTTTTGTAATGTAGAACAAATGAGGTTACATGCCTTTATATAGATTACCTAGGACAATATGTTACCATTTGATTTAGGATTTTAATCTAGTCCGTACACTCAGTGCTAAGTCAACAATGAATAAAGCCACAAAACAGTCCAGGTTCAACAGACGAATCTTCCCAGATCTGTTGTGGGTCGACCCTAGGGTCGACCTACCCCCCTCCTCCGGCTTTGGTCGACCTATGGGTTGACCCGACATAAGCGTGGGTCGGCCCACAATGGGTTGTTTCCCTCTCGTTTTCCCCGCCTTGTTCATTGGAATTTTCTGGATTTTATTTTATGTTATATTTGCATAGAAGCTCTTTATATGTATACAAACTTCTAAGGTACATAACTTCTTCATACATTATCCGTTTTACGCAAACTTGGGGTCTATCTGAACCAGAATTTCGAAACGAATGCAAGGTAATGCCGGTTTCACTTAATTCTGAATATTTAATCAAGTTATACCCAAATTATCATCTTAATGTATGGTTATAGTGTATTAAATTTTTGGATTATATTCTCCCCTACTTAAAGAATTTCATCCCCGAAATCTCCAAGTTAAGAAGATTGTACAATCCTAACAACCACAACCATCTACTCATCCATCATCCACGAGCATCCATTGTCCTTAAGAAACTTCTAATGCTTGTATTAACATATGCTAAAGTGTGGTGTGTATATGTCCTTACCCTAATGAAAAAATCAAGCGATCGACTTATTCAGTTGACCTCCTTAATGCAATATATGTTTGTGCCATGTATCCAATATGTATGCAAATAATACTAATAATACATATAATTTATACATGTGTGCTCATCCATTCATAGAAATGCAAGATCCATATGATGATCCATCCATACAAAATTTAAATTCACACATATCCATATGCAATTTGTAAGTGATTGAGTCAATCTAGTTCCTAGTGTGTGTATATGCATCCACGAGCAACCATTAGTAAACACTTGCATCCATTTGCAACCATTAACCATAACATGTTTCAAACACATGTTTCCAACCATTGGATCCTACCTAAGGGTTGAAAAAGGTTCGAACTATAGGATAAACTCAAATGATAAAAGCAAATGCAAAGTAAAAATCTTTGGAAAAGAAGTCAAGAACGTACTTTCAAAAAGAAAAGGGTAAGAAGCACGAATCCTATCTTCGAGTTCAAATGTTGCATCTTCATGGTCTTCTCCCCATTTCACTTCCACTGATCTCGTCTCCTTGTTCTGTACCTTCTTAATTTTTGATCCAAGGATATGAGTAAGAACTCTTCTCACTGATGCTTCCTTCTCAACTTCCAATCCTTTAAATGTGCTCAGCTCTACTGTCTTTGCCATATCATGGAGACATTTCCTCAAATGGTAACCTGGAAAACATCGTGCATGGTCTCCAGTCTATCTAGTAGCTTGACCCTATAGGCCATCTAAACTACCCTCTCTAATATAGGGAATGGCCCTACGAATCTCGGCGCCAACTTCCCTCCTGTGCCAAAGCGGACTACATTCCTTAATAGTGGAACTTTGGTGAAGACCATATCTCCTACTTCAAATTCCAAGTCAGTTCCCCTTTTATCGGTATAAGATTTCTATCGACCTTGAGTTGCTTTCATCCTTCTTCAAATGAGGTCTATCTTTTCTGAAGTCTCTCTTATCATAGCAGGCCCTAGTAGAAGTCTTTTAGTAGACTCCCACCAACAAGTCGGTGATCTGCAAGGTTGTCTATATTGCGCTTCAAAGGGTGCATTGCCTATGCTCGACTGGTAACTGTTATTATATGCAAACTCAACCAATGGGAGATGCTCCGCCCAATTCCCTTCGAAGTCTAGTATACAAATTCTTAATAGATCCTCAAGAATTCTATTAACCTTCTCAGTTTTCCCATCAGTCTGAGGGTAATAAGCTATGCTAAGTCTTAACTGTGTACCTAGAGCTTTTTGCAAGCTCCTCCAAATTCACTAGTAAATATGGGGTCACAGTCACTTACAGTACTTGATGGTACCCCATGTAGTCGGACGATCTCCCACTACACCATAGATTGCATACTACAACACCAGAGAAGTGCTATAGGAAGTGCCAAAAAATGTTAGTATATGCCAAATATTATTTATGGCAACACTTTCTTGGTGTTGCATTTTGTTGTGTTGCCTTATAGTCAAAGGCAACATCTTTGAGACCCTAAGGCAACATCGGTACAGGTGTTGCCACATGTACTACATTTACAAAAATGCGGGGCCCACTAAAATCTGCATCCTGGGTTCACATAATCATGTTGTGCCACTAAAATCTATAACCGGGTTCACAGAATCCTATTGTGGGGACCGCATGCATTAATTTGTGGCAACACTTATATCATCCAATGGCAACACTATGTCATAACTATGGAAACATTTAACATTATATACTGCAACATTATATCATAGCTATGGAAACATCATATAACATACTGTAACATAACAGCAATTAACATCACACACTGAAATTAATATAAAAAAAACTTTTCATTTCAAATTAACCAGTAACAAAATAACTACTTATCCAATTAATTCTCTTTTACCGACTACTTACAAACACAGAAATTCTTGTTTACATCAAAATAAAATAGTTTCAAAATATAATGTGAGCCTCCGGTGCGTTTAGTGCCTCAACTACCTCCAGTACCTATAGTTCCTTCAGTAACAAGTTCTCGAACAACTTCATCACTGCCTCCTTCACCTGCAAAATAAAGTAGTTTCAAAAGTCATGCATTTCAGCAAAGCTTTTAGTACAACTAATGCATTTCAGTACAACCAAATTCGTGCATGGCTCAGTTACAAACTGATGCAATGCCTCGTTTACATTGCAACACAAAATGAGAGGCATGCATGCCTCAGTTGCATTTCAGCACAAACTATGGCCATAGTATAACTGAGTTGCATTTCAGCATAGAGACATTTTGGCACAATCTATGGCTTGCATACCTCAGTTGCATAACTGCCTGATTGAAGAGACATGCCACGACTCGTTCAAGAACAAACTCATCCATTGTTTCAATTACAAACTGACACGATCATTACTGATTGAAGAGAAAATAAAATCTTAAGCTTTTATGGTTCATTACTAAAGCTACAGCCTTGTACACGATCAGTTATATTTTTCAAATTTCCTAAAACTTATGTAAAGCCATGATCATCACACTATGTTATAGCAAGCAGCAAAACACTTAACAAAATAATGTAAGAATTAGACTAATGCTTCAGCAAGTGGAAATTGTAAGAATTATGCAGTTCATTACTATAGTTCATTACTAGGAACCATAAAAATAAACAAAAATACATACCAGCCGTGTGTCTCTATACGATCTCCGATTTGCAGAATTTGTAAGGGCCTTGGACAACAAAAACATGAAGTAAAGATATTTATCTGCCTTATCTGCTTGATTTGAATGTGATAAAACATAAAATTATACCTAAATATTTTCATCCCCAAAACATCAAGAGTACTCCAAAATCCCCAACTAGAATTTTGTCCAGCCTACACAAAATGGAGGAATTAATGTTAGAATGACATTAGTTACAAAAAGAAGCCACGAACATGGTACATTAGTTACTTGTAAAATAAAACAGTCACTTCACTAAAATGTAATCAAGGCAGAAACAACATTTTCTTACTTAAATTGTGTAGAACAGTTACTTGAATAAATGTGATAGTGATACACAGAAATTAAGAAGCATTGTCTTTCAATTTGCTAGGTGGAAGGCGGATTCGTCTTATTGGGACACCATTTCTACACCAACGAACATCAAAATCTTGATTTCCCATTCCATAAGCAGGCTGGATATCATTCAAATCTTCATTTTAATATACACTTACGTTTTCACACCAGTCGCTCGGCAATTTCTTGATAACATTGTGGCACATCTTCTCAATTGGATCTTCTATAAATAAACATGTTGTACTTGTGAAGCCATTACATAAGGATCATATTTTTGGCACAATCGATTAAAATTGACACGAGTCAGCCCATATAAATCTTTCTCTTCTTGCTATCAACAACACTTAAATAAAACCACACTAAATTCTCCCCAATAATCTAGTCTAATATTTCTTCAATTGATCCATAGTAATTAACTTCACCAACCAATGGATTTTGATATTTCGAACTTACAAAGCTAGTAGTCAAGGCTGTCAAAAATACACTACTGCTTAGTGTTGTACATTTGAAATCTCTGAACCTTGCATAAAATCTATATCCATTGATAACATATCCAGTAAACCTCTTAGTTGTTCGAAGAGGGCCCATTGCAAGAAGTTGTACTTCTTTTAAAATGTCCTTCTTTTTCCCAACCTCTTCCAAAATTCTTCACTGTGTTCTTTCTCTCTTTTACATTTTTTTGATGATGCATGACCATCAATTAAAGCTCAATGTTCCCTAAAATAAATACCTAGTTAATAAGAGATAGAAACAAAATTTCTAATTCTCCAATACTTATGAAATAAAAATTAAAATAAAAATAAAACTTACTCAAGTAAACTCTCTCTTTCCGCATTACAACAATTGAATATAACGTAACGGTCACATTCCTTCCATTGAGAATTTTTAAGATTAATAGCTTTTCCATCTTTGTTTCTTCTTGTACCAATAGGATATTCTAGATTCTGTGGACATGTTTCATATTGCATTTTTCCTGCTCCATCAGAAACTAAGAACCTTGAACAGAATATCAAACATTCTTCTACAAGATAACCTTCAGCAATGGATGCCTCAGGTTTACTTTTGTTGTGAACATATAATTTCAGCTTACAAAGATAACGCTCGATAGGAAACATACAATGAACATGTGTAGGTCCACCATATTCAAGTTCCTTGCATAAATGAACTAGCAAGTGCACCCTTGTATCGAAGAAAGCATTTGGGGATATCATCTCAAATTGACAAAGAATTTCCTTAATTTCCTTTTGTAGTCTCTTGAGATCATCCAGATTGATAGTTTTACTCTAAAGACTTCTTAGAAATGCACCTAATCTTATCATAGGTATTGCAACTTCAGGTTTTACCGATGTCTTCACAACAAACTGCAATAAGTGGTGGAGAATAAAATGAGCATTGTGGCTCTTACACCCTGCAATTTTCCTCTCTTTCTTGTTTACATACCGACTGGTATTAGCTGCACAACCATAAGGCAGTTTATCATTCTCCAACACCGAGAAAAATGTTTCTTTCTCCTTGTTCGTCATTTCAAATATGGCAGCCCTCATCTCAAGGTAATTCCCATCAGTTGATAGAACCGAATGAAGGACCTCCTTGAAGCCTGTCTCTTGTAAATCATACCAAGCATTTAAATGGTCTTTTGACTTCCCATCAATATTTAGTAAAGTACCAACTATGTTATCACAAACGTTTTTCTCTATGTGCATGACATCAAGGTTATGTCGACATACATTTTGACTCCAATATGGTAAACAAAAAATATTGAATTTTTTCAAAAGGAGATTCATTTTTATGCTTCTTGACCTCTTTCTTCCCAAAAATATTTTCATAACCACCCAACAATTCTTCAGTGTCAGTCCCGGATAAAATTTGGGGAGGTGTTCCCATTTCAATTTCACCATGAAACATTTTCTTATCAAATCTCCACTTGTGTCCCGAGACTAAAATTTCCTATTATTCATGTAGCACATTTTTCTTACTATGTTTCAAGTAAGTTGAAGAAGTCTCGAAAGGGCATACGGGACAAGCTAAATAACCCTTTGCGCTCCAGCCGGATAACATTGCATAGCCCGGAAAGTCGCTGATCCTCTATAACACACTTACACGTAATGTGAAATTATCACTAGTGAAGGCATCATAAGTTTGTATGCCAAAATCTCATGATTCTTTCAATTCTGTGATAAGAGGCTCCATGTTGAGATCAATGTAATTGTTAGGAGACTCTGGACTAGGGATAAGGGTTGAAAGTATCAAATTTTCTATCTTCATACATAACCAAGGTGGAAGGTTATAATTTACCAATATGATTGACTATGTGTTGTGTTGTGTAGTCATTGTACGAAAAGGATTGAATCCATCATATGCTACTCCTAACTTGATATTTCTGTTTTCAGATGAAAATTGAGGATAATTGGCATCCACCATCTTCCAAACTTCTCCATCAGTTGGATGCCAAAGTCTGCCATCATTTTTTCATCCCACTGCATGCCATAACATAAGTTCTACGTACTCCTTGGACATGAACATCCTTTGCAACCTTGATTTTAGTGGAAAATAATGCATCACTTTCGCTGGTGCTTTGTGAATCCGCTTCTCCGGGTCATTGTCAATAGCCACTTTCTTTTCCTGTATAACCCACCTTGAAAAACCACAAGTTTTGCAGTTATTTTCCTTTTCATTTTATGACCAATATAGCATGCAGTCATTTGGACATGCATGTATTCTTTGGTAATCGAGGCCTAAATCTTTAATGATATTTTTTGTAGCATTGAAAGATAAAGGAATGTGGGCTTATGGAAAAGCTTCTTTTATCAATTCTAATAAATCGTTGAATGCAGACTTAGTGATTCTGTGTAGGCATTTTAAAGAATAAATCTTGACAATGAAACTTAATCGTAAAATTTAGTACACCTGGGATATAATGGTTGCTTTCCCTCCTCAATAAGTTGATGAAATTTTCTAGCATCGACGTCTATTCCATTTAATCCATCAGAAGATCCACATTCATTGTTCTGCATATTTCCACAAGTACGTTGCAACATCTCGTTGAGATTATCTCCAAAATTTACTCCTGCTTCACAATCCATATCGTTATCACTCCTTTCAGGATCTAAACAGGAAACTTACAAATCCATTTCACGTACCATTCAGATGGACCATTTCAAATCATATGGTCGTAGACTACCTCTTGACGATGCCACTTGCGATTATGATACTTTTTGCAAGGGCATATAATTTCATCACCTACCGCGAATCTAGAAAAAGTATTTCGAAAAAAAAGTTTCACTCCATTGATGTATTGTTCACTGAACTTTGGAAGTTCTACCCATAGTTTTTCCTCGTCATTCATCACTAATTGACAAACAAATAACATAAATAAATGTCATTTAGCCATGACTATAAGGACAACGATAAATCATAAAAAATTAGGCAACACAACAATAAATCAGGGAAAATCGAAATATACATTGAGTGATACTTTAAGCAGCAGATTAAATCGAATCCCTAACTAAAATTTGAAACCCAAACAAATCCCAATTGAAGACCTAATTGAAACACCGTATCCTAAATTGAACTCGAACTTGCCCTAATCGAACCCCAATTAAGCTTGTAAACTTGAACTTTTAGCCCTAACTGAACTGAGAGTGAATGTTTGAGAGGTTGAGCGATGGAGTATTATGTTTGAGAGTGAGTGTTTGAGAGGTTAAGTGAATATTTTGTTAAATGTTTTGCCGAATTGTTTTTGTTTCCCGCCTTAAACATTATTTCTCGCGGATCGCTAACCTGGACCATTTGATCATGTTGATGCAGACTGATAATTTTATTCACCCGGCTATTGCAACAGATGGTTGATATCTATGCTAACATATTGAAGTGTGCATTTCAATAGACAAAAAACAGCTTAGCTATAGCAACATTTTAGCTAGCAACACCATGGATTGTCATTGCAGTAGGCCATCTATGCATAGTGTTCTTGAGGTAAACTGAAGCTAGCCAAGCTGTCGTCCTCTTGCTCTTGACTGGGATGAAATGAGAGCTTTTGTAACCCTATCAACTATCACCCATATTTTCGCGTTGCCTTTCCTTGATCTGGGCAAACCATCAATGAAATCCATAGAGACGCTCTCCTATTTCCATTGCGGTACATCCATGGGCTAAAGTAATCCACCGGGGTTCTTTTGTTCAGCCTTGACTTGTTGACAAGTCAAACATTGGGCCATGAGTTCTGCTACATCTTTCTTCATCCTCGTCTAGTGGAAAACATGTTTTATGTCTCAATACATCTTGTCATCGCCGGGATGGATAGTCATCCGGGAGTGATGAGCTTCCTCTAGCACTGCGCTTAGTAATTCTCTAATTCTAGGAACACACAACCTTCTATATCATCTTAGTCGGTCTTTCTCTTCCATAATATATCTAGCTAGGTGAGTAGAAGTTTCTCCTTGACCAAGTCTATCCAAGATGTCCTTAAACTACTCGTCCTCTTGCAACAAAGATCCAATTCGCTCTAATAGAGTAGGTCACACATCCAACAATGCCAATAAACCATGTGTGAAATTTGCAGATGGCTTAAAATTAAAGGTTAGGATGAACTCCAAGCTCCGCCTTTCTACGAATAGAGGACTCAAGGCCATCCTCTGCCTACTCAATGCGTTTCCCACTATATTACCCTTGCCTGGGGTATAAGCTATCTCAAATTCATAGGACATGTAACACCCTGGATTTTTGAATAATCGAACTAACTAAATTAAAGAATAATTAATCTTAGATGTGAGAATTAAGGGAAACGGGTTGCTCCATTGTGTTCGTCTTGGAATTCTGGTTGAGATAGAGTCCGAGTTTGCGTGAATTGGACTTCGTATGAAGAAGTTATGGCGATCGGAAGTTTCAGAAAATTCAAAACAGATTTCAAATTTCAAAAATTCAGAGTCAAACAGGCTAGGCGGGAAAATTCCCGCCAGGGCCAGGTCGACCATAGGGTCGACCCGGGGGTCGACCTACCCTGACCAAGTCGACCATAGTGTCGACCTGGGGGTCAACCTGCCCCCCCCCCCCCTCGGGCAGATTTGAATGATGACTTGTTTGTGACTAGATGCTGACTCATTAGGGTTTTTGAACTGCTCTGATTGGCTGGGATTAATTCTGGATTGATCGTACGGCTTAAACTAATCCTAAACTCTATAAAAACACCTATAGACCCAAACCATAAAATCAAAATAAAATAGGATTCATAGCCTCCATGCCGTCAACTTGCAACTCAGAATAGCCACCACCCATTAGAGAGGAAGAAAGCAAATCAAATTCAATCCTTTTCAACTCTAACAACGAATCTTCATCAAAGGAGTGCTAATTCAACTCCAGAAATCAGAATTCAGAACTCAAGACTGATTTTGAGTTGTGAGTTCGATAGTTTTAACAAGATAATTAATAAATGAATTGGATTGAGTTATAATGCGGATAATTTGGATGCGATATGAATTGTTGATTTCATGTTGTAATTATGTTGTAATTTCTATGATATTATGTTATGATACTATCATCTATGATGCAAAGTTATGATGCTATCACCCATGTTATAATCCTATGATTGGCTTATGTCTAGTTGAATCATCATGTCTCTTATGCTAGTTTGTTATATTGATTCATATGATAAATCATATATAGGAAAGTTTAGATGGTTGATTCAAACATGAACCATATACAGGTTTGGGTAGAATTATATGTTACCTTACATGGCTATGGCACCTAGTTTATGTGAGAATTTAAATTGAAAGTTAGGCTATGACATATGCTAAATTCTACATGATACTTTACATGTCTACACCATTGTTGCGATGTATGAATCACCTATGTAAGTTTATGAGTTGGATATGAATCATGTTATGCAAGTTTAGGATTATTACCTATGCAAATATAGAACTATGACATATGTTATTTATGCAAGTTTGTGGCCATTATTTCATCAAGTTCACACCTTAGATTTGGATCCATGACATATGATGTTTATGCAAGTTTGTGGCCATTATCTCATCAAGTTCACACCTTTAGATTTGGATCCATGACATATGTTATTATTGCTAGTTGTAATTAGGAGTAATTAATCGTCTAAGACATGAGGTTAGGCTCTTTTGTGGCGTAAGACTGCCCGGACCCGCCCGGAAAATCCAGCTGCCACAAATGCCAGTCTAATGTGAGAGATCTTAGGAACAAACTAAATACGTAACAACTGTAAAGACACGAGGTTAGGCTCTTTTGTGGTGTAAGACTGCCCGGACCCGCCCGGCAAATCCAGCTGCCACAAATGTCAGTCTAATGTGAGAGGTCTTTATGAAGTTACGGTCTTAATGAATTAAGAAACACTTAACCAGATAAGCATGTAGTGGGACATGAGGGGGTTAAGTGGGTGCCTTGGGTGGCATGTGGAATCTAGTGGGTGCCTTGGGTGGCATTTGGAAGTACGATTAGAAACACTTAACCAAAATTGAAACATGTAATTGAAACATGAATAAAAAAATGGGTTAAGTGGGATGTACTAGAGGGGACCAAGCTTAGGTGGATAGCTTGTGTCAAGTAATGGGGGCCCGTTTCAACCAGTAACCCATACGTATCTTTGTGGGCTCGACCCAAGTCGAGGACGGGACACACATACTGGGCTTGATTATAAGAGGGCAAACCGGGTTAGCGGTGGCAACGCAAGTCCAACGGGTTCATATGCGTGTGTGGACCCGGGCTGGTAGGTAAGACGTTGTTGCATCATGTAGGTATAAGCCGTGCATTCTTGGTGGTATCGGGTTGCCACTTTGGGGAGTGATACACCCCACTGTGGTGCCAGCACAGGTATCTACGAGTTAGGGAGCCTATCGCTTGGGGGTAGTGGGTACACCTAGTGGAGATAGGGGCAGACGACACCTATGAAGGCAGCTAGGGGTGCATGAAACTACCAATATCATTGTTAAGTTTGTAGGCGGGATCAACCTTAGGGTGACTAGTGGTGGTGCAGTATACTAGTGGCGGTGCAGTATAGCAATTATCCTATAGTGTTGGTGTAGTTTAGTAAATTTATCTTAGTGGGTTAGGTGCTGAAGCGACCCGAACTTCCCCGGTCTCCGAAGAGATGAGAAAGAATGAATTACTGCGAGGACAAGACAGATCAGAACACAGACGGAAGAACATTTCATTGCTTATTACAACAATTCCATCAGAATACAAGAATATACAGATTATAAATGAATAAATTACATTCGACAAACATCAGAGATTACAATAAATTACATAGCAGCGAAAAAATAATACAAAACACAACTGAAAGTAATACACGGATACAGAGCTTTCCGAGCATCGTTCCAGCTGTAAATCAGGATCCTGTGAATATAAATCTGCAAAACCAAAACTACTAGCTACCCGTGTCGAAAATAAGGGCACCCAGAGTTTAGGTTAAAACAATAAACTCCAGGTCAGTCATGTGACTGGTGTGAGAACTAAAACAATTATTTAAAGCTTTACTTTAAAAGAGAGTAATTCAAGGGACCACGCCATATAACACGGAACGGGTTTCCTCCCAAGAATATCAGTGCATATAATAAACAGCGCAATGCTTTTTCGAAAAATGAAGCTATTATAAGACCCAGGTCCCATCACACAATGCAACGCAAGCCGAAGGATAGGGTTTTCCCTTATAATAGCCAAACATGCTTGATACGTTTAAAACAAATCATTTGATACTATTATAAGTGTATAGTGCATAAAACAACTTCAAATCATAAGTATCAATCATAGACGGCATAAGTGCCCCATACCACTATGTCGCCATACTAGGCTCTACAAATAAAGCCGAAATACACGTATTGGAAATTGGATTTCCGTCATGAGTCGAGGCAAGGGGCAAGCTCCTCTCCGCTTCGAGACACTCTAGCAAATGCTTAGGACTACACACTTTGGGCAGCCACTTGGATCGGTTGGGCCGGTCCTCTCTTACGTTTGAGGATTAATTATTCCTGAACACACGTTTCTCGGTCCTTACAGACCTATAATCGAGGCGCCTCATTCCAACAACCACAAAGGTGAAAAGTATATAAATGTCAGGGCTAGTAAGTCACTGACACCACCAAAGCTAGAAAGAAACGTCGTGTTCTCCCAACGGTCCGTATCCCGTTTTTAACTCATACCGAGGTGTGAGGCTCCCGAATCCACGCTATACACAAAGCTGCCACGTAGGCCATGATTTGATCATCAACCACAAGACTCTGCTTTTCAACAGAAGCCTTGATCCATGCAACTCAGCGTGCCACACAGGCAATTCATGCCATGCGATTGATATCTATCGATATATAACCTCTAAGCTCGTACGTCTCAGAGAAGGGCGTTAAGCAAGAGAATAAATTCTCCGCTGCCAAACAGATATATATTTAACAGAAATCAATCAACACAGAATAAAATCCAATGTCAGACACACAATCCATTTACAAGTTCGTTTTGGGTCTAAACGAAACCGGAGGCACTTTCCTCACATATCCATCGATCTCCAAGTACGTCTGGACGACCACCAACTGATTCCCTCATCTTAGGTGTACAGCCCAATCAAGATCATCAGTAATCACCCAAACGATGAGAAGACTTCCGGTCTTCAACCACCGTCTTCATCTTCGACATATCGTCGAATCGGTTATTCAGAATGGGTATAAACCCACCCGGCCTTTCCGAACAACCCGCGTATATTAAAAACAAATGTTACACAAACACAACATACGCCTCATTCCAATTTAGCAGCCACTAACCGTAAATCAACAAGAGAACAATTTCCCAAATATTAACCCCGAAGGTCGAAGCCAACATCAGATCAGTACCCAGGAAACCATTCTTCTTAACTAATCCACAGCTAGTTTCTAAATTTCAATTCTTAGGGAAAGGTTCCCATTAATTTTATCCAAGATAAATTCATTAAAATTTATCCTTTAATCTTCCTTCGGATGTCATTTCAAACCAAATTATGGTTTTCCAAACTAGTCGGGATTAGCGAACCACACCGAAGTAATTATTTATTTTATTTCCCAATCCCAACCTACTCATCCCATGAAGCAAAACTGGTAATACTCCATATCTATCACCATGGTGTTATCGGTAAAATTAATTACCATTTCACGTTCAAATCTAATTAAAGATTCAACTATCGCTTTGGAGCAAAACTGGTGATACTCCATTCTCGCCCAATTCCTAAATTTGATAATTTAGGTTATCAATTCACATTACAATCTAATTGCAGATTCATTAAAACTCCTTTTACTGGGTTAAAGAACTAATGTCCTTTAAAACACAGTTCACGACAAACCCAAATCACATTCTATTTATTTATCAGGTTAAAGAACAAGTGTCATGTAAAATACCCTTCACGATAAACCCACAAATCAATTCTATTTACAACCCATTTCAAATCCAATTTATTTATTTAAAAATAAATGGGTTTTAATTTTAGTTCAAAACTAGTTCATTTCGATAAAAATCTATTTTTATCTTTTCAAATATGGAGTTTTTCATCCTAATTTTTCCCAAATCATTTCTTGTGATTTTACGCAAATTATTACTATTTTTAATAATTTTATCAAGGCCCGTACATTCAATTTCCAACAATGGCCATCGAACTGCACTTACAGTGACATTTTCCAAATTTGATTTGGACGTATCTCCAAATCCAACCACTAGATTTCAAATTTCCAATATTCGTTAGAAAGCTCTTTTCGATACGAACCAACGGTTCCGGTTTTAGGAGAATCCGACGGTCGGATCTCCCGTAATGTCCGTTCGAAGTCAATGGTCGAAATTCGCGAACTGCCGCGGCGCGTTCTATTCAGGCCATTATATTATATATATAATATATATAATTCGTCGATTTCTATTTAAAACGAATTTTATAAATAGTTTTAAATTCGTTTCAAAAACATTTCTACTTCCATTTCAAATTCAAATCAAAATTGAATCTTCCCTTATAAATTCGTTTTAAATTCAATTCAATTCAATTCAAATTTCAATTTAATTTGAATTCATTTCAAATCGATTTTTATTCTATTACAATTCGTTTTCAGTTCAATTTGAATTCATTTTATATTCAATTCAATTCGTATTCGTTATATATTCAATTCAATTCGAATTCATTTTAGATTCAATTCAATTCGTATTCGTTATATATTCAATTCAATTCGAATTCCTTTTATATTCAATTCAATTCGAATTCGTTTTATATTCAATTCAATTCAAATTCATTTTATATTCAATTCAATTCAATTCAAATTTCAATTCAATTTGAATTCATTTCAAATCGATTTTTATTCTATTTCAATTCGTTTTCAATTCAATTCGAATTCGTTTTATATTCAATTCAATTCGTATTCGTTATATATTCAATTCAATTCGAATTCGTTTTATATTCAATTCGTATTCGTTATATATTCAATTCTATTCGAATTCGTTTTATATTCAATTCAATTCGAATTCGTTTTATATTCAATTCAATTCGAATTCGCTTTATATTCAATTCAATTCGAATTCGTTTTCTTTTCAATTCAAGTCAAATTCGTTTTCTTTTCAATTCATTTCAAATTCGAATATAATCGATATAAATATCGTTCGTGTCAAAATAGCGCATCTCTAATCAACACGGCTTTATATATTTCAATAATTCTGTTATTCTATTCAACAAATGAATCTATATTTTTGTCAACACATGACTAATCTCAACGAATGAGTACTGTCCACGTGTGACTATTTTTTTTGTTTAATATATTTTATAAAAATTATGGTATCTATCGTTTGATTTCAAATCAGACTCCAACCGTAAATTAGTAAGAGAACGATTCCCTGAATATTAACCCCGAAAGCCGAAACCAACATCAGATCAATACCCAGGAGACCACTCATCTTATCTATTTTCCAGTTAGTTTCTAATTTTCTATATGATAAAGATGTAAATTTTATGTTTAAAATATTTCGTTCAACACATGACTAATCTCAACGGATGAGTACTGTCAACACATGAACCTTTATTTTATAAAGAAGTTAGTTTCTAATTCTATATATAATAATGATGTAAATTTTATTGTTAAAATATTTCGTTCAACACATGACTAATCTCAACGGATGAGTACTATCAACACACGAACCTTTATTTTATAAAATTCTTTATTTTCTAAATTGGAATGAGGCCCAGTCAATTACCATATAAAATTAATTATATGGATTCCATACAACACATGTATATAATAGCAACGCTGTAACACCCCACACCCGCTATAGTCACTCACTAAGGGAATGCCATAGCATCGGTGGAGTATTTTTAGTGAGTATAGAACAGTAAAATTACAACAAGACAGATATAATGTAATACTTGAAAATTTAAAACATCATCTCATAGCAGCGGAAAGTAAAACATGTTTGGTTACATCATAAAACCATAACAAGAGTCAAGTACAAAATATCCATCCTGAATAAAATAAGCACATAATCCCACTACTCATAACAAATAGCCATAACAGAAAAGATAAGATAAGCTGAGCTCTACATCTACGGTCCAAGCTCCGAGAGATAGATAAAGCAAACTGATCAAAGCCCACTAGCACTAGGCCCAACCTGAGGACCTGAAGGAAAAAGATAAAAACAACGGGGGTCAGACATAAGCCTGAGTGAACCCTATCTCCTTAATAATACAATTATTAAAGTAATTAGGGTATGATATGAACTCGGTATGGTATCTTTGGGGATAATGACTACACTAAGTTGCCCACGAACACAGGACGAACTAAGATAACCATAAAGACGCATCTACCCACCCAAGGATAATTACTAAATGCACCACACCAGACTTATTCACCCAAAGGTAATTCCTACACTGCACCACACCAGTTCTACCCACCAAGAGTAATTCCTACTTAAAGGTTGATCCCACTAAGTGTACTTAGTAATTTTTCACCCGGTAGTTTCTTGTACCCCTACACAGGTGCCGTCTGCCCCTATTTTTACTAGGTGTACCCACTACCCTCAAGCGATCGGCTCCCTACCGTAGATACCCGTGCTGGTCCCACAAAAGGGGGTGTATCATTCCCCAAAGTGGCTACCATATAATATCACTGTGCACGGCTTTATATCTACCCGATGTAACAACGACTTACCAACCAGCCCGGGTCCACACACGCATATGAAACCCGTTGATCCCGCGTTGCCACCGCTAACCCGTTTTGGCCTCTTATAGTCAAGCCCAATATGCGTGTCCCGTCACCCGACAAGAGTCGAGCCTACAAAGATACGTTTGGGATATTGGTTGAAATGGGCCCCCACAAGCTACTACTTAAGCTTGTCGTTTAATCTAGTGCATCCCACTTAACCCTTTAACCATGTCCCCTTACATGTTATAAATCTTGGTTAAGTCCTTTAATCATATTTCAATTGCCACTTAGGGCACCCACTAGATTCCCACATGCCACCCATGGCACTTACTTAACCCCTTAATCATGTTTAATTACATGTTCCACCTTGGTTAAGTATTCTAATCGTATTCTCACATGCCACCCATGGCACTTACTTAACCCTTTTATCATGTTTAATTACATGTTCCACCTTGGTTAAGTATTCTAATCGTATTTTTCTATTGCCACCCAAGGCAACCCACTAGTCTCATCATGCCACCCCAAGGCACCCACTTAACCCCTCATGTCCCACTACATGCTAATATGGTTAAGTGTTTCTTAATTCATTAATTAAGATCATGACCTCATAAAGACCTCCCACATTAGACCGTCTTTTATGACTGCTGGATATGCCGGTTGGTTCCGGGCAGACTTCCGTCATAAAAAGGGCCTAACCTCGTGTCTTTACTTTAATCATGTATTTAATTTATGACTAAGACCTCTCACATTGGGCCAATCATTTGTAGCCGCTGGATGGCCGGTCGGTTCCGGGCAGACTTCCGCTACAAAAGGGTCCAACCTCGTGTCTTAGTTGATTAATTAATCCTAATTAATCACCCCCATATTAATTATCCCTAATTAATATCAGATTTTCCATAACATGGGTAGACCTAACTCAATAGGTAAATTCCCATGGGGTAGACCTAACTCAATAGGTAAATTCCCACTTATGGTAATTTATTTTTATTGTATGCTTAATCATACCCATTTCAACATACTTTTAATTAACATATTAATTAACCCCATCGTTCCCCACGTAAATCGTCATTATGACATAACATAATAAAGGGAAGATTTACCACACATAACATGGGTTTAGCATATAACTTTATCATGGGTTAAGAGGATGTCAACTTGCATGTATGAGCATGTATTAACCCAACTATATTCGACCCAAACTTGCATATTATCAAACATGTGTCTTACATAACATGTTGCATATGAACTTACATATCATCAAACATGTGATTTGCATAACATGTTGCATATGAACTTACATATCATCATACATGTGATTTGCATAACATGTAGAACTTGCATTTTAGCATATACTTAACTTGCATAAGCACTCACATACTTGCATAAGCATTCATATACTTGCATAAGCTTGCATATCATGTTAAACTTGCATTTCAACATATACATAACTTGCATAAACATTCACATACTTGCATAGGCTTGCATATTATGTTAAACTTGCATTTCAACATATACATAACTTGCATAAACATTCACATACTTGCATAGGCTTGCATATTATGTTAAACTTGCATTTCAACATATACATAACTTGCATAAACATTCACATACTTGCATAGGCTTGCATATTATGTTAAACTTGCATTTCAACATATACATAACTTGCATAAACATTCACATACTTGCATAGGCTTGCATATTATGTTAAACTTGCATTTCAACATATACATAACTTGCATAAACATTCATATACTTGCATAAAATGCTAAACATGCATATAAGCATATACATGACTTGCATAAGTACTCACATACTTGCATAACATGTTTGCATAATGGATCCATATTCACTTGGTGTTTTGCATCATAAACATCATGAAACAACTTGCATAAAAATATCATGATTACATATTATGAAACTTGCATGACATAAGGCATATAACTTGCAAAACACATAATATTCACTACATCAAGCTTGCATAAATATATGGATCCACAAACATAGCCATACTTTATCACATCTTATCATAATCAATTCAATAATTGATTATTAAGGGGATAGAAGCTCACCAAAACAAGATTAGCAAGTTAAATGAAGCAAATCCCAATGATTAAGTAGAAGAAGATGTAGATTAGCTTGCAAACCCTCTTAGGATTTTTAGTGGAGGCTCTCCAATTTTCTAAGTGGTGGCATAATGGCCTTAGATCTATTTTTGGTAAGGATAAGGGGGTATTAGGGTGTATATATAGATTAGTTAAATGTTTTAGGACCATGGGATATACCCTAGAACCAATCCTAGCCTTTAAAGCATGTCTTGGGGAAGAAGTCAAGTGTAGGAACCATTTAGGGCCCAAAAAAAACAGCCCAAAACTCATCCCGGGCCTCAAAACATGAGCAGTTTTCGTTTTTGATTTTTCGTGAAACTTTGACGGGCCATAACTTGGTCATACGGACTCCGATTTACGAAAACTCGGACTCTATTTCGCGTATTTTTCCGAGACGAACGCAATGGCACAACCCGTTTCCCCTGATTCAGAATATTAAATTTAATTCTGCTCTGATTTATGTTATAACAAGTTATTTAACATACGGGGTGTTACATTCTCCCCTACTTAAAGGATTTCGTCCCCGAAATCTCTAAGTCAAGAAGAACGTATCCTACCAACCAAACAACCATCTACTCAACCATCAAACACTGGCATCCATTGTCCTTAAAGTTTCTAATGTTGTATGAACATATGCAAAAAGTGTGTGTATATGTTCCCTATCTAATGCAAAATCAGGCGGTCTACTGATTCAGTTGACCTCCTTAATGCAAACCATGATAGTGCCATGCATCCAATATGTATGCGAAAGAACCCTATCGACACATACTATTTCTACATGCGTGCACAATCATTCACCGAATAAATGCATCATCCATATGATAGCACAACCATCATACATCCATTAATATAGCTACCTACACACATTTATATGCAATATGCAATATGAAGTGATTGAGCCGATCTAGTGCCTAAAGTGTGTGTATATGCATCCACGAGCAACCACTAGCAAACACTTGCATCCACTTGCATCCATCATACATAACATGTCTCAAACACATGTTTCAACCATAGGTTTACCCTATCTAAAGGTCAAAAGTACTAACGAGAGGACATACTAAGAATAAGATAAGCACAAGATATGTGATGAAGGAGAAGCAAAAGGATATACCCTCCGAAAGAAAAAGGGTACCTCGAACGCATCTTCGCTTCCGTCTCCCAGGTAGCGTCACTCTCTTCATCTCCCCTTTGTACTTTGACTAGTTGAACCTCTCTGTTTCTCAGCTTCCAAATCTCTGACCCAAGGATGCAAGTAGGAGCTCGTCGAATCGTCGCATCACGCTCTGCTTCCACTTCTCTAAGCAAACTCGGCTCTACCACCTCTGCGTCTCATGTAGGCACTTCCTCCCATAGAATACATCACTAAGTCTGTCGGGCAACTCCGCCAATGGAAGATGCTCCTCCCATGTACCTCCAAAATCCAAGATACATAGCCTCAAAAGGTCTTCTAAAACATGATTCACCCTCTCAGTCTGGCTATCCGTCTGAGGATGATATGCGGTACTCATACCCAACTGAGTCCCTACCGCCTCTTGCGAATTCTTCAAAAACTCTCTAGTGAAGATAGGATCTCGATTACTCACTATGCTAGAGGGTACCCCATGTAATCGAACTATCTCTCGAAGATATACTGAAGCTAGCCATGGAGCAGTCCTCTTGCTCTTCATAGGTATGAAATGGGTGCTCTCAGTAAGTCTATCTACCCCCACCCAAATTCCTGTATTACCCTTCCTCGACCTGGGTAACCCGTCAATAAAATCCATCGAGATGCTATCCCAATTCCATTGCGGAACCTCCAATGGGTGAAGCAACCCACCTGGTTTCCTTTGCTCCGCCTTCACTTGCTGGCACACCTAACATAGAGCGACATACTCGGCCACATCTTTCTTCATACCAGCCCAGAAGAAAACCCTCTTCATGTCTTGGTACATCTTATCCCCACCGGGATGAATGGTCATCCTAGAACGGTGTGCGTCATCAAGAATAGCTTTCCTCAAACCCTCGTCTTGCGGTACACAAAGTCTACCGTCTCTACGCAAACACCCCTATCGTCTAGGGTGTTCCTACTCAAATGGCTGGACGACTCCCCCTTATGAGCTTCTCTATCAACTCAACCAACTGTGGGTCGTCCCTCTGTGCTCTTCCAATCCACCCCAAAAGAGTAGGTCTAACCAAGGAGGCTAGCAAACCTGGTACAAAGTCAATGGAAGGTCTAAAGTCAAACTTAGAAATAAACTCTAAGCTCCGTCGTTCAACGAACAATGAACTCAAGGACAACCTTTTTCTTCTTAAGGCGTCTGCTACCATGTTACCCTTACTCATAGGATGCTAAGGATCCCATCCACTTTTGTTGTCCTAAGACTATGCACTCGAAGAGTCTCCAACACTTCCCTAAGATGTAGGGCATGCTCTTCTCCACCAGAATATCATCCAAAATCATCACAACTGTCTCCCACGCAGACCACCCTAGTCGAATTCGGCATCCCCCAAATGCAAGCCCCAAAGGCCTATACCAATATCAGACAAACACCCAAGGGATACCTCCTTCGAATTCAGACGACCTACGTGAGACGATACTAGTAAAAATGGCTAAATAATTAAGCCCTTGACCAATTCTGGATGTTCTCGCCAGTCTCGCTCCAAAACCGTCGTTTATCCTATACTGGCCCTGCTCAGCCTATTGAGCACATACGAAAACTTATTTCGCTCCTAGAAAAGACCCAGATGTCATCTACAAAGACCATCACGAACTTATTTAGGTACTCCCTGAACACCCTTCTCAACAAAGTATGCGGGGGCGTTCGTCAAACCCAATGGCATCACCAGCCACTCATAAAAGAAATCATCCGGAGTCCCAAAGGCAGTCTCCTCTATACTATTCTCAGCCACTCTCAACTGATGAAATCCCGTGGCTAAGTCCTACTACAAAAATACTGAGGCGCCAGCCAACTGATCAAGGAGATCATTAATCCTCGGCAATGGGTATCTATTCTTCTTTGTGAGTTTCTTTAGTTCCCTTTAGCCTACACAAAGTCTGAGGGACCCATCCGCCTTCATAACAAAAACTACTGGAGCGCCCCACTCCGATATACTTCGTCTTATGAACCCCTTTTTAAGCAAATCGCCTACTTACTTATGGAGTTCCCTCCTCCCACTAGGAGCCATGTGGCACACTGGCCAAGATACTGGTTTAGCATTATCCACCAGATATATTCGGAAGTCAATCTCCCGCTTCGGAGGTAAGCCCTTCACCTCCTCAAACACATCCGGGTATTCCCGGACCGCTCTAACAGATCGCAGACTCTAGACCAACGTGTCAAGCGATTCTAGATACCTTAGCATAACATATTCTATGTGATTACAAGAGATCTCAAGAGTGTCACCCAAGCGGCCCATAAGCCTAACAACTCTCCCCCCAAAATCAAGAACGGCACCCCTACTGGATAACCAGTCCATGCCCACTAACCCATAGCCCGTGAAGCCCAACAAGCATCACATCTAAACCCAATGCTAAGTATAGGAACTTTCAAACCCAAACACATCATGGAGCCCAATTGGGTTTGAAACAACTAAGGGATCATCTACCAACTGGTGTCTCAGTGCAGTGACTCTACTAGTAATGATGAGATAAACGAACTCAATGTGTCAAAATCATACAAAGTACGGACAGGATGATTGATCAGAAAAACTAGACTTTCAATAGAAGTAGTTCTACCTCTTTCCCGAATCGCGAGAGCCTGTACTTGCCCCCTAGCCTGACCTGGTGCCACATGAGCTTGCACCAGTCCTCCTGAGGTAGACCCCGTCCCTTGCTCCTTCTTTGGACAGTTTTTCATCAGATGCCCTGCTTCGCCACAGTGGAAGCAGCCAGTCTTAGTCTTCTTGCGACAATCTTTGTTTAGGTGGCCTAGTGTCCCACAATTGAAGCACCTCTTCTTTCCCTTGCCACCGTTGCCCTTCCCACCTTTGTTTTGCTGTTGCTGTTGAGGTCTCTTCTGATCTCCTTTCTTCTCGGGTGCTTTACTAGCATTGGGACCCTTCTCTTCCTTATGCATATTTTCTTCTGCTTTTGAGAGAAACCTTGCCTCAAACCTATGTCTGAAATCCACCCAAGAGTCAATCGGGCGTTCTCCATTAGTGACCTCCCACCAGAACGAGGCCTCTCCTTCCATTAACCAAGCGGCCAACCCGACTTTCTTTCCCTCTTCTACTTCTAAGATTTCCATCAATTCTTCCGTCTCATTAAGCCAATCCCTAGCTCCCACAAAAGGTTTTCCTTCCATAGCCTTAAACTTCCTATAAGTCATAGCAAAAGTATCCGCGCGAGGAGAAACGAGTGCAACAGGTGGAGGAGGAACATTTGCTGGACCTGCAGCGGCGACCCTAGCCTCTAACAACCTCCTATACCATACTGGTACCGCTACACTATCCGGAAGATAAAGATCTTCAGCCATGCTGAGACGAAAAAGGGAAAGATTCAAAACGGAGAATTTGAGAGATAAAGATATGGCTATCGGGGATTATGCTTTTCTTTCAAAAACTTTTCTTTTAAAAGACATGTTTTTGAAAATATTTCTTCCAAAAATGTTTTTAGAAAAATAGTTTTCTAAAACTTTTATCTGTTCTGGTAACCTTTGCTCTGATACCACGTGTAACACCCCACACCCGCTATAGTCACTCACTAAGGGAATGCCATAGCATCGGTGGAGTATTTTTAGTGAGTATAGAACAGTAAAATTACAACAAGACAGATATAATGTAATACTTGAAAATTTAAAACATCATCTCATAGCAGCGGAAAGTAAAACATGTTTGGTTACATCATAAAACCATAACAAGAGTCAAGTACAAAATATCCATCCTGAATAAAATAAGCACATAATCCCACTACTCATAACAAATAGCCATAACAGAAAAGATAAGATAAGCTGAGCTCTACATCTACGGTCCAAGCTCCGAGAGATAGATAAAGCAAACTGATCAAAGCCCACTAGCACTAGGCCCAACCTGAGGACCTGAAGGAAAAAGATAAAAACAACGGGGGTCAGACATAAGCCTGAGTGAACCCTATCTCCTTAATAATACAATTATTAAAGTAATTAGGGTATGATATGAACTCGGTATGGTATCTTTGGGGATAATGACTACACTAAGTTGCCCACGAACACATGACGAACTAAGATAACCGTAAAGACGCATCTACCCACCCAAGGATAATTACTAACTGCACCACACCAGACTTATTCACCCAAAGGTAATTCCTACACTGCACCACACCAGTTCTACCCACCAAGAGTAATTCCTACTTAAAGGTTGATCCCACTAAGTGTACTTAGTAATTTTTCACCCGGTAGTTTCTTGTACCCCTACACAGGTGTCGTCTGCCCCTATTTTTACTAGGTGTACCCACTACCCCCAAGCGATCGGCTCCCTACCGTAGATACCCGTGCTGGTCCCACAAAAGGGGGTGTATCATTCCCCAAAGTGGCTACCATATAATATCACTGTGCACGGCTTTATATCTACCCGATGTAACAACGACTTACCAACCAGCCCGGGTCCACACACGCATATGAAACCCGTTGATCCCGCGTTGCCACCGCTAACCCGTTTTGGCCTCTTATAGTCAAGCCCAATATGCGTGTCCCGTCACCCGACAAGAGTCGAGCCTACAAAGATACGTTTGGGATATTGGTTGATATGGGCCCCCACAAGCTACTACTTAAGCTTGTCGTTTAATCTAGTGCATCCCACTTAACCCTTTAACCATGTCCCCTTACATGTTATAAATCTTGGTTAAGTCCTTTAATCATATTTCAATTGCCACTTAGGGCACCCACTAGATTCCCACATGCCACCCATGGCACTTACTTAACCCCTTAATCATGTTTAATTACATGTTCCACCTTGGTTAAGTATTCTAATCGTATTCTCACATGCCACCCATGGCACTTACTTAACCCTTTTATCATGTTTAATTACATGTTCCACCTTGGTTAAGTATTCTAATCGTATTTTTCTATTGCCACCCAAGGCAACCCACTAGTCTCATCATGCCACCCCAAGGCACCCACTTAACCCCTCATGTCCCACTACATGCTAATATGGTTAAGTGTTTCTTAATTCATTAATTAAGATCATGACCTCATAAAGACCTCCCACATTAGACCGTCTTTTATGACTGCTGGATATGCCGGTTGGTTCCGGGCAGACTTCCGTCATAAAAAGGGCCTAACCTCGTGTCTTTACTTTAATCATGTATTTAATTTATGACTAAGACCTCTCACATTGGGCCAATCATTTGTAGCCGCTGGATGGTCGGTCGGTTCCGGGCAGACTTCCGCTACCAAAGGGTCCAACCTCGTGTCTTAGTTGATTAATTAATCCTAATTAATCACCCCCATATTAATTATCCCTAATTAATATCAGATTTTCCATAACATGGGTAGACCTAACTCAATAGGTAAATTCCCATGGGGTAGACCTAACTCAATAGGTAAATTCCCACTTATGGTAATTTATTTTTATTGTATGCTTAATCATACCCATTTCAACATACTTTTAATTAACATATTAATTAACCCCATCGTTCCCCACGTAAATCGTCATTATGACATAACATAATAAAGGGAAGATTTACCACACATAACATGGGTTTAGCATATAACTTTATCATGGGTTAAGAGGATGTCAACTTGCATATATGAGCATGTATTAACCCAACTATATTCGACCCAAACTTGCATATTATCAAACATGTGTCTTACATAACATGTTGCATATGAACTTACATATCATCAAACATGTGATTTGCATAACATGTTGCATATGAACTTACATATCATCATACATGTGATTTGCATAACATGTAGAACTTGCATTTTAGCATATACTTAACTTGCATAAGCACTCACATACTTGCATAAGCATTCATATACTTGCATAAGCTTGCATATCATGTTAAACTTGCATTTCAACATATACATAACTTGCATAAACATTCACATACTTGCATAGGCTTGCATATTATGTTAAACTTGCATTTCAACATATACATAACTTGCATAAACATTCACATACTTGCATAGGCTTGCATATTATGTTAAACTTGCATTTCAACATATACATAACTTGCATAAACATTCACATACTTGCATAGGCTTGCATATTATGTTAAACTTGCATTTCAACATATACATAACTTGCATAAACATTCACATACTTGCATAGGCTTGCATATTATGTTAAACTTGCATTTCAACATATACATAACTTGCATAAACATTCATATACTTGCATAAAATGCTAAACATGCATATAAGCATATACATGACTTGCATAAGTACTCACATACTTGCATAACATGTTTGCATAATGGATCCATATTCACTTGGTGTTTTGCATCATAAACATCATGAAACAACTTGCATAAAAATATCATGATTACATATTATGAAACTTGCATGACATAAGGCATATAACTTGCAAAACACATAATATTCACTACATCAAGCTTGCATAAATATATGGATCCACAAACATAGCCATACTTTATCACATCTTATCATAATCAATTCAATAATTGATTATTAAGGGGATAGAAGCTCACCAAAACAAGATTAGCAAGTTAAATGAAGCAAATCCCAATGATTAAGTAGAAGAAGATGTAGATTAGCTTGCAAACCCTCTTAGGATTTTTAGTGGAGGCTCTCCAATTTTCTAAGTGGTGGCATAATGGCCTTAGATCTATTTTTGGTAAGGATAAGGGGGTATTAGGGTGTATATATAGATTAGTTAAATGTTTTAGGACCATGGGATATACCCTAGAACCAATCCTAGCCTTTAAAGCATGTCTTGGGGAAGAAGTCAAGTGTAGGAACCATTTAGGGCCCAAAAAAAAACAGCCCAAAACTCATCCCGGGCCTCAAAACATGAGCAGTTTTCGTTTTTGATTTTTCGTGAAACTTTGACGGGCCATAACTTGGTCATACGGACTCCGATTTACGAAAACTCGGACTCTATTTCGCGTATTTTTCCGAGACGAACGCAATGGCACAGCCCGTTTCCCCTGATTCAGAATATTAAATTTAATTCTGCTCTGATTTATGTTATAACAAGTTATTTAACATACGGGGTGTTACAAACGCTAAATAATCAACCATCATCCAAAGTGCACTACACTGTATAAGCATCAAATATAAATATATATAACGCTTATAACAGTCTGTCAATCAATCGATCGACATACAACTAATTATTGGGATTAGTGTATGTCGTATTTTATCCCAATACCCGTATGGGGTTTCAAACAATCAAACACAGATTTTATTTGTGCAGTTGGGCGATGTGTAAAATTTATCGTCCCAATCGATGTCATTCAAATAGGTGTACATAAACAAACCGTCTGGTTTGTAAATGAATATTTATTTATTCACATTCACGTTAAAAATTATATTTTTAACGGCCAAATTATTTTATTCAACCTATGAATATTCTATTCGGTTCATTTATTAAATAAAATGATATCTTTATTTTTCTAACTTATTTTAGAAAATTTCGGCAGCATAACAGCACGATACTAGAAACGGGACGAGGCCTAGCCTTATCCCCGGTCTAATAATGGCCCACGCCATTCACATATCAATCAAATCAATTTCCATCTCACCAAACAATCAAATTCAAATCAAACAATCTAACCAACTACACAACCAAACAAACAAGTCCATGGTATGTGGACGATGGTGTCGGGTGCTACTAAACACCGTCTGCATCCTAGTATATATATATATATATATATATATATATATATATATATAACTAGAAAAAGAAATTTAGAGTGAGGAGTTCTCACCGACTAGCTAAACCAAACGCCACGACTCTTCTTATGTAGAAATCTTCATCGTGCCCGCCTTTTTGCCAATTCGTTGCCCGTAGCCACTACACATATAAAAATCACATTTTTATATTGTTGCTATGTATATAAAAATCACATTTTTATACTATTACTACTATATAAAAATCGTATTTTTAATATCTACATTATATAAAAATCTTATCTTTATATCTTCTATAAGTTAAAAATCGGATTTTTATTCTCTCTATAATATAAAAATCATATTTTTATTTACTTCATATGTCAAAAACTGTAGAAGCTTTAAAATGGAGAAAACTCACATTTTTTCCAACATCCGGATTCGCTGTTCGGGTTCCAGAATTTGCAAACGAGCTTCAATCTTCACACCATCTTTTTCCTAGCTTAAACGCGCCATTTCGGAAAACTTTCTCCTAAGAGACTTTTTGCCAAAAATGCTCCAATTCGCCAGAATCCGCAAAAGTACACAAATTTTACCGCTTTTGAACAGCAGACTTCGAACGCGTTTTCCGAGCAGCTCCGAACTCCAAAACATGACTTCCATATAGCCAAATCGAAGAGAATTTCGTTCTCTACAACTTTGGTTCAAATAGACTTTGGCCAGAAACGCACTGTTTGAGAGATATAAGCCAAAACAGTCCGGGGTATTTTGTGCAAAACGGGAATTTTGGTGAAAATGAGTTTTTGAGCGTAGCGGGGCCCACGGCCGGAGTTGGGTGGCCAGCGGGCGGTGGCGGGCCTGATGGACGCGGGTGAGGGTACTAAGGGCGGTGGTGGGGCCCGTGGTGGCCGCGGTGGTGGTGGTTGGTGATTTGGGGCTTAGGGTTTGCAAATGGAGAGAGGAGAGAGAGGAGGAGGGGAAGAGGAGGAGGGGGTGCGGCGGCCTGTGGTGGTGCGGCGGTGGCGGTGGGAGGAGGAGCAGCGGGTTTGGGGAGGGTGGAGGCTATTTTTTAGTTTTTGAAGAGGAAGAGGAAAAGTGAATTTATGAAATAGAAAAGGAGGAAAAGTGATTATATGCTAATTTCTCGCATATCGCCTGAATGCTAACGATCTCCAATCGCCGCGGATTTCGGATACGAGATAGTAGACGTGAAGACGAGTCCAACGAAACAAGTTTCGTCGAATTCCGAATTCGTTTGACCATTCAAAAAAAATCACGAAAATGCTCAGATAAGCTCTAAAAATGCGATTTTGGCGCACCTTTTCTTCTCGCACGCTCACATGCTAACTTCAAAATTCATGCCCTTTTGGATTTAACCATTTTTAAACGATACGAATCGAGAAAAAAAACAAAATCAAATTCTGAGGTCGTATCAATAATGTTCCTTTGTAAAATGACTGCTTGCTTTACCCTGAACTGTTTCAGCTCGCACGGCCACATACTAACTCCGTTCGACGCGCCATTTGGAACTCAACAATGATTTGTCATTGTGAATCCATAAAAATTTATCTCGTCGAATTCTGAGCTCGTATGCAAAATTTCACTTTTTAAGGGCTACGTATTGTTAACCGAACAACTCCAGCCCATAGCCACTATTCCGGATATCGGAATATATTGAAGCTTATACTTTTCGGAGTTTTAAACGGCATTTTGGACTCAATGGAAGAGGTTTCAAGTCCAAATTCATCCGTATGCAAAATTTGACTTTTTGGGCCATGTATAATTTACATAGCGACTATTCTGAATTTTCAATTGGGCATAACTTTTGCTTCCCGCTATGAAATTTCGATTTTTCTGATTCGTTGGAAAGATATTTTCAACTAGATCCTAATATTTTTGGTTTTGCTAAAATCTGGTTTATTCTGCACCCGGTAAGTTCAATTGAAGTTTGAAATTGAATTATCGAACTACCGCGCCATTTTCAATTCCTTTTATAATTACATAATTATTTATATTCTAACGACGATGTATATAAATATATACGTTCGAATTATATTCAAAATAAATTTCTCATTGTTATTATTTAAAATAATTCATTTTAAATATTCAAAATTCGTTAAAATTGCCAAAATAAAAATTTTAAACTGGCTCGCATTTCCGGGTTGTTACAGGTGCGCTTTAACGATATCGTTGTTCGTCTTGTTTCCTTGTTTACTCTGTCATACTCAATGGTTCATGATCATTTCCTTATTTTCCAACTTATACCTTAGCCTAGTTAATTATATTGTTAGAATTATCGCACTCGCCAGACTTTATGTCTGACCCCCCTTTTTCCATCTCTTTCCTCCCCCCCCCCCAAGGTGCTCAGGTTGGAACTAGCACCAATGGAGTTTGATTTTGGACTGCCTTTAGAAGATTGCTTGGATCGCTGAAGTAAAGTTCAGCTTCTCTTTATTTATGGCTATTTTAATTTTGGGGATTATGTCTTTCAGTTTATGTACTTTGTTTTATCAAGATGGATATGATGTACTTGACTTTGGTTTATGGTTTTGATGATGTAACCAAACATATTTACCTTCTGCTGCAATAAATGAAGTTTTAAATTTTCAAGTACTGCTTTATATCTGTCTTGTTGTGATTTTCTGTTCTATATTCACTTAAAATGCTCCATGGAAGTTAATGCATTCCCTTTGTGAGTGACATTAATGGACGTGGGGTGTTACACGTGGTATCAGAGCTGAAGGTTACCAGAACAGATATGAATTTTTGAAAAATTATTTTTCAAAGCAATTTTTTTTAAAGAAGTACTTTCAAAAGTATGATTTAAGGAAAGTATTTTCAAGAGAAAAGTATATTTTGGAAAGTATAACCCCAAGAGCCATATATCTTTCCTTCAGTCCTTTTTGTATTGAATCTTTCCTTTTTCGTTTCAGCATGTCTGAAGCATCTGAGATACCAGTGGGCGTTCATGTGCCCGGTTGGTTTCGTCAATATCTCGAGGCTAGGGCCACCACCGCAGGTCTAGCAAATGATCCTCCTCCTCCTCGTGTCGATAATTTTGCAAAGATATGTAAGGACTTTAGAGCAATGGGTGGAAAACCTTTTCACGGGACGGAGACATTTGTTGAAGCTCGTAACTGGCTAAAGGAGGTGGAAGAACTATTTGGAATCTTTGAAGTGGATGATGGAAGAAAAGTCCAGCTAGCTGCGTGGCTAATGAATGATGAGGCCTCGTTTTGGTGGGAGGTCACTAGTGGGGGACGTCCAGTCGATACGTGGCCAGATTTTAGGCAAAGGTTTGAGGAGAAGTTTCTCTCACGGGCTGAAGAGAATCTATACATGGAAAGGTTTTTGTCACTGAAGAAAGGGAATCTATCGGTGAAAGAGTACGTTAACAAATTCAACCAATTGGCAAGGTTTGGCTTAGACTTAGTGAACACTCCAGAAAAGAAGGCTCTAAGATTTGTTAAGGGCTTAAACGAGCCGCTTCATGGGTTAGCTATGACCTGCATTCCCATGGGGGCCACCTTTGAGAGGTTAGTTGACATGACACTCATGCATGAAGAGGAGAAGGGCGCTAATGCTAATAAGGCACCCGAGAAGAAAGGGGATCAAAAGAAGCCGCAACAGCAACAACAGAACAAGAAAGGTGGCAAAGGCAACAATAGAAAAGGGAAGAAGAAATGCTTTAACTGTGGGACACCCGGCCATTTAAGCAAAGATTGTAGGAAGAAAAAGAAGACTAGTTGTTTCCACTGTGGCGAAGCGGGACATCTTATTAAGGACTGCCCAAAGAAAGGGCAGAGTGCAGGGTCTACCTCGGGAGGACAGGTGCAAGCTCTTATGGCACCAGGGCAAGCAAGGGGACAAGTTCAGGTTCTCGTGGTCCCACCGCTGCAAGAACGAGGTAGAGCAATTTCCGTTGAAAGTTTAGTTTTTCTGTTTGACTATCTTGTCCGTACTTTATTCGATTCTGGTGCATCGCATTCGTTTATTTCTACATCATTAGTTGAAACACTGCACCTAGATACTAGTCAAGTTACTAATCCCTTAGTAGTCTCAAATCCTATTGGTGGTTCGGCTCATCTTTCTATTATTTGTCGGGATTCGAGAGTGTTTATCTTGGGCGTTGAGTTTGAGTGCAATGCTTTTGTTCTTGGCTTCATGGGCTACGGTTTAATTCTAGGTATGGATTGGCTAACTAGATATGGGGCCATCCTAGATTGTAAAAGAAGGGTAGTTAGATTGTTGACTCGTTCTCCAAAGACCCTTGATATTTCTTGTGACCCTAGAGGTCCAGTAATGCTTAGTTACCTAGAATCCCTTGATGCATCCGATGATGATTTACATTCTATTCCCATAGTCCGTGAATATGTTGGTGTCTTCGATGAGGTGAGGGGTTTACCCAATAGACTTTCGAATATATCTAGTGGACAATGCAAAGCCAGTTGCATTGTCAGTGCGCCACATGGCTCCTAGAGAGAGAAGAGAACTCAGTAAGCAAGTGAAAGAATTGCTTGAGAAGGGGTTCATCAGACGTAGTATATCGGAGTGCGGTGCTCCAGTAGTATTTGCCACAAAGGCTGATGGGTCCCTTAGACTTTGTGTGGACTATAGATAACTCAATAAGCTTACCAAGAAGAATAGACACCCACTGCCGAGGATTGACGATCTCTTCGATCAGTTAGTTGGCGCCTCAGTATTTTCGCAGTTGGACTTAGCCATTGGTTTCCATTAGTTGAGAGTGGCTGAGGATAGCATAGACAAGACTGCCTTTAAGACTCCAGACGGTTTCTTCGAGTGGCTGGTGATGCCCTTCGGTTTGACAAACGCCCCCGCATACTTGTTGATTTTATGAGTAGGGTGTTTAGGGAGTACCTTAATAAATTCGTGGTAGTCTTTGTAGATGACATCTTGATCTTTTCTAAAAGCGAGGAAGAGCACGCCCTACATCTTAGGGAAGTGTTGGAGACTCTTCGAGCGCATAGCCTTAAAGCAAAATTTTCTAAATGTCACTTTTGGAGAAAGGTAGTATGATTCTTAGGGCACGTGGTTTCCAAAGAAGGGATAGCCGTGGATCCCACGAAGGTAGTGGCCATCCAAGATTGGAAGGTTCCTAAAAATGCTACCAAGGTGAGAAGTTTCTTAGGGTTGGCTGGCTACTATAGGAAGTTCATCAAAGACTTTGCAAAAATATCATCTCCATTAACACGCTTGACGAAAAAGAACTTAGTTTTCACGTGGGACGTAGATTGTGATGATGCGTTCCAACGTTTAAAGAGAGCTTTGACCACAGCCCCAGTCTTAGTGTTGCCAGATGGAAGTAGGACATTTACCGTTTATACCGACGCTTGTGGGACAGGACTAGGCGCAGTCTTAATGCAAGAGGGAAGGGTAATAGCCTATGGTGGAAGGCAGTTGAGAGTGCATGAAAGGAATTACCCTACACATGACCTAGAGTTGGCCGTTATTGTTTTTGCGCTTAAGTCCTGGCGTCATTATCTTCTTGGTGAGAAATTCGAATTGTTTACTGACCACAAATCGCTAAAATACTTATTCTCACAGAAGGACTTGAACTTAAGGCAGCAAAGGTGGATGGAGTTCTTAGCGACCTACGATTTCGATATAGCATATACCCTTGGCAAGGGTAATGTGGTGGCAGATGCCTTAAGTAGAAAAGATTATCCTTGAGTCCGTTGTTTGTTGAGCGGCGAAGTTTAGAGTTCATCTCTACGTTTGACTTTGTACCTGATTTGCTAGCATCCTTAGAGGTCAGACCTACGCTTTTGGGACGGATTGGCGAGGCACAGCGAGACGACCCACAGTTGGTTGAGTTAGTAGAAAAGCTCAAAGGAGGGGAGTCATCAAGCCATCTCCGTAGGTATACCCTAGATGATAAGGGTTGGTTGCGTAGGGACGGTAGACTTTGTGTACCACGGGACGAGAATCTAAGGAAGACCATTCTTGATGATGCCCATCGTTCGAAGATGACCATTCATCCCGGTGGGGACAAGATGTACATGGACATGAGACGAGTTTACTTTTGGGCCGGCATGAAGAAAGATGTGGTTGAGTATGTTGCTAGATGCTTGGTGTGCCAACAAGTAAAATCAGAGCAAAAGAAGCCCGGTGGATTGCTTCACCCATTGGAGGTCCCACAATGGAAGTGGGAAAGCGTCTCGATGGACTTTATTGACGGATTACCAAGATCGAGCAAGGGAAATACGAGGATTTGGGTCGTGGTAGACAGACTTACTAAGAGCGTCCGTTTCATTCCCGTGAAGAGTAAGAGGACTGTTCCATGGTTAGCCTCCGTATACATTCGAGAAATAGTTCGTTTGCACGGTGTTCCTTCTAGCATAGTGAGCGACCACGATCCCATCTTCACTAGCGAATTTTGGAAGAGCTTGCAAGAGGCGGTAGGGACTCAGTTATGTTTGAGCACTGCATATCATCCTCAGACGGACGGCCAGACCGGGAGGGTGAATCATATTCTAGAGGACCTATTGAGATTATGTGTCCTAGACTTCGGAGATACATGGGAGGAACATCTTCCATTGGTAGAGTTCGCATATAATAATAGCTTTCAGTCTAGCATTGGCATGGCACCGTTCGAAGCTCTTTATGGACGGCCATGTCGTTCGCTTACATGTTGGTGGGAATCTACGGATAAGATCTTGCTTGGACCCGATATGATTAGAGAGACTTCGGAGAAGACCGATTTGATTCGAAGGAGGATGAAGACGGCGCAAGATAGACAGAAATCTTATGCGGACAAGAGGAGGTCAAATCTTGAGTTTGATGTTGGGGACATGGTCTTTGTCAAGGTGTCTCCATTACGAAACGTCGTTCGCTTTGGGTCCGTTGGGAAGTTAGCACCAAGGTTCGTAGGACCGTTTCCTATTAAGGAAAGGATTAGGCAGATGGCGTATAGAGTGGAGTTGCCCGAGAGACTTAGTGGTGTACACGACGCATTCAATGTATCACATTTGAGGAAGTGCTTGCACAAGTCCGCGGAAGTGGTAGAGTCGAGCTTGCTTAGAGAGGTGGAGATTGAGCGTGATGCGACGAGCTCCTACGTGCATTCTTGGGTCGGAGATTAAGAAGTTGAGGAATCGAGAGGTCAAACTAGTCAAAGTGCAATGGGGAGATGATGAGAGCAACGCTACTTGGGAGACGGAAGCGAAGATGCGTTCATTATACCCTTTTCTTTTCGAGGGTATGTCTTTTGATTTCTCCTTTATCTCTTACCTTGTACTTATCTTATCTTTAGTGTGTCCTCTTATTAGTATCTTTGACCTTTAGATAGGATAGTCCTATGGTTGAAACATGTGTTTGAGACATGTTATGTATGATGGATGCAAGTGGATGCAAGTGTTTGCTAGTGGTTGCTTGTGGATGCATATACACACCCTATAGGCACTAGATCGGCTCAGTCACTTCATATTGCATATTGCATATAAATGTGTGTACATATTTAAGTTAATGGTTGTATAATGGTTGTACCATCATATGGATGTTGCATTTTGGTGAATGGTTGTGCACACATGTAGAAATAATATGTATCGATAAGGTTCTTCGCATACATAATGGACGCATGGCACTATCATGGTTTGCATTAAGGAGGTCAACTGAATCAGTAGACCGCCTGATTTTGAATTAGATAAGGAACATATACACACACTTTTTGCATATGTTCATACAACATTAGGAATTTATATGGACAATGGATGCCCATGTTTGATGTTTGAGTAAATGGTTGTTTGGATGTTAGGATATGCATTCTCCTTAACTTAGAGATTTCGGGGGCGAAATCCTTCAAGGAGGGGAGAATGTAACACCCCGAATTTTTGAATAATAAAATTAACTAAATTAAAGAATAATTAATCTCAAACATGAGAATTAAGGGAAACGGGTTGCGCCATTATGTTTGTCTTGGAATTCTGGTTGAGAAAGAGTCCGAGTTTGCGTGAATTGGACTTTGTATGAAGTTATGGCGATCGGAAGTTTCAGAAAATTCAAAACAGATTTCAAATTTCAAAAATTCAGAGTCAAACAAGCTAGGCGGGAAAATTCCCGCCAGGGCCAAGTCGACCATAGGGTCGACCTGGGGGTCGACCGACCCTGACCAGGTCGACCTGGGGGTCGACCTGCCCCCCAGGCAGATTTGAATGATGACCTGTTTGTGACTAGATGCTGACTCATTAGGGTTTCTGAACTGCTCTGATTGGCTGGGATTAATTCTGGGTTGATCGGACGGCTTAAACTAATCCTAAAATCTATAAAAACACCTATAGACCCAAACCCTAAAATCAAAATAAAATTGGATTCATGGCCTCCATGTCGTCAACTTGCAACTTAGAATAGCCGCCGCCCATTAGAGCGGAAGAAAGCAAATCAAATTCAATCCTTTTCAACTCTAACAACGAATCTTCATCAAAGGAGCGCTAATTCAACTCCAGAAATCATAATTTAGAAATCAAGATTGATTTTGAGTTGTGAGTTCGATAGTTTTAACAAGATAATTAATAAATGAATTGGATTGAGTTATAATGCGGATAATTTGGATGTGATATGAATTGTTGATTACATGTTGTAATTATGTTGTAGAATTATGTTGTAATTTCTATGATATTATGTTATGATACTATCATCTATGATGCAAAGTTATGATGCTATCACCCATGTTATAATCCTATGATTGGCTTATGTCTAGTTGAATCATCATGTCTCTTATGCTAGTTTGTTATATTGATTCATATGATAAATCATATATAGGAAAGTTTAGATTGTTGATTCAAACATGAACCATATACAAGTTTGGGTAGAATTATATGTTACCTTACATGGCTATGGCACCTAGTTTATGTGAGAATTTAAATTGAAAGTTAGGTTATGACATATGCTAAATTCTACATGATACTTTACATGTCTACACCATTGTTGCGATGTATGAATCACCTATGTAAGTTTATGAGTTGGATATGAATCATGTTATGCAAGTTTAGGATTATTACCTATGCAAATATAGAACTATGACATATGTTATTTATGCATGTTTGTGGCCATTATTTCATCAAGTTCACACCTTATATTTGGATCCATGACATATGATGTTTATGCAAGTTTGTGGCCATTATCTCATCAAGTTCACACCTTTAGATTTGGATCCATGATATATGTTATCTATACAAGTTGTAATTTTGGCCTATGCAAGTTTTAGATGTAGAACATCATTCACATATGCAAGTTCACCCCTATGTTAGATTTGTGATGTTTTCTTTTATTTTATGAGTTAGATATTCGAGTCTAACGTATAATTTTACGTTAAACGAACAAACGCACTACGTGGAGAAAAAGGGGATAATATTAAAAATATTTAATTGGCAAAAATGCCTTAAAGGGCATAAAATATAATTGTGGTGAAAATTGGTATGATTTTACATACCATAAATGGATGGACATAATTGAGTCAATTATGGACATCGTTAAATTTGGAATTGATTGATAATTTGAATAGGGAAAGTAACTCAAATTTGGGGAATGATTAATTAGGAGTAATTAATCGTCTAAGACACGAGGTTAGGCTCTTTTGTGGTGTAAGACTGCCCGGACCCGCCCGGCAAATTCAGCTGCCACAAATGCCAGTCTAATGTGAGAGGTCTTAGGCACAAACTAAATACGTAACAATTGTAAAGACATGAGGTTAGGCTCTTTTGTGGTGTAAGACTTCCCGAACCCGCCCGACAAATCCAGCTGCCACAAATGTTAGTCTAATATGAGAGGTCTTTATGAGGTTACGGTCTTAATGAATTAAGAAACACTTAACCAGATAAGCATGTAGTGGTATATGAGGGGGTTAAGTGGGTGCCTTGGGTGGCATGTGGAATCTAGTGGGTGCCTTGGGTGGCATTTGGAAGTACGATTAGAAACACTTAACCAAAATTGAAGCATGTAATTGAAACATGAATAAAAAAAGGGGTTAAGTGGGATGTACTAGAGGGGACCAAGCTTAGGTGTATAGCTTGTGTCAAGTAATGGGGGCCCGTATCAACTAGTAACCCATACATATCTTTGTGGGCTCGACCCAAGTCGAGGACGGGACACGCATACTGGGCTTGACTGTAAGAGGCCAAATCGGGTTAGCGGTGGCAACGCAAGTCCAACGGGTTCATATGCGGGTGTGGACCCGGGCTGGTAGGTAAGACGTTGTTGCATCGTGTAGGTATAAGCCGTGCATTCTTGGTGGTATCGGGTTGCCACTTTGGGGAGTGATACACCACACTGTGGGGCCAGCACGGGTATCTACGAGTTAGGGAGCCGATCGCTTGGGGTAGTGGGTACACCTAGTGGAGATAGTGTTGGAGTTTATGCCCTAGAGGAAATTCATTTGATGAGATAGATAACATTGGTGATGTTATCATTTTATTTGGAATAAAATAATATTCTATTATATTATATTTACTACGTAATATAAATAATAATATAATAGAAGTCCTTAGAATTATAATACGGAATTATATAGTTCGAGTAAGACTTGAATTTGAGATTATATAATATGATAAGTATTATAATTCTTAAATGTCCCTAGTCGAGTTTTATTGTTTATATAGGACAACAATAAAGCGTTGAGACTAGTATATTGATTGACTGATGATCACATCTCATTGATCATTAATATACATGATATTAAAGTCAAGATATAAATACGTATTGAAGAATAGCATATTGGGCTGACCCATCGTGAGATAACTCCATGGAATATAATTAACAGTATCATGAGTTGTTCTCATAGTGATAGTGAAATAATGGTCCTCAGACCTGAAATCATTATAATTTTATTCGAAGATATTTATGTTTTGATATCATCTAAAGTTATTTCGTAATAGAGTAATGATAACGGTGATTACTGGATATATCTAGAATCGAATACAAATTATGAATGATCTAGATGGAATTTAACCCTACGACATATTCGTAGTGATATCCATGGGCCTCTTGATTGAGTGAGACTGTGAAATGCATGGCCGTGCTCAAATATTGATTTGCTCTGAACAGTCTATTCATCGATCAAGAAAACAGATTAAATTAAAAGAGGATGATACGATCCATGCCTTCAGTTTAATCTAGGATATAACAGTTAAAAGGATTAAATTATATTGAGACATTATTCACAAAAGGTTGTATTGAATCATTACTATTATAGCTTGGGTAATAATGATGTGTTACTAGGCGCCGCTCATTGTTTACAGTCAAAATGTGTTTAAACTGTTGCCAACGCTATCATAGCCTATAGGGTCACACTATATACGTTGTAAAAAGGTAAGGATATTTAAATAGGTGGGTTTGTGACTAATTCTTCTATTTTAAATAAGGGTAAAAGGGTAATATGGAGGTAGATAAAGTTGGCTATAATTAATATAAAGGGGAGGTCAGACCTTTACATCTTTGGCAAGAGCAGCGAATTCCTCAAAAACCCTAGAATCCCAAAATCAGCTAGTACTACCTCATCCTTCCTCGATTTGATTCGAGAGCAACGTGAGTGGATCTCCTATGGAGGTGTTTGAATTCAAGCACTCAATTCGCCAGATCTGGAATTTGATTCAGCAATATCAAAGTTAGGGTTTTCGTTCGAATCTGCTACAGAAAAAGAAAGGTACCATCTCGATTTAAATTCTGTTCGATTTCATTAACTAGGGTTTCTGATTTTGTTTGTTTCCACTGCAATTCGATCCTAAATTACCTTCAATGGTATTAGAGCCAGGTTGTAGTCGATTGAGCTATTGATTCATCCATGTAATTATTATTGTAATAGTTAAACGGTATTATGAATACTGGTATGTATAGATCTGGAGTATTTAAAACATGTGATTCAGAAAAATTGAATTTTTCCTTTTCTCGTATTGATCAAAATTGTGTTTTGATTCAGTACAGAGTAAGAATTAACATTAGATGTTAATTCGACATTATGTGTTTTAATTCCAGTTCTTATATGGTTTGAATCAGTAGTTGTCTTTGTAATCTTAATTTGGGTAAAAATGTTACCTTTTGATTAAATGATCGAATCCCGTATTTTAAAGTCACCACTGATTTTTTTTTTTTGATACAAATCATTTTAACTGTCAGTATAATCCAAGCTGTTGGATAAAAGGATCTGAAATTACAGAGCGTGTTAATTTAAAAATGTATAACTTTTAACATGCTTCACTGAAATTAGTATAAAACATGATATGCCAGTTATTATCTCTATGTTGATTTAGTTTGTACTTAAAATCCTATTGTTTACAAACTGACAAGTTCTAATTGTTTTATACTGATTATTTACTTTTGTATATGTATCATGCTTGACTGGCAAGTTTAGTTGTCCTGTTTCCATTTTGACTCACAGAACAATTGATATTACATGATATATAGATATCATAATTATCCTGGATGCTGTTGAGTGTTTGGATAATTAACACGGCTTTGAATCATGTACATCTGGATATTTTCAATGTATCCCACACCAACTACCTAGAACACTGGATTTTGATTCTGCGACAACATGTTTATATTTTGATAACTTTGACTGTTTTGACACTAGCAAAACAAAAGTGATTTATCACACAGTTTCATATCCTGATCAAATGATTCTATTGATTAATAGAATCAGAAAGATGATTTTCATTTACTGAAATTGTTCATATGGAAATCTATTTAAGATATATTTTTTTGGTTTTGTTCTTTAAACCTGAAAATAAAAATCCAGATTTTGTTTGGTCCATGAACATTAAATATGTCAATCTGTTATAAATTTAATTTTATGGTTTGGTTTTAAATCTGAAAGTCATAATTTTGATTGATGATCAAATAGATGAATGCAAGATTCATAGTTGAAAGTATTTTGAGATTATGATGTTAATCATAACTTTATAATGGCTTTCAGACAATTATTTATATTTTATGTTATATTTGATTTTGTTATGACTTTAACCATTGAATGCAGATTCAAAACAGTTGTAAGGATTTCATATCAATAAAATTGATCTGTTTTTCTTATAACAAACCTGCAATATATATATATGTATATATATATATACACACAAATAAATATACATATATGTGTTTGTTATATTATGAGTTTTGAAATGATCAGTTTCTGAATAAACTGTGAAATAAAGCAGAAAAGGGATTATGATTTAATATATGATATTTATTGAAAAACCACTTTCAGATCTTATATATATCATATCTGATAATACAAGATCTGAATACTCGGTTTAAACATTGCCTTTATATGCACCATTTCATGATTGATTGGTTTTAAAATTATCTCTCTTGAACAATACATAATTTTAAACCAATTTGATTGGTTCTATTAACTTGTTTAAGGCAAAAGATTGATAATGAAACCTTTCAATATAATTTAGATTAACATATTTTGTATTTCCTTATGGTGGTATATATATACAGATATATATAAGACAATGGATAAAACTGAAACAGGTTTCTTTATGAGTGTATGATCAGTTGAATATATATGTATAAATGTAAAACTGATACATAATTGTCAAGTTGTGATAATATTAGTTCATAGATAGTAAAACATATGTTTGATATGTTCACGGACTTTTCTACATCAAGTCTATTTTGTGAATTCAATTGCAAATATGATTTGCAATGATATATTTATATATAGTTTATATATATATATTATGTATGTCATGTTACATATACACTATCATCATACTGGATTGAACAATGTATTAAATCCAGAACTGGTCATGGTTTTAACATTGTGCTTGACCCAATGATTAAAACCATGTGCATGTAATATGTTTTTCACTATATTCCTTTTAATTGACAGTATCATTTTAGTTTTGAACTCAAAATGATATATGATGTACTAGATTCACATTAAGTAAGTTGATGTGTATTATGTTAACTCATTACGTGTATGACAAATTCATTGAATTTAATCTGGTTTATTCTCTTGGTTAAGTTAAAATCTGGGTCACATATCTTTTAATTTTTGGCAGATATCATTATGTGGACTGTTTATATAATCTTCTTGTATCCTAGCAAATACATACATAAATTTTTGTATATATGTATTTGTTAATACAATGTGTATATAGATACACTAATTGATTTTAGTTCATAAATCTGATCTGTAAAATGCTTTTTCACAGACCTTGACATTGAGATGTCATTTTCTGAAAATACCTTTAACCTTATGTATATATGTGCAGGGTATTAATAATATCTTTTCTGATATTGTTTTATGTTTATAATGCTATTTCATCTCTGATTGGATTTCTTATCTGATTAAACTATTGTTTGGATAACTCAATAAACAGTGCTGTTATCCCATTAGTGCTTTATCTTTAAGAACATTTAAAGGTTGGTTTCATGATATTTGTTGAGTTCGGTTTAACTGAAGGGAACTGATTAGTAGTATCGTGATTTATTGAGTGGCATGCATCATTGTTTTACAAACTACAGTTCTTTTGGTTTTAGCAAAGCCTCATCACTTGGTTATTTACTGCAAATACATTTGAACTGAACACTAAAGTTATTTATAAATGTTGATTTATAGTTATAGATTGCCTGGATCATGATTTAGGCTGTTACTTATATTTGTTTGTTGTTTTACCTAGCTGTAAAGCATTAAACTAATATATTGACCATTGATGAATGCATATAGATGTTGTATATACATACAATCAATGTGTATATATACAAATGAAAGTATAAATATTAAATACATATGACGTATTTAACATTGCCTATACTCATGGATTGAAATAGTTTCAAACATGCAGGAATTATGATGGATGAAATTGTTTCAACTCAACTAGAGAATCATTTCGAAAGAGCATGATTCCAAAGAAGCACAGATTCATTTTCTGTTATGGTAAAAAATTGTACAAGACAGTGAAAAGCTATATTTGTAAATTTTGTTTAATGTATAAGCTTTTGAACTTGTTTCAGATACCTAATATTATGTACTAGCATGTATTATCACAAAGCAAGTTTGTAGATAACCTATTGAATTAAGTTATGCTGGAAAGGGGGTCTGACCCTTTTATTTGTGCATGTATGTATATAAGTTTTGTATATTTGATGCAAAATCAAACAAGTATGACTTATTTAAGGGGATGATCTGTATGTGAAATTATTATACGTATCTAGTGTTCTAATGCATGAAAGAGGGTCTGACCCTATATGTATCTGCTGCTTGATTTAAATTTATCATGCGAAATATTTTGGGTTTTGTTTTGTTGTATGGAGTATGACACTGGGTAAACTGACAAAGTGAATTTGATAATTTTATCTATGATTCTAAGTATGGTCATGTTTATATAATTGTATACATATAGTTGCAACATTCCATTTGAAATCATATGATCATGAATACTGTATACGAGTCATCATATTTGTGAGTTGCTACTTGATAGTTTCATTATGATTACTGACATTATGAAATGTTTAAATAAGCTTGCAATATATATTTATAACGTTGAATTTAAATAAATATATATTTTACATACTTTACTTAAGTTCACATTACTAATGTGAAATACATATGTTATGATATATATGTAATTAACTCTGATATTGTTTTCTGCTACGAAATATAAATTCCCTTCAAAGCAAACTATTTTGTTATATTAAGTCATGGTGAAGTTTTCCAATAGTACACCCATCACTGTCCAATCTCACTAGGATGTAACTAACGCCAAAGCGTTGTGCACCTTTTGTTTTGGTTATATGCGGTAGGAGTAATTGTGGTGCTTCGACTGTATTATTGGGTTTGACTTAACTAAGCTACATAATAAGATTATGGCTTAGAGACAACAGCATGAATTATTCTATATTTTGAGCAAATGAGTAATATCAAACGAAAACGTTCAACATGCGATCCAAAAGTTATATATGTGATATAATTGATATAAGACATCTACCTAAAAGGTTGTGTTTTGGGTTCAGCCAAAGGAGGGTCAAGGCACGACTAGATATGGATCTTGGAACACCATTATATATATGCTGATATATGTATATAAACGGAGGGATGTTAATTCGAGTGGGAGCATATTTTAGTTTAAATTTTACATTAGTATAAATATAAAGTTTGATTGTCAAAATTTTGTATTTATATATAATAGAACCAGGTAATATTTATTATCTACTGTAGATATTAAATAAAAGATAACTCCATTAATTTAAATTAATCCTTAAGAAGGATAAGTTGAATTAAATCAAATTTCTTGACTAACATTGAAATTTAGGATTGTCCTTAAACAAATTGAAACATAAATTGTTCTAACAAATAGGGAGGATCTAAAAGTTAAAGTGTGACTTCAACTGAATAACATATAAATGTTATAATAATCTACTTATACATTTCTAGTACTAGATACTAGATATAGAATCATATAAATGTATGTTGATATATAAAATAGCGGTATAAGTAGAAATCTGATAAAAGGACAAGTGGACTTACAATTGGAAATGAAGCAAGTGTTGTTGGATTATCCATAGGAAGTTGATTCTTGTTGATTAGACTGGCTTAATTAAATAAATAAAATAATTGTTATATTGAAACTCCACTTAAGATAAATGTTATAATAGATCTTGTTTAGACAAGTTTGAATTTTATTTGTAATGAAATGAACAATTGTTATTCATTTTATTTAAATAAAATATTGTTTGGAGTTTCACAAATAGTTAATGATTCTATAAATCCTTAACTATGATGTACTAGACATTAACATTAAGTGGATTAAAATTAATAATTTAAATCCAATGTACCTTTAGCATTACCGGTTAGCCGAGCAAAACAAGAAAGTATATCAAAACTCCATAATGATGGAATTTTGAGACCACTTGATTTCGAATCATATGAAGAATACAAATCTTGTTTATTAGGGAAAATAATCGAATCTCCTTTCACTTGACACAGTGAATGAGTGATAAGTATTGGGTCTCATATATAATGATGTAAATGGAGCAATGAATACATAAGCTAGAGATAGGTTTTGTTACTTCATTATATTTACTGATGATATCAGTAGATACAGATATGCGTATCTTATGAAACACATATCAGAATCCTTTGAAAAGTTCAAAGAATTCAAAGTGGAGATAGAAACCGATTTTAACAATAAATAAATACCCTTCGAACATATCGAAAAGGAATATTTAAGCCAACTATTTAATGACTATCCAGATAAGTTTGAAATTGTTTCACGACTCACTCCACTTAGAACACCATATTAAGATGGTGTATCTGAAAGGAGTAATCACAGCTTATAAGATATGGTACGACCAAGATAAGTCATATAGATCTTCCAATAAATTAAATTTAGAACAATTGCATTTAATCCTACTAAAATTGACTTAAAAATGCCATATAAGATATGGACTAGGAAATGTCCTAGTGTGTCTAATGCACAGATTTGGATGCAAGGCGTTTATTAAACGTCCTTCCTCTGATAAGATCAGACCCGAATAAAATAACTATTTTGTGTAATGTCCATAAGATATAAATGGATATTATTTCTATAAATTCTTTGAGAATAAAATGTTTATTGTTAAAATTGGTATCCTTATAAAGAAGAGCTAGTCTCTGCGATACCGATAGGAATGAAACAGAAGTCGAAATATCTCGAAACCACAAAATGTTATTGAATCTTGTATAGACAAGAAATTGAGTGGGAATGTGACAATAATTCTAATGTCATTTGATAACACATTAATTATTGTAAATTATGTTAGTTTTAAAACAGAATAAATACTGATTCTGAGAAAGAAAATGTTTGGATTAAGAAGTTCATATTTGAACTTAATTCATTGTTGATCCAATGATTTGCATTGCGATAACAATGTGGCTGTTGCTCAGGCCTAATACCTTAAACTCATTATCGATTCAAACATATATTTAAGAAATATAACGCTTATGTGAAAGTGTTCACATAAGGAAATGAACATATCTGCAAAGTTATAAACGTTGTAATGTTACAGACCTACTGAATTAAACTCTGTCGCAGCAGAAGTTTAATAGTCACACTAGTTTCATGAGTATACGATACGTGAATGGTTGACTCTAGTGAAAGTGGGAGATTGTTGGAGTTTATGCCCTAGAGGCAATTCATTTGATGAGATTGATAACATTGGTGATGTTATTATTTTATTTGGAATGAAATAATATTATATTATATTATATTTACTGCGTAATATAAATAATAATATAATAGAAGTCCTTAGAATTATAATACGGAATTATATAGTTCGAGTAAGACTTGAATTTGAGATTATATAATATGATAAGTATTATAATTCTTAAATGTCCCTAGTCGAGTTTTATTGTTTATATAGGACAACAATAAAGCATTGAGACTAGTATATTGATTGACTGATGATCACATCTCATTGATCAATAATATACGTGATATTAAAGTCAAGATATAAATACGTATTGAAGAATAGCGTATTGGGCTGACCCATCGTGAGATAACTCCATGGAATATAATTAATAGTATCATGAGTTGTTCTCATAGTGATAGTGATATAATGGTCCTCAGACCTGAAATCATTATAATTTTATTCGAAGATATTTATGTTTTGATATCATCTAAAGTTATTTCGTAACAGAGTAATGATAACGGTGATTATTGGACATATCTAGAATCGAATACAAATTATGAATGATCTAGATGGAATTTAACCCTACGACATATTCGTAGTGATATCCATGGGCCTCTTGATTGAGTGAGACTGTGAAATGCATGGCCGTGCTCAAATATTGATTTGCTCTGAACAGTCTACTCATCGATCAAGAAAACAGACTAAATTAAAAGAGGATGATACGATCCATGCCTTCAGTTTAATCTAGGATATAACGGTTAAAAGGATTAAATTATATTAAGACACTATTCACAAAAGGTTGTATTGAATCATTACTATTATAGCTTGGGTAATAATGATGTGTTACTAGACGTCGCTCATTGTTTACAGTCAAAATGTGTTTAAACTGTTGCCAACGCTATCATAACCTATAGGGTCACACTATATACGTTGTAAAAGGGTGAGGATATTTAAATAGGAGGGTTTGTGACTAATTATTCTATTTTAAATAAGGGTAAAAGGGTAATATGGAGGTAGATAAAGTCGGCTATAATCAATATAAAGGGGAGGTAAGACCTTTACATCTTTGACAAGAACAGCCGAATTCCTCAAAAACCCTAGAATCCCAAAATCAGCTAGTACTACCTCATCCTTCCTCGATTTGATTCGAGAGCAACGTGAGTGGATCTCCAATGGAGGTGTTTGAATTCAAGCACTCGATTCGCCAGATCTGGAATTTGATTCAGCAATATCAAAGTTAGGGTTTTCGTTCGAATCTGCTACAGAAAAAGAAAGGTACCCATCTCGATTTAAATTCTGTTCGATTTCATTAACTAGGGTTTCTGATTTTGTTTGTTTCCACTGCAATTCGATCCTAAATTACCTTCAGATAGGGGCAGACGACACCTATGAAGGCAGCTAGGGGCGCACGAAACTACTGATATCATTGTTAAGTTTGTAGGCGGGATCAACCTTAGGGTGACTAGTGGTGGTGCAGTATACTAGTGGCGGTGCAGTATAGCAATTATTCTATAGTGTTGGTGTAGTTTAGTAAATTTATCTTAGTGGGTTAGGTGCGCTTTGACGATATCGTTGTTCATCTTGTTTCCTTGTTTACTCTATCATACTCAATGGTTCATGATCATTTCCTTATTTTCCAACTTATGCCTTAGCCTAGTAACTTTGTTAATTATATTGTTAGAATTATCGCACTCGCCATACTTTATGTCTGACCCCCCTTTTTTCATCTCTTCCCCCCCCCCCCCAAGGTGCTCAGGTTGGAACTAGCACCAGTGGAATTTGATTTTGGACTGCCTTTAGAAGATTGCATGGATCGCTGAAGTAAATTTAGCTTATCTTTTTTATGGCTATTTTAATGTTGGGGATTATGTCTTTCAGTTTATTTACTTTGTTTTATTAAGATGGATATGATGTACTTGACTTTGGTTTATGGTTTTGATGATGTAACCAAACATATTTACCTTCTTCTGCAATAAATGAAGTTTTAAATTTTCACGTACTGCTTTATATCTGTCTTGTTGTGATTTTCTGTTCTATATTCACTTAAAATGCTCCATGGAAGTTGATGCATTCCCTTTGTTAGTGACATTAATGGACGTGGGGTGTTACAGGACACTAGAAACTCCATCCACCTTTGTTGCCTTAGATTGAGGTCCTTTTGTGAAAACAAGTATTTCAGCGATTTATGGTCCATATACAGCTCAAATCTTTCTCCAAGCAGATAGTGCCGCCAAGACTTAAGTGCAAACACTATTGCTGCTAACTCCAAGCCGTGGGTGGGGTAGTTTATCTCATGAAACCCTAGTTGCCTATTTCAATAGCATAATACCCCGCCTTCTTGCATCAATACGACGCCCAAACCCGTTCCGCAAGCATCTGTGTAAATTGTGAACATTTTTCTTTCATCATGGAGGGTCAAAACTGGGGTTGTTGTCAAAGCCTGTTTCAATCTCTGGAAAGCATCCTCAGCATCCACTCTCCAAGAAAAAGTCAAATTCTTCTTTTTAAACTGAGCAAGCAGAGCTGAGACTCACGCAAAGTCTTTAATAAACTTCCTATAATAGCCTGCTAATCCATGGAAACTTCTTCCCTCCGTTTCGTTCTTTGGAACCTTCCAATCTTGAATGGCGACCACCGTAGCGGAGTCTACTTCTGTCCCTTCCTTGGAGATCACATGCCCTAGGAACCTACTTCCTCCCTCTAGAAATGGCACTTAGAGAATTTTGCTTTAAGTTGGTGTCCTCTAAGTGTACTTAGGATTTCCTCTAAGTATTGGGCATGTTCTTCTTCGTTCTTGGAGAAAATCAGAATGTCATCTACTAACACTACCACAAACTTGTTTAGATACTCCCTAAATACCCGACTCATCAAGTACACGAAGTATGCGGGTTTATTGGTTAACCCAAAAGAAATAACCATCCACTCAAAGAAACCATCTGGAGTTCTGAAAGTTGTATTGTCAATACTATCATTCGCCACTCTTAGTTGATGAAATCCCGTGGCTAGATCCAACTACGAGAAAACTGAAGCGCCTACTAGTTAGTCAAATAAGTCATCAATCATTGGTAGTGGGTGCCTATTCTTTTTAGTGAGTTTGTTCAGTTCTCGGTACTCTATACATAGATGGAGAGAGTCGTTTGCCTTATTTGCGAAGACGAATGGAGCTCCCCATTCTAAAATACTCCGTCTAATGAATCCTTTTTCCAACAACTCACCCACTTGTTTGCTGAGCTCCTCCTTTCCTTAAGAGCCATGTGGTGCACTAGCAATGCGACTGGCTTTGCATTTTCCACCAAGTATATCCAAAAGTCAATTTCCCACCCTGGAGGTAACCCCCTAACCTTGTCGAATACATCTAGAAATTGGCCAAGTAACGGAAGCATCAAGAGATTCTAGGTACCTAAGCATTACTGACCCCCATGGGTCACAAGAAATTTCTAGAGTTCTACCATGGCAAGAAAGAAGTCTAACTACCCTCTATTCACAATCAAGGATGACACCATGCCTGGATAGCCATTCCATTCCTAGAATTAATCTGTAACTCATGAAACCAAGAACATACGCGTTGCATTCAAATTCGAATATAATGGAAATCTCAAACCCCTACACATCATGGATAAATGAGTTGTTCCTCATATGGGGTTTGAGACTATAACAGGATCAGAAACAATACTAGTACTTCGGTGCAGATTTTCTACTATTGAGTTTGATATGAATGAGTGGGAGGCACCGGAATCAAAAAGAGTTCTTATAGGATAATCTAAAAGAGAAATCAAACATTCAACTGGGACTTTCCTACCCCGGTTTGGTCTACAAATCTCTAAAGTTTAACCTATCCTACAGAAAGTTCCACCCTTTTGTCCTTATCCCTGAAGGTACCGTCCCTTGAAATGTCTAACTTAGCAACAATGAAAGTGTGACAAGCCGAATTCCGACAGACCAATTTTTTTTTTCTCAAAATTCTAATCTATCGAAACTCGTGTTGGTTGCTCTGGTATCCTACAAAAAAGACGGAGATATAAAATATATCAGAGCTTAGAAAACATCTCACAGCGGAATGGATGAAACATACTATAATCAAAATATAGCCTTAACAAAATTATAATATTTCCTAACCAGTATCCAGAATTATCATATCTCTGCCACAAGTCTAACCTGCGAGTATGTGATGAAGAGGGGGTCAGAACACAAGTTCTGGTGACTGTATTTAAACTACACATTATGAATAACCCTACATATACCGTTCAATTTCAATTTCCTATTTATTAGGTTACTTGGGTTAACAGCAGACAAGGCTTGCACACACGTCGTACTCATTTACTCCCCAGTGGATTAACCTAATTCAGTATATATGTAGCTACCTCTAATATTAAGGTACACCACATTGTACCCCACTCGCACGATCTCCGCCGTAACACCACAGAAATGTACGCAGTTCCTCTTCCTACGTCAGAGTGACGTACGCACCTCTATATAACAACGTTATATTCCACATAGAACCGCCACTGCTACGCTACGTAAGCTTACGGACCGCCACCTTTGATCGAATCCGATCACAGAGTAATACCCTTAGAGTCTACGGTACACCACCTAGAGTAGACATGAATGTACACGTACGTATTGTCAATCGTACTCGATGCCTTAACCGCTCATATCCTCAATTGTGGACCGAGTCTCGTGGCAGGGCTGTACAAGAAACACGAAACCCGGTCGGGAGCTTTTCAGATATCTATTTACACAGATGCTAAGGTCTGCATTTTCAGCACTACTACATAACTGGTCTGTTGCTTCTGTTGTTTACCCCTTGTTGCTTCGGTTCTACAATAGAAGCAACTGCAGATGATGCAATAGACCAAATATGTTGCTTCGGCTAGAAAAACACTTTTTGCTTCGATTTCCTACCCCTTGTTGCTTCGGTTCAACATTTGAAGTAAATGAAGAAGGCACAAACTCTACTTTTTGCTTCTGCTGTGCTGACATCAGAAGCAAAAAACAATATTTGACCCAAAAAAAATCCCTATTGCAAAGCACTATAATTCTCAAACAAGCAATGGATATATATCATAAACAATTACCATTTGCAATTATATAATCAGACTATATAATCATGTAAATTGGACAATTGAATGTAATGATTTCATTGATAGTGTTACAATCCATACATTTAAGAGCACCAACATAACAGGCAACAAAATAATTCAATAATACGGCTAATAATATGGTCTTAACACAATTACCAAGTACAAACTAAAAACTACAACTTACCAATTACATAGTCACAGTTTTAAGATAGAGTGCGGTATTTACAACATGCAGCTCTTACCAAAAAGCAAACTTTCAGAAATAAAACAAGCCTCAGGGAATATAGTTTCTTATGGGTTTCTTCAAACCTGTTACTATCTGATTGTTGACCATAATCTGACATAGTGCAGTACCTGTACAGCACAGCAAAATAAACATTTTAGTGAATATCTTGCAATGATGTTGCTAATAGCAGATGATCTTATTGACATCTAACAAGGGGTAAACAACTGACAGTTTGACAAATTTTAGTCTATATATTGACATCTAAAAACAGCAACATCACCAATGTGAACTCATTGTTGCAAAATTTGATAAACAATATTACAGATAAGATGTTTCTTGCAAAATTTCACAGTTATAATCCTACCTTATGTATATTCTATACAAAATCGTTCATGTACCTTTCTAGAGTTGTACATCCAATTAAAATATCAAAATCATACTACTTGGTACTAAACATAAAATGAAGGATGTAAAAAACAAGACAAATACCTGAACCAAAACTAAAGAGCCTTGAGATCCTAGGACTTGCTTCTCTTGTTATCCAACGGCAAGTAAAGCGAAGAATTTTTGTTGTACGTGAATGCACCGAAACTAGAAGAAATACCAGAACAAATCCTATAGAAAACATATTCAAATAAAAGGCTTGACATGAAATATACGTTCCATATGAGGAACGAAAATCATATGTTCAAGATATATAAACTAAAGACATGCAAAAAAGAAAGGAAAGCACCAGGTATATTACACAGATAAAGAAAAAGAGTGTGCAGACCTCATATATGAGGCCACGTGCTTCTATTCTTTCTTTAGTATGACATTAGTTAAACTTAGAACCTAGTAAGAATAATGATGACTTAACAGGTAAGCCAATCATACAAATTTTGAATAAGGACATATAGGAAAATTGTAACGTCTGGATATTTAGATAGGCTAGCAACTAATCCAAAGTCAAAGTCAAAGTCTGACAAATAAAAATTGATTTTACTAACAAAAATGCAACATGCAGCAAATATTTAGGGGTCTAAAGGGAGCACCTTAATGCTGTCTGACTTGGTCTTATTTTGATTTGCCGATAGAGCATGGTTGAGAAATGCTAATGTTGCCACTCCTAAATTCCCATCTTTTGCAAAAGAAAGAATGCTTGATGGAATATGAAGCTACCATATTCAACCAAGTATATCAAATATCAGAAAACTGCAATTTATCTCTCAAATGGAAATTCAATATCAACATTAGAAAAGGGAAAAAAATCTCAAGAGGCCACTGCATATTTTCCAGACTTATTGTATGCAAAAGAAATAAATTATCAATTTGCAGGTATCACAGAAAAATCTATCTTAAAATGCAATAGAAGTCTTAAAATAGACCACTTCAACTAGAAAGAGAAAGGAGAATACGCAATAGTCAAAAACACAACATTACCTTATTGCACTTACCAGTCGGAGAGAATGCGAATTCTGAGCTTGAATAGCAGATAATGCAACAACTGGCATACATTGCTAGAAGAGAGAGGATGCGAAATAGGACATCAGCATATGTTTCCCCGCAGTACCTAGTAACTCTTAAGACTACACCATCTGTTGCTTCATAAAGAAGCGAAGCTAGATTTGCTGCCGTTTCTGAGTTTTCTTGTACCAGAAGCTGCCAAGATGAACCAGGGCCTTCGGACATCTCTTCTTTCTTGAATTCCCTGAGGTCCCACTTAAGTACAGTGTCAATAAGAGACACTGTAACAAAGACTACAAGCGGATGGAGAGAGAGAGAGGTTTTTTAATCATGCTAGTTCTTTTTCAGAAACAATGTCTCGATTGTTGGAAAGTGTTCAAACTAAAAACAACGCAGCAGCTTCTGCTTCTGTTGCAAGTGTCGATCAAAATCGTGTTGTTGAAGGATCAAAGAATGAAACAGTTAATGAGGGTCATGAAAACACAGTAATTAGTACAAGCAATGCATTACCTTCTTCTGAATCATGTTCTGGACCAAATCAAATTATTCATGTGATTGAAGGTCCTAACTTCATCCATAAAAAGTTGATTCTTACATATTTTTATCACATGTTCAGCATTTACATACGAAATTGTAGAAGTTATGTACTTACAGCGTTCTTCTACTTGGTGCATAATTAACGTATTTTTGGTGCATTGGACGTATGACTACTATGATTTTGATATGAAATCTGATTTTTTATCTGTATGAAGAGACATAATGTAGGTTTATATATTTCAGTTCATTTCTTTGATGACTTTTGGTTCAAAAAAAAAAGAAAAGAAAAGAAGAAGAAGAAGAAGAAGTCAACAAAGCTCTATTTCAAATAGATGATAAAAGCTAACCAAACATTGGCCTAAATGCACAACAACAACAACAACAACCGCAACAACAAAATCAAGGGACGCTAGGAGCAATTAAAAATGGATTTATGAAGACCTATGCGAGGAATATTGAATTCAAGGAAAGATAATTAGTGCAACAATACCATAGTTTTACCTATCGAATCCAATAAAAATATATTCGGACATTATCACTAATTGTAGGCTTATATCATCATGTAACGTCACATATAAGATATTTTTTTAATCTCATTTGCAACAGAATGAAAGGATGCATGGATGATTTAATATCTGTGAATCAAAATGTTTTTCATTCCAAGAAGAATAATTATTATGAAATCATTGATGGCATGTGAGATAATTATAGGGTTTAACAGAACAATTCAAACAATCTACGCCTCAAAATTGATATACATAAAGCCTATGATAAGACTAGGAAATAATTTGTTCATCATACGCTGAAATGTATGGGTTTTTCAAACAAAATTGAAATCTCATCTATGAATGCATCTTTACCCCTTCATTTTCAATTTTAGTTAATGGATCCTATTTTGATTTTTTGATGGTATGGGACTAAGACAACATGAACATCCCCTTTCCATTATTTTTTCAATGGCAATGGAATTTCTCACAATAACGCTGGATTTGGAATTTTTACAGGGTGATCTTATGCTAATATATCAGGTGGAGCCTGTTGAGCTATATGCTGATAACATTTAGCTACTATATAATGTAAATACATTCAAAACAGTTATGCAAGTAATATGCCAACAACCATATTTAGCAATCAATACAATTTAAAACTGGTAATCTGCCAACAACTATATTTAGGAATTATTACAGGTTAAAACTTGTAATCTACCAACAAATATATTTAGGAATCCATTTTTCTCACAATAAATTTAAGATAAATAATTTTATCCTTCTTATTGATAATATTAGTAAAAAGATCAATTGTTGGAGTAGTAGGCAATCAAATATTAGTGGTAGAATTGAGAAAATTAAAGATGTAGCTAGTTATGCTTATGTAGATTTTTTTTTTTAGCATTGTAACTAGTTATGTTTTGTGTAACTTAACCCAATGTAAAGGTATTTTCTATATGTTAATATTTGTATTCAATAGTTTTATTACATTATGAACAATGAATGGGAACAGAAAATAAGGGTCGAACTTAGTATTGGCAAGATGGGCCAATGCCCTAGGTGAAAATAGAAAATAGTTCTTTCTTCGGTTTTGATTATGCAGTCTGCTATTTTTGCAAATATGATTAAAAACGATAGCCAATATAGATTACATAAAACTTTTAATTGCATATTTGGCTGTTTTTTGAAAAAGAAAGAATTGACCTTCACAAAATAATTATTAAACATAACATATTTACACTCAAACTATTTTCATAGCAATGAGAGCATTTAAATATGCAATTCAACTACCTTCATACTTTGGGTCAGCCATCACAAAATGACAAGCGATCACTAAAGCAAAAATGAATATGACTGGGAAGTTGGCAAAGAAACCCAAGTCTTGATCATCAATCATATGTAAACAAACAAATCAATCAATCAACCGATGTCACATGAGTTGCAAATTTGTGTAGCTTACTATTAGTTTACATACAAAGTGCACAACATAGCCAAATTTCAGAATGAAAGAATTGATTCACTTGACATAACATAAATTTAAAGGAAGCGACTTTTAGACATTGCATAGAACATGAAAATTACACAAAAGTTAATTCAACAAAATGGAAGAATGTAAAATCACAAAATATCGCATTTAGTGAATTTTCTAAGAAGTCATGATGATAAAGACTGATGTAGAACATGTATATGCAACTATGGAATACAAAAAATATTGCAAAAAAAAAAACAATTAAAAATGTTGAGGAGCCGCTGGCACTGAGGATCAATCTCATCCACTTTACCTCACAGTTCAACCAAATCTATGTTCCCATGCAATTATTGGGAGAACAATTATTATTTTGCAAGTTGATGATCCAATTAAATATTCAATGCAAATACAATAGAAAGCCAACTATGTAAATTATATACTGTATGGATCAAATATATCGTTAACCAATTCATGTATACACCAAGCAAGAAGGATAAAAAATAATAATTGAGTGTTCTAATTATAGGCTACAATAATTTTTCATGTTTACAATCTCCACAAAAAATAATAATTAAGAGATGATATGTACCTAGTCCAATTCATACTGAAATCTTCAAACTGAAGGCAATGGCTAATGATCAATCCATAGACAATGATTATTTCATGTTTCACAATAATAAGGCCACACCATTCTTAACAAACTACGCTAGGTGTAATAAATGAATGAAGTAGCATTGTAAAAAATAAATAGAATCTGTTACGATAATTATAGTATCCACAACTATGAAATCAAGTTACATTATCAATAATGTAACTTATTTTTGAAAGTTAAGTTAGCAATTGTTTAATAATTAAGCTACATGTGTTATGTTCTATTTTTTCTTCATATTATTCTTTTTAAAATCAGTATTTAAATAGTTTTTTTAATTTTATTGCAAAAATAATACCACTTAGACCTTAAGAAAACAATTCAGAATGATTAATTTGGAAGTAAATAACATACAAAGAAGATTAATGGCTTGTTAAGAACAATTAAACCATCGTTATTGTAACGACCCGGAAAATCAGAACCAATTTAAATTTTTTATTTTGGCAATTTTAATGAATTTTGAATATTTAAAATGATTTATTTTAAATAATTACGAGTAGAAATTTATTTTGAATAGAATTAAAACATATAAATTTATTTAAATCGAAGTTAGAATATAAATATTTATTTTAGTTAGGAAAGGAATTGGAAATGGCGCGGTAGTAAAATTCGATTTCAAATTTCAAATGAATGTACAGGATTCAAAATAAACCGGATATCAGTAAAACCAAAAATATTTGAATTTATTTGAAAATATCTTCCCAAAGAATGTGAAAAATCTAGATTTCATAACGGGAATAAAAAGTTATGTCCAGTTGAAAATACAGAATAGTCGCTATGGAATTTATATAATATATAACCCTTAAAAATAGCGATTTTGCAAATGACCTCCGTTTTTGACGAAACCACTTTTGTTGGATTCGAAATGTCAAATTATTGCTAGATTCCAATTTTCATAATTTTTGGAATCGATATGTGAGCGTGGTGAATTTAAACGCGTTTGGTCAATTCAATTTGAATTTAATCGACTGGAAAATGATCGTTTTTCAAATGGTCTCCAAATTCGATGAAATTAGTTTTGTTACGATCGCATCATCAAAACATATCTAGATTTATTTTTTTGGAGTCAGTATGTGGCTCCGGTAAATTAAAATGTACGTAAAAATCAATTTTGAACGTTATATTTATTTATATTTTAATTTTGATGAAAACTAATCATAACAGTCGAATTGGCTTACCGGACATATCCCATTGTGTCCGGAATGGGGGTAATTAGCTAGAAACGATAGTCGTTGGGTTCGATTTGGAGTTCATTGTGATAAATTTCTAAACAAAGTAATTAATAGAATAAAATATTATTATAATATATATATATATATATATGTAAACAAAAATCTGAAACCCAAAATTTCCCAAATCAGGAACTACGACGCTGCTCGCAACTGAAGGCCGATTTCATTCCAAATAAAATCTCATTCGATCTCTCCATCTACAAACTGAAATCAGAAATCTTCTACGCTAAAATCGAAGAGCAAGGAGTGATCCACCTAATCAACGATTGTGATCGGCGGTACTGCGACACGGCGATGGATTTTCTGCCTCGAAGAGGCACACTTCGTGGCGGTTTTTCTGGAGCACGGGACAACCGAGCTGGACGGAAATGATGGCAGAGGTGGTGCGCGTGTCAGCCAACGATGTGGCATGCTCGGATCCGCCTCCGGCCGATGGAGGTAACTGCAAATTTAAACCATAAGGTTGGAGCAGTTCTGCAGGACGTCGACACTTAGTTTTTGGGAAGAAAGGTTAATGTTTTTTTTCTTTATATTAGTTTAATTAATTTTGTATATTAAACAGTAATTAAATTTTATAAATAAATAACATTGAATTACAAATCAGTTTTTTTACATTATTAAAAATCAGTTTTTTTTACATTATTTAAAATCGTTTTTTTTACATTATTTAAAATCAGTTTTTTTACATTATTTAAAATCAGTTTTTTTATACATATTTAAAATCTGAATTTTTGTATATATGACTTTGCATAAAAATATGATTTTGACATAGACAACATTGAAATAAAAATCTGGTTTATATATATATATATATATATATAGCTTTAAAATTAGAATGTGATTTTTATTTGTAAACACAGTTAATTAAAATGTGATTTTTATTTGTAAACACAGTTTATATAAATGACTTTGCTATAAAAATGTGAATTTTTATAAATAAGTAACATTAGCATAAAAATCTAAATTTTTACATAAATACATTGTTTTAAAGATCTGAATTTTTTATTTTATAACATAGATTCAAAATATGATTTTTATAAAAATAGTTTTAGATTTAAAAATGTGATTTTTAATCATGGATAGCGTTGTATAAAAATGTGATTTTTAATATAAACTATGTGATGCGTTGGAAACACGGTGAAGAACATTACGTGATGGAACTGACGGGAAACAAATTCAAATCCAAACTGGTCAATTAAAAACTGACAGAGTGGAAACCAAAGGTGAGAACTCGTTCTCACTCAATTTAAATTTCAGTTAAATATATACTAGGTTGCAGACGGGGTTTAGTAGCTCCTGATACCATCGTCCACAGACCATGGACGACTTGTATGATTGTGTTGTGTGGTGGAAATTGATTGTGATTGTATTGTGAAATGGAAAATAAAATATTCATGTGATGAATAAAATATTTGAATAATAAAAATATCATTTTTATTGTATATATAAACTGAATAAAATATTCATGTGATGAATAAAATATTTGAATAATAAAATATCATTTTTATTGTATATATGAACTGAATAAAATATTCATGTATGGAATAAAATATTTGAATAATAAAAATATCATTTTATTGTATATACGAACTGAATAAAATATTCATGTATGGAATAAGATATTTGAATAATAAAAACATCATTTTTATTGTATATATGAACTGAACAAAATATTCATGAGTTGAAAAATAAATATTCATTTACAAATCAGACGATTTGTTTATGTACACCCATTTAACTGACATTGATTGGGATGATAATATTTTACACATCGTCCAACTGCACAAATAATAATCAGTGTTTGTTGTTTGAAAACCCCACGCGGGTATTGGGATGATATTGGACATACACTAATCCCAATATTTAGTTGTATGTCAATCGATTGGTTGACAGACAGTGAGTGGTAAGCGTTAATTATTTATATTTAATGCTTATGCAGTTATGTGATGCACTCTAGATGATGGTTGACTGTGTACAGTTATTGTTGTGTACATGTGTGTATGAAATCCATATAAATAACATTATATGGTAATTGACTGTGTCTGATTCCAATTCAGAAATAACGAATATTTTAAAATAATGAATATTTTATACTAACAAATATTTTAAAATAATATTCAGTAAAGGATTAAAATTTGATTTGATGTCTGATTTGGGATGGACACAGAAATATTGAAATATATAAGCCGTGTTGACTAGGTATGCGTCATTTTGACGCAAACGATATTTATATCAATTTTATTCATTTTTATAATGAATTTCGAAAAGGAAGTTATTTCAAAATTAGATATTTTGAAAATATTATAATTTTAAAATCATAATGATAAGGAATATTCAAATTTGATTTGAAATTTGAAATGAAGTTGAAATCGTTTTTAAAACGATTTATAAAATACGTTTTAAATGGAAATCGATGAAATATATATAATATATTATATATATATATATTAAATGGCCTGAATATAGTTTATGGTATTATTAACCAGTTAAGTGTAGGCCGACCCTGATGATTCAAGGTGCAGTTGCGGCTGTTCCTGAGGCTCGGGCTAGACAGTCTCGAATTGGCACAGGATGATCCCTTTACCTTTGTTCACAGATGGAAATCCAACTTCCAATACGTGACTTTGTGGTTTTAATTGTAGAGCCTAGTATGGCGACATGATATATGGTACCCATGCCGTCTAGGATTGATACATTTATATTTGAAGTTGTTTTGACACTATACACTTATAATAGTATCAAATGATTTGTTTTAAACGTACCAAGCATGTTTGACTATTATAAGGGAAAACCTTATCCTCCGGCTTGCGTTGCATTGTCTGTTGGGATCTAGGTCTTATAATATCTTCATTTTTCCAAAAAGCATTGCGTTGTTTGTTCTATGCACTGGTATTCTTGGGAGGGAACTCGTTCCATGTTATACGGCGTGGTCCCTTGATTTACCTTATTTCTAAAGTAAAGTTTTAAATAACTATGTTAGTTCTCACGCCAGTCACATGACTGACCTGAAGTTTATTGTTTTAACCTAAACTTTGGGTGCCTCTATTTTCCACACGGGCAGCTAGTAGTTTTGGTTTTGCAGATATTATATTCACAGGATCCTGGTTTACATCTGGAACTATACTCGGAAAGCTCTGTATCCGTGTATTCCTTTCACTTGTGTTATGTATTATTTTCCGCTGCATTGTAATTTGTAAATCTCTGATATTTATCAAATGTATATTATTTGTTCATGCTCTATATATTCTTGTACTCTGATGTAAATTGTTGTAATAAGCAATGAAATGTTCTTCTGTTGTGTTCTGATTTGTCGTGTTCTCAAACAATCCGTTCTTTCTCTTCTCTTCGAAGACCGGGGAAGTTCGGGTCGTCAAACGTGGTATCAGAGCTTTGGTTTACAGAGCTCGAGAACAAGACACATTAGAACCGAGTGAAAGAATTCATCAGAGGTTGGATTAGCAATATCCAATAAGAATGACTCGTTAGAGATAGGACCAGTAGCATCCTAGAATGAGTCAAAAGAGTATTGTTTATGAAAACAAATTTTGTTTTGAAAATTTAAACCTTATTCAACGTATTTGAACATTTATTTTAAATTGATTTGAACAATCTAGTATATGAAAATTTTGCATATATGCCTTGCAAACTTGTATACGAAGCCTCAAATATACTGGATAGACATAGAATCACATTCTAGTAGCCCAGAGATGACTCTGATGATACTGGTGATTAACATGTCAGCATCAGTTGTTTATGTTCGGGTTTCGAAAGTGGGATTTCTATATATTTCCAATTGACTGGTGTGAGAACCAAAACTAGATAGGGTCTATTGTTGTGATTTGGCATCAAAAATGGATTTATATATATATATATATAAAAGAGTTGTGTTTGAAACGATAATCAACTAATTGACTGCTGATTGTGTTGTTTGATTATTGGTTTGATTAATTAAAATTTTGAACCATTAAGCCAAATTGGGTCAAATATTAAACCAAATTAAAAAAAATGTTTGAAAATGCATGCATACACATGTATATACATTGAACGGGTCATAGCAGGGAAGCTAAGAAGAGGAATAAAATTGTATGCCCGACAAATAGGCACATGTTTACTAATTTATTGGGTTTGGATGATTTTATGAGCCGATTAGCTAGCCGATTGGCTTTTTCTTCTTCTTTTTGGATGATGAGGGCCCTATGTGGCTAGTTGCAGTGTTAAATGTCTCCCCGTACAAAGTAGGTTATGGCGAAATTTTTCGAAAATTTAGGGTGTTAGCCAAATTTTTGAAGAATTTGAAAATTTTTAGAAACTGAAAAGTCGAAGAATGAAAGCCAGAATGAAAGTCGAGTTGATTAGTTAAACAACTTTCATCTCCTTTCCATTTCAAGGGAGAAAAAATTTTAAGTAAGAGAGATTGTAACGACCTGGAAAATCATAACCAATTTAAATTTTTTATTTTGGCAATTTTAATGAATTTTGAATATTCAAAATGATTTATTTTAAACAATTACGACTAGAAATTTATTTTGAATAGAATTAGAACGTATAAATTTATTTAAATCGAAGTTAGAATATAAATATTTATTTTAATTAGGAAAGGAATTGTAAATGGCGCGGTAGTTTGAAAATTCGATTTCAAATTTCAAATTTCAAACGAATGTACAGGATTCAAAATAAATCGGATTTTAGTAAAACCAGAAATATTTGAATCTATTTGAAAATATCTTCCCAATGAATGTGAAAAATCCAGATTTCATAACGGGAATAAAAGGTTACGTCCAGTTGAAAATTCAGAATAGTCGCTATGGAATTTATATAATATATAACCCTTAAAAATAGTGGTTTTGCAAATGGCCTCCGTTTTCGACGAAACCACTTTTGATGGATCCGGAATGTCAAATCATTGCGAGATTCCAATTTTCATAATTATTGGAATCGATATGTGAGCGTGGTGAATTTAAATGCGTTTGGTCAATTCAATTTGAATTTAATCGACTGGAAAATGATCGTTTTTCAAACGGTCTCCAAATTCGACGAAATTAGTTTTGTTAGGACTGTATCATCAAAACATAACTAGATTTATTTTTCTGGAATTTTTGGAGTCAGTATGTGGCTCCGGTAAATTGAAATGTACGTTAAAATCAATTTTGAACGTTATATTCATTTATATTTTAATTTTGATGAAAACTGATCGTAACAGTCGAATTGGCTTACTGGACATATCCTATTGTATCCGGAATGGGGGTAATTAGTTAGGAACGACAGTCGTTGGGTTCGATTTGGAGTTCATTGTGATAAATTTCTAAATAAAGTAATTAATAGAATAAAATATTATTATAATATATATATATAAACAAAAATCTGAAACGCTAAATTTCCCAAATCAGGAACTGCGCCGCTGCTCCCAACTGAAGGCCGATTTCATTCCAAATAAAATCCCATTCGATCTCTCCATCTACAAACTGAAATCAGAAATCTTATACTCTAAAATCGAAGAGCAAGGAGTGATCCACCTAATCAACGGTTGTGATCGGCCGTGCTTCGACGTGGCGATGGATTTTCTGCCTCAAAAAGGCGCACTTCATGGTGGTTTTCCTGGAGCAGGGGACGACCGAGCTGGACGGAAATCGTTGTAGAGGTGGCGCGCGTGTCGGCCAACAATGTGGCATGCTCGGATCCGCCTCCGGCCGACGGAGGTGACTGCGAATTTAAACCCTAAGGTTGGAGCAGTTCTGGAGGACGTCGGCTACATTATTAAAAATCAGTTTTCTTTTACATTATTTAAAATTAGTTTTTTTTACATTATTTAAAATCAGTTTTTTTACATTATTTAAAACCAGTTATTACATTATTTAAAATCAGTTTTTACATTATTAAAAATCAGTTTTTTTACAATATAGGGCAGGCTAACATATATTTTATGGTATTGTTAACCCGCTAAGTGTGGGCCGACCCTGACGATCCAAGGTGCAGTTGCGGTTGTTCCTTAGGCTCGGGCTAGACTGTCTCGAATTGGCACAGGATGATCCCTTTGCCTTGGTTCACGGATGGAAATCCAACTTCCAATACGTGACTCTGTGGTTTTAATTGTAAAGCCTAGTATGGCGACATGATATATGGTACCCATGCAGTCTAGGATTAATGCAATTATATTTAAAGTTGTTTTGACACTATACACTTATAATAGTATCAAATGATTTGTTTTAAACGTACCAAGCATGTTTGACTATTATAAGGGAAAACCCTATCCTTCGGCTTGCGTTGCATTGTGTGATGGGACCTAGGTCTTATGATAGCTTCATTTTTCCAAAAAGCATTGCGTTGTTTGTTCTATGCACTAGTATTCTTGGGAGGAAACCCGTTCCGTGTTATACGCCGTGGTCCCCTGATTTATCTTATTTCTAAAGTAAAGTTTTAAATAACTGTTTTAGTTCTCACACCAGCCACATGAGTGACCTGGAGTTTATTGTTTTAACCTAAGCTCTAGGTGCCCCTATTTTCCACATGAGCAGCTATTAGTTTTGGTTTTACAGATATTATATTCACAGGATCCTGGTTTACATCTGGAACTATACTCGGAAAGCTCTGTATTCGTGTATTCCTTTCAATGTGTTATGTATTATTTTCCGCTGCATTGTAATTTGTAAATCTCTGATATTTATCAAATGTATATTATTTTTTCATGCTCTGTATATTATTGTACTCTGATGTAAATTCTTGTAATAAACAATGAAATGTTCTTCTGTTTATGTTCTGATTTTTCGTGTTCTCAAACAATTCGTTCTTTCTCTTTTCTTCGAAGACCGGGGAAGTTCGGGTCGTCACAGTTATAAAGTGCATTCATTTAATAGTTGTAACTGAGGCACCTAGAAATGTATATTGTGAGTGTGAAGTGAGTAAGAAATAAAAGTAAAGTAGTAAAACAATATTGAAGTAGAAGGCATGTAAGGATGTATGTTATCTATATAACAATAATATTACTTTGGTATGGTACATGCTTAATTGGTATACCATAAAATCAAAGATAAAAATCTACAACATATTCTCTACCTCTTTTTGCAAGTACTACTAAAAATGAGTACAATATCCTGTAAATCACTCAATTGCTCTGACCGTTTAGACAACACCAATGGATAAATTCAAATACATAAAAAGCTAAAATTATACATTTGTTCATGATTAGCCTCGGAAACGAATCTAGGATTAGTCATCCATATTAACTCAGATCACTCAACGCTTCTACTCTCAATAAAAATGTGCATGAGGCAAATCCACAACTACATACATGAAATGCACAATAATATATCTCTGGTTAACAACAACAGCAAAAAAAATAAGGGATTGAAAACTTATAATCCTATTTGCACCAGGAAACCTCTGGAGTTACTTTGGAAGAAATCATCATCGCGCAAAGAAATTAGAACTCGCAAAGTTTAAGAAATATTGAAAAGAGAGACTGATAGAACCTGTAGTCGGGATGAGATGACTATTTACTATAAGGGAAATTAAAAATCTACTAGTAGCAGAAAGATCTTTCCCTATAACTGAGATAACTATCCATTTGAAAACCAAGGCAAGTTTTGGAAAAGAGTGAACTGAAAGAAGCACATAATATTGTACAACAATTTGCTTGAATACACAACAAAAAGGACTATTATGTCTTTCAGAAGAACATGAACTATAAAGCAGAGTATGCAAGCAGATTTTATTAGCTAGAGAAAATATATCATGAAATAAATTTGACTAAAATTAGAATGGTGCATATTATTTGATCATGCTCATAAAACAGACTTTGATCTATTCAGATTAAAGAAAGATGAAGAAGACTCTAATGAACATATTGCCAGATATTCTTCCATTTGTCCTGTTCAAAACCTAAGACAAGCTTTAAATTTCAATTCATATAATACTGTATTTCCTCTATCTACCTAAGCAAAGAAATTCATGTTTAATTTTAAGACATAATTAAAAAGCATGCACACTTCTAAAGTCTAATCTATTTTATAAGATAAAGATACTTTGAAACATCTTTTTGTGCCTGTCAAAGAGAAATAAGGTTTTGATGTACATATGATATATGCACAGAAATTGTAATGGAAAAAGGCAAGGGGCAAGTCTTCTTTTGAACACCCAAACAATTGGAAAAATGAACGATTTTAAGATTGTTTCTTTGAAGCATTAGTGACATTTAAAATTTTGGGTTTTGTCACTCCAACTCTATAACTAGTGCAAGACCATCGGCTATCCTCTGAAAACTAACAAATTAAGACTGGATACTTTTATAACTAGTAATACACGTAAATCTTCATATTCTCAATATATAAAGTACATACCTTAAAAAGTTGTTTAATTTATTTTATTTTAATTTTAGTGTTCACCAATATCTTAATAACAAGTTAATTTGGTAAACATATCAATTTTATTGTTCTTTAGTTAAACAATGAAAGCTTTCTTAAGTTTCATTTTGATAAATATACTTCATTGTTCATTAATTAACGGTGTTCACCAAAATATTTTAACAGGATTAATAAAATCAAGAAAAAAAGAAAAGAAAACATATTTGAGAAGTAATGCAGAAAAACATGTTTAAATTACTAACAAAGTGATAACCGAAGGATTCATCATCAATTTTATTGAATCGCAAAAAGTATACGTAATTTGAAACTTCTGCTGTTAATCACACCAAGTTTAATAACATATAACTTAACAAATAAATCATCCATCACATTAAACTCTTCATTAAACTCAGAATTATGGAATAACAAACAAGACAATTAGTAAATCCGCACCTGAAGCAATCCAAACCAGCGATGTCGACTGACAAAATCAATGTCGAGTAATCGATGTCGAGTGACAGAATCGATGTCGAGCAATCCAAACTAGTAAGAGAATTAGTAAATTGGACAGAAGGAAACCAACGTTGAGCGAAAAATAGGTTTTTATTTTCCTTCGATTTTGTTTTCTGTGGATTTTGGGAAAGATGGTGAGATGTTGTCTGGGCGGGTATAATTGGGCTTACGCTAGCCATTTCCCCAAAAAAATCATTTGCGTCCAATAAGCATGCGTCCAGTGCAAATTTAACATAATTGCATGTCCGGAGCAAAAAACTGAATTTGCTTCCTATTTGTTGCTTCCGTTTCTACAACAACGGAAGCAAATTTTTACATATAAATTTTCTGTTGCTTTCCCTGTACTTATTGCTTTTGTTCTACTGATGGAACAGAAGAAAATAATTTTATTTGCTTCTGTTACAAGCACAACAGAAGCAAATGAAGAGAAGCAACAAACGTTTTTTGTACTAGTGCAGTGGCTATGGTCCCACCTGACCGTTCCCTCAACTAATGAAAGACGAACAAGATTGAGAACTAATGACCTGGCCCAAGAGCAAACAACAAACAAAAAAATCCTAATTGGCATGTCCCTCACCCGTAACCTAGACAGCTAAAGGTTTGTGGTCTGTTGGCTTAGCTCTCTGACTTTCCGCATCCTGCATCACGTATCAAGCTGACTATTGATGGTAGGTACCCGACGACTTTTCTATCTAATGGTTAGACCTGTCAGTACTCAATAGTGGTTGTAACCTAGCCAAGTCAGGCAATGGGATCGTCGAATCACCTAAGTCACCCTACAGTCTTTTGATTTCCCACTATCGTGGCAATCAAGGCATACTCACCGGGTAGAAACGCGCAGACCTAACCTTTGTGAGCATGGTAGAATGCTATCATAGCATAGAGGACTAACAGGAGTACCCTCCATGCCCTAAGAAGTCGCGTTCTTCCCCTTCCAGTCCTTCAGAGCTAGCAGAATATCAACAAGCAAAACAGGCAGAATAAGCAGATGGACGTGCGCTCCACTTGTGCCTCATGACACCACTATGATCTACCCCGTTGGGTTATTCACCCTCAAACGTATGGACTGGACCAAGCGTCTCATTCTAATGTGTTATTAAACCCAATGTCTAAACATTCAATTATGCGCTTGCTCTACCTCATCGTGTTTCCAGTTAACTTGGTTCCAACTATATTAACTTATTATTCAAGTTACCAAGTTTTTTCCGAGCCCCATATATCTCTAAGGAATGGGCCCCTCTTGCTTATTAATTTTGGTTACAAAACTTAACCCTTTTACATTCATTATGTAACGTCCCAGATTTTTCGGTCATTTAAATTGGAATATTTAAATCTGTTTATATATTGTATTGGAGATATAATGGATTTTATATTGAATTTTATTTATTAAAATGGAGTTCGAATAAAATATTTATAAATTAATTAAAACGATCTCAAAACGCTGCGGTAGTTTGTAATTTTTGATTTAATTTTAATTGAATATATAGGATCCGATATAAGCCAGATTTCTGTGAAACAAGAAACGTTTGAATAAAATTGATTACATTCTTAAAAGAGAAAAATGAAGATTTCGCATTATAGATAACTAGTTATGTACAATTCAAATTTTTGAATAGTCGCTATGGAATTTCGTTAATAAACGATAGCGTTATTTAATAAATATAAAGGGATTTCTATATATCTGGATTTCTTTTTAAACTGAATTTCTGAATATTGAGTTTAAAATATATATTGGTTATTACGTTTGGATAAATACGATAATAATAATTTATTATTTATTTAAATAAGATTTGTGTTGAATTTAAATATATTTTATCGATATTATAAGTCTTAAAACTGTTTTCTTGTCTAACGACCTCCGTTTTCGACGTAATGAATCTTATTGGAATGCGTACAGCTAATTATTGTAGCGTTTCCAGTTTAGAGCCCAACGGAGTTGTTTTATCAATAGGCAATATTTAAAGATGAGCCGATAAATTTAAAATAATGTTTTTGTGCAAACAGAGTCCGATTTCAACGAAATTAATTTCATTGGGTCCTGAACATTAAGGCGTTGCGGTACGTCCAATCTCGTTGCGTTTGAGATTCGTATGTTGCGGTGCAATTATAAAATGTGTAACGACAATTGACGGTATAATAATCGTTTATAAACAAATGTACCTAGAATACATAAAAGTAAAATAAATATATAAATGGTTACTTCACTGTAGAGCGAAGAAATATTACCTACCCTATACCAATCTATATTACTGTACAACGTCTTTCTTAACTGGATTGAAAGAAAGGAAAGCACAATGCCTCCATTTGGCCACCTCAACGCATATGTCAATGATTTGAACCAACAACACGGGACATCCTAACATATGTGTTTTCAAATCAAAAGTGCAGTCCATATCCAACATATTTTCTTAGCTCAGGTGTTACTTCACCTCAAAGTAATGAAACCAACTGTGCAGGCCTGTAACCTTATGATACTTCATACGGTATTTTTCTTGCTTGCTTCCACCGATGTATCACCTCAGCAGAAATAAAGTTGCATCCTACCCTATAGCCCACTAGAAACGCAGCAATTGACTTCTAAGTATATACATACGTTAAGGCCTATAGCTATGCAAAGTAACCCACTACCTTGTGTTGTCAAACTAATGCACAGCTACCCAGAGTGAAATCACAAGCCTATGTCTGAAGTAAACAGTGATGGAAAAGAGGACTCGACATAGACTACATCTCCAACTATACTATTCTTCTCCTATCATGTATCCTTTGCTATCTCTTCAATCACCTTTCATGTCCATAATTGTAAACCTAGTATACTCATTGCTACCATCTCTAAAGCTTGGATGCCAAGGCACTGTGCAACTATAAATGCGCACGAAACCAATCTCATTTTCTTCACACCAAAAGCTCTCCTCTCATTTTAAAGTTCTGTAAGCTCTCCTCTTATACAACCGAAAGCCACAACGAATCAAAACTCAACCCAATATACATTTATGTATTAACAAAAGCAATCTGCAAGGAGTAACAGTAGAGAGGAAGGGTGCGTGGGGGAAGATGAGTAGTGAGATGGAGGGGGAAACGTTGCAGTAGTAAACGTGAGGAAGGGCCTTCTGTGTCCATTGGCGTTTTAGTGAAGAGCATGGTGTGTCAGTGGACGGAGTAGTTTGAGCTGCGGTGGAGTTCATAAAATGATGGCGTTGAAGGAATAATAGGTGAAGTGGGAAGAACGTTATAAAGAGGAGGAGACACATGTTGTACGTTTTACATTGAAGGAGAACATGCAGGAAACATGCAGACTTGTGGGTTTGCGGAGGGGTTAGCTACATTTGAAATATGATGAGGAGGTGGCATTGCATGGGATTAACGGGTCGTAATGATTAACTGGGAAGTGGATGCACTGTTATATGGGAGTTGGCTGGCGTTTTGTGCTTGTGGGGAGTGGAACGTGAACAAAATGGAATTTTAGTTGCTGTTTCATTTATCAGAAGGATATCAGGAAGGATATTGTGCGGGTTAGTGTCGAAAATTGAAGAACGGAACTGATTGTTTGGTGGAATGCTGAGGTCCGAAGCATGAAGGAAGGATGTGGCTAACGATGAAGGAGGGGGTTGCTTCGCATGTGAAGGTGACAGGGAAACAAACGTTTTAAAGAAGATGGGAGGAGTTACTGTGCGCAGTGAAGATACTTTTGGGAATGAAGTGGGTTTAGTGTACAGGGGTACTGTTGTGAGTGAAGGAAGAGCAGTGTGGTGTGGGAAAAATGGTTGGCCATCACGGATGGTGGAAGAAGCAATGTTGTGTGGAAACGGTGTAAAACAAAGAAGGAAAATTAAAATGAACAGTGGGGTACAACAGAATTGCTTTTGGGTATAATTCGAACGCTTCTTATCCTTTATAACATGCCTAATTTGTTATTAGCGTGCATAATATATTATTTATATATAAATTAATATGCCTGATATTAACGTGATTTTACACATACCTGACCCAACTGATTCACATAATAGTGTTACTACATGTGACCCAATTCAGTTATAACGTGACCTATTTCTGAAATGCCTGATCATGATACTAAACTAAACGCAAGTTGTTTGGGTTTATATATATATATATATATATATATATATATATTATAATATGAGATATATAATAGTATTGAATTTTACAGCGAACTGCAACATGGCCAAGTTTGTAGTAGGTAGGGAAGATTTAACATGCATAGTTATTATTAAACTGGGTTATTAAACTGTAACTGATCCTACTTTGATAACAAATTATAAATTTAGAAGTAATTATATTTAGGTTCCTAGGTATATTTCGTATTTTTGAAGTACATTAATATGTCGGGTTAATAGTGATTACAAATATTTAATCAAATAAATGCATTTGCCTAGAAATAGTTGTATTTAACATGAACATACATAACTCCGGTTATTCGAAATACAATCAGTGTATTTTAATATGGATAATATTAACATGGTATGTTAGTTTTAACAACACGCCTTATCCATGTATACGTGTCCAGTTTTGTTTTAAACATGCCCGAACACTTATGAACGCCCGCATGTAAATTATATATAACATTAATATTAAATTTAAGTTTAATAATATTAAAACCTGAATACTGTATTAAAATTTAAACTGTGTCATACATACATAGAATTAGTCCAAATACGGAGCAGTGGACCCATATCAGTGGATGTAAGATTTTGTAATAGGAACGGATGGAGTTGAACGCAGATAGAAGCTTGTAAACAAACCGTTTTGACAACAAATGCAATGCAGGTGAGTTCAACTGACTCGGTTTACCCCGTTTATATTTTATATAAACTGGGTTTTTATTTTGTGTTCATTGTTTGCTAATGGTTGGTTGACTGTTTACATGAATGCTGAATATTTTAAATTAAATGTTCGTTTAATTTAATTGGATTAAATCGTTATTTTAACGATTAGATTCCAAACGAGGTAACTTACCTTGTTGGTTCGTTTATAATAACATAAATGTATTAAATAAATAATTAGATGTTTAAATGGACATTATAAATTGATTGTTGGCTGTTACTAGTTAAACTGCTTATTTATGTTTACCGTAATAAATATATTGTCGTATTGAATCTGAGATAACCCATTATGATGCAGGGAAGGACAGGTTGGAGGGATCCAACTGGATTCCTCAAATATGTTGTTTATATAAGATGTTAATCAAATGTTGATTGTTCACTTGTTTGATATTAACTAATGGGGTATATTGGTTAAGTAATTCTCGGTAGATGGCCTGTAAATGAATCGTTTTATAGAGAACGATTTACCGTCAGGTAAATCAATAGAAAGAAAGTTATAAATTTTGTTTTATAACTAAGGATAGATTTGAAATCTATTTTATCTAAAATATTTTTAAATAAAATTATTAAAGGAAATAAATAATTATTTTTAACTTGTAATTTTAAAGACGAGTATATAAAGCCAGATTTGTGGGATAATGAGTTTTCTAAACAAGTGGGCAAAAATTAACCAAATGGTTAAGGGTTGAATTTATTGTTAATTGAGATTATTTTATTTAATTAGATTGTTAATTAAATTAAATAAAGTTATTTAAATTGATTAAAAGAGGGGCTAATGGAATTGGTTAATGGATTAACCTTGTTTTGAGATGACCGAGTCAACTACTTGAATGAAAATTGATAATTAGAAACAGTTATTGAATTGTTAATTTTTATTAAAGTTAATTATTTTAAAATAAACTTTTGAACGAAATTAACTATTTAATTAATAGTTAATGATAAAGTAAAATTTTCAAATGAAAAGGAATTAAGGTTAATTATTATTTAAGGAAATGATCGGGTAACCAGAACTCTATTAATAAAGTCAAAGGTGATCTTAGGACCTTGTTCACAATTAAAAGGAATATTTAATAAGTTTACTCATATCTATATGAGTTAGATTTTGGATTTATTTATGGAAAAGATTCGATAAAAGGAAAGTTTTAAACAAGTTTTAATATGAGTTGAAATCAATAGAAGCTTAAGTGGATTAAATCTGATTATAAAAGTGAAGATATAATGATATGATCTGGAGATAAATGGTTAGTTAGGAAATGAAGTTAATTAGACAAAACGAAGATAAGTGGTCATGAAAAGAAACTATATAGTTAATGGAACCTTGGGTTAATTACTGGGATTTAGGATTTGTTTATAAACTTCTATCTATTTCGAAGATAAGAATGGTGTCGACTCAAGGTCTGAGAGGTAAATAAAATACCCCAACTTGTAATGACTTCATGATTATCCAAGGATGATATTAGTTTAGAAACGAGGGTAGTTGAGGGAATTAAAGGAGTATTTTGTAAGGATATTATTAACTATGATTCGAAGAATTATAAGTTGGGTAATTTGGGAATGAGAATTTAAAAAAGCGGTATCCCAATGTTGAAAGATTTAGACGTTAAAATGTATTCCGAAGTTCGAAATGGTTATTGAGTGAGGTTTACTCCGAAGTTCGGAATATGATATTCCAAAGTTCGGAATGATTAATCAAAGATGAGGTTTATTTCGAAGTTCGAAATGTTAATCGAAGAAGCTATATAAGAAGTTAGTGACATTAGAATTTATAATATTTCAATATAAATGATAAGTCGGTCTGATATGGCTAAGGAAATAAGATAGTTATAACGAAATGATGTATTTAATTTGAGACAACAAATTATATTGTCACTAATGATTTTACAAATGGAATTGGTAAATAAAGTAAGAGTTTTGAAAATAGAATTTGTAATAATTGTTACAGATGTCAAGTAAACTATTTTGATTAAATAAAAATTAATACTAATTATAACAATGATGTGAAAATATAACCATAAAGAGTAACAACTGTTTTGACTAAAGAGGCCAAGTGATGTTGTATACAGAATCAATGAATCCACTTTATTTTTCTATGGATGATGGTTGTTTATTTTGATAGTTAAAACACTGATTATCAAAATCTGACCAAATCGATTGTTGGTATGGAAAGACCGGGATCGAATTTATATTCGAAAACCATTTCGACCAACAAATATGTAAACGTTGAAGATGTTCAGAAGCTGATCGAGATGGAGCAATTGAAGACCGTGGATCTTTACAAGCGGAAGGATTATTTGTCGAATATTCTCTGGTCTACAGTTAGAGGTATTCTGACGTGATGCGGTCGTGAGTGGGATTTTGCGGGCTGCAAGGACTTCTTGCTACGATCTTTTAGATGCGGTAAGAGAGTGCCTTCGGTTCATCTCGTTCCTGGATGACTTGTATGGACGATGCGAATGGTGGCCAGGTGTTCCAAAAGTCGATTATAACCTCAAGCCTCATCAACCGGGAAATGACAAAAATCGGGCAGGCAGCATGGCTATGTGGGTCGCACTCATTAGGGTGTATAATCACCTATCTAGAGAAATTCCTTTTGGTTCTTTAATCTATCGATGTTGTCCCTTATCGAGAAACGGTTGTTGATCCCAACCGTTGGTGGTATACATTCGATACACTCAAGCGAAATGAGTGGTCAGTCATGTGTGGGCCGGGTTGCAAGACGTTCTTGTTGAACCCAGTGTATTCGCCTCTAGAGATACACTGTCGGCAAGTGGTTCCATACCTTGTCATAGTTGGAATCCAATCTCCAATAAGTGCCTGCGGTTTTGATTGTATACTATATATGTGGAGTGTGTGATGCAAGCATTCTGCTAGATTGCTATTTATTTGTATTTAGACACTATTATAATATCAGAAAAGTATTGATTTTCAAACTGGTTTGGGTTATAGTAAGGTAAAAACTATCTGTATTTATGTGTGGATTTGGTCTTACTATTATCCTTTTCTTTCAAAAAGGATTTTGAACATTAAAACTAAGTAGGATGATTCCCCTTGAACTGTGCGAGTTTTTTCTCACTCTGGTTCACCAGACTGACCTGGTGTTTGTAATGCTCAGGTTAGACCGAGTTGTACATGTTCAGGTCATTGGATAATACGAAGCTCATAAGACATGCTTGAGGAGTTCAGACGTATGATTTTATCTAGTATATTCCGTTGTGTGTTGTATTTTAGGACAGGTTGTTATAACTGCCCAAATGTGTACTCTGATGTATGTAAGTATATTACCTCAAGTTTTCAAAAAAAAAAGTTATTTATGTATTATATTTTGTTCCGCTGCGATGTGAGATTCTGTGTTGTGTTGGTCCTTTTTCTTCTATTCTAATATTTCTTTCTTTCTTACCTCACCCTCTAATTTCTTTCTATTGACATCTGGATTTTCAGTACAATTTGGGTTGGACTGATGTTGTTTGATCAGCTCAAAAGGTACCAGGAATTTGGGTTGTCACACATTAATAATCCCATAACATGTTATTCTCTAGATTATAATTCAAGGTCTGTAATCTACGATCTCTTTATATTATTCATTGTCCAATTTCATAGTTACAATAACATGTTCTACTTAATATGCAATTAAGTATATCTCAATTCACATGTTTTCTATTTAACATGTCACTTATTATATATATTAAATATAACTTATTTCATTTCACAAGTTTGCCTTATTCTTTCTTTTTTAATCATAATTTCATCTTACACAGTCACTACAACTTGTCTTTGTTTACTTATTAACTCAGTTCTCTTAACTAAGGTTTACTAATAAGTTTCATTTCCATTAATATAACTTATGTTGTCCTTATCAGTAGATTTCGGATTCTCGTTCTTACAGATAACTTAATTTATAATTAAGTACAACTTATCTCATTACATAAGTTATTCCATTTTCTTTATCGTTTATTATAACTTAAGTTATAATTTCTACTTATCCCTAGGACAAGCCTACCAATTATATAACATTCTCATTAATGTAATTAATTATAATAGATTATTATCATTCCTCATTCATTCCACTTCTTTTACTGTTATAACTTTCATTCATTTCCATTAATCACAATTAGTGCCATTTATTTCTATCCTTTTATATACATATATTCATATATATGTTTATGCACTAGACCTCTCACATTAAATTAACAACTCGTGGAAGCTGGATTTGTCAGGTGGTTCCGGGCAGAATTCTACCACAAGTTGAATTTAACCTCGTGTCTTAGCACCGTTACATGTATATTTATGCACTACACCCCTCACATTAAATTAACAATTTGTGGATGTTGGATTTGTCGGGCGGTTCCGGGCAGACTTCTACCATAAGTTGAATTTAACCTCGTGTCTTAGTGCGTTACAATTTTCTAATTTCTGTATTTTCCATATAATTTAGGCATGTCCATTCTTCCAAATTTTTACTGTAATTCTATTTTTACATGTCACACTTAATATCATGTTAATTCCATTTTTACTTATAATCATGTCGCATGTTCTTCCTACCATGTAATTAACTCCATTCTAAAATAATAACATGTAACTGTCAAACATGTAATTATTCTAATCTAACAATTTAATATGTAATTATCCCAATTTCTACAGCTAAGGGTTCAACTACATGATATGTCACAGGTTAACATGTAATTATCCCAATTCTTACAATTAAGTGTTCAATTACATAATATGTAACAGATTAACATGTAATTAGAACATGCATGTATACAACAGTAATTGTTTCCACATTTTTAACAAGTTTACATTTCTACATATTAACATTTCAACATATTAATCATTTCAACATACTAATGTTTCAACATATCAAATTAACATTTCTAATAGATTTACATTGCATATTAATGGGGGAATGTCAAAAGACAAAATATACCATTATGAAAAAGGTATATTTTTAAATCCACTCACTGAATTGCTTTCCAAATTCTGAATCTAGTCCAGATCTAGCATTCCATGGTTCCCCTAACTGGATTTAGAACCTAAACAACCATGGATCCACAATTCTTAACTAAAAGAAGAAGGGAAGATAGAGGAGAAATTCAAATAGACCAGATCCAAGAAATTCCCTTACTTCCAATAGAATTTTGAACACCTTATTTAATATTCATTCTTTTCCTATAGATCTTGAATCATAATTTTCCTAAACTAATTATTCTATTTTTCTGAAGAGATTTGAGGAGAAATAAGAATGGAAGAGCTTAGGCAACATCTCAGAAAATATGAGATTTAGGCTAAGCTCTGCTAGCCTATTTAAAGGTGTTCAGGATCTTATCGTACGCGCAGCGCTGAGCCAGTAACAAACATAGTTAAGAAAATAGTCCAGATTCAGTAACGAATCTGACCAGATCTAGGGTGGGTCAACCCATGGGTCGTGTAATGACCCAGATTTTTGGACACTAAATTCAGAACATCTAAATTGCATTAAATGTTGAAATGGAATAATATAATGGATTATAATATCGAATTTAATTATTAAATGAATGGTGAACGTATTAAATTTTATTAAAATTTACGATTTAAACTTCAATTGAATATATAGGATCCATTATAAGTTGGATTTCCTTGAAATAAGAAACGTTTGAATCTATTAAACTGTATCTTTCTAATGGAAGTGAAAAATCAAGATTTCATCCTATAGATTGTAAGTTATGTCCAAATCAAATTTTTAGAAAGTCCCTGTGGAGTCATGTATAAGCCATAATGGTTTATTTAATATAATTAAATATTGGTTTCAAATTTAGACAAGATTTTTGAGACGTAGTTATAATTTAGTATGTACGATATTTCTGTAATTTTTATTTTGAAAAATAAGCAACTTTTTATTTAAAGTATTTTGCACCATATATCAGCATTTTGGGATATCACAATATAAGTTAACTTGTCTATATTATTATATTTTTGAAATCATGGCACATCGCTTGACACGATAGTATTTTAGTCTATAGTAGTCCGTAAGTGAACGAAATTTTGTGTACGTTAATCTTTAAATAAATAATAAAATAATTATGAAACTTCCATTAAAAGCCACCCAAATTGCTTTCTTAAGAAGCCACTGTAAGTAACTTCTCAAAGAAACCGATTTTCTCTTTATATAAAGCCGTTCCCCTTACAATCCCTTAAGTCGAATTCTTTTTCATGTTCCTCATTTCTCGCTTCTATCTCCATTTCAATTATCTAAAAAACAAACAAAAACGAGAAAACCCCCACTTCAAAATTCAACAAAAATCCAAATAAATTTATATGAAGTTCCTACAATTCGGAGTATTGCCTCGTTGGATCCGACTGAGAAGGAGCTCCAAACTTGTGGGGTTTCTATGCGATCCGATTGAAATTACAGAACCCCAAATCTGGACAGTGTATGCTAGGGTTTTAAACCGCGAGTTATTTGTGATGCTAGTGGGTGGTGCGATGACTTTAGGAGTGTGAATTTGAGGGCTCGATACTAGAAATGGGTTCCGTTGAGGAGATGGTTGCAGATGGGTTCGGCAGTGGGCGATTCCACAGAGCGATGTGGTGAGACTAGAGGAGACGGGTTGTTAATAGCCTGAGTATAAGAGGTAAGATCGACAGTTTATCATATAGAAGGAGTCTGGTTAATTGGAACGTTGAGGAGGATAGCTGAGTTAATACTAAAATGTGTTTAACAAGGTGGTAGTTTGTTTGTCTTTCGTGGAGTTCTTGAAAGTGAGGGGTGCAGATGAAGTAAATGGTGATGTTGGGTTCTTTTGCATGGATTTGATGGGGGTTCTATTGTGTGTTAGTAACTGTAAGTTTGGGAATGATATTGTTTGGTGAAGAAGATGGTCCGAACAGCAGTAGCATGAGAAAAAGGATGTAAAGAGAAGTAGTATTTGCATTAAAACAATGCTCTGTCTTGAATTCGCTAGGAAGAAAAGCGAATAACGAGAGTCTATATCTAGTTATTCAATTATCTTTGGTATCAATTCATAACTCCTTTAAGGTGTTGAAATCAGTGGCAAAAGCATGGTCAGCAACTGGAATCGTTCCAGGCATTTCGTACCGTGGCGTTAGTGTTTGATAATATGTTCAAGTTGAGATTATTGTGATTTATCATGAGACCGAGACGACTCTGTCTGAGGTGGCGTTTACAGACAAGGAGAGATTTTTTTGAGGCACCGCTAAGAATTTGGTCATTTTAAACCCGATCAACACAGTTTTGATGGAGACCACCAGTTTAGCATCGTACAAAGGGCAAGTCAGTGTGAAGTTGTTGTAGCCGCCGGGAAGAAATAGTATGAGGAGGAAGATCTAAAAGGCTGATCTTCGTTAATTTATATTTAAAAGGGGTAATTAGGCTTAGTGCGGGAAATTAAATTCAATCTATTTATTTAAAATTAAAATTATAACCTTTATATTATTTCATACGTGAACAGAATCACACGAAACCGATCATGTTGGAATTGTAGCAATGAGAGCTACATTACGAAACTGATTTCGCTGAAAACTGTAACGACCCGGGGTTTTTTTGCGATCCTGGTTATCGACATATAACACCATGTCGACTAATCAAGCATCGAAAATACCAGATAGTCCATGAAAGAAATTAGAGGGTAAGGATAGATAAGATAGAAACTTAGAATAGAAGAAGAAGAACAACAAACAACATCAGAGTAAACACGAATCTCACAGCGTAACGAATAAATATATTTCATAACATAACTTTGAAATATAAATATGTACTTGAATATACATATCATTTCCAAAGTACAGCACTTACAACACAGCGGAAAACCCATAGCTATATAACTCTGAAGCCTCCTGCTCTATCTCTTCAAGTATCTGTAGATCCCGACTACTTGACTACCCGTACAAAATTGGGCACCCAAGAGTTTAGGGAAAACAAAACAAAATAAACTCCGGGTCAGTCATGTGACCGGTGTGAGTAAACTCAAACCGTTTGATTTAACTTTCAAAATCCTTTTGAAACAAAGGATAATCATAAGACCGATCCACACATAAACACGGATGGTTTTTACTTTACGATAACCCAAATCATTAGTAAAACAATATAATTCTAATATTATAATAATGTCTAACACAAGTAATATCAATCTAGTAGAAACGCTTGCATCTAACGTTCTACATATACAATATACAGTCAAAACCGCAGGCTCTTATTTGGGGAATGGCTTCCATCGATGACAAGGTATAGATCCACCTTCCGCTCAGTGTACTCTAGAAGCGATACACTGGAGTTCAACAAGAATATCTTGTAACTCGGCCACACATGACCGACCACTCATTTCGCTTGAGTGTATCGAATATATTGCCACCCCTCGGTTAGTATTCCAACATAACCGTTCTCAGGAGATACAGAATTGAAAGAAGTAACAAATATGAATATTCTCTAGATGGTGACAATATACCCTAATTGGTTGCAAACCACTTAGCCATGCTGCCTGCCGGATTTCTGTAATTTCCCGGTTGATGAGGCTCGAGGTCATAACGTATCTTTTAACAGATCACTCCTCCATTTACTTCGAATGCCACATCGTCATACCCATCAAATCACAAATTGATTTCCCTAAAAATAACACGGGTATAAGCTAAGAGAAACGAATTCCTCCGCTACCAACGTAAATACGTTTGAAACGATCAACTTACGCGATCTACCAGATATACTCTGTCAGACATTCGTCCATTCAAGTTGTCCTGGGACTGGACAAACCGAAGGCACTATTCCGTACATCCATTCTAGGCAATCTCTACCTAGGACTTATACAACAACCCTTGCACTTTACTCCGTCTTCAATTTGTCTTCGATTTAATTGATTCGAAATGCTAACGCTCATACGGAGTGGTTCTTTGGATAAGAATCCAACCGGTCTCTCCGTATTGACGACGGAAAAATGGTCAGAACTTTGATAGTCTGTGATTTAACTATCAAAGAAAAACACTTGTGCAAAAACGCCATTATTTCCAGATGGAAATTTTATCGACCAATCATCGTTTAACATTTATCTCTTTAGTTCATTAATTTACTTATCTCCTGTTTCCATATATTCTAAATTCTTATTTTCTATTATCAGAAAACATTTCTGATTCCTATTTGGAAAACATTTCAAAAACTCCTTCACCGGATTTAAACTGATGTTTAAATCAGACATCGCCATGCCAACTCAAACCATTTCACTCATTAACTAAATTCACTTAACCATCATTCAGTATCAAACCTTACCATTCCTTAGTTAAGAAGGAAGTAAATCAAGTTGGGGTATAATTACCTCTCAGACCTTAACTGAACAACGTTTTAACTTCGAAATAGTCCAAGTTTATCTTTTAAATCTTTAACAAACTTCCTTACGAAACTCTTGGATTCTATTTACTAATCCACCCTTTTTTATTGAAAACATTTATTATACTATAGTGTTATAATCCCTTCTTCTGAAATATCTAACTTCAGAATATAACCTTTAAATTTGAATAAATAAATAAACATCTAATTCATAAATAAATAAATCTTGATTTAAACACCGGAAAGTATAAGTACTTTCCTGAATTCGATATAATCGAATTCGACGATTAACTCCCTTTGAATAACTAATATTCGATTAACTCACTTCGAATAACTAATATTCTATTATCTCTCTTCGAATAACTTATATTCGATTAACTCACTTCGAATAACTTATATTCGATTAACTCACTTCGAATAACTTATATTCGATGTCTCTTTCTTTCGAATAAACTATATACGATAAATCTCTCTTTTCGAATAAACTATATTTGATAAATCTCTCTTCGAATAAACTATATTCGATTACTCCTTTTCGAATAACTAAATTCGATTAACTCCTTTCGAATAACAAAATTCGATTAACTCCTTTCGATTAAACTAAAATCGATAACTCCTTTCGATTAAACTAAAATCGATAACTCCTTTCGATTAAACTAAAATCGATAACTCCTTTCGATTAAACTAAAATCGATAACTCCTTTCGATTAAAATAAAATCGATAACTCCTTTCGATTAAACTAAAATCTATAACTCCTTTCGAATAACTAAAATCGATAACTCCTTTCGAATAACTAAAATCGATAACTCCTTTCGATTAAACTAAAATCGATAACTCCTTTCGATTAACTCATTTGGATTAACTCGGTTTGATTAACTCATCTGGACTAACTTAACTTAATTAACTCGACTTATTTAACTCAACTTGACTAACTCGACTTATTTAACTCAACTTGACTAACTCGACTTATTTAACTCAACTTGACTAAGTCGACTTATTTAACTCAACTTGATTAACTCCTATCGAATAACTAATATTCGATTAACTTATATTTGAATAACTATGTCTGTTTTAACTTTATTTCAAATAACTATATTCGATCAACTCTAATTGAATAACTAATATTCAATTAATCCTAATTCGATTAATTATGTTCAATTAACTCTATCTGGTTAACTCTAACTGGTTAACTCTATTCGATTACAAATACTTCCTTTCCTATTTGTCTATATTTATTTCATATAAATATTTCCTTTATATAATTCTATTTATTTTCTCAAATAAATTCCCCTTTTATCTTTATTTATTTTCTAAATAAATAATTCCCTTTCAATTCTATTTGTAAATGTTTTACAAATATTTACCTTTCTATTTTATTTGTAAATGTTTTACAAATATTTCTCTTTTCATCTTTCTATTTATTTAACAAATAAATATTTTCCTTTTCTATTTGTTTCACAAATATTTTCCTTTATAACTCTTATTTATTTCCCTAATAAATAATCCCTTTATACTTCTATTTATTTCTTAAATAAATATTCCATTTCAATTTTATTTATTTATCAAATAAATATTCCTTTTCAGTTCTATTTGTTAAAGAAATAAATATTCGTTTTCAATTCTAATTGTTCAACAAATATATTCCTTTTCAATTCTATTTATTAAACAAATAAATATTCCTTTTATAAAATTCTTTGATTTTATAATTATTTTCTTTCATAAAATCATTTTTCCTTTTATATACAAAATCCATTAATTTTATATAAATAATTTATTTTCAAAATACACTTTAAAAAATCCCCTTTTCTACATCCCAATATTTCTTACGGTATTTAAAATACCAACCAACAGTGATTGATATCATTCAAACACACATAATCAACAACAGATTATATATCACATCATATATCACAATATATGAAACAAAACAGTATTTTATATATTGAGGAACCCAGTTGGGTCCCTCCAACCTGTTTCCCTACATCACAGATGTTAAACAATATAATTAACATCGATTTCATTTCAATATGAAATATTCTGCTAAACAAAATCAATATTTGATTAACGATTTATATATATATCATTATCTATAATTTCAACCAATACATAAGCAATTCAACCAAATAGATAACACAGCAATCAACAGATAATTATTAGTTCTAAGAATACGTTATAAAAATATAATTGTATAGAGTTGGTGAGTTTTACTCACATTGGACGATCATCATTAATAACGATAACCGTCGCTTGATTCAGACGGACAAATTATTTGGTTATAAATTGTAACGAACTTCGATTCACTCCCAGTCAGTTCCATGGTGTTGTCATCGTCCATACGATCCCAACGGATCTAGTTTTGTTTAATTCCGTAATCCTATGGGAAAGTTACGATTTATACAAGTTCCTAAACTATTTAATTTAAATTAAACTTGATTTTAATATACCCGAGCCTTAACCCTTGTAAATCTCGGCCCATTTCCCTTTGAAAGCCCATGACCATATAACCTTTCTCCTACAAAAGTTGAGCTCCAGGTACCGCTCCTTCTAATTCCTTCGAACAGCCATTTCCCCAAGCTTGAACCCCACGTCCTCTTGCCATAACACACTACAAATCGAATAAAGATCATCAAGACAATCACCTCCATCTCCTTTATACAACCATACCCCCAACGATCTGCTCGGCGTCCTCATCTCCATCCCGACCTCGCGCCCTCCCAGTAAAAGCACCGAATAAAATTTTCACCAATCCTTCCCAAATTTTGCAATGAGGTGTTAATCTCTCCTATAAGCCCAAGAACAACACCGGAACCATGAATCAATGCTAAATTCATTCAAAAATTGCAACCCTAGTTATTTTCTATAGACTGCTTCGACGGAAATTATAATTGGACTCAGTAAAATTCATATCATATTGAAGAGCGACCCACTGCGAATTCATATAAACCTATTTCACGATTTATAGATTTTTGATTTGATTTCTAAGAATTTTTAAAGAAGGAAGTTTTCACATTTTGAAGTTTCTGAGTGGCGGCTTAGGAGAACACGTTTATAAGGGGGACGGGATTTTTGTGTGGCTGAAAAAGAAGAGGGCGTGACCTTTCCTAGGCTTCAGAAAGGGTTGAGATACTTTAGATATTTTATTTTCACCATTTTATATTCGTTTTCGCCTTCGAAAAATCCGTATGATCACACACGACACCCAAAAATCATGAAAATTGGCATGCAGCTATAGTTTGACATTACGAACCCAATGAAACCGGTTTCGTCGAATTCCGACTCTGTTTGCTCACACAGCGTATTTTTAACCGTCAAAATATCGACTGTTTTTCACATTAAAATCCCGTACGGCCACATACTGACTTCAAAAATCGCGAAACTTGACATCTAACAATAATTTAACATTCCTGATCCAACAAAATTAGTTTCGTCGAATTTCGACTTCGTTTGCAAAACTGGCTATTTTTAAAGCTCTAAATAACCGATTTAAATATATAAATATATTTAAAAATAATTAAATTTAATATTTATAAACAAATATTACCGTATATAAATTCACATACGATATCATACAGCTCTAAAATATTCCTATCTGGACTTATAGCTCGATATTTCAAAGTTCCCAGTTATATCGATATTCGATTTATATTGAATTCCTTTTATAATATAAATAAATCGATATAAATTATAAAGGAATTCCATAGCGACTTTTCTAAAATTTGATTTGGACATAAATCAAAATCTACATGACGAAATCCTGATTTTTCTCTTCCATCAGAAAAATATACTTCTCCTGCTCCGAGCGTTTCTTGTTTCACAGAAATCCGATTTAAAACGGCTTTGCATATTCGTTTAAAGTTCGAAACGCCAAATTACGAACTGCAGCGCCATTTCGAGCTCAATTTTAATTATAATATAATTATATGTTCAACTGACGTTTTTTTAAATAACTTTGTTAATATAATTCAATTCTAAACTGAATTATATATTTCAAATTTATTCGGTTCACATGATATTGTCAATTCACTATTTCCGACTATTTCAAAATTAAATATATTGTTCTATTATTTATATTAATTAAATATTCACTATTATTTAATTCAACGACCATTTAAACCCTAAATCATATTTTAAATAATTAAATAAACTAATTATTATACCGTAAAAATACGGGACACTACATTCTTCCCCCCTTAAAATAATTTCGTCCTCGAAATTGCTAAGGTAGGAAACAAACCCTATTGACTGGTTAGAACTTATTTGTTCACTTCTTAACTTCAGTTTCTACTGAACCAATTTAATTTAAATTAAATATCTATTAATTCTTATCAACGAAAATTTTCAAAAATCCAGAAAACTTTGTAACACCTTAACTTTCGAAAAATTTCGCCAGCATCTCCTTTGTACTGGTCAATAGCTCAAACTCCAACTCGCCTCTCTAGGCCTTCTCCAACCCAAAAAGAAAATCAAACAACCAAACGGCTTGCCAATTCAGCTCATCAAAATCTCAAACCCATATATAATATAAACTGGTACCTTTTTGTCGGGCATATCATTATATCCTTTCATCTGCTGTCAGTTCAGCATATACCAATGTCAGCCCAATCAAACTCCAATATGTTTTTATCCACAAATCCAACCATTCGCTTATACCTAAGTCGAATTCAAATTTCAAATCAAAGTTTCATTATCGATTCCAATTCTTAATTTACCAAACCAATTCTATTTCAACACCTTATCTTACAAATCCACTTTGTCTCGATGTCATTGTAATTCAATTTCAATTACCACTTAACTTGCTTTATTTTAATTCCAATTTGCTTCCACAAATTTCCGTTTAATCTGTTTTTAATTCAAATAACCTTTTCTTAGGAGTTTTAAACAGCTTTGCTTTTCTCAAAAATCAAACTTTCCTTTTCAGGATTCAAAACAACTTGTTTTTTCTCAAAACAATTCAAAATGAATACCTTTGGTAGTAATCCGTCACTTTAGAACTTGAAAAATGAACACTGATGATGTGGCCATCATCATCAGAGTTATTTCCCAGCTATCAAAGTGAGTTCAATACTATATCACTTTTTAAAACTCATATTTAAACATTTCCATTTTGAAATCAATTCAAAATATCATTCTCTAAACAATTTAAAATCTCCCAGGATTTTAAAATTCTCATATATTCAATCCAAATTCATTTACAAACACCCTTCCAATTTCCAGGGTTTTAATTTCAATTCTAATTTTAATTTTAGATTTAATTCATCTGATTTCATGTATTTCACTTATACGAATTCTGATTGGCTATTTACATAACCATTTCACATTTTATAATCTTATTCGATTATAATAGTGACCAACACATCCATTATATTATAATCATTTCAATATAAATCCTTTATATCAAAATCTAATTTGGGTAAAATTGTTTCATTTACCCTTGTTTCAAAAATACCGTGTCAGTTCATCGTGTTAGAGTGTTTATAAATCCTTACCGATACATTGGATCAAACTGATCGACCAGAACTCATAAACAACTAAATCAATAAATCTCCATAATATAAAACAATTTTATACTGAATAACAAATAGGTGCTCATATATATACACTCAAACTCAATCTAGGGTATTTCTAACCCCATCTCTACCAATCACGCCACAAAGCCAAGGTAATACTTAACCTTAAGCTCTCATACCACTGTAACAGGTCTAGGCTTTTCAACCATCAACCACTGGGTTATCCTCCCAGCGTGGCACTACAGAAATAACTCATAACTGCTTTTACAGCCAGCCTCACGACTCGACCAACCCATATTGTCGGGACATGTAGAGGTAAGAGTCTCACGTTAACCACCAAATAAGAAGCGAGAACCCCCTATTATGCGTACCAATTAAGAAACCAGCTCTGATACCACTGTAATGACCCGAGGTTTTTTTGCGATCCTGGTTATCGACATATAACACCATGTCGACTGATCAAGCATCGGAAATACCGGATAGTCCATGAAAGAAATTAGAGGGTGAGGATAGATAAGATACAAATTTAGAATAGAAGAAGAAGAAGAACATACAACATCAGAGTAAACACGAATATCATAGCAGAATGAATAAATATATTTCACAAAATAACTTTGAAATATAAATCTGTACTTGAATATACATATCATTTCCAAAGTACAGCACTTACAACACAGTGGAAAAACCATAGCTATATAATTCTGAAGCCTCCTGCTCCAGCTCTTCAAGTATCTTTAAATCCTGACTACTTCACTGCCCGTACAAAATTGGGCACCCAAGAGTTTAGGGAAAACAAAACAAAATAAACTCCAGGTCAGTCATGTGACTGGTGTGAGTAAACTCAAATTATTTGATTTAACTTTCAAAATCCTTTTGAAAAAAGGATAATCATAAGACCGATCCACACATAAACACAGATGGTTTTTACCTTACGATAACCCAAATCATTAGTAAAACAATATTATTCTGATATTATAATAATGTCTAACACAAGTAATATCAATCTAGTAGAAACGCTTGCATCTAACGTTCTACATATATAATATACAATCAAAACCGTGGGCTTTTATTTGGGGAATGGATTCCAACTATGACAAGGTATGGATCCACCTTCCGCTTAGTGTACTCTAGAAGCGATACACTGGAGTTCAACAAGAATATCTTGTAACTCGGCCACACATGACCGATCACTCATTTCGCTTGAGTGTATCGAATATATTGCCACCCCTTGGTTAGTATTCCAACATAACCGTTCCCAGGAGATACAGAATTGAAAGAAGTAACAAATATGAATATTCTCTAGATGGTGACAATATACCCTAATTGGTTGCAAACCACTTAGCCATGCTGCCTGCCCGATTTCTGTCATTTCCCAGTTGATGAGGCTCGAGGTCATAACATATCTTTTAACAGATCACTCCTCCATTTACTTCGAATGCCACATCGTCATACCCATCAAATCACAAATTGATTTCCCTAAAAATACCACGAGTATAAGCTAAGAGAAACGAATTCCTCCGCTACCAACGTAAATACGTTTGAAACGATCAACTTGTGCGATCTACCAGATATACTCTGTCATACATTCGTCCATTCAAGTTGTCCTGGGACTGGACAAACCGAAGGCACTATTCCGTACATCCATCCTAGGCAATCTCTAACCCTTGCACTTTACTCCTTCTTTAATTTGTCTTCGATTTATTTGATTCGAAATGCTAACACCCATATGGAGTGGTTCTTTGGATCCAACTGTTCTCTCCGTATTGATGACGGAAAAATGGTCAGAACTTTGATAGTCTGTGATTTAACTATCAAAGAAAAACACGTGTGCAAAAACGCTATTATTTCCAGATGGAAATTTTATCGATCAATCATCATTTAACATTTATCTCTTTAGTTCATTAATTTACTTATCTCCTGTTTCCATATATTCTAAATTCTTATTTTCTATTATCAGAAAACATTTCTGATTCCTATTTGGAAAACATTTCCAAAACTCCTTCACTGGATTTAAACTGATGTTTAAATTAGACATCGCCATGCCAACTCAAACCATTTCACTCATTAACTAAATTCACTTAACCATCATTCAGTATCAAACCTTACCATTCCTTAGTTAAGAAGGAACTAAATCAAGTTGGGGTATAATTACCTCTCAGACCTTAACTGAACAACGTTTTAACTTTGAAATAGTCCAAGTTTATCTTTTAAATCTTCAACAAACTTCCTTACGAAACTCTTGGATTCTATTTACTAATCTACCCTTTTTTATTGAATACATTTATTATACTATAGTGTTATAATCCCTTCTTCTGAAATATCTAACTTCAGAATATAACCTTTATTCTTAAATTTGAATAAATAAATAAACATCTAATTCATAAATAAATAAATCTTGATTTAAACACCGGAAAATATAAGTACTTTCCTGAATTCGATATAATCGAATTCGACGATTAACTCCCTTCGAATAACTAATATTCGATTAACTCACTTCGAATAACTAATATTCTATTATCTCTCTTCGAATAACTTATATTCGATTAACTCACTTCGAATAACTTATATTCAATTAACTCACTTCGAATACCTTATATTCGATTAACTCACTTCGAATAACTTATATTCGATAAATCTCTCTTTTTGAATAAACTATATTTGATAAATCTCTCTTTGAATAAACTATAATCGATTACTCCTTTTCGAATAACTAAATTTGATTAACTCCTTTCGAATAACTAAATTCGATTAACTCCTTTCGAATAACTAAATTCGATTATCTCCTTTCGATTAAACTAAAATCGATAACTCCTTTCGATTAAACTAAAATTGATAACTCCATTCGATTAAACTAAAATAGATAACTCCTTTCGATTAAACAAAAATCGATAACTCCTTTCGATTAAACTAAAATCGATAACTCCTTTCGATTAAACTAAAATCGATAACTCCTTTCGAATAACTAAAATCGATAACTCCTTTCGATTAAACTAAAATCGATAATTCCTTTCGATTAAACTAAAATCGATAACTCTTTTCGATTAACTCATTTGGATTAACTCGGTTTGATTAACTCATCTGGACTAACTTAACTTAATTAACTCGACTTATTTAACTCAACTTGACTAACTCGACTTATTTAACTCAACTTGACTAACTCGACTTATTTAACTCAACTTGATTAACTCCTATCGAATAACTAATATTCGAATAACTATGTTTGTTTTAACTTTATTTCAAATAATTATATTCGATCAACTCTAATTGAATAACTAATATTCAATTAATCCTAATTCGATTAATTATGTTCAATTAACTCTATCTGGTTAACTCTAACTGGTTAACTCTATTCGATTACAAATACTTCCTTTCTTATTTGTCTATATTTATTTCATATAAATATTTCGTTTATATAATTCTATTTATTTTCTCAAATAAATTCCCCATTTATCTTTATTTATTTTCTAAATAAATAATTCCCTTTCAATTCTATTTGTAAATGTTTTACAAATATTTCCCTTTCTATTTTATTTGTAAATGTTTTACAAATATTTCTCTTTTCATCTTTCTATTTATTTAACAAACAAATATTTTCCTTTTCTATTTGTTTCACAAATATTTTCCTTTATAACTCTTATTTATTTCCCAAATAAATAATCCCTTCTACTTCTATTTATTTCTTAAATAAATATTCCATTTCAATTCTATTTATTTATCAAATAAATATTCCGTTTCAATTCAATTTGTTAAACAAATAAATATTCGTTTTCAATTCTATTTGTTCAACAAATATACTCCTTTTCAATTCTATTTATTAAACAAATAAATATTCCTTTTATAAAATTCTTTGATTTTATAATTATTTTCTTTCATAAAATCAAATTTCCTTTTATATACAAAATCCATTGATTTTATATAAATAATTTATTTTCAAAATACACTTTAAAAAATCCCCTTTTCTACATCCCAGTATTTCTTACGGTATTTAAAATACCAACCAACAGTGATTGATATCATTCAAACACACATAATCAACAACAGATTATATATCACATCATATATCACAATATATGAAACAAAACAGTATTTTATATATTGAGGAACCCAGTTGGGTCTCTCCAACCTGTTTCCCTGCATCTCAGATATAATTAACATTGATTTCATTTCAATATGAAATATTCTGCTACACAGAATCAATATTTGATTAATGATTTATATATATATATATATCATTATCTATAATTTCAACCAATACATAAGCAATTCAGCCAAACAGATAACATACAGCAATCAGCAGATAATTATCAGTTCTAAGAATACGTTATAAATATATAATTGTTCAGAGTTGGTGAGTTTTACTAACATTGGACGATCATCGTTAATAACGATAACCATCGCTTGATTTAGACGGATAATTTATTTCGCTATAAATTGTAACGAGCTTCGATTCACTCCCAGTCAGTTCCATGGTGTTGTCGTCGTCCATACGATCCCAACGGATCCAGTTTTGTTGAATTCCGTAATCCTATGGGAAAGTTACGATTTATACAAGTTCCTAAACTATTTAAATTAAACTTGATTTTAATATACCTGGGCCTTACCCCTTGTAAATCTCGGCCCATTTCCCTTTGAAAGCCCATGACTGTATAACCTTTCTCCTACAAAAGTTGAGCTCTAGGTACCGCTCCTTCTAATTCCTTCGAACAGCCATTTCCCCAAACTTGAACCCCACGTCCTCTTGCTACAACACACTACAAATCGAATAAAGATCATCAGGACACTCGCCTCCATCTCCTCTATACAATTATACCCCCAACGATCTGCTCGACGTCCTCATCCCCATCCCGACCTCGCGCCCTCCCAGTAAAAGCACCGAATAAAATTTTCACCAATCCTTCCCAAATTTTGCAATGAGGTGCTAATCTCTCCTATAAGCCCAAGAACAACACCGGAACCATGAATCAATGCTTAATTCATTCAAAAATCGCAACCCTAGTTATTTTGCTACAGACTTCTTCGACAGAAATTACAACCGGGCTTAGTATAATTCATATCATGTTGAAGAGAGACCCACTGCGAATTCATATAAACATATTTCACGATTTATAGATTTTTGATTTGATTTCTAAGAATTTTTAAAGAAGGAAGTTTTCATGTTTTGAAGTTTCTGAGTGGCGGCTTAGGAGAACGCTTTTATAAGGGGGACGGGATTTTTGTATGGCTGAAAAAGAAGAGAGCGTGGCCTTTCCTAGGCTTCAGCAAGGGTTGAGATACTTTAGGTATTTTATTTTCACCATTTTATATTCGTTTTCGCCTTTAAAAAATCCGTATGATCACATACGACACCCAAAAATCATGAAAATTGGCATGCAGCTATAGTTCGACATTACAGACCCAACAAAACTGGTTTCGTCGAATTCCGACTCTGTTTGCTCACACAACGTATTTTTAACCGTCAAAATATCGATTGTTTTTACATTAAAATCCCGTACGGCCACATACTGACTTCAAATATCACGAAACTTGACATCTAACAATAGTTTAACATTCCTGATCCAACAAAATTAGTTTTGTCGAATTTCGACTTCGTTTGCAAAACTGGCTATTTTTAAAGCTCTAAATAACCGATTTAAATATATAAATATATTTAAAAATAATTAAATTTAATATTTATAAATAAATATTATCGTATATAAATTCACATAGGATATCATACAGCTCTAAAATATTCCTATCTGGACTTATAGCTCGATATTTCAAAGTTCCCAGTTATATCGATATTCGATTTATATTGAATTCCTTTTATAATATAAATAAATCGATATAAATTATAAGGAATTCCACAACGACTTTTCTAAAATTTGATTTGGACATAAATCAAAATCTACATGACGAAATCCCGATTTTTCTCTTCCATCAGAAAAATATACTTCACCTACTCCGAACGTTTCTTGTTTCACAGAAATCCGATTTAAAACGGCGTTTGTATATTCGTTTAAAGTTCGAATCACCAAATTACGAACTACAACACCATTTCGAGCTCGATTTTAATTATAATATAATTATACGTTCAACTGACTTTTTTTTAAATAACTTCGTTAATATAATTCAATTCTAAACTGAATTATATATTTCAAATTTATTCAGTTCACACGATATTGTCAATTCACTATTTCCGACTATTTCAGAATTAAATATATTATTCTATTATTTATATTAATTAAATATTCATTATTATTTAGTTCAATGACCATTTAAACTCTAAATCATATTTTAAATAATTAAATAAATTACTTATTATACCGTAAAAATACGGGACATTGCAAAAACAGAGCTACAAGATTTTTGTGATAAAATCAAACGTTTGTTTGATTTTAAACGAAATAAAAGAACCGACATTTGCGAACCAATGTGAGTAAACTTACCAACTCTGACTCGTTTATATTTTCATATGAACGAGTTTTAAATTTACTTATAGTATTTTTTTTACTGTGTGATGACTGTTGAATGAATGGTTGGTCAATTTGGTTGAAATGGTTGATATAGGTCAATATAAATCGTTGATCGATTATAAATCTTGTCTACTATAATATTTCATATTGATGTAAAATTAATATTTTGATGTCGATTAACATCTATGGATGCAGAGAAACAGGTTGGAGGGATCCAACTGTATTCCTCAACATTTATATTACTGTTTATTATTTATTGTATTACATGTTGTGATATATAGTCTATAACTGATTATGTGTGTGTTTGAATTACTCTGGCCCTAGAATTTAGTTATTTAATTACTGAAAAATATTTTCAAAAGTAGAAAATGAATTGGAGATTTAAAAAAGGAAACTTATTTCAGAAATAAAAACTAAATTTTGAATGGAGTTGGAAATAGTAACTTGTTTAAATGAATAAAACAAGAAGTTATTTTATAATCGATGTGTATAAATTTAGTATAATATTTCTCATTTGATAAATTGGAATATAAATTCAAGTCGGAATTTATATAGAGAACCGGAATCTGTTTTGAAACCAATATTGGTAATTGGATTTGAACTCAGTGACTTTAAAGGGAATTATAAATGAGATCATAAATGTTTGAAATTAAAAATGAGATTTCTATAAACAATTGTAAATAAAAGTTATAAATGGAATTCGGATTTGATATGGTAAAATCAATTGGTTTTGATTATGTAAAAAGAAATATTATTCATGATCAAAGTGGATAATCGTTTAGAACAAGTATTTTGCAAATGAAAGCATCCATAAAAGAAATATGGGTTGGAAATGTGAATTCAAATGGAAATTTGAATGATAAGGGAAATGGAAATCGTTTTTGAAAGGAAACGATGAATTTTTTCCCAAAAATTCGAAATATAAATTAAATTGAAATAAATCCCAGGGATTTATAATTATACTTCGATTAGGCTGAATTTTATTATAATGGTCTATTTCAGGGCGGATATTTGATTTCTATTAGTATAGAACTATAATTTAAATGAAATATATTAAGAAGTGGATATTTCAATTTTTATAGATATGGAAATGTAATTCCATGTTTTGAAATAGTTTAACATTTATTTTAAATTAGAATTATTAAACGAGTCTAGATTCTTATTAAGGAAATATACTGATATTTGAAAATGAATATAGGTCGAAAGCAAATGTTTTGCGAATGGAAATAATCATAAGTGAAATTGAGTTAACCAGAAACGATAAGATTTATTCTGAAGTTCGGAATATTGATCGAATATAGAGTATTCAAATGAGAGTTATTTATTGGAATTCGACTATATCGAATTCAGGACAATACCTTTTTACTTTCTGTTTTAATAAAGATTTAATATTTATTTATTTGACTTAATGAATAAAAGTTATACCTTAAAATTTTAATATTTCTGAAACAGGAATTATAACACTATCGTTATAATCAATGATTTGCGTAAAAAGAAATGAATTCTCAAACTGAATCCGTGAGTGCATAACAATGTTTTGTTGGTATTTGGAATTTGGGCCTTTTCTATTTCAAAGTTGAGAATGTTGTTCGGTTAAGGTCTGAGAGATAATTATACCCTAACTTGATTGACTTCATGATTGACAGAGGAATGGTTAAGGTTCGATAGCAAGGATGGGAGTGATACAGTTAGTTAATGAATGATTAATGAGTCAAGTTATAATAACGATGTTTTATATAACATTGGTTTAATTTAAAAAAGGATGTTGGAATCAACTTATGCTGAAAATATGCCCACGATGGATTGATGGAATAGTGCCTTTGGTTTGTCCAGTCTCAAGACAATGTATATGGATGGATCTAACAATGTGGAATCCAAAGTAAATGGTGACAAGATGTTCTAAAAGGAAATTATGACCTCAAGCCACATCAACATGGAAATGACAAAAATTGGGCAGCCAGCATGGCCAAGTGGGTCATTCCCATTAGAGGTATTATTATATGATCTAGAGAAATTTCATTTTGCTCCTTATTCTATTCGTCGTTGTCTGCTTTTGGTAACGGTTGCTGATCACAATCATTGGTGATAATATGCTCGGTACACTCAAGTTAAATGGTGGCCAGCCATGTGTGGCCGGGGTGCAAGACGTTCTTGTTGAACCTCAGTGTATACCATCTAGAGTACACTGATCGGAAGGTGGTTCCATACCTCGTCATAGTCAGAATCCAATCTTCAATAAGCGCCCTGTGGTTTTTGATTTTATATTATATATGGAGCGTGAGATGCAAGCGTTCCGTTAGATTGATATTTATTTAATTAGACATTACTCTAATATCACTAGATTTGATATCAAAAATATTTTTGGTTATCGTGACATAAAAACCATCCGAGTTTATGTGTGGATTGGTCTTATGATTATCATTTCTTTTGGAAAAGATTTTTTGAAAGTTAAACAAACGGTTGGATTTTACTCACACTAGTCCTATGACTGACTTAGAGTTTATTTTGTTTTGTTTTACCCTCTTGGGTTCCTAAATTTGTATGGGCAGTCAAGTAGTCGGGATTTTTCAAATTCACTTGGAGAAGCTTGAAGCAAGATGCTTCATTAGTTAACTACAGACTATCATATTTTTCCACTGTGTATTATGTTGTATCTGGAAATAGGTGTTTATAATTGTTCTAGAATTAGCTATTGTGCTCTGATGATAGTATGTATACACAAAACAGATTTGTATTTTAAAAGAGTTATGTTATTTAATATATTTTATTCATTCCGCTGTGAGATTTGTGTTTTTTGATTTCTTATATTTTAAAATTTCTTTCTTTATTTTTCTCATCCTCTAACTTCTTTCTACTGATGATTCGTATTTCTGTGCAATATGGGTTGGACATGTGGTTATTTAGTCAACTCAAAAGGAACAGAAATTCTGGCCATTACATTTTGTATTAGAGCTGATGGTTGAGTGGTAACCTTGGCTCTGTGGAACAGCTCAATATACATGGGGTTAGTAATACCTTAGATTGAGTCTGAGTATATATTTATGAGCGCTTATTTGTAGATTTGATATAAAATTGTTTTATATTGTGTTGACTGGTTTGTTGAGTGGTTTATGAATTCTGGTCGATACATAATATAAAATTGTATCGATAGGTCTTTCTAAACTCTCGAACAAAGCAATTCGATACAGTATGGTTTTAAAACAGGGTAAATGAAACAATTTTGCCCAAAAATTATTTTGATGTAAAAGGAATAATTTTATGAAATTATTGACTTGGTTGGTTGATATTATAATCAAATGGGATTATAATATTGAAGTGGTTATATAAACCAAATTGAATTTGTATAAGAACGAAATATACAAATAAGCTCAATTACAATTAGATTCAGACCATAATTTGTAATTTAAATCCCGGATGTTTAGAAATATTTTCTGAAGTATTTTTAAAATAAGTAATATAATATCATTTTGAAGGATTTTGAATAAGAATGGTTTTTATATCGGTTTTGAAAGTGATTAAGCACTAAAATCACTTCAGTGGTGAGAAAATAATTCTGATAATGGATCGCGACATTATCGGTATTCATTTTCGAGTTTCTAAGTGATGGACTGCTAATCATAGTAGATTTATTGATGGAAATTTGTTTGAGAAAGACAAAGTTGTTTTAGAAATTCAAATGTTTTGAGTTGAATTGGTATATATGTATATAATTATGATTTCAAGCTGAATTTGAAATATATGTCAGGAGTTTGAATTCTAGAATTTAAGTTAACTTGTACAAGTTGAATGCATACAAAAATTAAAGTAAATCAAATGGATTAAAATTTAACTTAAGTTAAATTATATGGAATGGAAAGACTTTTAAAAAAGTGTGGATTGAAAGTGGAAATTGATTCGAAATTAATTTGGGTGAATATGGATGGATGGTGAATTGAATGTAAGCTATTGAATGAAAATCATTCAAAACTAAACGGAATGATATTCGAAATCAATTGAAATGAAATTTGGTTGCAACTGGACGGAAACTTGGCCAAGTAAATTTATGAATCGATTCATAAGTAGATGATATGGGTTGGATTGTCATTTTGATAAATCGAAGAAAATTAAATTATTTTGAACTCATGAGAAGTAAATATATTGGTTTAAAACAATGCTTGAAATGAATAATTGAACGATGGAATTTGAGTTTGCTAATGAATCTATGTATAGCATGTAGAACCTGGAAATTTGGTGTTTTACTCGAATTAAACGGACGAGTGATTAATTAAACTTCATGATTTGAGACTCACCGGTTAGATTGAGTAAATACAGGTACCTGGAGCCATCTGCTTGGATTTGGCTATGTAAGTTGCATATGAGTTAAGCGAGTTCACGTGATAACGCTTATATAAGGTACGCCTACGCGAAAATACAAAACTTGGGTTTTGAATTCTGTTTTCCGACCATGTGGATCGATGTATATATATTTGTTGTTCCTGCGATATCGCAGAAGTCCATCCGTATAAGGGAGACTTTGCCAAAATTTTCCGAAAATTTAAGGTGTTAGAAAATTTTCAGAATTTTTGAATATTTTCATTAATAAGAACAAATTAATAGTTTAACTAACATTAATTGGTTCTATTAAAAACTGGAATTAAGAAGTAAAACAAATGATTTTTAACTTAGTTAATCGGGTTTATAGCATTTTCCTACCTTAGCAATTTCGGGGATGAAATTCTTTTAAGGGGAGGAATGTAACGAACCAGATTTTTGGACATTAAATCCAGAACATCTAAATTGTATTAAATGTTGAAATGGAATAATATAATGGATTATAATATTGAATTTAATTATTAAACGAATGGTGAACGTATTAAATTTTATTTAAATTTAAAACGAGCTTGAAATGGTCGCGGTAGTTCGTAATTTGCGATTTAAACTTCAATTGAATATACAGGATCCATTATAAGTCGGATTTCTTTAAAATAAGAAATGTTTGAATCTATTAAACTGTATCTTTCTAATGGAAGTGAAAAATCAAGATTTCGTCTTATAGATTGTAAGTTATGTCCAAATCAAATTTTTAGAAAGTCGTTGTGGAATCGTGTATAAGCCACAATGGTTTATTTAATATAATTAAATATTGGTCTCAAATTTGGATAAGGTTTTTAATATGTAGTTATAATTTAATTTATAGATTTTTTCTGTAATTTTTATTTTGAAAAATAAGCAACTTTTTATTTGAAGTGTTTTACACCTTATATTAGCATTTTGGGATATCACAATATAAGTTAACTTGTCTATATTATTATATTTTTTGGATTATGGCACATCGCTTGACACGATAGTATTTTTATTTTTGTCTGTAGCAGTCCGTAAGAAAATGAAATCCTGTGTACGTTAATCATTAAATAAATAATAAAATAATTATGAAACTTCTGTTGAAACCCACCCAAATTCCTTTCCTAAGAAGCCACTCAAAACAACTTCTCAAAGAAGCCGATTTTCTCTTTATATAAAGTCGTTTCCCTTACAATCCCTTAAGCCGAATTCTTTTTCCTGTTCCTCGTTTCTCATTTCTATCTCCATTTCAATTCTCTGTAAAACAAACAAAACCGAGAAAATCCCCACTTCAAAATTTAATAAAAATCCAAATAAATTTATATGAAATTCCTACAATCTGGAATATTGTCTCGCTAGATCCGACTGAGCAGGAGCTCCAAGCTCATGGGGTTTCCATACGATCCGATTGAAAATACAGAACCCCAAATCTCGACAGCATATGCTAGGGTTTTAAATCGCGGGTTGTTTGTGATGCTAATGGGTGGTGCGATGATTTTAGGAGTGTGAATTTGAGGGATCGATACTGGCAACGGGTTTCGTTAGGGAGATGGTTGCAGATGGGTTCGGAGGTGGGCGGTTCCGTAGAGCGGTGTGGTGAGAATGGAGGAGACCAGTCGTTAATGGCCTGAGTATAAGAGGTAAAATCGTCAGTTTATCATATGGGGGATTAACAGTAATAGCAGGAGTCTGGTTAATTAGGACGTTGAGGAGGATGGGTGAGTTAATACTAAAACGTATTTAACAGGGTGGTAGTTTAGTTGTCTTTCGTAGAGTTCTTGAATGTGAGGGGTGGAGATGAAGTAAATGGTGATGATGGGTTCTTTTGCATGGATTTGATGGGTTTCTATTGTGTGTTAGTAACTGTAAGTTTGGGCATGATATTGTTTGGTGAAGCAGATGGTGCGAACAGCAGTAGCATGAGAAAAAGGATGTAAAGAGAAGTAGTGCTTGTATTAAAACAATGCTCTGTCTTGAATTCATTGGGAAGAAAAGTGAATAACGAGAGTCTGTATTCAGTTATTCAACTATCTCTGATATCAATTCTTAACTCCTTTTAAGTGTTGAAATCGGTGGCAAAAGCATGGTCGACAACTGGAATCATACCAGGCATTTCATACCATGGCGTTGGTGTTTGATAATATGGTCAAGTTGAGATTATTGTGATTTATCAAGAGACCAGGACAACTCTGTCTTAGATGACGTTTACAGACAAGGAGAGATTGTTTTGGGGCGCCGCTAAGAATTTGGTCACCTTAAACCCGATCAACACAGTTTTGATGGAGACCACCAGTTTAGCTACGTACAAAGGGCAAGTCATTGTGAAGTTGTTGTACCCGTCAGGAAGAGATAGTATGAAGAGGAAGATCTGAAAGGCTAATCTTTGTTAATTTGTATTTAAAAGGGGTAATTAGGCTTAATGCAGGAAATTATCTTTAATCTATTTATTTAAAATTAAAATTAAAATTATAACCTTAATATTATTTCATACGTGAATAGAATCACATGAAACCTATCATGTTGGAATTGTAGCGACGAGAGCTACATTGTGGAACTGATTTCACTGAGAACCGAGCCACTAGAATTTTGTGATAAAATCAAACGTCTGTTTGATTTTAAACGAAATAAAAGCAGAACCGACAACTACGAACCAATGTGAGTAAACTCACCAACTCTGACTCGTTTATATTTTTATATAAACGAGTATTAAATTTATTTATAGTAATTTTTTACTGTGTGATAACTGGTTGGATGAACGGTTGGTAAAATTGGTTGAAGTGGTTGATATAGTTCTATATAAACCGTTGATCGATTATAAATCCTGTCTACTATGATATTTCATATTGATGTTAAATTAATATTTTGATGTCGATTAACATCTGTGGATGCCGAGAAACAGGTTAGAGGGATCCAACTGGATTCCTCAATATTTATATTACTGTTTATTATTTATTATATTACATGTTGTGATATATAGTCTATAACTGATTATGTGTGTATTTAAATTACCCTGGCCCTAGAATTTAGTTATTTAAATACCAAAAATATTTTCAAAAGTAGAAAATAAATTAGAGATTTAAAAAAGGAATTTTATTTCAGAAATAAAAGCTAAATTTTGAATGGAGTTGGAAATGGTAACTTGTTTAAATGAATAAAACAAGAAGTTATTTTATAATCGATGTGTATAAATTTAGTATAATATTTCTCATTTAATAAATTGGAATATAAATTCAAGTCGGAATTTATACAGAGAACTGGAATCGGTTTTGAAACCAATATCGGTAATTGGAGTTGAACCCAGTGACTTTAATGGGAATTATAAACGAGATTATAAATGTTTGAAATTAAAAATGAGATTTCTATAAACAATTGTAAATAGAAGTTATAAATGGACTTTGGATTTGATATGGTAAAATCAAATGGTTTTGATTATGTAAAAAGAAATATTATTCACGATTAAAGTGGATAATCGTTTAGAACAAATATTTTGCAAAAGAAAGCATCCATAAAAGAAATATGGGTTGGAAATGTGAATTCAAATGGAAATTTGAATGATAAGGGAAATGGAAACCGTTTTTGAAAGGAAACGATGGATTTTTCCCAAAAATTCGGAATATAAAACAAATTGAAATAAATCCCAGGGATTTAAAATTATACTTCGATTAGGCCGAATTTTATTATAATGGTCTATTTCAGGGAGGATATCTGAATTCTATTTAATTTAAAACTATAATTTAAGTGAAATATATTAAGAATTGGATATTTCAATATTTATAGATATGGAAATGCAATTCCATGTTTTGAAATTGTAACAACCCGAAAAATCAGAACCAATTTAAAAAATTTATTTTGGCAATTTTAATGAATTTTGAAAATTAAAATGATTTATTTTTAGTAATAACGACTAGAAATTTATTTTGAATAGAATTAAATCGTATAAATTTATTTTAATAAAAGTTAGAATATAAATATTAATTTTAATTATAAAAGGAATTAGAAATGGTGCGATAGTTTGAAGATTCAATTTCAAATTTCAAATGAATGTACAGGATTCAAAATAAACCGGATTTTAGTAAAACCAGAAATATTTGAATCTGTTTGAAAATATCTTTCCAACGAATGTGAAAAATCCATATTTCATAACGGAAACAGAAAGTTATGTCCAGTTGAAAATTCAAAATAGTCACTATGGAATTTTACATAAAATATAGCCCTTAAAAGTCGAGATTTTTCAAACGACCTCCGTTTTCTACGAGACCACTTTTGTTGGATCCAGAATGTCAAATTATTGCTAGATTCCAATTTTCATAATTTTTGGAATTAGTATGTTAGCGCAATAAATTTAAATGTGTTTGGTAATTTAAATTTGAATTGGATGGACCATAAAATGGCCATTTTTCAAACTATCTCCAAATTCGACGAAATTAGTTTTGTTAGGACCGTATCGTCGATACATAGCTAGATTTATTTTTCTGTAATTTTTGGATTCAGTATATGGCCCCAGTAAATTAAAATGTACGCTTAAATTTAATATATATTGATTTATATTTTAATTTTAATGGAAACTGATCGTAACAGTTGAATTGGCTTAGGAAACATATCCCATTGTGTCCGGAATGGGGGTAATTGCCTAGGGCCGGCAGTCGTTCGGTTTGATTTGGAGTTAGGATCGATTAACAAGTAATTTTTGAATAAAAAATAAAATAATAAAATATTTTCTATAAAATCCCTTCCAGAAACCCTAGCCGCCACTTCAAACCAACGTCCCTCATCGTGTGGATTTCGAATCCAATTTTCTCCCAAACCAAGTGAAATTAATCCCTGAAACCAAAGCGAAAATTGGAGAGAATTTTGAGGTCTACGAATCCATAGTGGTTTAATCAGATTTCATTGAGTGGTTGTCTCGATTTTCACACAGGAAGTGCGGCCGCTCGCAGGACGTTTGCTGGCGATTAGGGCCACCGGACGGTGCGAGATTCAAGGCGGAGGAGCGTGACGCTCCGGCGCTCCACGTAGGCACCGGCGATGGGTGTCCGACATTCTAGATTGGTGGCGGCGAATGGATTTGCAAATCAAGCAGACGGGTTCGACGGTTTCAAAGTGAATGATGAAGCGGGATTTTAATTAGGAAATGGTAACGTTTTTATATGTTGTTAATTTAATTAATTACGTTTTAATTATCTCGAATAGTAATCAATGTTTAAATTTCAATAACTTTATCATACGAGGTCCAAATCGCACGAAGCTGGATCCGTTGCGATCGTGGGAACGAGAACTTCAAAACAAGACTATCCGGGACCAATTTGGAGCTAGTTAAAATTTTGGGAAAATTCAAATCCAAACTATTCAGAAATAAAACTGGCGGAGTGGAAACCGACTGTGAGAACTTCTCTCACTATAAATTTTTGTACAGTTATTTATTATCTGTTAGATCACCTCCCTTGTCATCCACAGACCATGGACGACTTGTTTGATTGTATTGTGTTATGGAAATGGACTGTATTGTGATTGTTGATTGTATTCATGTATGGAATAAAATATTGAACTATAAAAACATCCTTTTTATTGAATGAATATAATATATAAAATATTCATGTATGGAATAAAATATTTGAACTATAAAAATATCCTTTTTATTGAATGAGTATAATATATAAAATATTCATGTATGGAATAAAATATTTGAACTATAAAATTATCCTTTTTATTGAATGAATATAGTATATAAAATATTCATGTATGGAATAAAATATTTGAACTATTAAAATACCCTTTTTATTGAATGAATATAATATATAAAATATTCATGTATGGAATAAAATATTTGAACTATAAAAATATCCTTTTTATTGAATGAATATAATATATAAAATATTCATGTATGGAATAAAATATTTAAAATATAAAAATATCATTTTTATTGAATATGCAAAATATTCATGTATGGAATAAAATATTTGAATAATAAAAATATAATTTTTTATTGGATATATGAACCATATAAAATAGTCATGTGTTGAAATAAATATTCATAAACAAATCGGACGATTTATTTATGTACACCCATTTATCTGATACTGCTTGGGATGATATATTTTACACATCGCCCAACTGCACAAATAAATTTCGTGTTTGTTGATTGAAACCCCACACGGGTATTGGGATGATAGTTGACGTATACTAATCCCAATTGTTTAGTTATATGTCAATCGATGGGTTGACAGACTGTTGTAAGCGTTAATTTTTTATATCTAATGCTTATGCAGTTTTGTAGTGCACTCTGCCTGATGGTTAATTGTTTATCATTGTTGATATATACATGTGTTGTATGAAATCCATACAAATAAAATTATATGGTAATTTATTGGGTCTGATTCCAATTTAGAAATATGGAATATTTTAAAATAACTAATATTTTAAAATGATGAATATTTTAAAATAATATTCAAAAAAGAATCAAAATGTGATTTTGATGTCCGATTTTGGATGGACATGAAAATATTAAAAAATATGAATCCATGTTGATTAGATTTGCGTCATTTTGACGCAAACGATATTTATATCGATTTATTCAATTTTTTATAATGAATATCAAAAAGGGAAGTGATTTAAAAATCTAATGTTCTGAAAATATTATCATTTAATGTTATAATGATAAGGAATATTCAAAATTTGATTTGAAATGGAATTGAAATCGTTTAAAAATGAAATTAAAAAACAAATTTATTAAGGAATATTCAAATTTGATTTGAAATTTGAAATGAACTGGAAGTCGTTTTTTAAAATGAATTTAAAACGATTTATAAAATAAGTTTTAGATGAAAATCGACGAAATATATATATAATATATATATATATTTTATATATATATATTTAATGACCTGAATAGAATGCGCCGCGCTGCGGTAGTTTGTGAATTTCGACCATTGACTTCGAATGGACATTACGGGAGATCTGACGGTCAGATTCTCCTAAAACCAGAACTGTCGGGTTCGTATCGAAAAGGGATTTCCAACAAATATAAGAGATTTGAAATCTAATGGTTCGATTTGGAATTATGTCCAAATCAAATTTAGAAAAGGTCGTTGTAAGTGCAGTTCGATGACCGTTTATGGAAATCGACTGAACGGGCTTGATAAAATTATTAAAAATATCAATAATTTCTGTAAAATCATAATAAATGATTTGGAAAGAATTGGGATGAAAAATTCCATATTTGAAAAGATAAAAATATATTTTTTATCAAAATGAACTAGTTATTAACTAGATTTGAAATCCAATAATTTTTAAATAAACTAAATTGGATTGGTGAATGGCTTTAAAATAACCAGAAATTCCCAACGAACAAATTGGAATGGATTTAAATGGAAATCATCTTCGAAATATTTATATATTGAATTCCATGATTATACGGATATTGTTACGGTAATTTGGAAAATATATGTATATATATATCGTAATTCCTAAAATGATATTTGTGGGTTTCAGAATTTGATATAGAATATTAGCCGATATAATTTCTATTCAGATCCTTGTATTCGATATCAAATTGGATTTTGGGTTTGTCGTGAATGGTGTTTTCATTAACAATGTTCTTAAACCCCGTTGAAAAGAATAAATCTTTTAATTAAGATTATTAGAGTTTCGAGTTATATTTGGTAATTGGAAAAAAATGGAATGTCAATCGGGTTTATCTGAACTGTGTTTTTAACGACATTCGTTCTTTAACTCGATTAACAGTAAAATATTATTTGGAATTTATAAATCTTTTAATTAAGATTTAGAGGAAATTTTCCAAAGTAAAGTTGTCCAATTTAATAAAATAAATTGGGATGGAATGGAATTCGATTTGGTAATAATCGAAGTGAACTTCTGTGGAGGAAGACTTTTACTATATATGGAATATAAAAGGCTTTGTCGTTATTCCATTTTTATTATCGGAATGGATATGGAAGTTTATATCGATTATATATATATATATATTGATCCATTTTCCTTGAAGATTCCATTGTTAATGGAATGGGATTTTGGGTTTATCGTGAACTGTGTTTTAAATGACATTATTTCTTTAACCCAGTTAAAGATAAGATTAATTTCTTAACTTTGAAGAAAATCATTAAGTAATATTTTTGGAGATTAAAACTGAATTAGAGTTTTAATGAATCTTTAATTAGATTGAAATGTGAATTTGATAACTAAAATTATCAAATTCAAGAAATGATCGAGAATAGAGTATCACCAGTTTTGCTCTAAGCGATAGTTAAATCTTTAATTAGATTTGAACGTGAAATGGTAATTAATTTTACCGATGACACTGTGGTGTTAGATATAGAGTATTACCAGTTTTGGTCCATGGGATGAATAGGTTGGGATTGGGAAATTAAACAAATGATTACTTCGGTAAGGTGCGCTAATCACGACTAGTTTGGATAAACCTTAATTTGGTTTGAATTGATATCCAAAGGAAGATTAAAGAATAAATTTAAAGAATTTAACTTTGATAAAATTAATGGGAACCTTTCCCAAATGATATGAATATTTAAATAAAAGAATATTCAGAATGAGGCGTATGTTGTGTTTTTATAGCACTTGTTTATTATATACACGAGTTATTCGGAAAGACCGGGTTTATCCCATTTTGAATAACTAAATCGGCGATGAGTCGACGATGAAGGTGGTGGTTGAAGACCGGAATTTTTCACATCATTTGGATGGTTACTGATGTATTGATTGGGCTATACACCCAAGACGAGATAATAAGTGGTGATCGTCCAAACGTACTTGGAGATCGACCGGAAATGCGAGGACCTCTCTCCTGTATTTGACATATGGGACGAGGAATAAGGTGCCTCCAGTTTCGTTCATATCCATAACAAACTTGTGAATGGATGTGTGTCTGACATTGGATTTTATTCTGTGTTGATTGATCTCTATTAAATATATATCTATTTGGTGGCAGAGAATCTATTCTCTTGCTTAACACCCTTCTTTGAGACGTACGAGCTCAAAGGTTATATATCGATAGATATCAGTCGCATGGCATGAATTGTTAGTGTCTCATGTAGAGATGCAGTGATCAAGGCTTCTGTTGAAAAGCAGAGTCTTGTGGTTGATGATCAAAGCACGGCTTTAATATAGCATAGCCTTGTGTATAACGTTAATTCGCGAGCCTCACACCCCGGTGTGAACCAGAAACGGGAGAGGACTTCAGGGAGGACATGCATTTCCTTCTAGCTAGGAGTGGTGTCATGGTATGGAGCCCAGACATTTTTACTTATGTGGATAATGGAAAGTGAGGCGCCTCAGATATATCGGTTACTATGGAGCCGATGGATATTGAGTCATCTGGCTCATTTACGGCCCATAGGGCGGGAAAACGTATTGTTCAGGCATTTTAATCAACTCCATGTGGACCGGCCCTAACGATCCAAGGGCCCACCTGAGTCTGGGTCCTGAGACATGGGATAGAGGGTCTCGAAGCAGTAAGGACGATCCCTTGCCTTGGTTCAAAGATGGAAATCCAACTTCCAATATGACATGGTGTGGTTTTAATTGTAGAACTAGTATGGCGACATGATATATGGTACTCATGTCGTCTATGATTGATACATTTATATTTGAAGTTATTTTTAACACTATGCACTTATAATATTATCAAGTGAATTTTGTTTTAAACGTACGAAGCATGTTTGGCTATTATAAGGGAAAACCCTATCCTCCGGCTTCCGTTGCATTGTGTGATGGGAACTGGGTCTTATAATAGCTGCATTTTTCCAAAAAGCATTGCGCTGTTTGTTTTATGCACTGGTATTCTTGGGAGGGAACTCGTTCCGTGTCATACGGCATGGTCCCTTGATTTATTTTATTTTTAAAGTAAAGATTTAATAACTGTTTTACTTCTCACACCAGTCACATGACTGACCTGGAGTTTATTGTTTTAACCTAAACTCTAGGTGCCCCTATTTTCCTCACGGGCAGGTAGTAGTTTTGATTTTGCAGATTTATATTCACAGGATCCTGGTTTACAGCTGGAATGATATTCGGAAATCTTTGTATCTGTGTATCTCTTTCAGTTGTGTTTTGTATTATTTTCCCGCTGCATTGTAATTTGTAAATCTCTAATATTTATCAAATGTATAATATTTATTCATACTCTGTATATTCTTGTACTCTAATGTAAATTGTTGTAACAAGCAATGAAATGTTCTTCTGTTTGTGTTCCGATTTGTCTTGTTCTCAGACAATCCGTTCTTTCTCTTCTCTTCGGAGACCGGGGAAGTTCGGGCCTCCACAGAAATAGTTTAAAATTTATTTTAAATTAGAATAATTAAACGAGTCTAGATTCCTACTAAGGAAAGATACTGATACTTGAAAATGAATATAGATTGAAAGCAAATGTTTTGCGAATGGAAATAATCATAAGGGAAATTGAGTTAACCTAAAATGATAAGAATTATTCAGAAGTTCGAAATATTAATCGAATATAGAGTATTCGAATGAGAGTTTTTTATTGGAATTTGACTATATCGAATTCAGGAAAGTACCTTTTTACTTTCCGTTTTAATAAAGAATTATTCATTTATTTCTTTGTTTCTTTATTTATTTATTTATTTGGCTTAATGAATAAAAGTTATATTTTAAATTTTTAATATTATCGAAACAGGAATTATATTGCTATCGTTATAATCGATGATTTGCATAAAAAGTTGTGAATTCTCAAACTGAATCGAAGAGTGTGTAACAATGTTTTGTTGGTATTTGGAATTTGAGCCTTGTCTATTTCAAAGTTGAGAATGTTGTTCAGTTAAGGTCTGAGAGGTAATTATACCCTAACTTGATTGATTTCATGATTGACAGAGGAATGGTTAGGGTTCGGTAGCGAGGATGAGAGTGATACGGTTAGTTAATGAATGATTAATGAGTCAAGTGATAATAACAATGTTTTATATAACATCGGTTTAATTTAAAAAAGGATGTTGGAAATGTTTTCTAAAATATAAAAAAAATGAAATGATTGGGTTAATGAGAAGTTAAGAGATGGAAACTGGAAATGTTTTCCAATAGTAATAACGTATATTTCTAAATATAGAAAATAAGAGATGTGAAGGGTTAGAAATATTTCCGACGTTAACGATGTATATTTTCTGGTATATATGGAAAATAAGGAGTTTGTGAAAATTGGGAATGATAATTTAATCAGAAATAAATTTAGGTGCCAGGATTGTTTGATGGTTGATTGATAGAATTTCCATTTGGAAATAGGATCATTGGTTGTATGGATGTCTCCTTTGATAGTTAAATCACCGGCTATCAGAGTTTGGTTTATTTTATACCTCTGTTGTCAATACAGAGAAACCGGGATCAGATTTATGATCTGAAAACCACTCCATATGCGCATAAGCGTTACGAATCAACTTATGCTGAAGATGATTGAAGACGGAGTAAGATGCAAGGGTTGTTCTGTTAATCCTAGGTAGAAATTGTCCAAGATTGATTGATGGAATAGTGCCTTCGGTTTGTCCAGTCTCAAGACAGCGTATATGGACGGATATAACAATATGGAATCCAAAGTAAATGGTGACAAGATATTCTAAAAGGAAATCGTGACCTTAAGCCTCATCAACTGGGAAATGACAAAAATCGGGCAGGCAGCATGGCCAAGTGGATCATTCCCATTAGGGATATTATCACCTGATCTAGAGAAATTTCATTTTTCTCCTTATTCTATTCGTTGTTGTATGCCTTCAGTAACGGTTGCTGATCACAACCGTTGGTGACAATATGCTCGGTACACTCAACTTAAATGAGTGGCCAACCATGTGTGGTTGGGTTGCAAGACGTTCTTGTTGAACCTCAGTCTATCCCCTCTAGAGTACACTGATCGGAAGATGGTTCCATACCTTGTCATAGTCAGAATCCAATCTTCAATAAGCGCCCTACGTTTTTTGATTTTATATTATATATGGAGTGTGAGATGCAAGCGTTCCGCTAGATTGATATTTATTTGATTAGACATTACTATAATATAACTGGATTTGATGTCAAAAATATTTTTGGTTATCGTAAGGTAAAAACCATCCGTGTTTATGTGTGGATTGGTCTAACAATTATCATTTCTTTAGGAAAAGATTTTTTGAAAGTTAAATAAATGGTTGGAGTTTACTCACAACAGTCCCATGACTGACCTAGAGTTTATTTTGTTTTGTTTTACCCTAAACTCTTGGGTGCCCAAATTTGTATGGGAAGTCAAGTAGTCTGGATTTTTCAGATTTATTTGGAGAAGCTTGAAGTAGGAGGCTTTATCAGTTAACTACATACTATCATATTTTTCCACTGTGCACTATGTTGTATCTGGAAACAGGTGTTTATAACAGTTCCAAAATTAGCAGTTGTGCTTTGATGATCATATGCATACACAAAACAGATTTGTATTTTAAAAGAGTTATGTTATTTAATATATTTTATTCGTTCCACTGTGAGATTTGTGTTCTTCGATTTCTTCTATTCTAAATTTTCTTTCTTTCTATTTCTCATCCTCTAACTTCTTTCTACTAATGATTTGTATTTCTGTGCAATATGGGTTGGACATGTGGTTATTTAGTCAACTCAAAAGGTACGGAAATTTGGGCCATTACAGGTCGACCCCCCTATAGGTGTGTCTACCCCTAGGTCGACCCCTCTAGGGTCCCACGAGCTGTTTTGGCACAAAATTTTATTTGTTAACTTTGTTTTAAATGTTTGAATTTTTGGAATTTATTTAAATATTATATTTACATATATACTCTTTATATGTATACAAAACTTCCAATGCCTATTGTACACGTATATGCATATACCCACAACTTTTATTTTGATTTCAAAATTCAAACGCTGTTATGACGTTATTTAATTCTTACCATGTTTCTTTGATGGCAACCTTATTTTGAACTTTTCTCTTGGAATTTCCATTGTTCCTTATCTTTTAAAACTTTACATTCTATCAAAACATAACATATCAAATAACTTTACAAATCAACGATGTTATTGTCTTACATAAAAACACTAACAATTAAATACTTTTAACACACTAGAAAGTTATTTTATTTCCATTTACTATAAAGGAATGCAAATTTCATTCAAACTAGAAAACTATTTATAAAATCTTATTTTGTTGAATAACAATAAACATTCGTTGTTACTATTCATGAATACCTTCAAAAAAAAACATATCAAAACACCCCAAATTGATTATCATAAATTTTCTTCGAGAGACACCAAATTTGTAATTTAAATTCAATTATTAAATTAAAGAACTCATACCAATGCTTTTGTGAATAGTCTTCAACCTTATACCATCCATACACATGTTTTCTCTCCCTTTTATTTGACACTATTCTCCTTTGCTGTAGCAAATTGGTTGTGAATGTTCCATAAGCTTTTCCCTATTTCTCTTTTGTTTTTCTCCTCTTTCCATCCTTTGATTTAGCATGTAATCTTTTCACTATTTATTTTAAGGAAAATTTGGAGAAGAAAATAAGATGCGCTATGGAATTTTCAAAAGGGAAGAAGAAAACTAAAGAAGAGGATGATGGTTAGGTTAGATTTGGCTTGTTTATATAAGAGCTAAAGATTGATTTCGTCCATTCAATTAACCCTAGCAATTCCCAAATTAAATCATAGCCGCTCTCTTATTTACTTTGTAATGAAGTAAGATCTTAAAATAATCTCATATGCCTGTTCTTATTCTCATCCAATTCATGACAAATAAAGAGATTTGAATATATCATTTAAAATGGGTAATCAATGAATATGTTTTTAAAACCTATTAAGAAATTTCCATTTATAAGAGAATTGATTGCTGTCTTTAGGAAATAAATCTCTAATAAAAATAAATCGATTGACATGCATGTCAATCAGTGCCTAATTAATCCTCACATGCACAATTAATCAACATTTACAAACATGCATTTATATGACAATTCAAAGTTATGACAATTAATCTCTAACAGCTGCAAAAATATGCATAAACCTCACAACCATCCATTATTAAAATATATTGTCAATTGATGCAAATTGATTGCTAACATATTTTCAAAAGTGGAAATCAAGTGTATAATTTTAAATCCCTCTCTTTTCTTTTCACTAATTTCCCCATAACATGCAAAGTCAATGCACAATGAAGTTACATACGTACATACATACATACATATATATATATATACATATATACACACACATATACACACACAATGGATTTGAATAATATGTTAATTAATGTACGATTAATTCATAGCTGATGAAATAAATGTATTATAATTTGGAAGTAGCATACACCCTATGTATACATACATATATATCTACACACATAAAATCTTTTCTTATATGCAACATTTAATCTTATGTGTCTCCCATTTATATCTGTATACATACACACATACTTCCTATTTGGAACATGCATCTTAAAATAAAAAATATAACATTGACGAGAATTGAACTCATGACTTCATGTATCAAAGTCTACTCACTTAACCACTACACAAAACACTATTTTTGTTCTTAAAATAGGAACATTGAGAATTAATAGTTTCATGTGCGTATCTTTCATTCTAAAAAAAAATCAATATCTTGTAAATGATAATTTCAAATATATCAAATATATATATCAAACTGATCATCTCGGAAAGACCTTCGCAATGGTAATAGATAGGACATCCGGTTTATCCTCTAGTAATGATTAATTCTTAATTACTTAACTTTTAGAACCGTAAAAGTTGCGGGATGTTACATAAAATCTGGCGAGTTCTGGTAATTTCTAGCATATGTATATGAAAAGGTGCCAGGTCAGATCAATAATACTAGAAGAGAAAGTACAATAAAACATGTATATATGCAAGAGGTAAACGAGATGTTAAACAAGATAAAGGTAGATTAATTTTCTTATTTATATCCCAAGAGTCAAACTAAATTGCACCAACTTTACTAGTATTAACATGATTATGTGTTACCCTAATTACTACCCATGCGATCGACTCCCTATTACCTGAATATTATGTGTCAGCCCCTACAGTAGAGCGTATCAGTCCCTAACCCAACAACTTAAATAACACGACCATATTCGTAGGTGCCCTAACCCCTACCTCGTGCGGGGTCCCTACCGAGATACCAACAGGGATACTGACTGATATGGGTTCCACACAACTTGACACAAGCCAATCCCTAGGTTTGTGTCCTTGTGTACCTAGGATTTAAGAGTCCCGGCAACCTGATACAACAATTAGACTTGGGACCTTTTTAGTTTATTATTTAACAGGTGTAACTTAGCAAGTTTAAGTTCAATAATAAGCCTGGTTGTAAAATTACATTTATTTAAATGTTATTAGTGTACATCCCTTTCCCCCAACAAGCACCTGCCCAGATGTACAACTAGACTTACAGTAATTTACATAGTTTTCACATCTGGTACTATTTTATGTCGTACTTAATATCACATTAAGTCTTATTTAACTGATTATCATGTCGCATATTCTTCCGATCATGTAATTAGCCTAACTTTAAAAGAATAACATGTAATTATCCCAAATAGATTAACATGTAATTATCCAAATCTAATAGGCTAACATGTAATTATCCCCATTTATTACAGTCAAGGGTTCTAGTATATAATATGCCTGATTTTCCCCATATATGTGTCATTACCTAATTATTCCAATTTACGTCCTTTATACGCAATTAATGTAATAACCTAGGCTTAGGAAGCCTAGGTTCTGTGTAGAATAAAAAAGGAAAAAGGGATAAAAAGATCTCAAACTGAGAAAATAGGCATAAAAGAAAGGCATAATAGGGACAAGGAAGATTAAAGTTCATAATATAACTTGTAGATCTGTATAGAAAAACATGTATAAACATATATAGGGATTATTTTAGGCACTGTTTATATCAGATCCAATCTTATTTACTATCCGAAACCTTTTTAAATAATCAAATCTAAAAATGACATAGAACTCACAGTGGGACTTGGTGAATAATCTGAATATACTACTAAAGAAAATGTCCACTTTAATCTTGTATTGGTGTAGAGTAGTCTGAATTTTCCTTGTTAATATATGTTTAGGCAGCACCTCGATAGTTCTATGCACATATTTATCTTAGAAAAGATTTTAGAGGAAGGAGGAAGAAATGGTTTGGTGTAGTTTGGAACAAATGAGCTTACATGCCTTTATATAGACTACCTAGGACAACCCGTTACCAATAGAATTAGAGTTTTAATTTAGTCTGTACACTCAGTGCTAAGTCAGCAATGAATAAAGCCATAAAACAATCCAGGTACGGCGAACGAATCCACCCAGATCTGTTGTGGGTCAATCCTAGGGCCGACCCAGCCCCCCTTAGGTCGACCTATAGGTCGGCCCAGGCTGAGCATTGGTCAGCCCACAACGGGCCTGTTTCCCGCTCGCTTTCCCCGCCTCGTTCGTTTGATTTTTCTAGATTTTATTTTATGTTATATTTACATATAAGCTCTTTATATGTATACAAACTTTTAAGATTCATAACTTCTTCATACTTTATCCGTTTTACGCAAACCTAGGGTCTATATAAACCAGAATTCCGAGATGAATGCAAGATAATGCTAGTTTTACTTAATTCTGAATATTTAATTAATTTATACCCAAATAATCATCTTAATGTATGGTTATAGTGTGTTAAATTATGGATTGTACATTCTCCCCTACTTAAAGGATTTCGTCCCCAAAATCTCCAAGTTAAGAAGAATGTACAATCCTAACAACCACAACCATCTACTCATCTATCATCTATGGGCATCCATTGCCCTTAAGAAACTTTTAATGCTTGTATGAACATATGCAAAGATGTGGTGTGTATATGTCCTTACCCTAATGCGAAAATCAAGCGGTCGACTTATTCAGCTGATCTCCTTAATGCAATATATTTTTATGTCATGTATCCAGATGCAAATAATCCTAATAATACATATAAGTTCTAAATGTGTTCTCATCCATTCATAAAAATGCAACATCCATATGATGATCCATCTATTTCCATCCGTAGAAAATTTAAATGCACACATATCCATATGCAATATATAAGTGATTGAGCCGATCTAGTGCCTAGTATGTGTATATGCATCCATGAGCAAACACTTGCATCCATTTGCAACCATTAACCATAACATGTTTCCAACCATTGGTTCTTACCTAAGGGTCGAAAAAGGTTTGAACAATAGGATAAACTTAAATGGTAGAAGCAAATTCAAAGTAAAAAAGCTTTGGAAAAGAAGTCAAGAACATACTTTCAAAAATAAAAGGGTAAGAAGCGCGAATCCTATTTTCGGGTTCACGTGTTGCATCTTCGCGGTCTTCTCCCCATTGCACTTTCACTAATCTGGACTCCTTATTTCGTACCTTCTTAATTTCTAATCAAGGATATGAGTGGAACTCTTCTCACTGATGCTTCCTTCTCAACTTCCACTCCCTCAAGTGTGCTCGGCTCTACTATCTCTGCTATACCATGGAAACATTTCCTCAAATGGAAAACGTGGAATATATCGTGCACGCTCGTCAGCCTATATGGTAGCTTGACCTTATAGGCCATCTGACCTATCCTCTCTACTATAGGGAATGACCCTACGAATCTCGACGCCAACTTCCCTACTGTGCCAAAGCGGACTGCATTCCTTAGAGGTGAAACTTTGATGAAGACCATATCTCTTACTTCAAATTCCAAGTCGGTCCTCCTTTTATCAGCATAAATTTTTGTTGATCTTGAGCTGCTTTCATCCTTCTTTGAATGAGGTCTATCTTTTCCAAAGACTTTCTTATCATATCAGGCCCTAGTAGAAGTCTGTTTGTAGACTCCCACCAACAAGTCAATGATCTGCAAGGTCGTCCGTATAGTGCTTTGAAGGGTGTCATGTCTATGCTCGACTAATATATATTGCTATATGCGAACTCAACCAATAGGAGATGCTCCTCCCAAGTCCCTCCGAAGTCTAGTATACACAATCTTAATAGGTTCTCGAGAACTCTATTAACCCTCTCAGTTTTCCCATCAGTCTGAGGGTGATAAGCTATGCTAAGTCTTAACTGTGTACCTAGAGCTTCTTGCAAGCTCCTCCAAAATTCACTAGTAAATGTAGGGTCACAGTCACTTACTATACTTGAAGGTACCTCATGTAGTCAGACGATCTCCTTGAGGTAAACTGAAGATAACCAAGTTGTTGTCCTCTTTCTCTTGACTAGGGTGAAATGAGTGCTCTTTGTAACCCTATCAACTATCACCCATATGCTTTGTTTCCTTTCCTTGATCTGGGCAATCCATCACTGAAATCCATAGAGACGCTCTCATATTTCCATTACAGACATCCAAGGGGTGAAGTAATCCACTAGGTTTCTTTTATTCAGCCTTTACTTGTTGACAAGTCAAACATTGGTCCACAAATTTTGCTACATATTTCTTTATGCACGTCCAATGGAAAACACATAAAAGTATTGGGATAAGAATCATAAGATAGACCACGATGATTGAGAGTAATGAGAAGGGTTATGACCTATACCAAGGTAATATAGTCGCACATAACGGATAAGCAAATGGTCAACATGCAAAATAAAATCTCAAAATTAGATGCGATTGTCCATATGAATATGAAAAATCAGGTTTGTAGTTTGCTTAGTTCAACAACTTTATTTTATTTTGGTTCTCCTTAAAAAAATACATCGATGTTTGATGCACCTGAACTTATATTTGTGTTGTTATGTTGCTGGCTGCTGCTTCTTTATACTAATTTATTCTACGTACACAAATTATTATCGTAGAGCATCTTATTCAATGAATTAATGGTAACACATTTAACCTCAAGTTATGTTATCATTTATTTCTCAAATAATAGATAATTGATTGTCTCAAGTTCTGGCCATATTCAATACTGATTTTGATCTACTTAAAAGGATCATCAATTGATTATAACAAATATATTTTTTCCCTACTCTATCTCTTAATCATGATGATAAATTTTATTCCTTATTCAATTCACGTGAGTACATGAAATTTTTCGTTTCTAAACAAATGTATTTGGATTTTTCTGTGTGGTCCAAAGTGCAAAGATAAGACATTGAGACATTATGCATTCACATTATCCTGAAATGTTGTTAACCTGGATTTATTTAATTTCATTTTTAAGTTCTGAAATGTCATTAACCAAAAATGCTGCCATTATGAATTCAATTACCATACTTATTATTATAATTATTACTAATATAATCTAAGTGTTATAAAATTTATCTCATGCCTGAAAGTAATCAGTAGGCCTGAAATTCTTTTCTAACTAATATAGCTAGACTATGTAATATAATACTTTCAAACATTTTCTTGTTTACCTAACCGGCCTGAGAAATAATATTGTCACTGTCAATAATCATTATTGTTTTTCTTTTTTTGTTTGATAGAGAAAAGAAAGCTTGGATGAAGCAAATGTGCATCTAGTGGTAAAAGTTATTAGCAGTACTCATGTGATATCATTATATTTAGCATTTAGTATCGTTATTAATATATAATTTGCTTTTGGTTAATGGTAGAATAAAAATGATAAACAATATGACACATGCGACTTGCTGGATTGGAGTAGGACAAAAGAACGTGTTTGTAACACCCCGCCTCCGCTAGGGTCACTCGCAAAGGAATGCACTAGCTTTAGAGGGGCATTATTGGTAAACATGCACAGAAATATCACAAGACAGAACATATAAAATAGCGGAAGTAAAATCGAACTTTCATAAACATGAATACATAAGGTCTAAAGCCTTTTACATCAGAGTACATCAAAACCTGTCTTGCAATAGTAAAGAAGCATAAAGACTTTTTCATAAATTATTCCCCAAATAAAAACAGTAAAGTAGCCATAGCCAGGAAAAGTCCAAGCCATCCATGATGACCTTCAAGCAGAAGAAGTCCGAACTAAACAACAGTATTTCCTCCCTGTAACCTGGGGGAAACGGAAGAAAAGAGGCGAAACAAAACGGGTCAGTCAAAAAGACTGAGTAAGCCCTATCTACTATTAGTATAAAAACTAGTAAAGTTAACTGACATGAGAAACTGAGATGAACATAAGCATGATAACAAGATAGATAGGCAAAATCAAAATAACAGGATGAACTACTGAACTCAGGTAAACTAAGGTGTCATGATAAATTACGATGTCAAGATAAAACAAGGTATCACATCGTCAGGTTTCTATCAAGTATAATATCCCCAAGATATCTATCACGTATAACGTCCCATGGCATCTATCCTGTATATCCGCTCTGCACCTACCGTACTAGTATCCCAACTGTATTACGTGTTATCCGTGAATGACCCTTACTCAAAAGTCGTGTAATGGTCCATGTCAACCTAATATGCCGCATATATAGGTTACTCAACTCATATGTTTCTTTCCATGTATAAGTTCAGTCCTTTGCCGTAGGCTGTACGGGCTTTCCCATGTAAACGGTTTATCCTTGAAGTTGTTTTGGACTGCAACCCTTGATCTAGTTGTGTTTCCTTACCATGAACTATCGCGCGTCCACTTAGGATTTATGCCACCTAGGACCGCTAGGGATTATGCTACCTAATGAACGTTTCCGTGTCTCGGTTTGGGTTTTGGCCACCTAGGACCACTAGGGATTACGCCACCCGTCAACCGTGCCCTTGATCCCACGTATGTATCGTGAATCGTTTTTCCATGTCTAGATGCACATGATCCCCAATGTGCCATCCGAGTTCCGTGCCAGGGCAAATCAAGAAATACGGAACTCGGTCGGGAGCTTTAAATCGTCTGCCGATGCAGATATCAAGGTCTATTTTTGTACCCGTGGCTATGGTCCCACGTGACCCCTCCCTCAACTACTGAAAGGCAATCCAAGAAAAATCATGTATAAGAACCACTCCCCGGCCCCACTATAGCCCACTTTCCTACGGGCCAACCTCACCCACGACTCGATAGCAAGCACATGGTCTGTTGGGGGTTCCCTGCCTTTCCGCACGTACACGATTGACTAAAGATGGTAGGTAGTCGGCGATGCGCTATCCAGGGCAAAAACAAGAATCGTCGACTCCACGCTAATCCATCCCAGTCTTTAGGTCGCTCGCATAGCAACCAAGGCATACTCTTGGTCCTTCTAACGCAGACCTTAACCTCTCATGGGCCTAGTATAATTACCTGGCAGCCCACAGAGGGATCCCAAGAATATCCTCATGTCCCCCGAAGCTTCCACTTCGGCACCCAGTGCGCTGGAGCTTTTATCCAAGTCAGATAGCTTGCTTCTCCTCGTATACTAAGCGATGACCTACCGTATCAGGTTACTCATCGCTTTGAGAATTATTCCTATGTCCTTAGCTAAGAATTATTACTTAGTTACCCTTAACTAAGGTTTACCACTTAGCTTCCTTTCCCGTTATCCTTGATTAACCACGGTTTTCTACCTAGTTCTTCTAGCTAGGGTTTGTTTATTGGGTTAAGTGTTATCATTCAAGTCCATGACTTAACCCGCCCACGAATCACGTCAAAGATTGGCTAAGTATTTAAGTTCAAGACTTAGTCCTACAAGTTGGTTAAGTGTACCCAGAGGCTCATGACTTAACCCTATCAAGTCAAATTGGTCAAGTACTAGCTTACCTTAATCCTATCGGATTATCTTGCTAGATCGATTAAGCATAGATTATCTTAATCCCATCAAATTATCGAGTCGGATTGGTTAAGTATAGGTTGGCTTAACCCCATCCTCTAATCGTACTACAATGTTTAAGTATATTCTAAAAAGGTCTTGTGACTTAACCTTATCAAGTCCGCGTATTAGATTGGTTAAGTGTAGGTTACTTAACCCCCATCAAGTCATCATGTATAATTGGTTAAGTATAAGTTGCTTAACCCCATTAAATTATCACGTTAAGTTGGTTAAGTATTGGTTACTTAACCTTATTGAATTCCCAAGTTTAAATTGGTTAAGTGTTTAACTTAACCCCATCGAATTACCGTGTTTAGATTAGTTGAGTGTGGATTACTTAACCCCATCTAATTACTGTGTTCAGATTAGTTAAGTGTGGATTACTTAACCCCATCTAATTACCAAGTCGGATTAGTTAAGTGTAAATTACTTAACCCCATCCCCTAATCATCTTGCATGGTTAAGTGTCATTAAGAAATCAAACCCGATCCCACTTAACCTTATCAAGTTATCATGTTGGATTGATTAAGTATTGGTTAACTTAATCCCCGTCCACTAGTCGTATAAAAATGGTTAAGTGTCATTAGGCAAATCAAATCACTTAACCTACCCAACCCTGTCATGTTTTGTTAAGTACCATTAGCCTAATCAATTTACTTAACCCCTTTATCCATGTCATATTTGGTTAAGAGTCATTAATCAAATTAACTTAACCCTATCATGTGACATTAATTACTTAATGCACCCCAACCTCTCACATTAGACTTTGTTGTGGTTACTAGTTAAGCCGGTCGGTTCCGGGTAGCTTTACACCACAACTTGGTCTAACCTCGGGTTCAAGCACAACATGACCAACTTCTCACATTGGGTCCTATTATTTGCAACTACTAGTTAGGCCGGTCGGTTCCGGGTAGTTTTACGTTGCAAACTCAACCCAACCTCGAGTTGGCCACACTTATATTATCTAAGTGTCATGTTCATCATGTTTCCAAAACATGTTACAAGTTTTTCAAGCATTTGGGTAGACCTAACTTAATAGGTAAATTCCCAAAGGGTAGACCTAACTTAATAGGTAAATTCCCAAGCTTATGTTTTTATGCATACTTACATGTCATCTTCCATGTTATATTTCAAGCCATGTTTTCAAGTTGTATTTTCATGTCATTAGAAATTACCCATAACATAACCCAACGCTTTTAAACTCGCATATACGTTCGCAACAACGTAATGGATTAAAAGAAGAGACTTGGCAAAGAAATGACAAAAATGGGTATTAAGCCACAAGTTAATCATGGTGGCAAATGAGGCACAAATGTGTTCATTAGCTTGCATGTTACATTCTTAAGCCTCAAAAACATGCATAAACCCAAACTTGGCACATAAGCGAATCATGGTGACAAAAGACATGGAATGATGGCTAGAAACTCGCATATATCATCATATAAGGATTATGACTTCATATGCAAGTTGACATAATGATTATGAAGATTCTCATGTTGCATAATGCAACATTTCAACATAAAGGTTGTGGCTTTTAGCTCATAAGATCAAGATAATGACTTCATAAACTTGCATAACATGATAGCATGCATCATTCTAATTAATCAAACCCAAACTTTCAACATGAACATTTAACTTCATGGTTAATATCTAAGAGTAGGGAAGGGCTTACCTTGCTATGAAGGCCTAAATCGATTAAACTAAAGCTTGTGATGAAGCTTATGCATGCCATCATCCAAAAACGCAAAGATGGATGCTCCAAATCGACAAATACACCATCTTTATGAACAAAGACCAAAACTTTTGCCTTGAAATCAACTTGAGGAGCTCTCATACTAACATAGGGACTCTCTAATACTCTCATGATCATGAAACCTCTCATAGAAATGAAGTGGAGGCTAGGATAGTTGAGTGGAGGCCATGAGAGTAGAAATTTGGCCATAGTTTAGTTACATGAGTGAATAATGAGGGTTTAGGGGTAGGTTAGGGGTTTATTTATAGAAGATTAGGCTAGTTAGGACCCTTAGATTAACCCTAGGACCAACCTGAACCGTCAGATTTCAAACCAGGCCCAAAAACCTAGCCAAGATAGAAAATAGGTGCACCAGGCCAGAATCAGCCGATAGGGCAAGTCGACAGCCCTGTCGACTTGCCTGTCGACATGCCTGTCGACTTGCAAGTCGACAGCCCTGTCGACAGCCAAGTCGACTTGTCTGGGCGGGAATTTTCCCGCCTGGCCCCATCTCTGCATGTTTCGAAATTCAAATTTCCCGAAAACTTCTTTGGGCCTTAACCGGGTCATACGGACTCCGATTTACAAAATTTCGGACTCTATTTCGCGTATTTTTCCGAGACGAATGCAATGGCATAGCCCGTTTTACCTGATTCAGAATTTAAAATTAAATTCTGCCTTGATTCTCGTTTTAACATGTTATCGAAATACGAGTTGTTACAGTGTTGCAGAAGGAAGAGTTATGACAAGTGACCCAATGGAGCTTGTCCAACAAATCCCTTTAGGGTCTAATGCCAAGAAAATTATAATAGACACTAGAGGAATCTAGATGCCTTCTTGTGGTGACTTTCACTTTATTCGACATACATTGGATACGATGAAGGTGAGATAGTAGCATGGCCAATTACTAGGGTTGTTTGGCACAACTTCGGTAACTTTGAAAAAGAAGATAATGCTTTCATTTTTTCTACTAATTAATTTTTTTTATTTTGAATGTACAAAAAGAGTAATATGTTCATTTTTATTAGAGTAAAAGTAACAGCGTAGATCATAAATGCAAGTTAATTGATTGAAGTGGCAGTGAAGAATTAGTCATAGATGGACGACTGCATTCGAGTGATCTAAAGGAACTTGTTAATGATCTCCCTCTTGGTCCGGCTGCCATTCCAGTTTGGATAGATAATCCAAAGATTCTTTTCTATGGAGGCCTACTAAAGGATTGACATGAGTTGGAGAAGCTATTGGTACCAAAGTTGCATGGCCTGTATCAGAAGTAATTATCGGAACAGTTAACACAACATCATCAATTAATCATACGAGTAATGCTAGAGTTGTCGAGAAGGTATGTATCGGAATTATTTATATGTGATTCCATTATTATTTTCATCATACAAATTATTGAAGCACATATTAAAATAGCCTCTTTATTTAATTTATAGAGTACAAATTCTATGAAAAAAAAGTAAAAGCAAGCAGATCGATTGGCCGGGAAAGAGAGAAATAGTTGCATTAGGCCGCGTGTCTTCAACCGATCCAACTAGTGTGACCCTTTGGGGAATAATGCAGTTAGAGTTTGGGTAGATATTGTAAAAATTCCAAAAGCACATCTATAGAGGACAACGTCCAATTTAGAAGTTACTGAAGATGCGTTTGGTACTATGATAGTTTGGATTGCTGTGAAAGTCATGATGGAATCTAGTAAGTATAATTCAAACTTTCTTTAGATATACTACAAGAGCAGACATACATGCACGTACTCCTGTGTACACTTAAATCTCACGTATGCACACATGCACTACACGCACACACCTATATTTACTAAGCTCAGCTATAAATAACCTGAAACTCCCCCACACACCTGCACAATTCAAATAATACCTACTTGCAAAAATATCTTATACTAATTTAAGTGCAATCCGTATAATTTAAATGTTATGGTTCTGGGTTACTGAATTGTATAATGCAGTTGTTACAGCATTTTAGGTAAGGTGAAATTGGAGTTCTGGGTATGTATGGTTGTTGTATTACAGTTTGGTAGTTGAAATGATAAAGTGGTTGCAGGTTGAAATTAGGCAGTGGGGTGGTTTAGGCAGTTGGTCAAATTACAGGTCGAAACTGAAGGTCAGCTTATAGGTCAAAACTTGAAAGGTCAAGTTCAAGTTTGAGGCTTAAGGCAGTGGTTGCAGGGATTTTCGGGTATGTTGAGTTTGGAAATGATGATTTTAGGTTTTTTGTTATGTTTAGGTGATGGTTGGATGTTTCATGCAAGTTGAAATGAAAATGTTGGTGGTTTGTATGGATTTTTAAGAAAGTTGTAAATGAGTGGGATAGCCTAAGCTGAGTGGTTGCAAGATTTAGTAGGTGTGGTTTAGGAGAAGAAGGAACGTAGTGTCAGATTCAGCGGTGTAGAAGGTATGGGAGGCTTAGTAGGAGTGGTTGTTGGCTGGCTGTGGTTTCAGTGGGGGAACTCCGGTTGTTGAGATGAAGTTATGGGTGGTGAATGTGTATTCAGAAGAAGCTGATGAGCAGTGATGAAGTTAAGGTTGAGTTAATTGAAGTGGTGAAGCTTCAATTATGTACTTATGTATTTAATGAAGCATTTGGAGTCAATTTTTAAGGATATTCAAGTGTATACGTTGGTATATTCTATTGTTTTGGGGCTTGGACTTAAAAATGGAGGATTAATTTTGCTTAGTCACATCATGAGCTAGAGTTTTGATTGCAATATTCAACTGTAGGCCTGGATGTTAGGATAGGTGTGATATTTTACGGTTTGGAGTTTAGGAACACGTTGAAGCAGATGGGTCAGGGTGATTGGCACTGGGTTGAAGTTGTGAGGAGTGACCGGTCTGAAAAGGCAAGGTCAGGTTGGTCTTAGGGTGGATAACCGGGTGGGTAGCAAGCACAACCAATGAAAGTGGAGCATGAGTTAAAATGGAAAATAGTTGGGCCCGTTAATAAAAGGAAACTTAGAAAAAGTTAATTACAGTTTAAGATGGCGTTTAAGAAAGAAAATAAAATAATAACCTATAAAACCTTTGAAGTGGCAAATAATTGACTACAACATCACCGATCAATCTGCTTAATTGCTTGTTCATTTGTATTGTTTTGCTTAAGATATTTACTACCGTATGAAGTTTATTCATGGGAAAAAGATACCAAAGATACATTTCTCCCTTATATAAAGGAGAAAAAAGAAGTTTAAAATAAAAAAGAAAAAGAAAACAAATCTATTGTAAAATGTTTATTGTGTGGAAAAACAGTAACAAAGAAATGCATAGTGAGTTGAAATGGAGATGATATGTTGATGAGTGAGGTTTGGTGAATGGTAGTTTTAGGTCTTCAGTTAACACAAAACGATATATTGCTAAGAACGTTGTATAAAATGTTATAGTGAAGAGTAGATGGGGCGTTGTTAAGCAATGCAGTGCATGTAGCTGATAACGTTTTCAATGATATATTGCTCATTATTTGTATTGTTGGAAGAACTAAAAATAGAAAAATGATATATTGCTCAATATCTGTTTTTTTGTTTTTACATGTTGTCTTTGGCTAATGCATCTTTTGTAATTATACTGTATATACACACCAATATACATATGTTTACAAGTGTGTGGCCCGTACTACGCACACAAACAAGTGTGAATTGCATAATTATATGTCTTTTCGCGTTAATAACTATTTTGATTATTTTGTAAATATGTTATGTCTTTATATTTTGAATTTTAGGTTACTATTATCATTTAGGAATTCATATCTCCTACTACATGGAAGAGAGGAGAATTATAAAAGATGGATGGATGGTAAATTATGATGTACATATAATGTTTAAATTTGTTTTGCACAGCTTGTAAATTTAGTGAACGGAATATTTGGAAAAATTACGCAGACCGACTATGAGATATCTTTGAATATGAAATATTTGTAAATGAAGTGAGAAAGATAGTAAATCTGGCAAATAGAACTTGTATTTGTTTCATTCTCATAAATAAGAATAGGTTTTAGCGGCTAAACTTCTTGTGAATACGTAGTTGATTTACATCACCATTTGTTTTGGCTATGTTTTGATGATATCATAATGGTTAACTTTACATTTTTATGGGCATTCGGCTAGAAACTATGTCCAACAGTGCAGATTCAATTTGAATGACGATTAGCTTAGTTACGCTTTGATCTAAAATGTTTCACCTTCGGATGAGAGTTTCCTACTACAAACCCAGATTAAAAAAAAACTTTAGCAAATAGTTATACACAGGCCCAGAAATTCAAGCTAAAAAACCTTTTACCCACCTCTAGGGCTTCAATCCACTTACATCAGCAATACGAAGGGCTCCAAATGCAGTCATCAAAAGGCAACGTTTTCTCCTACTCCTTTCACATTGTACGTGCATTGCAGCCATTTAAAGGCAATATTTTCTCATGTTCCTTTTACATTGTACGTGCATAGTTGGAATTATTCATCCAAATTTTGAGGTATTAGCCACGAACGGTAACATGACAGTGTAAAAGCTGATAAAAAGCTGAAAATGCAAGGGGTCATACAATAATGTTTGACAATAAATAAGCAAGTATGGTACCATTAAATATCAAATACAATTTTTTCTCTCAGCTCTGATTTCTTACAGAACACTGTTGATACCAAGCGCTACCATTCATTAACACATCGCAATAATTACCATACCAAATTAGATGGCCAGATATGGTAATAAATAGAGTAACACAAATTGTGATAACTGCATATTTTTTCCCAAATTCCACGGTAACAAAAATAGCAAGCATAGAAAAAATATGGTAAATATTAGGCGTGGTGTTGCCTTGATAACAATAATGCTACAGCAGTTATCACGTGAGGTATAATGAAATACACAGGATGCGCGGATGCAAATCTTGTTGCACCAGTTTATTTTACACACTTCTTAACAAATAAAAACCCAAAAATAGTAATCAAATACTTTATAACCAACGGATTTAATCATGCAATGATCATCAAGGAGTTAAATTAGTTCTTAAATTCAGTTCAGCGATGACAGTCTCCTCCTCCACTGCATGGTTGTTCTTCCTGTGCGGTCCTTCAATTGTGAATGCAGCAATTCTTAGTTCAGTCCAATGCTAGTCTAGGTTCCTGGTGGTTCAAATGGTAGTAAGAAATAAGATAACTATTCTCAACTCTCTCCATTTTGGTAGATTGGCTGGAAATGAATTTTAAATAGCACCAGCTACATCTATCTTAACATCATCAAAGCTTATATAGTTGACCTTGTATTTCCAATGCCTTTCCTACATTTAGAAAAAAAAAAAATGCTAAACATGTAACACTGCTTACAATCTGGTTTGAACCATTAATTTCGGTATCAGTTGATGTATCAATTAAGGAGTCTATAACCATGCTACTATCACCCCAGTTATCAAGTTGCTGCATTTGTTCTATAGTATGAAATGCATGAGAGTTACTTCTTGTGAGATCAAGAACAGCATTTCCAACATTAAACCCCAGTTGTACCTCTTCATTGTTGCTATCTCTAGAACTCAAAAGTAGAGAAGGATACATAGTAAAATAGGCCAAGCAAGAAGATGAAGAAGAGAAAGCCTACATAAATTTAAATGTCAGTCAATTTGGTGACCAAACAAACAATTACCCATACAAAATAGTTTAAATTTAATTATGATAGTTGGATTCTTTAGGTTTTTTTTTTAATATAAATAGGGAAAATCCCCGTCCACCTAGCAGCAAATGGCTGCTTAAAATAAATATGTTAAACAGTGTTCAAAAGAATGTTCAGGATTTTTTTCCTTAAACAGCAGTTTAGCCAATAGACATTTATTAAAAAAAAAAAAAAAAAAAAAAAAAAAAAACCTTATTTCTCTGAACGAACATCAGGAAACCGTTGAACTTTCCACTTCACCGTCCCTCCCGCCAAGTTGATGCTGCAACTTCAAGCATCAACTGCTATTATTAAACCTACCACTTGTGTCACCAAGCACATTCACTATGACCCAGTCCATCAACCACAACCAACACTATAATTGGCTATATACCTAATAACCATCCAAACAGCACGGTACCCCTCTGTTTCACCTTCCTGAACCATTCAAATACAATACTTCCATCAACTCTCTGCCCTCTTCAACATGTGAATTCAACCTATTAAAACACCCTTCAATTCACAAAACTGCCTAATCTGCTCCTACTCCACAGCACAAATCCCTACTCCTTACCAAAATCCTCAGTTGTTACATACTTCAATTCACCATCCCCTTCAACCCAACAAAAATAAACTACCTTAGATAACCACTGTCAGCCACCAAACAATCGCCTCGGCTTAAATGTATAACACAACTGAGCCAACAGCATGAACTTCAACCCCGTCCATTATTAGGGCTGTCAACGGATACTTTCGGATACGGATAGTGCCATATCCGTATCCAAAACTATTTTCGGATATCGGATATCCGTATCCGCGGGTACAGACTGATATCGGATACTCATCCTATCCGCCAGCGATTGATAATTAAAGAAACATAAATTGAAATCTTCGGTTTAACATGATACCTTTTTAATTTCATGAATTATAAAAGTATAGAAAATCAATAAATGTTGTGATAATAAACAGTTTTGAGCAGATAATATGCATTAAATGTATAAAACATAAACTATTGACTTAAGAAAAATATAAATTATCATCGTTTATTTTGCTAAAATAAGCTATAATTTTGACGAAAACCAGACGGATAATTTTCCACATGCGGATACCTTCATATCCATATCCGCATCCGCTTTTCCGGATATCACATATTTATCTGCTTTTCTGATACAGGTACGGACGGATTTCGGATTTTTCAGGTATCCATTGACAGCCCTATCCATTATCTCCAACCAGTCAGCCTTCCTTACCAAGCTAGTTCACCTTAGAACTAAACCCTTGCCATTCACTAAAGCCATAAGACAACCTGCAAATCAAAACACTCGAAACACCTAGCAAATACCTAATCGAACTCAGCGACACCACCAAACTCGACATCAAAATCGCAGATCCCATCACCACTCAAAATCCGCAACCAATACAGTTCACAACAATCCCAAGCCACCGCCTTTTTTTCCTTCTGATTTTTTTGATTTCGCTTTTTCATCCTTGTCGTGGTCTTCGACAATTGTTTTTGGATTCTTTAGTTAATCTAAAGTGATTATTGATAAAACATGAATGCCATTGACCATTAACAATTACAATTTGAAAAACTAAATTAACTTACGATAAAAATGATATGGATGGTAACTTATCACGTATTTAGCAATGATATCAAGTGCTTTAAAATCCTAAGATAATTTTTTTGTCATCTTACTCGCCGGTGGAGAGACTGAGTAATTTATTACGAAATGACATGAAGACACTCTTAGGGAAACTCACATGGGAAGCAACCAAAATTGATATCCAGTACTACTGTTTAATGCAGAAGAAAAATATGGTACACATATACAACATTTTCTCCTAAGATAATATTTGAATTCAAATAGTAACTGGCTAGAAGACATAAAGTTGAAAGAAATTGAAGCAAGAGGAGAGCATGAACAATATTCTTATTATAAAATGCTTGGATGGGAAATAATCAATGTTTTTAATTGCTGGTTTTATTCTTATACATCCAACTAAAATAAATCGTGCATCATTTGTCGTCGATGGTTTGGAAAAAGCTACAACAGTTGATAACTATGATCGTCTCAATAAATATAATTCAAACATGTACCTGAAGAAATTTCTTTCCTCACATACAGAACAACGGCTCAAACTGACTTTCAGAAAAAAAAAAAAAAAAAAAATCCCTTGTAAAATAATTGCTACCTATACCACAAATTAAATTTCATTTTGCATAAATTCAATATTGTTGCTGATCCCAATTAAAGGACGTTGTTATATTTAAACCAATTGCCACAGTTGAATTTGTACAATAAATATTATATACTTCTTTAATAATGATCGGAATACATTATATTCCATCAACTTTATTTAAAAAAATATAAGTGAACCAACCAGTCATAGAAAGCAATTTAAATGGTAAGATTAATCACTTAACTATCTATAGCAACTCAACATCTACACGATTACTAAACATAGCCCAGTGAGGGTTTACATCATGGATAAACAAAACACGTTACATGAATGCAAAAAGAGTGACAAATATTTAAAATTTTAGTCATTTAGCAGTATGCATACAGTTAAGTGGGAAACTCATAAATCTGTTTCATATCATGCAATATGTAATAGATCATGCTATATTGTAACTTTGATTTGTTTCTTTATGGTTATTTTTAAGGTGCAATTATATTAATCATTTTATTTTGTAACTTCAATATGTTTCCTTAGAGGATTCATTTAAGGTATCTTGCCTCGGATGATGAATGTTATTATAACTTGGGTATTAGCCAATGAGTAAGACTAAGAGTGTAAGTTTGTTTTTTAACGTAAATATTCAGTTACAATGTAATATTGCATCAATCACTTCTTGTTACTTTGAACTCCATTTTTTATAATAGAAGATAACTTTACTGTATTGTGTATAGTTGACGAGGAGAGTGGAAATCTTCAATAGAAAATAAAAGCAGACATGCTTAGGTCAAAAATTGAAAATGTAAACTGTGTTTTGTGGTATTTAATGCAGCTAAGCTTCGCTAGTTTATTTTAGTGCTAAACTATTTTTGATTTCAAAATCATACGTCTATTTGATAGGTGAACTTCTATACCCTTAGACAGACATTATGTCACTGGACTCATGTTATGTGAAGCACCTCTCGTTTTATTTTCTACATTAATATCTTAAGATAAGAGTACGATTATAACCAATTTCTGACTAAATTATCATTTAGTTATAATATGCATGATTCTTTTTATCTGTCAGGTTTATGATATTGTCTGCAAGGCTGACTGCGAACGAAAATGGTGTTCAAATTGGTATAAACAGGAAAATTCTATATCAGTGTCCCCTAACATTAAAACTTAAAAATCAAGACTTGCATCGGCTAATAATATGCTTTTACATTTCTACAGAGTCAAAAAATTGAAAGAAAAATATAGTACGTATAACACATAGGAACAATAAATGATCAAATTATGTTATACATAATACAACCCATCATAACCACTTCGTGTTAAGATTTATAAAGAATATTCGGTTCAGGTAAAAAAGTAGTTGTCAAGTTACTAAGCTGACAACAATTGTTTTCGATGTAATGGTTTACTTCAAAATTTGGAGAATATGGACATGAACAACATTATGATATGATTAGTTGTTTTACAAAGAGATGCAACAAGTAGGGAGAAATTGGGAAGATGAGAAGAAAGTAGAAAACAGCCAAAATTTTGATGAAACAGAAGTAAAATAAAAAAAAGTTTTTACCGATGCATAGAAAGCTATGAAAAGCAAAAAAGGACAGCCCACAATCAATTACCAGTTCAATTTTGCGAATGCAACTTATAGTTTCCTAAAATGGTAGCTTTACGAACTATTTTTCATTCAATTCTTTTCTCTCTCTATAATTCCAGTATTTACACATTTTTTTTTTCATAGCATAATTATTACAGTACCTCTAATACGTTATTGTATTTTACTTTAAGTTTTTATAATGAAAAGTATCCTTCCTTGTTTTCCTTTTCCTAACTCTTTTGAAATGGAAATGTAATAAATATAATTTCGAATAGTCCTATTTCTTCCTAAAAGTTTCAGGTTTTTCAATTAATAATCAAGTGAACAGAAATTCTGAATTATGTTCTTAGAAATTATTGATTCCTGATCTCTAGTTGCACTTAAATATTCCTTCAAGAAGTTTGAAACAGAGTGATATATAGTAATTGGGTTACATATTGACGACAATTTTGATCTACCACCAAACAGTCGGTGTACATAGAAGTTTCTATAATTTTGCACATATTACTCTATCTCATAAACGGATAACTATACTTTGAAACTCACTGTTTTAAAGCAGCGATAATAGAGTTCATAACCATATATGCCTGGTACGAGAAGACTGTATCCAGTAACATATAAATTTTTTATTCCCAAATTAATATTTTTACATTCATGATATGAAAATTATGATCGTTCATAATTTAGTCACAAATGAACCTTGACTCAATAAAATACATTTTAAGATCACCAAATGCAAGATACGTCAGTCTAAGTGACCAAATTGATGCATGTATCCCAGTGAACATGTATTCGTTGTGGGGTTATTTAAATGATTTATTTGACCACGCCTTAAATCATCATTGGATAAGCAGGTATAGAAAGAAAAAAAAAGCTTAGTGCAAAAATAGTAAAAACAATTGGGAACTGACATGCATACCATTTACTGAATGATTTGTAAATGTCTAGCTAAATTTAATCATGTTGAACCTATGCTTATATTCCAATAACATGTTAAAAGATGTTGATCTGATCAGTAGATACCTTTCAAATAGAGGATGCAAGTTGGATTGAGTCTAGAATAGCACAAATCTTTTCTAAAGACTTAATGAGTGTACCTAAAATTAGTATAAGCAAAACTTATAAGTACAAACTGTAGATTTTTGGATGCACACATTGAATATGCTTAATTGCTGTGGTCTTCAAAATATATACATATATTTTTCATTAAAAATGAAAATTTTCAAAATTTAACAGATACTATGTACTACAACACATTGCAGAAATGTTTTGAAAAGTTAATTTACTGGAAAATTTGAGATGCTAAATGAGAAACTAAATAATACAGTGAAGCTAAAACGTATATACACACATACATACATATATATGTGTGTGTGTGTTCATTACTATTCCAAATTAAGTTAGAACAGCTTAGAGTGTTCAAAGAGATACAACGTTCAATGAAGATAAAATTTACAATTTATATTCTTTGTGATCATAACCTTCCATAGTTAGCATACGTCAACTGTTTGGTTCCAATCATGCATTAAATAGGCTTATGTCCTTGTTTGTATGAATATAGTATTGATATGTGCATCATATTAATTAGTTCTAACTAAGCTATAATTCTACTATAAGTATATGAAAGTTAATAAATATATACAGAGTTCATATGTGTGTGTATCTCAAAATAACAATAGTTGATCCAAATATCTGTAGCACGCTAAAGACAGAACCTATATTACTGATGAATCAACCACATAATATATAGATTCAATACACATTAATGTTCAGATGCAAATAAGGAATAATTCATCGCATATTTGATGTACTGGTTAAACATCAAGATGTATACTAATTATAATTTTCTAGAAAACAGCATTGCAAAATTATAACTTAGCGAATTTAATACATAAAGGAGTGTAGTTAAAAAAATATGCAAAAAAAAAAAACCACAATTGCAAGTTGAAAAACATTTTCGTTAATGGGACAGTAAAAGCCAGGAATAAAACATTACGAAAAAGAACAAATCAAAGTAATGCTAACTACTTATATTCATAAGTTTTTTACAGAATAAAAACATTATATTTTTTATAATCCAAAGTATCAAGTAACCATAAAATGTAATTATGGGGTGAAATGTATACTAATATAATCCATAATAGTGTAAAATAATAGAACTTACTATTAAGTAGTAAATAGACGAATATATAAGTCAATGTAGGCTCATCTATGCAATTCATCTTGGAGAGAAACAATAATATAAAAAATTCTACACCAACTCACAGTAACATCATATTTAACTGCGGTGCAATATGTCAAAGGTTTACATGCTTTTGTACTATGCTTGTGGATAATAAATATATTAAAATTAGGTTAAATATTCAAATTCCATTTGAAAAATTGAAATCAAACTAAGTCATGAAAAAATCTTATTAAACATAGATAGTGGGTAGCAAATTTAATAACTCCCTCCAATATCTTACTACAACCATTGATGTGGCCAAGTTATTATTTCCAGCAAAACACTAATTTTATCAGAAACAAACATATTATTAACCCAAGCAAATATAGGATGGAAATCATGTTAAGTAAACTGAATCAGAACAACTGAAGGTTGAAAAACAAATGAATAAGCTTGTTTTCTTAACTTAAGCATGTGCATCTCAGTTGAAACATTATTGTTTGCAATTGTATTTGTATTTGCAGTATCTAATATATTTCATAGCATATTACTGTACTGGATAAATATCATTGTTTAATTAAGAAGATTTCATCCCTCCATTTACTATCACTTTTAATTTCGAAACCAAGACTGTGTTTAATGAAATAGCAAGGAAACTTAGGTATTTTTCTGTACTAAACTCCAATTAAAATGAATTATCAAAAATCTGTCAATTAGGAAATGGTGCGCATATACTATATAGTAAAAGTTTACGATGAAATAGTAAATGAAAATTATAAATTTAGTTTGTTACCTTGCAGGATTTTAATTAGAAAGAGCAGTACCCTTTGCCTTCTTCTCCTTGCAGCACTTTCCCTAATTTCTTGCCTACTACAGAAAGTGAAAAAAAAGTCAGGAAATTGGTCAAAATTAAGTCAATTAGTACATTAACTCTGCTGAGAACCGAAGTAAAAAGGCAGCGGACGATTGCGAATAGAAGTTGAGCGATGGACGTTGAACATTGAACGTATAAAGTAACCGATTCAAGTGGATTATTTGGTCCATAGAAATGAATCTTTGTGGGCAGGTAATAATGGCTGTATATTGTTAATGGTTGGCTTGTTAGGGAAGAGCACGGCGTTGAACTGGACAGGGATGAAGGGGGAGAGATCGATCGTGGAAGAGGAGAGGGTATGGAATGGAGGGGAGTTCGAAGACGGAGGTGTTATATTATCGGACGTTGGTTTATCACCATTAAATAGGAAGTTACAGTGGAGGAGAAGAAAAGATCGATAATTTGGTATATAGGACTATTAATTGGAGGCGGCGGAAAGGGCGATAATTTGATGGGGAAAGAAAGGAATGTTGAGAGACAGATGGGAAGCGGTTGAAATCTTAGTTGTGAAAGGGAAAGCGGAGACGAAAGACGATCTGGAAAAGAAAAGGGACAGTTGTCAGAATTCGAGCATAAGTAACAGTGTGCTAGTTTGTTCACGCCTTTTTAACGGATGTGAACATAACACCACTAACACCGTTAGTAGTGTGCGACTGGGTTAGTAGGGGCTAATCATAACTGCACACGATGTTAGTGGTGTTTTGTTCACACCCGTTAAAAAGGTGTGAACAAACTTTAATTCTAAGTAATAGATAGATGTGTGACTACAGCCCCACACCTCCTATATTTATCCATCGTGTCAAGTCGATATGGGACGATAATCAAGGTAGATAGACACGAAACAGAACATGTCGTATAACTCAAAGCGCATGGGTAACACATAATAATAAAATATACAACATGATATAGTAGTGAAGCACAACTGAATAGAAGATCTCATCTCAATAAAACCATAAAATCTCAGATACGATACATCCAGTATGAATATTTGAATATAATATGCCTTACTACATCCCTCGGAGTCTCTCAACAAAACAACGGAAAGGTAATACGATAATATAAGATAATACGCCAGCCTCCTTCTCGTCACCATACAGCATCGGCGCCACTAAACCCGTAACCTGCTACTTAGTCACTCATCGATCACATCAATGTGTAGCCCAAGGTAATAAGAGGAGACAAAACTACGAGTCAGACAACAGTCTTCGTGAACGATAAAATAACTATCAATAATTATATAAGATAATGAGATAATAGACAGTTTAAATCTCACTTGAGCCGTCCCTGCTACCATGGAGTTAGCACATAATAATCTCATTATAATATGCTAAAAAACATAGATTAGACACAAGTCAGAATTGGATTCCCAATCCCGCTTCTCTTGAATTTCCTATGGTGATAGCTTACCTAGAGGAAATAGAAGAGTACAAAAACAAGCAACCATATCATTCATAATAAGCAATAACTTAGCTATCATCGACTACAGCTTCGACTGCACCGATATCGAATGACTAGTTGTTATCATCCGTCAAAACCTAATGGTAACCCCGGTTCTACTCAGACTGTCGCACGTCCCACGTATATTTAACTCTTTGAGACAACTAGACACTCCCTAAGCGATCCAAGGTACTTGATCTCTCAAATCCTGATACCACGATAGCCCTGCTTTGAGTCCGTTAAAACCTTCGACTATCGACGATTCCTTGGCGCTGTTAATCCCCAACCCATCCTCGACGGTTCCATTCTTTAGTTCACTTTATCTTGAATTAATCCATTTTCTCTCGTGCTCTAGTCCTACCAGAGTCAATCCCTAGTCTTACGAGCTCGAGTCTCACTTGAGTCGATTCGTACCTAACCACATCGTCCTACAATCAGTTGTAACTCAATTCGGTTTCGACCACTCTCGCCTTGAGTTTATGATCGAAGAAATAACACCTTCTTGAGAACTACTTCCATCGCATAGAAGTTTTCACAATCTAATTTCACCAACGAGTTCCAAATGGCCCCTACTTCCTACCGGTCAAGTCTCGAAGTCTAATTCCTTCCCGACAATTTTTCATGTTGGTCCATCAATGAGAACTCAAGCGATCATACTTCGACCTATCCAGTTCCAACCCAACTTGCACCATAGCCTTCTAAGGATTTCATTTTGTTTTAACCAAAATTTCATTTCCAAATGACTAAATGGCATGGACCTCCAAGAGGTCCATCCTATGGACCGGATTGGAAGGAAATCCATTCCCTATGGACCGGTACCGGTCCATAGGCTTAGGTTATTTTTTGATCAAATTTAAATTGTAGCCTCCTTGATGTCCCTTGATGCCGCACACCAAAAATCAAGTCAATCCATGTCGCTTTGGTGGACCGATACCGGTCCATTGCCTTAATGATTTTTCAAGTGAAAATTCTTGGGTACCCTCTCGGCATCCCCTAGACCTTCCCCGCCAAGTTTAGCTTGAATCTGATAAATTTTGATGGACCTCCAAGAAGTCCATCCTATGGACATGACTGGAAGGAGATGGAATGAACTGGAAGGAAATCCATCACCTATGGACCAGTACTGGTCCATAGACTTAGGTTATTTTCGGGCGAAATTTTCTAAGCATCATCCTGACGCACTCCAAAACTCCTCCACCAAGTTTCGTCTGAATCTGGTCATCTGAACATCCGATTTTCTCTATTCTTCAATCCTAAGATCTACAGAAACCAATTCTAACAAAAAAATTCAAACAATTCAATCAAAAAAAACATCAATTCATACAATACTGATCATACAAACATGAACATATCACAATTATGGCATAAACATATCATTAACATGAGACTAACATGATTTGGATCCAATATATGAATAAACATGATTAATCTAGCAATTATGTGGTTAACATGATCAAATTAGGTTTCCTTAAGATGTCTAAATCTAAGTTAACATATATAATCAAATCTAGGGTGAATTTAGCATGTAGCATATGAATTTGATCCTAATTTACCCCAACAATTTGTAGTTTCCGTGTGAGAGATATCTATCACTCACCTGATCCTTGATTCAATGTAAATCCGACGAGATCAGATCTGGGCAGCGCTAATAATCATCTATTTTGATGCAGTTTGATGTGATTTAACTACCTTGATGATGATCAATCTTCTAGATGCAACCTACGATGAATTTAAATGACAAGAATAGATATTAATTAGGGTTTTAGGTTGAACTACAGAATCACATACGCCTAACTTAAAGTTATAATGAAGCAAGTAACCCTTATTCTCTTGCTAACCCCCTCTATTTATAGTTGCAAGTCATCTGCCTAATGGGATTCAGTAATCAACCTTCTAGTTACTAATTAGTCTTCCTGACAAAATTTGAACTTAAAACAGCAATTTCTCCCAAACCGTTGGGCCAAATCTTACAAAATCGTAACCATCATCCCCATCAAATGAGAATGACCTCAGCACCTAATTCGATCCCTATTAAAAGTTATAGCAAAAACTGTAAACTTAAGGGCAAAATGGTCACAAGTCAATTTGGTAAAAATCATGGACATGTCTCACATCCCTTTGAATAACATATTAAAATCTGAGGATGATCCGACCATTAGGGAATGAAATATAATTATTATATAACCGGTCGATACGTAAAATACGGGTCATTACATTCTTCCTCCCTTTAGGAAATTTTCCCTTGAAATCCCAAGCAAACAAGAGCAACCAAGTGCAAACATAGCATTCTACATGCCTACCATCCATGAGTAGCCAATCTAGCATCCAACAATCCATGCAATCAAAATCCTACCCTAGCATGCGGAATTCTAATAGTACAAGATGCAATGGTACAAGTAAGATATGATATATGGGACATACCACTCAGAGAGTTCTGGATGGTTCAACCTCACACTCTCTTTTATTTCCCACGTGTAATCATCATTATTCTCACCCCATTTTACCTTGACTATAACAACCTTCCTTCTAAGTTGTTTCGTGTCATTCTACACGAAGCGAAGTGGCTTACAAGGTCTAGAAACTTCGGGTTTGACCTCCAAATCTTCAAGCTAATCAAAAGATACCACAACATTTGAGTCGTGCAAAAACTTCCGTAAAAATGTTATATGAAACACATTATGTACACTTTCCATTTTCTCAGGTAAGTCTAATCTATAAGCGAGCTTTCCAATACGCTCGACAATCGGAAATGGTCCAACAAATCTTGTTGCTAATTTTACTTTCTTTACAAAATAAACCATATTCTTGAGAGGTGAGACCTTTACAAGCATCATATCTCTAACTGAGAATTCAAAATTCTTTCATCACTTATCGACATAACTCTTCCGACGATCTTGGGTTGCCTTCATTTATTGTCGATGATCTCAATATTATTCGATGTCTCTTTTATTATTTCAGGCCCAAGTACGAACATCTCTCCACTCTCTAACAGACAAGATGGAGAATTACATGGTCTACCATATAACGCCTCATATGGTGTCATTCTAATACTCGACTGGCAGCTATTATTATAAGCAAACTCGACTAAATGCAGATGGTCTTCCCACGATCCTCCAAAATCCATATACTATTGTTTACTACCCTTGTCCTAGGTAATCCATCGACACTTTCTCCCATTTCCACTTAGGAATTTCTAATTGTTGTAACAATCAGGTCGGCTTCTTCTGCTGATCTTTAACCAATTGACAATTCATGCATTTCGAGATAATCTTCCCGACATCTCTCTTCATAACTTCTTAGTAGTCAACTCATTTCATATCTCGATACATCTTATTACCACCAGAATGGATAATCAATCCGAAGTGATGACATTCTCTCAAAACCTCATCTCTCGATCCATTTAAATCAAAAACAACTAGTCATCCACCCTTGCAAAGCTAACCATCTTGACCGACTTTGTAATCTTTTAGTTTCTCGAGTTGCACTCTCATCTTTAATCTCTGTACGATGTCCATAAACTTACCGTCTCAGTTCTAACTTTCGCCAATCCTTTCGATGAGAGTCAGTCTAATTGATAAGCTCGCTCACATTTCAGGATGTAACTCACAATGAGGCCTGAAATCAAACCCAGTAAATACTCAAGGTGCTTCCATTCAATAAACATTGCTCTTAAACTTGCATGTATTCTACTTAATGCATCGGCCATTGCGTTACCTTTTCCTGAAGTGTAAGCTATACCAAAATCATATAATGCTAGAAATTTTGACCATTGTTGCTGCCGAAGATTCAAATCCTTTTGGGAGAAAAGGTACATTAATGACTTATAATCTGTGAACAATTTGTATTTAACTCCCAATAGATAATGCCTTCATATCTTTAGAACAAACACTATCACCGCTAACTCCAAATCATGAGTCGTGTAATTTTTTCATGCGGTTTCATTTGCCGACTCGTATAGGCCACAACTCCATCCTTTTGCATTAGTACTACTCCAATTCAAGTATGTCATCATTCCCACTCGAAATGAATAAAATAGGAGCACTTGTTAATATATGCTTCAAAATTCCAAAAACACGCTCACACTTCGCATCTCATGTGAAGACCTGATGCTTCTTTGTCAATCCGGTTAATGGTGCAACGATCTTCAAAATGTCCTTGATAAATCATCGATAATATCCAGCTAAACCACGGAAACTCCTAACTTCCGTTGCATTCTTAGGTTGATCCCAATCCTGGATTGCTACCACTTAGCGGGATCCACCGCTATTCCTTGTCTTGATAAGACATGACCCAAGAATCTGACTTCTTCATTCCAAGAGTGGCAACTCGAAAACTTAGCTCTCAGCTGATGCTTCCACATGATTCCAAAACAATTATCAAGTGTGTCTTATATTCTTCCTTCATCCTAGAGTAAACCAATATATCTTCCACGAACACATGAAAGAACTTATTCGGCTGATCTCTAAAAACTTGATTCATAAAATCCACAAAGTATGCTGGTGCATTAGTCAATCTAATGCCATCACCGGCCACTTATAAAATCTAAATGGTATCCTAAAAGAAGTCTTTGGCGCATTATCCCTAACCACTCTCAATTGGTGAAATCGGGTCACAAAATCCATTTGGGAAAACACCTTGCCTCCATGAAGCTGATTAAACATGTCATTAATCCCCGGTAATGGATACTTGTTTTTCTTGGTCACCTTGTCCAGCTCATGATAATCCATACATAATCGTAATGATCCATCATCCTTGGTCGCAAACACAACTGGTGCACCCCACTCAGATACACTTCTCCAAATAATTCCTTTTCCCAAAAGGTCGTTTACTTTCACCTCTAACTCTCGATGTTCTCTCGGCGCCATCCGCCTAAGGGTCATAACAATAGGTCTGGTTTCATCCACTAAATTAATCTAAAACTCGATTCCTTTTGTGGTGGTAGTCATTTGATCACAACAAAGACATTTAAAAGCTCACGAACGATTGGCACCGATGACAATACATCATGTGGAATCACAAGCGAATACAAAATGTTGACTATTACCCCATCCTCTAGCAAGCAGCGTATCACAACCATTTGCCCTTCCACATTACCTACTGTCACCTTGAGCCTCTCGCAATCCACTATGGTCGCATACCTTTTAAGCCGATCCATTCCCAAAATGATACCAAACCCAACGAAGTTCAAAATAAAACAATCACACACAAAATTGAAACCATGAATCGACAAAACTAGACCACGACAAAGCATAAGCAAACTAGACGAACCCCTGCAGGGTTAGTCACAACCAATGGTCTATCAACGATTTAAGGTTATAAACCTAACTTGCAAACAAGTTCATTACAGATAAAAGAATGCAATGCTCCAGTATCAAACAAGACTAGAACTGAAACGCCTGGGGTAGAAAGCGTACCTTTCACAACAACACTCTTCCCCTTCTCGACAGCAGTCGGACCCCTCGAGGAAGACGGCACCGCATATAATGCATACGCTTTCATAACCTACTTATCATTCGATGGTTCTGGACAGTTCTTCAAATGCCCAGGCTTATCACAATTATAACACTTCCTCTCTGCTTTTGGAACCTTACAATCCTTGGAATAATGGCCCTTTCCACGATAGTTAAAGCAGGCAACTTCACCCATAAGTTTCTTCTGGCCGTTTTCCCCTTACTGCTGTTGTTTTCTCTTTCCATTCCACTTTTTCTTACCGCGCCACCTTGCGGAAGTTTTGACTCCTCCTTTTTCTCAATAATAGCTTCTTCCTTACCAGAGAACAAACTCTCTTTCCTCAAAGCCTTCTCGGTAAGTCTTTGATACTGATCCTAAATATGATCCACTAGTTGCTTTCCAAGACACTCATCCAAACCCATAATAAACTTCTCGTTCTTCTGATATGGATTTGCAATATATGAACGAGCGTACTTCGAACTCCGTCACATACTCAGAGATAAGCCTACCACCTTGTTTCAACACAACAAACTTCTTAAAGAGTATCGACTTCTGGAATTTAGAAATGAACTTCTCCTCAAACTTAGTTCTACACCGATACCAAGTTATTTGGTCCTCTGGGGTCTCAAGAGTTATAGAGTTCCACCAATCCATTGCCCGTCCTTGCAGTTGCCTTGATGCAAGCATCCTCTCAGTTGCATCATCAATTCCTAAATCCCCAAAGATGCGAACGCAAGTATCCAACCAATTGTGAATCTCAACACTGGTTTTTGTACCAACAAACGGCTTGCCACCCAAAGAAGTATAATCCTTGCATAACTTGGCAAAATTAACAACCCTAGGTGCTTACACAAGAGCACCACCCTCTACTATCTTCTCTGGAGTGGGAGTCCTTCTTATGATCGCAACCATCATGGCCTCGAACATAGCAGGACAATCGATCATAGTAGCTATAGTTCCCGACTGGCTTCCCTTGCCTACCCCTCCAGTAGCAGGCTCATCCCTAGCAGTGTGTCTTGAAGTTCGACGACTCGTTCTTATTTTGAAACAAGAATGATTATACCATATTAGAGAAAGGCGCAATGGTGCTCAAGTGCTTGCTAGCCTACTATACTATACTATATACATGTAATATAGTAATTGTCCATAAAAAGTTACAAGTACGTCTCTCATATGCTTTTATGCTTGCGAACTTTGGGTAGATCGATTCACCAAAGCTCTAGTACCAAATGTGATGACCGTACCACACCTCCTACACTAATCCATCGTGTCAAGCCATGGGACAATAGTCAATGTAGATAATCACGAAACAGAACTTATCGTATAATTCACAGCGCATGAATAATATAAGATAATAAAATATACAATAGGATATAGTAGATAAAGCATAGTTAAACAAAAGATTTCATCTCCATAAAACCATAAAATCTCATGTACAATACATCCCAGTATGAATATCTAAATACAATATGCCTCACTACATCTATCAGACTCTCTTAACAAAACAACGGAAAAGTAATACAATAATATAAGATAGAACGCCGGCCTCTTACTCGTCACCGTACAACATTGGCGCCACTAAATCTGTAACCTGCTACACAGTCTACTCATCGATCACATCAATGAGTAGCCCAAGGTAATAAGAGGAGACATAAAACCTTGAGTCAGAAAACAGTCTTAGTAAGCTATAAAATAACTATCGGTAGTTACATAGGATAAAACGATAATAGACAGTTCAAATCTCATCGGAGGCATCCCTGCAACCACAGAGTTAGCACATAATAATCTCATCATAATGTGCTAAAAACACACAGATTAGACACGATTCAAACTAGTATTCCCAATCCTAATTCTCTTGAATTTCCTACGTGACAGCCTACCCAGAGGAAATAGAAGAGTACAAAAACAAGCAATCACAACATTCATAACAAGCAATAACCTAGAAATCACCGACTACGGCCTCGAATGCATTAATATCGAATGATTGACTATTACCATCCGTCAAGTGCTAATAAAATCCCTTATTCTGATCAGACTATTGCACATCCCACATACATTTTCCTCCTCGAGACAACTAGATCACTCCCCGAGCAATCCAAGGTACTCGATCTCTAAGATCCTGATAGGCGTCCCCACTTTACCTCTGTTTTAAGTCTGCTAGAACCTTCAGCAATTGACGATTCCTTGGCTCTCCTAATCTCCTAACCATCCTCGACGACTGCATTCTTTAGTTCGAGTTTCACTCAGATTAATCCATTATCTCTCATGCTCAAGTCCCACCCGAGCCAATCTCTAGTCTTATGAGCTTAAGTCTCTTTTGAGTTGATTCATCGCCATACCGCATCGTCCCATGATCAGTTGTACCTCAATTCAGCTCGACCACTCTTGCTTTGAGTTTACGATCATAGAAATAACACTTCTCGATAATTGCTTCCAACGCATAGAAGTTTTCACAATCTAATTTCACCAACGAGTTACAAATGGCGCCTACTTCTTACCGGTCAAGTCTCGAAGTCTAATTCCTTCTCGATAATTTTTCTTGTCGGTCCATCAATGAGAACTCGAGCGATCATACTTCGACCTATCCAATTCCAATCAAAATTGCACCATAGTCTTCTAAGGATTTCATCTTGTAGTAGCCAAAATTCTGTGTCCAAATGAGTAAATGGCATGGACCTCTATGAGAACCATTTTGTGGACCGAACTGGAAGGAGTGTACCAGACTAGAAGGAATTCCATCCTTTATGGACCAGTACTGGTCCATAGTCTTAGTCTTTTTGGGCTTAAATTTTATCCGTAGATTCCTTGAAGTCCTTAGATGCCGCAAACCAAAAATCAAGTCAATCCATGTCGATTTGATGGACAGATACCGGTTTATAGCCTAAATGAATTTTCAGGTGAAAATCCTTAGGCAGTCTTCCGGAATCCTCTAGATCTTCCCGCCTAAGTTTCGCTTAAATCTGATGAATTTTGATGGATCTCCAGGAGTTCATCCTATCGACCAGACTGGAAGGAGATGGACCAGACTAGAAGGAAATCCGTCCCCTATAAACTAGTACCGGTCTATGGACATAAGGTAATTTCGGACAAAATTTTATAGGCACCATCCAGACACCCTTTAGAGCTCCTTCACCAAGTTTCATCTGAATCTGATCATCTAAACTTCCGATTTGCTTTATTATTCAATTCTAAGATCTACGGAAACCAATTCTGACAAACAACTCAAACAATGCAATCAATTCAATCATAACAAACATCAATTCATACAATACTGATCATACAAACATGAATACATCACAATTATGGCATAAACCTATCATTAAAATGAGATCTAACATGATTTGGATCTAACATATGAATAAACATGATTAATGTAGCAATTATCCAGTTAACGTGATCAAATTAGGTTCCCTTAAGACGCTTAAATCTAAGTTAAACATATATAATCTGATCTAGGGTGAATTTAGCATGTAACATATGAATTTGATCCTAATTTACCCCTAAAACCTGTAGTTTCCATTTGAGAGATATATATCACTCACCTAATCCTCGATTCAATGTAAATCTGACGAGATCAATTGTTGACAGCGTAGATAATCTTCGAATTTGATGCAGTTTGATGTGATCTAACTTTACTTGATGATGATCTACCCTCTAGATGTAATCTACAATGAATTTGTATGAAAAGAATAGAGAATTAGGGTATCAGTTGAACCAGAAAATCACAAATGCCCAACCTAAAGTTAGAATGAAGAGAGTAACCCTTGTTCTCTCCCTAATTGCCTCTATTTATAGTTGCAAGTCATCAACCTAATGAGCTACACTAATCAGCCCATTAGTTACTAACTAGTCTGCCAACAAAATCCGAACTTAAAAAGGAAATTTCTCCCAAACCGCTAGGCCAAATCTTACGTATGACCACTCTACGGAATCGTAAACCACCATTCCGATCTAATAAGACCAATCTCAGCACCTGATTCGATCCCTAACAAAAGTTATAGATAAAACAATAAACTCAAGGAAAAAATATTCACAAGTTAATTTAGTAAAAATCATGGATATGTCTCACATCCGCATGAACAACATATTACAATCTGATAATGATCCGACCACTAGGGAGTGAAATATAATTATTTTATAATTGGTCAATAAGTAAAATACGGGTCGTTACATTATGTTTCTTCTTGACAGGTGTTGTACGATGCTTTTGAGGTTTATATATGATGTAACTCTTTCTCCTTTAAATCGGTTATGCTTGTTGATGTTCATGAATATTTTTAGTATGCATCTTCTTGGTTTGCTATAGTCGTACGTATTGTTAATTTTTCTCAGAAATATTTATGTTTTAATTCTTCATGCATGAAATATTATGGATATATATACTTGTGATTTGGCTTATGACTCCATTAATGTTTTTACATTAATGTGACAAATGCGGTGATTTTATAGTGTTCCAATTATGCAATGAAAAGAAAATTTGTTATAGCTTTGTTATATTATAGCAATATTCTAGTGCTATACAAAATACTCATTAAGGAATAAATAGTTTTTATAGCAACAAAACGATGTTGCATTAGATAGTAATGAATTTTCTATAGTGTTTCCATGCATCATAAAAACTCGGAACGATAATTCCATATCGTGTTCAGATACTACAACAATATGGAATGTCGACATATTATAGAACTTAAATGACATTTTCATAGCATTTTGATGCATCATAAAAAATTTCCATAGCATGCTTTACAACGCTATAGAAAAGCAATTGCACCAATATTTCTTATTTAAGATGGAAACAAAAGCGCATTTTCCATTGCAAGTATGAGATGTTATAGTATCTATCAGACTTTCCACAACATGTTGATCTATGGTGATCATAGAATCACTATAGAAAGTTTTTATAGTGGTTTTAAATGCTACTAAATATCTTTTTTGTTGTAGTGTGCTACTACAAACCAAATTTCTAGAACATAGCCAACAACATAACTTAGTAACATAAAATCAAAACAAAATGGAGCGCTTTCCGCTATCGCATTCACCAAACAACATAGTGTAGATGCAATCACACGAGCCATGATAGGCTCAAAGTTTCAAAGAAACTTTATCCAAAGAAGCTATGTTGAGCTTTAAGAAGCTCAATCTTTTTTCTTCTAGTGACAGGATCTTGAGTAGCACCTTAGAGAGGAGTGACAATAACCTTATCAGTAAAAATGTTGCCAATAGCATTAGGGAAATTGTCACTAGTCACATGAGACCGAAAGTCTAGTGATGCCTTATACGCAGCAGGGTGTTTAAGTTGGGCATAAGGTTATTTGTCATTCATCTTTGAAAATGATTTTCCTTTGCTAGTATTATCATTGGTAAGCGTGGTGCTAGAAGAAGGAGAAACAACAGAAGAACTGGTAGAAGGAGATACCTCAGACACAACCTTAGAAATAACTGCTTTCTTGTTATGGAAGCCAAGCTCGAAATGGAAGGAGGTTGGTTTACATGAGAGGTAGAGCTCTGTTAATCGACAAGTTTACAAGTTTGTGGTTGTTCCACTTCTTTTTGCCTGTCGAAGACACTTTATCATTAACATGAAAGGGAGACACTTTATCATTAACACATGACATCTTAGTTTTCACAGTTCCAACAGCAGAAGATAAATCATCATTAGTCACATTATTTAGTCAATCATCTTTGTTATGCAAACAATCCTCATTAACCATGCAATTTATGTAGTTACCCACGACCAAAGAATTTTCATTTAGCATTTCGTCGTGCATAGTAATCTCACCCTCTTCTTGCTCATCTCTATTACCCTATGAAACTACAACATCATTTTCTCGATCCCCAGTCTCTGGTAGAAGAGCTTCAAATTTGTTGAATGTGGATAGTCAGGACCCTCCTTACATTACCAACAGACGTAACAAAAAAATTGGTTGAATCAAGGGGAGGTTGTGAGTCAGCATTATCAAATAACTTACCCTCATTTACACTTCTACAGTAATCGTCTTAGCTTTCCTATTCTTGAATAAAACTTTCCTCCAAACTTGCTTTTTCGTAGTTAAGGATACAACAATCCCATTGCCTACTTTCATTTTGTTCTGAACTGCGATGGTAGAGGAGTTAACTTTAGAAAAGCCATTAACCTATCCTAATTCTCTTTAGACTTAACACTGACTTCACTAAGTTTCTTACCAGAATCAACAAAGTTGTCCACAATATGCTTGAATACTTTACAATGAGAGCAAATTAGAGGTGTCCATAAATACATAAGTTTAACTATTTGAACAGTTCCATCTGTTAACAAAACAGGGAACACATTAGGTAACTCATTCTCAGGCGAAATCTCAACCATGCATTTTGCATACTCAAACCATTCATTATTCTCGGTTGACTAGTCCATGTAAAGAGATCTACCAATCCTTTAAGCAATAGAACTAATCCCTAAAAGTGACCAAGCATGGATGTTCACTAATTATATACATACAGGGACCTTCTTAACACTGCTAATAGAACTGCTAATAGCTGTGTCCTAAGGTTTCACAATAACCACCTTATTTCTAATGATAACAGGGTCCAATTCTATGATTTTAAGCGTATCTTCGACGCAAGAAAGGTCTAAGAAAACATTCTACCATTTGATTTTATCTTGTTTGCTCCCCTTAGCTTCCACATTTTCTTCAAGTGATTAATTTTTTTGAAACCAAAATGTGTTATCTTCAACTAAGATGAGAGCACACATATATATAAATATATAAAGAAAAAAGCCTACAAAATCGGACAATAATCCAGAGAGGAAAAAAAACCAAAACAACATGAGATGTGACGAAAAGAAACTGTATAAAAGTAGATAGATGAGCTCCGGATAAACCACTGCCCAGCATACTTCAGTATCTAGTTCCGGCAAGGCCACCACCCGATAATGAATTATATCTTCTTCTGCACAATACACAATACACAATACACAAGTCACACCAACCAAATAAAAAACAATAGAACAGGGCAACAAAAATAAAACTCTCCGCAACAACTCTCTACAAAACTCAAAAGCAAAAACTCCAACAAAGCCAAATGAACAGCTCTCCAAAAAGCTCCTCAACTAAATCAACTACCTACAACCTGAAAAAGGATAGCAAAACCATAAGAGAGGCAATTTACATTGAAACAAGCATGGAAAATTACTGCAGACAATGGACTGTGGTCTAGATGGATGAGGAGAAGATACATTAAAGACAATTTTGGGACAATGGCAAGTGACAATAATGCGTCTTCTATATGGAAAGCAATTTTACGAATAAGGCACAAACTGGCTAGCTGTTGTGAGAAGGAATTTGTAAATGGCAATGAAACTGACCTATGGCGAGACCCTTGGATAAAAGGCAAATCTCTAATTGATATTTTGGGCTGGGATACTTTTTATGCTTATGGGTGTCCTAACTTAAAGGTGAATAATATCATCCAGGCAGGAAGATGGAATTGCGATAGTATACCATGCACAGAAGATCAAAAAGATACATTGAATACATTCCTCTGTATTTTGACAGAGAGTATGATATATGTAAATGGGGGACAGGCAAACAATTTTCAATCAAAAATGCCTGGAATGCATGTAGAAATACATAAACGAAAATCAATTGGCATACTATAGTTTGAGACAAAATTATACCACCCAAAATATCGTTCACAATTTATAAAGCTTTGTTGTATCGTTTGCAAACTAAATATAGACTTCGACAGTCGGGTATTCTTAACAATAGTGACTGTGTTCTATGTAGTGCACAGGAGGAATCACACAATCACTTATTTTTTGACTGTGTCTACGCGAAGGAAGTTCTAAACAAAGTACATGTCAAATTCAAACTAAATTTGGGCAATAATGTTGAAAATTTACAATCAATTGTTGCGTACCTGAGTGAGAGTTGAACGGGTGTAAACTCTGTATGTGAAAATAGCAGCGTTGGCTTGGTATCTATAGTGTGGTGGATATGGAAAGAGCGGAATCGAAGGACATTTCAAGGCAAACAACGATCAGAGGAAGAAATTAGTAAGCTAATTGATCTAGACATCAATTTAATTAAGAAAACGAGGAGGAGAGGGCTTACTTCAAATGCGGCAAGATCATCATCTGCAAGTGGAAGTTCGGATCAAGTAGGAAGGCAGGTACCTCGTACTGAAGCTGGAAACCATTTGCCGCCATGAAATTCTCATCAAACTGATGTGCGCTACCATTATTAACCATTTTGGGAATTTTTGTAGTGGAATGTTGGAGAAGATGTTGGATGGTTGTCTGTTCGATTTTTTTTGTATTCCTTTTTTAATTCGTTTGTATGTTGCGTTGTCAAGTTTTGCAATGCAAATCTCCTTTTGGGCTGGATTAAGCCTTTAATAAAATATAAACCCACTTTCCAAAAAAAATATGAATAAAATATATATATCAAAGATTATATATATGTGAGAGATTAAAAAAGAGAAACTGCAAACAACAAAAGAAAAGAAAACTGAAATCAATAACAAATGTGAATGTTATTATGACTAAAAACCTATTTAATTTAATAAACAGCCACAAATTAGGTCTAACCTTGAACAAATAACTCTCAAAATGAGAAACTCTATATAACTTATAGTAAGGATTAGACATCCAATACAAACTAAAAGAAACAATCCTAATGATTAAATTATCAATAGAGCCAAAATTATAACGAATCAATCTCTGATTCCTCTCCAACCAAATAAACCAACTAGTAATAGAAATTAAAGAATCTAACACGTATCTATGCTTGAAATCTAAAGCAAAACAATTCCAATAATGATCACAATTACTACAAGAAAAGGACCAGGTAAAAGTAAAAATCCTAGCGACCATAGATAAAATATAATTGGTAATAAAGCAGGAGAAAAATAAATGATCAACATTCTCCACTGAGAAACTACAAAAACAACACATAACATCAAAAACGATATTTTTCTTCTTTAAATACTCAACCGTATTAAGTTTCTTTTGAATAATCAACCACATAAGGAATTTTGCTTTCAGTGGAGCATTAGACTTCCAAAGAAACTTAAAAGCAAACAAAGAAACACCACAAAAGTTAAGAAACTTATACATAAATTTAGAAGAATACTGAAGAATCCTGTCAAGTCCCCAGTAAATACTATCACTATTATTATCCAAATGATATAAAGACAACTTAGCACATGTAAGGCTAATTGCCTAAACTCAGACCCTTCTAAGATAATATCAAAAGAAAAAACCCAATGGGGATCTAAACTATCATTATACACATCCATAATCAAAGCATTCTTTAAATTGCAATTGTCAAAAAGCTCTCGAAATCCAATTTTAAGAGGTACTTGAGAAATCTAAGAATCATGCCCAAAAAAAAAAGTAATATTCCTCTAATGAACATCAACTTACATCCAACATCAAAAAAAATCAAAACATTTCAGGATAGAATTCCAAAAATAAGATAACCTATTAACCCAACTAGATCTAGAATTAACAATAAATTTGCCTCCCTCATAATAAAATTTGGAAACAATATGCTTCCAAGTAGCCATCACTCCAGGACTCCTAAATTTCCATAGCCATTTGGCTAATAAGGAGGAATTAAAATAATATAAATTGACAATCCCAAGACCCCCGTCCTTCTTGGATCTACAACAAACATCCCAATTAACTAAATAATTATGAACTCTACAAATGTACTCACCATTCCAAAGGAAATTACGCCTTATTCTATCGATTTTCTCAACTACCCAACAGAAAATCGATGAACTGCCATCCAATATGTTGGAGTAGTAGACAACACAGAATTGACGAGAACTAATCTACGAACTCTAGAGAGAAATATTCTGTTCCATCTAGATAATCTATTATTGATCTTATCTATAATAACTAACCAATCTTCATGCTTAAGCTTGGATGGTCTAATCTTAAAACCCAAATAATCAAAAGGAAGTTTCATAGTAGAACAGTTTAAAGTGTCAGCAACTCGATTCTCGACATTATCAAAGTCATTAAGAATCATAACAGAACTCTTATCAAAATTGGTCCTGAGCCCAGAAAGCATTTCAAAAAAATAAAGAATGAACTTCAAAGCAATAATGTACTTTGGTAAGTAAGAGGAAAATAATAATGTATCATCTGCAAACTGCAGAATGGATAATTCATTATTAAATTTCTCGTTACCAATAAAACCTAGGATACCTAATCTCACAGCTCTCTTAATAATTTTGGTGAAAACATCAACAGCGAGATTACACAGAAGAGGTGACAAGGGATCCCCTTGTCTAAGCCCTCTTTTAGACTGAATTTTCTTACCAATAACCCCATTGACTACAATACTAGAACAATTAGATTTAAGCAAAAGCATGATCCAATTGATCCATCTAACACTAAAACCCCTAGCTAAACATAATTCGCAAATAAAATCCCAGTCGACGGAATCGAAAGCCTTCACGAAATCTATTTTCAAAATAGCACAAAAAAAAAATTATTTTTACAACAAAAATTCAAATATTCTTGAACAGCTACCACTCTGTCAACTATGTTCCGGCCTTTTATAAAGGCAATTTGGGAACCATCAATCAATTCGTTCATCTTGATACTAAGCATATTCGCAAGGACTTTGGAAACGATTTTGACAGAACAATTGATCAAGGAAATAGGCCTAAAATCCTTTAAAGAACTAGTGCCTACTTTCTTATGAATGAGGATAACATTAGCAAAATTAAAGCTACCTAAACGCAAATTCCCATTATAAAATCATTAAATAAGTTGATAATATCAAATTTCAAGACACCCCAAATTGCTTGTAAAATAGAATAGAAAACCCATCTAGACCAGGAGCTTTGTCACTGGGCATATCATGAATAACCTTCCAAATCTCCTGCTCAGAGAAAGGCTTATCTAAATCCACTAAATCAAACTTAGCAGCAGGAGGATAAATGTCATTCCAATTAACATTGATCCTTCTCTTACTCTTAGAACCAAAAATCTACTTATAATACCTAGTAAAAGAATCACTTAAATCACTTTGAACAGTCAATTCAACATCATTAACAAAAATAGAGGGGATCAAATTAATGCATCTTCTTTTATTAGCCACACTATGGAAAATTTTCAAGTTATTATCCCCTTCCTTGATCCATTGAACTCGGGCCCTTTGCTTCCACATGACCTCTTCTCTTTCAAAAATCAACTTAAGGTCACATCTAAGGCTGCAAAGTAAATCCCTTTCATTGGAATTAAGAACCCTGGATTCACTAATCTTGTCTAAATCCAACAACTCACACATAATCTTATCTTTCCTAACTCTAACACTACCAAAAATATACTTATTCCAATGTTTGAGATAAAATCTCAACTTACCTAACTTCGCAACAATAATCTTAGCAGAATTATCATGATACAAATTATTTAAATAAAACAAGGAGTTCCATTTAACAACGACTAAATTAATAAAACTAGAGTCCAACAGCCACATCTTCTCAAATTTGAAACTATTACTAATGGAAATCGTATCACATGAAAGAATGATGGACAATGATCAGAGTATAAGAGAGGCAAACCTTACACTCTACAAATAGAAAACCTAACTTCTACCTCATGATTAATAAAAAATCTGTCCAGTAAAGCAAAAGAAGGACTATCTCTCATATTAGACCAAGTAAATGATCTATTATAAATCGGAATCTTCGTCAAATTATTATCTAATATGAACTAATTGAATTCCTCCATATCAGAGAAATCGCCTTCTCGAGGTGATCTCTCGCCCAAAAACCTAGTGACATTGAGATCTCCCCCCACAATCCATTGATTGGGGACAAGATTCCTAAAATCAGAACATTTGACCCATAATACTCTCCTTTCGATTTTGGTATGGGGACCATGCACATTAGAAATACCCAAAATTGAATTATCTACAAGAGAGGCCAATATGATGTGTAAAGAATACAATTTAGGAATCTTCTGAATGATCTTAAATTGATTATCCTTCCAACCAATCATAAGGGCCCCGACACTACCCACGGCCGGGAAACAAGCCCAATTACGAAAGTGAGACCCACCTAACCTCAAATAAAAACAATGATCGGGGTTCCCAATTTTAGTTTCCTGAAGCAAAGCAATATCAGTATGGAAGTCTTTAAAAAAAGCCCTAACCTTTTTGCATTTTTTGGGCTCATTAAGACCCCTAATGTTCTAGCTAACAATCCTCATCATCTAAAAGAGTTGACTCTCTCTACTCCTAATGTGATCCACATCTAACTCTATGTTGGTAAAAATAATAACAGTGTCATTAGCCAGTTGAAAAGGCTGGCTGGTAGAAAGGCTACCCAAAGCAAACGGAGTATAGTCGCTACCATACACAGAAAACATACCTGAGCCCAAATTCGAATTGCTACTACTAGCATTCGAACTCAGGATCCTACATGATGAGAAGAGAACTTAGATCTATTCCTTACACTGCGGTGAACCAATCCAGTACTAGGAGTCTCTCTCTTATGCCTCCCCCTCCTAGATAAAGAAGTGGTCACATCACGAAATGGCGATTGCTCTCTACTAACCTCTTGCAAACCATCCCAAACCGACGCACTAGACCGACATAAAGAATCTACCAACGGATTAGTCAACACATATTCTGTCTGAAGAACACAAAGACTAGGGCTCAAAAACGATAATGCGATCCTCACACTCGAATCTCCCAAAACCAAGTGCACCCAACCTTATCGAACAAAATCTTAAACCCATACACCTCATTACACAACACCCCGGTCAACATTACTAACTGCAATGAAGACTCCCCACTGTCCAACCTCTTCTTACTATCAACAAACAAACTGTCATAAACTCCATCAACATGGCCTTGAACCCCCGCCAAACCTCCTCCCTCACTAACTATAACACCGCATCCATTTAAAATAGAACTATTATTACCATCCAAATAACGAACAAGTCTGTCATCCCTGCAAACTAAGTCAGTGCACTGACCATTAACTGGCCAGACCCCCATACCCTTGCGCACAATACCAATACTATTACACTGATCTACTGCACAGTGACACAAACTCTTCTTAATCTTATGATTGACCACCCCAGATGTATGAGTGATCTGCTCACACTGTGCAAAATCAGTCATCGGATTAACCTTCTTCCCAACAGACGATGCATGGTCTAAAACCTTCTGCCTTGAATCCTCAATACCATCGAGCTCATCCAACAGACCAAAATTATTAAACAATAAATGTCCTCCGCCACATGCCATGTTTCCCCCTTAATGACAGTTGAGTAATTAGGTATATTAATGGTCAACTTGCAAAGATTGTCAATATCGCATCTCTGCATTTTCACCCTATCTTTCTCGATCATCACATCTTTAACCTCTTTAATACCCAAATTCATACTATCCAATCCAACATCATACCACCCTACCTCTAATTCATCCATACAAATTAGCATGCATGGATTAAGAAATAAGGGATCATAATGATGAAGAGCCATTTGTCACCCGGAAATACCGACCAGCTCTTCTTCCAAAAACGCCACACCGTCATCCACCTCAAATACCAGACCTTCCCCTACGTCACAATCCACCATCTTCTTTAGCTCAACATCCAACGGTTTATGACTGTGGCTGGTCCAAGAAGAACCCAACCAAGCAGCCTTGCCAAGTATCCTCTCAATCTTTTAAAATATCCTTTTTCGGTGTTATAAATTTTTTTAGAGAACCATAGCTGAATAGGAGGAGGGGAGAAAGAGCCCACATTCCAAGGTTTCGAACTAAACAAATCACACCATTTTGCCTTACCAGAAGCTTGAGCATTAGGTTTTGATCTAAGCATGGAGGAGGATGGTGGAGTAGGATTAAGGAAGCATGGTATAGGAAGAGAGGGAATCGAGGATGGAAGAGGAGGCTAGCGACGACAGGATAAGGCGGGATTTTGATGGGGAGAGAGGGAAAGCAGAAAGCATTGTCGCCATTATCGAAAGTAGTCCTATTAACAACTTTTATTATAGAAAGTTGTAAAAACAATGTTAACATTTACCAATGATTATTTTTTATATTTAATAATTTACTATAATTAATCATAAATAATTAAGTTAATTTTTAATAGTTATTTTTACGGTTGATAATTAATATTAAATAATTGCCATTACATATGTATTAATTAGTAATTAATGATTGTTTCTTAATAATAAATAATTAATAACTAATAATTAACTATTAATGACTAATAATTAATAATCTATATGTAATGACCTACATTTTCAACGGTATAATAATTAATTTATTTAATTATTTAAAAGGTGAATTAAAGGATTTAATGGTCATGGAATTAAATAATGGCGAATATTTAATTAAAATAATAAATTAAATAATATATTTAATTCTGAAATAATCAGAATTGGCTGAAATGGCGATATGGTGTGAACTGGGTCATCCCGAAGATTTAATTCAGCTTGGAATTGAATTCTGAATAACGAATATATTATTTGAACGACAATTTGAACGTATAATTATATTATAATTAAAATCGAGCTTGAAATGGCGCTGCAGTTCGTAATTTGGCGATTTGAACTTCAACAGAATGTACAGGATTCGTTTTAAGCCGGAATTCTGTGAAACAAGAAACGTGTGGAGCTGGTGGAGTATATCTTTTCTAGTGAAAGAGAAAAAATCAGGGTTTCGACGTGTAGATTTTGAGATATGTCCAAATCAAATTTTAAAATAGTCGCTATATAATCGTTTATCGACCATAACGGTTTATTCGATATAACTAGAGATCGGGTTTGAATTTAGACAAGGTTCTTTTGAGGCGTAGCGATAATTTAATTTTTAGAATTTTATGGTAATTTTTAATTAATTAATTAAGCAACTTTTTATTTGGAGTGTTTTACACCCTTTGACGATATTTTTGGGTTTCACAATATAAGTTAATCTACCGGTATTATTATATTTTTTTGGATTGTGGCACCGAGCTCAATACAACGGTATCTTTATTTCAGTCGGTACATGAAGGAAATTTTATGAAAACAAGATACATTAGATTTTATATTCTAAAACTTAGGAGCAAAGGGAAAGGGTACCGCATAAGAATATATATACATTATTTTGTCTGCCGACATCCCTTCAAATTTTATGGCTAAGTTTAAGCCACGTAGAGCTTAGATAACCAAGGAAATCGAAAACATACCCTATAAGTAACCCCCTTTTTCATCGTTTAACCTAATTTTAGTCTTCTCCTTTGCTCAAACTTTCCACCGCCGCCGGATTTCTCAAACCAATATCGTGGTTTCTAAAATCAAATCTCTTCGATAAAATTTCTGAATAATATTCGTTGGGTCAACTTCGGTCATCACAAGGAGATACGAACTCGAGGAAGCGAAGGCTTCACCAGCAGGTCGGGATTATGTAGGGCACGTCGGAGGAGGATTCGAGGTGACAGGAAAGGGTAGGATGGTGAGGCGAGTGGAATGGTGGAGGTTACGGCGTCGTTAGATGGACGGGGTGGGTCCAGATGGTGGGTCAGCGTTGGGAGTCCGGTGTAGAAACGGTGACGAAAAGGGCCAGTTTGGGGCAACTGCGAGAAAACGTGAAGGCTAAGGGGTGAAGCACTGTTTAGTGCTGGCGTGGGATTTGGTATCGATGAAGGAAGGAGTGAAAACTGTCGATGGTTGGGCTTGAGCATAACTGTTGTCGCTACAGTTTGGGTCTTGCTTCCTATTCGACGAGAGGGAGCCAGGTATGCGAACTGAAGAAAACATATATGGGAATTTATCATTGAAGGAGGGTCTGAAAAGGGAAGAGGAAGATTGTGGTATAGTTTTGTATTTTGTTTTGGATTTCTGGGATGGTTGGGATCGTTCTGTGTATGCTTTAGTTTGGTTTTTCATGGTTTGTGATCTCAATTTGGGTGCGTTGGTTTTATGGAGGTTCGGTTAAGAAGCAGACTGTTGTGTTTATATGTACATACATATGACTTGTATGTATGAAGTAGTTGTGGTTGCCATCTAGCATGGAATGTAGCAGGTTTCACAGTAGATAGCAAAGAAGGATGGTATGGTTTGTTTGTGAATTCATTTGAGAAAAGATGGGGTTCGGCAAAATATTGTAATGGATATTGTTTACTGGAATAAAGTGTTGCGGTGGCATGTATAGGGACCGGTGCGTGAGTTCCCAAGGCAAGACGGTGGTGTTTAATACTGGAAAAAAAATGAAGCCTTGCATGGTCCTGAAACGTATTTCCTGAGGTGTACAGAATAGAGAACTAAACAAGAAAGGAAGCAAAGTTTCGATGAAGTTAAAATACTGGAGGAACCGCTCAAAGCAGAAGGGAACGATGAGCAAAAACCTGGAACGTGAATAGCTGAGGGTTCGGCCTAATGAAGGACATTGGTGAAGAACGGTGTGTCCTTGGTGAAACAGAAAGCGTGAACGACAGCAGATATCCGAAACAACGACCGTAACGCGTTATTTAATGGTTAACGGACAATGTGAGTAAAACTCACTAACTCTCCTCAATTCATATTTTAATATAAATTGTACTTTATTTATTGACTGCTGTATATTGATTGTTAAACTGGACTGTTAAATAGATTTGATTGAAAACGTAGTTATAGTTAATCTATGTAGTGTTAATCAAATATGGTTCTGTACAGCAGGATATTTCATTTCAAAATGAAATATGATATATATTATACTGTGTAACATCTGTGGATGTAGGGAGACAGGTTGGAGGAATCCGACTGGATTCCTCAACAATTATTTTACTGTTTTCATATATTGTGTTATATGATGTGTTATATAATCTGTTCTGGATTATGTGTGTTAGAATGATATTAATCATTGTTATTCGATATTTTACATATCATAAGAAACCCTGAGTTGTGAAATGGAATATTTCAATGTATATTGAAATAAAGGAATTTTATAAAATCACAGGATTTTATAAAAGGAAATTATTTATAAAACGAACACGGTTTTATAAAAGGAAATTATTTATAAAACGAACACGGTTTTATAAAAGGAAATTATTTATAAAACAAACACGGTTTTATAAAAAGAAATTATTTATAAAACGAACACGGTTTTATAAAAGGAAGTATTTATAAAACAAATAGAGTTTTATAAAAGGGATATTTATTTAGAAAATAAATAGAATTGAAAAGGGAAATATTTATTTAGAAAATAAATAGAATAAAGGAATATTTATTTAGAAGATAAATAGAAGTTATAAATAGGAAATATTTGTAACGGTAATTAGAAGTTATAAATAGGAAATATTTGTAACGGTAAATAGAAGTTATAAATAGGAAATATTTGTAACGGTAATTAGAAGTTATAAATAGGAAATATTTGTAACGGTAATTAGAAGTTATAAATAGGAAATATTTGTAACGGTAATTAGAAGTTATAAATAGGATATATTTGTAACGGTAATTAGAAGTTATAAATAGGAAATATTTGTAGCGGTAATTAGAAGTTATAAAAAGGGAATAGTTGTAACGGAAAATAAACGTTATAAAAAGGAAATTGACGAGACATAAAAGAGATAATCAAATAGAGTTAAATCGAATTTAGTATTCGAAGGAGCTAATCGAATTAGTAATTTGAAAGAGTTTATTGAATATTAGTTATTCAATTAGAGATAATCAAATAAAGTTAATCGATTAGAGATAATCAAATAAAAGTTAATCGAATTAGTCGAAGTAAGTTAATCGACTATTAGTTAGTCGAATTTTGGTTAAGCAAATAAGTGTAAATCGACTATTAGTTAGTCGAAGATTAGTTAATCGAATATGAGTTAAACAAATAGGATTAATTGAATTAGAGTTAATCGAATCAGGGTTAATTGAATATTAGTTATTCAATTAGAGTCGATCGAATATAGTTATTCGAGATAGAGATAAAACAGACATAGTTAATTAGGGTAAGTACCATTTAGCACGACTGCTAGCGTAATTCGCAGGGCTGCAGATAGCCTACGGCGGTCGGATGTTTCCTGAGGGAATCAGGCGTAACCATTTTGATCGCTGCGATCTAGAGTCAAGCGAATGGAGTTAATCGAATATTAGTTATTTGAAATAGAGTTAGTTCAATAGAGTTAATCGATTAGAATAATCAACTGGAGTTAATCGATTAGAGTTAAAACAGACATTGTTATTAAGGATGAAGTCAAATCGGAATAGAGTTAATTCAGTAGAGCAGTAAGAGTAAATCAAAATAGAGTTATTCGAATATTAGTTGTTCGAATAAGAGTTAAATAAAAAGGAGTTAATCAAATAGGGTTATTCGAATATTAGTTATTCGAATAGGAGTAATGAAATAGAGTTAAACAAATTAGAGTTAATCGAATATTAGTTGTTCGAGATAAGAGTTAATTAAATAGAATTAACCGGAAAGAGATAATCGAATATAATCTATTCGAAATGAGTTAATCGAATATAAGTTATTCGAAGAGAGTTTATCGAATATTAGTTATTCGAAGAAGAGTCAATCAAATAGAGATTACTCGAAAGGGAGTTATATGGCGAATTCGATTATATCGAATTCAGGGAAAGTATTATTTACTTTCCGGTTTTTAAATCAGGATTTATTTATTTATAAATAAATTAGTTGTTAGATAAATTAATCAAAGTAAGAAATAAATGTTAGACTTATAAGTTAGATATTTTAGAAGTAAAATTTATAACGTTAGGGTTATGATAAATGTTTTCATAAAGGAAGCGGATTCGTAATCTGAATCCGAGAATTTGCGTAAGCAAGTGGTTTTAGAAATTGAAGTGATGAGCTTTATCTATCGCAAGGTTAAGATCATTGTTCAGTTAAGGTCTGAGAGGTAATTTGTGACGGCCCGTCCCGCACCAGCCTGCATTTCCTCCGAAAGTGCGCTGTACACATGCCCAGCTAGCACAGAACGGTCGTCAGAAGAAAAGAAAAAAGAGAATGAACTAATCAAGGAACCTGTAGAATGTCTCACAACGCATGGGATAAAATATAATAATAACATACTTGACATAAAACAGGCGAGACGGTGCATAAGCTGATAACTAAAATCAACATCAATCATCAGAGCAGCGGAAATCCATATACAGCTTATTACAATTTTCCAAATTTACTGTCTCTAAACAAAAGAAAGCTAAAGTAGAAGATACACCAACAATGCCCAAGCAGTGATCTTCAACAACACAGGGAGAATATTATGTATATAGTACGTGGAAGCCTCCTGCTCGTCTCCGGATCATCTACCCGTGCATCACCAGCTAACCTGTCTCTAGTCTGCTCGTGTGAGCACCCAGAGTAATAAGAGGAGACATAAAACTCTGGGTCAGACATAAAGCCTGGTATGAGCGATAAGCATCTAAACAGAATAATAACAGGTATACTAAGCCATACCTGAACCTGGACCTGCAACCAAAGAGTTAGTACCACATACCGTACAATACTCTAGGGTGTCATAATAAAGGGTGTAAGGATACGGGGGTGGGGTGTGCATGTCATAATGATAGCAAACAAATCAACCATAGCAACCATCCTCACATCTCTCACTCAGTGCGTAAAGCATGCGACATCTACCACCTTGGAACACTAGACAAATTGAGGTAACGGCGAATCCCGACTTGTAGAAACCCTGCTATGACCAAGCTAAACATATGGAGTCATGACCAAACGTTTCAATGACCCATTTCATTGATCGTAGCCCTTGGTTCTACCGATGCCATAATGGCCCTGAATCCGCCTTCGTACCTCCTACCATAGTGGTCCAAAGCTATAGACGTCGATAACCCCTTGGCACGCGTCCCGCAGCAAAGCCCAATCATGAAGCCCACACATTGGTTCCCAGCTGGATCCTGAGTCAAAGCTCCTCATTTGGACTTCCTTTGCATCTCGGGTTTTGATCGAATTGGAGTGGGTCTTCAGAAGAGTTGTCGTGCAGTAGCAGCCCTAGAATACGGTTCGGTTCGGTGGTCATTACACTCGTCGGTTCGGTTCGGTCCTCCTTCTTTGTCATCTTTCCATTCGGTTCGGGTCGGGTATTCCACTTCAGGTCGGGTCGGTGTCCTCCTCTGGGTCGGGTCGGGTGTCCTTCCTTCCAGCGCTCCGATCCGCTCCCTTATTTCTTCACGTATTCCGATCCGATCCCTCCTTGCCATCTGATCCGCGTGGCCTTCCCTCTTGCTAGTTCTCCCAAATGTTTACTTCCGATCCGAGCCCTGCATCTCCAAGTCGATCCGATCTGGCCCCCAATTATTCTTCCGATCCGATCCCCTTGTCCACTCCAACTCCAAGTAAACGGCCTTCCTTCTCGCCAAGCCTCCTCCAGTGACAAGTTCCAATCCAGTTCGAATTCCCTTGGTCAGTTCACAAATCCGATCCGACCCCTTTCTCCGATCCGAACCGGTTCGGAACCTGCACACTTCTGCAACTTTCCAGCGAGCTTTCTACGCCATTCGACGGCATTTTCGACCAATCTAACTATTCTAATCAATCATAAAACATACCATAGAGTCATAGCAACATGTAAGAACAACCACAAACACCTAACAACAATTCAAATGAACCAAAATGGATCAAAAGTGGTTAAAACCTCACATTTTCCTATAATCCCTCTTAATCATGTTTAAGCATACGATTAGCAAAACACATCGAAATTAACCCAAATTTCTAACAGAGCCTTAAAACATTATTTTAGAATTTTAAGAATTTTTTCCAGAATTTATTTACGTATAAATTCGCTAATCTTCACTAATTACCCTTAATCACCGTAATTAGTGCAAAAACTATGCAAATCACTCACCTTGGCCACAAATGAAACACCAAATCTGAAATACTCTCTGTTTGGGTCGAATTTCTATGTATAGCAGCAGCTCCAACCTTGCTTTGTTGCTATTTGGCTCTGCTTTGATGTAGTTTAGGCTTAATCTTCACTAAAATGTGTTTTGGAGTGGTTTTAGAGGATGGAAGCCATTACTAAGGTCTCAAGGAGGTTTGTGGCGGCTCAAAACTGAAATGAAAGTGATAACCTAACCCTAATCAGTCCTCATATACTTCTAAACCCGAAATTCCCCTCTGGGCCTAGCTGCTAATCACCCGGTTAAGCCCAATTAAGCTGTTTTCACCATCTGAAACTTGTTTCAGCCATATCTCCCAAACGGTGAGTCCGTTTGACTAATGTGACCACTCTACGGAAAGAGAAACCATCATTCGGAGCTAATGGAAGTGGTTTCAGGTCAAAATTCCTTTCCAGTCAAAAGTTATGGCCAAAACAGTGCCAACTAGGGGTAAAACGGTCATTTAAAAATCGGGAAAAATCATGATCATGGGAAATGACCCCAATAGTCGTTCCCCAAAGTTACATGACCATACGACTTCGTATGTGAAAGAAATAAATATTCTATGATCCTATGATGCGTAGAATGCGGGTCGTTACACTCTCCCCCCCTTAAGAAATTTCGCCCCCGAAATTCCTTAACCCAAAACATACAAAGGATCCCGCATGCCTAACAACCACATACAACAATTAAACATGTAAAACAAGCAAACAAGCCTATCCTAGCATGCGGAAAACTCAATCGAAGTCAAAATCTTACCAGGCAAAGAGTTCTGGGTGTGTCTTCCTAATGTTCTCCTCTGTCTCCCAAGTACAATCATTCTCGTCCTCGCCCCACTGAACCTTGACTAGTCTCACCGCCTTCCTTCGAAGTTGCTTCATGTCGTACTCGACAATACGGGCCGGCTTGCGGTTCCCAACCGTCTGGGGTTCTACTTCGAAGTCCTCTAACTGATCAGGTGAAATAGTCATATCTGAGTCGTGAACGAACTTCCTTAGTTGGGAAACATGAAACACGTTGTGAACTCCCGCCATCTTCTCCGGTAAGTCAATTCTGTATGCCAAATTCCCGACTAATTCAAGAACAGGGAATGGGCCAACAAATCTTGGTGCCAACTTGCCTCCCCCGCCAAATCGTATTACGCTCTTCAACGAAGAAATCTTGACAAACACCAAGTCGCCAACGGAGAATTTTAAGTCTCTTCTCCTCTTATCAGCATAACTCTTCTGTCTATCTTGGGCAGCCTTCATTCGTTGTTGAATGGTCTTGATTTTATCTGAAGTTTCCCTCACCACATCTGGTCCAAGCATAAACTTCTCGCCAGTCTCTATCCAACATGATGGTGAGTTGCACGGTCTTCCATACAAAGCTTCAAATGGAGCCATACCGATACTGGATTGGTAGCTATTATTATATGCAAACTCTACTAGATGCAAATGGTCATCCCACGATCCACCAAAATCCAATATACATGCTCTCAAGAGATCTTCCAAAATACGGTTCACCCTCTCCGTCTGACCGTCAGTCTGAGGATGATATGCGGTACTGAGATGTAACTCTGACCCTAGAGCCTCTTGTAAGCTCTTCCAAAACCCACTAGTGAACAACGGGTCTCGGTCGCTCACAATGCCTTTAGGTACTCCATGAAATCTCACTACCCACTTCATATACAATTCTGCTAACTTAGCTGCCGTTCTGGTCGATTTGACTGGTATAAACCTTGCACTTTTAGTCAGTCGATCTACAATTACCCAAATGCTGTCATATCCCGATCTAGTCCTTGGTAATCCATCGATGAAATCCATCGAGACTTGCTCCCATTTCCATTCGGGAATTTCTAAGGGCTGTAACAAACCACTAGGCTTCTTTTGCTCGGCTTTAACTAGCTGGCAATTCATGCATTTGGATATAAACTTCCCAACGTCTCTTTTTATTCCTTCCCAGTAGTAAGTCTGTTTCATGTCTCTATACATTTTATTACCACCGGGATGTATAGTCAACTTTGAGTGATGACATTCTCTAAGCACTTCATCTCTCAATCCATTGACATTGGGTACAACAAGCTTTCCATTCTTTCTAAGCCATCTATCTCGATCAAGCCCATACTTGTTCATCTCCTCATCGATACCCATCTCTAACTTGGAGATGATTTCCAATAGGTTAGGATCGTCCCTCTGACTAGAGCCGATTCGTTCAATCAAAGTGGGTCTGATCGTCAAACTTGCTAACATTTCTGGATCCAATTCGCACTTTGGTCTGAAATCAAACCCCGCGATAAACTCCAGTTGCTTCCATTCAAGGAACATAGCCCCTAAGTTGGCATGTCTTCTACTCAATGCATCAGCCACCGCATTGCCCTTTCCCGGTGTATATGCGATGTCAAAATCATAGGAAGCTAAGAACTCTAACCATCTCTGCTGACGGAGATTTAAATCCTTCTGGGAGAATAGATACTTTAACGACTTATGATCTGTAAATAGCTCAAATCTTTCTCCCAAGAGATTGTGTCTCCACATCTTTAACGCGAACACGATCGCTGCCAATTCTAAATCATGGGTAGGGTATCTTCTCTCGTGCGGTTTCAATTGCCGACTTGCGTAAGCTACAACCCTACCGCCTTGCATCAGTACAGCACCCAGTCCGGTAGCACAGGCGTCCGTGTATACCGTCATCTCTTCATCCCCCTTAGGAATGACTAATACTGGTGCGCTTGTCAACTTGTCATTTAGACTTTTGAATGCATTTTCGCACCTTTCATCCCAGACAAAAGCTTGATTCTTCTTGGTCAACTGGGTCAATGGTGCTGCTATCTTAGAGAAACCTTGGATAAACTTACGATAATATCCCGCTAACCCCAAGAAACTTCTTACATCTGTTGCATTCTTGGGCATAGGCCAATCCTGTACCGTAGCCACCTTCGCCGGGTCCACGGCAATACCATTCTCTGATACAACATGGCCCAAGAACCTCACTTCCCTCTTCCAGAAGTGACATTTAGAAAACTTTGCTTTCAATTGGTGTTTTCTCAACACCTCCATCGCTACTCTTAAATGTTCCTTGTGTTCTTCCTCTGTCCTCAAATAGGCCAAAATATCATCAACGAACACAAGGACAGACTTATTCAACTGATCTCTGAATACCCTATTCATAAGATCCACAAAATATACCGGAGCATTAGTCAGCCCAAATGGCATGACCAACCATTCATAAAATCCAGACGGCGTTCGAAATGCCGTTTTAGCTATACTCTCAGCTTCCACTCTAAGCTGATGAAAACCTGTCGCGAGATCCAACCGAGAAAATATTCTCGCGCCACTCAACTGATCGAACAAATCATCTATCCGCGGTAGAGGATACTTATTCTTCCTCGTCACTTTATTCAACTCGCGGTAGTCTACACACAAACGAAGGGAACCATCCGCCTTGGTAGCAAACACAACTGGTGCTCCCCATTCAGAAACACTCCTTCTGATAAATCCCTTCTTCAAAAGATCGCTGACTTGCACCTCGAGCTCTCGCTGCTCTCTTGGTGCCATACGACGAAGTGGCATCACTATAGGTCTGGCATCTTTTACCAAATCAATACGGAACTCAATCTCCCGGTGTGGTGGAAGTCCGGTCACTTCTTCGAAAACATCCGGATACTGGCCAACCACGGGCAAACCTGACAACTCACTATGCGGAATGTCAAGGGAGTTTAGAAAACTAGCCAATACCCCCTTACTGGGTAGACCACCAAACACTATCCTCCGCCCATCATCCGCTCTAGCTGTCACTAAAAAGCCCTCACAGTCTACCACCACCCCGTATCTTTGGAGCCAATCTACTCCCAAAATAATGCCAAACCCAGTAAAGCCCAAAACAAAGCAATCACAAACAAACATGCATCCATGACTCGATAAGACCACATTACGACAAATCATACTAAGGCTAGTTGAACCACCAACCGGGTTCGTTAGTACCAAAGGTCTATCGACAATCTCGGGCTCCAATCCCAACCTATCTACCAGGTCACTAGATATGAAAGAACTGGAAGCTCCGGTATCAAACAAAACTCTAACAGGAATATCATAAGCAGAAAGCATACCTTGAATGACGACATTCTTTCCCTTCTCCGCCGCTGTTGGGGCATTCGACGAAGAAGGAATAGCATTAAGAACGTAGGCTTTCACCATTTGCTTTTCCTTAGGGGGTTGTGGACACTTGTCCTTGTGATGTCCCATTTGGCCACAGTTGAAGCACTTCCTATCCGCTGGCTTGGCCCGACAATTACTAGCATAATGGCCCTTCTTACCACAGCTGAAGCACTCCACATCTTGCTTATTCTTTTTCTTCTGGCCATCCTTAGCCTGATTCTTCTTCCTCTTATTCTGGGAACCACCCTTGCCTCCACCACTTGCTTGTGGTTTTGGCTCTTCTGCAGATACAACCTCAGTCTTCGACTTAGGGTAGAGACTTTCTGATCTTAACGCTTTCCCCACAATCGATTCAAACGTCTCATCGATGTGGTTAATAAGTTTTTCCCCCAAGTACTGATCCAAACCAGTTATGAATTTCTCATTCTTTTTCTCGGCAGTATCAATAAGAGATAACCCATATTTTGACAAAGTGTCAAATTCAGCAATATATTCCGAGACAGCTCTGCCATTCTGCTTGAGCTCCAAGAATTTCTTAAACAGCACTGACTTCTGAGCAGCTGGAATGAACTTCTCACCAAAGCGAGCCTTAAACTGCTCCCAAGTAATCTGATCTTCGGGAGTAGCTGCCTTTATAGCATTCCACCAATTCATTGCCCGCCCTTGCAGCTGACGGGACGCTAGCTTTCTCTTCATCGCATCCTCGATACCCAAATCCTCGAAGATACGTTCGCAACTATCCAACCAATCCTGAACATCCGTGGCCGACTCCGTTCCGTGGAACGGCTTCCCACCAAGACTAGTATAATCCTTATTCAGCTTGGCGAAGTCGACTCTTGGCGCCTGCACTATTGGACCATCACCATTTCCACCATTGGGAGCTGCCCTCTGTACATCTCTAAGCATCTCTCTCATGAGGTCAGTAAACATCGTCCTCATGTCAGCAGCATTCCCGTTGTTGGCTCCCCTACCAGCACCTCTAGTATATCGGCTCATCGTCAATCTGAAAAAGGAAACGATTAACGACTCCATAGTGGTGCTAGTGCAGTACGACTTCATCCTTATACTACTAATAGTATATATATATAGCTTTTAAAAACCAAAGTAATCACAAATATGCTCTCTCGTATACGTATATTATCTCTCCCTGATAACTTCCCTAGGTTAACTACGCAACCTAGAGCTCTGATACCAAGTGTGACGGCCCGTCCCGCACCAGCCTGCATTTCCTCCGAAAGTGCGCTGTACACATGCCCAGCTAGCACAGAACGGTCGTCAGAAGAAAAGAAAGAAGAGAATGAACTAATCAAGGAACCTGTAGAATATCTCACAGCGCATGGGATAAAATATAATAATAACATACTTGACATAAAACAGGCGAGACAGTGCATAAGCTGATAACTAAAATCAACATCAATCATCAGAGCAGCGGAAATCCATATACAGCTTATTACAATTTTCCAAATTTACTGTCTCTAAACAAAAGAAAGCTAAAGTAGAAGATACACCAACAATGCCCAAGCAGTGATCTTCAACAACACAGGGAGAATATTATGTATATAGTACGTGGAAGCCTCCTGCTCGTCTCCGGATCATCTACCCGTGCATCACCAGCTAACCTGTCTCTAGTTTGCTCGTGTGAGCACCCAGAGTAATAAGAGGAGACATAAAACTCTGGGTCAGACATAAAGCCTGGTATGAGCGATAAGCATCTAAACAGAATAATAACAGGTATACTAAGCCATACCTGAACCTGGACCTGCAACCAAAGAGTTAGTACCACATACCGTACAATACTCTAGGGTGCCATAATAAAGGGTGTAAGGATACGGGGGTGGGGTGTGCATGTCATAATGATAGCAAACAAATCAACCATAGCAACCATCCTCACATCTCTCACTCAGTGCGTAAAGCATGCGACATCTACCACCTTGGAACACTAGACAAATTGAGGTAACGACGAATCCCGACTTGTAGAAACCCTGCTATGACCAAGCTAAACATATGGAGTCATGACCAAACGTTTCAATGACCCATTTCATTGATCGTAGCCCTTGGTTCTACCGATGCCATAATGGCCCTGAATCCGCCTTCGTACCTCCTACCATAGTGGTCCAAAGCTATAGACGTCGATAACCCCTTGGCACGCGTCCCGCAGCAAAGCCCAATCATGAAGCCCACTCATTGGTTCCCAGCTGGATCCTGAGTCAAAGCTCCTCATTTGGACTTCCTTTGCATCTCGGGTTTTGATCGAATTGGAGTGGGTCTTCAGAAGAGTTGTCGTGCAGTAGCAGCCCTAGAATACGGTTCGGTTCGGTGGTCATTACCCTCGTCGGTTCGGTTCGGTCCTCCTTCTTTGTCATCTTTCCATTCGGTTCGGGTCGGGTATTCCACTTCAGGTCGGGTCGGTGTCCTCCTCTGGGTCGGGTCGGGTGTCCTTCCTTCCAGCGCTCTGATCCGCTCCCTTATTTCTTCAAGTATTCCGATCCGATCCCTCCTTGCCATCTGATCCGCGTGGCCTTCCCTCTTGCTAGTTCTCCCAAATGTTTACTTCCGATCCGAGCCCTGCATCTCCAAGTCGATCCGATCTGGCCCCCAATTATTCTTCCGATCCGATCCCCTTGTCCACTCCAACTCCAAGTAAACGGCCTTCCTTCTCGCCAAGCCTCCTCCAGTGACAGGTTCCAATCCAGTTCGAATTCCCTTGGTCAGTTCACAAATCCGATCCGACCCCTTTCTCCGATCCGAACCGGTTCGGAACCTACACACTTCTGCAACTTTCCAGCGAGCTTTCTACGCCATTCGACGGTATTTTCGACCAATCTAACTATTCTAATCAATCATAAAACATACCATAGAGTCATAGCAACATGTAAGAACAACCATAAACACCTAACAACAATTCAAATGAACCAAAATGGATCAAAAGTGGCTAAAACCTCACATTTTCCTATAATCCCTCTTAATCATGTTTAAGCATACGATTAGCAAAACACATCGAAATTAACCCAAATTTCTAACAGAGCCTTAAAACATTATTTTAGAATTTTAAGAATTTTTTCCAGAATTTATTTACGTATAAATTCGCTAATCTTCACTAATTACCCTTAATCACCGTAATTAGTGCAAAAACTATGCAAATCACTCACCTTAGCCACAAATGAATCACCAAATCTGAAATACTCTCTGTTTGGGTCGAATTCGTATGTATAGCAGCAGCTCCAACCTTGCTTTGTTGCTATTTGGCCCTGCTTTGATGTAGTTTAGGCTTAATCTTCACTAAAATGTGTTTTGGAGTGGTTTTAGAGGATGGAAGCCATTACTAAGGTCTCAAGGAGGTTTGTGGCGGCTCAAAACTGAAATGAAAGTGATAACCTAACCCTAATCAGTCCTCCTATACTTCTAAACCCGAAATTCCCCTCTGGGCCTAGCTGCTAATCACCCGGTTAAGCCCAATTAAGCTGTTTTTCACCATCTGAAACTTGTTTCAGCCATATCTCCCAAACGGTGAGTCCGTTTGACTAATGTGACCACTCTACGGAAAGAGAAACCATCATTCGGAGCTAATGGAAGTTGTTTCAGATCAAAATTCCTTTCCAGTCAAAAGTTATGGCCAAAACAGTGCCAACTAGGGGTAAAACGGTCATTTAAAAATCGGGAAAAATCATGATCATGGGAAATGACCCCAATAGTAGTTCCCCAAAGTTACATGACCATACGACTTCGTATGTGAAAGAAATAAATATTCTACGATCCTATGATGCGTAGAATGCGGGTCGTTATATAATTATACCTCAACTTGATTGACTTCGAAATTGACTAAGGAATAGTTGAAGTTCGATAACAAAGGATGATTAGTAATGCAGTTAAGTAATAAATGACTTATGGATTTAGTAGTCGTAACGATGTTTCATACAGCGTTAGTTGAAATCCATATAAATGAGTTTCGGAAACGTTTTCCAAATATAAATCAAAGATGTTTTCTAAGTGTAGAAATAAGGAGATATGAACATATATATATACATATATATATATATATATATATTCGATGATTGGATCGATAATTCCATTTGGAATTAAGATCGTTGTTTGTACACCGACATGTTTTCATTTGATAGTTAAATCACAGACTATCGAAGTTTTGACCATTTTACGTTGTAAATATGGAGAGACCGGTTGGATTATTATCCGAAGAACCACTCCGTATTGACATAAGCGTTGTGATCAAATACGATGAAGATAATTGAAGACGGTGTTATGCAAGGGATGTCCTGTTTACATAATAGTGCCTTCGGTTTCGTTCAGTTCCAGAACGAACGTATATGGATGAATGTCTGACAGAATATTTCCAATGATCGAATGAGTTGGACTGTACAATTATATATGGTGGCCAACGGATTTATTCCCTTCGCATAAAATCCAGAAACTATTTGTATAAACCCAACTAATGAATTACGGATCTTAAAATGTGGCATTCAAAGTGATCGTGTTATCAATGAAATGGAAAGTAAGCGTAGCTTCTAGCCTCACATCCGGTAAATGAAAAAATCGGGCAGGCAACATGGCTAAGTCGGTCGCTCCGAAGTAGGGTGTATAATCACCTATCTAGAGAATATTCATTTGCTTCTTAAATCTATCAATGTTGTCCCATATATATTTACGGGAACGGTTGCTGATCCCAACCGTTGGTGATGTACATTCGATACACTCAAGCGAAATGAGTGGTCGGTCATGTGTGGCTGAGTTACAAGATGTTCTTGTTGAAATCCAGTGTATCGTTCCTAGAGTACACTGATCGGAAGGTGGTTCCATACCTTGTCATAGTTGAAAATCCAATCATCCAATACGCACCCGCGGTTTTGATTGTATACTATATATGTAGAACGTGAGATGAAAGCGTTTCTGCTAGATTGATATCTAATTGTATTTAGACATTATTATAATATCAGTGATACTGCTTTTCAAAGATGTTGGATTCTCATAAGGGAAAAACCCGTCCCGTATTCACGGCGTGGTCTTATGAGATATCATATACCTGTTAAAATGATTTGAGTTTACTTACACTAGTCCATGACTGACCCGGAGTTTATTTGTTTTGTTTCCCTAAACTCTTGGGTGCCTAAATTTGTACGGGCAGTCAAGTAGTCGGGATTTATAGATATGCTGGAAGAGCTTGGAGCAGGAGGCTTCAGGATCATATAGCTATAGTTATTTCCGCTGTGTTGTAAGTGTTGTACTCTGCAATATTATTGTATACATATACTGTTTGTATTTCAAAAGTATGTTATATTTTATTCGTTCCGCTGTGAGATTCGTGTTACTCTGATGATGATGATCTTCTTCTTCTTCTATTCTAATAGTTCTACCTTATCTATTCTCACCCTCTATCTTCTTTCTATTAGTTTCTTGAATTTCCAGTGCAATTTGGGGTTGGACTTGTGTTATTTAGTCAGCTCAAATTGGACCGGATTTTCGGGTCACTACAGTTGGTATCAGAGCTTAAGTTAAGTGAATTATCTTGGCTCTGTGGCGTGACTCAATAGAGATAGGGTTAGTAATACCCTAGATTGAGTTGAGTGTATATATACGAGTGAACGTATTTGTTAATTGATATAAAAATTTGTTTTATATTGTGGAGCATTATTGGTTGAGTGGCTTATGAATTCTGGTCGATGGTGGGGCACCACAATATCGATAGGGGTTTCTAAACACTCGAATACGATGAACCAACATGATATGTTTTGAAATTAACATAGTATAATTGGTTGTGTTGGTTGTTATTATAATCAGATGAGATTATAAAAAGGCGAAATGGTTATAGATAACTAATCAGAATTCATATAGGTAAAGTATATGAAATAAGATGAATTAAATCTGAAATTAAATCAGGATTAGGAATTAAAATAAGGAAATTTTAAATTCCTGGGAGATTTTGAAAATGTTTTCAAATTGGAAGTGTTATAGTATTGAACTCACTTTGATAAACTGGGAAATAACCCTGATGAATGTGGCCACATCATCAGTGTTCATTTTCGAGTTCTAAGTGACGGATTACTACCAAAGATTCTGTTTTTGAATTATTTTGAGAAAACAAGTGGTTTAGAAATTCAAATGTTTTGAATTGGTGTTATGATTTCAAATTGATTTGAAATGAGCCCAGGAATTTAAATTCTGGAATTTAAATTTAACTTATGAAGTTAAATGGATTAGAATAGTAAAAGTGAATAAATAAATTTGAATTAAACTTGGACAAGGTAAAATATAATATGGAATTATATTGGGATGATATCGAGTAAATTGATTGATTTTATAAGGATTTGGAATCAAGAATTGTACTTAAGTTTGAAATGGAATTTGGCTTGAGTATAAGCAAATGCTAGAGTTAAGGATAAAAACTGATAGGAGATTGGTTGGAATGACATTGATATATGTTGAGTTGATAACCAATGGGAATGGTATAATGATATGGTCAGAAAAAGGTACAAGTTTATATTTCATATTGGGTATGAAATTTTATGAGCCGATTGGCTGTTTAATTTTCTTTTGGGTTGGAGAAGGCCTAGAGAGGCGAGTTGTGGTTTTACCGATAGGGCTGTACAAGGAGGTTATGGCGAAATTTTCCGAAAAATTTAGGCATTAGAAAATTTTCAGAATTTTTGAAAATTGAGTTGGTCGGAAAAAAAAATTAATATCTTAGTCGATATTAATTGGTTCAGTTGAAACCGAAGTTGAGAGGTAAACAGATAAATATTTACCCAGTAGATAGAGTCGTCCTCTACCTTAGCAATTTCGAGGACGAAATTATTTTAAGTGGGGAAGAATGTAATGACCCACATTTTCAGCGGTATAATAATTAATTTATTTAATTATTTAAAAGGTGAATTAAAGGATTTAATGGTCGTGGAATTAAATAATGGCGAATATTTAATTAAAATAATAAATTAAATAATATATTTAATTCTGAAATAATCAGAATTGGCTGAAATGGCGATATAGTGTGAACTGGGTCATCCCGAAGATTTAATTCTGCTTGGAATTGAATTCTGAATAACGAATATATTATTTGAACGACAGTTTGAACGTTTAATTATATTATAATTAAAATCGAGCTTGAAATGGCGCTGTAGCTCGTAATTTGGCGATTTGAACTTCAACAGAATGTACAGGATTCTTTTTAAGCCGGATTTCTGTGAAACAAGAAACGTGTGGAGCTGGTGGAGTATATCTTTCTAGTGAAAGAGAAAAAATCAGGGTTTCGTCGTGTAGATTTTGAGATATGTCCAAATCAAATTTTAAAATAGTCGCTATATAATCGTTTATCGACCATAACGGTTTATTCGATATAACTAGAGATCGGGTTTGAATTTAGACAAGGTTCTTTTGAGGCGTAGCGATAATTTAATTTTTAGAATTTTATGGTAATTTTTAATTAATTAATTAAGCAACTTTTTATTTGGAGTGTTTTGCACCCTGTGACGATATTTTTGGGTTTCACAATATGAGTTAATCTACCGGTATTATTATATTTTTGGGATTGTGGCACCAAGCTCAATACAACGGTATCTTTATTTCAGTCGGTACGTGAAGGAAATTTTATGAAAACAAGATACATTAGATTTTATATTCTAAAACTTAGGAGCAAAGGGAAAGGGTACCGCATAAGAATATATATACATTATTTTGTCTGTCGACATCCCTTCAAATTTTATGGCTAAGTTTAAGCCACGTAGAGCTTAGATAACCAAGGAAATCGAAAACATACCCTATAAGTAACCCCCTTTTTCATCGTTTAACCTAATTTTAGTCTTCTCCTTTGCTCAAACTTTCCACCGCCGCCGGATTTCTCAAACCAATATCGTGGTTTCTAAAATCAAATCTCTTCGATAAAATTTCTGAATAATATTCGTTGGGTCAACTTCGGTCATCACAAGGAGATACGAACTCGAGGAAGCGAAGGCTTCACCAGCAGGTCGGGATTCTGTAGGGCACGTCGGAGGAGGATTCGAGGTGACAGGAAAGGGTAGGATGGTGAGGCGAGTGGAATGGTGGAGGTTACGGCGTCGTTAGATGGACGGGGTGGGTCCAGATGGTGGGTCAGCGTTGGGAGTCCGGTGTAGAAACGGTGACGAAGAGGGCCAGTTTGGGGCTACTGCGAGAAAACGTGAAGGCTAAGGGGTGAATCACTGTTTAGTGCTGGCATGGGATTTGATATCGATGAAGGAAGGAGTGAAAACTGTCGATGGTTGGGCTTGAGCATAACTGTTGTCGCTACAGTTTGGGTCTTGCTTCCTGTTCGACGAGAGGGAGCCAGGTATGCGAACTGAAGAAAACATATATGGGAATTTATCATTGAAGGAGGGTCTAAAAAGGGAAGAGGCAGATTTTGGTATAGTTTTGTATTTTGTTTTGGATTTCTGGGATGGTTGGGATCGTTTTGTGTATGCTTTAGTTTGGTTTTTCATGGTTTGTGATCTCAATTTGGGTGCGTTGGTTTTATGGAGGTTCGGTTAAGAAGCAGACTGTTGTTTTTATATGTACATACATATGACTTGTATGTATGAAGTAGCTGTGGTTGCCATCTAGCATGGAATGTAGCAGGTTTCACAGTAGATAGCAAAGAAGGATGGTATGGTTTGTTTGTGAATTCATTTGAGAAAAGATGGGGTTCGGCAAAATACTGTAATGGATATTGTTTACTGGAATAAGGTGTTGCGGTGGCATGTATAGGGACCGGTGCGTGAGTTCCCAAGGCAAGATGGTGGTGTTTAATACTGGAAAAAAAAAATGAAGCCTTGCATGGTCCTGGAACGTATTTCCTGAGGTGTACAGAATAGAGAACTAAACAAGAAAGGAAGCAAAGTTTCGGTGAAGTTAAAATACTGGAGGAACCGCTCAAAGCAGAAGGGAACGATGAGCAGAAACCTGGAACGTGAATAGCTGAGGGTTCGGCCTAATGAAGGACATTGGTGAAGAACGGTGTGTCCTTGGTGAAACAGAAAGCGTGAACGACAGCAGATATCCGAAACAACGACCGTAACGCGTTATTTAACGGTTAACGGACAATGTGAGTAAAACTCACTAACTCTCCTCAATTTATATTTTAATATAAATTGTACTTTATTTATTGACTGCTGTATATTGATTGTTAAACTGGACTGTTAAATAGATTTGATTGAAAACGTAGTTATAGTTAATCTATGTACTGTTAATCAAATATGGTTCTGTACAGCAAGATATTTCATTTCAAAATGAAATATGATATATATTATACTGTGGAACATCTGTGGATGCAGGGAGACAGGTTGGAGGAATCCGACTGGATTCCTCAACAATTATTTTACTGTTTTCATATATTGTGTTATATGATGTGTTATATAATCTGTTCTGGATTATGTGTGTTAGAATGATATTAATCATTGTTATTCGATATTTTACATATCATAAGAAACCCTGAGTTGTGAAATGGAATATTTCAATGTATATTGAAATAAAGGATTTTTATAAAATCACAGGATTTTATAAAAGGAAATTATTTATAAAACGAACACGGTTTTATAAAAGTAAATTATTTATAAAACGAACACAGTTTTATAAAAGGAAATTATTTATAAAACGAACACGGTTTTATAAAAGGAAGTATTTATAAAACAAATAGAGTTTTATAAAAGGGATATTTATTTAGAAAATAAATAGAATTGAAAAGGGAAATATTTATTTAGAAAATAAATAGAATAAAGGAATATTTAATTAGAAGATAAATAGAAGTTATAAATAGGAAATATTTGTAACGGTAATTAGAAGTTATAAATAGGAAATATTTGTAATGGTAAATAGAAGTTATAAATAGGAAATATTTGTAACGGTAATTAGAAGTTATAAATAGGAAATATTTGTAACGATAAATAGAAGTTATAAATAGGAAATATTTGTAACGGTAATTAGAAGTTATAAATAGGAAATATTTGTAACGGTAAATAGAAGTTATAAATAGGAAATATTTGTAATGGTAATTAGTAGTTATAAATAGGAAATATTTGTAACGGTAATTAGAAGTTATAAATAGGAAATATTTGTAACGGTAATTAGAAGTTATAAATAGGAAATATTTGTAACGTTAATTAGAAGTTATAGAAAAGGGAATAGTTGTAACGGAAAATAAACGTTATAAAAAGGAAATTGACGAGATATAAAAGAGATAATCAAATAGAGTTAAATCGAATTTAGTATTCGAAGGAGCTAATTGAATTAGTTATTTGAAAGAGTTTATTGAATATTAGTTATTCAATTAGAGATAATCAAATAAAGTTAATCGATTAGAGATAATCAAATAAAATTTAATCGAATTAGTCGAAGTAAGTTAATCGACTATTAGTTAGTCGAATTTTGGTTAAGTAAATAAGTGTAAATCGACTATTAGTTAGTCGAAGATTAGTTAATCGAATATGAGTTAAACAAATAGGATTAATTGAATTGGAGTTAATCGAATCAGGGTTAATTGAATATTAGTTATTCAACTAGAGTCGATCGAATATAGTTATTCGATTAGAATAATCAACTAGAGATAGAGATAAAAAAGACATAGTTAATTAGGGTAAGTACCATTTAGCACGACTGCTAGCGTAATTCGCAGGGCTGCAGATAACCTACGGCGGTCGGATGTTTCCTGAGGGAATCAGGCGTAACCATTTTGATCGCTGCGATCTAGAGTCAAGCGAATGGAGTTAATCGAATATTAGTTATTCGAAATAGAGTTAGTTTAATAGAGTTAATCGATTAGAATAATCAACTGGAGTTAATCGATTAGAGTTAAAACAGATATTGTTATTAAGGATGAAGTCAAATCGAATATTAGTTATTCGGAATAGAGTTAATTCAGTAGAGTTAATCAAATAAGAGTTAAGCAGTAAGAGTAAAGCAAAATAGAGTTATTCGAATATTAGTTGTTCGAATAAGAGTTAAATAAAAAGGAGTTAATCAAATAGGGTTATTCGAATATTAGTTATTCGAATCGGAGTAATGAAATAGAGTTAAACAAATTAGAGTTAATCGAATATTAGTTGTTCGAGATAAGAGTTAATTAAATAGAATTAACCGGAAAGAGATAATCGAATATAATCTATTCGAAATGAGTTAATCGAATATAAGTTATTCGAAGAGAGTTTATCGAATATTAGTTATTCGAAGAAGAGTTAATCAAATAGAGATTACTCGAAAGGGAGTTATATGGCGAATTCGATTATATCGAATTCGGGGAAAGTATTATTTACTTTCCGGTTTTTAAATCAGGATTTTATTTATTTATAAATAAATTAGTTGTTTGATAAATTAATCAAAGTAAGAAATAAATGTTAGACTTATAAGTTAGATTTTTCAGAAGTTAAATTTATAACGTTAGGGTTATAATAAATGTTTTCATAAAGGAAGCGGATTCGTAATCTGAATCCGAGAATTTGCGTAAGCAAATGGTTTTAGAAATTGAAGTGATGAGCTTTATCTATCGCAAGGTTAAGATCGTTGTTCAGTTAAGGTCTGAGAGGTAATTATACCCCAACTTGATTGACTTTGAAATTGACTAAGGAATAGTTGAAGTTCGATAACAAAGGATGATTAGTAATGCATTTAAGTAATAAATGACTTATGGATTTAGTAGTCGTAACGATGTTTCATACAGCGTTAGTAAAAATCCATATAAATGAGTTTCGGAAACGTTTTCCAAATATAAATCAAAGATGTTTTCTAAGTGTAGAAATAAGGAAATTTTTTTTGTTTTTTTTGGAAAATGGGTATATTTTTATTAAGGCTTATATCCAGCCCAAAAGAAGAGTTTACGTTATCCAATTGACAACGCATCTCACGTACAGACAAAATGAATTAAAAAAAGGAAAAAATTAAATACAAGTACACATAAGCACCCAGCCAAACCGTCATTCCCAAATTCATCTTCATCTTCGTTCCCAAAATGACCACAAATGGCGGCGCTCTGCAATTCGACGAAGAGTTCATGGCGGATAATGGTTTCCAGCTTCATTACGAGGTACCTGCCTTCCCACTTGATCTGAACTTCCACATGCAAACCGTAATCTTGCCTCATCTGACGTAAGTGTTCTCTTCCTCGATTTCATAGTTAATTGCATGTCCACTTCAATCAGCTTACTAATTTCCTCTTCCTGTCTTCGCTTGCTTTGAAATGTCCTTCGGTTCCGTTCCTTCCAAATCCACCAAATGGAAGTTGCCAAGCCAACACAGCTGTCTTCACTTATAGAGTTTACACCCATTCTCTGCTCGCTCAGGTGATCAATTAATGGTTGTAATTGCTCAACATTGGTACCTAAGTTTAAATTGTGTTTGGTCCTTACTCTGTTAAGCACCCTTTTTGTATATAAGCATTCGAAAAACAGATGATTATGAGATTCCTCCGTTTCATTACACAAAACACAGTCACTATTGTTTAAAACTCCCCATTTTTTAAGTCTGTCTTTAGTTGGCAATCGGTGCAGCAAGGCTTTATACATCGTAAACGAGATTTTGGGTGGAATAAGTCTATGCCAAACTACTTTATGCCATTTATTTTTCCTCTGAGTATCTCTACACACACTCCAAGCGTTTTTGATTGTGAAATCGTTACCTGAACTCCATTTCCATATGTCAAATTCTCTATCGACGTATAAAGGAATATACTCAATGTGGTTTTTTTGCTCTTCTGTGCATGGAATACTGTCACATATCAGTCTGCCTGCATGAATGATGTTATTCACCTTTAGATTAGGACAGCCATAAGCAGAATAAGTATCACATCCCCATATGTCTATTAGAGATTTTCCTTTTATCCAAGGGTCTCGCCAAAGATCAATTTCATTGCCATTTTCTAATTCAATCTCACAACAGCTAGCAAGTTTGTGCCTCACTCTAAGAATTGCTTTCCATGTGGCAGAAGCATTATTATCACTCGCCATTGTCCAGAAGTTTTCTTTGATATATCTTTTCCTCATCCATCTAGACCACAGTCCATTGTCTGCTATAATCTTCCATCCTTGTTTCAAAGTAAAAGCTTCTCTCATATCTGTGAGTTTTCGTAGGCCTACCCCACCTTCATCTTTGGGTCTGCATAGGTCATGGTACTTGATCTTATGAAATTTACCTTTCCAAATAAAATCCGCGCAAACTTGCTCAATCTTATTTATCGATGTATCAGGTAGTTGAAATGTTTGTAACCAAAAGTTAACTTTTGCTTGAATTACAGTATGAACCAATTCAATGCGTCCAGTGAAGGAGAGTAATTTAGAATTCCAACCTTGCAATTTCTCTCTAACTTTAGAAATAAGGAAATATGAATATATATATATATAGATATATATATATATATATATTCGATGATTGGATCGATAATTCCATTTGGAATTAAGATCGTTGTTTGTACACCGACATGTTTTCATTTGATAGTTAAATCACAGACTATCGAAGTTTTGACCATTTCACGTTGTAAATATGGAGAGACCGGTTGGATTATTATCCGAAGAACCACTCCGTATTGACATAAGCGTTGTGATCAAATACGATGAAGATAATTGAAGACGGTGTTATGCAAGGGCTGTCCTGTTTACAGAATAGTGCCTTCGGTTTCGTTCAGTCCCAGAACGAACGTATATGGACGAATGTCTGACAGAATATTTCCAATGATCGAATGAGTTGGACTGTACAAATATATATGGTGGCCAACGGATTTATTCCCTTCGCATAAAATCCAGAAACTATTTGTATAAACCCAACTAATGATTTACGGATCTGAAAATGTGGCATTCAAAGTGATCGTGTTATCAGTGAAATGGAAAGTAAGCGTAGCTTCTAGCCTCACATCCGGTAAATGACAAAAATCGAGCAGGCAACATGGCTAAGTCGGTCTCTCCGAAGTAGGGTGTATAATCACCTATCTAGAGAATATTCATTTGCTTCTAAAATCTATCAATGTTGTCCCATATATATGTACGGGAACGGTTGCTGATCCCAACCGTTGGTGATGTACATTCGATATACTCAAGCGAAATGAGTGGTCGGTCATGTGTGGCTAAGTTACAAGATGTTCTTGTTGAACTCCAGTGTATCGTTCCTAGAGTACACTGATCGGAAGGTGGTTCCATACCTTGTCATAGTTGGAAATCCAATCATCCAATACGCACCCGCGGTTTTGATTGTATACTATATATGCAGAACGTGAGATGAAAGCATTTCTGCTAGATTGATATCTAATTGTATTTAGACATTATTATAATATCAGTGATACTGCTTTTCAAAGATGTTGGATTCTCATAAGGGAAAAACCCGTTCCGTATTCACAGCGTGGCCTGTTAAAATGATTTGAGTTTACTCACACCAGTCCATGACTGACCCGGAGTTTATTTGTTTTGTTTCCCTAAACTCTTGGGTGCCTAAATTTGTACGGGCAGTCAAGTAGTCGGGATTTATAGATATACTGGAAGAGCTTGGAGCAGGAGGCTTCAGGATCATATAGCTATAGTTATTTCCGCTGTGTTGTAAGTGTTGTACTCTGCAATATTATTGTATACATAAACTGTTTGTATTTCAAAAGTATGTTATATTTTATTCGTTCCGCTGTGAGATTCGTGTTACTCTGATGATGATGATCTTCTTCTTCTTCTATTCTAATAGTTCTACCTTATCTATTCTCACCCTCTATATTCTTTCTATTAGTTTCTTGAATTTCCAGTGCAATTTGGGGTTGGACTTGTGTTATTTAGTCAGCTCAAATTGGACCGGATTTTCGGGTCACTACACTATAATTGATTTTATTTAACTTGTTTTAGCAATTAATTTTTGGTTTGTAACTATCATTAATATTTAATATTAATTAGTTAGTGTTAATATTTAATATTAAATGGTTAACTTTTTATGTGCAATAATTATTTAACATTAAATAGCTATTATAATTAATAATCGATAGTTTATGATTAATGTTTGATAATTGATAATTACAATTAATAATGAAACTTCTAAGAACTAAGGTTTAACAATTACTTTTAACTATTGTCAATTATAAATTGGTAATAAATATAAAATATCAAGCTTAGGTCTCCAATGGAGACTGGAGAGTTTTCTCCCATTTAATTCTTTCTTCCCTTATTCTTGTCTCTTCCACCTCCCTCTAATCCTCCTTGCCTTCTCCTATTTTTGCTGCTATGGATTTTTGCTTCCTTTCCCCTTTCTCACATCTAACTTCTTCAGTTTGTATTTTATTGGTCCACTACTCTGATCTTGCCTTGCCCCGCCTTCCCCATTTTCTTGCTAAATCAGCTTTTCCTAACCCAAGCTGTACCACACTCGACCTACTTTCTATACTTTCACGAGTACCTTGCTCCTTTTCTCTCTCTTTTAGTATAGTGTTAGCACACAATATATTGCGAACTCCCTATCTAGTCGGATTCCTTTCTATTCATTGTTTACTTAACATTGTCCTTCCCACCTAAAGGAAGTCCATTCCCCTCTTTTGAGTGTGGTATTGGTTGTGATCGACCTATTCGACGTGCTAGTGGATGGCTGCTTTGATGAGCGTTCTCAATCTAACATGGTTTTTTTACTAGGTTTGTTTGTGTTTGTTTGTTATTAGCTTCTTGTCAAAGTTCGGGGTGGTTATTTTATGAATTTGAGTGTATCGTCTTGGTTATACGAGTGTCGGTTATAGTGTGTATGTGTTACGGTTTTTGTTGGTATTTTTTTGGTTTATTAGGTGGTGCTGGTTGGCTCTCTGATTTTTAGAGTTGTTGCTTTTTTCTATTCTGGGTTGTTATTGCTGGGTGAAGGGTTGGTGTAAAAGTTGAGAGGAAATGTGGTCTTGCTCGAAGAGCTATAGAACTTAAATCTAGACTGTTTAGGAAGTTGTATGTGATATCTGCTTTGAATTGTCACTAGGAAGAAGAGACTGTTTCGGCAACTGGTTGTGTTTTAATTTCCTGGTTATTGTCAGGTGTTGATATAATAGTTGTTTAGCTTTTTTAGCTGCATTTTACTTTTCTATGCCCACCCTATGTGTTGATGAACTAGTTTATTATTGTTTCTTTGTTGCGGTGGATAGACATCAAGTTTATCTCCTGTGCATTTATGTACTCATTATTTGTAATAATGAAAAGTGGACGGTCTACTGTAAAAACAGGTTGGCCTTGCCAAAAGATTATAAAAAAACTAATATTGATAATGAATAAATTATTTCTAATCATTGTTAATAATTCATTACTCCTAATATGTAATATAGGAAAATCTATTTAGAGATAAAATTGACATTATGTGTGATATAGTTGATTTCTGTCATTGGATTGCCCCATGAATTCCGCCCCTTCATATAAGGATGGAAAGATCCAATGATTCAGATCTCTTATGTCACTAATGTGTACATTTTTGCACTTAAATAATCTTTCCCATTTAATAATGAATTATTGTATATTGTTAATAATTAGTAATTAATAATAAAATATTATTAAATAATAATTAGTAATTACTATTCTAAACAAATGCTTAAAATTTAGTGATTAATAATTCATAACTAATATTTAATAATTAACAAGCAAATTTAATAACTAAAAGGTAAAGTTTGACATCGATAATTTTATACTAAATAAATATTCAATTTAATGTTAAATTAACCTTTTAATTATAAAAAGCGGAGGTTTTCTTCTTCATGGTGACTGGTTTCTGCTCTTTATTTTCTTCGTTTTCTCTCTCTTTCCTATCCTATCCTCTCCTGGCATATCCTTTTAACACCTCCTTTCCTCTATGCCTTTTCATTCCATCCTACGTCTTAAACCCCTAATCAACTTTCGTTTTTGTGGATTTTAATTCCTCTTTTCCCTATCCCTGCCTTCAGCTGAATTTGCTTCTCTTCCCTCCTACTTTCTTGAATCATCTCCTTTTTAGTCAGACCAACTATCTTTTATTCCCTTCTTTAATTCAACTTATGGTGGCCCCCATGACCAGAGCTGTTTTTCCATGGCATGCATTTGAGTCTCATCGCGACCCTTCTTCAATCCATCTCCCCTTTCCTAGCTAGTTACTCTTTGATTAGAGCTCACGAAAGGCATCTTATTTGATGTGGACAACATTTGTGATGTGCTGGTAAATATCTAACTTGTATTGGGTTTCTGGTTTTGGTGACAGTGAGATGTTATAGTTGGGCTGGTTAGGCTTAGTTCCCTATGCTCAGGCTTGGCCGGTGTCTGTGTTCTTAGGTGTTTTCGACTTAAGTTGTGTATTGGAGTTTGCATAGTATTAGGTTCTGTTTTGGCTGGACTTGTTGGTGAGGGAGATGCAGTATTGTTTCTTTGTCTGGTTGTTGTTTCTTGTTGAATTTGGGGATGACATCCTATTGTTTTTAGTTAGAGCATTTGGTTTACTAAGTGATGAGTGTTTTAAGGTGAAGGTTTTCTGGTAATCTTCTATGGTGCGTTCGTCTTGTCAGTGGCTTGCTCCTATGGTAAGATGAGTATTGTGTGAAGTGAGCTTGTTCTTGTTAAGGATTGCGGAATGGACCGTTAAGGCAAAACTAACACTATAGGAGGGTGAATAGTGTTTTTGAGAATTTAAACAAAATCTAAAACTAATATGATCTACTTTATGAATCACACACCACAGAAACAATCACAGACACAATCAAACACAAACACAAAGATAAATAGAAATAAAATGCAGAAAAGGAAAGAACACACTGGATTTTACACTAGTTTAGAATTGCTCCTACGTCCAGTCCCACGCAACGCTGGATTGTGCAGAGTTTTATTACCATATCAATATCCAAGTACAACCTCCTTGATTTCACGGCTACAAGGGTAACACCAATTCCACACACCCTCCTTGATTTCACGGCTACAAGTGTAACACCGATTCCACACACTTGATCAAGTATACTCTCCTTGATTTCATGGCTACAAGAGTTACCCCGATTTCGTTCCTTGATTTCACGGCTACAAGGAAAACATCGATTACCCAAAAACTTCCCAAATGATTCAGTATCCCTATAACTCTTCACTGGCACGTCGATTCAGAGAGTAATGAGAAGAGAGTGGAAGAGAAGAAGTTTTATGTAAACAGAATTGAATTTGGCAAGATATAGGTGTAGAAATCCTAGAAATAATAAGATATAATGGTGTAAAGAAAGGAGATGAAGATGGAGAAGAAGAATGTTGAAAAAAATTCAAAATCACCCCCTATTTATAAGATTTGAAAGGTTGCAATGCTTCTGGAACATTACAAATAGTAAAAGACACTTCCTTTCAATTTTGAAAAAATGACAGTTTTATGTCGACATAGACATATATGTATCGGGAGGTTAGATTGACCTAGTATATGGGGGCTATGAGCATTTTGAGTTGTTCGAGATGTTACTTTCCCCGCCTTATTGTCATTTTCTTACCCCGGAGAAAAAGCCTTTTAGTCCTTCCAGTACAGGGCTTTTCAGACATCTGATAAGCCAACAATCTTATTCATAGTAACCTGCAATGCTTACGTAATCACCTTTGAAACTGGAGCTTATCCAGGATCGGGAGCCAGCGCCAAGGCCCCTTCTATCGAAGCATCCCCATAGGCCAAATGCTCTAAAGTTGGAAGATGTTGACGAGCGTCAACATATCCTTGTTCAAAATTGATTTTTGAGCATTTTTCAAGTGTTTTGATAAATATATAATTTTGGAAATTCTTTAATTAAAACATAGTTTTGTAAATGAATATTATAAAGTAAAAAATCATATAGAAACATAAATATAAACTATATAAACATATTTATAAAATTATAGTGTTTAAAACTATATAAATATAAAGTATATAAAGTATAAATAATGAAAATTTAAAAAGTATAAATATATAAAACTTAAGTTTAAAATCAAAGTAAAGTAAGAAAATAAAATAGAGAAGATAGGGATTGAAGATAGAATTTGAAAATCAGAATTTGAATTTAAATTTGATTTAGATCCCGGAGTGTTATTCGTAGTCTTGCATATACTAGAATATATTACTATATTTGTCTTGAACTCTTGAAATCTTGAATACTCATGAGTATTGAATCATCTTTGAATTCTGAACCTCGGATATCTTTAAACTGTACAGCCTTCAGTATAAATTTCTATATATAAATCCTGCATATGTGTGTGTGTGTATATATATATTCTAGATAAAAGTGTTAGTATATATTTTATAATCAATTAATATTGGAATAAGGTTGTTGTCATCAAAACTCCGTTCTCCAACAATCTCCTCCTTTTTTATGATGACAACCTTAATTTATAAAATATCATACCTATACATACGTGTTGATGATGATTCTTCTAATACTCCCTATGTCTATATGAATCCTATAAACTAATTCTATATTTTGTAATATCTCCCCCTTTTGAATTATCAAAAAGGAATTATAAAAATACTCCCCCTAAATTCTATAACCATCTAAATAATTCCTATACTAAAGTACTCCTCCTTAATCCTAAATGTATTTATGCAATCCTTCCTGAATTGAATAACCTTATATTTCCCTTTAAATATATGATTCCATGCCTAAAAAATTATAACTCTCCCTAAAATAATAGAAGGATAATAAAGTAAGCATTCCAATCAATATTAAATCAAACAATCAATCCAAACAAACATTTCGATCAAGCAATTCAAGCAACCAATTCAAGCAATCAACGAAATCAAACAACTTATATGTTAATAAACACTTCTTGAACCTCCAACTATCCTAGTAACTATAGAACTCCCCCTTAATCTAATACAAGACTAAACCTATCCTAAACTCTAATTCCCTTAAAACTATAATAATACTTTAATCTAGACTAAGAAATAACTCTGATATGATATCCTTAAAATTAAGATATAAGTTAAGTAAAGCAACTTAATCCAAACAATCAACCAATTTAAGTTTTGTTGTCACAATACGTCAATTCAAAAATAAAATAAAACATTTCTTCTAACTTCTATTTATCCTAAAAACCTATAAAACTCCTATCAACCACTAATTAAATTTAACCATGTTAAGTAAGCCAATCTAGTTACTTAAGTCAAACAAGTTAAACAAACCATGTAAGCCAAGCAAGTTAATCAAGCCAATCAATTTAATCAAGCAAGTCAATCAAGATAGAGTAAATATGTTATGTATTTGATTAATAATCCTATATTTCTAATTAGATAAAAACTTCTCATACACTATACTTGTTATTTGTGGAGTTAAAGTTAACATATAATGCAGTGTGTATAGTATGTTGGATATAATGCAGTATGAACTATATGTCATATATAAAGCAATATGAAATGATATATTGAATGATATGTAACTTGTGATGTGAAAGATTTTATCATGCATTGTACTAAATGAGGTATGATATGAAATGATATTATGATAATAATGATTTGATGATGATATGAAATGACCCAAACTCGCCCTTACGGGAAAGCCCAGATTGATTTGAGAACACGACAATTCAGAACATAAACAATAGAACACTTAATTGCTATTACAACAATTACATCAGAATACAAGAATATAATAGAGTATGAATAAACAATATACATCAGAAAAATATCAGAGATTCAAATAATTTACATAGCAGCAGAAAAATAATACATAACACAACTGAAAGAGATACACGGATATAAAGCTTTTCGAATATATCTCCAGCTATAAATCCATGATCCTGTAAAAAGAAATCTGCAAAACCAAAACTACTAGCTTCCCGTATGGAAAATATGGGCACCTAGAGTTTAGGTTAAAACAATAAACTCCAGTACAGTCATGGGACTTGTGTGAAAACTAAAATAGTTATTTAAAACTTTACTTTAAAAATAATGTAAATCAAGGGACCACGCCGTATAACACGGAACGGGTTTCCTCCCAAAAACACTAGTGCATAAAAAAATTTATAAACAACGCAATGTTTTTTGGAAAAATGAAGCTATTATAAGACTTAGGTCCCATCACACAATGCAAGCAAGCCAGAGGATAGAGTTTTACCTTATAATAGACAAATAAGCTTGGTACTTTTATAAACATCATAATAATGTTACATCAGAGTATAAAATATCAGAGTATATCAAAATATAATACAGTGGAAGATTAATTTACAATAAATGTAATACAATGCAGCGGAAACAAATAAACTACACAGTGGAAGACTATCAATGCTCTTGACGCCGCTTTAATCTTCAATCCAGAATTCTTCTCAATAAATAAATATCTGCAAAACAAACCACTCGACTACCGTGTGGAAAATATGGGCACCCGGGTTTGCAAGGGAAAAGAAAACTACGAGCCAGTCATGGGACTGGTGTGAGAAACTCGACAGTTAAAATTAACTTGTATAAATGATAAGGCAAATCACAGGACCACGTCGCTAACGCGAAATGGGTTTACCCCCATGAATGCCAGTGTATAAACAACAATTAGTAATAGAGATATGGATCTACTATGCATCAATCAACATGCAATGTCCCAATCTACCCATTTAGATTAAACACCACACTTAGATTTTCCAAATCCAATTCAATTTACAGAAATTATTCCTTTGGACTTTAACTCCCGATTTCTATTTCAAATCATTTGAAATACTTATCTAACTTTTATATCAAAGTAGATTTCACTTCGGGATCTCAAACTAAATCGTTTGGAAATATGAATTCCACAACATAACAATGCATACAAATAAGTATGCAACCAAATATCGGGAATCTTCCCTCAGACAAGGCAGTAAGTGCCCCTCCAACTCTATATGTGTGTGTGTGCACCTCCCACGCATGGAGCAGGCTACACTGCTGACCACTCACCCTAAGGCACTGGATCCAGCCCATACTTTTAGTCGCTCTCGGGTCACTCGATCTTTAGCTACATACTTGCTAAATCATTTTATATCCCGAAGTAGGGAAAATCATTTCACGACATAATAATCATAAGTACTTTCAAACATAGTACTTCACATCAGCAATTCACACATATGATCAGTCACTATTAATCACATAACCTTTGAGCTCGTACGTCTCAAAAAAGAGTGCTAAGCAAGAGAATAAATTCTCCGCCACCAAACAGATACGGCATTAGTAGCAACTAATTAAATATGTGATGAACTACAATGTAAAACCATAATACACTTCCAAATCATTTCGAAATCATTGGGTTTTAGCCCTCGAAATCCTTTCTATTTTATAAATCATTCTTATAAAACATTCCCTATCCAAAATTGGGAATCCATTTCTTTTCAATTAAGAAAAATACCATTTTACAAAATCATTCATTAAATTTGAAATGAGCACAACAACATCGCTACACATCTTATAGTCAAATCGTGAAGTGTTTCACAAGATGTTAGCATACCAGTATTTCTACCCAACCCAATGCCAAATGTAAAAGCATATCTTGCTCATAAACTGGTCGAGCACAATCCAAACAATCAATCAAACACAATCAATATCAGTGACTAAGTGTATTTAGTTCAATAACATTTCATGTTTTGGTAATTTAATTACCACATATACACTCACAATCTAATTAAAGATTTATTCAAACTCCAATTTGGTTTCAATCTCTAAAATCATTTCTTATTAATTGTTCAAATTTCTGGAATTAATCCGGCTTTTACTCGGGTTAAAGAACTAATGTCATTTAAACACAGTTCACGGCAAACCTAAAATCCAATTCAATATTAAATACAAGGATCTGAATAGAAAATAATATCGGCTTATATTCAATATCAAATTATGGAATCAACAAATATCGTATTGGGTATAACAATATATATATCTTCCAAATCCCTCCACGGTATCTGTATAATCGCGAAATCAAATATCGAAATATTCCAAAGATAATTTCAATTCAAATCCATTCCAATTCATATATTGGAAATTCTGGTTATTTTAAAACCATTTCTAATCCAATTTATTTATTTAAAAATTATTGGATTATTAATCTAGTTAATAACTAGTTCAATTTGATAAAAATATATTTTTATCTTTACAAATGTGGAATTTTTCATTCCAATTTTTTCCAAATCATTTATTATGATTTTACACAACTTATTAGTATTTTTAATAATTTTATCAAGGTCGTACAGTCGATTTCCATAAACGACCATAGAACTGCACTTACAACGACCTTTTCTAAATTTGAATTGAACATAATTACAAATCCAACCGTTAGATTTCAAATCTTTTATAATCGTTGGAAAGCACTATTCGATACGAGCCTAACGGTTCTGGTTTTAGGAGAATCCGACGGTCGGATCTCCCGTAATGTCAATTCAAAGTCAATGGTCGAAATTCGCAAACTGCCGCGGCGTGGCGCGTTCTATTCAGGCCATTAAATATATATGATATATATATATATATTACATACTTCGTAGATTTCCATTTAAAACGTATTTTATAAATCGTTTTAAATTCGTTTTTAAAATGATTTCAACTTCATATTCAATTTCAAATCAAAATTGAATATTCCATATCATTAATATATAAATGATAATATTTTCAGAACATTAGATTTTGAAATCACTTCCTTTTCGATATTCATTATAAAAATGAATAAAATCGATATAAATATCATTCACGTCAAAATGGCGTTAATTTAATCAACACAGCTTTATATATTTAAATATTTTCGTGTCCATCCCAAATTGGATATCAAAATCATATTTTGATCCATTACTAAATATTATTTTAAAATATTAGTTATTTTAAAATATTCATTACTCATCATTTTAAAATATTCTTTAATTTAAAATATTCATTCTTTCTGAAATGGAATCAGACACAGTCAATTATCATATAATTTTATTTATATGTATTTCATACACACATGTACACAAAAATATTCAAACACAGTCAACCATCATCCAGAGTGCATTACACAACTGCATAAGCGTTAAATATAAATAATTAACACTTACAACAGTCTGTCAACTAATCGATTGATATACAACTAAACAATTGGGATTAGTGTATGTCAAATATCATCCCAATACCTGTGTGGGGTTTTCAAATAACAAACATTGATTATTATTTGTGCAGTTGGGCGATGTGTAAAATATATCGTCCCAATCAATATCAGTCAAACGTGTGTACATCGTCCGATTTGTAAAATATTTATTTTATTCATATACACGTTAATTTTTTTATTTTTAACTATAAAATATTTATTTCAACTCATGAATATTTTATACAATTCATTTATACAATAAAAATGATATTTTTATTGTTCTAACATTTTTACAAAATTTCGGCAGCATAACAGCTCGATACTAGAACCGGAATAAGGTCTAGCCTTATCCCTCGCCTAATAATGGCTCGTGCCACGTACAAACCAAATTCTAATCAATTCATTTCATTTTTCAAACCAAATTCAACCAAATAATCCAATCAACCAAACAACCAAACAAACATGGTTTCAAACAAAGGTGTCGGGTGCTACTAAGCACCGTCTGCATCCTAGTATATATATTTAATTAGAAAATAAATTAAAGTGAGAACTTCTCACTATAATTTCTTGTACAGTTATTTATTTTGTAACTGCATATATGAATTGCTCCCCATCGCCACAATTAGTTATTCATGAACACACATTTCCTGGTCCTATCGGATCTATCCATCGGCCCCGTAGCGACTGATATATCCGAGGCGCCTCGCATTCCATCATCCACACAAGTAAAAATAAATAAACGTCTGGGCTCCATACCATGACGCCACCCATAGCTAGAAAGAAACGTCGTGCACTCCTTGGGTCCCTTATCCCGTTTTTGACTCATACCGATGTGTGAGGCTTGCGATTTAACGCTATACGCAAAGCTGTTCTATTTAAGTCGTGCTTTGATCATCAACCACAAGACTCTGCTTTTCAACAAAAGCCTTGATCATTTTCATCTCAGCATGCCACACTGACAATTCACGCCATGCAACTGATATCCATCAATATATAACCTCTAAGCTCATACGTCTCAGAGAAGGGTGTTGAGCAAGAGAATTAATTCTCCGCCACCAAACAGATATATATTTAATTAAAACCAATCAACATAGAATAAAATCCAATGTCAAACACACATCCATTTACTAGTCCGTTCTAGGTCTGAACGAAACCAGACGCACCATATTCCTCATCCCATATGTCCAATACAGGAGAGGGGTCCTCGCATATCCGATCGGTCTCCAAGTACGTATGGACGATCACCACTTATTACCTTGTCCTGGGTGTACAGCCCAATCAAGACATCAGTAATCATCCAAACGATGTGAAGATCTCCAGTCTTCAACCACCGTCTTCGTTGACTTATCGTCAAATCAATTATTTAGAATGGGTATAAACCCGGCCTTTTCGAATAATTCACTTATCTTATAATCAAGCGCTATAAAAACACGACATACGCCTCATTCCAATCGAGAATATTCTTTTATTCAAATATTTTATCATAATTTAAACCAAATTAAGGTTTTCCAAACTAGTCGGGATTAACGAACCTTATCGAAGTAATCATTGTTTTTATTTCCCAATCCCAACCTATTCATCCCATGGAGCAAAACTGGTAATACCCCATATCTAACACCACGGTGTTATCGGTAAAATTAATTATCATTTCACATTCAAATCTAATTAAAGATTCAACTATAGCCTGGAGCAAAACTGGTGATACTCCATTCTCAATCATTTCTTAAATGTGATAATTTAAATTATCACATTCACGTTTCAATCTAATTAAAGATTCATCAAAACTCCACTTAGTTTTAATCTTCCAACAATCATTATTTAATGATTATTTAACTTTGGAAACACAAATATGCCATATCAACAATATACACCGTACCACTGATTTCTACCAATATATAACCTCTAAGCTCATACGTCTCAGAAAAGGGTGTTAAGCAAGAGAATAAATTCTCCGCCACCAAACAGATATATATTTAGCAGAGATCAAAAATACAGTTCGAAATACAATGTTAAACAAGTAAGTCTGCCTTTAAATGGGTTAAAGAACTATTGTCATTTAAAATACAGTTCACGCTAAACCCAAAATCGTATTCCATTAACTATGGAATCTTCACGGAAAACAAATCAATACATAATCGATATCAATTTCCGTATCCGACTAATAATATAAATGGAATAACGACTAAGCCTTTTAAATTCATATATATTAACAGTCTTCCTCCACAGAAGCTCACTTCAATTATTACCAAATCGAATTCCATTTAATTCCAATTCAATGTGTTAAATTGTAAAACTTTACTTAGGAAATTTTCCATCAAATCTTAATAAAAGATTTATATATTCCAAATCACATTTTACTACTGATCGGGTTAAAGAATGAATGTCGTTAAAACACAGTTCACAATAAACCCAATTCACATTCCATTTTATTCCAATTAATAAATATAACTGAAACCCTAATAATCTTAATTAAAAGATTTATTCCTTTCACACGGGGTTTAAGAACAGTGTTACTGAAGACACCATTCATGACAAAACCAAAATCCACTTTGATATTAAATATAAGGCTCTAAACAGAAATAATATTGGTTAGATTCAATATCAAATTCTGGAACCAACACATATCGTATGGGGAATAATGATATATATATATATATATATATATATATCTTCCAAATTCCTCCATAATATCCGTATAGTCACGGAATCTAATATCGAAATCTCCCGAAGATGATTTCAATTCAAATCCATTCAAATTCTTACAATGGAAATTCTGGTTAGATAAAACCATTCACAAATCCACTTTATTTATTTAAAAATGTTGGATTATCTTTTGAGTTAATAACTAGTTTATTTTGATAAAAAAATATTTTTTTATCTTTATAAACGTGGAATTTTTCAACCAAATTCCTTCCAAATCATTCATTATGATTTTACACAAATTATTAATATTTTTAATAATTTTATCAAGGCCCGTACAGTCGGTTTCCAATAAGGGCCACCGAACTGCATTCACATCGACCTTTTCAAATTTGATTTGGGCATAATTCCAAATCCAACCGTTAGATTTCAAATTTCTTATATTCGTTGGAAATCTCTTTTCGATACAAACCCAATGGTTCTGGTTTTAGGAGAATCCGATGGTCGATTCTCCCGTAATGTCAATTCGAAGCCAATGGTCGAAATTCGCGAACGGTTGCGGCGCGGTGCGCTCTATTCAAGTGTAGTGGCCCGAAAATCCATACCAATTTGAGCTGACTAATGTCCTACATATTCAACTCAAAGTGCACGAAAGTTCAGATCATTAATAGAAAGAAATTAGAGGATGAGATAGAAAAGATAGAACTAATAGAATAGAAGAAGAAGAAGATCAGAATCAGAGTAAACACAAATCTCACAGCGGAACGAATAACATGTATTATACATAACTTTAAAATACACAAACTGAATTTGTATATTCATACCATATCTGAGTACAACCCATATATATATTACAGCAGAAATAATCTCTAACTAACTAATGGTGAAGCCTTCTGCTTCCAGCTCTTCCAAGTGAATCTGCAAAACCTGAAACACTTGACTGCCCATATAAATTTAGGCAACCAAGAGTTTAGGGAAAACAAACAAAATAAACTCTGGGTCAGTCATGGGACTGGTGTGAGTAAATTCCAACCATACGGTTTAACTTTGAAAATACTTTTGAAACAAAAGGATAATAGTAAGACCAGCCCACACATAAACATGGACGGTTTTACCTTACTATAACCCAAATCATTTTAATATCAAAATCCAGTGATATTATGATAATGTCTAAACAAATAAATATCCAAGTAGCAGAACGCTTGCATCTCACGCTCCACATATATATAGTATAAAATCATAAACCGCAGGCTCTTATTGGAGATTGGATTCCAACAGACAAGCTATGGGAGCACCTTCCGATCAGTGTACTCTAGAGGGTATACACTGGGGTTCAACAAGAACGTCTTGCAACCCGACCACACATGACTGACCACTGATTTAGCTTGAGTGTATCGAATATATTGCCACCCACGGTTGTTGGCCATCAAACCGTAATCCGAAGATACAGAATCGAAAAAGAAGAATAAATATGAATTTTCTCTAGATCGGTGACTATACACCCTGCTTGGTGATGACCCAACTAGCCATGCTGCCTAGCCCAACTTTTGTTACTTCCTGGTTGTGAGGCTAGAGGTTACGTCTATCTTTAGAACATCTGATCACCATTCACTTTGAATGCCTCATCATCAAACCCGTCAATTCACTAATCGATTTCCAAAAATATCACGGGTATAAAAGCTAAGAGGAACGAATTCCTCCACCACCAGACGTAATACCTTTAAGAGATCAACTGTATTTGATTTGTTAGGTATACTCTGTCAGACATTCATCCATACAAGTTGTCCAAGGACTGGACAAACAGAAAACACCATTCTGGAACAGGACGACCCTTGCATTTCACTCCATCTTCAATTAACTTCAGCATAATCTAATTCGTAGCGCTTAGGCCTATACAGAGTGGTTTTCGGATAATAAATCCAACCGGTCTCTCCGTATCGACAACAATGGTCAAAACACTTCGATAGTCAGTTATTTAACTATCGAAGTAAAAACAAACATCCATTCTAATGTATCGCTAATCATAACACAAACACTAGCCCTTTTTTATTAACATTATTTGTTTCTAACTTCACATATTTTTTCAAATATGTGTCAAAACCCGTTTAACACTTCACACCTCTCGGAAAAACATTTCCAGCTATTATAAATTCTTATTCCCCATATCCTAGAAAATATACGTTACTTACATTCGAAAACATTCGCATCCTTTCACATTTCTCACTTTCTGTTCTTTAGAAAATTTATATTATTTACATTGGAAAAATATTTCCAATTTCCGTTATAACCATTTTATCTTGCCCAACGTTTGTTTTAACATTTTGAAAGGTGAATGTCATTCCTTATAGAAATCTCGTCTTGTTTAATCAATATAAACTGGGTTTTATAAATATCATCACTGGTTACAAATTCATCTTATCCAGTTATTTCCTAATTTTATATTCCAACTTTACTTCATAAACTCTGGTTTCAAGTCCTCTCCTCCTTAACTATAATTCCAGTTTATAACTTATTTTCTACTTCCTATTGGTTACAAATTATGGGTTTCAAACCAACTATAATTATCTTGTCCAAGATATATATGGTTTCAAAAATATAGATTATATTTGTATTTCAAACAACGCAATGATTTTATCATTTCTTTTGTAATGATTTCCCTTTCCCCACTTTTTAGATATATTCTTGAATTCATACTTCCCAAATTCCCAGGATAATAATTCCATTTCATTATAAATATCAATTTTAAATCAAATTGCTTTTATATAATTAAACAAATTATTTTACTCTAGCCCAATTAGATTCAATTTCTATTATTAAAATAATAATAATTGATTTTTACCTTTTAACTCGAATTCTTTCCCAATATATTTTACTGTATTTAAATACCAGTTACTTCAGAGCCAGTGTAATCCCACATCCCCAACAAACAACAGTAAATAACAGATTATCTATCACATCAGATAATGCAATATATGAAAACAAAAAATATAATTATTTCAACCAATCACTCAGAAATTCATCCAAACAACCATCACGCATCATTTAACCAATATTTACCAATATTAAATAACGATTATAAAGAAATGATCAGAGTTAGCGAGTTTACTCACCTTGCGTGTTAACCGTTAAATAACGATTTGCGTCGGTACACCGGATCAAACGTTATAATTTCCAATGAGCTTCCAATGGTTTCGAATCAGTTCCAGAACAGCTTCACTCTGTCATTTTCGTCCGCACAATCCAACGTAACAACCCATTCGTAAAACGTTTTGACCTGAACTGCAAAACAATTCAACCCATCACCACCAATACTGCGTGTTGTGGTGAATCACGCACACCTTAGACATCTCACGTCCTCTTCGAACTCCATCTCATTTTTGCACAGTAATGATCTTCTTTTCTTCACATCATAAATCACTGTCATGCACATGTGCCCTTATTACACTTCAGTAACCTTTCACCACACTTTCACATATCCCATCACCACAATACTCTTCTAAACATTCTCCATTTCTACCCTCGTATACCACTCACGACCATTGACTTACCTCACCCAAAAACAAAACATTGTCCACTGTTTGTACCAAGTCACCTTACGATCAAGTGCTAGCCCTGTCACCACGATGTCGAGCCGGTCTCTACCTTTTCAATTTCGTTTCCAACACACCCATCCACGGTGAACAGTGCAAACCGGCACACGTTTTGGTTCCATAATTAAAAGCCTGCTATTCACGCATCCGTGCAGATCTCTCTCTTTATCCTTCACGTTCCCTCTCCTCATCTTTATTATTTGCTCACGTCCAATACTCTTTCTTTAAGAATACCGCATGCTCCTCCACATTCCTCCTTCACATGACTTCGTAAAAGCTTCCACCTTTATACTGTTTGAACTCCTCCCAGAAAGTATTTGAACAGCACGTTTCAGCACCTCCTCTTCATTTAAATAAACACTTGCTCCTTTAAAAACACACCCACTGTTGTCTTGTTGCCCCAAAGACCCCCCTCCTTGCTTCTTTGTTCTTTGTACTCTACTGACTCAAGCCGAAAATCGCCAACCACCTTTGCATCAGGTTCCCGTTCCAAGTATACAACACGCATCCTATATTAACCATTCCGACCTCTTCTCTTTTTATTTTCTGTTATTATTATATAAACATGGAGCTTTTGGTTTTTAGTTTTTTTTTTCTTTGAGAGTTTCGATTTGAAATCTTTGGACTTGCGTATTTTCTTATTTTGCCCCTACTGGGGAAACTTTGGTAGTTGCTCCTATATATAATGCGAAGTGAAAAAGAGATGAGGATCCAATCGTTTCATAGCATGTGCATTAGCATAGGATATAGGTCATGGCGTGTATGAGGATGCCATACTTTCTTAAATGAGGATAGACAGCTGCGTTTTAGGTGTGTATTGTGTATTATGTAGGGTTAATACCTTACTAACTAAGAAATAGGTTATACCTTTAGCTAGGTAGCTTTTGAAATTTCCAACGCATATTTACAAGTATAGCCATAAAGTTAGGTAGGTAGGCTTCAGCATGAAGGAATAGGTTACATTATATTTTTATTTTTAATTATAATCGATTCCTTTGGTGTGAAGCAGTTGAGGACATAGGTCATTTGATTGGAAAGATGGGATGTGTGTAGGAGACTTACCCTGTAAGGAATTCGAATTATATATATAAAAATAAGTTGTACTTATATTATATTTTCACTAAACTTTTGTATGAAGTAATCAAACCAAAACAATCACATATGTACTGATATGGACAGAAATACAAGTATGGTCGTGTCGAGCGAGGTGCCATGATCCTAAAAATATAATAATATCGGTAGGTTAACTTATATTTTGAAACCTCAAAATGTTGTTACAGGGTGCAAAATACTCCAAATAAAAGCTTGTGTATTTAATTAATTAAAAATTAACGAATAATTCTAAAAATTAATTTATCACTACGTCTCAAAAGAATCTTGTCTAATTCGAAACCAGTATCTAGTTATTTCAAATAAACCGTTACTGTCGATAAACGATTCTATAGCGACTTTCTGAATATTTGATTTGGATATATCTTGCAATATATAATTTGAAATCTCGATTTTTCACTACCATTAGAAAAATATAGTTCAATGGATTCGAACGTTTCTCCGACTAATAACGGGTCCTGTACACTTTGTCGAAGTTCAGAACATTAAATTACGAACTGCCGCGATATTACGGGCTCGATTAAATTTAATATATATTTTTATACATTCAACTTCATTTTAATTAATATATTAATCCACTTATATTACAAATTCAATATTTAAAATGATTTAAATATTCAAATACAAACCGATAAAAATGCGGGACGTTACATTCTTTCTCCCTTAAAAGAATTTCGCCCCCGAAATTACTAAGGTTGGGAAACTACTATGAACTCTATTATAACCAGGTTAAAATTCTTTTATGTAATTTCTTAAATTTAGTTTTCAATGGAACCGATTAATTCTAATAAAGATATTAATTCCTTCTTATTAATGAATACTTTCAGAAATTCTGAAAATTTTCTAACAGCTTAAATTTTCGGAGAATTCTGCCAGCATCTCCTCTGCACGGCTCAATCGGCACAACTACAATTCGCCTCTCTGGGCCATCTCCACTCCAAAGGAAAATAAACAGCCAAGTGGCTAGCCAAACATCTCTAAATTCTCATATCCAAATTTACATTAACATGTACTTTTTTGTTGGGCATTCAACTTTATCTCTTGTTACCAATTCATCCTATAATCCAGAATTCCAATTGATCTCCACTCAGTTTATCTTCAATTTCCATCAATTCGCTTTTACCGAGCCAAATTTCATTTCAATCTCCAAGTCCAAATGATCATTCAACAATCCAATTCCATAATCAAATTTGGTTTCGTTCCAAATCTTATTTCACAAATTCAATTTCTTTACTAAGTTTAATCCTATTCCATTACGATTTTCCACTTAATCGAATTCAATTAAACTCCAATTTTATTCAACTTAGTTAAATTTTCTATTTATTTACTTTATAAGTGAATTTTTAATTTTCAAAATTCAAATTCCTGGGGTTTTATTTCAAAACAGTTTGAAATAATATATAATAGCAAATTTAAAACATTTGAATTTCCTGAACAACTTACTTTCCAAAAAAATCCAAAACAAAATCTTTGTTAGCAATCTATCACCTAGAAACTCAAAAATGAATACTGATGATGTCGCGATCCATCATCGGAATTATTTTCTAGTCACCGAAGTGAGTTTAATGCTATAAAAACTCGTTTTTATTTTGAAATTACTTCAAAATTTCTTTCAAATGTTGGAAAACATTTCTAAATCTCTCCCGAGATTTAAAATTCCCATATATTTTATCCATTTATTAATTTCAACTCTTTTCCAAGTTTCCAGAGTTTTAATTCAATCCTAGTTTTAAATTCATGTTTAGTTCATCTGATTTATATATTATACTCATGTGAATTCTTATTAGTTATTTATAACCAATTCAATTATAATTCAACCAACACATTCAATATATATTAGATAATTACAATATATATGATTTCTTTATATCAAAATATATTTTGGGTAAGATTATTTCATTTACCCTTTTTTCAAAATATACTGTGCCGAATTACTCTGTTCAAGAGTTTAGAAACACCTATCGACAAAGTTTGCATTGCTGTTTCGACCAGAATTTATAAACCACTTAGCCGACCAGTTAACACAATATAAAACAGTTTTTATATTTATTACAAATACGCGTTCATATATATACACTCATACTTAATCTAGGGTATTACTAACCCCATCTCTATTGAGTTACGCCACAGAGCCAAGGTAATTGCTTAACCTTATGCTCTGATACCAACTGTAGTGGCCCGAAAATCCGTACCAATTTGAGCTGATTAATGTCCTACATATTCTACTCAAAACGCACGAAAGTTCATATCATTAATAGAAAGAAATTAGAGGATGAGATAGAAAAGATAGAACTAACAGAATAGAAGAAGAAGAAGATCAGAATCAGAGTAAACACGAATCTCACAGAGGAACGAATAACATGTAGTGTAACAACACGCACCTCCGTTCATGCAAGATATTGTCCCCAACTTAGTCGCCGTATAGGTGTGGGGTTTTGTTCCTCAAAAGGCCTCGGCGTTAGTAAGAGATGGGCTCTACTATATAAGTACCCACTTCACACAGGCTTCCACGATGTGGGACTTGTGGGTGTTACATTCTCCCATCCTACAGAGCCCAACGTCCCCTTTGGCTCACAAACACCTCACCCAGGCGTTGTGGTCCACGCAGGAGCCACAATTCCGGCTGGGTATTGGCTCTCTGATACCAGTGTAACAACCCGCACCTCCGTTCACACAAGATATTGTCCCCAACTTAGCCACCGTATAGGTGTGGGGTTTTGTTCCTCAAAAGGCCTCGGCGTTAGTAAGAGATGGGCTCTACTATATAAATACCCTCTTCACACAGGCTTCCACGATGTGGGACTTAGGGGTGTTACATGTATTATACATAACTTTGAAATACACAAACTGAATTTGTATATACATACCATATCTGAGTACAATCGATATATATTACAGAGGAAATAATCTCTAACTAACTAATGGTGAAGCCTTCTGCTTCCAGCTCTTCCAAGTGAATCTGCAAAACCTAAAACACTTGATTGCCTGTATAAATTTAGGCACCCAAGAGTTTAGGGAAAACAAACAAAATAAACTATGGGTCAGTCATGGGACTAGTGTGAGTAAATTCCAACCATATGGTTTAACTTTGAAAATCCTTTTGAAACAAAAGGATAATAGTAAGACCAGCCCACACATAAACATGGACGGTTTTTACCTTACTATAACCCAAATCATTTCGATATCAAAATCCAATGATATTATGATAATGTCTAAACAAATAAATATCCAAGTAGCAGAACGCTTGCATCCCACGCTCCACATATATATAGTATAAAATCATAAACCGCAGGCGCTTATTGGAGATTGGATTCCAACAGACAAACTATGGGAGCACCTTCCGATCAGTGTACTCTAGAGGGTATACACTGGGGTTCAATAAGAATGTCTTGCTACCTGGCCACACATGATTGACGACTTATTTAGCTTGAGTGTATCGAATATATTGCCACCCACGGTTGTTGGCCATCCAACCGTAATCCGAAGATACAAAATCAAATAAGAAGAATAAATATGAATTTTCTCTAGATCGGTGACAATACACCCTGCTTGGGGATGACCCAACTAGCCATGCTGCCTAGCCCAACTTTTGTTACTTCTTGGTTGTGAGGCTAGAGGTTACGTCTATCTTTAGAACATCTGATCACCATTCACTTTGAATGCCACATCATCAAACCCATAAATTCACTAAGCAATTTCCAATAATATCACGGGCATAAAAGCTAAGAGGAACGAATTCCTCCGCCACCAGACGTAATACCTTTAAGAGATCAATTGTATGTGATTTGTTAGGTATACTCTGTCAGGCATTCGTCCATACAAGTTGTCCTAGGACTAGACAAACAGAAAACACCATTCTGGAACAGGACGACCCTTGCATTTTACTCCATCATCAATTAACTTCAGCATAATCTAATTTGCAGCGCTTAGGCCTATATGGAGTGGTTTTCGGATAATAAATCCAACCGGTCTCTCCGTATCGATAACAATGGTCAAAACACTTCGATAATCGGTTATTTAACTATCAAAGTAAAAAAAACATCCATTCTAATGTATCACTAAACATCACACAAACACTAGCCCTTTTTATTAACATTATCATTTCAAACTTCACATATTTTTTTAGATATGTCTCAAAACCCGTTTAGCACTTCACACCTCTCGGAAAAACATTTCCAGTTATTATAAATTCTTATTCCCCATATCCCAGAAAATATACGTTACTTACGTTCGAAAACATTCCCATCCTTTCACATTTCTCACTTTCTGTTCTTTAGAAAATTTATATTATTTACATTGAAAAAATATTTCCAATTTCCATTATAACCATTTTATCTTGACAACGTTTGTTTTAACATTACACTTTGAAAGATGAATGTCATTCCTTATAGAAATCTCATCTTGTTTAATCAATATAAACTGGGTTTTATAAATATCATCACTGGTTACAAATTCATCTTATCCAGTTATTTCCTAATTTTATATTCCAACTTTACTTCATAAACTCTGGTTTCAAGTCCTCTCCTCCTTAACTATAATTCCAGTTTATAACTTATTTTCTACTTCTTATTTGGTTATAAATTACGGGTTTCAAACCAACTATAATTATCTTGTCAAAGATATATATGGTTTCAAAAATATAGACTATATTTGTATTTCAAACATCGCTATGATTTTATCATTTCTTTTGTAATGATTTCCCTTTCCCCACTTTTTAGATATATTCTTGAATTCATACTTCCCAAATTCCTAGGATAATAATTCCATTTCATTATAAATATCATTTTTAAATCAAACTGCTTTTATATGATTAAACAAATTATTTTACTCTAGCCCAATTGGATTCAATTTCTATTATTAAAATAATAATAATTGATTTTTCCCTTTTAACTCGAATTCTTTCCTAATATATTTTATGGTATTTAAATTCCAGTTACTTCAGAGCCAGTGTAATCCCACATCCCCAACAAACAACAGTAAATAACAGATTATCTATCACATCAGATAATGCAATATATGAAAACAACAAATATAATTATTTCAACCAATCTATCATAAATTCATCCAAACAACCATCACGCATCATTTAACCAATAATTACCAATATTAAATAATGATTATAAAGAAATGATCAGAGTTAGTGAGTTTACTCACCTTGCGCGTTAACCGTTAAATAACGATTTGCGTCAGCACACCGGATCAAACGTTATAATTTCCAATGAGCTTCCAATTGTTTCGAATCAGTTCCAGAACAGCTTCACTCTGTGGTTTTCATCCGCACAATCCAATGTAACAACCCATTCGTAAAACGTTACCTGAACTGCAAAACAATTTGACCCATCTCCACCGGTACTGCGTGTTGCGGTGAATCACGCACACCGTAGACATCTCACATCCACTTCGAACTCCATCTCGTCTTTGCACATTAATGATCTTCTTTTCTTCACATCATAAATCACCGTCATGCACATGTGCCCTTATTACACGTCAGTAACCTTTCACCACACTTTCGCATATCCCATCGCCACAATACTCTTCTAAACATTCTCCATCTCTACCCTCCTATACCACTCATGTCCATTGAATTATCCCACCCAAAAACAAAACAGCGTCCACTGTTTGTACCAAGTCACCTTACGTTCAAGTGCCAGCCCTGTCACCACGATGTCGAGCCGGTCTCTACCTTTTCATTTTCGTTTCCATCACACCCATCCACGGTGAATAGTGCATACCAACACACGTTTTGGTTCCATAATTAAAAGCCTGCTATTCACGCATCCATGCAGCTCTCTCTCTATATCCTTCACGTTCCCTCTCCTCCTCTTCATTGGTTGCTCACGTCCAATACTCTTCCTTTAAGAATACCGCATGCTCCTCCACATTACTCCTTCACATGACTTCGAAAAAACTTCCATCTTTATATTGTTTGAACTCCTCCCAGTTGGACAGCATGTTTCAGCACCTCCTCTTCATTTAAATAAACACTTGCTCCTTTAAAAACACACCCACCATTGTCTTGCGCCCCAAAGACCCCCCCTCCTTGCTGCTTTGTTCTTTGTACTCTACAAACTCAAGCCAAAAATCGCCAACCACCTTTGCATCAGGTTCCCATTCCAAGTATACAACACGCATCCTATATTAACCACTCAGACCTCTTCTCTTTTTATTTTCTGTTATTATTATATAAACATGGAGCTTTTGGTTTTTAGTTTTTTTTCTTTGAGAGTTTCGATTTGAAATCTTTGGACTTGCGTATTTTCTTATTTTGCTCCTACTGGGGAAACTTTGGTAGTTGCTCCTATATATAATGCGAAGTGAAAAAGAGATGAGGATCCAATCGTTTCATAGCATGTGCATTAGCATAGGATATAGGTCATGGCGTGTATGAGGATGCCATACTTTCTTAAATGTGGATAGACAGCTGCGTTTTAGGTGTGTATTGTGTATTATGTAGGGTTAATACCTAACCAACTAAGAAATAGGTTATACGTTTAGCTAGGTAGCTTTTGAAATTTCCAACGCATATGTACAAGTATGGCCATAAAGTTGGGTAGGTAGGCTTCAGCATGAAGGAATAGGTTTCATTATATTTTTATTTTTAATTATAATCGATTCCTTTGGTGTGAAGCAGTAGAGAACATAGGTCATTTGATTGGAAAGATGGGATGTGTGTAGGAGACTTACCCTGTAAGGAATTCGAATTATATATATATATAAATAAGTTGTACTTATATAAACTTGTGTGTGAAGTAATCAAACCAAATCAATCACATACAAACTGATATGGACAGAAATACAAGTACGGTCGTGTCGAGCGAGGTGCCATGATCCTAAAAATATAATAATATTGGTAGGTTAACTTATATTGTGAAACCCCAAAATGTTGTTACAGGGAGCAAAATACTCCAAATAAAAACTTGTGTATTTAATTAATTAAAAATTAAAGAAAAATTCCAAAAATTAATTTATCACTACATCTCAAAAGAATCTTGTCTAAATTCGAAACCAGTATCTTGTTATATCAAATAAACCGTTACAGTCGATAAACGATTCTATAGCGACTTTCTGAATATTTGATTTGGACATATCTTGCAATATATAATTTGAAATCTCGATTTTTCACTACCATTAGAAAAATACAGTTCAATGGATTCGAACGTTTCTTGTTTCGAAGAAATCCGACTAATAACGGGTCCTGTACACTCTGTCGAAGTTCCAAACGTTAAATTACGAACTGCCGCGATATTACGAGCTCGATTAAATTTAATATATATTTTTATACGTTCAACTTCATTTTAATTAATATATTAATCCACTTATATTACGAATTCAATATTTAAAATGATTCAAATATTCAAATACAAGCTGATAAAAAATGCGGGACGTTACATCAAGCCATTAAATATATATATATATAATATATATCGTCGATTTCCATTTAAAATGTATTTTATAAACCGTTTATAAATTCATTTTAAAAATGATTCCACCTTCATTTTTTTCAATTTAAAATTAAAATTGAATATTCTACATCATTTTAATATTTAAATGATAATATTTTCATAGTATCATATTTTGAAATCATTTCCTTTTCGATATTCATTACAGGAATGAATAAAATCGATATATAAATCTTTCACGTTAAAATGGCCATAACTAATCGACACGGCTTCACATACTTCAATATTTTCGTGTCCATCCGAAATCGGACATCAAATTCACATTTTAATCCTTTATCGAATATTATTTTGAAATATTCGTTATTTTAAAATATTTTAAAATATTCGTTATTCCTGAATTGAATCAGACCCAACTAATTACCATATAATTTATTTATATGGATTTCATACAACACATGTATACAACAACAATAATAACTAATCATCCATCATCTAGGGTACATTACACAACTGCATAAGCATCAAATATAAATAATTAACGCTTACTACAGTCTATCAACCAATCGATTTACATACAACTAAACAATTGGGATTAGTGTACGTCAAATATCATCCCAATACCCGTGTGGGGTTTCAACCAACAAATACAGAATATTATTTGTGCAGTTGGGCGATGTGTAAAATTTATCGTCCCAATCAATATCAGTTAAATGGGTGTACATCTACGAATCGTTCAATTAATAAATGAATATTCATTTTCATTTCAGGAGAATTTTATGTCATAATATATACGTTAAAAATTATATTCTTAATGATAAAATATTTATTTTAACACTTGACTATTTTATATAGTGCATTTATACAATAAAAATGATATTTTTATAGTTCAAACATTTTATTCAACACATGAATATTTTATATAGTTCATTCTTTCAATAAAAATGATATTTTTATTATTCAAACATTTTATTCAAATCATGAATATTTTTTATGGTTCATTTACACATTAAAAATGATATTTTTAATGAATAAATATTTATTTCAGAAAACTTCGGCACTATAACGGCGTGATATTAGAACCGGAGTAATGTCTAGCATTACCTCTCTCCTGATACTGGCTCGCTCCATACACAATAATCAACCAAACAACAAAACCACATACAATCCATTCAACACAATACAACCAATTATACCACAATTCAATCCAAACAAACAACCATGGTTTGTACAAATAAATAGTATCAGGGGTCACTATCCCCATCTGCAACTTATGATATATTAATTAAAAAATAATTTAAGTGAGAAGGAGTTCTCACATTGGGATCCACTCCGCCGTTATTTTCTGACGTTCTGATTTGTTGTTATGGTTCCAGAATTTGCAAACAAACTCCAATCTTCACACGGTCTTTTTCTCTAGCTTGAACACGCCATTCCGGACAAATTTCACTGAGTGGACGTTTTCCTGAAAATGCTTCATTTCGCTGGAAATCACGAAAAGCCAGTATTTGGATAGCATAATTTGGACTCTTTTTCTGAACAACTCCACAATTCAAAATATGACTTCCATATACTCAAATCGAAGAGAAAATCGTGCTCTTCGATTTTGGAAAGTGTAGTTTTAGCCAGAAGCGCACGGATTGGAAGTTATTGAAGAAATACGGAGAGGGACTTATTTGCAAAACTGGAAATTAGTGTAAATTGGGTTTTTTAGAGATGGAGGGGGCCACGGTCGGATTGGTGGCTGGGGGAGGGCGGCGTGGGGTGCTGGTGGTGGAAGGGTGGTGTAGTGGCAAGGTGGCAGCGCTAGGGGGCCCCATGGTGGCGACTTCATCGATTTGGGGATTGGAGCTTCTAATTGGAAGAGAGGAGAGAGAAGAGAGAGAGAGAGGGAAGGAGGGGGTGGCGCCGGGGTGGACAGCGGCGGTGAAGGTGGTGCGATGGGCGACGGAGGCTGAGGGCGACGGGTTTAGGTTTGGAGCGGCTGAAGGGCTTTGACGGGGAGAGAGATAATGAGGGTTGACCTCATTTGACGAGTATATATCCTATATATATTTATTATTTTTAATTTCGAAAAGTAGGATTTTTCATATGAACTCTGAATCAAACCTAACGACTATCGTCTCCAGCTAATTACCCCCATTCCAAACATAATGGGATATGTCCCATAAGCCAATTCGACTATTTAGATCAGTTTTCATCAAAATTAAAATATAAGTTAATATAACGTTCAAAATTGATTTCAGCGTACATTTTAATTTACCGGGGCCACATACTGACTCCTAAAATCCTAGAAAATAAATCTAACTATGTTTTGATGGTATGGTCCTAACAAAACTAATTTCATCGAATTTGGAGACCGTTTGAAAAATGACCATTTTCAAGTCGATTAAATTCAAACTGAATTGACCAAACGCGTTTAAATTCACCACGCTCACATATTAATTCCAAAAATTATGAAAAATTGGAATCTAGTAATAATTTGACATTCCGGATCCAACAAAATTGGTTTCATCGAAAACGGAGGTCGTATGCAAAATGGCTTTTTTTAAGGGCTATATATTATTTTAAAATATATATAAATTACATAGCGACTATTTTGAATTTTAAACTGGGCATAACTTTCAATTTATATTATGAAATCTTAATTTTCACATTTGTTAGAAAGATTTAATTAAACATATTCTAACGTTTCTGATTTTACTGAAATCCGATTTATTTTGAATCCTGTACATTCATTTGAAATTTAAAATCGAATTTTCAAACTATCGCACCATTTCAGGCTCGTTTTATAATTAAAATAAATTAATACGTTCTAACTTTGATTTAAGTAAATATTAAATTGTTATTATTCAAATTAAATCATTTAAAATATTTAAAATCCATTAAAATAGCTAAAATAAATTTTTTAAATTGGTTTAGAAGTTCCGGGTTGTTACATGATATATATACTTCTTGTAAAAGATATTTAAAGTAATATCTAACTATTATGCATATACATATATATTATAAATTATTTGAACCAAACAAAGATAATGTTAATTTCTAGACTTAGGTTAATAATATTAATGAAAATGATTGAAAGAATAATAAAGATAAGAGTTTAATTAAAAATATATTTATAATAGCAGTAAAATATTCAGGATAATTTTAAGAGAAACATGGAGTTAAATAACCTTAGTGGGGTACTTCTTATAGTAAAAATTGATGATATTTTTAAAAAGAAATCAAAATTTTAATTTATATATACAAGTTTTAAGAAATCAAAATTAGTATGAAGTTACAAATAGTATTTGTGATAATGTAATCTAAAGTTGTTATGAAAATATGTAAGTTAAAATATGTATGTTTAAATTTCATATAAAAGATATATTTATAATTTATAATAATATCAAATGTTTTAAAATTTTAAATTATTAACATATCTATGTACTATATATATACTTTCAATATATTTTTGAAATGAAATAAGTAGATAATCAAAAGTGATAACTAGAGTTTGAACTGACATTTTCATATTTGAAAAGATGTCTTTTCAAAAACAAATTAAAGAGTGGTTAGATTTTAAAATAAGAAGAGATTTAATTAAATTGGTGTATTGATATGTATACTATAGCGTATTGACATATGAACCAAAATATCTAGGATTATAAAAGGGATGAATTTCTATACTTAACTATGTGCATATATATATATATATATATATATATATTCCTAAATTCTATGAAATAATTGTAAGACGTACCTATTTTTGCAATCCTTCCTTTTGTTGTTCTTCCATTGTCATGAATATCTTCCAGAATTTGATGATGAAATCTGCTCTATTGTGACGGTCTCATTTTTCTGATCAGGATAATATATTTATTTGTTGAATTTGAACACCGTATGAGAAAGACTTAGTAGATCAACCAACTTGGCGCCAAAATTTTAAATTTGAATTTTGAATTTGAATGAATGGACACTTTAACTACTATATAAAGACCCAAAAGTCATGTCTTCTCACAATCTCTTCTCTTCTTCTTCTTCTTCTTCTCGTTTTTCACTTCCAATCAAACTTTGAGGAGGCATATCTTCTTCGTTTCTTAACGAAATTGGACGAAATCAGTGGAAAATCGAAGAGTAATTCAAGGACTACGATCTAGTAATAGTTTGGGGATGAATTTGGATGGTATTGGGGTATAGCAAGTCGAAACAGTAAGAGAGACGCATGAAATCCCGTAACAGTTTTCTGTTTTGAATCGCCAACATCAAATTGTCATATCTCACTCAATTTTGATCGGAATTTGATGATCTACCCATCAAAATGACCGTAAGAACGAGGATTACAATCCGGAAATGAATGTTGGACAAAATAGTCTAACTTGTGGATGCAATTCTTGACGGATTCGCATGAAAATAGCAATATTACGAAGCAAATGAAGAGAAGTACAGTATGAAGACAAGTTGTAGATGAAAATCCAAGGTTATAAATTGATCTGGTACCCATTTCGTTGCAGATTTGCTTCATATATATCCATTTCTTCTTGATGTCTTTTCACCAACCGTCATTACTCCTCTCCTCTTTTTGATTTCTACCATGTGTTCATAAGAATTATTAATTCTCAACAGCCTTGTAACACACCATTTCAGAATTTGAATTTTCAACAGCTACGTCACCCATTTTTTCAGAGTTTGAATATCCAATAGCCATATAACGCATCTTTACTTGTAAAACAACGCAACTTTCCAAACAATCAAATAACTTTTCAAATAATTCAAATGAGTTTCCAAATAATCAAATGACTTTTCAAAAATAATTAACTATAATAATATCATGATGATTTTGTAACATATCCATACATCAAAAATTTCAAAATTTAAAAAAAAAATCAAATTTCAAAATTTTAAATTTCAAATATCAAATCATAATAACTTGATTTTTCAATAAAATTAAATGCATACTCATCTAATACTGATGCAATACATAAATTTAAACTAATTTTCAAAATTTTCCATTTAATATTTTCAAAAATCAGATTATGAACTTTTTGAAAGACCTTGCTCTGATACCAATTGCAAGGGATTGCGGAATGGATCGTTAAGGCAAAACTAACACTATAGGGGGGTGAATAGTGTTTTTGAGAATTTAAACAAAATCTAAAACTTAAATGGTCTACAATATGATTCACATACCATAGAAGGAATCACAGACATAGAATCAAACATAAACACAAAGATAAACAGAAATAAAATGCAGAAAAGGAAAGAACACATCAAATTTTGTACTAGTTCGGAATTACTCCTATGTCCAGTCCCACGCAACGCTGGATTGCGCAGAGTTTTATTACTATGTCAATATCCAAGTACAACCTCCTTGATTTCATGGCTACAAGGGTAACACCGATTCCACACACCCTCCTTGATTTTAGGGCTACAAGGCTAACACTGATTCCACATACTTGGTCAAGTATAATCTCCTTGATTTCATGGCTTACACCGATTATGTTCCTTGATTTCACGGCAACGAGGAAAACTCCGATTATCCAAACACTTCCCAAATGATTACAATAGCCCTATAACTCTTCAATAGCACTTTGATTCTCTTCAATAGCACTTTGATTCAAAGAGTAATGAGAAGAGAGTGAGAACAGAAGAAGTTTTATGTAAATAGAATTGAGTTTAGCACAGTATAGGTGTAGATATCATAAAAATGATAAAATATAATGGTGTAAAGAAAGGAGATGAAGATGGAGAAGAAGAATAATGAAAAAATTCAAAATCACCCCCTATTTATAAGATTTGAAAGGCTGCAAAGCTTCTGGAATGTTATAAATAGTGAAAAGACACTTACCTTTCAATTTTGTAAAAATGACAGTTAAATGTCGACATAAACATCTATATATGTCGACATATCCTTGTTCAAAATTGATTTTTGGCATTTTTAAGTGTTTTGATATATATAATTTTGGAAATTCTTGAATTAAAACATAGTGTTGTAAATGAATATTATAAAGTAAAAAATCAAATGGAAACATAAATATAAACTATATAAACTTATTTATGAAATTATATAGTTTAAAACTATATAAATATAAAGTATATAATGTATAAATATATAAAACTTATAAAGTATAAACTTATAAATCTTAAGTTTAAAATCAAAGTAAAGTAAGAAAATAAAATAGAGAAGATAGAGATTGAAGATAGAAATTAAATATAGAATTTGAAATCAGAAATTGAAAATCAGAATTTGAATTTGAATTAGAACCTGGAGTGCTATTCAGAGTCCTACATAAAATAGACTCTATTACTATATTTGTCTTGAACTCTTGAAATCTTGAATACTCATGAGTCTTGAATCATCTCTGAATTTTGAATCTCTAATATCTTTAAACTATATAGTCTTCAATATAGATTCCTCTATATAAATTTTTCATATGTGTATATATATATATATATTCTAGGTAAAAGTGTTAGTATATATTTTATAATCAGTTAATATTGAAACAAGGTTGTTGTCATCAAAACTCCATTCTCCAACAGTTCTTGGCTGTTATTTTCTTGTAGCTAAGCTTTGTCTATGATGATTGTTGTTAATAGCCTTGGCTTTTGCTTGTCTGTCGTTTGATCCGCGTTAGTTTTCACTTGTTGTGAACAAGACTACTTTGTAGCTTGATATTTATATGTTCTAGGTCCTTTTACCTGCGTTTTGATTTCCTAAGTTACACCCTACGTGGTGAATTACTAGTGTATTCTATGTCTTTTCTGGTGTGGCCTAGATTTGTAAAATATTGTGGCTAGTAAGCAATCTACTTACCACATGTATATTACTATAATAATTATTTGTTGTAATGATAATAGAATTACGGATCACTATAAAAACCGGTTGGCCTTGACAGATCACTATGAAAACCGGTTGGCCTTGACAGATCACTATGAAAACTGGTTGGCCTTGCCAAAAAAATATGTTCAATTTACCATTTAGTAATTAATTTTTAATACTATTTAATGACTAATTTTCATTATTGTTGATAATTATATTTGATATATAATAATTTTATACAATATTCAGGATTTTAGAAAAGTCAAAAATCTGGAAAAAAACTTGAAAAACATAAACAATACTTTGCAAATTGTTACATGTTAGCACCAAAATAACCAAGGAAAAACTACATCATGAGGCTATGGTGAAGGTAGGTTAGAGTAGTAGGCCTTTGGAACAACCATGACCAATCCTTCAAACTATGCTTTCAGAATTGGAACTGAAGAAATAAAGGGCAATGTTCCTTAAGACAAGGTCATGTCGGCATATCCTAAACGACATGGTCACCGTAATTGTCATCTTCAAACATGTGAATCTAAGCTAGGTATACCTTTCAAATTACCCTAATGGAAACTACTGGAGAGCTTAGGCCTTCACCAATTTATCCTCATAAGCAGTCCTTGAGTACAAAGGAAGACAATGTCATAAGAGACATCAAAAGCCTAGAGCTTCTAAAAGCTCACTTCAATAGCAAATAGCTAAAGCTTCCAGTTTCAGAAGAGGTCTTTAAGAGAACACTATAGTGGCAATGTAATTACTCTTATAAAGAGTGAGGGAAAGCGCTTCACAAGGTCTCCGTACGAGCTTCAACATAAAAAGCCAGGACAAAACCTATATGAAAAAAGGAGGGCCGACCACACCAATAAATACAACCCTAGGGGTCCAGAATCGAGATAATATTTCTCATTATAAATCTTATATCTATAAGTTTGAGTTGTAAACCCTAATTTCTAAATCAAATTAGGGGAAAAGTCTATTACTATGGAAGTTATTAATAAAGAGAATTAGCCAAGCAATTGGGATAATGAAATGGTTATTTCTTAGTTATTATGTTATTATTCTCTTATAACTTTGCAGATTTACCATCAAAACTGTACAAAAGGCAACATTTCAACCGAAACACCTTCTGGAAGACCCGAAAGGCCTAAGTATTGAAATAAGTTAACTATATATACTTTGAGATTGTAATATCTGAAACCATAATAAACTTAAAGCTAAACGATCCTAAGATAATCCTAATAAGCAAGAAATCTAAGTCCCTTTCGTAGGACTGAAAGACCCTTCGCCAATCCCTTCAAAAAAGTATTTAAGAGATCTACTTGGTAATTCATTACAAGAATATTATGAATCTCGAAACCCCTACACTAACGGCTTAAGGTCTGACCGAAAGGATTGTGAAGAAACCAATAGGAAATCATTAATAGAATCCAGCACATAAAAAACTCAAGCTTCCGCCTAATGGTCTTCCGACCCTATTCTATCAATATTTTATTGTATTCACTTTCTATAGGAACCCACTTTCAGAAGTTACCAGAAGCATCCAACAAGAACTTTGTTACGAAAACGGTATCCTAGCGCATTCTTGCCCTTACGCAATTAAAGAAATCTGCAGAAATAGACCATTTTGGGGGTGTTAACCATATTATTGGCTAACATTTTTGGCGTTAAAATGAGGCTTTGAACCTGCGAAACCCTTTAACCTCCCTTACTTAGTAACAACTTCCTTTGAGAAAAAGAACAAATGGAATAAAGAAGCTCATTATAATTCAGAAGGGTTTCTTCTATGAAGTAAAGAATAGTAACTCCATTTTGAGAAATAAATCCAAAAAAATGGAAGGACATTCCTAAAGAGTTGGTTATGAGCTCTAAAGCAAATACCGAATATTACCACGGTCTAACAAAGGAAAGGAAGTTAAAATCCCTTCGGTTGTTGGTAGGAAAATATTAAAGGGTCAAGGATAACAGTGAATCAATCTCTAATATGGAGAAATAAATTACCCTTTTTGGCATCATAGCAACCCAACATTGGTAACAAATTGGTTGGATCCAAATAAGGGTCTTCTTAGATAGTGAAATTGGAAATAACTTATGTAGACTTATAGTTCTACGCTGAACAAGTTCTAAAAATAAAAACTTTAAGTATAACTAATCATAAGAAGGATGAAGCTTATGACCTAGATAATTGGAGCATGAACTCATTCCATTTTGTATCGAAACAATCTTCGGTTATAAATCGATTTTGTAAAAGGATGATATTTTTGTGAAAATGGGAAATATTGTCCAAAACTATCCCAAAAAAACTCACTTTGAAGGAGAGGTGGTAAATGATCATAATGCTTGCTTACCAAAATGGAAATCAAAGTCTTATCATAACCCCCAAGTGATACCCAAAAGGGATGGAATGTCTAAGGAAGCTTCGTACCCAACTATGAAACATTCAAGAACCTTAAAAGAAAGGCAACCACATCTGATAGCATAGAGCTTTTGTTAAGTTCAAAGAAACCCAAGATTGGACCTCCTAAGGAAAATCTAAGTCAAAGTCGATGAAGGAATTCTGTTTAATTACTTCAATTAAGAACAACTACTTATTAACCAAGGGTGAATTAGACTATTGTTCTACTAATAAAAATCCACCAAATACTGAAAAGAATAAGGGAAAATCTTGTTGTCTTTATCATATGGTTAACAGACATGGAACCAATCAACGTACGACACTCTAAAAGATGATTTCCAACTTCATTAGGAAAGGGAAACCCTATGAATATGTAAGGAAAGGATAAGTGGATTAAATAAAATTAAAATTTGTCTTGAAATGAGATCTTCTACATGAGTTCTGAACGAAAGTCAATCCAAAATAAGAGATTCTACTTGGTTGGGGCTGAAATTCTTATTATATCTGGATAACCTTAAGAAGTCCTTGACGTAGCTTCCTGAAAGGTCAGAGGGGTAAACCCATAATATGCGCCAACAACCTATTAAATTCTTTCCTAAAAAAATCACCTATGAAATTCGTTGGTACAATACGTCCTTTCCCCAAAGAGAGCGGGGGTAAGCCCAGGGAAAGTGTGTTTGGTTGAAAGCTCTAGGTATACCTAGGTCCCTCTTGGAGGGAGGAGGGAAAGCCCTAGGGATGCATTTAGCACTGGCAAGCCCTTGACGCAGTCAAGGCACCCTTTTGAGGAGATATTGGTAACTTCTGTTGAAAACGCCTGGTTCATAATGAAGTACGCTTTACCTTTATTCTTTTTAGAACAATCTCTATCTTTGCTTGGACATAAGCACTCCCTGCCTATGCGCTAAAGTTGAGCATGCTCTGCCTCTAATTGTGTCTCGTTCCGCAGAAGTAAGAGAAAAATCTAATGAATCATTTGAATCTTGCAAAGCCTTCGCTTTAGGAAATGACCAAAAATGGAAAAGAGTTTATCAAAATTGAAAGTGATTTTGTACCTATTATCTTTGGAAGAAGTTTTCTAGGCTACTATCATCTTATCGCTTAAATTAAGGTATTATGTCTTCTGTTAAGCTGAAGGAGGCTTCAAATCTATGATTTCCATAAGAAGGTTTTTGGATTTCTATTATTATCTGAATCTGGGTTTCAGATTTCTATGAGGCAAAGTGGTTTTATTAATAATAATTTCCTCCAGAAAAATATTTTGTAAACTTATAATGCTCAACTCTTGAATCTAAGTTTTGATATTCTATTAAGCCAAAGGTGGCTTCATATCTATTACTTCCAAATGATGATTTTTTGGTTTCTCTCATTTTATTACACAAATTTGGGTTTTAGGTTTCCTATTATCCAAATGGGGTTGCATTTATATTAATTATTCTCAGAATAAAGTTTTTGGATTCCTATTATTCAATACTCTATTTGGGTTTTAGATCTGATATAAGCGAAAGGCAGCTTTGCTTATGATTAATTATTACAGAAAAGGTGGTTTCAGACATTATTATCACCAGTGTTTGAGGTTTTGGACTCCTCTAATAAAGTAAGTGATTTATCAAAACCTGATTTCTAGAGAATCCTAAACTAATGAGAGTAATCAATTTGTTGCACTGATTGAAAACAGGATCACGGAGTCCCATTATTAATACCCACACACGACTTTTGAATGCTTCAGCTAAAGAATACCAGTTAACTCATTATTCCCATAATAAGGTATTCTAGAAAGGAAAACAACAAAAATGCATAAATAATTCAAGTTTATATCAAATATTATTTATAAAAAATTTAAGATATTTATAGAGGTATAATAATAAGTGTAAAAACTTTCGAAAATTCTCTATTGTTGATATATAAATGTTGGCACAACACCCAACAAGTTCCAAGACAATGAAACTTATTGTCCGGAATGGAAATAATGTAAGAAATGTAAATGGTACATTGTTTATACTGAATCGGTCCACAAAGCCTACGTCTACTTTGAATGGATTTGCTATTTATTATGCTTTTTGTACCAATTTACAATGTGGCAACAATAATTCCATGTCATTACAATGGCCTTGGAGGAAACTAGGCTCTAGTATGTCCAAAATGGAGGTAAGCTCCTTGTTCTCGAAATGCCTATGCAGCCCAAAATGGTCCAAGTGTCCAAGAAGTAAAGTTTTCATCTCCTTGGAGTGATGGAGTATGCTTAGGAGGGTCTAGGAAGGTCTTCTTCCCCAAGTGTTCAAACAGCTAAGATCCAACCTTGAACATGTTCTGCAGTGAGGTAGTTATAGGTAGAGGGAGCAGGTAGGATACATGTGCACGTGCCCACAGTTTTCGTCTTTCGGGATTGGTGATCGGTACATATATCGGAATATAGACATTTTTGGAAGGCATCTTCGATGATCGGTACGTGTCCCAGGATCAGCACGTATCCAAGAAGACTTAGCCATTTTTGGAAGGCATCTTCCGGGATTGGTGCCTATCCCAAGATCGATACATATCCCGAAAGACAGCCATTTTTTCCTCCTACATCATGGAAGCCTCTAAGTTTCCTTCTTTGATTCCATCTTCTTATCCAGGAATGTTGATCCTGAAACAATTGGAATTTTGGATGTTGATGGAGTTTTCACTGATTCTGGATGTTGCCATCGGGATACGAAATCCCGAGGACTCCGTGATACAAAGGAACGAGGATATGAATTGCATTATATCAATCCAGGGAGTTATTTGGTTTTAGGATACAAAATATGGAGGAGTGGTTCATGGAGGTTGGTTTTAGGGATAGGCTGGGAGTATAGAGTCAGGTACACGAAAAGTGAAGGGGTATCCCGAGAAATGAAATGAATGTACCGATCTCGGGATATGAGTTCATGAATTCTGATCTCTAATATGTTGGTGAACACTAGGGAGTTGTTAAGAGACTCCGAGATACAGGTTCTTCCTTATGTTGAAACCGATCCTGGGTGTTAAGGTATATCTGAGAAGCTTGGTTGGGCAGGGATGACTATTCTTATAAGACTTCATCAGGGCTTCAGTCCTTAAGGTTTCAGCAACGCTTCAGGGTTACTAAACCACGCAATGGACCAAGTCGTGTGGTGGCTTTTGGTAACCGGGCCAAATAAATGGTTAGCACTTGCTCCCCAAAGGATGTCATGTGATAACATGACATGCTTTTAGTGAAGTCAAGTATTCCTGAAAGTCGGAAAAATCTCCAAGTCATGTCGAGCAACTGGGTGTGACCTTTCTCTGAGTATCTGTGATGCTTTATCTTGGCTCACCAATGTAAACGTGGTATTCTAGCATTGTTGAGATTTCAGATTACTCAGACTGGAATTATGTCGATTGCTCAAGTGCACACTCGTTTCCTGTAGACTCTAAAATTAAACATTAGTCATCGATGGTCACTTACACCAAGAGCAAATGAATTGTCATCGGTACAAAGTCATGTTTGCACTCATATATTTGCACGTGATTTTATGCGATACGATCAAAGTAAGAAATGAGTGACATGATGTTTAAGTGGAATATTGTGGGCTTGAGATCACGCAAGTTGGCTTCTGAAAAGTGGTCGAATTACAAGTCGATCGTTTGGCGTGTACACTTGGACTGTTTAAGTTTGTGAGAATACGATTTGTTAATGATTCTGGTTGATTTGGTCGATCGAGATTTTGAAAGCGTGTATGCATGATCACAGTCATAGCTTGGGCTTGCAACTGTGTAAGTTAGTTATCAAAACATCGTTCAATTGGGATTTTATTGTTTGGCATGTTCCATTGAATTGTTTAGATTCTTAGGTACATGATTGTTTAATGTTTCGAATCGGTTTCAACGGTCGAAGTTTTGATAATGCGTACAGGTGATCATTTCCATTATTAGAAATCAGAAGTAGTTTACCAATCTCAGAGAAGTCAAGTCTTTTCTCCTCTCTTCTCTTGTTTGCTGGTTGTTGGAACTTTTTTTTTTTTTTGCTAAAGGATGGGGAAATGAGATGAGGGAATTTCGTATTAGGTGTTGCTTAGCCAAAATCCAACTGCATAACAATTTCGTATCGTGGCGTGTGAGGGTTGGAAAGACGTGGCGGGATTGCGAAAATCCGTGTAGTATGTCGAAGAAGAAAAAGGCAAAGTTCTGGGGATACGAAATTTATTTTTGTATCCCGGAACTTGTTTTTTTTCAGGGATAGTTGGCGATGTGGGTTGGAAGAGTGGAGTGTAAGATACGAAATTTCTGGGAAGTGTGAGATATAAAGTGGAGAATTTCTTTTCAGGGCACTTTAGGAAATTTTCGTATTCTGGGAGCTGATAATATATATGAGTTGAATCATTCGTCGTTTCAAATTTTCAACTTCGCAAATTCGTGTCGTCGCGCGTTGTTACGTGATTGGGTTAAGTACGAAAGTTGAATGTTACATTGCATAACACGTTAATGTTTGAATGACTTAATTTCTAAAACAACAATTCGAAAATGCATATAGGATTAGAGAACAAAACTCAGACTATGGACACATAACTGAACCATCGCTTCTAGGATTCGACTCACAACCTAATCACGTCGTAGTCACGGTTCGACCCGTATTCAACGATTTATGTTTGCGATGATGAAACTTTGAGTTTGTTGAACTGGAAATCGTCGACGCATCTTGAAGGATTTTAGCATAATTACACTAGCATGCATGGCACTACACGTTCCACGTTAATTCACACTAAAACGGGGTGTATAGGTTTTGGTGTGTTAACTAATGCAACTATCTAGCAAGTATAGTCTGCAATGGTAATGAGAAGCTCCGGAAGATTTCAGGGCTTGGTAGCCGAAGACGTATAATCATCTCGGGTTCCAATAAATCTTCATACAGTTCTGGCCAATTGATTGGTGATCATGGGGCCTCTAAAGCTTCCACTCCTTCTCAACAAGTAGGCTCATCCAGTGTGCCCGAACAAGAGGTACAACCAAAGGGTCACAACATTCGAGTGAGCACGTGGATAAGATAGTGGATCAAGAAGAAGCAGAACTGGTAGCAGAAGGCCTATTAGAAGAGGAGGATGTCGGCGATGATCCAGAAGGCGTTTTTGTAGCACTGAATATGACGAGAGATACTGTGATTATCGATAATCTTCCTGATTTGGTTGTCTTGCAAATAGATGAAGCTTCATTGTGGTGAATCTATGCGTAATATGGAATATCTTGGGGTGATGTTCTGATTCCCAGAAGGATGGATAGGGCGCATGGTTCTCTGGATGTGGTATACTGCCTGGAACATGCATATGTGCTCTGTCGGATGTGTGCTCCGTCGTGTTTGTAAATCTAATATATTTTATACTTCTCTCAATTAAAGCCAACGTAGCTCCACCCGATCGCATATGCCTTCCTGCTTGGCACTTACATCCCATATGTAGAACGGTTGGGCATAAAACCAACAGGGGAAGACATCAAATATCTCTATTCAGTAAAGAAGAGAAACATCTTCCCGCCTTCTCTTTTCTATTTAGAAGCGTAAGCCAACAACTGCTTCATCCTGGGAGCATGGAACAAACTTAATTATCTTAAGCATGACTGGTTCTACGTTTGATGCCCACTAGGACTCATAAGGCGGTGGCTTGCAAATCGTAAGTATTCTGAAGCTTAGGGAGATGTTGGTGGCGACGACGATGAGGAGGACCCCACTGGAGAGTATGGTTAATAATCCACTCCCGTTCCCTCTCCAACCGAGGTGAGGAGATTGGGAGAAGCTTTTGAACCATGCTCTCCTGTTACGACCTCTGGGCCCACTGTGTTAATGGAGGTTGAGCACCAGTTTAGAGGGTTGGATTTGATCCTCTTAGAGATGTCTTCTTTTGGACTTGGAGATGCTAATGTTGAAAGCTTATTCCCGAGAATTTGGGAAATTACCCCTTCAAGCAAGTTGACAACTGGTTTGTGAGGGGAACACATAGGATACACACTCTCAAGCACAACGTAACATAGCACTTGATTCATTCGCGTAGGATGTCCAATTTGATTTAAAGTTTGTTTCATGTAGGCGCTATGCCTTAGGAAGGCGACAAAGATCATGATCGGAGACAATCCCAATAGTCGAAGAGAGGTGTTAACGACATTTTCTTTGAAAGTACAGAATGGCACATAAGGAAGAAATCCCACAAGTTTGAAAGTAGCAGTTGCCATCGAAAATATTCCCCACATTCGGAGCCTCTACCGGTAAGCAAGAGACCGACGGATGCTAAAGGAATAAATGAAATAATAAACATGAGACAGCAAGCAACGGTGGTCCCATCTTCCTACTTTCTGGCCCTTTCACCGATGATGATGGCTATAGGAAAGGACAAGCCTACTGGATGAGGGTCAGGGACCGGCGGAAGGGAAGTAAGGACACGAGGCCCGGTAATGCCTGATATGTTGGTGATCCCTGAATTAAGTAAGGAAGAGAAGAAGGCGATATCAAAGAATTCATTCCCCGGCTTTTAATTCGAAGAGTTGTTGTGGTTGCCCGATATTCATCAAATCCCACTACACATCGACGAAGATACTTGGTCGTGGGTATACACTATCTATTACCGGTATTGGGAGCTATACAAATATGAAAGGAGACTCTTGGATTTGATTTTCCATATAAATGCAGAGATCCAAGGTTTGCAAATCGAGGTTAAGCTATATGGAGAGTCTCGCAAATCAAGATGCCAAAATGAGTAAGACAAAATCGATTAACATCTATTTCCTCATATTTCGAGTAATGCTTTATGTGCTAACTCTCTGTTGCTGAAACATATAAACTGAAGAAGGAGTTGGTGGATGCGAAGGCGGCCATGGCTATGGCTCGAGAATAGTACAAAGACGTGTTAGCCTCTGCATCAGCCTGAGCCACCACATTAAAGAAGGAAAACAAGGTTATGTAAGAGGAAAACATTTGGTTGCAGGAAGAGAATAAAGTGGTGCAACAACCTAGGTTAGATAACCAGGTGTTGATAAAAGGGAATGAAAGGCTATGAAAAGAGAACCGAAGCAACTCAATGCCTGATAAAGGAGAAGGACGGGCTCAGACAAGTGCTTGTAACAAACCATGCCGAGCTTGAACAGGCTAGAAAGGAGAAGGAGACAAAAAGGAAGAGAAAAAGAAGGATGAGATGCTCGAGGCCAAATCTGAGTAGAAGAAAGGGAAGAGGGGAAGCTCATCCAAGTGATTATTACAGAAAATCTTTGTAGTTTGGTGGCCAATAGAATGTGCAAGTGAGGCCCTCGGTTTTTAAATGCACGATGTAGTTTTAATGTACGTTGTATCATTAGTAAAAGATTGTACTTTGACTTGTGAACGAAAGTTTGTTTACTTTGCTTACATTACATGCCATTCTAAGTCTTCAAGCACTCTTTACATTTTCCATCATGGTACTTATGTAAATTAACTTGGAGTTACACTTAGATTTGAACTTGTTGGAGGAGTCTCGAGAACTCGGGAATTCGAAGTTGCACTGAGAAAACACGACATCCGGTGGCAAGTGTGCGGGGACACAAATTTTTAACTTCACCTCCTGTGGACATAGCCAATTTTTCCAGAAGTTGGAAATAAAATGGTTTTCTTCGATCTCGAGTTTGAATTAGCAAGCTAGGATCGTCGTGCGCCATCGTGCGATTAGATTTAGATTGATGTCGATGTAACACAGCTAATTGGCACAATGCTTGTGACGCGAATTTTTTAAACTGATGACTAAAATATGCAAATAAGATGCGGTCATATAGTTGAGTTGTTAATTCCAGGATTTGATTTTTGATCCAATCACATCGTGACCGCGATTTGTGTTTCAATCGGCGATGACTATGGTTTTAGTTATGGGCTAAAGGTTGTCGCAAGAGACGTCGCAGATGACTTTCATGGTGTCGAGACTCTGCTTTTGGTCCATCTTCCCTGCGTGATGGGTTTGCTTCCAAGAGTTTGCTCCGTGCTTTGAGGAGAAAATGGTTGTAGTAAGAATGTAGAAATTGGTAGGGATGTATTGCCTCTAGGCCTGCTCTCTGTTGGGTGCCTCCAATAGTGCTTCCTAACGTGCCCCTTGCTGTCTGGGAGGTGGCCGAAGCTCAGGTGGAGTTGGATGGTCATGAGGACAACAAAGAGGAGGTGTCAATTGGAGAATGAGGGTTTGTTGCTCATCCCCGTTTCATCTCCCGACAAAGGAGAGAAATTTAAAAGTGAATCACAAAGTGGTTTCTCCGATGACGACCTCAGATTCCACTGCATCGATGGTGATGGTTGCGGGAACTAGTGGAGGACTACTGCCCCCAGGCCTGCTTTCAGACATGCATCTGGTAGCGCTTCCCGACGTTCTCCAACTGACTAGGAGGTGGCCAGAGCCCATGTGAAGGTGGAAGATCACGAGAACAACAAAGAGGGGTTATCCATTAGAGAACGAGGGTTTACTGCTCATTCCCTTTTCATCTCCTGCGAGGGAGACAAAGTTAGGATCTAGTCACAAATCGATTTCTTTGGTGACGACCTTAAGGACCACTGCGTCACAGAGATGGTCGCGGGAACTGGTGGAGAATTGGTGTCGCCGGGGCCGTTTCTGAATGTGACTCCAATAGTGCTTCTCGATGTACCCCGAACTGACTAGGTGGTGGTCAGAGCTTAGGTGGAGGCCAAAGATCACGGCGATAGCAAAGAGAAGGTGTGCATTGAAGAAGAGGGTTTGATTTTGATTCCCGTCTCGTCTCTAATGAGGGAGATAAAGTTAGGATCGATTCACAAACCAATTTCTCTGGTGATGACCTAAGTGACCACTACGTTATGGAACTTGTCGTTCTAAGTGCTCGAGTGCTTTTACACTTTTTGGAAGTTGTACTCATGTAACGTAACTCGCCGTCATACTTAGATTCTGATTGGTCGAAACTCCATTCTTGATAAAATCAAGTCGTATGAAGTTCGAGGATATTGATTTCACTCTTATGACTCCCTTTCATCTGTTTAATCTCAATGCATTGTGAAGTCAGCAGTGGACGTTGTCGGTTCGCCAGTTTTATACTAGGATCTAGTTCTAAGGACCAGATTTACATAAGTGGTCAGTATCACACTTGTTCGATTGGCGCCAACGGATAGACTCCCAAACATGCCTAAGCATAAATAGGTTGTGTACTAACCTCAGGCTTAGTGGTGGTGCCAACAGATCGGCGTCAGAGTACGATAAAGTATAGGTAGCTTGGGCCAAATCCATAGGACTTGGAGAACATTCCCCTATATTTAGGGGTAAGTATGTTGAGTTGGTTTGATTGGAATTGAGGTAGCGGTACTCCAGCAATTCTTGGATCAATCTCGAAGTTTGGGGCTAATGTTATAATACTTCATACAAGGATTACAACAGAGTCGGTTATAAGAAAACCAAAGAAACTTGTCGAAATTAAGGCATACAATCAAACTACTTCTGGGAATAAGTACAACTAAATTTGTACGAGGTGTAAACTCAAGCAAGATGAGTCATGAGGTGCGGCGTCGATGTCCAATCTTCTTATTTCTTTTGCAGTCTAGCTGAGTTGAAAGGATTATACCTGGGGATCCAATTTCTAGGCGAGGTCCTGGTTAATTGAAATTTTTGTTGAGCATTGGATGATTTAGAAATTTCTTACAAGGGACCTTGTGTGTATTTCTCAAGCTTTCCTTGGTGGACGAACTTTTCAACATTGTCCTTTAGGTGGTGGCATTCGTTCGTATCGTGAACTAGGTCAATGTGGAACCAGTAGTATTTCCTAGTTTTTCTCTCTTTATCTAACAACCCTCTTGGAACTGTCTTCTTGTACTGTAAGACATTGTAGGTCTTGAGGTAAATGTTCTCGAAGGAGTCATTTAGCAGAGTGTAGTCACGAAAGGTGGAAGTTTAAGACATTTCCTCTTCTTGTTGCGAATACGTCCATTGTTGCCTGCTTGAGTAGGTTCGCTTGGAGAATTAGGATTAGAGTCGTTAGAGCTTTGCACTTCGTCTCGAAGTAGGCTGTCGTAACGAGGAGCTCGATTCCTTTTCACTTCTTCTTGGCATAAGAAATAGTTGGCTTTCTCATAGAACACTTCCAAAGTCTCCGGTGGCTTTCGATCAATCCACGCTCCAAATTCGGATTCAAGATGAATGTCCTTGAAAAGTTGGGATAAGACAGTGCAGGGAATAGGGGCTTCAATATCTGCCAATGCGTCATCGAATATTTAGAGATATCTCTTCAGACTTTCCCCGCTATATTGGGAGATGTGAATATCGAACTATTTGATCAATTCCCTTGTGAGTTGATCAAAGTTTGAGATGGTTTTCGGTGGAAGTCGAGTGAAACATAAAAAAAGGCATTCCCTCTGGGAAGACGAGGAAACACTTGCACTTCACGACTTCTATGGTATAAGCGAAATCCTTACTCGATTCATATCGGTTTATGAAGTCTTGAGGGTCTAGTTTCCTCGAGTAAGCTTCTATCTATGACATGTTGAATTGTTTGGGCCATTCGACATTGACCATATCTTCGGTGAAAGGGTTACAGCTCGCACAGGTTTCCCAGTTGTCGATGACATGTCCTAGAGAATCTTTCATGATGTTGTAAACCAAGTTATCCATAACAGGGGTTCAGATCTCCACTATATTCCAACAGTGTGATCCGACTAGGGAATGCGCAACCATGGACGTCTTCTCTGATGAATGTCGTCTTCATCCAAAGAACCTTCGACCTCGGTTGTTTGAATTTAAGGAAGTTGTGACATGCCATGTCTGTTAATGTCACTCTTTATCAGAATGCATTATGTTCCGTGAAGTGTTATAGGTAAACAAAAACTAAATATCACAAGACAGATATAAAATAGCAGCGAAAATTTAAAACTTCATTATTTAGTAGAAAAACATCGTAGTCTCAAAACTAGTTACAACATCAGGCTAAAATATTGAAACCAGATACATGAAAACAAAACATCCGTCTTACGGTAAAAGCCATTAGAGTACATAAATGTAAAATTATAATCCCCAATAATAGCTATAATAAAATAGTCAAGTGGTCAAAGCGATACATCGAAGTAGATCCTGATTCAAGCAGAAATAGAAGAGAGAGTCCTAATCAAGCCTGAGCATTCTCATCTTAAGAACCTAAGGGGAAAAAGGAAGAGAGAGAAAAGGAAACAAAATGGGTCAGACATAAAGTCTGGCGAGTCTAGTGACTTTCAGCATATAAAGAAGTAAAAGAATCATGATAGGAATATAAACTGGATGAGAGAAAATAGTGTTATACCACAAGTATAAACAGACTGAACAGGATAAGTAGAATAAATAGAGTAGATTATACTTCTCAAATACTTTTCTCTGCACCAATACTAGTATAACTATTATGTGACAGGATTAGGTATCCCCTAATTACTTAATAGAAACAGAATGATCCCCACAGAAATATAATGGTAGGATTAGGTGTACTCCGATAACGGGTTTTACCCAAATAGAAATAATAGGCACCTCAACAGAAATAACAAGTGCTACCCCAAACAGAAATAATAGCACCTCAAAAGAAACAGACATGGCTAGATATACCCTAATTACTACCCTCGAGCGATCGGCTCCCTAACTTGTAAATACCCTGTGTCGACCCGGTAGTATGGTGTATTACTTCCTAAAGTGGCAACCTACAGAAGGACACAGACCTATTTACTGGTGCTGCAACGGTTTATTTTCCGCATACAGACCAGACTCATGCACGCACATGACTTTGTCAGAACATGCCTGTGTACACCCCATTTAGATGAACCTCTTATAATAGGTTCAGTATGCATGCCCTAACCCCTATCTAGTGCGGAATCCCCGTCTAATACTAGAATGGGTTACTAACTGATATGGGTCCCACACCGCAGATGACACAACTCAAACCCCTTAACTTGTGTCCCCCAATTAACTAGGATTTTTAACAGGTTAAGCCTACGGATTAACAGGTTTGCCTAACCTGCACAGATTAACCGGTTAAGTTTCACAGGTTAACAAGTTTATTTAATCCCAACGGATTAAACATGTTTACTTACCCCTAACAGATTAAACAGTTTTACTTAACCCAACAGATTTAAATAGGTTTCACAGGTTACTTGCAGTTTCATTAGCATGCTCCACTTAATCTTTAAATTAAGCCTACAGATTTATATGCCCCCGAATTCCAGTCATAATTCATAGTATAACATATGCCACCAAATTCCAGTCATGATTCATAGTACAAGATATGCCCCCAATTTATCATTCCCAGTTATTTCCAATTTATCCCAATTTCGTTCGTATGCATATTTCAGCGATATTGGCTTAGGCTCGAAGGTATCCTAGGCTATAAAATAAAAAGGAAATGAGAGAGAGAAGAACAGAAATAGGCATAAAATAACAGAAATAGGCGTATGATAACAGAAATAGGCATATAAGAACTGAACAGCAGAACAAGTATATAGAAATATATGTAGTTATAACAGAACTATTTAGGCATGAATCAGTTTCTTAACATGCATAGGTTAAGATCTAGGTTTATAAACATGTCAGGGTTACTGTTAAATTTTCTTATCTAGAAGTAACATGAACTCACAGAGACTGGATCGATGCACAAGAAACGCTTCCGAGGTATGTATAGGCTAATGTTTGAAGAAGATAGTCTGATTCAATCCCAGCTGAGGCAGCATCTCATTGTCTCCATTATTTTAGGTGTAGAAAACAATAGAAATGTTGTCCTTTATATAGCCAATGCTCAATGAACCCAGCCAACAAACAGGTCCCGATTCAAAAAAATGCATCCGACCAGATCAAGGATGGGTCGACCCACCCCTACCTGGGTCGACCCACTTGATCATGGGTCGACCCATAGATCGACCCAGACTAGACACGGGTCGACCTATAATGGGTCAAACTCCCACCTACGCCTGCCCCTTATCCCGTTACTTATTTGATTGAATTCCGGTTTTGAATTATATATATAAGTCTTCTTATACGTATACAAACTTCTAAGCTTTAATGATGTCTATTTTACGCAAACTCGGAGTCTCTTAACCAAAATTCCAAGATGAATGTAATGGTACAGTTTGTCTTACTTGGTTCCCAATATTTAATTAAGTATTCATTAGTTATTGTTAATAATGTCCTTTAAAATTACGAGGTGTTACATTCTCCCCTACTTAAAGGATTTCGTCCTCAAAATCTCCAAGTTATGAAGAATGTTCATTACATCCACCTACAATCATCTACTCATCCATCATCCACGGCATCCATTATCCTTAAGAGATTTCTAATGCTTGTTTGAACATATGCAAAGGGGTGTGTATATGTCCCTATGCTAATTCGAAAAATCAGGCTCCCTTGATTTAGTCGACCTCCTTAATGTAATGTATGTTAGTGCCATGAATCCAACATGTATGCAAATAGTCCTAGTATATCATGTAAACTCTATATGTGTGCACAATCATCCATTTAAATGCAGCATCTATATGATGATACATCCGCTTCCACCCATTAAAAAGAAAAATGCACACACATCCATATGCAATATGAGAGTGCTTTGAGCCGATCTAGTGCTTAGTGTGTATATGCATCCACGAGCAATCACTAACAAATACTTGCATCCATCAAACATAACATGTCTCAAACACATGTTTACATTCATTGGTTTGCTACCTAAAGGTCGAAGATTCGATCGATAGGATATACTCAAATGACAGAAGCAAGTACAAATAAAAGCTTGGAAAAAGAAAAGAACATACCCTTGAACAGAAAAGGGTACGAAACGTGAATCTTGTCCTGAGTTTCCCAAGTTCCATCCTTGATGTCTTCTCCCCATTATACTTTCATCAACTTGACTTCTCTATTGCGTAGCTTCTTAACCTCTAATCCAAGTATACGGGTAGGAACTCGTCTAACTGTCGCCTCCCTTTCTACCTCTACTTCCTCAAGCATGCTCGTCCCAACTACCTATGTTGTATTGTGTCGACATTTCCGCAAATGAGAAACGTGGAAAACATCATGAACACCGCCAATCTATCTGGTAGTCTCACCCTATAGGCCATTTGACCTATCCTCTCCACTATGGGAAATGGCACTACAAACCTTGGCGCTAATTTCCCTATAGATCCAAAAGGAACCACATTCCTCTAGGGTGATACTTTGATAAAAATCATGTCTCCCACCTTAAACTCAATGTCGGTCCTTTTTTATCTACGTTGGACTTCTGCTTGTCCTAAGCTGTCTTCATGCGTCTTTGGATAAGATAAATCTTTTTTGAAGTCTCTATAATCATCTTAGGCCAAATAGAAGCCTATCCGTAGACTCCCACCAATTAGTCGGTGATCTACGAGGTTGTCCATGCAGTGCCTCGAAGGGTGCCATGATAATACTATCCTGATAATCGTTGTTGTAGGCGAACTCAACCAATGGGAGATGCTCCTCCTAAGTTCCTCTGAATTCTAGGATACACAGTCTCAAAAGATCCTCAAGAACTCTATTCACTCTCTCAGTTTTCCCATTGGTCTGAGGGTGATATGCGATGCTCAAACACAACTGTGTACCTAATGCCTCTTGCAGGCTCTTCTAGAACTCACTAGTCAAGATGGGGTCACGATCACTCACTATGCCAGAAGGTACTCCATGTAGACGGACTATCTCATGAAGATAAACTGATGCCAACCATGTTGCTATTCTTTTACTCTTAACAGTAATGAAATGAGCGCTCTTAGTAAGCATGTCTACTATAACCCAGACACTGGTGTTGCCTTTCCTCGATCTAGGCAAACCATCGATGAAATCCATAGAGACACTCTCCCACTTCCACAACGGTACCTCCAAAGAATGAAGCAAACCGCCAGGCTTTTTCTATTCAGCTTTAACTTGCTAGCCAAAGATCGAGAGACAAACTCTGCTACATCTTTCTGCATCCCAGCCCAAAAGAAAACCATCTTCATATCTCTATACATCTTATCGCCGTCCGTATGGATAGTCTTCCTTGAATGATGGGCTTCCTCAAGAATTGTCTTCAATAGATTTCCAACTCAGGGAACACAAAGCCTCACATCAATTCGTAGCCACCCTTTATCATTTGTGGAGTATCTACTAAGGTGACTAGAAGTCTCCCCTCTACTGAGCCGATCCAAGATGTCTGCAATGTGTAGGTCCTCTCGCTTTGAAGATCCTTTCTGAATTATAAGTCGGTCGCACCTCTAAGGATGCCAACAAACCAGGTGTAAGATCCGTAGATGGCCTAAATACAAAGGTCGATATATACTCCAAACTCTGCCTCTCTACAAATAGAGGACTCAAAGTCATCCTCTGCCTACTCAACCCGTCCACCACCACATTACCCTTATCAAGGGTATAAGCAATCTCAAAATCATAGGACGCTAGAAACTCCATCCATCTCTGCTTTCTCATGTTGAGATCCTTCTGCGAGAACAAATACTTGAGCGACTTATGATCCATGTATAACTCGAACCTCTCTCCAAGCAGATAATGCCGCTAAGTCTTAAGTGCGAACACTATAGCAGTCAGTTCCAAATCTTGGGTAGGTTAGTTCTTCTCATGAACTCTCAACTGTCTGCCACCGTAGCATACTACTCTTCCCTCTTGCATTAAGATGGCACCAAGAACTGTACCACATACATCAGTGTACACAGTGAACACTTTGTTCCCATCAGGCAAATTCAAAACTAGGGCTGTTGTCAGAGCCCTCTTCAACCACTGAAAAGCATCCTCACAATTGATGCTCCAAGAAAAGCAGTCTGGTGAGTAGGGCTGATATCTTTGCGAGTTCCTTGATAACTTTCTATAATAGCCTTCTAAACCGATATAACTCCTCACCTCCGTTGCATTCTTTGGAATCTTCCAATCTTGGACTGCAACTACTTTCGTGGATCCACCGCTATCCTATTCTTGGGGACCACATGCCCGAGAAATCTTATTTCCTCTCTCCAAAAGTGAAATTTGGAGAATTTTGCCTTAAGCCGGTGTGCACAGAGAGTCCTCAAAACTTCCCTAAATGTAGGACACTCTCTTCCTTGCTCTTCGAGAAGATCAGAATGTCATCCACAAAGACCACAATGAACTTATTCAGAAACTCCCTGAACACCCTACTCATCAGATCCACAAAATATGCGGGTGCATTCATCAACTCAAAAGGCATGACTAACCACTCAAAGAAACCATCTAGAGTTCTAAAAGCGGTCTTATCTATACTATCCTCAGCCACCCTCAGCTGATGAAATCCTATAGCCAAGTCTAACTGGGAGAAAACAAATGCGCCAACAAGCTGGCCAAACAGATCGTCAATCCTTAGAAGTGGGTATCTGTTTTTCTTGGTGAGCTTATTCAACTCTCTGTAATCTACATATAGACGAAGTGAATCGCCTGCCTTGGTAGCGAAGATGACTGGAGCACCCCACTCTGATATACTTGTCCTAATAAACCCCTTCTCAAGTAGCTTCCCTGCTTGCTTGCTAACCTCCCTCCATTCCCTAGGAGCCATGTGGCACACAGGCAATGTGACTGGCTTCGCACTATCCACCAAGTATATCCAGAAATCGACACCTCGAACGTAAGCACCTAACCTCATCAAAAACATCCGGATACTCATAGATTACAGGTACAGATTGCAAATCATCAACAGAAGCATCAAGTGATTCTTGGAAACAAAGCATGACAGACTCCTTTGGGTCGGAGGAAATCTCAAGAGTCCTCCCTTGGCAATTCAAAAGTCTAACGACCCTCCTCTCACAGTACAGAATGGCATTATACATGGCTAGCCAATCCATCCCTAGAATCAGACCATAGCCCATAAAACCAAGCACACACGCATCACACTCAAACTCGATGCCTAACACAGATGTCCTCAAACCCCGACATATCATAGATAGATGAGTCGTGCCCCTAATGGGGTTTGAGACAATAACTGGATCAGAAACAATACTAGTATTAAGGTGCAGAGACTCAACCACAGAATCAGATATAAAAAAGTGAGAAGCGCCAGAGTCAAAAAGAGACCTAACTGGATGATCGGAAAGAGAAATCAAACCTTCAATAGAAACTTTCCTACCTCTATCTGGTACACTAGCCCCGAGAGCATGCACCTACCCTCCAGAAGATCATGCCCTTTGGCCCCGTCCTTGCCACTTCGGGCACTCCTTAGTATAGTGTCTGACTTCACCATGGTTGAAGCAAGCATTCTTCCTTTTTTGCATTCCTTGACCAAATGACCCAAGCTCCCACAACCATGACACTTCTTCTTGCCTTGAGCGTTGTCGTTCTTTCCACCCTTCTTTTCTTGTTCTTTCTTGGGCCACACTTTCTTGTTTTGTGCCTCAACGGTCTTAGCCTTCTTCTTCTCTTCCTTACCAACTTCGTGCATCAATGCCATATCAACCAGTCTCTCAAAAGTGGCCCCCATCGGAATGTGAGATAATGCCAGTTCTTGAAGAGGTTGATTTAACCCTCTTGCAACCTTAAAGCTTTCTTGTACAGGGTAATTAACAGCTCCAGACCAAACCTTTCCAACTAATTGAACTTATTGACATACTCTTTAACAGACATGCTCCCTTGCTTAAGTGCCAGAAACCTCTCCATCTACATACTCTCTTCTGCCTGAGAGAGACTTTGTCTCGAAACTCTATCGAAAATCGTCTCAAGTATCAATTAGACACCCTGCTTGCGTCACTTCCCACCAGATTGAAGCCTCTTCCTTAAGTTGCTATGTATCCAACTGTATCTTTCCTGCGGTCATCAACTCAAAAAGCCCGAACAAGTTCTTTGTCTCTTTTATCCAATTTCGTTCTTCCACAAAGTTCTTAGTTCCCCGGAATAACTTTCCTTCTATAGCATAGAAGTCCTTGCATATCTTAGAGAAATTATCCACTCGCAGAGGAGGAGAAATAGTAGCTGCAGCTAGGGGAGGGGTGTCTCCTTGCCCTCCGGCAGGCGCCGTAGCCTCAAGATACCTATGGAACCAAGCTGGTATTTGAACGCCCTCAGGAAGATTCTGTTCCCCAGACATGCTGAAAAGAAACAGAAAAAGGGATTCAAATAAAGAAGATATTTTACATGGCTTTGGGGAATATGTTTTCCAAAAATAGACTTTTCTTTAAAAATGCTTTCTTTTTGAAACTTTTTGAAAACAATTTTCAAAACCTTTTATCTGATCATGTATCCTGGCCCTGATACCAAATGTGACACCCGACGTCCGTTAATGTCACTCTTTATCAGAATGCATTAAGTTCTGTGAAGCATTATAGGTAAACAAAAACATAATATCACAAGATAGATATAAAATAGCAGCGAAAATTTAAAACTCCATTATTTAGCAAAAAAACGTCATAGTCTCAAAACCAATTACAACATCAGGCAAAAATAATGAAACCAAATACATGAAAACAAAACATATGTCTTATGCTAAAAGCCATTAGAGTACAGAAATGTAAAATCATAATCCCCAATAATAGCTATAATAAAGTAGACAAGTTGTCAAAGCGATACATCGAAGCAGATGTAGATCCAATCGGAAACAGAAGAGAGAGAGAGAGTCTTTATCAAGCCCGAGCCTTCCCACCTAGAGAACCAAGGGGGAAAAGGAAGAGAGGGAAAGGAAACAAAAAGGTTCAAACATAAAGTTTGGTGAGTCCAGTGACTTTAAGCATATAAATAAGTAAAAGTATCATGTCAGGCATATAAACTGGATAAGAGATAACATTGTCATATCACAAGTACAAATATACTAAAGTGGATAAGAAAAATAAATAGAGTAGATTATGCTTCTCAAATACTTTTCTCTACACCAATACTAGTATAACAGATATGTGGTAGGATTAGGTATCCTCTAATTACTTAACAGAAACTGAATGATCCCCACAGAAATATAATGGTAGGATTAGGTGTACTCTAGTAACAGGTTTTACCCAAACAGAAATAACAAGCACCTTAATAAAAATAACGGGTGTTACCCCAAACAGCAATAATAGGTACCTTTATAGAAACAGACAGGACTAGATGTACCTGTTAACAATTTTTTTCATCAACATTGGAAATAGGCTAATATGAATGGATCTAAGAGGAGAGAGATGGGTTGTTTCGCCTTTACAATTCTTGATCAGATGGTTACTCCTAGGTGCCAAGGTCTTGAGGAGAGGGATCACTAAACGCCGCTTTTGACAGAGGGCTCAATGGATGTTAGAAAGGAATTCTACACTAAGTTCGTGGAAAGATCTAAGCTTATAAGGAAAACCTAGAATGGCAGGGTGGATTTAAACCTATGGAAAGAGGTATTTCATCTAATCTGCAGAAAGTCTCGGGAAAGAATCCACGCATATATAGAAAGCAAACAGTAAATCATAGAAATAATAACTAGGAATTAACATGATAAACTCACGGGAAAACACTTTGAGCATAAATGCGTTCTCAATTAATCCTTTATTTAGAATACATGAATAAGTCGGAAGAAATACTCCAATGTATCCCCTCTTTTGGTTTTTAGAGAAGGAGTACAGGAATTAGAATGAGAGAGCCCCCCTCAAATGTAACTCACGGGGTTTTGTTTACAGAGAACTTTTCGGTCGTCCTAAGTAGATTAGTATGGATAGCCTGTATCTCCACTAGGGTTCCGGTCGTCCTCACGGTGGAGCTTTTCGGTTTTCCTGGTCATTCGGAAGGTGGCTCCCGATGATGTGTTGTTGTCTACGGATGTGGCCTTTTGGCTTTTCTATGACATATATTTTGAAAGCTAGTTCTGGATGATCTCTATATTCTTTTGGTATCTTTCTCTCCAGATGTACCGGTATTTGGTGAGTTAATATTGATAACCCTTCCAGGTTTCGATGAGTGGAGTTTCTGTCTTACTCCTTCTTAACTTCTAACCTCGATGACATTTTGTTACAGAACTCCCAACCGAATAAGCCCTATCGGATGGACCCTGTCGTACGGACCCTGTTGGATGAGCTTTGTTGGCATTCTTTAGACTTTGAGCTTCTTCCTTTCGGGAAGGTGCCGGTTTATGCTGCTTTTGAAACATTCTCTACTGTTTTTGGCTCTTCCCATTACTTGGCTTTCTGTTTCCGGAAGGTTCTTATGTGTTTGTGTTACTTTGTTATCCATTCACCGTCAGCTGGTTTCAGAGTTTGCTTAGTCATAACATTTGCCTCCCCCCTCTAGTGAAGGGGTGTTTTAAACTTTTCAAGTCAATCTTTTTGTCTTTTCCAAAGTGTCATTTCCGTGTCTTTTGATCTTCCTTGATTGGAAACGCTGATTGGTTTCTATTTGTACAGTGTGGATTTGAAGTAATTTTTGCATAATTACTATCGCTTCTCTTCTTTAATTTTTACCTAAAACATTAATTTCTCGAACCAGGTTATTTGTTCATTTAGTACTGATAATTTGTTTCAATACTTTCTCGATCGAACTTCTGGTAAATGCTTCTGCTCTACACTTTAATTAGGTGTTGAATCACTCAGTCTAGATTAATTAAGGGTTTGTGTGTGTTGGAGGTAAATTGTTTGAATGTCCATGATTTTGGATTTCGATTCATGGTGAGCTACATGCATACTTTTCCCCAAAATTACCAATTTCTGCGGTTTGATGTACGCAACTTGTGCAAAAAGAATTTTTTTTTTATGATTAGGTAATGATCATAGGACCTTCGTCATTACCAATTTCTAGCTTCGAGAACCAACCACGTCTCATGGCATTGACTCATGGTGGCGTGGTTCTTGTTCAACCGTTACCTTTTCCTTTGAAACTTTTAAGTGTTATTATTAGGAAAATCGAATGATTTCGTCGTTATTAAGGGCTTGACTGTTTTTTAACAAATGTGATACTTATTGCGGTTCCTTATCTTAACCAGCAATCAGACTGCCTTAATACCCACTATCTCTGCTAATTATCACCGATAGGTTTATGTGCTATTACTCCATCGTATTCTAATGAGTATGATATCAAATTATGTACTTATGGAATTGTATCACCTGGCAGCATTATGTCTGACAAAGGGAGTCTTGGCCCATCACCAGCTGATGCTTGTGGCACTTCTCGGGAGAGGAAACCTTTCTAATTGAAGAAGTCTTTGATTACTTCTCAAGACGAAGTGAATTCCATTCTTGTTAGCTTTGGGATGGATAATGTGGAGGTTGTTCCGGCTACTAATTGTGATAATATTATGGATCCTCCTGAAGGATATTTCGCTTACTTTGCTGCACATATCTAGCATGGAGGTTTCTTCCCTTTTCCATCCTTCATGTTTCGACTCCTTCGGGACTTGGAGATTGTGCCCATTCAACTCTTACCAAGCACCTATACGCTGCTTTTATGTCTTGAAGTGCTTGCTCTTGAATCAGGCCAGGCTTCTCTTACTACTTACCTCATTCAACACCTGATGCCTTTGTAAAGAGTTGTTGAATTCCCTATATTCCATGCTAACCCCTTGCGGAAGATTGTTATTGATGATACAGGCAAGCTATATCTTAGGAAGATCAGTTCTTCTTCATCAGATACCCTATCGGTATTCCAGGAAAATATGTTGATCATGGTGAATCCTATCCCCATGTGAGTGACTATTGTTCTCATCTGTGACATATCTTTAATTGTTATATTCCAGATCTTGTTTCTAAGAGAGAGCCTTTAACCGAAAGCGAATCCCATGTATTTGAGCTCAATTCGAAGCTACTCGAAAAGCTGTTGGGTCGGTCTGCTCACCAAGGGTAAGTAGTGTCACTATGACCTCGTTCCTAGTGGACAGAAGGTATTGGAGCATCCACATATTCATTTTCCAGGCTCAAAGCATTTACTGTTAGGCTCAGCTATGTTTGCTTCCTCTACTCCCTTATTTCCTGGTATGATTTGTTGATCCGATATTTTCTTTATCGAGGTCTTTTTGGTACCCAATTTCTACATTCTTGAATTTTTCTTTGGTTTTTTCGCTTGACTAAGAGATTTGACTTCGGAAGTCTCTTCCCTCACTGATGTTTTGAATCGTTCTACTGCGGCTGCTATTAAGAGGTTGACTGAGTCGTCTGTCAACCGGCCAGCGAAGAAGTTAAAACTTGATTTTCCTACTTCCGTAATTTCCGATGGTGCTTCAAGTAGATAAATAGAGGTAGCGTTTTTTTGTCATCCCTTCCAAGTACATCGGGAGCGGGTGCAGATGTTATGTCGAGTATTCCAACTTCTCAGTCCGTCGAGCTTTCAAAGCCTCTTGATCCTTCAATGTGTTGTATATAACAGTGTTGTATACACAGTTATATGATTTTTGTTTGATGATAACAACCAAATATATTTTATTATTGAATGTGTTTGTTAATGCACTGATATACTACACAACAGACAGGAATATAATATTTCTATAAAATATAACTGTGCAGAAATATAAACAATCACACGGTATTTTTTAGATAAAAATATTTTATTTCAATATCAAAAAGTACATCTTTTACAACTTCACTATTTGACATACTATATTTCATTCATACAAATCTGTCACTCTATACAACTATATTTGCGGACATTGTTATACATTGACACCGGTTTTTTTTTTCCACTGAATTTTGTCTTCTATCTTCAGTCTTTACAGCCTTCAGTCCAGTCACCATCTGCTCACCTGTCATGTAAAATAGAAACACACACAGTACACTGCAAAGAAATAAAACTGAATTTACTTATCATTTGCAGAGGACAGTGCATACAAATTTGAATTTACTTAAATTTTATTTGCCTCAGAATTGCGGTGTGTTTCTCATCATTTTTCTAGACTTGGTATGATATGCAGGGGCAGAAAAACTCGTCTGGATGGCTGCATATACACACGTGTATATACACGTGTGCACTGCCTCTCCAAACCAGAGAGCAACTGAGGAGTAGCCATAAAGACCGTCTCGACTCAGTGCACATATGAAAACAATTCAATGTAAAGTCAATAAAAACTCAAAGTGGTCGAGACAGCTCAACACAAATGACCGAGCAAAGTTCAAACCAAAATGGTCAGTACAAGAACAAAGTCAGCATGGAACAAAGCTATGATGATGATCAACAAGAATCAAAACAAGCAGCATAGTCAAGCAACAGTGAACAAACTTATCAATATGTTCAGCATGGTGAGACAGGGAAGCAGGTACAACAAAGTGCACAAACAAATAACATCAAGTTCAAGTGATGCCAATATATACAATCAAAGATTCAACATAAATGGGGCAGCATGTTCAAGAAGTGCATGGTGATCATGGTGGACAAGAAGAATGGTGTAGCCAAGAGTTCAAGTGCAGCATGTATAGAAGCAAACAAAAGATGATACAACATCAATGTAAAATCATGCAAATGCAAGGGGCTGCAAATGTGTGTAAGCACAAATGGTTCAAAATGATGGTACAGCAGTATTAAAGAATCAAATCATTTCATGTAATGCAAAGAAGTCAAGACAAGTATGGAGCAGTTACATGGTACATCATCACAGTTAAACACGGGTCAGGGATATTTAAAATAGTGCATGGAACAAGTCAGTTTACATGCAAGTGCATGAATTCATGGATCAAGTATACACATGTTTTAAAGTGCCAGTGTATAGATTAGCATGTAAAATAGCAAGGCTCAAGAAAGGTTTAACATGAGTTCAGCTACGAGGGAAAGCTATCAATGTACTTCTAGTGTTTATTCAATGTTGTGGAAATCGATTCAAATGATGTAAATCAAGGTAGCATCGATTCTTATCCAAGTGGAGTGTAAAGTCAAAACAAGGAAAATCAGTTCTTATAAGTTCAAGTATCAGAAAAATATAAGTATGCCACGCAAAGAATAATATGGCAAAATAAAGTATAGTATCTGTCAAATTTTGCAAGAAAAGATTCCATTCAATTTTTGGTAAAATATCCAGAAGCTATGAAGATTTCAAGCTCCAAAATTCAAGGCAGAATATCTCAAAATACCAAACTCGCAGAAAGAAAAGTACAGAACTATCACAAGTACAAGATTTCATAAAGACCAATTCAAATTCAAAATCACCCACGAATAAAGGTTGAAGATTTCAAATCTATTCTCAGGGAGGACCAACTCAAAAAATCAGTTAGTCAAATATGGCAAGCAAATATACTCGTTTTAAAAACCGACGAAAATTACCACAAATCCATCCACGAAGATTCCAGAATCAGAAGATTTCAAAGCCCCAAAATTCAAGTGAAAATTCTCGTATATATCATGACAAAATCAAAGCAAAATATCATATAGAATCGAGCCCAAAATCCACGAGAATATTGAAGACCAAATCAACAAACGAAATCAGAGAATCGGGATTCTAGAGAGTTCGTAATACTCTATAAATAACACACATCTTCCTCATTGGCAATGGACAATCAATCAACAACAAAATCGCAACAAACATCGAGCATAAATAAACGAAATCAAGGGTAAAATTACATACAATTCTCCAGAGCGAACGAAGTTGAATCGAAGAATCCGGAAGCATCAATTTGAGTACACTATCCATTGGAGGAAGATCGATTCTTGAAGAACCCTAGGAGGAAGCCGCCGCCATTATTTAACAAAAAGGGAAAAGCTTCAGTACTGAGTAAAAAGAATGGCCGGCCAAAGTCAAAAAGGGGGCTAACCCACTTAATTTATTTCTAGGGTTTTGTTTTTGGTTGTTTTAAGTTTTTTTCTTTTCAATCAAAAGGAGTATATAAACTACTAGTGTCTGTAGTTGGAAAAATCACAACTTAACGGATCAAGTTGGGTCAGGGTCTTGAGCGTAGGGTTTAAACAGTCGGGAGCGAAGGTCGCAAGTTTACAAGAGTCTGTAAGCGAAGAGATTGTTTAAAATTCCTAGTAGAAACCTTGAATGCAGCAGTAGGCATAGTTTTGTAGAAGCTGGGTATTTTCTGTGTGTGATTTTTCTTTCTGCAATTTTTCTGTGACATTTTATTTTAAATTTACCTAATTTGCAATAAACCCTATTCACCCCCCCCCCCCTCTAGGGTTAATTTAGATCCTACACAATGGATTTTATTAATTTTGTAAGGCTTGTTCTTTCTAATCCAGAATTTTCTAACGTCTCGTTACCCTCCTCTTCTTCAAACATGGTAAATTTCCACCATAATTTGATCACCCAACAGCTTAAGGTATAAAATTTATTTTTAATCGGTCCTCCAATTTGTTGCAATTGTTTACTAGATGCTTTCAACTTTTCATATTACCAAAGGATGGCACTTGTTTAAGTCGACTCCTTCCTCCCCTACTACTGAAATCGTTCGGCTTTGAGAAGCAAACGAAGTTTTGAGTGACGAATGTGAGAGATTGAGAGCTTCCTTAGGGCACGCCGAGGCAGCTTTAGAGAGAAAAAGGCAGACTAAGGACGTAACTCCTGACAGGATGTCGGCTTTGGAACATCAAATAGCGGAAGGTGTGGTTACTCATGTCGATGAGCTCTAGAAGAAGGATAAGAAGCTTTTATGTGCCGCAAAGATAATTTATGCGGCTGAAGACAGGAATTCTAATTTATTGCAAGTTCATCTTCCGCAGATTAAGTCTGGCTGTTATGAAGATGCTTTATTCACCTTCTTTTCGATAACCTTCAAAGTTTTCCTGAGCTCTAAAGTTCCTCCCTCCGTCAGGGGTCGAGTTATGGAAAGGATTAAATTAGGCAAACAAGACGTTGAGGCCCCGAGTAGGAGTGAATCTAAAGTCGAGGACCTTTTATATATTGACAATATCTCTGATGATTTAGGTAAAGAAGGGAGACTTTTCTTTTGTTGGCAATGATGGGCAAAGTGAAAGCGATGGCTCCGAGGTAATGGCCGCTAGGATAAGCACAGTGGGGGTAGAAACGACCCCCTTTCGAGTGCCGGAACTTTCCACGATTCTGCTAAGGGTGGTCCAGAGGCTTCTTTTTCTTGGGTATAATTCTTGCTCCAATAATATTTTTCTCTTTCCCCTAACATCTGACTATAACTAGTCTCTTGTCATTACAACAGACCAATGAAAAGTTGTTTCCTGCCTTAAAGTAGAGTTAGGCAACAAAATAGAAGGAATTAAACCGTTCTTTTGCAAAGTAAGAAGCATACTTGTAAATTTAACCCAACGATCTATGTAATATTTGTATGGGATCTCATTTTCTACATGTGAAGGCTAACACACTTATTTGTATCATGACAGAATTTTGTTTATTACGAAGGTGCATTACATATGACTTGTAGACTGAAAAAGAAGTTTTTAACAACATCTACTCATGCTTTCAGGAAATAGCTGTTCTCGGAGAAACTTGAGAGTGTTTATACAATAAATTTCCCCGACTCTCTTTTGACTTTCTAAGCGAAGACTGGGAAGCAATTCTAAAGAGTATAAGGGCTAATCATGCCAAGATGTTATGTAAACGATGAATGTATTAATCAAGCGAAAGTGGTCTTTTGTAATTTTCTCTTTATCTATATGCCGAAATAGATTTTTTCATAGAGTTTTTATATAAAAACAGGTTTTACTTTTCATAGATCGAGCAAGACATAACCAGGGCAATTTTTCTTTGTCCTTGCAAGTAGGTTGACCATCGTGAAAGTTTGCCACTTCTAGGTGAAGCATCACTATCAAGAGAACAAACTTCTATATCTCAAGGAATGAAGATTTTTCATCAGAGTTTAACCATAAAGTATTTGAATGAGAGAATGAATGCCTTAAAAGATCTGTTATGAGAAAGGGATAAGACTATTATTGGATTAAAGACATACATAAAGACTAAACCCTCTCTCAAGTTCGAGGATGAACCAAGGGGTTTACGTCAATGTATCATTAACTTGGAAATTGATTTAAATAATGTTACTACAAAGTGCGAGACGTGGGAACATTGTTTCAAGAATATTCCTATTATGACGGGATCTTCATCTCCCGGTGTTGTGATAGCTCGTAAAACTCCCACCCTTCCGAAGTACTATTACTTGAATAATCCTCCCCCGGGCTTAAAGGAGTCAACCATTTCTGAGTGGTGCAAAAGAGTGGTGGCCGAGATGAAGGGGACTTATGACACTAAGTTAATCAAGGATTCCCATGATCATGTCGTTAGGTATGTTGATCAAATTAGGCGTTTACAAGAAGAGAGGCATGATTTACGCGTGAATGTTTTTGAGTTAGAGAAAGAAAACAAATCCCTTAGGGCTATGTGTAGGGCTTATAACAAGGCATTGAAACTTCAAATCAAACCCTTTGGCCACCTTGATGAAACGAGTAGAAAAGTGTGGAAGATAAATAAGTTACTAAGTATCGCACTTTATCATGCCATTGATCCTCCTTTACCTGAGGACGGAGAGGACCTAGATATTTGATGATATTTTGTAATAGTGATATGTGATTATATCTCTTTCTAGACCACTGAAAATGTAGCTTCTATGAAATGAAATTATGGGTTGTCAATGTCTGTTATGTAAATAACTATTGATATAAAACACGAATAACAATTTCTTGCTTATAAATGACTTAAGAAATTTCCCTGAATAAGAGGAGAGATAACCCTTTTTATTCGGACTTGCTTTGATGATGAGTTTATGGTTTCCTTCCAAATTTTGTTTTGTGGCCCTTCTTTCATGAGTACATTTGAGGCAGTTTCAATTTGAGATGATTATCTCGGACCTCTTCCATTGGTGAATTTTCGGATTCGTTTCAATTTAGGATTATTCAGACTTGTGTGTCGGTGTAATGCCGGAAATCCTCTTCGGACCTTCACCATGGGCCAAATCAACCTTGATTTGAATATGATATATAGAGGACCCAAACTAACCCTTGCTCAGGTAATAAGAGATTGAAGATGGGAAATCCCCTTTCAGTAATCTATAAAGGGTCGAATCAGCTCAGATTTGGGAGTTTTAAAGACTGAAGGCCGGAAACCCTTCCGTCATTTGTGGAGAGCCGAATCAACCTAGATTCGGGTACTTAAAGATTGAAGACTGGATCTCCTTTCGATAATTATAAAGAACTGAATCCATCTAGATTCAGGTATTTAAAATTGAAGACCGGAACTCCTTCCAACATTTGTGAAGAACCGAATCAACCCAATTTCGGGTATTTAAAGATTGAAGACCAGATCTCCTTCCGGCATTTGTGAAGAACCGAATCAACCCAGGTTCGGGTATTTAAAGGTTGAAGACCGGATCTCCTTCTAGCATTATTTTTTTGTGTACTCTTTTGGATTTAGCATGCGAAGCAGAGGTTGTACTTGCTTCCGCAGCCACTCTTTGGGATTTTGATGTCAAAGCAGAGGATGTACGTGCTTTTTTTGCCGCTCTCTGGGCCGGTGCATCCAGTGCGCTTGGCTAGCTTATCCACAAGCAAGGCCCAAGGACTTACCCAATCTCCCTCCAAGAGGTATCTTATCCTAACCATTGTAGGTGATGATAAGGTCTTAGAAACTTAGACAAGGCCATCATAGGCACAGAATTAAAGTTTACTCTTTTGATGCTCTATACTGACCATCGTAGGTACTGATAGAGGCTTACATGTCACCCCCCTCGGAGGGGTGCCCTATCCTGACCATCGTAAGTGATGATAGGGGTTTGCGTTCCCTTCTGTGGGTAACGCGGAACATAAGCAGTGGTAGGGCGTGCTCTTCTGCGAGCAGAGGTAGGACGTGCTTAGTTCTAGTAGTGGTAGGACGTTCTTTTCAACGAGCAGAGGCAGAGCATGCTAATTTTTAGATGCACCGCCACGACCATTTCTGGTATGAAACGGCGACTTACGCTTTTGATGCTTTAACCTAGCCCCCTCTGATTTGGGCATGCAAAAAGACTAATATAACACCCCCCCTCCAGGGGATGCTTCCCCCTGGCCAATTTGGTAATGACAAGTTTTTTTTTTCTTTTATCCGTTTGTTTTTTGACCTGTCCTTGGTCATTTCCAACTTGTGGGGATTTCCTCCCCTGCTATCGTATAGGTAACCTTTTTCCTCTCTTAAAGATTTTATCGGTGCATCTCTCTTTGCTTTCTTTACATATTTTTGTAGTTTTCCTTGGCTTAAGAAGCGGATGATCATCCCCTCTAAAACTCTGCAATGGTTTGTTTCGTGTCCGTTTATCACATGGTAATAGCAATATGGCCCTTCCAACTTAACCTTGTTCATGGGTTCCTTCTTTAACAATGGCCAAAAGTTTAACTCGTGCCTAGTTAGAAATTAGATACACTCAGTTGATGTTGTGAGCTTGCAACCTTTTGGCAACCTTGACTCAAAAGCCTTCTTTCGTTGTTGTATTTTGGTCCTTTTATTACTTGACTTTGTTATTCCATCTTCATTCCTAAACTTCCTTTTAACTTCCTTTCGACGCGGGGGTATGTCTCTTTCAGACCTTTTATTGGTGAGAGGAGTAGCAGCCTTTTCACCTTCCGTTCGAATATGGTTCCCTTAGCCTTTGTTATGATAACTTATTTGATATGGAGGAAGGAGTTATATCTCCTCGTTGAGTACCGATTCAAGGAAAAAATCGGAATAGGTCATAAGCGGAAGGGGTTAATGCTCCATCGGGTTGGGTCATAAGGTTCTACATCTTTCTCTTTCTCTTTCTCCTAGATGTGCAGTGTTCCTAATTTGAGCCTTTCGGATGCCCACGGCTCGTTAATACTTATCCCAACGATGGGAAACCCATTAGTAACTGGCAGAGATCTTTTATTCATAATGTTCTCCTCTTCAAAGTTTAGTCCAATCCGAGACGGAACAACATAGTAGATATGTGGTAGGGTTAACCAAAGGGTCGGAGGTTCAGGGCCCTCCTTCTAGCGCCAAAATGTTAACGATATTTTTCGTTAACACCGGAAATAGGCCAATAGGAATGGATCTAAGAGGAGAGAGATGGGTTGTTTAGCCTTTATGATTCTTGATCAGATGGTTACTCCTAGGTGCCAAGGTCTTGAGGAAAGGGATCACTAAACACCGCTTTTGATAGAGGGCTCAATGGATGTTAGAAAGGAATTCTACACCAAATTCGTGGAAAGATCTAAGCGTATAAGGAACACCTAGATTGGCATGATTGATTTGAACCTATGGAAAGAGATGTTTCATCCAATCTGCGGAAAGGCATGGGCAAGAATCCACGCATATATAGATAGAAAACAGCAAATCATATCAACAATAACTAGGAAATAACATGATAAACTCACAGGAAAACACTTTGAGCATAGATGCATGCTCAATTAATCCTTTATTTAGAATACGTGAACAAGACGTAAGAAATCCTCCAATGGATCCCCTCTTTTGGTTTTTATAGGAGTACAAGAATTAGAATGAAAGAGCCCACCTCAAATGTGACTCATTGGGTCTTATTTATAGAAAACTCGGGGCCCCTTTCACTGTTGGGCTATTGGGCCTACAGGTGCCTTTGTCGGACGCTTTTCTCCTCGGTCTCGGATGTTGGGTTTCTTGCCGCTTTTGGGGTGCTGGTTGTAACCTCTGAAGTGAGGGTCCCGGTCGATTGAGGCTTCTTTGAGATTGAGATGAGCATGCTGATGTGATGATTTTCGGTTAACATTTAAACCTCTGGTAGTGGCTCCGGGGTGTGGGCTCTTGGACGTAAGTTTTCAGATGAAGGCTTCCGTCTTTCCCATGTATACTTAGAGGAGCTTGTCCTCTTGATGTATTTTGATAGCTACTGGTTCGAAACCGCCATAGGTGTTCATACTAAGTAGGTTAGTATGGATAGCCTGTATCTCCACTAGGGTTCCGTTCGGCCTCACGGTGGAGCTTTTCGGTTTCCTTGGTCTTTCGGAAGGTGGCTCCCGATGATGTGTTGTTGTCTACGGATGTGGCCTTTTGGCTTTTATATGAAATATATTTCGAAAGCTAGTTCCGGATGATCTCTATATTCTTTTGATGTCTTTGTCTCCAGATGTACTGGTATTAAGTGAGTTAATATTGATAACCCTTCCGGGTTTCGATGAGCGGAGTTTCTGTCTTGCTCTTTCTTAACTTCTAACCTCGATGACCTTTTGTTACAGAACTCTCAACCGAATAAGCCTTGTCAGATTGACCATGTCGGATGGACCCTGCTGAATGAGCTTTGTTGGCATTCTTTAGAATCTGAGCTTCTTCCTTCCGGGAAGGTGCCGGTTTATGCCGCTTTCGAATCAATCTCTATTGTTTTTGGCTCTTCCCATTACTTGGCTTTCTGTTTCTGGAAGGTTCTTCTGTGTTTGTGTTACTTTGATACCCCTTCACCGTCAGCTGGTTTCAAAGTTTATTTTGGTAGTAACAGTACCCTAATTACTACCCTCAAGCGACGGGCTCCCTAACTTGTAAATACTCTGTGTCGGCCCGATAGTCGGGTGTATTACTTCGTAAAGTGGCAACCTACAAAAGGACACAAACCTATTTACTACTGCTACAACGACTTATTTCCCACTACGGACCGGACTGATGCACGCACATGACTCCGTTGGAACACGCCCGTATACACCCCCTTTTAGATAAACCTCTTATAGTCAGTTCAATATGTATGCCCTGACCCCTACCTAGTGCGGGGTCCCCGCTTAATACCAGAATGGGTTACTGACTGATATGGGTCCCACATAGCAGATGACATAACTCAAACCCCTAAACTTGTGTCCCCCAATTAACTAGGATTTTTAATAGGTTAAGTCTACAGATTAATAGGTTCGCCTAACACCCACAGATTAATAGGTTAAGTTTCACAAGTTAACAAGCTTATTTAACCCGAACAAATTAAATAGGTTAATTAACCCCAACAGATTAAACAGGTTTACTTAACCCCAACAGGTTTCATAAGTTAATTACAGTTTCGTTAACATGTTCCGCTTAATCTTTAAATTAAGCCTATAGATTTATATTCACCCGAATTCTAGTCATAATTCACAGTATAACATATGCCCCCAAATTCTAGTCATGATTCATAGTACAAGATATGCCCCTAAATTATCATTTCCAATTTATCCTGAATCCATTCGTACGCATATTTCAGCGATATTGGCCTAGACTCGAAGGTAACCTAGGCTATAAAATAGAAAGGGAATGAGAGAGATAAGAACATAAATAGGCATAAAATAACAAAAATAGGCATATGATAACAGAAATAGGCATACAAGAACTGAACAGCTGAACAGATGTATAGAAATATGTGTAGTTATAACAGAACGATTTAGGCATGAATCAGTTTCTTAAGAGGCATAGGTTCATATCCAGGTTTATAAATATGTCAGGGTTACTATTAAATTTTTATATCTAAAACTAACATGAACTCACAGAGATTGGATCGATGCACAAGAAATGTTTCTGATGTATATAGGTTGATGTTTGAAGAAGATAGTCTGATTCAATCCCAGCTGAGACGACATCTCATTGTCTCCATTGTTTTAGGTGTAGAAAACAATAGAAATGTTGTCCTTTATATAGCCTATCCTCAACGAACCCAGCCAATAGAAAAGTCCGGTTTCAAAAAAATGCATCCGGGCCGATTAGGGATGGGTCAACCCACCCCCACTTGGGTCGACCCATGGGTCAACCCACTTGACCTTGAGTCGACCCATAGGTCGACCCAGACTAGGCATGGGTTGGCCTATAATGGTTCAAGCTTCCGCCTTCTTTTGCCCCTTTTCCCCGCTTACGTATTTGATTTGAATTCTAGTTTTGAATTATATATATAAGTCTTCTTATTTGTAAACAAATTTCTAAGCTTGATATCTTTCTCATAAGATGTCCGTTTTACGCAAACTCAGAGTCTAAACCAGAATTCCGAGACGAACACAATGGTATAGTTCATTTTACTTAATTCCCAATATTTAATTAAGTATTCTTTAGTTTATTGTTAATAATATCCTTTAAAATTATGGGGTGTTACAGTGAAGATTTTACGTTTTCTTCTTATGCATTCTAAAAGCCTCTAGGTTTCCTTCTTTGATGCCAACTTTGTACGCATGAACGCAAATCCTGAAACAGTTAGAATTTTAGATGTTGATGGAGTTTGCATCCATTATGGATGTTTCCATGGGAATACAAAATCCTGAGGACCACTGGATATGAAGGAACGGGCATAGGAATTGCATTATATTAGTTCGGGGAGTTGTATAGTTCGGGTATACGAAATGTGGAGGAGTTATTCATGGAGATTTGTTGTAAGGATAGGTAGGGAGTGTCTATGCAGTTAAATCCCCGCTAATACCCCGCAAAATCCCTGCTATAGCCCACAGCACTCTCTGACCACTACGTTATTTCTATTTATCACTGATGAACAATAGATTCACTTTTAGCCCTGCTATTTTCTGCTACACCCACTAATTTAGCACCCGCTTTAGCAATATTAATATACAAAGGATGATTTGACTTGTTGTGCTCTGAAACAAACTAAATAAAGTTAGTGTAAGGATCTAATTTAAGGAAAAAGTGCGTTATATAATGTAAAAATCTATACAAATCATCAAACCTAATATGAAAAAACATTATACTCTTTGCTTTTGTTATATAATATTAATTAATATTTGTTTCTTCTACAAAAGTGATGTGAAAAATATAATTAATTAATTTTGGTTTTACATTTAATGAACCTTTTTATACATCCGCTATATCTCCGCTATTTCCCTGTTTTATCCCCGCTACTGCTTTTTGCACCTCCATCGCTATTGAACCGCTAAGCTCTTTAACTGCATAGGGGAGTGTAGAGTCGGGGATACGAAAAGTAAAAGGGTATCCGGGACACGAAATGAACGTACTAATCCCGGGTTATGAGTTCACGAATTCTGATCCCGAATATGCTGGGTGAACATTAGGGAGTTGTTAAGGGACACCAGGATATGGATTCTACCTTATGTTGAATATCGATCCCAGATGTTAGGCTATATTTGAGCAGCTCCTAGGATGACTGTTCTTGTACGACTTAACATAGGCTTGAATCTTGAAGGTTTCTACATCTGGGCTACTGAACCACACGATGGGCTAAGTCATGTAGGCTTGGACTGCTTTTGGTAATTGGGCCAAAAGGCAGGTTAACATCTATCAAGTTCTTTGACGCAATCGGATCCAAAATATGGTTTAGAATGATATATAACACATCTGTGAGTTTATACTCTTTGTATCTAATGTCTTCGGCGCTATCGGCAGACTCAATTTGAAGTTTAAGAGAGTGTTAGTAAACTTTGTTTGCTTGCGAAAGAAGTTTATTGGCCCTTTCTTGTTCGACCTTCCTTTTCCTAAAAGAATATATTTCCTCTTGAATGTTTTCAATTTAGGCCACATAATTACCATAAAGGAAATGAATATCTACGCTCTTCTTTTCTTTAAAATTATCTTTCAGTTCATGTTTTACATAATCAACCAAATCTCCTATGACCCTTTCATCTAAACCTCAATGAAGAATTACTAAAAAAATGAAACGTCGCTGGGGGCCTTGGGGTCCGGAAGAAGTTGATCTAGAGGACCGAGAAGCTAAGTTTGAAATTCCCCCTCTCATGATAAATTATAAAGATTTGTATGACGATATATTATCTTCCAATTGAAGTTCTGACTCCCAAACTCTATGTTGAAGTTTTAGCATTTCATTATCAAAATCCGCTTCTGGGTTCTCCCTGACTTGGTGCTTTGTCTCTTCTAAAACTCTACTCATTAGAAAAAGATTTTGTTCTAAATTTATTAATTAAGTTTTTAATCAATGGACCAGAACCTTTTTCATTTGGTACTTCTTAAACCATTCGTGGGAGAGGGGGCTACCTTCAAATTGGAATCACCTTACCGAAAGCTTTTAGTTTGCCACCTTTAGTAGTTTGGCTGGAGGGATCTATACATATCTTCTCTGTCGGAATTGAAATTGACGACAGAGGATCCTAACTAATTGGTATAAATATATTATTTAATATAAAGAAATAATCCATTTATTATCACATGGAAAAAATCACATTAGTTTTGAAGTCCATTCATATTTGTAAAGTGATTTTAAGACGAACCTTATTCCTTATAAGAAGGAAGTAATTTTGAAATGTTACACCCGGTTTTCCCTAAGAAATGCTTCTTTATAATTCCCCAAGAAGTCAAAGTGAAACGTTGGACACTGCATTTGGAGTTAGTATAATTATTTTAGAAAGCCTTATTGGATGAGTCGTGATGATTTGAATAAAGAGGACCTTTTCCCGAAACACTCTTCTTAGCTTGGCAAATTTTGATAAGAAGTCTTGGGTAATGGGACTATTTGAAGTTTTTTCTCCCTATCATTATATAATAAAACATCGTTGGTCATGGAAAACCAGAATCTACATGATTGTTTTATTAAAAAAATATTACCATTATGAGAGTTGAGGATAATCTCACCCCAAACCCCTCTATTTATAGTTGTAGGTCATCAGCCTAACTGGCTTTTCTAATCAGCCCATTAGCAGAGAATTAGTCTGCCAAACAAAAATAGAAACTAAAAACAACGATTTCTCCCAAAATGTTGAGCCAAATATTTAATGTGGCCATGCTACGGAATTGCTAACCGCCATTCAGATCCAACGAATCTGGTTTCAACACCTGACTTGATCCCTATCAAATGTTATAGTTAATATTCACAAAGGTAAAACAGTCATAATTAAGTTTGGTAAAAATCATGGACATGTCTCACATCCCCATAAGCAACATATTAATTTTGAGAATGATCTGCCCACCAGTGAATTAAATATTATTATTTTTTGGTCCTCTGATACGTGAAATACTAGTCGTTACAATTGCTATTTCCTAACATGGTTGTTAAAGTTTTTTATGATACTAGTGTATCCCATCCATTTATAGCTAGATGTGTAGTAGACAATTTATCCTCAGAACCATCATACCTTACACATTCTTTGGAGTGGGTAATCCTATTGTAGGCTACATGACACTTAGGATGAGATGTGATAACTTAGAAATTCGTTTGTTAAGTTATGTTTTTGTTTGTAGTTTGTACGTGTTTGATTTCGATGGTTTCAAGATTATTTTGGGGATGGATTTTCGGAATCGATATGATGCTAAAATCTTTAATCGAAGTAGGGTGTTGTCTTTGAAACATCCCGAAAGCGATGAAAGGGTTGTGTTCCTAGTAGAAAAGGAGGTGTCGTAAATGTTTCCATTATTAAGTGTTTTGGAGTTGGAGGAAGAGGTAAGTAATGTTCATGTCATAAATGAATTTGTTGATATCTTTGAACCAATAAAGGGTTTGCCACGAAAGAGTGTTGTTGAGTTACGCGTTGATTTAGTACTAGGATCGAAGCCACTGAGTCGGCCAGCCAGCCAAATGACCCCTGCAGAAATAAAGTAATTGGAGAAACAACTTATTGATTGAGAAGGAAAGAAATTTATTCATCCAAGTAGCTCGCCTTAGGGTAGTTGTTGTCGTATTTATGAAGAAGCCTGATGGAACGTTGAGAACGCGTGTTGACTATCTGAAGCTCAACAAAAGGATGGTGAAAAACAAGTACCTTTTACCTCATACCGATTATCTATTCGATCAACTAAGTGGAGCAAATGTGTTTTCTCATTTGGACTCAGCTACCGACTTTCACCAACTAAGGATAGCAGAAGATAGTATTCCTTGACAGCCTTTCGTATGAGATATGAACCGTACGAATGGACGGTTATGCCTTTTCGATTAACAAACGCACCTGCTTCTTTTTGGATTTGATGAACCAAGCATTTCGAAAGCACTTGGATAAATTTGTATTGGTTTTCATTGATGGTATACTAGTGTACTCGAATGATGTGAAAGAGTATGACCACCTTCGGATTGTTCATGAGACCTTCTGTAAGCATTGCTTGAAGGCTAAATTTTCTAAGTGCTAGTTTTGGAAAGCGAAAGTTAATTTTCTTATACACATAATTTCAGGTAAACGATTGTCGGTGGATCCAAAGAAGGTTGATGCCACTGTAAGTTGGTAGAGGCCAGAAAGCGTTACGAAAGTTCAGAGCTTTCTTGGATTAGCATAATATTATTGAAGCTTTATTAAAGATTTCTCAAGGGTTACATCGCCACTTACTATGTTGACCCGAAAGGATGTTAAGTTTATATGGTCAGAAAAGCATGAAGAAGCATTTTTGAAGTTGAAGCAGTTATTGACCAATGCTCCGATTTTAGTGGTGCCAGATGGAAATCAGGACTTAGTTGTTTGTACGGATGCTTGCGAAATGGGCTTAAGAGTTGTTCTTATGCAAAAAGGAATGGTTTTTGCATATGCTTCCCGATAGTTAAGGCTACATGAAGTAAGATACCCAACTCACGATCTTGAGTTAACTGTTGTATTTTTTTCCATAAAATTTTGGAGGTATTATTTATTTGGTGAAAGGTTTGACTTATTTACGGATCATAAGTCTTTACGATACCTGTTTTCTCAAAAGGAATTCAATATGCAACAACAAAGATGGTTGGAATTTTTGGCCACTTATGATTTTCAGTATAACCCTAGCAAAGGAAATAAGGTTGCTGATGCACTTAGCCGAAAGCATCAAGTGATGGTGTCGGCCATGTTGATTGAATGGAAAGATCTAGAAGCTTTGATAACGTGTAATGTAAGGAGCCACTCGACATCATGTTCCAGTGGAAGTACACCTATGGTGTCGTGTTTGGAAGCTCGACCTATTTTGATTAAAAAAATTGCTTGTAAGCAGGAGGAAGATCATTTGTTAGCAGAAAGGATCCGAAAGCTTAAAGTTGCAGAAGAAGGTGATGATCTGAAGGGGTTTATTCTTGACTGAAATGGATAGTTGAGGAAGAAGGGAAGGTTATGTGTTCTGGATATTGATGACTTAAGGAAATAAGTGCTTAGGGAATGTCATCGTTCTAAATTTACACCCTGGTGGTACTATGATGTATGCGGATATGAAGAGAAGTTTTTACTGGGAAGGTTTGAAGAATGATGTAGGCTTATGGGTAAAGCAGTGTCTGAACTGTCAGCAAGTGACAGGTAAACAACAAAAGTCTAGTGATTTGTTATAGCCATTAGAAATTCCAATTTGGAAGTGGGATTCAATATCCATGGATTTTATTAATGGTTTGCCAAGAGAAAGAAGGGGAAACAAAAGCATTTGGATTGTGGTGGAAAGGTTAACCAAATGTGGGCATTTTATTCTCGTAAGGACTAATAGGTATGCACCTATTTTGGTAGAGTTATCTGTGAAGAACATTATGAGACTTTAAGGAATTTTGAGTAGTGTCATAGGTGATAGAGACCCACTATTTACTAGTGAATTTTGGATGAGCATGCAGATGGCATTGGGAACGAAATTTAAGATGAGTACTGCTTACCATTCGCAGACGGATGGGCAGACCGAAATGGTAAATATAATGTTGGAAGATTTCTTGAGAGCTTGAGTTTTGGATTTCGATGGTTCGTGGAAAGATCATTTACACTTAGTAGAATTTTCCTATAACAACAGTTTTCAGACTAGTATAGGAATGACGCCTTTCGAAGTTTATATGGAAGACCGTATAAATCACTATCGTGTTGGTTAGAAATAGGTGAAAGATTGATTCTTGGTCCCGAATTAGTAAGATAAACCACTGAGAAGGTTGAGATTATCCGAAAGCAAATGAAGGAAGCTCAATCCGGGTAGAAGAGTTAGGCGGATAGAAGACATAAGGACTTGGAATTTTCGGTTGGAGACAAAGTTTTTGTTAAGGTATCACCTATGAAGGGTGTTGTTCTTTCAGTAAACCCCGAAATCTAGCGCCAAGATATGTTGGACCTTTTCCTATTTCGGAAAGGAATGGAAAGCTTGTTTATAGAGTGTTGCTACCAGAAAATTTTCCAGGAGTTCATGATGTATTTCATTTGTCGCACTTATGAAAGTATGTGCATGATCCTGATGCTACCCTTGGATCCGAAGGCATCGGAGGAGTTGGTTATAGAACCTGATCTAACTACTGTAAGAAAGCAAGTAAGAATTGTGGAAAGTGACGAAAGGAAATTAAGAAGCAAGTCTGTTAAACTAGTGAAGGTCTAGTGGAATGCAAATTAAAGAGATTACACTTGGGAAACCCAAAGCAGAATAAGGGAAGCTTACCCAGATTTGTTTGTGTTATGACCCCTATTGTTTTGATTCCTTGATTGCTTGTTAATAAGTTTATGTTGAGGACGAAATTCGTTAATGAGGAAGGGTGTAACAACCCTGAATGTAGTGAAACATTATTCAATAATTTAATTGTAATGTTAAATTGGAAAAATGCGATAGAGGAGATAATGGGATTGTGATTAATGAACAAATTAGACGATTGGCCTTTGTAACCTAATAAGCTAAATGAAACAAGCATAAGGTATAAGGAGGGAAATAGTGGAACTTTTAGTCCATAGTGTGTATATAAATATATCATGTTCTCCACTACTTCATTCATTCTAAAATCTAAACTAAAACTAAAAAGAAAACCCAAAGGTCGGTCACTACAAGTAGGAGAAGAAGAAGACAATAAAGGTAGGAAACTTTGAAGCTTGGTGTAACGACCCACATTCTACGCATCGAAGGATCGTAGAATATTTATTTCTCTCACATACGAAGTCGTATGGTCATGTAACTTTGGGAGATGACTTTAGGGTCATTTCCCATGTTCATAATTTTTACCGATTTTTAAATGACCATTTTGCCCCTAGCCGCCATTTACATCTTAGAAATCCTAACAATGGCCTCTACCTTCTAATTTCATCCCAAATCGCTCTCTAATCAAGGATTAAGCTTAGCAACATCAAATCAAGGAGAAATAGCACCATTTCAGAGTTAAAGCTGCTGTTAGACGCTGGAGATCACCCCAAATCAGCGGAGTTTCAGTTTTGAAAGTTTTGTTTGTGGCTAAGGTGAGTGATTAGGCTTGTTTTTACACTAATTAAGGTTAATTAAGGGTAATTAGAGATAATTAGTGAATTTATACATAATTAAATTATGGGAAATGTTTAGAAATTCTTAAACACCGTTTTAGACCTCTGTTAGAAGTTTGGGTTAATTTGGTTAGTTTCTGTTAATCCTATCATTAGATTTGCTTAAACATGATTAAGGGGAAAATATGGGTTTTGGGTATGTTTGATCCATTCTACATGTTATGATTGTTGTTTTGGTGTTTATGGTCGATTATACATGTTGTTATGACTGTATGGTATGCTTTGTGATTGTTTAGAATAGTTAGAATGGTCGAAAACGCCGTCGTATGGCGTAAAACAGTCGCTGGAAGAGTTGCAGGAAAGTTGTGCAGGGACTGGATCAGATCTCCCCACCCGATCGTGATACCCCTCCCCGATCCGACCCGCTCGTGATGATGGAAACCGATCCGGACCGCCCGCCTGAAGATGTCAGTCACGACTTGATGCTCTGGAGCTAGCACGAACCGATCCGAACCAGGCACCACGATCCGACACGAGGAAGATGATCGAACCGAGCTGCTTCAGTGGTGGACCATGACCCGGAGTAGTTGACATGCATGGACTGACTTGAATGGAGGAGCTCAAACCGACCCGAACCGAGGCACCTCGAGCCACTTCATAGATCACGAACCGAACCGAGGAGGAACAGAAGTTGCCACTCACGAACTGACCCGGGGCAGGCAATCACTACCCGACCCAGAGGTGCATCACGAACCGAACCGATGGAGACCCAACTGAAGATGATGACCATAAACCGAGATGCAATGGTAGTCCAAATGGGAAGTTTGTACTCAGGATCCAGATGGGAACCAACGAGTTAACTTTATGGTTGGACTTTGCTGCGGGACGTGTGCTAAGGAGTTATCGACATCCATAACTTTGATTCACCACCGAAAGACGAATGTTAGGCTACAGATCAGTGAAGTGGGGTAGTTATTTCTCCATAGGGTAGAGTGATCATCGCATGGCTATGAGCCAGTGCAGTGGAGTCGTCATGACTTCATGGGGCAAAGTGGACATAGCAAGGATTAGTGGCTATGGATCAGTGCAGTGGAGTCGCCATGACTCTATGGGGCAGAGTGATCATAACAAGGATATGGGTGATCAAAGCGGTGGATATCGTAAGCTTTACGCACTGAGTGAGAGATGTGAGGATGGTTACTATGCTTGATTGTTTGACATCACTATGACATGCACACCCCACCCCCCGTATCATTTACACCATATGTTAGTGGCACCTTAGAGTATTATACGGTATGTTGTGCTAACTCTTTGGTTGCAGGTCCAGGTTCAGGTATGGTTTAGTATACATGTTATTGTTCTGTTTTGCTGCTTATCGCTCATACCAGACTTTTGTATGACCCAGAGTTCTATGTCTCTTCTTATTACTCTGGGTGCTCCTAAACGAGCAGACTAGAGACAGGTTAGCTGGTTATGCACGAGTAGCTGATCCGGAGATGAGCAGGAGGCTCTTACGTATTATTTACATATATTCTCCCTGTGTTATTGATGGTCACTGCTTCGGGCATTAGTAGTATAGCTTTCCTTTCTTTTGCTTTAGAGACAGTATTTTGAAGTTGTAATAATGGTTATGGATCATAAGCTGTATTTTGGATTTCCGCTGCTATGATGATTATGGTTTAGTTCTCAGCTTATGCACTATCTCGCCTATTTTATGTCAAGTATGTTATTATTATATTTTATTCCATGCGCTGTGAGACATTCTACAGGTTCTTTGTTAGCTCAAATTTCCTTTCTTTTCCTTTCTTTGGCGATCGTCCTGTGCTGGTCGGACATTGGCACAACGTACTTTCATTGGAAATGTCGGCTGGTGCGGGGCGGGCCGTCACATTTTGTATCAGAGCTCTAGGTTGCGTAGTTTACCTAGGGAAGACACCAGAGAGAGATATTACGTATATGAGAGCGTGTATTTGTGATATTTTGGTTTTCAAAAGAGATATATATATATATATATACTATTAGTATATTTAAGGATGAAGTCGCACTACACTGACACCACTGAAGAGATGGTTAATCGTTTTCTCCTTACAGATTGAACGATGAGCCGATATACTAGGGGTACTGGTAGAGGAGCTAATAATGGGAATGCTCCTGATATGAGGACGATGTTCACTGACCTCATGCGAGAGATGCTTAGAATGTTTAGAGGGCAGCTCATAATGCTGCAAATGGTGGTGGTGTAGGGGTGCAAGCGCCTAGGGCCGATTTCGCCAAGCTATACAAGGATTACACAAGTCTTGGTGGAAAGTCATTCCACGGGACGGAATCGACTACAGAAGTTCAGGATTGGTTGGATAGCTATGAGCGTATCTTCGAAGACTTAGGTATTGAGGAAGTGATAAAGAGAAAGCTAACATCCCATCAGCTGCAAGGACGGGCGATGAATTGGTGGAATGCTATTAAGGCAGCTACTCCAGAGGATCAAGTTACATGGGATCAGTTTAAGGCCCGATTCGGTGAAAAGTTTATCTCGGCTGCTTAGAAGTCAGAGTTGTTTAGGAAGTTCTTGGAGCTTAAGCAAAATGGTAGGGCAGTCTCGGAGTATATTGCTGAGTTCGATACTTTATCCAAGTATGGATTATCCATTATCGACACTCCCGAGAAGAAGAATGAGAAGTTTATAACAGGCTTAGATCAATATTTGGTGGGAAAGGCTTATAAACCATATCGATGAGACGTTTAAATCGATGGTGGGGAAAGCTTTGAGATCAGAGAATCTATACCCTAAGTCAAAGACTGAGGTTGCATCTGCAGAAGAGCCAAAGCCGCAAGCAAGCGGTGGAGGCAAGAATGGTTCTCAGAATAAGAGAGCAGAATTAGACCAAGGATGGCCAGAAGAAAAAGAAAAAGAAAGATGTGGTGTGCTTTAGCTGTGGCAAGAAGGGCCATTATGCTAAAGAATGTCGAGCAAAGCCAGCGGACAGGAAGTGCTTCAACTGTGGCAAAGTGGGACATCACAAGGATAAATGTCCGCAATCCCCTAAAGAAAACCAGATTGTGAAAGCATATGCTATCGATGTTGTTCCTTCTTCGTCGAATGCCCCAACTACGGCGGAGAAGGGAAAGAATGTCGTCATTCAAGGTAAGCTTTCTGTTTATGATATTCGTGTTCGAGTATTGTTTGATACCGGAGCTTCCCGTTCCTTTATATCTAGTGACCTGGTAGATAGGTTGGGATTGGAACCCGAGATAGTCGATAGACCTTTAGCAGCGACGAACCCGATTGGTGGTACAACTAGCCTTAGCATGATTTGTCGTAATGTGGTCTTATCAAGTCATGGATGCATGTTTGTTTGTGATTGCTTTGTTTTGGGCTTTACTGGGTTTGGCATTATTTTGGGGGTCGATTGGCTCCAAAGGTACGGGGTGGTGGTAGACTGTGAGGGCTTTTTGGTGACAGTTAGAGCGGATGATGGGCAGAGGGTAGTGTTTGGTGGTCTACCTAGCGATAGGGTAATGGCTAGTTTTCTAAATTCTCTCAAGATCCCGCATGATGAGTTGTCAGATGTGCTCGTGGCTGGCCAGTATCCGGACGTCTTCGAGGAAGTGACCGGACTTCCACCACAGCGAGAGATTGAGTTCCGTATTGATTTAGTGAAAGATGCCAGACCTATGGTGATGCCACTTCGTCGTATGGCACCAAGGAGCAGCAAGAGCTCGGGGTGCAAATAAGCGGTCTGTTGAAGAAGGTATTTATCAGAAGAAGTGTTTCTAAGTGGGGAGCACCAGTTGTGTTTGCCACCAAGGCAGATGGTTCCCTTCGATTGTGTGTGGACAACTGCGAGTTGAATAAGGTAACGAGGAAGAATAAGTATCATCTTCCGTGGATAGATGATTTGTTTGATCAGTTGAGTGGCATGAGAGTGTTCTCTCAGTTGGATCTTGCAATAGGTTTTCATCAGCTTAGAGGGGAAGCTGAGAGTATAGCTAAAATGGCATTTCGGACGCCGTCTGGATTCTATGACTGGTTGGTCATGCAGTTCGGGTTGACCAATGCACCAGCGTATTTTGTGGATCTTATGAATAGGGTATTCAGGGATCAATTGAATAAGTTTGTTCTTGTGCTCGTAGATGATATCTTGGTTTATTCGAGGACAGAGGAAGAAAACAAGGAACACTTGAGGATAGTGATGGAGGTGTTGAGAAAATACCAACTGAAAGCAAAGTTTTCTAAGTGACACTTCTGGAGGAGGGAAGTGAGATTCTTGGGCCATGTTGTTTCAGAGAATGGCATTGTTGTGGACCCTGCGAAGGTGGCTACGGTACAGGATTGGTCTATGCCCAAGAATGCAACAGACGTAAGAAGTTTCCTGGGATTGGCTGGATATTATCGTAAGTTTATCCAAGACTTCTCCAAGATAGCAGCACCATTGACTCAGTTGACTAAGAAAAATCAAGCTTTCATCTAGGACGAAAAGTGCAAGAATGCATTTAAGAGTCTAAAGGAAAAGCTGACATGTTCACTAGTGTTAGTCATTCCTAAAGGGAATGAAGAAATAACGGTATACACAGATGCATGTGGTACTGGACTAGGTGTTGTATTGATGCAAGGAGGTAGGGTTGTAGCCTATGCTACTCGGCAACTGAAACCACATGAGAAAAGATATCCTACCCATGATTTGGAATTGGCAGCGATCGTGTTTGCGTTGAAGATGTGGAGACATTATCTCTTGGGAGAAAGATTCGAGTTGTTTACCGATCATAAATCATTAAAGTATCTTTTCTCTCAGAAGGACCTAAATCTCCGACGGCAAAAATGGTTGGAATTCTTGGCTTCCTATGATTTCGATATCCAATATACACCAGGAAAGGGCAATGCGGTATCTGATGCATTGAGTAGAAGACATGCCAGTTTAGGGGTTATGTTTCTAGAATGGAAGCAACTGGAGTACATTGCTGGGTATGATTTCAGACCAAAGTGCGAATTGGATCCAGAAATGTTAGCAAGTTTGATGATCAGACCCACTTTGATTGAGCGGATTGGTTCTAGTTAGAGGGACGATCCTAACCTATTGGAAATCATCTCAAAGTTCGAGATGGGAATTGACGAAGAGATGAAAAAGTATGGGCTTGATCGAGATAGATGGCTTAGAAAGAATGGAAGACTAGTTGTACCCAATGTCAAGGGATTGAGGGATGAAGTGCTTAGAGAATGTCATCACTAAAAACTAACTATACATCCTGATGGTAGCAAAATGTATCGAGACATGAAGCAGACCTACTACTGGGAAGGAATGAAAAGAGACGTTGGGAAGTTTATATCGAAATGCATGAACTGCCAGCAGTTAAAGCTGAGCAAAAGAAGCCTAGTGGTTTGTTACAGCCATTGGAAATTCCCGAATGGAAATGGGAACAAGTCTTAATGGATTTCATTGATGGGTTACCAAGAACTAGATCGGGCCATGATAGCATTTGGGTGACTGTGGACCGATTGACTAAGAGTGCAAGGTTTATACCCGTCAAGTCGAACAGAATGGAAGCTAAGTTAGCGGAACTAAATATGAAATGGGTAGTGAGATTTCATGGAGTACCTAAAAGCATTGTGAGTGACTGAGACCCGTTGTTTACTAGTGGGTTTTGGAAGAGCTTACAAGAGGCTCTAGGGTCAGAACTACATCTCAGTACCGCGTATCATCCTCAAACCGACGGTCAGACAGAGAGGGTGAATCATATATTAGAAGACCTCTTAAGAGCTTGTATATTGGATTCTGGTGGATCGTGGGATGACCATTTACATCTAGTGGAGTTTGCGTATAATAATAGTTATCGATCCAGTATTGGTATGGCTCCATATGAAGCTTTGTACGGCAGACCGTGCAACTCACCGTCATGTTGTTAGAAACTGGTGAGAAGTTTGTGCTTGGACCAGATGTGATAAGAGAAACCTCTGACAAGATTAAGATCATCTGACAACGAATGAAGGCTGCCCAAGATAGGCAGAAGAGTTATGCTGATAAGAGGAGAAGAGATTTAAAATTCTTCATTGGTGACTTGGTTTTTGTCAAGATTTCTCCATTAAAAAGCATGATACGATTTGGTAAGAGAGGCAAGTTAACACCAAGATTTGTTGGTCCATTCCCAGTTCTTGAACAAGTTGGGAATTTGGCATATAAAGTTGAATTACCAAAGAAGATGGCAGGAGTTCGTAACGTATTTCATGTTTCCCAGTTAAGGAAATTCGTGCACGACACCGATGCGACTATTTCACCTGATCAGTTGGATGACATCGAAGTAGAACCCGAGGCGGTTGGGAACAGCAAGCCGATTCGTATTGCCGAGCATGATACGAAGCAACTTTGAAGGAAAGTGGTGGATCTAGTCAAAGTTCAGTGGGGCGAGAATGAGAAAGACTGTACTTGGGAAACAGAGGAGAATATGAGGAGGACCTATCCAGAACTCTTTGCGTGGTAAGATTTTAATTGCGACTTAGTTTTTGGCATGCTCGGATAGACTTGTTTGTTGTTTTGTATGTTTGATTGTTGTGAATGGTTGGTAGGCATGCAGAATCCTTTGTTTGTTTCTTAGTTAAGGAATTTCGGGGGCGAAATTTCTTAAGGGGGGAGACTGTAACGACCCGCATTCTACGCATCGAAGGATTGTAGAATATTTATTTTTCTCACATACGAAGTCGTATGGTCATGTAACTTTGGGAGACGACTAATGGAGTCATTTCCCATGTTCATGATTTTTGCCGATTTTTAAATGACCGTTTTGCCCCTAGCTGATCTTGTTTCGGCCATAACTTTTGATTGGAAAGGAGTTTTGACCTGAAACCACTTCCATTAGATCCGGATGATGGTTTACCTTTCTGTGGAGTGGTCATATGTGAAAAACGAACTTACCGTTTGGGAGATATGGCTGAAATAAGGTTTAGAAGGTGAAAAACTGCTTAACTGGTCCAAATGAGGTGATTAGTGAATGGGCCCATAACCCATTTCGGGATTGGGGTTATGGGGAGGCTGAAATGAGTTAGGTTTTCATTTTATTTCAGTTTTCTAGCGGCCATTTACCTCTTAGAAACCTAACAATTGCCTCCACCATCTAATTTCATCCCAAATCACTCTCTAATCAAGGATTAAGCTTAGCAACATCAAATCAAGGAGAAATAGCACCATTTCAGAGTTAGAGCTGCTGTTAGACGCTGGAGATCGCTCCAAATCAGCGGAGTTTCAGTTTTGAAAGTTTTGTTTGTGGCTAAGGTGAGTGATTAGCCTTGTTTTTACACTAATTAAGGTTAATTAAGGTTAATTAGTGATAATTAGTGAATTTATACATAATTAAATTATGGAAAAATATTTAGAAATTCTTAAACACCGTTTTAAACCTCTGTTAGAAGTTTGGGTTAATTTATTAAGTTCTGTTAATCCTATCATTAGATTTGCTTAAATATGATTAAGGGGTACATGCTATGATTGTTGTTTTGGTGTTTATGGTCGATTATACATGTTGCTATGACTGTATGGTATGCTTTGTGATTGTTTAGAATAGTTAGAATAGTCGAAAATGTCGTTGTATATATAGCGTAAAACAGTCGCAGGAAGAGTTGCAGGAAAGTTGTGAAGGGACCGGATCGGATCGCCCTACCCGATCGTGACACGCCTCCCCGAACTGACCCGCTCATGATGATGGAAACTGACCCGGACCGCTCGCCTGAAGATGTCAGTCACAACCTGATGCTTTGGAGCTGGCACGAACCGATCTGAACCAGGCACCACGACCCGACCCGAGGAGGATGATCGAACCGAGCTGCTTCAAGGGGTGGACCACGACCCAGAGTAGTTGACATGCATGGACTGACTTGAATGGAGGAGCTCAAACCAACCCGAACCGAGGCACCTCGAGCCACTTCATGGACCACGAACCGAACTGTGGAGGAAGAGAAGTTGCCACTCACGAACCGACCCGGGGCAGGCAATCACGACCCGACTCAGAGGTGCATCATGAACCGAACCGAACCGATGGAGACCCAACTGAAGATAATGACTATAACCCGAGATGCAAAGGTAGTCCGAATGGGAAGTTTGTACTCAGGATCCAGATGGGAATCAACGAGTTAACTTCATGATTGGACTTTGCTGCGGGACGTGTGCTAAGGAGTTATCAACGTCCATAACTTTGATTCACCACCGAAAGACGAATGTTAGGCTACAGATCAGTGCAGTGGGGTAGTTACTTCTCCATAGGGCAGAGTGATCATAGCATGGCTATGAGCCAGTGCAGTGGAGTCGTCATGACTTTATGGGGTAGAGTGGACATAGCAAGGATTAGTGGCTATGGATCAGTGCAGTGGAGTCGCCATGACTCCATGGGGCACAGTGATCATAGCAAGGATATAGGTGATCAAAGCGGTGGATATCATATGCTTTACACACTGAGTGAGAGATGTGAGGATGGTTTCTATGCTTGATTGTTTGACATCACTATGACATGCACACCCTCACCCCCCTATCATTTACACCATATGTAAGTGGCACGTTAGAGTATTGTATGATATGTTGTGCTAACTCTTTGGTTGTAGGTTCAGGTATGGTTTAGTATACCTGTTCTTGTTCTGTTTTGCTCCTTATCGCTCATACCGGACTTTTGTCTGACCCAGAGTTTTATGTCTCTTCTTATTACTCTGGGTGCTCCTAAACGAGCAGACTAGAGACAGGTTAGCTGGTCATGCATGAGTAGCTGATCCGGAGACGAGCAGGAGGCTCCTACGTATTATCTACATATATTCTGCCTGTTTTGTTGATGGTCACCGCTTTGGGCATTAGTAGTGTACATTTCCTTTCTTTTGCTTTAGAGACAGTATTTTGAAGTTGTAATAATGGTTATGGATGATAAGCTGTATTTTGGATTTCCGCTGCTATGATGATCATGGTTTAGTTTTTAGCTTATGCACTGTCTCGCCTTTTTTATGTCAAGTATGTTATTATTATATTTTATTCCATGCATTGTGAGACATTCTACAGGTTCTTCTTTAGCTCAAATTTCCTTTCTTTGGCAACCGTCCCGTGTTGTTCGGACATTGGCACAGTGTACTTTCATTGGAAATGTCGGTTGGTGCGGGGCGGGCCGTCAAACTTGGAATATGTTAGCACCAAAATTTTCATTAGCCAAATATAAAGAAGTGGGAGCTTCGAAACCAGGAAGAAGTAAAAGGCTTGAGGTGATGAAGCCGGAGCCAAGCAGGAAAGGTCTTTGGACAGCTAGATTGGCATCGATAGCAAAAGGGATTCAGGACAAAGCTAAATAGCGACACCTGGTATCATTGGAAACGACACCAGAGATATAAAGTGAAAAATGTGGAAGCGACACTAAAAGAAAAGAATGAAAGCTGCAACTCAGGTACCAAGGTTGTAAAGAAAGAGCTAACAAAGCCAATGCCTATAGCGAAAGACATAAAAAGGTGGCTACGGAACCATACCAAGGTAAAGTGTTCAAAGGGAAGCCCACAGAGGCAGGGACGATATCCAAAAATATGAAGGAAAAGCCATTAAGATCAAAACTAAAATAGAAGCCTAGGAAGAGCCTAATCGATACCAGAACACAAAGGTATAAAGTCGACGCCGATAGCAAAGGCTTCAGGAAGAACAGCAGCAACGGTACCAAAGTAACAAGAAAAGAAAAGGATGAAGGTATAGTGTCGAAACCAACATATAAAGAGCAATTAGCTTCGTGTCGACATTGGAACAGGAGGACAAGTATATAAAACCAACACCAAAAAAGAAATAAGATTAAGGCATAAAACCGACACTGAGACAATGAAAGCATAAAATAAACAAAACAATGAGAAAGTAATACGAAACCAAAGGCTAAGAGTCAATATCATGGGACACAAGTACAAAGCAAGGAAAGAAATTATATTGAAGCCAAATACTCAAGTGGAGAGCACGAGACCGAAGCCAGACTCACGAAGGAAAGAGAAAGGCTGGGGATAAGCGTCATGGAGCAAAAGAAATTTACCTATTCCAGTAAACCCGATATCGATATGAAAGGGAAGCACCCATTAATACAAATACATAGAGGGCAAGGAGACAATCAAACCATCCTCAGATCATCTGTGTAAAACCAACATCAAAGCATTTATACGGTACTGACACTAAAACCTCTATAATTTCAACACCTAGAGCAAGGGACATGAATGCAGGTCGATAACGATACCACGACGCAAAAAAAAGGATGGAAGCGGGCCGAAGCTAGTGGTCCCCTAACCAAGAGCTACTAAGATGAGCCAATATTAAAAGGTTGAGGCGGAAACGGGTTACCTACCCGATGTTACCAAAGGTCCCCCAAATTTCCTATAAATTAGACCTCAGGAGTCACATTTGGGGATTTGAATTTCCTTCCTCATTCGAACATCTTGTATTCTATTATAAGATCCTAAACCCTAATTTGGAAATCAAATTGGGGATTTCTTATGTAACCTCCTCCATAATAAAATCAACAAATCCCTTAAAGTGGATGTAGGTTCAATCCAAAGCAAACCACTATAAACTATTGTGTTCTTTACTATTTTGCATACCATACTATATACTGTTATGCTTCTGAATGTCAATGTTCCCCAATCTAATATTCCCAGTAATTACCAAACTAACCTTGTGTAGTCTTGCTCCAATTAGTAAAGATTGTTGAAGTCCTATCCTGAGGTAACTAATGATCCTTAAATCTCGCAAGCGTGATACTCACCTCTTGAAGGAAGAGTAACTAATATTCGGGCTTGGGATCTTGATACCCAAGGGATAGTGAATTCAACAAGCTTAAAAGGACTAGGTTACCCTAGTTCCACAAACATTACCCTATATTTGGGGGTTGACGAAAAATATCATTAACATTTTGGTGCTAGAAGGAGGTTCCTGAACCTCTGTCCTTATTTCTCTTTCCATCCTTATTTATCATTCCGATCTTATTTCTCATCCCATTGTAACAAAGTACACTCAAAATCAATTAAAGATGGTTAGAAAAAGAATGAATTATGAACAAGATTTTAGTACATCATCCACTCTAGAAGACAACATACCTTCGAACTTCGATCTAGCAAATTTGAAAACAGGCGAACCTTCGAACGTAACAAAGGGAGCACGTAATGAATTGGAAATATTGCACTTGGCGTTACAGACTGATGCCACTGGAAGGTTCATTGAAGAAGACTTAGCCCAAAGGTCCGTTAAAGTAGAATCCTATGAAGCATAATCGGAAATCATGGCATTTCGAGGGTTTTGTAGTCAAATTTAGATCTCCATCAAATCTACAAAGTAGTCCAGTTTCATGGAGAAATGATCAAGCATTAAGAGAAGTGGACAATTCAGAAGAAAACAAAAGCCCAATGTCAGCAAAATACAAGGAATTGCAGGGAATTTCCTTCTCCAAAGAGATAATATTAGCTAAAGTTCCATCTGATATGAAAGTGCCATAGCTTATATATGTTGGGACTACGAACCCCGAGAACCACCTTAACCTCTTTGAGGAATACATGAATTTGCATAACACTCCTGAAGCACTTCAATGCAAGATCTTCCTGAAAACTCTTCGCTGGAAGCTATCAAATGGTGCAGACATTATCATGGCCCAGTCATCACAACTTGGAAATAATTATCCACCGCATTTAGCACACAATTTCATGTGCGGAAAGACCCTACGATCAACATTTATGATCTAGCTAGGGTTAGACAGAAACCAGAGGTGTCGCTAGCCTGTTATCTGAAGAGATTTCGTACTGAATCACTCAAAGTAAAAGGGGCAACAAATAGAGAAAAACTAATAGATGCACAATTGGGATTATTCGCACCATCACCCTTTCTGAAAGAGCTTATCTTAAATGAATGTGAAAGCTTGGGTGATTTTTATTATAGAGTCAACAAATCCATTCATATGAAAGAAATATTTAACAAAAAAGAAAGCTTGAAGTGAGGTTGGAAGGCAGAAAAGTTAGGTTCCAATTCTTTTGCAGAAAGCACTTCAAAGTCAGGCAAAGAAAAGGATTATTATTCCTATCACAAGACAAGAGGACACAAAACTAGTCAATGTCATGATTTGATAAAATACACCAAGACAAAAATAAAAGAAAGCCTAACTGAGAAGTTTGGAGTAAGGCCAGTAGGAAAGGTGGTCAGAGGCACCACAACATGGGAATGAGAATTTAACAATAAGTCTCCAATATCAAATGATTACTTTTATTAGTTGTTTAACTTTTCCTTTTTGCTTATGATCTAACGAATATTAATATAAGTTCAAGTGCTATTACAAGTAAAAACCAAACCATGTTTAAGCTTGTGCATACAACAAAGGCACTTAAAGCGTGCCCAACTTCTGCTTAGATCTCGTCCCACGGGAAGGAAGAAAGTGAAAAAGTGAGCATTCAAAGAATACACTATATGAATAAATGGATAACAGAGTTATCAATCAATGACAAGCTTCGATGGAGGCCACTCAGATAAGTACGCATCAAAGAAATGATTAAATGACGATTGTTGCTTGGATTAAATAAGATTCCTAAAATCTTATCTCCTCTATCTATAAATTTCATGGAATTGTTTTCATCGAACATGTTATATTGATACATTTAAATACTTTTATGAAAGGTGTGGAACATATGTTTGATAAAAAGATATACAATAAAGCCTTCAGAAGGAAAGGTGAATCAATAGAGCCTTTAGAAGAAAAGGTACAACAAACAAAGCTTCCAAGAAGAGAAGCAACATCAAACAAAGCTTCCAATTAAAGAGAGAAGCAACATCAAATAAATCTTCCAGAGAGAGAAGCAACATCAAATATATCCTCCTAAAAGAGAAGCAACATCAAATAAAGCTTCCACAGAGAGAAGCAACATCAAATAAAGCTTCCAAGAAGAGAACCAACATCAAATAAAGCTTCCAAGAAGAGAAGCTACATCTCCTGCAATGAAGTCACCTTTAAGTAGGGCTACAATACATACATCTCTTACAATGGAGTTGCCCCCTAAGTATGGCTAAATACTTACATCTCCAGCTAGTGGGATTACCTCCCTAAGCGGGGGCTAGTTATTATAATAATAAGTGCACTTCCCATATAAAGGGATAATTGTTACTCTATTAGAGTGTAATCATTCATCTGCATATTCTATGGGTTAGGAATAAGACTAGATGTTAGATACCCAATAGCTGAATAATCAAACTAATCGGCTCAGGATAATGTTACCTTATTTCAAAAGAAGTCCCCTATATACGCATCGGAAAAGTTATTTCTCAGGATATTTAAGACTCTTTCCCCCACCTTTCTATGAACGCTCTTAACAAGCATTCGAGAAACCTACAAATAGTTTATGGTTGTTTGATCACTTTCAATGATGATTGGGTTTGTTAAACATTGATTCACATAGATGGTCTTTGAATAATTCTTGATGCTTCTATTAGATGATTTTTTAATAATGTTCGATGGTTCTTCTGTACCATTATTAAGGCATTTTATTTAACCATGACATTTCATAAGTAACTTCCAATTAAAATATAGTTCTTTGATGGATTTCAGACTTTCTATTTACTCGAGCATGAGTCTCCAGATTTCTATTATTTTAGATGTAGATTTCTGATTTTTTATTTACTCGAGCATGAGACTCGGGATTTAATATTCAAATGTGAATTTCTGATTTCTTGTTTACCCCAGTGTGAGTCTCGGTGTTCTTTATTAATTTTAGATGTGGATTTCTGATTTTCAATTTACCAAAACATGAGTCTCGGGATTCCTATTATGTTCAGATGTGAATTTCTGATTTTCTATTTACTCGAGTGTGAATCTCAGGGTTTCTATTATGTTCAGTTGTGAATTTATAACTTGTTATTTACCCAAGCATGAGTCTCGGGATTTCTGCTGTGTCCAGTTGTGGATTTCTGATTTTCTTTTTCCCAATCATGAGTCTCGGGGTTTTTATTTTGTTTAAATGTGAATTTCTAATTTCTTATTCACTACAGTGTGAGTCTCAAGGTTTCTACTAATTTCATATGTGGATTTCTGATTTTCTATTTACCCGAGGATGAGTCTCTGTATTCCTATTATGTTCAGATGTGAATTTCTATTTACCCCAATGTGAGTCTTGAAGTTTCTCTTATGTTCAGTTACGAATTTCTGGCTTGCTATTTACCCGAGCATGAGTCCCAGGATTTCTACTATGTCCATATGTAGATTTCTATTTTTTTATTTACCCGAGCATGAGTCTCAGGATTTCTATTTTGTTCAGATGTGAATTTCTGATTTCTTATTTACCTTAGTGTGAGTCTCGGGGTTTCTACTAATTTTAGATGTGGATTTTTGATTTCTTACTTACCCGTGTGTGAGTCTTGGGTTTCTACTAATTTTAGAAGTGGATTTCCAATTTCTTATTTACCCGAGTGTGAGTCTCGGGTTTCTACTAATTTCATATGTGGATTTCTGATTTCTTACTTACCCGAGTGTGAGTCTCAGGGTTTCTACTAATTTCAGATGTGGATTTCTGATTTCTTATTTACCCGGTGTGAGTCTCAGGGTTTCTACTAATTTCATATGTGAATTTCTAGTTTTTTATTTACCCGAACATGAGTTTCTGGATTTCTAATATTTTCAGATGCACTATTTTAGCCTTTTATCATAAATAGCCGGATTTAGGTGTTGGTCTCCTATTATCACTAGAAGGAATTCTTTTGCATCTACTCAAGTCAGAGCTTTAAACCTTTTTTTCTAGTTATTCTAAAAAGAATTTCTAAGTTCCTACTATCATGATCACATATGTAGTTCATGCCTACCGCCTCAGTTCCAGAATGAAGATGCTTATGTCAATACCCGAGCTGGTACTTCAGGTCTTCTATTTGAAACCTTCTAATGAGGGTTATGGTTTCTCGACGCCTCATACAGGGAGGTTTTTCTAAATTTACGCTACTTCTAATTTCATTAATAAGAGTTTCAACAACGTTTGACACATTATAAGTGAAATATTGAACGCTATGCAAGCCATATTACTTTCATTAACCCATCATGTTTCTTAGAAAATGGAGTTCTAGTCCTTAAATTATAAATAACCAAATCTAAGTCTGAATTTTGAGTTTGTAATCCCACATTTAAAAAAAAGGAACTTTTGATAAACAAAATACATAAATAAGAGTTTCGGGTTTCCCATTCCTATTAGTAGATAATTTTAAGTCTTAGAACTTTCAGTATAAGGATCTACATGGATACATTATTGAATTATCATGTTTTTTATTTAACTCATTAAAAATTCATAATTTTGGAGTTTAAACCCCCAATACTTCCATCTAAGAAAATTTAAAGTTATCTCTTGTATCCATATTTTGAAGTATATGAAACTAATAACAAAATTTTCTAAGAAAAAGAAGTGTAGGAATTTTGGGATTTTTGTCCTAAAAAACAAAATCCTCTTATACTAGGGGCTAACCATTAACACCAAAATTTACATCAGCCAAATATAAAGAAGTGGAAGCTTCGAAAACAGGAAAAAGAAAAGGGGTTAAGGTGATGAAGTCGGAGCCAAGCAGAAGAGGTCTTGGGACAGCCAGATTGGCATCGATAGCAAAAGGGGTTCAGGACAAAGCCAAATACTCACACCGAGTATTGTTGGAAACGACACCAGAGATATAAAGGAAAAAACGTGGAAGCGACACCAAAATCAAAGAATGAAAGCTACAACTATAGTACCAAGAGATGTAAAGAAAGAGTCAACAAAGCCAACACCCATAGCTGAAGGCATAAAAAGGTGGCTACGGAACCGATACGAAAGTAAAGTGGACGATATCCAAAAATATGAAGGAAAAGCCAATAAGGTCGACACTAATGTAGAAGCCTCAAAAGAGCCTAATCAATACCAATGCATGAAGGTACCAAGCCGACACCGATAGCAAAGGGTTCACGAAGAACAACAACAACGATACCAAAGTAACAAGAAAAAAGGATGAAGGTATAGTGTCGACACACTACACCAAAAGAACCAATTTGAAACGGTAATAAAATGTTACTAAAATTTGTAGGAACACTTTATAGGTGTTACAGATTTGTATGTTGCAGATTTTTGCAACACTTGTAATGTGTTTCAAATTGATATTCTGAAACACTTAGAAAGTGTTTCAGATTGATAAACTGAAACACTCACTAACTGTTTCAGATTGAATTTTGAAACGCTTGCGTAGTGTTTCAAATGAATAAACTGCAACACTCCTGTAGTGTTCCAGATTAATGAACTGCAACACTCCCGAAGTGTTTCAGATTAATAAACTGCAGAACTCCTGAAGTGTTTCAGATTAGTGAACTGCAAAACTCCCGAAGTGTTTCAAATTAGTGAGCTACAATACAAACAGAGTGTTTCAATTTGATAGTCTACAATACCCCTCATATGTTTCAAATTGACAATCTATAGCACTGATGAAAGATACAAATTTACCATTGAAAACAATTTTGTAAATTCCCTGCCTCAAATTAAAATATATCCATACAACATATGAACAATACATGCATACAACATATGCACATACACTATATCGAACAATACTAAGATATGAAAAAATATACATGCAACTTTTTCGAAAATTACATCAAAAACTAATTTGTCACCAACTCTTAATAGTCATCACAAAACGTAATTACATTATGCTGGAGACTAGAAAATTAACCTATCAACCATTCAATGCAAATCCATCTAGAGTGACAACACGCTCACACAACTGCAGCTGCTCGACTTTCAACTACTTGTGAAAGCATGTTGAATAAATCTCCCATGTGTGAAATGGTTAGTTGCATTCATAAACGCGGAATTAGCGTTGTTTTGTCATAAACTATTTCTGCATTTTATCACAAATATGACGTCGATATAGTCTTTAAGCATTCAAAGTGAACATTGTCAAAAAATAATACATAAGAGTTCATGGAAGACAATGCATAAAACCATGAGTATATAAATTCGTCCTCAACCACTTACCATACAGAGCAAAATTTCATACACAGATAAGCCTGATGTAGTATTTAGGAAGAAAGCAGCACTGAAAAATGATAAAACATCAAGCTGCAGCTATGTTTTAGCTGAAGTAAAACAACTTAAATACTCCCTGCTCCTTAATGATGAGACAAGCAAAGGAAGTTGACAAAGAAGCGAAAAAAGAAAAAAAAATGAGTTCATATTCCACGATCTATTTATGCAATCAACTACTAAAATTTAAAAACTGGGACGAATAGACAACTAAGTACTCATCCATATATACGACATACAAAAAAAAGATAGTCTACGGATATGAAAAAGTGATTAAATGATTCAGTTAATATTTACACACAATAGGCTACTAATGGCAATTTTCAACGACGAAAATGGGACGAAACTCAACCATTTTCTTCAGATAATCTGAAAACAAGGAACAATTCTGAGGATTTTGATTAAACAACGTGGAAGCACATTATTAACAAAGATAAAAATGGCTTTTCTTGTACTTAATTTTATTCTCTTACGGTTACGGATCACGTACACAAACTATTCAAAAATAGAGACATAGGGTTGCCCCTAGGCGTGATAGGTGTAAAAGTGAGAAAAAACCTGGCATTGAAATAGTGAGCATGTTCCAAGCAAACCAGCATGCGGAATACATCAGGGAGGAGGATTGAAGTACAGACCACAAACTAGTTTCATAGTAATAAGAAAAAATAATTAGTAAATGAAGACGTAATGAAATATCTTATGAGAAATATCTATACTCAACGTCTTGGTTCTTCATACTCCAAATTTATATTGCTAGGAATATCAATACGAAGTTCTACAACATAAGATGCCTCTTTGCTAACACTAACTTTGGCGTCATTATTTTCCTCATCAATTGTTGTTGAGTCATTGACATCCATGTCCCTTTTTCCCTACAACATGCAGTATAATATTCTAAGAAGAAAATCCATTGATACAAAATTTGTTTCTAATATTTTTTATGTTTACAAGCCACGTACGGAAATAAATAGAAATGGTTTACAACATGCAGTATAAAGCCACGCATGGAAAGAAAGAAATAGAAATGTTTCTAATATATTTTTATGTTTACAACACGCAGCATAATCCTACTCATGATTCATCAAAATGGTTTTAATACGTGTCATGGCTTTATTCAATGTGAATGGAAGTTATACATAAATCACTCTATTAATATCAAAATTATACAGACCTTATCCATAAATCACTCTTCTGGTGCTGAAAACGTCGGAAACCATGCGTGTACATGTATGTATTCACAGAGCAAAATGGTTATGCTCAACTTTGTTTGATTGTTTGCGTACGTGTTGCGCAGGACATTTGTATTGGAAAGTGACCAATTTCAGGCAAGTGTTTTATCTTTTTAAAACAAAGACTTTTGCCTAATCATTGCCAACCTATTGTTCATTGGCATTTCGGTCAAAATAACTTATTTTAGGATAGTCGAAATTAGTTCCAATTTCTAACATGGTTGCTTTGTCAAGGAGCAATTGCTAGCTTAAAAAATCATCTCTAACAATAATCTTCTCCATGTATAAATGATAAAGAATGATTTATGCTATGGTATATGACATCAATTTTAAAATCAGAAAATAATATTTCAAAATGGTATCTGATCCATTCAAGTAGGCACACGATGCATGGAAATTCTCCATTGGATCCCAATTACCAGTAGAATATTTTTAGAATATATATGATATTAAAGTAAAAGGATTGAGGAATGTTCTACTCATACCCGACTCGTGGAAGAATCCGACCTGAGCTAGAAGATTCAGATGCTTCAGCCTTTGCAGCAACGCACCTCTGCATCAAAATTTACATCTATAGCTTCGTATACTTGTTAAATTTCCATACCTCAAAATTAACTATAAATACTAATTAAAATAATTATATCATTTTTGAACTCCTTACGATTCTCATATGAATCTACATGCTCTCTCGATTGCAAGAACTTCATCGTCGAAAATTCCCTTGTAAACACTTCCAAATGCACCTGACCCAATCATGTTTTCTTTGCTGAAGCATTTGGTGGCCTTTTCTATTTTACGGAAGTTGAATTTTTTCAGACTTTCTTCTGTGGAAACCAAAACAAATTCAAATCAATAACTTTTGAATATTCCAAATGTATTGTTTTTTTACCTTTGTCATATGAACCACATAATTCAGTGAAACCAGAAACCATAGTACAGTGAAAAATACATTCAAGTAAGAACCATGAATGCAACCCTTGTACATGGGTTCAAGTACTATACTCGCTTTTTCTCGCTACACTCTTAAGTTAAAACAACTCACATAAGAAAATGCATGCAGGGTAATATTACTTACTATCACACAACAGACATACATACGATTATTAAACTTAAAAATATAACGATTATAGCTATTTGAAGTTGACAAGAGACCGATAAGTAGCTCTACTCTCCAACCTATAGGGATCACATTTTTAGTTATTAATTTCATATGCTAATGCTGGGCTGTTACTCCAATGGAAATTGGAGCTTTTATCCGTCTTCCAGCATCAAGCTTCCATACATCACCCCATGATTCCTTCATAGCGTTCCATATTAGTCTGTATTGTAGGCTTGATTCTTTAAGTTCCACTCGTTCAAGACTTCCATCCCGATCAGTGAACTCGATTAGGACTGCAAAGTAGTTTGAGTTTGAACCAACATCCACACGTACGGTTATTGTCTTGGGTGGATACTCACATGGAACTCTGTAAAATTTATAGATATTCCATGGCAAACTGTTAATAACTGTTGTATACCACGTAAATATTCATACCTATAAACATCTCACCTCCGTTAAGGTCACTCACAAAGGGAATGCATTAACTTTGGTGAAGCATTTTAGGTAAAAGACACAGATAATTTACAAGACAGACATATAAATAGCGGAAAACTGAAATTATTTATTAAATAGCATGGTTTAGTCAAAACATTACAAGCGTTGTCTCAAAACCCAACTTCTAAATTATTACAACAAAACATCTGTCTTGATTAAAATCTCCAAGTACATAAAGAAGCATAAAACAGAAGCAAAACAGCATAAATCCCCAATAAAAGTGTAACCACAGCCATAGCCCAAGAAAAGAGAATCCAAGCAATACATCTACTCTCTTCAAGCTTGAAAAGGTCTGCACTAAGCTGAAGTATTCCTTCCCTGCGGACTGGGGGGGATGGAAGAAAAGAAGGCGAAAGAAAATGGGTCAGACATAAGTCTGGTAAGTCCAGTGATTATTTAGAATGTAAACAGGAAAAGGAATCTTGACATGAATAAACTAAACCTAAGACAATACCCTAGAAATAGGATAACAATAAATAAGGGAAGATAAACTGAATATACTATCACACTCATTTCTATTTCTCTACACCTACTAACAAGTGTTTCAACTAGCACCATGTGTTCATGATAAAATGATCCCCTTTATCGATCGACTTCTACTTGCATGCATTTATGACTTGTGTCATTCGGCCCCGCTTGATTGTAGATACCTGTGCTGGTCCCACCATGGGGTGTATCAATTCCTATGGTGGCAACCCGACACAAATTCAAGATGCACAGTGTATACTACTGATACCCAGTGCCTGATTTGTCCATGCCGAAGTACGTGCACGCCCATACTCCGTCGAAACCTATACTGCAGCACCACCCACCGTTATTTTGACCACTTATAATCAGCCCCGCATTCGTGCCCCACCCTGACTAGTTCAGGGTACCATGATACATCTGTGTGGGTTACTGCTGAAATGGGTACCCGTTACTAGGGTTTCCTAATCAACATGTTAAAATGGTTAAGTGTTCTCAAATTAACCTAACCCCCACCCATCAGTTTAGTTAACATGTTGTATTGGTTAAGTGTTGCCTTAATTTACTTAACCCTACCATTCTTAGCCTACATGTTTCTTAGCTTTAATTCACTAAAGCACCCACCTCTCACATTAGATCTATATTGTTGCGGTCGCTGGATGTGCTGGGCGGTTCCGGGCAGTCTTACACAGCAACTCAATCTAACCTCGGGTTTTTGGGCTTAATGCGCTAACCTCTCACATTAGATTTGTATTGTTATGGTTGCTGGATGTCCCAGGCGGTTCCGGGCGGTCTTATACCGTAACTCAATCTAACCTCAGGTTACGCATATTCATCTTTTAATTAATTTACATATTTACCATTTATGTTTATATGTAAATTATCCACCAATGTTGCCAACTCAAGTCATGTCCCATTTACCCTCTAAATTATGTCCATAATTCTTAGGTATACAAATTGTACCATTTCATGCCATTAATCATTTACATGATTATGAGCCAACCTATGCCAATAGCATGTAATTTAATATTTTTCCCAACGTATTCCCCGTTATTCGTTCGCACAAATTACATAGAGCGTTAGGCTTGCAAATCAGCCTAACTCATAAACAAAAAGGGAAAAGCAACGGGACATGTAACATTCCAACGGCATAAAACAGTATAGATCAACTAAGCATGTGTGATATAAATTTGGCATAGTACTACACAAATTTAATTAAGCATGTAAATGTGAACGTGCATTTGAGTTGGACCAAATTAACATAGATCTAAACATCTAAGCATGTAGATCTAGTCATATAAGCATACATGAACATGACTTAGCTTATGATTTTATAACATAACATAAAGGAATCACCAAATTAATATACAACATGATAGGTTCATCACCAAATTAATATACAACATGACAGGTTCATCACCAAATTAATATACAGCATGATAGGTTCATCACCAAATTAATATACAACATGATAAGTTGTATCAATCACAATAGTCATGTAAGCATATGTAATTTCATAATTGCTACAGGGATAAACATGAATCAGAATACGATTATCTTACAACTAGGCACAGTTCTAGTTTTGCTTCATTACAAGTCATGACTTTTATTTGTTCAAATCTAAAGAATAACTGAACTTACAAACAAAAGAACAAATCTTGTTTTCTGGGATCTGATTTCTGAAACTGAAAAGCTATCCTTTGATGTAGACTATTGATTCTCTAGTTTGGACTTGATTAGGGGCTTTCTAACTTGATTTCTAGAAAAATGGAGCCTACGCTAGTTTGGCCATGGACAGCATGACGGCTTCAGAGAGCAAGGTTATGTGGTTTTAGGGTTGAGGGTTGGGGTTGTTTTTATATAGAAGTTTAGATTAATGGGAGCCGTTAGATCAACCTAGGAGTAATCAGAGCCATCCAGACCAAATAGAGCCAACCGGAAGTCGCCACATATGCCCTAATGACTCAGAAAAACGTCACTGGAAAAAACAGCCCAGATCTGGCCGAGGGGGTCGACCCCTACAGGGGGGTCGACACCCCAGTCGACACCCCTCTTGGGGGGTCGACACCTATGTCGACCCCCCCCCCCATAGAGGAAACGACCCCTATGGGCAGGAATTTTCCCGCCTAGCTGATTCTCGGAATTTTGAATTTAGAACTGCTTTTTGATTTAATTATTATTTATATTTAATTTCCATTTAAACTTGAAATCTTCTGAACTCCATAACTTCTTCATATGGAGTCTGATTCACGCAAACTCATATCTATCTCAAGCAGAATTCCGAGACGAATGCAATGGAAAAACCCGTTTCCCCTAATTTCCACTTTTAAAATTAAGTATTCTTTAATTCGTTACTTTAATGTTCATAGAAAATACGGGGTGTTACATTCTCCCCTCCTTAAAGGATTTCGTCCCCGAAATCTTCAAGTCAAGAAGAATGTATATCCTACCATCCAATCGTCCATCTACTCAATCATCAAACATAGGCGTCCATTGTCCTTAAACAGATTTCTAATGCTTTCATGACTATATGCATAGTGTGTGTATATGTCCTTATCTAATGCAAAAATCAGGTGGTCTACTGATTCAGTTGACCTCCTTTATGTAAATCATGATAGTGCCATGAATCCATTATGTATGCAATTATTCCTAATCGTACTTTATAACTTCTACATTAGTGCACAATCATTCATACAAGTGCAACATCCATATAACAACCCATCAAGTTTCAATCCATACACAAATACATATATGCATATGCAATATGAAAGTGACTGAGCCGATTTAGTATATAATGTGTGTGTAAATGCATCCACGAGTAACCGCTAGCAAACACTTGCATCCACCAAACATAACATGTCTCAAACACATGTTTACAACCATGGTATTTTCCTACCTAAAGATCGAAGATGTAACCGAGAGGACATACTGAACGATAAAACAAGTATAAACAAAGTGATAGAAAAAGGAGAAGTTACATAGCATGTGTGATATAAATTAGCCTAACTCATAAACAAAATGGGAAAAGCAAAGGGACATGTAACATTCCAACGGCATAAAACAATGTAGATCAACTAGGCATGTGTGATATAAATTTGGCATAATACTACACAAATTTAATTAAGCTTGTAAATGTGAACTTGCATTTTAGTTGGACCAAATTAACATAAATCTAAACATCTAAGCATGTAGATCTAGTCATATAAGCATACATGAACATGACTTAGCTTATGATTTTGCATATAACATAACATAAATGAATCACCAAATTAATATACAACATGATAGGTTCATCACCAAATTAATATACAACATGATAGGTTCATCACCAAATTAATATACAATATGATAGGTTCATCACCAAATTAATATACAACATGATAGGTTCATCACCAAATTAATATACAACATGATAAGTTGTATCAATCACAATAGTCACGTAGGCATAGGTAATTTAAGAATTGCTACAGGGATAAACATGAATCAGAATACGATTATCTTACAACTAGGCACAGTTCTAGTTTCGCTTCATTACAAGTCATGACTTTTATTTGTTCAAACCTAAAGAATAACTGAACTTACAAACAAAAGAACAAATCTTGTTTTCTGGGATCTGATTTCTGAAACTGAAAAGCTATCCTTTGATGTAGACTATTGATTCTCTAGTTTGGACTTGATTAGGAGCTTTCTAACTTGATTTCTAGAAAAATAGAGGCTACGCTGGTTTGGCCATGGACAGCATGATGGCTTTAGAGAGCAAGGTTATGTGGTTTTAGGGTTGAGGGTTGGGGTTGTTTTTATATAGAAGTTTAGATTAATGAGAGCCGTTAGATCAACCTAGGAGTAATCAGAGCCATCCAAAGCAAATAGAGCCAACCGGAAGTCGCCACATATGCCCTAATGACTCAGAAAAATGTCACTAGACAAAACAACCCAGATCTGGCTGAGGGGGTCGACCCTTCAGGGGGGGGTCGACACCCCTCTTGGGGGGGTCGACACCTATGTCGATCCCCCATGGGGGAGTCAACCCCTTTGGGCGGGAATTTTCCCGCCCAGCTAATTCTCGGAATTTTGAATTTCGAACTGCTTTTTGATTTAATTATTATTTATATTTAATTTCCGTTTAAACTTGAAATCTTTTGAACTCCATAACTTCTTCATACGGAGTCTGATTCATGCAAACTCGGACTCTATCCCAAGTAGAATTCCGAGACGAACGCAATGGAAAAACCCGTTTCCCCAAATTTCCACTTTTAAAATTAAGTATTCTTTAATTCGTTACTTTAATGTTCATAGAAAATACAGGGTGTTACATTCTCCCCTCCTTAAAGGATTTCGTCCTCGAAATCTTCAAGTCAAGAAGAATGTATATCCTACCATCCAATCGTCCATCTACTCAATCATCAAACAAGGGCATCCATTATCCTTAAACAGATTTCTAATGCTTTCATGACTATATGCATAGTGTGTGTATATGTCCTTATCTAATGCAAAAATCAGGCGGTCTACTGATTCAGTTGACCTCCTTAATGCAAATCATGATAGTGCCATGAATCCATTATGTATGCAATTATTCCTAATCGTACTTTACAACTTCTACATTAGTGCACAATCATTCATACAAGTGCAATATCCATATGACAACCCATCAAGTTTCAATCCATACACAAATACATATATGCATATGCAATATGAAAGTGACTGAGCCGATCTAGTACCTAATATGTGTGTAAATGCATCCACGAGTAACCACTATCAAACACTTGCATCCACCAAACATAACATGTCTCAAACACATGTTTACAACCATAGGATTTTCCTACCTAAAGATCGAAGATGTAATCGAGAGGACTTACTGAATGATAGAACAAGTATAAACAAAGCGATAGAAAAAGGAGAAGTTAAGAACATACCCTCCTAAAGGAAAGGGTACAGAGTACGCATCTTGTCTTCCGTCTCCCAGGTCGCGTCTCCTTGATCATCTCCCTATTAGAGTTTAACCACTTGACCTCTTGGTTGTGTAACTTCTTGACCTTCGATCCAAGGATGCATGTAGGAGTTTGTCTAATCGTGGCATCTTGCTCCACTTCGGATCCACTACTTCCACGGTATCATGTAAACGTTTCTTCAAGGATTATCTTCCTCAAGCTCTCGTCTCATGATACGCAAAGTCTATCTCGCGTCTCGGGGGTAAACTCCGAACTTCATCAAAGACATCATCAAACTCACGGACCACACGAACAAATTTCAAATCATCGATGAATGCATCAAGAGATTCTAGGTAGCTAAGCATCACTGAACCCCTAGAGTCACAGGAAATATCAAGGGTCTTTCCACAACGAGTCAATAGTCTAACCACCCTCTTTTCACAGTCTAGGATGGCACCATGCCTGGCTAGCCAATCCATTCCTAGAATCAAGCTATAGCCCGTGAAACCAAGAACGAAGGTGTTGCATTCAAGCCCAACGCCCAAGATAAACACTCTCAAATCCCGACAAACCATAGATAAGTGAGCCGAACCACTAATAGGATTTGAGACTACAATGGGATCCATAACTAGACTAGTATTTAGGTGCAGTATTTCAACTATTGAAGCAGATACCAACGAGTGCGAAGCGCTAAAGTCGAAAAGAGTTCTAGGAAAAAGAAATCAAATCTTCAACTAAAACTTCCTATCTCTTTCCGATATATTGACCACGAGAACACAACCTGCCCTTTCGAAGATCTTTTACTTTGTCCTTACTCTTGCCCTTGCCTCGAACACAACCTGACCACGAGAACACAATCCTGATAAGATGTCCTGTCTCTCCGTAATGATAACAACTAGTCTTCTTCTTCTTTCTAACGTATTTCTTTTAGTGGCCAGGTATTTCACAATTGTGGTACTTCCTTTTTCTTTTGGCCCTTGTTATCCTTACCGCCTTTCTTTGGATCCACTTTCTTATCTTGTGTCCTATCCATGTCTCCCCTGCACGTTCCCCATTCGTGACCTCCCACCATGAAGCTTCATCCTTCATTAACCAAGCAGCTGGTTGAACATTCCTCCCATCGTCTATCTCAAAGGTGCCAACAAGTCCTCCACTTTGTTGAGCCAACTTCTAGCCTCGACAAACGTCTCAGTCCCATGAAGCGGTTTTCCGCACGGAAGTCCTTACACATCCTAGAAAAAGCATCTATACGTAGAGGAAGAGATTCAAAAGGGAAAGAGGAAGGAACTCGAAACAAAGAATCGGAAGAAAGGTATATGGCTTTTGGGGATTATGCTTTTTAAAATAAACTTTCCTTTTGAAAATAGTTTTCAAATTTTTTTATCTAATCCGGTAACCTTCGGCTCTAATACCACCGTTAAGATCACTCACAAAGGGAATGCATTAACTTTGGTGAATCATTTTAGGTAAAAGACACAGATAATTTACAAGACAGACATATAAACAGCGGAAAACTGAAATTATTTATTAAATAGCGTGGTCCAGTCAAAACATTACAAGCATTGTCTCAAAACCCAACTTCTAAATTATTACAACAAAACATTTGTCTTGATTTAAATCTCCAAGTACATAAAGAAGCATAAAACAGAAGCAAAGCAGCATAAATCCCTAATAAAAGTGTAACCACAGCCATAGCCCAAGAAAAGAGAATCCAAGCAATACATCTACTCTCTTCAAGCTTGAAAAGATCTGCACTAAGCTAAAGTATTCCCTCCCAGTGGACCTTGGGGGGGGGGGACGGAAGAAAAGAAGGCGAAAGAAAACGGGTCAGACATAAGTCTGGTAAGTCTAGTGATTATTTAGCATGTAAACAGGAAAAAAGATCATGACATGAATAAACTGAACCTAGGACAATACCATAGAATAAGATAACAATAAATAAGGCGAGATAAACTGAATATAATATCACACTCGTTTCTATTTCTCTGCACCTATTAACAAGTGTTTCAACTAGCACCATGTATTCATGATAAAATGATCCCCTTTATCGATCGGCTTCTACTCGCATGCATTTATGACTTGTGTCATTCGGCCCCGCTTGATTGTAGATACTTGTGCTGGTCCCACCATGGGGTGTATCAATTCCTATGGTGGCAACCCGACACAAATTCAAGATGCACAGTGTATACTACTGATGCCCAGTGCCTGATTTGTCCATGCCGGAGTACGTGCACGCCCATACTCCGTCGGAACCTTCACTGCTGCACCACCCACTGTTATTTTGACCGCTTATAATCAGCCCAACAATCGTGCCCCACCCTGCCTAGTTCAGGGTAACATGATACATCTATGTGGGTTACTGCTGAAATGGGTACCCGTTACTAGGGTTTCCTAATCAACATGTTAAAATGGTTAAGTGTTCTTAAATTAACCTAACCCCCACCTATCAGTTTAGTTAACATGTTGTATTGGTTAAGTGTTGCCTTAATTTAATTAACCCTACCATTCTTAGCCTACATGTTTCTTAGCTTTAATTCACTAAAGCAACTACCTCTCACAATGTAACAACCCAGAATTTTGGGGCCAATTTAAAATTTTTATTTTAGAAATTTTAATGGATTTTAATATTTAAAATAATTTATTTTAAATAAGAACGACTAAAAATTTATTTTAAAACGAATAAATTTAATTTAATTATAAAAGGAGTTTAAAACAGCGCTGCAGTTTGAAAATTTGAATTTGAACTTTGACTCAATGTACAGGATTCATTTTAAATCAGAATTGAGCGAAACAAGAAATATTTAAATCTGTTTAATCATATCTTTCTAAAGAATTTTAAAAATTGAAATTTCGTTAAATAAATCAAAAGTTATGTCCAGTTTAAAATTTAGAAAAGTCGCTGTAGAATTCTTATATATTTTAATTAAATATATAGGCCTTAAAATAGCCATTTTCCAAACGACCTCGGTTTTTGACGAAACCACTTTTGTTGGAACCGGAATGTCAATTTATTGCTAGGTTTCAATTTTCATAATTTTTCGAATTAATATGTGAGCGGGGCAGAAGAAAACGTGTTTTGTCAGATTCGGTCAAATTTAATCGACTTGAAAATGGCCATTTTTCAAACGGTCTCAGAATTTGATGAAATTAGTCTTGTTAGAACCGTATCGTCAAAACATAACTAGAAATAATTTTTCTGTAATTTTTAGAGTCAGTTTGTGGCCCCGGTAATTTAAGATGTACGTTTGAATTAACAATTAAATGATTTATAATTTAATTTAAAGAAAAACTTATCGTAATAGCCGAATTGGGTTGCGAAACGTATTCCATTGTGTCCGGGATGGGGGTTATTAGCTAGGGGCGACACTCGTTGGGTTTGATTTGGAGTCTGTATTGATAAACAGGAATTTTCGAAATAAATGAATTAAATAATAAGGAAAATACGCTTATAAATACAGCGTATAGTATAACCCTAATACCCCAATACTGAGGCCGCCGCCTTCTACATAAATCGATGGCAGAGAAGCTCTGATCTTCTTCTTCCCTTTTCTCTCAATCCGCCTGATGATTTTCGGAAATTCAAAAACCAAATCGAAGAGCTTCCTGAGCTCTATAAGTTGTACGGTGGTGATGGGGTTTAGACTCACGGATTAGTCGGATTTGGCCTTGAAAGGCGGCGCGTTTTGGCTTGGTTTCTGTGCAATGGGGACCACCGAGCTCGGCCTCGGTCTCGGCGTAGGTGGCTCGCTCGAAGGCGGTCGACGTTGGCACCTTGGATGGTGGTCCGGTGGCCTATATGGTGGAGCGACGGTGGTGTTTCTCGTTCGTGAATGGGTTCGGCTGTGTTCTGTAGTCACGATGGAAGAGGAAGGGGAAGGGGATTAACGTGTTAATCAATGTAATTAAATTAATAAAGTTTTCATTAGTTAGTTATATTGTTTTATAAATGTTCAAATCTTTAAACGATCGTATCTAGTTCAAACAGCGACGAAATTCAGAAATTCCAGTTGCGTTGGAATCGTGAAATCCAGATCTACAACTGGAACTAACCAGGACCAAAACTGAGCACTTTTGAAATTCAGCCAAATTTGAACACGAACTGTACATAAATCAAAATCAGAAATAAGACCAATCGAGGTGAGATTTCTTTGTTTTAAAAATAATTAAAATTTAATTATCTTTCATTGTTTCAGTTCCATATATGTATGTTAATTAAATTCAATTCTGTGATGTATGGTATTGTATTTGTTAATGATGATGGTTGTCGTGGTTTGTGTTAATTAGATTATGTTAAACAATTTTGTGTTAATTAAATTATGTTAAACAAAATTGAAATTTTTGAGTTAATTAGATTATGTTAAACAATTTTGTGTTAATTAGATTGATTTAAACAAATTAAACACTTTTGTCAATTAGAAATGTTAAACAGGATTAAAAAGAATACTTTTGTTTAAAAATGTTAAATATGATAAAAGAAACATTTTTGTTTATTCAAAAAGGTTAGACGAAATAGTTATTTTGTTTACATAAAAAGGACTAGACATGAATCAGTATTTTGTTTACATTAAAAGAAAGAAAATCACACTATTGATTAAAACATGATTATAGAATTAGAAAATCACACTGATTAAAACATGATTATAGAATTAGAAATCACACGGTTGATTAAAACATTCCTTTTGGTGATTTTATAAGAATGAAATTAGAACATTCCTTTTTACTCATTTTATAAGAATGAAAATTCAAACATTCTTTTTGGTCTTTTTAGAAGAAATGAATTAAAACATTTTTATGTTAAATTAGAGTGAGATAAAATATCATTTTTGTTAAAAACATGTTAGTAAGATAAATCATCATTTTGTTTGCATTAAAAGTAAATAAACAAAATTCTCATTTTGTTTGCATTAAAAGTTAATAAACAAAATTCTCCTTTTGTTTGCGTTAGAAGTTAATAAACAAAATTCTTATTTTGCTTCCATTAGAAGTTAATAAACAAATTCATCATATTTGTTTACATTAAAAAGAATGGATTTGAAAATGTATATTTTTATACATTAAATAAAAAAAGAATGTTAATTTTGTTGAACTTGATAGCGAATAGAAATTAACATTTTTTTGTTAAACTTGATTAGTGAATGGAAATTAACATTTTTGTGTTAAACTTGATTAGTGATAGAAATTAACATATTTTTGGTTAAACTCGATTAGTAATAGAAATCACTTTTATCAAAACTTGAATTAGTGGAATAAATATACGTCTTTGGTCAAACTTGATTAGAGATGCAAATATGTATTCAAATTAAAGTTTGTTCTTTTATTTGCATTCACAAATGCAAATACACATTAAAAAAAATTGTTCTTTAATTTGCATTCACAAATGCAAATATACATTGGAAATAAAGTTTGTTCTTTTATTTGCATTCATAAATGCAAATATACATTGAAAGTAAAATTTGTTCTTTTATTTGTATTCACGAATGCAAATATACATTGAAAGTAAAATATTACAATTTTCTTTTATTTACATTCCTTGATGTAAATAAAACTAGAAATAAAAAGTTAAATCTTTATTTGCATTCCTTGTTGCAAATAAAGCATGAAATAAAAAGTTATGTTTTTATTTGTATTCCCTTGTTGAAAATAAATCATGTAATGAAAAATATACATATTTCATTATGAAATATGTTTCACATTAAAAACCCATTTTTAATATTAATATTATAAGAGTAGAAAATATACATATTTCATTATGAAATATGTTTCACATTAAAAACCCACTTTTAATGTTAATACTATAAAGAGTAGAAAAATTTACATATTTCATTATGAAATATGTTTCACATTTAAAACTCATTTTTAATGTTAATCTTAGAAACTTAGAAAAAGAATATCATTTTTAATGTAATGTAAAGATCACATTTTATACAACGTAAAAAGAATATCATTTTTATGTAAAATGAAAAGTTTTTATCTCATTGCAAGTGAGTCAACATTAGAATTCACATTTTTGGATGTAAATGAATCAGTAGAAAAGATTTATTGTTTTTGATAAATTATGTTAACATGAGAACTTTTGTCCTCTTTATTATATATAAGTAATGATTCATCCTTATATATGTTTATGATACTGAAATGTTAAACATCCATTTACAAGTTATCTGACTTGTTTATGTGATTGGGACGAAAATTTTAACACATCGCCCAAGTGTACAAATAATTTATTATTTGTTTAATGGATGAAACCCCACACGGGTATTGGGACGACCTTTGACATACACTAATCCCAATATTTAATTATATTTCAATCGATGGATTGACAGCCTGTGATGAGCGTTAGTTATTTACTTTTATGCTCACACAGTTATAAAATCCACTCTAGTTGTTATTTGGATGTTTGATGATTATTTATCATGATTATTGATTACATGCAATATATGGTTGTTGATTGAGTCACATTCCAATAAAGAGTATTCTAGAAAAAGTATATTTTAGAAAAATATTTTTTATTGAAATAAACTAGTTATTCACTAGAATAAATCATTAAATTTAGATTTAATGAAGTTTTCCAATTTTTCAATATTTAATTGAAATTAAATTAAATAAATTGGATTTTTGGTTTGTCATGAATAGTGTCTTAAATAACACTGTTCTTAAACCCCGTATGAAAAGAATAATCTTTAATTTAGATTATTAAAAGTTTTCAATTATTTTTAGTAATTGGAATAAGATGAAATGAGAATTGGGTTTATTGTGAACTGTGTTTTAAGCGACATTTGTTCTTTAACCCAACTGACAGTGAAAATATGATTTGGAATTTATAAATCTTTTGTTAAGATTTAATGAAGATTTTCCAAAAGTAAAGGTTTCCCAATTTAATATACTAAATTGGAATTGAATGGAATTCGAATGAATAATAACCGAGATAAGCTTCTATAAAAGAAGACCGATACTACATATGGAATTTAAGAGGCTTTGCCGTTATTCCATTTATATTATTGGTCGGATACAGAAATTTATAACGATTATATATATATATTGATTTGATTTCTGTGGAAGTTCCATATTTTATGGAAGATGATTTTGGGTTTACCGTGAACTATGTTTTGAAGGACATTAGTTCTTTAACCCAGTTAAAGATAAGATTAATTTCTTAAATTTAATAATCATTGAATAATGATTTTGATATTTAAATCCAAATTGGGGTTTTAATAAATTTTTAAAAGAAAGATTTAAGAATAAATTTGAAGAATTTATCCTTGATAAGATAATGTGAATATTTCATTTAAAAGAATATTCAGAATTGGAATGGGACGTTGGATGTGTTTTTATAGTACTTGATTTTTAATTATAAAAATACGTGAATTATTCAGAAAGACAGGGTTTAACCCATTTCGAATAATCAATACGACGATGAAGAGTCGAAGTTGAAGACGGTGATTGAAGACCGACGATCTTCACATCGAATGGATGTGTTGCTACTGAGACCCATGATGGGAGTAGCTACCTTGAAGGGGTTTCAGTGGTAGCCGTACAGACGTATTGTTGATTGTCCGGATATGCGAGGACCTCTCAGGTATCTCCAGTTTCGTTCAGACCCAGAACGGACTTGTAAATGGATGCGTGTCTGACATTGGATTTTGTTCCATGTGAATTAAATTGATTTCTATTGATACATATCTGATTGGTGGTGGAGAATTTATTCTCTGCTTAACACCCTGGTATATATTAATAGTGACTGATCGCATGGCATGAATTGTCAATGTGGCACGCCAAGATGCAATTTATCAAGGCTTTTGTTGAAAAGCAGGGCCTTGTGGGATGATCAAAGTATAGCCTATTACGGCATAGCTTTGTGTATAGCGTAACTTCGCGAGCCTCACACCCCGGTATGAGTCAAAAAGGGGATATGGACCGTAGGGAGTGCACACGTTTCTTTCTAGCTAGGGGTAGTGTCAGTGCTTAAACTGGCTGACATTTTACTTATGTGGATGATGGATTTTGAGGCGCCTTGGATTTATAGGCCGTTAGTGGTCATACTATAGGTTCAAAGGAACCGGGAAACGTGTGTTCAGGCATAACTAATCCACTATCGTTAGGTGGGGACCGGCCCTACCGCTCCAAGGGTTCACTGCGGGGAATCCTAAGGCATTTGCTAGAGTGTCTCGAATCGGAGAGGACGATCCCTAGCCTCGATTTCATGATGGAAATCCAATTTCCAATACGACCTTGCGGTTTTGATTGTAGAACTAGTATGGTGACATAGTAGGATGGGGTACTATGCCGTCTATGATTGATACATTATGATTGAAATGTTTTTTTTTTAAATATATATATTTATACCCATAAATATACACACTAATATTAAATCCATTTTATCGTATCAAGCATCTCTTGACCATTATAAGGTCAAACCCTATCCTCCGGTTTGCGTTGCATTGTGTGATAGGACTTGGGTCTTATAATGGTTTCATTTTTCTAAAAAGCATTGCGTTGTTTAACGATTTACTTTATTTTATGCACTGGCAATCCAATGGAGTAAACCTGTTCTGCGTTAGCGGCGTGGTCCTGTGATTAGCCTTATTATTAGATAAGTTAAGTTAAGATTTCTCGTACCAGTCCCATGACTGACCTGTAGTTTGTTTCACTGGCAAACTCGGGTGCCCATATTTTCCATACGGGCATTCGAGTAGCTTTTGCAGATATATTTACAGGATCCTGGTTTATAGCTGAAGCGGTACTCGGAAAGCTCTGTATTCGTGTGTTCCTCTCAATTGTATATTTATATTATTTTTCCGTTGCTATTTAAATGTAATTTAATCTATGATATTATTGTATTTCTTTGTGTAATAAGTATTCATACTCTGTTATATTCTTGTACTCTGACGTAATTGTTGTAATCAACATTAAATTGTTCTTCAGTTTGTGTTCTGATGTGTATTGTTCTCAAAGCAATCCAGTCTTTCCTTTACTGGGAAGTATGGGTCGTTTCACTCATTAGATCTATATTGTTGCGGTCGCTGGATGTGTCGGGCGGTTCCGGACAGTCTTGCACCGCAACTCAATCCAACCTCGGGTTTTTGGGCTTAATGCGCTAACCTCTCACATTAGATCTGTATTGTTACGGTTGTTGGATGTACCGGGCGGTTCCGGGCAGTCTTACATCGTAACTCAATCTAACCTCGGGTTAGGCATATTCATCTTTTAATTAGTTTACATATTTACCATTTATGTTTATATGTAAATTATCCACCAATGTTGCCAACTCAAGTCATGTCCCATTTACCCTCTAAAATATGTCCATAATTCTTAGGTATACAAATTATACCATTTCATGCCATTAATCATTTACATGATTATGAGCCAACCTATGCCAATAGCATGTAATTTAATATTTTTCCCAACGTATCCCCCTTTATTCGTTCGCATAAATTACATAGAGCTTTAGGCTCGCAAATTAGCCTAACTCATAAACAAAAAGGGAAAAGCAAAGGGACATGTAACATTCCAACGGCATAAAACAGTATAGATCAGCTAAGCATGTGTGATATAAATTTGGCATAGTACTACACAAATTTAATTAAGCATGTAAATGTGAACTTGCATTTTAGTTGGACCAAATTAACATAGATCTAAACATCTAAGCATGTAGATCTAGTCATATAAGCATACATGAACATGACTTAGCTTATGATTTTGCATATAACATAACATAAAGGAATCACCAAATTAATATACAACATGATAGGTTCATCACCAAATTAATATACAACATGATAGGTTCATCACCAAATTAATATACAACATGATAAGTTGTATCAATCACAATAGTCACGTAAGCATAGGTAATTTCAGAATTACTACAGGGATAAACATGAATCAGAATACGATTATCTTACAACTAGGAACAGTTCTAGTTTCGCTTCATTACAAGTCATGACTTTTATTTGTTCAAATCTAAAGAATAACTGAACTTACAAACAAAAAAACAAATCTTGTTTTCTAGGATCTGATTTCTGAAACTGAAAAGCTATCCTTTGATGTAGACTATTGATTCTCTAGTTTGGACTTGATTAGGGGCTTTCTAACTTGATTTCTAGAAAAATGGAGGCTATGCTAGTTTGGCCATGGACAGCAAGACGGCTTCAGAGAGCAAGGTTATGTGGTTTTAGGGTTGAGGGTTGGGGTTGTTTTTATATAGAAGTTTATATTAATGAGAGCCGTTAGATCAACCTAAGAGTAATCAGAGCCATCCAGACCAAATAGAGCCAGCCGGAAGTCGCCACATATGCCCTAATGGCTCAGAAAAACGTCACTGGACAAAACAGCCCAGATCTGGCCGAGGGGGTCAACCCCTACAGGGGCGTCGACACCCCAGTCGACACCCCTCTTGGGGGGGTCGACACCTATGTTGACCCCCCACGGGGGGAGTCGATCCCTATGGGCCGGAATTTTCCCGCCCAGTTGATTCTTGGAATTTCGAATTTCGAACTGCTTTTTGATTTAGTTATTATTTATATTTAATTTCCGTTTAAACTTGAAATCTTCTAAACTCCATAACCTCTTCATACGGAGTCCGATTCACGCAAACTCGGACTCTATCTCAAGCAGAATTCCAAGACAAACGCAATGGCGAAACCCGTTTCCTCTAATTTCCAATTTTAAAATTACGTATTCCTTAATTTGTTACTTTAATGTTCGCAGAAAATACGGGGTGTTACAATACCCATGAATTCATGCACAATGGTTTTCGAAAAAATCAAATTGTGGACCATATAGCTCAAATTTCAAACCAGAGCTGGATTAAAGATTCATTCTTTCTAACAAATAAGCTGCAAATTGTGTTCCATGTATATCTGTAAATGGCTACAAATGAGATCAGGCCAATTCCACTCACACCCTTCTTTTAATTACAATGGCGCATATCTTCTCGAGCTCATATTTAACTTAACATGTTATAATGAAAGCACATGTTTTCTCTTGCATATTCACTTACACTGCAAATTATAAACTGCAATATTTATTACTAAGATAAAATAAAATCTGTTCACGTATACTAAAACAATAAATTATGGAACAATTAAATTATTAGAGTCTACTTTAGAATCCGATAAGCTTTATTACTGAAACAACGAAACATATACGGTTCAAGCGTACTACCTTGTATATAGGATATGTAAGACTCCAGTACCACGCAGTTTATCACTATGCCCATGCACAGCCATGGCTTCAAATGCATTGCCACTAAGATCGAAATGTACCGGTTTTTTAAGGCATGGCCCACCCAGACATTTATCGGTGACCACAACGGTGATAGGTTAACATGAGCATGCTTTATTTCTAGATCACCTTACCTGTATTTATCAATTAATCTTATAAAACTTAGCTAGTTAGCTTATAATTATTTGTCTATTAAATCAATTTGCATTTAACATCACCTGGTAGCATGCACCACAGCCTTTCCTGCCTCTATAGATCCTAGGACTGCCTGAACCAATCATCGACGAGAAGGGGGATTTGCCTACTACAGCTCCATAGCCGCATGCCCCTCGTATATACATAACCATACACATTATAATTAATGCATGTTGACATCGTTCAAAGAATACCTAATTTTTGCTAGTATATTCGTACATATATATATACATTGTGTTGTGATTTGTGATATTCAATCATAGGTGGAGAAGATGGTATGTTAAATCAGATTAAATGGAAGGAAATTTTTCTAAGAGGCAGAAAGGGTAGATATTGCTTTCCCTAATTAATGGGATTTGGATATATATTGTTTTCCCCAATTAATAGGATTTTGATAGATATTGTTTTCCCTTATTAGGTGGCATAATTGATAACGATTTGTTTTGAGCAAGTTTTAAGGAATATTTATTTCTGAGATATTTTAGGGTCCAATTAGATTTTAGACCTAGTCTTTCTATTTGCCTATATAAGCATCTCATTAGGGAGAGAATTAACTTGAACTTGAAGGAAAGAAAAACTTGTATTTTGGGGATTGAGATAAATTCTCAATTATTTTTAGGTTTTCATTGTAATAATTTGGTGGATTAATAAAGGTTTGTTTGGTAGAATTTGCTTGTTATTGTTATCTTCTTCCCTCTTTCAAAATCTAATTGTGTAGTGATCTTGCGGAAACCCTAACAGTTGGTATCAAAGCCTTTTACACAAATTTTTTGGAGAGGGTATGAATATGGATAAAATAATTATTGAAAAGCTTAATGGAAGAAATTGTGGATTATGGAAGGCGAAGATGGAAGATTTCCTTTATCTTAATGATCTTCATCAGCCACTGGAGAATAATGGGGAAAAACCTAGCAATCTATCCAAAGCAAAATGGGAGACTTTGGATAGGAAGGCTGTTGCGTCTATTCGATGTTTTTTGGATAATACAGTGTTTTATATTGTTGCTAATGAAACATCTGCATATAACATATAGAAGAAATTGTAAGGGGTTTATGCGAAGAACTCTGCAATAAATAAGGCTCTTCTTATAAGAAGGTTGGTGAATTTGAAGCATAAGGAAGGTGAATCAATTGGAGAGCATCTTAATGATTTTCAGGAAATTATGAATCAATTGGCTGCCAAATTTTTTAAGGTGGATGATGAAACACAATCCTTAATGATGATGAGTTCGTGCCGGAGAGTTGGGAAACACTTATGGTTGCGTTGAATAACTCAAATTCGGATGGCGTTGTTTCAATGGGTTCAGTGGTCAGTAGCTTGCTTAATGAGGAGATGCGAAGGACGAGCCATATGGAAGGAAAAGATAAGGAGGCAACGGAAATTGAAACTCTAACTTAAAAAGATTTTATTGCAAGGAGAGTTAGTCAATGAAATATGGGAAGGAAATCGAATATAACAGACGTGAGAAAGGAATACATTTGTTTTTACTGTGACAAACCCAGTCACCAACTGAGATTTTTCATAAGCTTAAGAGGGATAAGGACAAGATGAAGGCATTGGAAGAAGAGTCGGATGAACAAAAGGACAATGATAATGAGGTGAATCTTGGTGTGGAACTTGAAGGCAATGTTTTATGTGTTAATGAAGGAGAAAGCAAAGATTGGACACTTAATTCGGGAGCTTGTTTCCACGTATGTCATCAGAAGGAAGCATTTATTGATTATAAAGAACAATATGCTAAAGTGGAATCCGCCGACGGTCGAGATTTACATGTTAAACACATAGGTTCAGTCCGATTGAAGATGAATAATGGAAAGGTGGTAAAGCTAACAGGCATTAGGTACATCCTGGAAATTAAGAAGAATCTTGCTTCAATTAGATAGTTGGAACAAAAAGGCTGCAATTTCTCGACTAGAAGAGGAGTCACAGTGGTTTGGAGGGGTAACAAAGAGCTTCTACGCACAAAATGGGGAGATGATAACATATATAAATTGCTTGGAAAAACGATGGAGAATGTTATGAGTTCTCAATTGGATTTGGAGAAGCAAGTTCATCTGGATCAAGGTGGATGTAACGTCCCATATTTTTTACAGTCAAATATTTAATTTAATTTGTTATTTTAAATATTACAATTGGTTAATGGATTTTAATACTGAATTCGTTATTAAATCGAAGTTTGAACGTTATATATTTATATAATTATAAATTGAGCTTGAAATGACGCGGTAGTTTGTAATATGAAGTTTTGAACTTCAACTGAATATACAGGATCCGATATAAGTCGGATTTCTGTGAAATAAGAAAGGTTGGAATCGTGTTGATTATAATTTCCATACAAAAGAGAAAAATCCAGATTTCATGTTATAGATTGTTAGTTATGGCTAATTCAAATTTTCAAATAATCTCTATAGAACTGTTTTTAAATTATAACGATTTATTTATAAATATATAGTCAATTTACCTCGATATTTTACTTATAACATTCTTCTTTGTATTTTTCTGTAATGGGTTGACTCAAACAAATCAGCCCATACCAAGTGTGTGTGTGCATATATATATATATATATATATATATATATATATATATATAAATTTTAATAGCAAGTGTATATTTATATAACAATATATATGAAATGCACCAACAATATAAAATTTTTTACAACGTTTTGGTGATATAAATAAAATGTTGCTGCACCAACTTAAAAACTGGAATACGATATGAATCTGCAAATACCAAGGAATCATATACCATTGTCTGAATGAATTCGAACATAGTAAAACAAGAAAAGAAAAACATAACAATTCAAATCAACATGCCTTGTTATTTCACAAAACAGTGAGATGGAAATGACTCCATAGGCACATTAAACGAACAGCTAGGTCAATAGCTAGATAGCTAACATGTAACAGTCATTGAAAAAAACAGATGAATATAAAAAAACAATATATATATATATATTTACTAGTCTGTACAATACGAAACCATATGGATATAACTGTTCATCATGATTTTTTAAGTTGCTGCACATCTTATTTCTTTCCAGAAACAGTAAAATGCAGATTTTCCACGTGCACTGATCATGAACAGCTAACCGAAAATATATATATATATATATATATACAGACAACTAAATAATCAAATCGAAACAGCTAGGGAAAAGACCACCTCGAACAGCTATAGAAAATAGACCCAAACAGCTAAACTACTATATATATTTCAAGACTATATGGCCCATGATCAGCTAAGCAAAATATTGTGAGGTCCAGCTAAAAACAGTAAAACGCATAGCTGAAGAAATAGATATATCAAATCGAAAACAAGACAATAAACAGCAATGTATATATTAATCTGAACATTACAACGAACAACTAAGAGGAATCAAATCTATGTATATATTACACCATCAAATCTATCGAAATAGCAAATTTATATCTTCATATATATACAGTAAGTTCATACACAAAAGCACAACAGGACTGTTTCCATATATTTAAAAGTCTGAACACAAAAGCTACAATACGATTTCAAATATCTGTAGTAAATAAACAATTCATGGTCACAGTCTTCAGTTCAATCACGGTTTCATTTCAAACAGACCAGCAGCTTTGAAAATACAATACTTAATTCAACAAAATCTCGGCTAAACCATTTCGCAGTGATCATTTTTCATCAGCAGTGTACGAAAAAAAACTGAAAGGGAAAGAAGAAAAATGGCATTAGCCTATAGTAGCCACACTACCTAGGATAAGCCTTTGATAGACATCGATCCTACCTAAATTTTCAACACTATAAATATAGGTATCTCGCATAAGGGTTTCAACAAATACCAGAATGATACGAACAATACAGTATAAAGAAAACTATTCGAATCACTAGAAAAATCAAAACAAAATCATACAGCTATTAAAAATCATAAAATTATACTTATCTGATTCGTATGGCCACCCTCTTTATCTCATAATGTTTTTAGATAGATTTCGTGGTGTGTTTGTTGAATCCCAAGTCCTAGAGTTCGGCGGGACTGTGAAATTGGAGCCTCGGTTTGGATTTCCGAAAACCTGTAATGGATTGTCATGGAGTATGGCTTTAGCTCTGGAAGCGTGGGGTTGTTCGGCGAGGTTAGAAGGTGCTCCGTCGCTGGGTGAAAGGAATTTGGGATGGCGAGTGACAACAGAGCTGAGTAATGAGAAGGGAGAAAGGTCGGTGACGGTTCAGATGGCGCATGATTGGCGAAGTCTGGTGATGGTAGAGTCGGCAGTGGTGTATTATTCGAGAAGCAGGATTCGTGATTTGCAAGATGGAGGATTGTGGAAAATTATTGTGAAGCAGATAAGGTATAATGAAGTCGCCGATTATTCAAGCAAATGAAGGTCGAGCCCAAGATTTAAAAGTCGAAGTAGGGTTTAGGTTACGAAATAAATGGATCGGGCCTTTTGGTTGATAAAACAAAAAGTGAATTAAGGGGATGGTGGGCTTTTCTGTAGGATGCAGTCTATGGCCAGAAGGGCTTTCCACAAAGAAGAGAAAATATGGACGGTGTGGAGTTATGAAGAGGAGCAGTAGTAGTTGTGAACCAAGAAGAGAACAACCGACCAGATTATATCCTTAGCAAAAGTAATTTATTTAAACTAAATAGTGATTAAGCAAGTTTATTATTATTATTAAAAATATATTTTCTTATAACATATGTAAATTTTTATTAGGTTATCGGAATATAACGAAACAAATTTCGTTACGATCATGACGACGGGCTCGACATTTTGGAACTGTATTGGACGGATACAGAGATAGCTGGAATAAACAGTTAAATTTTATGTTCTTTAATTTAACCGTAGCTAAACCGACTCAATGACAAATCAAATCAAGGTGAGTTAAACTCACTCAGTTCTTCCCGTTTATATTTTATATAAATTGGGTTTTTATTTTGTGTGCTCTGGATGCTAATAGACTGTTTGCAAATTATATATTCATTTGTTGATTTAACCGATGAAATTAAACCATTATTTAATTTCAGTGAAATACCAAATCATTATTTTAACGATTTGATCCAAAGGAGGTAACTTACCTTATTGGTCATGTTTATTTTTGAATGTGTTTAATTGTTCGAATTGTTTGAATTGTTTTGTTGATTGGTTGATGTTAAATAGTTATTATTTACTGTTATTGAAATTATCAGTTAAATGGATTTGAATAATCTGATTTGAGATAACCAGTTTGATACAGGGAAGAATAGGTTGGATGGATCCAACGAGATTCCTCAAATATATTATTTATTTTCATATTATCATATATGAACAGTTATAATCAGGTGATTGATTTGATTAGTGATCATTGACTGAAAATTTAACCTGTGTTTTGTTTTAACTAATGGGCAATATTGGTTGAGTACTCGGCAGTAAATGGCCTAAGAATAAATTGTTTGGTTTTATATTGATTTACCGTTTGGTGGATCGATAGAACTGAAGTTATAAAATTTATTTTATAACTGAAAAAGTTTTTGAAATATATTATTTCGTATAATAGTTTATTAAATAAATATTTATTATTTAAATTTATGATTAATTATTAACTGGCTTTATAAAGCAGATTCTGATGTTAATCAAATTTATAAACAAGTGAATGGAAATTAACCTAATTGTTAAATTTGAATAATTTTTTTGTAAAGAAATAACTAAGTGGAATTATTAAAATTAATTATACTATTAATTAATTTATAATGAGCACTAATTGGGATAGGTTAATGAGATAGCTGTGTTTTGCGTTGATTATATCGACCGTTTTTATTAGATAGTGTGTTTTGAATTAAATGGTTTATTGAATATTGTTTAAATTGCGGTAAGGTTTTAAAAGTGATTTACTAATTATTTTAGTTAATAAAGTAGTTAACAGCTGAAGTAGTTAATGATCAAAGTAAATTATTATCCTAATTAATAATGATTTATGAGAGTTAATTTTGATTGAAATTCAAAATTTTATTGGAATTGAAATAAAATCGAATGGAATGGTGAAAGGAGTTATGAACAGGTTTTATGTTAAACTTGAGTTTTATATCAAAGTTATAAAATGAATTTAAGCAAATATGATAGCTTGAATTAGACTAACTCAATATTGGATTAAGTTAAGTGGAAATTGAGATGAAAATGGTTTATACTGAACCAGGGTTATGTAAATGAGATTTAAAGTGTAAAAGCGTTAATTTTGCATTAAAATTACTTAATAATGGGATCAAGTAAAAATAGGGGATTAAAATAAGATTTCCAAAGCGGAAATGGTTCAATGGAAGAAAAGGGATTGGTAAAGATGAGTTTGGTAAAAGAAGTAGGTCGTAGGGTTGTATAACCAAATCCGAATTATAATATGAATTGGTTCAAAGAGGCAGAGGTTAAAAAGTGGTGTGTTATAAAGAAGTTACTTAATTAAATCAATAAGTAAAGGTATATTAGAGAAAGAGGTTTTCAAAGAATGATAGGGTTTATGAAACCGTATTTCGAATATAATAGTTAAATGGAATTTAAATTTATATTAGAATGAAATATTGGTTTTTGGGATTTCAACTTGTATTTATCTCCAGATATGAACGTTGTTGATCAAGGTCTGAGAGGCAATTAAAATACCCCAACTTAAACGACATCAGGATTATCTGCGGATGATATTAGTTGAAATGGTAAAAGAGGTTAGTAAATATGTATTATTTCCATTAGAAAAATAATAGTGTAACGGTTAACGGAAATGTGGAGAATACATATAACGAGAGTTCCAAAGTTAATAGGGAAATAAAAAGGGGCGTGAAATTATAACCGAAATTTCGAGTTAGGAAAGGAAATGTAAAGTTGAGTTTTATTATATAAGAATAAGCATGGGTACTGTCAAGAAATGAATAAAGGATATTTGTTATTTTTACGAATAAATAAGTTGAACTGATTTCCCCAATATTAAGTTATAATGTGGCTAATGTTTTGAAAGTGAAAATAGAAAACCGGATATGATATAGGATTTTCCTAAGCGTTAAAGTGGATTTGTTTAAAGAAATATCTTATGTTAAATAAGAAGCGAAAAGCTGTATTCATAATGTCGATATATTTAAGAGTTTTAAATTTACATTTGTTTTAATTAAAAGGCCAATTGATGCTAAATACTGAACAAGTGAACTCATTGAATTCTCATGATTGAATCACTGTTATTTTTATAGTTAAATCATCGACTATCAAATCTGTCCAATACGATTATTGGTATGAAAAGACCGGAACCGAATTTATATTCGAAAACCATTTACACCAACAAATACGTGAAGATGTCAGAAGATGATAGAGATAGAGCATTGAAGACCGTAGATTTTCATAAACGGAAGAACTGCTAAAAATCTCCATCTGCAGCCAATGAGATACTGTGGTTCTGTCGTACTTAGAATCTACGGATTTCAAGGACTACTCGCTACTAATCTATAGGGTGATTCCTTGGATGTGGTAGGAGGGTGCCTTCGGTTCACCTTGTTCCTGGATGACTTGTATGGCCGGATGTCTGACAGAGTATTTCCAAAGGGATCGTGTACGTTGATTTCTTCAAACGTACCATAGTTGATGGCGGAGAAATGGTTTTTCTCTAGCCAAATAACTAAAGTCATTTTGTGGACGTCAATTAGTGATATCTGGCGGATATGACAACGTGGCATTCAAAGTGAATGACGACCAGATGTTCAAAAGTTAACCTAAACCTCAAGCCTCATCAACCGGGAAATGACAAAAATCGGGCAGGCAGCATGGCTATGTAGGTCTCTCCAATTAGGGTGTATAATCACCTATCTAGAGAAATTCCTTTTGCTTCTTTAATCTATCGATGCTGTCCCTTTCGGGAAATGGTGGTTTGAGCCCAACCGTTGGTGATATACATTCGATACACTCAAGCGAAATGAGTGGTCGGTCATGTGTAGGCCAGGTTGCAGGAAGTTCTTGTTGAACCTAGTGTATTCGCCTCTAGAGATACACTATCGGCAGGTGGTCCCATACCTTGTCATAGTCGGAATCCAATCTCCAAAAAGTGCCCGCGGTTTTGATTGTATACTATATATGTGGAGCGTGAGATGCAAGCGTTCCGCTAGATTGATATCTACTTGTATTTAGACACTATTACAATATCAGAAAAGATACTGATTTCAAAAATGTTTCGGGTTATCGTAAGGTAAAAACCGTCCGTATTTATGTGTGGATTTGGTCTTACGATTGTCCTTTTTTTTCGAAGAGGTTTTTAAACTTTAAAATCCAGTTGGATGACCCCTTTTAATATTGTGTGAGTTTTTCTCACTCTGGTTCACCAGACTGACCCGGTGTTCTATAAATGCTCGGGTTAGACTGGGTTGTATAGGTTCAGGTTATCGGATGTTGCGATGTCCAAAGACGAGCTGGAGTTGTTCAGACGTATTGTATCTAGTTCTTATTCCGCTATGTGATTGTATATGAGGATAGCTTATCATCACTGTCCAGATGTGTGATGTACTCTGATATTGTAAGCATTTTTAAAAGTTCTCAATAAAGATTTATTTCTGTATTATATTTTGTTCCGCTGCGATGTGAGATTCTGTGTTGTGTTGTTTCTTCTTCTTCTTCTTCTATTCTAATATTTCTTTCTTTATTATCTCACCCTCTAATTTCTTTCAATAACTATCCAGTGTTTTCGGTGTTTGGAAGGTCGGCTTGAGGTATGGAAAATGTAATTATGTCAATTTTCGGGGCCGAAAATCCTTGGTTTGTTACAGTGGTATCAGAGCTAATGGTTTAGTAATAACCTTTGCTTTGTGGTATAACTCGATAGAGATAGGGTCAGTAATACCATAAATCGAGATTGAGTGTATATATAAGAGCGTATTTTTAAATTTTATATACAAATGTTTTGTATTGTGTTACTTGATCGGTTCGAGTGTTGAGAAGCATTGAACTGGCAATGGATACAATATTGTTTGTAAAGAGGGTAAAATTTTACCCAAAATATATTTTTTGTATAGAAAAGAAATAATTTTATCCAATTATTGAGACATTTGTGTGTTTGATTGATTTGAATGGAATTCAAATTGGATTGAAAATTTGAATTGAAACTTAACTTAGTTAAGTGTAATTAAATTAATAATGATATTGAAATTAAATAAAACAGATTTTAAAATTAAATGATTAAATAATAATCAAATAGTAATCAACCGAATATTTATCGATTGATGTTCAAATATGTGAAAACCAAAATAAAATATTAATATTGAATGTAAATTCAATTGATTTGATTGATATGGTGGTGTATTGGTTGTTGATTGTGAATTGTTTGTCATTGGATGATAGTTTGTTTGATTGGGAATAAGCAATAATTTAATGGAGCTAAGTGAATTATAGCTAAAGAATAGATTCCAGTATAATTTAAACTGAAATGAAACTACATATGAATTGGAATATACGGTTTAACCATGTATCTGATACTGAATCGATGTTGTGTGCTTGATTTTGGGATTGGTGTAGTTATACCAGCTGATTAATGAAATATTATCTCAGAATTTCATTTATTTATTACTGATATGTGAATTGAGTTAAGTACAGGTGCCAGATGGCTAGGCAGATTAATATTGGTTGAGTAAATCGCATATCGTTGAGCAATTATGCTCAATAGCGCTCGAAAAGGTACATCTACGCGAAAATATAAAATTTTGGGTTTTAATTTTTGTCTTCCGACCGCGTGGGTCGATGTATATATATTATTTGTTCCGGCGATATCGCTGACGTCACTCCGTACAGGGGGGACTCTGCCGAATTTTTTCGGGAATTTAGTATGTTAGAAAATTTTCAATATTTTTGGAAAATTTATTTTACCAAAATAAATTAGTCTTTGATTTAAAATAAATTGGATTTGGAAATTAACGGGATTTGTAGCATTTTCTTACTTTAGCAATTTCGAGGACGAAATTATTTTAAGAGGGGAAGAATGTAACGTCCCATATTTTTTGTAGTCAAATATTTAATTTAATTTATTATTTTAAATATTATAATTGGTTAATGGATTTTAATATTGAATTCTTTATTAAAACGAAGTTTGAAAGTTATATATTTATATAATTACAAATCGAGCTCGAAATGGCATGGCAGTTCGTAATATGGAGTTTTGAACTTCAACTGAATATACAGGATCCGATATAAGTCGGATTTCTGTGAAACAAGAAACGTTGGAATCGTGTTGATTATAATTTCCATACGAAGGAGAAAAATCCAGATTTCGTGTTATAGATTGTTAGTTATGGGTAATTCAAATTTTCAAATAATCGCTATAGAACTGTTTTTAAATTATAACGATTTATTTATAAATATATAGTCTATTTACCTTGATATTTTACTTAAAACATTCTTCTTTGTATTTTTCTGTAATGGGTTAAACTCAAACAAATCTGCCTATACCAAGTCTATATATATATATACATATAGATATAGATTTTAATAGCAATTGTATATTTATATAACAATATATATAACATGCACCAATAGTATAAAAAAACTTACAACGTTTTGGTGATATAAATAAAAAGTTGCTGCACCAACTTAAAAACTGGAATACGATATAAATCTGCAAATACCAAGGAACCATATACCATTATCTGTATGAATTCGAACACAGTAAAACAAGAAAAGAAAAACATAACAATTCAAATCAACATGCCTTGTTCTTTCACAAAACAGTGAAATGGAAATGACTCCATAGGCACAGTAAACGAACAGCTAGGTCAATAACTAAACAGCTAACATGTAATAATCGTTGAAAAAAACAGATGAATATAAAAAAAAACAATATATGTATTCACTTGTCTATACAATACGAAACTATATGGACATAACTATTCATATTGATTTTTTTAAGTTGCTGCACATCTTATTTCTTTCCAGAAACAGTAAAATGCAGATTTTCCATGAGCACTGATCATGAACACCTAATCGAAAACAAATATATATATATATATATTGAAAATTGGTTACTTTATTGCAAAACCAATCATATACTTTGTATATATGCCTCATCAAAACCTTAAGTCCCCCCTACAAGGTACCACATAAGGGAAAAGAGTACATATATACGCCATATATTAACATACAATCAAAAGTCTCAAAATTACATATAACACTCAAGAAAACACTCGCAATCACTCACAAAACCTCTCTCTAATAAGACTGAACCTTAACCAAAGAAATCACACACTGAAATTCTTACAACACATAACAAACCGAAATACCAAAACACATAACAAACTCAACATAACAAACAGATCATAACAAAATCATCCTGTATCTACGAGCTCAATTCCCCATCTTCCTAGAAATTTCAAGTTAGCATCATTTCTTCTGGTTTTCCTTCCATTACCATTGATCAAGTAAAACACTTCTCTCTCTATCATTTTGATTTTAATCTCTTTTACCACTGATTTGTTGTTGAATTACCGCAGATTTCTTTCCATCCAAAGAAGATAGATCACATATGTAAAAGCACCACAAGCCACATCCAAAAGTTGGTCTTTTTCTTTGAATCTCCTCAACAATTTACCAGCTTCTTCCTCCAAATAGCCACATGCAACATAATCATAACCAAGCTTCTGAAGAAAGTATTCCCAAACAAATTTAGAATAAACACATGAAAAGAACAGGTGACTTACACTTTCATCTTCAGAATTGCATAGTAAACAGGTAGTATCTTCAAGAATTTCAAATCTTTTCAATCTGTCCTTAGTGCCAAGCCTCTCATTGAAAGCCAAAAATGCAATCATAGACATCCTTTTTGCATTAAAGTTGTGCCATATCACTTTATAAATATCATTTACTTGTTGTTTCATCCTTACAAATTGCCAGGCCTTATGGAATGGAAATTGACCTTCATCTGTCCACTCATAAAAATCAATATTAGATTTAATAGCAGTTTTAATGCTATTAACCTCATTATGTATTTCCTTGGTGGCTGCATGTAAGTCTGCAATAATCTTCCCATTCTGAACAATGCATGAAACCAACTCCATATTATTTCCCAAAATCAGAATTTTGGACAAACCCACAATGTCAACCAAACACTTACTATTTATCCATGGCTCATACCATAACAGAGTATCCTTTCTAGAGGCAATTACCTTTTTAAATAATTGTTTACCAGGATTTCTAAGTCTAAGAATAGTTTTCCATGTACTAGAAGCATTGTTATCAATATCCATTTTCCAAAAGAATTTGTTAACACAATATTTTTGCCTCATCCATGAGCTCCATAAAGAATCAGAGGTTAAAAATTTCCACATAAGTTTTATACCAGAGGATTTTTTTTAAGTCAGAAAAGGATTTAAACCCAACACCACCTTCATTTTTAGGTAAAAACATTTTGATCCAGCTTATCTTATGAGAAGAATTGCCCCAGAAAAAATCAGCACACATCATATGTAATTTGTCAATTAAGTGTTCTGGAAGTTGATAAACAAATAGCCAGTATAACACTGTAGGAGTTAACACATATTGTATTAATTCAGCCCTACCAGCAAAGCTTAAAAAATTGACATCCCATCCTTGAATTTTAGACTTAACTTTATCCAACAAAGCTTGACAGTCATTATAATGAATGTAATTTGAAGAAATGGGAACACCTAAATATTTGATTGGTAAATTACCTCTTTGAAAATCCAAAACAGCAATAATCTCTTCAATATTTCTGGAATGTTCACTAAAATATATCTTTGCTTTCATATTACTCACAGTAAGGCCACTATATTTCTGTAGTTTATCAAATACTTCCCTTAAAGCAACAACAAAACTTTTCCCAAATACCATTAAGTCATCGGCATATAGTAGATGTGAGACTATGGTTTCAAATTTATGCACTGGATAAAATCTGTCTTGACCCACAACTACATACATATAGTAGGAGAAATATTCCAAAGCAATAGAAAACAAATAAGGTGATAATGGATCACCTTGTCTTAATCCCCTATTTGAAAAAATATACCCAGTAGGAACACCTTGGATTAAAATTGAAAAAGAAGGGGTAGATATGCATTCATATATGACATTTATAAAATGAACAGGGAATCCCATTTTAGCCATAATGTTACATATGAATTCTCTGTTCAGCATATCAAAGGCCTCATAGAGATCAACTTTTACACAAAACTTGTTCACTCCTGACTCTTTAAAATCTCTTAACAATTCATGTGCAAGGAGAATATTATCACCAATATACCTAGAGGGGATAAATGCACATTGATTTGGAGACACTAAATGAGGTAGGTACCATTTTAACCAATTACATAAAATTTTGCTAAAAATTTTATAATACATGTTGCAACATGCAATAGGTCGATATTGAGAAATTTCAGTTGGTCTGTCTACCTTAGGAACCAATGTAATGAATGTATGATTACTACCCTTAGGAATTTTAGCTGAACTAAACATATCATTCATAGCAGCTAACAAATAAGTCTTCAAATCATCCCAATGAAGCTTATAAAATTTAGAATTCATACCATCAGGGCCTGGACTAAAATCATCATGTACAAAAAAAATTGCAGTTTTAACTTCTTCCATAATAATTGGTCTCAATAGTGCTTCCTGACCTTTTGAATTGATTTTAAATCTGGATTGGAATGCAGGAACTTTATTGCAGACTGCCCCATTATACAGCTTATCAAAATATGCAATAGCTTCCTCAGCTAACTCCTCCTGCTTAAATAACAAGTCACCATTAATATTTATTAAAGCCTTAAGATTGTTGTGATACCTTCTCATAGACATCTTGGAATGAAAGAATTTAGTGTTTGTATCACCATCTTGTAACCATGATACTTTATATTTCTGCTTTAAACTCCAAAACTTCAAGTGCTTTTATATGTACCATGCATTATTTGCCTCAAGTAATTCTTCATATTTAACCAGATTTGCAGGATCTAAATCAGATTCTAATTCTTTGTCTTTGAAGTGATTTTCTGCAGCCAAAAGTGCTTCATTATCCTTTATTCTAGTTTTGTTCCATTTCTTGAACTCTTCTTTACATGCATGAAGCTTGTGTAAAAATATATAGCTTGGAAACCCCAAAACAGCTAAAGAAATTCCTTTATAAAAACAATCAGTATAACCATCTTTAGAGAACCAATCATTTACATATCTGAAAGGAAAACCTTTAGAACAAGAAGAAGAAGCAATCTCTAAAAGCAGAGGGTTATGATCACTTGATATTTGTGACAAAGATATAGCTTTCAAATCTGATTTTTTTTGTAAAGTACAATGATTTACAAAAAATTTATCTATGTTATTAGCAATACCTTTGCGTCTCCAAGTATAATTAAATCCAGAGGCTTTAATTTCCATCAAACCTGCTTGATCCAAGCAATTGTTAAAAGCTCTAATGTACTGAAAAGGAACAAGCAAGCCTCCCTTTTTATCAAGGTGAGATGTAGCATTGTTGAAGTCACCCATCAAAATCCAGAACCCATGCATGTTTGCTACCTCTTGGATAATATGATGCCAAAGATTTTGTCTCTCATAAAAATTGTTACTAGCATATATGACATAAACAAATAATATTAGACCTCCCTTATTTGTAATCTGTACAGTAACATGTTGATTTGAAGAAGATAAAACAGAAATATCCCATACTTCAGTATTCCAAAGCAACAAAATTCTACCAAAATAGTTAGAGCTAGTTTTAGGAAGAAAATTCCAAGACTTAGGGATGTGTCTTTCAAAAACCTTTAAATTTTCAATATTAATCTTATTTTCTACCAAACCAACAAAAGTTAGCTTGAATTTTGTTAGAGAGTTAATACATCACCCATACGATGAGGTGTATTAATTCCTCTAACATTCCATGTCATAAGAGTCATCTAACAACAGCCTTACTCCTTGTAGCTCTTTTAGGAGGAGTAACATAAACATGTGTAATCACCTTATCCTTACCCTTTAAAATCCTCAAATATTCTTCATTTTTCTCAATACCTTCAGAGACATCATATATCTCCTCAGTCATTACAGGGTCCTTAATATTGTATGCAACACGATTTATAATATCTGGAAGAATTTTATCAGGTAATTCAGAATTTAAAAAATCCAATCCATCAGTTGCATTATTAGCATGATTATCCATTCCTGCATTTCTAATATGTCCGTTATCAGATCCTGCATTTGAACCAGAACCATCAGCTTCACCAAAATTCTCAGTTCCTAAATTTGAAGGTCCAGCTTCATTACCCTTATCCTTAGTTATCCAAATAGGACCTGTAGACTTATCATGTATAGATCTCTTGTGACCAAACCTTTGACAAATTTCACAATAAGGGGGAATAAATTCATACTCAACACGTATAACTTTGTTTGAACCATTGTGAAGGACAATAAGAACTTGAGAAATGATTTTATAGTTAATGTCCACACTAATTAGAACCCTAGCAAATTGAGTCACAGTTTTATTTGCTGTTATAATATCTAATCGAATAGGATCACCCAAGTAACTATCTATTCTAGAGAATCCTTCATTAGACCACATTTCCATTTCTAAATTAAACAATTTAACCCAGAATTGTACTCTAGTAGCTCTGACTTTATCAAATTCATATCCAGGACGCCATTTAAAAACCATCAGCAATTTATCAAAATAAGAGTATGTGGAAAAGATCACCTCGAACAGCTATAGAAAATAGACCCAAACAGCTAAACTACTACATATATTTCAAGACTATATAGCTCATGATCAACTAAGCAAAATAGTGTGAGGTCCAGCTAAAAACAGTAAAATGCATAGCTGAAGAAATAGATATATCAAATCGAAAACAAGACAATGAACAACAATGTATATATTAATCTGAACATTACAATGAACAGCTAAGAGGAATCAAATATATGTATATGTTACACCATCAAATCTATCGAAACAGCAAATTTATATCTTCATATATGCAGTAAGTTCATACACAAAAGCATAATAGGATTGTTTCCATATATTTAAAAATCTGAACACAAAAGCTACAATACGATTTCAAATATCTGTAGTAAATAAACAATTCATGGTTACAGTCTTCAGTTCAATCACGGTTTCATTTCAAACAGACCAGCAGCTTTGAAAATACAATACTTAATTCAACAAAATCTCGGCTAAACCATTTCGCAGTGATCATTTTCCATCAACAGTGTACGAAAAAAATCTGAAAGGGAAAGAAGAAAAATGGCATTAGCCTATAGTAGCCGCACTACCTAGGATAAGCCTTTGATAGACATCGATCCTATCTAAATTTTCAACACTATAAATATAAGTATCTCGCATAAGGGTTTCAACAAATTCCAAAATCATATGAACAGTACAATATAAAGAAAACTATTTGAACCACTAGAAAAATCAAAACAAAATCATACAACTATTAAAAATCATAAAAATATACTTATCTGATTCGTATGGCCACCCTCTTCATCTCAGAATGTTTTTGGATAGATTTCATGGTATGTTTGTTGAAGCCCAAGTCCTAGGGTTCGGCGGGACTATGAAATTGGAGCCTCGCTTTGGATTTCCGAAAACTTGTAATTGATTGTCATGGAGTGTGGCTTCAGCTCCGGAAGCGTGGGGTTGTTCGGCGAGGTTAGAAGGTTCTCCATCGCTGGGTGAAAGGAATTGGGGATGGCGAGTGACAACAGAGCTGAGTGATGAGAAGGGAGAAAGGTCGGCGGCGGTTCAGATGGCGTCTGATTGGCGAAGTCTGGTGATAGTAGAGTCGACGGCGGTGGATTATTGGAGAAGCAGGATTCGTGATTTGCAAGACGGAGGATTGGGGAAAATAGTTGTGAAGCAGATAAGGTATAATGAAGTCGCTAGTTATTCAGGCAAATAAAGGTCGAGCCCAAGATTTAAAAGCCAAAGTAGGGTTTGGGTTACGAAATAAATGGATCGGGCCTTGTTGGTTGATAAAACAAAAAGTGAATTAAGGGGATGGTGGGCTTTTCTGTAGGACGCGGTCTATGGCCAGAAGGGCTTTCCACGAAGAAGAGAAAATATGGACGGTGTGGAGTTATGTAGAGGAGCAATAGTAGTTGTGAACCAGAAGAGAACAACCAGCCAGATTATATCCTTAACAAAAGTAATTTATTTAAACTAAATAGTGATTAAGCAAATTTACTATTATTATTAAAAATATATTTTCTTATAACATATGTAAATTTTTATTAGGTTATCTGAATATAACGAAACAAATTTCGTTACGATCATGACGACGGGCTCGACATTTTGGAACTGTATTGGACGGATACGGAGATAGCTGGAATAAACAGTTAAATTTTACGTTGTTTAATTTAACCATAACCAAGCCGACTCAACGACAAATCAAATCAAGGTGAGTTAAACTCACTCAGTCCTTCCCATTTATATTTTATATAAATTGGGTTTTTATTTTGTGTGCTTTGGATGCTAATAGACTGTTTGCAAATTATATATTCATTTATTGATTTAACAGATGAAATTAAACCGTTGTTTAATTTCACTGAAATACCAAATCGTTATTTTAACGATTTAATCCAAAGGAGGTAACTTACCTTATTGGTCATGTTTATTTATAAATGTGTTTAATTGTTTGAATTGTTTTGTTAATTGGTTGATGTTAAATAGTCATTATTTACTGTTATTGAAATTATCAGTTAAATGGAGTTGAATAATCTGATTTGAGATAACCAGTTTGATACAGGGAAGAATAGGTTGGAGGGATCCAACGGGATTCCTCAAATATATTATATATTTTCATATTATCATATATGAACAGTTATGATCGGGTGATTGATTTGATTAGTGATCATTGACTGAAAATTCAACCTGTGTTTTGTTTTAACCAATGGGCAATATTGGTTGAGTAATTAGTAGCAAATGGCCTAAGAATAATTTTTTTGGTTTTATATTGATTTACTGTTTGGTGGATCGATAGAACTGAAGTTATAAAATTTATTTTATAACTGAAATAGTTTTTGAAATATATTATTTCGTATAATAGTTTATTAAATAAATATTTATTATTTAAATTTATGATTAATTATTAACTGGTTTTATAAAGCAGATTCTGATGTTAATCAGATTTATAAACAAGTGAATGGAAATTAACCTAACTGTTAAATTTGAATAATTGTTTGTTAAGAAATAATTAAGTGGAATTATTTAAATTAATTTTACTATAGTGAGCACTAATTGGGATAGGTTAATGAGATAACCGTGTTTTGCGTTGATTAAATCGACCGTTTTTATTATATAGTGTTTTGAATTAAATGGTTTATTGAATATTGTTTAAATTGTGATAAGGTTTTAAAAGTGATTTACTAATTATTTTAGTTAATAAAGGAATTAACTACTGAAATAGTTAACGATCAAAGTAAATTATTATCCTGATTAATAATAATTTAGGAGAGTTAATTTTAATTGAAATTCATTTAAAATTTTATTGGAATTGAAATAAAATCCAATGGAATGGTGAAAGGAGTAATGAACAAGTTTTATGTTAAACTTGAGTTTTATATCAAAGTTATAAAAGGAATTTAAGCAAATACGATAGCTTGAATTAGACTAACTCAATACTGGATCAAGTTAATGGAAATTGAGATGAAAATGGTTTATACTGAACCAGGGTTATATAAATGAGATTTAAAGTCTAAAAGCATTAATTTTGCATTAAAATTACTTAATAATGGGATTAAGTAAAAAGAGGGGATTAAAATAAGATTTCCAAAGCGGAAATGGTTCAATGGAGGAAAACGGACTGGTAAAGATGAGTTTGGTAAAAGAAGTGGGTCGTAGGGTTGTATAACCAAATCCGAATTATAACATGAATTGGTTCAAAGAGGCAGAGGTCAAAAAGTGGTGTGTTATAAAGAAGTTACTTAATTAAATCAATAAGTAAAGGTATATTAGAGAAAGAGATTTTCAAAGAATGACAGGGTTTATGAAACTGTATTTTGAATATAATAGTTAAATGGAATTTGAATTTATATTAGAATGAAATATTGGTTTTTGGGATTTCAACTTGTATTTATCTCCAGATATGAACGTTGTTGATCAAGGTCTGAGAGGTAATTAAAATACCCCAACTTGAACGACATCAGGATTATCTGCGGATGATATTAGTTGAAATGGTAAAAGAGGTTAGTAAATATGTATTATTTCCATTAGAAAAACAATAGTGTAACGGTTAATGGAAATATGGAGAATATATATAACGAGAGTTCCAAAGTGAATAGAGGGAATAAAAAGGGGTGTGAAATTATAACCGAAATTTCGAGTTAGAAAAGGGAATGTAAAGTTGAGTTTTATTATATAAGAATAAGCATGGGTACTGTCAAGAAATGAATAAAGGATATTTGTTATTTTTACGAATAAATAAGTCGATCTGATTTCCCCAATATTAAGTTATAATGTGGCTAATGTTTCGAAAGTGAAAATAGAAAACCGGATATGATATAGGATTTTCCTAAGCGTTAAAGTGAATTTGTTTAAAGAAATATCTTATGTTAAATAAGAAGCGAAAAGCTATATTCATAATATCGATATATTTAAGATTTCTAAATCTACATTTGTTTTAATTAAAAGGCCAACTGATGCTGAATACTAAACAAGTGAACTCATTGAATTCTCATGATTGAATCACTGTTATTTTGATAGTTAAATCTTCGACTATCAAATCTGTCCAATACGATTATTGGTATGGAAAGACCGGAATCAAATTTATATTCGAAAACCTTTTCAACCAACAAATACGTGAAGATATCTGAAGATGATGCAGAAAGAGCATCGAAGACCGTAGATTTTCATAAACGGAAGAACTGCTAAAAATCTTTGGTCTGCAGCCAATGAGATAATGTGGTTCTGTCGTGCTTGGAATCTACGGATTGCAAGGACTACTCGCTACTAATCTATAGGGTGATTCCTTGGATGTGGTAGGAGGGTGCCTTCGGTTCACCTTGTTCCTGGATGACTTGTATGGCCGGATGTCTGACAGAGTATTTCCAAACGGATCGCGTACGTTGATTTCTTCAAACGTACCATAATTGATGGCGGAGAAATGGTTTTTCTCTAGCCAAATAGCTAAAGTATTTTTGTGGACGTCAATTAGTGATATCTGGCGGATCTGACGATGTGTCATTCAAAGTGAATGACGAGCAGATGTTCAAAAGTTAACCTAAACCTCAAGCCTCATTAACCGGGAAATGACAAAAATCGGACAGGCATCATGGCTATGTGGGTCGCTCCCATTAGGATGTATAATCACCTATCTAGAGAAATTCCTTTTGCTTCTTTAATCTATCGATGTTGTCCCTTTCGGGAAACGGTGGTTTGAGCCCAACCGTTGGTGATATACATTCGATACACTCAAGTGAAATGAGTGGTCGGTCATGTGTGGGTCGGGTTGCAAGAAGTTCTTGTTGAACCCAGTGTATTCACCTCTTGAGATACACTATCGACAAGTGGTCCCATACCTTGTCATAGTCGGAATCCAATCTCCAATAAGTGCCCGCGGTTTTGATTGTATGCTATATAGGTGGAGCGTGAGATGCAAGCGTTCCGCTAGATTGATATCTACTTGTATTTAGACACTATTATAATATCAGAAAAATATTGATTTCAAAAATGTTTTGGGTTATCGTAAGGTAAAAATCGTCCGTATTTATGTATGGATTTGGTCTTACGATTATCATTTTCTTACGAAAAGGTTTTTGAACTTTAAAATCAAGTTGGATGATCCCCTTTAATATTGTGCGAGTTTTTCTCACTCTGGTTCACCAGACTGACCCGGTGTTTTGTAAGTGCTCGGGTTAGACCGGGTTGTATAGGTTCAGGTTATCGGATGCTGCGATGTCCAAAGACGAGCTGGAGTTGTTCAGACGTATTGTATCTAGTTCTTATTCCGTTGTGTGATTGTATATGAGGACAGGTTATCATCACTGTCCAGATGTGTGATGTACTCTGATATTGTAAGTATTTTTAAAAGCTCTCAATAAAGATTTATTTCTGTATTATATTTTGTTTCGCTGCGATGTGAGATACTTTATTGTGCTGGTTCTTCTTCTTCTTCTATTCTAATATTTCTTTCTTTCTTATTTCACCCTCTAATTTCTTTCAATAACTATCCAGTGTTTTCAGTGTTTGGAAGGTGGACATGAGGTACGATAAATGTAATTATGTCGATTTTCGGGACCGAAAATCCTTTTGTCGTTACAGTGGACCCATCAACATAAAACGACAAAGTCTATATGGAAACCATTGTGGTATTATAAGCAATTTTTAATTTATTGTTGGGAGGTGCATTTCATGTGGGAGATGCATCATTTGTAAGTGGTAGATTTGTTTTGAGATTGGAGTTTATTGGAGAGACTTCATATCATGGTGGGGTGTTGTGATTTGTAATATTCAATCATAGGTGGAGAAGATGGTATGTTAAATCAGATTAAATGGAAGGGAATTTTTCTAAGACGGAGAAAGGGTAGATATTGCTTTCCCTAATTAATGAGATTTGGATAGATATTATTTTCCGTAATTAATGAGATTTTGATAGATATTGTTTTCCCTTATTAGGCGGCATAATTGATAAAGATTTGTTTTGAGCAAGTTTTAAGGAATATTTATTTCTGAGTATTTTAGGGTCCAATTAGATTTTAGACCTAGTCTTTCTATTTGCCGATATAAGCATCTCATTAGGGAGAGAATTACTTGAACTTGAAGGAAAGAAAAATTTTATTTTTTGGGATTAAGATAAATTCTCAATTATTTTTAGGTTTTCATTGTAATAATTTGGTGGATTAATAAAGGTTTGTTTGGTGGAATTTTCTTGTTATTGTTATCTTCTTCCCTCTTTCAAAATCTAATTGTGTAGTGGTCTTGCAGAAACCCTAATACATTGTCAATATATTATTTAAACAGAGTAGCATATGCAAAGCATTCAACAAATTCTGGCATTACTGATGTGTACTATTTACATATAACAAGTTGCCAAATACATAGAAACAATGATAACCAAATCACTGGAAAAACTCAATACTTGTATGTATGTGTTTAAAAATGAAAGTTAGGTAGTGAAAGCATGAAGCACAAATTTTATTGACTACACAAATGTACATGTACCTAAAACTGTGCATGTAACTATAATTATATGTAAATATAACGTGGTTTACAATTGCTTAGCAAGCCTATCTATATTGGGGAATTTCAACAATCTACCATTGACGAAAAGACCAATGAGGAGTATAATGTAAACCTGTTATTAACAGAGGTATGTGTAAATTTAGCACACACATGTAAATCATATGGAAGCACCATGCAACAATTCATTTACCAAACTCCATGTTTGTATATAATTGACAACTATTTGTCGGTTGTAAAAAACAGAGAAAAAGATCGATTTAAACTCGTACAAACTATGATAATAAACGTATAATTTATTCAATACATGCAAGATTTTGTGAGTAATTATTTCAAAAAGAATATCGCAGTGTACACAATTGGACTGATATTAAAAAGGTAGCATGAAATTTTAAAGTAAAAATATAGTACGATGTGCATAGAAATGTGCAGATTAGGATTAACAGCAATATAAGTTATATGTAACGATAGCAGAAATGTATTAGAAGAGGTTATATTACCTGAAAATTATGTTTGACAACGATGCTTAAAATGCAAATACCTAAGGTGAAGGATCAACCTACAAACTACAATAACATGTAGTTAAACACGATTTAATGATACAAATATGTAGAAGATAGAAAAATCGCATATTACTAATCATCTTCTTTTCTTTATATATCGAGCAGGCTATGCATTCCTTCTGCATCCACATTGTGTCTATTACAAAAATACATTTTGCAATTGGAAAGTAAAGGTACAGAGGCATGTTAAACAGGTATATATGCATGTCAGCGTTAATTAATGGGTTGCAACAAGTATATCATCATAACAACAATGTAGACACCAGACTACGCTAGTTGCTACATCAGCTTGTCATAATAGATTTCTTTTATTGGCTTAAGACAAACGTAAAGACAATAAGAAAGTTTCTAAAAACACATGGGGACATTTCTAAAATAACAATTGATCATTGGATTCCAAAATGGGTTATCAACAAAGATTTTTCCATGCTGACTGATGATGCCATTACCTGCTCACTATTTTATGGGGTTAGTAATGTTGTTTATAATTCATCATAACGTTTCTTCAACAGCTAGCACATAATGGAATTGAAATATTAGCAAATATTTAGATAAAAGGAATCAAAATTTAGAACCAAATTTGCACCATTCAAAACTTTGAATGTACAACGTTTAGAAGCAACCAAGATCCTTAATTACTAAACAACTATGTAAGCGGAGCAGAAATACCAAATGGTCCCAAAGGAAAAACTTATCTTTTCTAAATTCAAACTTACTAGCAGAAGATTCCTTTTTTTATTCAAACAGGCTAACTGAAAGCAGATTCAACTTAAAGAAACAACCAATTCATTACTCCCTTTTTTAATACCATTTTGTTACTCCTTTTTTTCCGTCATATTGTCCACATTCTAATAAGAAGTAAGATAATCAAATATGAAATAAAAATATAGCTGAAGAAATCAGAGTTTATTGGAGGTTATCTACGTTACCTTAGGGTTTTAGAATAGATCGATAAGCAGGCATCACACATAAGAATGCTGAGACTGATGAAGGATGCTTGGTAAAACAAATCAACGATGGATTCTTGACATTGCAAGAGTAATCTGAAGAGGAGACTTAATTGATCTAGAAAAAGTTCGATAGGGCTTTTGGGGAACGGTAATGTTTTAATTGTAATATTTGCGGCCATACAAATTTTTTTAGGAACGGTCCAAGAATAAAAAGTTTATTTAGCACATGGGCCTTGAAACCACAACATTCATAACATAATTGTTCTCATAAAAGAAATAAGTAAAAATTCGGGAACACTTGGCTAGGAATTGAAACCCTTGTAAAGTGTATTAAGCCTAACAACATTATTATAGTGTTTCAAATCAATAAAACCAAGTGTTTTTAATTTTACCTTTTGGTGTTGTGACACCAACATATAAAGAGCAATTAGCTTGGTGTCGGCACCGAAACATGAGGAGAAGTATATAAAACCAACACCGAAAGAGAAACAAGATTAAGGCATAAGACCGACATTGAGACAATGAAAGCATCAAATAAACAAAATGATGCCAAAGTAAAACGAAACCAAAGGCTAAGAGTTAATATCGTGGGAGACAGGTATAAAGCAAGGAAAACAATTATATTGAAGCCAAATACTCGAGAGGAGGGCACGATACCCAAGCCAGACTCAAAAAGGAAAGAGAAAGGCTGGGATCAAGCGTGATGGAGCAAAAGAAAGTTATCAATTCTAGTAAACCCGATACCAATATGCAAGGGCAGCATCCGTTAATACAAACACATAGAGGAAAAGGAGACAATCAAACCATACTTAGAGCATCTGTGTAAAGTTGGCATTAAAGCATTTATACAGTACCGACACCAAAACCTCTATAATTTCTACACTTAGGGAAAGGGACATGAAAGCGGATCGGTACCAATACCACAACATCAAAAACAGAGAAACATGGAAGCGGGCTGAAGCCAGTGGTCCCCAAACCAAGAGCTACTAAGACGAGCCGATATTGAAAGGTTGAATTTATATCCATTAACAAAGTATATTGGATATGTCTTGACCACTCTTTTTGGTACCATTGCAAGATGTTTCAACCCTTCATCAACACCACAATTTTTGGGATCGTGAACGTAATTTGTAAACCAACCAGAAAATTCTTTACTGAGATCTCAGTTTGAATGTTCACGTTCATACACACTATATATAAATAAAATATTACATTAGATTATACACACACAAGCACTATAGAAATGAATACAACACTAATTGATATTTCAGACTACCTAACAAATGGTGCAACTTCAGCATAATTTAGAAGAACATAAGTGTGTGCTACTCTTTATCATCTAACCATATATCTACATATATCCCGAAAGGTTGATCATGTTGTCCAAAAATAGATAGCATTGTTTGAGGCAATTCTTGTTCTTCGCATTCGTCATTACGAAGAACACTTTCAAATGATATATTCGCATGATCACTGAAATAATGAGAGAAAAAGAATAAACTTCTTCTTCGATGTAAGCTTTACATATCGAACCTTCAACTCGTGCTTTTGTCTCACTTTTTTCTTCAGATGATTCAGATATATATGCAAAATTAATTTACATTATTTCATATTTTAATTGCAATTAAATTAATAGGTAGCACGTTTATATGTACTTCCCAAATGGATGCGTCCATCCATATTGGATGGGACCTCGAAGTCGTGCATCAGTTGGGAGGTGAACAAGTAAATGCTCCATTACAATAAAAAAACCTAACGGAAACATTTTCTCTAATTTGTAGAGCAATATAGGAATATCTACTTCAAGTTTATGTTAACGTTGTACTTTTAAAGTAGTTGAACAAAGCTCTTTGTAAAGCATACTAAGCTCCGTTACTACCTTCCAAACTTTTAACGACAATAGTTTTGAACATAACGAGAAATAAATGCTCCATCATAATGTGATAGTCATGACTTTTCATTCTGCTCAATTTACCATTTTTAAAGTCAACACATCCACGAAGATTTGATGAAATCCCATCAAGAAATCTTAACCCTTTAACCCATTTTAACACAACTTTAACTTGATTATTATCTAATTCATAACATGCTTTGGCTTTTTTACTATCATTTGGTTTCATATGAAGTTCGGGATGTTTGCATAATTCTTCTATATCGCGCCTTGATTTCAAATCATATTTAGTCTTCCCTTTGACATTCAAAATTGTGTTACAGACATTATAAAATACAATTTTCTCATTATGCGTCACATCAATATTATGATGAAGCAGAAGATGTTTCCAATACGACAACTCCCAAAAAATAGATTGTTTGTACCAATTGTGAACAATCGATTTACCTTTAATTTCTGTTTGAACTTCAATTTCATATATCTTTGGATAACCTTTAACCAGTTCATATATGTCTTCGCTAGATTATATCGTTGGTGGTTATCTGATTTCTACTCTATTAACTAAATTTTTTTTCTTGTCTACTCTGAAATGATGATTTATATGGAGAAAACATCGATGATAGTCAAACCATGAAATTTTCTTACCATGCGGTAAAGATAACGCTTATGTTTCTTCCATGCAACATGGACATGCTAGACGACCAACAATACTTCATCCTGAAAGCATTGCATAGGCAGGAAAATCACTTATAGTCCACAATAAAGAAGAAAAAACATACATAATTTTTCCTTCTTTGAAACATCGTATGTTTCAACTCCTTCGTTCCATAATGTTTTTAATTTTTCAATCAGCAGATGTAAATAAACGCCAATTCCTTGTGTCATATCGTCAGGACCAGGAACAACAACAGTAAGAAACATATATTGCGTTTTCATACACATCCATGGAGGTAAATTATAAGGTGTGATGATAATGAGCCATGATGAATATTTAACACCAAAAACCATCCGTACATAATTCTAGTATGACATTACGACTTTCCGATGTAAAATTGGGATAAGTTTTACCGAAATGCTTCCATTGTTCCCAATCGGCCAGAAGCGTCAACGTACCTTCTTCCTCCGATCTCACATTATGCCATCTTATATGCGATGCAGTTGAAGATGGATATAATCTTTGAAGCCTTGGAGTAATGAGTAACTAATGCATACGTTGGTAGGACACTTCCTTTCTCTTCTTCTTTCTTGGTTTATATCTTTCATGATTACGTATTTTACAATATCTAAAGTTTACATCATCTTTCCAAAACAACATGCATCCATTTAAACATGCATCTAATTTTTGATAAGGTAAACCGAATGCGGACATAAGTTTTTTAACTTCGAAGTGATTTTCACATATTAAATTATCGGGCGACATGTGCCTTTTGCCGGTGTATACAATAACCGTAAATCCAGCTTCAATGATGTTGTATTTTGACTTCATCGCAATGTATTATGCGATTATCGACAACTGAGTGCCGCTTTTACAAACATCCCAAATAGGTTTCTTAGCAGCATCCAGTAAATCATAAAAAGGTTAACTACAATATTCAGTTCTTCAGCATTTCCATCATTGTCATCAACTGCAATCATAAGAAACATTGATCGTGCTGCATCTTCGACCATATTTTCAATACGTGTCGTACTAACATTTTCATTAACATCACTTTCCACCTTAGACTCTGCAGAAATATTTGCTACAACTTCTCCATGACGATCCCAAAAATAATACTCAAGTACAAATCCGTTTTGCACAAATGGACTTTCACAATATCGGGTAATCAATACTTCAAATGTCTACACTTGCTAGGCGGACAACGAATTTCTGGGCCTCTTCCGTTATTACTTAAAGCAAATTCAACAAAGACATTTATACAAATAAAAATCTTCTTTTATTGAACCTCTTTGTCCTCATCTTTGGTACATACATCTCCTCCGATCAACAAAATAATCAATTATTTTTCCTATTTGAGAAATTTAGTCACAAGTACAAAATTTAATATTTATTTTGAAGAATACAAATTTGAAAAAGCTTATTTCCATTGTCGTACAACGCATTTATATATAATAGTTGAAGATACCTAACATTTTCATAAATTTAAAAATATGACATTTTTTTAAGCGTAACCTTTTACATGGTCAGGCATCCTACTCCGTATTAAAAACACATTAAGCATTTACATTTTGTATATTACTTTGTCTCAAACGATTCAACAAAATTTCGGCAGCATTTCCCTTTTGTTTCCTATATTGTACACAAATGCATGTATGTAGGAAATCAAAAGAAAAGTTAAACCGAAATTTTGTGATTCATTTGAAACGAAATAGTATACAAAATGTAAACGTTAACTGTGTTTATAACTTGTCTGGTACAAGAATAAATCCAACAAACATTGTACCAAATGAATATAAACGGTCGTTTTTTTGACAAAAATGACTATTTATATAACGATCATATACAACGGTCGTCGGACAAGGCCTAAACACTCTAGGGGATATTAGCCAATTAGATGTGCTCATTTTATTAGAAAAATACAATTTTACTATAGCACAAAAATATTTTAATTTATCATATTTGTTCGACGTATCAATCAACTTAAAGCTAATTTACCATTATTGTCATTTCAATAAATTTAGTTATAATTTATACTCATGTTTTTTTTTGTACACAAGTCAAAACGTGCACAATGTACTATTCCTAGCTCGTGCATTCAGTTTTTCCTATATCAACTAACATAATACAACTATCACACATACACAACGGTGCACATATACACAAATAATCACAATTATACAATGGCCAAAACCACGCTAGGGGGACATGTGCACAAATAACCAAACATTGCACATAAAATTTTCAATTCACTATATCACATGAAATATGCACATAATAGGATGTTATAAGCCACTACAACGCTATCGGAACCAATTGCAATCAATAGATAACCCTATTTTTCTAATTTAAGCAAATACAAATTTAGGTAAAAACTCAATTTTTATGCAAAAAAGAGATTATATCTCAAATTGCTCGCTTTAGACGTCTAAATTGAAGCCAAGAAGGTTCCTATGTGAAGAAATGAGGTTTGAAGGTAAGAATTCAGATTTGGGGGTGATAGGCTTTAAAATATGTACATTGTAGAAAAATGAAGAAGAAAGATTGGGGAAGGAAGAGTTCGGCTGCTTTTATATCTCGATAATTTCAGACGGCCGTCGATGGCTGATCGAAAACCGTCGAAAATTACCCAACGTGAACCTTCTCCCCCCATCAGAATTAACAATGTTTCTAATAGTGATTACAAAGGATTTAGGAAAGAGCTTTCAGTTTCGTGTTAGTGGAGCAATACTCAAAGAAACATAGAGCTGGAAGGGGGATTAGTTCTGTGTTAATGGGATATGACCCCACGAAGCACTGTACGAGAATCAAAGGTAGAATGAGGTTTCAGCTTCGTTGTCTAGCAATGCAGTTGTTTACGAAGCACAACACCGGAGCATAATTGTAGATGGAAATCCATTGTGTGTTGCATGATATATGTTGTTACTGTTATATAGCTATATTGTTGTGATAATTGTACTAACCACTTTAGTGCATGAACACACAGGGTTAGTCCTATTTCATAGCACAAGTTTAACAAGAGGGAAATCCATTCCGCTATGCTGTGTTATATCAATTGTGTCAAGTAGAAAATCTATTATTCACATAAATCGTTTTGACTGAACCGTAATTTTTGCTCTTTCCCCTTAAACTCTCGGATACTCAATTGAGTAGATTGAGGGTTAAGGTCTTTCAGGCATCTTCTTCGAATATGCTTTCAGAGGCGAGCATAAGGCTATAACTATTTAAAAGTTCCGTTGTGTTTTTTCTTTTGGATGTATGTATCAACAAGTTTATAACTGCCTATTTATACTTTGATCAACCAAGGGGGCATCGTAATATGTCGCTATCGGAGTTTATTTTGTAATAACTTATATTTTCCTGAACGACTTTGCGAAGGGTTGTATGAATGAAATATTTTATCAACGAATGTTTTGTGAAATATTTCATACTCCCTTGTACTCTAATGTTATGGTTGATTAACATTCGATTTTTCTATCATCGAAAGTTAAAATTAGAGACAACTGCAGCATGTGTAACGTTTTGCCTTCGACATAAAGAATGGGGTGTTACAGGACTGCAAACACTTAAGTGTAGAATGCAGCACATTATAAGGTTGATTGTAAAATTTTCATTTTACAAAAATTTGATGTCAAAACTGCAGATTCAAACGTTCATAATTCTGGCTGTAAATTCATACAGTTTAAACTTCATATTTCATTGGAAAATTTGACAAAGATGTTATGTGAATATTTTTAGGGAAGCGGAAGTGAAATAAATTTTTTCTTGGATGTTTGAAAAAAAGATCCCTTATCCTTTCATTACTTGAAATTTAAATTCAAAATTTTAGTTTGAATTTTCTTTTTTTAATTATAAATCAAGCTTTCCATTTTAACTTTTTAGCATTTTAATTAACATTATAAAAGCAGAAGGAGTTCTGAAATAAGCAAAAAAAAAAAAAAAAAAAAAAAAAGACATTTGTTTTTGGTTGCAAAAAGAATATCCAATATCTTTTAAGCAAATTCTATTTGAACTCATAAATCTACTGAATTGTCTCGTCTTTACCAAAAAAAAAAAAAACCCAATGATAGAAATACCTTTTGCTTATTTTTCATTTAAATTTATGTCATATTTTTGACATTGCGTAGCACCTTTAGAGCATCACATAGTGCCATTATATGGTGCTCCAAAGATACTGCATAATAACAATGTGTAAGAGGATATTTTGGATTATTTTAAGAAATAATGAGGGTTTACTAAACAAAACGAAGGGAATATCATTTTCTTTGAAAATTTGAGGATAACCCAGCAAATTAACGAGTTCAAATAAAATTTGGGTTCCTTTTAGTGAGATTAAGATTAAGTAACACAAAAGATGAGTAATTTAACCACCTTCCCGAAAAAATAAGTGAATTCGTCAAATTTATGGGTTAAAATTGCAATTTGTGGTGTAGAAAGATAAGACACAAGGTGTACTTATGACTGCTTAATTTAAACTAATATTCCTGGAGAGGTGACAACTGTGGTTTAACTGCCTTGTTTCCTTTCGTCATTTACTAGTCTTCCAAATCTAACTAGCAAGTTTCTCGCGATATTAGTTTTCCCTGGATTTAGCGGAAATATCAAAGATTATACAAAAATGCAACGCGATCCAAATCCATTCGATGAAGAGCACGTCAATCCATTTGCGGTAATCTCACCTCCCTTCTCTGTTATTCTTGTTCTAAATTTTGAACTATTATGGAAACCCTAAATAACGAATGGATCTGCTTATTTAAAAGCTTAATTTTAAATCTTGCTTTCTGTCAGATCTATGCAGTAGTAATTCAGTTGAATACATACTTCGATTATTAGACTGCGTCTGTTTGGGCTGCGTTTGTTTAAGGTGAATGTATAGGCTGCGTTTGTTTAGGTGCAAGATTGTTTAGGCTGCTGAATCGCCTCTTGGCTGTTAGATCTGGAGGATCAAACACAACCTTTGACTACACAATTATCAGCCTAACCCATGGTCATTGGACTGGATTTTTCAACGTGCATTGCACGTGAATATAAAAACAAACGATAATATCTCAGTATGAATTAAGTAAGAAATTCGGTAGACAAAATAGGATTTAAATTATTAGCGTTTAGTGGATGTTAATTTAATGTAAAATTAGAGTGAAAGAATATTTGTCAAAAGTTGAGAAAAATTTAGTTAGATTTTTTTTTTTTTTTTTCATCATAATTTAACAATTCTTCATAAACAAGGTGAGGAACTTAATTTTTAATGCATGTTGCATACTAAGTGTAGATTTTAGTTAACATTTCATACTTTCATGCTGATTATAATTGGGTGTTGCAAAAATGCTTCATCTAAATATAAGCAATTTTCAACACAATGCTATTTGTTTATAAAATTATCATAACTAAAACTTAAAGATCACTAGCTCAAGTTGTAAGATTTATAGGCTATGTATCTAGAGGTCTTCAGGTCAAACCCTTAAGATATTAAAATGATAGTATTCTTTTTTATGTATCAATCTTATCCTTAAAAAATAAACGGTGGTTTCCATTTTTAGGCGACCTAATATAAAATTAACCAAACCAAAACCATATTTTGATAACTAAAATAGAGCATATAGAATAAAACTTAATCAAATTAAATGTGATTATGTTTTTAACAATTAATATATTAATATTCATCTTTTAAAAACAATTAATGAATTGTAAAAAGGATCATAGAAGCCTGCTTAGATTGATAGAAAAAATTATTAAAATAAAAGGTTCGATGAGAAACAGATAAAAATAATAAGATTACAAACATCTAGGCTCAGTTATCATAGATTGTATTTAGAAGTTCATACAAGGACGTAACTTGAAACTATCATCCAGCATTCAAAAGTAACGAGTGCTGATGCATTGCTTGATTTTGATAGAAACATTGTACATTTAAAAAAATTATGAACGTTTATTGCAAACAAAAATTTCAAGTTGATTATTCTTATCACATATATTTTAATGACATTAGGCAACCACGTTACCTTTTGTAAACTACAATCATGAACGGAAAAACAAAACATAATTCCATGTCATCATTCTCAGCAGTGCATAAAACTTCCGTTGAGACTTTAGCGGGGTTTGAATTGAGTAAGTTGTATGTAGTTTTATCCTATTAATGAAGAATCTGCTGTCAGAACTTGGTCAATCAATCATCCATAAAAATCAAACATGCCGATGTGTGAATAAAGCTTAGGATAAACTTACATATTTAAATCAAACCAAGTGGTATATTACATGGATTTTACCATTTACCCATAAAATGTGACGTTCAAATAACCTTGTGGACTAGACATTACTTAACACCGTAAACTTTACCTTTTTCTTTTTGTACCATGTGCATGTATTTATATCCAGGTTCTTTTTTTTTCTTTGCAGAAATCAACCGATTCCAGTTCTAAACCTCGTTTTCCAGGACTTTCGTCTTTGCCATTTGGATTTGGTAACAAGAATGATGCTACAAGTGACATTCCACTTGGGTCAATGAATGTATGTTATCCATTTATCATAATTTGTCATCTTTATTAACTTGTGCAATTAGAAGTTTAATTGCTTATCGTCAATTAGTTAAATTTTATTTTATTTAGTTAGATTAAATGAAATGTTTGTACTGATTCTATGCATTACAATTAACTAATTATTATGCTTTAGTAAACATATGAAAAGTATTTAATAATATTGCTACTTACAGTCTATCTCATAGCACTTAATATTTGTAGTAGTAATGGCTAAATATTTCTATTGTCTATCATGCATCCATTGAAAGAGCAATACAGAAACACAAGATAAATAATTGTCACAAACGTCTATGTTTTGCATTTGTTTAGGGATCAAAAAGTAGCGATCTTGCTTCTTGGGAAGCTGATTTGAGGCGCAGAGAACAGGTCAATCAATTATCTTCCTTCGTAATAATACTAGTTATCGAATACCAATCTATAATAATTTGCTTATGGAATATAAGTTGTTTTTTTGGTATCTAGGAAATTAGAAGAAGAGAGGAGGCTTTGAGCAGTGGTAAGTTAAACTCTGTAATGTCACAAAAAATTTATTACAAAATGTTGGCAATAATAATAATAATAATCATTCTTTTTATTAAGCTGGTGTTCCCGTTGAGGATAAAAATTGGCCTCCATTTTTTCCGATCATTCATCACGATATCTCCAAGGAAATACCAATTCATGCTCAGCGTTTGCAGTATTTGGCTTTTGCAAGTTGGTTGGGTATGATTTAATTTTATCTTTTCTATATGAACTTTTTTGGGTCAAATATAGGCATCGAGTAAATTCACATGTTATGTTCTATTGCTGCAAATGTTAGTTTGTCATTTTTAAGTCTTGAATCTAAGGGCTTGATATTCTCATTTCTTTAACATGGTAATATCACATTGACAGTAAGGTTTTGGGTGTTAGATCCATAACTTCCATTCCATGTAGCCTTGAATCGACATGCCAAATATGTGTTAAGTACCGACTGATCTGATACCATTTTATGTAAATACTTGCGCGTCTTCCATTTATAGATAGTCATTTATTGCATGAAATCTGTTATACCAAGAAATCAAGCTTCTATTTCAAAAATATGGCAATACAAACCAATTTGCTGTCTGAAAAAATGTTGATAAGACCAAAAACATTATAGAAGATCTATGAAATTTATTGTCGAGAACGGCGAAGTTAATTTGACCTAATTAATGTATTTATAAAACAAACTGGTTGTACTTCTACTAATACGTTATTTGACAATGTAAAGTGGTTTGCATGTCCCAGAAGATGTTATTTTCCATTATTGTTTTCATTTATTGATAAGATTTGATGATAAAAATACCCATTTCAATGAAAAATAAACTTCTGAAAAGCGCAATATGGTTTATGTTTATAAGTCGACTTCTTTAAGCAATTTAATGTTAGATGAAAACCAAAATTTATATCAGTCATATGTGTGTGTGTGTGTGTGCGCGCGCGCGCATACATACATACCCCCCATTAGCCCTCGTAATTTAATATTCGATGAATGTCATATTTCTTCAGCGCCACTTGCACATGAAAATGTCTCCACTTGCCCACGTGTGCTACTCCGCAGCGCACCATTATCAATTGTCGCTGCTGTTCTCTTTTTTCGTTTCACCACTGTGCTCATCTTCGGTGTTGCCATGCTCTGTCTGCACCAATTGCTGCCTCTGGATTTACTTTAGGCAAACCAGAAAATCAAATATAAACCATTCATTTTTCATGAAAATTTTGTCAACAACCGCTGTAAATTCTAAAGGCTTGAAAATCGGTCTGCGGATGCTGCTGTAATTGATGTAGTATCAGGGTTACTAGTGAAACATGTTCCAATCATGATGCATATAAAAAAATCATGCATCACTAACAACCTTCATTTCTTTGATGTGCACATCTAACAATCTGCCGGCCTTTGTCCATTCATCTTCATCGGCATCAAAAGATACTGCATTACTTTGGTATGATGCATTGGCAAACCAAATGCAGACGTTACAGTGCATGAGTTGACCACCCCTGACTTAGGTTTGCACGTCACTTCCCCAAGCGTGACTGAGATTGTTGGATCTTGCAATGGTCTGTTGCCCGCCGTTACAAGCAATGTTCAAAAAATTGCTGTTTATGGAAATGGAATCCTTCAACCGTTCAACGTGATATTCCTATTTTTGACGAAGTCCTGATCCTGCTTCTGGCAAAGTTCCTACTTCACCACCCATGATTCATGTTGATTTGGTTAGTATGGTCAAAATTAGGAATATAAGATCGTAAAGATTGCCAAGTTATTATCACTGTGGAGATTCTTTTTCCAGTGATGCTAACATCAAGCGTTTGGTAGAGTGTTATGTGAAGGATAGAATGGGAAGAGGCTTTATTTTAGTAATTTCAACTTGTACGCTGCAAAGGTACTGGTCTTGCTGATAGTGGGGTCATACGTTGGATTGTATGTGGTGGTAAAAATGGACTAATTTTGATTTGACAAAAGAGGATTTGGATTGTCTTTTTGTCCAATACCTCTGTATAAAATTAAGCCAATCTTGGAGTTTAAGGGATTACCAGCCATGTTTTGGTAATTATAAAACTGATGATGAAGCATTTGGTTTGATTTGTGGGAATTTAGAAAAGTGTTAAATCTAGCTTTACCAACAGTTGCAAATGAAAAAGGTGCAAAGCGTTATTGTTTCTTGTATAATGCGCAACGTGAAAATTTTCCAGGATTGGATGTATTAGCATATCACATGGTTGCCTTCCATAAATTTGTAGAGAGCACCCGAAGATCATTCTGGACACAATTCTGATGGAGCTGACAATGATATGGAATGATGTATCTATGAGGGTTTTATATTTAAAGTTGTATATTAAAGTAGTTATTTATCATATCTAATACATATGATTGGTTTCATATTTTTGCAGAATTATGTATACAGAAGGATTCCATATTTATATATGTATGTATGAATACATGAAAATTCCATGTTGTGAGTCTCCTCACATGGCTCCTTATATTTCACATGTTAATTGGTTTTGAAATGCCAATGTTTACCATTGTCTGACAACTCTTTACCTCATTTTGAAATATAAGTAGATGTGAGTTGAAAAATATATTTAACAGTCGATTTGAGACTTAGTTTTGAATATGCTAAGAGTGTTGAAAATATATAATAGTGTGAGATCATATAGTTGAAAATTGTCTAATTTCACCAATAAAAATTATTTGGGAATCAAGATAGATTTACAGTTAAAGATTTGTCCAAACCTTCCTCTGTGTTTGGAAAGGAGTGTATTTCCTTTTTTGGAGGGTTGGTTGGGGTGGGAGGGGAGGGGGTGTTGCAGCGCGACGAATATCACTGTAAAAGTACATGTTGAACTTAAACAATCAAAATTTGTTCCTATGCAGTTCGTTCCAAGCCGGAGTAAAGAAGGATAATTGGGATAGGCTTAGCAAGTCAACGTAATAACGCAACCTCTCTTATGAAAACAGAGCCTTATTATTATATTTCAGTGGGGGTGTAACTCTCTTAGCGACGTGTCATATCGAGGCCCGTGTATGGTGATATATTAAATATATGTACGATGATGTTGTAACTAGTGTAAGGGAATGCGATGGTGAAAACAGTAGCTTTCCTATTAACATAGGATTACACCAAGGGGTCGACTTTAAGCTTCTATATTTTGCCTTAGTGATGAATGAAATTACGAAGGGTATACAAGGTGAGATTCCGTGGTGTATGTTCTTTGCTGATGATGTTGTGTTTATTGATGAAAGTATGTTAGAGATTAATAGACAGACAGAGTTGTGGAGGAAGGCTTTAGAGTCAAAGGGTTTTAGGCTTAACAAAACTAAAACATAATAGATTAAGTACGAGTTCAGCGGTCTCGGGTCAAATGATGGAGATGTCACCCTGATCGGTCAAGCAATACCCAAAAGAATTATCTTCAATATTTAGGATATATATTGCAATTTGATAATGAGATTGACGAAGATGTTAGTATTAGAATTCGAGCAGGATGAGTGAAATGACTACTATCATCTGACATTCTCCATGATAGAAAAATTCACAAAAGCTTAAAGAAAAGTTTTATAGAATAACAATTAAGTCTGGATGTCATATGGTGCATAATGTTGGCCTACTAAAAGGCAATACATTCAAAAAATAAGTGTAGTGGAGATGGAGTTGTGGACATACCAGACAAGACTGAATTAGAAATGATGATACTTTGATAAACTTGGAGTTGCATCAGTTGAAGACAAGTTAGTCCAACGCTGTTTAAGATGGTTGGACATCTCCAAAGGTGACCTCACGAAGCAACTGTGCACGTTAGAATTATAGGGCGCACTGAATGCTTAAAGAAAGATAAATGTTGGCTAATGATGATATAAGAGGAAGTAGTAAAAACAAATTTGAGAAATTGGAGTTTATTCGAAGCGTTGGAGTCGAACAGGAGCGCATGGAAGTTAATGATGCACCAGAACCTTAAGCTTTTGGGTAGTTTAAGAAGAGTGTTAATGGTTTTAGATGATAAGACTAGTGTATAAGGGGACAAGGCGTAGTGTTGATTTTCAGTATCCATTACTACTAGTATTATTATTTTTATCATCATTATCAACATCATGGTTTATTTATTTATTATTATTTACTATTATAATTTAATTATTTTAAATTTCAAATTTTATTGCTTTCACATTTAAGTCTTTTGTTATTATTGTTACATTTATATTGACTTTGTCCTTTTATTTTAAGTTCCATCTCTAACAACCATAACTCGTTTGGGATTAATGGTTTAGTTGTTGTCGTTGTTTGCGGTTTAACCGAGTTGGGATCAGAATGTAAATCAAATGGTAAAGGGAAAGATTCGATCCGAAATAGGATTTAAATTGCTTTTTTCTTTTTTTTTTGACGACAATGGCTGAAGAATTTTTTTTCAACAAAGAAGTAAAAAAGGTCAGTGAATTTGAGATATGCACATTTTTAAGGTTCGAGAGACAACATAATGGAAAAAACGAACTTAAAAAAAGCAGATAAGATTAGAACATGGATTTGACAATGAGATCAATTTGGTTTTCCATGAAAACAAATTTTGAATGAGTTGCATTGAGAGAATTCAAGAGCAAAAAGAAAGATTATGGCTGAAATGATGACTGAAGGGAAACAAGTAGTCTAATGTTTTAAGCGTGTGCTTGAGGCTGAGTCGTTTTGATTTAAATAATGGATAGGTTTATTAATTTGTGGAATTTAGTAAGTTGACCATGTAAATTGGTTGAGTTTTAGTTGGATAAGGTTGATTATTGGTTTATATATCATTATATTGCGCACTAAAATCATTTTGTTTATAATTTCACATATTAAATATTTATTAATCTATTTATATATTAGAGAAAGTAATGGAATTCACAGGTAAGAAGCAAACTGGAATTTCCCAAATTTTCGAAAGAGAACCAAAATTTTAGAACTTATTAACAAATAGAGCAAAAACGAAAAATAGAAATTTAAACGTTGCTTAAAACCATCTTTATAGGTTTTTTTTTTTTTTTTTTTTAAATCGGGGTTCAAATCGAGTCTCTTCCTTTATGATTCTATTTACATTTTGATTCAAACTCGGTTGAAATCAATTGAAAATCCTTTAATAATAATGGTATATTCAATATACTTATTTGGAATCTATTCCAATTTTAATGTTTCTAAAAGAATTAGGAACTAGAGAGAAAACAAAGTATTATTTTAGATGTAGAAATTTAAACATCAAAAAAATTTAATAGTATGCACCTTACTAAATGAATTTTTAAATAGACGATTTTGTGATTTGAACTCTGCTTTGATTTAGAAATATATGATTAATATGAGTCCTTTTTGAAGCTTGCTTCAACTAAATCATAGGATGTTCATCTTTTATCACCTAACTTCATATCTTTCCAATTGGGCTAACCCATGGGATTTGCACACGCACAGCCCATTCCATCCCTTACACAGAGATACATACATGTATGCATAACTCTCTGTCTCTCTCTCTCTATATATATATGTATATACACACACACATACATGAAAAATCTATTTAGAGACAAAATTTAGGCATAATTGGTGACACGATTAACATCCGCCGTTGGATAACCCGTGAATTACATCTTTCCACATAAAGACAAAAAGATCCAACGGTCGAGGCTTTGTCTTTAAGTTTGTATCTAATTTTGTGTTCAAATAGCCATCTATATATATATATATATGTATGTATGTACGCGTGTCTCTCTCTCTCTCTCTCTCTCTCTATATATATATATATATATATATATATATATATATATATATATATGAGAAAGTCTATTTAGACACAAATGGTGACACAATTGATTTGCATCGTTGGATCACCCTATGAATTGCACATCTTCATATAAAGACAAAAACATCCAACGGTTGATGCTCTGTGTGTCTCTGTTTGTGTTTAATTTTGTATCCAAATAGCTGTCCCATATAAGAGTGTGTGTGTGCATGTGTGTGTGTGTGTGTGTGTATATATATATGTATGTATAACATTCAGTGACACCCCAAATGCCCCTTGATTTCCACCACAAGTTCCCGCTCACTCTCCTTCCACTCACTCTCTCCCCTTCCACTAAGGGGGAACTTGTGGAAATCAGAGGACATTTGGGGTGCTGGTGCTGCACTGTTTGAGGTGCCATTGAACGCTCCTCACACACACACACACACACACACACACACACACACACACACACACACACACACATATATATATATATATATATTCCAAATAGTGCAACATCTCAAATACCCTTAGATTTCCCACGAGAAGTTCCGAATTAAATAGTAGCGGTAGCGAGAAGAGTAAGAAACAACTATTATCTAAATTGAAACATAGGGTTGAAATCATGTGGCATTTAAGGTGCTGCACTATTTAGGGGTGCCATTGAAGCGCAAGCGCGTGCACACACACACACACACACACACACACACACACACACATATATATATATATATATATATATATATATATATATATATATATATATCTCACAGAATCATGCTTATAAACTTTGGAGTACGTATAGAACTCAGTACACATTCCAGGTACAACTAGTTGTATGCCTTCTCTTGTCACATAAAAATTCCTAAATATACATGTTTATTGGATAAATGCAAGTTCAAATGCTTATTTTCTGTCAAAATCTCTAGGTTTCAATGATTAATGACAATTTGATTCCATTTAATGGATATATATGAAACACATCCACAAGTTTCAGCAGGAGATCCTTACAATTGTTATACAAATGCTTAAATTGTATGGAGAAATTCATAATTAAAAGCGAACCAATGGTTCTGCTTTTTAAAATAAATAAAGGGTATTTGTTCTAGGGGGATTGGAACCCACAAATGCATACAATCTTAGCACTATGATAGGTGGTTCAGTGGTTATCAAATAATTTGGTATTAATAACATTAGCAAAAGTAGAGAAGGGATTTGTGGTGCATATATGATAATTTGTATCCTTGGAACTTGACATGTATTTCTTGTTTAAATAATTATTTCAGCTTATTTACACCAATTACTTCTTTCTATGCTCACTGTTAATGTTGTAAGAACATTGAGCTCTATACCTTAGTAAATGTCACAAATTTTAGCTAAGAATGTTTCTTAAGGCTTTGCATTAATGACAATATTCTGGCAGGTATCTTGATTTGTCTGGGGTGGAATGTGATTGCCATAACTGTTTGTTGGATAAAGGGTGGAGGTAGGCCTGTGTGCAAGAACAATAGCAGTTACAATTTTTGGTGTGTGTTCAACCATAGTTTTACATTTAAATAGTTCATACAATGTTGCTACGCAGGTGCTAAGATTTTTCTGCTTGCATGCATATATGCTATACTTGGATGCCCATTGTCATATGTGCTTTGGTACAGGCCTCTGTATCGTGCAATGAGGTAGGTATGAATACACAAGGGTTCAGCATTTTGTAATATATAACCGTTGCCGTCAAATAACCTTGCAATATAACATTAGGTAGAAAATTGTGTTTCATACCCGTAAGACTATTGTACCTTTAGTCAAGTGAAACTAATTGCACTTCCAGAGCAATGGAAAGGAAAGGATGAAATCTGGCTATACGATAGTCTGTAAGCATTTCTTAAACATGAAAACTATTCTTCACAGAAAACAAAACCCAAGATCTACTGTAATGCCAGTGAAACAACTGATATAAAAGGAAAACCAATGATCACATCCGAATAATCACAGATTTTCAAAATGGTAGATTTGTAAGCAGAACCCTTGTGCTCTGACTGTGTCCTTCAGTATGTAGCTTTCATTCACTTATTGCATTATTATTCTCTTTTTCATCCAAATGTGAAATATTTATCTCTATACCCATATATCACCTTCAACTGTGTTTTCCACAAGTTTTAACGTTTTATCGTTTTGATATGCAGGACAGATAGTGCAATTAAGTTTGGATTGTTTTTCCTTGTCTACTTGGTATTTGTCGTTACATCTGCAGTAACATTCAACCTACCTTTTTGTAGCCATATTTTATTTAACTGAATGCTTAACCATCATCATGTTCCAGATCCATATTGGTTTTTGTATAGTTGCTGCTGTTGCTCCTCCAATTGTATTTCATGGAGACTCATTTACGTAAGCTTTCTACGACTGTGTATAAATTAATTTGAATTCCATGTCAACCACTTTTCTACTCTATATTTTATTGTTATATTACTGTGCTTTGATTAGTGTCTATGGCTATAGTTTTTCACACATTTGACATTATACAAATTTAAAAGTTTTATTGCTGGATTAATTTATCAACCATGAGTTATTAAAGTTGGAGAAATGTGCCTAATGAGTTACAGGAAATATAGTTTAGGTTTGCTTCCCATGGTTATAGCATAATGGTCATAAACTTTAGGCTGTAAAGCAAAATCTCTGTGAAAAATCAGACAAACAGGTTGCAATGACATAAGGACGTCAAAGTTGGTGAATATCTCGCTAAAATCTTATTCAGTGTCATAATGGTCACAAACCTTAGGCTATATAAAGCAAATCTGTGGAAGATCATACAAGCACCCTGTTTTAATAAGTGTGAATATGTGTTGGAAAATCTATTAGAACACAGAATGGCAAGACAATGGATCTGAACTATTGGATCCCCTGATTTCATCCTCATATGTGAACACAATGAGAACCAATGGTCAAAATCTATAGTATCACATTTTGTTTCTCAAGAAACATGCACTCAGAGAGACACCCAACACATTATACGTACACACACACATGCAATATTTTTAGATTAGACTGCTTACCCACACATTATACACATATAAGAGCAGCGCTTAACAACACCCTCATTTTGCGGCACCTCTTGTGGCCCTCTGGTTTCCACCTCACAATCTGATATAAATAACAGAGCTAGTGGAAAGAGAGAGAGAGAGAGAGTAATATTATTTAAATTGGGATGTGTGGTTGAAATGAGGGTGCCACAACAGACGGGTGCTACAAAAATGGAGATGTTGAGTGCTGCTCTATATATAAATAGATTGCAAGTTAATATCTGGCAAACTCTCCTGACCTAAAATCCAGGGTAATCAAATGGCAAGCTGTCTGATCCTAAAATAGTGTACATGTTACCTACCATGCGATAAGGCCACATGAAAGTGAAATTATTATATTCTAAAACAAAAGAATCTATACATTTTTTGCGATGCATATCATTTGATTGCAAGTCCATACATTTAACATAAATTACTTCTATGAAAATTAATGAAAGCAGCAGCACTACATATTTTTTAGCATATATATATATATATATATATATATATATATATATATATATTGTGTTTTATGATTATCTGCTTGATCATTATTGCTGAAACCAACAAACAAGTGCTAATATGTTGTCATTGGTATGTATTCAGGGGCATCCTTTCTGCAATCGACAATATATCAGATAGTGCATTAGTCGGGGTAAGTGTCAACTATTATTTGGTAAAAGAAAAGAAATAATGTAAAAAGTTTTTTGATGTTAACAACTTACAGAACACCAGTATTTTTTTCTTATTTGAGGACTTAGTTATAAATTGACATTTCTATTACAGCAAGAGTTATACTTAATTCAAATAGAGCACTCATTTTAATGTCACAGGGGTTTGAGGCCATGACCTGTAGAATCTGTCTAGATCGTCGTACCACTTGTAAATAGAGCACTCACTTTTTATGTTTCTTGCATGGTCTTGAACAATGTTTGAGATTTCAATTTTTGTGTTGGTTTCCTACCATATTGTTTCATTAGTTTTGAAAATTGCTCTCGAGTTCCAGTGTAGGAATGTGGTTATTGATCTGTGTAATTCACATATATACAACTATTTAAGATAAATAGATTTGTAATTGAAACTCTTTACTTTTCCCCCTTGTTTTACTGCTGATTCTTTTATTTTATCATTGCAGATATTTTACTTCATTGGGTTTGGCCTTTTTTGCCTAGAGATCTTAATAAGCTTGTGGGTGCTACAGGTTAGTTCTTGGTTCAGTGGTAACTAACTTGAAAATTGGATATTTTATGTCGAGTTCCATCAATTGCTGCATTTTACGTATAGAACCAATTTCCCATTAGAGGACGCATACTTACGTTGGACTAATTTCTTTTTATCCATATTGTAACCTGTACGATGCTGTTAAGGGCCAATTAATATCTGCACCTAGGGCCGTTATGGTAATGGTTACCGTTACCATTTAGCAAATACCGTTACCGTACCGTTTTTACTGGTAAGTCAAAATTGCTTACCGTTACCGTTACCGATCGACTGGTATACCGATGACTGGTATACCGATAATCTGGTAACCGTTACACTGGTAATGGTAAATTACCCTTTTTTTTATCAAAGTTTATATCTTAACATATTTTTTGTACACAATGCATCTTTATTATACTATATGTAGTGTTATTTTATAAAAAACATAAATGAGAAAGAAAATAAGTGTACTTGGAATTATTTCACCTAATTATTAAAATAAATATAATCATTTTTTTGGTTTTAAACGCATGTAACAAAGCAATCATATGAGTATGCTTATGTTTTGAATTACCTGGTAAAATTACCGTTACCGCTAGTATTGAAGAAACGTTACCGATAATTTACCGTTAAAACCGGTAAATTTACCGTTACCATACCGTTTTAACTTGTATACCGATTTCAATCAAAAATGGTTACCGATCGACTGGTAATGGTAAATTTACCGTTACCATAACAGCCCTATCTGCACCTACTAGTCAAATTTACGGCCCATTTGGATGAACTTAATAAGCTATATCTTTCTTGTTTTTTGTTTAAAAAAGAAAACGTGGATTGGATTCTGGCGTTGAAAACGATTTGTTTCCAGTTTCCTGGCATTATCAAAAAAAAAAAAAAAAAAAAAACCTAACTCCATCCAAATGTGCCGTTACATGGAAGTCTTTAGTGTCACTTTAGAGTGATATGTGTTAAAATTGTACAATTTAAATCTATGCCAAATTTATTATGGAGAAGATTTTAATTGATTCTTGGAATTAATTATGGACAACAAATTAGAAAGATATGAGAAGAGATTATTTGATTTGATAAATCGATCAAATCTAGATATATATGGCGACAAATTGAAAAGATAAGAGAAAAAAATACCTGATTTGATAAGTCAATCAAATATATGTATACGGGGAAACAATCACAAATATGCAAGATTGCATTGAAAGCAAATGAAGGAAATCCGGAAAGTTTTCATGCTTATCTTCAGCCAAGTTTTCATCCTTACTCTTATAAATATGGATACTCATCTTTTTCATCACAAGCCAGTAATGCTCTCTTCTATATATCCTCAATAAGATTCCTATTTTATGTATCAATTATAGGGTGAGATAATTTTATTGGTTGTTGTATTCTTCTCTTATTGTAGTTCCTCTTGAATTGAAGAATAATAAAAGTTGTTGGGTCTACGTGGACGTAGGATATTCATATCCAAACCACGTTAGATCTTCCATGTCGCTTATTTCTGCTATTGTTTATAAAGAGGCTGCATAATTGATTTTTTTTCCTCATTGGTATCTAAATAGACAATACTAGATCCTGATCAAAAAATAACGCTTTTGCTCAAATTAACATAAATTTCACTACAGTTTGGTATCAGAGCTAGTGTTATTGTTCCTATTTGGATATCAATGATTACTTCTAGTAAGTCTATTGGTAAATCTGGTGTCAATTATGGAGTAACACGTTTTGACGGAAAATGAGATTTTGTTACTTGGAAAATAAAGATGGAGGCTGTATTAAAGAAGGAGAGGACTTATAAAGTTGTTTCTGCGCTTGAGAAATTGAAAGATATGGATGCAACTAATTTGGAAGAGATGGAAGATGAACTTACAGCAATTCAGTTGAGTCTTTCAGATGAAGTTCTTAGAGAATTTTTTCAGAAGAAGACGTCGAAGGAACTATGAGATGCATCATCAGATGCATATCAAGACGAAGTCTCTCACTAATCGGATTATTCTTCAACAACTTTATTCGTTAAAGATGAAGCCTGGAGCCAATCTCATGGAGCATGTCGATGCTTTGACCACTTTAGTTATGAACTTGAAGGCAGCGGATGTTGATATTATTGATGAGGCTCAAGCTGTGATCCTCTTATGTTCATTGTCTAAGGAGTATAATGTTTTTGTTAATTCCATGATTTATGGTCGCAGTAAAATTAGCTTTTCTGATATAAAGGCTGATCTTCATAATGAAGTGTTAAGAGGTAGATTGACAAGCATTAACCTAGATGATGATATCGAAGGCTTATATGTTCAGAGAGGTAGAAGCAAAAACAAGTGATTATAGAGACGCTATTGCATCAGTTGACAGTTCCAGTTGGTTGCTATGGAAGAGGAGATCGAATCTTTACAGAAAAATCACACTTAGGATTTTGTGCCACTTCCTACTGACAAAAGAGCTATTGGATGTGATCTATAGAGTGAAAGACGGTGGTAATGGAAATTTCAGATATAAAGTAAGACTAGTACTAAAGTGGTATGTTCCGAAGAAGGGGGTAGAGTATCATGACATCTTTGCTCTAGTTGTTAGGCATACTTTTATTCGTATTATCTTGACATTAGTTGCTCGTTATGATGTGGAATTAGAGCAACTAGATGTCAAAACTGCTTTCTTGCATGGTGATCTGGATGAGGAGATTTATTTACGGCGGTCAAAGGGGTTCGTTGATAGTAGCAGATCAGACTATGTTTGTAGACTTAACAAATCTTTATATGGACTAAAACAGTCTACTAGACTATGGTACAAGAGATTTAAGTTTATGCTTTCACAACGATACTCTAGAAGCTTCAAAGACCAGTGCGTTTATTTCAGAAGGTATGACGGTGATATTATTTATCTCCTGTTATATGTTGATGATGTGTTTATTGCATCTCGTAGTATGGTCAGGATTAAGAGATTAAAAGAAGAACTCAGTAAGGAGTTTGACATGAAGAATTTAGTGAAAACACAATGAATTATAGGAATGGAGATATACGGAGATAGGTCGCGGAGGGAGTTGAGACTCACTCAGGCGTAGTACATCGAGAAGGTCCTCACTCGATTTGGTATGGAAAAAGCCAAATCGATTGGCACTCTTTTAGGCGCTCATTTTAAGTTATGACTAATATATCAGAAGAAGATAAGATGTACATGACTAATATATCTTATTCTAGTGTTGTTGGTAGCCTTATGTGTGCAATGATGTGCACGAGACTAGATTTGACCCATGCAGTGGGTGTTGTGAGTCGATGTATGTCTAACCCAGGCAAAGAGCATTGACAAATAGTGAAGTTTATTCTTAGATATATTCGAGGCACTTCTTCGGTGAGCTTGTTATATGGTGGAGTAAATGATGACATCTCTCTTAGAGGATACTGTGATTTTAATTAAGTTGGAGATAAAGATGCTAGGAAGTCGGTGTTGGACTATGTTTTTACACTTGACATAGGCTTGATTTCTTGGAGATCAAAGCTAGTCTATCGTAGCTTTGTCGACTACCGAAGTAGAGTTGATATCTATTGTGGGAGCAACAAAGAAAGAATTATACTTCAATTGTTGGATGATCTTTCAATAGCGCAACGGACAGAAGGGATATTTTCGAACTGTCAAAGTGCGATCCATCTTGTAGAGAATCAAGTTTATAGTTCACAGACGAAGAACATTGATGTTAGAGGTTTTTTCTTATGCTTGAAGAAGAACGAAACAAGATCAAATTGGTAAAATTGAGTACTTCGGATAAGCCTTTAGATATGATGACAAAGTCACTTTCAAAAATCTGCTCAAACTTGATTAGTTGCTTTCTGCTACTTCAGCGCCATGGGGCGCTGATCCAACAACTAATTCCGTTGATTGATGAATATAAATCGAGGTGGAATATTAAAATTGGACGAGTTAAATCTATGCCAAATTTATTATGGAATTTTTTTTAATTGATTCATGTTATCAATTAATTATGAGCAACAAACTGAAAAGATAAGAGGAAAGATTATTTGATTTGATAAATATATCACCCAACAACTAATTATGTTGATTGATGAATATAAATCGAGGTGGAATGTTAAAATTGGACGATTTAAATCTATGCCAAATTTATTATGGAATTTTTTTTAATTGATTCTTGTAATCAATTAATTATGAGCAACAAATTGAAAAGATATGAGGAGAGATTATTTGATTTGGTAAATAAATCAAATCTAGATGTATGACAATAAATTGGAAAAATAAGAGAAGAGATTATTTGATATGATAAATCAGTTAAATATGTGTGTACGAGGAAACAATCACAAAATGAGTACTTTGGATAAGCCTTTAGATATGATGACAAAGTCACTTTCAAAAATCTGCTCAAACTTGATTAGTTGCTTTCTGCTACTTCAGCGCCATGGGGCGCTGATCCAACAACTAATTCTGTTGATTGATGAATATAAATCGAGGTGGAATATTAAAATTGGACGAGTTAAATCTATGCCAAATTTATTATGGAATTTTTTTTAATTGATTCATGTTATCAATTAATTATGAGCAACAAACTGAAAAGATAAGAGGAAAGATTATTTGATTTGATAAATATATCAAATCTAGATGTATGACAATAAATTGAAAAAATAAGAGAAGAGATTATTTGATATGATAAATCAGTTAAATATGTGTGTACGAGGAAACAATCACAAATATGCAAGATTTGCATTAAAACCAAATCAAGAAAATTTGAAAAAAAATTCATGCTTATCTTCAGGCAAGTTTTCATAATTCCTCACATAAATAGGGAGACATTTGCTCATCTTTTTCATCATATCCAATAGTGCTCTCTTTTATATATCTTCAATAAGATCCGTATTTTGTATCATTATAGGGTGAGATATTTTTATTGAGTGTTTATATTTTTCTCTTATTGTACCCACTCTTGAACTGAGGAAGAATAAAAAAAGTTGCTGGGTCTTCGTGGACGTAGGATATTCATATCCGAACCACGTTAAATTTTCTGTCTCTTATTTCTGCTATTGTTTCTGTAAGGTTCGACAAATGAATTTTTTTTGGGTTCCATTGGTATCTAAATAGACAATACTAGATCTTGATCAAATAATAATGCATTTGCTCAGATTAATGAATTTCACTATAATATGTTCCTCACAAAACAACTAAAACAATAATAATGACAATCATCCTCGTCATGCCAATATGGAATGCAATGATTTTTTTTTATTTTTTTTCAAGCATATAGACGTAAGAAACCTATGTACATGTAAGATACCTATATATTAGTTTCTAGATGTCAATAACCAAAATTTTCAAATTTTTGTTATTAGCTTGAATAGAAGCTCAAAGTTCCAGTCCGCGACCGCAAAGTTCCAAAATACAAACAAGAGGTTGTGAGTTCAAATTCCGCGAAGAACAAAATTAATCTATTTTCAAATGTAAATTTTGAGAAGTGAGGTTACAAGTTTTAAATCCTGTTCTAGCCCAAAAAAGTTTTTTTTTTAAAAAAAAAACAAATTTTTCCTTGCAGTTTTTATTTTATTTTCATCAAAATTATTGATTTTTTTTTTAATTTTATAAGAATTGCAGTGCCAGTAATGCTTATGTTATAGTAACATGTATGAAAAATATACTCCCTTGTGGATGTTAATATTAGATTTTCAAATATAAGACACATCATGGTTTCTCTTTGAGCAATGATAAAGGGAGCCCAGTTTTTGATAAGGGAGGTATAATTTTTGGAGCACCTTGTCCTGCAATAAAATTGTTTATTTTTGTTCTAAGCAAATTCGGTTTACACTTTTTAGTTTGGGGTTTTCGTCCAGACAAAGGTGCAAAAGTCACATGTATATCATGAAAAACAACTATTTTAAAAAATGAATCTGACATTCAAAATGGACAATAATATATTATTTTTCGTGTTTTGGGAAATAATGGAAGGAGGAAAAACTATTCACGTTTCCATTGTCCCCTCCATATTCGTTCCGTACTCCATTGTCCTTAACTCTTATTTTTTTGTAAATAATTAAATATTATGCAAGATTTGCATTGAAAATTTGAAAAAATTTCATGCTTATCTTCAGGCAAGTTTTCATAATTCCTCACACAAATAGGGAGACATTTGCTCATCTTTTTCATCATATCCAATAGTGCTCTCTTTTATATATCTTCAATAAGATCCGTATTTTGTATCATTATAGGGTGAGATATTTTTATTGAGTGTATATATTTTTCTCTTATTGTACCCACTCTTGAACTGAGGAAGAATAAAAAAAGTTGCTGGGTCTTCGTGGACGTAGGATATTCATATCCGAACCACGTTAAATTTTCTGACTCTTATTTCTGCTATTGTTTCTGCAAGGTTGGACAATTGATTTTTTTTTTTTTTGGTATCTAAATAGCAAGGTTCGAAAACTCGGTTTCGGTTTCGGTCATTTGAAAATTTACTAGTTTCGGATGGTTTCGGCGGTTTCGGTTTTTGTTTCGGTTTCGGTCAAAAAATCATACTTTTATGTTTTCATGAAAAAGCTAATGATAAATGTTGCAAATCCATGTAGAAATATAGTCTACAAAAATATAGTAATGATAAATGTTGTCGAGTTTGCCAGATCAAAAACTATAATAACCAGAAGCAATTCTTAGCAGCACAAAACTCAACCCGGCCCATACCAATAACAGCCCAGACCAATGACCATTATTCACCGCAATTAGCCCATCTACCATCTACTAACATTCACGAACAAAAAAAACACGAACAGGAAAAAAAGGAGATCGAAAATACGAAGCGGGAAAGAAGGGAAAAAACTTTTCGCTGCTCGCCTAGAAGACGATGAGCGAAAAAACGAAGCAAGCTACCTAAATAGATTTGGGGCTTTTTATGTGCTCCAATTTTCTATGCTCGACTTCTCTGCGATCGAAGACAAGATCGAAACCGCTAAAGAGATCGAATGCGGTAAGTTTTTGTTTTCGAATTTCCTTGCCGGTCTCGTTTCTTCTTGCTGTTCATGAAATCGCGAGGTAGGTTTTTTTTTTTTTTTTTTTTTTTTTTAAAAAAAAAAAAAAAACCCTTTTGTAACCGGAACGAGATTTTGCGGTGGATTCATCTCGGTGACTTCCGGAACCGGTACGAGATCGACGAGATCTCGCGGTTCCGGACGAGATTTCAAACCATGCTAAATAGACAATACTAGATCTTGATCAAATAATAATGCATTTGCTCAGATTAATAAATTTCACTATAATATGTTCCTCACAAAACAACTAAAACAATAATAATGACAATCATCGTCGTCATGCCAATATGGAATGCAATGATTTTTTTTCAAGCATATAGACGTAAGAAACCTATGTACATGTAAGATCCTATATATTAGTTTCTAGATGTTAATAACCAAAATTTTCAAATTTTTGTTATTAGCTTGAATAGAAGCTCAAAGTTCCAGTCCGCGACCGCAAAGTTCCAAAATACAAACAAGAGGTTGTGAGTTCAAATTCCGCGAAGAACAAAATTAATCTATTTTCAAATGTAAATTTTGAGAAGTGAGGTTACTAGTTTTAAATCCTGTTCTAGCCCCAAAAAGTTTTTTTTTAAAAAAAAAAAATACAAATTTTTCCTTGCACTTTTTATTTTATTTTCATCAAAATTATTGATTTTTTTTTTTTTTTTTAAATTTTATAAGAATTGCAGTGCCAATAATGCTTATGTTATAGTAACATGTATGAAAAATATACTCGCTTGTGGATGTTAATACTAGATTTTCAAATATAAGACACATCATGGTTTCTCTTTGGGCAATGATAAAGGGAGCCCAGTTTTTGATAAGAGAGGTATAATTTTTGGAGCACCTTGTCCTGCAATAAAATTGTTTATTTTTGTTCTAAGCAAATTCGGTTTACACTTTTTAGTTCGGGGTTTCCGTCCAGACAAAGGTGCAAAGGTCACATGTATATCATGAAAAACAACTATTTTAAAAAATGAATCTGACATTCAAAATGGACAATAATATTTTATTTTTCGTGTTTTGGGAAATAATGGAAGGAGGAAAAACTATTCACGTTTCCATTGTCCCCTCCATATTTGTTCCGTACTCCATTGTCCTCAACTCTTATTTTTTTGTAAATAATATTGAAAACACAAGACAAAATAAAATAGATCCACTGAGAAAATTGCATAATGGTGTTATAATGGATTTGTTACAGAGTACAAAATGGTTTGGCCCCCCTTGTAACAATCTCAAGAATATTGAAAAATTGGCCGTTTCTCATTCATAAAGTGCCTTTTCTTTTCTTTTGAACTCAGTGTCTTGTTTTTGTTCTGTGCAGAAAGTTTACATGTACTTCAGAGGTCACAAGTGAACACAAGTTTAGTGGGTTGAGCTTAATATATCTCCGCAGGCTGCTGTATTCTCTTCTATAAATGTTGTACGTTTGTAACTGGAACTTGGTCTTTAATACGTGTTGAGTGGTACATAATTTACTTAGCTTTTCTGGCCCTATTTTTAATTTTGTATAATAGTTGTTACAGTGTAAAAAAAAAAAAGTCTGCCGTTTGTAGCTTTCAGTTTCCTGTATAAAAAAAGTCTACCCTGCTCTTTTCTGTAATTGTACTTTCTTGATATATTTAACTTGTTTAAGTATTAGCTGACTGCTAATCTTGTTCAGTCATTTAAGCATACAAACTTGTTTTAGCCAGAGGAATGTAATTTTACATTATAAAAGAACAAGACAGTTCCCACTTTAATGTAGCAGTCTGTAAATGTTATATGTGGTAACTTCCAGTAAACTCTGAATATAAACTAGGAACAAATTCCATTTTTTTTCTGGAAACAATCTGAAAAGCTGTCAAAGGTGATTGAAGAGTGCAATTTGTTCGGAATTGAACTCATATTAACCTTTATTCATTGTTCACAATCAACTGTAGTAGTTGAGAATGGAGGAAGCTGCTGCAAATCACCTTTTGGATAAGGATTATTACTATAATTAGATAAGAATTATTACTATAATTTTGAAAACTTTGCAGTCCTGTTCTTAAGCAATCTTCGGAGTATTTTCCCAGCAGCTGACTTCGGAATAGAATCCACAAATACCACCTTTCTCACTTTCTTGTATGGTGCTACCTGCATATGCGTCGATATTTCATCTGATGCTCTAAAGTGCTAAGAGGAAAATGATAATTGTTACATGCTTACATCGTCCACAATAATGGACAGGGATAAAATTAAACACCAAATCCTATATAACTTGAACTACATTTACGAAGGTCTTAGATTCAAAAAAGATCCGAGGTAGCTTGCCTGTTTAGCAACATAATCAATGACTTCTTTTGATGTGAGCATGCTTCCTTGCTTCCTAACAACATATGCCACTGGAATTTGCCCAGTTTCTTCATCATCAAAACTAGGCCAAAGGATCAAAAACCACACATACAGTTCTCAGTACAGTGGTTCCAGTTTCAGTGTGTATACATATGTGTATATATACATGTGTATATACATACATTTAAATATTTGATTCATGTGAAACAAATATATGCACACACGCGCTCCTAGATATAGTATATAGATAAAACACTTACGACGTCACTCCAGCATCAATAATCTGAGGGTGGGTAATCAAGATTGCTTCTAAATCAGCTGGTGCAATCTGAGAAAGTACATTGCTCGCTGATATGAATATACTTAACAGAAATCTCATAGAAATATGAAGGTGAAAGATAATACTCTGCGGTAAAGATCATAGTTCTTGAGTCATGCTGTATACATCCCAATGGAAACTGCAGTTTACCATAGAAAAAAGAAAAAGAAATATGTACTTCATATTACCCAGAATCAATTGGTAGTTTATGTCAATTGACAATCTTTTGCCAACAGATTTTGAATAACATGAAAATCCCTATATTTCGGACCAGCTTTCGGTTGTTAATTGATAACATATTACAGAATGAAGTAAAAAAGATAATAAAATGATGGAGTGAGAGCTGCACAATGATGGGGGAGGGCATTGCGATGACAAAAAGATAGTGCAAAGACATTTATGGAGAGAGAATTTTGTGAGAAAAAGAGTATTAATGGTAGAGTTTAGGGCTTCTAAGGGAGATGATAAATTGAATAGCATGAAATAAAGTATGCGTGATATGCAGTATCCAACTAAACTATACTGGATAAAATGAAGAGTGAATAAATTTTACTTCCTGATAGGATGTAAATAGCAGGACTCAAGTTCTTTTATACAGATTCATAATAGCAGTTAGATTCTAGTTTATACCTGAAAACCATTGTATTTAATGGTATCTTTCAAGCGATCCAAAATGTACATATAACCATCCTGATCAAAATATGCAATATCTCCAGTTTTCAACCAACCATCTTCATCAATGGTTGATGAAGTAGCTTGATCATTGTTCAAATATCCTGTAATGTTGAGAATTAGCTTGTGCTGTTATTATATTAAGGAGAAAAAAAAAAAGAAAACAAATAAACAACTGAAACTTTGTGTAAAGACTGTTAGGAATACGCATAAATTCCAAATACATTGTGGTCTGGTTAGGCTTAAGCAAGTGGTCATATTCCTGTGTACGTTTTGAAGTAACGGAGAAGAAACTCAGATGAAGGCATATGCCAAGTTTATCAAATTGATAAAGCTTGAGTGTACAAGTGATCACATCCTGCAGAACACGATGCTTATATCACGAATCTAAAACATTTTTGAAATAGATATAGTTGAATATATACATAAGAGTGTAATCACAGTCTGTTAGAGTTTGTTTCTAGGAAAAACAAAACTTTGTAGATAGGTTATTCTTCAAGGTAATCTTCACAATAATTGGTCTAGCTGGATCATTTTAACGTTTTTTTCCCTTTCAAATATATGATTAAATTCAACGGCAATAATTAATTAAATACGTGCACAGACATACATATATGTTCGTGCTTGTGCACGCACATACATGCTTTTCCTATTGACAAAAGCGTTCACATTGGGTTGTTGCATTCATATAAAATAGACATGGATGAATCAATTGCTCGGGCCTTTGAATTTGTAAATAATTTGTAGGGAAAACCAAATGAAGATGACAGCCAACTGCAATTAAAATTGAAACTGCAGTTGGAGAATATTTGGGTTTATAATAGCTGTTTGGATATCTACTGCAGTTGCAGTCCCAGTTTTGGAATGCCTATAAATCTTTTTGAAGCAAGCGCTATAACCAAGTAAAACTGTGAAGATGACAGCCAACTACAAATAAAATTGAAACTGCAGTTGGAGAATATTTGGTTTATAGTAGCAGTTTGGATATTTATTGCAGTTGCAGTCCCTTCTTTTGGAATGCCTATAAATCTTTTTGAAGCAAGCGTTATAACCAAGTAAGAATGCATAACTGAATAACAGGAGAGTGTGTGTGTGTATATATATATATTTGCTGCAGTTGCATTTTGAGCAACCGATTCATCGTTACCTACCTAATGTGAATGCAATAACTGAATAAGAATGCACTCTTCATTCCAGGTAAATAATTCCTTATTTGTTCTCATGTCTCTCCAATGTTATATAGAATTTCAAGTACAAAAAGTGATAAAAACACATGTAGGAATATTACTATTATAGTATCAAGTCCATTTACCTAGAAACCCGCACTCAAATTTCAATTAATTGAAGTGCTTGTAAAACTATTGATTATTAAATCAATTTTTCTGTTGTTGTTTGTCTTTATCAGTTTTTTCTAGTTAAAACCAGTTACTTTAAACACAAAATATTCAAAACTTTAGTAGGTAGTGTTTGGTTTATTTTGTATTTTGAATTTTCAACGTTGATTACGAAAGGTGAAAATTTGAAGTATAACGGATTTGACGGACCAAAGGCGGCGCGGATGACGAGGAGATGGGGGAATAGTGTATGGATGAAATTGCTACCGTTCTTCCGTTGTTTCTTAAAATACGAAAAACGATAAAAAATTGTTTTTTGTTTTGTGTGTTAACTTTGTTTTGTAAAATGATTGTTTTTCACAATATGTGTGCGCCGTTCGTACTTTTGTACGTACGAAAACCCAAAATTAAAAAGCACAAACCGAACGCACCCGTATTTTTGCTTATTCTTATTTCTGAATGATAAGTGATAAGTTATTCCTTTGACATCCTTATTAAAATCAATAAATTTAACGCAGATTTAAAGCATTAAATATCAAATATCAAATTTAAGATTTATTTTTATTTTTATTTAAAAAAACTAAACAAATTCCCAAAGTCTATTATACTTATCAAATCTTCACTTCTGAAATGTTAAACGTGAAAAATAATTATTTTTAAATTTGAAAATTTTAGAATAAAAATATGAAAACTATGTTTTTTATTATACAAAATTTTAGCATCACTGTTCCAGTGGTTAGAGCTTCGACTTTAGGGCGAGATGTCAAAAAAGTTCAAAACTTTAGCCTGAGACTTATATCGACCTATAGTATATTGTATACAGCCTAAGATTTGCAGTAAATACCTAATTTTAAAATTTTAAATTAAAACCCATTACTTGTAATAACTATAATTTCAAATATTAAAAAAGCTCATATATAATATTTTCGAAAATGTAATATTTTAAAACTAACATTTCTTAAACTTTTTCTAGTATTCAAATAATTCTCTTAATTCAAACTTCTTGTTTGTTTTTTAACACATATAAAAATTAATATTTTCAAAATCCAATTTCTTCTTTTAATAATAATTATTTGGAAGATATTGATGGTCATTGCAGCAGAAAAAGAACATAATTCTTACTTCTAATCATATGTTTTAGAATGCAACCAAATAGATAAGTGATCATTCAAAATACAGCATTCAACAATCAACGATCAAAATTCAATATTTTAAATAAACCAGTCTTACCTTTCATAATCCCAGGTCCACGTAGGAGCAATTCGCCACATTCGCCAGGAGGTAGAGCAGTACCATTTGTATAATCGACGATTTTAGCCTGCATATTCGGAGCCAAAAGTCCAACTGATGTAAGTTTTTTGCAATATTCAGTGTTATATCCACGGCTCCCTACCGCGCTTGTTTCTGTCATTCCAAAACCCTGGATATAATAGACTCTGATCATACATCTTATGTTTGATAATCAACGGATATAAATTAAATAACACACTCTTTTTTAGCTAACAACGTAAACACTAGAAAAACCATGCACTTATCTTAGAAAAACAATGTAAATTACAAAGACAAATAAAATAAAATCCAAATGGTTTTCGTGCATCTAAAGTAAGTAAGATACTTGTGCATATAGCTTGTAGATGTGCTTGCATCTTTTTCCATCAAATGCATTTGCTCAAGTGGGTCATGTGCAGCAATTTTTAGAACACGCAATGCAGTTTAAAAACGAAATAACTACTTAAATCATTTAAAAGTACCTGAATAAAATCAACATTTGGAAAAACCTTCAAGAAATCCTCGATAAGTTTGAAGCTAAGGGGAGCAGCTCCACTCGAAACTTGCCTCAAAGATCTCATATCGTACTTATCAAGAAAACCAATCTTTCCAAGAGCATTTAACATAGGAGGCACAACAGGAAAATGTGTGACTTTGTACAAATCTATCGCTTTCGCTACCTCTTCAACATCAAACCTCTTCATCACAACCACCGTTGTTCCTAATGACAATAATCCAATAACAAACATAGAAAGGCCATACACATGAAACATAGGCAAAGCAGCAAGATACACATTTTCCCAGCTTTTCTCTTTACAAATTGTGGCGGTGAATCTTACGAAAAGCTCAACTGAAGCTATCAAATTCGCATGCGTCAATACGACTCCTTTACTGTGGCCTGAGGTCCCGGAAGAATATAGTATCGCTGCCGTGTCACTTTGTTTGATTCTAGGCTTTACAAAACTCGAGGAAGAAGATGAAATGATGGAGTTAAAAAGAGGGAATTTTGAAGCATCAAAATTTGTGGTTTCAGGGACAGGAATTACATCAACTCCCAGACCATCAACTTTGTTCAAGTTATCCACAGTGGTGAAGATAGCACCCAAGTTGCAATCTTTTATGCGGTTTTCGATCTCTTGAACAGTGCTAAGAGGATTCATGGTGGTTGCTACAGCTCCTACTGATAAAAGGCTGAGAAATATAACTGGATACAACGTCGAATTAGGAAGAAGAATAAGGACTACCTTGTTTTGCGAAATTCCATGGTTTTGAAGGCCGGAAGCCATGGATTGAATCATGGAGCGAAGTTCCGGAAATGAGATGGTAAACCCATTCGAGGAATCGATCAAAGCAGTGGTTCCTTCGTGATCGTAAGAGAATATCAAGGAAACCAGGTCTTGATGAGGGTCTTTCGGTAATTGTACTGGGTTGTGTTTGCTGGAATAAATCCCGGTTTTTGGGCAGTAGAAACTTCGGTTTTGGGGATCGGTATGTATTTTCATGGTATTTTCCATTGGGGTTATGATTTAGGAGAAAAAACGGTTTATTGTGGGAGAAGAGAGCTTATGTGAGATACTTATACCGAAATTTGTAGCAATTTCAGTGGGTTGGATTCTGAGAAAAATAGGTTCGTATGTTGTGATAAAGTTGATGACTAGCCGTTATATATATGGAAAGAGAAGGGATGATTTACAAGCTTAGCTGGGGAAAAAACATTAAATTGTTGACGCGAAGGAGGCAGCTAATAAAGCGTTGTACAATTTCTAGGATGGCGCATGGTAGAAAATTATTCAATGAATAAAGGGTATGTAAATTAATTCCCTATAATAATTAAGTTTTAAAATAATCAAAATATCCTTACGAAAAACAGTATGTAAATTAAATCAATATAATTAAGTTAATTAATGACTGTAATTATTCAGTTAATAATTGCAGATATTTATGCAATGATATACAATAATCCGCAATTATTCAATGAAAACTTACAGTTTCACAATTATTTAATGAAGATTTGCAGAAATTTCTGTGATTATTACCCAAAAATTTGCGAAAATTTCCGTAGTTTTTTGAAAAAATTGAAAAAAATTATGCAATTATTCACCACACGGAAATATCGGTAATCTTTCACAGAAAGATCACATAATCTTATGCAATTATGCAGATTTTCTTATATAATTGCATAAATTTCTACGATTACTCACTGAATAATTGCATAATTTTATGCAATTATTCAGTAATTAAATTCTAAGGACATAATTTACCTTTTCTTTGGAAGAAAATTTTGTGTTTAAGTACAATTTTAAGGATCTAAGTCTAATATTCACATTATATAATTCGCGTCTAAATATATATATGGGGATAATTAGGTTTTAGTGACAAATTATCATAACTAATAAGTTTTCAGGACACACTTTTAAAAAAAAAATAAGTTTTAAGGATTAACGTTAAATTTTGTTTCGTTTTCTTCGCATTTGGTTTCAAATTAGTCTGTCTCTCCAAACCAAATAACTAAAACCCTTCAAATCTAAACTATTTGAAGATTCCTTAACTTCGAATTCATATTCGATTTGAATTCATACATGATTTCATTCCTACAACAAATCTGTTTTGTCTCTACAGCAAATTTTCTCTGGAATCACAGCTACAAACCGTAACTGTTTTTTTTTCTTCTTCTTTTTTTGCAACTTATACTTCATCTCTACATAAAATATAAATTTCTAAGTCAAATTACTATACGTATTGGTGATTTATTTCATGAATAAAAAAATTCTATTGATATATTTATGAATGTTCGTGATTTATGGTTTGAACTTTGAAAGTTGCATTTACGTATTAGCGATCCATTTGATGCATAATAGTTTCACCTACGTCGTGTATGTTCTCTTCCCTTTCTTCTTCTCGCGAAACCATACGGTTAATTTTTTTTTGTATATACAATTGACTGATTCACTTTCATACTCAATTTGAACAACATAGATCAAGTTTTACATAAAAAAGTATAGAGTAATATGTGCATGTAATAGGTAATTTATGCATGTGGTTTTTTTTTTTTTTGATCTCACATTTGATTGTTTTTCGCATGTAATAGGTAATTTATGCAAAAAATTATAATGGTTTTATAAAAAAAATGTATTTATAGTTTGAAGGTATTTTGTTTTTATAAAATGTTTTGGTACTAAAAAAAGTTTAACTTTTTAAAAGACTGATTTTTTTTTATATATATACAAGAAGATACAAACATTAGCTTTCTAAATAAAAACATATTTGTCTGTTCGTTTTTAACTCAAAAATAGTGTTAAGGTATTATGCTATACATGTTTTTAATATGTTTATGATTTTAAACACTTAGGAAACTACTAGACAAAAAAGATCAACAGATTTATTGTTTAACCGATTGATTTTTTCCTATACAAAGGATATGAGTATTAATTTTCTACCAAACATACTGTAAATTTTTTATGCATTAGATATTTTAGCACATTTATCTTTTAAAATAAGTAAAGTATTTTATTATGCAAAAACAAAGAAGAAAAAGATAATAAGAATTATCTTTTAAATGAGTACTGTCTTTACACAAAAACATACGTACAAGTTAGTTTTTTACATAAAAGTGTTATTAAATTATTAAAGAAGAAATGTTTTAACACGTTTATCTCTTTAAATTATTAACATTTTTTAAGGTAGGATAGGAGTTGTCAAAAAAGATAAATAAGTTTATCTTATTAAACAAATATTGTATTTTTATACAAATGCATACAAACATTATTCTTTTATCTAAAATATTGTTAAAAGATTACGCAATAACCTTTTTAATATGTTTATCATTTTAAATATTGTGTTTTTTTCTAATATAATACAAGTAGACAGAAATGATAAATACATTTATCTTTGTAAACAATAATGTTTTTTTAACCAGAAGATTTGCGTATTAGTTGTTTAATAAAAATTATTCAATAATTAATATGCGTTAGATTTTTTAACAAATTTATTTTATCAAATAATAATAAATATCTTCTTCTTAGGAATGGCGACTGGTTTTCATCCCTTTTTCTCTTCACGTCCTTCTTTCTACCTCCTCTATTCAATCGTTCTCATTCATCGAAAATCACCCACCTTTTTCATCCGTCCCTTAATCGTCTTCAAACCAGATTTTTACTAGCGCTGTTATTGTCTTGCTCGTCGTTCCCCAGCCTTTTTCTATGCCTAAACAGATCTGGTATTGATTCTTACCCTTCTTTTGCTCAGATCGCTTCATCCAAATGCTCTCCTACCTCCTCGTCTTCGTGCGGTGTTCCTCATGTTGGTTGCCCCTCTCTTATCTGCCAGATCTCGATGCACTTCGCGACTGTAACGACCCGGGGATTTTCAACCCCGAAAGTCGACACAAATACCAATGTCGACTATTCGAGTATCGGAAATACCAGATCATCAATAGAAAGAAGTTAGAGAGTGAGAATAGAAAGAAAATTAGAATAGAAGAAGAAGATCACACAAAACAAAATCAGAGTAAACACGAATCTCACAACGGAACGAATAAAATATATTGTATAACATAACTTTTGAAATACAAACTTATATTTGTATATACATACCATTTCAGAGTACAACTCATAATACCATAGCGGAAATTAACTCTCTCTCTCTCTCTCTCTCTATATATATATATATATATATATATATAACTAATGTTGAAGCCTCCTGCTCCAAGCTCTTCTAGGTACATCTGCAAAATCCCGACTACTTGGTTGCCCGTACAAATTTAGGCACCTACGAGTTTAGGGTAAAAAAAAAGCTTTGGGTCAGTTATGGAACTGGTGTGAGTAAACTCCAATCACTTGGTTTAACTTTCAAAAATCTTTTTAAAAGCAATGATAATCATAAGACCTATCCACACATAAACACGGACGGTTTTTACATTACGATAACCCAAAACATTCTTAAAATCAATATCTTTCTGATATTATAATAGTGTATAATACAAGTAAATAGAAATCTAGCGGAACACTTGCATCTCACGCTCCACATATAAAATATACTATCAAAGCTGTGGGCTCTTATTGGGGAATGGATTTCCAACTATGATAAGGTATGAAATCACCTTTCGATCAGTGTACTCTAGAGGGGATACACTGGAGTTCAACAAGAACATCTTGCAACTCAGCCAGACATGACTGGCTATTCATTTCGTTTGAATGTTCTGAATATATTATCACCTTACGGTTGGTATACCAACATAACCATTCCTGGGAGATACAGAAGCAAAAGAACACTACGCCATAGATGGCCTACCCCAACGAAAATCCAAGTTGTTGCTAGCTAAAATGTTGGCACAACTATGCTGATTTTTGTCTATTGCAATGCACGCTTCAATGTGTTAACACAGATATAATACTGTGTTGCAATAGCTATAAATATATTTAAATTAAAAAAATTATCAACCCACGTGAAAACAATCCAACGGTCTATGTTAGCAATCCGCATCAATCTGATTTCCCCTCAAATTTTCATTTTCCCGCTGCAACATACTTCAGACAATCTGATTTTCATTTTCCTCAGCTCAACGTTTCTTCTATCTCCTTCCCAAATACAAACCTAATCTCGATTTTTCCTTAGTTTCTTCCAATTTTTCACCGCATTCCCCGATTTAATTTCCACAAAAAGAAACCGCGCCCATCTTCTCACCTCCTCCGATCCATTTTTGCCATCTTGGCTGCGGGTTGCGGGTATGCCCTCTTCGCTGCTCGGCGTTAAAAATAATGGGAATTTGCAAAACCCTTAACATCAACTCATCTTCTTCGTCCATCTTCTTACTAGTACTAGCAGTATCTAACTTTTACTTATTCCTTCAAATCTTTATGCCTTTTGTTATCAGTTTTCACTGCTAATTCCTGAATAATTTTTGTGATTGTGTAGTTTCCTCTACATAAGCAAGTCGTAAATAAAATCAGTATTAGCTTAACAGAAAGAGTCTGCTACAATATTGAATTTGAGGCATGTAATTTGTAACCCAAATGGGTAAATGCATGATTTAAGTATTCAACTTTATCGAGGTTGTGTTAGTTGAGGCATGTTATTGTGATTTGGTATATAAATAAAATTATTTGGTATCGTTTACCAAATACGAGGTATGTATTTTTGCACTAAATTATAGCATTCACTGCCTAAACATTATGATTTATGACATCAATTTAAAGGAAAAAAATAAGAAGAAAAAGTGAAAGAATCATACATAAACAGTAGCCTCCCCTGAATTTAACTGGTACCGTGAGTTCAGGAGCTCAATGGATGCTTGTTCTTGTATTGATTATTGTCATCTCCATGCATTCCGATGCAAGAACTTCGGTTAACACGGAGCTGATTGGAAATCTTCTGTTTATTGTCTATTGAGTTTAGGATTATTGAACAAAATTGTACAAAACAGGTTAGTGTTTGTATCAGCAACCTCATACACACACCATACTCTTTGTTAGCTAATGGTTGTTTTTGTTAGGGACCATCGTTATTTATTTACTTGTATTTTTTTAAATATGTCCATTGACTAAGTATATCGATGTCATTGGAATTTCTGTTGTTGATTGTTATATGTAGATTTAAGGGAAACAAGTTTATTATTTAGCAGTCAGTAGGTTTATATGAAATAAAAGGTTCTTATACCTTAATGCGTAAAAATTGTGACATGACAATGAATGCATCATGTTGATGAAGAGAAATTATTTCAAGAATCAACAAAGAGTTTAAGTCAATGGTAACATTTTTGATGTAGTATGTTCAGTAGATGATAGTGAGAAGCATTTGGCAATGGCCATGACTAGGTTATGGACAAACTATACCATTGAATTTGTATGTCCTTTGAATGTTGAATGCATCGTAATAAAAAATAATTGTTCCTAACTTTAGCAACTTCTCAACTATGAGTTCTAAGACTAACAAGGCATGTGTTTATTCATTAGAAATTCTGTGAGAACATTAATATCAAAGGACTTCAATAACTTTAAGCTTACAGCTCTATATAGAAAATACCCAACTATTATTTGTTTGCAATAGCATTGACTAATGACTATGGAATTTTTATAGATGTTTAATGTAAATGATGCTAGAAATATATGTCAGGCCCTTGAATTGTTATTCCCGTACCTTCATGATAGATACTGTCTGGTAAGCTACTAGAAGCATTAAATTTTTCTTTGTCTTGCTTACGATTTCTGTATGTTTTAACAGTTACTTGGAGACAAACACAGTAGATTTTAACCTTGGTGAAGCTGTGGAGGCAACAATAACCCAAGGAATGGTAATAAGTGGAGAACGTCGGGTCACAATATAGTACTTAATATAATATCAATTCTTTTATTAATAATAGCTAAGATGGTTTGCGCCCCTCCGACGGAGACGATTGCAGATTGTGTTGAATCACTAATAGGAGCATACTATGTTGGAGGTGGTCTTAATGCAGCAATCTCAGTAATGAAATGGTTAGATTTTGAATTTACCAATGGGTTGATACCTGTTTTCTACTATCTCAGGTATATCAGCTATACACCAATGGATTGCAGAACAAATGTTGTCTTCTCGCTTAGTACCTTGGCATGAACATCAGTACATCAAATAATACAAATTAAGATTTGATAATTTAAAAATAAGGCAGTACAGAACAATGTTTGCTTTAATAATAATAATAATAATAATAATAATAATAATAATAATTAGTAGAAGATCTTATTTGATGATAATATATCCATAAATAAGGCAACAGACGAACATTTGAATTGTCACCTGATAATTCAAAAACAGGGGAGGGGGAGGACAATAATTCAATTAGGACTATACGCAATGAGAAACTGATGCGCTTATTTTGTATTTCCGTGCTTCAGTTTTCATAGATATTTGATACATCAGTTGGTATGATAGGTAAACCTTCAAGATCTAGCCGATGAACTATGTTTACTCACCCATTGTAGTCTTAAATATAAACTATTGTGTCTTTAGGAAAAGTTGACCTTGCAGACTTAGACGGTCCATTTGTTAAGATTAGTATGAAATGACGGTTCTTGCATGAACGTTCCTTAGTTCTTCCACGCATCAGCAACTATCTCAAGATTAGAATACCTGTGATTCTCTTTTTATGTATTTTCAGACCGATAAGCTTATATTCTTGTAAGTTTGTCCGACGCCTTGTTGAATTCAAGACAGCAAATTCATCAATTTTTTCACGTGAAGAGATCTTCGCAGTTATGGAAATATCTGCTTATAACAATTTCAAAATTCCAAGATTATAAACTGCTTATTCTCTTACAGTTAGTGAATTTGCGAAAAACGCTTCATATAATAGTTTGATTCAAGACCCTTTTGCGAATTACCTTACAGTTAGAATTGATTTTTTTTATAAACTAACTTATTTAATTGGCTTGCATAGTTTACAGGAATTTGAATGAGAATTGTATTGGCTCTGTGGATGTCTCTTGCGACTTTTGGCTGCGAAGACTTTTGAGCCCACGACCAAAATGTTCTAGGTTGCGGTGATTGACTAACCTATTTTTCTCCTTCTTTGGACCTGGACGTGTATAGCAGAAGAAGAAATGCTGGTATAGTAGTATTAGATTATGTTTATTTATTATAAATTTATTTTGATTATTGTGTTGTGTAATAACTGAAAGTAAAGTAGTCATGAGACCATGTAGAAAATTTCTCATTTAATAAGTGTATGTACTTTTATTGACATATGTAATGAATTCAACTATTTTCTGTAATGAAGTTATTAATTCACAAATGGTGTAAACTTGAATTGTTTTTTCTTAATTTGAGTAATTATGTTTGTTGTCAGCGAAATAGCGATTATAATTTAATATTAAGAAATCTTTGATTAATAGCAGTTGAGGTGCAATTACTTTTAGCAGTTGTAAAACAAATTTTAACAACTGCTGGAAACAGTTGTAAAAAAGGTTGACTTTATTATGATGTCTAGCTGTACTAGACATATTAAAAATGCTTTTGGAAGTTGTGAAAGGGTATTTTTTTTGTCGTAGTGGTACTTGTGGCAACACCTGTACCGATGTTGCCATAGGGCTGCAAAGGTGTTGCCTTTGACTTTAAGGCAACGCCGTAAGAGGCAACCCCGAAAAAGTGTTGCCACAGATCATTTTTTGCATATAGCATCACTTTTTGGCACTTTCCGCATCACTTCTCCGGTGTTGTAGTATGCAATCTATGGCATAGTGGAAGAACAAAATTGAATATTCTATAGATGGTGACAATATATCCTATTTGGGAGCGGCCCACTTAGCCATGTTGTCTTCCCGATTTTTGTCATTTCCCGGTTGATGAGGCTTGAGGTTATAATGTATCTTTTGGAACATGTAGCCACCATTCACTTTGAACGCCACGTTGTCAAACCTGCCAAATCACAAATTGATTTTCATAAAAATACTACGGGTATAAAGCTAAAAGAAACGAATTCCTCTGCCACCAAACATGAATACGTTTGAAGAGATCAACTTACGCGATCTATTAGATATACTCTATCAAACATTTGTCCATACAAGTTGTCTTGGGACTGCACAAACCGAAAGCACTATTCTATAAATTCATCTTAGGCAATTTCTACCTAGGATCGCCAGAACAGCCCTTGCATAAACTCCGTCTTCAATTATCTTCATCATATTTGATTCACAACGCTAGCGCTCATACAGAGTGGTTTTCAGATAATAAATCTGGTTCCGGTCTCTTTGTATTTACAACGGAAAAATGGTCAAAAATTTTGATAGTCGGTTATTTAACTATCAAAGGAAAACATCCATACAAACAACGATCTTATTTCCAAATGAAAATCTTACTGATCAATCATCAATCAATACTGAGCCCCTTTAAATAAATTAATCAATAATCATTTCATTTCCCAATTCCCCTTCAATATTTTTACCTAAATATTTCTTCAACTCTTTTAACCTCACACTATTCAATATATTATAAACAATTTATTTTCTATATTCCAGAAAATATTTTTATAACATCGGAAAACATTTCCATATACTCACAAATTCTTATTTCTTTGTTTAGAGTATACACATTATCATTGGAAAAACCTTTCCATCTTATTCACGTATCAGTATCCTTCCACGCCCATCGATCCCTAACCATAAACTAGTAAGAGAACAATCCTCTAAGTATCAACCCCGAAGGCCAAAACCAACATCAAATCGACACTTAGAAAGTCGTTCAACTTAACTAGTCTTTAGTCAGTTTCTAATTTCCTTAATCCCATTTATTAATTTCTTATCAAATCATTGCTTACGCAACTCTCGGATTCAGTTTATGAATCCACTTCTTTACGGAAAAATATTGCTTATAACGATAGCATTATAATCCCTATTTCCAAAATATTTAACTTTAAAATATAACTTTGATTCTCTATTTAGAATAAATAAATAATATGTAACTAATTGATAAATCTTAATTAAAAACGAAAAGTAAATTATACTTTCCTGAATTTGACATATTCGATTTTAACTTATAACTCTTCTTTCGTTTAACGTTCCGAATGTCGGAATAAATTCACCGTTTCAGGTCAATTCAATTTCTAAATTCACTTTTGAATTTATCACTTCCAACATTTCCCAATTTCCTTTATCGCCATTCCAGTTTGCAAACCGTTTGTTTTTAAACCATTAATCACTTTGAAATGTGAATATGATTTCTTTACAGAAAAATGGACTCATTTTATCAAATAAATCTTGATTTTTATTTATAAATACCAGCACAAGTTCAAATTCTATTTATCGAGTTATTTTATAAATTCATACTCAAAAATTATGTTTACAAGTCGACTTCTTGTTAATTGTATACCAAATATATATCTTAAATCTCGATTACATATTCGATCATAAATTACTGGTTTCAAATCAAATATCAATTCTCTTATCAAATTCTAAATTATATAATATACAATTTCTATAAATAATTTTTTTTGAAATATTCGACACAGTCGAATTCTAATTATAAACCTTATGGATTTATTCAATTCTATTTATATTTCGAACATCGAAAAAATTCCTCGTTTACTTTCTAGCCATTCCCAGTTTATTTAATAATTATTATTTCATATTATTTATAAACATAGTTTATAATTCAAATAACTTGTTTTAATATAATTAAAACAAGTTATTATATTCTAGTCCATTCGAAATTCTGTTTCTATTTTAAAACAAATTTTTCCATTTTAAAACCCCAAATTCTCTTCCAATATATTCGAATATATTTTACAGTTTTTAAATACCAATTATTTCACGGTTAGTGTTATTCAAACATGCCAAAACACATGATAATCAACCATAGATTATTTATCACATCATATAAGTCAATATACGAAAAACAACAATATAATTGTTGAGGAATCAAGTTGGATCCCTCTAACCTGTTTCCCTGCATCTGCAGATGTTAATCAACATAAATAACACTGATTTCATATAAATATGCGATATTAAAATAACTAAAACTAGTATTCAATCAACGATTTATATGTATAATTATATACTATTTCAACCAAATAATAAGAAATTCATCCAAAGAACCATCACACATCATTCAATCAATATTTATCAATATTAAATAACGTTTATAATATTATAAAATCGGACAGAGTTAGTGAGTTTACTCACCTTGGTTGTTAATCATTAAATAACGATTAATGTTGGTTGTTTAACCGGATGTTTTAATCTGCCATAATTCCTAATGTGCTCCAAATGGTTTCAAATTAGCTTCATCGCGTAGCCTGCATGAATATGATCCCAACGGATTAGACCGTTCGTGAAACTGAACGCGTATGCGCGAGATATCACATTAACAAGTTAATTCATTAAATTTATTATATTAAACTTATATTAAATTAGAATTTGGCCTTACCAATTTTACTGATCCATGTCCATTCAAATGTTTCCCTTTGTACATCACGTTTGCTATCATGTCTGTCATACCCTTGAGTTTGCTAATTCCCTTGCTATGCATTTTCCCTTTTTTTATATATATTTTATTGATTCTGGGCCTCACGTATTTAAGTACGAACCATAAACCTTGCTTACCCAACCCACCTCTTAGCTGCTTCTTCCCCCTGAAACCATCCACACCAGATTTTTCCTCCAACCCTAATTTTAATCTTTTTTTGATCAAACGGCCCTACCAATATTTTTCTCGTCCCATCATTCTCTCACACCCGATCCCTTTTCAATAGTTTCCTCCTCTTCCTTACATTCGAAGGCAAGCTTCCAGTGATACGCTCATGGCCAATACACACGCTCCTCCTTCCACTGCCATTGCCACACTTCACTGAAAGCCGAGTAACCACCGCCACTGACATCACCATCAAGAACTGTACCCAGTCACTACCTCACCGTCCAGCTCGCCTGCCCCAATAAACAAACGCATTCGAAATCACCCCGGGCCCTTTGCTGTTCAAAACAACAACATTATGCTATTTTTCTTGTTAATACATCATGAACGCAAGCCTTATGAATCCATGCATGATCTCTTTTTCTCCTCACGTAACTTACATATAGTTCAAAACTCGAGCCTCATTTCTTCACCTTGACATCAATGCTTTAGCACGCAAGTGCGCACTTTATTAGCGCCGAACCCTATCGACTTTTGCAAGAAACTTCCATTCCTTCTTACGGACTTAGATCCGTAAATCATTTTGCACATAAATGCTTGTATCTTCTCAAAATGAAACCGGGACCGTCCCATGTATATATTTATTTCATTTCCACAAACTAATTCTATGTGGTTTCAACCAAATATTTCTCAACCACAAATGGGTATTTTTCAACCATAATCAATCAATATCAACCACAAACAATCCCAAACAACCATTCGCTATCAATAAATTTTCACACCAATCACAACCAATAAATATCGTCCATGGTTTGTGGACGAGGGGCGTATATATATATATATATATATATATATATATATATATATATATATATATATATATATATACACACAGCAATTCACTTCTATTTTAACACATATATAATTTTTACAACGCATATATAACTTATACATCGAACGTACAACTTATACAACGCTTATACAAGAGGTGTACAACGCTTATATAACTCATACATCGACTATATAATTTATACATCGTCGTTTTCCATATCGTTTATAAATTAGAAATCTCACATTGGGTTCCACTCCACCAAAAATAGCAGAAGGCTCAGAAAAATATGCGGTCTCTTCTAATATGTAGAAGACGTCCACACGAGTCCACTGTCTCTTGTTTCACTGGATTTCGACAAGAAACGAAAAAGATATGATTTTACAAAGTTTGCAACGGTTTTAAACTGTTAAAATCAGTTTTAAATTAAACAGCCGTTACCTTTCTGAAATCTTCAAAACTAGGTTTGAAGTTTTCGTGCAATCCGTGAATCGATAGCTCGATCGGGCTACGCAGTGTCGAAGGGGGAGGAGAGGCGCACGTGCGCCAGGAGGTGGGGCCAGTTCGGTGGTCCCAGGCGGCGGCGGCGGTTTGAACGGCTCGACTTTCGAGCCCGAGATCTCCCCCGATGCTCAATGAAAAAATCCAAACTCTATATGGATTTGAAGATCTCGAGAAGATCTTCAAAAAATTCAACTGTGGCACGAGCTAATTCGGCGTGGATTGATCGGAAAATGAGGGGGAAGGTCTGAACGTGTTTTCGCCTTCGATGTCGGGGAGAGAGAAAGAGTATTTTTTTTTATAAAAATTCTGATTGGTCGGGCAAGTTTTAAAGGGGTTTTCTGACACGACCACCAATCTAAACCCAATGACTGTCGTCCCTAGCGTTTTACCCCCATTCCGAACCCAACGGGATATGTTTCGTAGGCCCATTCGACTGTTTCAGTCAGTTTTCCTTCAAATTAAAATATATAACATTCAATATTCGATTTGAACGTACATTTCAATTTGCCAGGGCCACAAACTGATTCGAAAAATTCCAGAAAAATAAATCTGGCTAAGTTTTGACGATACAATCCCAACAAAACTAGTTTCGTCGAATTCCGAGATCGTTTGCAAAAAGGCCCATTTCTGGTCGATCCAATTTAACTGTAATTGACCAAAACACGTTTTCCTTTGCCACGCTCACATACTAGCTTCAAAAATTATGAAATTTGAAATCTAGCGATAACTTCACATCCCAGGTCCAACAAAAGTGGTTTCGTCGAATTCCGAGGTCGTATGCAAAATGGCCAATTTCACGGGCTATATATATTCCATAGCGACCTTTCTGAAAATTCATTTGGCCATAACTTTTGCTTTCCGTTATGAAAATTCGATTTTTCAGATTCGTTAGAAAGGTATTCACTAACAGATTTAAATATTTTTGGTTTGCTCAAATCCGCTTTGTTTTGCACCCAGTACAGTCCGACAAAGTTTGAATTCAATTTTTGAAACTGCAGCGCCATTTCAGGCCTTGTTTATAATTATAATTAATTATATTCGTTTTCAATTGTCGATTCAACTCACTTTTCATCGCTATTATTTAAAATATTTAAAATCCATTATTTTAGCCAATTAAAAAAAAAAAAATTGGTTCAGATTTTCTTGGTCGTTACAATGCCCTTGCTGGACTTTCCAGCCATTCCGGTAGAGCCAACCACTCCTTCATGTCCAATAACTGAAGCATGCATCTCCATTTTCTCTTGAGTATTTAGAGTATTCGGAGTATCCATCTCAACGTTGTCATTAATACTTACAATTTCAAGGACCACATCAATAGCATCAATCTTCACATCACCATCTTCAGAACTGGACACTTCCTCATCTTTGTCTGATTGTCCTTCCTCTCCCTCATTAAGATCTGAAAGGGCCGCAAACGTATTTGAAGAGGATGCCCCACCAACACTAGACCTACCAGCAACCTTCATCTTTGTCTTTGGTTTCCAAACCTTTAGAAAACTATCCCTATCCATCCTAAACACCCAATTCTTAAAATCTGTTGGTTTAGAAGGATCATTTGGATTTCTCGAAAATTTGTTAAACTCAATTTCGTGATAAGAAGTCCTGGTAAAAAGCCTTACCAGAGATGGAATATACACTTGAAATGGAACTCCTACTTCCACCTTAAGGTATGAAAAATCAGCTACATTCCACGCATCTTCTTCCATCCTTAAAACCCTTCCTATTTTCGATAATATGACTGTCACCATCTTAAGATTCTGAAACACAATAAGGAGATTCCTTAAGGAAATCCAAAGAGAAACCTCCTGTTTCGGTCTTGAAGAACCAAAGTTGAGACTCCATGGCCGAATATGCAGAGTACCCCTATCATTCGAAATAGAGTAAACGTCTCCCATAAAGAAATTTCTGGGAAATTTAGCAATAAAGACATTCCCGAACTTCTTGACTTTCCACTCCCAAGAATACAGATAATCGAACTCCTTCTTCAAAGTTTGCTCGATGCTATTAATTGAGAATGGAACCGAGAAAATCGAGACAGTCGCCTAAGAATTGAAGCGCGGTAAGTCTTTGTCAAAAACAAATGGCGACATATTGACCTAATTTCCAGTTACCATGTTTCTGTTATTTGAAGAGAAAGAATTGGAGCATAGAAATCCTTTATGCCCTGTTTTTTCACATTTGAAACAAATAATCGGGTTCCTACATGTGACGGCCCGCCCCGCACCAGCCTGCATTTCCTCCGAAAGTGCGCTGTATACATGCCCAACTAGCACGGGCCGGTCGTCAGGAGAAAGGAAAGAAGAGAATGAACTAATCAAGGAACCTGTAGAATGTCTCACAGTGCATGGGATAAAATATAATAATAACATACTTGACATAAAACAGGCGAGACAGTGCATAAGCTGATAACTAATAATCAATGTCAACATCAGAGCAGCGGAAATCCAAATACAGCTTATTACAACTTTCCAAATTTACTGTCTCTAACAAAAGAAAACTAAAGTAGAAGATGCACCACCAATGCCCAAGCAGTGATCTTCAACAATACAGAGAGAATACTATATATATTACGTGGAAGCCTCCTGCTCGTCTCCGGATCATCTACCCGTGCATCACCAGCTAACCTGTCTCTAGTCTGCTCGTGTGAGCACCCAGAGTAATAAGAGGAGACATAAAACTCTGGGTCAGACATAAAGCCTGGTATGAGCGATAAGCATCTAAACAGAGTAATAACAGGTATACTAAACCATACCTGAACCTGGACCTGCAACCAAAGAGTTAGTACCACATACCGTACAGTACCCTAAGGTGCCATAATAAATAGTGTAAGAATATGGGGGTGGGGTGTGCATGTCATAATGATAGCAACCAAATCAACCATAGCAACCATCCTCACATCTCTCACTCAGTGCGTAAAGCATACGATATCTACCACTTTGAAACACTAGACAAACTGAGGCAACGACGAATCCCGACTTGTAGAAACCCTGCTATGACCAAGCTAAACATATGGAGTCATGACCAAACATTTCAATGACCCACTTCATTGGTTGTAGCCCTTGGTTCTACCGATGCCATAATGGCCCTGAATCCGCCTTCGTACCTCCTACCATAGTGGTTCAAAGCTATAGACGTCGATAACTCCTTGGCACGCGTCCCGCAGCAAAGCCCAATCATGAAGTCCACTCATTGGTTCCCAGCTGGATCCTGAGTCAAAGCTCCTCATTTGGACTTCCTTTGCATCTCGGGTTTTGATCGAATTGGAGTGGGTCTTCAAAAGAGTTGTCGTGCAGTAGCAGCCCTAGAATACGGTTCGGTTCGGTGGTCATTACCCTCGTCGGTTCGGTTCGGTCCTCCTTCCTTGTCATCTTTCCATTCGGTTCGGGTCGGGTATTCCACTTCAGGTCGGGTCGGTGTCCTCCTCCGGGTCGGGTCGGGTGTCCTTCCTTCCAGTGCTCCGATCCGCTCCCTTATTTCTTCACGTATTCCGATCCGATCCCTCCTTGCCATCTGATCCGCGTGGCCTTCCCTCTTGCTAGTTCTCCCAAATGTTTACTTCCGATCCGAGCCCTGCGTCTCCAAGTCGATCCGATCTGGCCTCCAATTACCCTTCGATCCGATCCCCTTATCCACTCCAACTCTAAGCAAACGGCCTTCCTTCTTGCCAAGCCTCCTATGTGCCAAACTCCGGTTCGGGTCGGGTTTCTTGCCCAGTTCACATATCCGATCCGAGCACCCATCCGATCCGAAGCCCTGCACAACTTTCTGCGACTTTTCCAGCAACTTGTTTACGCCGTTCGACGACGTTTTTGACAAATCTAACTATTCTAATCAATCACAATTCATGTCAAATAGTCATAACAACATGTAAGAACAACCACAAACACCTAACAACAATTCAAATGAACCAAAATGGATCAAAAGTGGCTAAAACCTCACATTTTCCTATAATCCCTCTTAATCATGTTTAAGCATACGATTAGCAAAACACATCGAAATTAACCCAAATTTCTAACAGAGCCTTAAAACATTATTTTAGAATTTTAAGAATTTTTCCAGAATTTATTTACGTATAAATTCGCTAATCTTCACTAATTACCCTTAATCACCGTAATTAGTGCAAAAACTATGCAAATCACTCACCTTGGCCACAAATGAAACACCAAATCTGAAATACTCTCTGTTTGGGTCGAATTCCTATGTATAGCAGCAGCTCCAACCTTGCTTTGTTGCTATTTGGCCTTGCTTTGATGTAGTTTAGGCTTAATCTTCACTAAAATGTGTTTTGGAGTGGTTTTAGAGGATGGAAGCCATTACTAAGGTCTCAAGGAGGTTTGTGGCGGCTCAAAACTGAAATGAAAGTGATAACCTAACTCTAATCAGTCCTCCTATACCTCTAAACCCGAAATTCCCCTCTGGGCCTAGCTGCTAATCACCCGGTTAAGCCCAATTAAGCTATTTTTCACCATCTGAAACTTGTTTCAGCCATATCTCCCAAACGGTGAGTCCGTTTGACTAATGTGACCACTCTACGGAAAGAGAAACCATCATCCGGAACCAATGGAAGTGGTTTCAGGTTAAAATTCCTTTCCAATCAAAAATTATGGCCAAAACAGTGCCAACTAGGGGTAAAATGGTAATTTAAAAATCGGGAAAAATCATGAACATAGGAAACGACAACAATAGTCGTCTCCCAAAGTTACATGACCATACGACTTCGTATGTGAAAGAAATAAATATCCTACGATCCTATGATGCGTAGAATACGGGTCGTTACACTCTCCCCCCCTTAAGAAATTTCGTCCCCGAAATTCCTTAACCCAAAACATACAAAGGATCCCGCATGCCTAACAACCACGTACAACAATCAAACATGCAAAACAAGCAAACAAGCCTATCCTAGCATGCGGAAAACTAAATCGAAGTCAAAATCTTACCAGACAAAGAGTTCTGGGTGTGTCTTCCTAATGTCCTCCTCTGTCTCCCAAGTACAATCACTCTCGTCCTCGCTCCACTGTACCTTGACTAGCTTCACCGCCTTCCTTCGAAGTTGCTTCATGTCGTGCTCGACGATACGGGCCGGCTTGCGGTTCCCAACTGCCTCGGGTTCTACTTCGAAGTCCTCTAACTGATCAGGTGAAATAGTCATATCTGAGTCGTGAACGAACTTCCTTAGTTGGGAAACATGAAATACGTTGTGAACTCCCGCCATCTTCTCCGGTAAGTCAATTCTATATGCCAAATTCCCGACTAGCTCAAGAACAGGGAATGGGCCAACAAATCTTGGTGCCAACTTGCCTTTCCTGCCAAATCGTATTACGCTCTTCAACGGAGAAATCTTGACAAACACCAAGTCCCCAACGGAGAATTTTAAGTCTCTTCTCCTCTTATCAGCATAACTCTTCTGCCTATCTTGGGCAGCTTTCATTCGTTGTTGAATGGTCTTGATTTTATCTGAAGTTTCCCTCACCACATCTGGTCCAAGCATAAACTTCTCGCCAGTCTCTATCCAACATGATGGTGAGTTGCACGGTCTTCCATACAAAGCTTCAAATGGAGCCATACCGATACTGGATTGGTAGTTATTATTATATGCAAACTCTACTAGATGCAAATGGTCATCCTACGATCCACCAAAATCCAATATACATGCTCTCAAGAGATCTTCCAAAATACGGTTCACCCTCTCCGTCTGACCGTCGGTCTGAGGATGATATGTGGTACTGAGATGTAACTCTGACCCTAGAGCCTCTTGTAAGCTCTTCCAAAACCCACTAGTGAACAACGGGTCTCGGTCGCTCACAATGCTTTTAGGTACTCCATGGAATCTCACTACCCACTTCATATACAATTCTGCTAACTTAGCTGCCGTTCTGGTCGATCTGACTGGTATAAATCTTGCACTTTTGGTCAATCGGTCCACAATCACCCAAATGCTATCATGTCCCTATCTAGTCCTTGGTAAACCATCGATGAAATCCATCGAGACTTGCTCCCATTTCCATTCGGGAATTTCTAATGGCTGTAACAAACCACTAGGCTTCTTTTGCTCGGCTTTAACTAGCTGGCAATTCATGCATTTGGATATAAACTTCCCAACGTCTCTTTTCATTCCTTCCCAGTAGTAAGTCTGTTTCATGTCTCTATACATTTTATTACCACCGGGATGTATAGTCAACTTTGAGTGATGACATTCTTTAAGCACTTCATCTCTCAATCCATTGACATTGGGTACAACAAGCTTTCCATTCTTTCTAAGCCATCCATCTCGATCAAGCCCATACTTGTTCATCTCCTCATCGATATCCATCTCTAATTTGGAGATGATTTCCAATACATTAGGATCGTCCCTCTGACTAGAGCCGATCCGCTCAATCAAAGTGGGTCTGATCGTCAAACTTGCTAACATTTCTGGATCCAATTCGCACTTTGGTCTGAAATCAAACCCCACGATAAACTCCAGTTGCCTCCATTCAAGGAACATAGCCCCTAAGCTGGCATGTCTTCTACTCAATGCATCAGCCACCGCATTGCCCTTTCCTGGTGTGTATGCGATGTCAAAATCGTAGGAAGCTAAGAACTCTAACCATCTCTGCTGACGGAGATTCAGATCTTTCTGAGAGAAGAGATACTTTAACGACTTATGATCTGTAAACAGCTCAAATCTTTCTCCCAAGAGATAGTGTCTCCACATCTTTAACGCGAACACGATTGCTGCCAACTCTAAATCATGGGTAGGGTATCTTCTCTCGTGCGGTTTCAATTGCCGACTTGCGTAAGCTACAACCCTACCGCCTTGCATCAATACAGCACCCAGTCCGGTACCATAGGCATCCGTGTATACCGTCATCTCTTCATCCCCCTTAGGAATGACTAACACTGGTGCGCTTGTCAACTTGTCCTTTAGACTTTTGAATGCATTCTCGCACCTTTCATCCCAGATAAAAGCTTGATTCTTCTTGGTCAACTGGGTCAATGGTGCTGCTATCTTGGAGAAACCTTGGATAAACTTACGATAATATCCCGCTAACCCCAAGAAATTTCTTACATCTGTTGCATTCTTGGGCGTAGGCCAATCCTGTACCGTAGCCACCTTTGCCGGGTCCACGGCAATACCATTCTCTGATACAACATGGCCCAAGAACCTCACTTCCCTCTTCCAGAAGTGACACTTCGAAAACTTTGCTTTCAATTGGTGTTTTCTCAACACCTCCATCACTATTCTTAAATGTCCCTTGTGTTCTTCCTCTGTCCTTGAGTAGACCAAAATATCATCAACGAACACAAGGACAAACTTATTCAACTGATCTCTGAATACCCTATTCATAAGATCCACAAAATATGCTGGGGCATTGGTCAGCCCGAATGGCATTACCAACCACTCATAAAACCCAGACGGCGTCCGAAATGCCGTTTTAGCTATACTCTCAGCTTCCACTCTAAGCTGATGAAAACCTGTCGCGAGATCCAACTGAGAAAATACTCTCGCGCAACTCAACTGATCGAACAAATCATCTATCCGCGGTAGAGGATACTTGTTCTTCCTCGTCACTTTATTCAACTCGCGGTAGTCTACACACAAACGAAGGGAACCATCCGCCTTGGTAGCAAACACAACTGGTGCTCCCCATTCAGAAACACTCCTTCTGATAAATCCCTTCTTCAAAAGATCGCTGACTTGCACCTCGAGCTCTCGCTGCTCTCTTGGTGCCATACGACGAAGTGGCATCACTATAGGTCTGGCATCTTTTACCAAATCAATACGGAACTCAATCTCTCGGTGTGGTGGAAGTCCGGTCACTTCTTCGAAAACATCCGGATACTGGCCAACCACGGGCAAACCTGACAACTCACTATGCGGAATGTCGAGGGAGTTTAGAAAACTAGCCAATACCCCCTCACTGGGTAGACCACCAAACACTATCCTCCGCCCATTATCCGCTCTAGCTGTCACCAAAAAGCCCTCACAGTCTACCACCACCCCGTATCTTCGGAGCCAATCTACTCCCAAAATAATGCCAAACCCAGTAAAGCCCAAAACAAAGCAATCACAAACAAACATGCATCCATGACTCGATAAGACCACATTACGACAAATCATGCTAAGGTTAGTCGAACCACCAACCGGGTTCGTCACTACTAAAGGTCTATCGACAATCTCGGGCTCCAATCCCAACCTATCTACCAGGTTACTAGATATAAAAGAAATGGAAGCTCCGGTATCAAACAAAACTCTAACAGGAACATCATAAACCGAAAGCATACCTTGAATGACGACATTCTTTCCCTTCTCCGCCGCTGTTGGGGCATTCGACGAAGAAGGAATAGCATTAAGAGCGTAGGCTTTCACCATTTGCCTTTCCTTAGGGGGCTGTGGACACTTGTCCTTGTGATGTCCCATTTGGCCACAGTTGAAGCACTTCCTATCCGCTGGCTTGGCCCGACAATTACTAGCATAATGGCCCTTCTTACCACAGCTGAAGCACTCAACATCTTGCTTATTCTTTTTCTTCTGGCCATCCTTAGCTTGGTTCTGCTTTCTCTTATTCTGGGAACCACCCTTGCCTCCACCACTTGCTTGTGGTTTTGGCTCTTCTGCAGATGCAACCTCAGTCTTCGACTTAGGGTAGAGACTTTCTGATCTTAATGCTTTCCCCACAATCGATTCAAACGTCTCATCGATGTGGTTAATAAGTTTTTCCCCCAAGTACTGATCCAAACCAGTTATGAATTTCTCATTCTTTTTCTCGGCAGTATCAATAAGAGATAACCCATATTTTGACAAAGTGTCAAATTCAGCAATATATTCCGAGACAGCTCTGCCATTCTGCTTGAGCTCCAAGAATTTCTTAAACAGCATTGACTTCTGAGCAGCTGGAATGTACTTCTCACTGAAGCGAGCTTTTAAACTGCTCCCAAGTAATCTGATCTTCGGGAGTAGCTGCCTTTATAGCATTCCACCAATTCATTGCCCGCCCTTGCAGCTGACGGGACGCTAGCTTTCTCTTCATCGCATCTTCGATACCCAAATCCTCGAAGATACGTTCGCAACTATCCAACCAATCTTGAACATCCGTGGCCGACTCCGTTCCGTGAAACGACTTCCCACCAAGGCTAGTATAATCCTTATTCAACTTGGCGAAGTCGACCCTCGGCGCCTGCACTATTGGACTACCACCATTTCCACCATTGGGAGCTGCCCTCTGTACATCTCTAAGCATCTCTCTCATGAGGTCAGTAAACATCGTCCTCATGTCAGCAGCATTCCCATTATTGGCTCCCCTACCGGTACCTCTAACATATCGGCTCATCGTCAATCTGAAAAAGGAAATGATTAACGACTCCATAGTGGTGCTAGTGCAGTACGACTTCATCCTTATACTACTAATAGTATATATATAGCTTTTGAAAACCAAAATAATCACAAATACGCTCTCTCGTATACGTATATTATCTCTCCCTGATAACTTCCCTAGGTTAACTACGCAACCTAGAGCTCTGATACCAAGTGTGACGGCCCGCCCCGCACCAGCCTGCATTTCCTCCGAAAGTGCGTTGTATACATGCCCAACTAGCACGGGCCGGTCGTCAGGAGAAAGGAAAGAAGAGAATGAACTAATCAAGGAACCTGTAGAATGTCTCACAGCGCATGGGATAAAATATAATAATAACATACTTGACATAAAACGGGCGAGACAGTGCATAAGCTGATAACTAATAATCAATGTCAACATCAGAGCAGCGGAAATCCAAATACAGCTTATTACAACTTTCCAAATTTACTGTCTCTAACAAAAGAAAACTAAAGTAGAAGATGCACCACCAATGCCCATGCAGTGATCTTCAACAATACAGGGAGAATACTATATATATTACGTGGAAGCCTCCTGCTCGTCTCCGGATCATCTACCCGTGCATCACCAACTAACCTGTCTCTAGTCTGCTCGTGTGAGCACCCAGAGTAATAAGAGGAGACATAAAACTCTGGGTCAGACATAAAGCCTGGTATGAGCGATAAGCATCTAAACAGAGTAATAACAGGTATACTAAACCATACCTGAACCTGGACCTGCAACCAAAGAGTTAGTACCACATACCGTACAGTACCCTAAGGTGCCATAATAAATAGTGTAAGAATATGGGGGTGGGGTGTGCATGTCATAATGATAGCAACCAAATCAACCATAGCAACCATCCTCACATCTCTCACTCAGTGCGTAAAGCATACGATATCTACCACTTTGAAACACTAGACAAACTGAGGCAACGACGAATCCCGACTTGTAGAAACCCTGCTATGACCAAGCTAAACATATGGAGTCATGACCAAACATTTCAATGACCCACTTCATTGGTTGTAGCCCTTGGTTCTACCGATGCCATAATGGCCCTGAATCCGCCTTCGTACCTCCTACCATAGTGGTTCAAAGCTATAGACGTCGATAACTCCTTGGCACGCGTCCCGCAGCAAAGCCCAATCATGAAGCCCACTCATTGGTTCCCAGCTGGATCCTGAGTCAAAGCTCCTCATTTGGACTTCCTTTGCATCTCGGGTTTTGATCGAATTGGAGTGGGTCTTCAAAAGAGTTGTCGTGCAGTAGCAGCCCTAGAATACGGTTCGGTTCGGTGGTCATTACCCTCGTCGGTTCGGTTCGGTCCTCCTTCCTTGTCATCTTTCCATTCGGTTCGGGTCGGGTATTCCACTTCAGGTCGGGTCGGTGTCCTCCTCTGGGTCGGGTGTCCTTCCTTCCAGTGCTCCGATCCGCTCCCTTATTTCTTCACGTATTCCGATCCGATCCCTCCTTGCCATCTGATCCGCGTGGCCTTCCCTCTTGCTAGTTCTCCCAAATGTTTACTTCCGATCCGAGCCCTGCGTCTCCAAGTCGATCCGATCTGGCCTCCAATTACCCTTCGATCCGATCCCCTTATCCACTCCAACTCTAAGCAAACGGCCTTCCTTCTTGCCAAGCCTCCTATGTGCCAAACTCCGGTTCGGGTCGGGTTTCTTGCCCAGTTCACATATCCGATCCGAGCCCCCATCCGATCCGATCCGAAGCCCTGCACAACTTTCTGCGACTTTTCCAGCAACTTGTTTACGCCGTTCGACGACGTTTTTGACAAATCTAACTATTCTAATCAATCACAATTCATGTCAAATAGTCATAACAACATGTAAGAACAACCACAAACACCTAACAACAATTCAAATGAACCAAAATGGATCAAAAGTGGCTAAAACCTCACATTTTCCTATAATCCCTCTTAATCATGTTTAAGCATACGATTAGCAAACACATCGAAATTAACCCAAATTTCTAACAGAGCCTTAAAACATTATTTTAGAATTTTAAGAATTTTTCCAGAATTTATTTACGTATAAATTCGCTAATCTTCACTAATTACCCTTAATCACCGTAATTAGTGCAAAAACTATGCAAATCACTCACCTTGGCCACAAATGAAACACCAAATCTGAAATACTCTCTGTTTGGGTCGAATTCCTATGTATAGCAGCAGCTCCAACCTTGCTTTGTTGCTATTTGGCCTTGCTTTGATGTAGTTTAGGCTTAATCTTCACTAAAATGTGTTTTGGAGTGGTTTTAGAGGATGGAAGCCATTACTAAGGTCTCAAGGAGGTTTGTGGCGGCTCAAAACTGAAATGAAAGTGATAACCTAACCCTAATCAGTCCTCCAATACCTCTAAACCCGAAATTCCCCTCTGGGCCTAGCTGCTAATCACCCGGTTAAGCCCAATTAAGCTATTTTTCACCATCTGAAACTTGTTTCAGCCATATCTCCCAAACGGTGAGTCCATTTGACTAATGTGACCACTCTACGGAAAGAGAAACCATCATCCGGAGCCAATGGAAGTGGTTTCAGGTCAAAATTCCTTTCCAGTCAAAAATTATGGTCAAAACAGTGCCAACTAGGGGTAAAATGGTCATTTAAAAATCGGGAAAAATCATGAACATAGGAAACGACAACAATAGTCGTCTCCCAAAGTTACATGACCATACGACTTCGTATGTGAAAGAAATAAATATCCTACGATCCTATGATGCGTAGAATACGGGTCGTTACACTACAATCCTTGATCCAATGGTCAGAATCTTCGCATTAGAAGCAATTTTTATGTGATTTGATGTAATGACCCAGGATTTTTCGTCATCTGAATATATAAATTTGGTTAGAATTTATCGATAAAAAAAATAAAAAATTTATAGTAGGCTTTGATATAGAATTTGAAATTATTTGTTTTGGACATGGTTGAATATTTATATTTGGATTTTTTATTTAGAATTTGAAATTCAAATTTTGGCTTTGAACGTATTTGAATAAAATTATAAAGGGAATCCCTTCAGTAGATTTAAAATTCTAAAATGGATGTTTGTAGAAATATAAAGTTTGAATTTAAGTTAAATGGTCTACGGTTTCATCGGTATTTAGCTTTATATATTATGTTCTTCTTTGTATTCTAGCTCTTTTGTATTTATAACATTCTACTTTTGATTTAGTTATTTGTGCTAATAGTTACGATACTTTAGCTTTCTTTAGTATATATTCTCATTTTATTTATATTAAACACAATTCGTTTTTTTATACCAGAAGTGTTTACTTTATTCAAATTTAATTTTTTCAGTTTTACCTTAACTATGTTTTCTATATTATTTGTAACGAATCATTTTATTTGAACTTATTAAGATACTAAATTATTGTGTTTAGCTTTTATATATTATATTTTTTGTTTGCGTAAACCCTTGTGCATAAAATTCTATTTTTGACCAAATTATTTGTATCTAACAGTTTATAGTATTTTAACTGTTATCTATTTGTTTCAATTAAGCTTTAGTAAGCGATTGTATTTTGTCCAAATTAATTTTAATGTTTTGATTAAACTATTGTATTTACCGATCTTTACAATAGAATATCTATTTCTAAGCTGACTGTTTTATTTAAATTGTTAAGTATCAATTTAGTTTTATTATTAGAGAACTTGAAATTTAATTTAAAAACGTGTTTTGAAATATAAAGTTGAATTTCTAAATTTAATCACTAATTAATTCTTTTTGTATGAACCATTAAGTGTAAATTTATTCCAAACGACAATAGTGGAATACACGGTTGATGTAATAAATAAAAAGAAATAAATTTTGAAATAAAACTCGTGTAATTTTTCGGTCAAATTTAATTTATCATTAATATTTGTTAAAATTTGTAGTGTATTTGTGATAACATAAACAACGCTGTATAACGTTCATTTGTAGTGTTCGTTCAACCGAGTCTCTTTACTTAGCATTCAAACCATTTTCACCGTTTCAGCCCACTGATTTGAATTTACCTATATCTAACCAAATTTACTTAAGAATTGCGCGGTGGAAACCATTTGCCACCTGCCTTTGTTTTACTGTGTCTCTCAACACCTGTCACTATTCTTCTGTGAATGAGTTATACATTAAGATTTTGCTAGATACTGGTTCCCTGGTTTCTTATTATAAAAACCGCGTACCTTTCACTCTCTCGTACACCACAATAAAAATTATTCTTTTCCCGTAAACCATTTTAAAATAGCCGAATGTTTTCATTCCCAAATCCATTTCTCTTTCTCCAAATTTAATCTGTCCCCAAATCGAATTCCAAAATCAGTCCGAGGAAGGAAAATGGCCATCGCAAGCTCAATTTAGCCGTTGCCTCCTCCACTGGTCGACGCACCGCCTCTGGCCCAAAGCCACTGCCCTCTACCAACCTCTTTCACCGTCAACCGCCTTCCTCCCCTCGCAAAGAACTTGAACCCGGAACCTGGCCACCTATTGCTCCTCTTCATCTTTGATTGTTGTTGCAGTCCGCTGCCTGTCCGCACCCAACTCCAGCATCCCGATCGTGTTATGGCATCATCGGTAAGCCAAAAATTGGGTTGCCAAGCCTTCCAACCCGCATTAAGGTCGGGGACTGATGTCGGTCATCTTTTGTTCTTAACCAAAGGTAAGTTTACTTATGATTAAACTTTCTTTCGAGTTGCCATTTCGGTTTCACTAAATATAATTGGTTTATAGGTTGTTTATCTACTATCTTCAGTCTTTCGATTGTCCCATTGATATCTGGTCATGGTTCACTTGCTTCCTATGAAGTTGAGACATCACATTGTTTTGTTATTCTAGTGTCCTCCCGTCACTATTTTTCGCTGCGCCTTCTTTGTCAAATGTTAATCACTTTACCTATTAGGTTTTGTACTGTTGTGCATATGGCGTGTAAACCCTGTTAAGTGCATGTTCATAGATTAAAGTGTACACAAGAGATCATTACTTGATCATTTTAAATATTTAAGTTTGTCGGTAGCACACGCATTTACATCAGTTTCACTCATGTTACTGTGTGCATGCCCGAGTTTTTCTTTCCTATTTCCATTCTGTGTCCCTTCTTTTGTATGGCGAGAAAAGCTTGCACGCATGTACCCTGGCATATATAATAGGCCACCGAACCACCCCTTATGTTTATGACTAAGCTTCTCATCTTTTCCACGAGCCTCATACATGTTGCGGTATTTATTTCCCTGTTGTGTCTACATATCCTTGCATGCCATCTTTTCAGCGAGCCTCATACATGCTGCGGTATTTATTTCCTGTTGTGTCTGCAAATCCTCGCATGTTAAATTTCTTTGCCTCTTTGCATACGGGTTATACACATTTATATTTAAGGGAAATAACATTTGGGCAGTTTGCATGTCTGGGATAAATAAAAGAATACTTTGATCTCTTGTAGAATGCAAACATTTTCTGCAAACTAGTATATTGTACAAAGAACCCATATACGAAACATATGCAAAAAATATTTACTTCTATTTGGAAAGGACCCAACTTTACAAATAAATTCACTGCATGTGACTAATACCAAGGCCACACTATATATTTTCGTGCATGTTAGTTGTTTATGGTGTCGGGACTGAAATCTCATTTATTTGCGGTTTGTCACAAGCCTGTTACTCTCCACCCTCATACGACATGCTTTGGTTCCTTTCCTTTTTATTTCTTTGGACTTGAAAACCTTAAGACGCCATATAAGTAATGAACCTTCTCCCTTGTTGGTCATCAGTTCGCATGTCCCATTATTTTGAAACTCATTCCATATCAGCTTGTGAACCCTATTGGTTGTAGCTCTAAAGCATATACTGCCTGGTGTTGTTCTATGGTCCCCAACTTTTGGTCCATTTATATTTCCGCGGTATTCCCATGCTGTATTTATATGAGACTGTCTAGACTTATTTGTTGCATGTTAGCATTGGACTGCCAGGTCACTTCATGCCTTATATTCTAATCTTGCCTGGCCTCTTTGTTACATGAGAGCTATGCACAGAGTTCATAATATCTTGTCCCAACTATGTAAGGTTATCCCGCTACTTGCTGTAACGTATTTGCATGAACTTATCATTCCCATAGTCACTTGGTTCACACATGACAATAATGTATGTTGCAATGCCTTTTGTCTTTTTACATGTTGGCAGTCCATGCGTTAGTACGCTCGAGTTATTTAATAATTAGTTAGGATTAAACAAATTATATTTATGTGTTTATCGAAGTGTGCTTACTTGAAATAAGTTTAATCCTGACTCGGGTGTTTTGTGTATTTTGCATGGGACACTCAGTCAGGCCCTAAGTGTTCCAGGTTTAAAAAAACCAGCTCGCAAACTGGAGAGGACATGGTGAATTGAAGATGCTCTTGTGCGCTAAGCCCGACAATAAAGTGTAAAATTTTATTCATCTAAAATTTATGTATAATTTATTTATCTTCCGCTGTAAATTTTGTACAACTCTAATATTTATATAGAAATTTTTATTCCGCTGCAATTATTATACTTTATGACTCAGTATTAATTCTGTTTAAACCGTATAAGCAAAATAATAACCTCTCGTTTTGAACGTTTCGAGTTGGTTTAATTTCCGACTTGAGGCGGGAAAAATGTTAGGTCATTACATCTGGTATCAGAGCTTTGGTTCATGCAAAGCTTGGCTTATTCGATTTAAAAACTCATTAGAGATAAGGTAGAAATACCTTAAAATGAGCAGAATTGATGCTATAATTAGTGGATTTTGAAGAAAAAAATTTGAAAGAGTTTTTGAAAATAAAATGTTTTGAAGAAGATTTGAATATAAAATATTTTAAAGAAAACATTTTCGGAAATAAAAGCTTTTTCGGTAAAGATTTTCGAAATTGATCGACGAGTGTCTGAAATTATCAAGAAAATAAAAGTGAATGACGAACCAAATTTTCCAAGTGTTTTGAAATCTTCCAACAAATTATTTTGAAGAAAAGAGAAAGAGAAGAAAGGAGAAATCAAGACAAGATTGAGTATGGGTTTCGGAAAGTACATTGGAAAAAAAAAGTAAGAAAGAACTTGGAAAAATTGGAACTTGACAAAGAGAAATTTTAACGTTACTCGCTTCAAGAACGATGCGTGGAGCAAGAGCTGAAATGGTACTGAAATGGTCTCGGATCGGATTGAAATTGGTACTAATTACTTTTAATATGTTCTATCTTTATTTTTAAAATGTAATCTTGTTTGCCAATTTTTTCAAGCTAATACTACTTAGTATTTATTGTTTTACTTAAATTACTTTACTGAAATTATTCATTTTATACCTAGCTTGGTACTTTTGACTAATTATTTGTAATTTTATAATATTTTAGTTTTTGTCTTAGTCATTTTTTAAATAGCATTTAGTTATCTAGTCTTGGTTTTATCTAAATTATTTTTATTTAACATTTTTGTAAATATGGTATTTAACACCCTTTCACTTGATTCCTTTATCTTATACTACATTATTTGCATATAGCTTTTATATTTTTTCGTTTTTCTAGTTTCTTTGTATTTATTGCCAATATTTTACTTTTAACATGGTTACTTGTATTTAGCAATATATAGTATTTTAATTTAACCTATGTATTTATTTCAATTAAAGTTAATTTCTTTGTATCTACTTATTGTATACCAAACATATCTATTTTATTGTTTTACTTAAATTATTTTACTTATACATAAATTTGTTTCCTAAGTTATCGTGTACGTAGTACATTCCTTGTTTTTCTTAAATTCTTTTGTATTTATGACTGATATTCTATTTGTACTTAACCGTTTTATTTTAATATAGTATTTAAGCCTTCTTACTTGACTCTTCTATCTGGTATTAAATTATTTGAATTTGCTTTTATGTGTTATATTCCTCGTCTGTTCTAACTATTTGTACTTATAACATTCTATTTTGATCTAATTATTGGTGCTTAATAGTTTACGGTATTTTACCCCGTTTTATTAACCTTATATTTTATTGTAATTATACTAGGCATATTGTGATTTACCTATTTTATACTAAAAATATTTATTTTGTTCAAATTAATTTTACAATAGTACTTTACTATTTTGCTATTTTACCTAAATTATCGTTTACTTAACTATTTTATTTGGTTTATAATCTGTGAAGCTTTACCTTATCTTTCACTCAGCTTGTTTATTCCAACTTATGAATTTAAACCTCACTATTTTACACAAACGATTTTAGTAAAGTAAGCATTTCAATCTGAGCAATTTTGGTCCAAGTAAAATAAGTAAGAAAATTCGATCAAAGAGCGATACACGCAACATAAATGCAAATCAAATATGATGTTCGGATAATGAGATTTATTTGATAATATGAATTTGTATTTATGAAATAAGGTTGAAAATTGAATCGATTTAGAAAGCAAAATGATTTTGGGATTGAAATAAAATTTCAAGATAATTAATATGGAAGTTTCCGAGACTTATATGAAAGATATATATAAGAATGCAGTAAAATTTTTAGGAATGAATCAAATGAAAATCACTTGATAAATAATCACTTTTGATGTGAAGAAAATGTAATTTTGAAGTACGATTTACCTAGTGAGAAAATTTATGAAAATATCGAGTATCCCATGATTTAACTGATAAAATTTGTATCCTTATATGCATTTAACTTCCCATCTTGGTCTAGGATAATCATTTAAACTTGAACCGTTCGCTCTTGAGTAATGAATTCCATACCCTTTTGTCTTATGAATTCGGCCAAGCATTTTGATTTGAGCCATCATACCTTTTGGTACTCGTTTGAGGTTGAACTTCCGTTTTGAACACATGGAATTTGATATAGTCCATATATGTATACCTTTTGTGCCATGTTTCGAGAAGAACCAAGATGAAATTCAAACTAGAAACTTTGATTTGTCCAAGCGATTGTGTTAACGGAACCTCAATATATGAACTTTACATAAAAAGTGAGTTTTGAAAATAGAATCCCACTTATGCAGGATAATTGGATTTTGGAAAATATTAATTTGAGAATTTGGTTCCAAAATTTTGGAACCAATTTTTTGGAACATTTTACCAATATTTTTTGAATATATGTATATATATATACACACACACGCATAATCAAAGTTCGTAGCGAAAGCGTGATGTTATTTGTGAATAGAAAGTGTTTCAAGGGATTTGCCAGTTGAATAGTGTAACCTTTTCAACACGAGTTGATATTTGAAATGGGAAAGAATAAAATAAAGTTGTATACTTTGAATGGAATTGAAAGAAAAGGTTATAAGAATTGTAAATAATTTATAAGGTATTGATTTGAAACTCCTGAAAATTTTATATATGGAATTTGATCTAAAGAAAGATTTGATATAAGTAGTATGGATTATAAACGATTTTCCTAAGCTTTTAAAATTGAAAGGCTTATTTGATTTGGAAAAAAATGGCAAGAAAATCGTATTGATCAAATTTGATTTCCAAAGCATCGAAAGGAAACTAGACAACGTTATGAGTCTCTTAGAAAATTTTTCAACTCATGTATAACTGTCGAAAGTGTTATTTCAAAATAAATTGAAATTTATTTTAAGAAGCTTGATAATATTTTAATGATTCTTAAAAGTATTTGATTTAGACTTGAAATATTTGAATAAGATCATTGATTTCGGAAAATGAAACATAAGTTGTATGTTTGAAAGTTGAAGAGTGTACTTTCAATTGATTGAATTAAGTATTGAAAGAAATTGGTTTTCCAATTATTTTGGATATGATGAATAGTCTATAAAGGTATTTTATAAACGAAAGAAATTTCGACGACTTGAATCCCGACATTTGAAATGTTTAAATGACAAAAATACTATGATTGAAAGTATTTGCAAATTATAGTTGCGAAAGGATTTACGACTTTGGGATTTGAATTGATTTGATATGTTTTCATGGATTCGGGTAAAGAAGGGTGTGTGTGATTTAGGGTATGCAACCTAGGCATATACGGTGTCGAAGATTGGATGAAAACTGTGAGATATATGTGCTTCACGATTTTGTACTTGAAGGTCCGACCCTGGATGAAAACCGTGAGATACACTTCACTTGAGAACCCTCGACGATGGTCTTCTTTAGGTGTCTGGAAAAACCTTAATTATCTATATTATTGCGTACAATAAGCTATCCCTAGGCCTTTTCATGGGGGAAACTTCTCGAGGAAATGAAATAGAATTTTACTAGGAGTCGAAACAAGTATATTTACTAATTGTATATTTTAGTCACGCGCCTGATCAACACATATCTAAAGTCTGCAAGAATAATGATGGACTTGTTAGGCTTCGAGTTATCAATTATTTATCATATATGTTTGAAAGAGATTTTTATTTTGAAATACCGAAGTGAAGTATGATTCTATATATATAAGAAATGTATAGTACTTCAATGGTTTGAAATGAAAATGGGATTCTAAGTTCGTAGAAATCATTTTGAAGTTTCAAGTAATTTGAAATTTATGATTTCAAGATATAGTAATTTATATAGTATTTTGATTTAACTTATCTAATTTATTTCTTTAACTTATCATCTCACCGAACTATTTTATTTTGCATTTGTACCTATGATCTATCCATTTTAAGTTCTTTTACTTATATTATTTTACTATTTTTATTGAATTATCTATTTTCTACCAAGTTTCTAAATTACTTATATTTAACCATTTTATCACAACTTTAAAGGCTATCTTATATTCAAACTTTTTGAATCCTATTAAACCTACTTTCAATCAAATGACTCATTTCAAAATATTTTTTTTGTTTCTAAACTAATTCTACTTACATTATTCTGTACTGTGAACATAAGTTCCTTTTACCTAATACAGCGAATTTCATTATTTAGTTTTATACAATGATTTACGTTTTGCTTGAATAATAGTTTGATATAAGAAGTTTTACCAATTTAGTATACGATACATTTTGTGTTTAATCTATTAAGAACCTTTAATAAAATTTCAAACTTAATTTTTTTAATAAGTTTATTTTATTTATATTTTTGGTTTTAGTAAATTTAATAAAAAGATTCATTTTACTTAAGCATAAATTTTACAACTCCCCTTTTCGAGGACGAAAAGATTTAAGTGGGGGAGGCTGTAACGACCTAGGATTTTTCGACGTCTGAATATATAAATTTGGTTAGAATTTATCGGTAAAAATAAAAATAAAAATTTACAGTAGGCTTTGATATAGAATTTGAAATTATTTGTTTTGGACATGGTTGAATATTTATATTTGAATTTATATTTAGAATTTGAAATTTAAATTTTGGCTTTGAACGTATTTGAATAAAATTATAAAGGTAATCCCTTTAATTGATATAAAATTTTAAAATGGGTGTTTGTAGAAATATAAAGTTTGAATTTAAGTTAAATGGTCTAAGGTTTCATCGGTATTTATCTTTATATGTTATGTTCTTCGTTATATTCTAGCTCTTTTGTATTTATACCATTCTACTTTTGATTTATTTATTTGTGTTTAATAGTTACGATATTTTTACTTTCTTTAGTTTGTATTCTAATTTTATTTATATTAAACTCATTTCGTTTTCTTATACTAGAAGTATTTATTTTATTCAAATGTAATTTTTTCTGTTTTACCTTAGCTATGTTTTCTATATTATTTATATCAGATCAATTTATTTTAACTTATTAAGATACTAAATTATTGTGTTTAGCTTTTATATAGTATAGTTTTTGTTTGCGTAAACCCTTATGCATAAAATTCTATTTTTGACCAAATTATTTGTATCTAACAGTTTATAATATTTTAACTCTTATCTATTTATTTTAATTGAGCTTTAGTAAGCGATTGTGTTTTGCCCAAATTAATTTGATTGTTTTGATTAAACTATTGTATTTACTGATCTTTACAACAGAAATATCTATTTCTAAGCTGACTGTTTTATTTAAATTATTAAGTATCAATTTAGTTTTGTAATTGGAGAACTTGAAATTTAATTTAAAAGCGTGGTTTCAAATATAAAGTTGAATTTCTAAATTTAATCACTAATTAATTCGTTTTATATGAACCATTAAGTGTAAATTTATTCCAAACGGTAATTAGTGGAATATACGGTTGATGTAATAAATAGAAAGAAATAAATTTTGAAATAAAACTCGTGTAATTTTTCGATCAAATTTAATTTATCGTTAATATTTGTTAAAATTTACAGTGTATTAGTGATAACATAAACAACGCTGTATAACGTTCATTTGCAATGTTCGTTCAACCGAGTCTCTTTACTTAACATTCAAACCATTTTCACCGTTTCAGCCCACTGATTTGAATCAACCCATATCTGACCAAATTTACTTAAGATTTAGGTGGTGGAAACCATTTGCCACCTGCCTTTGTTTTACTGTGTCTCTCAAAACCTGTCACTATTCTTCTGTGAACGAGATATACGCGGAGATTTTGCTGGATACTGATTCCCTGGTTTCTTGTTATAAAAACAGTGTACCTTACACTCTCTCGTACACCACTAAAAAAAATTATTCTTTTCCCTTAAACCATTTTAAAACAACCGAATGTTTTCATTCCCATATCCACTTCAATTTCTCCAAATTTAATCCATCCCCAAAATCGAATTCCAGAATCAGTTCGAGGAAGGAAAATGGCCATCGCAAGCTCAATTTAGCCGTTGCCTCCTCCGCTGGTCAACGCACCACCTTAGGCCCAAAGCCACTGCCCTCTTCCAACCTCTTTCAGCTCCAACCGCCTTCCTCCCCTCGCAAAGAACTTGAACCCGATACCTAGCCACCGACTGCTCCTCGTCATCTTCGACTATCGTTGCAGTCCGCCGCATGTCCGCACCCAACTCCAGCATCCCGATCGTGTTATGGCATCTTCAGTAAGCCAAGAATCGGGTTGCCAAGCCTTCCAACCCGCATTAAGGTCGAGGACTGCTGTCGGTCATCTTTTTTTCTCAACCAAAGGTAAGTTTACTTATGATTAAACTTTCTTTCGAGTTGCCATTTCGGTTTCACTAAATATAATAGGTTTATGGGTTGTTTGTCTACTGTCTTCAGTCGTTCGATTGTCCCATTGATATCCGGTCATGGTTCACTTGCTTCCTGTGAAGCTGAGACATTATGTCACTTTGTTTTTCTATTCATAGTGTCCTCTTATCACTGTTATTCGCTGCGCTATCTTTGTCAAAAGTTAAACACTTTACCCATTAGGTTTAGTACTGTTGTGCATATGGCATGCAAGCCCTGTTAAGTGCATGTTCATAGATTAAAGTGTACAAAAGAGGCAATTACTTGATCGTTTTAAATATTTAAGTTTGCCAGTAGCATACGCATTTACATCTGTTTCACTCATGTCATTGTGTGCATGCCCGAGTTTTTCTTTGCTATTTGCATTCCGTGTCCCGTCTTTTGTATGGCGAGAAAAGCTTGCACGCATGCACCCAGGCATATATAATAGGCCACCGAATCACCCCTCAAGTTTAACAGAAGTTGAAATTGGCTATGTGACTAATCTTCTTATCTTTTCCATGAGCCTCATACATGCTGTGGTATTTATTTCCCTGTTGTGTCTGCATATCCTCGCATGTCATCTTTTCAGCGAGCATCATACATGTTGCGATATTTATTTCCCTGTTGTGTCTGCATATCCTCGCATGTTAAATTTCTTAGCCTCTTTTCATATGGGTTATACGCATTTATATTTGAGGGAAATAACATTTGGGAAGTTCGCATGTCTTGGATAGATAAAAGAATGCTTTGATCTCTTGCAGAATGCAAACATTTTCTGAAAACTAGTATATTTTACAAAGAACCCATATACGAAATATATGCAAAAAATATTTACTTCTATTTGGAAAAGGTCCCAGCTTTACAAATAAATTCACTACATGTGACTAATACCAAGGCCACACTATATATTTTCATGCATGTTAGTTGATTATGTTGTCGGGACTGAAATCTCATTTATTTGCGGTTTGTCACAAGCTTGTTACTTTCCACCCTCATAGGACATTCTATGTTCCTTTCCTACTTTTTTCCTTTGGACTTGAAAACCTTAAGATGCCATATAAGTAATGAACCTTCTCCCTTGTTGGTCATTAGTTCGCATGTCCCGTTATTTTGAAACTCATGCCATTTCGGCTTGTCTACCCTATTGGTTGTAGTTCTAACGCATATACTGCCTGGTGTTGTTCTATGGTCCCCGACTTTTGGTCCATTTAAATTTATGCGGTATTCCCATGTTGCATTTATATGAGACTGTCTAGACTTATTTGTTGCATGTTAGCAATGGATTGCCAGGCCACTTCATGCCTTATATTCCAATCTTGCGTGGCTTCGTTGTTACATGAGAGCCGTGCACAGTGTTTATAATATCTTGTCCCAGCTATGTAACGTTATCCCGTTACTTGCTATAATGTATTTGCATGAACTTATCTTTCCCTTAGTCACTTGGTTCATACATGACAATACCGTAAGTTGCGATGCCTTTTGTCTTTTTACATGTTGGCAGTCCATAGTTTAGTATGCTCGAAATACTTAATAATTAGTTGGGATTAAACAAATTATATTTATGTGTTTATCGAAGTGTGCTTACTTGAAATAAGTTTAATCCTGACTCGGGTGTTTTGTGTTTTTGCATGAGACACTCAGGTCAGGCCCTAAGTGTTCCAGGTTTAAAGAGATTAGCTCGCAAACTGGAGAGGACATAGAGACGTGAAGACGCTCGCGTGCGCTAAGCTCGACAATAAAGTGTAAAATTTTATTCGTCTAAAATTTATATACAAATTTATTTGTCTTCCGCTGTAAATTTTGTACAACTCTGATATTTATATAGAAATTTTTATTTCGCTGCAATTATTGTATTTTGTGATTCAGTATTAATTCTGTTTAAACCGTGTAAGCCAAATAATAATATGTCATTTTGAACGCTTTGAGTTGGTTTAATTACCGACTTGAGGCGAGCAAAATGCCAGGTCGTTACATTTGATCTCGCTCAGAGTTTCAGAATACGAAGAGGCCTTAGGAGCAAATAATGATGATTTCTTTACCTCGATCTTTAGAGAAGAATTCTTTAATAATATTTCTTTAAAGGATTCTCTTATTGGAGGCACGTGAGAATTGTCCATGGCTTTATTTGCACGTGGAAATTTCAAATTAGTTTGTATAAAGTTTGAAGCAGATTGGACAAATTCTCTGACACCATTAAAGAGCACAAAAGATGAAGATGAACCGGACGCCATTTTTGGCCAATATTTTTTTATGATTGTTTGGGACGACGATTAATGGCGATCTCTAATAAGTCGTAACCCCTCCCTGGCAAGACTGTGTCTGAGGTTCCACAATCAGGCGTCGCCAGGTTGAGCAAATCTTCTAGGCTTGAGGTGGGGAACTTTCCCCTTGGGATGGATCATTCTCTTGCCGCTAGGTAGCACAGACAGGTTAAGGCCCACATGATAGGTTTTTACGATAAAGATGCTTTTGTCATACAAATTCCCTTGTAAATGATTATGCAAGATATGAAGTATTCGACATTTTGTCAGTCGAATATAATAATCCATAGTGATGGTGTTTATGAAATAGAAGTATTACTTAACACACAACCGCATGTTTTAAGCGTAAACATTTTCCTTTAGCTATGGTTACACCATGACAGGGTGCACGTCTCTAGCACACCTTGTTAAGGATTTTCCCTTATAGACTTCAGTAGGGTGTTCTGTGTTCTCAGTAGGATTAATAGCATTAAGGTGCATTAGATGTGAAACGCCTACAACATTTCGTTTGTGTTTCGTGTGTTAGTGCAAAAATTCGATATACTGGACTGATGTATGCACAAATTAAAAATACTTTTCTGAGCAAGCGAGAGGGTCACAGGTTCGCACCTAATGCTGGTGGAAATACGCCTCCAAACCAGATTAGAGTTCGAGAGAGGTCTAACTTACTTTATCTCGTTCAACTTTGAAAACTTGAACCAGTCCAGATCCGGATGTTTTGTGACGAAACCAAAACTGCAGATCCGATTACGATTGACACCTGGGCTTGGCGTTGATATGAGGCTAGGTGGCTTCTTCCAATATTTGCGAGGAACTGAATCAACCTAGATTCGGGTATTAAAGATTGTAGACCAGAGACTTCCTTTCAGCATTAGTAGAAGTCTCGAACCGTCCCTTGCTCGGGCGACTTAAGGATTGATGACTGGAACTCCTCTTCCGATATTGGATAGAAATCCTGAGACAAACCTTATTCGAGTAGCTAAAAAATGGAAGACCAGGAAACCCCTTTCGGCGGTAAACAGAAGTCCCAGACCACTTTTTATTTGAGTAATTGAAGACTGAATACCGGGAATCCCCTTCCGGTATTATGAGGAGCTGAATTAATCCATACCCGAGTATTAACATATAGGAGACCAGAACCCCTTCCAGTATTTGTGGGGAGTCGAATCGACCCAGATTTGGGTATTAATATATAGAAGACTAGAACCCCCTCCGGTATTTGTGAAGAGCTGAATCGACCCAGATTCCGGTACTAATAGAAGACCGGAAACCTCTTCCGGCATGTGTGAAGAGCCGAATCGACCTAGATTCAGGCATTAATATATAGAAGGCCGGAACCCCTTCCAGTATTTATTGTTTTGGAATCCCTTTTGGATTTGATTTGTGAAGCAGAGGTTGTACGTGCTTCCTGAGCCATTCCTTGGGCTTTTGATGTCAAAGCAGAGGATGTACGTGCTTTGTTGGCCACTCTCTGGGCCTGTGCATCCGGTGCACTTGGCTTTCTTATCCACAAGCAGGGCCCAAGGACTTACCCGACCTCCCTCCAGGAGGCGTCTTACCCTGACTATCGTAGGCGATGATAAGGTCTTAGAAACTTAGACGGGGCCATCGTAGGCACATAACCAAGTTTTACTCTTTTAATGCACTATACTGACCATCGTAAGTTCTGATAGAGACTTACACGCCACCCCCTCCGAGGGGTGCCCTATCCTGACCATCGTAGACGATTATAGGGGTTTGCGCTTCCTTCTGCAGATAATGCAGAACATAAGCAGAGGTAGGACGTGCTCTTCTGTGAGCAGAGGTAGGACGTGCTTAGTTCTAGTAGAGGTACTTTTCTACAAGCAGAGGCAGGGTGTGCTAATGTTAGATGCACCGCCACGATCATTTCTGGTGCGAAACGGAGGCTTACGCTTTTAATGCTTTAATCCTGCCCCCTCTTATTTGGGCATGGAGAAAGACTAACACACCATCCCCCTTTGGGTGTGCCTTGTCCTTACCAATTTGGCGCTGACGAGGAATTTAATCTGTTTATAGTTTGACCCCTTTTGGGTTTCCTTTTAAATTCCGAGAGGAGGGTTTTCCGTACCCTTGAACATGTTTAGTAATCCTTTTCCTATGGATTTTTATGGAATTCACTTTGATTTTTTTCCATAAATTTTCGTAATTGGCCTTGGCTGATGAATCTGACAATGATTTCCCCGAGGATTCCGTAGTGATTAGTCTCGTGTCCATTCAGCATGTGGTAAAGGCAGTAGGGCCCTCTTGTTTTCCTTTAGTACTTGGGCTTTTTCTTCATAAGTGGCCAATAGTCGAGTTCGTGTTTGGTTAGGAAGTAAATGTTCTCCATCGAAGTGGTGAGGTAATATTCGCTGGGTAACCTTGGCGCACACCCTTCTTCTTGTCGCTAGGGTTTAATCCTTTAGTGACCTAGCCTAGCTGCTATGCTTACACTTTTGTTCTTTCCTCCCCCAAACATACTGAGGTTGAAATGTTATCCCTTTGGACCATTTGTTGGCAAAGTGGCTGAAATAGTACATTATTTCTCGTTCAAGCTTCGTCCCTGTAACACCCCGTGAATTCTACAACGTTAAGCTTCACGAATTAAAGTATACTTAATTATGAATGATGAAATCAAGGGAAATGGGTAACGCCATTGTGTTCGTCTCGAAATTCTGTTTGAGATAGAGTTCAAGTTTGCGTAAAACGGATATCGTATGAAGAAGATATGGACGAACGAAGTTGGGCAGAAAAACCGGAAAACGGGTCAGAATGCACTGGCGCACTTGTGAAATGCGCCAGAACAAAGTTGAACTGGCGCACTTGAGAAGTGCGCCAGTACAATTTTGGCCTGGCGCACCTGCCAAGTGCGCCCAGGTCAGAAAGACCTGCTGGTCAGGCCTTGGCTGGCCTGGTCAGGGTCTGGTCGAATTCCGATGCTTGGCTGAGTCACTAGGGATTACATGTCTCTTTCTTATTGGCCGCTCTTAAGACGGATGGTCTGGATTCACCCTAGCTTCATCGACGGCTCAAAACAATTTAAAATTCTATAAATACAACTCAAGCCTAACCCTAAATTCACACAAATAATAGAATACAAAAGCCGTCATGCTGCTGGAGAGGAACTAGGAATGGCCGTCAATTAGAAAGCCTAGAGACAAGCCAACAATCCTAAGAGACAAATCAAATTAAAAGAAGATCAAAGCTTAATCAAATCATTCAACGCAACTTTGCTACCCAAAGGAGAGCATCTCCAAATCAGAATAACAGAAATCAGAAAACAAGAATTCATCACACGTAGTAAGTATAGTGACCTTTCAAAATATGAATAAAAGCTATGATGTGAGTCGATGTAAATGAAAATAGAATCGTGTTGTTATAATCTTTGTGTATTGTGATGGTTCTATCATGACTTGTGTATTGATGTTTGTGGCATAAATTAATTGATGCAAGCCTATTGAACAATTGTATATGAAAAACAATGGCACTTGCAAGCTTGTGGCAAAAAATAGAAATTTATCCCTTTTTGTATATGTCGATTGTAACAACCCGAAAATCTGGGCCAGTTTAAAATTTTTATTTTGCCAATTTTAGCGAATTTTGAATATTTAAAATAGATTATTTTAAATAAAATCACGAGAAATTTATTTTGAATATAATTCGAATGTATATATTATATACGTCGTCGTTAGAATATAATTATATATATAATTATAAATGGAGTTGAAAATGGCGCGGTAGTTCGATAATTCGATTTCAAACTTCAATTGAATGTACCGGGTGCATAACAATCCGGATTTTAGTGAAACCAAAAATAATGGGATCTATTTGATAATATCTTTCCAGCGAATCCGAAAAATCAAATTTTCATAGCGGGAATCAAAAGATATGTCCACTTGAAAATTCTGATTAGTCGATATGGAATTCAGGCCCTTAAAAATGGGAATTTTGCAAACGACCTCGGATTTCGACGAAACCACTTATTTTGGGTCCGTGATGTTAAATTATTGCTAGGTTTTAAATTTCATAATTTTTCGAATCAATATGTGAGCGTGGCAAAGGAAAACGCGTTTGACCAGTTTCAGTTGATTTTAATCGACTGGAAAATGGCCATTTTTCCAACGGTCTCAGAATTCGATGAAATTAGTTTTGTTAGAACCGTATCGTCAATACGAAGCTAGAAAATATTTTTCGAGAATTTTTAGAGTTAGTATGTGACCCCGGTAATTTGAAATGTACGATTAAAATTCAATATAGAGATTTAAATGTAAATTTAATGGAAACTGATTCAAACGATCGAATCAACCTGCGATACATATCCCATTGTGTTCGGAATGGGGGTAACTAGCTATGGACGACAGGCGGTGGGCCTCGTTTAGAGATCTTATGTGAAAGTCAACTTTTTGAATTAAATAATTAAAAAAAATATCTTCCTCTCCTTTTATCAGCTGCCCCCCCCCCCGTCTATACTTCAAATCGATTTCACAGATTAAAGAAAAAAAATGTCGCTCCTCAAAACCGCTCAGCATCGCGTCGTGATCGCCACCTCCTGGCGCGGCCTCCCCTCCGGCGAACGCGCCACCACCTCTCCGTCGCCCCCGTTCTCTCTCTCCTCTTCTGAAACGTGGCCCTCGCGAAACCCTAAACCTCCTAAGAACAGCAACGCCGGACCCACTCCCACCCCCAAGAGCCAGCCGCCGCCTGCTCTTCCCTCCACGCCTCAGCCTCTCCTCCGACGCCAACCCCCTAATCCAAACCCGACGTGAAAACTCCCCCTCCTTCAAATCCGACTGTAAGTGTTCATAATTCCCCTTTTATTTTATTCATTTAAAACCTGATTTGTAAGCCTATAAAATTGATGGTCTTTTGGGGTGTAAAGATTGAATTTTTTTTCCATACATGAATTGAAAGAGAAAATAGGATTCTTATATATATGAAAACATATAAAAGATTAGATCTTTATAATAGGAAAGACGATATTTTTAAGAGTGAAAAGACAATATTTTTAAAATTGAAAAGATTATATTTTTATTTATAAAAATATGATTTTTATATAAGGAAGAGGTAGAATAGATTTTTATTCAATTAAAAGTATGATTTTTATATTTTTAAAGTATTAAAAATATAGTCTTTAGTATATAACAACTATAAAAATATGATTTTTTGTTTATGTAGAGGATTAGAAATATAATTTTTACATGATAGAAATATTAAAAATATCATCTTTATATGTGTAGAAAAATAGAAATGTGATTTTTAATAATGATATGTTTGAAAAGTTGAAATCTTTATTTTTATAAAGGCGAAATCTTTATGTTTGAAAAGTTGAAATCTTTATTTTTATAAAGGCGAAATCTTTATTTTTGATAAGACGAAATTTTTATCGGTAGAAAGGCGGGATCTTTATCTAATCTAGTTAGAATTTTTACATTAGAAAAGATGGAATTTTTACATTAGTAAAAATATGATTTTTATATATTGAACTTTGAAGTAAAAATATGATTTTTATATATTGAACTTTGAAGTAAAAATATGATTTTTATATATTGAACTTTGAAGTAAAAATATGATTTTTGTATATTGAACTTCGAAGTAAAAATGTGATTTTTATATATTGAGCATCGAAGTAAAAATGTGATTTTTATATATTGAACATCGAAGTAAAAATATGATTTGTATATATTGAATAGCGAAGTAAAAAATTCGATTTTTACATATGTAGTGAAAGCGGACAACGAAGATGACGAAAGGCGAGAACGGCAAAGATTTCTATAAATGAAGTGTCGTGAAGTTGGATAGCTATCGGTGAGAATTTCTCACCTTTCAATTTCTTATTCTAGTTATATATATATATATATATATATATATATATATATATATATATATATACTAGGATGCAGACGGTGTTTAGTAGCACCCGACACCCGTCATCCACAGACCATGGATGGCTTGTTTGTTAAATTGTTTGGTTGTGTAGTTGGTTAGATTATTTGGTTTGAATTGAATTGTTTGGTAAAATGAAATTGATTTGATTGATGTGTGAATGGCGTGGGCCTTCACTAGACCGGGGATAAGGATAGGCCTCGTCCCGTTTCTAGTATCGTGCCGTTATGCCGCCGAAATTTTCTAAAATAAGTTAGAAAAATAAAAATATCATTTTATTTAAAGAATGAACTGAATAGAAATTCATATGTTGGAATAAAATGTTTTATCGTTAAAAATATAATTTTTAACGTGAATGTGAATAAATATTCATTTACAAACCAGACGGTTTGTTTATGTACACCTATTTGAAGGACATTGATTGGGTCGATAAATTTTACACATCGCCCAACTGCACAAATAAAATATGCGTTTGATTGTTTGAAACCCCACACGGGTGTTGGGATGAAATTTGAAGTTCACTCATCCTGATTGATTAAATATGTCGATCGATTGATTGACAGGCTGTTATAAGCGTTATATATCTATATTTGATGCTTATACAGTGTAGTGCACTTTGGTTGATGGTTGATTATTTTTCAATGCTATTATATACATGTGTTGTATGAAAATCCATATAATTAATTTTATATGGTGATTGATTGGGCCTCATTCCAATTTAGAAAATAAAGAATATTATAACATAAAAGTTCATGTGTTGACTGTACTCATTCGTTGAGATTAGTCATGTGTTGAACGAAATATTTTAATAATAAAATTTGCATCTTTATCAATATAAAATAAAGGTTCATGTGTTGACTGTACTCATCCGTTGAGATTAGTCATGTGTTGAACGAAATAATTTAACAAAAATTGTCACACGTGGACAGTACTCATTCGTTGAGATTAGTCGTGTGTTGACAAAAATAAATATTCATTTGTTGAATAGAATATTTGAAAATAGAAATATATGAAGCCGTGTTGGTTAGATTGACGGCATTTTGACGTGAATGATATTTATATCGATTTTATTCATTTTTAAATGCATATTGAAAAGTGATTTCGAAAACGCATATTTTGAAACGATTTCGAAATGAATTGAATATATAACGATTTCGAAATGAATTGAATGTATAACGATTTCGAAATGAATTGAATATAAAACGATTTCGAAATGAATTGAATATATGATGAATTCGAATTGAATGGAAAACGAATTTGATTTCAATTGAATAGCAAACGAAACAAATTCGAATTTAATTGAATAGATAACGAATTTCAATTGAATTGAATATAAAACTAATTCGAATTGAATTGAAAACGAATTCGAATTGAATTGGAAACAAATTGAAATGAATTCAAATTGAATTGAGATTTGAATTGAATAGAAATGAATTTTAAAACGAATTTATAAAAAAGAATTCAATTTTGATTTGAATTGAAATGGAAGTTGAAATTGCTTTTGAAACGAATTTAAAACTATTTATATAATTCGTTTTAAATAGAAATCGACGAAATATATATTATATATATTATATATATAATATAATGGCCTGAATAGATCGCGCCGCGCCGCGGCAGTTCGCGAATTTCGACCATTTATTTCAAACGGACATTACGGGAGATCCGACCGTCGGATTCTCCTAAAACCGGAACCGTTGGGTTCGTATCGAAAAGAGCTTTCTAACGAATATTAGAAATTAGAAATCTAACGGTTGGATTTGGAATTATGTCCAAATCAAATTCGAAAATGGTCGCTGTAAGTGCAGTTCGATGGCCGTTGATGGAAATCGACTGTACGGGCCTTGATAAAATTATTAAAAATAGTAATAATTGTGTAAAATCATATGAAATGATTTAGAAAGAATTGGGATGAAAAACTCCATATTTGAAAAGATAAAAATAGATTTTTATCGAAATAAACTAGTTTTGAACTAGGATTATAATTCTATTTATTTTTAAATAAATAAATTGAATTTGAAATGGTTTTGAAAATAACCAGAATTTCCAATGATTGCATTGGAATGGATTTGAATCGAAATTATCTTCAGAATATTTCGATGCTGGATTTCGTGATTATACAGGTGTTGTGATGGAAATTTGAAAGATATAGATATATATATCGTTATTTCCAATACGATATTTGTTGGTCGTAGAATTTGATATTGAATATAAGCCAGGATATTTTCTATTCAAAGCCTTGTATTTAATATCAAATGTGATTTGGGTTTGTCGTGAATGGTGTCTTCATTAACACTGTTCTTGAACCCAGTTGAGAAAAGATTAAATCTTTTTATTTAGATTTAATGAAGTATACCAATTAAATAATATTTAATTGGAATTGAATTGATATTGATTTTTGGGTTTATCGTGAACAGTGTTTTAAATAACACTCGTTCTTTAACCCGATAATTAATGGAATGTGACTTTGGGTTTATTGTGAACCGTGTTTTAAATGACACAGATTCTTTAACCCAGTTAACGATTAAAACTAAGTGGAGTTTTAATGAATCTTTAATTAGATTGAAATGATCGAGAATGGAGTATCACCAGTTTTGCTCCAGGCGATAGTTAAATCTTTAATTAGATTTGAACGTGAAATGGTAATTGAATTTACCGATAACACCGTGGTGTTAGATATGAAGTACTACCAGTTTTACTTCATGGGAAGAATAGGTTGGGATTGGGAAATTAAAACCAATGATTACTTCGGTAAGGTTCGTTAATCTCGACTAGTTGAATCGAAATTCAAAAGAAAATTAAAGAATAAATTCAAGGAATTTATCTTGGATAAAATTAATGGGAACCTTTCCCTATGAATGTGAAATTTAGAAACTAACTGTCGGTTAGACAAGTAGAATGGTTTTCTGAATATTGATCTGATGTTGGTTTCGGCCTTCGGGGTTAATATTTGGGGAATTATTCTCTTGATTAATTTAAGGTTAGTGACTGATGAATTGGAATGAGGCGTATGTGGTGTTTGTGTAACACTTATTTAAAATATACGCGAGTTATTCGGAAAGACCGGGTTTATCCCATTCTGAATAACTGATACGACGATAATTCGAAGATGAAGACGGTGGTTGAAGACCGGAGGTCTTCACGTCGTTTGGGTGATTACTGATGATCTTGATTGGGTTGTACACCCAAGAAGATGGAAACAGTTGGTGATCGTCCAGACGTACTTGGAGATCGATGGATATGCGGGGTACTAGGTGCCTCCGGTTTCGTTCAGACCCAGAACGGGCTTGTAAATGGACTGTGTGTCTGACATTGGATTTTAGTCCGTGTGATTGATCTCTATTAAATATATATCTGTTTGGCGGCGGAGAATTTATTCTCTTGCTTAACGCCCTTCTTTGAGACGTACGAGCTCAGGGGTTATATATTGATGGATATCAAACGCATGGAGTGAATTGCCTATGTGGCATGCCTAAGTGGCAATTGATCAAGGCTTCTGTTGAAAAGCAAAGTCTTGTGGTTGATGATCAAAGCATGGCCTTTGTGGCGTAGCTTTGTGTAACGTTTACTTCGCGAGTTTCACACCCGGTATGAACCAAAAACGGGAGACGGACCTCAGGGAGGGCATGCGTTTCTTTCTAGTTAGAAGTGGCGTCAGTGGTTTTACACGCCCTGACGAGTTTGACTTATGTGGTTGTTGCTGTTGCGAGGCGCCTCGGTTTGATCGGACGATCCAGGTCCGATGGAGTCATTCGTTGGCTCATTTACGCCCCATAGGGCGGGGGAACGCATGTTCAGGGTTTAAGTTTAATCCACATCGGTGGACCGGCCCTGTCGCTCCAAGGCTTGACTGAGTACTTGCCTGAGGCTCGGGCTAGAGAGTCTCGAATCGGTTGAGGACTATCTTTTGCCTCGGTTCATAGGCGGAAACCCAATTTCCAAATACGTGACTTTGCGATTTTGATTGTATAACCTATATATGGCGACATAGTGGTATGGGGCATTCATGCCGCCTATGATTGATACTTATGATTTGAAATTGTTTTATACGCTATGCACTTATAATAGTATCAAATGATTTGTTTTAAACGTATCAAGCATTCTTGGCTATTATAAGGTAAAAACCCTATCCCCCGGCTTGCGTTGCATTGTGTGATAGGACCTGGGTCTTATAATAGCTTCATTTTTCTTTATTTAGCATTGCGCTGTTGTTTTATGCACTGGTATTCTTGGGAGGAAACCCGTTCCGTGTTATTCGGCGTGGTCCCTTGATTTACCAAACTTTAAAAATAAAGATTAATAACTGTTTTAGTTCTCACACCAGTCACATGACTGACCTGGAGTTTATTGTTTTAACCTAAACTCTGGGTGCCATTATTTTGACACGGGCAGCTAGTAGTTTGGTTTTTGCAGATTTATATTCACAGGATCCTGGTTTATAGCTGGAATGATATCCGGAAATCTTTATATCCGTATATCTACTTCTAGTTGTGTATTGTATTATTTTCCACTGCAATTCATTTAAATGTAATTTAAATCTCTGATATTTCTGTGTAATGTTCATTTATACTCAGTATATTCTTGTATTCTGGTGCATTGTTGTTACATACAATGAAATGTTCTTCCGTCCGCGTTCTATTTTGTCTTGTCCTCACAGTAATTCGTTCTTTCTCATCTCTTCGGAGCCCGGGGAAGTTCGGGTCGCTTCTTTTGGTATCAGAGCTTTGGTTTACAGAGCTCGAGAACAAGACACATTAGAACCATATGAAAGAATTCATCAGATATTGGATTAGCAATATCCAATTAGAATAACTCGTTAGAGATAGGATCAGTAGTATCCTAGAACGAGTGTGAAGAGTATATTTTTCAAATGAAAACAATTTTTGTTTTGAAAATTTAAATCGTTTTATACGTATTTGAATAATTTACTTATTTTGAATATGGACAATCTGATATATAAAGGTTTTGCATATACGTGTCATGAACGTATATTCGAAGTTTTAATATATTAGATAGATATAGAATCACACTCTAGTCGCTCGGGGTGATTTTGATGATGGAGCTCCATCACCAATAATTATGTTCGAGTTTCGAAGGTGTGATTTTCTATATATTTCCATTAGACTGGTGTGAGAACCAAAACTTATATAGTTAGAATACATTGTTGTGATTTGGCATCAAAAACATGATTTTTGTGTATATATCAAAATTATGAATTTGAAACTCTAATTCACTAATTGATTAATGTTTGTGTTTGTTTATTTTGTTTGCTAATTTTTAGCCATTTAGCCTAATTGAATCAAATATTGAATTATATTGAAAATTGGTCGCATTTGCTTGCATATACATATACTTACATTGAGCAGGTCATAGCAAGAAGGCTAGAGCAGAGAATAAAATTTGTTTGCCCGACAAATAGGTACATGTTTACTACATAATTTACTGTTTTGTTTGGGTGATGATGATTTTATGAGCCTATTGGCTAGCCGCTTGGCTTTTTCTTTTTCTTTTTCTTTTTGAGATTAGAAGGACCGGGGAAGCTATTTGAAATTCCCCGATGCTCCCGTTGCAGGGGAGGTTATGGCGAAATTTTTCAAAAATTTAGGGTGTTAGCCAAATTTTTGAAATTTTTGAAAATTCTCAGAAACTGAAAAGTTGGAGAATGGGAGCCGGATAGAACGTAGAGCTGATTAATCAAACCACTTTCGACTTTGTTCCTTTTCGGGGACGAAAAGTTTTAAATGGGGGAGATTGTAACAACCCGAAAATCTGGGCCAGTTTAAAATTTTCATTTTGCCAATTTTAGCGAATTTTGAATATTTAAAATAGATTATTTTAAATAAAATCACGAGAAATTTATTTTGAATATAATTCGAACGTATATATTATATACGTCGTCGTTAGAATATAATTATATATATAATTATAAATGGAGTTGAAAATGGCGCGGTAGTTCGATAATTCGATTTCAAACTTCAATTGAATGTACCGGGTGCAAAACAATCCGGATTTTAGTGAAACCAAAAATAATGGGATCTATTTGATAATATCTTTCCAGCAAATCCAAAAAATCAAATTTTCATAGCGGGAATAAAAAGATATGTCCAGTTGAAAATTCTGATTAGTCGCTATGGAATTCAGGCCCTTAAAAATGGGAATGTTGCAAACGACCTCGGATTTCGACGAAACCACTTTTGGTGGGTCCGTGATGTTAAATTATTGCTAGGTTTTAAATTTCATAATTTTTCGAATCAATATGTGAGCGTGGCAAAGGAAAACGCGTTTGACCAGTTTCAGTTGATTTTAATCGACTGGAAAATGGCCATTTTTCCAACGGTCTCAGAATTCGATGAAATTAGTTTTGTTAGAACTGTATCGTCAATACGAAGCTAGAAAATATTTTTCGAGAATTTTTAGAGTTAGTATGTGATCCCGGTAATTTGAAATGTACGTTTAAAATTCAATATAGAGATTTAAATGTAAATTTAATGGAAACTGATTCAAACGATCGAATCAACCTGCGATACATATCCCATTGTGTTCGGAATGGGGATAATTAGCTATGGACGACAGGCGGCGGGCCTCGTTTAGAGATCGTATGTGAAAGTCAACTTTTTGAATTAAATAATTAAAAAAAATATCTTCCTCTCCTTTTATCAGCTGGCCCCCCCGTCTATACTTCAAATCGATTTCACAGATTAAAGAAAAAAAATGTCGCTCCTCAAAACCGCTCAGCATCGCGTCGCGATCGCCACCTCCTGGCGCGGCCTCCCCTCCGGCGAACGCGCCACCACCTCTCCGTCGCCCCCGTTCTCTCTCTCCTCTTCTGAAACGTGGCCCTCGCGAAACCCTAAACCTCCTAAGAACATCAACGCCAGACCCACTCCCACCCCCAAGAGCCAGCCGCCGCCTGCTCTTCCCTCCACGCCTCAGCCTCTCCTCCGACGCCAACCCCCTAATCCAAACCCGACGTGAAAACTCCCCCTCCTTCAAATCCGACTGTAAGTGTTCATAATTCCCCTTTTATTTTATTCATTTAAAACCTGATTTGTAAGCCTATAAAATTGATGATCTTTTGGGGTGTAAAGATTGAATTTTTTTTCCATACATGAATTGAAAGAGAAAATAGGATTCTTATATATATGAAAACATATAAAAGATTAGATCTTTATAATAGGAAAGACGATATTTTTAAGAGTGAAAAGACAATATTTTTAAAATTGAAAAGATTATATTTTTATTTATAAAAATATGATTTTTATATAAGGAAGAGGTAGAATAGATTTTTATTCAATTAAAAGTATGATTTTTATATTTTTAAAGTATTAAAAATATAGTCTTTAGTATATAGCAACTATAAAAATATGATTTTTTGTTTATGTAGAGGATTAGAAATATAATTTTTACATGATAGAAATATTAAAAATATCATCTTTATATGTGTAGAAAAATAGAAATGTGATTTTTAATAATGATATGTTTGAAAAGTTGAAATCTTTATTTTTATAAAGGCGAAATCTTTATGTTTGAAAAGTTGAAATCTTTATTTTTATAAAGGCGAAATCTTTATTTTTGATAAGACGAAATTTTTATCGGTAGAAAGGCGGGATCTTTATCTAATCTAGTTAGAATTTTTACATTAGAAAAGATGGAATTTTTACATTAGTAAAAATATGATTTTTATATATTGAACTTTGAAGTAAAAATATGATTTTTATATATTGAACTTTGAAGTAAAAATATGATTTTTATATATTGAACTTTGAAGTAAAAATATGATTTTTGTATATTGAACTTCGAAGTAAAAATGTGATTTTTATATATTGAGCATCAAAGTAAAAATGTGATTTTTATATATTGAACATCGAAGTAAAAATATGATTTGTATATATTGAATAGCGAAGTAAAAATTCGATTTTTACATATGTAGTGAAAGCGGACAACGAAGATGACGAAAGGCGAGAACGGCAAAGATTTCTATAAATGAAGTGTCGTGAAGTTGGATAGCTATCGGTGAGAATTTCTCACCTTTCAATTTCTTATTCTAGTTATATATATATATATATATATATATATATATATATACTAGGATGCAGACGGTGTTTAGTAGCACCCGACACCCGTCATCCACAGACCATGGATGGCTTGTTTGTTAAATTGTTTGGTTGTGTAGTTGGTTAGATTATTTGGTTTGAATTGAATTGTTTGGTAAAATGAAATTGATTTGATTGATGTGTGAATGGCGTGGGCCTTCACTAGACCGGGGATAAGGCTAGGCCTCGTCCCGTTTCTAGTATCGTGCCGTTATGCCGCCGAAATTTTCTAAAATAAGTTAGAAAAATAAAAATATCATTTTATTTAAAGAATGAACTGAATAGAAATTCATATGTTGGAATAAAATGTTTTATCGTTAAAAATATAATTTTTAACGTGAATGTGAATAAATATTCATTTACAAACCAGATGGTTTGTTTATGTACACCTATTTGAAGGACATTGATTGGGTCGATAAATTTTACACATCGCCCAACTGCACAAATAAAATATGCGTTTGATTGTTTGAAACCCCACACGGGTGTTGGGATGAAATTTGAAGTTCACTCATCCTGATTGATTAAATATGTCGATCGATTGATTGACAGGCTGTTATAAGCGTTAGATATCTATATTTGATGCTTATACAGTGTAGTGCACTTTGGTTGATGGTTGATTATTTTTCAATGCTATTATATACATGTGTTGTATGAAAATCCATATAATTAATTTTATATGGTGATTGATTGGGCCTCATTCCAATTTAGAAAATAAAGAATATTATAACATAAAAGTTCATGTGTTGACTGTACTCATTCGTTGAGATTAGTCATGTGTTGAACGAAATATTTTAATAATAAAATTTGCATCTTTATCAATATAAAATAAAGGTTCATGTGTTGACTGTACTCATCCGTTGAGATTAGTCATGTGTTGAACGAAATAATTTAACAAAAATTGTCACACGTGGACAGTACTCATTCGTTGAGATTAGTCGTGTGTTGACAAAAATAAATATTCATTTGTTGAATAGAATATTTGAAAATAGAAATATATGAAGCCGTGTTGGTTAGATTGACGGCATTTTGACGTGAATGATATTTATATCGATTTTATTCATTTTTAAATGCATATTGAAAAGTGATTTCGAAAACGCATATTTTGAAACGATTTCGAAATGAATTGAATATATAACGATTTCGAAATGAATTGAATGTATAACGATTTCGAAATGAATTGAATATAAAACGATTTCGAAATGAATTGAATATATAATGAATTCGAATTGAATGGAAAACGAATTTGATTTCAATTGAATAGCAAACGAAACGAATTCGAATTTAATTGAATAGATAACGAATTTGAATTGAATTGAATATAAAACTAATTCGAATTGAATTGAAAACGAATTCGAATTGAATTGGAAACAAATTGAAATGAATTCAAATTGAATTGAGATTTGAATTGAATAGAAATGAATTTTAAAACGAATTTATAAAGAAGAATTCAATTTTGATTTGAATTGAAATGGAAGTTGAAATTGCTTTTGAAACGAATTTAAAACTATTTATATAATTCGTTTTAAATAGAAATCGACAAAATATATATTATATATATATATAATATAATGGCCTGAATAGAACGCGCCGCGCCGCGGCAGTTCGCGAATTTCGACCATTTATTTCAAACGGACATTACGGGAGATCCGACCGTCGGATTCTCCTAAAACCGGAGCCGTTGGGTTCGTATCGAAAAGAGCTTTCTAACGAATATTAGAAATTAGAAATCTAACGGTTGGATTTGGAATTATGTCCAAATAAAATTCGAAAATGGTCGTTGTAAGTGCAGTTCGATGGCCGTTGATGGAAATCGACTGTACGGGCCTTGATAAAATTATTAAAAATAGTAATAATTTGTGTAAAATCATACAAAATGATTTAGAAAGAATTGGGATGAAAAACTCCATATTTGAAAAGATAAAAATAGATTTTTATCGAAATAAACTAGTTTTGAACTAGGATTATAATTCTATTTATTTTTAAATAAATAAATTGAATTTGAAATGGTTTTGAAAATAACCAGAATTTCCAATGATTGCATTGGAATGGATTTGAATCGAAATTATCTTCAGAATATTTCGATGTTGGATTTCGTGATTATACAGGTGTTGTGATGGAAATTTGAAAGATATAGATATATATATCGTTATTTCCAATACGATATTTGTTGGTCGTAGAATTTGATATTGAATATAAGCCAGGATATTTTCTATTCAAAGCCTTGTATTTAATATCAAATGTGATTTGGGTTTGTCGTGAATGGTGTCTTCATTAACACTGTTCTTGAACCCAGTTGAGAAAAGATTAAATCTTTTTATTTAGATTTAATGAAGTATACCAATTAAATAATATTTAATTGGAATTGAATTGATATTGATTTTTGAGTTTATCGTGAACAGTGTTTTAAATAACACTCGTTCTTTAACCCGATAATTAATGGAATGTGACTTTGGGTTTATTGTGAACCGTGTTTTAAATGACACGGATTCTTTAACCCAGTTAACGATTAAAACTAAGTGGAGTTTTAATGAATCTTTAATTAGATTGAAATGATCGAGAATGGAGTATCACCAGTTTTGCTCCAGGCGATAGTTAAATCTTTAATTAGATTTGAACGTGAAATGGTAATTGAATTTACCGATAACACCGTGGTGTTAGATATGAAGTACTACCAGTTTTACTTCATGGAGTGAATTGCCTGTGTAGCATGCCTAAGTGGCAATTGATCAAGGCTTCTGTTGAAAAGCAAAGTCTTGTGGTTGATGATCAAAGCATGGCCTTTGTGGCGTAGCTTTGTGTAACGTTTACTTCGCGAGTTTCACACCCGGTATGAACCAAAAACGGGAGACGGACCTCAGGGAGGGCATGCGTTTCTTTCTAGTTAGAAGTGGCGTCAGTGGTTTTACACGCCCTGACGAGTTTGACTTATGTGGTTGTTGCTGTTGCGAGGCGCCTCGGTTTGATCGGACGATCCGGGTCCGATGGAGTCATTCGTTGGCTCATTTACGCCCCATAGGGCGGGGGAACGCATGTTCAGGGTTTAAGTTTAATCCACATCGGTGGACCGGCCCTGTCGCTCCAAGGCTTGACTGAGTACTTGCCTGAGGCTCGGGCTAGAGAGTCTCGAATCGGTTGAGGACTATCTTTTGCCTCGGTTCATAGATGGAAACCCAATTTCCAAATACGTGACTTTGCGATTTTGATTGTATAACCTATATATGGCGACATAGTGGTATGGGGCATTCATGCCGCCTATGATTGATACTTATGATTTGAAATTGTTTTATACGCTATGCACTTATAATAGTATCAAATGATTTGTTTTAAACGTATCAAGCATTCTTGGCTATTATAAGGTAAAAACCCTATCCCCCGGCTTGCATTGCATTGTGTGATAGGACCTGGGTCTTATAATAGCTTCATTTTTCTTTATTTAGCATTGCGCTGTTGTTTTATGCACTGGTATTCTTGGGAGGAAACCCGTTCCGTGTTATTCGGCGTGGTCCCTTGATTTACCAAACTTTAAAAATAAAGATTAATAACTGTTTTAGTTCTCACAACAGTCACATGACTGACCTGGAGTTTATTGTTTTAACCTAAACTCTGGGTGCCCTTATTTTGACACGGGCAGCTAGTAGTTTGGTTTTTGCAGATTTATATTCACAGGATCCTGGTTTACAGCTGGAATGATATCCGGAAAGCTTTATATCCGTATATCTACTTCTAGTTGTGTATTGTATTATTTTCCGCTGCAATTCATTTAAATGTAATTTAAATCTCTGATATTTCTGTGTAATATTCATTTATACTCTGTATATTCTTGTATTCTGGTGCATTGTTGTTACATACAATGAAATGTTCTTCCGTCTGCGTTCTATTTTGTCTTGTCCTCACAGTAATTCGTTCTTTCTCATCTCTTCGGAGCCCGGGGAAGTTCGGGTCGCTTCATTGATGGCATGGACTATGTATATTCCCTTAGTCTAAATTAGAATTTGTGTAAACATGTTATAGACCTTTTATGCCTACATGACCCAAAACCTATGATATCATCCTTATGTTTATTGACAAGTATAATTAGATCTATGTTTGCAAGTATAATTGGATCTATGATTCATAAACTATGTAAGTTCATGTTTATTTGCAAAATATAATTGGTTCTATGTCAAATATCGTTTGGGTTTCATAAACTATGCAAGTTCATGTTGAAATATGCTATATGATTAGATGTAGAAATTGTACATTTTGATTAATATATAACATGCTAGTTTTGTGGTCGATATTATGCCAAGTTAACATGTTTAAACACAAGTTTGTATTTGCATAAAACTATGCCATTTCATATGTCACCTACTTAGTCATACTTTGATTCAAATGCAAGTTCACTTGACCCATGTTATATGTTAGTTGAATCGCAAAATTGCAAGTTCATGCGCCACACACCTTTATGTATTACATGTTCATGATTTCCCCTTTTCCTCCCGTTTATAAAGTTGGGCTGAATTGTAATAAGCCCAACACATGTTATAACATTGCGAACAAACGGGAGTATTAACGTTGGGTGTAAAATATGAAAATATACGTTGGCATGTTTGGCACATGCCAATGATTATGACACATAAGCGTTATGAATTGAAGTACCCAAAAATAAAAGATATGACATTTACATATAGTTGAAAAGTAATAAAATATGTAAATTTAGAAAACACGATATGCTTAACCCGAGGTTGGATTGAGTTGTGATGTAAACCTGCCCGGACCCGCCCGGCTGTCCAGTAGTCACAACAATACCTATCCAATGTGGGTGGTTAAGCATTGAGCCCAATAAGGACCCGAGGTTAGACTGAGCTACGGTATAAACCTGCCTGGAACCGACCGGCATATCCAGTAACCGTAGCAATACCTGTCTAATGTGAGTGGTCTGGTACTCCTAAGAGGCTAAGGACAGATGGTAGGGTTAAGTCAACTATAACACTTAACCAAATTCAACATGTTAACAAGAATTGATGGGTGGGGTTAGGTAAATACAGACACTTAACCACTTAACATGTTTGACTAGAAAATCCTGGTAACGAGGGACCCGTTTCAGCAGTAACCCAAAGTTAGGTATCAACGGTACCCTGAAACTAGGCAGGGTGGGGCACGATTACTGGACTGATTGTAAGTGGTCAAACGACGACGGTGGGTGCACAGTGCAGGTCTAACGGGGTGCGGGCGTGCACACACTCCGAAGCAGACAACCGGGGCACTGGGGACATCAGTAGTATAACCTATGTCTTCTAGTTTTGTGTCGGGGCCGCCACCATGGGTCTTGATACCCCCCATGGTGGGACCAGCATAGGTATCTACAATTCTTGGGGGCCGTATGACACATGTTAACGCGAGTAGGAGCCGATCTTTAATAAGAATGGGGATCACTTCACCCTCACCATGGGGTGCTAGTTAGAATAAACTTGAGTAGGTGCAGAGATATAGTATGGGTGTGATAATACATTCGACACTTCCTTAGCCTGTGACACTTTCCTATTTTTATTTTATATCCATCATATCCTTTTCTTATTCACAGTATTGAAGAGTTACTAGATTTACTTAGGCTTTATGTCTGACCCTATTTTCTTTTCGTCTTCTTTTCTTTTGTTTCCCTCCCACCCTGGTCCACAGGGAGGAAACAACTCAACTCAGTCAGACTCTTTACAAGCACTAAGAACGTAGATGTATGATTTGGATCTTTCTTGCTCGGATAATGGCTTTGGATATCACTATGGGGATTTTTGTCACTTTATTTATGTTTTCATGCTTCTTTAATGATCAAGGCAGTTATGAGGTTGTAATGTTGAAAGTATTTTGAGACAATTATGGAAATCTTTGTTTGATACACGTATTGATGAAATAAAAGTTTGTTTGGTTTCCGCTGTTTAAAATATGTGTATTTATATCTGTCTTGAGTTCATCTGTGGCTTTTACCTATAAACCTCCACCAAAGTTAAGGCATTCCCTTTGTGAGTGACCTTAATGGAGGTGGGGTGTTTCACTTGGTATCAGAGCATAGGTTTACCAGATAGGATAAAAGTTTTTGAAAATTGTTTTCAAAAAGAAAGTTTAAAGAAGCATTTTTTTTTAGAAAAAAAAAATGTTATATTTATAAAAAGACAAAATCCCCCAAAGCCATGTGCCCTATCTATCCATCTCTATCCTTCGTTTTGAATTTTTCCCTTTCTGTTTCAGCATGTCTGGAGACCTTAACCTTCCAGAAGGAGTGACGATTCCCGGCTGGTTTAGGAGGTACTTAGAAGCAAGGGCCAATGGCGCGGGCCCAACAAACATCCCTCCTCCAGTGGCCGTGGTTCCTCCTCCTCCGCCTCCTCTTGGAAATGCCTTCGCAAAAACATGTAGAGACTTCAAGGCTATGGGTGGAAAAGACTTTTATGGGACAGAATCTTTTGTTGGAGCAAGAAACGGGTGAAAGAAGACTGAGGATTTGTTTTTCATCTTTGGAGTGGATGACAGGCAAAAGATACAACTTGCGGTATGGTTACTTAAGGATGAAGCTTCCTATTGGTGGGAAGTTACTAATGCTCAAAGGGCGGTGGAAACATGGGAAGACTTCAGGACAAGGTTTGAGATGAAATTCCTCTCCCAAGCCGAAAGAAGCCTGGAAATGGAAAAGTTTCTAACTCTGAAACATGGAAGCATGACGATCAGGGAATATGTTAATCAGTTTAATCAACTGGCCAGATTTGGGCTAGACTTAGTAAACACCCAACACAAGAAGGTACTTCGCTTCGTTAAGGGTTTGAATGAGCCTCTACACAACCTTGCCATGACCCATGTATCCACGGGTGCGACTTATGAAAGCCTAGTGGACATGGCGTTGCTACACGAGGAAGACCACAGCAAGAAAGAAACTAAGGGGGAAAAGAAGAAAGAAGGTCTACAAGCAAAGAAAACAGAATTCAAGAAAGGAGGGAAGAACAATAAGCCCCGTGAGAAGAGAAGGTGCAATTTCTGTGGCATTGTGGGCCATATATCAAAAGACTGCCGGAAAAGGAAGGCGAAGATGGGTGGCTACTTCCATTATGGAGAAACTGGACACCAAGCTAAGGACTGCCCAAAGAAGAAAGGGCAGGGACAGAAAGCCGGATCCACTTCAGGGGGTCAGGTTCATGCACTAGTGGCACCTCAGCAGGAACGAGGTAGTAATATTTCTGTAGAAAGTGTAGTCTATCTTTATGATCATCCAGTTCGTACACTTTTTGACTCTGGCGCATCACACTCTTTTATTTCATCTGCCTTAGTAGAATCTCTGCATCTAGACACTAGTATAATAGAAGATCCCTTAGTAGTTTCAAATCCAATTGGGGGCTCCGCTTACTTGTCAATGGTTTGTTTGGGTTTGAAAATCTCTATTCTCAGCGTTGAGTTTAGTTGTAGTGCCTTTGTTTTGGGCTTCTCGGGATATGGTTTGATCTTAGGCATGGACTGGTTATCCAGTAATAGTGCCATTCTTGACTGTGAGAAAAGAGTAGTTAGACTCTTGACTCAGCTTGGTAACACTCTAGAAATTTCTTGTAATCCCTTGAATGCTGTTATGCTTAGTAATCTAGAGTCGCTTGATGCTTCTGATGAGAATTTGCAATCAGTTAGAGTAGTCCGGGAATATCCGGATGTCTTTGAGGAAGTGAAAGGCTTACCTCCGAGGCGGGAAATAGACTTCCGCATATATCTTGTGGATAACGCAAAGCCCGTAGCTTTACCTGTCAGACACATGGCTCCAAGGGAGAGAAAGGAGCTCAGTAAGAAGGTTAAAGAACTTCTCGAAAAGGGGTTCATTAGACGGAGCATTTCGGAATGGGGTGCTCCAGCGGTGTTCACAACCAAAGCAGACGGTTCGCTTCGCCTTTGCGTCGACTATAGGGAGTTAAACAAATTGACCAAGAAAAATAGGCACCCTCTTCCCCAAATCGACGATTTGTTTGATCAGCTTGTAGGTGCGACGGTCTTCTCCCAGCTTGATCTGGCAACTGGGTTCCATCAGCTAAGAGTAGCTGAAGACAGCATTGATAAGACAATGTTCAGAACCCCAGACGGTTTCTTCGAGTGGCTTGTCATGCCTTTCGGCTTAACAAATGCACCCGCTTATTTCGTAGACCTAATGAGCAGGGTGTTCAGAGAATTCCTCAACAAATTTGTGGTTGTCTTTGTAGATGATATCTTAATCTTCTCAAAGAGTGAGGAAGAACATGCTCAGCATCTGAAAGAAATCATGGATACTCTCCGTGCACATCAACTAAAAGCCAAATTCTCCAAGTGTCACTTCTGGAGAAAAGAAGTAAGGTTTCTTGGGCATATAGTGTCCAAAGAAGGGTTAGCTGTGGACCCCGCGAAAGTGGTGGCAGTACAAGATTGGAAGACACCAAGAAATGCAACCGAAGTTCGAAGCTTTCTTGGGCTAGCCGGGTTTTACCAAAAGTTTATTAGAGATTTCGCGAAAATCTCAGCCCCACTCACAAGGCTAACAAAGAAGAATCTGGCGTTCGCTTGGGATTTGGACTGTGACATTGCTTTCCAGCGATTAATAAGGGCTCTCACAACAGCCCCAGTTCTGACCTTGCCAGATGGAAAAAAAATGTTCACAGTATACACGGATGCATGTGGAACGGGACTAGGCACTGTTCTAATGCAAGAAGGAAGGGTAGTAGCTTATGGCGGAAGACAATTGAAAGTTCATGAAAAGAACTACCCAACCAACGATCTTGAGTTGGCCGCCATCGTCTTTGCACTTAAGTCTTGGCGCCATTATCTCCTGGGTGAGAAGTTTGAATTATACACTGACCATAAATCGTTGAAATATCTCTTCTCCCAGAAGGATCTTAACTTGAGGCAGCAAAGGTGGATGGAGTTTCTTGCCTCATATGATTTTGAAATTTCCTATACTTCCGGAAAAGGCAACGTGGTAGCGGACACGTTGAGCCGAAAGAAACTGACACTAAGCCCTCTCTTTGTGGAAAGGAAAAACTTGGAGTATATAGCCAGTTTTAACTTTAGGCCCTCCTCGGATTTTGTACCGGGTTTGTTAGCATCTCTCGAAGTATGCCCCACTCTCTTAGACTCAATAGGGGCAGCACAACGTGAAGACCCTCAACTTGTTGATGTGATTGATAAAATTATTAGGGGTGAGACTTCTAGTCACCTCAGTAGATACGCCATCGATGATAAGGGTTGGCTGAGACGAGATGGAAGATTATGCGTCCCACAAGCAAGAGAGTTGACAAAGAAGGTTCTCGAGGAAGCACATCATTCTAAGATGACTATACACCCTGGAAGTGATAAGATGTACAAGGATATAAAAAGGACTTTCTTTTGGAGTGGCATGAAGCAAGACGTGGCAGATTTCGCTTCTAAGTGCATGACCTGCCAACGGGTCAAGGCGGAACAAAAGAAGCCTGGAGGACTACTTCACTTTCTAGAGGTCCCACAGTGGAAGTAGGATAGCATTTCAATGGACTTCATTGATGGACTGCCTAGGTCGAGGAGAGGCAACACTAACATTTGGGTAATAGTGGATAGGCTTACTAAAAGCGCCCACTTTATACCTATCAAGAGTAGGAGGACTGCCGCATCTCTAGCATCTCTTTATCTCAAGGAAATAGTTCGACTCCATGGGATACCCTCCAGCATTGTTAGTGACCGAGACCCTATCTTCACGAGTGAGTTTTGGCGGAGTCTGCAAGAAGCTGTAGGCACACAGCTATGTTTGAGTACGACCTATCACCCCCAAATCGATGGCCAGACGGAAAGGGTGAATAGAGTTTTACAGGATCTTTTAAGACTTTGCGTTCTCGACTTTGGAGGGACGTGGGAGGATCACCTTCCTTTAGTGGAATTTGCCTACAACAACAGCTATCAAGCTACCATCGGCATGGCACCCTTCGAAGCCTTGTATGGAAGACCGTGCAAATCACCAACTTGTTGGTGGGAGTCTACAGATAAGCTTATACTTGGGCCAGACATGATTCGAGAAACTTCAGAGAAAGTGGACTTGATACGTAGGAGAATGAAGACAGCCCAAGACAGACAGAAATCCTACGCCGACAAAAGAAGGACCGACCTTGAGTTTGAGGATGGGGACAAGGTTTTCCTTAAGGTATCCCCTTTAAGGAACGTCGTTCGCTTTGGATCCGCAGGAAAGCTAGCACCAAGATTTGTAGGACCATTCCCTATCATCTAGAAGATTGGGAAAATGGCTTATAGAGTAGATCTACCTGAAAGATTGGCTGGAATTCACAACGTCTTTCACGTTTCTCATCTCCGGAAATGTCTACATGAATCAGCGGAAGTGGTGGAGCCAAGCATTCTAGAAGAAGCCGAAGTGGAACGTGAAGCAACTGTAAGGAGAGTTCCAACTCGAATCGTAGGAACTGAAATAAAAAAGCTACGCAACCGTGAAGTGAAGCTCGTTAAGGTTCAGTGGAGCGACGCCGAGGAAGACGCGACTTGGGAAACTGAGGATAGAATACGCGCTGCCTACCCTCTTCTTTTTGAGGGTACATCTTTGACCTCTTTTTTTTCTTAAGTTGTGCTTGTATCTATCTTTTTAGGTATATCTCCTCGATATTATCCTTTATCCTTAGGTAGAAACCCCTTTGGATGTAAACATGTATTTGAAACATGTTATGGTTGATGGCTGCGAGTGGTTGCAAGTGGTTGCTAGTGGTTGCTCGTGGATGCATATACACACACAACCTAGGTCTTAGATCGGCTCAATCACTTCATACTGCATATGCATATATGTATTCTTATTTGTATATGGTTGTAAACTTGATATGCTGTCATATGGTTGTTGCATTTGTATGAATAGTTGTGCACTCATGTAGAATTATGAGTAGGAAAATTTTTCATACATAATGGATTCATGACACTTACATGATTCACATTAAGGAGGTCAACTGAATCAGTAGACCGCCTGATTTCTGCATTAGATAAGGACATGTACACACACTATGCACATGATCATGAAGCATTAGAAGTCTTTTAAGGACAGTGGATGCCTGTGTTTGTTGGTTGAGTAGATGGACTGTTGGATGGTAGGATATACATTCTTCTTAACTTGAAGATTTCGGGGACGAAATCCTTTTAAGTGGGGGAGAATGTAACACCCTGTGAATTCTATAACGTTAAGCTTCACGAATTAAAGTATAATTAATTATAAATGATGAAATCAAGGGAAATGGGTTACGCCATTGTGTTCGTCTCGAAATTCTGCTTGAGATAGAGTTCAAGTTTGCGTAAAACGGATATCGTATGAACAAGATATGGACGAACTAAGTTGGGCAGAAAAACCGGAAAACGGGTCAGAATGCACTGGCGCACTTGTGAAGTGCTCCAGAACAAAGTTGAACTGGCGCACTTGAGAAGTGCGCCAGTACAATTTTGGCCTAGCGCACCTGCCAAGTGCGCCCAGGTCAGAAAGACCTGCTGGTCAGGCCCTGGCTGGCCTGGTCAGGGTCAGGTCGAATTCTGATGCTTGGCTGATTCACTAGGGCTTACATGTCTCTTTCTTATTGGCCTCTCTTAAGACGGATGGTCTGGATTCACCCTAGCTTCCTCGTCGGCTCAAAACAATTTAAAATTCTATAAATACAACTCAAGCCTAACCCTAAATTCACACAAATAATAGAATACAAAAGCCGTCATGCTGCTGGAGAGGAACTAGGAATGGCCGTCAATTAGAAAGCCTAGAGACAAGCCAACAAGCCTAAGAGACGAATCAAATTAAAAGAAGATCAAAGCTTAATCAAATCATTCAGCGCAACTTTGCTACCCAAAGGAGAGCATCTCCAAATCAGAATAACAGAAATCAGAAAACAAGTATTCATCACACGTAGTAAGTATAGTGACCTTTCAAAATATGAATAAAAGCTATGATGTGATTCGATGTAAATGAAAATAGAATCGTGTTGTTATAATCTTTGTGTATTGTGATGGTTCTATCATGACTTGTGTATTGATGTTTGTGGCATAAATTAATTGATGCAAGCCTATTGAACAATTGTATATGAAAAACAATGGCACTTGCAAGCTTGTGGTAAAAACTAGAAATTTATCCCTTTTTGTATATGTCGATGGCATGGACTATGTATATTCCCTTAGTCTAAATTAGAATTTGTGTAAACATGTTATAGACCTTTTATGCCTACATGACCCAAAACCAAAGATATCATCCTTATGTTTATTGGCAAGTATAATTAGATCTATGTTTGCAAGTATAATTGGATCTATGATTCATAAACTATGTAAGTTCATGTTTATTTGCAAAATATAATTGGTTCTATGTCAAACATCGTTTAGGTTTCATAAACTATGCAAGTTCATGTTGAAATAGGCTATATGATTAGATGTAGAAATTGTACATTTTGATGAATATATAACATGCTAGTTTTGTGGTCGATATTATGCCAAGTTAACATGTTTAAACACAAGTTTGTATTTGCCTAAAACTATGCCATTTCATATGTCACCTACTTAGTCATACTTTGATTCGAATGCAAGTTCACATGACCTATGTTATATGTTAGTTGAGTCGCCAAATTGCAAGTTCATGCGCCACACACCTTTATGTATTACATGTTCATGATTTCCCCTTTTCCTCACGTTTATAAAGTTGGGTTGAATTGTGACAAGCCCAACACATGCTATAACGTTGCGAACAAACGGGGGTAATAACGTTGGGTGTAAAATATGAAAATATATGTTGGCATGTTTGGCACATGCCAATGATTATGACACATAAGCGGTATGAATTGAAATACCCAAAAATAAAAGATATGACATTTACATATAGTTGAAAAGTAATAAAATATGTAAATTTAGAAAACACGATATGCTTAACCCGAGGTTGGATTGAGTTGTGATGTAAACTTGCCCGGACCCGCCCGGCTGTCCAGTAGTCACAACAATACCTATCCAATGTGGGTGGTTAAGCATTGAGCCTAATAAGTACCCGAGGTTAGACTGAGCTATGGTGTAAACCTGCCCGGAACCGACCGGCATATCCAGTAACCGTAGCAATACCTGTCTAATGTGAGTGGTCTGGTGCTCCTAAGAGGCTAAGGACAGATGGTAGGGTTAAGTCAACTATAACACTTAACCAAATTCAACATGTTAACAAGAATTGATGGGTGGGGTTAGGTAAATACAGACACTTAACCACTTAACATGTTTGACTAGAAAATCCTAGTAACGAGGGACCCGTTTCAGCAGTAACCCAAAGTTAGGTATCAACGGTACCCTGAAACTAGGCAGGGTGGGGCACGATTACTGGGCTGATTGTAAGTGGTCAAACGACGGCGGTGGGTGCACAGTGCAGGTCTAACGGGGTGCGGGCGTGCACACACTCCGGAGCAGACAACCAGGGCACTGGGGACACCAGCAGTATAACCTATGTCTTCTAGTTTTGTGTTGGGGCCGCCACCATGGGTCTTGATACACCCCATGGTGGGACCAACAAAGGTATCTACAATTCTTGGGGGCCGTATGACACATGTTAATGCAAGTAGGAGCCGATCTTTAATAAGAATGGGGATCACTTCACCCTCACCATGGGGTGCCAGCTAGAATAAACTCGAGTAGGTGCAGAGATATAGTATGGGTGTGATAGTGCATTCGACACTTCCTTAGCCTGTGACACTTTCCTATTTTTAGTTTATATCCATCATATCCTTTTCTTATTCACAGTATTGAAGAGTTACTAGATTTACTTAGGTTTTATGTCTGACCCTATTTTCTTTTCGTCTTCTTTTCTTTTGTCCCCCCAGGTCCACAGGGAGGAAACAGCTCAACTCAGTCAGACTCTTTACAAGCACCAATAACGTAGATGTTTGATTTGGATTTTTCTTGCTCGGATAATGGCTTTGGATATCACTTTATTTATGTTTTCATGCTTCTTTAATAATCAAGGCGGTTATGAGGTTGTAATGTTGAAAGTATTTTGAGACAATTATGGAAATCTTTGTTTGATACACGTATTGATGAAATAAAAGTTTGTTTGGTTTCCGCTGTTTAAAATATGTGTATTTATATCTGTCTTGAGTTCATCTATGGCTTTTACTTATAAACCTCCACCAAAGTTAAGGCATTCCCTTTGTGAGTGACCTTAATGGAGGTGGGGTGTTTCAGCCCCCCTTACTTGCCTGAGGAGGGTTTTCTTTAGGTGAGAGAAAATGCTAATACCCTTGGATGTAGAGTCATATGGAGGAGGCTCTAGGGTTTGCCATATATGGGAATAGCTATAATATTAGATATCGGGGGCATACTATTCCATTTCCCTCTTCCGCTTCATTATGCGTAAGGATTTTACTCTCAACCTTAGTTCTTCTGTTACTTCTAGGGTCCATGATTTCCGATTCATCCATTCGAGATTCTAAAGGCTTCTGTTGGGACCTCTTACCCATAAATTTTCTTTTTCAAGGCTTTAGTCCAAATCAGGACGGAACAACACAGGTAGATATGTGGCTGTTGACCACAGGGTCGGAGGTTCAGACCCTCCTTCTAGCACCAAAATGTTAACGATATTTTCCATCAACACCGAAGATAGGTCAATGGGGGCGACTCTAAGGAAAAAAAGTAGAATGTTTAACCTTAGCAAGCCTGGGTTGGTTCTCCATCCCTAGGCGTCGGGGCATTGGAAAAAAGGGGCGCTAGCCTACTAATCTTAACAAAGGGTTCAATGATGAACAGCAAGGGACTCTGTATCAAGTTCGTTGGGAGATGTAGGCTCATAGAGAGGGTAGGAACTCACTGGAGGGGTTAGATTTATAGGAAAAAAGGTGTTTCCTTGGATCTACGGGAAAAATCGGACAAGAATCCATGCATTTGTAGAAAATGAATAGTAAACCATGACATCAATAATTAAGAAAATAGTATCACAAACTCACAGGGAGATGCTTTGAATATAGATGCACACTTTATTAATCTTCGATTTAGAATACATAATCAGAATAGAAAAAATTATTCAGTTGATCCCTCTCTTAGGGTTTTTGAGAGAAGGAGTACAAGGAATAGAAGAAAAATGAAAAATCATTCAGCCCCCCTTTCAGTGTGACCCATAGGGTCTTATTTATAGAGGATTTGGAGCCCCTTCTGTTGTTTGTTTATTGGGCCTACACGGGCCTTTTTCGGCCTCTTTTTCCTTAGTCTTGAATGTTTAGCTTCCGGTTGTCCTTGTGGTGTTAATTATAGTCCTCAAAATGAGAGTCGCGGTCAATCAGATCCTTTGAGATAGTTATGGGCTCGTTGATGAGGTGGCTTTTGGATGGCATTTAAACTCCTAGTAATTGCTCATGGATTTAGGCTTCCGGACGTAAGCTTCTGGATGCAGGCTTTCGGCTTTCTCGCGGATACTTAGAGGAGCTTGCCCTCATGATGTATGTGGAGAGCTGCCGGTTCGGAACCGCTATTGATTCCTGCACTAGGAAGATTAGTATGGGTAGCCTGTATCTCCTCTTGGGTCCTGGTTAGCCTTCCGATTGAGCTTTTGGGTCGGTCTGGTTTTTCAGAAGGTGGCTTCTGGTGATGTTTCTGTTGTCTCTTAACACAACCTTTTGATACCTGTGCGACCGTTGTTTTCGAAAGCGGGTTCTGGATGATCCTTGCGTACTTCTGGTTTGATTCCTTCGATGCCTTCTGCCATATCGGTGTTGAACTGCAGGTTAACACTGATAACCCCTCCAGGTTTTGAGGAGTGGGACTCATGTCTTCTTTTCTTAATTTTAGATTTAGATGGCCTTTTGTCACGGGTCTTTCTACCGGATAGGTCCTGTCGGATGAACCCTATCAGTCGTACCTTGTCGATATTCTATAGACTTTGGACACCTTCCCTCCGGAAAGGTGTCGGTTTCTGCTGTTCTCCAATCACTCTTTCCGGTTTTCAGTTCTTCATATTACTCGGGTTCCTTCTTTCGAAGGATTTTCCTGTGCTAATGTTCTTCCGATACCCCTTCACTGTCAGCTAGTCTCGGAGTTAATTTTGGTAGTAACACAAGCCTCAATTGCAAATCGAGTTACGAAGACCTGTTAATCTCATTGTTGCATAAATTCACTGTACATTATAAACTCTCTAAACCTCAATACCAAGGTGATCGTAGGATATTATATTTAAGTAAGATGGTGCAATGTACATTATCTTGATAAACATGAAGGCTATTAAATATTTTTCAAAGCACTTAAGAAGTAGAATAAGTAGCATATTACCTAAGCCCCGTACAACATTTTTATGTTCAACCTTGTTAGGAGATCATCCGCACGTACTAAAATTGAAGAGAACATTTTGGAAAACTCAAGGTGATTCAATTTAACATACCTTAGTCAGTTTCATTTTTCTACCAGTTTATTTCATAAATTAAATATGGGAAAGCTTGCAAAAACTGGGGTACTCCTAATGGACATGGATGAGCAACTGTTAAATAGAAATAAATTGAAAGCGATAACATGGCAATGATAAAATAAAAATAGAAAATGTATTAGTTTACACCGATAATTAATGATTGTGTAAATGAAAAAAGGTCCTAAATATTTGATGGAGAGAGGATCTCATCTCTATTTAATTAAAGATCAATAAATACCATCTAAACAATATTAAGTAAACATTAATACGATTATATATTATCTAAATATAAGAATTAAAATAATCATTTTATCAATTCAGTCTTCTCCATAGTAATTAAAATGAACCAGGAAAATTCTTTCTTCATCATTATCTGAATTTGTTCGCTCTTAATTTTGGCCATTGGAGAGGATTAAATTTTACATAAAGAAACAGGCAATAATGTTTACTATTTGAATGAAACAGATTTTTCAGTAGAAAGAAAATAACAGTTTCGTAACTTATGATTTACTGGTGTTTTCCCAGCAAGTGATTTGTTTGTAACATGCAGTGTAGTATTTATATTGTTTAGTATTTCTAACACTTGAACTTTACCACTTATCTGCTCTGAACTTGTTAGTTACAATGAGTTATGCATGTAAATTTGAGAAACAACAACCAACTATTAAGTGTGCATTTTCAACGGTTGACCAATAATCGATTAACAGATTAAAACCAACGGTCAAAAATTATCAATTCGGTTGGTAATACTGAAAAAATTAACCGACCATCGGTTAACCAAACCGCCCATAATTGTCGGTTGATCAAAAAAGATTAACCAATCGGTCGGTTAACCAATCACGTTCACCCTAGCTGCTACCCCTTATATGTATTTTCTTTCAGTACGGATTACACATGTTTCCATACATAACAAATGGGTTATAATACTTCATTAATAAATTTATCGTTTTCACATCTTTTACAACCCTAAAAAAGAAAAGAAAACTTTATGAAAAATTCTAATGAGTGTTAGGATCTATATAAGGCATATTGTAACAACCCGAAAAATCAAAACCAATTTAAAATTTTTATTTTGGCAATTTTAACGGATTTTAAATATTTAAAATGATTTATTTTAAATAATAACGATGAGAAATTTATTTTGAATAGAATTAGAATGTATATATTTATTTAAATCGAAGTTAGAATATAAATATTTATTTTAATTATAAAAGAAATTGAAAACAGCGCTGTAGTTTGAAAATTCGATTTCGAATTTCAAATGAATGCACAGGATTCAAAATAAACCGGATTTTGGCAAAACCAAAAATATTTGAATCTGTTTGAAAATATCTTTCTAACGAATCTAAAAGATCCAGATTTCATAGCGGGAATAAAAAGTTACGTCCAGTTGAAAATTCAGAATAGTCGCTATGGAAATATAGCCCTTAAAAATAGCGATTTTCAAAATGACCTCCGTTTTTGACAAGACCACCTTTGTTGAATCGGGATTGTCAAATTATCGCTATGTTCCAATTTTCATAATTTTTGGAATTAATATGTGAGCGTGGTGAAGTAAAACATGTTTTAACAGTTTCAGTCAATTTGAATCGACCAGAAAATGGACATTTTTCAAATGGTCTCCAAATTTGAAGAAATTAGTTTTGTTAGGACCGTATCGTCAAAATATAGCCAGATTTATTTTTTTGAAAATTTTGGAGTCAGTATGTGGCTCTAGTTAATTGAAATGTGCGTTCAAATTTAATATATAGATTTATATTTTGATTTTGGCAGAAACTGATCGAAATAGTCGAATTGGCTTGCGGGACATATCCCATTGTGTTCGGAATGGGGGTAATTACCTAGGGGCGACAGTCGTTGGGTTCAATTTGGAGATCGGAGCGTTAAACATAGAGAATGGAAAATAAAAGAATTAAATAATATTATAAATTATTATAAATATCCCCCCTTTTCCCTTCACTATCGATCAAATAAAAATAAAATAACCGCCGCGCCTCAGCGCCGGCCACACACCCCGTTGCCGACCTCCAGCCCCTCCTCTGATGAACACCGCCCTCCCTCTTTCCCCAAACCGAACGCAATAACCCCACAACAATAAACCATCGAGCACCGCGCCACCAAGCCCTCCACCCGCTGCTGCACGCCTCTGACGAACTCCCCTGGCCCCAGCGACCCCATCACACCCTCTCCCTCTACAAATCGAACCTGAAACCTCCCCTACGCCCAAAACAGCCCCCCTCTGGCCAGTGGAGCACCGCCACCCCCTAGCTGACGCGCAGGTTCTTCGCCCTCCACCTCTGACGCGCAATACGCCTCCTCCTCCAATTAACTGTAAGATTTATTTATTTCTTTTCATTGTTCTTTTTATTCCCTTCTTATTTATATGTTAAGTATGGAATTTATTTTCAGTTTTTAACATGATTTATATGAAGATTAGATTTTGATTTATATGAAGACTAGATTTTTTTATAAGTAGAAAAGATTTGATTTTTAACAGTATAAAGATTTGACTTTTAGAAGTATAAAAATATGATTTTTAGTTATGTAAAAATATGATTTTTTTTATATGTAGCGATATAAAAATGTGATTTTTCTATGAATTCTCTTTATGTAAAAATACGATTTTTATATAAGAATTAGCATTATAAAAATATGGAAAATTGAATTACAAAAATATAATTTTTATAATATAAACATCAACATAAAATTATGATTTTTATGTATGAAGTAATAGTATAAAAATGTGATTTTTAATAATCAACTACGTGAAACAGATGGCGATGGATCAGACTAAAATCAAAACGAAATCTGAACCATTCAGAAATAAAGAATGGAGGAGTGGATCCCAAAGGTGAGAACTCCTCACTATAATTTTCTTTGTACAGTTATTTATTTCATAACTGCATGTATGAAATGTTCCCTGTTGTCCACAGACCATGGACGACTTGTTTGATTGTTTGATTTGGTTGATTTATCTGTTTGATTGGGTTTCGGATGTGAAATGAATTGATTAGATTTGATTTGTGTATGGCGCGAGTCATTATTAGGCGAGGGATAAGGCTAGACTTTATCCCATTTCTAGTATCGCGTAGTTATGCCGCCAAAATTTTCTAAAATATATTAGAACAATAAAAATATCATTTTAATAGATAATTGAACTGTATAAAATATTCATGAGTTGAAATAAATATTTTATAGTTAAAAATATAATTTTTAACGTGTATATGAATAAAATAAATATTCATTTACAAATCGGACTATTTGTTTATGTACACACATTTGACTGATATGGATTGGGACGATAAAATTTTACACATCGCCCAACTGCACAAATAAAATCTGTGTTTGTTGATTGAAACCCCATACGGGTATTGGGATGATATTTGACGTACACTAATCCCAATTGTTTAGTTGTATGTCAATCGATTGGTTGACAGGTTGTTGTAAATGTTAAATATTTATATTTAATGCTTATGCAGTGTAGAATGCACTATGGATGATGGTTGATTGTTTATCATTGTTGTTATATACATGTGTTGTATGAAATCCATATAAATAACATTATATGGTAATTGATTGTGTCTGATTCCAGTTCAGAAAGAATGAATTTTTTAAAATAACGAATATTTTAAAATAATGAATATTTTAAAATAATATTCAGTAAAAAAATCAAAATCTGATTTTGATGTCCGATTTGGATGGACACGAATATATTTAAATATATAAAGCCGTGTTGATTAGATTAACGCCATTTTGACGTGAACGATGTTTATATCAATTTTATTCATTTTTTATAATGAATATCGAAAAGGAAATAATTTCAAAATCAAATGTTTTGAAAATATTACCATTTATATATTAGTGATATGAAATATTCAATTTTGATTTGAAATTGAATATGAAGTTGAAATCGTTTTGAAAACGAATTTAAAACGACTTATAAAATACGTTTTAAATGAAAATCGACGAAATATGTATAATATATATGTTATATATTTAATGGTCGGAATAGAGCGCGACGCGCCGCGACAGTTCGCGAATTTCGACCATTGACTTCGAATTGATATTATGGGAGATCCGACCATCGGATTCTCCTACAACCGGAACCGTTAGGTTCGTATCGAAAAGTGCTTTCCAACGAATATAAAAGATTTGAAATCTAATGGTTGGATTTGGAATTATGTCCAAATCAAATTTGGAAAAGGTTGTTGTAAGTGTAGTTCGATGACCGTTTATGGAAATCGATTGTACGGGCCTTGATAAAATTATTAAAAATATCGATAATTTTTGTAAATTCATAATAAATGATTTGGAAATAATTAGGATGAAAAATTCCACATTTGTGAAGATAAAAATATATTTTTATGAAAATGAACTAGTTTTGAACTAGAATTATAATCCAATATTTTAAATAAATAAATTGGATTTGAAATGGTTCTAAAAATAACTAGAATTTCCAACATATGAATTGGAATGAATTTGAATCGAAATTATCATAGGAATATTTCGATATTGGATTTCGTGATTATACCGATATTGTGGAGGAATTTGGAAGATATATATATATATATACATCGTTATTCAGAATACGTTATTTGTTGGTTTTAGAATTTGATATTGAATATAAGCCGATATAATTTCTATTTAGAGCCTTGTATTTAATATCAAATTGGTTTTTGGGTTTATCGTGAACGATGTTTTAAATAACACTTGTTCTTTAACCCGATTAACAATGGAATGTGATTTTTGGGTTTGTCGTGAATGGTATCTTTAATAATACTGTTCGTAAACCCAATGAAGTTAAGAAAATTAGAAACTAATTGGAGATTAGCTAAGTTGAATGGTTTCCTGGGTATTGATCTTATGTTGGTTTCGGCCTTCGGGATTAATACTTTGGGAATTGTTCTCTTACTAATTTACGGTTAGAGACTGATGGGATGGGGTCTTCAGTAACACTGTTCTTAAACCCTGTGTAAAAAGAATAAATCTTTTAATTAAGATTTAAAGAAGAATTACCAATTAATAAACATTTAATAGGAACTGAAAACGGAATGTGAATTGGGTTTATTGCGAACTGTGTTTTTAATGACATTCGTTCTTTAATCCGATTTACAGTGAAATGTGATTTGGAAATTATAAATCTTTTTATTAAGATTTAACGAGAATTTTCAAAAGTGAAGTTTTCCAATTTAATATATTAAATTGGAATAAAATGGAATTTGATTGATAATAATCGAAGTGAACTTTTGTGGAGGAAGACTGTTAATACATATGGAATTTAAAAGGCTTTGCCGCTATTCCATTTATATTATTAGTCGGATACGGAAATTGATATCGATTATATATTGATTTGTTTTTCCGTGAAGATTCCTTAATTAATGGAATGTGATTTGGGTTTAACGTGAACTGTGTTTTAGATGACATTAGTTCTTTAACCCAGTTAGAGGCAAGATTACATGTCTGACATTGTATTTCGGATGGTGTGGTTGATCTCTGCTAAATATATATCTGTTTGGTGGCAGAGAATTTATTCTCTTTCTTAACACCCTTCTCTGAGACGTACGAGCTTAGAGGTTATATATAAGCAGAAATCAATAATACGGTGTAGATTGTCGATGCGACATGTTTGTGTTTCCAAAGTTAAGTAATCATTAATATTGATTTTTGGGAAGATTAAAACTAAGTGGAGTTTTAATGGATCTTTAATTAGATTGAAATGTGAATTGATAATTTAAATTATCAAATTTGGGAAATGATCGAGAGTGGAGTATCACCAGTTTTTCTTCAAGCGATAGGTAAATCTTTAATTAGATTTGAACGGGAAATTGTAATTAATTTTACCAATAACACCGTGGTGTTAGATATGGAGTGTGACCAGTTTTTCTCCGTGGGATGAATAGGTTGAGATTGGGAAATTAAACAAATGATCACTTCGGTAAAGTGTGCTAATCCCGTCTAGTTTGGAAAACCTTAATATGGTTTGAATTAAAATCCAAAGGAAGATTAAAGAATAAATTTTAAAGAATTTATCTTTGATAAAATTAAGGGGAACAAATCCCAAAGGATTTGAATATTTAAATAAAAGAATATTCAGAATTGGAATGAGGCGTATGTTGTGTTTTTATAGTATTTGTTTATTATATACGCGAGTTATTCGGAAAGGCCGGGTTTATACCCATTTTGAATAACTGATTCGACGATAAGTCGACGATGAAGACGGTGGTTGAAGACCGGAGGTCTTCACATCGTTTGGATGATTACTGATGTCTTGATTGGGCTGTACACCCAAGACGAGGTAATAAGTGGTTTCGTCCAGACGTACTTGGAGATCGACCGGATATGCGAGGAACTCTCTCCTGTATTGGACATATGGGACGAGGAATAAGGTACCTCCGGTTTCGTTCAGACCCAGAACGAACTTGTAAATGGATGTATGTCTGATATTGGATTTTATTCTGTGTTGATTGGTTTCTATTAAATATATATCTTTTTGGTGGCGGAGAATTTATTCTCTTGCTTAACACCCTTCTCTGAGACGTACGAGCTCAGAGGTTGTATATCGATAGATATCAGTCGCATGGCGTGAATTTCCCGTGTGACATGCTGAGATGCAAATGATCAAAGCTTCTGTTGGAAAGCAGAGTCTTGTGGTTGATGATCAAAGCACGGCTTTAATATAGCATAACTTTGTGTATAGCGTTAATTCGCGAGCCTCACACCTCGGTATGAGTTAAAAACGGGATAAGGGAACCCAAGGAGGACATGACGTTTCTTTCTAGCTATGGGTGGTGTCGGGGTTTTACAAGCCCTGGCATTTATATTAGTTTTACCTTTGTGGTTATTGGAATGCGAGGCGCCTCAGATATATCGGTCTCTACGGAGCCGATGGATGTAGGTCCTATAGTACCGGAAAACATGTGTTCAGGAATTGCCAATCCACTAACGTAAGTGTGGACTGGCCTTGGAGGATCCAAGGGTCTACTGCGGGAGACCCTGAGGCATTTGCTAGAGTGTCTCGAAGTCAGCGAGGAGTACATCCCTTGCCTTGACTCATGACGGAAATCCAATTTCAAATACGTGACATTTCGGTTTTGATTGTAGATCCTAGTATTGGCGACATGATAGATGGTACCCATGCCGCCTATGATTGATGCATTTATATTTGAAGTTGTTTTCATACACTTTACACTATAATAGTATCAAATGGTTTGTTTTAAACGTACCAAGCATGTTTGGCTATTATAAGGGAAAACTCTATCCTCTGGCTTGCGTTGCATTGTATGATGGGACCTGAGTCTTATAATAGCTCCACTTTTCCAAAAAGCATTGCTCTGTTTATTCTATGCACTAGTATTTTTGGGAGGAAACCCGTTCCGTGTTGTATGGCGTAGTCCCTTGATATATCTGATTTAAAAGTAAAGTTTTAAATAACTGTTTTAGTTCTTACACCAGTCACATGACTGACCCGAAGTTTATTGTTTTAACTTAAACTCTGGGTGCTCATATTTTCCACACAGGCAGCTAGTAGTTTTGGTTTTGCAGATTTATATTCACAGGATCTGGTTTACAGTTGGAATGATATTCGGAAAGCTCTGTATCCGTATATTCTTTTCAGTTATGTTTTATTATTATTTTCTACTGCATTGTAATTTGTAATTCTATGATATTTATCGAATGTATATTATTTCTTCGTACTCTGTATATTCTTGTACTCTGATGTAAATTGTTGTAATAAGCAATGAAATTTTCTTCTGTTATGTTTTGATTAGTCCGGTTCTCAACTCAATCCGGGCTTTCCTTTACGGGGAAGTTCGAGTCGTTATAGCGTGGTATCAGAGCTTTGGTTTACAGATATCGGAGAACAAGACACATTAGAACCAAATGAAAGAATTCATCAGAGATTGGATTAGCAATATCCAATGAGAATGACTCGTTAGAGATAGGATCAATAGTATCATAGAACGAGTGTAAAGAGTGTTGTTTTAAAATAAAAGTGAAAACAATTTTTGTTTTGAAAATTTAAACCATTTTACACGTATTTGAATATTTATTTTATATTGAATTTGGACAATCGAGTATATAAAGATTTTTCATACACGCCTTGCAAACGTATATTCGAAGTTTTAATATACTGGATAGATATAGAATCATACTCCAGTAGCCCGAAGATGATTCTGATGATTGAGTACTCATCATCAGAATTTATGTTCGAGTGACGAAAGTGGGATATCTATCTATTTCCAATTGACTGGTGTGAGAACCAAAATTAGATAGGCTTTATTTGTTGTGATTTGGCATCAAAAATGGATTTTTGGTATATGTAAGAAGTTATGTGTTTGAAACGATAATCAACTAATTGATTGCCGGCTATGTTATTTGATAATAGTTCACCGATTAATTATTCAAACCCATATAATAATATAAGACAATTTTCGTCAAAATTGAACTGACTTGAAAATTGTTTGAGATTGCATGCATATACATGTATATACATTGTACAGGTCATAGCAAGGAGGGTAGAGAAGAGGAATAAAATTGTATGCCCGACAAATAGGTACATGTTTACTATATTTCTTGGGTTTGGATGATTTTATGAGTCGATTGTCTAGCCGCTTGGCCTTTTCTTTTTCTTTTTGAGATGAGAGAGCCTGTGTGGTGGTTTGGGGTTTTTCCCGATGCTCCCCGTACAAAGGAGGTTATGGCGAAATTTTTCGAAAATTTAATGTGAAACCCATAACTTCCCCGGTGAGGAAAGCGCGGATAGTTCGAGAACAAGCCACAGAATAACGCAGACGGAAGAACATTTCATTGTATCTTACAACATTTCCATCAGAATACAAGAATATACAGAGCATAAATAAATATTACACAGAAATATCAGAGATTTAAATTACATTTAAATACATCGCAGCGGAAAATAATACAATACACAACTAGAAGAGATATACGGATACAAAGCTTTTCGGATATCATTCCAGCTGTAAACCAGGATCCTGTGAATATAAATCTGCAAAACCAAAACTACTAGCTGCCCGTGTCGAAAATAAGGGCACCCAGAGTTTAGGTTAAAACAATAAAATCCAGGTCAGTCATGTAACTGGTGTGAGAACAAAAACAGTTATTAATCTTTATTTTCAAAGTAAGGTAAATCAAGGGACCACGCCGTATAACACGGAACGGGTTTCCTCCCAAGAACACCAGTGCCTAAAACAACAGCGCAATGCTAAATAAAGAAAAATGAAGCTATTATAAGACCCAGGTCCCATCACACAATGCAACGCAAGCCGGAGGATAGGGTTTTTACCTTATAATAGCCAAGAATGTTTGATACGTTTAAAACAAATCATTTGATACTATTATAAGTGCATATTGTATAAAATATCTTCAAATCATAAGTATCAATCATAGACGGCATAAGCGCCCCATCCCACTATGTCGCCATACTAGGCTCTACAAATAAAGCCGAAATACACGTATTGGAAAGTTGGATTTCCATCATGGTGGCTCCTGATTCGAAAGATCGATCGCCTAATGCAATTCCCCACGGCTTACGTCCCAGCAAGAGAAAACACCGTAATGCACATCCGCACTTTTGGGACCAGAGTATCACCGCGACTTAAGTCCCAGTGAGAGAAAACACTGCTTACTCTATATATCCCTGAGCACTAAGCTCATCTCGATCGACCGAATCCACGACACCACTAAGGTGCCCATCCACTAAAAAGCATACTGATCAAACCATCAGTTTACCACCATACCGAGGTGTGAGGCTCGTGAATCAACGCTATACACGAAGCCATGCTATATTAAAGCTGCGCTTTGATCATCATCCACCAAACTTTGCTTTTCAACAGAAGTCTGGATCACTGCATCTCAGCATGCCACACTATCAATCCGTATCGTACCACTGATTTCTGCCAATACATAACCTCTAAGCTAGTATGTCTCAGAGAAGGGCGTTAAGCAAGAGAATAAATTCCCCGCCGCCAAACAGATATATATTTAGCAGAGATCAACGAATACAATATAAAGGAATACAATGTCAGACACACCATCCATTTACAAGTCCGTTCTAGGTCTGAACGAAACCGGAGGCACTTTCCTCGCATATCCGTTGATCTCCAAGTACGTATGGACGACCACCAACTGATTCCCTCATCTCGGGTGTACAGCCCAATCAAGATCATCAGTAATCACCCAAACGATGTGAAGACTTTTGGTCTTCGACCACCGTCATTATCTTCGACTTATCGTTGAATCGGTTATTCAGAATGGGTATAAACCCGGCCTTTCCGAACAACCCGCGTATATAGTAAACAAATGTTACACAAACACAACATACGCCTCATTCCAATTCATCAGTCATTAACCGTAAATCAGTAAGAGAACAATTTCCCAAATATTAACCCCGAAGGCCGAAACCAACATCAGATCAATACCCAGGAAACCATCCTTCTTAGCTAACCTACAGTTAGTTTCTAAATTTCACGTTCTTAGGGAAAGGTTCCCATTAATTTTATCAAAGATAAATTCTTTAAAATTTATTCTTTGATCTTCCTTTGGATGTCATTTCAAACCAAATTATGGTTTTCCAAACTAGTTGGGATTAGCGAACCACACCGAAGTAATTATTTATTTTATTTCCCAATCCCAACCTATTCATCCCATGAAGCAAAACTGGTAATACTTCATATCTAACACCACGGTGTTATCGGTAAATTCAATTACCATTTCACGTTCAAATCTAATTAAAGATTTAACTATCGCCTGAAGCAAAATTGGTGATACTCCATTCTCGATCTTTTCAATCTAATTAAAGATTCATTAAAACTCCACTTAGTTTTAATCTTTAACTGGGTTAAAGAATCAGTGTCATTTTAAAACACGGTTCACTATAAACCCAAAATCACATTACTCCTTTGGATCTAAGAACAGTATTATTGAAGATACCGTTCACGACAACCCAAAATCACATTCTATTAATTATCGGGTTAAAGAACAAGTGTTATTTAAAACACTGTTCACGATAAACCCAAAAATCAATACCAATTCAATTCCAATTAAATATCATTTAATTGGTACACTTCATTAAATCTAAATAAAAGATTTAATCTTTTCCTCAACTGGGTTTAAGAACAGCGTTAATGAAGACGCCATTTCACGACAAACCCAAAATCCCATTTGATATTAAATACAAGGCTCTGAATAGAAAATATATCGACTTATATTCAATATCAAATTCTACGACCAACAAATATCGTATTGGAAATAACGATATAAATATATCTTTCAAATTTCCCATAACAATACCTGTATAATCACAAAATTCCACATCGAAATATTCCGGAGACAATTACGATTCAAATCCATTTCCAATCTATATATTGGAAATCCTGGTTATTTTCAAAACCATTTTCAAATCCACTTTATTTATTTTAAAAATAAATAAATTATTATTCTAGTTCAAAACTAGTTCATTTCGATAAAAATCTATTTTTATCCTTTCAAATAGGGAGTTTTTCATCCCAATTCTTCACAAATCATTTCTTATGATTTTACACAAATTATTATTATTTTTAATAATTTTATCAAGGCTTGTACAGTCGATTTCCATCAACGGCCATCGAACTGCACTTACAGCGACCTTTTCCAAATTTGATTCGGACATAATTCCAAATCCAACCGTTAGATTTCAAATTTATAATATTCGTTAGAAAGCTCTTTTTGATACGAACCCAACGGTTCCGGTTTTAGGAGAATCCGACGGTCGGATCTCCCGCAATGTCCATTCGAAGTCAATGGTCGAAATTCACGAACTGCCGCGGCGCGGCGCGTTCTATTCAGGCCATTATATATATATATAATATATATATATATATATATTATATATTTCGTTGATTTCGTTTTAAAATGAATTTTATAAATCATTTCAAATTTGTTTCAAAAACAATTTCAACCTTTATTTCAAATTCAAATCAAAATTGAATTTTTCCTTATAAATTCTTTTTACATTCACTTCTATTTGATTTCAATTCAGATCGATTTCAATTCCATTTCAATTCGTTTTCAATTGAATTCAATTCAGATTTGTTTTCTATTTGATTCAATTCGAATTCGTTTTCAATTCAATTCAATTCAATCCGAATTCATTTTCTATTCAATTCAAATTCGTTTTCAATTCAATTCAACTCGAATTCGTTTTCTATTCAATTCAATTCGAAATTGTTTTCTATTCAATTCAATTTTTTCAAAATATCCGATTTTGAAATCACTTTCGATATTCATTATAAAATGAATAAAATCGATATTCATTATAAAATGAATAAAATCGATATTCATTATAAAATGAATAAAATCGATATAAATATCGTTCACGTCAAAATGGCGTCAATCTAATCAACACGGCTTCATATATTTCTATTTTCAAATATTTCTTTTTCAAATATTTCTATTCAAATATTTCTTTTTCAAATATTTCTTTTTCAAATATTTCTATTCAAATATTTCTATTCAAATATTTCTATTCAAATATTGAATGAAGCCCAATCAATTACCATATAATGTTAATTATATGGATTTTCTACAACACATGTATACAATAACAACGATGGAAAATCAACCATCATCCAAAGTGCATTCTACACTGTATAAGCACCGAATATAAATATTTAACGCTCATAACAGTCTGTCAATCAATCGATCGACATACAACTAAACAATCGGGATTAGTGTACATCAAATATCATCCCAATACCCGTGTGGGGTTTCAAACAATCAAACACAGATTTTATTTGTGCAGTTGGGCGACGTGTAAAATTTATCGTCCCAATCAAGATCAGTCAAATCAGTGTACATAAACAAACTGTCTGGTTTGTAAATGAATATTTTATTTTATTCACTTCCACGTTAAAAATTATATTTTTAACGATAAAATATTTTATTTCAACACATGAATTTCTATTCAGTTCATTTACACAATAAAATGATATTTTTATTTTTCTAACATATTTTAGAAAATTTCGGCGGCATAACGACACGATACTAGAAACGGGACAAGGCCTAGCCTTATCCCCGGTCTAGTAATGGCCCACGCCATACACATATCAATCAAATCAATTTTATTATTCACACCACAAAATTTCAACAAATATTCTAATTAATCACCAAACAACCAAACAAACAAGTCCATGGTCTGTGGACAATGGTGTCGGGTGCTACTAAACACCGTCTGCATCCTAGTATATATTTCTAACTAGGAAATAAAATTTAGAGTGAGGAGTTCTCACCGAGAGCTAAATCCAAACGCCTCAACTCTTCATAGGTAGTAAATCTTCATCATCACTCCTTTCATCACTTTCGTTGTCCGTACTCGCTATACATATAAAAATCACATTTTTATTTTCTCTATTATATAAAAATCACATTTTTACTACTCTACTACGTTATAAAGATTATATTTTTATAACGCTATTCTATATGAAAACATTATATTTTTACAACGCTATTCTATATGAAAAGATCGCAACTTTCACATGAATAAAAATTGTTTCTTTTCTTGTTAAAAATCTAACTTTTCCTTTTGTAAAAATATAAACTTTCCTATAACAAAATAGGATCTTTCTAAACAATAAAAATCGTATTTTTATAAAATAAAAATCATATGTAAAATCTGAATTTAATCAAGGCTTATTTATGTATAAAATTGAAATTAAAATTAACATTTTTAAGTACCCTAAATAAAATAAAATAGGGAAACTTACTGTGTTCGTCAAAGAAAAGAGAGGGGCTGTTCGCCAGAGCTACGTCGAAGGCGCCGGGGTGGGGTGGGGGGGGGGGGGGCTGAAGCTTTCTGTGGGGCGCCGGAGTTGAGCGCGGCCTAGGGTTTGGTGATCGGGGATCTCGCGGGTAGGGCTTCCAACGAGAGAGGGTCGCGTGTGGAGGGAGGGGGGTCGAGGGTGGAGGCCAGCGGTCTGGTGGTCGGCATCGGTCTGCGGCGGAGGAGGCGTGCGCGATTGGGGTTCCGTTGTTTTTTTTTTCTTTATCTAAAAATCGGGTTTGACTTCTTTGAAAGGGGGGGCTGTTAAGGAGAAAAGGAAGGTGGGGGGATTATTATTTAATATATTTTAATTTCTTAAAGCACCTTTTTATTTTGACCTCGAAACGAGACCCACCGACTGTAGTCCCTAGCGTTTTACCCCCATTCCAAACACAATGGGATATGTATCGTAGGCTGATTCCATCGTTTCGATCAGTTTCCGTCAAAACCAACATATAACTCTATATATTGAATTTGAACGCGTATTTCAATTTACTGAGGTCACATACTAACTCGAAAAATTCCCGAAAAATATTTTCTAGCTTCGTATTGACGATACGGTCCCAATAAAACTAGTTTCGTCAAATTCTGAGATCGTTTGAAAAATGGCCAATTTCCAATCGATTAAAATCAACTGAAAATGGTTAAACACGTTTTCTTTTGCCACGCTCACATATTGAATCAGAAAATTATGAAATTTGAAACCTAGCAATAACTTGACATCACGGATCCAACAAAAGTGGTTTCGTCGAAATCCGAGGTTGTTTGCAAAAATTCCATTTTTAAGGGCCTGAATTCTGTAGCGACTATTCAGAATTTTCAACTGGGCATATCTTTTTATCCCCGCTATGAAATTTCAATTTTTCAGATTCGTTGGAAAGATATTCACTAATAGATTCAAATATTTTTGGTTTCACTAAAATCCGGTATGGTTTGCACCCGGTATGCTCAATTGAAGTTTGAAATCGAATTATCGAACTACCGCGCCATTTTCAATTCCTTTTATAATTATAAATAAATATTTATATTCTAACGACGATTCGAATAAATATATACATTCGAATTCCATTCAAAATAAATTTCTCATCGATATTATTTAAAATAATTCATTTTAAATAATCAAAATTCACTAAAATTGCCAAAATAAAAATTTTAAACTGGCCCAGATTTTACGGGTTGTTACAATCTCCCCCACTTAAAACTTTTCGTCCCCGAAAAGGAACGAAGCCGAAAGTTGTTTTACAAACCAACTCAACTTTCATTGTTTTGATTACGGCTTAAGTTCTTCAACTTTTCAGTTTCTAAGAACTTTTCAAATTTTTCAAAAATTTGGCTAACACCCTAAATTTTCGAAAAATTTCGCCATAACCTCCCCTGCACCGGGAGCCACGGGAAAATCCCGAAATTGCCATATAGGCCTTCTGATCTCAAAAAGAGAAAGAAAAAGCCAAGCGGCTAGCCAATCGGCTCATAAAATCATCATCACCCAAACAAAATAGTAAATTATGTTAAACATGTACCTATTTGTCGAGCAAACAATTTTATTCTTCTGCTCTAGCCTCTTTGCTATGACCTGTTCAATGTAAGTACAAGTATATGCAAGCAAATGCGACACATTTTCAATACAACTCACTTTTTGGTACAGTTTGACTAAATGGTTCAAATTTTAATTAATACAACAATAATCAAACAACGCAACCATCAATCAATTAGTTGATTAGCATTTCAAATTCATAACTTTGATATATATTCTAAAAATCAGATTTTTGACGCCAAATCACAACAATAAGCCCTATCTAATTTTGGTTCTCACACCAGTCAATAGGAAATATATAGAAATCTCACTTTTGTCACTCGAATATAAACACTGATAATGTGATCACAATTATCAGTATCATCCCCGGGCGACTAGAGTGTGATTCTATATCTACCCAATATATCAAAACTTCGAATACACGCGGATCAGACGTATACGCAAAACCTATATATACTGGATTGTCCACATCAATAAAAATAAATAACCAAATACGAATAATTGATTTATATTTCAAAACAAGATTTGTTTTCATTTTCAAAAATATACTCTTCACACTCGTTCTAGGATACTACTGATCCCATCTCTAACGAGTCATTCTCGTTGGATATTACTAATCCAATTCTGATGAATTCTTTCGTATGGTTCTAATGTGTCTTGTTCTCTGAGCTTTGTAAACCAAAGCTCTGATACCAACCGTGAAAACTCGTAACTTCCCCGGTGAGGAAAGCACGGATACTTCGAGAACAACCCACAGAATAACGCAGACGGAAGAACATTTCATTGTATCTTACAATAATTCCATCAGAATACAAGAATATACAGAGCATAAATAAATATTACACAGAAATATCAGAGATTTAAATTACATTTAAATACATCGCAGCGGAAAATAATACAATACACAACTAGAAGAGATATACTGATACAAAGCTTTTCGGATATCATTCTAGCTGTAAACCAGGATCCTGTGAATATAAATCTGCAAAACCAAAACTACTAGCTGCCCGTGTCGAAATAAGGGCACCCAGAGTTTAGGTTAAAACAATAAACTCCAGGTCAGTCATGTGACTGGTGTGAGAACAAAAACAGTTATTAATCTTTATTTTCAAAGTAAGGTAAATCAAGGGACCACGCCGTATAACACGGAACAGGTTTCCTCCCAAGAACACCGGTGCATAAAACAACAGCGCAATGCTAAATAAAGAAAAATGAAGCTATTATAAAACCCAGGTCCCATCACACAATGCAACGCAAGCCGGAGGATAGGGTTTTTACCTTATAATAGCCAAGAATGTTTGATACGTTTAAAACAAATCATTTGATACTATTATAAGTGCATATTGTATAAAATATCTTCAAATCATAAGTATCAATCATAGACGGCATAAGCGCCCCATCCCACTATGTCGCCATACTAGGCTCTACAAATAAAGCCGAAATACACGTATTGGAAAGTTGGATTTCCATCATGGTGGCTCCTGATTCGAAAGATCGATCGCGTAGTGCAATTCCCCACGGCTTATGTCCCAGCAAGAGAAAACACCGTAATGCACATCCGCACTTTTGGGACCAGAGTATCACCGCGGCTTACGTCCCAGCGAGAGAAAACACCGCTTACTCTATATATCCCTGAGCACTAAGCTCATCTCGGTCGACCGAATCCACGACACCACTAAGGTGCCCATCCACTAAAAAGCATACTGATCAAACCATCAGTTTACCACCATACCGAGGTGTGAGGCTCGCGAATCAACGCTATACATAAAGCCATGCTATATTAAAGCTGCGCTTTGATCATCATCCACCAAACTTTGTTTTTCAACAAAAAGTCTGGATCACTGCATCTCAGCATGCCACACTATCAATCCATATCGTACCACTGATTTCTGCCAATTTATAACCTCTGAGCTCGTATGTCTCAGAGAAGGGCGTTAAGCAAGATAATAAATTCCCCGCCGCCAAACAGACATATATTTAGCAGAGATCAACGAATACAATATAAAGGAATACAATGTCAGACACACCATCCATTTACAAGTCCGTTCTAGGTCTGAACGAAACCGGAGGCACTTTCCTCGCATATCCGTCGATCTCCAAGTACGTATGGACGACCACCAACTGATTCCCTCATCTCGGGTGTACAGCCCAATAGAGATCATCAGTAATAACCCAAACGATGTGAAGACTTTCGGTCTTCGACCACCGTCATCATCTTCGATTTATCGTCGAATCGGTTATTCGGAATGGGTATAAACCTGGCCTTTCCGAACAACCCGCGTATATAGTAAACAAATGTTACACAAACACAACATACGCCTCATTCCAATTCATCAGTCATTAACCGTAAATCAGCAAGAGAACAATTTCCCAAATATTAACCCCGAAGGCCGAAACCAACATCAGATCAATACCCAGGAAACCATCCTTCTTAGCTAACCTACAGTTAGTTTCTAAATTTCACGTTCTTAGGGAAAGGTTCCCATTAATTTTATCAAAGATAAATTCTTTAAAATTTATTCTTTGATCTTCCTTTGGATGTCATTTCAAACCAAATTATGGTTTTCCAAACTAGTCGGGATTAGCGAACCACACCGAAGTAATTATTTATTTTATTTCCCAATCCCAACCTATTCATCCCATGAAGCAAAACTGGTAATACTTCATATCTAACACCACGGTGTTATCGGTAAATTCAATTACCATTTCACGTTCAAATCTAATTAAAGATTTAACTATCGCCTGGAGCAAAACTGGTGATACTCCATTCTCGATCTTTTCAATCTAATTAAAGATTCATTAAAACTCCACTTAGTTTTAATCTTTAACTGGGTTAAAGAATCAGTGTCATTTTAAAACACGGTTCACTATAAACCCAAAATCACATTACTCCTTTGGATCTAAGAACAGTATTATTGAAGATACCGTTCACGACAACCCAAAATCACATTCTATTAATTATCGGGTTAAAGAACAAGTGTTATTTAAAACACTGTTCACGATAAACCCAAAAATCAATACCAATTAAATATCATTTAATTGGTACACTTCATTAAATATAAATAAAAGATTTAATCTTTTCCTCAACTGGGTTTAAGAACAGCGTTAATGAAGACGCCATTTCACGACAAACCTAAAATCCCATTTGATATTAAATACAAGGCTCTGAATAGAAAATATATCGGCTTATATTCAATATCAAATTCTACGACCAACAAATATCGTATATCTTTCAAATTTCCCATAACAGTACTTGTATAATCAAAAATCCCACATCGAAATATTCCGGAGACAATTACGATTCAAATCCATTTCCAATCTATATATTGGAAATCCTGGTTATTTTCAAAACCATTTTCAAATCCACTTTATTTATTTTAAAAATAAATAAATTATTATTCTAGTTCAAAACTAGTTCATTTCGATAAAAATCTATTTTTATCCTTTCAAATAGGGAGTTTTTCATCCCAATTCTTCACAAATCATTTCTTATGATTTTACACAAATTATTATTATTTTTAATAATTTTATCAAGGCTTGTACAGTCGATTTCCATCAACGGCCATCGAACTGCACTTACAGCGACCTTATCCAAATTTAATTTGGACATAATTCCAAATCCAACCGTTAGATTTCAAATTTCTAATATTCGTTAGAAAGCTCTTTTCGATACGAACCCAACGGTTCCTGTTTTAGGAGAATCCGACGGTCGTATCTCCCGCAATGTCCGTTCGAAGTCAATGGTCGAAATTCACGAACTGCCGCGGCGCGGCGCGTTCTATTCAGGCCATTATATATAATATATATATATATATATATTATATTTCGTCGATTTCCCTTATAAAACGAATTCTATAAATCATTTCAAATTTGTTTCAAAAACAATTTCAACCTTTATTTCAAATTCAAATCAAAATTGAATTTTTCCTTATAAATTCTTTTTACATTCACTTCTATTTGATTTCAATTCAGATCGATTTCAATTCCATTTCAATTCGTTTTCAATTGAATTCAATTTAGATTTGTTTTCTATTTGATTCAATTCGAATTCGTTTTCAATTCAATTCGAATTCGTTTTCTATTAAATTCAAATTCGTTTTCAATTCAATTCGAATTCGTTTTCTATTCAATTCAATTCGAAATTGTTTTCTATTCAATTCAATTCTTTTCAAAATATCCGATTTTGAAATCACTTTCGATATTCATTATAAAATGAATAAAATCGATATTCATTATAAAATCAATATAAATATCGTTCACGTCAAAATGGCGTCAATCTAATCAACACGGCTTCATATATTTCTATTTTCAAATATTTCTTTTTCAAATATTTCTATTCAAATATTTCTTTTTCAAATATTTCTTTTTCAGATATTTCTATTCAAATATTTCTATTCAAATATTTCTATTTAAATATTTCTTTTTCAAATATTGAATGAAGCCCAATCAATTACCATATAATGTTAATTATATGGATTTTCTACAACACATGTATACAATAACAACGATGGAAAATCAACCATCATCCAAAGTGCATTCTACACGGTATAAGCACCGAATATAAATATTTAACGCTCGTAACAGACTGTCAATCAATCGATCGATATACAACCAAACAATCGGGATTAGTGTACGTCAAATATCATCCCAATACCCGTGTGTGGTTTCAAATAATCAAACACAGATTTTATTTGTGCAGTTGGGCGACGTGTAAAATTTATTGTCCCAATCAAGATCAGTCAAATCAGTGTACATAAACAAACCGTCTGGTTTGTAAACGAATATTTTATTTTATTCACTTCCACGTTAAAAATTATATTTTTAACGATAAAATACTTTATTTCAGCACATGAATTTCTATTCAGTTCATTTACACAATAAAATGATATTTTTATTTTTCTAACATATTTTAGAAAATTTCGGCGGCATAACGACACGATACTAGAAACGGGTTAAGGCCTAGCCTTATCCCCGGTCTAGTAATGGCCCACGCCATACACATATCAATCAAATCAATTTTATTATTCACACCACAAAATTTCAACAAATATTCTAATCAATCACCAAACAACCAAACAAACAAGTCCATGGTCTGTGGACAATGGTGTCGGGTGCTACTAAACACCGTCTGCATCCAAGTATATATTTCTAACTAGGAAATAAAATTTAGAGTGAGGAGTTCTCACCGAGAGCTAAATCCAAACGTCTCAACTCTTCATAGGTAGAAAATCTTCATCATCACTCCTTTCATCACTTTCGTTGTCCGTACTCGCTACACATATAAAAATCACATTTTTATTTTCTCTATTATATAAAAATCACATTTTTACTACTCTACTACATGATAAAGATTATATTTTTATAACGCTATTCTATACGAAAACATTATATTTTTACAACGCTATTTTATATGAAAAGATCGCAACTTTCACATGAATAAAAATCGTTTCTTTTCTTGTTAAAAATCTAACTTTTCCTTTTGTAAAAATATAAACTTTCCTATAACAAAATAGGATCTTTCTAAACAATAAAAATCGTATTTTTATTAAATAAAAATCATATGTAAAATCTAAATTTAATCAAGGCTTATTTATGTATAAAATTGAAATTAAAATTAACATTTTTAAGTACCCTAAATAAAATAAAATAGGGAAACTTACTGTGTTCGTCAAAAAAAAGAGAGGGGCTGTTCGCCGGAGCTACGTCGAAGGCGCCAGGGGGGCTGAAGCTCGCTGTGGGGCGCCGGAGTTGAGCGCGGCCTAGGGTTTGGTGGTCGGGGATCTCGCGGGTAGGGCTTCCAACGAGAGAGGGTCGCGTGTGGAGGGAGGGGGGTCGAAGGTGGAGGCCAGCGGTCTGGTGGTCGACGTCGTTCTTCGGCGGAGGAGGCGTGAACGATTGGGGTTCCGTTGTTTTTTTCTTTATCTGAAAATCGGGTTTGACTTCTTTGAAGGGGGGGGGGGGGGGCTGTTAAGGAGAAAAGGAAGGTGGGGGGGGGGGGAATTATTTTTTAATATATTTTAATTTCTTAAAGCACCTTTTTATTTTGACCTCGAAACAAGACCCACTGACTGTAGTCCCTAGCGTTTTACCCCCATTCCGAACACAATGAGATATGTATCGTATGCTGATTCCATCGTTTCGATCAGTTTCCGTCAAAACCAACATATAACTCTATATATTGAATTTGAACGCGTATTTCAATTTACTGAGGTCAAATACTAACTCGAAAAATTCCCGAAAAATATTTTCTAGCTTCGTATTGACGATACGGTCCTAATAAAACTAGTTTCATCAAATTCTGAGATCGTTTGAAAAATGGCCAATTTCCAATCGATTAAAATCAACTGAAAATGGTCAAACACGTTTTCTTTTGCCACGCTCACATATTGAATCAGAAAATTATGAAATTTGAAACCTAGCAATAACTTGACATCATGGATCCAACAAAAGTGGTTTCGTCGAAATCCGAGGTCGTTTGCAAAAATTCCATTTTTAAGGGCCTGAATTCTATAGCGACTATTCAGAATTTTCAACTGGACATATCTTTTTATCCCTGCTATGAAATTTCAATTTTTCGGATTTGTTGGAAAGATATTCACTAATAGATCCAAATATTTTTGGTTTCACTAGAATCCGGTTTGGTTTGCACCCGGTATGCTCAATTGAAGTTTGAAATCGAATTATCGAACTACCGCGCCATTTTCAATTCCTTTTATAATTATAAATAAATATTTATATTCTAAGGACGATTCGAATAAATATATACGTTCGAATTCCATTCAAAATAAATTTCTCGTCGATATTATTTAAAATAATTCATTTTAAATAATCAAAATTCGCTAAAATTGCCAAAATAAAAATTTTAAACAGGCCCAGATTTTACGGGTTGTTGCATTTAAGGGGTTAGCCAAATTTTTAAAAAATTTGAAAATTCTTAGAAACTGAAAAGTTGAAGAATGAAAGCCAAACTGAAAGTTGAGTTAGTTAGGTAAACAAATTTCAGCTCCGTTCCTTTTCGAGGACGAAAATATTTTAAGTGGGGGAGATTGTAACAACCCGGAAAATCAGAACCAGTTTAAAATTTTTATTTTGGCAATTTTAAAGGATTTTGAATATTTAAAATGATTTATTTTAAATAATAACGATGGGAAATTTATTTTGAATAGAATTAGAACGTATATATTTATTTTAATCGAATTTAGAATATAAATATTTATTTTAATTATAAAAGGAATTGAAAATGGCGCGGTAGTTTGAAAATTCGATTTTGAATTTCGAAATTCAAATGAATGTAAAGGATTCAAAATAAACCGGATTTTGGCAAAACTAGAAATATTTTAATCTGTTTGAAAATATCTTTCTAATGAATCTGAAAGATCCAGATTTCATAGCGGGAAAAAAAGTTATGTCCAGTTGAAAATTCAGAATAGTCGCAATGGAAATATAGCCCTTAAAAATAGCGATTTTGCAAACGACCTCCGTTTTCTATGAGACCACCTTTGTTGAATCCGGAATGTCAAATTATCGCTAGATTCCAATTTTCATAATTTTTGGAATTAATATGTGAGCGTGGTGAAGTAAAACGTGTTTTAACAGTTTTAGTAAATTTGGATTGACCAGAAAATGGCCATTTTTCAAATGGTCTCCATATTCGATGAAATTAGTTTTGTTAGGACCATATCGTCAAAACATAGCCAGATTTATTTTTCTGGAATTTTTGGAGTTAGAATGTGGCCCAAGTAAATTGAAATGTGCGTTCAAATTCAATATATAGGTTTATATTTTGATTTTGGTGGAAACTAATTGAAACAGTCGAATTGGCTTGCGGGGCATATCCCATTGTGTTTGGAATAGGGGTAATTAGCTAGGGACGATAGTCGTTGAGTTCGATTTGGAAATCGGCGCGTTAAACTTTGAGAATGGAAAATAAAAGGATTAAATAATATTATAAATATCCCCACCTTTTTCTCTTCACTATCGATCAAATAAAATTAAAATTAAAAAACCCCAGAAATCCCCTCCCCACCGTCGACGATTGATTCAGCGCCACCCTCCCCCTTCCAGCGCTGTCGCGCTGGACACACACACCATTGCCGACCTCCGGCCCCTCCTTTGATGAACACCACCCTCCCTCTTTCCCCAAACTAAACGCAATAACCCCGCAACCCTAAACCGTCGAGCGTCGCGCCACCAGGCCCTGCACCCTCCGCCGCACGCCTCCGGCGAACTCCCCTTGGCCCCGGCGACCCCATCGCACCCCCTCCCTCTACAAATCGAACCTGAAACCTCCCCCACACCCAAAACAGCCCCCCCTCTGGCCAATGGAGCACCGCCACCCCCTGGCCGACGCGCAGGTTCTTCCCTTCCACCTATGACGTGCAATACCCCTCCTCCTCCGATTAACTGTAAGATTTATTTATTTCTTTTCATTGTTCTTTTTATTCCCTTCTTATTTATATGTTAAGTATGGAATTTATTTTCAGTTTTTAACATGATTTATATGAAGAATAGATTTTGATTTATATGAAGACTAGATTTTTTTTATAATTAGAAAAGATTTGATTTTTAACAGCATAGAGATTTGATTTTTAACAGTATAAAGTTTTGATTTTTAACAGTATAAAGATTTGATTTTTAACAGTACAAAGATTTGATTTTTAACAGTATAAAGATTTGATTTTTAGAAGTATAAAAATACGATTTTTAGTTATGTAAAATTATAATTTTTTTTTATATATAGCAGTATAAAAATGTGAGTTTTATATGAATTCTCTTTATGTAAAAATACGTTTTTTATATAAGAATTAGCGTTATTAAAATATGGAAAGTTGAATTATAAAAACATAAACATGAAATTATGATTTTTATGTATGAAGTAACAGTATAAAAATGTGTTTTTTAATAATCAACTGCGTGAAACAGATGGCGATGGATCAGACTGAAATCAAAACGAAATCCGAACCGTTCAGAAATAAAGAATGGAGGAGTGGATCCCAATGATGAGAACTCCTCACTATAATTTTCTTTGTATAATTATTTAATTCATAACTGCATGTATAAACTATTCCCCGTCGTCCACAGACCATGGACGACTTGTGTGATTGTTTGGTTTGGTTGATTTATTTGTTTGATTGGGTCTGAGATGTGAAATGAATTGATTAGATTTGATTTGATTTGTGTATGGCACGAGCCATTATTAGGCGAGGAATAAGGCTAGACCTTATCCCGGTTCTAGTATTGTGACGTTATGCCGCCAAAATTTTCTAAAATATATTAGAACAATAAAAATATAAATTTTATTAGATAATTGAACTGTATAAAATATTCATGAGTTGAAATAAATATTTTGTAGTTAAAAATATAATTTTTAACATGTATATGAATAAAATAAATATTCATTTACAAATCGGACGATTTGTTTATGTACACACATTTGACTGATATGGATTGGAACGATAAAATTTTGCACATCACCCAACTATACAAATAAATTCTGTGTTGTTGATTAACCCCACACGGGTTTTGGGATGATATTTGACATACACTAATCCCAATTGTTTAGTTGTATGTCAATCGATTGGTTGACAGGATGTTGTAAGCGTTAAATATTTATATTTAATACTTATGCCGTTCAGAATGCACTCTGGATGATGGTTGATTGTTTATCATTGTTGTTCTATACATGTGTTGTATGAAATCCATATATACAACATTATATGGTAATTGATTGTGTCTGTTTCCAGTTCAGAAGGAACGAATTTTTTAAAATAACGAATATTTTAAAATAATGAATATTTTAAAATAATAATCAGTAAAAGAGCAAAATCTGATTTTTATGTCCAATTTGGATGGACACGAATATATTTAAATATATAAACCCGTGTTGTATTAGTTTAACGCCATTTTGACGTGAAAGATGTTTGTATCGATTTTATTCATTTTTTATAATGAGTATCGAAAAGGAAATGATTTCAAAATCAAATGTTTTGAAAATATTATCATTTATATATTAATGATATGGAATATTCAATTTTGATTTGAAATTGAGTATGAAGTTGAAATCGTTTTGAAAACGAATTTAAAACGATTTATAAAATACGTTTTAAATGGAAATCGATGAAATATATATAATATATATATTATATATATTTAATGGCCTGAATAGAACGCGCCCCACCGCGGCAGTTCGCGAATTTCGACCATTGACTTCGAATTGATATTACGGGAGATCCGACTGTCGGATTCTCCTAAACCGGAACCGTTGGGTTCATATCGAAAAGAGCTTTCCAACGAATATAAGAGATTTGAAATCTAACGGTTAGATTTGGAATTATGTCCAAATCAAATTTGGAAAAGGTCGTTGTAAGTGCTGTTCGATGACCGTTTATGGAAATCAACTGTACGGGCCTTGATAAAATTATTAAAAATATCGATAATTTGTGTAAAATCATAATAAATGATTTGGAAAGAATTGGGATGAAAATTTCCACAGTTGTGAAGATAAAAATATATTTTTATCAAAATGAATTAGTTATGAACTAGAATTATAATCCAATATTTTTAAATAAATAAATTGGATTTGAAATGGTTTTAAAAATAACCAGAATTTACAATATATGAATTGGAATGGATTTGAATTGAAATTATCATCAAAATATTTCGATATTGGATTCCATGATTATACGGATATTATGGAGGAATTTGGAATATATATATATATCATTATTCCCAATACGATATTTGTTGGTTTTAGAATTTGATACAGAATATAAGCAGATATATTTTCTATTCATAGCCTTGTATTTAATATCAAATTGGTTTTTTGGGCTTATCGTGAAGGGTGTTTAAAATAACACTTGTTCTTTAACCCGATTAACAATGGAATGAGATTTTTGGGTTTGTCGTGAATGGTATCTTTAATAATACTGTTCTTAAACCCAATGAAGTTAAAAAAAATTAGAAACTAACTGGAGATTAGCTAAATTGAATGGTTTCCTGGGTATTGATCTGATGTTGGTTTCGGCCTTCCGGGCTAATACTTAGGGAATTGTTCTCTTACTAATTTACGGTTAGAGACTGATGGGATGGGGTCTTCAGTAACACTGTTCTTCAACCAGTGTGAAAAGAATAAATATTTTAATTAAGATTTAAAGAAGAATTACCAATTAATTAACATTTAATTGGAACTGAAAATGGAATCACGTATTTGAAATCATGTATTTGTTTTGCGGTTGATCGGATGCGTTGGCTGAATGTATTAACTCCCAGTGAGGAATGGTTTGGTTCTCTTTGTGGACAAAAATGGATGAAACCTGTGTCCTTCTTATCACTATGTCTCAAAAGAATTTTGTCTGAATTCGAAACCGATATCTAGTTATACCCAATAAACTGTTACGGTCGACAAACGATTCTATAGCGACTATTTGGAAATTTGATTTGGACATAACTCACAATCAGTAACACGAAATCTTGGGTTTTCACTTCTGTTAGAAAAATACAGTTCCACAGATTCCAACGTTTCTTGTTTCGTGGAAATCCGACTTGTAACGGATCCTGTACGCTCAGTTGAAGTTTAGAACGTTAAATTATGAACTGCCGCGATATTTTGGGCTCGATTATATTTATTATATATTTTTATACGTTCAACTTTGTTTTAATTAATATATAAATCTATTTATATTACGAATTCAATATTTAAACAGATTTAAATATTCAAATACAAACCGATAAAAATGTGGGACGTTACATTCCTTCCCCCTTAAAAGGATTTCGTCCCCGAAATTACTAAGGTAGGGAAAACGCTACTATCCATATTATAACCAGGTTAAAATCTTGTATTTAATTTCTTAAATTCAGTTATCACAGAACCGATTAATTCTAATAAAAATATTAATTCCTTCTTATTAACGAATAGTTTCTGAAATTCTGAAAATTTCCTAACAGCTTAAATTTTCGGAGAATTCTGCCAGCATCTCCACTGCACGGCTCACTCGGTACTACTACAACACGCCACTCTGGGCCTTCTCCAATCCAAAGGAAAATAAACAGCCAAGTGGCTTGCCAAATATCTCAAAATTCTCATATCCAAATTTAACATTAACTTGTACCTTTTTGTTGGGCATTCATCTTTATCCCTTGCTACCAATTCAGCCTATACTCCAGATTCCAATTGATCTCCACTCAGTTTATCTTCAATTTCCATCAATTCGCTTTTCCCAATCCAAATTTCATTTCAATCTCCAATTCCAAATGATCATTCAACAATCCAATTCCATAACCAAATTTTGTTCCGTTCCAAATCTTATTTCACAAATTCAATTACTTTACCAAGTTTAATTCTATCCAATACGATTTTCGCTTACTTAGCTTCAGTTCAACTCCAATTTTATTCAACTTAGTTAAATTTTCTATTTATTTACTTTATAAGTAAATTTTTAAATTTCAGAATTCAAATTCCGGGTTTTTTTATTTCAAATCAGTTTGAAATAACATATAATTCAAAACATTTGAATTTCTAACAACTTGTTTCCTCACAATAATTTAAAACAAAATCTTTGGCAGTAATCCGTCACTTAGAAACTCGAAAATTTCACTGATGATGCCATGGTTCATCATCAGGGTTATTTTCCAGCGATCGAAGTGAGTTCAATACTATATCTATATCAAAACTTATTTTCAAACACTTTTATTTTTGAAATTACTTCAAAACATTCTTTACAATGTTTGGGAAACATTTCTAAACTCACCCAGGATTTTGGAATTCCATATATTTAATCCAAATATTATTTCCAACTCTTTCCCAAGTTTCCAGAGTTTTAATTCAATCCTAGTTTTTTAAATTCAGATTTAGTTCATCTAATTTTGCATATTATAATATTTCGATGGGTTATTTATATAACCAACTCAATTATAAATCTTATTTGATCATAATAACGATCAACACTATAATAATCCCAAGAGATATACTCCTTTTTATATCAAAATATAATTTGGGTAAAATTATTTCATTTACCCTCTTTTCAAAACATACTGTGTCGAATTACTGTGTTCAAGAGTTTAGAAACACCTATCGACGCAGTTTGCATTACTGTTTCGACCAGAATTCATAAACCACTCGCCAAACAAATCAACACAATATAAAATAGTTTTTATATTTATTTACAAATATGCACTCATATGTATACACTCAAACTCAATCTAGGGTATTACTAACCCCATCTCTATTGAGTTACGTCACAGAGCCAAGTTAATCACTTAACCTTCAGCTCTAATACCAACTGTAGAGCCCGAAAATCCATACCAATTTGAGCTGACTAATATCCTACATATTCAACTCAAAGTGCACGAAAATTCAGATCATTAACAGAAAGAATTAAGAGGTTGAGAAAGATAAGATAAAACTAATTGAATAGAAGAAGAAGAAGATCATAACTGAACAGAATCAGAGTAACACGAAACTCACAGCGGAATAAATAAAATGTATTATATAACATAACTTTGAAATACAAATCTGAATTTATTTATATACATACCATATCAGAGTCTAACTCATATACATCACAGCGGAAATAATTTCTACATAACTAGTGGTGAAGCCTTCTACTTCCATCTCCTCCAAGTGTATCTGTAAAAGCCTGAACACTTGACTGACCATATCAATTTGGGCACCCAAGAGTTTAGGGAAAACACAAACAAAATAAACTCTGGGTCAGTCATGGGACTGGTGTGAGTAAATTCAGCCCATACTGTTTAACTTTGAAAATCCTTTTGAAACAAAAGATAATATTAAGACCAGCCCACACATAAACATGAACGGTTTTTACCTTACTATAACCCAAAATATTTTGATATCAAACTCCAGTGATATTACAATAATGTCTAATCAAGTAAATAATCAAATAGCAGAACGCTTGCTGTAACGACCTGCATTTTTCAGCGATATAAATAATTTAATTATTTAAATAATGGTTTGGTTATTTAAAATGACCAGGATTGAATAATAGTGAATATTTAATTAAAATAAATAATATAGTAATATATTTAAATTATGAAATAATCAGAATTTGCTGAAATGGCGATATGATGTGAACGGGATCAACTGTGATATTTACTTCAGTTTAGAATTGAATTAGAATAACGAATATATTATTTGAACGTACAATTATATTATAATTAAAATCGAGCTCGAAATGGCATGGCAGTTTGCTATTTGACGATTTGAACTTCAACTGAATGTACATGATTCGTTTTAAGTCGAATTTCTGTGAAACAAGAAACGTATGAAGCTGGTGAAGTATATCTTTCTAATGGAAGAGAAAAATTGAGATTTCGTCGTGTAGATTTTTAGTTATGTCCAAATCAAATTTTAGAAAAGTCGTTATGGAATTCCTTTATAATTTATGTCGATTTATTTATATTTTAAAATGGATTTTTAAATATAAATCGAATATCGATATAACATTGGATTTGAAATATCGAGCTATAAATCCCAGTGTAGCAGTATGATATTCTGTTGTGGATATATACGATTATAATTATTTTTAAATATTAAATTTAAATGTTTTTAAATATATTTATATATTTAAAAAGGTTATTTAAAGCTTTAAAAATAGCCAGTTTTGCAAACGACCTCAGAATTCAACGAAACTAATTTTGTTGGATCCGCAATGTTAAATTATTGTTAGATTCCAAGTTTTATGATTTTTAGAGTCACTGTGTGGCAGTACGAATTTTTAGAGTGAAAAACAGTCAGTATTTCGATGGTTAAAAATACGCTGTGTGAGCAAACGAAGTCGGAATTCGACGAAACCAGTTTCGTTGGAACCATAATGTCGAACTGTAGCTGCATGTCAATTTTCATGATTTTTGGGTATCGTATGTGATCACAGGAATTTTAGAGGACACAGAAAAATAGCGTTTTCTTAAAATAAAATAGAATAATCGAATAAAATAATAATAAACCTATCCTATATAATACCCTTTACCATCCTTAACCCTAAACTTCTTCATATGGTAGTCAAATGCGCCGCCACCATTTTCTCTTCGCAGTAAACCAAATCGGTCTTCTAAAATCCAAATCAATTCATAGAAAATATATAAAATCGAAGTAGAGATATATTTGAGCTTGTATCGATATAAGCATCAGTCTCGTATGGATTTTATTGGGCTCGACGCATCATTATGGGGTTCAAGATAACAACAGTGAGTTTAGGATTGGCTTTAAAATCGATTTGGGAAATCGATCGATGAAATATACTTCGGAATTGGGTTTGTGAGGTTGGGGCGCTCCTACGGTGGAAAAATGGACGAGAGCGGTGACAAATGGGTTCGCTGACCTGTAGGGGAGCAGCGTTGGGAGATGGTGGTTGGAATGCACATGGGTGCATCGAGTAAGAGGAGATGGTGATGGTCAGGACTGGTTTGAGGAGAGAAACTTGATGGTGCAATCAGACTTTGATTTCGTCGACTGGGTGTGGGTGTCAGTACTACAGATGCACACGAGATATATTGTATATCACTAACAGGGGACGCGTTTGAATTTGGGGAAGAAAAGGAGCGTGGGAGTGGCACGTGAGAGAGAGGGTGAGGAGTTTTAAATATTTAAATTAAGTTTAATTTTTATTTAAATCGATGTACAAACTTGTATAACGTATATCTTTATCATACGTTATCAGAATAAGACGAAATAAGATCCGACAGGATCGTATGGATGGACACTACCCAATGGGACTGACCAGGAGTGAATTGAAGCTCATTTGGATTTATGGTGAAATTAAACGCCAGAATGAAATCAATGACCAATTATCGTTATTTAACGATAACCGTCCAATGTGAGTAATCTCACTAACTTTGCTTAGTTTATATTTTTATAAAATATTTTTAGAATTTATAAATAATGGTTGTTTGCTGTGTGTTGGCTGTTTGGCTGAACTTCTAGTCAGTTGATTGAAAATATAGATAACGATATAGATATAAATCTTTAATTAAATATTGATTATGTTTAGCAGAATATTTCATAGTAAAAATGAAATTGATGTTAATTTTATTGTTTAACATCTGTGGATGCAGGGAAACAGGTCGGAGGGACCTAACTTGGTTCCTCAACATTTATTTTATTGTATTCATATATTGTGTTATATGATGTGATATGAAATCTGTTATTGATTTTGTATGATTGTATGATACTGATCATTGTTATATGGTATGTTAAATACCATAAAGAATACTGGCATGTTAAAAGGAAATTTCAGTGTAATATTGAAAAAGAAATATTTATAAAATCAAAAGACTTTATAAAAAGAAAACTATTCATTTAGAAAATAAATAGATTAAAAAGGGAATATTTCTTTGTAAATTAAAGAGAATTATTTTTCAAATATTTATAGATAGAATTGAAAGAGAAATATTTGTATACTATTTACAAATAGAGTTGAAAAGGGATATTTATTGAAAAATAAATAGAATAGAAAGGGGAAATATGTGTAAAACAAACATAAAGAAAATAGTTAGATTATCAAAGGAATTATTTATAAAATCAATAGATTTTATATAAAAAGAAATATTTTATAAATAAATAGAATTATCAGAAAAGGATTTATTTTGTAAATAATTTGATTTTAAAAGAAATACTTGAAAAGTGACTAGAATTGTATAAAAGGAGAATTTTACATTTGAAAGGTTTAGACCCATGCTCCGCACACGGGCATAACGTGTTATGGATGTAAAGCAAAGTTTTTAAATAGAATCTATTTTGACCGATAGATTGAGAAGATAAATTTATAAATAATATTTTATAAATTAAATGAAATATTTATCATTGTATAAATAGAATATATAAGTCAGGACTTATATAGAGAAGTAAGAATCGATTTCAACATCGATATTTGAAACTGAATAAACGTAGAGTTAATTAGATAGAGTTAATCAGTTAAAGTTAACCAGTTAAAGTTAATTAGATAGAGTTAATAGAATTGGAATTTATTGAATATTAGTTATTCAATTAGAGTTGATCGAATATAGTTATTTAAGATGAGTTTCCATTTCGTACGACTGCTAGCGTAATTCGCAGGGCTGCAGATAGCCTACGGCGGTCGAATGTTTCCTGAGGGAATCAGGCGTAACCATTGTGATCGCTGCGATCTAGAGTCAAACGAATGGAGTTAAATCGAGTATTAGCCATTCAAAATAAAGTTAAACAGACATAGTTATTCGAATATGAATTAATTGAATATTAGTTATTAGATAGGAGTTAGATAAGTTGAGTAATCCAGTAAGTTAATCAAATGAGTTAATCAAAAGGTGTTATTCGAAATAGTTTATTCGAATAGAATTAAAGGAGATTAATCGAATGTAAAACATTCGAAGAGAGCTAATCGAATGTAAATCATTCGAAGAGAGATTATCGAATATAGTTATTCGAAGAAAGAGTTATCGATTATAGTTTATTTGAGAAAGGTTTATCGAATAGAGATTATTAGGAAAAAAAGAGAATTATAAATTGAATTCGATTATATCGAATTCGGGAAAAGTAATATTTACTTTTCGTTTTAATCAAGATTTACTTAATTATGAATAAATTAGTGGTTTAGTTATTTAGTTAAGTTAAGGAATAAAAGTTATATTTTGAAAGTAGATATTTAGGAAGAAGGAATTATAATGCTATAGTTATAATCAATCTTTAAAATAAAGAAGTGGGTTCATAAATAGAATCCGAGAGTTACGTAAGGAAGTTATTAAAGGTTTAAAAGGGTGAACTTTGTCTATTTCGAGGTTAGAAAGGTTGTTCAGTTAAGGTCTGAGAGGTAATTATACCCCAACTTGATCGACTTCGTTTTTAACTAAGAGATGGGTAAGGTCCGATAGTGAAGGTTGATTTAGTGAATTTAGTTAATGAGTATAATGGTTTAAATTGGCTTAGTGATGTTTTATTTAAACATCTGTTTAAACCAAATGAATACAGTTGGAAAGCATTTCCCAAATATAATCAAAGATGTTTTCTAATCATAGAAAATGAAATGTTAATGAGAAAGAATACTGGAATGACAGTGATACGTGAAACAGAGATGGAAATGTTTTCCAATGATTGATGATTGATCGATAAAATTTCCATCTGAAAATAATATCGTTGGTTGCATACCTGTTTTTCTTTGATAGTTAAATCACCGACTATCGAAGTTTTGACTATTTTACATCGTCAATACGGAGAGACTGGGATCAGGTTCATTATCTGAAAACCACTCTGTATGGACGTTAGCATTGCGATCAAATATTGAATACGGAGTTATGCAAGGACTATCCTGTTACAGAATAGTGCCTTCGGTTTGTCCAATCCCAGGACAACGTGAATGGACGAATGTCTGACAAAGTATATCTAACGGATCGCGTAAGTTGATCTCTTCAAACGTACTTACGTTTGGTGGCGGAGGAATTCGTTTCTCTTAGCTTTTTACCCATGGTATTTTTGAGGAAATCAATTTGTGATTTGACGGGTATGACGATGTGGCATTCAAAGTGAAGGGTGGTCAAGTGTTTCAAAGGATACGTAATGACCTCAAGCCTCATCAACCGGGAAATGACAGAAATCGGGCAGGTAGCATAGCTAAGTGGGTCGCTCCCATTAGTTTGTATATCACCTATCTAGAGAAAATCCATTTCATTCTTTTATCTATGTTCGATGCTGTCCCTTTTCGGGAAGACGGCGGGTAGCTCCCAACCGTTGGTGATATACATTCGATACACTCAAGTGAAATGAGTGGTCGGTCATGTGTGGGCCGGGTTGCAAGACATTCTTGTTGAACCCAGTGTATTATTCTCTAGAGATACACTATCGGTAGGTGGTCCCATACCTTGTCATAGTTGGAAATCAAATCTCCAATAAGCGCCCGTGGTTTTTGTGTGTATACTATATATGTGGAACGTGAGATGCAAGCGTTCTGCTAGGTTGTTAATTACTTGTGATTAGACATTATTATAATATCAAGAGAAGTATTGATCTCGAAAGTGTTTTGGTTTATCGTAAGGTAAAAACCATCCGTGTTTATGTGTGGATTGATCTTACGATTATCATTTCTTTTGAAAGGGATTTTGAAAATTTAAGCAAAAATGATTTGAGTTTACTCACACCAGCCTCATGACTGACCCAGAGTTTATTTTGTTTTGTTTTCCCTAAACTCTTGGGTGCCCAAATTTGTACGGGCAGTCAAGTAGTTCAGGACTTTACAGATATACTTAGAGAAGCTTGAAGCATGAGGCTTCAGGATTATATAGATATTGTTATTTCCGCTGTGTGTAAGTGTTGTACTCTGATAATGTTATTCTATATATATACACTGTTTTATTGCAAAGTTATGTTATGTATTATATTTTATTCGTTCCGCTGTGAGATTCGTGTTTACTCTGATTGTGTTCTTCTTCTATTCTAATTTTCTATCTTAACTATTCTCACCCTCTAACTTCTTTCTATTAATGATCTGGAATGTTCGATGCCCGAATAATTAACATGGGTTTTATGTTGATTTTCTGGGTCGAAAATTCTAGTTTATTACACTTGCATATCACGCTCCATATATATAAAATCAAAAATCGCAGGGTGCTTATTGGAGATTGGATTCCAACAGACAAGGTATGGGAGCACCTTCCGATCAGTGTACTCTAGAGGGTATACATTGGGGTTCAACAAGAACGTCTTGCAACCCGACCACACATGACCGACCACTCATTTAACTTGAGTGTATCGAATATATTGCCACCCACGGTTGTTGGCCATCCAACCGTAATCCGAAGATACAGAATCGAAAAAGAATAACAAATATGAATTTTCTCTAGATCGGTGACAATACACCCTGATTGGGGATGTCCCAACTAGTCATGTTGCCCTGCCCAACTTCTGTCATTTCCCGGTTGTGAGGCTAGAGGCTACGTCTATCTTTTAGACCATCTAATCATCATTCACTTTGAATGCCACATCGTCGAATCCGTCAATTCACTAATCGATTTCCAAAAATATCACGGGTATAAAAAGCTAAGAGGAACGAATTCCTCCACCACCAGACGTAATACCTTTGAGAGATCAATTGTACGTGATTTGTTAGGTATACTCTGTCAGACACTTGTCCATACAAGTTGTCCTGCGACTGGACAAACATAAAACACAATTCTAGAACAGAACGACCCTTGCATTTCACTCCGTCTTCAATTGTCTTCAGCGTAATCTAATTCGCAGCGCTTATGCCCATACAGAGTGGTTTTTTGGATAATACATCCAACCGGTCTCTCCATATTGACAACGATGGTCAAAACACTTCGATAGTCGGTTATTTAGCTATCAAGTAAAAACAAACATCCATTCAAATATACAACCAAAAATCATACAAACACTGGCCCTTTTATTTAATACTAACTTTGTAGTTTCCCATGTTTTATAAACTCTTCTTTATTTCCCTTCCTCGAAAGTAGTATATCATATTTCAAAAACTCCTTTAGCCTTCCTTCACTTCGGAAATAGCGATATACATATATAATCTATTCAGCATTCGATTATAATTTCTTATATGACCTAAAACCAATGTCGAACGACATATTTTATCATTAATGTTTTTATCAATTTCCAACTTGAATATTTCCATTTAATATGGGAAATATTTATATCTCAATTATTCGTCTTTATTTCTACTGCAATACGATGCCATATTTCCCTTTATAACTAATGCAATACGCTGCTATATTCCCTTTTATAACTATTACAATACGCTGCTATATTTACCTTTATAAAAAATGTAATACGTTGCTATATTCTCCTTTATAACTACTACAATACGCTGCCATATTTCCCTTTATAACAAATGTAATACCCTGCTATATTCTCCTTTATAACTACTGCAGTACGCTGCCATATTTCCCCTTTGCAACAAATGCAATATGCTGCTATATTCTTCTTTATAACTACTGCAATACACTGCCATATTTCCCCTTTGCAACAAATGCAATACGCTGCCATATCCCCTTTTTATAAATAATGCAATACGCTGTTATATTCCCTTTTTAACTAATCTCGGCGTCTCTGTCCGTTACAAACTAAGACCATCCCTTGATAATAGTGAAGTTGTTCAAGTTGGGGTATTCTGTTTACCTCTCAGACCTTGATCGACGACGTTCTCATCTTAGAATAGATAAAAGTACATAGCTCTAACTCCTTATTATTTTAATATCCCTCAAACTGTATTTCTTGTTTATTTTGGAATATGGTTTTATAAAACCTTATCCTTACTTTGATAGCTCGGTTGATTATGATTATTTTCATTAAATATTAACTCTTTGCTTCATCTTCCTTATACGATTCCATTTGTAATTTCTCTTATTAAAAATCATTAATGTTCTGCTTTCCATTTGAATTATTCTACCTATTCAAGTAAACACCTCATACAAAATCAATATTACCTTAAATGAATTTTATTTAAGAACAATTCTTTAATTAATGAAATAATTAACTAACTTCATCATTGCTAAAGTAAACTGTTTACTTCATTATAAATTTTAAAAATAGATTAGTTGCTTACTTAATAACTAATTATATTAGTCCATTAATCATTTAAACTTTGTTACATGAAAAGGTCATTAAGGAATCCTATTTATTTAATCAATTAATTTCTAAAACCATTATTATTTGATTAATTGAAGATTAATTAATCAAATAATCAACTTCTAACAAAACAGTTGATTTAATCAACTTCAAATCATCAGTTAATCCATTGACCGATTCTAATTACTTCACTTTATTAGATTAATATAATTAACCTAGGTTAACAATATTTCTTACCCGTTTTCCTTAAATAATTATCCCAATTATTTACTTGTAGTATAATTACAACCTCATAACTTATATTAAATATCAAATAATCGTTTATAAACGAACTATAAAATACCAGTTTATAATAGAACTTCTATTATGGTTTAAACTTAGCTTTAATTATAAAAATATAATTTTAATAACTAACTTCGTTGATTTGCCTGTCGACCAATCAACTTCTTAACAAAGCGATGGATTTATGGTCGATGGTTGCCACTATCTTAATCGATATCGTTTATTTGATTTAATCAAAACAAATGTTGAATTTCCATCAACATCAATATCCACACAGGGTTTAAACTTCATTTGGGTTCAAACAGTGCATATATGAATAATATAAAACAAACTGTACATATAAATATTGAGGAATCTGGTTGGATTCCTCCAACCGGTTTTCCGCATCCATAGATGTTAGTCAATACTATTTACACTGATTCCATACTAGGGAATATATAATCGATGGAATTAGTATCCAACCAATGATGTGTATATATACGACGATATTCAACCAATTTAATTGTAATCTATCTAAACGACCATCACACAACATTCAACCAATATTAAAATATAATTATAATATTTTAAAATAGACCAGAGTTAGTGAATTTACTCACTTTTGCACGTTAACCGTTAAATAATGATTTGCGTCAGTAAATCTGATCAGGCATTTTAATTCCGCCATAAATCCAAATGAGCTCCAAATGGCTCAACCCAGTTCCATTGTGTAGTCTTCTTCCGTACGAATCCAACGGTACCAATGTCCGAAACTCCCTTTAAATCTTCAGCCCGTATGAACTGCTAACCGACCGTCTCATCCTCTTTGTTCAAAACCATCGCGATTCTCTGTACATGCCGAAATTCATTAGCCTTCCCGCGACCACATTATACCTCCTTTCTCACCGCCGACTTCCCCATTCAGCATCTCTATTCGAACACGACTTGTTGACCCCCTTTTCTCCCACTCCAATGCCTCTCGGACAAAGTCCGACCTCTCCCTGGATCATTCAAGATCCGACATTTTACCACGACGGAAACCCCTTAAGAATGCATCTTCATCCATGGCACTCTTTCCCCAGTAAAGTGATCGAATATACAATGCGGTCCATTTCTCTTCAAACTTGCACACGTTCTGTATTCCCTTTATGACCCCGTTTAACCAACTCGCACCGGTAATTCAAAACCCGTCCTCAAGTAAAACTGCTTTTGTATCTCGCGTATCCCATGCCCACTAAAATAACAGTGCTTCTTCTTGAACACAACTAAACACTCAACTGCTTGTACCTTGCACTCCAAAATGTTTGCATCCTATACCTTGCCGTCCTCATACACGTGTAAACACTCATGCAAACCGCCTCATTTGTGTAGCCCAGTATTGTTTCCATCTTCCTCCTCTCCTTTGCCCAAACTTTCCTTCACGTTTAAACTCCCCATCGTACAATATATGTATCCATTCAACCCTCACCAAGCAACCACGTGACAGTTTCATACTTCATGCAACATCCCACCCCTTATAATACTCAACACCCTTCCACAAGTCTTACACCCATCCTCAACTTCCTGAGTGGATCAGTTTCTTTCGAGGATGATTTAGAAAGGGTATGGTTTGTAGTTGCTTCAATAGAACGCAATAGGAAGGAATACACGCAGCTATACCCATTTATATATATATATATGTTTTATTTTAAACGAAAACTGCTCTAATTATATAATGTGCATAGTTGGTTTAGTTAATATAAGACCTGATCCAAGATTTCCCTTTTATATTTTTATCTATATATATATATATATATACTATATTGAAATCACGTATTTGTTTTGCGGTTGATCGGATGCGTTGGCTGAATGTATTAACTCCTAGTGAGGAATGGTTTAGTTCTCTTTGTGGACAAAAATGGATGAAACTTGTGTCCTTCTTATGTTCGTGCGTGAAGTATAATAGTAAACATGATCAAAGTGTTATATTGTTTCATACATATATTTTGTTTCCAAAATGAAGTTTTAAGGTGTCCGTTACATAAAATTTCATTCATGTCCGAGCCGCTACGGACAGAGATAAGAATACAGTCGTATCCAGCGAGGTGCCACGATCCAAAAAATATAATAATATCAGTAGGTTAACTTATATTGTGAAACCCTAAAATATCGATATATGGTGCAAAATACTTCAAATAAAAAATTGCGTATTTAATTAATTAAAAATTACAGTAAAATTCTAAAAATTAATTTATCACTATGTCTCAAAAGAATCTTGTCTAAATTCGAAACCGATATCTAGTTATACACAATAAACCGTTACGGTCGACAAACGATTCTATAGCGACTATTTGGAAATTTGATTTGGACATAACTCACAATCAGTAACACGAAATCTTGATTTTTCACTTCTGTTAGAAAAATACAGTTCAACAGATTCCAACGTTTCTTATTTCGAGGAAATCCGACTTGTAATGGATCATGTACGCTCAGTTGAAGTTTAGAATGTTAAATTACGAACTACCGCGATATTTCGGGCTCGATTATATTTAATATATATTTTTATACGTTCAACTTCGTTTTAATTAATACATAAATCTATTTATATTACGAATTCAATATTTAAACTGATTTAAATATTCAAATACAAACCGATAAAAATGCGGGACGTTACATCCTACGACATCACGAAATAAAATGAAGGAGTAGTGTACAAATATGAGTTGGTAACATGTAACATCAGAGACTCCTTTTGTTACAAAGATGTATGTGCCAAGTCATATGCATGCATCCTATGCAAGAGGATGAGGGATTTATTTCAAAGGTCATTACATAACAGTGGTATTAAAGCCAAAGGTTACGAACTGGGTCATGCAGACAAGATAGTGCTTTCAAAAGATACTCGTAAGATACGAGTCAAGGTGAAGACTATTATGATTTACTCACATGTTGTTAAGGAGGAATGACGGGTTTGAATAAAAAGTCCTACATCACGAATTAATTTGAAGGAGTAGTGTACAAATATGAGTTGGTAGGCACTAACATCAGGGATTCTTTTTATTACAAGATGTGTGTACCAACTCATATGTGCGAGCACTATGCAGGAGGAGTCGGCTTTGTTCTGACCGTCATTACATAACAACATGTATAGAACATTGTTGCATTTTTATATAATAAATTGTGTTAACAAGGACATGTATCATATAAACATTGGAAGGCTGAGTTTCTTCTTCATTTGTGGGTACTTCACGTATGTCAAGTTGACCAGAGCTATTATATTCATCATTACCACCATTTTTAATTCAACATTGTTATTATCGACCACTTTTACCTTAAATCCTTCTTATATAGTACAAGGTCCCCTAAAGTTCATGTTCATAGAATTGTGTATGTTGAACAAAAATGTGAGTTACAACACTATAAGGGCATTCCCAACTCAGGGTTGCGTTAGGAGCCAACTACCCCCAACAGGGGGTCAGTTGGAACCTAAGGGTTTGCTTTGGCAACCCTCAAGGTTACCAGAGCAAACATTCAGTTGCCTGGCAACCTTGCCCCTAGCCGGCTAAGGTAAGGGACACAGTCAATTTTTAAGTGTTGCCCCTAGCCGGCTTTTATAAAGCCGGCTAAGGACAACGATCAAAAATTGACTGTTACCCTTAGTCGGCTTTTATAAAGCCGGCTAATGGGCAACGATCTTCTAGATGATTGTTTCCCTCTTTCTACCACAACTCTATATATGCCTCTCTTCTACCTTTATAATTTCCACACAATGTTCTTCATCAGTTCCATAGTCGTCATCAAAAATCATCAAAATATATAGAAAATGTATAAACAACAGAAAGAAAAAGGAAGTGCATCACAACCCCGACCCAATTTTCAATCTCAACAACAAAGAATGCAGAACCAATTTCAATCACAGCAACGACCAAACCATTTTCTGCCTCATTCCGAAAACACCTTCTTCGTTCCTCCTCAAAATCCAAATTTCTCCAATACCCAATAAAATTCATACATGTATCAGAATTCACAAAATTCTAATTACTCTCAAAATGCAACATTTCAGCAAAACTGCAATTTCGACCAAGATTATGTTTCTTCTACTGGCCAAAATCATAGAATGTCTCCATATCCGCTTCCTAATATGAGGAGAATACTCAATTTTGTAATAGTGAGTGAGGTATTGTAGATACTCAGATTGACAGTGTTGAAGGGAGCAATTCAGGAATAAGCATCAATGAAACACCGAATGAGGAGTATGGACGTCAAATTCCCACCGAGACGAAGAAAGGCCGTAAATGGTTGGCAGACGAGCAAGCTAAGCTGTCCTACTGTTGGGTTGAATGTTCAAAAGATAAAAGAAAAGGTACTAGCCAAACCGATAGTTCTTTTTGGAATTATGTTTGCAACTTATTCAATGAGCGACATTCAACATTCCCAACTCGAACAGTCCGTTGAAGCAGTCATGGAAAAGAATTAATACTACTTGTCAATGCTGAAAAGAAATAATGAAGGTTTTGCATTCAAGACAACAAAGTGGGGAAAACGACATTGATTTGGTAACGCCTTTGTATCAAGTAGTGGTTTTCCTCTGCGTTCTATGCTTATTATAATGTTTATTTTCATGTACAGCTTGATCAGGCACATGCATTATATTTGGTTGGGAACAACAACCAACCATTCAACATGCAACATTCCTATGACATACTGTCGTAGGAGGACAAGTAGGCAAGGGTGCAACAAGAACACTTATCATTTATGTTCCAACCAAGGAAGATTGGTGAGGAAGTCAGCGCTGGTAGCTTGGCTGGACGAAAAGAAACACCGTTCACTACTAGTGCCGAAGGAAGGACTACAGGGAATTTTAAGGGAAAGAAAAAACATTAACTGTTTATACTTAGCACTATGAACAAATTATCAAGAGTCTATCTACAGCCGAACAAACTACGCAAAGGTATATGGAAGCAAAGGAAGCACGGAAGCTTGAGAGAGATTCAAAGAGATTTAGAATGCCAACGTGATCGAGAGCAATTAAAGAAGGAACGTGCTGAAGAGCTGGAGTTAAGAAGACAATAATTGTTTAGGCAACAAGAGGCAGAGGATTTTATGATGATTAGCTGCATATTAAATAACCTCAATCCATTGCAGAGGAAACACATGGAAAAAAGAATTGAGGATTACAATAGGCGTAACGGAAACCTTTAGTGGAGGACATGTACTTAGTATGGTCTAAGAGGGTATTTCTGTTTCGTGCACTTTTATCTTTAAATTGTTAGGGTTTGTATTTGCATTGAACCGCATTAATACTTGTATCGTTAAGTTAGTAGTGGGTGTGTTTGAATTGAAGCCTATTACTGATTGTATCTTTATTTTAGAAGCATACGTATTAGGTAGTGTACTTTATTAATTTTTTGTATACTTAAGTAAGTAAAGCTTGACTCTTGAACTCATCAAAGTTCATGGGTCCTTTGTACTTTGTGGCAGTTAGGAGATAAACAGAAAGGGTCGTCCTCCTTTTTTAACACTATTTGGATGCACATTCTACAAGGATGGTCAGACGGTCAGACCAAATAATGGTGGATAGTCCTTAAAGTAGATTCCCAATAGTAGACGTTTAGACTAAATAGTGGAGGTCAGTCCTTAAAGCAGATTCCCTACAACAGACGATCAGACCAAATAGTGGAGGTCAGTCCTTAAAGCAGATTCCCTTCAATGTCCAATCACATCATAAATTGTTTGATTCACTGCATAGTAAGCGGCTATATATCTCTACGGGTAATGCTCATAAGTCTACACTAAAATAAGTATTTGTTCTCCACAATTTAGGTTATAAAAAACAATGCCTTCATAGCCATCGTCAATGGATTCTGGCTTTCCTTGGAGTTAACCAGCGATAGCTAGTTCAAGAACCGATATTGATTGGCTTATCGAATACCAAGAGCGACACTATAAGGAGGTGTGTCGTGATTTCCCAGATTTGAGCCTAATTATACTTCAACCACCCGTTGATTATGTCCCTAATTTTAGTCATCTGGTAGTTCAACCTGCGTATGAAGAATAGGTACAAGTGGCTACTGTTATTGAACCTCCAGCTCAAGAAGTGATAGATCAATTCTCAGTGGTTCAACCTCATTATGAACAAGACGTAAGAGCAGCTATAGTTTCCGAACCTCCAAGTGATCAAGAGGTTAACTTATACATTGTCTGCTGCGACTGTGGTACGCGGTCCAGGTAGTGGTAAGGGAAGATGGAAAAAATATTGGTTGTAGGCTCCAGTTATGCTCATTATGGCCGTACTGCTGCGATTTCTTTGAATGGACTGATGACTGTTTATGTCCAAGGGGGATTTCATATGCCAACGAGTTAGAACAAGACATAAGGCGTCTTAGAACTGGGGTGGAAGACCAAGAATTTGAATGTGAAATCTAGTTTCCTAGTACTTATTTCCAAGTTTACATCAGTTGTACCTTAAGTTTTAGTACTTATTTATGCATTTAAATCTGTTGTATCCTTCGATTTAGGTGTTATTCCCATGTAAACATCTGTTGTCATCAGCTATATCTTAAGTTTTAGTTTGTATTATTATGTCTTAAGCTTTATAGGTTTTGATTTTTGTCCAAATTTTTTTTTATAGAAAGTCGCCATGGAAACTTTTATACACCATAATAACTACTTAAAACATGCATATTATATGATAATGTAGATCACCAAAAACATAATACATACTACATAATCGTAATACAAAACCCTCTGAACCAAATACATGATGCATATAACCATCAAAAGATTTCGTAATACAAACAACATTGTAAACAACCCCTAGTACACATCACCAATAAGATAATACATAACAAAGAATACAGAAGATAAGTCATAGTCCAGAAGATGATACATATCGCAGAATACAGAAGATAAGTCGTAGTGAAACAACAAAATACGGTCAATAATGTCAGCAACAACATCTACATATCACCAAAGTCAATATCATCAAGACCAGCTATGTCCTCGTCCACACCAGTCCGAGTCCTGGGATGGTATCTCTCCTCATCGGCAGTAGTAAGCTCGTTAATACGAGCCATTAAATCATCCATGCTACACCTATGATGTGTGTACTGTACCCGTCGAAGCACTAACTACATCTGGTATAAATCCTCGTAAGATAGAGTAGCCGGATCAGGATACTCAGTAACCGGTACGCGAGGGACATCCATATAAATATCGCCACTTGTGACGCCAGGTACTGCGACCCTTCACCAATCATCTTCTCCCTGCGGCTGCGGTGGAGCTTGGTATAACTGTGTACTCTGAGTAAGGTTGGGAAAACCAGGTGGAATAAAGCCAGGTTTGGTAGATGTGGGACCAATGAAATCAACGGCTGCAGCATGCACCATGAGAGCCGTGTATGCTAGTGTATAAAAGTGGCTCCAAAAAATGCCGTAATCACGCATGGGAATAATGAAATGGTCAGATGGCCACCACCCAAAATCGCGAGCATCCGTCAACTGCTATGCCTTAAATACCACTAAATATGGTGTATCAGGATGTGGATCATCAGTCACTCGGTCCACCTCCAATATCTTGCTCCAACATCGTTCCCTAAGGTACCAGTAACAATCCCCCGAGGGAGGAGAAGAGACTAAAAGAAAATGACGTGTCGATAGCATCGCAGAATGGACGACTCCATCGTATGTCAAAAATGGAGAACCCTCGTATGGATGCCATATTATACTCTGTCGGGTCCTGCGTAACTCAATCTAGTTACGAGCCACAACAAATATATGTCGACCCTGACCACCCTATACAGGTCTACGATTCTCCCGAACCCATGCTTGCACACGCAGGAAGAATAGTGACAATGCTGGATCTAGTGTAGGGTACGTGTAAAGGCCCGCAAATCCGTACTATCTGAGTTGACTAATAACACCACACGTCCAACTCAAATTTGCACAAAAATACGAATCATTATTATAAAGAAGTTAGAGGATGAGAAATAGAAAGAAAGAAATATTAGAATAGAAGAAAATGAAGATCACAGACTCACAGCGGAACGAATAAAATATATTAAATAACATAACTTTTTGAAATACAAATCAATAACTTTATATACATACCATCATCAGAGAACAAAAGTTATTCCTGGAACAGTTATAAACACCTGTTTCCAGATATCACATAGTACACAGCGGAAATATATGATAGTCTATAGCTAACTGGTGAACCTTCTGCTTCTAGCTCTTCCAAGTGTATCTGAAAAATCCCGACTACTTGACTGCCCGTACAAATTTGGGCACCCAAGAGTTTAGAGAAAACAAACAAATTAAACTCTGGGTTAGTCATGGGACTGGTGTGAGTAAACTCTAACCATTTGTTTAACTTTCAAAATCCTTTCAAAAGAAAAGATAATAGTAAGACTAGCCCACATACAAACATGGACGGTTTTTACCTTACTATAACCCAAAACACTTTGATACGAAAATCCAGGGATATTATAATAATGTCTACATCAAATAAATAACCAAATAGTAGAACGCTTGCATCTCACGCTCTACATATATAGTATAAAATCAAAAACCGTAGGGCGCTTATTGGAGATTGGATTCCAACTATGACAAGGTATGGGACCACCTTCCGATGATGTATCTCTAGAGAGGAATACACTGGGTTCAACAAGAACATCTTGCAACCCGGCCCACACATGACCGACCACTCATTTCGCTTGAGTGTATCGAATGTATATCACCAACAGTTGGGATCAGCAACCGTTTCCCGAATGGGACAGCATTGAACAGAATAAGGAATTAAATGAACCTCTAGATAGGTGATTATACACCCTAATGGGAGCGACCCACATAGCCATGCTGCCTGCCCGATTTTTGTCATTTCCCAGTTGTTGAGGCCTGAGGCTACGATTACTTTCTATTCATTGATAACACAATCACTTTGAATGCCACATCGTCAGATCCGTTAATCACTAATTGATTTGCACAAATATTCTGGATGTTATGATAAGGGAATAAATACGTTGCCACCATATATATTCATACAGACTAATATATTAGATCATTAGAAATACTCAGTCAGACATTCGTCCATTTACGTTCATTCTGGGATTGAACGAAACCGAAGGCACAATTTCTATTTATAGAAAAAGCCCTTGCAATTCACTCCATCTTCGATTATCTTTATATAATTTGATCCGCAACGCTACTGCCAATACAAAGTGGTTCACGGATAATAATCCAACCGGTCTCTCCATATTGGCAACGATGGTCAAAAACTTAGATAGTCGTGATTTAACTATCGAATAAAAACAAGTGTTCATCCAATATATCAAACAAATCATTGGGCTCTTTAATTAATATTTCATTAATTAAATCTCTTCTCCATTTCCCTATCAATATTTGTTAACCAAATATTTTCAATAATCACCTTGGTCTCTTATGCCATTTGGGAAACGTTTCCAAATATCAACTTCTTTTATTTTCTATATATTAGAAAATATCTCTATTTGCAATTGAAAACAATTTCAATCACTTATCTCTATCCCGACTATTTTAATTATACTCAAGAAAGATTTACTTTTATATTTCCGAAATTTCATCACTTGAGTTAAAATGAATGCTATATACAACATCGTTACAAACAACCCAAAATATTTTATTCAACCAAACTATTATTCAAACACTTCTCTTCGAGACTGGATCTTGCTATTTATCAATTAAAAATGAACTCAATCAAGTTGGGGTAAAATTACCTCTCAGACCTTAACTGAAAACATCCTCAACTTCAAAACGGCAAAACCAGTAACCTCGAATAAACACACTATAAAACCCAATTATTCATTTTTAAAACATGTATATGGTTCGCTTTTTATTTCTAATTTATAGATTTCCCTTTTTGTTTACAATATTCTATTTTTGATTTCGTTTTCTTATCGAATTCAATATATATTGATATATTGATTTTTAACTATCAAATTATCTTAAAAATATTCTAACTCCTTAAATTCCCGGAAAATTTCGCCATAAACTCCCTTGTACCGGCAGCTTCGGGATATTTCAAATAGCCTCCCATGGCCCTCACCAATCCAAAAGAAAAAGGAAAAGCCAAGCGGCTTGCCGATACGACGCATAAAATCTCATATATGAATTTAAACATGTACCTTTTTGTCGGGCACAAATTAAAATCTTCATATACTTCATCCCATACCTATCTAACACATGCTCACCTGTTTTCAATTCATTTCAACTTAATCCAATCATTTGAATTCAGTTTTCGCTCATTTATTCTTTAATTAGCTATTTCACCTATTTCACTTCTTTGTTTGAACATAACATGTTCAAACAAAATATTTAACTCGCTCATAACCAAATTGAATTTCAAATTCAAATTCTAATTTCTTTTCGATTTCGAATATAAATTTTCAAATCGAACTCACTTATTCAAAGTCGAATATCAATTCAAAATCCCATTAACTAATTACTATTCAAATTAGTTAATTCTATTCATTAATCAAAAATCTGATTTTTGTTTCAAAAATCAATTTATAACTCCACTTGAGTTCACATATAATTTACAACTCAAATCTGAAATTTTCTAAATAGAAATTCGGATTTTATTCGCTTAAAATCCTTTTATAAACTAAATAATCCGTTATGGTTTTTAAATGGTTATGGCGCTGCTTTTCTGAAAAAATTGGTTTTGATATAACTCAAAATCTATTCGATGAAATTCAGATTTTTCTCCTCCATTAGAAAACTATTATCAAATCGGTCCTGACGTTTCTTGTTTTAAAGGATTCTGACTTCAATTGAGTTCTGTATACTCAATTGAAGTTCGAAACGCCAATTTTCGAACTGCAACGCTGCGGTGAGTTCGTTTTGATTATATTTATAAATATAAACGTTTTAACTTCGTCTATAATAAATTCTATTTTATTCTGATATATTTTTAATATATATCAAATCAATTTCTCCCAATTCAACATAGCATTTCCGATATATTTCACTTCTATTTGAAATTCTATATTCAAATCTTAATTCACTTCTATTTTTCAAATTCTATTTGAATTTCTATAATCGAATTTCCTTTATTCAAATCCCATTTGAATTTCTACGTCCAAATTCTATATTTGATTTTCCTTTGAATTTCATATATTCAAACTCCATTTGAATTTCTATATTCAAATCCCCTTTGAATTTTTATTTTCAAATCTCTATAGTTAACTCCATTTGAATTTTATTTATTCAAATCCATTTGAATTCCTTTGAATTCAAATTCTATTTGAATTCTTTTGAATTCAAATTTATGTATATTCAAATTCTATTCAAATTCAGTATATTCAAATTCTATTTAAATTCTATATACAAATTATATTTAAATTTTCTATATACAAATTCTATTTGAATTTTATTTTCAAATTCCATTTTAACTCTATTAAATTCTATACTCAAAGTCTGTTTCTATTTGAATTCCATATTCAAATTCTCGTTTCAATCTGTTTGAATTCTATATTTGAATTCCTTTATATTTTCTATATTCAATTTCTATTTGAATTTTTATATTCAATATCTATTTAAATTTTATTTATTCATTCTTTAAACAAGTCTCGATATCAATTCCTTTTGAAATCGATATTTCTATTTTTTTCGAAAGTAGATTTCCCATTTCAATTTCGCACTTGTATTTCTATTTCTGAATTATCCAATAATAATTCTTTTCACTGCATTTATAAATTTCGTTTATAAAAGAACTATTTATAAACTTTGTTTATAAAGGAACCACTTGTTTTATTTACAAAACAAGTTTATATTTCGAATCTATTTAAAAATTCAAATTCTATTTTATAAAAATAGAATTTCCTTTTTCTTAAATCCCAAATATCCCTTTCAGGGTATTTTTTTAATTATCACTTAGGCCCAGTGATATTTAAAACAAACAAATTATCCAATTTTCAATCATTTTATTTTTAACATGTCATATATGAATATATGAAATCAAGCAGACAAACAAACGGATAATATATTTTTGAGGAATCCAGCTGATTCCTCCAACCTATTTTCCTGCATCCACAGACGTTAGTTAACAGAAATAATACCCATCCTGCTTCGTGGCAGGATATCGCGGTATAAAAGGGGATCCACTTATATACGTGGGCGTTGGGTCATCCGCTAATGATACTGCGAGCATCCGCTAATGAAACTGCGGGAATCCAACCAATCACCAAACCAATATATATATATATATATATATAATAGCAAGCTTAAACAACTAATATATTTAAAGCAACCAGAAAAAATCAAACAAGCAACAAACAATTATTTTTGACGAATAAAAATAATTCTAAATATAGAGGTGAGTGAGATTTACTCACCTTGCTTTTTATTTGTCGAATGTCTGATTTATTTCCATATCCCGCGACTACGCATTTTCTCAGATCATCTCGAATTTCACCTATGATTATTTAATTCTTTTATTTATCGATTAAACGATGATTTATTTAAGTGAAATACTAACACATATAAATTAATTATTCTATGTATTTAAATTTTAAAAAAAACATATACCTTATTTCCTGAACACTAGGAAGCATACTCAAATATTGTTGATCCACTTCGCTGAAAACAGCCCTAAAATTCTTCATTCTCTACTTCGGCATTCCTGTAAACAACTCACAGTCGACTTCCCTTCCGTCCTACATCATCCAGACCAACTCCACCTGTAGTTCAGACTGCCTGAATCACCATTCCAAATCCTAGACCCAATTTCCATCACTACGGCATTCAATACTGCTCAAGCAACTTCCCCAGCTGATAAACAATTCACGCCCTCCTTCCCTTTCAAAAACAACTGACCGACCTTCTCCTATCACTACTGTCTCAACAACGCGCCTCCGCTTCCACCAGGTCTGAATTCTACAGAGTCCCCCCCTCACCTCGACAACCCGTAAAACAATACAACCCGTGCACCATCTTACCCTACTGCCATCGCGATCTTGGCCTGCTCGAGAATGGCTACAGGAAGTAGCGATAACATCAGGTTCGAAACTCCTCAAATTCCTCACATCAATGCGAAACTCCATTGCAGACTCGATCCTCAAGGACGCCACTCCAAAGCCTTATCTATCGCTGTAGTTAATTCGAGCTCTCCCCAAAAACACGAGCGCCTCTGGTCTTGGATTGCTCCAACGATGCAGATCTCAGTAAAGCCCAAATCGCAACTCGCGATTTCTAATTGGGGCTCCTGATTTCGATTTGAGTAATGAGAATAAGGAATGAAAGGGGTTTTTAAAAAGCGGTATTCGTGTTTAATGATAACAAGGAGGAGAACGGGGTTATTTCTAGGATCCTCCATTTAATTTCTACTGAAGTGAAATGGTATTATGGTTTAGAGATCTCGTTTTCCAACAGAGAAAATCATAGGAGAATGGTGCGATTTTATAGAAGAAGGAGGGGGACAGGAAGTACACAGCAAATCTGTGTAAAAGATTTTCTAATTAATTTGATTTGATTTCGTATTTAATATGATTTGATATAAAGAGATTTTTATTCTTTTTAAACAGATGTCGATTTGATTTCGATCCTATCCACAATCAGATAAATCGGGGTTCACAATTAAAAATCGTGAACCGCTATTTTAGCGTATCGACTATCGTTATAATGTTATAACGCTATTTTGAATTCAACGAAATAGATTATACTATTTAATTTGAACGTATATAAAATAATCATTTTAAATTGAAGTAATATAATTTAAATTCAAAACAAATAAATTTCCTGATAATAAATTATTATTATCATCGTTTAAATTCAGACAGAACTGACACTGATCATCTAAATCATTTTGATTTAGTTTTAACTTCGATTTCAATATTTAAAACCATACTAAATATTTAAAATAAATCGACCAAAAATCCGGGTCGTTACATTCTTCCCCCCTTAAAATAATTTCGTCCTCGAAATTGCTAAGGTAGAAAAAATACTATAAACTCATTAACTTTTCAAAACTCCTTCATGTTGAAACTCACCTCCTCATATTTCAACAAATTTAATTCTACCAAACTTTTGGTTTTCACACATTTAATCTAAATGATTTACACCCAATTCAAATTCTATTCAATCTTATTCAATTTGAATTTCACTAATTTATTTACCTCGATACATTTAACTTGCTTAAGTCGAATTCAAATTTCAGAATCCAAATCCCAGGGTTTCCATTTCAAATCCTTTTGAAATCATACAAATATATACACACATATTTATAACCATTTCAAATTCAAAACATTTGAATTTTCAAATCACTTGTTTTCTTTCAAAACAAATTTCATCAAAAACTTTTCTACGGTAGCAATTCATCACTTAGAACTCGAAAATGAAAACTGATGAGGCTGCAGTCATCATCAGAATTATTTTCCAGCCACTGAAGTGAGTTCAGTGCTTTAACACTTTCAGAATCCATTCAAAAATGATTTTTTTATTCAAACGGTCTTTTCAAAACAAAGTTATATCCCTTTTTTTAATACATTTCAAAAATATTTTTCAAATCTCCCAGGATTTTAAATTCTGAATTCTAGTTTGGATCCAACTCAAGTTCATCTCATTTGTATATCTTATTCATATACAAATAAATTTTGGTTATATATAACCATTTGAATTTTTTCTCATTTGAATATTATCAACAAACACATCCAATAATTTTCGAAAATTATTATTTCTATACCAAAGTAGAATTTTGGGTAAAATTATTTCATTCACCCACTTTAAAACAATATCGTGTTCAATCTTCTGTTCAAGTCTTTAGAAATTCCTATCGACTTTGTGGCGTCCCACTATTCGATTAGAATTCATAAACCACTCAACAGACTAGCCAACACAACATAAAACAATTTTTATAAAAACATACAAATACGCTCTCTCTTACATACACTCAACTCATCCTAGGGCACTACTGACCCTATCTCTAATGAGCACATCCCATCAAAGCCTAGGTATTCGCTCAACCTAAGCTCTGATACCAACTGTAAAGGCTCACAAATCCGTACTATCTGAGTTGACTAATAACACCACACGTTCAACTCAAATTTGCATAGAAATATGAATCATTATTAGAAAGAAGTTAGAGGATGAGAAATAGAAAGAAAGAAATATTAGAATAGAAGAAAATGAAGATCACAGACTCACAGCGGAACGAATAAAATATATTAAATAACATAACTTTTTGAAATACAAATCAATAACTTTTTATACATACCATCATTAGAGGACAAAAGTAATTCCTGGAACAGTTATAAACACCTGTTTCCAGATATCACATAGTACACAGCGGAAATATATGATAGCCTATAGCTAACTGGTGAAGCCTCCTGCTTCCAGCTCTTCCAAGTGAATCTGAAAAATCCCAACTACTTGACTGCTCGTACAAATTTGGGCACCCAAGAGTTTAGGAAAACCAAACAAAATAAACTCTGGGTCAGTCATGGGACTGGTGTGAGTAAACTCTAACCATTTGTTTAACTTTCAAAATCCTTTCAAAAGAAAAGATAATAGTAAGACCAGCCCACATACAAACATGGACGGTTTTTGCCTTACTATAACCCAAAATACTTTGATACGAAAATCCAGGGATATTATAATAATGTCTACATCAAATAAATAACCAAATAGAAGAACGCTTGCATCTCACGCTCTACATATATAGTATAAAATCAAAAACCGTAGGGAGCTTATTGGAGATTGGATTCCAACTATGACAAGGTATGGGACCACCTTCCGATGATGTATCTCTAGAGAGGAATACACTGGGTTCAACAAGAACATCTTGCAACCCTGCCCACACATGACCGACCACTCATTTTGCTTGAGTGTATCGAATGTATATCACCAACGGTTGGGATCAACAACCGTTTCCCGAATGGGACAGCATTGAACAGAATAAGGAATTAAATGAACCTCTAGATAGGTGATTATACACCCTAATGGGAGCGACCCACATAGCCATGCTGCCTGCCCGATTTTTGTCATTTCCCAGTTGTTGAGGCCTGAGGCTACGATTACTTTCTATTCATTGATAACACAATCACTTTGAATGCCACATCGTCAGATCCGTTAATCACTAATTGATTTGCACAAATATTCTGGATATTATGCTAAGGGAATAAATCCGCTGCCACCATATATATTCATACAGACCAATATATTAGATCATTGGAAATACTCTGTCAGACATTCGTCCATCTACGTTCGTTCTGGGATTGAACGAAACCGAAGGCACAATTTCTATTTATAGAAAAAGCCCTTGCAATTCACTCCATCTTCGATTATCTTTATATAATTTGATCCGCAACGCTACTGTCAATACAGAGTGGTTCACGGATAATAATCCAACCGGTCTCTCCATATTGACAACGATGGTCAAAAACTTCGATAGTCTGTGATTTAACTATCGAATAAAAACAAGTGTTCATCCAACATATCAAACAAATCACTGGGCTCTTTAATTAATATTTCATTAATTAAATCTCTTCTCCATTTCCCTATCAATATTTGTTAACCAAATATTTTCAATAATCATCTTGGTCTCTTATGCCATTTGGAAAACGTTTCCAAATATCAACTTCTTTTATTTTCTATATATTAGAAAATATCTCTATTTGCAGTTGAAAACAATTTCAATCACTTATCTCTATCCTGACTATTTTAATTATACTCAAGAAAGATTTACTTTTATATTTCCAAAATTTCATCACTTGAGTTAAAACGAATGCTATATACAACATCGTTACAAACAACCCAAAATATTTTATTTAACCAAACTATTATTCAAACACTTCTCTTCGAGACTGGATCTTGCTATTTACCAATTAAAAATGAAATCAATCAAGTTGGGGTAAAATTACCTCTCAGACCTTAACTGAAAACATCCTCAACTTCAAAATGGAAAAACCACTAACCTCGAATAAACACACTATAAAACCCAATTATTCATTTTTTAAACATGTATATGGTTCGCTTTTTATTTCTAATTTATTGATTTCCCTTTTTGTTTACAATATTCTATTTTTGATTTCGTTTTCTTATCGAATTCAATATATATTGATATATTGATTTTTAACTATCAAATTATCTTAAAAATATTCTAACTCCTTAAATTCCTGGAAAATTTCGCCATAACCTCCCTTGTACCGGGAGCTTCGGGATATTTCAAATAGCCTCCCACGGCCCTCACCAATCCAAAAGAAAAAGGAAAAGCCAAGCGGCTTGCCGATACGGCGCATAAAATCTCATATATGAATTTAAACATGTACCTTTTTGTCGGGCACAAATTAAAATCTTCATATACTTCATCCCATACCTATCTAACACATGCTCACCTGTTTTCAATTCATTTCAACTTAATCCAATCGTTTGAATTCAGTTTTCGCTCATTTATTCTTTAATTAGCAATTTCGCCTATTTCACTTCTTTGTTTGAACATAACATGTTCAAACAAAATATTTAACTCACTCATAACCAAATTGAATTTCAATTTCAAATTCTAATTTCCTTTTCGATTTCGAATATAAATTTTCAAATCGAATTCACTTATTCAAAGTCGAATATCAATTCAAAATCCCATTAACTAATTACTATTCAAATTAGTTAATTCTATTCATTAATCAAAAATCTGATTTCTGTTTCAAAAATCAATTTATTACTCCACTTGAGTTCACATATAATTTACAACTCAAATCTGAAATTTTCTAAATAGAAATTCAGATTTTATTTGCTTAAAATCCTTTTATAAATTAAATAAACCGTTATGGTTTTTAAATGGTTATGGCGCTGCTTTTCTGAAAAAAATGATTTTGATATAACTCAAAATCTATTCGATGAAATTCAGATTTTTCTCCTCCATTAGAAAATTATTATCAAATCGGTACTGACATTTCTTGTTTCAAAGGATTCCGACTTCAATTGAGTTCTGTATACTCAATTGAAGTTCGAAACGCCAATTTTCGAACTACAGCGCTCCGGCGAGTTCATTTTAATTATATTTATAAATATAAATATTTTAACTTCATCTATAATAAATTCCATTTTATTCTGATATATTTTTAATATATATCAAATCAATTTCTCCTAATTCAACATAGCATTTCCGATCTATTTCACTTCTATTTGAAATTCTATATTCAAATCTTAATTCACTTCTATTTTTCAAATTCTATTTGAATTTCTATATTCGAATTTCCTTTATTCAAATCCCATTTGAATTTGTACGTTCAAATTCTATATTTGATTTTTCTTTGAATTTCATATATTCAAACTCCATTTGAATTTCTATATTCAAATCCCCTTTGAATTTTTATTTTCAAATCTCTATAGTTAACTCCATTTGAATTTTATTTATTCAAATCCATTTGAATTCCTTTGAATTCAAATTCTATTTAAATTCTTTTGAATTCAAATTTCTGTATATTCAAATTCTATTCAAATTCAGTATATTCAGATTCTATTTAAATTCTATATACAAATTCTATTTGAATTTTATTTTCTATATACAAATTCTATTTGAATTTTATTTTCAAATTCCATTTTAACTCTATTAAATTCTATACTCAAAGTCTGTTTCTATTTGAATTCCATATTTAAATTCTCGTTTCAATCTGTTTGAATTCTATATTTGAATTCCTTTATATTTTCTATATTCAATTTCTATTTGAATTTTTTTATTCAATATCTGTTTAAATTTTCATTATTCATTCTTTAAACAAGTCTCGATTTCAATTCCTTTTGAAATCGATATTTCTATTTTTTTTGAAAATAGATTTCCCTTTTCAATTTCGCACTTGTATTTCTATTTCTGAATTATCCAATAATAATTCTTTTCACTTCATTTATAAATTTCGTTTATAAAAGAACTATTTATAAACTTTGTTTATAAAGGAACCACTTGTTTTATTTTCAAAACAAGTTTATATTTCGAATCTATTTAAAAATTCAAATTCTATTTTATAAAAATAGAATTTCCTTTTTTTTTAAATCCCAAATATCCCTTTCAGGGTATTTTTTTAATTATCACTTAGGCCCAGTGATATTTAAAACAAACAAATCAGCCAATTTTCAATCATTTTATTTTTAACATGTCATATATGAATATATGAAATCAAGCAGACAAACAAACGGATAATATATTTTTGAGGAATCCAGTTGGATTCCTCCAACCTGTTTTCCTGCATCCACAGACATTAGTTAACAGAAATAATACCCATCCTGCTTCGTTGTAGTATATCGCGGTGTAAAAGGGGATCCACTTATATACGTGGGCGTAGTGTCATCCGCTAATGAAACTGCGGGAATCCAACCAATCACCAAACCAATATATATATATATATATATATATATATATATATATATATATATATATATATATATAATAGCAAGCCTAAACAACTAATATATTTAAAGCAACCAGAAAAATTCAAACAAGCAACAAACAATTATTTTTAACGAATAAAAATAATTCTAAATATAGAGGTGAGTGAGATTTACTCACCTTGCTTTTTTATTTGTCGAATGTCTGATTTATTTCCATATCCCACGACTACGCATTTTCTCGGATCATCTTGAATTTTACCTATGATTATTTAATTCTTTTATTTATCGATTAAATGATGATTTATTTAAGTGAAATACTAACACATATAAATTAATTATTCTATGTATTTAAATTTAAAAAAAAACATATACCTTATTTCCTAAACACTAGGAAGCATACTCAAATATTGTCGATCCACTTCGCTGAAAACAGCCCTAAAATTCTTCATTCTCTACTTCGGCATTCCTGTAAACAACTCACAGTCGACTTCCCTTCCGTCCTACATCATCCAGACCAATCCACCTGTAGTTCAGACTGCCTGAATCACCATCCAAAATCCTAGACCCAATTTCCATCACTACGGCATTCAATACTGCTCAAACAACTTCCCAAGCTGATAAACAATTCACGCCCTCCTTCCCTTTCAAAAACAACTGACCGACCTTCACCTATCACTACTGTCTCAACAACGCGCCTCCGCTTTCACCAGGTTCGAATTCTACAGAGTCCCCCCTCACCTCGACAACCACTAAAACAGTACAACCCGTGCACCATCTTACCCTACTGCCATCGCAATCTTGGCCTGCTCGAGAATGGCTACAGGATGTAGCAATAACATCAGGTTCGAAACTCCTCAAAATCCTCACATTAATGCGAAACTCCATTGCAGACTCGATCCTCAAGGACACCACTCCAAAGCCTCATCAGTCGCTGTAGTTAATTCGAGCTCTCCCCAAAAACACGAGCACCCCTGGTCTTGGATTGCTCCAACGATGCAGATCTCAGTAAAGCCCAAATCGCAACTCGCGATTTCTAATTGGGGCTCCTGATTTCGATTTGAGTAATGAGAATAAGGAATGAAAGGGGTTTTTAAAAAGCGGTATTCGTGTTTAATGATAACAAGGAGGAGAACGGGGTTATTTCTAGGATCCACCATTTAATTTCTACTGAAGTGAAATGGTATTATGGTTTACAGATCTCGTTTTCCAACAGAGAAAATCAAAGGAGAATGGTGCGATTTTATAGAAGAAGGAGGGGGACAGGAATTACACAGCAAATCTGTGTAAAAGATTTTCTAATTAATTTGATTTGATTTCGTATTTAATACGATTTAATATAAAGAGATTTTTATTCTTTTTAAACAGGTGTCGATTTGATTTTGATCGTATCCACAATCAGATAAATCGGGGTTCACAATAAAAAATCGTGAACTGATATTTTAGCGTACTGACTGTTGTTATAATGTTATAACGCTATTTTGAATTCAACGAAATAGATTATACAATTTAATTTGAACGTATATAAAATAATCATTTTAAATTGAAGTAATATAATTTAAATTCAAAACAAATAAATTTCCTGATAATAAATTATTATTATCATCATTTAAATTCAGACAGAACTGACACTGATCATCTGAATCATTTTGATTTAGTTTTAACTTCGATTTCAATATTTAAAACCATACTAAATATTTAAAATAAATTGACCAAAATTCTAGGTCATTACAGTACGTCATGTTGTGGAAGTACCCATAGCACCAATACTGTATAATCTGCCAAACCCACATATGGAAGTACCTCGCTCTCTGATAACCCACTGATAGTCTAAAGAACGATTGAGATAAGCTAGTATGGGCATCCCCCAATCATATACTACTATGATATCAGAGATCAGATCTGCTGCCACAACAACATGTCCAGCAGGCAAGGTGTTTGATGCATTTGAAAAAAAAGGTTCACCATCAAGTGTACAAGAAATAGTCGTGCAACCTCTAAAAGATTGTTTCCTTGCCCTGGATTATCAATTATATCAGTGATGTCTTTTTTAATAGCCCTACTCCTCAACTGTGCTCTAGGAGTCAAAACGTGCTATAAGTCTAGGTGAGGAAATAATATCGCTAATATGTCTGGGCGCTGGTAGTACTCATTATAAGGTAAGGTATCCCCCAAGCCTACCGAAATGCCAATAAGAACTATGAAATCTAAAGGTGTGATGCCCTACTTGCCAAACCCAAAATGAAATGTGTGGGTTGCCTTCCATCAACACGACGCTAGCGCACCAACCAACCGAACATCCGAATTTAACAGTTTCGTTATACCTATTAATAAATTGTTTTAGAATTCGATGAATGTATTTAACAATTCAAAATATATTGGAGATAGTCAAGTGAACACGTACTAATGAGGTTACCAAGACCAATATCACCAAAGAATGCGTGTATGATGCCAGCAATGTCGTAGGCGCTAATCTTATAATATAAATGAATTATAGTTGGTGTAACAACCCGTATTTTCAATAACCTGTTATAGCATAAATGGAGGCAGAATTAAACTGTAAAATCTGAATCAAGGGAAACGGGCTATGCCATTGCGTTCGTCTCGGAAAAATACGCGAAATAGAGTCTGAGTTTTCGAAAATCGGAGTCCGTATGACCAAGATATGGCCTCGCGAAGTTTCACGAAAAATTCCCAAATTAAAGTATACTTAATTAAGTGAAATGGGTTGCGCAGAGAAATATATATATATTGATATATATATATATATAATTGAAAATTTAATAAATAAATATGCAAAAATGTTCAAAACAGCGAATTGGGAGAGGGGAATAACCGAACCGGCCGATTTTTGAGGTCGACCCGAGCTCGCTGGGTCGACTAGGGGTTAATCCAAGGTGTTTGGTTGTCAACCCGTGGGCCGATTCGCTCACATGCAGATTTTGCATTTGGATGGTTCTCATGGTTCATCTTTAATCTAAAGGCCCTAGATGGTTCCTACACTTGACTTCTTCCCCAAGACATGCTTTGATGGCTTGGATTGAATCTAGGTTTAATCCTATGGCCTAAAACACTTGCCTAATCTATAAATAAGACCCTAACCTATCCTAAATCCTCATTATTCATTCATGCAACTAAACTATGGCAAAATTGCTACTCTCATGGCCTCCACTCAACTATCCTAGCCTCCACTTCATTTCTATGAGAGGTTTCATGATCATGAGAGTATTAGAGAGTCCCTATGTTAGTATGAGAGCTTCTCAAGTTGATTTCAAGGCAAAAGCTTTGATCTTTGTTCATAAAGATGGTATTTTTGTTGATTTGGAGTGTTCATCTTTGGGTTTTTGGGTGATGGCATGCATAGGCTTCATCACAAGCTTTAGATTAATCGATTTAGGCCTTCATAGCAATGTAAGCCCTTTCCCTACTCTTAGATATTAACTATGAAGTTAAATGTTCATGTTGCAAGTTTGGGTTTGATCATTGAGAATGATACATGCTATCATGTCATGCAAGCTTATGAAGTCTTTATCTTGATCTTATGAGCTAAAAGCTACAACCTTTATGTTGAAATGTTGCATTATGCAACATGAGAACCTTCATAATCTTTATGTCAACTTGCATATGAAGTCATAACCCTTATATGATGATACATGCGAGTTTCTAGTCATCATTCCATGTCTTTTGTCACCATGATTCGTTTATGTGCCAAGTTTGGGTTTATGCATGATTTTGAGGCTTAAGAATGTAACATGCAAGCTAATGAACACATTTGTGCCTCATTTGCTACCATGATTAACTTGTGGCTTAATATCCTTTTTTGTCATGCCTTTGCCAAGTCTCTTCTTTTAATCCATTAAATTGTTGCGAACGTATATGCGAGTTTAAAAGCGTTGGGTTATGTTATGGGTAATTTCTAATGACATGAAAATACAACTTGAAAACATGACTTGAATCATAACATGGAAGTTGACATGTAAGTATGCATAAAAACATAAGCTTGGGAATTTACCTATTAAGTTAGGTCTACCCATTGGGAATTTACCTATTAAGTTAGGTCTACCCAATTGCTTGAAAACTTGACTATGAACATGACACTAGACTAAACATGAAAGTGGCCAACTCGAGGTTGGGTTGAGTTTGCAACGTAAAACTACCCGGAACCGACCGGCCTAACTAGTAGTTGCAAACAATAGGACCCAATGTGAGAAGTTGGTCATGTTGTGCTTGAACCCGAGGTTAGACCAAGTTGTGGTGTAAAGCTACCCGGAACCGACCGGCTTAACTAGTAACCACAACAAAGTCTAATGTGAGAGGTTGGGGTGCATTAAGTAATTAATGCCACATGATAGGGTTAAGTTAATTTGATTAATGACTCTTAACCAAATATGACATGGGTAAATGGGTTAAGTAAATTGGTTAGGCTAATGATACTTAACAAAACATGACAAGGTTGGGTAGGTTAAGTGATTTGATTTGCCTAATGACGCTTAACCATTTTTATACGACTAGTGGACGGGGATTAAGTTAACCAACACTTAATCAATCCAACATGATAATTTGGCAAGGTTAAGTAAGTTTTCTTAATGACACTTAACCATACAAGATGATTAGGGGATGGGGTTAAGTAATTTGCACCTAACTAATCCGACACGGTAATTAGATGGGGTTAAGTAATCCACACTTAACTAATCTAAACACGGTAATTCGATGGGGTTAAGTTAAGCACTTAACCAATTTAAACTCGGTAATTCAATGAGGTTAAGTAACCAATACTTAACCAACTTAACGTGATAATTTAATGGGGTTAAGCAACTTATACTTAACCAATTATACATGATGATTTGATGGGGTTAAGTAACTTACACTTAACCAATCTAATACGCGGACCTGATAAGGTTAAGTCACAAGACCTTTTTAGAATATACTTAACCATTGTAGTACGATTAGAGGATGGGGTTAAGCCAACCTATACTTAACCAATCCGACTCGATAATTTGATGGGATTAAGATAATCTATGCTTAATCGATCTAGCAAGATAATCCGATAGGATTCAGGTAAGCTAGTACTTGACCAATTTGACTTGATAGGGTTAAGTCATGAGCCTCTGGGTACACTTAACCAACTTGTGGGACTAAGTCTTGAACTTAAATACTTAGCCAATCTTTGACGTGATTAGTGGGCGGGTTAAGTCATGGACTTGAATGATAACACTTAACCCAATAGACAAACCCTAGCTAGAAGAACTAGGTAGAAAACCGTGGTTAATCAAGGATAACGGGAAAGGAAGCTAAGTGGTAAACCTTAGTTAAGGGTAACTAAGTAATAATTCTTAGCTAAGGACATAGGACTAATTCTCAAAACGATGAGTAACCTGATATGGTAGGTCATCGCTTAGTATACGAGGGGGAGCAAGTTATCTGACTTGGATAAAAGCTCCAGCGCACTGGGTGTCGAAGTGGAAGCTTCGGGGGACGTGAGGATATTCTTGGGATCCCTCTGTGGGCTGGCAGGTAATTATACTAGGCCCATGAGAGGTTAAGGTCTGCGTTAGAAGGACCAAGAGTATGCCTTGGTTGCTATGCGAGCAACCTAAAGACTGGGATGGATTAGCGTGGAGTCGACGATTCTTGTTTTTGCCCTGGATAGCACATCGCCGACTACCTACCATCTTTAGTCAATCGTGTACGTGCGGAAAGGCAGGGAACCCCCAACAGACCATGTGCTTGCTATCGAGTCATGGGTGAGGTTGGGCCGTAGGAAAGTGGGATATAGTGGGGCCGTGGAGTGGTTCTTATACATGATTTTTCTTGGATTGCCTTTCAGTAGTTGAGGGAGGGGTCACGTGGGACCATAGCCACGGGTACAAAAACAGACCTTGATATCTGCATCGGCAGACGATTTAAAGCTCCCGACCGAGTTCCGTATTTCTTGATTTGCCCTGGCACGGAACTCGGATGGCACATTGGGGAACATGTGCATCTAGACATGGAAAACGATTCACGATACATACGTGGGATCAAGGGCGCGGTTGACGGGTGGCGTAATCCCTAGTGGTCCTAGGTGGCCAAAACCCAAACCGAGACATGGAAACGTTCATTAGGTAGCATAATCCCTAGCGGTCCTAGGTGGCATAAATCCTAAGTGGACGCGCGATAGTTCATGGTAAGGAAACACAACTAGATCAAGGGTTGCAGTCCAAAACAACTTCAAGGATAAACCGTTTACATGGGAAAGCCCGTACAGCCTACGGCAAAGGACTGAACTTATACATGGAAAGAAACATATGAGTTGAGTAACCTATATATGCGGCATATTAGGTTGACATGGACCATTACACGACTTTTGAGTAAGGGTCATTCACGGATAACACGTAATACAGTTGGGATACTAGTACGGTAGGTGCAGAGCGGATATACAGGATAGATGCCATGGGACGTTATACGCGATAGATATCTTGGGATATTATACTTGATAGGAACCTGACAATGTGATACCTTGTTTTATCTTGACATCGTAGTTTATCACGACACCCTAGTTTATCTGAGTTCAGTAGTTCATCCTGTTATTTTGATTTAATTGACCTATCTTGTATCATGCTTATGTTCATCTCAGTTTCTCATGACAGTTAACTTTACTAGTTTTTATACTAATAGTAGATAGGGCTTACTCAGTCTTTTTGACTGACCCGTTTTGTTTCGCCTCTTTTCTTCCGTTCCCCCCCCCCCCCCAGGTTACAGGGAGGAAACACTGCTGTTTAGTTCGGACTTCTTCTGCTTGAAGGTCATCATGGATGGCTTGGACTTTTCCTGGCTATGGCTACTTTACTGTTTTTATTTGGGGAATAATTTATGAAAAAGTCTTTATGCTTCTTTACTATTGCAAGACAGGTTTTGATGTACTCTGATGTAAAAGGCTTTAGACCTTATGTATTCATGTTTATGAAAGTTCGATTTTACTTCCGCTATTTTATATGTTCTGTCTTGTGATATTTCTGTGCATGTTTACCAATAATGCCCCTCTAAAGCTAGTGCATTCCTTTGCGAGTGACCCTAGTGGAGGCGGGGTGTTACACGTGGTATCAGTGCAGAAGGTTACCAGACTGGGCAAAAGTTTTTAAAGACCTTCTGAAAACTATTTGAAAAAAAAAACGTTTACAAAGAAGCATTTTTCAATAAAATTTTCTTTTAAAAGAAAAAGGCTATTCCCCAAAGGCCATTAGCACTATCCTTGTTTCCTTAATTGAGTCTCTTTTCCTTTCTTTCCTCCATCTGTAGTCACAGTGGTTTTAACTGCGACTAGTCTTTTCTATCTACGGAAGTGCTTTCCATGCGATGGAGGTGGTTCTCGAGAGACCAGTGGCCACGTTATAAGAAAGGATAGTGAGAAAGAGGATAAAGGATACGAGCTTAAGGATGAGCAACTTGTTGGTATGGCTCAACCCATAACGAAAAAGTATCTTTGGTATGGTAAAACGGGACGGATAGTTAAGTATTACGGGACAAGGACAAGATCATCGGGAGGGCAGTAGTATGCTCTCATTTATAGGATACCTCGGAAGGAGGGTAACGATCTTGTTAAAGGTTTAGCTCTTCTTCTCTATCATCCCGTTAGGACGTTGTTTTGATCATCGTATCATTTAAGTCTGCTTCGATAGTTGAGTCTCTGCACCTTAAGTACTAGCGTAATAGAGGATCCCATTTTTGTCTCAAAGTCCTATTGGAGAATCAGTCCATTTATACATGACCTATTTGGATTTGAGAATGTTTATGCCAAGTGTTGAATTTGGAAATAATGCTTATGTTTATAAGCTATGGATGGATTCTAGGGATGAAGTGGTTATCCAGTAGGGGGTGCCACTCTCGGTTTTGATAGGAGGGTAGTTAGACCTTTTGACTAGCCTTGGTAATGCCCTCGAAGTACCGGGTAACCTTTTTGAGGTTCTGTCATGACTAGTTACTTAGAATCCCTTGATGCCTTTATTGGAAATTTGAAGCCCGATCGAGTGGTGTTCGCCGATAAGACGGATGGTTTACTTCACTTATGCGTGGGTTATAGAAATCACCCTAGTAAGTGCGCTTGATAACCTGTTTGGCATCTGTTTACTTTCAAGATAAAGTTCTTCTACGTGGAATACCTTGTGGTACGAGGTCCGAGATTCACTAGTGAATTTTGGAAAGCTTGCATGAGATCATGAGTACGCAGTCATGTTTGCGCCAAGTGTGCAAGTGGAACGAGAGGCGACGAAGAAATGAGTTCCAGCTCATGTTATGGAAACAGGAAATAGGAAGCTACGAAATCGCGAAGTTAAAAGACGGTCAAGGCACAATGGAATTAAGCTCGAGGAAATACGACTCTGATGGTCAAAGACTATATACGCGCATGATATCTCTTTTGGGAGTATATCCTTGATCCCTGTTTTCTGTAGAGCTTACTTGTAGGCTATCTTTTGTGGACATCCTCTCGGTCCTATTTTCTGTTACAAACCCCGTAAGGAGTTTGTCTTTTTTTTCTTCTCGACCCTGTTCCAGGGAATCCTAGGTAGAACCCTATGGATGTAAACATGTATTTGAAACATGTTATGATTGATATGGTTGCAAGTGGTTGCAAGTGGTTGCTCGTGGATGCGCGAATACACATCAGATACTAGCTCGACTCGGTCACATTTCATATTGCATATGCACGAGTATTTATACTTGTTTATGGATGAAATCGAATGTATTATCATGCGGTTGTTGCATATGAATGAATGATTGTGCACGCATATAGTACCTATATGGCTAGGACTATTTGCATACATGTTGGATTCATGGCACTATACATATTTTGCATTAGAAAGATTATTCAGGCCTGATCATTAGCATTAGCTAAGGAACATGTACACACACGTTTTGCATATATTCGTACAGCATTAGAAATCATCTAAGGACAATGGTTGCTTGTGGATGATGTTTTGAGTAGATGGATGATGGATGGTAGGATATGTTCTTCCTAACTTGGAGATTTCGGGGACGAAATCCTAAAAGGTGGGGAGAATGTAACAACCCGTATTTTCAATAACCTGTTATAGCATAAATGGAGGCAGAATTAAACTGTAAAATCTGAATCAAGGGAAACGGGCTATGCCATTGCGTTCGTCTCGGAAAAATACGCGAAATAGAGTCTGAGTTTTCGAAAATCGGAGTCCGTATGACCAAGATATGGCCTCGCGAAGTTTCATGAAAAATTCCCAAATTAAAGTATACTTAATTAAGTGAAATGGGTTGCGCAGAGAAATATATATATATTGATATATATATATATAATTGAAAATTTAATAAATAAATATGCAAAAATGTTCAAAACAGCGAATTGGGAGAGGGGAATAACCGAACCGGCCGATTTTTGAGGTCGACCCGAGCGCGCTGGGTCGAATAGGGGTTAATCCAGGGTGTTTGGCTGTCAACCCGTGGGCCGATTCGCTCAAATGCAGATTTTGCATTTGGATGGTTCTCATGGTTCATCTTTAATCTAAAGGCCCTAGATGGTTCCTACACTTGACTTCTTCCCCAAGACATGCTTTGATGGCTTGGATTGAATCTAGGTTTAATCCTATGGCCTAAAACACTTGCCTAATCTATAAATAAGACCCTAACCTATCCTAAATCCTCATTATTCATTCATGCAACTAAACTATGGCAAAATTTCTACTCTCATGGCCTCCACTCAACTATCCTAGCCTCCACTTCATTTCTATGAGAGGTTTCATGATCATGAGAGTATTAGAGAGTCCCTATGTTAGTATGAGAGCTTCTCAAGTTGATTTCAAGGCAAAAGCTTTGATCTTTGTTCATAAAGATGGTATTTTTGTTGATTTGGAGTGTTCATCTTTGGGTTTTTGGGTGATGGCATGCATAGGCTTCATCACAAGCTTTAGATTAATCGATTTAGGCCTTCATAGCAATGTAAGCCCTTTCCCTACTCTTAGATATTAACTATGAAGTTAAATGTTCATGTTGCAAGTTTGGGTTTGATCATTGAGAATGATACATGCTATCATGTCATGCAAGCTTATGAAGTCTTTATCTTGGACTTATGAGCTAAAAGCTACAACCTTTATGTTGAAATGTTGCATTATGCAACATGAGAACCTTCATAATCTTTATGTCAACTTGCATATGAAGTCATAACCCTTATATGATGATACATGCGAGTTTCTAGTCATCATTCCATGTCTTTTGTCACCATGATTCGTTTATGTGCCAAGTTTGGGTTTATGCATGATTTTGAGGCTTAAGAATGTAACATGCAAGCTAATGAACACATTTGTGCCTCATTTGCTACCATGATTAACTTGTGGCTTAATATCCTTTTTTGTCATGCCTTTGCCAAGTCTCTTCTTTTAATCCATTAAGTTGTTGCGAACGTATATGCGAGTTTAAAAGCGTTGGGTTATGTTATGGGTAATTTCTAATGACATGAAAATACAACTTGAAAACATGACTTGAATCATAACATGGAAGTTGACATGTAAGTATGCATAAAAACATAAGCTTGGGAATTTACCTATTAAGTTAGGTCTACCCATTGGGAATTTACCTATTAAGTTAGGTCTACCCAATTGCTTGAAAACTTGACTATGAACATGACACTAGACTAAACATGAAAGTGGCCAACTCGAGGTTGGGTTGAGTTTGCAACGTAAAACTACCCGGAACCGACCGGCCTAACTAGTAGTTGCAAACAATAGGACCCAATGTGAGAAGTTGGTCATGTTGTGCTTGAACCCGAGGTTAGACCAAGTTGTGGTGTAAAGCTACCCGGAACCGACCGGCTTAACTAGTAACCACAACAAAGTCTAATGTGAGAGGTTGGGGTGCATTAAGTAATTAATGCCACATGATAGGGTTAAGTTAATTTGATTAATGACTCTTAACCAAATATGACATGGGTAAATGGGTTAAGTAAATTGGTTAGGCTAATGATACTTAACAAAACATGACAAGGTTGGGTAGGTTAAGTGATTTGATTTGCCTAATGACGCTTAACCATTTTTATACGACTAGTGGACGGGGATTAAGTTAACCAACACTTAATCAATCCAACATGATAATTTGGCAAGGTTAAGTAAGTTTTCTTAATGACACTTAACCATACAAGATGATTAGGGGATGGGGTTAAGTAATTTGCACCTAACTAATCCGACACGGTAATTAGATGGGGTTAAGTAATCCACACTTAACTAATCTAAACACGGTAATTCGATGAGGTTAAGTTAAGCACTTAACCAATTTAAACTCGGTAATTCAATGAGGTTAAGTAACCAATACTTAACCAACTTAACGTGATAATTTAATGGGGTTAAGCAACTTATACTTAACCAATTATACATGATGATTTGATGGGGTTAAGTAACTTACACTTAACCAATCTAATACGCGGACCTGATAAGGTTAAGTCACAAGACCTTTTTAGAATATACTTAACCATTGTAGTACGATTAGAGGATGGGGTTAAGCCAACCTATACTTAACTAATCCGACTCGATAATTTGATGGGATTAAGATAATCTATGCTTAATCGATCTAGCAAGATAATCCGATAGGATTCAGGTAAGCTAGTACTTGACCAATTTGACTTGATAGGGTTAAGTCATGAGCCTCTGGGTACACTTAACCAACTTGTGGGACTAAGTCTTGAACTTAAATACTTAGCCAATCTTTGACGTGATTCGTGGGCGGGTTAAGTCATGGACTTGAATGATAACACTTAACCCAATAGACAAACCCTAGCTAGAAGAACTAGGTAGAAAACCGTGGTTAATCAAGGATAGCGGGAAAGGAAGCTAAGTGGTAAACCTTAGTTAAGGGTAACTAAGTAATAATTCTTAGCTAAGGACATAGGACTAATTCTCAAAACGATGAGTAACCTGATACGGTAGGTCATCGCTTAGTATACGAGGGGGAGCAAGTTATCTGACTTGGATAAAAGCTCCAGCGCACTGGGTGCCGAAGTGGAAGCTTCGGGGGACGTGAGGATATTCTTGGGATCCCTCTGTGGGCTGCCAGGTAATTATACTAGGCCCATGAGAGGTTAAGGTCTGCGTTAGAAGGACCAAGAGTATGCCTTGGTTGCTATGCGAGCAACCTAAAGACTGGGATGGATTAGCGTGGAGTCGACGATTCTTGTTTTTGCCCTGGATAGCACATCGCCGACTACCTACCATCTTTAGTCAATCGTGTACGTGCGGAAAGGCAGGGAACCCCCAACAGACCATGTGCTTGCTATCGAGTCATGGGTGAGGTTGGCCCGTAGGAAAGTGGGCTATAGTGGGGCCGTGGAGTGGTTCTTATACATGATTTTTCTTGGATTGCCTTTCAGTAGTTGAGGGAGGGGTCACGTGGGACCATAGCCACGGGTACAAAAACAGACCTTGATATCTGCATCGGCAGACGATTTAAAGCTCCCGACCGAGTTCCGTATTTCTTGATTTGCCCTGGCACGGAACTCGGATGGCACATTGGGGAACATGTGCATCTAGACATGGAAAACGATTCACGATACATACGTGGGATCAAGGGCGCGGTTGACGGGTGGCGTAATCCCTAGTGGTCCTAGGTGGCCAAAACCCAAACCGAGACACGGAAATGTTCATTAGGTAGCATAATCCCTAGCGGTCCTAGGTGGCATAAATCCTAAGTGGACGCGCGATAGTTCATGGTAAGGAAACACAACTAGATCAAGGGTTGCAGTCCAAAACAACTTCAATGATAAACCGTTTACATGGGAAAGCCCGTACAGCCTACGACAAAGGACTGAACTTATACATGGAAAGAAACATATGAGTTGAGTAACCTATATATGCGGCATATTAGGTTGACATGGACCATTACACGACTTTTGAGTAAGGGTCATTCACGGATAACACGTAATACAGTTGGGATACTAGTACGGTAGGTGCAGAGCGGATATACAGGATAGATGCCATGGGACGTTATACGCGATTGATATCTTGGGATATTATACTTGATAGGAACCTGACAATGTGATACCTTGTTTTATCTTGACATCGTAGTTTATCACGACACCCTAGTTTATCTGAGTTCAGTAGTTCATCCTGTTATTTTGATTTAATTGACCTATCTTGTATCATGCTTATGTTCATCTCAGTTTCTCATGACAGTTAACTTTACTAGTTTTTATACTAATAGTAGATAGGGCTTACTCAGTCTTTTTGACTGACCCGTTTTGTTTCGCCTCTTTTCTTCCGTTCCCCCCCCCAGGTTACAGGGAGGAAACACTACTGTTTAGTTCGGACTTCTTCTGCTTGAAGGTCATCATGGATGGCTTGGACTTTTCCTGGCTATGGCTACTTTACTGTTTTTATTTGGGGAATAATTTATGAAAAAGTCTTTATGCTTCTTTACTATTGCAAGACAGGTTTTGATGTACTCTGATGTAAAAGGCTTTAAACCTTATGTATTCATGTTTATGAAAGTTCGATTTTACTTCCGCTATTTTATATGTTCTGTCTTGTGATATTTCTGTGCATGTTTACCAATAATGCCCCTCTAAAGCTAGTGCATTCCTTTGCGAGTGACCCTAGCGGAGGCGGGGTGTTACAGTTGGCCATGAACCACGAGTTCTATCTCGTCGTGTCTATTTATGAAAAGGTCGTTATATTATTTCCAATCTCCACAATAATGGCACTTAACGTTTTAAAAAGTTAAAAACTTACAGCTTCATCCAAACGCAACCCCCATAGGGGATTACAATCCAACGGCTAGGGATTACAATCGGCGTAACTTTCTTACCCGGCTAAGAAACACATAGCAACCCCCACTAAGGTCGATGTGTTTCTTCCCGTTGGGCTAGGTTGGGTGTCAACCCAGCCCGATGGGACTCCCAACCCAACCCCGGGTTGGGAATGATCTAACCATCCTCCACGAAGTGCGTAATCAATGTAAATAGGAAAAGCGATCCATATATGATAAATAATAGATTAAATTTAATTATGACAGAAACGATACCGACTTAAATAGGGAACATACAATTCGCCTGGGAATAAAACCCTAACCTCCTTCTGACCTTCCAACCGCCTTCTCTCCTCCTCCTGCATCGCCCTCCTCCTCCCCCCACCCCCTGCGCCTCCAGATCCTCCCAATTCCCCCTTGCCTCCTACTGCGCCTCAACCATTGCCTAATCAAAATAGTCCAATTGGTTATGTGTAAGAATAGTTGGCCAACACGGGGACCACCGGAGCATAAAATGGTTCTCCCTATAGATCATTTGACACAGTATTTTTGTTGAGTTTACTTGCTTCTATGTAAATATCTAGAGGGTTGAAAGTTAAGAATGAATACATTAATTGTTTAGGTACTCATTAGTATGTAATCAAAGAAACAAAAATGCATATTTAGGATGATTGAGCAAAATGATTCAGTAATTAGTATAGAATTATTTCACCTTACTTCAGTACAAACATCAAGGTTTATCCATGAGTTTTCAAATATTTGTATGAGGAAAATCAAACCAAACTTATTTGCGTCTACCAAAGATTAAATTAGTGTCTTGTGACTGACAACCTTTCAACTTAACATTTATGTAATGTTCAGCCAAGATTCTACAAATATTTATGATTCATGAAAGATGTCTATTATGCAGAAGGTTTAATGATCAAAAGTGACAAATTCAATAAAATTAAAAAGAGAAAAAATGTGTGGTTCAATCACTACAAGAAACATTGTTATTTTCGACCGAAGGGGGTGACGACTTTCGTCGGCTGATTTCCAATGGCCGTCGGAAATTATCGAGATAAACTGCCTACCAAACTCTTTCTTCCTTATTTCTTTTGCTCAGCCATTTTTTTCCAGCTATAGTTTTCAATACCCTACCACCCCAAATTTGATTTTTTGCCTCCAAACCCCGATTTCTTCACGTAAGAACCTCCTCGACTTTCATTTTGATCTCTAGAGCAATCAATTTGAGGTATAATCTCTTTTTTCCATAAAAAAAATCACTTTTTACCTAAATTTATGTTTGCTTAAATTAGAAAATTAGGGATATCTATTGAAAGCAATTGGTTCCAATAGCGCTGTAGTGGGTTACAACATCCTATTATGTGCGTATTTCATGTGATATAATGAAATTGGAAATTTTATATGTAAGGTTTGGTTATTTGTGCATTTGTCCCCCTTAACTTGGTTTTGACCATTGTATAATTGTGGTTATTTGTGTATATATATGTGCACTGTTATGTACATGTTATTCTTATATTTGTTGAAAAAGTGGAAATCTTTAAAAAATTGCTTGAGTACATCTAACGGAACAAAAACCCGTTTTGGGATTTAAGTTACTTGTGAATCAACGATGCAGATTTAGGCTAATATATACAAGAGTCAACCTGTCTATTAATATATAAGTACAAATAAAATAATGTATATATTTATTTATTTTTACATTAGAGAACACATTAAAATAGGATAATATGCATGAAATCGATGCATTATATCTATGAATATTGTATGTATGAATAAACTTGTGAAGTAATGTACAAAGCTAACTATTTTCAGTGTTGGAACAACCGTATGGGAAGGATTTGTCAAGTATTGGAACACTGATGAGACGAAGTTAATTGCACTAAATTATTTGTAAATATCAAAAATATTTGATTGACAATGTCATTCTTTGCAGACCCGGCCCAGCAACCTCATTGTTTGTAAACAAGCAATTAAATCATGTTCTACCAAATTTGATGGTACAAGCTTGTCTGATTTTATTTTCGCTAGCTTCTTCATACCAATTTTGTTCCTGCATCGCGATGGTTTTATTTTATACCTTTATAGTCGTTCTTTCATTATCCAAGAAATTAGGACTTCGCTCTCAACTAATGAACTCTTGGCAATGATAGTAGGGAGACAAATTGGACGAATTTGAACCTCTCTTCGATTACAGTCGTAGTCACCCCCTTTATGTCGTCATCGAAGGTAAACTCCTTTATCTATATCTTCGTGCTTCTGTTGGAATCTCAATTCCTTTTTCTTTTTTGTTAGTATTAATGCTTATATATTCATAGATGACGATGAGGACATAGTTCCTTTAACTATTTTGATGGGCTTATGCGAAAGAGATGCTTAAATTCTGATTTTAAGGTATGTTTACTATATTTTTTGTTAAATATGTTTTAAGATATGTTAATTCTGATTTTAAGTTATGCTTAAATTCTGATTTTGGATGGGCCTACGCGAAAGCGATGCGAAACACGTGGTGTGGATTTGAAAATCAAGTGGTGAACGATTTTTTCGTTAATTTAATTTTTAGTTTAGAAATAAAATCATGTATCCTTACAGAGTTGCTACAAATATGAGTTAGGATTCAAACTGTCTGTTTCATCATAATACGTACAAAATATGAGTTAGGATTTGGAAATCATGTTGGTTTTGTTTTTTGGCAGTGTATTTATTGTTAGTATAATGGTAGACTATGTGGTATGCACAAATTTATGTATTGTGTAATTAATGGTTTAAGTTTATGGTGAAATTTTTGTGTTCTTGTTATTTGGTTGATAGCTGATATGCTGGGTAATATATTGATTGATAAGATAGTAGTTTGAGCGAAGAAGTGTAGTTGGAAGGCTAAATAGCAGCTGAAAAAAATATATGCAGGTTTTCCGACGGCTTCCGACGGCCGACGAAAGCCGTCGAAAGTACAAACTACGAGCTATGTCAAAAACCATCGTAATATCTGAATTTTGACGACTCTAAAAGCGATGGTTATTTCCGACGACTTTCGACGACCGCCGACGGTTTTCTACCGTCGGAAATAGCCTTTTTTTCTTTTAGTGAATCCTTATCTATGAACTGTATATCACCTTAACATTAATTAAACTATAGTAAGTACATTGTCCACAAAATCTAATTAGCCTAACAAGTACATTTATTAATAAGATAAGTAGGAATCAAAGATACTAATATCATACAGTCTTGTGCAACAGCTGTTGCAGGTGTTGCTTTGCTATTTTTTCTTGCATAACTTTCTGTCTGGATTCATAGAATCTAAAATGGTCCATAATGGAAGTTTTTCTTGCATGCTGCGCAAATATATTAATCATTTAAAGAACCTGCTCAAGTTTCACCAGCACGCAACAAAAATATAGTAAAAAAAAAGATAAAGTTCAAAGTAATTGTCAAACACAAGAAACCTTCAGCTTTTAAAGATATCACACAAAATATAGTCCTTACTTGTCCATGAAATTTATTTTATTTATCAGAGCATCTGCAGAAGAATATAGTTATGAAATGTACGTATATTACCTTAGCATTATCACTGTTGGTGATTGAAAAGAAGAATGTTGTAACATCCTGCCTTTTCGACCGCTTCAAGTCGATAATTAAACCAACTTAGAACGTTCAAAACGACAGTTTGTTGTTAGCTTACAGGGTTTAACAGAACATCACACAGAATCACAAACAGATTTTTTATATAATATTTAACAGCGGAAAAACCATTTTTACAACAAATATCAAAGTTTATACAAAATATTCGGTACGGCGGAAAAATATAAAAATATATATGAATTTTAAATAAAGTTACGGTTTTGTCGTCTTGTGTGCACGTATGCATCTTCACATTCCTCTCCAGTTTGAAAGCTGAATATCCTTAAATCTGAAACACTTAGGACCTTACCCGAGCGTTCCATGCAATACACAAAATACCCGAGTCAGGATTATACTTATTTCAAGTAAGTCACTTCGTAATAAACACATAGATATAATTGTTTAATCCCAACCATTTATTTAAATAATACTAGCACAATAACCCATGAGAAATGCCAAACAATAGGTTAACAAAGACGACAACAGTGAGTAAGTAAGGTAGTAACAGTGTGAACATTTAAGTGCGGCATGTATGCATTAACTGGGAGTAGCATGCATAACAAGGTGGCCTCTAATTATATGTATACTGTTATGTAACTAAAAGAGCAAAAAGAGCCCAATCAATTTATGCTACAAGCACATGGAATGTGCAAACAAAATGAAATAAAATGTTGCAAGCCCAACTCATGAATCATATTACCAGCAGGATGTCAGGGAATAGAATACATGTAAATATCCAGTACCAAGATGAGTAACAAAATTTTATGACAACAGTTTAAAGCATACTAACGGGGTATTTCTAGTTTAAGCCAAGATAACATAAACGACCAACTTATTTGTAGTGATAATATGGCACCCCCTTTTCCTAATACAATGACATAAGTTTTCCTAACAATGCTTAAATGAAAAAAAACAAAAAAAAACAAAGCATGGTTCCACAGTCAAGGTTTCAGTGTAATACATAACAACAACATACAGGAAAGAGATCAAAGCATACAAACAGTAACACAACTAAAACAAATGTAAATACCTATACCTAGAGGTAGAAAGGCATTTTCAAAATGTGTAGGTAAGAAAACATACTATCCCTTCATGTGAATGGTCACTATGTCTAAATTCCCCTTTCTACATGGACAAACTGAAAATCCCCAAGTATGGAAAAGGTGGTCAAAACTTCTCTAGTTTATAAGAAAAAGGCCATATGAAAATCAGTAAGAGCTACGACAAACACAAAGTGGTGTTTAAGGGTGCAGCTAACATTGCCTTGTACTTCTGGCATTGAGGCAGCAAAGGATGGGAGCCTATATGTATGTAATGTGACCCCAAAAATGTATACAATCCTTTCATGTTTAAATTAACAGAGGATATATATGAGTTGCATTCAAACCAACGTGATCAATGAATATGATAGCAAACACAAATGTAGACAAGGAGAAAAACATGCAATATAATGGAACTTTCAGCCTTCCAATTATACTCAATGAAAGGGCGAACTGGAAAACCAGAAATACGAATAATCATAAGTTAAACTTACATTCGGTTGATGAAGCGAGAGCATAAACAGCGAGAAAGGCGCTCGGTCGGAGCTGTAGCGCTGAAGTCCGGATTGATATAGATAGTGGATACGTTAGGGCATTCGGCGGGGAGCAGCAGCTTGTGGCGTGACAGCTTGGTTAAGGGGAAAGCCTTGCGACGGTGAACAATAGCGTTGGGTCTCGATCCATGTATAAGGAGGCGAGGGAAGCGACGATGGCAGGCTGATGTGGTAGATAAGGTGAGAGATCGATTGCTTTCGGGAGCTGTCTTTCTTTCTTTTTCTTCTTTTATTTTTTTTATTTTTACTTTTTATTTTTTAAGAGGAATGGTTTGCGTTGAATAGAAAGAAGGGAGGAGCGACGCGTGAGCAGATCTGAGGAGAATAATGACAAGAGTTAAATAAAGAAGGGGAGAGAGAAGCGGTCAAAAAGGTGGATAAACCAAAATGATGCAATTTCCTTTTATTAGTTTATTTAAAATGACTGATCGTAGCCAAATTCACAAGAAGGAACAACACAAATTTTGAAGAAATGGTAGACTTTAAATATGTATTTAAACATGGTCCCACATTTCCAAATCCTAATGTTTACCGTTTCAATTGCTATATTAAGTTCAATTTATTGGTAATGGTTTAATTTATTTAAATTTTTCTCTATATTAAAAACAAAATGAACTTTTGTACATTACTACGAAAATTCCTTCAATGCTATATTAAATTACACATATTCCTAATATCAAATTTTCGTAACTAAATTTAACTGCAAAAATTTATATAATATTTCGAGTAACTGCACCATTTAAATCGTACATTATTAAAACCGTTGAAACTTCCATTATTAATGTTTAATTTAAATTTACTTAAATTAAACAAATATATGTATTTTCATGTATGGAATTAAAGTTTGAATTTAAATTCTAAAGCCAACCATTTCAATATTATTACGGTTATTATTTCACGATTGACAACTATCTTTCCTTCTATAAATAATACTTCAAAGTTAATAATTCCATAAAATTTAATAATTGTTTCCATTGTAATAAATCATCATTCATCTAATCATAAATTGTTGTCTGTTAGAAATAAATTTGAAATCGTTTATTAATAATATCCTAAAATTTATTTTCAAAGCATTTTAAATTCTAGGATTAAATTCAATTAATTCAATAATTAAACGATCTAAATTTGCGGGATGTTACATTCTCCCTCAATCATAACTTTTGGTCCTCGAAAAGGAACATAGTAAAGAACTAGTAATTTAACGATATATAATTCATTCGCTTATCAACCTCAATTGCTTGTTTAAATACAAAATTATACTTCCAATTAGTATTGATAACCTGATCACTCTAGTGCAAACTTCAAATTCGACTTCTTGATAAGAAATTTATATTCTCCTTGCATTGCAATAAGTTATGATAGAGAATTTCAAATTCATATCAAAATTCTTTTTAGAAATTCATCGTCGAAAATCGAGCAAAAAATTCTATTTATAATCAACATTTTATACTCAGACTAAATCAAAATTGTTATGCGAATAGAATGATTTATGTTTAACTACATATTCATTCCATTAGTTCTTTTCCTTTCTGGAGACGAAAATTAGTATTTTGATTTGTTTCAAAGCTATGAACTTGCAAAACATTTAAAATCTCTTTTTTATTTTACTATGTTGAGGTGATACAATGTTAAATTTTTATGTCCTTAATTTGTTAGTTAACGTCAAAATGCTTTATAACTCGAAGGCTTAACAAGTTTATTTTCATTCTTAAAAATTTTAGACATACGTTGATCAAACGCACGACTAAAAATCTCCAAGTGCTCAATATACTTGTTTCAGCTTCCAATGAAAATACTTAAAACTTTTAAAATAGATATGAAAAAATACATTCCCACATGGATCGCAGACACGCGGAGGTTATGCTACTATCCCTATAGAATCGCTAGTGCTCGTAGGTATCATACCCATCGAATATCGCCATGGTTGTTGCCATAGATCACAGTTACGCGGCGGTTACGCTACTATCCCAATGGAATTGCTTGTAACTGTAGGCATCTCGACCCATGAATTTCGCTATGGTTATAGATCGCGGTTACGCATCGGTTATGCCACTATCCCAGTGGAATCGGTTGTAACTGTAGGCATCTCGCCCCTCAAATTTCGCTATGGTTATAGATTGCAGTTATGCAGCAGTTAAGCCACTATCCCAGTGGAATCGCTTTAAACTATAGGCATCTCGCCCCTCGAATTACGCTATGAAAAACCAAGTGAATATAAATAAATCAAAGTTACCCCACCGAGCGGGATTCCAGTACGTGTTCCTACCGAGTAGGACCCCGATTTCCGATGGACACTTCCGTCAGGTGGAGTTCCACACAGCCCCTACCGAGTAGGTTTGCGATTTCCGATGGACACCCCATGCGGAGTTTCAACGCAACCCTATCAAGTAGGATCACGATTTTCGATAGAAAGTACTTTCCATATCTTTGACTTCAAAACAGATAATACTACATATAGTATTTTTCATTTCGTACATCGCATATATCGTGCTTATATAAAATTCCATTTACAAAAGTTTTTCTTCCTTTCCAATCGGGATTCGTTCAAATCAGTAGTATCAAATTCACCACATACTTATATAACTTCCAATTTTATATAAGAATCAAATTGTTCAATTTCGAATCTTTGCCGAATTCAAAATTTTTAATAGTCATAGCTTTCAAAACTATTTCATTTCCATACTTGTATAAATATAAGATTATCAATTTTCAAATTCTAACATTTTAGATTAACCATTTGGATTTTGTTTCATGCTCGAATAACATTCATTCTTGATATTTTCGAATATCTCTCATAAATCATTTTCCATATAACTCAACAGGTAAATTTCAACATAACTCGTACGAATTACGTTTTATCAAGTCACAATTTCGAGTTCAACGTACTTACATAGTTATCTATAAGATTTCTCAATTCCATGAAGTAAGTTTCATTTATAATTGACATTTACATATCTTCATTTCAAACATACATACTATATATATAATACTTCATTTCACGTTTCGCATATATCGCACTTACATAAATATCAATTTTCATAAGATTTTCTGTCCAAATCACGTTTCAACATATCATTCTTATATTAATTCCATTATATAAGATTTCACAAAATTCCATTTCAATACCAATTTAGTTTTGATTTCACAATTGATTCGTATATTCAATTACTTCGGACTAAATTGCTCGGATCGAGAATAAATAAATTATCTCAAATTATTTTTAAAATAGTAAGCTTGAAATAAAATAGGTTCGAATAAATAAGTCTTTAGAAAAATAGAATTTGAATAAATTAGATAAGTTATGATATAAAATAGTTTAAGTAAATTAAATAGGTTTGAATAAATTAAATATATTTTAATACAAAATAGTTTGTAGAATAGTTCAAAAATCAAAATAGATTTGGTAGAGAATAATTAAATAAGATAGATAAAAGTTATAATTTTGTTCACATAAAACAATAATTAAACATATAATAGTTATAAAATAAATACTGTTTTTAGGAAACATTCCAATCCGAACTAAATTTCCTGAACTTTACAAAGCTAACATCGATTTCAATGTCATAATCAAACTCAAATTTAACTAAAATTTCAATTGGGAACCTTTCAGTTTGAACTAAGTGTTCGAGTTAGATCACAACCCAAATTTCTCATTTTAAATTCTCATATGAAGTTTGAATTTTTCATTCATTCTATGTTCTTTGTTTTAAACCAATTTTCAAATTTCAACTTTTCCATAGATTTTGTTAAAGCAATTCAAAGGATCGGGATAAGATTTGGACAGTTTCAAAATTTTAAGCACGAATGGTTTGAACGATAGGCGAACGATAACGGCAGGTCAAGGCCAACAAACAAAACAAGTGAAAACGGCAAAATTATATTTTTAAACATTCGTTGCTATTTGAATCTTTATTCAAATTCCCAATTTCATCGTAATTCATTTGCAATTTCAATTTATACTTTACAAAATATTTAATATGCCGCTTATTTAAATTTCGCTTATCTATTTCAGTTCATGTTAATTTATCAAAACGTTTTATTAAATTTTATCTAAACATGCTCTTCTAATCGGTTTCAAGTATTTATCGACGTTTAAATCAGAACCATACAGTAATCCCATTTTCAAAACTCAAAAATGAATATTACTGATGTCGCGATCATCCCTAGAATTATTTCCAAGCGACTAGAATGTGATTTTATATCAGTCTCGTATATATTGGACTTTGTATATACGTTAACCAGGCATACATTTAAAATCCGTACATGCTTGACAGTCCAATCTCGACGTCGAATAAAATACTCAAAACTCTTATCACAAATTATATTTCAAAATAATTTTGCTTTTCAAAGCTATTTTTTTAATTTCAAAATAATTCATATTTTCAAAATACGCTCTCTCAACTGTGATTCTTGTGATAATTCCACCCATTCTAGAGTATTGCTACTCTGTCACTAATGAGTTTTTAAACCTGATAAGCTAAGCTTTGTCAAAGCAAAGCCGTGATACCACATGTAACATCTTGCCTTTTCGACCGCTTCAAGTCGATAATTAAACCAACTTACAACGTTCAAAATGACAGTTCGTTGTTAACTTACAGGGTTTAACAGAACATCACACAGAATCACAAACAGATTTTTATACAATATTTAATAGCGGAAAAAACATTTTTATAACAAATATCAGAGTTTATAAAAAAAATCGGTACAGTGGAAAAATATAAAAATATACATGAATTTTAAATAAAGTTACGGTTTTGTCGTCTTGCACACGCGTATGCGTCTTCATGTTCCTCTCTAGTTTGCAAGCTGAATATCCTTAAATCAGGAACATTTAGGACCTAAATCGAGCGTTCCATACAAAACACAAAACACCCGAGTCAGGATTATACTTATTTCAAGTAAGTCACTTCGTAATAAACACATAAATATAATTGTTTAATCCCAACCATTTATTTAAATAATACTAGCACAATAACCCATGAGAAATGCCAAACAATAGGTTAACAAAGACGACAACAATGAGTAAGTAAGGTAGTAACAGTGTGAACATTTCAGTGCGGCAGGTATGCATTAACTGGGAGTAGCATGCATAACAAGGTGGCCTCTAATTATATGTATACTGTTATGTAACTAAAAGAGCAAAAAGGGTCCAGTCAATTTATGCTACAAGCACATGGAATGTGCAAAGAAAATGAAGTAAAATGTTGCACTTAAGCCCAACTCATGAATCATATTACCAGCAAGATGTCAGGGAATAGAATACATGTAAATATCTAGTACCAAGTTGAGTAACAAAATTTTATGACAACAGTTTAAAGCATACTAACAGGGTATTTCTAGTTTAAGGCAGGATAACATAAATGACCAACTTATTTGTAGTGATAATATGGAAACCCCTTTTTTCAAATACAATGACATAAGTTTTCCTAACAATGCTTAAATGAAAAAAAAAATCATAGTTCCACAGTAAAGGTTTTGGTGTAATACATAATAGCAACATATATGAAAGAGATCGAAGCATACAACAGTAACAAAACTAAAACAAATGTAAATACCTATACCTAAAGGTAGAAAGGCCATTTAAAAATGTGCGGATAACAGAACATACTATCCCTTCATATGAATGGTCACTATGTCTAAATTCCCCTTTCTATATGGATAAACTGAAAATCCCCAAGTATGGCAAAGGTGGTCAAAACTTCTCCAGTTTATAAGAAAAAGGCCATATGAAAATCAGTAAGAGCTACGACAAACACAAAGTGGTGCTTAAGGGTGCAACTAACATTTCCTTGTACTTCTGGCATTGAGGCAGCAAAGGATGGGAGCCTATATGTATGTAATGTGACCCCAAAAATGTATACAATCCTTTCATGTTTAAATTAACATAGGATATATATGAGTTGCATTCAAACCAACGCGATCAATGAATATGATAGCAAACACAAATGTAAACAAGGAGAACAAACATTCAATATAATGGAACTTTCAGCCTTCCAATTATACTCAGTGAAACGACGAACTAGCAAACAGGAAATACGTATAATCATAAGTTAAACTTACATGTGGTCGATGAAGCGAGAGTAGAAACAGTGAGAAAGGCTCTCGGTCGGAGCTGTAGCGTTGATGTTGGGATTGATATAGATGGTGGATGCGTTGGGTCTTTCGGCAGGGAGCAGCAGCTTGTGGCGGTACAGCTTGGTTAGGGGGGAAAGCCTTGCGACGGTGAACGATAGCGTTAGGTCTCGATCCGTGTATAAGGAGGCGAGGGAAGCGACGGTGGCGGGCTGATGTGGTAAATAAGGTGAGAGATCGGTAGCTTTCAGGAGCTGTCTTTCTTTCTTTTTCTTCTTTTCTTTTCTTTTTTATTTTTTTATTTTTATTTTTTAAGAGCAATGGTTTGCGTTGAATAGAAAGAAGAGAGGAGCAATGTGTGAGCAGATATGAGGAGAAGAATGGCAAGAGTTAAATAAAGAAGGAGAGAGAGAAGCGGTCAAAAGGGTAGATAAACCAAAATGATGCAATTTCCTTTTATTTGTTTATTTAAAATGACCGAACGTAGCCAGATTCACAAGAACGAACAACACAAATTTTGAAGAAATGGTAGACTTTAAATATGTATTTAAACTGGGTCCCACGTTTCCAAATGCTAATGTTTACCGTTTCAATTGCTATATTAAGTTCAACGTATTGGTAACGGTCTAATTTATTTAAAATTTTCTCTATATTACGAATGAAACGAACTTTTGTACATTACTACAAAAATTCCTTCATTGCTATATTAAATTACACATATTCCTAATAACAAATCTTTACTAGTAATCGGAATAGGTTTGGTGTCACACTTTTTTGGTGTACACCTGAACCGACGAAAATGCCCTTTACTTAATTTGTATCATATATTTAACTCACACGTAGATAAGTATTCAAACGTTATTAATTATAATCTACATACATCAATTATAATTATAACGTATATTAATTATCATTAATTCTTTGACTGTTTCTCTTTTTCTATGTATACATTTTTAATATCATTCATTTTTATAATTAAATTCTGATAAATATATCAATTCCGCAAATTTGTTTCTACTTAATTATATTTTCAAATTTGAAATCCAAATGTTTAAATGTTTACTTATTTTCTGCTTTATATAGCCTTTTTAAAATTTATTTCCTACTTTACTTTATATAATACATATACACCATTTTTTTAATCACTTTATTCAGAAGCAGTCAATCCCTTGAAATTCGCGTACGTTAATTATCATTAATTCTTTGACCATTTCTCTTCTTATATTTATATATTTTTAATATCCTTTATTTCTATAATTAATTTCTGATACATATATCAATTCTGCAAACTTATTTCTAATATCATTTATATGTTCACATATTTTCTGCTTTATATAGCTTTTTTTAAAACTTTATTTCCTACTTGACTTTATAAAATACGTATACGCCATTTTTTTAATCGCTTTATTTAGAAGCAGTCAATCCCTTGAAATTTGCATACTTTAATTATCATTAATTCTTTGACCATATATCTTCTTATATGTATATATTTTTAATATCCTTCATTTCTATAATTAATTCTGATACATATATCAATTCCGCAAATTTGTTTCTACTTAATCATATTTTTGTATTTGAAATCCAAATGTTTATATGTTTACTTATTTTCTACTTTATGTGGCTTTTTTTTAAACTTTATTTCCTACTTTACTTTATATAATATGTACATGCCATTTTTAATCACTTTATTTTGAACAGTCAATCCCTTGAAATTTGCGTACGTTAATTATAATTGTAGTGTACATTAATTGTCATTAATTCTTTAAGAATTTCTCTTTTTATGTACATATATTTTAATCACTTTATCTAAAAGCAGTCAACCTCTTGAAATCCGCATACATCAATTATAATTGTAACATACATATTAGTTATCATTAATTCTTTGACCACTTCTCTTCCTATATATATATATATATATATATATATATATATATATATATATATATGTCATTCATTTCTATAATTAATTTCTCATACGTATACCATGCCCCAAATTCCCTCAAACATCTTCCTCTTATCTATAAATAGGATGCCATGTTTTATCGCTTTCACATAAATCAAGTTCTTCTCCACTTCGACCTTTTAGGCATATTTACCAGTTTATACAATTTCATATCTAAACCACCTCTACCACATTTATAAATTATAAATTTATTCTTTACTCTCTGCAAAGTTATTTTTTTAGTATATCTTTACTCTCTGCAAAGTTGTTTTTTAGCATACTAGAAAGAACACATTGTTTCATGGTCACGCGCGAAGCGCGTGCCTATACGCTCGTTTTCATAATTAAATTTGACTGCAAAATTTTACATAATATTTCGGGTAATTGCACCATTTAAATCGTACATTATTAAAACCATTGAAACTTCCATTATTAATGTTTAATTTAAATTTACTGAAATTAAACAAACATATGTATTTTCATGTACGGAATTAAAGTTTGAATTTAAATTCTAACGCCAACTATTTCAATATTATTACGGTTATTATTTCACGATTGACAACTATCTTTCCTTTTATAAATAATACTTCAAAGTTAATAATTCCACAAAATTTAATAATTGTTTCCATTGTAATAAATCATCATTCATCTGATCATAAATTGTTGTTTATTAGAAATAAATTTGAAATCGTTTATTAATAATATCCTAAAATTTATTCTCAAACCATTTTAAATTCAATGATTAAATTCAATTAATTCAACAATTAAACGATCTAAATTGGCAGGATGTTACAAATGTAAATTAAGCAATTGAAAGGAAATTTGTACAAGCGTAGGAACTATAAAAGGAATGTGTGAAAATTCTGCATCTACCCACTTTAAAGTGAATTAATTTGTTGTCTCGAGTTGTTTTGGTTTCTAATTTCCTTTTAACTAAAAGATTACCTTCTCCTAACCGCCTACTATATTTCCAAGTAGGGGTTAACATTATTTGGTTAAACTAAATAAACCAATTTATTTTGGTCAATCCGTTTTGGTTATGAAATTGGATTGGTTTGTAACTGGTTCGGAAATATATATAATTTGGTTATCGGTTTAACCGACTATTATTTTATTTTTTCAAAATTATCGATATTATAGTAAATATTTTAGGTTAATTTAGTTGTCTAAGTAAATTTTAATCATCACATATGTATTAGAATTACTTTTGGGTAGCATAAGAATCATGAATAATAATATATTAATCATATATTTATAATTTATTTCAAATTATAGTTATTATTATGAACATAAAGTCTAAAATATTTTCAATTCGGTTAAATCAGATAACCAACCGAACCAACCAATCTTAATTTGGTCGGTTTGGTTTTCATTTTTATCGGTTTTAGTTTGGTTTGGCAATTTTCATAATCGGGTAAACCAAACCAACCAAACGCTCACCCCTATTTCCAAGTTGGAAACTTGAGCAATTTCTGCACTACAAAAGTAGTAAATAAATAAAGGGTGCTACTATTCACACTCCGGTTTACACAAAAGAATATATGCTTTTGTTAGGGTTAGGGGTTTGAAATTGTAGAGAAATACATGTATTTTTTAGGAGAAGTATGGTACTGAATAACTGAGTGAAGGAATAACATATGGTGGTCAGAATAATATAAAAAATAATCGTTTGTATTAAATTTAGAAAGGTGACCGGAAGTGTAAAATGGGGTGTGAATAGTAACACCCTAAATAAATACATATTATGTTTCTAATGCACTCTTCATTTATCTTATCATAGAACAATTAGGACAAAGCCAATGCTTCTGCTAGAAAATTTATTGTAACTTGTTGACAAGATCATAATCATTAATGAAAATAAAAAATTATAATAACTTTGGTAAGAAAGGTGAATTCTGTAACTAGGAATTATAAACCAGAGCATCGTTAAGAATAAGCTTTCAAGAAAGATCAAGGTTCATGATATAAATCATTAAAGCCTCCATTCTACCAATATATTTTTAAATGGAAACATATTTACTTAACCATTATTTGATCGAATTAATAAAGAAAATTGATGGTAAACGAAAATATATGAATAGATAATATCTACCCAACTAAGCATAAAAAAGAATATTTCAATTTTCTTGAAATTTTATAGCGTACAACAATTCATGTAGAACAAAAAACTCGTATTTTGAAAATTACAAAAAAATAATAATTGTTAATTATTATAATGTTGATGCACATTAATGTTAAACATCCCATTTTCCCTCGCCTTTATATGTTCATTTCTAATAGAAAGACATATCACAATTGTAAGAGTGTAGTAATGTTCTTGAAACACTTAAATCAATGATGTGGCCATTACTATCTAGAAACACCCTTTCTGAACCCTCAGACGATGGATTCTTTCTCAATGATTCTTGCAACAATAGATTTATGATGAGCGTTTCTTTATTCACTTTGCATTAGCTGGTTCGACAATTCCACTTGATATTATTATGAGTAAGAGTAAAGTAGTGTGAAAAAGAAAGAAAAACTAGCCTGTATTTTCAATTAAACTCAACAAAATTATGCAAGTGTATTAAGTTTAACCATAGAAAGCTTTGTTTTCTTGTGGCCAACACTAATAGTGTACTATAATTAAATTCTGTTAGCATCCAATAAATAAGATCGAGCTTTTTTTTCATTGCAACATTGATAGGGTAACAACAGAAACCAGGGGGAAAATTCAAAGACTAAAACGATGCTCACCTACAAAATATCCAAAAGCATTGAGATTCTAATCACAAAGATAAAAAAGTACTACAACATCAAACTGTAAAATATAAAAATTCAAGTTTGGCAATTCTAACCTGATTGCATCTACTAAAGCAGTTTGACTAAATTATATTAAGGATGTGATCTCATATGTTGTTGGGAAAACTATTTGTCTACATTTCCATAAGTATTACATATGATCATGGTATATCACAATTCAAATGTACGAATGATCTTGTACAATTAGGATACCACTAAAAATTTAGAACATAACTTGTATATTAACTTTGTTCGTCAATGCCAGATTGGTAACATGCCCACTGTAACTAATTGTATTCTTTAGAAATTTTTCACCACCATCATATGCCGAATCAAATTGATATGATCCAAGGATTTACCAACATTTGCACTGTTATTATCTGAAGTTGATGGGGTATAGTTTTTGATTGGTTATAACATCAAATTTCTCATTATGATCCTTAAATTGTAAATGTAAACCATAACGTAATAATGAAAAATATTATAAATATATAACCTACTCATCTAGAAATGATCGTTCCAACATATGTATTGCAAAACATGAAAATCATTGCACTAATTACAGTCCAAAATTGAAAATTCATCAAGAAATGGAAAAAGTAGCACTAAGGATCTCCATACTATATAGAAATCCCTTAAAATTTTGAACTAGCAAATATCTGATTCGACTGTAGCATACGTTCGTGATCATATTTTTTCTTTGGTAACACACTATAACATCTACAAGAGCTTAGTTCCTACTGATGCCACTTTTTCAATGGGCATTGTTATTCGCACTCCAAATTTGGTTAAGGGGTGATCAATTTTAAGGGCACTCCAGTCATATTTAGAATTGTTATGGGGGTTCTAAACACAAAAATTAGTTTACGAAAACACCCTACTTCTCCAATTTTATTTTTTCCTAAGGGATTGTTAATGAGACTAAAAAATGGTTAAGGGGGAAACGATCGAAACAAAATTCGGTATATACCCACCGTTTTTTTTTATTTTTGATGACCCTTTGCCGAATTTAAGGGTGAAACTCAACCATACCTTGCTAAATTCCATGAATAAATGAGGCAAAACATTGCCGAATTATGTGAATAAATACGGCAAAATCTTGTCGAATTTCATCTGTATTCCTCCTAACCATTTGGAGTGTCAATAACAACACCCAATTCAATTAGACTAATTACCAGGGTAAGGGTAGTTTCGTTATATTATAATTTCATTTTAAGGGGAGGTTACTTTCTAATGTCCTCCCCTTAGTTAATTTTGAAAATAAAATAAAAAGTGGATCACCCCTTAACCAAATTTGGAGTGCAAATAACAACGCCCTTTTCAATACATGTACTGCACTCAGTTGGAGCTTTACATTATATTTAAATATCATATGTTACTATAAATCAAATATTTATTTATATTTTTGCATGTAATATTGTTTCTGTTAGACACTTTTCAAACTTATTTATCATACCATTGACAAAATAATACCTACCTAGACATATTCTAATTCTTTACTAATTTTCTCATGAGTTAAAAATTGTTGCAAATCTATTCATTTCATATAATCTACCCACCGAAGCTCATAAATTGTGTTAGTCCCCGCCAGTTTGTAAAATATGTTTTGGATTTTTGTTGGACATTTTTGTAGCAAAACAACATTTTGAAAGTATTTATGCTCTTTGTAATAGTATTCATTTATGGTGCTACTGGTGTGCATTGTTTTTTTTTTACTATCAATAATGAATGATATGAAATCATGCATTTATAGGAATTTAAAATATAAAACACCTAGTAGTAAATAAATATATTAGCATCGAATGGGAAGAAGTAATCGAGTTAGGAACCAAATGATAATTGTAAATAATCACTTTATACGGTTAGTGAAAATTCGAAGCTTAGCTCGCTGGTATGTGCACTACAAGAAGCACAATGATTTCCAACAACTAGGGGACGTTGGCGGCCATTGGAAAGCCATTGATAAAGCCATTGGTATACTAATCAACGGTTTCCAGCGGCTGCTAATGCCTCCAATGACACTTTTCCAACGGCTTCCAACTCTATAACTTGGCCACATGTGTTTCATGTCTGACCAATTAGCCATTGGAAATCGTTGAAGGCCGTTGAAATTTAGCCGTTGCTAACCGTTGGAAGCCGATGAAATACGTGGACCTGTAAGCCGTTGCAAATCGTTGGAAGCCGATGAAATAAATGAACCTGTAAGCCATTGCAAACTATTGGAAATCTGGGCATTTTTTTTTATAGATTTCAGATTACTTACTTCCAGCCACCCACGATCTTATATTCATCAAAACAGCTTCATTTTGAGCTTATACATCATGGTCCCAATCACATATATACCCAAATGTAATATTATACCAAAATCAAACAAAAAACATGCAAAATACATAACATAAACCAATATTTACAAAATACATCCACCAACGAGTAAAAGTAAATGAGTATACACGATATTGGTATATTCGTTTAGAGTTACTTCCCCGTTACATGGCCATAGGCCTTTTATCTTCAGATTTATATTATTGGGCCTGGCCTAATCGTTTATTTATATTATATAAGGAACTGTAGACTTCCTTTGTATTATTACATTGCTATACAATCATTTACCAAGTAATAAAATTCTTCTCTTTGATTCTTCAACTCATATCTTCTGTTCAGATCATTTGTTTCATAAATTCAACTTGGTATCAGAGCAGATCTTTGTGCTTAACAACATTTGATCCTGAAAATTCCGAATCATCTGTTTCAAGATTGATCAGAATTTATTGTCCATCAGAAAAGCTTCATCACGTGGACTCCTTTCATCAAAGAACGAAGACCTTATCATTTGAAAGTTGTTGCTTTCTGTAATAAACTGTGCCACGCCTAGTTCATCACGCTGGCTGCATCAGTTTATCAAAGAAAAGGTTGTAGAAGAGAGAAAATTTAAAATTCTATTCAGAAAACCGATCAAGAATTTCAAGAAAACAATCGGTTGAAAATATGACAGTCAAAAGAAACTCATCAGAGATAACTATCCATATTAAAAAGGATATTTGCAAAATTTCATCACCTGGGTTTCCTAATAGCATCATTTCTCACTTGAGTATCTTCTTTAATCCCCAATTCAAGGTTTTTTGGTTTAAATTTCTCTTACCACTTCTGTGCTCTCTATTTCTCATCTGTTCTTGTTCATCATGTCGAATGAAGGAGATGTTACCACTCCACAAATGCCTAAGAGGTGCACAGAGTTTTTCCTCCATTGACCCGGTTAATGACCTGATGAAGGCCATTATTAAACCACAAAGTCAATTTGTCTCAGTTCAACTTGATGAAGCCAACTTCCAACTCTGTAAATTACAAATAGAAACCGCTATAAGAGGATATGGATTAGAAGATTACATTCTTGGTACAAAAGTAATTCCACCCAAGTTTATTCGAGATAAGGATGGTGTACGACCCGGATTTTTGTCGACTTTGGTTATCGCCATAAACTAAATGACGACTAACCAAACATTGAAAAATACCGAAAAGTTAATGAAAGAAATTAAAGGGTGAGGAAAGATAAGATAGAAACTTATAGAAAAGAAGAAGAAGAACATCATCATCAGAGTAACACGAATCTCACAGCGGAACGAACAACATATAATAGATAATATATCCTTGAAATAAATCAATATGTATACAGTAACATTATCAGAGTACAACACTTACAACACATCGGAAATAACTATAGCTATAAAATCATGAAGCCTCCTGCTCCAAGCTCTCCAAGTATATCTGTAAAAATCCTGACTACTTGACTGCCCGTACAAAATTGGGCACCCAAGAGTTTAGGGAAAGCAAAACAAAATAAACTCTGGGTCAGTCATGTGACTGGTATGAGTAAAACAGTTTAAAACAGTTTGAGCAAGTAAATGATATCTCATAAGACCACGCCGTATAATGGAACGAGTTTTTCCCTTATGAGAATCCAAATTTAATCTTTATATCAAAATCCTTGATATTATAATAGTGTCTATCAACCACAATATAATAATCATCTAGCAGAAACGCTTTCATCTCACGTTCTACATATATAGTATACAATCAAAACCGCAAGCACGTATTGGGTAATGGATTTCCAACTATGACAAGGTATGGAACCACCTTTCGCTAGTGTACCTCTAGAGCGGAATACACTGGGTTCAACAAGAACATCTTGCAACCCGGCCACACATGACCGACCACTCATTTCGCCTGAGTGTATCGAATGTATATCACCAACGGTTGGGATCAGCAACCGTTTCCCGAATGGGACAGCATTGACAATAGATTTTTAGAAGTAAGTGAAACTCTAGATCAGGTGATTATACACCCTAATAGGTGCGACCTACATAGCCATGCCGCCTGCCCGATTTTTGTCATTTCCCGTTTGTAAGGGTAGAGGCCACGCTTTTCTCTGACAGATCACACATTTATTCACTTTGAATGTCACATCGTCATACTCGCCAAATCACAAATTGAGTTCCCCAAAATACCACGGGTATACAGCTAAGAGAAACGAATTCCTCCGCCACCAAACGTGAATACGTTTGAAGAGATCAACTTACGCAATTTATTAGATATACTCTGTCAGACCTTCTTCCATACAAGTTGTCCTGGGACTGGACAAACCGAAGGCACTATTCAGTACATCCATCTTAGGCAATTGTTATCTAAGATTTATACAACAGCCCTTGCACTTTACTCCGTCTTCAATTTTCTTTGGCGTATATGATTCACAACGCTTATGCTAATACAAAGTGGTTCTTCGGATAATAATCCAACCGGTCTCTCCATATTAACAACGTTAAAATGGTCAAAAACTTCGATAGTCGATGAGTTAACTATCAAAGAAAAACACGTGTTCAAACAACGATATTATTTCCAGATGGATATTCTATCGATCAAATCATCAACCATATATATATATATCCTCATTTTCTATGTTTAGAAAATATACGTTATTAACACTGGAAAACATTTCCATGGCTTAATTTCGTATCACTATTCTTCCACATCTATCAGACTCTAACTATAAACTAACAAGAGAACAACTTCCTAAGTATAAACCCCGAAGGCCGAAACCAACATCAGATCGATACTCAGGAAACCATTCAACTTATTAATCTCTAGTTAGTTTCTAATTTTTGTTTAACTCAATTTTGATTAACTATGTTCGATTAACTCCTTCCGATTAACGCGATTCGGTTAATTCCTCTATTTATTTTCCCAATAAATAAATCCTATATTCTATTTATTTTCTAAATAAATAATCCTTTATTCTATTTATTTTCTAAATAAATAATCCTTTATTCTATTTATTTTCTAAATAAATAATCTTGTATAATTTATCAAATGATAAATATATCTTTTTATAAAATCCTTTTATTTTATAATTATTTCTTCCTTTTATAAAATCCCTGGATTTTATAAATAAATTTCTTTCCAAATATATACTTTGAAAATTTCCCTTTTTACATCCTAGTATTCTTACGGTATATAAATATCAAATCACAATGATCGATATCATTTAAACACATATAACCATCAACAGATCATATATCACAATATATGAAACAAAACAGTATTTAAATATTGAGGAACCCAGTTGGGTCCCTCCAACATGTTTCCCTGCATCACAGATGTTAATCAACATAATAACATCGATTTCATTTCGATATAAAATAAGCTGATAAACAGAATCAATATTTGATTAACGATTTATATAAATATCGTTATCTCTAATTTCAATCAATACATAAGCAATCCAACCAAACAGTTAACACACAACAATCAGTCATCATTTATCAGTTCTAAATATACGTTATAAAAATAGAACTGTTCAGAGTTGGTGAGTTTTACTCACATTGGACGATCATCGTTAATAACGATAACCATAGTTGATTTAGATCATATGTTTTATTTTTTCCATAAATCCAAACCAGCTCCAAATGCCCCAAACCCATTCCAGAGCGTAGCCTATGATCCTATGATTTCAGCGTGACCAACGGTTTGTGAAACATTTATTTATTGGCCCATCACTATGCTGGAAGACCCAAGTCTGTTTTCTGTTATTACTCCATCTTCCCAAAAAGTAAAACTTCTGCTCCATTATTCATCAAGGCCCAACCGCATTTTCTAAGCCCCACTGTAACGACCCGGGAAAATTCGACGCTCGAATCCTTGACAATAATACATAGAACCCGTATTACTTGCCAAAAATCCAAGTATCGAACCCCAGATTGTCATGAGAAAGAATTTTAGAGGATGAGATAAGAAAGAAAGAAATGTTAGAATAGAAGAAAGAAGAAGAACACATATCAGAATCTCACAGCGGAACGAGTAAAATATAATATAACAAATCTCTTTAAATAAAAGAACTGTATATACATACCAATCATCAGAGTACAACATACATCAGTCACAGCGGAAAATAACTTTATATAACTAGCGGTGAAGCCTCCTACTTCTAGCTCCTGAAACTCCAAGCGAAAACCTAACCTGTAATTATACTCGGTCTGACCCGAGCACATTTGATTTATAACAAAATACACCGGGTCAGTCTGGAATACTATCAGTGATAAATTCACAGAACACACAACTTGTTTAACTTTTGGGAAATCCTTTATGAAATCAAAAGGATAATAGTAAGACCAGCCCACACATAAACACGGACGGTTTTTAGCTTACTATAACCCAAACCATTTTTGAAATCATACTTTGTTCTTATATTATGATAATGTCTAAATACAAATAAATAACAATCTAGAGGAACGCTTGCATCTCACGCTCCCCATATATAGTATACAAACCAAAACCGCGGGCGCTTATTGGATATTGGATTCCCACTTGACAAGGTATGGGACCACCTTTCGAACGTGTATCTCTAGAGCCGAATACACTGGGTTCAACAAGAACGTCTTGCAACCCGGCCCTCACATGACCGACCACTCATTTCGCTTGAGTGTATCGAATGTATATCACCGACGGTTGGGATCAGCAACCGTCTGCCCGAAAAGGGACATCATCGATAGATTAAAGAAGCAAAAGGAATTACTCTAGATAGGTGATCATACACCCTAATGGGAGCGACCCACATAGCCATGCTGCCTGCCCGATTTTTGTTATCCCCCGGTTGATGAGGCTTGAGGCTAGAATTCATCTCTTCGTACATCTGGCCATCATTCACTTTGAATGCCACATCGTCAGATCCGCCAGATATCACTAATTGACGTACACAAAAATATTCTGGTCGTTAAGCTAGAGAGGTGCCCCTCTCCGCCATTAACAGAGATACGTTTGTAAAAATCAACGTACGTGACCCCTTTGGAAATACTCTGTCAGACACTCGTCCATACAAGTCATCCAGGAACAGGATGAACTGAAGGCACCCTCCTACAGCATCCAATATAGGAATCACCCCATGGATCAATAGCGAGAAGTCCTTGCAAATCCGTGGATTCAACCACGACAGAATCACAAATCAAATAATCCTGGTTGCAAGCCAGAGAGATTCGACAAGTAGTCCTTCCGCTTATGAAGATCTACGGTCTTCACTTGCTCCGTCTTCAATTGACGTCTTCACGTATTTGTTGGTCGGAATGGTTTTCGAATATAATTCGATCCCGGACTTCCCATACCAACAAGCGTATTGGTCAACTTCGATAGTCGGTGATTTAACTATCGAATAACAAATGTGTGAATATAACCAGTTTGCTGATTCAACACTTAATACAACTTGACCCTTTTATATATATTAAACCAAATTCCCTTTTTGACTAACTCTGACTGATTTACTTTGATTGATTACTCTAACTTGACTAACTTAATTTGATTTCTATTATTGATTAAGTGACACTTGACTTAATTCCATCCGCTCGACTCTAGATCGCAACGATCACAATGGTTACGCCTGATTCCCTCAGGAAACATCCGACCGCCGTAGGCTATCTGCAGCCCTGCGAATTTCGCCAGCAGTCGTACACAATGGAAACTTCTACTGAATAACTCTGGTTTGACTAATTCTAACTGAAATATGATATTCGATCAACTCTAATTGAATAAACAAATATTCAATATATTTTGAAAATAATATTCTTATTTATTTTCACATTCCCCAAATCTCACATTTCATTTTCGATACTTCACGTATGGAACATCACGCCAAATCACAACACCTTTGACTCGTTTCAAACCAATACCATTCTTCGATAATAACGGAGTCGTTCAAGTTGGGGTATTCTATTTACCTCTCAGACCTTGATCGACAATGTCCTTATCTCAGAATAATATCAGTTCGTCACTTAACCACTGATAATAAAGTCTCCTTTACCACTTTGATTTCAATTCTGGTTTTAAAAGTTGTTTCTTATATTTGGAATCCCCACCCAATACTCTTTTTACTTCATTTCCTTAATTAAGTAAATCCTTACCAAACACCACCTTTAACTCAAAGCGCTACTACACTTATAACTCTTTGGGTTTTATAATGAAAACCTCTTGTCAAATATTTGGCTTCCACCTATCTGGCATTCTAATAATGGACTTGTTTTGGATTTTATAAAATCCTCTGACCACTTTTTCAATAATAAAACCCCTTTTTACTTGGTTTTCATTTCGAGAACCCATTAACTAATATTTAATACCAAAGCTCTTGTATATGATTCATTTTGTTTTTGGGAGCCTCATTTCCATTATGGTCCTTTGTTTAATTATATTTATTAACATTTGACTCATCAACCTGGTTCAAAACCCTTTAAACCTCACTTGTATCCTTCTTGAATATCTTGATAATCTCTTAAACTAAATTTAACCTCTTCTTATATTTTATTTTAAGACCATTATTACCATCTTATAACTCTTTGGGTTTTATAATGAAAACCTCTTGTCACATATTTGGCTTCCACCAATCTGGCATTCTAATAATGGACTTGTTTTGGATTTTATAAAATCCTCTGACCACTTTTTCAATAATAAAACCCCTTTTTACTTGGTTTTCATTTCGAGAACCCATTAACTAATATTTAATACCAAAGCTCTTGTATATGATTCATTTTGTTTTTGGGATCCTCATTTCCATTATGGTCCTTTGTTTAATTATATTTATTAATATTTGACTCATCAACCTGGTTCAAAACCCTTTAAACCTCACTTGTATCCTTCTTGAATATCTTGATAATCTCTTAAACTAAATTTAACCTCTTCTTATATTTTATTTTAAGACCATTATTACCATTACTATTTTCCAACCTATGATTTACCATCAATTACCAAATTAACACGGTCAGTTGATTTTTAACACATCACGGGTGAATATTATTCAACCATACAAACAAGTTTTGACGTCAGTCAGAGTGAATAATCTCATATATAAACACAACAAACAAATATACAGTTTTATTTGAGGAATCCGGTCGGATCCCTCCCACCTGTCCTTCTCTGCATCACAGATGTCAGTTGATAACAATATACGAATTAAATAATTGTCGGGATATAAGTAACTGCAACCATCAAACAATAACAAACAATTCACATCCATCGCATCCAATCAGTCAAATTTGAACAGTTAACTGTAAAATATATTTTACTGTGAATGTACCACATCACAGTATTCGAGAAGGTGTGAGAATTAACTCACCAGTTTATTTCGGTTGGCGGTTGATGCGTTTGTTCCTTTTAATTTGAGACGGACGTTCAAAATTAACTGAATTTTCAACTGCGTCAGATCGACTCCCAGTCAGTGCCATCGGATAGGTCTCGTCCCTGCGATCCCAACGGATCTAGTTTCGTCAGATTTCGTTCATGTATGTAAAAGTTATCGCGATTTTAAATTTGAAATTTTAAACGATTATATAACTAACTAATTAATTAAATTAAAACTTTAATTACCGTTATAAATGCTGACACGTCATCCTAGTATGATGCTAACCACGCGTTTTTTCCTGGAGCGAGCTCTTCTTCCCCGATTTGGCCTCGTTTCTTCCTCTTTGGTCTTGGAACCCGAAACAAAATTCAACCACCACCATCAACTTAGACCGCCGGACCTCCGACTGCCATGTCCACCTCAACCGCACACTGCACCTTTCCACTTTATTCCCATGCACCATGAAAACTTCCTTCATCCAGAGTTTACGGCCACCAACACTCCAATATTTGTCGAACACCCCTCCGGCTCCTTCTGCAGTTCATCCAAAAACCCCAGCTACCGCCTGACGAGATCCCGATAACATCATCACTCCACTTCGAATCACCAGACTCCATGCTTGCTACCACTTCACTAGCGCCGGCCTCCCCTCCTCACGTCGGAGCTCCGGCAGTATGTACTCGGCCACCTGCGCATTTTCCTCTCCGCTACTTTTTTTTTTTTTGAAAGTATGAATTCCACTCAGGTTCAAATGGACAGAACAAAGCTGGCTTTGGGAAGAAAGAATAAGGGTGCATTGATATTTATAGAGTAGAAGGGCGTGGCGTGCAAGCAACTGATACGTCATTTTATTTGGTTCCTTTGTCGGCACGGTTGAAAATGCCGAAAAGAAAACACATACACAGATCACAGAACTTGGTCGGCACGGTGTTCATGTACAGGCAGACAATGAGAAGAAATGAAAGGTATTAATGTGATTAAACTAGCAAAGGCTGTGTATAGCTTGGATATAGAGTAGGCGTCGTATATCACATGGGGTGGCTGCTGAGAAAATAGTATAGCTGGAGAAGTTAGGATAGAAAAGAAATGCTATTCTATTGAGCATGTGCGGTCTCCATAGCTTGTACGTGCAAATCCTTTATATATATATATACACACAGGACGTTGGGAAAAAGTGCATGTGTAAAAAGAAAGTGACGTGGGACAAAATGCATGTAAAGAAATGAAGTTTGGCTTTGAAACGTGCCCATTTCAGAAACAAAAAATTATTTAGGTGTTTTTAAAAATAAATTAATGGGTTTTGCAGACCCAAAATACTTAGAAAAATATGCAGGATCAGGATATGAAAACTTCGAGGTCCAGTGGCTTTGTTTCAAAAATGAACTGTGCAAGCATTTTCACAATTTCAGCGCGAACCGAGCACCGAAACAGGAAAATGAATATATTGCGCTAATCAGCGCGACGAGACGGACACAACGGTGTAAAATTTCCGGTGTCAGAACTCTCCGTTCAAAAAGGCGTTACGGACCCCTTTTAAACGTAAAATTCAGAAGGAAAAACTAGCAAATGGAGGTCAAAACGTCCGATTTTCGCGAAACGAATTTTGCCATCGGATTCGTGGCAACGAATAGAATATCTTTCATGTTTGTCCGAACTGGTTCCGGAGAGATTTTACGGTCGCTAAAATTTGAACCGTTAGGCGCAGCCTTGCACTGAAAAATACGCGACCGGCAAACATTCAAATTTCCCGACGAAATTTATATAGCTACTACGTCTCACTGTACGTATTCCAATAAAATTTTTGAAATAGATTTAAATATTCAAATTTAAATAACCAAAAAAATCTGGGGCGTTACACCCACAATCCCCTTCAAGCTAACGCATCTTCTTTCTCCTTCCTGGGAATCAAACAGAGCTCGCTCCTCTTGTTTTCTTCAAACTACTGAAACAAAAATCCCCTTTTCACTATAACGCGCCTCACCTCCTACATAGTCACTACCACCACACCTCCAAAATCTGCAGAGTCCTACAAACTCCACTGTAATGACCCGCAAATCCGCAACATCAGAGTTGACTATATACATCATACGTCCAACCCAATATCACGAAAATACGAAACATTTTTTTTAGAAGAAAGAGGTAGAAGAAGAACAGAAATAACAGCACAAAATCTCACATCGCAGCGGAACAAAATATAATATATCGTAACTTTTGAAATACAAAATTTCAACTGTATAACATACACTTATCAGAGTACAACACTTACAACACAGCGGAACAAAACTCTATATAACTAACGCTGAAGCCTCCTGCTCCAAGCTCCTTTAGATAGATCTGTAAAATCCTGAACTACTTGACTGCCCGTACAAATTTAGGCACCCAAGAGTTTAGGTAGAACAAAACAAAATAAACTCCGGGTCAGTCATGGGACTGGTATGAGTAAACAGTTTAAAACAGTTTCAGAAAACTAAATGATATCTCATAAGACCACGCCGTATAACACGGAACGGGTTTTTCCCTTATGAGAATCCAAACACTTGACTTATCTTACAAAATCCCTTTTGAAAGGAATAATAATCTTTATATCAAACTCCTTGATATTATAATAATGTCTAAATCAAGTAGATAACAATCTAGTGGAATGTTTGCATCTCACGTTCCACATATGTAATATACAATCATAAACCGCAAGCACATATTGGGTATTTGATTTCCAACTATGACAAGGTATGGAACCACCTTCCGCTGGTATATCTCTAGAGGAGAATACACCGAGTTCAACAAGAACTGTAACGACCCGGATTTTGAGCGACTTTGGTTATCGACGTAAGCCCGACGTCGATAACCAAAACATCGAAAAATCCCGGTTGTTAATGAAAGAAATTAGAAGGTGAGAATAGATAAGATAGAAACTTAGAATAGAAGAAGAAGAAGAACATAACATCAGAGTAACACGAACCTCACAGCGGAACGAATAACATATAATAGATAACATAACTTTGAAATATAACAGTTATGTATACAATAGCACTTATCAGAGTACAGCACTTACAACACAGCGGAAATAACTATAGCTATATGATCTTGAAGCCTCCTGCTCCACGCTCTTCCAGTATATCTGTAAAACCCGACTACTTGACTGCCCGTACAAATTTAGGCACCCAAGAGTTTAGGGAAAACAACAGATAAACTCTGGGTCAGTCATGGGACTGGTGTGAGTAAAACAGTTTAAAACAGGTATATGAACAAGTAAACGATATCTCATAAGACCACGCCGCATAACGGAACGGGTTTTTCCCTTATGAGAATCCAAAATATCTTTATATCAAAAACCTTTTGATATTAATATAATGTCTATGTACAAATAGATATCAACTAGCAGAAACGCTTTCATCTCACGTTCTACATATATAGTATACAATCAAAATCGCAAGCACGTACTGGATAATGGATTTCCAACTATGACAAGGTATGGAATCACCTTCCGATCAGTGTACTCTAGGAACGATACACTGGAGTTCAACAAGAACATCTTGCAACTCAGCCACACATGACCGACCACTCATTTCGCTTGAGTGTATCGAATGTACATCACCAACGGTTGGGATCAGCAACCGTTCCCGTATATATATATGGGACAGCATTGATAGATTAAAAGAAGCAAATGAATATTCACTAGATAGGTGATTATACACCCTACTTCGGTGCGACCGACTTAGCCATGCTGCCTGCCCGATTTCTGTCATTTACCGGTTGATGAGGCTAGAAGCTATGCTTTATCATCACATCAGATTCACTTCGAATGCCACATTGTCAGATCCATCGAAAATCACTAATTGACGTCTACAATAATACATTACGTGTCAGCTAAAAGAAGTTTCCTTCTCCGCTTCCACTCTTGATACGGTTGAAGAAATCAATGTACGTGACCTTTCTGGAAATACTATGTCAGACATCCATCTTCATTCACTTAGAAATGTCACATCGTCATACCCGCCAAATCACAAATTTGACTTATCCAAAAATAACACGGGTATACAGCTAAGAGAAACGAATTCCTCCGCCACCAAACGTGAATACGTTTGAACAGATCAACTTACGCGATCCATTGGATATACTCTGTCAGACCTTCGTCCATACAAGTTGTCCTGGGACTGGACAAACCGAAGGCACTATTCTGTAAACCGGATAGCCCTTGCATTTTACTCCGTCTTCAATTATCTTTGGAATATATGATTTGCGACGCTTATGCCAATACAGAGTGGTTCTTTGGATAATAATCCAACCGGTCTCTCCATATTAACAATGTTAAAATGGTCAAAACTTCGATAGTCGGTGAGTTAACTATCAAAGAAAAACAAGTGTGCAAACAACGATATTTTCCAGATGGAAATTTTATCAAACAAACATCATTTAACATTAATCTCTTTAGTTCATTTATTTACTTATCTCCTGTTTCCCTATATTTTAAATTCTTATTTTCTTTTATCAGAAAACATTTCTGATTCTCGTTTGGAAAACATTTCCAAAACTCCTTTACGATCAAACCTTACCATTTCTTAGTTAAGAAGGAAGTCACTCAAGTTGGGGTATAATTACCTCTCAGACCTTAACTGAACAACGTTATAACTTCGAAATGGTCAAAGTTTATCTTTTAATCTTTAACAACTTCTTTATGCCTTTCTCGGATTCAATTTTACTAGTCCACTTCTATATTTAAAACATTGGTTATAACGATAACGTTATAATCCCTACTTTCGAATTATCTAACTTTAATTATAACTTCTATTCTTATTAGTGAATACTTAACCTAACACTTATTTATTTATAAATAAATAAATCTCTATTTAGACACTGGAAAGTATAAGTACTTTCCCGAATTCGATATAATCGAATTTGCCGATTAACTCTCTTCGAGAAATCTCTATTTGATTAACTCTTCTTCGAATAACCTATATTCGATTAACTTCTTCCTTTTCAAATATCTCATATTTAAAAATCTTACTTTCGAATAAACTATATTCGAAAATCTCTTTTCGAATAACTCTTCCTTTCAAATATCTCATATTTAAAAATCTTACTTTCGAATAAACTATATTCGAAAATCTCTTCGATGAAACTACCATCGATAACTCATTTCGATGAAACTAACATCGATAACTCCTTTCGATGAAACTAACATCGATAACTCCTTTCGATGAAATTAACATCGATTTATTTAACTCGACGAACTTAACTCGACTAACTTAACTTGACTCGACTAACTCGACTTACTTGGTTCGACCAATTCGATTCGATTAACTAGGCTTGACTAACTTGACTAACTTAACTTGACTCGACTAACTCGACTTACTTGGTTCGACCAATTCGATTCGATTAACTAGGCTCGACTAACTTGACTAACTTAACTCGACATACTTGGTTCGACCAATTCGATTCGATTAACTAGGCTCAACTAACTTGACTAACTTAACTCGACATACTTGGTTCGACCAATTCGATTCGATTAACTAGGCTCGACTAACTTGGTCGAACCACCCGATCAACTCAACTTATTTAACTTAACTTATTTCTCAACTCGATCAACTCGATTAACTCCTATCGAATAACTAATATTCGATTAAACTCCATTCGCTTAACTCTAGATCGCAGCGATCACAATGGTTACGCCTGACTCCCTCAGGAAACATCCGACCGCCGTAGGCTATTTACAGCCCTGCGAATTACGCTAGCAGTCGTACAAGATGGCAACTACCCTGAATACTATGTTTGACTAACTCTGTCTCAAATAACTATATTTGATTAACTCTAGTTCGTTTTAACTCCAACCAATTAACTCTAACTAATTAACTCCAACTGGTTAACTCTAACTGATTTACTCTAACTGGTTAACTCTAACTGATTAACTCTATTTGACTAACTCGACTTGACTAACCCCTTTCGAATAACATATTCGATTAACTAACTTTCGAATACCATATTCGATTAACTAACTTCGAATGTCTATATTCGATTAACTAACTTTCGAATACTATATTCGATTAACTAACTTTCGAATACCATATTCGATTAACTTTATTCACTTTATAAAGATTTCCTTTTTAACAACGTTTTATTCATTTGAAAGGATTTACTTTTAAATAACGGTTCTACACTTTAAAAATGATTTCCTTTTTATAATGTTTCCTTTTCAATTCTATTTGTAAATGGTTTACAAATATTTCCTTTTCAATTTTATTCTTGAAATATTCTAACTCCTTAAATTCCCGGGAAAATTCGCCATAACCTCCTTTGTATCGGGAGCATCGGGAAAATCCCCAAACTCGCCACACAGGCCTTTCCATTCAAAAAGAAATGTTTTGAATTTATTTCCTTTTAAAAATATCTCCTATTTACAAATATTCCCATTTATAAATATTCCTTATTTATAAATATTCCAATTTATAAATATCTCTTATTTATAAATATTCCAATTTATAAATATTCAGTTTTCAATATCACTTTGAAAATCCCCTTATCAACATTTCGATATGTTATGGTATTCAATCGTATCAAATCACGATGTTCAATATCGTCCATACACATATAATCAACAACAGATTATATATCACATTATATATCACAATATAAAATTCACAGTAAAATATCTGTTGAGGAATCCAGTTGGATTCCTCCAACCTGTTTCCCTGCATCACAGATGTTAGACAATATAGATAACATCACTTTCAGTTCCATATGATATATTCTGTTAAACAGAATCAATATAGAAATTTAACTAACTGACTAGCAGTTCAATCAAACAGTCAACACACAATCAAACAGACAATTTCTAACAGTTCTAAAAATACAACATGAAATTATAAACTGTTCAGAGTTGGTGAGATTTACTCACATTGGACGATCATCGTCGATGACGATAACCATCGCTTGATTCAGACAATTTATTTTGCTATAAATTGTGATGGACTCCGATTGACTTGCGGCCAGTTCCATTGTGGGGTGCTCACCCATACGATCCTAACGCGACTTACGGTTCTCGATTCTGACCTCGTATGCCCAAGTTATACCTTATTAAAGTTGATACATTTTAATTTGAATTTTAAATAAACTTAAACAATTAAAGATTTGGCCTCACCCTAAGGCCCAAGCCAATCCAACTTAACAAGCCCGCTCCCTCTCCTTTATCTTTCCCAAATCCACAAAATCGCTCCGCTCCTCTCTGTAAAAACACCCCGATTTTGACCCTCCTTTGACCGGCGACCCCTACCTCTCCGTTCATCTATCCCATCCGCAACCACCCCTAATCCACTCTCCTTCGCAACCTCTTCCATCTCGACCTCTCCAAGCACAACTCGAGCTCACCCTTCAGAGTTCGTCCTTCGCATCACCAGTAGAGGGATCGACGGTTTTTGAAACCGAATCCCTTCAAATTCTCCTACAAGCTGTGGAATTCCTTGGTGATCCCAAAAACAACATCACAACCCCTCATTGATGTGCCACGACCTCGAGATTTGCAACCCTAGCTTCCTGAACTAGCGCTGTACAGTTTTCCAGCGAACTAAACCACTCCGAACCCAGCAAATGGTACAAAGAATCGACGCTCGTTCGAAGTTGGATTCATACATACTTGTATTATGATTTATAGCTATTTCTTTGATTTTTGATGATGGGTTTTTTTTGCTGTGTATTTTCTTTGGTGGCGGCTACCAAGTATTTGACGATGTAGAGAGAAACATTTAGGTTTAGGGAATGTTTTAGAGTATTTATAGGAATTTTAAATAATTTAATATTCGAATTTTATATTTATTTATAAGCAAGCGCTATTTTTATTTGTTCTTTAAAATTCCTGTGATTACTTGTGATGTCCCAAAAATCACCAAACTGGACATGCACCTTTAGCTCGACATTACGGTCCCAACGAAACTGGTTTCGTCGAATTTCGACTTCGTATGCTCACACAACGTATTTTTAACCGTCAGATTTCTGACTATTATTCACTCTAAAAATCCGTACGGCCACACAGTGACTCTAAAAATCACGAAACTTGGAATCTAACAACTATTTGACATTGCGGATCCAACAAAACTGGTTTCGTCGAATTCTGAGATCGTTTGCAAAAGTGGCTATTTTTAAAGCTCTAAATAGCCTATTTAAATATATAAATATATTTAAATATAATTGAGTTAAATATTAATAATTTAATATTCTCGTATATCTTCACATATGATATTCTACAGCTTCAGAATATCATATCAGAATTTTACAGCTTGATATTTCAGATTTTAGATTTATCGATATTCAGTTTATATCGAAAATCCTTTTATAACGTATATAAAGCGTTGCGAATTATAAAGGAATTTCATAGCGACTTTTTCTGAAATTTGATTTGGATGTACATCAAAATCTATACGACGAAATCCCGATTTTTCTCTTCCACTAGAAAGATATACTCCACCAGCTCCACACGTTTCTTGTTTCACAGAAATCCGGCTTAAAACGAATCCTGCACATTCAGTTGAAGTTCGAATCGCCAAATAGCGAACTGCAGCGCCATTTCGAGCTCGTTTATAAATATATTATAAACTATACGTTCAACTGTCGTCGATTCAACATAATCGTTATTATATTTCGAATCGAAACTCCACAAAATCTCGTATGCTATTCAATTCACACGATATTGTGAATTTCACTATTTCCGACTATTTCGACATTATAATATATTATTATATTATAATTATTTATTAAATATTCAATATTATTTAATTAAACGATCATTAACTTCTCTAAATCACCAATTTTATAATTAAATAAATTAATTATATATCTCTAAAAATGCGGGTCATTACATTCTTCCCCACTTAAAATAATTTCGTCCTCGAAATTGCTAAGTTAGAGGACGACCCTATCGACTGGTTAGAACATATTTGTTCGCTTCTTAACTTCAGTTTCCAACTGGACGTATTTAATTTCAATTAAATATTAATTAATTCTTATCAACGAAATTTTTCAAAAATCCTGAAAATTTTCTAACGCCTTAACTCTTCGAAAAATTTCGCCAGCACCTCCTCTGTACTGGTCAATATCTCAAACTCCAACTCGCCTCTCTGGGCCTTCTTCAACCCAAAAGAAAATCAAAACGCCAAACGGCTTGCCAATTCGGCTCATAAATTCCAAACTCATATAAAATATAAACTTGTACCTTTTTGTTGGGCATATCATTATGTCCCTACCATCTGTTATCAACTCGGCATATACAAATGCGATTCCAATCAAACTCAATAACTTTTATATCGTCAAACCAAATCATTCGCTTATTCTCAAGTCGAATCCCATTATCAATCTCAAGTTTCATTTATGATTTTCAAATTCTAAGTCCAGCTAAATTTCAAATTCTTAACTCATCAACTTAATCCCATTTCCAGATTATCCATTAATCAATTCCATTTTCATTTAACTTAGTCAAGGTTAAATTCTAATTTATTATTCACTTTCACCCTTAAAATCCATTTAACTTCATGAGTTAAATTTTAAATTTCAAATTCCTGGGTTCATTTCAAATTAATTTTGAAATCACAATACCAATTCAAAACATTTGAATTTCTAAACAACTTGTTTTCTCAAAACAATTCAAAAACAAAACCTTTGGTAGTAGTCCGTCACTTAGAACTCGAAAATGAACACTGATGATGTCGCGATTCATCATCAGAATCTATTTTCCAGCTATCGAAGTGAGTTCAATACTATACCACCTTCAGTTTGAAAAACGTTTTCAAAATCTCCCAGGAACTTAAAATTTCCTTATTTTAATTCCAATCTGATTTAAATTCAGATTTTTCTTCATTTTATTTAATATACTTTACTTATATGAATTCTGATTAGTCATTTATAATCAATTTACCTTTTTTTATAATCTTACTCGATTATAATAACAACCAACACAACCAATATACTATATCAAATATATTCGGGTAAAATTATTCCATTTACCCTCTTTCAAAACATACCATGACGGTTCATCGTATTCGAGTGTTTATTTACTCCTACCGATACAGTGGATCAAACTGATCGTCCAGAATTTCATAAGCCACTCAACCAATAAATCTCCACAATATAAAACAAATTTTTATATCAAATAACAAATACGTTCACTCGTATATATACACTCAACTCAATCTAGGGTATTGCTAACCTCATCTCTACCGAGTCACGCCACAGAGCCAAGGTAATACTTAACTTTATGCTCTGATACCAACTGTAACGACCCGGATTTTGAGCGACTTTGGTTATCGACGTAAGCCCGACGTCGATAACCAAAACATCGAAAAATCCCGGTTGTTAATGAAAGAAATTAGAAGGTGAGAATAGATAAGATAGAAACTTAGAATAGAAGAAGAAGAAGAACATAACATCAGAGTAACACGAACCTCACAGCGGAACGAATAACATATAATAGATAACATAACTTTGAAATATAACAGTTATGTATACAATAGCACTTATCAGAGTATAGCACTTACAACACAGCGGAAATAACTATAGCTATATGATCTTGAAGCCTCCTGCTCCACGCTCTTCCAGTATATCTGTAAAACCCGACTACTTGACTGCCCGTACAAATTTAGGCACCCAAGAGTTTAGGGAAAACAACAGATAAACTCTGGGTCAGTCATGGGACTGGTGTGAGTAAAACAGTTTAAAACAGGTATATGAACAAGTAAACGATATCTCATAAGACCACGCCGCATAACGGAACGGGTTTTTCCCTTATGAGAATCCAAAATATCTTTATATCAAAAACCTTTTGATATTAATATAATGTCTATGTACAAATAGATATCAACTAGCAGAAACGCTTTCATCTCACGTTCTACATATATAGTATACAATCAAAATCGCAAGCACGTACTGGATAATGGATTTCCAACTATGACAAGGTATGGAATCACCTTCCGATCAGTGTACTCTAGGAACGATACACTGGAGTTCAACAAGAACATCTTGCAACTCAGCCACACATGACCGACCACTCATTTCGCTTGAGTGTATCGAATGTACATCACCAACGGTTGGGATCAGCAACCGTTCCCGTATATATATATGGGACATCATTGATAGATTAAAAGAAGCAAATGAATATTCACTAGATAGGTGATTATACACCCTACTTCGGTGCGACCGACTTAGCCATGTTGCCTGCCCGATTTCTGTCATTTACCGGTTGATGAGGCTAGAAGCTATGCTTTATCATCACATCAGATTCACTTCGAATGCCACATTGTCAGATCCATCGAAAATCACTAATTGACGTCTACAATAATACATTACGTGTCAGCTAAAAGAAGTTTCCTTCTCCGCTTCCACTCTTGATACGGTTGAAGAAATCAATGTACGTGACCTTTCTGGAAATACTATGTCAGACATCCATCTTCATTCACTTAGAAATGTCACATCGTCATACCCGCCAAATCACAAATTTGACTTATCCAAAAATAACACGGGTATACAGCTAAGAGAAACGAATTCCTCCGCCACCAAACGTGAATACGTTTGAACAGATCAACTTACGCGATCCATTGGATATACTCTGTCAGACCTTCGTCCATACAAGTTGTCCTGGGACTGGACAAACCGAAGGCACTATTCTGTAAACCGGATAGCCCTTGCATTTTACTCCGTCTTCAATTATCTTTGGAATATATGATTTGCGACGCTTATGCCAATACAGAGTGGTTCTTTGGATAATAATCCAACCAGTCTCTCCATATTAACAATGTTAAAATGGTCAAAACTTCGATAGTCGGTGAGTTAACTATCAAAGAAAAACAAGTGTGCAAACAACGATATTTTCCAGATGGAAATTTTATCAAACAAACATCATTTAACATTAATCTCTTTAGTTCATTTATTTACTTATCTCCTGTTTCCCTATATTTTAAATTCTTATTTTCTTTTATCAGAAAACATTTCTGATTCTCGTTTGGAAAACATTTCCAAAACTCCTTTACGATCAAACCTTACCATTTCTTAGTTAAGAAGGAAGTCACTCAAGTTGGGGTATAATTACCTCTCAGACCTTAACTGAACAACGTTATAACTTCGAAATGGTCAAAGTTTATCTTTTAATCTTTAACAACTTCTTTACGCCTTTCTCGGATTCAATTTTACTAGTCCACTTCTATATTTAAAACATTGGTTATAACGATAACGTTATAATCCCTACTTTCGAATTATATAACTTTAATTATAACTTCTATTCTTATTAGTGAATACTTAACCTAACACTTATTTATTTATAAATAAATAAATCTCTATTTAGACACTGGAAAGTATAAGTACTTTCCCGAATTCGATATAATCGAATTTGCCGATTAACTCTCTTCGAGAAATCTCTATTTGATTAACTCTTCTTCGAATAACCTATATTCGATTAACTTCTTCCTTTTCAAATATCTCATATTTAAAAATCTTACTTTCGAATAAACTATATTCGAAAATCTCTTTTCGAATAACTCTTCCTTTCAAATATCTCATATTTAAAAATCTTACTTTCGAATAAACTATATTCGAAAATCTCTTCGATGAAACTACCATCGATAACTCATTTCGATGAAACTAACATCGATAACTCCTTTCGATGAAACTAACATCGATAACTCCTTTCGATGAAATTAACATCGATTTATTTAACTCGACGAACTTAACTCGACTAACTTAACTTGACTCGACTAACTCGACTTACTTGGTTCGACCAATTCGATTCGATTAACTAGGCTCGACTAACTTGACTAACTTAACTTGACTCGACTAACTCGACTTACTTGGTTCGACCAATTCGATTCGATTAACTAGGCTCGACTAACTTGACTAACTTAACTCGACATACTTGGTTCGACCAATTCGATTCGATTAACTAGGCTCGACTAACTTGACTAACTTAACTCGACATACTTGGTTCGACCAATTCGATTCGATTAACTAGGCTCGACTAACTTGGTCGAACCACCCGATCAACTCAACTTATTTAACTTAACTTATTTCTCAACTCGATCAACTCGATTAACTCCTATCGAATAACTAATATTCGATTAAACTCCATTCGCTTAACTCTAGATCGCAGCGATCACAATGGTTACGCCTGACTCCCTCAGGAAACATCCGACCGCCGTAGGCTATTTACAGCCCTGCGAATTACGCTAGCAGTCGTACAAGATGGCAACTACCCTGAATACTATGTTTGACTAACTCTGTCTCAAATAACTATATTTGATTAACTCTAGTTCGTTTTAACTCCAACCAATTAACTCTAACTAATTAACTCCAACTGGTTAACTCTAACTGGTTTACTCTAACTGGTTAACTCTAACTGATTAACTCTATTTGACTAACTCGACTTGACTAACCCCTTTCGAATAACATATTCGATTAACTAACTTTCGAATACCATATTCGATTAACTAACTTCGAATGTCTATATTCGATTAACTAACTTTCGAATACTATATTCGATTAACTAACTTTCGAATACCATATTCGATTAACTTTATTCACTTTATAAAGATTTCCTTTTTAACAACGTTTTATTCATTTGAAAGGATTTACTTTTAAATAACGGTTCTACACTTTAAAAATGATTTCCTTTTTATAATGTTTCCTTTTCAATTCTATTTGTAAATGGTTTACAAATATTTCCTTTTCAATTTTATTCTTGAAATATTCTAACTCCTTAAATTCCCGGGAAAATTCGCCATAACCTCCTTTGTATCGGGAGCATCGGGAAAATCCCCAAACTCGCCACACAGGCCTTTCCATTCAAAAAGAAATGTTTTGAATTTATTTCCTTTTAAAAATATCTCCTATTTACAAATATTCCCATTTATAAATATTCCTTATTTATAAATATTCCAATTTATAAATATCTCTTATTTATAAATATTCCAATTTATAAATATTCAGTTTTCAATATCACTTTGAAAATCCCCTTATCAACATTTCGATATGTTATGGTATTCAATCGTATCAAATCACGATGTTCAATATCGTCCATACACATATAATCAACAACAGATTATATATCACATTATATATCACAATATAAAATTCACAGTAAAATATCTGTTGAGGAATCCAGTTGGATTCCTCCAACCTGTTTCCCTGCATCACAGATGTTAGACAATATAGATAACATCACTTTCAGTTCCATATGATATATTCTGTTAAACAGAATCAATATAGAAATTTAACTAACTGACTAGCAGTTCAATCAAACAGTCAACACACAATCAAACAGACAATTTCTAACAGTTCTAAAAATACAACATGAAATTATAAACTGTTCAGAGTTGGTGAGATTTACTCACATTGGACGATCATCGTCGATGACGATAACCATCGCTTGATTCAGACAATTTATTTTGCTATAAATTGTGACGGACTCCGATTGACTTGCGGCCAGTTCCATTGTGGGGTGCTCACCCATACGATCCTAACGCGACTTACGGTTCTCGATTCTGACCTCGTATGCCCAAGTTATACCTTATTAAAGTTGATACATTTTAATTTGAATTTTAAATAAACTTAAACAATTAAAGATTTGGCCTCACCCTAAGGCCCAAGCCCATCCAACTTAACAAGCCCGCTCCCTCTCCTTTATCTTTCCCAAATCCACAAAATCGCTCCGCTCCTCTCTGTAAAAACACCCCGATTTTGACCCTCCTTTGACCGGCGACCCCTACCTCTCCGTTCATCTATCCCATCCGCAACCACCCCTAATCCACTCTCCTTCGCAACCTCTTCCATCTCGACCTCTCCAAGCACAACTCGAGCTCACCCTTCAGAGTTCGTCCTTCGCATCACCAGTACAGGGATCGACGGTTTTTGAAACCGAATCCCTTCAAATTCTCCTACAAGCTGTGGAATTCCTTGGTGATCCCAAAAACAACATCACAACCCCTCATTGATGTGCCACGACCTCGAGATTTGCAACCCTAGCTTCCTGAACTAGCGCTGTACAGTTTTCCAGCGAACTAAACCACTCCGAACCCAGCAAATGGTACATAGAATCGACGCTCGTTCGAAGTTGGATTCATACATACTTGTATTATGATTTATAGCTATTTCTTTGATTTTTGATGATGAGTTTTTTTTGCTGTGTATTTTCTTTGGTGGCGGCTACCAAGTATTTGACGATGTAGAGAGAAACATTTAGGTTTAGGGAATGTTTTAGAGTATTTATAGGAATTTTAAATAATTTAATATTCGAATTTTATATTTATTTATAAGCAAGCGCTATTTTTATTTGTTCTTTAAAATTCCTGTGATTACTTGTGATGTCCCAAAAATCACCAAACTGGACATGCACCTTTAGCTCGACATTACGGTCCCAACGAAACTGGTTTCGTCGAATTTCGACTTCGTATGCTCACACAACGTATTTTTAACCGTCAGATTTCTGACTATTATTCACTCTAAAAATCCGTACGGCCACACAGTGACTCTAAAAATCACGAAACTTGGAATCTAACAACTATTTGACATTGCGGATCCAACAAAACTGGTTTCGTCGAATTCTGAGATCGTTTGCAAAAGTGGCTATTTTTAAAGCTCTAAATAGCCTATTTAAATATATAAATATATTTAAATATAATTGAGTTAAATATTAATAATTTAATATTCTCGTATATCTTCACATATGATATTCTACAGCTTCAGAATATCATATCAGAATTTTACAGCTTGATATTTCAGATTTATCGATATTCAGTTTATATCGAAAATCCTTTTATAACGTATATAAAGCGTTGCGAATTATAAAGGAATTTCATAGCGACTTTTTCTGAAATTTGATTTGGATGTACATCAAAATCTATACGACGAAATCCCGATTTTTCTCTTCCACTAGAAAGATATACTCCACCAGCTCCACACGTTTCTTGTTTCACAGAAATCCGGCTTAAAACGAATCCTGCACATTCAGTTGAAGTTCGAATCGCCAAATAGCGAACTGCAGCGCCATTTCGAGCTCGTTTATAAATATATTATAAACTATACGTTCAACTGTCGTCGATTCAACATAATCGTTATTATATTTCGAATCGAAACTCCACAAAATCTCGTATGCTATTCAATTCACACGATATTGTGAATTTCACTATTTCCGACTATTTCGACATTATAATATATTATTATATTATAATTATTTATTAAATATTCAATATTATTTAATTAAACGATCATTAACTTCTCTAAATCACCAATTTTATAATTAAATAAATTAATTATATATCTCTAAAAATGCGGGTCATTACAAGAACATCTTGCAACTCAGCCACACATGACCGACCACTCATTTCGCTTGAGTGTATCGAATGTATATCACCAACGGTTGGGATCAACAACCGTTTCCCGAATGGGACAGCATCGACAATAGATTTTTAGAAGTAAATGAAACTCTAGATCAGGTGATTATACACCCTAATAGGTGCGACCTACATAGCCAGGCTGCTTGCCCGATTTCTGTCATTTACCGGTTGATGTGGCTTGAAGCTACGCTTTACCATCACACCAGATTCACTTCGAATGCCACATCGTCAAATCCATCAAATCACCGATTGACGTCTTCAACAGTACATTACGTGTTAGCTAAAAGAAGTTTCCTTCTCCGCTTCCACTCTTGGTACGGTTGAAGAAATCAATGTACGTGACCTTTCTGGAAATACTATGTCAGACATTCAACCTATCACAAGAATATTTCTTTTATTAGGGCGATAACTCAGAAAAGACAGATTTCCTATCTTTTCTTTCACCTCGGGAGAAATACGATCGGTGGGGGCTAATCCATACAAGTCACCCAGGAACAGGATGAATCGAAGGCACAATTTCTATTAATAGAAAAAGTCCTTGCACTCTACTCCGTCTTCGATTATCTTTATATAATCTGATTCGCACGCTACTGCCAATACGGAGTGGTTCTTCGGATAATAATCCAACCGGTCTCTCCATAATGACAACGATGGTCAAAACTTCGATAGTCTGTGATTTAACTATCGAATAAAAACAAGTGTTTCGATAGTCGATGATTTAACTATCGAAGAAAACAAGTGTTCATCCAATTATCAAACAATCACTGAGCCCTTAATTAATATTCCATTAATTAAATCACTTCTCTATTTCTTTATCAATATTTGTTAACCAAATATTTTCAATAACTATATTGGCCTTTTACGTTATTTGGAAAACATTTCCGAATATCGCCTTCCTTTATTTTCTAACTTTAGAAAATATATGTTATTTATAATTGGAAAATATTCCAATTACTTATCTCTTTCCGATCTCGTTTATTTCTATACTTAGGAAATAATCTATATTCTATTTCCAAGCTTACATTTATTTGGGTTAAAACGGATGTTGTGTAAAACATCATTACGACAACCCAAATACTATATTCAACTAACTCTTATCCAACACTGACCTTCGAGCCTGAAATCTTACCATTTATTTGTTAATAATGAAATCAATCAAGTTGGGGTATAACTACCTCTCAGACCTTGACTGAATAACATTTATAACGTCAAAACAGATATGACTACTTACTCGAATAATCAATACCATACAACTACTGATTCACTTTTAAACACGTATACTCTTCCTCTATCTATCCTTACTAGATTTTATTCTTATACTTCCTTTTTGATTATACTATTCTATTTCTAAGTTCGTTTTCTTATCGACTTATATATATATATATATATATATATCGATACGTTGATTTCTAACTATCAAATTATCTTAAAAATATTCTAACTCCTTAAATTCCCGGAAAAATTCGCCATAACCTCCTTTGTATCGGGAGCATCGGGAAAATCCCCAAACTGCCACACAGGCCTTCTCCAATCAAAAAAGAAAAAGAAAAGCCAAGCGGCTAGCCGATACGGCGCATAAAATCTCATATATGAATTAAATATGTACCTTTTTGTCGGGCACTCTATTTATATACCTTCTAACACTTTATTCCAAACCTGTCTCCTGTATGTCTATACCCGTCCAATCTATTTTAACTATACCAATCGTTTTAACTAAATTTGTTAATTAAATCTATTAATTAACTTCTTAGTCTAATCCACTTCTATTTATCCAAATCTATTATCTTCTTTTATTCAAATCCTATAATATAAATCCCATTTCAATTCTATATTCAAATTCTATATTATAAATCCCATTTGAATTTCTATATTCAAATTCTATAGTTAAACTCCATTTGAATTCTATGCCTTATTTAAACAACGTTTATAACTTCACTTAAAATCCCACATTTATATATTTATAACAAAGTTTATAAATTCGATTCAAAACCCACCTTTTCATTTATAAACAGAGTTTATAAATTCAATTCAAATCCCACATTTTCATTTATAAACAAAGTTTATAAATTCAATTCAAAACCCACCTTTTCATTTATAAACAGAGTTTATAAATTCAATTCAAATCCCACATTTTCATTTATAAACAGAGTTTATAAATTCAATACAAGTTAATATTTCCTATAGTTCATTTAAAATTCAAATTCTATTTATAAAAATAGAATTCCCTTTTTAAATCTCAAATACCTTTTCGATATTTTTATAAATCAATATTCAAACACCAGGGATATTTTAAACAATCAAATCAACCAATTTTCAATCATTTGATTTTTAACACATCATATATGTATATATATGATATCAAACAAACAACAAACAGATAATATTTTTTTTGAGGAATCCAGTTGGATTCCTCCAACCTGTTTTTTTCTGCATCCAAAGACGTTAGTCAAGATAGTAATACCCATCATGCTTCAAGGCAGGATATCGCGGTATGAAGGTCATCCACTAATCATAGCGTGGGGCGCATAGGGTAATCATCCGCTATGGTACCGCGGGATCCGCTAATGAGACTACGGGAATCAATCCAAATCAATCACCCAATATATATGTAATAGCCCTAAATAACTAATATATATTTTAAAATAATCAGACAGCATTCAAACAAGCACAGACAATTATTTTTAACTATATAAAAATAATTCTAAATAAAAGGTGAGATTTACTCACCGTGATTAATATTCGTTGAATATCCCAATTTAAATTAAACCGAATACCATTCGATTTAAAATTAAATTCCTGTTAACTTTGATCCACACCAAATGAATTCCGAATTATAAGATCTGCAATTACAAATCCTTTTTTTTAGGATTGTCCCCCTCCTTGTATAATTTAATATATTGCAATATATATATATATATATTTATGATTACTTAAAAATCTAAATGAATTAAATAATTTAATTGTTAAAATAAATTACCTTCAAATCGAGTTTAAGAATTCACGACTTAGAAATAGCTTCAGGATTTGAAAACCCGGACCATCCTTCGTACTCTTCTTTTCCCTTTTGAAATCAGCATTTCCATAGCCATTCTCCACGTTTGTAGCTGTTTCTTACTCACTTGAACCAAATGAAACCACGCCCTATCAATTCCAGTAAAATTACCAGCTTCTTTTCACCATCGTAACATTGTAACCTCCCTCAACGTCCATCAGATATCGCAAGAATCACCGCCCCAACAACCAAGGAATACACGACTTCACCATCCTTGCTTTGAAAACATTGACCGTCGATGAACCCTAACCTTTCCATCGTTTGAAATTGAATGACCCAAAATCCCCAAATTAACAAATTGAAATGCCCAAAACAACTCAGTACGACCTCTGCTAAATCGCGCTTACCTCCCCTAAAATGCGATGATCCTTCCCATTCCATCGAAGTCCCTGAATTCGAGCACAGGCTTCGAACTCGTCAGGCACAGGGTCGAGATCAGAAAACGAACGAAAAGAGATGTTGACAACTCGGATCGAGATTGAGATGGCAGATGTTCGATGGTGACATCCGAACAAGGCGTCGTACAGGGAAGAATGTCTGCTAGGGTCGCGGAAACATTGACAGTTGAGGTTAGGTCGGCTTTGCATTGGAAGATAAAAGAGGAGAGGCGGGTTTTCCATTTTTATTTTTATGTATAGATAAAATCGAATGAGAACAGTTGGAAAGGGGAAATAGGCATTTCGATTTGCTTTTAAAGTGGAGCGAATGGATTCAGAAGTGTCCCCGTTTTGATTCTTCTCTGCGGTTTAGAAATCCAACAGCAATGCCGAACTTTTTGAGGAAGAGAGAAGGCCACCGTCCCTTTTTAATTTGCCTTGTTGTTTTGTTTTCTAACCACCCAACCAGATATTTTATTTTATTTTATAATTGAAACGGTGTCCTTTATTTTAAAATCCCCTTGACTGTGAACTCCTTTCTGAACCCAACAACTGCCATTCCTAGGGTAAAACCCCTATTCTGGACACAATGGGATATGTCACGAAGTCCGATTCGATCATCTGTAGAAGATATAAATTTAAATTGATATAATTTAAATTTCAAACTATTTATTCTCCTCGATAATAAATAAATATTATTACCGTTAAAATTTCATATTAATTATTTGAACTGTTTTCAATTCAAATTAAAATTTGAATTCAACTAAATCCATTTTCATATTCTGATAATTTAATATTTTCAATATTAAATTGAAATTGATTTTTAAATCGATAACTCCCTATAAAAATTGATTTATTTACTTAACTCAATATTTAAATCCATATTAAATATTTTAAAATTAACCCATAAGAATCCGGGTCATTACAATCTTCCCCACTTAAAATAATTTCGTCCTCGAAATTGCTAAGGTAGAAAAAGTGCTACAAACCCATTTATCTTTTCAAAACTTATTTATGTTGATACTCAACATTTCAAACTTCCTTACGTACTCTCTTTCGAATAAATTCCTATTCGATAACTCCTCCCTTCGAATAACTATATTCGATAATCTCACTTTCAAATAACTAGATTCGAAAACCTTTCTTCGAATAACTATATTCGATAATCTATCTTCAATTTACTCTTATCAATTAACTCTATTGGATTTAACTCTTATCGATTAACTCCATCGAATAACTAAATTCGATAACTCCTTCGAATAACCAATATTCTACAACTCACTTCGATTAAACTAATCGATAACTCTTTTCGATTAAACTATAATCGATAACTCATTTCGATTAACAAATAATCGATAACTCCTTCCGAATAACCAAATTCGATAATTCCTTTCGAATAAATTATATTCGATAACTCCTTTAATTCTATTCGAATAACTAATATTCAATAACTCCTTTAACTCTATTCGAATAACTAATATTCGATAACTCCTTAAATTCTATTCGAATAACTAATATTCGATTTAACTCTATTCGCTTGACTCTAGATCGCAGCGATTACAATGGTTACGCCTGATTCCCCCAGGAAACATCCGACCGCCCTAGGCTATCTGCAGCCCTGCGAATTACGCTAGCAGTCGTATGAAATGGCAACTTATCCTGAGTAACTTTGTTTGACTAACTCTATCTTAATAACTATACTCGATCAACCTTAATTGAATAACTAACATTCAATTAAATTCTAACTCGATTAACTATGTTCAATTAACTCTATCTGGTTAACTCTTACTTTGAATAACAAATATTCGATAAATTCTAATTGAATAATTAATATTCAATTAACTCTACGGATTAACCCTAACTGATTAACTCTAACTGGTTAATTCTACTCTAAGCGATTTATTCTAACTCTAATCGATTATTACTAATTCAAATCGATTATTTCTAACTCTAATCGACTTCTCCTATTCGAATAACTCCTATTGGATAACATTTATTCATTTATAAAGATTTACTTTTAGTAACGGTTCTTCAATTTATAAATGTTCTCTTTAATAACGTTACTTCACTTAGACAAGTGTTGTGTACCCTTCTATTTAAAACTATCGGTGTTAAAAACCAATATCTCTTCTCTATATAAGTTCGACTTATATATTCCATTTATCGAATGATAAATACTTAATTTAATTTATACTGTTATTTATAAATTAATCTTTTCTACTTATCTGTTAAAACAGATTTCCATTTTCTATTCATCTTCTGAATATTCCTTTGATTAAATTCTATTTATTTAACAAATAAATATCTCATTTATAACATTCTATTTATTTTCTATAAATAAATATTTCCATTGAATCTATTTGTAAATGTTTTACAAATATTCCCTTCTAAATTCTATTTGAAATTGTTTTTACAAATATTTCTCCTTATATTTGTTTGCACATAACTTCCTTTGTATTTGTGTAACAAATATATTTCCTTTATTCACACCTAATTCATATTTCATTCACATTGATTTTACTCAATTTATTCATTTCGATCCATTTAACTTACTTAAGTTAAATTTAGTTTCAATCATTCAAATTCCCATTAACTAGTTGCTAATTAACCGTTTTGCATATTTCACCCTTTTTATTTGAATATAACTTGTTCAAATATATGTCAACTTAATTATAAACTAATCTAATTATATTTTCAACTCGAGTTATATATTCGATTTTGAATATAAATTCTCAATCTCTTTCACTTATCCAAAAACCCAATTTCGATTCAAATTTCCTTTAACTAATTATTTTCCAATTTAGTTAATTCTATTTAACCATTTAAAATATGATTTTTGTCTTAAAAATCATTTCACTTACTTCACTGGAGTTCATATTTATTTTATATCTCCAGTCTGGATTTTTCTAATGTCAACTCGGATTTTATTTCCTTAAAATCCTTTTATTTATTTAATTAAACCGTTATGGTTTTATATTGGTTCTGGCGCTGCTTTTCTAAAAATTTGATTTTGACATAACTCAAAATTTATACAACGAAATCCAGATTTTTCTCTTTTATTAGAAAACTATTATTCAACCGGTCCCGATGATTCTTGTTTCAAAGAATTCCGACTTCAATTGAGTTCTGTATACTAAATTGAAGTTCGAATCGCCAATTTACGAACTGTCGCGCTACAGCGAGCTCATTTTAATTATATTTATAAATATAAACGTTTTAACTTTGTTTATAATAAATTCAACTCCATTCTGATATATTTTTAATATATATCAAATCCATTTTTCCATTTCAACTCTATTTGAATTCCTATATTCAATTTCATTTCACTTTCGATATTCAAATCCTATATATTTACAATATTCAAATTCCATTTGAATTTCTTTACTCAAACTCTATATTATTTCCTTCTATTCAATTTCTATTTGAATTTTCTTCTATTCAAATTCTATTTCAATTCCTTATCTTCAATTTCTATTTGAAATCCTTTATTCAAAATCCATTTCAAATCCCTTATTCAAATTCCATTTGAAATCCTTTATTCAATTTCTACTTGAATTTCTTATCTTCAATTCCTATTTGAAATCCTTTGAATTTAAATTCTATTTTAACTCCTTTGAATTCAAATTCTATTTCAAACTTTATAATTTCTTTGAATTCTAATATTCAACCTCCACTTTATATTCTCTTTGAAATTCTATTTAACTAAATTCCATTTGAATTCTAATATTCAAATCTCTAATTGACTTTTCTTTATTCAAATCCATTTGAATTCCTTTGAATTCAAATTCCATTTCAATTTTTCTTATACAATTTCTATTTGAATTTTCTTTATTCAAATCCTATTTAAATTTCTATGTTCAAATTCTATATTTGAATTCCCTTATATTTGCAATATTCAAATTCCATTTGAATTTCTTTATTCAAACTCATTTGAATTCCTTTGAATTCAAATTCTATGTCACTTCTATTTGAATTATATATTCCAATTCCCATTTAAAAATTCCTTTGAAGTAATATAAATATATACATATATTTATATCTATCTCAAATTCAAAACATTTGAATTTTCAAACAGCTTGTTTTCCTTTCAAACAAATTTCCATCAAAACTTTTCTAAGGCAGCAATTCATCACTTAGAAACTCGAAAATGAACACTGATGATGTTGCGACCATCATCAGAATTATTTCCCACCTACTGAAGTGAGTTCAGTGCTTTATTTTTTTTCAAAATCCATTTAGAAAAATATTTTCCAAACTCCTAGGATTTTAAATTCTGAATTCTGGTTGGAATTCAATTTCAATTTATCACATTTGTATATTTGATTTCATATACAAATTCCATTGGTTATATATATAACTATTTCTGTTTTATAATCTAATTCGATTATAATCCTAACAATCAACTTAACTATTTAAAAACAATATCGTGTCCAATCTGCTGTTCAAGTGTTTATAAACTCCTATCGACATCGTAGCGTCCCACGATTCGACCAAAATCCATAAGTCACTCAACAGACTAGTCAACACAATATAAAACAGTTTTTATATCAAATAACAAATACGCTCTCTCGTATATATATACACTCAACTTATTCTAGGATACTACTGGTCCTATCTCTAATGAGCACAATTCCACAAAGCCTAGGTATTTGCTCAACCTAAGCTCTGATACCAACTGTAATGACCCGCAAATCCGCAACATCAGAGTTGACTATATACATCATACGTCCAACCCAAATATCACGAAAATACGAAACATTTTTTTTTAGAAGAAAGAGGTAGAAGAAGAACAGAAATAACAACACAGAATCTCACATCGCAGCGGAACAAAATATAATATATCATAACTTTTGAAATACAAAATTTCAACTGTATAACACACACTTATCAGAGTACAACACTTACAACACAGCGGAACAAAACTCTATATAACTAACGCTGAAGCCTCCTGCTCCAAGCTTCTTTAGATAGATCTGTAAAATCCTGAACAACTTGACTGCCCGTACAAATTTAGGCACCCAAGAGTTTAGGTAGAACAAAACAAAATAAACTCCAGGTCAGTCATGGGACTGGTATGAGTAAACAGTTTAAAACAGTTTCAGAAAACTAAATGATATCTCATAAGACCACGCCGTATAACACGGAACGGGTTTTTCCCTTATGAGAATCCAAACACTTGACTTATCTTACAAAATCCCTTTTGAAAGGAATAATAATCTTTATATCAAACTCCTTGATATTATAATAATGTCTAAATCAAGTAGATAACAATCTAGTGGAATGTTTGCATCTCACGTTCCACATATGTAATATACAATCATAAACCGCAAGCACGTATTGGGTATTTGATTTCCAACTATGACAAGGTATGGAACCACCTTCCGCTGGTATATCTCAAGAGGAGAATACACCGAGTTCAACAAGAACATCTTGCAACTCAGCCACACATGACCGACCACTCATTTCGCTTGAGTGTATCGAATGTATATCACCAACGGTTGGGATCAACAACCGTTTCCCGAATGGGACAGCATCGACAATAGATTTTTAGAAGTAAATGAAACTCTAGATCAGGTGATTATACACCCTAATAGGTGCGACCTACATAGCCAGGCTGCTTGCCCGATTTCTGTCATTTACCGGTTGATGAGGCATGAAGCTACGCTTTACCATCACACCAGATTCACTTCGAATGCCACATCGTCAAATCCATCAAATCACCGATTGACGTCTTCAACAGTACATTACGTGTTAGCTAAAAGAAGTTTCCTTCTCCGCTTCCACTCTTGGTACGGTTGAAGAAATCAATGTACGTGACCTTTCTGGAAATACTATGTCAGACATTCATCCATACAAGTCACCCAGGAACAGGATGAATCGAAGGCACAATTTCTATTAATAGAAAAAGTCCTTGCACTCTACTCCGTCTTCGATTATCTTTATGTAATCTAATTCGCACACTACTGCCAATACGGAGTGGTTCTTCGGATAATAATCCAACCGGTCTCTCCATAATGACAACGATGGTCAAAACTTCGATAGTCTGTGGTTTAACTATCGAATAAAAACAAGTGTTTCGATAGTCGATGATTTAACTATCGAAGAAAACAAGTGTTCATCCAATTATCAAACAATCACTGAGCCCTTAATTAATATTCCATTAATTAAATCACTTCTCTATTTCTTTATCAATATTTGTTAACCAAATATTTTCAATAACTATATTGGCCTTTTACGTTATTTGGAAAACATTTCCGAATATCGCCTTCCTTTATTTTCCAACTTTAGAAAATATATGTTATTTATAATTGGAAAATATTCCAATTACTTATCTCTTTCCGATCTCGTTTATTTCTATACTTAGGAAATAATCTATATTCTATTTCCAAGCTTACATTTATTTGGGTTAAAACGGATGTTGTGTAAAACATCATTACGACAACCCAAATACTATATTCAACTAACTCTTATCCAACACTGACCTTCGAGCCTGAAATCTTACCATTTATTTGTTAATAATGAAATCAATCAAGTTGGGGTATAACTACCTCTCAGACCTTGACTGAATAACATTTATAACATCAAAACAGATATGACTACTTACTCGAATAATCAATACCATACAACTACTGATTCACTTTTAAACACGTATACTCTTCCTCTATCTATCCTTACTAGATTTTATTCTTATACTTCCTTTTTGATTATACTATTCTATTTCTAAGTTCATTTTCTTATCGACTTCTATATATATATATATATATATATATATATATATCGATACGTTGATTTCTAACTATCAAATTATCTTAAAAATATTCTAACTCCTTAAATTCCCGGAAAAATTCGCCATAACCTCCTTTGTATCGGGAGCATCGGGAAAATCCCCAAACTGCCACACAGGCCTTCTCCAATCAAAAAAGAAAAGAAAAGCCAAGCGACTAGCCGATACAGCGCATAAAATCTCATATATGAAATAAATACATACCTTTTTGTCGGGCACTCTATTTATATACCTTCTAACACTTTATTCCAAACCTGTCTCCTGTATGTCTATACCCGTCCAATCTATTTTAACTATACCAATCGTTTTAACTAAATTTGTTAATTAAATATGTTAATTAACTTCTTAGTCTAATCCACTTCTATTTATCCAAATCTATTATCTTCTATTATTCAAATCCTATAATATAAATCCCATTTCAATTCTATATTCAAATTCTATATTATAAATCCCATTTGAATTTCTATATTCAAATTCTATAGTTAAACTCCATTTGAATTCTATGCCTTATTTAAACAACGTTTATAACTTCACTTAAAATCCCACATTTATATATTTATAACAAAGTTTATAAATTCGATTCAAAACCCACCTTTTCATTTATAAACAGAGTTTATAAATTCAATTCAAATCCCACATTTTCATTTATAAACAAAGTTTATAAATTCAATTCAAAACCCACCTTTTCATTTATAAACAGAGTTTATAAATTCAATTCAAATCCTACATTTTCATTTATAAACAGAGTTTATAAATTCAATACAAGTTAATATTTCCTATAGTTCATTTAAAATTCAAATTCTATTTATAAAAATAGAATTCCCTTTTTAAATCTCAAATACCTTTTCGATATTTTTATAAATCAATATTCAAACACCAGGGATATTTTAAACAATCAAATCAACCAATTTTCAATCATTTGATTTTTAACACATCATATATGTATATATATGATATCAAACAAACAACAAACAGATAATATTTTTTTTGAGGAATCCAGTTGGATTCCTCCAACCTGTTTTTTTCTGCATCCAAAGACGTTAGTCAACATAGTAATACCCATCCTGCTTCAAGGCAGGATATCGCGGTATGAAGGTCATCCACTAATCATAGCGTGGGGCGCATAGGGTAATCATTCGCTATGGTACCGCGGGCATCCGCTAATGAGACTACGGGAATCAATCCAAATCAATCACCCAATATATATGTAATAGCCCTAAATAACTAATATATATTTTAAAACAATCAGACAGCATTTAAACAAGCACAGACAATTATTTTTAACTATATAAAAATAATTCTAAATAAAAGGTGAGATTTACTCACCATGATTTATATTCGCTGAATATCCCAATTTAAATTAAACCGAATCCCATTCGATTTAAAATTAAATTCCTGTTAACTTTGATCCACACCAAATGAATTCCGAATTATAAGATCTGCAATTACAAATCCCTTTTTTTTTAGGATTTTCCCCCTCCTTGTATAATTTAATATATTGCAATATATATATATATATATATATGTTTATGATTACTTAAAAATCTAAATGAATAAAATAATTTAATTGTTAAAATAAATTACCTTCAAATCGAGTTTAAGAATTCACGACTTAGAAATAGCTACAGGATTTGAAAACCCGGACCGTCCTTCGTACTCTTCTTTTCCCTTTTGAAATCAGCATTTCCATAGCCATTCTCCACGTTTTAGCTGTTTCTTACTCACTTGAACCAAATGAAACCACGCCCTATCAATTCCAGTAAAATTACCAGCTTCTTTTCACCATCGTAACATTGTAACCTCCCTCAACGTCCATCAGATATCGCAAGAATCACCGCCCCAACAACCAAGGAATACACGACTTCACCATCCTTGCTTTGAAAACATTGACCGTCGATGAACCCTAACCTTTCCATCGTTTGAAATTGAATGACCCAAAATCCCCAAATTAACAAATTAAAATGCCCAAAACAACTCAGTACGACCTCTGCTAAATCGCGCTTACCTCCCCTAAAATGCGATGATCCTTCCCATTCCATCGAAGTCCCTGAATTCGAGCACAGGCTTCGAACTCGTCAGGCACAGGGTCGAGATCAGAAAACAAACGAAAAGAGATGGCAGATGGTCGATGGTGACATCCGAACAAGGCGTCGTACAGGGAAGAATGTCTGCTAGGGTCGCGGAAACGTTGACAGTTGAGGTTAGGTCGGCTTTGCATTGGAAGATAAAAGAGGAGAGGCGGTTTTTCCATTTTTATTTTTATGTATAGATAAAATCGAACGAGAACAGTTGGAAAGGGGAAATAGGCATTTCGATTTGCTTTAAAGTGGAGCGAATGGATTCAGAAGTGTCCCCGTTTTGATTCTTCTCTGCGGTTTAGAAATCCAATAGCAATGCCGAACTTTTTGAGGAAGAGAGAAGACCACCATCCCTTTTTAATTTGCCTTGTTGTTTTGTTTTCTAACCACCCAACCAGATATTTTATTTTATTTTATTTTATTTTATAATTGAAACGGTGTCCTTTAATTTAAAATCCCCTTGACTGTGAACTCCTTTCTGAACCCAACAACTGCCATTCCTAGGGTAAAACCCCTATTCTGGACACACTGGGATATGTCACGAAGTCCGATTCGATCATCTGTAGAAGATATAAATTTAAATTGATATAATTTAAATTTCAAACTATTTATTCTCCTCGATAATAAATAAATATTATTACCGTTAAAATTTCATATTAATTATTTGAACTGTTTTCAATTCAAATTAAAATTTGAATTCAACTAAATCCATTTTCGTATTCTGATAATTTAATATTTTCAATATTAAATTGAAATTGATTTTTAAATCGATAACTCCCTATAAAAATTGATTTATTTACTTAACTCAATATTTAAATCCATATTAAATATTTTTAAATTAACCCATAAGAATCCGGGTCATTACATCCACCCAAAAACTCACCGTCCCATGCCCAACTCAACTTCCATGAACGAAGCTCGCAACTGCTCCCTAACAGCGGGTTTTTGGCAACACAGAGAACTCACTTCACAACACCTCATCTCTGCCCAGTATACCTCATCGTTCAATACAAGAAATGAAAATGATGAACTCAACCTTCCAGGCTTTTTACAACCATATATAACTATACCACAATCAACTCACCATAACTCCAAGAATTTGAACCATACTGAAATCTGTTCACCTCGTCACAACAGTTGACCCCTTCCGACCGCAGTTCGAGCTCCATCCGTTGAGCACCTTCCTCAACTTCGTCGCAGTTCAATCATCTCGCATCCCGTCCCTTTTTCCGCAACTTCAGGGGTTCGCTCGCATCACAACTTCAGCTTCGGCGATAGTGAAGCGTCGAATACTTCCATCTCCAACGCTACTCAAATTTACACAAAACAAAGTCCTTCACCATTTTCTTTTATTTGTAATAAGCTGCGGTTTTCTTCTGTTTTGAGATGGGCAAAAGTTTTGTGGCGGCTGAGATGGTTTATGCGTGAGGAGGAATTAGGTTAGAGCTGATTTTAAAGGGGAAACGAAGTGCATTGTGCGGCTGAAAATAGAAGAGACGTGGAGTTTATTTTACCATGGAATTTGGATATATATATATTAATATTTTTATTATATATAATTATCCATGAGTTTTCGTAAAGTTAAACACTCATATAATATCTATTTTTGACAAACTAGGTTGATCCTAGCATAAAAAGATATTCCGGATCCAATGGGACTGTTTTCGTCGAATTTGAAGGTCGTTTGAAAGATGACTATTTTCAAAGAACCAAATAAATCATTTAAATAGTAATATATTTAAATGAATTAAATTAAATATTAATAAGTTAATATTGTCGTATATATTCACAGTGGAATACCATACAACTCCCACAGTGACTTTTCTAAAATTTGATTTGGACATAAATCAAAATCTACACGACGAAATCTCGATTTTCCTCTTCCACTAGAAAAATATATTTCACCAGCTCCTAACATTTCTCGTTTCACTGAAATCCGATTTAAAACGGCTTCTGTATATCCAGTTGAAGTTCAAATCACCAAATAGCGAACTGTCGCGCCGTTACGCGCTCGTTTATAATTATATTATAAACTATACGTTCAACTGTCGTCGATTGAATATATTTGTTCATATAATTCAACTCTAAACGGAACTATATATTTTAAATAATCCAATTCACACTATATTGTGAATTCCACTATTTTTGATTATTTCTGAATTAAAAATATTCTATTATTTAAATTAATTAAATAATCCATATAATTTATTTTAACGACCATTTAATTCTCTGAATTACTATTTATATAATTAAATTAATTAATTATATCGCTGAAAAATGCGGGTCGTTACATTCTTCCCCACTTAAAATAATTTCATCCTCGAAATTGCTAAGGTAGGAAACAAACCCTATCGACTGGTTAGAACTTATTTGTTCACTTCACTACACCATAATGACCATTTGGTAACTCTTATTTTTTTCAATTGCCAACACTTATTTGTGTTACAGGTTAGTGACAATAATATGTGTTGTTATGGTAAAAATGTGTTACCAAAAATATTTAATTGTAATTTTTTTATTGTCAACACTTATTTGTGTTGGTAAGGCTGGCCATGGAGGGTAAAAACGTAAACATGTCTTGCTTTCTACCGTAAACCTATATTCCCTTTCTCTATTTCATTCTCAACGCTTTTACTCTATCTCGGTCGCTTTAAAAAGAATTAAGAATCGCCTCTTTAGTTGAATTGGTCCTCTGCGAATCACTGGGGGAATCGACCATTTTTTTTTAGACTTCGAAGATTTCACTGGGGGAATCGCGCTCATGTTCGACTTCATAGAATCGGTCCTCCACTTCAACGTTGAATTCGAGGATACTCGATTTCGTGTTAATCGGTTTTGGCTTCAGGTATGATATAGTTTATTCATGTTTGATTAAGCTGTTAAATTCGAGGATACTTCCGTTTTTCTGTGTTTTGCATTTTAGCCTAAACAGCCTTCTTCGTCTTTGAATCTTGATGAAGAACTTGCTTCATTTTCAGTTAGTCTAATCTTACAACTTTGGGTAGAGTCATAGAACTCATTATTCCAGTTTTTGTGACATAAGAAATGGTTGTTAGTAGGCCTGTCAATGGCATTCGATTTGGGTACCTAGGGATAAACTCAACTTTGAAATACTATGTGAATACAAAGCTCATTGTATGAAAACTCAGTCAAATCAAGGAATGAGTTGAATGACTAGTTACAACTTCTTTATTATTACTATTTTGTGTATATTGATTAACTGCTTACTTCATTGTTGAACTGTTTTATTATTCTGTTAATTGCTCATTGTTATTATTACCGTTTATGCAGTTGAATTGATTAAAGTAAGCTATTATTATTTTTAAAAGACAAAATAATGTATAGTTAACTTACTAAAACAAGAATAAAAAAGGCTTATTTAATTCAACCACACAAACGGTAAGTGTGTAAATTTATTTATGAAATATGAGTATTCATTGTTGAATTCATAGGCCATGAATACTGGGTTTACTGATCAAGGTTCAAAAATATTTTTCTTCGGTAAGTGAAAAATATTTCGAACCATTCATACAGTGCTTATATTATAGTCTCATGCACTAGAATGACTATTGACGACAAAAGTTGTATGGAAACATAATATGTGGTCATTTGAAAAGTTTTAGGTTTAAAACAAGGAAACTACCCATGTTATTCCCTGTGTATTTTTTCCCTGTTCCAGTATTTGTTGCTTCTTTGGGTGAGTTTGGGTATTGTTTAAGTGACAAAAATCAAGTGTTTACCTAAGCGTTTTTCATCATTTTTAATCAAGTATTGAAACCATTGTGTATATTTTTGGCTTGCTTCAACAAGAAAGAAGCTAGATCATCACAAATCCGTAGTGACATTTTGATGTATTTTGTATGAATTGGTACTGTAAAAAATCAATCAAATTAGTATGGCTTTGTATTCATATAGTATTTCTGCTTTTGTAGGCATACATAATAATGTATAACATATATAACAAACAGTGCATGTCATTGGCTTTAGTTTTTGTCAAATTTATTTTCTCTAAACTAAAAAGGATACTCTTAATTAAATAAGCACATGCATAACACAACGCCAATACCGACCTTCAATATCATGTCTTTCAAATTAGATCCCCATATCCTCAAATTTGTTGCAATGAGACCCCGACCATTGGTTTCTTCCAAAGGACAACAGAGTTAATTTATTATATCATTGGACTTGTATTTTTCCACATTTTGTGCACAATAGTGTTTTAAATGAGGCATCAACAAAGTTCGATTGGCATGTTAATTGTAAAATGTATGGTATCTGCTGCTAGAAATTTCTATTATGCCTAGCTTTCAAGTTATATGTCGAAAGTCCTGGGCATTTTTGGTCAAAGAATGATGATCTCAGCTTTAATTATGATGTACTATTAATGTGCCAAGGCCAGTTTTTATCGTACAAAATCATGATAGATAATATTAACAGCATCACATATGCCAATCGGCTTCCATTGCAAAATCTTAGATATTGCTTCATTATTTGCTTACAGGTTTGAGGATCATGGAAGATCTCATTAAGCATGGAAAGGAGACATTTTCATTTTAGATATAGGATGATGCTTTTTCTTCCATCCTTCAAAGTGGCTACACTAGAAATAAAGGGAACTAATGGTGTGAAAAAGTCAAATAAACGAAGGTACACATAGTTTATAACTAAATTAATTGATTGGTTGAGCTTATGTTGAAAATTATGGTTTTCATGGTAAAGTAGTCTGAATTATCTAAGACTATTGTGTTTTTAACAATATAACGAGAAAATTAGTTTCGATTCTAATTTATATTGCATAATATTTTGGTCAATCTATATAGGATAATTTTATCATCTTTAATTTTTGGAAGTTATACTCTTTTGTTAGATCTGATTGTATGTGTGTTATAGACTGCATTAAGTTGACTGAACGAATGAGAAATTATAAATTAAATTTAGTTAAAAATCAGTTTTATGTGAATTTAGTTGCAGGTGTAACCAACTGAATTATATAAATGAATACCTTATAGTTGAAATATAATTTTAATTTTCTCTCAACTCAATTATGATAGGATTGATACTAAACATTGTCATTACTTTTTTGTCATCAATTTCCCATCAGTGTATAATTAATGCTATATGTATGCCAATTTAACATTTACTCTTATATAGGAATGTTATATATAATCAGTGGACATCCAATGTTATATTTTTGCAAGTTTAACATTTTCACTTTTATATATGAATGTTGTAACAGAAGGGCTGGAATACTAATGCATACTGTTTGCTCTAACATCATTACTTTTGTTGTCAGGATGTTGCATTTGGTAATATGTCGTTTATAAAACATTTATTTTCACATATAGTTTCAGTCCGCATGCCAGCATCATACAATTAAATAGATATTTCTTGTAAATTAATCTGATCTATGTAACTTATATTTGTGTATATTTAAAAGGATTGCCTTATGAATTGCCTATGAGAAAAAAAGATGGGACAAGGTCCGTTTTCAACAAGTACAAGTTTGCTTCCCTTGTTTCCTATATGACATGTATTTGTTGCTTAAGAAAAGCAAGTAGAATAAATGCTAATGCATTTATGTTTATATAATTTATACATAACCTGTTTTGTATATAAAATATATTTATTTCAAAAACAAAAACTGTGAGGCAGCGCTTTGCTGCTGTCACCTGGTTGGGGCAAAGTCCGACCGGGAAGGGAGGTGTTTCTTAGGTTAATTTGGTTGTCTTCCCAACAAATGAAAAAAAGAGAGCAAAATGCTGCCTAAAATAATACAGTACAACAACGTCTTAATTTTCCTCGTGTGTTGCATGTGTTGTAGGCAACATAGCTGTGTGTGAAATGTGGCCAATTTTAGTATGGTGTTAGTGATTGTTGTGTTCATAAGTGATGCTGCTTTGTTGATGAATTTTGAAGCACCTGTATATTGAATCAATTCACAGGCTCGAAGATGGCCTTAAACTTTTTAAGTCAAGAGGAGAAGTCGTCCAACTTAGTCTCCAAATATGTAATCATATATTGAAAACAAATTTACATATGAAACATAAACAGTACGAATGTCTAACATTTGCAACCATTAAAATTTCTTTAGTTTGTTGTGGATGCTACACCTAGTGCTATGGTTAGAATCATCAGATTAGATTCAGAAAAAAATGCAGTAATTATGTGATGCATCTAATAAGGATGTTGATGAGAAAGAAAGAGTTCAGATCATCAACTTCTTATGTCCAGTAATTAGTGCTTTTAATTTTTTACTTCCACTTATATTCTAAAGTATTAAAGTATGCATCTTTTGAGTTAATATAGCTATGTTGGGTTACAGTTCCACGTAGCAGTTGTTGGTGCTTTCCATAGAAGCTTAATGGAACCAGCTGCATCAAGGCCTAAAGTTGCACTTGTGTTAGAGAAATGAAAAAGATAAGAGTTTTAGCCATTTTTAAAATGGATGTACAACGTCAGTCTGACCCTAAAACCATCAAATAGATTTTGGCATGTCAGGTGAACATATCTACTATGGTAATAGAAATAAAACATGATATTGAGTACAATTAGCATGTATATGGTTTACGAATAAATTGTTTGTGATTTGTTTTGCTTTCTAGAAGCACTGCTGTTAGCCTAAATCCCCTTCTTGTCATTTGAACTGTTTAGATTTTGTTCTAAAAATTCATATTTTGAAGCCGAAAACTAATCTGGAAAATTTATGCTATGATTTACAAACTGAATTGAGATGTTTATCTTTCAAAAAGGAAAAAATAGAATTGATGTATACGATACAAACAAATTTTGCAGTGTAGGCTTTAATTTACTACTGGTATGATAAACATCAGGTGCTTATGATAGACATGCTATGCAAACATCAGGTGCTTATGATAGACATACATTTTGATGCATTTGTAATTTATTTTCTTATTTCTTCTCTCATTTACTTTTGGTATATGCTGTAGTGCATAATTGACTTGAAAGATAATGCCTCAGTACATAGCAAGTACTCAACCTTGAGACCATAATAATATGCTTAGTACTGAGCCACTCGGCTCGGTTTAAACTGAGCCTTTTTGGCTCAGTTTTACTGAGCCACTCGGCTCAGTTTAAACTGAGCCTATGGCTCAGTAAAACTAAGCCTATGGCTCAGTAATATTGGGCCATCAGGCTCAGTTTAACTGAGCCGAAGCTTAGTTTTACTGAGCAACTCGGCCCAGTTTAAATTGAGCCTTGTTGGCTTAGTAAAACTGAGTTTCGGCTCAGTTTAAACTGAGCCTATGGCTTAGTAAAACCTAGTTTCGGCTCAAATTAAACTGAGCCTTGTTATTGTGTATATTTTTTTTAAAGTATTATTGCTTCAATAATTAACTGCTTGTGATGCACTGTATATCATCTATCCATTATGTGGATCTGAGCTCTTTGGTTTATGTAATTATATGGTCACTTCCCAGTCTTTTGAATAAAAGTAATTAGCAAGATGTGCAAGCTCAAGCTTGCAAAATGCAAGCAATTAGCCAGCCTGAAATCAGTTTTGAAAACCCTTTTGGCTCAGTTTTGAAAGCTGAGTCGCTGCGGACTCAGTTTTGATGGTGTTCCCATTTCCGTCATGATGGTGTTCCCATTTCCTTCCTGCAACACCATCATGTAATAAGCACAATGCATCCTTTCTGCATTCCTTATCGAAAATAAATTAAGTTTATTTATTTTGTCTGTTCTCTTAAATTTTCCAAAAATTTCTTTGTATTTTAATGTTCACTTAGGTATTTTTATTTTCCTTACGTGCTTCTCAAATTGCATATGGTTGTTGTTCCTGATTTTGCTGCTGGAGCAATGGAAAACTATGGTTTAGTTACATATAGAGACACAACATTGCTCTATTATGAAGCGCATTCAGCTGCCTCAGGAAAGCAATCAGTAGGTTCTTTCCATGAGTTCTTTATAATAAACATCTTTTATTGATTCTAAAAAATATTTTTGATCGAATTTAGTTTGACAAAGATTTTGTGGTTAGGTGTTTATTACTGTTACACATGAACTTGCGCATCAGTGGTTTGGGAATCTTGTAACAATGGAATGGTGGACGCATCTTTGGCTTAATGAAGGATTTGCGTCATGGGTGATTATAACAAGATTTTAGTAAACATTTCAATCTGATTGTTATATGCCGTCTAAAAATAATAATGTTCAATAGATTAGTTATTTGACGATAGATTATTTATTTCCAGAATGGAACATCTGGACTCAATTCCTTGATAGTACCACTGCAGGTCTTAATGTAGATTCACTGTCCGAGTCCCATCCTATTGAGGTATCAGTTTTGATTTCTTCTTTCAATGAAACTTGTAGTTAATGATTGCTACAGTTTATTATTTTATCCTTGATTTCAATGTAGCTCAATTTGAGTCTACATGGCATTTGCATCATGATCTGTTTATTATCCCAAAAGCAATAATGCAACCTTTTCAGGTTGAAATTAACCATGCGAGTGAGGTTGATGAAATTTTTGATTCAGTCAGCTACAACAAAGGAGCAGCTATTATTCGGATGCTACAAAGTTATCTTGGTGCTTCACCTTTTCAGGTCAGACATAATATATAGATACTGATATTTTCTTTAATTTTGTTTATATACCAAAACATGGTTTTTGATGCCACTTCATAGATCAAACACATGAAACTGAGCAATGTTTTCGAGCAAAACTGAGCAATGCTCAGTTTTGTTCGAACTCAGTTTTGCTCGAAACTGAGCATTGCCCAGTTTCTCGAAACCGAGCAATGCTCAGTTTCGAGAAAAACTGAGCAATACTCAGTTTCGCAAAAAAATAAACAAATCCTTGTTCAGTTAGTTAATGCAAGATGATATTTATCAGTTTTGCAAATTGTTATTTCTGTAAAAATGAGTGCGTGTATATTTTGTAGTCACTTATGGAGGAAGAGGAAAAAAAACAGGATTTGGAATGTAATAGCAACGAGCATGCAAACATGTTTGATCTTGACAATGATCCTATCGCCAAAACGGACATTACAGAAATTTTGGATAACATAAGTTTTAGATCCGGAAGCACCAATTTACGATGGTCCTCAAAACGGACACTACAAGCTTTGTGAATTTTCAGATGGAGGCTTTGTGATATGGTCCCTGTTTCGCCTTCATGATATCTAAAATTCTATGTATCTTTAGTAAAACTTTGTATTGTTTTTTGTAATTTGAACTTGATATTATGGTATTTTGAAATTGAAAGCGTTATGCAAAAGTGACATTATTGGAATTTGGAATACAGAAGTGTACTAAATACTTTTATTTGAATTGGTATGTTGAGTTATATATGTGATTGAAAATCATAAAAACATGTTATATAAGTGTTAGCAATTTATGTATGCCAACATTTATAAGAGTTAGTAGGATTATGATACTGACATTTATAAGTGTTACCATATCTTATGGTTCCAACATTTATAAGTGTTAGCAATGAATATGTTTGTAACTCTTATAAGTGTTACCATCTCTTATAGTTCCAACATTTATAAGTGTTAGCAATGAATATGTCTGTAACTCTTATAAGTGTTACCATATATTATAGTTCCAACATTTATAAGTGTTAGCAAAAAATATGTTTGTAACACTGGTAAGTGTTAGCAGTTACTCTATTTGTAACACTTATAAGTGTTAGCAGTTGGTCTTCTTGTAACACTTATAAGTGTTAGCAGTTACTCTGCTTGTAACACTTATAAGTGTTACAGGAAATTCCTCACAGGCTGTTAGTGACACATAAAAGTGTTACGGAAATTATTTGTAACACCTATACTTGTTGGGAATCCACTGTTTTGGTGTAGTGCTTCTTACCTCCAGTTTCAACTGAACCAATTAAATTTCAATTAAATTAAATTAATTCTTATCAACAAAAAATTTCAAAAATCCTGAAAATTTTCTAACACCTTAACTTTTCGAAAAATTTCGCTAACACCTCCTTTGTACTGGTCAATAGGTCAAACTCCAACTCACCTCTCTGGGTCATCTCCAACACAAAAGAAAATCAAACAGCCAAGCGGCTTGCCAAATTGGCTCATAAATCACCAAACTCATATGAAATATGAACTTGTACCTTTTTGTCGGGTATATCATTATATCACTTTCACTAGCTTCTACTCAATACCTGTAGACTATATATCCATCTATACCAATTGATTTCCAATCCACCAAATCTCAACACAATTATTCGCTTATATCGAAGCCCAATTTCATTCTAACCCCAAATCAAATTTTTCCGAACTCTTAACTTATCCCTCATTTCCAGTTCAGATTATTCTCTGATCAATTCTTGATTTTAAATACTTTTATCAATCTCCTCTTACTTAACTTTACAAGTTAAATTTAAATTCTAGAAATTTTAAATTCCTGGGTTTTTCTTTCAAATCAATTTGAAATCATAATACCAATTCAAAACCTTTGAATTTCTAAACAACTTGTTTCCTCAAAACAATTCGAAAACAAAATCTTTGGTAGTAATCCGTCACTTACAACTCGAAAATGAACACCGGTGATGCAGCTGTCATCATCAGAATTTATTTTCATGTGATCGAAGTGAGTTCAATACTATATCACCTTTCAAAACCATTTCTAGCACTTCCATTTTGAAATGCATTTCAAAATACCATTCACACGGCTTGTAAAACAATTTAAAATCTCCCAGGATTTTAAAATTCACATATATTTAATCCAAATCCATTTACAAACACCTTTCCAATTTTCCAAGGTTTTAATTTCATTTCTGATTTGAATTCCAAATTTCATTCATCTGCTTTCATATATTTTACTTATATGAATTCTGATTGGTTATTTACATAACCATTTCGCATTTTTATAATCTTACTCAATTATAATAACAATCAATATATCCAATATATATCGAAATATACTTTGGGTAAAATTATTTTCATTTACCCTCTTTTCAAAACATATCGTGTCGACCCATCGTATTCAAGTGTTTAGTAACCCTTATCGATACAGTGGATCAAACTGATCGACCAGAACCCATAAACAACTCAACCAATAAATCTCCACAATATAAAATTATTTTTATATCAAATAACAAATACGTTCGCTCGTATATGTACACTCAACTCAATCTAGGGTATTACTAACCCTATATCTACCGAGTCAGGCCATAGAGCCAAGGTAATTCGCTTAATCTTAAGCTCTGAAACCAATTGTAATGACATGGATTTTTGTCGACTTTGGTTATCGCCATAAACTCAATGACGACTAACCAAACATCGAAAAATACCGAAAAGTTAATGAAAGAAATTAGAGGGTGAGGAAAGATAAGATAGAAACTTATAGAAAAGAAGAAGAAGAAGAACATCATCATCAGAGTAACACGAATCTCACAGCGAAACGAACAACATATAATAGATAATATATCCTTGAAATAAATCAGTATGTATACAGTAACATTATCAGAGTACAACACTTACAAAACAGCGGAAATAACTATAGCTATATAATCCTGAAGCCTCCTGCTCCAAGCTCTCCAAGTATATCTGTAAAAATCCTGACTACTTGACTGCTCGTACAAAATTGGGCACCTAAGAGTTTAGGGAAAGCAAAACAAAATAAACTCTGGGTTAGTCATGGGACTATTATGAGTAAAACCGTTTAAAACATTTTGAGCAAGTAAATGATATCTCATAAGACCACACCGTATAACGGAATGGGTTTTTCCCTTATGAGAATCCAAATTTAATCTTTATATCAAAATCCTTGATATTATAATAGTGTATATCAACCACAATATAATAATCATCTAGCAGAAACGCTTTCATCTCACGTTCTACATATAAAGTATACAATCAAAACCGCAAGCACGTATTGGGTAATGGATTTCCAACTATGACAAGGTATGGAACCACCTTTCGCTAGTGTACCTCTAGAGAGGAATACACTGGGTTCAACAAGAACATCTTGCAACCTGGCCACACATGACTGACCACTCATTTCGCTTGAGTGCATCGAATGTATATCACCAACGGTTGGGATTAGCAACCGTTTCCCGAATGGGACAGCATTGACAATAGATTTTTAGAAGTAAGTGAAACTCTAGATCAGGTGATTATACACCCTAATAGGTGCGACCTACATAGCCATGCTGCCTGCCCGATTTTTGTCATTTCCCGGTTGTGAGGCCAGAGGCCACGCTTTTCTCTGACATATCACACATTTATTCACTTTGAATGTCACATCGTCATACCCGCCAAATCACAAATTGATTTCCCCAAAAATACCACGGGTATACAGCTAAGAGAAACTAATTCCTCCGCCACCAAACGTGAATACGTTTGAAGAGATCAACTTACGCAATTTATTAGATATACTCTGTCAGACCTTCTTCCATAGAAGTTGTCATGGGACTGGACAAACCGAAGGCATAATTCAGTACATCCATCTTAGGCAATTATTATCTAAGATTTATACAACAGCCCTTGCACTTTACTCCGTCTTCAATTTTCTTTGACATATATGATTCGCAACGCTTATGCCAATACAGAGTGGTTCTTCGGATAATAATCCAACCGGTCTCTCCATATTAACAACGTTAAAATGGTCAAAAACTTCGATAGTCGATGAGTTAACTATCAAAGAAAAACACGTGTGCAAACAACGATATTATTTCCAGATGGAAATCTATCGATCAAATCATCAACCATATATATATATATATATATATATTTCCTCATTTTCTATGTTTAGAAAATATACGTTATTAACACTGGAAAACGTTTCCATGGCTTAATTTCGTATCACTATTCTTCCACATCTATCAGACTCTAACTGTAAACTAACAAGAGAACGACTTCCTAAGTATAAACCCCGAAGGCCGAAACTAACATCAAATCGATACTCAGGAAACCATTCAACTTATTAATCTCTAGTCAGTTTCTAATTTTTGTTTAACTCCATTTTGATTAACTATGTTCGATTAACTCCTTTCGATTAACGCGATTCGATTAATTCCTCTATTTATTTTCCCAATTAATAAATCCTTTATTCTATTTATTTTCTAAATAAATAATCCTTTATTCTATTTATTTTCTAAATAAATAATCCTTTATTCTATTTATTTTCTAAATAAATAATCCTGTATAATTTATCAAATGATAAATATATCTTTTTAAAAAAATCCTTTGATTTTATATTTATTTCTTCCTTTTGTAAAATCCCTTGATTTTATAAATAAATTTCTTTCCAAATATATACTTTGAAATTTTCCCTTTTTACATCCTAGTATTCTTACGGTATTTAAAATATCAAATCACAATGATCGATATCATTTAAACACACATAACTATCGACAGATCATATATCACAATATATGAAACAAAACAGTATTTAAATATTGAGGAACCCAGTTGGGTCCCTCCAACCTGTTTCTCTGCATCACAGATGTTAATCAACATAATAACATTGATTTCATTTCGATATGAAATATCCTGATAAACAGAATCAATATTTGATTAACGATTTATATAAATATCGTTATCTCTAATTTCAATCAATGCATAAGCAATCCAACCAAACAGTTAACACACAATAATCAGTCATCGTTTATCAGTTCTAAATATACGTTATAAAAATAGAACTGTTCAGAGTTGGTGAGTTTTACTCACATTGGACGATCATCGTTAATAACGATAACCATAGTTGATTCAGAACAGATGTTTTATTTTTTCCATAAATCCAGACCAGCTCCAAATGCCCCAAACCCATTCCAGAACGTAGCCTATGATCCTATGGATTTAGCGTGACCAACGGTTTGTGAAACATTTATTTATTGGCCCATCACTATGCTGGAAGACCCAAGTCCATTTCCTGTTATTACTCCATCTTCCGCAAAAGTAAAACTTCCGCTCCAGTATTCATCAAGGCCTGACCACATTTTCTAAGTCCCACAATCCCCTTCAAGCTAACACATCTTCTTTCTCCTTCCTGGAAATCAAACAGAGCCCGCTCCTCTTGTTTTCTTCAAACTGCTGAAACAAAAATCCCTTTTTCACTATAACACACCTCACCTCCTACACAGTCACTACCACCATACCTCCAAAATCCGCCGAGTCCTACAAACTCCACCCAAAAACTCACCGTCCCATGCCAAACTCAACTTCCATGAACGAAGCTCGCAACTGCTCCCTAACAACGGGTTTTTGGCAACACAGAGAACTCACTTCACAACACCTCGTCTCTGCCCAGTATACCTCATCGCTCAATACAAGAAATGAAAATGATGAACTCAACCTTCCAGGCTTTTTACAACCATATATAACTATACCACAATCAACTCACCGTAACTCCAAGAATTCGAACCATACTGAAATTTGTTCACCTCGTCACAACAGTTGACCCCCACCGACAGCAGTTCGAGCTCCACCCGTTGAGCACCTTCCTCAACTTCATCGCAGTTCAGTCATCTCGCATCCCATCCCTTTTTCCGCGACTTCAGGGGTTCGCTCGCACCACCACTTCAGCTTCGGCGACAGTGAAGCATCGAATACTTCCATCTCCAACGCTACTCAGATTTACACAAAACAAAGTCCTTCACCATTTTCTTTTATTTGTAATAAGATGTGGTTTTCTTCTGTTTTGAGATAGGAAAAAGTTTTGTGGTGGCTGAGATGGTATATGCATGAGGAGGAATTGGGTTAGAGCTGATCTTAAAGGGGAAACGAAGTGCATTGTGCGGCTGAAAATATAAGAGACGTGGAGTTTATTTTACCATGGAATTTGGATATATATATTAATATTTTTTGTTATATAAAATTATCCAAGAGTTTTCGTAAAGTTAAACACTCATATAATATCTATTTTTGACAAACTAGGTTGATCTCAGCATAAAAAGATATTCCGGATCCAATGGGACTGTTTTCGTCGAATTTGGAGGTCGTTTGAAAGATGACTATTTTCAAAGAACCAAATAAATCATTTGAATAGTAATATATTTAAATGAATTAAATTAAACATTAATAAGTTAATATTGTCGTATATATTCATAGTGGAATACCATACTGTAATGACCCGCATTTGCAGAGGTATTATAATTAATTAATTTAATTATATAAATAGTGATATAGTGAATTAAATGGTCATAGAATTAAATAATTATGAATATTTAATTAAAATAATAAATTAAATAATATATTTAATTCTGAAATAATCAAAATTGGCTAAAATGACGATATGGTGTGAACCGGATCATCTGTGATATTTAATTCAGCTTGGAATTTGAATTTGAATAACGAATATATTATATAAACGACAGTTTGAACATAGAATTATAATATAATTAAAATCGAGCTTGAAATGGCGCTGCAGTTCTTAAATTGGCGATTCGAACTTCAACTGAATGTACAGGATTCGTTTTAAGCCGGATTTCTGTGAAACAAGAAACGTGTGGAGCTGGTGGAGTATATCTTTCTAGTGGAAGAGAAAAATCGGGATTTCGTCGTGTAGATTTTGATTCACGTCCAAATCAAATTTCAGAAAAGTCGCTGTGGAATTCCTTTATAATTTATAAAAGAATTATTTATATTTTAAAAAGGGATTTTAATATAAATCGAATATCGGGTTGACCCAGATTTGAAATATCGAGTTAGAAATCTGTACAGGAATATTCTAGAGCTGTATGGTATTCCACTGTGAATATATACGATAATATTTAATTATAAATATTTAATTTAATTATATTTAAATATATTTATATATTTAAATAGGTTATTTAGAGCTTTAAAAATAACCACTTTTGCAAACGAAGTCGGAATTCGACGAAACTAATTTTGTTGGATCCACAATGTTAAATTAATGTTAGATGTCAAGTTTTGTGATTTTTGAAGTCAATATGTGGCCGCACGGGATTTTAATGTGAAAAACAGTCGATAATTCGACCTTTAAAAATACGCTGCGTGAGCAAACGGAGTCGGAATTCAACGAAGCCAGTTTCGTTTGGACCGTAATGTCGAACTCTAGTAGCATGTCTAGTTTCATGATTTTTGGGTCTCATGGGTGACCACAAAAAATTTTAAGGACAGAAACCAACAGCATTATATTTAAATTTGAATTAAATAATAACTAAAAAAATATCCTAACTAATGTTTGAACCAAAACAGTCCACGTTCTCATTTCTTAGCCTCACCCTCCCTCTTATAAACTCAAGAAAAATCCGCCGCCATCATCAGTTTTCCAAAACGTGAGTTTGTTATCCTGGAAAATTTATATTTAATCAAATAAAAAGCTATAAATCTCTATACCAATATAATCATGATCTCTGTAGATCGCTCTTCACTTGGGTATGCTTATTACTGGGTTCGATGCCACTTTTTGTTTAGGACTGTTCACAAATGTCAGTTAGGGTTCGATGTTGTTCCTTGTGGGTAGTGACGGAGGACCCGAGATGGTGATGGTTGAACTCGGGAAGGCGAGGCGCACACGTAGGCTCAATTTGATGGGGTGCGACGCTTTCTAGTGGGTTGCGTGTTTACTGTTGATGGCGGGTAGGGCGCCAGGTTGGGTATCAGACTGAAATCGAGTTGAGGATTTTGATGACGGGTGGATGGAGAGTTCGATGATAGGAATTTTGGCGAAGTCGGTTTAAGGATTGTGGTGAAACAAGGGAGAACGTGGGTGGTGTTTAGCCGCAAATGGCCATTGGTTTACAGGAGGTGTTCGGGAGGAAGAAGGGGGTGGACGTGGGCTATGTAACGTGGGCCTGGGGAGTTAAGGGTGATGTTGGGCTTTGTTTTAGTTGGTGAGGCCCATTGGAAATATTTTTCTTGTTTAATTTTTAAATATTATGTATTTAAACTTCAAAAATGTATAACTTCCATAACGGTTATCAGAATTTCGTGAAACAAGATCCGACAGGATCGTATGGACGGACACTACACGATGTAACTGACTGGAAGTCCATCAGAGCTCGTTACAATTTATGTCAAAATAAATTGTCCGTCTAAATCAAAGACAGTTAATCGTTTTTAACGATAACAGTCCAATGTGAGTAAATCTCACTAACTCTGAACAGTTTATAATTTCATGTTGTATTTTTAGAACTGTTAAATATTGGCTAATTGACTGTGTGTTGACTGTTTGATTGAACTGCTAGTCAGTTGGTTGAATATCTATATTGATTCTGTTTAACAGAATATATCATATGGAACTGAAAGTGATGTTGATTTTATTGTGTAACATCTGTGGATGCAGGGAAACAGGTCGGAGGAATCCGACTGGATTCCTCAACAGTTATTTTATTGTTTTTCATATATTGTGATATATGATGTGATATATAATCTATTGTTTATTATGTGTGTTTGGACGATATTTATCGTTGTTATATGGTATGTTAAATACCATAAGAAATACTGGATGTGGGAAAGGGGATTTTCAAAGTGTATTTTGGAAATGAATTATTATATAAAATCGATGGATTTTATATAGAAAAGGAAAAGGGTTTTTATAAAAGAAAATAATTATAAAATCGAAGGATAAATTATAATAAAGGAAATATTTATTTGCTAGAATAAATAGAATAGAATATAAAAGGAGATATTTATTTGTTAAATAAATAGAATCGAAAAGGAGATATTTGTAAAACTATTTATAAATAGAAAATACTTAGAAATAAAACACTAAAGGAATTATTTGCAAACCATTTACAAATAGATTAGAAAGAGAAATGTTTGCAAACCATTTGCAAGTAGATTAGAAAGAGAAAGGTTTGTAAACCATTTACAAATCAATCAGAAAGAGAAATGTTTGTAAACCATTTACAAATGAGATTGAATAGGGAAATTTGTAAAACCTTTACAAATGAAATCGAAAAGGAGATATTTGTAAAACCATTTACAAATAGAATTAAAAAGGGAATATTTAGAAAATAAATAGAGTTAAACCAGTTAGAGTTAATCAAATAGAGTTAACCAGTTAGAGTTAATCAAATAGAGTTAACTAGTTAGAGTTAAACCAGTTAGAGTTAATCAGTTAGAGTAAATCGATAGAGTTAAATCGAACTAGAGTTATTCAAATGGAGTTTATCGAATATTAGTTTATTCGAATAGAGTTAAAGGAAAGGAGTTATCAATTTTTAGTTAATCGAAGGAATTATCGATTATTAGTTAATCGAAAGGAGTTATCGATTATTAGTTAATCGAAGGAGTTATCGATTATAGTTTAATCGAAAAGAGTTATCGATTTGTTTAATCGAAGTGAGTTATAGAATATTGGTTATTCGAAGGAGTTATCGAATTTAGTTATTCGATGGAGTTAATCGATTTGAGTTAAAATAAAGGAGTTATCGACTAGAGTTAAATCAAATAGAGTTAATCCAATTGCGTTAGTCCAATAGAGTTATCGAATATACCTTGTTCGAAGGAAAGAATTATCAAATAGAGATGATTCGAAAGAGAGTTACGTAAGGAAGTTTGTTAAAGAATTAAAAGGTGAACTTTGTCTATTTCAAGGTTAGAAACGTTGTTCAGTTAAGGTCTGAGAGGTAGTATTACCCCAACTTGATTGACTTCATTTTTAACTAAGGAATGGTTAAGGTTCGATAGTGAAGGTGGGTTAAAGGAATTTAGTTAATAAGCGTAATTGTTTGAGTTGGCATTGCGATGGTTTGTTTAAACATCTGTCTAAGTCCAATGAAGGAGTTTTGGAAATGTTTTCCAACTAAGAACCAGAAATGTTTTCTGATATAGAAAACATGAAATGGAAATGTTTTCCAATGGTAATAACATATATTTTCTAAATTTAGAAAATAAGAAATGTTGAATATAGGGAAACAGGAGATAAGTAAATTTATGAAATAAAGAGATAAATGTTGAATGATGATTGATCGATATAATTTCCTCCTGGAAATAATGTCGTTGTTTGCACACGTGTTTTTCTTCGATAGTTAACTCACCGACTATCGAAGTTTTTGACCATTTTAACGTTGTTAATATGGAGAGACCGGTTGGATTATTATCCAAAGAACCACTCTGTATTGGCATAAGCGCTGCGAATCATATATGCCAAAGATAATAGAAGACGGAGTAAAGTGCAAGGGCTGTTGTATAAATCTTAGATAACAGTGCCTAAGATGGATATACTGAATAGTACCTTCGGTTCATCCTGTTCCTGGATGACTTGTATGGATGAATGTCTGACAGAGTATTTCCAGAAAGGTCACGTACATTGATTTCTCCAACCGTACCAAGAGTGGAAGCGGAGAAGGAAACTTCTTTTAGCTAACACATAATGTATTGTTGAGGACGTCAATCGATGATTTGATGGATTTGACGATGTGGCATTCGAAGTGAATCTGGTGTGATGATAAAGCGTAGCTTCTAGCCTCACATCCGGTAAATGATAGAAATCGGGCAGGCAGCATGGCTAAGTCGGTCGCTCCGAAGTAGGGTGTATAATCACCTAATCTAGAGTTTCATTTACTTCTAAAAATCTATTGTTGATGTTGTCCCATTTAGGAAACGGTTGCTGATCCCAACCGTTGGTGATATACATTCGATACACTCAAGCGAAATGAGTGGTCGGTCATGTGTGGTCGGGTTGCAAGATGTTCTTGTTGAACCCAGTGTATTCCTTTCTAGAGGTACACTAGCGAAAGGTGGTTCCATACCTTATCATAGTTGGAAATCCATTACCCAATACGTGCTTGCGGTTTTGATTGTATACTATGTATGCAGAACGTGAGATGAAAGCGTTTCTGTTAGATGATTATTATATTGTGGTTGATAGACATTATTATAATATCAAAAGGTTTTTGATATAAAGATATTTTGGATTCTCATAAGGGAAAAACCCGTTCCGTTATACGGCGTGGTCTTATGATATATCGTTTACTTGTTCAAACTTCTTTAAACTATTTTACTCATACCTGTCCCATGACTGACCCGGAGTTTATTTTGTTTTGTTTTCCTTAAACTCTTGGGTGTCCAATTTTGTATGGGCAGTCAAGTAGTTGGGATTTACAGATACTTGAAGAGCTGGAGCAGGAGGCTTCAGGATTATATAGCTATAGTTGTTTCCACTGTGTTGTAAGTGCTGTACTTTGAAAATGATATGTATATTCAAGTACATATTTATATTTCAAATATATGTTATCTATTATATGTTATTCGTTCTGCTGTGAGGTTCGTGTTACTCTGATGTTATGTTCTTCTTCTTCTCCTTCTATTCTAAGTTTCTATCTTATCTTTCCTCACCCTCTGTTTTCTTTCTATTAGTGTTCTAATTTTCCAGTATAATTGGGGTTGGACTTGTGTTATTTAGTCAGCTCAAATTGGACCGGATTTTCGGGTCATTACAGTTGGTATCAGAGCTTAAGTTAAGTGAATTACCTTGGCTCTGTGGCGCGACTTGGTAGAGATAGGGTTAGTAATACCCTAGATTGAGTTTGAGTGTATATATACGAGTGCGTATTTGTAATTTGATATAAAGTGGTTTTATATTGTGGAGAATCATTGGTTGAGTTGTTTATGGGTTCTGGTCGATCAGTTTGATCCACTGTATCGGTAGGAGTTTATAAACACTCGAATACGATGGGTCGACACGATATGTTTTGAAAAGGGGGTAAATTAAAATAAGTTTACCCAAGGTATATCTTGATATAGAGAAGATATATATATCAAAATTACAATATATTGGATATATTGGTTGTGATTATAATCGAGTAAGATTATAAGTAAAATGGTTATGTAAATAATCAATTAGAATTCATATAAGTGAAATACGTGAAATCAGATGAGTTAAATCTGAAATATAAACTAGAAATTGAGTTAAAACTCTGGAGAGTTGGATAAGTGTTTGTAAATGAATTTGGATTAAAAATAAGGAAAATTTAAGATCCTGAGAGATTTTAAATTGTTTTACAAGCAGTGTGAATTATATTTTGAATTGAATTTCGAAGTGGAAATGTTTAGAAATGGTTTTATAGTATTGAACTCACTTCGATCGCTGGATAATATATTCCGTTGATGACAGCTGCATCATCAGTATTCATTTTCGAGTTGTAAGTGACGAATTACTACCAGATATACTGTTTTGAATTTGTTTTGGGAAAGACAAGTTGTGTTGAATTTCAAATGGGATTTATAATATAGAATTTGAATATATAGAATTTGAATATATAAAATTAGAATATAGAAATTCAAATGGGATTTATAATATAGAATTTGATATATAGAATTTGATATATAGATTTGAATAATAAAAGTGATATAAAATTTGAATACTAATTGAATAGAATTAACTAAGTCGAAGAGGAATTAGTTAATCGAGTTTTGAATTTGAAGTTGAACTTTGAAAGGTGAATTGGATTTGTAAATGGATATTCGAAATCGAATATAGAACTTAAATTTGAAATTTGGATTCAAATTAGTTAATAAGCAAGTTAAAATATATTTGAACATGTCATGTTCAAATATAAAAGTGAAATAGACTAAAGAGTTAACTAACAAATTTATTAACGAATTGAGTTAAAACGATCAGGTATAGTTAAAATAGATTGGGCAGGTATAAATATATATGAGATAGGTATGGATAAAGTATGAAGGTATATAAATAGAATGCTCGACGAAATGGTATGTATTTAATTCATATATGAGATTTTATGCACCGTATCGGCTAGCCGCTCGGCTTTTTATTTTTCTTTTGGATTGGTGAGGGCCATGGGAGGCTATTTCAAATATCCCGATGCTCCTGGTACAAAGGAGGTTATGGCGAATTTTTCCAGGAATTTAAGGAGTTAGAATATTTTTAAGATAATTTGATAGTTAGAAATCAACGTATCGATATATATATAGAAGTCGATAAGGAAACGAACTTAGAAATAGAATAGTAAAATCAAAAAGGAAGACTAAGAATAAAATCTAGTAAGAATAGAAAGAGGAAGCGTATACGTGTTTAAAAGTGAATAAGTAGTTGTATGGTATTGATTATTCGAGTAAGTAGTCATATCTGTTTTGACGTTATAAATGTTATTCAGTCAAGGTCTGAGAGGTAGTTATACCCCAACTTGATTGATTTCATTATTAACAAATAAATAGTAAGATTTCAGGCTCGAAGATCAATGTTGAATAAGAGTTAGTTGAATATAGTATTTGGGTTGTCGTAACGATGTTTTACACAACATCCGTTTTAACCCAAATAAGTGTAAGCTTGGAAATATAATGAAGAATATTTCCTAAGTATAGAAATAAATGAGATCGGAAAAGAGATAAGTAATTGGAATATTTTCCAATTATAAATAGCATATATTTTCTAAAGTTTAGAAAATAAAGGAAGGCGATATTCGGAAATGTTTTCCAAATAACATAAAAGGCCAATATGGTTATTGAAAATATTTGGTTAACAAATATTGATAAAGAAATAGAGTAGTGATTTAACTAATGGAATATTAATTAAGGGCTCAGTGACATGTTCAAAAGGAAAATTTGTTTTTTTGAAAAGAGTAAACTGTTTGAAAACTCCCAGGGAAAGACTGTTTGAATTAAAAACAAATTTAACAGAAATTTGTGAAAGCAAAATTGAATTAAAGTAAAGCCAGTAAAGTGGTAACTGAGATTGAATTAGAATGATATAAAGACAAATTGGATTGTGAGATTCAAATTTGAAGTGTAATGGGATAATCAAGTTAAGAGTTGGGAATCGAGAAGAAACTCGAGTTGAAATGATATTTGGCTCGGATATAAGCGAATGGTAGTGTTGTGGATAAAAGCAGATTGGAATTTGATTGGGATAACATTGGTATATGCTGAATTGATAGCATATGGAAGTGAAAGAGTTGATATGCCGATAAAAGGTAAAAGTTTGTATTTCTATTTGATATAAGATTTATGAACCGAATTGGCAAGCCGCTAGGCTGTTTCATTTTCTTTTGGGTTGGAGATGGCCCAGAGAGGCGAGTTGCAGTTTGACCTATTGACCAGTACAAAGGAGGTGCTAGCGAAATTTTTCGAAGAGTTAAGGCGTTAGAAAATTTTTAGGATTTTTGGAAATTTTCGTTGATAAGAATTAATTAATATTTAATTGAAATTAAATTGGTTTAGTTGAAACTGAAGTTAAGAAGTGAACAAATATTTTCTAACCAGTCGATAGGGTCGTTCTCTACCTTTGCAATTTCGAGGGCGAAATTATTTTAAGTGGGGAAGAATGTAATGACCCGCATTTGCAGAGGTATTATAATTAATTTATTTAATTTTATAAATAGTGATATAGTGAATTAAATGGTCGTGGAATTAAATAATGATGAATATTTAATTAAAATAATAAATTAAATAATCTATTTAATTCTGAAATAATCAAAATTGGCTGAAATGATGATACGGTGTGAACCGGATCATCTGTGATATTTAATTCAGCTTGGAATTTGAATTTGAATAATGAATATATTATATAAACGACAGTTTGAACATAGAATTATAATATAATTAAAATCGAGCTTGAAATGGCGCTGCAGTTCGTAAATTGGCGATTCGAACTTCAACTGAATGTACAGAATTCATTTTAAGCCTGATTTCTGTGAAACAAGAAACATGTGGAGCTGGTGGAGTATATCCTTCTAGTGGAAGAGAAAAATCGGGATTTCGTCGTGTAGATTTTGATTCACGTCCAAATCAAATTTCAGAAAAGTCGCTGTGGAATTCCTTTATAATTTATAAAGGAATTATTTATATTTTAAAAAGGGATTTTAATATAAATCGAATATCGGGTTGACCCAGATTTGAAATATCGAGTTAGAAATCTGTACAGGAATATTCTAGAGCTGTATGGTATTCCACTGTGAATATATACGATAATATTTAATTATAAATATTTAATTTAATTATATTTAAATATATTTATATATTTAAATAGGTTATTTAGAGCTTTAAAAATAACCACTTTTGCAAACGAAGTCGGAATTCGACGAAACTAATTTTGTTGGATCCACAATGTTAAATTAATGTTAGATGTCAAGTTTTGTGATTTTTGAAGTCAATATGTGGCCGCACGGGATTTTAATGTGAAAAACAGTTGATAATTTGACCTTTAAAAATACGCTGCGTGAGCAAACGGAGTCGGAATTCGACGAAGCCGATTTCGTTAGGACCGTAATGTCGAACTCTAGCAGCATGTCTAGTTTCGTGATTTTTGGGTATCATGGGTGACCACAAGAATTTTTAAGGACAGAAACCAACAGCGTTATATTTAAATTTGAATTAAATAATAACTAAAAAAATATCCTAACTAATGTTTGAACCAAAACAGTCCACGTTCTCCTTTCTTAGCCTCACCCTCCCTCTTATAAACTCAAGAAAAATCCGCCGCCATCATCAGTTTTCCAAAACGTGAGTTGTTATCCTGGAAAATTTATATTTAATCAAATAAAAAGCTATAAATCTCTATACCAATATAATCGTGATCTCTATAGATCGCTCTTCACTTGGTTATGCTTATTACTGGGTTCGATGCCCCTTTTTGTTTAGGATTGTTCACAAATGTCAGTTAGGGTTTGATGTTGTTCCTTGTGGGTAGTGACGGAGGACCCGAGATGGTGATGGTTGAACTCGGGAAGGCGAGGCGCACACGTAGGCTCAGTTTGATGGGGTGCGACGCTTTCTGGTGGGTTGCGTGTTTACTGTTAATGGCGGGTAGGGCACCAGATTGGGTATCAGACTGAAATCGAGTTGAGGATTTTGATGACGGGTGGATGGAGAGTTCGATGATAGGAATTTTGGCGAAGTCGGTTTAAGGATTGTGGTGAAACAAGGGAGAACGTGGGTGGTGTTTAGCCGCAAATGGCCATTGGTTTACAAGAGGTATTCGGGAGGAAGAAGGGGGTGGACATGGGCTATGTAACGTGGGACTGGGGAGTTAAGGGTGATGTTGGGCTTTGTTTTAGGGGGTGAGGCCCATTGGAAATATTTTTCTTGTTTAATTTTTAAATAATATGTATTTAAACTTCAAAAATGTATAACTTCCATATCGGTTATCAGAATTTTGTGAAACAAGATCCGACAGGATCGTATGGACGGACACTACACGATGGAACTGATTGGAAGTCCATCAGAGCTCGTTACAATTTATGGCAAAATAAATTGTCTGTCTAAATCAAAGACAGTTAATCGTTTTTAACGATAACAGTCCAATGTGAGTAAATCTCACTAACTCTGAGCAGTTTATTATTTCATGTTGTATTTTTAGAACTGTTAAATATTGCCTGATTGACTGTGTGTTGACTGTTTGATTGAACTGCTAGTCAGTTGGTTGAATATCTATATTGATTCTGTTTAACAGAATATATCATATGGAACTGAAAGTGATGTTGATTTTATTGTGTAACATCTGTGGATGCAGGGAAACAGGTTGGAGGAATCCGACTGGATTCCTCAACAGTTATTTTATTGTTTTTCATATATTGTGATATATGATGTGATATATAATCTGTTGTTGATTATGTGTGTTTGGACGATATTTATCATTGTTATATGGTATGTTAAATACCATAAGAAATACTGGATGTGGGAAAGGGGATTTTCAAAGTGTATTTTGGAAATGAATTATTATATAAAATCGATGGATTTTATATAGAAAAGGAAAAGGGTTTTTATAAAAGAAAATAATTATAAAATCGAAGGATAAATTATAATAAAGGAAATATTTATTTGCTAGAATAAATAGAATAGAATATAAAAGGAGATATTTATTTGTTAAATAAATAGAAACGAAAAGGAGATATTTGTAAAACTACTTATAAATAGAAAATACTTAGAAATAAAACCCTAAAGGAATTATTTGCAAACCATTTGCAAATAGATTAGAAAGAGAAATGTTTGCAAACCATTTGCAAATAGATTAGAAAGAGAAAGGTTTGTAAACCATTTACAAATCAATCAGAAAGAGAAATGTTTGTAAACCATTTACAAATGAGATTGAATAGGGAATATTTGTAAAACCTTTACAAATGAAATCAAAAAGGAGATATTTGTAAAACCATTTACAAATAGAATTAAAAAGGGAATATTTAGAAAATAAATAGAGTTAAACCAGTTAGAGTTAATCAAATAGAGTTAACCAGTTAGAGTTAAACCAGTTAGAGTTAATTAAATAGAGTTAACCAGTTAGAGTTAATCAGTTAGAGTAAATCGATAGAGTTAAATCGAACTAGAGTTATTCAAATGGAGTTTATCGAATATTAGTTTATTCGAATAGAGTTAAAGGAAAGGAGTTATCGATTTTTAGTTAATCGAAGGAATTATCGATTATTAGTTAATCGAAAGGAGTTATCGATTATTAGTTAATCGAAGGAGTTATCGATTATAGTTTAATTGAAAAGAGTTATCGATTTTTTTAATCGAAGTGAGTTGTAGAATATTGGTTATTCGTAGGAGTTGTCGAATTTAGTTATTCGATGGAGTTAATCGATTTGAGTTAAAATAAAGGAGTTATCGAATAGAGTTAAATCAAATAGAGTTAATCCAATAGCGTTAGTCCAATAGAGTAAATTGTATAGAGTTATCGAATATACCTTATTCGAAGGAAAGAATTATCAAATAGAGATGATTCGAAAGAGAGTTACGTAAGGAAGTTTGTTAAAGAATTAAAAGGTGAACTTTGTCTATTTCAAGGTTAGAAACGTTGTTCAGTTAAGGTCTGAGAGGTAGTATTACCCCAACTTGATTGACTTCATTTTTAACTAAGGAATGGTTAAGGTTCGATAGTGAAGGTGAGTTAAAGGAATTTAGTTAATAAGCGTAATGGTTTGAGTTGGCATCACGATGGTTTGTTTAAACATCTGTCTAAGTCCAATGAAGGAGTTTTGGAAATGTTTTCCAACTAAGAACCAGAAATGTTTTCCGATATAGAAAACAAGAAATGGAAATGTTTTCCAATGGTAATAACATATATTTTCTAAATTTAGAAAATAAGAAATGTTGAATATAGGGAAACAGGAGATAAGTAAATTTATGAAATAAAGAGAAAAATGTTGAATGATGATTGATCGATATAATTTCCTCCTGGAAATAATATCGTTGTTTGCACACGTATTTTCCATCGATAGTTAACTTACCGACTATCGAAGTTTTTGACCATTTTAACGTTGTTAATATGGAGAGACCGGTTGGATTATTATCCAAAGAACCACTCTGTATTGGCATAAGCGCTGCGAATCATATATGCCAAAGATAATTGAAGACGGAGTAAAGGGCAAGGGCTGTTGTATAAATCTTAGATAATAGTGCCTAAGATGGATATACTGAATAGTACCTTCGGTTCATCCTGTTCCTAGATGACTTGTATGGATGAATGTCTGACAGAGTATTTCCAGAAAGGTCACGTACATTGATTTCTCCAACCGTACCAAGAGTGGAAGCGGAGAAGGAAACTTCTTTTAGCTAACACATAATGTATTGTTGAGGACGTCAATCGGTGATTTGATGGATTTGACGATGTGGCATTCGAAGTGAATCTGTTGTGATGATAAAGCGTAGCTTCTAGCCTCACATCCGGTAAATGACAGAAATCGGGCAGGGAGCATGGCTAAGTCGGTCGCTCCGAAGTAGGGTGTATAATCACCTAATCTAGAGTTTCATTTACTTCTAAAAATCTTATGTTGATGCTGTCCCATTCGGGAAACGGTTGCTGATCCCAACATTTGGTGATATACATTCGATACACTCAAGCGAAATGAGTGATCGGTCATGTGTGGCCGAGTTGCAAGATGTTCTTGTTGAACCCAGTGTATTCCTTTCTAGAGGTACACTAGCGAAAGGTGGTTCCATACCTTGTCATAGTTGGAAATCCATTACCCAATACGTCCTTGCGGTTTTGATTGTATACTATGTATGCAGAACGTGAGATGAAAGCGTTTCTGCTAGATGATTATTATATTGTGGTTGATAGACATTATTATAATATTAAAAGGTTTTTGATATAAAGATATTTTGGATTCTCATAAGGGAAAAACCCGTTCCGTTATACGGCTTGGTCTTATGAGATATCGTTTACTTGTTCAAACCGCTTTAAACTGTTTTACTCATACCAGTCCCATGACTGACCCGGAGTTTATTTTATTTTGTTTTCCCTAAACTCTTGGGTGCCCAATTTTGTACGGGCAGTCAAGTAGTCGGGATTTACAGATACTTGAAGAGATGGAGCAGGAGGCTTCAGGATTATATAGCTATAGTTATTTCCGCTGTGTTGTAAGTGTTGTACTTTGAAAATGATATGTATATTCAAGTACAGATTTATATTTCAAAGATATGTTATCTATTATATGTTATTCGTTCCGCTGTGAGGTTCGTGTTACTCTGATGTTGTGTTCTTCTTTTTCTTCTATTCTAAGTTTCTATCTTATCTTTCCTCACCCTCTGTTTTCTTTCTATTATTGTTCTGATTTTCCAGTATAATTGGGGTTGGACTTGTGTTATTTAGTCAGCTCAAATTGGACCGGATTTTCGGGTCATTACACATACAGCTCCCATTGGATTTCTAACTCGATATTTCAAGTCCCGATTACATCGATATTCGATTTATAATGAAATTCCATTTGTAAATATAAATAAATCGTTATAAATTATAAAGGAATTCCACAGTGACTTTTCTAAAATTTGATTTGGACATAAATCAAAATCTACACGACGAAATCTCGATTTTTCTCTTCCACTAGAAAAATATACTTTACCAGCTCCTAACATTTCTTGTTTCACAGAAATCCGATTTAAAATGGCTTCTGTATATCCAGTTGAAGTTCAAATCGCCAAATAGCGAGCTGTCGCGCCGTTATGCGCTCGTTTATAATTATATTATACTCTATACGTTCAACTGTCGTCGATTAAATATATTTGTTCATATAATTCAACTCTAAACAGAACTATATATTTTAAATAATCCAATTCACACTATATTGTGAATTCCACTATTTTTGTTTATTTCTGAATTAAATATATTATTCTATTATTTAAATTAATTAAATTAATTAAATAATCCATATAATTTATTTTAACGACCATTTAATTCTCTGAATTACTATTTATATAATTAAATAAATTAATTATATCGCTGAAAAATGTGGGTCGTTACAGATGGTCAACTTGTACCAAATCCTGAATACACTATTCATCAGAGACAAGATAGTCTCGTGTGTGCACAGATGATGTTATCCATAAGTTCAAATATTCTGCCCCAATTAATTGGTGTTAAACAACCCAAGAAGTTTGATCTACAATTGAGAGGAATTTTATTTCTCAATCTTTTGCTAGAATAATGCATCATAGAAGACAACTGCAAAGTATAAGGAAAAATGAAATGAGTATGAATGAGTACTTACTTAAGGTCAAGAATCTTTGTGATCAATTGGCTTCTGCAGGACATAAAGTTTCAGATTTGGAGCATGTGTTGTATATAATTAGTGGTTTAGATCATGAGTTTGAAGCTGTTGTTGCAATTATATCAACCATGGAACCAACCCCTTCTTTATAGTTTGTGTATTCTACCCTTCTTTCACATGAGGGAAGAATAGAACACAACAAAGTAATAAACCTGACATGGCTGTGAATTACAATTATAATAAAGGGAAACAACAAGAAAGAAATCAAGGTTCAAGTGGTCAGTTTAATAATATTCAAAGGGGTGGATCTGCTATAGAAGAGGTGGTAGAAATGGTAATAACAACAACAGAGTCAGATGCCAAATTTGTGAAAAATTTGGTCATAGTGCCAACAAATTTTATTTCAGATATAATTCTAATTACAATCCCTCACAACAAGGCAATAACAGCAATGTGAATCTAGTCGGTGTGCAGAAAGATAACAATAAAAGTCAAGCAGAATTGAAAACAGAATCAACCTCAACAGATGATGCTAATGATGATTGCTGGTATCTAGATTCAGGGGCTACAAATCATGTCACAAATAATTTGGCCAATCTAAATTTGGGCAATAAGGAATACAAAGGTATGCAAAATCTTTTAGTTGGTGATGGTAAAGTTGCACATATAACACATACTGGAAATGCAAGTTTAATTGGACCTAAAGAACTCATTATAAATTTTTTACTAAGGGTCCCTTCTATCAAGAAGAATTTGATGAGTGTTTCCCAATTTGCTAAAGATAATAATGTTTATTTTTAATTCTATCCAAACACTTGCATTGTCAAAGACGTACCGACTCAGGAAATCATTTTGTAGGTAGAGAATTTAAAGGGTTGTACAGATTGACTTGACTGATCATAAAAACCCAATTTGTAATGAAAAAACATATATGATGACCTTTGTGAATGATTCTGAGTATTCTAGTAATTTTGATTTGTGGCATTGCAAGTTAGGACATCCTAGTAGCAAAATTATAAAAGAAGTATTGAGTAGTAAAATATTTCTATTGATAAAATTCCTGATTCATAGTATGTTCTTCTTGTCAATTGGGAAACAGTCATAAATTTGCATTTCCAAATTCGCACACAAGTTATTCCAGACCACTTGGACTTATTATCACTGACCTATAGGGTCCTGCATCTATCAGTTCTGATTATGGTTTTAAATACTATATATCCTTCATTGATGCATATTCTAGGTTTACTTGGATTTATATGATGAAATCTAAATTTGAAACATGTAATGTGGTTATCCAGTTCATTAATAAGTTAGAATACATGACTGATCAACATGTGGGTATTATGCAAACTGATGGTGGAAGAAATTTTTTACCATTAAAAACTTATTTTGAGAAAAAGGGCATTAATCACAGAACTACATGTCCTTATACTTCTGAACAAAATGGTTTAATTGAGAGAAAACATAGGCATATAGTTGAAACTGGCTTAACTTTACTTGCTCAGGCACTATGCCTTTAAAATCTTGGCCTGAAGCATTCTACACTGTTGTGCACTTGATAAATTTATTGCCAACAAAGGTTTTAAATTTTAAAAGTCTACCAGAAGTCTTAACTAAAGTTAAACCAGATTATAAATACTTAAAGGTGTTTGGATGTCAATGTTTTTCTTGTTTAAGACCATGTAATACCCATAAATTAGATTTCAGATCTACTCCATGTGCATTTCTTGGTTATTGTAACAGTCGTAAGGGTTACATATGTCTAGATAGTATAGGCATAATATACATATATATATATATCCAGACATGTAAAGTTTAATGAACATGTATATCCCTTTAGTACTGCAAAAATAAAAACTACTGAAGAAGTAGTGAATCCTAGAATTATTGTACCAGATATTTCTGAAGAAATACAAGGGATGGTGCCACCTCAGCAAGCTATGAGAGACACCACCACCAGCTCTCAACTCACAGTGCCAATGAGAAGGCCAGGTCAAGAGCAAATTATTGATGACAATGTTGACAATCGTAGTTAATCATGTCAAGGTACTAGTAATATAAGGAGTGATCAAACACCTGCCAAAGATTCAACAAAGAATATCAATCAAGGCACTACAGTCACTGACAATACAAATAAGCATCCAATGTTGACTCGAGCTAAATGTGGTATTTTCAAACCCAAAAATATTAATACTACTAATGTGCAGGATGAACCTGTTACTTTCTATGAAGCAATTCAGTGTGAAAACTGGAAACAAGCCATGCAAGAAGAATATGACGCTTTAGTTAAGAAAGGAACATGGTCATTGGTTGAAAAACCAAAAAATAAAAATATAATTAGGTGTAAATGGGTTTATAAATTGAAGAAAAATTCTGATGTTTCAATTTCAAAATACAATGCAAGATTAGTTGCAGAAGGATTTTCACAACAGTATGGTTTTGATTTTTCGGAAACCTTTTCACCTGTTGTGAAACCTTCATCTATTAAAATAATCTTAATTTCTGCCTTGAGTAGAAATTGGAATATTAAACAATTGTATGTTAATAATGCATTTCTTAATGGTGATTTGCAGGAAGATGTGTTTATGCAACAACCTGAAGGGTTTTCTCAAGATAACAATACAAAATTGGTGTGCAAACTCAACAAGGCAATTTATGGGTTGAAGCAGGCACCTAACGTTTGGTTCGACAAGTTGAAGGCAACACTTGTCAATTATGGCTACAAATCTACAAAATTTGATAACTCTATTTTTACAAAATTTACTGAAGCTGATACAACCTATATTCTAATTTATGTCAATGATTTTACTATTATAGGTAGTAGCAGATCTGGAATTGAGTACATCACAGAAAAGTTAAATGCAATCAAAGATTTGGGAAATTTAAGCTACTTCCTGGGAATTGAAGTCAGAAAAACATCACAGTTAGAAATTCATCTTAGCCAAAGAAAATATATTTCAGAAATTCTTCAAAAGGATAAAATGGATAAAGAAAATTCCCTTCCAACTCCAATGATCACTTATAATTAACTTTCAAAACATAAAGGTGAAGCAATTCAAGATGCAAAGTTTTATAGAAGTATCATTAGTGCTCTACAGTATGCCACTATAACCAGACCAGATATATCTTTTAGTGTTAACAAGACTATTCAATACATGCAAAACCCTTTAGATACTCGTTGGAGAGCAGTAAAAAGAATACGAAGGTATCTAAAGGGAACACTTGATCATGGACCTATATTAAAAGCAAGCAACTTACTGAATATTAATGCATATGCTGATGCTGACTAGGGAACTAACATAGATGACAGAAAATCAACATCAGGTTATTGTATATACCTAGGAAAAAATCATGTATCATGGAGTGCTAGAAAACAAAGTACTGTATCAAGATCTAGCACTGAAGCAGAATTCAGATGTGTTGCTAGTGCTGCAGCAGAAGTATTATGGATCGAATCATTATTAAGTGAACTTAAAATCAAGTCCGATAAAAAAGGCAGTGATATGGTGTGATAATGTTAGTGCAAGTTCACTGACTTCAAATCTTGTACTCCATTCAAAAACAAAGCATATAGAGCTCAATATGTATTTTATCAGAGAACAGGTTATACAAGGAAAGTTGAGAGTAGGGTATATACCATCGTGTCATCAAAAGGCAGATATACTTACGAAATCTCTCTCAGGACCAAATTTCATCAGATTGAAGGAAGAGCTCAACGTTGACTCAACAAATCTGAGCAAAAGGTCAAGCAGGATCGTTTACGTACCAGATTAAAGCCACCTGTCAATCTAATCGGTGTTGGATCTATCGAGTTCATCAAGGGTTTCATAACAGATTCCAATGAAATCTATTTTAAACCAACAGTTTATCCTCTCTCAATGGATCTGAAGTTTACCGAAGCACGATAGTTCAAGCTACTCGACGATCCATTTGTCTTGGAGGCCTGACAAGAAGATTTCATCACCGATTGGATTTTTTCTTCATTTTGGAGCTGCCACTTTTTGTCGTGGAAACCAAATTAGGGTTAGGTTTCAGGGTGGAGTAAAAGTAAATGAGTATACAAGGTATTGGCATATTCGTTTATACTTACTTCCCCGTTATATTGCCATAAGCCTTTTATCTTTAGTTGTATATTATCGGGCTTGGCCCAATAGTTTATTTCTGTTATATAAGGAACTATAGACTTCCTTTGTATTACTGCATTGCAATACAATCATTTACTGAGTAATAAAATTCTTCTCTTCAAGTCTGCAACTCATATCTTCATTCAGATCATTTGTTTCATAAATTCAACTCAACGTCATCAACACAACATATATGTAAATACATCCCAACGTCAAAATAAATAGTCATCCAACACCATGTCCAAACCATCATCATCAAAACATCATCAACATATACAAACCATCATAATTTGTCAAGCATAAACCTTTCCCACTCCCAAAGCGTATATGTGTATATATATATATATATATAACATCAAAACAAACTAACCTCAACTCTCTCTCCTGGAAGATGAAGGACCCGTACCGTACTACACAATGAACTCCACCAAACACTGGTTAAGATGCTGCATCTACTCTCTTCGCGGTGACGATCATGCTCATTAAGCTATGCGATCTGGGCTCGTAGCTGTGCGATCTCCTCCTTGTCCTGAGCCTTCTGGTACGACTGCTCATATGTCGTGACATGTATATAATTTAGATTTTTAGTATTTCATTGTAGCAATTCAAGTAAATTTCAGCTTTTAATACAAATTTTAGTTTCTATTACCGCTAGATTTCCAAAACCATAACGTATGTTCCGGCTTGGTGGATCCACGACAGCATCAAAAATCTTACCCTTATCCTCGGTAGTCAACTCAGTCCTCCCAGTCTCCTCAAGCATTTGTACCCTTTGTTGCTGAAATTTATCCCGTTAAACAAAATACAATTGAATTTAGATAACACCATTTTAATTAAATTATAACTTTAAGTTAACTATGTTTTACTTACATATGCATCACGAGCCTTGGCATCGTGGTCCCAAGAGTAGGGAACTATGTGTATGCTCAAAAGTATCCCAGTACGACACAGGAACACCACACTGCCTCTCCTGAAATATATATATATATATATATATATATATATTTGAACTTAAAGTTAAATCAACTAAAACTTTTAACAACTTATAACTTAAAATCTATAACTGCGTAATTAATAAATATACCAGGTCCTCGCAATGGTGTTGGAACAACTTGCAGCCACCGCGATGTGTAACCGAGTACTTGCTCCTATTTGCTGAATTTCACGCGGACTCGACCTATACATTTAAATTAAAAAATGTTTTATTCTAATTTATAAATTAATTGAATAGAACAATTTAAATTCAATATGCAGTAAATTTACTTGAAACTCCTCATTATCCCATAAAGTATGCAGATCGTCCCATACCTTCGCGCTCATCCTATCTAGTTTTTTCCCAGCTGATTTTATGCTATTCATTATTTCTCTATAATTTTTAGCCATTTTACCGTTTCAGTGGCGCTGGACGAGCAAAATATCTATCTCTTTGAGATCCACATCGCCCTGCATTTTTTTAAAAATAACATAGTTAAATATGAGCTGATCAAATAGAAGCATGACTACTTAATGTAATAAATGATATATCACACGTACCAGAAAATCCTGCCAAATAGTCTCATTGACAACGTCTAGTACCAATGTCCACTTGGGCCAATATGAAGTTATATAAGCCATGTAAGCGCATTTTGATATCGTCAAGACTGTATCGGAAGGCTCTAACTCAAAACTCCTGTGTTAAATGAAAAAAATCATTTAATATTTGATGGCTATTGTATATATATTTATAATTTATTGTATAGAAATTTAGTTTATACTTGAAACTTAATACTTACCCTTTACTGGCTTTTGGCTTAAGCCACACCGTAGGACGTGATAGCTCCTGCGATGGATCACTGTCATCGCCACCTACCGGACTCTATGATGTCATACTTGTTACAGACAACAATATAACATAACATAAAAGGTCCATGTAAAACAAAAAGTATGACATAACATAAGAGGACTATGCGATATAAATAATATGACATGACATAACATAAAATTATAACATTATAACAAATAGTATGTCAAAAAGTATGACATAACATAAAATGCCTACGTAAATCAAACAATATGACATGACATAACATAAAATTACCTTTTTAAAATGAGGATTTTTGGTTAGTCATCATCACTTTCAGATTCTGACTCTATTTCCTCCTCTATATATGGTTCATCTGTAGTCTCAAATGCTTCAATTAGTGCATTTGATTCATCATTTAGAGGTCCAAATCTGTTTGATCATCGATTATTACTATTACTCAATTTTCCTCGACATCTGCTTCATAAGCTTGTTCATCGAGAATATTTTGTCCGTCAAATGTAAACCTTGCCTTTGTTTTAAAAACAAGCGATCAATCTATTTTGTCTCTTCTTAGAAATGGATAAGGAGCATAATATACTTGAAGAGCTTGTTTGGAAGCACAAAAGGATCATACTTGTAATAACGAGAAATGTGTTTTATTTATATAAGTTTATATTTTGGGTGCACGTTAACTCCAGAACCTGAATGTTACTAAACAACTGCATTTGAACATAAATATTTCTTCTATGGGTCATGTGAAATATGTAAATTGCAGAATCTGGGTTAGTACGCCATAAAAATCGTTTATATGGCCATTTGGATCATCGTTACCTTTAACAAATACACCGCTATTGTTAGTTAGTTTTTCAGCACCGTATTCTTTAGTATTAAATTTAAATTCACTGACAAAGAAAATTAGATATGTATTGACTTCCCTTTGTGCTCCTATTGCTAATTGTTTCAATCCTACATCTACAATATAACTTATTGTATCAAAAACAGGGTTGTATATTGGACAGGTTAGTCCGTTGTCCGACTCGGTCTGAAGCTATGAGGTGTCCGGTCCATGTCCGTCCGATTCTCTTATAGGACAGAGCTTGGACACACTAGTGTTCGGTCCAATCTAAAATGTTCGATGTTTTTCTATTATCCAAGGCTACATTGGATAGGACAGTCCGTTGTCCGGCTCAGTCCAAGGCTATATAATGTTCGGTCCTTGTCCGTCCGAATTCTTATAGGACATAGCTTGCACACACCTCCGTCCGGTCCGGCCCGTTTACACCCCTAATCAAAAACATAACTAGTAAACCAAGCAACGAATTCTTTGCTGATATTGCCATTTGGATGTTGTGATTCGTAAATGCTACAATTATATGACAAATGTTACATTATGATTAAAGATACAGTACAAGTATAGATGAGGTACAGTAATTACCTAATGAACGGTGCAACTTCAATGCAGTTGAGAAAAAGATATGTCTATGCTGCATTATAATCTCTATCATCTATCCATGCTTCCACACATCTAGCAGAAGGCCGACCATGTTTTCTTATAAATAGATAAAGTCGCTTGACAATCTTGATCAACGCCTTCATCATTACGCGTAGTACTTTCAAATGATATGTTCACATGATCACTAAAATAATGAAACTTCTTCTTCGATGTATGATTTGCAAATTGAAGCTTCAACTCGAGATTTCAGTCTCAATTTTTTCTTTAAATGATTTAAATACCTATTTAGAAATATTATAAATTATTTTTTTATACATTTCACTAAGCAATATTTAATGAAGTAAATATTAATATACCTTTCAAATGGATACATCCATCCATATTGCACATACCCTCGAAGACATGCTTCTAATGGAAGATGAATAGATAAATGCTCCAAACATTGAAAAAACCTAGAGGAAATATATTTTCCCAGTTTGTAGAGCAATACTGGGATTTCTACCTCTTGTTTGCTTAGATAATCAATTTTTATTGTAGTAGAACAAAACTCTTTATAGAACAAACTAAGTTCTATTACAACAATCCAAACTTTTACGGGCAAAAGTTCTTTGAAAGCGACTGGCAACAAATTTTCCGTCATAACATGACAGTCGTGGCTTTTTATCCCGCTAAATTTATTGTTTTTATAGTCGACACATATACGAAGAATAGAAGATATACCATCCAGGAATATTAATCCTTCCACCCATTTTAAAAGTATTTTAACTTGATTATTATCCAGTTCATAGAACGATTTTGGTTTTTTAGTGTCATTTGGCTTTATATGAAGCTCGAGACGATTACATATTACTTCGATATCTCGTTTTGATTTCATATCATCTTTCGTCTTCCCTTTGACATTCAAAATTGTATTAAACACATTGTCAAACATGTTTTTCTCATTATTTATCCTGTCAATATCATGACGAATCAGGAGATTTTTTCAATTAGGCAACTCCGAATTTTTTTTTTTGCACCATTTATGAATCGATGATTTACCTTGAATTTCAATCTGTTCTCCGGTTTCATGTATCTATGGATAATTCTTTATAAATTCATAAATATCTTCACTTAACCATACCGTAAGTGATCTCGAAGTTTCATGCCTATTAGCTGTAAAAAAATCCTTATCTCTTCTAAAAGGATGATTAGTATTAAGAAAACATCGATGACACTCAAACCAAACTACCCTTTTCATTATCAATAACTCAACATTCCCACTTCTTCACCGCAACAACTATCACGCTCATAAACAAGCATCAATGTCCACCTTCAGATTTGAAACTACCCTCCAATCCATACCAAAAAAAAAAGAACAGATCCACTACTTCTTCCATAACATCTACATCAACTCCATTGCCATAACATACCTTTAAACACCCCTCTAAAGCTTTACGCAAACCTGCCCACAAACCTCCTCTGATCTTTCCACATCTTCTTCACAACCTCACGACAATAGCCAACAAATTTCATCACTACTCCCAGTTTCGTAGCCCTCTCACCTTATCTGCTTCGACCTTCAATTCACCAACCACGATCCTCCAATCACCCAAACCCGTGGTTCCCTCCTGCAATTCGCAAACCAGTCACCGCAACTATCCTCACCCGAAATCAAACTACGCCAGAACCCCCAAATTCAAAACCGCCTATCGCTTCTCCAATTCAAAACGCAGAAATCCCCATCACCGAATCGAAATAGTACTTTTGTTGTGAATTCTAAGAACCGATTTTTTGTTTTCAAGATTAGATTTTGGAGTCTCCTTTGCTCACAATTTTTTATTTATTTAGAGAAGTCTGGTTTGATTTCTTTTTTTATGGCAAGGTATACAATTAAATACTTGGGTAGGATCATGACACTATGGGCTTGGGCGTGGTTTCCTTCTGCCATGGTTTGAGTTTGAGCAGTTATTGCTTCTATTATTTTTTAGTCTCTCTTTATAAAAAAAATCAAAAACAAAAAAATATTCATCCTTCTCACCATTTTAAAAAAACTTTTGATTTGTTAGTAACTTGGACCGGGTTTTGTTTGTTAGTAACCTGCTTTGTTTGATTTTGAAACGGGCTTTGCTCGTGGAATATTTGTTTTTGATAAGTTTGTTTGCCCTCTATTTTCATCTTGATTTGTTTTAATGTTAAAAAAACATCTTTGAGTATTCAAAACTAAAAAAGGGGCAATCAAAGGCCAAGGTGAAAGAACAGATTCAAGCATCGTACAAGATTTCAAAGTTCAGAGGTCAAGCGAACAAATTAGCAGAAGTTGAATTGTTGGAGTGGTTGCACACCAAGTAGGGTGTGAACGTGCTAGCGCTACTCAGTTGCATTGGACGTACTGTCGATCTAGGTGAGAATTTTCTAAACTCTACAGGGCCTGCTGCTGCTGCTTGAAAAAATATATAATACAAAATTTGCTTGTAAAGATTATGTGCAAGTGTTGCGGCTTGCTTGTAAAAATTTATTTCTACAATTTATTTTTCTGTGATTGTTCTGAGACTGTTCGTTCTGTGATTGATTAAAAATATTCCAAAAAAATTACATTTATCTTAGTTTTGTTTTTATTTTCTACGGACTTCATTATATTTTTGACAAAGTGGTTTATTTCTAATGGATTATTTCTCGGTGTATAGACTACGGCAGAGTAATAACCGTTTATAAATATTACGGTGATTCGTAAATACTGTATCGGTTGTTCCTCTGAGGGTACTTAAACCTTCGGTTGCATTGCTAGGGTGATTCCTGGTGCGTCGATAACTCCTGCCTGTTAACTGGCTGAGAAATCTTTTGTTGAAATTAACCTAACCATCACTATATAATTCTAGAAAAATTGTAAATTGCATTAGGTTCATCCATCTTAAAAAAAATTCCAATTGTGTTTTCCTTTTTGTACAAATTTAACTTTTCTCTCTTAAAAAAATTCGCTTCAATCCTCTTCTTAAATTTGTTCTTTCTCCTTTTCTCTTATTTTTTGCGCTAGTGTATGCGCAGCTTGACTTGTGATCCTTCAACTAATCGTTTAATTCGAACAAACATTCTTTCTACCATGGCCAAAGAAAATCCCCCTCGAACTCTTATGGATAGGTACTCCCCTAATCGAGTTTCTATTCCTTCTTGCATCATATTGCCAGCCCCAACGGGTAACCACTTTGAAATTCATTAGAATCACATAAATACTCTTCCAAAATTCGACAATCTTGAACGTGATGATCCTTATATTTTCTTAACCAAATTTGAACAAGTTTGTGCAGCCATGAAATTTCAACAACTAAGTGATGATAGAATCAAACTTAGGTTAATTCCATTTGCACTTACCGATTATGCTGAAAAATGGTTGTATAGCTTTCCTTCAAATACGATTGGAACTTGGAATGAATTTGTAAATGTTTTCTTAAAGAAATTTTACCCCTTGGAAAAAACATCCAAAATTCGAATCGAAATCGTTAATTATCATCAATTTGGAGGTGAATCCTTTGCAAAATATTTCGAAAGATTATTTAAAGAACTTCTAGTCAAATGTCCACATAACTGTTTCGAAAAATGGACTCTTTGTCAAATTTTATATGGTGGACTCGAAAATAACTCTCGAACCATGCTCGAATCAATGTGCCAAGGAAACTTTCTAGCCATAAATCATAATGTCGCTTGGCAATTTCTCGAAAGTTTGGCCGAAAAATCTGCTTAATGGGAAAGATCTAACGAGAAATCGATTTATTCCCGATTAAATGCTCATTCGGTAGGATCCACAACGGCTTTAGAAGCGAAAATAGACGTGATGTTTACCAAATTTGATAATGTCCTTTCATCAACTCAAATAAATCAAGCTCAAGCGTCTCAGCCTTCATTTTACAGATGTAACGATCCTAACCACATTTTCGATAAATGCCCACATTCGTTAGAACAAATCAACGCATTTAACAAAGCTAGAAACGACCCATTCTCCCGAACATACAATCCGGGTTGGAGAAATCATCCTAACTTCACTTGGGCCCAAAACATTGCAATTTCGAATTTGGTTCGACCTCCTTTTCAACCACTTTCGAATAATCCTTCTAATCCTCCCTTTCAACAAAATCAATTCCAGAATCTTGCGCCACCTTCTCAAAATCAAACGTAACAATCTTTTGTACCTCAAGACGATAAACGATTGACGTCACTCGAGAAAAGTCTCGAAGCATTGACTAAAGCAACAACTCAAAATCTTCAATCAAATAGCAATATGCAAAACATATTGACTTCACACATGCGAAATATGAGTCAGTCTATTGCTAAACTTGGGAAGCGAATGAGTCAGTTGGCCACTTCTATAAGTGAACGGGAAAGAGCCACTTTCCTGAGTCAACCCATTCCAAACCGTAGGAGTCAAGATCCTAATCCAAACCAAGCTCATGTCATCCAGGATAGCAATCAAACTCAGCTGAATGCTATCACAACTTTACGATCTGGTAAGAAAATCGATAATCAAGTTGAAAGTCCAAATAACTTACCGAGTATTCCTCTCGACTCTTCTAAAACCACGAATGATCTTGATCCAAATTCTTAGTCTGATTCTGCTCCAACTCAAGTAAATCGACCTACTGAGTTTCGCATTCCATTTCCTCATCGTCTTCGACCAAAGAAATATTCCGACCAAATGGAAAAGATGTTGGAAATTTGTAAACAAGTTAAAATTAACATCCCTCTTCTTGACATCACTCAGCAAGTCCCTAACTACGCAAAATTTCTCAAAAACATGTGTACCCAAAAAGGACACACTCATGTACCCAAGAAAGTCTTCTTAGCCGCCAGACTTAGCGAAGTCTTGACCCAATCGATCATGATCAAATACAAAGATCATGGATGCCCTACGATCTCATGCATATAGGAGATAAAACAATTAACAAATGCCTAGTTGATTTGGGTGCGAGTATCAATTTGATTCCATATTCTATTTACCAACAACTTGGTTTGGGTGAACTTAAACCAACAAAAATAACTCTTCAATTTGCTGATCGTTCAATTAAGAAACCCATTGGAGAAATTGAGGACGTACTCATCAAAATTGATCAATTCATCTTCCCTGTCGATTTCGTTGTTTTGGAGACACATCCTGTCAATAATCCAATGAGTCAAATTCCATTGATTTTAGGTCGACCCTTTTTGTCTACTTCAAATGCTTTAATAAATTGTCGCAATGGTTCAATGAAAATATCTTTTGGAAACATGACTTTAGATCTTAATATTTTCTATCTTAAAAGTCGTTCGAATGAATCATGTGCCTAAACCTTGGAAGTTAATGCCATTCACGAAAACTCCGAAAATGAATCGGTTGACCTTAGTGATGAGCGTGAGCCTGAGTACAAAAGAATGTTCCAAGACGCTCCTAACGAAGTCGAATACACACTTCCACTTGAATCATTTTCAGTTGAGTCCAAATCTCAACCAAGTTCTGTGATCGAGAAACCACCAAAGTTGGATCTTAAACCTCTTCCCGGTCACCTTAAGTATGTATACTTAGGTGATAACGAAACTTGTCCTGTCATAATTTCTTCAAATTTAACTCACGATCAAGAAATTTCTCTTCGCTCAACTCTTTCTAAAAACAAAGATGCAATCGGTTGGTCCATTTCTGACATCAAGGGAATTAGCCCCGTAATCGTTCAACGTCGTATTCACTTAACTGATGAAGCCAAACCCACTCGTGAAGCGCAACGTAGGCTTAACCCTAAGATGAAAGAGGTAGTTTGCGAAGAAATTCTTAAACTTCTTGACAACGGTATCATTTACCCCATTTCTGATAGCTTATGGTCTAGCTCCATTCGTGTTGTTCCTAAAAAGTTCGAACTCACCGTTGTCGCAAATGACCAAAACGAACTACTTCCAACTCGTACTCAAACGGGTTGGCGTGTTTGCATCGATTATCGAAAATTGAATGCTGCAACGTGTAAAGACCACTTTCCTCTTCCCTTCATCGATCGAATGCTCGAACGTTTAGCTGGTCACGATTTCTACTGCTTTCTTGATGGTTCCGGTTATAACCAAATTCCCATAGCTCCCGAGGATCAAGAAAAACCGACTTTCACATGTCCATTCAGTAACTTTGCTTACCGACGCATGCCTTTCGGCCTTTGTAACACTCCTGCAACTTTCCAATGATGTATGGAGTAAACCCATTCCGCGTTAGCGGCGTTGTCCTCTGATTAGCCTTATTATTATTAGATAAGTTAAGTAAGATTTCTCATACCAGTCACATGACTGACTCGTAGTCTGTTTCACTTTGCAAACTCGGGTGCCCCTATTTTCCACATGGGCAGTCAAGTGGCTTGTTTTGCAGATATTTATTTATTGAGTAGGATTCTGGATTGAAGCTTAAAGCGGTGTCCAGAGCATTAATAGTCTTCCGCTGTGTTAGTTATTTGTCTCTGCTGCGTTGTATTGTAATTATTGTAAATTAATCTTCCGCTGTTGTATTATTATATTCGATGTACTCTGATATTCTGTACTCTGATGTAACATTATTATAATGTTTATAAAAGTCTTTTGTTATTTGTTATGATGTGTTGTATGCCCAAAGTTAGCGTATGCGAGATTCAAACGGTCTTGGTCGATTTAGCGATCGATTAGGCCCGGGCAAAATCTGTGTCGTTACAGCTGGTATCAGAGCTTTGGTTAATCCAAATCTTTGGGGTATAACTCGTTAGAACTGAACAAAAGACTCATCAGAGGTAGGATTAGAAATATCCTATAAAAGAATACTTATTAGAGACAGGATCAGTAGTATCCTAGAATGAGAAAACTCGTTAGAGATGGGGTTAGAAATGCCCTAGAATGAGTTGAGAGTGACAAGGTATAATTAACGTATTTGTGATTATATATATATATATATATATATATATATATATATATATATAATCTGATCTTAGAAAATATGAATTTTGAATATATAAAAGTTATATATATTTGAAAAGATAATCAAATAATTGATTGATGATTGTGTTGTGTGAATATTAGTTCAACTAATAAAATTAGTGGAACCAATAAAAAAAATGAAAGCTGAGTTGGTTAGTTAAACAACTTTCAGTTCCGATCCTTTTCGAGGATGAAAAGATTTTAAGCGGACGAGATTATAACAACGCGGAATTTTGGAACCAATTTAAAATTTTTATTTTAGAAATTTTAATGGATTTTAAATATTTAAAATAATTTATTTTAAATATTAACTACTAAACATTTATTTTAATCGAATTTAGAATGAATATATTTATATTAATAATAAAAGGAGTTAGAAATAGAGCGGTAGTTTGAAAATTTGAATTTGAACTTTGACCGAATGTACAGGATTCAAAATAAATCGGATTTCAGTAAAACCAAAAGTATTTAAATCTGTTTAAAAATATCTTTCCAACGAATTTGAAAAATTGAAATTTCATAGCGGGAATAAAAAGTTATGGTCAGTTAAATATTCAGAATAGTCCCAATGGAATATATATATATATATATATATATATATATATATATATATATATATATATTAGCCATTTTGCAAACAATCTCCGTTTTCGACGAAACCACTAAGGTTGGATCCGGAATGTCAAATTATTGCAAGATTCCAATTTACATAATTTTTGAAATTAATATGTGAGCGGGGTAGATCAAAACGTGTTTTGTCAATTTCAGTCAATTTGGATCGACCAGAAAATAGCCATTTTTCAAATGGTCTCCAAATTCGATGAAATTAGTTTTGTTAGGACCGTATCATCAAAACATAGCTAGATTTATTTTTCTGGAATTTGTGAGTCAGTATGTGGCCCCGGTAAATTAAAATGTACGTTTAAATTCAATATATATTGTATATATTTTAATTTTGATAGAAACTGTTCGAAACGATCGAATTGTCTTACGAAACATATCTCATTGCGTCCGGAATAAGGGTATTTAGCTAAGGGCGACAGTCGTTGGGTTTGATTTGGAGATTCAAAATTTTTAACTTCAAAAATTAGAAATAATTGAATTATATATTAATTTATATATATATATATATATTGAAAATTGGTTCACTTTATTGCTAAGAACCAATAAAACCTCCTTTATAAGCCTCGATAAAACCTTGTAACCCCCTAATCTAAGTGAGTATCTTACAAGGAAAAAGAGTACTTATAAATTTGGTAAACATCATAGAGAAGTACAAATATAAAAGAGTACAACAAAGAACAATACAAGATAGCCCAATAACAGATAACAAACTCCAAAGCCCAACCAGGCCCAACACTCAATCTTCTAGATAAGTTTTCATCACTTTACAATTCAACCCATGTCTTTGAGTTCAACGCCCCATTTACCCAACATTAATTCACTTCTCCCATCTCGAGTACATTTGCTTCCATTATTATTCACCAACAATTTGATTTCTCTTTCAATTTTCCAGAGACATAGATTTGAATTCGCACTTCTGCCATGGAAAACCCTCAGATTTCTTTCTTTCTAGATGAAGTAGACAGCACAGGTAAAGGTAGCACATGCCAAGTCTTTCAATTGTTCTTTCTTCTTAAAATTATTATGAATAATCATCGCTTCTTCTTTCAGATCTGATAAATTTAAAGCAAGATCCAATTTTTGCTTCAAAGATAGCCATATGTACACTGAAAAATCACACAAGAAAAATAGATGTTGTATACTTTCTGGATGATTGTTGCAAAGGGGACACAGAGGATCTGAAATGTTACTGTAGCTCTGAACCCTATCCTTCGTGTTTAATCTGCCAAGAATAGCGAGGTAAGTAATAAAAGATATTTTCCTACTACTTTACCGTGCCATATTACTGAAAAAAATTCTTCCTGAAGTTCATGATTTCGCAGATAATCCCAAGCTTTATGAAAAGAGAACTGGCCTCCATCACCCCATTCATAAAAATCATGTCTTTTATTTGGAAAGGTGGAAATGGAGCAAATCCCTTCTATCAATTCTATTGTAGCTGGATGGGCTTCAGGTATAAACACTTCATTTTTAATGATGCAATTTACTTTTTGATCTGCAGTACCTATTAGATTCAATCTGTCATAACCAAGAAAGTCAACCAGACTTTTACAATTAATCCATGGTTCATGACACAAATTAGTATCATCACCATTGGCTATAACTTTGTTAAATAACTGTTTGGATCTTGACCTTAGCCTTAGCATAGATTTCCATGTTGAGGATGCATTATTGTCTACAGTCGTTGTCCAAAAATGATCTTTTTTGCAATATTTACTATGAATCCAATTGCTCCACGGTGAAGTATTTGATAAAAATTTCCAAAGTAACTTCACACATGCTGCTTTATTAAGATCTGAAAGATTTTTTAATCCAATACCACCTTCAGACTTTGGCCTACACAAATTAACCCAAGACACTTTATGTGATTAACCACCCCAAAAGAAATCAGCACAGATTGATTGCAGCTTGTCTATGGTATATTCTGGAATTTGGTAAATGAAGATCCAATATAAAATAATGGGAGTAATAACAGTATTAATTAATTCATCCCTTCCTGCAAAACTGAGTAATTTTGTTTCCTAAACATTGATTTTATCCTGAATTCTTTGAATGAGAGAATTACATTCTGAATAGAGTAGGTAATTGGATGAAAGAGGGACTCCCAAATACTTTATAGGTAAAAATCCTTGCTGAAATTGCAAAATATGTAGCAGCCGCCCAGAATTTGACACTGAATTGCTGAAAAACACTTTAGTCTTTGATGCATTCACATTAAGTCCAGCATATAGACTTAGATTCTGAAAAATTCTCTTTAAAGTTTGAGCATTCAAAGTAGACGATTTACCAAAACTCATGAGATCATCAACATACAATATATTAATATATATATATATAAATACACCCATCGTTTTAAACCCTAGGGCCAATTCTATTTCATCCACCATAACTTCAAACGGATGGCCGACATCATCCCCCCTTAATCCCTTAAATTCTCACCGATCTTCACGAATTAAAACACAACTTCAATATAAAACTGAAGGGATTTCAACGAGCTTCCAATACATACGGTGATGATTAATTTCTGTAGATTAACTTGCCCAAAATTTTGTTTCAAACTCAAGATATTCAGGTTCGATTTGTGCGTGCTGGGAACGTTCGAGTTCTACATGATCGTCGGCGTAGGGAGGCGTTGCCAAGCCGGTTGAGGTAAGGTGGTCCGATGGGTGGTTGGTCAAGTCTGGAGTCATGCGCAGACGTGAAAAGGAATCGATGATGGGTTACGTGATTTACAGGCAATTCGTGAAGAAGGAGGAAGGTTATTAACCGTAACGATGTAATTAAGGAAATTAATTAATTATTAAAGTGTATTGACTTTGAATTGTCGTAACTTATTCAAATCTAATCAGACTTTTATGAAACTGAAAGCTTTGCGACTGTAAATTCAAGATCTTCATGATGGAACGGTCTGAAACAGATTTGGAGCTGACTACAAATTCAAAAGGAATAAAACCCACTGTGAGATTTCATTTTAAATTTAAAATAAATTATTATTGCGTTAAGGATTTTATTTATATATACACCGTTAAAAATTCAGTTGTATATGGTACGTGATGTGAATTGATTTATTTCTTTGTGATGATACGTTGGATGAAATTGGATTGATTAGGAATTGTTTAATTATATAATGGTTAGATTTGTTTTAATAAAAATTCTCTTTTTATTGTAAACATGTTAATCATAAAATTTCTAGATTTGTTACACAAATAAAATCTCTTTTTTTTTATTTGTCATATGATTCATAGGAAATGTTACACAGATAAAAAAATCCCCTTTGTATTGTAATATGAAACATAGGATTTGTTATAATATAAAAATGTTCTTTTTATGCATATGAAACATAGGATTTGTTATAACATAGAAATATTCTTTTTATATGTTTTGTTGAAATAGAATTGTCAACAAAATAAAGTTATCATTTTTATATGTTTTGTTGAAATAGAATTGTCAACAAAATAGAAACATCATTTTTATATGTTTGCTGAAATAGATTTGCATACAAATAAAAATATACATTTTTATTTGTCATATAAAAAATAGGAATTTTATACAAATAAAAATATCCATTTTTATTTGTCATGTTAAGTATTGAAATTGTATACAAATAAAAATATTTCATTTTTATTTGTCATGTTACATATTGAAATTGTATACAAATAAAAACATTCATTTTTATTTGTCATGTAAAATTGTATACAAATAAAAATATTTCTTTTTATTTGTCATGTTACATATTGAAATTGTATACAAATAAAAACATTCATTTTTATTTGTCATGTAAAATTGTATACAAATGAAAATATTTCATTTTATTTGTCACGTAAAAATAAAGTTGTATACAAATAAAAATATTTCGTTTTTATTTGTCAAGTTAAATATTGGAATTGTTGCAAATAAAAATTATCTTTTATTTTCATATATGGACATAGAAATGGTATGTAGACAAAATCACCTTTTTTTGTCATTGTCATTAGAATTATAGAATATGTTATGTAGACAAAGTTAACTTTTTATTTTGTCATTGGAATTATAGAACATGTCATGTAGATAAAAATTATCTTTTTATTTGTCATTAGCGACATAGAACATATGAAAATAAAATACTTCTTTTTATTTGACATTAGAAAAGTAGAAAACAATATGCAAATAAAATATTCTTTTTATTTATCATCAGAAACATTAGAATGGTTATGCAAATAAATTATTCTTTTATTTATCATTAGAATAAATAGAAAAATGTATGCAAATAAATTATTCTTTTATTTGTCATTAGAATACATAGAAAAATGTTTACAAATAAATATGCCATTTATGTTAGAAAACATATTTTGTAAATAAATATATCATTTAGTTAGAAAACATATTTTGTAAATAAATATGTCATTTAGACAAAATATGTTTTTGTTTAATAAAAATATCATTTAGTTAGAATATGTTTTTGTCAAATAAAAATGTCATTTTGTTAGAATACATTTTGTTCAATACGAAGAATCATGTCTTGAGATATGTGTTTGTGATATTGAAATGTTTATCGTATTAAAAATAGTGTTAACATTAATATGGTAGTTGAAATTAAAATTATAAATATCCATTTATAATTTAAACAGTGAAAATTGGTTAAATAGAAAATAATTCAAACAGAATTAGAATTGGTTAAAATTATTAACCAATGATTTATTTATATGGACTGTTGTTGTTTGAAAACCCCACACCGGTATTGGGATGATATTTGTCATACACTAGTCCTAATATTTAGTTATATGTCAATCGATGGATTGCCAGTCTGTGATGAGCATTACTTATTTATTTTAATGCTCACACAATGGTAAAATTCACTATGGTTGTGAATGGTTTGTTGAATGGTTATTTATCATTATTGTTAAAAACATGCGATGTATGAAAATCCATATAACTGAAATTATATGGTAACTGATTGAGTCGCATTCCAATTCAGAATGTTTTAAATAAAGAATATTTTAAAATACAGAAACTTTTAAAATACAACATATTTTAAAATAACGAATATTTTAAAATAATATTCAGTGAAGAATAAAATTATGATTTTTATGTCCGATTTTGGATGGACACAAAAATATGAATATGAAGTCGGGTTAAGTATAGAAACGCCATTTTTAACCCGAACGGGTTTACCGATCGATTTTATTCATTTTATAAGGAGTATCAAAAAGAAATGATTTCAAAATCTATTATTTTGAAATATTAATATTTTAATATGATAAAGGTATAAAATATTCAATTTTGATTTAAAATTGAAATGAATTTGGAATCGTTTAAAAATAAATATATAAATGATTTATAAAATACGTTTTAATTGGAAATCGACGAAATATATAATAATATATATTATATATATACTGGCCTGAATAGAACGCGTCGCGCAACGACCGTTCGCGAATTTCGACCATTAGCCTCAAATTGATGTAACGGGAGAACCGACCGCCGGATTCTCTTAAAACCGGAATCTTAGGTTCGTATCAAAAATAGCTTTTCAATGAATATAAGAATTTTGAAATCTAACGGTTGGATTTGGAATTATGTCCAAATCAATTTTAGAAAAGGTCGATGTAAGTGCAGTTCGATTACCGTTTATGGAAATCAACTAAACGGGCCTTGATACAATTATTAAAAATATGGTAAAATTGTGTAAAATCATAATAAATGATTTGGAAAGATTTTGGATGAAAAATTCCATAGTTGAAAAGATAAAAATATATTTTTATCAAAATGAACTAGTTATTAACTAGAATAAATCTTTAAATTAAGATTAAATGAAGCTTTCCAATTACTTAATATTGAATTGGAATTAAATAAAATAAATTGGATTTTTGGGTTTGTCATGAATGGTGTCTTCAATAACACTGTTGTTAAACCTAGTCGAGAAAAGAATAGATTTTTTAATTAAGATGATTAGAGTTTCGAATTATATTTAGTAATTGGAATAAAATGAAATGTGAATTGGGTTTATTGCGAACTGTGTTTTTAACGACATTCGTTCTTTAACCCAATCAACGGTGAAGATATGATTTGAAATTTACAAATCTTTTTTTAAGATTTAATGGAAATTTTCCAAAGTAAAGTTTTTCCAATTTAATAGAAGAAATTGGAATTGAATGGAGTTCGATTTAATAATAATCGAGTTGAGCTTCTGTAAAAGGAGACCGTTATTATATATGGAATTTAAAAGGCTTTGTCGTTATTCCATTTATATTATTAGTCTAATACGGAAATTTATATCGATTATATGTTGATTTGATTCCTGTGAAAATTCCATATTAAATGGAATATGATTTTGGGTTTATCGTGAACAATGATTTTAAATGACATTTATTCTTTAACCCAGCTAAAGACAAGATTAATTTCTTAAAGTTGAACAATCTTTGAATAATGATTTTTGAGACTAAAACTAAAATAGAGTTTTAATGAATCTTTGGTAAGATTAAAAATGGGAATGGGACAATTAAATGATTAAAAGAATAAATTTAAAAGAATTTATCTTTGATAAAATTAATGGGAACCTTTCCCTAATAATGTGAATATTTTGTTAAAAGAATATTCTGAATTGGAATGAGGCGTATGATGTGTTTTATAGCACTTGTTTATTGATTATAAAATACGCAAGTTATTCGGAAAGACCAGGTTTAACCCATTCTGAATAATTACTACGACGATTAAGAGTCGAAGATGAAGACGGCGATTGGAGACCGTAGATCTTCACATCGTTTGGATGATTATTGATGTATTGATTGGGAGGCATCCCAAGACAAGGTAATAAATGGTGATCGTCCAGACGTACTTGGATATCGACGGATATGGGAGGACCTCTCTCCTGTATTGAACGTATGGGACGAGGAATAAGGTGTCTCCGGTTTCGTTCAGACCCAGAACGGACTTGTAAATGGATGTGTGTCTGACATTGGATTTTGTTCTATGTAGATTGATTTCTATTTAATATATATCTGTTTGGTGGCGGAGAATTTATTCTCTTTCTTAACACCATTCTCTGAAACGTACAAGCTCAGAGGTTATATATTGGTAAACATCAGTTGCATGGCGTGAATTGTCAGTATGGCATGCCAAGATGCAAATGATCAAGGCTTATTGTTGAAAAGCAGAGCCTTATGGTTGATGATTAAAACACAGCTTTATTTAGCGTAGCTTTGTGTATAACGTTACTTCGCGAGCCTAACACCCCAGTATGAACCAGAAACGGGAGAAGGATCCAGGGAGAACATGCGCTTCTTTCTAGCTAGAGGTGGTGTCATGGTATGGAGCCCAGACATTTTTACTTGTGTGGATGATGGAAAGAGAGTTACCTCGGATTTGAGTCCCTAGTGACTTTTTATTTACGCCCCATAGGGCGGGAAGACATATTGTTCAGGAGTTATAATCCACTAACATATTTGTGGACCGGCCCTGTGGCTCCTAGGTGCAGTTGTGGCTGTATCCTGAGACATGGGCTAGATTGTCTCGAATTCGGTAAGGACGATCCCTTGCCTTGGTTCATGATGGAAATCCAACTTCCAATACGACACCATACAGTTTTGATTGTATAACTAGTATGGCGACATAGTATATGGTAGTTATGCCGTCTATGATTGATACATTATGATTGAATTGTTTTTGAAACATATATACACTAATAATATCAAATCCGTTTTATCGTATCAAGCATTTTTGACCATTATAAGGTAAAACTCTATCCTCCGGTTTGCGTTGCATTGTGTGATGGGACTTGAGCCTTATAATGATTTCATTTTTCTAAAAAGCATTGCATTGTTTAACGATTTATTTTATTTATGCACTGGCAATCCAATGGAGTAACCGCGTTAGCGGCGTGGTCCTGTGATTAGCCTTATTATTATTAGATAAGTTAAGTAAGATTTCTCATACCAGTCCCATGACTCACTCATAGTTTGTTTCACTTTGCAAACTCGGGTGCCCCAATTTTCCACATGGGCAGACGAGTGCCTTGTTTTGCAGATATTTATTTATTGAGCAGGATTCTGGATTGAAGCTCAAAGCGGTGTCCAGAGCATTGATAGTCTTCCGCTGTGTTAGTTATTTGTCTCCGCTGCGTTGTATTGTAATTATTGTAAATTAATCTTCCGCTGTTGTATTATTATATTTGATATACTCCGATATTTTGTACTCTGATGTAACATTATTATAACGTTTATAAAAGTCTTTTATTATTTGTTTTAATGTGTTGTATGCCCAAAGTTAGCATATGCAGGATTCGAATAGTCTTGGTCGATTTAGCGATCGATTAGGTCTTGGCAAAATCCGTGTCATTACACCTTTGAACCCCATCCTTACGATTGAAATCTTTGATGTATGGGGTATTGACTTTATGGGACCTTTCCAAACTCCTTTGGAAACTTGTATATTCATCTCGCGGTTGACTACGTTTCGAAATGGGTCGAAGTCGTTCCATGTAAAACAAATGATCATAAAATTGTTGTGAAATTTCTAAAAGAGAACATTTGTTCGAGGTTCGGCATACCTCGCACAATAATAAGTGACAATGGAATGCATTTCTGCAACCGATCTTTTGAATCCTTAATGAAGAAATACTCAATAACCCACAAGTTATCCACTCCTTATCATCCGCAAGCTTGTGGTCAACTCAAAGTATCGAACTGTCAAATAAAACAGATTTTGGGGAAAACTGTAAACAAAAGCAGAAAAGATTGGTCACAAAAATTAATCGATGCGTATTGGGCTTACCGTACTGCTTTTAAAACTAATATTGGATGTCCCATTTCTGAATGGTTTACGGTAAAGCCTGTCATTTACCAGTTGAACTTGAACAAAAAGCGCTTTGAGCAATAAAGAACTTAAACTTTGATCTTGAACAAGCTGGCGAAAACCGAAAATTGCAACTCAACGAATTAGAAAAAATTAGGAATGACACGTATGAAAATGCGAAAATTTAGAAGGAAAAAACCAAAGTTTTTCATGACAAGTCAATCCTAAGAAAAATGTTTTCGCCAGACCAAAAAGTTCGACTGTATGCCACGACTTCATTTATTCTCTGGGAAGCTAAAATCGAGATAAACCGGGCCATATGTTGTTCGAACTGTTTTTCCACATGGTACTATTGAAATAGAAAACACAAGGAATGGATCCATATTCAAAGTCAATGGTCAACGTCTAAAACCATTCTTGGAATTGCCCACTGATCAAGAGGAGGAGCTCATGATTCTTCATAGGCCATGCTACGTGAAGTAAGAAAGTTAAGTTTAACACTCCTTTGTAAATATGTAAATATTTCTCTTCCGTTCACTTATTGTGTCATGCATTGACTGTGGGGACACAATCCAAATCAAGTGTTGGGGGAGTTTCAAATTAATTTCGGTTTTGCATAGAATTTTCCTTTCTTTTCTTTCATTCAAAAATAAAATAAAAAATAAAAAAAGAATTTCGCATTTCTGTTTACTTTTAAATAAGACATGATGGAGTTAGCATAATATTTTGGTCGTTCGATTAAAATGTTTGGAGATTTACTTCTCTTAGTGGATAACGAAAGGAAAGTTTGAATTATGAGCAAATTTGGTGTAGCTGGTATATTGGGAAATTAGTAGGTGATGAGTATGAAATGTTTTCTGAATTATAATCTGATTAAATGAATGGTTGATTTAGACTACTTGCGATAACATTTTAGATCTTTTAAGTGAAGTTATGCTAAGATATCCTCGCTTAACTCTCTCTCTCTCTCTTATGTAAAAAAAAGAATGTATATATATAATAATAATCCAAGGGTATCCAACATTGCTAGTACATCTCGCGTTGGTGTACAAACCCACCAAACTCTTTCCGACACCTTGTTGACAAAGTCAGCATCAGTATACCTTGGTCTCATTTTATGAGTTGGACACCTAAGGATTATCGACCCTCACTTAAGTCGTAATGCAGTGTAGGGGTGGTATACCTAGGTATTTGTAAATAATAATAATGTAAATATTTTGTAATAAAAAGAGAGTTAGCACTTAAAATCCAAGCACACTCTTTACTTTTTCGACCTAACTTGTTAACCAAAAGGAAGTTGAGATGCCATTTTACGATTGTTGATATCGATTATAGAATTCATTTTATATTTGCACTATGTTTCTACCAAAATAACTGGCCAAGATGGAGGAGTTTGTGATGACAACATGACTTTTGTTTGAAGTTTTAATTAGTAATGGACTCAAATTTCATAGTGACGACCCAAATTTGTGTTAACTCATTCGTGTAATATTTAAATGTAAATTATCCATTTGTAAATATTCCTTTAAAAGCTTGCATTCATCTTGTAAATATTTTCTAATCTTGCATTTTATAAATATTTTTTTTGCGTTCAACTTTTGGATTTTGTGGGTAGTATCCGCTGAAAACCCTCACGAGACAACACTCGTCCTACTGGGGACACCAGAAGTTTAAAGTCTTGTTGCATACGCTCAATGCAATCGTGCTCCCTACGAAAACGGATTAGCTTAGTTTTTCAGTTTATTCGAGGACGAATAAAAAGATAAGTGTGGGGGTAGTTAATGTGCACGTAAAAATGCACATTTATATTCACATATTTATTCTTGTTTAGTGCTAATAAATGTCATATGTGGGTATTTTATCATGTTTAAACCATAATTCAGTTGATTTCAAAATATCATACGTTCATCGTCATACAAAGGAAAAATGGTCATTTTTGTGCTTAAGTTATTTTGAGAATTTGTACTTGGACATTTTTCATTGCTTTGGTAGACATTTGGTGCGTTTGGAAGAGAGCTTCATAAAGATTTATATGCATAGGAATGAAGAGGAAATAATTTTCATATATAATCATGGAGGACCCCACTTACTACATTTAAAAGCTAATGGACAAATTAGTGAATGATAAAGCTTCAGGAAAATTTGATGATGGATTAATTAAAGCGTGATGATTAATTGGTGGCCACACTTCTTAAAGGGCATTCTTGGTAGTACACTAAAGTTGAATTAGGGTTTTTCACATGTATAAATAACCCTTGTATGTTGATATAAAAAGAATCTTGTATTTTTTTTAGTTTAGAGTGACTGAAATCAAAACCTCTATTTTTCTTCCATGGCTTCTTTGCCATTTCTTTTTTGTAATCTCTCGTTTTAATGTAATCTTAATTTGATGTCTTTTATTTACATGTTATTTTCTTTTCTGCAAGTAGTGTAGCTTTGTTTTATGCCATTAGTTAGTTAATATCTTTTCTTCATTACTTACTTGTTGCTCTTCAAAGTTGAAATCTATTTGTGTTGAAATAATAACACAAATGAGGAGCTAAATACCTACAATTTAGAGGTGATGAAGCTTTTCCTCTCATTAATGTAGATTCAACATGAATTTGTATGAATGATCTCTTTGGGTTTAATGGGAATGGATGTTTTTGTGTATTTGTGTTTCATATTGAATTTAATAGCCGCTTTTGTTCATTTCATAACATTGAGGTTATGTTTATGACATAAACAACAAATTGCCTCTTCATCTAAAATTGTGATTATGGCAGTGAAATGAGGTTTAAGTTGAAATTTGATGATCTATATTACTAACCAATAGTAAATAGATCATACTTAAATTAGATTTTAGTTTCATTTCGATGGCAAGTTTCATAAAAGTTAAAAAGTAAGATTAATTGTGTATTATAGCTTGATGACTTATTTTGTGTTAATTATTAGCGCAAATAAGTTATGCTTATGATAATTACATAATTAATCTTACTTAGGTTATTGAGAGACCTTCGTACTATTTTATGTTGAACAATGTTGAAAGAGAGAAAAAGTGAAGTTGCCCCTAAATTGGTTTTAATCTCATAGTTTAATCTATATTTTAGTTTACTTTTTTTAGTACTTAATCACAATCCGAATTTTGGTTTAATTTGATTGAATAAGATTGAGATTACTTCTTTCCCCGCGGATCGACTCGTATTCGCCACGTAATAACAATTGTACGTCGTGCGCTTGCGGTTTATTATCACGATAATTCGTACGACGGAATTTTAATTCATAGAATATTCGTCATCGAACAATACTGCTAGCTTCTGTTGAAGCTTCAAGTTCAAAAACAGAATAATACCTTGCTTTTTGGGTGCCTATGGTACATTGAATTGTTCCTCCTGCAACTTCTTTTAGGAATTTCGGCCCATCGTTCAACTTGTTGTGGAATAATTGATACAGTTACTGACATGTACACTGAAGCAGTACCAACTACCAAGACCATAATATATACTATATACAACACATGTATCTCTGATCCTTCTATTGACAGCGCTATGCCCAAAGGAAATGCTATACTCCTTTTGAATGGATAATCTTCCATTGAAGTTGCTCCACTAATTATCTCTACTCCATATATACCAAAATATTTCCCCTTATGATACATTATCTAAACAACAAAGTGACATAAAAAAATCAACCATGATGTTCAACTAAAGGGCGAGCAATAAAAGTTTCATAACTATTTGTCCAAAAAACTGTATCATTACAATAAATTGTAAGGCATTTTTATATTATAGCAAAATTCAGTACTAACTTTTGGAATACATGCTACAAACTGGAATTCATCATTTAACTTGTGCTAATGTTAGTGTAAAGGCATATGACCATGAACGCATACAAATATAAATTATGTTACTCATACTTCACATCAACCTTTTATTTTAAATTTTTTAATACGATATTGCCCGACCCGGTCGTCATTTAGAAATTATGATGGATTTAAGATGAGGTCAAAGTGAAAGGCAATTATATTTCTGTGCACAGTTTCAGGGAATAATATTTCACTAACATGTCTTGTACCTGTGAGATATATTGGCTTATGACACAAATTAATAAACTTCAAATAGGGAAACCATGGTTTCAAATAAGGGGTGAAAATACCATTAGCTCTCAATTTCTAGAAGTGGTTACTATAATGATTATACAACAAAAAACGAAACTGAATAATTGACAGACCAAAGGAGCATAATAATTAGCGGTCAATACGAACATGCATGAATTGACAGTTTGTTAGGATTGTCTCGCATGTTCTTAAGGAAGAATGATGGTTTGGATACAATAGTCAAACATTACGGAAAATATTGAAGGAATTGAATACAAATATGAGTTGGTAGGCACGTAACAATAGGGATTCCTTTTGTTATATGGGAGTTGTGTGCCAGCTCATATGTATACAACGAAGGGGGGCTTTGTTCCGACCGTCGTTACATAATAGTGGTATCAGAGCCGAAGGTTCGGACTGGGCCATGCAGACAAGGCAGTGCTCTCAAAAGATACTCGTAGGATGCGAGTCAAAGGGGAGACTGTTAGGATTGTCTCGCATGTTTTTAAGGAGGAATGATGGTTTGAATACAATAGTCCTACATCATGGAATATATTGAAGGAATTGGGTACAATATGAGTTGGTAGGCACGTAACAATAGGGATTCCTTTTGTTATAGGGAGTTGTGTGTCAACTCATATGCGTGCAAGGAAAGGGGGCTTTGTTCCGACCGTCGTTACATAACACAGTTGAATGCCAAAACTGCATACCTACATGATTATTAACTTTCAGTTGTTGCATTCGACTCTATCTCACCGGTTGGAAATGGTTGAAAAATGTGAATGATGGCTGGAAAAACTACAAAAGCTGCATAGTTGAATCAATCTAAGTGCAAAATGCAATTAATCTGTTATGAAAATATTAGGAGCTATAAATCAACAGTAACACATCTGTCACTTATTTAGTTATGCGTTTAGTCTTTTAAAAAAAAAACAGATGCAGCCTTACATGAGTGCATTGAAGATAGATAAATGATTCAATGAAGATAGGTAATGGGATGTAATAATGGTTTTAGTATAAAATTCCAGTAGGAGATCTGTACAAAATGCAAAATAGCTTATTCAGCAAAGATACCAGTATGATGTGGTTCTAAAGGCATTCTTTGATGCTAAAAATTATAGACAAATGGGTTGATTTTGCGATGGAAATTAATACATATACATTTGTTTTTCTCATTTTTCTAACACATACACGCGCATGCGTGCACACATACGCGCGCGCACATACACACACACAAAACACCAAGTCACCAATATAGTCATGATAAATTATTCAATGTCCTATATTCATTTTTATGTATTGTAATTTTTTGCCTAGCCATATAGGGAAAGGAGACAGTAAACAATAAAATTATTTAGAAGAAAGTAAATATCAATGAAATAGAAAATAGTATTATAGAAAACAGTCTGACATGTGCCATATACATTTTTTGATGGATTACGAAAAGGATCAGAAAGCTCAATATGACTCATGTGGATAAGATATTGTATCTAATCAAAATTTAATTTGAAAATAAATTAGTACAAAAAATATGGGTGAACAGTAGTACAAGAATGTGAGATAATCATTCCTAAGTTAGTGACTATTTCTACATGGTCAATTAGGATATATGCGTGAAAAAAAAGCTAAGTTCTCCTTAAATTAAAGATAAAACTATGGGAAATATATTAATGGATCTTTTATACCGCTTTGAACTTGAAGTTGTTCCTCTTAAATATTCAACTAGCTCTTCTACAAATTAGTACATATATTTGTTGTATTGCACGTGACAAAGCTGCTAGCTGTATTTTGAAATTCAAACACCTATCATCTCATTTTCCTTTCATGTTAAGCATTTCACAGATCCGTCTCCTTCGAATACTATTCCTGTATAATTAGAAACAGTGATAGCAAATCGAGTAGTTTGATTGTAATAGATTTAAGTAATAAATTTGCAATAATTCTTAGATATTAACCTTTCACAAAAATCATGTTCATACGCATTAGGAGGTAATACCTTACATGTTGCATCTTCATTGCCAGATGCAAAGTGTATTAGCTTCCCTTGTCCTTTTTTCTTGGAATGATCTGATTATGGAAGAGTAACAAAATGGTTGCGGAAGATTCACTCCACGGTCATCACTTAACATTCTGGAAATACCAAAATATAATGTTTGAAAGGCTCTGTATTTACATTAGATTCATAATATCAGCCACTGTAATTGTAAATAAGAATATAACTATATTTATTACAGGCGCTCAAACCACATATTTATTTGATATACAGATATATGCAGGATGCAAATGTGAAACAATTAATCAGTATGCAAGTTACATGGTGTATTATAGTATAGTATAAAGCAAATATGGAAAATTTGAGAAATTAGTAACAAATCAAAATCAGCAGGGAGACAGTTATGATTAACACATGTTAGGAAAATGTAAACAGAATTTTAATGCTATAATACAAATTATTGTACATACATTCTCAAATTTTAGTTTAGAAATATGACTTAACATACAAAGAAAGTGAACCTTATTGGTATGCTGTTAACTTGGAATACAAACAGTCTAACGAAAAATACGTATATTGGAAAAATTATAGCATTTGCCGACAACGTGAATAAGAAAACAACATTACAAATGGGACTGGAAGTAAATGTCAAATAATGAAAAATTGGTGGTTAAGGAGGAGTTAAATCTTATGTCTTCTTCCAATGCATCTTATATAAATTAAAACTAACGTGCAAGAGGTACTTTATAAGTTAAATTCTTTCCACAACGGGGAAATGATAAAAATGGGATGATGAGAGATATATATTCGTATGTTTCTAAAATTGGAGAATTAGAATGCAGAAAATCAAGGCCTGGACATTTCAACGCTGCAAGGAGTAAACTAAAAGTCATAGTCGTATAGCAGTAAAATTGAAAAACAGAAAGCGGAGGTGACAACAAAGTAGAGGTGGCAACTTAAGGTTGAACGTAGTCTAGAACATGCAAGTCATACCGAAAATATATGAAGAACAGAAAGTACGGTTTGAGAGGAATAAAAACAAACAGAAAGCAAGTATGCAAACATTGTAAACAATCAGCCAACATAAGAGAAATTGGATTGTAATGCGTACTGGTTGTAAAGGTCCAATTTCCGTAATCGTTGCGGTTCAAACATTTCAACTATAAAATGCTTTAATCGAGAAGTGCATAACCATGTTTGGAACAACAATCAGTTTAAAGTAGGAAGTTACTAGAAAAGAAGTCAGTGGCAATTGTTGATTACAGAGGATTCAGATGTGGAAGGGGGGTGAAGAATGAGAACACAATACAAATTGACGCAAGGCAGATAATAATCGGTGAAGCAATCGAAACGATCAGTCTTCAAAGTAGTAAGAACTACTGCGATGCAGCGTTCCACATCATACAGGTCAGTAGAAAAAAAAAACGGAAAAAATTGACGGCAGCCATGTCGATTTCGGTGGAGAGGAAGTGGTGTAGAATATAAAAGGGAAAATTGATGGGGAGAGGGGGACGCTGCGGTTATTTGTTTTCTTCTTTTCAGTAGGCGAACATGTGTTCGTTTCTCTTTTCAGTTATCAGTTATCATGAGTTGACAAAAGAACCAGGGGATGCGTAGGATAGTTTCATTTTGAAATAAAGAAACAGCAAAAGGTAAACATCAGCAGAGACACTTTCCTGCTTTACAATTTAAGTAATAGATAGATATCCATCGTAACTCAATTTTGATTCTTGTTGGATCATGTGATAAGCCAGACTTGGTCAAAAATAAGGGTGCGTTTTTTACAGGTCCCTATTAAGTTTCAAAATATAAAAAAAAAAACCGGTGATAAAAAAAATAAAGAATACGTCCCTGTTTTTGAACTTCCGCTCAAAAAATTCCTACTGTACCCTTACGCAGCTATCGCTCCTATCATCTCGCTAAAAAAAAATACTCAGTCTATCGCTCCTATCATATCGCTGAAAACCCTAAACCTAAAAATCTGCAAAACCGTCGATCAATCCAACAGCGATTTCTCGACATGTACTCAGTCCAATCGCTCCTTCTAGCTCGCTCAAAACCCAAATTCCACGATTTTGAAAGACTCTGGATCAATAAAAATCAAAATCGTCTTGTTTTGCTTTGCTGTCGACATATTCAAGTACAAGAAATAGCGAAAAAAGTTATTAATCTAATTGTTTTTTTCGTTCTGTATGACTGTAAGCAAGTATGCTTAAGAATTAAATGTTTGAATGCATTTATATGCAATTCAGCAAAATTTCAATAAAATCTGCATATTTATATGCATATATTCTAGATATATGCATACATATATACATATATTCTATATTATGTTTTTCTGATTGCTTGATACAAAGAAACATACAGATATGCACATTTGTGTAAATTTAATTTATAAGATATCACACAGTTGTCGTTTTAACAAAAAAAAATGCTTGCTTGTTTATTTGAGTAATATTTGCACAATTTTGTGCAAGATTAAAGATAAGGTGCATATATTTATGCAAGTATCAATATTTATTGTATACGTTCGAAATCTTATTGATACTTGCATAAATATATGTACCTTTTCTTTAAACTTTGCACAAAATTGTGCAAATATTGCTTAAATAATGCATACAGTAAATATCTATACGATCGAAATCTTATATACATATATTCTATATTATGCTTTTCTGATTGCTTGATACAAAGAAACATACAGATATGCACATTTTTGTAAATTTAATTTATAAGATATCACACAGTTGTAGTTTTAACAAAAAAAAAAAAAAAAAAAAAAAAAGAAAAAAAAAAAAAATTGCTTGTTTGTTTATTTGAGTAATATTTGCACAATTTTGTGCAAGATTAAAGATAAGGTGCATATATTTATGCAAGTATCAATAAGATTTCGATCGTATAGATATTTTACTGTATGCATTATTTAAGTAATATTTGCACAATTTTGTGCAAAGTTTAAAGAAAAGGTACATATATTTATGCAAGTATCAATAAGATTTCGAACGTATACATATTTACTGTATGCATTTTGTAAAATTTGTGTCGTGACTATGCATTATTAATTGCTTATATTTTTAAAAGTTGAATGCAAGTATTCTACTTTGTTATTTAATGTTTTTTGATCAATTGTTTTATGTTATTATGACTGACTGTAGATTTTTTTTGACTATGTTCGTAAAATTTGCACACTTGGATACATTTATTCAATATATTAGCATAATTGTATGGTATTATTATAATAGAATGCTTTGTTCGCTATGTTCCTGAATTTGTTTCATAATTTTGTGCAATTATAATGATTATTTGCACGTTATTGTGACTGATTATTTGCAAAATTTTGTTAAGTTAGTATATTATGCGATTAATGTTATATTTTCATCTTACCAGTTTTGATCAGATTAATGTTATATTTATGCGACTAATGCAAATATTTTTACAAAATTGGTGATATCACACAGTTGTAAGTCTGTTGTCTCAGATTTTTTTTTTTTTTTTTTTTTTTTTTTTTTTTTTTTTTTTTTTACGGAAAACTAAACAATTAGATACAAATATTACATAAAATTGCATACATTTATGCAACTAAGTGAAATAACTGCATACATATATAGAAATGTACTGCATAACTTTTACATACACTACATCAAAAAATAATACATAACATTTACATGTACTACATCAATAAATATGTACAGAACACTTAAGCTATGAATATACCAAAAATATAAAAGTACAGACCACTGCAGATTTCAATCTTTTGGAAAAAGATGGACGACAAAGCTTCAACAAAACCACTGCACCAATATCCGCCGGAAAACTGTTATACGAAAAAGAAAATCAACATTAATAAGATTAATGTGCAGTAATCAAATTACAAAAACAGCTTCAGATTAATATACATACCTGCGTACAAATCAGCAAAATAACAATAATTTCTGCATATTTATATGCAAGTATTCTAAATATATGCATAGAGATATGACTATATTTTTATATCTGTTTTTGGTATTGTTTGATAAAAAAATTGCATACAAATATGCATATATGAAGAATAAATGCATATTTTTAGGCAACTTTTTAACAGAAGTGTAGGAAAATACAGACGAATAGAGCAGCTTTCATTGCCAAACTTCAACAACACCAAGATAGCAACATCAGCAGGAACACTGTTATACAAACAAGAGATTCAACAATAAGTAAACAAATTTAGCAGTAATTATTGTATAAAATTTACATAAACGTGTTCAAAATAGTAAAAAAAAAAAAAATGCATACATGTATAAAAATATCAGTAATACTTGCATACCTATGCGCAAATTTTCACAAAAAGTTTTGCATACTAATATTCATAACGGATAAAAAACAATGGTAAAATGCATATATTAGGAATATATGCATATTTGTATGCAACTAATCATCATACACGCAAAGCAAACATAATTTCAAAAAGAGGAGTACATAAGTATGCACATATACAGAATATATGTGTACATTTATGCAACTTTCTAGAACAGAAGCATGATTTTGATATATTTTTTTCAATCGACATTAAAATTAAGAAAGTCGCCTTTGAAATTTAAATTTTCTTCTACAATCGTCTACATCACCGATACACCAATATATGCAGGACCACTGGATGAAAAAACAAAATAACAGGTTAATATGCATTAATCAAACAAAAGTACAAAAAGAAATTCAGTTAATTATAACTATATGCATTCATATACGCAAATAATAGAAATATATGCATACTTGTATGAAAATTTTAAGAATATTTGCACAAACTATATTAAAAAAAAAAAAAATCCAGTAAACCTGTAATATGAACTCAATACAACTAAATGAATAATGATGTACAAAACTGATCATCAGGCACTCAAACAAATAGAAACTAAAATTACATGAAAATTAGAATGCATATAAACAAAAAAATTACATACATCGCCACCCCTGGCTCATACAGCCGCCGTTGACACCTCCTCCCTCCGATCTCGCCCCTCCGCTTCTCTTGGCTCTCCCCTTCGAATCCAAGCCACCAACGCCCGAATAAACCCAAGCCCCATCTGAAAACCCACCGCCTCCAGCACCGTAGGCCCCACCGCCGACCTCCTCTCCGCCTTCTCCCTGGCCAGCAAGCCCTGCCTTCTCTGTAAAAGTTGAACGAATAAAAATCCTAACAACGAAGCAGCCGCCATTAGGAAGAAAAAAACTCACCCTAAAAATTTACTCGCAAATAAGAAATATCGGACCAGATCCGAAATTAAAGCCGAAGATATCAATATGGGCAAAACTGGGAATTATTAGACGCTATTTTAAAAACAGGGATGAAATTTATGTGTTTACAAAGGGGAGGATGTGAGCCTAATTAACTTTAATTTTAAGGATGTGAGGCTAATTTTCACCAAAAATAAAGGCCAAGTCAAAAGGGTAGAAAGAACAAGATGGTAAGAATGGAATCAATAGATAACTCGATATTGATCTGAATTGATTGGTAGTGATCCTCATTAACTTGTTATATCTTCAGTTTTGACCAGATCTTCCTATTGAAACATTGGATCTATAGCGAGAACATGATCGAGCAAATTTCAAATTTCAACGATTTTAAAGATCAAGCAGCCCGGTCCAGAGGCAAGTCTGTCAGAACTTTTGTCTAGAGCAACGCGCTGGCCGTGACGAGGAGGACAGAAATAGGGGCAACATGGTGCTGACATTTTATTTGTGTCAATAAGCTACAGGGCAAGAACTTTCGTAAAGATTGGAGATGTAGTCTGTAACTTTCGTAAAGATTGGAAGGGCAAGAACAAGAAGATCCTCCAGCTTATGTTTTTTTTCTCAGTTTGTAACTTCACCAACTTACTTGCCTAGGACAACAAATTTTCTCGGGCCGGCACTGGTGATCAACCTAGTCTGTAAACACCAACGCCAGTGTATTAAAAAAAAAAAAAAAAAAAAAAAAAAAAGGAGGATCTTCTTTGTTATTAGATTCCTGCGTCAAAACTCCATCAAATTCATACTCGAGCAGTAGCAGCTCTACAGGAGCAAGAAAGGGACAAAAAGTATTGATTTTCATTTATTGTTCGATTGGACTATTGATTTTGGTTTAAGCACTTCGAATTTTTGCACGTTCACTTCTGGTTTCCTAAACCTTCATAATTTTCATTTATTGTTCGATTGGAACAAAACATCAGACTAAGTATTCCATACATTCATAGCATTTGAGAGTCGCCAAACATTTGAACGAATTTTTTTTTTCATGGCCCTTGCAATTATAGGCACAGGCAACATAAAAATAATACAATACTGATTAACATAACTCCCAGTGACGATTACTTGTAAAATTACAGTAATAAAGAGGAATGAGGCATTTTACACTTAAAACATATTTAAACCCAATTCGAAATCAAGGCGGGCAACACAAACCTAACGGCATTAATGTCCTACTTCGATCCAAAATTTTCAAGAATAATGGACGAATTCTTAACCATTTTAAATACATCCTATCAAATAAAATACACAAGGAATGTAATGCACCCCCCAAAAATGAATAAACAAACCATCGTCTATTATTACATGTTCACATCCTGTATGTTACTGCAACTCCAAACGCCTAAGCATAGAAATACAAGATTACAAGTAACAAATAAACAAGGCTTGGTAGGATGCATTCTCCGAGGCTCAGATTTTCCGTGCCACTTAAAATCCAGATTTTCGATGCCACTTAAAATCCAAAAGAAATCCTCAATCTTTAGTCAAGCAACTAGTAACTGAAGCATTCACTCATCGTCTGAATCGGCAAATGTGATCTTTGTTGCTTTGGGAGCATCAGCTGTTATCTCCTTAAAATGTGCTCCATATAACTTTGATTCCTATAATACACATTTGTTAGTCATTATACAGCTCTAACAAACACACAGAGTACATATATTGACAAAAATCCTTTTATTTTCTATTTATTTAATTCCTAAGAAGTTTTGGATTTCACTTGAATTAGCCCATGTTCATTTAAAGGTTCAGTTTACATGCACTTCCAAAGTAGCTGCATGTGTTTCCATCTCAAACCTACCGCTTGGCGCTTGTTCACCACATATGTTAAGTTAATCGATCATCTCTTTTTTCACATGTTATTTTCCCCTTTAATGATGAGTTATTTTGAAGTCATGCACAGCAAAGAAATTTCAATCATCTGTAGCTTCACATGTATTTTTCCCGTTTATTGACGAGTTATTTAAAAGTTATCCACGGCAATCAAATTTTCAGCAACTATGAAAGGGGTAACAAATTTACAAGTAGCTTTCCATTTCGTTTCTTTTAAGTAAAAATAAAAAAGTTACTAACAAGTTTCTGCAATAAAAAATTATGCCGCAAAACAATTTACAACGGAAAAAAGGCAAGTCAGAAACAAAATTGCTATGATCAAACAGCCTAGGTACAAACTTTCCTACTCTTGATCAATTTTCTATAGAGAAAAAACCTTATGCAAGCGTAAATTTCATCCAACAGGAAAGAGATAAAGTGAAATATTAGAGATGAACAAATACAGCATACCAGCAGCGCAAATCAGCACACACACACACCAAGAGGTAACAAGTTCAAAACTAACCACTTAGTTACTCAATTGAAAGAGACATATATATACCTTTTTCTTCACATGAGTGCCAAATTTAGTAAGGGATTCAGGTATGACCTGGCCTGCTTCTCGGAGAACATTACAAAGCTCACCAGCTAAAGCCTGCATTAATAATAGCAATAGTTATTGAAGGATGTTGTTGAATGATGTTCAGCTAAAGCCTGCATTAATAATAGCAATAGTAATTGAAGGATGTTGTTGAATGATGTTTCAGGCAATGTTATTGAAGGAAAGCAATTTTATGCCATGTTCAAGGAGATCCGGAAATAACAATCAATGTTTTAAAAGAGGAAACCATATACAAGGAGTTCCTTTGCTCACAAGGGAAGCGTGAGCCTCAAAACATTGTAAACACTGAAAAATAAGCTATCACTGTTTTACCATTATTAATTTTTGATTAAATAAATGTGAACAGTTAACCATATAAAACTATAAATAAATAACGATATAAATAATTAACAGCTCAGTCCTAATCATTCTTTATTAGAATAAATAATCAAATTTTAAATAAATAAAATATAAGCATTTGATTATACACATACACACACGTAAACTAAAGAATTCTAGATTTTTGAATATGATCTTTGATCGATTCCACTAGAATCTATCTCTATTTAAAGTTTAAACCAGCAGAACATCATGTAAATTATTATTTTATTTATTTATTTTCAACCAAATTAAGTCGATCCGCAGATTGTTTTGGAGGTTCACTGGTGACAATTACAAATTTTATTTAAACAGCAATTGGGACAATCCATAACGTTGTCCTCGATAGTTTGTTTCAACAACATTGCTTAATCATTTTGATATTCAAACTGAAAAATAATACCTCTTTCATTTTCTTAAAATTTGTTCTTTTTATGTTTGCCATTAGATAATTGAAGTTTAATTACTTTTGATAGTGTCAATATTTGATTATTATTTTTTAAATCTTGAGTCTAGCATTCCTCGGCTTTTTGAGGCATGTGAAACGTTTTCTATGCTTCACATACCTCAGGTTGCAAAGGCGTAAGCAACAAAGGTAAAAGGTCGCTTTGAGAAAGCCTCAAAGCATTTTACCTCCGATTGTTTTGAGACGAGCATCAAGATAAGTTTTTTGAGACAACGGTAATAGTAAACAAGGTAAACAGAATTTTCAGTTGCACGTGGTGCTTCAGTGTCCGGGAATGGTTTTTTTTTTTTTTTTTTTTTTCCATATTGTCTGCTTCAGTCGGGAAGTCATGTGATCCTGCTAGGTGCTTGGGTAATTTGCATATATGAACTTTAGAATTTTGATATATAGAAATTAACTTCAACTGGTTATCAAAAATCTTATAATCTTACCATCTGAACCCAATTTTGAATCAAATTCCTACAATTATGATTCTATTCACGAACGATGTTCAAAACACTACGAAACAACTGAAAGAATCCGTTCAATTCATGTTGAAATATTAAAAAAAAAAAAAAAAAAACAGATATTTTATACATACAATTCAAATCTGATTGTTCTTTAAACCACTGTTTCAAAAATTCTGCCTCAATACTCGCCTCGAGGAAATAATAGATAAAACGCCTTGAGGCTTAATCCAAAAACTTTTTACCTCTAAAGCTTACGCCTCAACAACTTGAGACATACGAAGCGTATAAACCTCACGCCTCAAATTGCCGAGGCATATGACTCAAAAATCCTTTTATTTTTGCTGCAGATACCGGATATTGACACTAATAAATCATTAAACTTTAATTATTTAATGGAAACAAAAAGGATCAAAATTTAAGAAAATGAAAATTAGCATTTTCAATTTCAATATCGACATGATCACGTAAGATTGTTTACGAAACAACAATCAAGAGCTATGTAAGGGATTTTCCTATTGTTATCTAACAATGTTTTCTAACAAACTTCATTAAATCTCTGAACAAATTTTGTGGATCGATTTGAATTGATAGAAGGAATCAAAATTACAGTTTGATGAAATTTTCAAATAGTTTTGAGAAATCGAAATTCGAATCATATGAGTTTCAGTTATTTATTGTTAATCTATAATAAAAATATATATTTGTTCAAAGTCGAATCCTAAATGATTTGTTTTTCAATTTTTTGCATCGATTAATGTAAAATGTCAAAATTCCTTCACATGCTTTGCGTTTTGTTTTTACCCGAAAAGCTCACGCTTCATGTACACTTTTCGCATTTTAAAACTTTGCTTTAAACAAATAGAGGTGAATGTTATAAAAAAGACTAATAGAGATAAAATGAGAGATTTCTTTTTAAAAAACTACAGAAAGAAGAATCACCAGTTATGCGTTATCTGATAACCTACACAGAGATTATTTTTTTCAGCATATAAAATCCATTGTTTTAAAAAAAAACTCGCCTTGATACTCGTCTCAAGGCCCGCCTCGAGGAAATAAGAGATAAAACGCCTTGAGACTTATTCCAAAAGGCCTTTTACCTCTAAAGCTTACGCCTCAACAACTTAAGGCATACAAAGCGCATAAAGCGTACGCCTCGCATGCCTCAAACAACTGAGGCATATGACTTAAAAACCCTTTTATCTTCAGTTGCAGATTTTGACATAGATAAAAGTCACTAAGCTTTAATTATTTAATGGAAATAGAAAAAGACAAAATTTAAGAAAATAAAAATTAGCATTTTTTACTTTTCAATTTCAATATCGACATGATCAAGTAAGATTGTTTACGAAATAATGATCATGAGCAATGCAATGATTTTCTTATTGTTATTTTAAGAATGTTTTTCAATAAATTTTATTAAATCTTGAAATAAATTTTGCAATCGATTCGAATTGATAGAACATATCAAAATTGGAGTTTGATGTGGTCTTCAAATAGTTATAAGAAATCAAAATTTGAATCATATGAGTTTCGATTATTTATTTTTAATCTACAATAAAAAATATATACTTGGTAGAAGTCGGACCTCAAATTATTTGTGTTTCACTTTTTACATAGGTAAATTTAAAGTGTCAGAATTTCTTTATTTGTTTTAAGCTTTATTTCTACCCGAAAAGCTTATGCCTCAGCGTTTCGAGGCTTACGCCTCGCCTCATAGACCTAAAAACGCCTCATGTACATCTTTTGCGTTTTAAAACATTGATAAAATCATTGAAATATAAATCTTCTGTATCTGTAGTTCACGACATGAATCTAGTGTCCATTTGAAGTCTAATATAATCCACCATCCGTGATTTGAATCCCATTTTGAAATAATTGAATTGGGTGTTATACTATTTGCAGTTGTTCTTTTTATGGAATACCATGTTTCTACTGTTTCATTTTTTAGTACATCTCCAAATCACTGCAATCCGTAAATGAAACATGAGATCAATTTGTGATACCTTATTTTCCTGCATGAAGAACGTATGTGCAACTCCTTTTTTCCCTGCACGCCCTGTTCTCCCAATTCTATGCACATAGTCCTCTGTTGTCAAAGGAAAACTATAGTTAATTACAACTTCAACATCAGGAATATCCAATCCTCTTGAAGCAACGTCAGTGGCAATCATCAATGGGCATTTCCCATCTTTAAACAAAGAGAGAGCTTCCGTTCTCGCATGTTGAGGCTTATCTCCATGAACAGACACTGCATTCCATCCTCTGTTAAGAATTAAGGAACAAAAAAAAAAGGTTTTCATAATGGTGGTAGCTGGCTACTTTGTAAATATTATGTTTTATGACATAGCAAGAAATAATATCAAAATAAATATACCTTCTCTGAAGCATACTCTCAACACGAGCAGCTTCCTTCTTATACAGAACAAAAACCAAAACTCTGTTTCTGTTTGTGCACACAGATAAAATATTTGAGTCATCGGACTATGACAACGACGGATAAAAAATAAACAATAAAGTGAAGCTTCATTCTGATAGCCTAAAACATGAAATACTTTGTTCCTCAAAGATTGCTACAAGCAATGTTAGCGAAGTTCTTTTATAGTTACTTTTAATATGCAGCTATGAACACTTAAAGCCAATTAAGCTGAGTAGCATGTAACTAAAAAAAAAAAAAATTAAAACGGTAGCGCAAAATTCACATGGACAACTTTTTCACCCAGGTGCAAGATAGGACATAGCACAAAACTAACAAGTGTGTTTTTATATTAATGCACTGCCTGCATGATTGTAGCTGTAAAGCAATTTACTAATGTAACAAAGTTCATTTCTACGAATTTAAACATGAAGCTTTAGCATTATAATGATAATACCAAAGGATCAAGGCAGTAAACGCGATAAGTATGTACTATGAAATAGTCATTTAGGCATGGATTAATTGGAGTTAAATGTTTTGGATAGAATATTAGGTGGTGTTTGATTTACACTTTTAGATTTGGGTTTTACTTTTCGCCCATACAAAAATGCGAAAGATGCATGTATGTCGTGAAAAAACGACCGTTTTCGAAAATGAAGTTGACACACGAAATAGAAAACTACTTTTATTTATTTTCCATGTTTTGGAAAGTAATGGAAGAACAAGAGGTAATTTTTCCTTCCGTCGTGCCTTCATCCCCTCCATCCTCCTTTCCATCTTTCTTCCATTCCCGTCTTTGTCTTTCAACTCTTCTTATTTTTTGTATTATATGTTGAAACTCGAAAGACAAAACACTTTATAAACCAAACACAACCTTGGTATTTGGTTTGGTCTTAATCGATCCAAAATGTAAATCCGAGAATTTGGACGAGGCCGAGAGTAGATAGTCCAAAACTATCACATAGATGCTTATAGGAGGCATCTAGCCTCAACTAGTGCCCAAGCACTGCCTGGATACATGTTTAGATGCTTAGATGATGTGGTAAGTCTCACATTGGCAAACCAGGGAGGATGGCTAGGCGGTAAGCCTCATTTAGCATTTAGGCAGTGCCGAAACGGATGGCTAAAGCTTGGAATAATACCAATAAATCTGGTCAATTTAGTTTATTGCACATTCCAATTTCCTATCCATGACATAAATATATAAAGTGTAATCAACGGGGATGGCAGACGTATTACTTTATGGCTAGCTTAACTGAAATCTGAATGCATATTTTATATAGGAAAGTCTATTTGAACGCAAAATATGGACACAATGAATCTCTACCAGTGGATTGCTCTCCGATTTCCACCTCCCATATAAAGACAAAATAATCCAATGACCTAGATTTTGTGTGTCCCTTTCTCTTTTCTAAATAGCCACTCCCTTTTATATATTAGCAAATCTCCTGAATGCAAGAATAAATGAAGATTAATGATTTTTGGGCACACAGGGTAAGAGTGATACGAATTCCATTTTTTTTAATGTATAAGTACAATATAGAAGAATAGTTATATCTACTAACACAAGTATCACTGAGTTATGATATGTATTTCCATTAACTTGCCCAGATCTATTTACTTAATGTTGCATGCTAAATTTGACTCTCCAACTTCCATTGTCTGAGCACATTCTTTCGATTTTAACCGAGGAGACAATATAATATATGTTCTGATATCAAACTCAGTTCTTAAGATTATGTTACAGTTTTTAAGTTGGTATATTCAAGTTATCTTATTTAGTATTTACCATTTTGGAACGCCACGTACCACGCGTAAATACAAACAACACGTATAAAATATGAATTTTAAATAATATTTGTGAGTATTTTGTTTCACTGACTCCAACTAATTTAGACTATATCATGATTATATTAAACAAAGAACAATATATATGGAAATTGAATAACCTAAGTTTTCTGAATAAAGGAATAAATTCTGCCCTTAATAAGATTAACAAAGTCCAAGTAAGAATAAAAAAAATGAAGTTCATAAATTTATATTTGAAACCCTCATAGTTATTAATAAGGTGCCAAAGGCTCCGTACTCAAGCGCGAGAGGACTTCCCAGGTCAGTCTCCCATCCCGGTACTATTCTCACGGCTTTCCGGGCTCTGGGGGTGGTCGATTAGTGCGCACAGCCTATCCCTCACATATGTGAAGAGGCCGGGACTCGAACCTGCGCGCTCCAGATTACCAACCGAGTAACTTTACCGTTGCGTCAGGCACCACCTTCCTCATAGTTATTAATGGTGCAAAAAAAAAAAATAGCCTCCCCGAAGCATTGACGAGTGCCTTTTTAATTTATTGCGCACGTTTAGAATTTTTTTCAATAAATCTAATATGTACGACAACTAAATAAAAAAGTCTGTACTTTTTTTTTTTTTACTAAAATGTATGTAACGAAGTTATTTTAATAAAAAAGATATTTTGTTAGAAAAAAATCATCAATATAATATCACAAGCATAGCAAGCATATTGGTCTTCGAAAGTCAAAATCCAAGATGGTAGTGCATATTACTGATCTGATTCAACATTATGTTTTCAAAATCAATATTCAAGTCGTCAGATTTATAAACTCCAGCATCCTCCTCATCTGCTCGACTCATTTCTACTTAGATATCTTGCTTCCTTCACTCATTCTACTCTAGCAGCAACACTTCAACTCAAATCATCATTAACCATCATCTGATACAATTCGTCATCAACGTTAAATGCTCCATCCATATTCCCCCTTGTTCATTCATTACAGTCATCATTATCTTTTTTAGATATTGAATCAATGATGTCACGGATGTTGTACCTTCTTTTTTCTGCTCAATTGTATTTAATAAATACCAAATAATTTAGTTTAGCTCCCAGTTATAAAGGCGCGCTAAGACAAAAACAAATACAAAAATTAGCAAACACGATAATATAATTAATACTAATTTTTATGTAGTTCAGGCTATGAATGAAAATTAAATAAAACAGAAGGAAAATAATGAAAAGACACGCCATTTTGCGACGCACGACATTTATCCCTAAAGCGACATTTGCATCATTCGATGTGTTTTCCATGCATACCGCACTATAAGAAGAAAATGTACAAATGTCGTGTTGCACCATGATACACACCTTATGATCTCTTTTGTAGCTATGGAACTTCCAATAGAGGGGTCAAATGGGTCATGTAGGACCGTATGAGGGTCGAGCAAAATTTGACTCATCATCCATTTATTTTGACCCGTTTAATACGAAGTTTTATCTGACCAAATCCACCTATTAAGTGGTTTACCCATTTGACCCATTTAATACTTAGTTTTATCTAACCCAACCCACCTATTAAGTGGGTTACCCATTTGACCTATTTAAATGTAGTTTGGTGTTTTCCAAGTACCATTGTCGGTCACCTTAAAGAACAACAGCGTTCTTTCAAAAGACAAAGTATTCGAGTATTCCATATTTTCCGTAACTTAGGTGGATTTTTATCAGTCGAACTCTCATCTGGTTCCGAGACAGTATAAGTTACTGCAATTTGGACTAAAAAAATAATGGCTTTGTGTGTAGACATGGTTCAAATATGAGGATGTAGCCTGTTATATTCTAAGTACAAAGTGTTAGCCACCTTGGAGAACTACAACGTTCGTTCACAAGACGAAGTATCTGAGTGTTCCATATTGTCCATAATTTAGGTGAGAGTTCATCACCAAAGATTCGTCCGATTCCGAGGCAGTATTAAGAAGTTATTGTAGTTTGAACAAAAAAATAGCGACTTCATGTGTAGGAAGAGTTCAAATATGAGAATGTAGATTGTTATATTCTAAATACAAGCGTTAGACACATTGGAGAACTACAGTGTTCATTCACAGGACGAAGCATCTGAGTGTCCTATATTGTTTATAATTTAGGTGAGAGTTTATCAATCGAAATCTCGCACGGTTCCAAGACAGTATGAAGAAATTACTGCAGCCTTTACTAAAAAAATAGCAGCTTGGTGTATAGACGGAGTTCAAATATGAGAATATACCATGTTATTTTCCAAGTACAACCATTAGTTTCCTTGCAGAACTAGAGTTCGTCCACAAGACGAAACATCTGAGTGTTCCATACAATCCGTAATTTAGATGCGAGTTTATCGGTCGAAGTTTCTTTTGGTTCCCATGCAGTATAAAGAAACTACCGTAGTTTAAACAAAAAAAAATAGCAATTGTGTATATAAATAGAGTTAAAATGGTAAAAGAGTTACCAATTTGTAACCCTTTTAAAAATGGATTAACCTTTTTATAACCCATTTAAGATTGACTCATTTAATAAAAAATTACAAATGGATTGGCCCAATATGGTTGTAACTTGTAAGTATAGTAAATGGGTATGGTTATATTTTGATAGGTCTAAATTCCAAAAAGAAAATGTGTTAACCATTCCTAAAATTATATGTTTTCAATCAAAGAAAGACTACTTTTGTTCCAAACTCATATTCTTCCAGCGGTCTCTTCAACTTTCAAAAACAATATATATGGCTATCAATAACTGAGTGCCTCCTGTGAATATAATAGTTCCAAGTCATTACGATCTAAAGTTGTTTCCATAATTATGAAATCCAAATTTACCTATGTAAGCACCATTTTAGTGTATTTAAAAACTTACTGGTGAATTATAAATTCTGAATTACCGACAAAGATTTTTTAATCATGCAAATAATGAAAAACATCTTATTCGCTTTTATTCTTGAGAAATATAAAACTACAATCGCTTTACAAAAGACTGTTTAAATAACATCCCCAATTTTTTGGTGATTTCAAGTCTACATTAATAGATTCCGTTTTATGATTATTATATGGTAAAATTTCAAACATAACTTACCTTGAATAATGGTTGTTGAATTTGAATTTTGAAATATCAATGCATGATATGTGCATGAATGCATGTGATGTGGAGATGCTATATAATGTGAAAATATTAAAAGGCAATAGGTATTAATGTATTTTTATGATAGTTTAGATGATGATACATTAGCAAATATTAAACATTAAATACTCTTTATTAAGAAAGATTAACCAATAAAAATTATTATTCATATATTATTGTTATTTCTGTGAAGTTTCTCAGTAAAAGTAGTATATGTTACTTGTTGAATCCTATGTTTTAAACTGTGGTTTTGCTATCGATATTTCTATTGTTTAGAGAAATTATTAGTGAGATGGTTTTTTCAAAAGTTGAAATGCATGAATAAAAAAATTATTAGTAAAAATACAGGGACAAGGATGTTATGTACAAAGTAAATCACATACTGCCATGGATTTACACAGGCAAATGCATAATAAGTGTGTCTGCCAATTGATTTGTACCAATGGCACAAAGAAGAGTTTGTACCACTTATACATATTCAGCTTTTAAAATCATTCATACATCGGAAAAGTTACAGCTTTTCCATAAAGAAAAATGTTCATAATTTTTATTGCAGGTTGCATTACTAATAATTTTACTGTTCATATAAATATGCACAGGGATGACCTTTTTTTTCAACCAACAATATTTATATACAGAATATTAATGCGACGGCAGGATCAACAATTACGCATTAGAAAAGTATACTTAAACAGGCATAGTTAATGTGTGCCCTAAAGGCACATGTACATGTTAAGATTGGGGGGGGGGGGGGGGGTGGAAGACGGAATTTATTCTAAACTTACACTGGAAATAAGTATGTGTAATTCAGGAAAGCGGAGGGGTACTTATGTAATTTAACAACTTTAACGCGTGACTTTAGGATCCATGTTAACACTTTCCATTAAAAAGGTGATAATAAACTTTTATTATAGTTGTTTTCCTAAAATGTTGTAGCACTTATATTAAAAACATCAACATATAACTTCTACGGTATATTTATTATTCAACTGAAATGATATATTATAGTTTATTTTACACTGTATTTTTGTTCCCCATGAGAATTTATAATCTTCTCATCTATCCTTTTATCAGTCTAAAACAACTTATTGTATAATATATTTTGAAAAGTTCACGATTACACCAAAAATTACAATTATCTACTAAAAATAACAACATTCAATAGTCACTATAACCATTTAAGTGTGATAAGTAATTTAATATATGCATGCGCTAAAAAATTATGAAGCTGGCTATTGCTAACTTCCACTTTTATCTAGATAAAAAAAGCTACTTTGTCAGTACTAGTGGTGAATGATATCATTATACACTCACATAGCATGGATACCGTGCCGGTCACTAAGAAGTAATTCGGTTAGATGAATTCAGACTCAAATGTCAACTGATATCTTTTATCATATTCTAGCTTACATCATTCCGAGATGGTGTGCAAGGAATGCTAAACATGCTCACAGTCATACGAGAACTGTGACTAATAAATGGTCTGACTGACATTTGTATGCACATCGCAATGGTAGAAAATTTGAAATTACAAATCCTACTGCAAGTAAGATGGTTTAGACATCTCCAACGGATACCTAGAGATGCACCTATGCACGTTGAAATTGTAGACCGCACCGAAAGTTTGGAAAACGGTAGAGGTTCGACCAAGAATGGCATGGGAGAAAGTAATAAAAAGAGACTTGAATGATTGGAATATATCCGAAGAGTTGATGTCAAACAGGAGCGCATGGAAGTTAGTGATCCATGTACTAAAAGTCTAGAACCTAGAGTTTAGGTTAGTTTGGGGAGAGTGTTGATTATAGGACTAGTGAATATGAGCATAAGGCGTAGTGTTGATCTTCAGTATACATTACTATGAGTACTATTATTATTATTATAATCATTATCATCAACAACTTGGTTTTATTATTCGTTATTATTACCAAATTAATTATTCTACTTTATATTATCTTTATTTATGTTTTCACCTTTAAATCTCTTGCTAGTGTTTTTACCATTAAATTGACTTTGTCATTTGGTTTTGGGTTCAATCTCTAACCAACTCCAACTTGTTTGGGATCAATGGCTTGGTGTTGTCATTACAAATTCTACTGCACTTAAAGTGGGTAGCAAATAAAAATTAAATTAATGTAAAATTATAACATTTACTTTTGAGAACTATGATATTTTTCAAGCAAAGCGATTAAACGCGAATCTCGTGAACGATCATCCAAGACCTGCATAGAGAAACAAGTGGTTAAGAACAATGCGGAAGTTAATAAATTGTTTATATGACATTACATAACATCAAATACTCCCTAGGATCGTTGTTGGTTTATGTTTGGAGTAAAATTGACGTTTACCTCGATAATCTGCATCACATCATGATTAGCTGCTAGATCCTGGGATCCCACAACCACCTAATATCATTTGTTAACCATGTATAAAGTTACAATGAAATTAGAATAAAGTAGATAAATAAACCTTAAAAATTAAAGAAGAAACCTTAACAGGGTCTGGTCTCATGAATTCTTGGGCTAATTGATGAACAGCAAAAGGCCATGTGGCACTGAACATAACCATTTGACGAACTGCAAATATAAAGAGATGAAAGATTAACAAAACTCTAGAATATTTTATCCTAGACAGTGAACTAAACAACTATGAGATTTTAGCAGCACATCTGAATTGAAATCAACATTAGAGTTGCAAATATGTCAAGTTCATGAAATTCTTAAAAAAAAAAAAAAAAAAAAAAAAAAAAAAAAAAACATTGTGTTAATATGAATATACTATGTATGCTAAAATTGATGTATGTTGGAGATTTATCAGATGAATTAACAAATATTATCTAATGAAATTTGTTTAATTAAGTTGAATTTAAAATTTTAGGATTAGTTTAAATATATGGACTTATAGCAGGAAGAATAGCGAAGAAATTTGTAAAAAGATGAATAAATTTATTGTGGAGTTGATGTTAAATAAGAATTTTGTGATATAATGTATGATAAATTCTTCATATAAACAAATCATAATTGATTATACATTAACTTTGTTATTATTGTTTATATACATAATTTATGTTTATGTTTTGTGATATAGTTGAACGGGAAGAAAAATAAGGTTTTTTTTTTAATATGAATATTATATATATATATATATATATGTGTGGGGGGGGGGGGGTATTAAAATTGATTTATATTATTAAGATCTGCAGAAAAATGAACTTAATATTCGCTATTCTTATTTATAAATAAATTAAATTTAAGATTTCATGAATAGTTTTAAACATTCGGATTTAGATATAAATTGTCCTTAAAAAGTAGACGCGGTTCGGTAAATGATTATAGAAATGCTAAGCATCCAGGTATTTGAAGTTATTTTTCTCTTTCGATGTATAGAAATTTACTGAGATAAATGAATAACATATTGAATTTGTTATTATTGTTTACGTATGTTATTTATATTGTGCGGCTTATTTAACTCTATATCTTAACAAAAAACTATTTTTGTTGATTGATTTAACAATTTTAAAAACTATATTAAATTCGCTGATATGAATTGATACGCATTTAAAAATGTCGAAATTAGCACTTATTAGAACTAACAATTATTTATTGATTTAATTTATTTATTAATCCAAGATCACATAATTAATTTAAATGTATTGACTTAAATGTACGTTGTTAAGTGATATTGTGGAGTATTTTGTAAATAACTAAATGAAATTTGAAATGTAGGTGTCTAACATTAATATTACAATGCACTAATGTAATATAGAATAAATATATTAATATAAATGAATCGAACTTTAAACTTGTGATTATTATTTATGTATATAATTTATGTTATGTGATTGACGTATTTACACGTCTGAATGGAACTTTTTCTCGTTTCTGTTAACTACTCTTGATGTGATTTATTAGGTGAATTAATAAATAATAGTTTGCTAAAATATTTAAATAATTTCCATATTATGTAATTAATAATAACATATGGTCTTAAATTTAAAATATTAGAACTTAATCGAGAAGCACTTTGTAAACGATTATAGGAAATTTATATTGTAGGTATTTGGAGTGAAAAACATAGTTTTGTCATTTTTTAGTATTTACAAGAAATATTAGTTAGTTAAATTTATTTAAGCAACTTAAAATGTTGATTATGTAATCAGTTTATATTTGTGAAGCTAAATATAAAATATTAGGAGCTAACTGATAAATTATCAGTAAATAATTGTATAAACTTTATAATGTTCATACCAAAATGTAAAATGATGAAGAAATTTAGTAAATTAGTGTAAAGTAATAAACTAAATTGAAAATAAAATATCTAGAGAGATTTAAGGAGAAATGAGAAACTCCTAAAACTAATGAGAGAGCTTCAAATTCTTCCGTTTTACTATTATTTAATAGATATGTCCAACGCAAATAACTTTGTTATGTTAAGAATAAACTAGAGTATCCCTACTAGTTTAAGAGAAAAGTTTCAAACGATTCCACAGAATTTGGCCTCCATAAAGCTATACTAAGTATTATTATTTTCCTTTATCCTTTTTATCCTTTTCTTCTTTTAAGATTGAATACTTATGTGGTAGTACATGGTGGACTATGAATCTATATGTAACGGGGTACGAATTACGCTACGTAGGTTTCAAACGCGGTACATCTCGAACCAATGTCATAGCACCTAACCATTAGGATGGTAGTGCAGGAAAATATTGACATTTATCTCCACTAATAATATAGGAAATTGAGTGTATATGATTGACCGGTCGTGTTTTCAACCATTGTCTATATTATGTGAAAATACCCTTTGACATCTCTACAACCCATGCAATGATGTAAATATCATGTGTGTATCAATTTAATGTAATTATACTTTAGTTGGCCACATTTCTAATTTGCTTAATCGCTGGCTGTACTCATTCAACCAGAAGGGAAGAACATATAATGCATAATTAATACCATAATAATTCCTTGCACTGCGTTATAACATGTGTTGTGATAATCATAAGATAAAATTTAGGAAACTACAGTCATTGAAGGCATAAAATTAACAAATTATGAAGGGAAATAAGAGCATAGAAAATCAGAATGGCGTCTTCCAGGCTTTAGATAGTATTCGAAGGACTCTCAGTAGATCATTTGAATTGGATGTTCAACAAGGACTACGAATATGCTATTTAGCGGATTCAAAATTCCAGTATGCAAATTCATAAATCTACACCCTGTACAATGAAATATTGAACTGCACAACACTAAAGGACTTAAAAATTATTAATTTCCACACAGAAGGCCAAATCAATTATCATTCAACAGGAAGAAAGTGCAAGTCAAAGAAAAATGTACTTGCAGTTATGGTATACACATTTACAAATCCATGCTGAATCAGACTACATACCAGTTTATAACGTTCAACACACATACCAATTTCCACATTGAGAAAATATGATGATTTATTGAGTACAATATTGTTGATTCCAAGGTTCGAAAACTCGGTTTCGGTTTCGGTTATCTGAAAATTTAATACTTATGGCCGGTTTCGGTTTTTGTTTCGATTTCTATCTAAAAATCAAACTTTTATATTATTTATGAAAAAGCTAATGATAAATGTTGTAAATCCACGCAGAACTGTAGATATATAATATAGTCAAATGAAATCTGCGTTAGTTGTAATTCAAATGTTCAGTCATATAAGACTGATAATCCATTTACATACAGCTTAAGCCACGCTTAACATAAACAAAATGATTAGTGGGCCAAGCCCATCATTATCAGCCACGTCCAGCCCAAACAAAAGTATTAGGTTTAGAATTCTTTATTAATTAGGTCAGAAACGCACCCACTTCTATTCGCAGAAAAATCAAACGAGGGAAACGAAAAAATGGGCGGAAACAAAGCATGGATAAAAAAAAAAAAAAAAAAAAAAAAAACAAAGATCGAAGACAAACCTCTTTAGCTCTAGTACTTTGCTTTCGCTTTCAATTTTTCTTTTATGGATGCCTTTTGTTTTGTTGTTTGTTTTCGTTTACTTTCCGCAATTGAATCTGCGAATTTTTGAATTTTCGTTTCATTTTTTTTCCCGGTTTTTACTTAATCGCGATTTAGGTTTTTTTTTTTTGGGGCCGTACGAACCGAAATGAGAATTTGTTGTTATTCCGTCCCGGTGACTGTCGACACCGGAACGAGAACAACGGCATCTCGTGGTTTCGGACGAGACCTCAAACCATGGTTGATTCGCTCTTTTACAAATTACAAGATTATCACGCTTTGAATTTCTAGTTAGTGGATCGCTCGGGAGTCGAGCATGGACTTATATAGACTCTGAAAAGCTTGGTTGAAGCAATGGATTTTACGGATACTCCGGATTTCAGACAGCTTCAATTTGGGTCGGCCTAGACCATTGCCTCGGATCGGCATGGGTTATTGCCCCGCATCGGCCTCCACAAGACTGCACTGGATCGGTGCAACACTTCAACTCGGGTCGGCACGCTTAGGTACTCATCGAATTGGATCGGCGCAAGCTACGTATGACAAATCAGTGCTCACTTTGAAGTTGGACTTGGCATTTGTATTTTGGCACTTTGATTATGGTTTTATTCGATTTAACTTCGAACTCAGATGGATGCATTTACTCATATCGTCGAAGCAAGGCTAGGACATAGTCTACAATCTCATGCGCTATATGCGTTAAATGGAAGTACTGGGAATATCGAATGATGTCATGGTAAAGTGTTTCCCTCCTTTCTTACTTACCAAACGTTGTTGCTATATGGTTCAAATGGTTAGAATCAGGATCAACTGATAGTTGAGATGTTTTAGTTGAAAGATTTATCGAGCAATTCAAGGTCTACATCTCTCAATCAAAGAACGTGAGATGCTCACAACAATTATGCAGAGGACTAGAGAGACTCTGCAAAATTTTCTAGAGATGTTTAATGCGGCGGTGCGTCGATGGACCGACGGGATTTGTCCATGGTACTTATGGCGGTTGTCTCTGGCATTTTGGATAATTCGGCCTTTAAAATTTCATTGGAAAGGAATCCGCCAAGGGATCTTGATGAATTTTACTGTGAAACGGATTGACTTCTGCGTCAAGAAGATGTGAAAGCTGATAAGAGAGCTCTCGAGGTTAATACTATTAAGGACATAGGAACGTTAGAATCTAAAAAAAGGAAAAGATAAAAACAAAGGAAAAGTCCCTAATGCCAAGGATGAGCAAAAAACCGAAATAAAACCATAAATCAAAAAATCGAACCGTACTAATATTTCGGTTTTGGTTTTAGGTCCAAACCAAACCCAAAAAAATCGAAACCGAACCGAATTATTAAAATAATTAAATAAATATATCATATTTGTAATTTATAAATCATGTCTTGTATTTGGCGTATATGACGTCTTGGATATACCCTGCAAACAGAAAGAATTGGGTTAAAGATATAGATAGGAATTTCATTTATATACTCTCTACTTAATCATATATTCAAGTATTTTATTCGGTCCATAAAATGTTGCACATTGTCTCTTGCTGCATGATGTTTCGTATTATATAGTATATACACATTGGTCACTGCTTCACTCATTTGATTTAGCTGAATACAGGATTAGGGGTAGACTGACATAAAATGTCAATTTCTTGTTTTTGTAGATTCTTAGATGTTTTGAATTGAAGATGAAAGTTGAGGTACCAATAGACTAGTTTCTAGAATTCCAAGTTGATGTTGGTCTAATGTAGTGTGGTTTACTGGAGTGCTCCTGCTCAATTTTTTTTTTGTTTCTTGTCTTCGGCTTAGAGCTAGCTAGCTTAGCTTTGTACTACTTTGTATGGCTTATAGTCTATTAATTTGTACTCTGTACCATGTGTCTTTATATACTCGGTTGAAACAATTTATTTTAGTTTCTTTTATGATTGTTTAAATTTATAATATTTTTTGTTTAAATCGGTTTTAAAACCGAAACCGAGCCGATAAAAACCGAAACCGAGGTTTTGAAGCCGAAACCGATGCTTCGGTTACGGTTTCAGTAATTAATTTTTAAAACCGAGGCCTTTCGGTTCCGGTTTCAGTTTTACCTCAAAACCGAACCGGGGTTTGCTCACCCCTGCCTAATGAAAATGAATGAAACACTCGGCCACTGAGAAAACCTAAATTCTTTTTGTATATGAAACTCGATTATTTTCTGAAGACATTTACTCGGATATTCCTGAAGCTGCTCCACTCATAAACCCTCCCAGGTGGAAGCCAACGCAAGAGGAAAGGGAACCTGATAAACATTGTTTATTCCATTACATAGATGGTCATAACACAAACTAGTGTCGGCATCTACGGGATATGATTGAGGGGCGTATCAGATGCGTTGAGCTGGCATAGCATATCAGGAGTAGGACTGCAGTAGCAAAACAAATGCAACCGCCTACCACTCAGAATAGGAGCGAGTCAGGACCTAGCTCACGTGGATTGATCATCGATTTCTCTGGATTTTGGTTTTTGAATGGCTAAGTCGGCTTATCCATGTACGGGATTGAGACTTAATCCCTAAACATGCTTTGTACTCGACAATAAACCATCCCCTATTACGTAACAAATTTGTAATAAAAACGGCCAAGTCGGCCCACACACGTACAAGATTAGGATGTAATCCCTAAGTGTGTTATGTACCTGACAACAAACCGTTAATTTTCTTTTAGATTTTGTAATAACTTAGAATTTTGGTATTTTAATAAGGTTATTTCACTTGTATGGGTTATGCTTGTGAAGTATGAAATTGAAAATTGGAATCTTAAACTCTAATAAATAGTCCCAAAAATGGATTATGTTCGGGAAGAGTCGAGTCATCTTGCCTGGATTTGGCGAGACCGCTTGGTCGGTCCATAAGTATTGGACTATACTCGAGAAGATTCTAGCCGTTTTGTCATTACTTGGCAATGCCACTCAAATGGTTTTTTTTAAGTATGGATTATACCTACGCTGGCTAGGCTCGAAGAGGCCACAAATTTTGGATTTCGGATTGAATATTCTGGTTTTCGGATTTCTTAGATTCTATGAATTTATTGCATTTCTCTAGCTTCGAGACATTTGGATTTCTTGAGATTTCGAATTCTGGTTTTCTATTGATACGATCTGACACGATCGTGGCTTTCTGGATTTTTGGTCTTCGACTATCGGATTTCTATTTGGACTTCTCAAAGATTTAAGGATCATGCAAAACACGTCTTCCACTGAAAGACATGATTTGAGAGGCAAGTGCGGACTTGTCTTTTACAAGGCTGTCAAGTTTAGGATTTTTGGTTACTGGATTGCTCGGGGCTTGAACATGAACTTATATAGGCTCAAAAAAGCTTAGTTGAAGCACTGGATTTTACGGATATTCGGGATTTCGGACAATTTCGATCCGGATTGGCCTAGACCATTGCCTCAGATTGGCATTGGCTATTGCCCCGGATCGACTTCCACAAGACTACTCCGGATCGGTGCAATACTTCAACTCGGATTGGTTGTAACACATCGCCTTGGGTCGACATGCATAGGTACTTATTGGATCATGTCGGCACAAGCTACATAGGACATACATAGGATGAATCCGTGCTCACTTTGAAGTTGGACTTCGCATTTGTATTTTGACACTTCAGTTATGGCTTTAATCGATTTAAATTCAAACTCACATGGATGCATTTACTCAGATCGTTGAGGCAAGGCTAGGACTTAGCCTACAATCCGGATTGGTCTAACCGAATCGATACCAATCCGACTCACATCGAGCCAACTGGCCGATCCGGCTTTCCTCTTGCTGGACTTGGTCAACATCAGATTTTATTTTCTCTCTTGGCCAACCTACTCTCTATAACAGCTATAAATACACCATCTTTGGTATTTTTGGCTCTTCTACGTTAGGGCTTTGCCATTTTCACAACTTCTTTTATTGTACCCGAACTGTAATTGTAATCAAGTAGTATAAGCAAGTGATTACCTCACAGTGAACGTAGACACATTAGCCTAACCACTATTAATATGTGTGCTCATTTACTCTTCCGCATTCTGTGATCTAGATTATTGCTAATATTATGCAATGTTTTAAAACACAAAAGGTGTACGTGAGGCGTTTTCGGGTCCATGAGGCGAGACGTAAGCCTCGAAGCGTTGAAGCATAAGCCTTTCGGATATTAAAAAAAGCGCAACACATATACTTAGTTTTTAATATGAAATAACTTTAAATGCCAAATATTTAGTAAAAACCATAAAGCATTCGAAGCAATTCAAACAAAATACAATCATCCCTGCACATTTAATACAAATTGGAAAAGATCAAATGATATCTTCCTACTCGTCCACGAGCATGTTGCCATCCATAAAAATACAGTAAAAAAAGACAAAAAAATATAGTAAATAAAAAAAATGGAATTAAGCTCGATTCCATCACCAAAAACGAGCTCGGTTCCAATACTGGAATCGAGCTCGATTCCAGTTGAATCGAGCTTCCAGTTCCAAAATTTCAAGCTCAAGGTTACTTTTTTTCCCATCTGAATATTTGAGCAAAAGGGCAAAAGACGAAGGAGTGAAAAATGAGAAGCAGGTAAGATTTTTTTTCATACATATACATGTAAGCCTCAACCAACTGAGGCTTTGAGGTGTGCATTTTTCACGCCACAATGGGTTGAGGCTTAAGCCTCAGAGGTAAAACGCCTCCTGAGTTGCGCCTCAAGGAATTTTTGCTCACGCCTCGCCTCAAGACGCGCCTCAGGCGCGTTTTTTAAAACACATTTTGTGGTTGTTGTTTGGATTTTATACTTTCGAGGTGTTAGGCAAAGAGTGACCACTTTTCCGTCTAACAAATATCAATATTATACTAATTACAAAATATAATACATTTACAGGTATCGATGCATTTACTATTAATATATGCACCTGGTGCATACATGTAGACCAGAAGACCATTTGTGCTCTGCACACTACCTTCGATTTTGCTTTTGTTGGATAGTCGGATTAATTTTCGGAGTTGTTTCTAGTGCTCAAATTTCAGATACTCGCAAAGGTGTTAATAAGATCATAGTGAAAAAACAGTAGGTCCCTCAAGCATGTGAGAATTCAAACCAAGGCCCGAGGGGGTTCATCCCCTCATATTGGTAATAAGATATCACAATGACAGAGTAATTCCAAAATCACCATTATAAGATTATTCTACTTAATTGTCCCCACAACAGGGAGATGTTTTCAAAAGAGTTTATTATCATAAGTCCTAAAGAAAAGAACAAAAAAGAATCAACATATAGCTTTGAAAATCTAAAAGACATTATTAACACGTATAATTTTTGTTATTATAGCCAAAAGAAGAAAAATAGGGCAGATGTATACTTCTGACATATCCTTCCGCGGATAAGCTTAATAGATTCTTTAAACGAAAACAACGTAAAGAAACATCTGTAATAAATCATAATGAACCATTTGTAATATTATCATCGCAATTCTGAACAACGAACTTTCCAAAAAAAGTGCAATAAACTTTCTGAAAATTGTGGCATGAAAGTTGTATTCAAGTGAATCTCTATGTTAGCTTTTTTTTTTAAAATAAAACAGTGCTACAACTAGATTTTATGCTATTGATTTTAACCCTCCACTGGAAAAAAATAAAAGAAATGAATCCACAACCGTCCCCAAGGGTGTATATGTGTTGCTCACCAACCTTGCATCAAGAATGATACATAATAATTTTAAGTTCATAACAATAGTTTGTTTGCAAGAAAAACATATATCATATTGAGAAGACAATCCTTATTTTGTGTACGCACTGGAAGTAAAATACTTTGTCATGTAATTTTTCATACAAAATTTTGTAAATTATTAAGTTGGTAAAATCATCCATTCAAATGATTTTTAATATAAAAGCTGGCTGACTATTAAAGCAGAACGCATAATTGATGCTCGTAAATGGTTACTGCTACAAACCTGAGGAAGTTTGTTTTAATATTGAGCGAACTTCAGGTTCAAACCCCATGTCAAGCATTCGATCTGCTTCATCAAGAACCTGTGATTGTTTCATAGACAATGTTTTACTAATCGGTAAATACCAATAAAATCAAACACTGCGAATAGCAATAATAAAAAGGACAATGTTGACAATAAGCCAAATGACCATATACCAGAGGCATGATACAAAATACTATAAAATCAGACATACTTCAAAAATGTATGTCTTTGGATCGATGTTAAATTGAGTGAAAGGCGAGGAAGGATTAAGCAGCAAAAATTGTATTATCTTAGGCAAATTCTATTCAAACACCGTAAATTGCTTTACTTACACCATGAGATTTTAAATAAAATTTCAGGCCAAAATGACCTTATTAAAAAAGAATCAACATTAAAGAACGAAAATATATACAATTCTCCCTTTTTTGCATTATGTATACTCAGTATAATTTCTCTTCTAAAGTTAGTAAATTATAAACTAATTTATATCACTTGTTGAATTAAATTTATATTTCTTTTGAGGATTAAAATATATTCATATTGTTATAAGCAACATATATATACAATCAATTTTAACAGTTTTCACTTTAATTAAATATAAAAATTAAAATTTAAAACTAACTACTAAAATTAATGTTATACAGAGTACTAAAAATTCTTCAATCTTTCATTCAAATCTAATCATGTTTAAATTTAACACCAAAATTTAACTAGTTTAACTTTATAATATTTAAAAAAATAAGTTCAAATTTCCATCATCTAAAATTAAAAGTGATTTAAAAATAAAATAGTCAAATAATTTAAAATACTAGTGTTAAAAATTAAAGTTTTTTAATTTAGGTAAATATATTGCAATGAATTCGCAGTTTTATGTAATTTAGTTTTAAGGTTAAAGAGAAAAGGTGATGAAAATATAAAAGGGTAATTTTGTGAAATACATGGTGTATGAAAAGAAATTTTTGGTGTATGCTATTTTATTTCATTTTACGGTGTGTGTTAAGAAATTATAGGTGTATGAATAGAATTAGCCATTATCTTATGGTATAGTATCTCCTATTAAAATACTATAACAGAATATACAAACGTAATATCCATGCTTTTTAAATTTTAAAAATGATAAGAATTTGAAAAAAGAAAATCCATCAGGTTCTTGCATTGATGATAAAAACAATGAGAGTTTAGTCATCAGAATGACAACTATTTCTTGTAAATTTCCCCTTGGATCTCATGTTGTGCATATTGTGCATATGGTATTCAAAGTCAAAGCTGAAATTTCTTCTTTACACAGTTGTCATTGCTTAAATGTTTAAACAAAAAAGCAAGTGAGGTGCAAATGAGTGATGTTCAAGTGTTTTTTGCTTTACACAAAAAAAAAAAAAAAAAAAAAAAAAAAAAAAAAAAAAAAATTGTTGAGTGCTAAAAATTCTACAAAAGTCGATGACCTATAATGATAACATGAATGCATCCTAATAAATAATTTAACGAATACAATTGGTTCCATAACGTAGGAAAATATGTTTGCCACTGTCAAGGTAGGATAAAATTTTGCAGTTCAGGGGAAAACATGTATTGCTTAGAATGAGGTATATAACTACGTACTGCAGCACTAATTAGCAAAAAAAAAAAAAAAAAAAAAAAAAACCATACACAAATATTAACAAAATAGCATGTACTGATCTATACATGTACATACATGGATTTCGATTATTTTCCAACAAACATATATATACACATACATACATATGTGTTTATATGCGCAACTGCAAGCAGCAATCCAGCCTCCTTTCAATTAACTGTACCAGTCAATAATGTAGTAACTTATCTGCACTGCTATACATGATCCTACCAAAGGAAAAATGAAAATACTTGATATATTTATCATGGTCACGTCATCACTAGTAATATGCTATAAAAAGCATAATTCTTGTTAGCCCACTCATTAGACTGGTCATAATTATACATTAATAATAAAACTATATTATTACATTAAAACAAGAATCATTTAGAGCAATATTTATAATACGAATGCTTATAAAGCTTTGTTTATTATAAATTATACAACAAAAGCATCTTTGCTAAGGGTTGGAATAGAATAAAAAAAAATTATCCGATGACAAACTTCCCAAAATAACCATACAACATATAGATCATATCACAAACTTGAATCTAGGTGACATCAAAAACTAATTATTGTTACTCCTATTATTATTTTGAAAAGCGTGGACCATTATTAAGATTATGCATTTGAATCCCAACAATGATAACATTCCACATCTATTCCATTTTGTGAAACATTTTTTAAACGGTTTTCTCGTTGCCAATATCAATAAAACATTATTCGTTTGCTTTAGATTTAAGCAAAGGTTGCATTTTATTTTGGTTTGTGTATACGGTTTTAGTTTACTTTGTGAGTGAAAACTATTTAATATGTGAAAATAAAAGATATTTCATCCAGTCGTAACTGTAATTATTTTTTAAATGCAAATGTATGACAACCAGATTTCCCCTTACACTAGAAGGTTATTTGGAAAGATATTGCAGCTGAAAAGCAGAATCATATATGTATTCACTTACCGTTCTAAAAAAATCCACACAAGAATAAAAAATATTGAAATAGTTACTCATTACATATATTTTTTGAAAAAATGATTCCTCAAACAAAAATTAACCAATACATCATGTACACTTCGATAATTTCAAATAAATATTCATTTTGTTAAAAAAAATGCTATTTTACACAACTAATAAAATCGTAAACTATTGGAAGACTTTTGGTTTTTATTTTAACAAACACTGACAAATTTTAAAAGAAATCTAATAAAAACCAATAATTGTTAAAGTTAAGCTGTTTGACTAATGTTGTAAGTTAAATCAAAATATTATTTAAGCATGTGAGTCAAAATCACACACAAGAAGAGATTGTTACAACAATATTTAACATGTTTTGAACAATCATATTATGTTTAAATTAAACTACTCTATAGGTTTACACACATTGAACTGATGATATTCTGCCACCAAATGCCATTTAAGTTCATAAATTTTGAAGTATTCTTGTCATTCATTCATATATATATATATATATATATATATATATATATATATATATATATATATATATGTATGTATATGTATATGTATATGTATATACATATACACACACACACACATATATATACATATATGTATATGGAATTGGGGGTATTTTGTCGTTTGTACTAGTTGTTATGTCTTTCATAAATGGAAAAGACACCAACAATGTATTGATTTTGCCTTTTATGCACAAAGCATAGACCGAATTTACCCATTTTGTTTCACACGTGTAGAATGTGTGCTCTATGCACCAAATATTTTGCCTTAAAACACACAGAGCGCATACAGTACACCGTTAGATCTCACAAACATGAATAAAAGTACATGCCATTATCACAGCCGCGCCATATAACAGCACGAGCCCACAAATCCGAACTATTTTATAACCCTTATTACGTTATCCTAATTCATAGAGTGAAGCTGCCATAATAGTTCAAATATGTATCATTCAAATAAGGCAATCAATGAGTTTCCACCTAATTTTACCATTTTTTACTTCGAGTAATTGTTGACTATAACAGAACCGGGGGCTTTAACTTCAGCCGAAAAGGATCAAAAAATTAGTGCTTTTTCAAGTGTGTTTACTTAATTTATTTTTGTTAATTTCATGTTGGAAATGTAAAATGTTTTAGCTTCGCTATGATTTCGGTACTTGTAAGTGAACATATATAGTTTTGTTGATCTCAATGACAAAAATCTAAAATTCAACCATATCCCATTACGTCCAAAATCAAATTTTTAGCTTAATTTCATCCTGCCTCTGACTCGAACCGAACTGAGATGGTTGTGATCTCGATGTTCTGAACGGAACCTTGGACTTTGATGATAATTACAGTTAGTATGCAAGTAGAAAAGTTTACATTATTTTTTTAACCATACGCAAAGGAATCCATCTATTAAATAACTTCATTATGATTGTAATTGTTAACAAGTGTGTATGAAGAAACTCAAAAATAATAATACACGTACAACGAAAACCAAATGTATTCATAATCAAAAAATTAAGATGCTCATATGCTATTTTTGGAGATCAAATATGCCGTGCAAATGCATTTCTTTTGCATGATTATAAGAAAAATGAATTATGAAGTTATCTATCGAAACATGAAAATGCACAAAAACGTAACTAAGACTTTCACTGCACATGCATATCATGTATGGACAAAATCAACCATAAAGAGATGAAAATTAACATTCAACTCACCACGAAAGACACGTCCTTCAAACAACAGAAACCAGATTCAATAAGATCCTTCATCCTTCCAGGTGTCCCAATAACTATGTCCTGTAGAAAGTAAATGAAAGCAAATAAAATATTATCCAATTGGTACATAGAAAGATTTTATGCATATGTATGTATGTATATATGTATATATATATATATATATATATTTCCATCATGAAAATACGATCTGATGTAGACAGTTTCAGATAGAGGAAAGAACCAACTGTCATAATTATACCGCTTACGAAAATTTGAAGTGCGTTTTTATTTTGATATCAACAGTTGGGGTTACTTTAAAAAGTCAGATGTGGATGGTAAAATAAGCCATATAGACATGAAAGCACTCGTATGTAAACTGCAAGAGAACTGATACTGATTGTCTGACGGTAAAGAATAAGCAAATTTTCATCTGTTTAATTCTCTAATTATATTTTTATTTAATTCCTTCACGTTTTCAAAATTCATATTTATTTCCCTGTCTCCCTCATCAACATTCTTGCTTAAATTCTCATCTTCAAAATTCTCATCCATCCCCTGTAATACAATTATCAATATTTTTACCTAAATAATTCCCATATTCAAAATTACCATCCCACTTCGGTACAAGTCTTTCAATTTCAGATCCATTGATCATTTATCTTAAAAAGGTTATGAAACATCAACAACAAATCCAAAATTTATCTAATATGTACGAACACAAATTTACAAATTCCAAATTTTAGAGTAACTAAATAAACATTCATGACCAAATTATGAATAGAACTGCAGCACGAAATCTCATTAAAATGAGAAAAGAAGTTTGATTGCTATCTTACAACTCCTGATCTCAGAGCAGATATTTGTGGCTCTTTCTTTGTTCCACCATATAAACAAACTGATTTTACACCACAAGAAGATCCAGCATCAGATATGACATCAAAAATCTGCTCAAATGAAATTTTATAACATGAGTTTTATTATACAAATGAATCATGGTGAAATGAGCATATATCGCCAGGAATGAGGAAAAAAAGAGCACCGACAATATAACCACATGTATTGCATAAAAACCGATAAAGAAAATTGATTACATATCAAGTATCCAAAACATAACATCATAATACAACATAAATATCTAACTGTTAGCATCTCCACAATCATAAGCACAGAAATTATAAGTGTAAGTAATATGACCTAAGAAATATCAAAAGCATACTATATACCTACCATATGCCATTCCACTGATCAACATGATCATGGAAGGTGAAAATTATATTCTAATTTGTAGAGGAATTAATATCCACCAGCCTGCCAATAGCAGCTAGTGTGGCCAAGAGAGAGTATAATCATTTGAACAACGTTAAGGACATTGAGAAACACATATCAATGCTTTGATCTATCAGAGGCGACTAAGTTGGATAAAGTATCTACAATACTTCAAGATTTACAAATGGTAAGAAAAAAACGTCTACATTAGGATGCCAGGGATCATGAATTTCAATGGAAAAGCAAGTTATAAGCAATCCAGCCATGTGGATGTGGAACGGACTTTCACCCAAACACTAGTGCTACAGGTGAATACAAACAATGCTTGGATGGCATGTATTAACTATGTCAATGAGAATGTCAAGCTATTTTGATGGTGATCACACACACATAGAGAGGGAGAGAGGGATAGATATATGTGCAAACACACGAGGTTCTAAGAATATTACGATATTCCAACCAAAATAGAAAAAGCGCCTTGGCTGGGAGATGGGATAGAGAAAACTAAATTGGATACGATATCTACTTTGTTTGTGAGTGTGGACTGTTACGTTACAATAACGAAATATTAACTTTTGACATAAACATAAATAATAAAGAAATGAAAATATGTTAACTGATTTTATGTGAACTAATACCCCAGGTTTCTAATTATTCAGGTGCTTGACCACTTGACTTGATGCCTAGGAAACCACCCATACTGACATCCAACTGTAACATTTCAAAACTTTGGTTCTTGGCGATCATGTTGAAATTTCGAACACTTGATTCTTTCTTTGGAAACACAAATTATGGCTAGTTATTAATAGTTCATCATCCAATAAATTTGAGCATAATTAGTGAGCTGAAATGGCTACACGTACTTGTTGAGCTAGCTCTCTTGTAGGTGAGAGAACGAGACAACGTGGAACTGCTTTTTTTGCTGCTTTCTTATTATCTTTCTCCAAGATGTGCTTGAGTGCAGGAACACCAAAAGCTAGTGTCTTGCCTGTAAAGATTCAAAAACATGCATTCATTATTATAAAACATCTAAAGTAAAATACTTCGGTTTCATTTGCAATTGCTATCATATCAACAATCATATCATATATATCTGGAACATGCCAAATTACTCAACAAAAACATTGAACCTGATCCAGTAATCTCAACCTATGACCTCATGGAGATAACTGACTAATACGCAACAATAGTCCAAAAAATATCAACATAAATATCATACCTGATCCAGTAGCGGCGATCCCTATCAAATCCCTGCCACCTAACAAAAAGGGCCAAGTATTTGCTTGAATTGGAGACGGCTTACTGAAATTCTTACAGCAGTCAAGAATTTTATCTGAAAGCCCAGAATCCTTGAAATCTTCGAACTTCTTATACTTCAAATTCACAGTGTCATCTCCGGTCACTAATACACCTTCAACAGCTCCTTCTATTCCATTAGTGACTTCTTCCTTCAAAATCTTACTTTTCTTTGTCACTTCTTCGCCAACTTCGTTACTTTTCGGGGAAGATTTTCGCTTTAGGGTTTCTGGAGTGTCGGGTTGCTTGGATTTTCTGTGCTTCTTTTTTGACTTGTCCTTTTTGCTGATTTGAGGGGATGCCATGTCTTCTGCTTCTTTGTTAAAGGCCGTGGTCCCAATTAACTTTTTGCTGCCCATTTTAAGCGGCGAAGCAGAGACACTGCGGAGGAGGAAGGAAGGTCGGGGTCGAGGGTTTCTAAACGAGCTGGAAAAACCCTAAACAGTGAGCGATTAAAACAGACGCAATTTATAGTCCAACCAAGTTACAGTCCAAACTTTTCAGAAGCTAACCGCACCCGTGGTTAATTCCATCTATAACTGATTTAAACTAACTTGGAGGATGTGCATGTTTAAATGATTACTTAAATGACTAATTATTCATTGTAAGTAAAACATAGGAAAATTCTATTTCAATTCAGTTATCCCTAAAGTTCCGTAGAAATGAGGAAATCCATGATTTTACTTAGTGGCCCTCCGTTTAATTTAAAAAAAAAAAAAAAAAAAAATACCCTTCCTAGTGGTGACTCTACGTGGTTTTGTAGTGAACCACGCAGCGGCACAACGAGGCACCTGATGATACCATGAAGAGGCTTTACGTGGTATCATCGGGTACCTCATTGTGCCCCTGCGTGGTTCACTACAAAACCATGTAGAGTCACTACGAGATACAGTGAAAGTTAAAAAATACATAATTGAAAAGGGACAGTTTCGTCCTTGATTTTTATTATAAAAGTGGGGGTTACTCAGTAATTCATTGGGTTAAAATAGAATTTGCCAAAACATAGATTTATTACGTTTATAATAATATTTCTTCTATTTTAAATAAAATAAACTTTGTAATTTATCAATAAACTAATTATTTTTTAAAGTATTACAATACCATAAAATTAAATAATATAATAAAAGTTTGATTAATTCGTTAAACCAATGGTTTAAAAAGAGTTACAAATCGAACTCTAGTCGATTTAGTTTGAAAACTGAACCGGACCTAAAGAAATGAACCGCTTTTGGTCGCTTAATTTGGTTCTAACATAAAGTTGCTCACCCTAACAAACATGAACCTTAGACCCCGGAAATCGTAAACAAAAAAGTTTGACGCAAGTTGTATCACGACAGCGGTTTTTGTATTTCTCACCCAACAATTTAAAATATTATCATACGCTCGGATTTTTCCATTGGGAATTTTATTGTGAAGGACAAATTTCATAACTTTTTAAGCTCAAGGACAACCCATCAAAAAAATTCCCAAGGACAATACACTGTAAAACTGATACCACACACACCGTAAAACTGATACTTAAAAACTGATAGTTAAATTAACACACTGTAAAAATGGTACTTAAAAACTGGTAGTCAAATTCTGATACGATGCACACTATAAAAATGATACCTGAAATCTGATGTTTTGTCATTTAGAATAAAATTTCAACAGGTCGTCCTTATGGTTGGAAAAGCTCGTAATTTGTCCTTGATACTAGTTTCCTGTTTTCCATTTCCCCCTTCAATTTCTTCTTCTAGTTTCATTTATCTTGTCTATTTCATTCCTTTTCGTAAAAAAAAAAATGAATAGCATATTCCATAAATCAAATCTGGCACCTTAAAATATAAATCAAAAACAAAAATATTCAATTGATTTTTGACATGAAAGGAGAGGGAGGTCGGATCTAAACATAACAATGTATTTTTTATTCAATTTGTTTGGGGTTTTTTGGACTGACGAATCGTCTGATAGTTTTTGTACGAGAAAAAAAATGCCCTGATTGTTCAACCTCGTAAACCATCGCGAGTTATATACACTTATCATGTTTCACTCTATTGATATAACTTTGATAACCTCGTTTATAAGTTGCACAGTAACAATGTTACGCCGTTCGGAAATGGGTTTAAATCCCCTGGTCCCGTTTTCCATGGACCCGGTGGACCAAGGGGGTCTGGCCTCTTGATTTCAGTGGGATCCACCGAAAATCAAGGGGCTAGATCATCTTGGTTCACTGGGTCCATGGAAAACGGGACAAGAGGATCCACACCTTCGGATATAATGTGTATTGCGTTGACTTTTAAAGAAACATGTACCTCATTTTTGTGGTTGCTTTTTTGTATGGTTACCTCTGGGAGAACACTATGTAATTCATTAATACCATCAGATTGAATTGTTGTGTTAAAGCAGGAAAGCTTTCTTGCTGAAAAATAAAAGTCAAGTTGAAGAACCAAGTGGAGTTGAACAAAGTTGGGGTGAACAAATTTCTCTAAAATAAAACGTGTGCAAAATGTTCAACGAACAACGGAGGAGAATGTTGGAATGAACAACAAAGGAGTATAAAGATGGAGGAACAAATCGATGAACAAATTGTGGAAGCGCAACACGCTAATGGTATATCTAGTGCCATATATTGGATAATTAAAACAAAAACCAAAGTTTTGGTTGTTTGTCATTTACAATTTCTGATTAATAGGAAAACTTTATATTTAATGGAGACAGTTAATTTTGATTTATTAGGTTATGAGAGATAATTATGCACGTTACTTTTTGTTTCCTCTAATTTCTCTCTTTTGAGAAGAGAATTTGTTTATATATATCATTTAATTAACAATGTTATTGTATTCTCTAGTAATGAGAACACATTTTTATCTATGGAAGGTTTATTTATTGAAACTGGTTAACCTAATTAAGCAACACTCATTTTATTTTGTCTCATTTCTGTCTTTGAAAATAAAAGTCAAAAAACTTCACAGAAAAGTATCTTCTCATTCTCCTCTTCTTCTCTTCAAGATAGAGTCTTATACAAACCTTCAATCATTCAACATTGAATGCACAAGTTCGAAAGATGGTTGTATTAATTTTAGAGAGCGAATAACAATTATCGATTGCTTCATACTCGTGTTGAATTTCGCTTTAAAGGTAGTAGCTTAATCCAGGACACAACTTCTTCACTTGCTCCTTTTTGAAATTGGACTCTTATATACAAATTTAGGTGGTATATAATGTACTGCATGACAAATGGGTTCAACCTCGTAAGGCGGGAATCGAACACGTGACTTCCTACACCATGTTCGAATGTCCTAACCAATTTGGGCAAAGTGTTTATCCACTCCTTCTTTCTTGCTCCTACCCATCAACTTTTCAACAATTTGAAAGCGAAATCCTATTTGAGTTTGTAGCAAAGATATGACTATTATGAAGACTGATGCAAGAGCTTGGAAGAAATCGTGGGTTTTATCTTTTATGCAATTCTGAATTAAATAGGGGATATTCAGACTGATAGAATATCAAGAATTATATTAGAACAATAAGGTACGCTTAATATATTTTTTTGAACTTCTTGCAATAACTTCTCATCTTATATATATATATATATATATATATATGTCGTAGAGAACATATTGTTGACCTACTTTTTGGTAAAGCAGTCACACGATGGATTGACGATTTAATAAGTACTTAGGACTCGAGTACGTTTTCATGGATAAACGCATAGCGGTTTGGTCGAAGTCGTGAAGTGCTCGTAAAATGACATAGAGACATGGTTGAGATTTCTGGTCGGCGTTGGCAACACGATATCATATTTCGAATTGCATTTTATGTGGCAAAGTGTTGGATCATATCACACTTCTCGTCACAAGGTCTTCGGTCAGCTCCTAAAACTTGCCATGGCCATACAGATCACCAAAAAACTAGTGTGCATGCTATTGATTTATGAAACACTCCAATATCGATCCCCGGATCAACCATCAAATTTCGTACCGCCATCAAGCTAGAGAGATCACTCAAAAACTGAGGCACAACACATGCAAATGACTTCAAATGGCAGTGTGCGAGTCACGTTTTCGGACCACCTATCCTGGGATTGGCATAAGGCTTAGATACGAAGTTTCGCTTGATCGAAGTTGTAGACCACTTGTTTTCCTTTTATCAGTTACTCCAGATATGAAGCTTTGGGGCGGATCTAGAAAATCCCAAACGCGTGCAAATCACTCAAAAAGGGTCGATCGACATGCTGTGATCACTAGAAATCATAGATCGACATGCTGTTTGTTGGGATCAATATTTACTTTGGGGAAGCGAATTTTCTTTCTGCTTCGGGGATATGAAGTATTACACAGGGACTTGGCAAACTTAGCATCATGCCAGGATTCGTGCGGATCACTATTTTTTAACTGATCAACACATGAAAATCACCTAATTTCCGAAGCTCAACCAGGATACGCAATTTGGACAGATACTCATATTTTGGCTAAGTCTCGGGATACGTACCGATCCCGATATCGGGACAACTTCCGAGATGCGAATTTGGGACTTTAGCCTGCATTTTCCATCAGTGTATACTCTTGGTACTTGGCTATTTTGGAGGACTATTATGCTCATTTCCAGCACATAGGAAGCTTCTTCTTGGAGCATTTTAATGGCTTCTTTCTAGAGCATTTTAATGGCTTCTTGCATGTTTTTCATGGCTTTGGTAGGTCTCTTGGACCTATAAACTTCACATAGAATTTTATTCTCAACATTTTGGTATTTAGATTGACACTTGGCTTGCTTTTGATATATTTGGACATTGGAGCATTCTTGAAGCTTTTTGGACTTGGAAGAATATTAATTGCTATTTTGGCCTTGTCGGAACGTGGCAAGGACTTTGTCACTTCGTATTCATAACTTTGTAAGCTCAAAGTGTTGAAACCTTGATAATTCTTGTAATTGTAACAATGATGATGAATAGTTACATGAAAGTGGACGTAGGCATTAGTGTCGAACCATTATAAACTAGGTGTTCTTTTCTTTCCCACAACTTTGTGTTTGGATTTTTTGATTGATTTGGATAATCCATTTAGCATTAACCCATCGGGTGTTGGCGTGTGCGAGTGACCAATTCTCCACCATACTATTTTGCCATGCCAAGAAGGGCCATTGGACTGCCTTCGGATTTTGGCTCATTAAGGAAACATATTCTTTCAGATTCTCTTGGATGTCGCTGTAGTTAAAAGGAAACTGATATTGTTAGCTCACTTGAAAGGTGCTGGGTCAGGAAGTATCTTTTACCGTACGTCCGTCGAACTAAATTACTCGTGAGGATATCGACGGAGTTGTCAAGGATTTAACTAAGGATCTAACTTCTCAGTTAGATTAACAAGAAGAGCACTTTTGAAGACATGAAGCTACTATGAACACTCTTCTCTATCGACTCGAAGGTTTTGGAAGGTCGTCGTGCCAAGGTAACATAGTTGGAACAAGTGCTAGTGTTCCCCAAGGATTAGCTCGGGACTGGGAGGCAATTCCTAAAGAGCAACCCTATGTCGACGCCAATGCGTAGATCGGTACCGGATCAGCTAGGCTCGGGGTCATCACCCCCAATCTCGTTCACGGTTCAGCTCTTGTTTTGGTCAATCAGGTTTCAGGTTCTGGAGTTGGTAATGTCGCTCAAGCACCAGCGCGCGCAGCTTTGGATATGGTAACTCCCGTAATTCTAAATGTTTGGTTCATGGTTGTTGAGGCACCTCACATTAGGGTTGAGCTATATATTCTTCTTGGGGATTAACAGTTCGTTAATGTTGGACTTTACACCGCGACACTGGTGCAGATTTGAATGATTCAGATCATTGGCTTGGTAATGGTAATGTAGCTCAGATCTCCAATATTATTCGACAATACACTCGAGATAAGGCTTGTTTCTCGGATTTGGATTGCGTTACTCGTAGTCCATTCACTCAGAATATTCAGAATTCTCGGAACCCACCGGACTTCTAGTTGCTGATGTTGGAAGCTTTTGATGGTAGAAAGGATCATACGGTTCATTTGATCCGCTATATGCACCATATGGAAGTACTCTCGGCTTCGGAGAATATTATGGCGGAGTGTTTTCCTCTTTATCTTACAGATATTGCTGCTATGTGGTTTCAGCAGTTGGAAAATGAATCGGTTAATTCTTGGAATGCTTTGGTTGGAAAATTCATCGAACAGTTCAGGGTTCACATCGCTCGACCCAAGAATGTGATGGCTCTTATGGCAATTACGCAAAGGACTGACGAGACTTTGCTTAAGTTATTGGAAAATTTTAATGCAGTTATTGCTTCAGTCGATCGACCAAACCCTTCTATGGTTATGATTGTTGTGGTTTTTAACGTTCTGGATAGGACGGAATTCAAGATCTCGCTTCAATGGGATCCACCGTGGGATCTTGGTGAATTATATTTTAAGGCAGATCAGTTTCTTAGGGAAGAGGATGTGAGAACCGATAAGAAAGTTTTTGATGCTAGCTCGGTTCAGGGCGAAGGGTCGTCCAATTCGGGTAAAGGCAATGGAAAGGCTACTCCCCACAATGATCAGAATGCTTGGAATCAACCTAAATTCCTTTCATATGCGGAGCTTACTCAGCTTCTGGCAGTTTATCCCTTCAGGAAGCCTCCCGCGAGGGAGTCAACCCAGAGGGAGTGGTAAGCACTATTTGTTTCACGACGTGAATGGTCACGATACCAATGACTGTAGGCATCTCAGGGATATGGCTAAAGAACGTGACAGGTGTGAAGAGATAGCGGAGTACGCTCGGAATCAAGCTGTAGTCCGTGACAAGCACAGATGTCTACACCGGCTCGGAATAGGAATGGACAGAGACCTGCTTCTAGCGGCTTGGTTATCAGTTTATGTGGATTTCTGGTTTCTCTGGATTTCAATTCTTGGACTTTGGGTTTATTGGATTTTGGTTTTCTCGGCTTCTTGGTTTATTGGCTTTTCATCTTTCCGCACTCTAGATTTTGGTTTTGTGAATTCTGGTCTTTTGGTTATCTATCTTTTGGATTCTAGCGCTTATGTTTTCTGGTATTTTGGTCTTTTCGATTGTGGATACGGTTATTTGGTCTTTTGACTTTTTGATTTGACCCAACTTTTATCCGGGTCTCTGGCTTATGTACTTTGGCTTATTGGTGATTAAAACTCTGGTTTTCAGTCTTTGGGTTCTGGTTATATCGGCTCCAGCCTTCTAGATATTGTGCTTCTAAATATTACGTCTCTGGTTACCAGCTATGGACGACTTTTGATCGGATCACACATGTATGGGATTAAGACTTAATCCCTAGGCATGCTCTGTACCCGACCATAAACCATCCACCTCATAATTAGCTAATCACTCTAGTTCACATGATTGCAGGAGCGCGGAGGGCCTAAGTCCGCCTATCCATGCATGGGCTTAGGCCTTAATCCCTAGACATGCTCTTTGTGGATGAAAACCGTCTAATCTCCTACACTCACTTCTGGATTCACCTGGCTTGGGGGTTCGGAAGGCCTAAGTATTCCTACCTATGCATAGGATTACACCTTAATCCCTAGGCATGCTCTTTGTGGACAATAAACCATATAATCTCCTATTTTCATTCTGGTTATCTAGCTCTGGAGTTTGGAGGGCTAAGCCTGCCTATGCATGTACGAGATTAGGCCTTAATCCATAGGCATGCTCTTTGATGGCGATAAACAATCCAAACTCCTTCGTTTATTTTTCATTTTCTGGCTTAAGGATGGCTACGTCGGCCTACCCATGTACGAGGACCGGTGCGACCCCTATGCATGCTCTATACCCGAGCTAGTCCATCCCCTTCAAACGTAATGGAACTCAATGAAATTGAAATCGATAATGGCTAAGTCAACACAACCACGTACGAGATTAGGCCTTAACCCCTAAGTGTGCTCTCTTCTCGACAACAAACCGCTAGATTTTTAGATTTATTAAAAGCTCCAACCCTTGAAAGCTTTAATAAAAATTACTTCGCTCGTCGGGACGCTGCTTGCGAAGTAAGGAAATTTGTAATTGGGACTTCAAACTTTAAGGACTTATCCTAGTAAGGACTTTGCTCACTAAGTATAAAAATCTTGGTCTCCAAGTAAGGACTTTGCTTAGGAAGAGGTAGACCGTCTTGTCATGACTTGGAAAGGTCGCTTCGCCTAGTAGCGGGTAGGACCATACCCATTTGGTTTATCCTTGGTCCTCTTGTCACACTTTGGCAAGAGCGTCTTGGACTCTTCTGGCTTATCCTTGGTCCTTATGTCAGATCTTGGCAAGGGCATCTTGGGCTCTTATGGCTTATCCTTGGTTCTCTTGTCACACTTTGGTAATGGGTTTGGACTCTTCTGATTTATCCTTGGCCCTCTTGTCAGGTTTCTACAAGTCTTGGACTCTTCTATCTTATCCTTGGTCCTCTTGTCAGGATTTGGCAACGACATCTTGAACTCATCTGGTCATCTAGTTATTGGTTTTTCTGGCTTTCGGATTCGTCCAATCATATAGTTATCTAGTTATTGGCTATTCTGGTTTTCTGGATTTCAGATTACTCCGATTTTCTGACTCTCAGTTATTATGGTTATCTCTTGTAATATGATCGGGCGCGATCATGACTTTTGGTTTTTTGGTTCCCGACTGTTAGATTTCTATGCGGACTTCTCTAGGTTCGCGACTTCTGGATACTTGGATTTCAAGATTTCTCGCAAAACACATCTTCCTTCCATCACGAAAGACATGTCTTGGGGCAAAGTGTTGTCCCGCTTTTTGGCAAACAGTCACATGATGGATTCACAGTTTTCTAAGTACTTGGGACTTGAGTACATTCTCATGGATAAACGCGTAGCTGTTTGGTCGAAGTCGCGAAGTGCTCGTAAAATGGCCTAGAGGCATTGTGAAATTTTAGGTCGGTGTTGTCAACACGAAATCATATTTCGTATTGCATCTTATGTTGCAAAGTGTGGGCTCGTGTCACACTTCTCGTCACAAAGTCTTGGGTATGCTCCTATGACATGGCCATACGGATCACCAAAAAATAAGTGTGCATGCTAGTGATTTGCGCAACACTCCAATACCAATCCCTGGATCAACCATCATATTTCTTTCCCCCATCAAGCTAGAGCGATCACTCAATAACTAAGGCGCAACACATGTGAATCACTTCAAATGGCATGGAGAGCGAGTCATGTCTTCGGACCAACAATCTTGGGATCAATATAAGGCTTAGATACGAAATTTAGCTTGATTGAAGCGTATGGATCGTTTGTTTTCCTGGGATCATCTTACCTCAGGTACAAATTTTTGGGGTGAATCTGGCATATCCCAAACATATGCAGATCACTCAAAAAAGGCAGATCAATAAGCGATGATTACCAAACATCACAGATCGGCACTATGTTTGTTGAGATTGGTATTTACTTTGGGGATACAAATTTTCTTTCTACTTCCGGGATACGAAGTATTACACAGGGACTTGGCAAAGTTGGCACCATGCCAGGAACATGCAGTTCCCTAATTTTTGAGTGATCAACACGTGAAAATCACCTAATTTCTAAAGCTCAACTTGGATACACAATTTGGATAAATACTCAGATTTTGGCTAAGTCTCGGGATAGGAACCGATCCCAGGATAGGTACCAATCTTGAGAATGGTACCGATCTCGGTATAGGTATCGATCCCGGAATCGGTACAACTCCCGAGATACGAATTTTGGACTTTGGCTTGCATTTTCCACCTATAAACACCCTTGGTATTTAGCTGTTTTGGGTGACTTTTCTGCTCATTTCCAACATGCGAGAAGCTTCTTTTGGAGCATTTTAATGGCTTCTTTTATGGTTTTTATGGCTTTTGGAAGGTCTCTTGGGCATAAACTTCACATAGAAGTTTACTCTCAACATTTTGGTATTTAGATTGATACTTGGCTTGCTTTTGTGAATATTTGGACATTGGAGCATTCTTGAAGCTTTTTGGACTTAGAAGAATATTAATGGCTATTTTGGCCTTGTAGGAAGGTGGCTAGGACTTTTTCACTTCCCATTGATAACTTTGTAAACTCAAAGTGTTGAAAGTCGAATAATCCTTGTAATTGTAACAATGATGAAGAATAGCTACTTGAAAGTGGACGTAGGCATTAGTGCTGAACCACTATAAACTCGATGTTCTTTAGTTTTCCGTAACTCTGTGTTTGGATTGTTTGGTTGATTTGGATAACTCGCTTAGCATTAAACCATTGGGTGTTGGCGTGTGCGAGTGACCAATTCCCCATGTCAATACATATGATGCTAAAAAATATTTTGGTTAATAATAAATGTTAATCATATCATCATGTACATTGATACGATGGATATAAAAATATCTCTCTTAACATATATAAATTTACAATATAAGATAAATTTATTATAGTCATGGTGATGTTTTCTAGTATATGTATAGGAATAAATGAATATTATGCTAATTCAGACGCTGTAGTCGTGTACCATTGATTTGGTTTATTGCATTACTTACGTGGAAAGAAATGGATTGACGTGATTTAGAATAAAATTCAAGTATGTATATTTTAATATTATATATGACACTTTATTTTTAAAGACCATGATCTGGATGTGTATGAATCTATCATTTAAATTGAGATGGAATAAATGTAAAATTTTATTTTTAATTCATTTTGCTTTATCCAGATTAAAGACTTTTCATTCGTTCCAATGTAGGTCATTGATTTGAAATGTAAGCATTTAATGAGTTATTAAAATTGTCGAGAGAAAAAAATATAACTTTTGCCTTTCCATTTCTAAAAGGAGTTAAAACGAAATTTATAAATCATGATTTCTAGTAAATGTAATAATGTTAATTTAAGAATTAATTTTAATTGCCTTAGGATAAGTTGGTGTTTTACTATCGATGCATATATAATTAAATGATAAAATGTTGATTTGTTTAAGTATAGAATTTTACAAATAATAAAATCATGAATTTTAAATTGCTAAATCATGTAACTGATTGTGATGTATCTATGAAACTAAATAAACGCATTTAATAATTTATTTGATTAGTATTTCATTTTCATAAAATTTGAAATATTAAAAGTCTAGAGAAAAATGATTAATTTGCGTGCATATTTAATTTCTATTTTTAATTCCAACATTAAATGCCTGTAGTTTGTTATTTTTCAAAAAAAAAATGAATGCTAAATGAATTATTATTATATAGTATGTAGGATTTTTATCCTTTTATATGGTTGTTTTCTCTAGCATTTAAAGTTAATTTAGAGTATAATAATTTTGCGTAAATATGAATATTTACAGTAAGTATGCATTTATTGAATTAATTATCCATTCCTTTTTGCTTAGTTGCATTATGATAATATTATTCAATGTATTTCAAAATATGAACATCTATGTTTCCTCTTGGAATAAAATATTCATGAAGTTAATTAAGAGAATTTTGTAAAGATATTGGATCTGTAAATATTTAGTGGATTGAAATTACATGTTATAACGAAAAAGAAAAAGTCTTATGCATTATACATTAATATGTTTTTCCCTTCTACATTAACATTATTACAATGCCTTCCAAATCAGATTGCATGTTGGAAAAATAGATTGGTTACGTTGTTTCAATCTAACATGGATTTTTATGAAAAATCGAAACGAGTAATTCCTGAATTATGAAAGCATGACATCTTTCCCTAGGTCTTGCTTATGATTAACGTGGAAATTGGTTATTTGTGCAATCCAACCCCCAAGAGTAGGTTTAGAAGAAAACTCAATATCCAAAAATCCAAATTACGAGAAATGTAAAGGGACATAGAACTTTACAGTGATTCGATACTAACGCCTACGTCCACTGTATAATAATCATTCATCATAATTTTATCGATTACAATGTTTTTCCAAGTTCAGACAATTTAAATGTACAAAGTTGTACAATAGAATAACAAAAGTATGTCGTTAATTCTAAACTTTGACCAAAATGCTCTCCTTATTCTTCTTCGTTGAGCCGAAGTGTGTTAGAGTGAACAACAATGGTCATTGAAAAGCTTCAATGTCCGAGAATATCCAAAAATGTCCAAATATGCTCTAAAAGTCCAAGTGAATGCCAAAATGTTGTATACAAACTTCTATATGAAGTTTACAAGTCTAAGAGATGTCCAAAATCCATAGGAATGACCATGGAAGCTATTAATGAGCTCCAAAGAAAGCTCTCCCGTATGCCTTAGGTCCAAAATGCCAAGCCAATCCAAGCCTTTGAATGTCAAGAGAGAGGGGTATTTATAGGTGAGTTTGTAAGCCACAGCAGAAATTTTGTCTCCTGGGGAGATGCAAAATTCGCATCTCTGGGACTTAACCAAAAAACATTGTCATCCTGTAAAATTTCAAATCCTGAAGCCAAGGTATGGAAAATAGGGGATCGACACATGTGGATCACCCAAAAAGTAGTGATCCACACGGTGTCGAGCTTGCCGTAGCAAGAAAGAGGAATTTCACATCCTGGCTTTGTGCCAATTCGCATCGCCTCCCCCGCCAATTCGTATCCCGAAAAATAAAGGCCAACCCGAGTCGCGTAAGCTAAAAGTGGTGATCCGCTCGTGAATCCCGGTTTGCCAAATCCTTGCTTGGGATTCAAAATCCCAGATCTTGCCAAAGCCGAACTTCGAATCCTCGATTCATGTCCATGGAAATACCTAATCCGGTTGGAGCGCTCAGGCCATTTTGAGGCACCAAACACCATGTACAACGTATCCCCTAGAGGGATACAATTTACGTATCCTGTATGGGTTACGAAAATCGTATATTCGTATCCTTAGGGGATACAAATATCTTAAAGCCAAGCAAAATTTGGAGAGGAGCCGGGGCTGGTGCGCACCCGAGCTTTTGCCTGATCATGTCGTGTTGATCACAATATTCTGGACTGCCAAACCATGCTTTGTAAAAATGGCTGATCCTCGTTAATTGAGTTTGTCCAAGCAACTCTTGGTGATTGTGCCATGTCAATCAACAATTGCTCAGTGATCGAAACCAGAATTTATCAAAATCCAAATATTTTGCATCGACGAGTTTTGTCACATGATCGGATCGAGGTACTCAAGGATTCTGAGCTGATCGGACCAAGTCGATCATGTATTTTAACCATGCTAGATTAACCAAGGTTTTAAAGACTTTTCCAATCCGATAACGACGATCCAGGATCGACGATATTTCCAACCATTTGCGAACATATCGCGACTTCGACCAAATCACTATGTGTTTTCCGATAACGTTCTCGAGACTCGAGTGTGTCGCCAACCATAATCTTGACATGTGACTTCTTTTCCAAAAAGCCGATTAACAATTTGCCCTCCAAAACATATTTTCCCTGACCAAAAGGAGATGTGTTTTGCGAGTAAACCAGAAATCCAAGAATCCATAAATTAAGCCTGGAGAAGTCCAAAGGGAAATTCGATAACCAGAAAGCCTAAGAGCCACGATCGCATCGGATCACGTTAACCATATAACTAGGAAGCCAGAGAACCTGAAAGCTGCAATCTCGCTAGATCGTATTAACCAGAAATCCGTGATCGTGTCGGGTCATGTTAGCCATGAAACCAAAGCCCGAAATCCAATGAAAGTTGTTGATCACTCTGGATCATTCCTCGAGAGATAACCAAAATAACTAGAATAACCGAAGTAGCCAGAATAACCGAGGGATCACCGGGGTCCAAGAGCCTAAGTACCAGAATAACCAACAACTAGTGGTCCTTGGAGGTCCGAAAGCCAGAATAACCAAAGTAGCCAATATCCAAGAAACCAAAGTACGAGAAATGTAAAGGGATGCACAACTTTTATAGTAGTTCGGCATTAATGTCTATGTGCACTTTATAGCAATCATTCATCATAATTTTGTCGATTACAACGTTTATCCAAAATCGGATAATTTGAATGTATAAAGTTGTACTATAGAATAACAAATATCTCATTAATTCTAAACTTTGACCAAAATGCCCTTCTTCTTCTTCTTCGTTGAGCCAAAGTATGTTAGAGTGAACAACAATGGACAATGAAAAGCTTCAATGTCCAAGAATATCCAAAAATGTCCATATATGATCCAAAAGTCCAAGTGAATGCCAAAAGGTTGTAGGAAAACTTCTGTATGAAGTTTACAAGTCCAAAAGATTTCCAAAAGCGATGGGAATGACCATGGAAACCATTAATGAGCTCAAAAGAAAGCTCTCTCGTATGCCCAAGATCCAAAAATACCAAGCCAAGACAACTCTTTTGAATGCCAAGAGAGGGACATTTATAGGTGAAGTTTGTAGGCCACAACATAAATTTCGTATCTCGGGGGAATGCGAAATTCGCATCCCCAGGACTTCGCCATAAAACAATGTCTTCATTCCAAATTTCGAATCCTGACGTCGGTATGGAAAATAGGGGGTTAGAATGTGTGGATCACCCAAAAAATAATGATCCACATGGTGTCAAGCTTGCCATGGCAAGAAAGAGGAATTTCACGTCCTGGCTTTGTGTTAATTCGCATCACCTCCCCTTACCAATTTGTATCCCAAAAAATGAAGGCCAGCCCGTGTCGTGCAAGCTAAAAGCGGTGATCCACCCATGAATCCCGATTTGCCAAATCCCTGCTTGGGATTCGAAATCACAGATCTTGCCAAAGCCAAACTTCAAATCCCCGAGTTGAGTCCATGGAAATGCCTGATCCGGCTCAAGCGCTCAGGCCATTTTGAGGTGCCAAAAACCATGTACAACGTATTCCCTTTGGATACGAAAATTGTATATTCGTATCCCGTGGGGATACAAATATCCCATAGCCAAGACAAATTTGGAGAGGAGATGGGGAAGGTGCACACCCGGGCTTTTGCCTCATCATGCCGTGTTGATCACGACATTCTATAGTGCCAAACCATGCTTTGTAAAAAAGGTTGACCCTTGACAGTTGAGTTTGTGCAAGCAATTCTTGGTGATCATGTTATGTCGATCAACAGTTTTTGAGCGATCGAAACCAAAATTTACCATAATCCAAATATTTTGCCTCGATGAGTTTTGCCACGTGATCGGACCGAGGTGCTCAAGGATTTTAGCTGGTCAGATCAAGTCGATCACGTATTTTTACCGTGCCAGGTTAACTAAGGTTTTAATGGCGAACCAGGAATCGACGATATTTCCAACCTTTTCCAAACATGTTGCGACTTCGACCAAATCATTTTGTGTTTTCCAACAACGTTCTTAAGATTCGTGCACCTCGCTAACCATAATCTTGATGTGTGACCACTTTTCCGAAAAGTGGGTCAACGGATATATAAAATAAATAGCACAACTAGTTGAGTGATGAACATGGTAAAATTAAAGGATGCACCATGTTTCTCTTGTTACCAGTTCTCATGATATGAGGAGCTACATTTACGCCTCTATTGATGAATTTTTCTGTTTGATACGATTTTGATGATTTTATTTAATACTATCCATAAGCAGTTTTGGTGGTGCTTTTGAGATGCACTTGATAAACAATATTATGTATTACAAACGTGAATTTCTTTACTTTTATATGTTCCATAACCAAATTTGGGGATGCTTATGAGATGCATTTGATGGACTTTACCGTTTAATTCGAGTCTCAACTTTGCCTTTATATGTTGCATAACATGTTTTGTAGTGTCATTGAGATGCATTTCATTGATTCCATTATATGCTTTTGTATACTACATAACTAGTTTAGAAAGTTCTTTTGAGATGCACTTGATGAATTGTTAAAAAATATATACTTCATAACCAGTTTTGGTGGTGCTTTTGAGGCACACTTGATGGATATACTTGTAACACTATACACCCCTTAGTATTCCCCAAACAATTCATACATAGGAATCTGGATGGTTTAGGTATAAAGAAACAAACTACAGAGACTAAGATTTACAAGACATAAAACAGAAGCAAGAAAAAAAATTATTTAAAAATAACTTATTATTTCAAAATAATACTTTATATAAAATAATTCTTAATACAATTCATATGTCTCTAAGCCCAAATCAGAGTATAAAACAAAACGTTTTCCTTCATCAGTACAAATCCAAACCATGACAAATAAGATGTCATAAAATAAAAGAGAGTACATAAATAGAAAGAAAATAAGATCTTTGCAATTGAACCTCCCAAGCTACTAGTATCACTTGACCCTGCCATGTGAGCCTAATAGGGGAAGAAAAAGGGAGGAAGATGAGCTAGTCAGACATAAAGTCTGGTAAATGAAGTCATTACTAGCAAGATAACAAACTTAGTAATAGTTTTAGTATCATAAGGTAAATGTACGTGACAACTTATAACGGTTTATGAGGTAAATAGATTAATTGTCTAGTTCAGTCTGAAATAACTGTTTGATTACTTGCACTTTTCTACAGTAAAAATACTTTTACAATTTATTCCTTTTGTACCTTATTTGATCTCTACTCTCTACTATGAAGCTAGTATGATAGTCTATGCCCCTTACACTAAACCAATCCTACCCGAACGTGGACTAATCATGTCCATAACATCACTCTTCCACGGATTCGCCATTAGATGGACATTTATCTAGCGTATTGAAGCAATAGTGAATTATTTACCCTAATCGATGTTGCATACACACAATCATCGTTGGTACATACTATCTTAACATCCCTTTTCTTGACCTCTTATTTACCCTAATCCATATAAGTGTGCGCTGTCTTTCTGAGACCATTAATCCTCAACTAAAAGGGAATGCATCCATTACGGGTCCTAACAAACATTATCTAATTGCATCCCAACTCATTCTTATTTTTTGACCATTTATTTACCCTAATCAACATAAGCATGCACAATTTTCCTGATCTCATTAGTTCTTGACAAAAAGGGAATGTTGTCGATACGGTCCTATTTGCCAATCTATATTCTACTTCTCTTAACCCAATCCTAAATCTAAGCCCAACCCATTAATCTAGTTTCTGTTTAAGTCTCTGATGTTCTGCTTTTATCATGATAGATTTTATTCCCCTTTTTATTTTATTATGATTTTCTAACATGTCAATACAATTATTAATTATCATAATAATCTGCTCATTTTCTATTAATTTTTAAATTATAACAATTGTCATAATTTACTACAAATTTCTATAAATTTGCCTAATTCAGTCTGTTTCCTTTTTATTATGGATCTATAATTTTTACGTGTGTTTAATGTAAATATAGTTTTCTTTTATTTAATCCGTGTTCGCGAAGTTCACGCTTTTATTCTATTTTGCGTACGCAAAAGGGGATTAAAATTTGTGTCTATAAACTAATTTTTACAGTTCTAGGGACTTTTAGGAATAAACATAAATAATTATAGGAAACTATAAATAATTGAAGGGAATAAGATTTGTAACAACCTGAATTTTAAGACACGGTAATTAATTAAAGAATTAATCAATCAAATAATATGTTTGTAAAATTTTCATAATTTAGCTGCGTGAGTTGCACCATTATGTCAGTGTCAATTTTTTGATCAATTTACATATGAAGTTTATAAAAGTCAAAGCTGATTGAAGTAGTTATAAAAGAGAAGAGTTATAAGAAAAACTCAAAAATTAATAAAAGATGCTAAAAGAAACTTTTTGCAAATGACTGAATTTGACTATGAGGCCTTTTCCATTGCGTCCACTACAATTTTATAGATCATTTTATGTATAATTTGTCAAAATCAGAGTTTGTATGAAAGAGATATCGTAGAAACAAAATCAGAAGAAATCAAGAAGATGGAAATATATAAGACGGGTCGACCCAAGCGAGGGGTGGGTCGACCCACCCTAGCATTTGGATGCCCGTCACACCCTGGTGCATGCGAGAATGGACGAGACATGTTTTTATTTTCCTATGCTGAGTTGACTTAATTTTATTAGTTGGTTTTAAAACTTATGTCGGTGTGGCATGTTCCTATTGATCACGTGACATGGCTGACCTAGCTAGATTTAATCTAAAAATCCAACGGTCTGAGATCCTTAGCCTAACCTATAAACAGACCCTTGGACTTAACTTATTCTTCACAACATAATCTTTTCCCCATTGGGTTCTCTCTTTCTGAGATGGACCTAACCTAAAAAAATTTAGGGGAAAAATACATATGCACCATTTTGAAGTCGGGATCTACGGAGCCCATCGAGAAACGCTTTAGACCATGGTGGATTTGTAATTATTTTATATTTTTGGTAATTTAGGAAAATAGAGTTTCAAATAGTTGTAGAATTTTTTGTTGTTTTTCTTACAGTTTTCTTACAGTTCTTTTTAGTTTTTAGTAAGTTTCTTTCTATAAGTTATTTTCTACAGTTTTTCGGTCTTTTTCTTACAATTTTATTTTATTTAAATACTGTAAGAAATTTTCTCAGTCTCCTTTCTTCTTTCTACATTTATTAGTTTTTTATAGTTTCTATACATATATGGTTTATGCCTAAAACATATCTAGATCTGTAAATGTTAGTATTTTAACAACTGATGTAATCCTTTTTATTTTATGCGTGTAGTGGAATCAAAGAATAATTGTGCAAATTTAGATTAAAGGTATGTGATTAAAAAATATAATAATGTGCATAAAATATAGATCTATAATTAAAAAGGGATTAGATTAAAATTGGAAAATTAAAGTAGATCTGTAATTAAATTATGACACATGTTGTAATTGAAAAAGACTGAATTTATTTGCAAAGTAGTATTATGATAACTAATACAGACACACATAGAAATCAAAATGGACAAAATAGACTTACTTGCGAGTATAATTATAAAGCGAAGGTCACAACTAAATGAAATGATGAAAATACATATTGTTGACAGGAACTTCAAATTAAGGTTAAGTTCAATATACATATACGGGTCATGGTCCGTTGTAATGTCAGTAGGTTGATTTGGAAAAAATAAGCATAAGCTAATAAGCTTATTTTTGTTGTGGTCTGTTCTGCTAGCACGGGTGATGATTGGGGAAAATAAGTGGCCAAAGGTTAAGGCCCAAATCAAGAGGAATTTAGGCTGAAGCACAAATTAGAATATTTTTTTGCTATGAGGATATGTACCGGTAGCATTTCCTTTCAGGTTTATCACTGAAGGTATCACAGATGATAGTGGTGGAGGTTGAGCACACTTATTCTAATTGGTGTAAATAAGGGATCAACAGTGACAAGGTTATGCTTGAGTGCGTTCCAATGGTGCAATGAGCATGCATGTGCATCGATAAGGGAAAATAAGTCACTATTGCATCCAATAATGTTTATATTTTGTCTTTACTGATGGTTTAGGTCAGATAAAGCTCGAGATCCATAATGACATAAGTTACTATGCAAGATAGTAGACTAGCAGCCGATCGATGGGTAGTATTAGGAATTGATCCTAATTATGTTTACTATGTTCAATAATTGAGAAAGTGTAAACAATTAAGTGACTAGCTGAATTAGATAAACAGTCAAACAAATCTATACTCATATGGCTTAAGTATATTTCTTTGTATATCAATCAAGTATTTTCATCTTTTGTAGTTGTACACATACTTATCATATATTACACTAGAGCTATTATTGAGTCTATCCTTCCTTATTTCTCAATCATGCTAGTAACTACATCACTCACTAGACTTTATTTCTGACTCACTCCTCTATCTTCGTCCCTCCCCCCCAATTGGCTCATAAGGCAGAGATTGATTGATACTAGTAGCTTGGGAAGAATAATGTTAGAGATCTTATTTTCTTCCATTTTATGACATCCTATTTGTTTTGATTCAGATTTATACTTGAGAGGGGAAATGCTTTATTGCATATTTTGATTTAAGCCAAGATTATGTAAGATATATGATTTGTATTAAATCCTATTTTATTTAAATATTGTCTTGAGAATAGCAAGTTGTTGAAAAATAGATGTTTTTGCTATTTTTGTTTTATGTCTTGCGAATCTTAGTCTCTATGATTAGATTTTTTGCACCACGATGCTCTACATTCCTTATTATGACCTTTGTATGGATACTAAGGGGTAGGGGGTGTTCCATTTTGTATCAGAGTCTAAGATTACAGGGTTTCTAAAAATTTGTTTTAAAGTACTTTACTTTCTAAAGAAAAATAGGTTTTTTAAACAAAATATTTATTCTAAATAAAAGTTTTACAAAATCCCCTCAAGTCCATTTCTTTTTCTTATTTTATTCTCTCATTTCTTCATTGAGTTATCTATAGAACGACCTATTTAAGTTTACCTACATATATAAAGACCTTCGATCTTTATAGGTTGGAGTTTCGGTTCATCAATAAGCCCGTTTAATTCGTTATTTGTGTGTTCTTAGTGAACCCGGAGTTAGGAGATAAAATTATTACTTGATAAATATTAAGCAGGGCTTAATACGGATAAGACAACCTTAAAGACCAAGGATTGCAAGATGACTTAAGAAGTATTACCGTAACGATTCAAGAAGGTATTATTGACATACAAAAACAATATAGTTGATGTGGATACCATGTCAACAGTGTTATATGAATTGCGTTGATCAAAAGGGCGTAGTAATGGAAATGGAAAGGGGTTGGTGAAAGAAGTATTTTCTATTTCTAGTTCTTTCAAGTTTTTCTATTTTATCTGATTTAGGAGCATTCAGTTCCTTCATCTTTGATTCACTAGTCGGGGGTGGCTGCTGTTGACGGCAAAAAATGTCGTAAACACCAAAGATTCATATTAACATGAATAGTTAATTTGGTCGCAAGACTAAGTAAGGGAAACCGGTAAAAGACAAAAGTATTTATAGTGGTTCGGCCGCGGATTAGGCCTACGTCCACTTTGGAAGGATGTTGAACTTTTATTAATCACTCAAGAATTACAAGGTGGAGCCATGCTCATTACATTCACTTTCATAATTGAAATATGCTAGGTATTTAGGAAAAAGAATATTTAATTCTCCTTCTTCCTCAAATAGGAGGTGTCATTAATGGAGCTCATGAAGCTTTAAGGAGGTCTTGAGTGAAGGAAATCCAACCCATTTGAAGTGTGAGGCCATGGACTATTTATAGGAGTAGGAGTATTAGGATTAGGTGAAAAGGGAGACCACATGCAGGGAGTTCGAGCCCACACCCTCATGCCTTGGAATTTCGAACCCGATGGGTTCGAAATTTCGAACCCAGATGCGGGCGCGAAATCTCGCTCCGCTGGGCTCGAGATCTCGAGATCTCGAACCCAGCCGTGGGCGCGAGATTTCACGCCCGCTGGGCTCGGGATCTCGAGCCCAGCTGTGGGTGCGAGATTTTGCACCTACTAGGCTCGAGATCCCGCACCCACTGGGTTCGAAATTTCAAACCCAGGCATGGGTGCGAGAATTCGCACCCGGCTGGGTGTGAATTCCGCGTCATGCCCGGGTGCGGTTCTTCCGAGGGGCGCGAGGATCCTGGGACTACTGGTCGAGGCTCGTAGCTCCTTCGGGGTCTGAGACCTTGGTTTGCGGACGTCTTCTTCATGCCGTGCAGCCACCGGCAGTGTAATCCTTCCTTGATCCCTTTTCCTTCACTCATGTGTGTTTCGTTTTGGCCCCAGCTTCAGAAGGTGCGTTGAGTTGAGCTTGTCTGATGCTCTCCTAGGAACCGGACTAAAAAGCCGGTTAACATTTCCCCCAAAGTACATCTTGTCTTTGACAAGATGTGCTTTGCATAAGTTGAGGGAGTGGCAAAGCTGTTAATCTTTCCTGTAATTCAAGAGGTAAAATAAGTGTTAGTTATAAGGCCCATTCCTCCTGGTGGTGCAGACGAGCCATCGTTGGAGGACGTATCATGCTCGAGCCGTCAAGCGTTCGTAGAGCATGGCCTCCGTGGATGCGTCAGAGCCGGCACGCACGCTAGAGTGGCCGACACATACATACATATATATATATATATATATATTATATCTTATTCTTCTTTTTCTTTTTTTGGGTTTAGAATTCTCGAACCCCGAGGGGCCTCGGAATTTCGAATCCTTGGCTCGAATTTTTGAGGTGGGGCCTCAGAATTTCGAGTCCTTGGTAGGCCTGAATTTTCGAGGTGGGGCCTCGGAATCTCGAGTCCATGGTGGGCTCGAATTTTCGAGGCAGGGCCTCAGAATCTCCGAGGCCTTGGTGGGCTCGAGATTTCGAGCCGGGGCCTCGAAATTTCGAGTCCCGAGGAGCTCGAAATTTCGAGCCCGCAATGGGCTCGAAATTTCGAGCCTACAGCGGAATGCGAAGGGTCGTTTTTTATTTTATAAATAGGGCCTCCCCCCTCACTCTTTCCCTTCTATTTTTTCTCTCTCTCGCCGCCATTGCTTTAAACCTTCGAACCCGCGAATTCGAACCCGGTGAATTTCGAACCCGAACTAGGTAGGGCTTCGGATCGAGGAGTCAAGAGGAGGAGGAGGTCGAAGGGCCACGGTGGAGGCATCGAGACCCCGTGGGCTCGATTTTTCGAAATCAGCCGGGTTCGAACTTTCGAACCCAACTGGTTCGAATTTCCGAACCTAAGCGGGTTCGGAGTCTCGAACCCTCGCGGGTTCGAATTTTCGAACCGTGGGGGTTCGAAGCTTCGGACCTTTCTAGGTTCGGATTTCTGAACCCTTGGGTTCGAATTCCCGAGCCTGGCCTGGGTTCGAAATTTCGAACCCAGAGGGGCTCGAGTTTTCGAACCCAGGTTGGTTCAGAACTTCGAACCCTTCTGGGTTTGAAATCTTGAAACTAGAGCTCGAATTTTCAAGCCTGGGGACATGGTTGCTGTCGAGCTTCTGATGCGCCACACCGATTAGACTTTGAATTCTTAATCTTCATTTCTGGATTTGCATGCTTAGCGTAGATGCATATATCGTTAGCCGCACGAGTGGGGCTTTAGGACTATACACATAGGGTATATAACATACAACCGGACTGGGACCTGGACCATTACGAGTTGTTCTGAACTTTCTTTATGTAACTCATCCTTGCATAGCATTACACGAACGTATTAGTTGTCACCAATAGGAGGGGTACAGGTCACTATACAACCCGTACTAATATTGATGCGTTAAAGTACAACTAAAGATGCAAAGCCGATCAAGGACCGGAAAGACTGTGGAATCCGAGGCTTCCCAGACCACCTTACACACATCCGATCCTACCCCTAAAGGTGACTCGTCGGGCAGCGAGCTTGAGACTACCACCGAAGGTTCGAATTCTTCTTATTCGACTAGCTCGCTCGAAGCGTCTGAGCACAGGGAGCAATTTGAATGACAACACTCCTCGATCGTGACCGAAGAGTCTGAGAATGTAGATATCATGGGCGATGATGACCCCGTTCCTCCAGTGGCTCCGGACATGCTGCCCGATGCGGTAATTTTGGAGAATCCTATCGACTCAGTGCAGTCGAGCCTGGATGCTGTTGTGGTCAGGAAAATGGCTGCTCGGTTTAAGATTCCGGTGGGCGATGCCCATGCCCCCGGGAAAGATGACAGAGCCCATATACCACCTAATGGTCTTACTGCTTGGAACCGACAAGCTTGTCTGTCTGGGTGCGTGCCCCTCGCTAACAACTTCATTTGAGACATGTTGTTCTATTTCCGCCTCGCGCCATCGCAGCTACACCCCAATGCCAATGCTTCTCTCTTTGGGACTTACGTTCTCTTCCGCGAGTTTTTGAACAGGGAACCCACCGGGGAAGATATTCGATACTTCTTCCATTTAAGGAAAACAAGTGTGGCCTCTCCCTCTCAATGGTCTTTGGAAGCGACGACTACTACCAAATTTTTTGTTGGGATGTGGCCTAGGCTGTCTGTGTTTAAGCGCGAGTGGTTCTTCGTCAGCTGCCCTCCCGGATTTGCTAGAAGGTGGCTCGAGGGAAGTAAGTGTCTCTCTGACTCTGTTCCTTGTCGTAATTTTTAGAATTCTTTCCTTTATTCATGGTTTTAAATGGGATATGATAGCAAATCCGAGGGCGCCTACAAGGGACGAATATAAGCAACGCCATATGGCCTTGCGGGCGATACCCGAGAATTTTCGCGACACCAGCACTATAACAAGTCAGGATTGGCTGCATCACGCTGGGTTGTTACCGGACAACCGAGCCGTGATCAGGCCTGCGGTTGCTTTCAATGTGCCAAACGAGGGAGTCGCGGCAGGCCCTTCTTCTATCGGGCGAAAGAGGAAAATGCCCCCCATGGAAGGAAAATTGCAAGAGATTGTTCCACCTCACGGAGATGCGTGCAGAGGCGGGGTTCATGGTCAAGAGGGGGTTGCCAGAGAGGAGGGGTTGCCAAGCTCTCCCGTCCCGTCTCTGGTAGGGGAAGGGGAAGGAGTGTCGGATAGACCGCAGTCTCCTGCAACCCACTCGGGGGCCACTGCCTTGCTTGAACCCGCAGTCCAGTTTGATGGCTTAAAGGGACAACCCTTAGCAATGACTCCCTGGCCGAACACGATGAGTCTGGAGGAACTTTCTTGTGCGACTGATGGGTTAACTTTCCCGATTGGGCCGCAATCTGGTATGTTGAGAGAACACTTAGGGCATTCACTCATAACATTGCATTGCGTAGATGTTGTCCCATGTGAGTTACTCGACTAACTTCAACTTGTATTATTGGCAAGTGTTATAGAAGGAGGAAGCGGCGGACAAAGTTATGGGCGCGGAAGTCGCCAGCATCCCTAGAGTTCTTCTTTTGTGAGATTCCAGAGATCCGCCAGCTTGTATGGTGCTCCACCTCTGGTAGAACAAGATAGCGGTCGTCGGGACCGGGATCGATCTCGGCGATCTCCATCACCACCTCCTCCTTCTGTCCGTGTGCCTGCGGGAGATACTCAGCTCAACATAGGTGGCTCTCGATCTCGGCCCTCGGTAGCTCCCACGTCAGCCGCCCCTCCGGTCCTCGCTCAGCCCGCGAGGGGGAGGGAGTTGTTGTTTGTCCAGTTGAGACATGCCACGAAGGCGGCGATGAGAATGCATAATTTGATGGAATCTCAGATCCGAGTGTTCTCTAAGGAGGCGAGGAGGGCATTTTTGAAGCTATACTTCCCTCAAAATCATTTTGATGAGCTGTCGTCTCTCCCTGATCTCTGTCCCGCTCCCAGTAGGGAATCCGGAGAGATATGGATGCATGTACAAGCTGCGTACCATCAAGCCAACGAACTTACCAAGTATTCCCTCCACCTTTCAGAGTTGACCAAGAAGAAAATCTGGAGCTAATCAACCGACAATTAACTATAGATGGTGAAAAGACCTCGGTTACTCACTTGGAAATTGAGATAGGTAGGTTTCTTTGCTGTGTTGTGGTTAGTTAGCCGCAATCCGTATGTTTCTCAGTTTTAACCTTTGTCCATGTCATTGCAGCGGAGCTGAAGCAAGCCTATGCGATCTTAAAGGAGGAAGTTAAGCATGACCGTGATACTTTCAGTGATACAGTAAGTCGCTTGACCCTCGAAAATATAGCCCTTAAGAATGATAGGGACGAGTGGTCCAAAGTGTGCGCTGAGATGGAAGAAGAAATGGGGAAGGTTACTCAGCTCCAGAATGACAATACTGCTTTGAGGGAGGAAAATGAGAGGTTGCGGGCTGAGGACGCTAAGGTTGCTGAGCTAAAGAGGCAGCTCGAGGCAATGAAGAAAGCGAAGTAGGATGCTGAAGCTAGCAACCGGGATGTGTTGAGCGAGGCTGAGGGTATAAGGGCTAAACACGCAAGGGAGATAGAGCAGCTAAAGGAACAGCTGGATGATGCAGAGTTCCGCATTGATCCTCCTTCGAGGAGAGTATCAATAACATGTATGTGAAAGCTTTGAGGTTCCGCGGGATCTCGTGGGTCAACGACTATCCCCGCAAGCTTGCTAGAACTTGGGAGAGGTTAATCCCCTACGAGGCCTTCCTGCGTAGGGTGGACGTGAGCACCTTAGATGAGCGCCAACTTGCGAACGTCCTTTTGAATGATGACGAACGCGAGAGGTTAGAGGAGGGTAGGAGGCTGTTGCAGGAGGATGTTGAGAACGAGAGGTTGGCGAGGCTTGCCGAAGAGAAAGGAAAGTTTGTAGTGATCGGGCGCGCGGCTGTGCCAGAAGCATTCGTAGATGGGAGTTCTCATCCACCCCTTGACCCTGAATTTGTCATGATGAGTGGTTCCGGGGGCACGACCCATACTGCCACTGAGTATAATTCTGACTTCCCAGCACTGGGGGATACCGGATTCACCTTATCCACCGTCGCAAGCACCCTCCATGTCATTCCTCTGCCATCCTTTACCCTAGTTAAATACCTTTTACCCTGCGTCCCTGGGAATGAAGCGATTACCAAATTTATGGACTAAAAAGGTTGTGTCTTTGCTTATGCAGCTCCTCCCGGGTCTATGACAATAGCGGACCCCGCTCCCCTATTCCGTCAAATTACTGAAACTGGGTCGGGCCCTGTAGGGACACAAACTGGAGAGGGCGGCGATCAAATCGGTAGCTTTTCTGGCATAAGAATAACCTCTAGCATGGTTGACATTCTCAACGAAGAAGGGGAGGTGGTCGATGGATTGAATGCCCCTGCCAAAGGCCTGGTAGAAGCCGATGTGGCTTCGATGGCGGCCCTGGTGGCGAGTCAACAGGCTAAGATGGTGGCTAAGTGTGAGGAGGTAGAGGAGAAATGGGAGCATGATGAGGTCGTCAGGAAAGAAATCCTAATGAAGACTCGACAGGACGCCGAGGCGAGAGCTGCCAACACCGTTGCGAAGAAGCGAGCCGATGAGGAGGCTGAGAAGAAGAGGGCCGATGATGAGGCCCAGAAGAAGAGGGAGGATGAGGAAGCACATCGAAGGACCACCGAGTCCCTTGAGATAGCAAGAGCTAATGGCGTCACGCCTCACAAGTTCCAAAAGCTTGCCTCCCGGAAGGCTGCTAGAGAGACCAAGGAGAAAGTTGAGCAAGAGGGCAAGGCGGTCCTAGCGACGATTGATGTTGTGGTTGGCCTCGCCACTGGGGGTGCCCCCAAGCCTACGCCGCAGGCCACCTTGATTGACATTACTGAGATTTCAAGTGGCGAAGGAACAGGCGAGAGACGCCTCTCGGCCTCTCATGAATCGACCACTTCCCGGAGGGGCGGAGATGGAAAGAGCGAGCCTGACAAGAAGAAGCCCAGAACCAAGGATGAACCGTCAAGCGTGGAATCTGCAAAAAAGGACAAGCACAAGCACAAGAAATGAAAGCATGGTTAGTATTAGCAGTCCTAGCAGGGATTACCATTATATTGGTAGTGTAGGCCGATAGTTTACGCGAGTACGGCCCTCGCTTTTGGTTTTTCGAGACACGGTGTGGTTCTCATGTACACCCTATCATTAGAAAGTAAAAAGTATTAGTCACGTAGTTTGTTTAGCGTGTGTGTGTGTGAAATAAGGAAAATGAACTAGTAAAGATTGTCTTTTATGTCAAATGTTCGGATGTTCTTTTTATGTTTTCGAGCGTCCTGTACTTGCACAAACTTACTTATCGTTACACTTGTCACAAAAGTGATTAGAGGCCGTCTCTGGGTAAATTATTCCAGAGAGGTGAGGTAGAGCGCTGGTTTCAGTAAGTTCCCCTCAGCTCAGGGAACCCGTAGTTTGCAAAACCAGGCTATGCGCCTACTGTTTTGGGTGGCCCGGGGTTAAACCCAAGTATAGCGAAGGCGTAGGGCGTCGCGTTGTGCAGTCCGCCAGGTGGGTGGCTCTCCTGTCGTTCTTCGGGTTGAGGCGAGCCGCCAGACGTCGTTTATTCACTGGCATAGTTTTCTGCCCCGATCAGCTCATAAGGTTCGATCGTGGCCATGGGCTGCCCCCTAGCCTTGAGAGCTAAGGCGAAGAAACGATTTAAGGTCGATCTTGTTGTTGCGCCAAGATTCGACCGACACCCGCAACCGGCGAAGAGAGATTTGCATCGATCTCAATCAGTCACTAAGTGGCACCAAGCTGCCTGGACTAGGACGCGGAACGATTTATCCTCGGCCTTGGCACTGGGCCGGGGTTCGAGTTTATGGTTGTTTAGGCTCGGTCGCGCCACAGGCCGGCGACTCGAGTAGCGTTGTCGGCTCCCGTGCTTGGGGTTCCGGGCATAGCCAAGCATTTTAGACTCGTTGTTGCCCAGAAATTGGGATGGTCGTGCCGGCTCCCATGCCCGGGGTGCCGATGCGGTTTTTCATGGGCGTGAATCGAGTTGGTTGTTGGAAAACAAGGTGCATTACGTGAGAAGTAAACAACAGGAAGATAGGAAATTGAACATCATTTCTACTAATAACTTTGGCAGTAATAGCCTTTACAATGCCTTGGATTTTTGACAAAACAGAACATTGTTTGAAAAGCATAAACAACCGTAAACTGAGTTATGTAAAGTAGCGGCGGAGATGTTCGCTATTCCATGCCCTTGGAAGTTCAGCTCCGTCGACGGTGGCAAGCCTGAAGGCTCCATCGCTGAGCTTCCAAAGGATGGAGTACGGGCCTTCCCAGGGAGGCGTGAGGCCTGTTGGCAGGGGAAAACCCCGCTTTAGAACGAGTTCGTCGATGTTGAAGTCCTTGTGGCGAACCCTGGAGTTGAAGTATCGGGCCACTCACTGTCGTTGGGAGGCGGCTCTGATATCGGCCTCGTTCCTTTTTTCTACCAGCAAGTTGAGTGATCCCAGAAGTAGATCTTGGTTTATCTTTGGGTCGAAGTACGTGACACGATGGGATTGCAACTTGAGCTCAATGGGAATGACAGCTTAAGATCCGTATGCGAGGGTGAAAGGAGTATGGCCGATCGATGTCTTGTGGGTGGTGCGGTAAGCCCATGGAGCTAGAGGGAGTTTGTCTGCCCACATGCCCCCAGCCTTTTACAGACGCTTCTTGATGATAGATTTAATGACCTTGATAACTGCCTTAACTTGCCTGTTGGCTTGGGAATGGGCCACCGCTGAGAATCTTTTGTCGATGTCGTGGCGCTGACAGAAAGCTTTAAACTCCGTGCTCTCCAACTATGTGTCGTTGTCGGAGATGATAGCTTGAGGCACTCCATAGCGGGTAATGATGTTGCGAACAACAAAGTTGATCATATTCTTCATGGTTATGGTGGCAAGAGCTTCAGCTTCTACCCACTTGGTGAAATAGTCCACTGTGACGACGGCGTACCGTGCCCCACCTCTGCCATTGGAAGAGTTCCGATGATGTCGATTCCCCATATGGCGAACGACCATGGGCTGACCATCTAAGATAGCTCGGTAGGTGGGGCTCTTGGAATTTTGGAGAAGCACTGGCACTTATCGCATTTGCGTGCGTAGTCTACGGCGTCTTGATCGAGCGTGGGCCAGTAATAACCATGTCTGAGAATCTTTCTGGACAGGGTCTTCCCCCCCAGTGTGATTGCCACATTCGCCTTCATGCACACTTCTTAGCACTCGGAGGGCGTCGTCGTGAGCTATGCACCGGAGCAAGGGAATGGAGAAACCTCTGCGATAGGGTATTCCGTCCATAAGAAGGTAATGGGCGGACTGGCAAGCGAGCACATGCCTTTCCTTATAGTTCTTAGGTAGGATCCCATGCTACAGGTAATTTCTGATTAGGGTCATCCAGGATTCGGGCTCGGGTTCGGTGCTCATAATCGTCTCGTCTTGCCCCTGCTTGATACTTGGAGAGTTGAGGACTTAAACCGGGGAGAATCCGTTAAGTTGCGGGTCTTCAGAGCTTGCAATTCTGGCGAGGGAATCTGCTTATTCATTTTTCTCGTGTGGGATATGGGTGATGGTGAAATGCTCGAGGCAGACGAGTAGCCCCTGAACCCGAGCCAGGTATTAGGCAAGCCGTCCCTCTTTCGCTTGATATTCTCCCAGTACTTGACGGACGATAAGCTGTGAATCGGAGAAGATATGGACAATCTCAAGCTTGAGTTTGATCGTGATTCTAAGTCCAGCGATTAAGGCCTCGTATTCCGCGTCGTTGTTAGTGGTAGGGAAATTTAGCCTTAGCGCGTAATACATCTGTCGTTCTTTAGGGGTGATGAGCACGACTCCGGCCCCAGAGCACTTTCTATTAGAGGAGCCGTCTATGAATAATTTCCACTTAGCATCAGGAATTTCGGCGTTTGCCGCGGGTTCCTCCTCGGGGGCTGTGAATTCCGCGATGAAGCCAGTGAGGGCTTGGCTAAGGATGGCTCGTCGGGGGATGAAGGTTATCTCGAACTGGCTTAACTCTATGCTCCACTTTAGTAATCTCCCTGACGCCTCGGGTCGTTGCAGGACCGGGCGTAGCGATTGGTTAGTGAAAACTTTTATGGGATGCGACTAGAAGTACGGTCAGAGCTTTCTAGAGGAAATCAATAAGCTGAATGCCAACTTCTCGAGCTTTGGGTAGTTCTTCTCTGCCCCTGTCAGCCGCTTACTGATGTAGTAGACGGGCTGTTGAGTGCGATCCCGCGCACTAGTACCGAGCTGATTGCATGCGCAGAAACAACCATGTAAATGTATAAGTCCTCATGGTCTATAGGCTTAGAGAGGATAAGTGGTCGCTCTAAGTGGTCCAGGAGTTCCTTGAATGTGGAGACGCATTCGGGGGTCCACACGAAGTTGTGTTTCCCCTTTCGGAGTAAATCAAAGCAGGGGATGCATTTATCGGTGGCCCAATAGATGAACCGACTTAAAGCGGCGACCTTTCCGTTCAAACTTTGGACATCCCTGATGTTCTCGGGGATTCGGATGTCCCGAATAGCTTGGATTTTTTCTGGGTTAGCTTCAATTCCCCGAGAATTGAAAATAAAACCCAAAAACTTGCACGAGGCGACTCCGAAGGAGCATTTCAGGGGGTTGAGTTTCATGTCATATTGGCGAAGGACATCGAACATCTCGGAGAGGTCGTGGACGTGGTCGCTCGATATTTTAGATTTTACTAGCATATCATCCACATACACCTCCATGGACTTTCCGATCTGATTTTTAAAGAGTTGATTAACCATTCGCTGATAAGTGGCACCGACATTTTTAAGGCCGAAGGGCATAACACGGTAGCAGTAGAGCCTAAGGTCGGTTATGAAAGAGGTATGATCTTGGTCGCGGAGGCTCAACGGGATCTGGTTGTAGCCTGAGTAGGCGTCCATGAAGGATAATAGCTGGTATCCGGCAGTCGAGTCGACTAGTCGATCGATCTTCAGGAGCGGGAAGCTGTCCTTGGTGCATGCCATGTTCAGATCTGAGAAGTCGATGCATGTTTGCCACTTACCGTTGGCCTTTTTAACCAGAACTGGATTGAAAACCCAATCAGGGTAATCAGCCCCGCGGATGAAGTTATTGTTGAGCAAATGGTCCACCTCTTCTTCGAGTGCCTTGGACCTCTCAGGCCCTAAAAAGCGGCGTTTCTGTTTGATTGGAGGTATTCTGGGATCTAAGCCAAGGGAATGGCAGGCAATTGCTGGGTTGATGCCTTTCATGTCAGAGTGAGTCCATGCAAACACATCTAAATTGTCTTTCAGGAAGCATATGAGGTCTTCTTTAACTGCTGGGTGGAATTGTGACCCTACCTTCAACAACCTCGTTAGGTCGTCGAGGTTGACGGGAGTGTCCATTGTGGATTCGACCGGGGTAGCCCTCTCGTATTCGGGTTCTTCGTCCTTCCGTGGGTCGAGATCATCGGAAAGACAAGAGTTGCGTTTGAGCCAGGGCCCAGACGCCGTTGATTGCTATGCCGAGATGTTCTTGGCGCAAGAAGGAGTGGGCACGACTTTGCCTTTATCCTTATTGCATGCATTCTTCCATTTTATTGCGTAACATTCCCTGGCGCTTACTTGGTCGCCCTTGACGGTTCCGATCCCATTTTCCATCGGGAATTTCATTAGGAGAGACCATGGTGCCATGTTAACTAGGAATTCAGTGAGGAAGGGGCATCCTAGGAAAGCGTTTTAGGGGGAGTCGATGTCTATGACCATGAAAGTGAGAATCCGGACTCGGCTTCGGTCCCCCTCGCCTAGTTCCACGAGTAGATCGATCATTCCAACGGGGGAACCAGAGGCCCCATTGAAGCCGTGAATGGCGGTGTGACATGGCTTCAAGTCGTTTAGTTCCAATTTCATCTGGTCGTAAGCGGCCTTAAAGATGATGTTGACTGAGCTTCTCGAGTCGATTAAGACCTTCCGCACGGAAGCGGCACCGATCTAGGCAGTGATGACTAGGGGATCGGTGGTCGGTATTTCCACCCCTATCGATTCCCTTTCTCGGAAGACGATGTCGCCCCGCATGGTTTTTTGTAGCTTGGAGGGGATGGACTCAGTGAGAGCAGAGCAAGCTTCGTAAGTAGCATGTTTAATGGAGCTCAAATATTCCTCCATTTTTTGAAAGCTGTCGTACGTGGGGTAAGGTCCGCCAAAGATGGTGTTGATCACAATTCCTCGTCTGGGGTTAGATGATCTTGGAGCTCCCTTAGGGGCTGCTTGTGGAGCTGGCGCTGGAGGTTGCGAGTTTGCTTCGGCGGGAAAGGGCTCTTGGACATATTGCTCGAGCCGCTTCTCGCGTATTAGCTTCTCGGTTGCATCCCTAAGCTGGCGGCATTCGTTGGTGTCGTGCCCATATACGTCATGGTATCGACAGTACCTCCCGGTGTTCTTCTCACGGTCAGTTGATTCTCTGACGCGTGGCTTCTTGTATGGCAGGGTGTTACATGTTTCCAAGTAAATCATCTCTATGTCTTCATTCAACGGGGTGTAGGTTTCGAAAGCTTGGCGAGGGCCGGGCTTTCTTAATTCTGATGGGGCTTGCCCGTTGTTCCGTCCATCCATCCTGCCATTGTTTGGTTTTTGCCTTTAGGGACCTACCCCCCTGTTTTGGTCGAAGGGCTCCCCTCCTCGCCTACCTCTGAAGTGGTTGTTGGCGGTATCGGCTAGTGGGTCGTTGGGGCGACTTGTAGAGGAAAGCCGGTTCTTCCTTGCTTCTTATTGGCACAAGTACTGATTCGCCTTCTCATAGAAGGCATCGAGGCTCTTTGACTGTTTTCGATCGATCCAGGCCCCGAATTCTGAAGTAGGGAGAACCCTTTTTGCTAGCTGAAAGAGTATGGTGTGAGGATCCAGATCTTCGACCTCGGCGAGAGCTGTGTTGAACCGGGAAAGGTAGATCCTAAGCGACTCGGTGGGCCCTTGGTATAGGTTAGATAAGGTGAGGGCATATTTCGGAGTCGGGGTATGCACCCTGAATTGCTTGACCAGCTCTGTTGCCAATTGCCCGAAGTTGTTAATGGAATCGAACGGGAGGCGGGAAAATCAAAGTAGAGGCAGTACCGGACAGGAAGACCGGGAAGCATTTGCATTTGGCCGGATCGTCGCCTCGGCTCGAGTCCATTTGCCATTCATAGCGATTCAAGAAGGCACAAGGGTCAGTGGTACCGTCATAGAGTGGCATTTGTGGCATGCTAAAGCGCCTTGGCCATTAGGCTTCATTCACTCTTCTTGTGAAGGGGTTACGCCTGATGTGCGCTTCCCATGTGCCGTGAGCGCCTCCTCGCATTTCCCTCATGACCGTTCGTATCATGTCGGGAAGGTAAGTTGGATGGGGATCCGCCATCGGGATCCATGGATTTTGACACAGCTCCGCAGTCCTGTTGCGAGGTCGTCTTCTATGATGGATGTCCGGATCATCTTCCTCTATGTCCTCGACATCTGTGACTGGCTCCTGTGGTTGGTGAGGTGGAGAAGGGTGACGTGGATCCTGTTCTACAGGAGCGTGGGCCGTTGGAATAGCGGACGCTTCACCCCGATTAGCGGCCATTTGGTTGTGTCGAGGAGGAGGTTGGTTTGTAGGATCTAGTCCGTCATTGATAATTAAGTGAGAGAGGTCTCAGTACTGCGCCCCCTCGCTGTATGTGACTGTGGTCCGGTCGCCGTTCCTATGCCTGTTGGTATGACCGTCACCATTGTTGAGGGCATTGGTACGAGTGGTGACGTGGTTGATGAGGGTGAATCTTCTCCTTTGGTGTGGGACCCTTGACTCGGAAGAGGAAGTTTCCGAGGCGGTTGGTCGGGGACGAGCATTGTTCCGAGTTAGTTGAAGTTGGGCGACAACTCGCTGACTTTTCTGAAGTTGCCGCATAAGGTCGATGTTATTCCTTAGTGCTTGGTTGAGCTCGACCGCGGTGTTTTCATATCTTTCATTAAGCGCGTGAATTTAAGCTTGGGTAACGGGCGCTTCGGGGTTCACCAGAGGAGGGACGGTTTCATTAGGGGCCGGGACATCTACCAGTTGAGGTTATTGGGAGCAACCGGCCTCAGCTACGGCTGAAGAGCCGACCTTGCATTCTTTGACTTCTTTACCATCGTAAGCGGACCCGACAGTGGGTTGAGCAAGGAACCCTAAGCTTGTCAAAGTCGAGATGATAACGCGGAAGAAAGACGCAAATCTTGAATTCGGATTCTCAGTGAAAGCACTAAATGTTGACGGCAAAAAATGTCGTAAACACCAAAGATTCCTATTAACAGGAATAGTTAATTTGGTAGCAAGACTAAGTAAGAGAAAGCGGTAAAAGACAAAAGTATTTATAGTCGTTCAGCCGCGGATTAGGCCTAAGTCCACTTGGGAAGGATATTGGAACTTTTATTAATCACTCAAGAATTACAAGGTGGAGCCATGCTCATTACATTCACTTTCATAATTGAAATATGCTAGGTATTTGGGAAAAAGAATATTTAATTCTCCTTCTTCCTCAAATAGGAGGTGCCATTAATGGAGCTCATGAAGCTTTAGGGAGGTCTTGAGTGAAGAAAATCCAACCCCTTTGAAGTGTGAGGCCATGGGCTATTTATAGGAATGGGAGTAGGTAGGTGAAACGACCCGAACTTCCCCGTGAAGGAAAGCACGGATTGAGTTGAGAACAGGCCACATCAAAACAAAAACAGAAGAACATTTCATTGTTAATTACAACAATTCCATCAGAATACAAGAATATACAGAGTATGGATGAATATTATACATCAGAAAAATATCAGAGATTTAAATTACATTACATAGCAGCGGAAAAACAATACAAAACATAACTGAAAGAGATAAACGGATACAGAGCTTTCCGAATATCATTCCAGCTGTAAACCAGGATCCTATGAATATAAATCTGCAAAACCAAAACTACTAGCTGCCCGTATGGAAAATGGGGGCACCCAGAATTTAGGTCAAAACAATAAACTCCAGGTCAGTCATGTGACTGGTGTGAGAACTAAAACAGTTATTTAAAACTTTACTTTAAAACAGAGTAATTTAAGAGACCATGCCATATAACACGGAACGGGTTTCCTCCCGAGAATACCAGTGCATAGAATAAACAGCGCAATGCTTTTTGGGAAAATGAAGCTATTATAAGACCCAGGTCCCATCACACAATGCAACGCAAGCTAGAGGATAGGGTTTTCCCTTATAATAGCCAAATAATGCTTGATACGTTTAAAACAAATCATTTTGATACTATTATAGTGTAAAGTTTGTGAAAACAACTTCAAATATAAATGTATCAATCCTAGGCGGCAGGGGTACCATCTATCATGTCGCCAATACTAGGCTCTACAAATAAAATTGAAATATCACGTGTTGGAAATTGGATTTCCGTCATGAGTCGAGGCAAGGGGCAAGCTCCTCACCGCTTCGAGACACTCTAGAAAATGCCCCAGGACTACACACTCTGGGTAGCCCTTGGAATCGGCTGGGCCGGTCCTTCGTTACGTTTGAGGATTAGTTATTCCTGAAAACACGTTTCCCGGTCCTATCGGACCTATATCCGAGGCACCTCGCATTCCAACATCCTCAAAGGTATAATAATCAACGATGTCAGGGCTAGTAAAACGCTGACACCACTCATAACTAGAAAGAAACGTCGTGTTCTCCCAACTGTCCATATCCCGTTTTTTACTCATATCGAGGTGTGAGGCTCGCGAATCAACGCTATACACAAAGCTACGCTGTATTAAAGCCGTGCTTTGATCATCAACCACAAGACTCTGCTTTTCAACAAAAGCCTTGATCACTGCATCTCAGCATGCCCCAAAGGCAATTCATGCCATGTGACTGATATCTATCGATATATAACCTCTGAGCTCGTACGTCTCAGAGAAGGGCGTTATGCAAGAGAATAAATTCTCCGCCACCAAACAGATATATATTTAATAGAAATCAATCAACACAGAATAAAATTCAATGTCAGACACACAATCCATTTACAAGTCCGTTCTGGGTCTGAACGAAACCGGAGGCACTTTATACCTCGCATATCCATCGATATCCAAATACGTCTGGACGATCACCAACTGATTCCCTCCTCTTAGGTGTACGGCCCAATCAAGATCATCAGTAATTATCCAAACGATGTGAAGACCTCCGGTCTTCCACCACCGTCTTCATCTTCGACTTATCGTCGAAACAGTTATTCAGAATGGGATAGACCCGGTCTTTCCGAATAACTCGTGTATATAATAAATAAGTGCTATAAAACACAACATATGCCTCATTCCAATTCTGAATATTCTTTTATTTAAATATTCACATCTTTTGGGAAAGGTTCCCATTAATTTTATCGAAGATAAATTCTTTGAAGTTTATTCTTTAATCTTTCTTTGGATGTCATTTCAAACCAAATTATGGTTTTCCAAACTAGTCGGGATTAACGAACCATATAGAAGTAATCATTTATTTTATTTCCCGATCCCTACCTATTCCATGGAGCAAAACTGTTATTACCCCATAACTAACATCTCAGTGTTATCGGTAAATTTAATTACCATTTTCTGATCAAATCTAATTAAAGATTTAACTATCGCTAGGAGCAAAACTGGTGATACTCCATTCTCGATCATTTTCCAAATTTGATAATTTAAATTATCAATTCACCTTTCAATCTAATTAAAGATGCATTAAAACTCCACTTGGTTTTAATCTTCCCAAAAACCAATATTATTGATTATTTAACTTTGGAAAATCAAACATGTCGCATCGACAATCTACACTGCACTATTGATTTCTGCCGATATATAACCTCTGAGCTCGTACGTCTCAGAGAAGGGCATTAAGCAAGATAATAAATTCTCTGTCGCCAAACAGATATATATTAAGCAGATATCAACCATACAGTTCGAAATACAACGACAGACATGTAATCCTGTCTTTTACTGGGTTAAAGAACTAATGTCATTCAAAACACAGTTCACGACAAACCCAAATCACATTCCATTAATTATGGGATCTTCACGGAAAAACAAATCAATATGTAATCGATATCAATTTCCATATCCGACTAATAATATAAATGGAATAACGGCAAAGCCTTTTAAATTCCATATGTATTAAAAGTCTTCCTCCACAGAATTTCATTTCGATTATTATCAAATCAAATTCCATTCAACTCCAATTCAATATATTAAACCGAAAAATGTTACTTTGGAAAATCCCTTTAAATCTTTATAAAAAGATTTATAAATTCCAAATCATATTTTACTGTAAATCGGGTTAAGGAACGAATGTCACTAAAACACAGTTCACAATAAACCCAATTCACATTCTCTTTATAATCGGGTTAAAGAACAAGTGTTATTTAAATCACCGTTCACGATAAACCCAAAAACAAACTCTAATTCAATTCCAATTAAATATATTAATTAATTGGTATACTTCATTAAATCTAAATAAAAAGATTTAATCTTTTCTCAACTGGGTTTAAGAACAGTGTTAATGAAGACACCATTCACGACAAACCCAAACCTCATTTGATATTAACTACAAGGCTCTGAATAGAAAATATATCGGCTTATATTTAGTATCGAATTCTGAAACCAACTAATATCGTTTTGGAAATAACGATATATATATGTTCCAAATTTCCATAACAATATTCGTATAATCCGGAATCCAACATCAAAATATTCCGATAATAATTTCGATTCAATTCCATTCCAATTCATATATTGAAATTCTGGTTATTTTTAAAACCATTTCAAATCCAATTTATTTATTTTAAAAATATTGAATTTATAATTCTAGTTCAAAACTAGTTCATTTTGATAAAAATACATTTTTGACTTTTCTAATATGGGATTTTTCATCCGAGTTCTTTCCAAATTTTATTTTGATTTTACACAAATTATTGATATTTTTAATAATTTTATCAAGGCCCGTATAGTCGATTTCCATAAACGGCCATCGAACTGCACTTACAGCGACCTTTTCTGAAATTTATTTGGACATATCTCCAAATCCAACCATTATATTTCTAATTTCTCATATTCATTGGAAACATCTTTTCGATACGAACCCAACGGTTTCGGTTTTAGGAGAATCCGACGGTCGGATCTCCCGTAATGTCCATTCGAAGTCAATGGTCGAAATTCGCGAACTACCGCTGCGCGGCGCGTTCTATTCTAGCCATTATATATATAATATATATATTATATATATTTCGTCGATTTCCATTTAAAACGAATTTTATAAATCGTTTTAAATTCGTTTTCAAAATGATTTCAACTTCCATTTCAAATCCAAATCAAAATTGAATTTTTCCTTATAAATTCGTTTTAAATTCATTTCAATTCAATTCGAATTTCAAATTCTATTCAATTCAATTCGAATTTCAATTCTATTCAGTTCAATTCGAATTTCAATTCTATTCAGTTCAATTCGAATTTCAATTCTATTCAATTTAATTCGAATTTCAATTCTATTCAATTTAATTCGAATTTCAATTCTATTCAATTTAATTCGAACTTCAATTCTATTCAATTTAATCCGAATTTCAATTCTATTCAATTTAATTCGATAATATTTTCAAAATAGTCAATTTTGAAATCACTTTTCGATATTCATTGTATAAATGAATTAAATCGATAAAAATATCGTTTGCGTCAAAACGGCGTTAATCTAATCAACACGGCTTCATATATTTAAATATATTCATGTCCATCCCAAATTGGACATCAAAATCAAATTTTGATCTTTTACTGAATATTATTTTAAAATATTCATTCTTTTGAAATAGTCGTTATTTCAAAATATTTATTCGTTCTGAACTGGAATCAGACACAGTCAATTGCCATATAATTTGATTATATGGATTTTATACAACACACGTACACCACAACAATCATACATAGTCAATTATCATCCAAAGTGCATTCTACACTGCATAAGCATTAAATATAAATATTTAACGCCTATAACAACCTGTCAATCAATCGATCGACATACAGCTAATTATTGGGATTAGTGTATGTCATATATCATCCCAATACCCGTATGGAGTTTCAAACAATCAAACACAGGTTTTATTTGTGCAATTGGGCGATGTGTAAAATTTATCATCCCAATCAATATTAGTCAAATGTGTGTACATAAACAAATCGTCTGATTTGTTTATAAATATTTATTTTATTCATATACACATTAAAAATTATATTTTTAACTATATAAAATATTTTATTCCATTCTACATCACACAATCAAATTTCACATCACAATCAAACAAACAAACAAGCCGTCCATGGTTTGTGGACGACGGGTGTCGGGTGCTGCTAAGCACCGTCTGCATCCTAGTATATATTTCAACTTAGAAAAATAAAAATAAAAATAAAATTTAAAGTGAGAAGTTTTCACCGAGGGTTCCACTCCTCCATTCTTTCTGAACTGTTCGGATATGCCCAAAATTCTAATGCGACCTTTTCCCGCTGTTCATATATAAAAATCACATTTTTATCGCTTCATTCCAATAAATAAAAATCACATTTTTATTTCTACTTCATATATTTTTACAACGCTTCTTTCTATATAAAAATTATATTTTTATATTCTCTATTATATAAAAATTCTATTTTCAATCCGCTACTCATATAAAAATAAAAATTTTATTTCGCTACAACATATATAAAAATCGAATTTTTATATTCTCTATCTTATAAAAAATCATATTTTTATTATTTCTATAATATAAAAATCATATTTTTATTATCTCTACTATATAAAAATCATATTTTTATTATCTCTACTATATAAAAATCATATTTTTATTATCTCTATAATACAAAAATAATATTTTTATTTTGAAGTTATAAATATAAAAATTAAATTTTTATCATGATGTAAAAATCAATTCCTTTCCTTTATAAAAATTCAAACTTCTTACTTTAAATGAATTCAAACTTCTTACTTTAAATTAAAATTCAATATATAATAAAACTTACATCGTTTCCCAGTGGGGGGGGGGGGGGTTTCCCGAGTTCGCCGGAGGGAGAGGGGCTGTTTCTGCGTTGGAGAAAGGGGAAGGGGAGTCTATGCGTCGGGTCCGGGCCCTGAGGTGGCGCGGAGGGCAGAGCATCGGTCGTGGGGGCTACAAGTGGTGGCGGTTTCGTTATGGGGTCAGGGGGTATGGGTTCAATTAGGGTTTGAAAGGGGGATGGGGTCCTTCGGGTTTGGGTGTGGGATTAGAAGAGAGAGGAAGAAGGGGGAGGGCGACATCGCGCCCTAGCGAGGCGGGGCTGAAGCTCGCCGTCGGCGATGAGGCGGAGGGGGCGGTGGCTCGAACGAGATCTGCAGTTTTTTTTTCTTTTTCAATTCGATTTTGAACGGCTGAAGTGGAAAGGGAGTGGAGAGAGAAATAAAGGGGGTGTTTAAATTATAAATATTTAATTTATTTTAATCCACCAAAAAGTAAAATTTTCTTTCGAACTCAGAATCGAACCCAATGACTATCGTCCCTAACGTATTACCCCCATTCCGAACACAATGGGATATGTATCGTAAGCTGATTCGATCGCTTCGATCAGTTTCCGTCAAAATTAAAATATAAATCTATATATTGAATTTGAACGCGCATTTTAATTTACTTGGGCCACATACAAACTCTAAAAATCCCCGAAAAATATTTTCTAGCTTCGTATTGACGATACGGTTCTAACAAAACAAATTTCGTCAAACTCCGAGACCGTTTGAAAAATGCCCATTTTCCAGTCGATTAAATTTGACTAAAACTGACAAAACACGTTTTCCTTTGCCACACTCACATATTGACTTCAAAAATTATGAATTTTGGAATCTAGCAATAACTTGACACCCCGGATCCAACAAAAGTGGTTTCGTCGAAAATAGAGGTCATTTGCAAAATTTCTACTTTTAAGGGCCAGAATTCCATAGCGACTATTCTGAATTTTCAACTGGGCATATCTTTTTATTCCCGCTATGAAATTTCAATTTTTCGGATTCGTTGGAAAGATATTTTCAAATAGATTCTAATATTTTTGGTTTCACTAAAATCTGGTTTATTTTGAATCCTGTACATTCATTTGAAATTTGAAATCGAATTTTCAAACTACCGCGCCATTTTCAATTCCTTTTATAATTAAAAATAAATATTTATATTCTAACGACGATCTATATAAATATATACATTCTAATTCTATTCAAAATAAATTTCTCGCCGTAATTATTTCAAATAAATCATTTTAAATATTCAAAATTTATCAAAACTGCCAAAATAAAATTTTATATTGGTTCGGATTTTCCGGGTTATTACAGTAGGAGTAGGTAGGATTAGGTGAAAAGGGGGACCACATGCAGGAAATTCGAGCTCGCACCATCGCGCCTCGAAATTTCAAACCTGGGTACGGGTTCGAAATTTCGAGACCTTTGGGTTCAAAATTACGAACCCGGTGGGTTCGAAATTTCGAACCTAGATGCAGGCGCGAAATCTCTCTCCGCTGGGCTCGAGATCTCGAACCCAGTCGTGGGCGCGAGATTTCGCGCCCGTTGGGCTCGGGATCTCGAGCCCAGGCGTGGGTGCGAGATTTCGCACCCACTGTGAAACGACCCGAACTTCCCCGTGAAGGAAAGACCGGATTGAGTTGAGAACAAGACGAATCAGAACACAAACAGAAGAACATTTCATTGTTAATTAAAACAATTCCACCATAATACAAGAACATATAGAGTATGAACAAATATTACACATTTACCAAATATCAGAGATTTAAATACATTACTGCAGCGGAAAAATAATACAAAACACAACTGAAAAGAATATACGGATACAGAGCTTTCTGGATATCGTCCCAACTGTAAACCAGGATCTTGTGAATATAAATCTGCAAAACCAAAACTACTAGCTGTCCGTGTGGAAAATAGAGGCACCCAGAGTTTAGGTTCAAACAATAAACTCCAAGTCAATCATGTGACTGGTGTGAGAACTAAAGAAGTTATTTAAAACTTCACTTTAAAAGAGAGTAATTCAAGGGACCACGCCGTATAACACGGAACGGGTTTGCTCCCAAGAATACTAGTGCATAAACAGTTATAAACAATGCAATGCTTTTTGAAAAATGAAGCTATTATAAGACCCAGGTCCCATCACACAATGCAACACAAGCCGGAGGATAGGGTTTTCCCTTATAATAGTCAAACATGCTTGGTACGTTTAAAACAAATCATTTGATGCTATTATAAGTGTATATGTCAAAACAACTTCAAATATAAATGTATTAATCATAGATGACATAATATCCCATGCTACTATGTTGCCAATAATAGGCTCTACAATCAAAACCGAAATGTCACGTATTGGAAATTGGATTTCCGTCATGAGTCGAGGCCAGGGATGGCTCCTCACCGATTCGAGATACTCTAGCAAATGCCTCAGGATCTCCCGCAGAAGATCCCTGGATCTTCAGAGCCGGTCCGCTCTTACGTTTGAGGATTAGTTATTCCTGAACACACGTTTCCCCGTCCTATCGGACCTATATCCACCAGCTCCGAAGAGACCGATATATCCGAGGTGCCTCGCAATCCAACAACCACATAGGTAAAATAACAACGATGTCAGGGCGAGTAAAACGCTGACACCACCCATAGCTAGAAAGAAACGTCGTGCACTCCCTGCAGTCAAGATCCCGTTTTTGACTCATACCGAGGTGTGAGGCTCACGAATTAACGCCATACACAAAGCTACGCTGTATTAAAGCCGTGCTTTGATCATCAACCACAAGACTCTGCTTTTCAACAAAAGCCTTGATCATTGCATCTCAGCATGCCACACAGGCAATTCATGCCATGCGACTGATATCTATCGACATATAACCTCTGAGCTCGTACGTCTCAGAGAAGGGCGTTAAGCAAGAGAATAAATTCTCCGCCGCCAAACAGATCAATACCCAAAATCCAATCAGTCTTTAACAGTAAATTAGTAAGAGAACAATTCCCTAAGTATTAACCCCGAAGGCCGAAACCAACATCAGATCAATACCCAGGAAACCATTCAACTTAACTAACCTCCAGTCATTTTCTAATTTTCTTAACTACATTCGGTTCAAGAACAGTATTATTAAAGATACCATTCACAACAAACCCAAAATCCAATTTGATATTAAATACGAGGCTCTGAATAGAAAATATATCGGCTTATATTCAATATCAAATTCTGAAACCAACAAATATTATATTGGAATAACGATATATATATTTTCCAAATTCCTCCACAGTATCCATATAATCACGAAATCCAATATCGAAATATTCTGAAGATAATTTCGATTCAAATCCATTCCAATTCATATATTGGAAATTCCAGTTATTTTTAAAACCATTTCAAATCCAATTTATTTATTTTAAAAATAATCGAATTATAATTCTATTTCAAAACTAGTTCATTTCTATAAAAATCTATTTTTATCTTTTCAAATATGGAAATTTTCATCCCAATTCTTTCCAAATCATTTCTTATGATTCTACACTAATTATTAATATTTTTAATAAATTTATCAAGGTCGTACAGTCGATTTCCATAAATGGCCATCGAACTGCAATTACAACGACCTTTTCCAAATTTTATTTGGTCATAATTCCAAATCCAACCCTTAGATTTCAAATATCTAATATTTGTTAGAAAGCACTTTTCGATACGAACCTAACGGTTCTGGTTTTAGGAGAATCCGACGGTCGGATCTCTCGTAATGTCCATTCGAAGTCAATGGTCGAAATTCGCGAGCTGCCGCAGCGCGACGCGTTCTGTTCAGGCAATTATATATTATATATATAATATATATTTCGTCGATTTCCATTTAAAACGTATTTTATAAATCGTTTTAAATTCATTTCAAATTGATTTCAATTCAATTTCAATTTCAATTCAATTTCAATTCGTTTTGAATTCACTTTAAATCGATTTCAATTCAATTTCAATTTCAATTCAATTGAATATTCTATATCACTTCAATATTTTCAAAACATCAGATTTTGAAATCACTTTTCGATATTCATTATAAAATGAATAAAATCAACCAAATTCCCGTTCGTGTTAAAATGGCGTTTTTAACTACTTAACACGGCTTCACATTCCAATATTCACTGAATATCATTTTAAAATATTCGTTAATCCCGAACTGGAATAAGACTCAATCGATTACCATATAATTTCAGTTATATGGATTTTATCCAATACATGTATACAACAATGATGATAAATAATCATTAAAAATTCAAACAACATCCAGAGTGCATTCTACAACCGTATAAGCATTAAAATAAATATTCAACGCTCATACAGCTTGTCAATCAATAGATCGACATACAGCTAATTATTGGGACTAGTGTATGTCATATATCATCCCAATACCCGTGTGGGATTTCAATCAACAAATAACAAATTTTATTTGTGTAGTTGGGCGATGTGTAAAATTTATCGTCCCAATCAATATCAGTCAAATCATCGTACATAAACAAATCATCTGATTTGTTTATGAATATTTATTTCATTCCTATACACGTTAAAAATTATATTTTTAACTATAAAATATTTTATTTCCATTTATGAATATTTTATTTATCCATTCCACATCACAAACAATTTTCACAACAACATATAATCAAACAAACAAGTCGTCCATGGTCTGTGGACGACGGGTGTCGGGTGCTGCTAAGTACCGTCTGCATCCTAGTATATATTTCAACTAGAAAATAGAATAAAAGTGAGAAGTTCTCACCTTTGGGTTCCACTCCACCATTTTAATCCGAATTTCTGAACCATTTGGAATTGTCCGCAATGCCAACGCAGTCTTCTCTACGTTGTTCATATTTAAAAATCACATTTTTATTTCAACGCTAGATATATAATATAAAAAATCAGATTTTTATTTCACTACATATATAAAAAACATATTTTTATAATTCTATTCATATAATAAAAATCACGTTTTTATTCGCTATTCAAATAAATAAAAATCAAATTTCTACAACGCTTCTTTTTATATAAAAATTATAATTTTATATTTCTACCTCTTATATAAAGATCGAATTTGTATTTCTACTTCAAAATGAAAATCTAATTTCTTTCTACAATGAAAAAACTAATTTTCCTTCTATGAAAAATCTAAGTTTTCTACAATGAAAAATGTAATTTTTCTTCTATTAAAAAAATCAAATCTTTTTAATGAACAAAATCAAATCTTTTTTATTATGAAAATCAAATCTTTATCTCGCTAACTTCATAATAAAAATCAAATCTTGATACCTTACCCATACATGTAAAAATCAAATTTTTATTCCATAAACATATATATTAAAATCGAAGCTTTTTTCTTTATTAAAGATCATATCTTTACTTTGTTCTTCACATAATAAAAATCATAATTTTATTTCTAATCGATTACATATTAAAAATCATATTTTCTATATATTAAAAATCAGCTTTATATATATTTACAACATTATATAAACTAATTATTATATAAAATAAAGTAAAAACTCACCCAAAATCGAATTCCTTTCAGTCTCGCCGGAGGTGGAGGTGCTCTCGCTGGAGCTCGACGTCAGAGGGTTGCGCAGGGGGTTGGGGCCTGGTGGTTCAAGGCATAGCGGGTTTTGGGGGATTTGGGTGTAGGGTTTCGCTGTGGAGAGGCTTGGGGGTGGCGCCAGCGTGGGGGAAGAGAGCGGGAGGCGAGGGGGCGGAGGGGAAGGTGCGCCGCCGCCTGGGGAGGCACGGCAGTGGGGCATCGACAAGATAAGGGGGGGCGATGAAGTTTCTTTTTTTTATTTGTTCGATTAACTGAAGAGAGAGAGAGAGAGAGGGCAGAGGGGGTGAGGATATTATTATATATATATTATTTTTAATTTCAAAAAGTAACTTTTTATTTCGACCTCCAAACGAGACCAATCGACTATTGTCCATAACTAATTACCCCCATTTCAAACACAATGGGATATGTATCGTAAGCCAGTTTGGCTGTTTCGATCGGTTTCCGTCAAAATCAAAATATAAATCTATATATTGAATTTGACCACTCATTTCAATTTACTGGGGCCACATACGGACTCTAAAAATTCCCAAAATATATTTTCTAGCTTTGTATTGGCGATACGGTTCTAACAAAACTAATTTCGTCAAATTTGGAGACCGTTTGAAAAATGGTCATTTTTTGGTCGATCCAAATTGACTGAAACTGTCAAAACACGTTTTCCTGTGCCACGCTCACGTATTGATTCGAAAAATCATGAATTTTGGAATCTAGCGACATCCCGGATCCAACAAAAAGTGGTTTCGTCGAAAACGGAGGTCGTTTGCAAAATCTCCATTTTTAAGGGCTATATTTTCCATAGCGATTATTCTGAATTTTCAACTGGGCATAACTTTTTATTCCCGCTATGAAATTTTAATTTTTCGGATTCGTTGGGAATATATTCTCAAATAGATTCTAATATTTTTTATTTCGCTAAAATCCGGTTTATTTTGAATCCTGTACATTCATTTGAAATTTGAAATCGAAATTTTGAACTACCGCGCCATTTCCAATTCCTTTTATAATTAAAAATAAATATTTATATTCTAGCGTCAATCTATATAAATATATACATTCTAATTCTATTTAAAATAAATTTCTCGTCGTAATTATTTAAAATAATTCATTTTAGATATTCAAAATCCATTAAAATTGCCAAAATAAAAATTTTAAATTGGCTCAGATTTTCCGGGTTGTTACAATCTGCCCCAATTAAAATCTTTTCATCCTCGAAAAGGAACGGAGCTGAAAGTTGTTTTACTAATCAACTCAACTTTCATTATTTTCATTATGGCTTTAGTTCTTCAACTTTTCAGTTTCTAAGAACATTTCAAATCTTCAAAAAAATTGGCTAACACCCTAAATTTTCGAAAAATTTCGCCATAACCTCCACTGTACGGGAGCACTGGGAAAATCCCAAAATCACCATATAGGCCTCTCCAATCCAAAAAGAAAAAGAAACAGCCAAGCGGCTCATAAAATCATCCAAACCCAATAAATTAGTAAACATGTACCTATTTGTCGGGCATACAATTTTATTCCTCTGCTCTGGCCTCCTTCCAATGACCTGTTCACACATATATATGTACATGCATGCATTTCCAAACAATTTTCAATACAGTTCAATATTTGGTACTATTTGGCCCAAATTTACCTTTCTTTCACGTAATGGTTTAAAGGAATAATCATACAACACAACCATCAATCAATTAGTTGATTAGCTTTTCAAATTCGTAACTTTGATACATAGTCCAAAAATCAGATTTTTGATGCCAAATCACAACAATAAGCCCTATCTAGTTTTGTTTCTCACACCAGTCAATTGGAAATATATAGAAATCCTACTTTTGTAACCCGAACATAAATGCTGATGATGATCGAGCAATCATCAGAATCATCTCCGGGCGACTAGAGCGTGATTCTATATCTATCCAGTATATTAAAACTTCGAATATACGTTTGCAAGGCGTATATGCAAAATCTTTATATATTGGATTGTCCAAATTCAATACAAATAAAATATTCAAATACGTATAAGGTTTAAATTTTCAAAACAAAATTTGTTTTCATTTTAAAAATATACTCTTCACACTCGTTCTAGGATACTATTGATCCCATCTCTAACGAGTCATTCTTATTGGATATTACTAATCCAATCTTTGATGAATTCTTTCGTATGGTTCTAATGTGCCTTGTTTTCGAGTTCTGTAAACCAAAGCTCTGATACCAAAATGAAACGACCCGAACTTCCCCGTGAAGGAAAGACCGGATTGAGTTGAGAACAAGACGAATCAGAACACAAATAGAAGAACATTTCATTGTTAATTACAACAATTCCATCAGAATACAAGAACATACAGAGTATGAATAAATATTACACATTTATTAAATATCAGAGATTTAAATACGTTACTGCAGCGGAAAAATATTACAAAACACAACTAAAAAGAATATACGGATACAGAGCTTTCCAGATATCATCCCAGCTGTAAACCAGGATCTTGTGAATATAAATCTGCAAAACCAAAACTACTAGCTGCTTGTGTGGAAAATAGGGGCACCCAGAGTTTAGGTTAAAAAAATAAACTCCAGGTCAGTCATGTGAGTGGAGTGAGAACTAAAACAGTTATTTAAAACTTCACTTTAAAAGAGAGTAATTCAAGGGACCACGCCGTATAACACGGAACGGGTTTCCTCCCAAGAATACTAGTGCATAAAAAGTTATAAACAATGCAATGCTTTTTGAAAAATGAAGCTATTATAAGACCCAGGTCCCATCACAAAATGAAACGCAAGACAGAGGATAGGGTTTTCCCTTGTAATAGCAAAACATGCTTGGTATGTTTAAAACAAATCATTTGATACTATTATAAGTGTATAGTATCAAAACAACTTCAAATATAAATGTATTAATCATAGACGGCATAATATCCCATGCTACTATGTCGCCAATACTAGGCTCTACAATCAAAACCGAAATGTCACGTATTGGAAATTGGATTTCCGTCATGAGTCGAGGCCGGGGATGGCTCCTCACCGATTCGAGACACTCTAGCAAATGCCTCAGGATCTCCCGCAGAAGACCCCTGGATCTTTAGAGCCGGTCCTTTCTTACGTTTGAGGATGAGTTATTCCTGAACACACGTTTCCCAGTCCTATCGGACCTATATCCATCGGCTCCAAAGAGACCGATATATCTGAGGCGCCTCGCAATCCAATAACCACATAGGTAAAATAACAACGATGTCAGAGCGAGTAAAACGCTGACACCACCCATAACTAGAAAGAAACGTCGTGCACTCACTGCAGTCACGATCCCGTTTTTGACTCATACAGAGGTGTGAGGCTCGCAAATTAACGCTATACACAAAGCTACGCTGTATTAAAGTCGTGCTTTGATCATCAACCACAAGACTCTGCTTTTCAACAAAAGCCTTGATCACTGCATCTCAGCATGCCACATAGGCAATTCATGCCATGCGACTATATAACCTCTGAGCTCGTATGTCTCAGAGAATGGCGTTAAGAAAGAGAATAAATTCTCCGCTACCAAACAAATATATATTTAATAGAAATCAATCAGCATAGAATAAAATCCAATGTCAGACACATAATCCATTTATAAGTCAGTTCTGGGTCTGAACGAAACCGGAGGCACCTTATTCCTCCCCCACATGTCCAATACAGGGGAGAGGTCCTCGCATATTCGTCGATCTCCAAGTACGCCTGGACAATCACCACTTATTACCTCGGCTTGGGTGTACAACCCAATCAAGACATCAGTAATCATCCAAACGATGCGAAGACCTCCGGTCTTCAACCACCGTCTTCATTGTCGACATATCGTCGAATCAGTTATTCAGAATGGGTATAAACCTGGCCTTTCCGAATAACTTGCGTATATAATAAACAAGTGCTATAAACCACAACATACGCCTCATTCCAATTCTAAATATTCTTTTATTCAAATATTCACATACTTTGGGAAAGGTTCCCATTAATTTTATCAAAGATAAATTCTTTAAATTTATTCTTTAATCTTCCTTTGGATTTCAATTCAAACAGTATTCTGACTTTAACCGGGTTAAAGAACCAATGTCATTTAAAACACGGTTCACGATAAACCCAAAATCACATTCCATTCCATCAGCCTTTAACCGTAAATTAGCAAGTGAACAATTCCTTAAGTATTAACCCCGAAGGCCGAAACCAACATCAGATCAATACCCAGGAAACCATTCAACTTAACTAATCTCTAGCTAGTTTCCGATTTTCTTAACTCCATTGTTAATCGGGTTAAAGAACCAGTGTTATTTAAAACACCGTTCATGATAAACCTAAAGACCAATTTCAATTCAATTGCAATTAAATATATTAAATTGGAAAACTTTAATTTGGAAAATTCCCGTTAAATCTTAATAAAAAGATTTATAAATTCGTAATCTTATTTCACTGTAAACCGGGTTAAAGAACGAATGTCGTTGAAAACACAGTTCACAACAAACCCAAAATCCAATCAGTCTCTAACCGTAAATTAGTAAGAGAACAATTCCCTAAGTATTAACCCCGAAGGCCGAAACCAACATCAGATCAATACCCAGGAAACCATTCAACTTAACTAACCTCCAGTCTGTTTCTAATTTTCTTAACTACATTCGGTTCAAGAACAGTATTATTAAAGATACCATTCACGACAAACCCAAAATCTAATTTTATATTAAATACAAGGCTCTGAATAGAAAATATATCGGCCTATATTCAATATCAAATTCTGAAACCAACAAATATTGTATTGGAATAACGATATATATATCTTCCAAATTCCTCCACAATATCCGTATAACCACGAAATCCAATATCGAAATATTCTGAAGATAATTTTGATTCAAATCCATTCCAATTCATATATTGGAAATTCCGGTTATTTTTAAAACCATTTCAAATCCAATTTATTTATTTTGAAAATAATTGAATTATAATTCTATTTCAAAACTAGTTCATTTCGATAAAAATCTATTTATATCTTTTCAAATATGGAATTTTTCATCCCAATTCTTTCCAAATTATTTCTTATGATTTTACACTAATTATTGATACTTTTAATAATTTTATCAAGGCCCATACAATCGTTTTCCATAAATAGCCATCGAACTGCACTTACAGCGACCTTTTCCAAATTTTATTTGGACATAATTCCAAATCCAACTGTTAGATTTCAAATCTCTAATGTTCTTTAGAAAGCTCTTTTCGATATGAACCCAATGGTTCTGGTTTTAGGAGAATCCGATGGCCGGATCTCTCGTAATGTCCATTCGTAGTCAATGGTCAAAATTCGCGAACTACCGCAGCGCGGCGCGTTCTGTTCAGGTCATTATATTATATACATAATATATATATAATATATATATATATATATATATATATTTCGTCGATTTCCATTTAAAACGTATTTTATAAATCGTTTTAAATTGATTTCAAATTGATTTCAATTCAATTTCAATTTCAATTCGTTTTGAATTCACTTTAAATCGACTTCAATTTAATTTCAATTTCAATTCAATTTCAATTCATTTTGAATTCAATTTAAATCGATTTCAATTCAATTGAATATTCTATATCACTTCAATATTTTCAAAACATCAGATTTTGAAATCACTTTTCGATATTCGTTATAAAATGAATAAAATCGACCAAATTCCCGTTCGTGTTAAAATGGCATTTTTAACTACTTAACACGGCTTCACATTCCAATATTCACTGAATATCATTTTAAAATATTCGTTAATCCTGAACTGAATCAGACTCTATCGATTACCATATAATTTCAGTTATATGGATTTTATCCGATACATGTATACAACAATGATGATAAACAATCATTAAAAATTCTGACAACATCCAGAGTGCATTCTACAACCTATAATCATTAAAATAAATATTCAACGCTTATACAGCCTGTCAATCAATTGATCGACATACAGCTAATTATTGGGACTAGTGTATGTCATATATCATCCCAATACCTGTGTGGGATTTCAATCAATAAATAACGAATTTTATTTGTGCAGTTGGGCGATGTGTAAAATTTATTGTCCCAATCAATATCAGTCAAATCAGTGTACATAAACAAATTGTCTGATTTGTTTATGAATATTTGTTTCATTCCTATACACGTTAAAAATTATATTTTTAACTATAAAATATTTTATTTCCATTTATGAATATTTTATTTATCCATTCCACATCACAAACAATTTTCACAACAACGTATAATCAAGCACACAAGTCGTCCATGGTTTGTGGACGACGGGTGTCGGGTGCTGCTAAGCACCGTCTGCATCCTAGCATACATTTCAACAAGAAAATTGAATAAAAGTGAGAAGTTCTCACCTTTTGGTTCCACTCCGTCGTTTTAATCCGAATTTCTGAACCATTTGGATTTGTCCGCAATGCCAACGCAGTCTTCTTTACGCTGTTCATATTTAAAAAACACATTTTTATTTCAACACTAGATATATAATAAAAAATCAGAATTTCATTTCGCTACATATATAAAAATCATATTTTTATAATTCTATTCATGTAATAAAAATCTCGTTTTTATTCGCTATTCAAACAAATAAAAATCAAATTTTTACAACGCTTCTTTCTATATAAAAATTATATTTTTATATTTCTACCTCTTATATAAAGATCGAATTTTTATTTCTACTTCAAAATGAAAATCTAATTTTTTCTACAATGAAAATCTAATTTTTCTTCTATGAAAAAGCTAATTTTTCTACAATGAAAAATGTAAATTTTCTTTTATTAAAAAATCAAATCTTTTTAATAAACAAAATCAGATCTTTTTTATTATGAAAATCAAATCTTTATCTTGCTAACTTCATAATAAAAATCAAATCTTTATACCTTACCCATACATGTAAAAATCATATTTTTATTCCATAAACATATATATGAAAATCTAAGTTTTTTTCTTTTATTAAAGATCATATCATTACTTTGTTCTTCACATAATAAATATCATACTTTTATTTCTAACCGATTACATATTAAAAATCATATTTTTATATATCAAAAATCAGCTTTATATATATTTACAACATTATATAAACTAGTTATTATATAAAATAAAGTAAAAACTCACCCAAAATCGAATTCCTTTCAGTCTCGCCTGAGGTGGAGGTGCTTTCGCTGAAGCTCGACGTCGGAGGGTTGCGCAGGGGGTTAGGGCCTGGTGGTTCAAGATACAGCGGGTTTTAGGGGATTTGGGGGTAGGGTTTCGCGGTGGAGAGGCTTGGGGTGGCGCCAGTGTGAGGGAAGAGAGCGGGAGGCGAGGGGGCGGAGGGGAAGGTGCGCCACCGCCTGGGGAGGCACGACGGTGGGGCATCGATGGGAAAAGGGGGGACGCGATGAAGTTTCTTTTTTTTCTTTTTTTTATTTGTTCGATTAACTGAAGAGAGAGAGAGAGAGTGTAGAGAGGGGTGAGGATATTATTATATATATATATATATTATTAATTTCAAAAAGTAACTTTTTATTTCGACCTCCAAACGAGACCCACGACTGTCGTCCATAACTAATTACCCCCATTTCGAATACAATGAGATATGTATCATAAGCCAGTTTGGCTGTTTCGATCGGTTTCCATCAAAATCAAAATATAAATCTATATATTGAATTTGAACGCACATTTCAATTTACCGGGGCCACATACGGACTCTAAAAATTCCCGAAAAATATATTCTAGCTTCGTATTGACGATACAGTTCTAACAAAACTAATTTCGTTAAATTTGGAGACCGTTTGAAAAATGGCCATTTTCTGGTCGATCCAAATTGACTGAAATTGTCAAAACACGTTTTCCTATGCCACGCTCATGTATTGATTCGAAAAATCATGAATTTTGGAATCTAGCAATAATTATACATCCTGGATCCAACAAAAGTGGTTTAGTTGATAATGGAGGTCATTTGCAAAATTTCCATTTTTAAGGCCTATATTTTCCATAGCGACTATTCTGAATTTTCAACTGGGAATAACTTTTTTTCCCGCTATGAAATTTCAATTTTTCGGATTCGTTGGGAAGAAATTCTCAAATAGATTCTAATATTTTTTGTTTCGCTAAAATCCGGTTTATATTGAATCCTGTACATTCATTTGAAATTTGAAATCGAAATTTCGAACTACCGTGCCATTTCCAATTCCTTTTATAATTAAAAATAAATATTTATATTCTAGCTTCGATCTATATAAATATATACGTTCGAATTTTATTTAAAATAAATTTCTCGTCGTAATTTTTTAAAATAATTCATTTTAAATATTCAAAATTTATTAAAATTGCCAAAATAAAATTTTTAAACTGGCTCAGATTTTCCGGGTTGTTACACACTGGGCTCGAGACCCCGCACCCACTGGGTTCGAAATTTCGAACCCAAGCATGGGTGCGAGAACTCGCACCCGGCTGGGTGCAAATTCCGCGTCATGCTCGGGTGCGGTTCTTCCGAGGGGCGCGAGGGTCCCGGGACCAGGTGGTCGAGGGTCGTAGCTCCTTCGGGATCCGAGGCCTTGGTTTGCGGACGTCTTCTACATGTCGTGCAGCCACCGGCGGTGTAATCCTTCCTTAATCCTATTTCCTTCACTCTTGTGTGTTCCCTTTCAGCCCCAGCTTCACAAGGTGCGTTGAGTTGAGCGTGTCTGATGCTCTCCTGGGAACCAGACTAAAAAGTCGGTTAACAGCTGCGTAGGGCCATAGCCACGCTAATATGAAATAGACCATGTAGAGCATCTGTATCATAAGCCTAACGAAGCTGCCCTTACAGATATAGTAAATCCCCAAGTGCACATTAGTGGCACTAGTTGATTGTTTGTACTTAGGCTCTTTTCTATGCCCAGTAGTAGTTTCTCAACCCCATAAGAGGAATGCCATAGTTATTTGTGATGAGTCAGGGTTTGAAACAAGAGTTTTTAGATATAGAGGATGCTTGGGGCATTTCCAGATATAGGTTGGTTCTAGGTCTAAATAGATTAGTCGTCATATAACTAGTTATCTCCGATTTTGGCAGTAGTAGTAGATTTTGACTAGGATGCTTATATTATGAGATTTTTGAGATAGGAAAATTTGGGGGATGGATTAGTTAGGCATGTGTAAGGCTATTTTTGACTATAAGAGGAGAATTGTCGGGTTTGGATATACATCGGAAAAACTTTTGAGATTTCTTGCGACCTGCGGTTTCAATTATGTTGATTTCTTTATTTTCCCTTAGCGCATCTCTAGGTGATACTGATTCGGTTCCCGTTGTGCTTGATTTTTCGAATATTGGAAGAGGTTAAAAGGCAACCTCCTAGAAGGAAGATTGATTTTTGGATTCACATTTATGACTATGCTAAAATTGAAGCACTACTGGTATAACACATAGTTTTAAGGGAAAGAAGAAACTTGTGTTTTATACCTATGGCTGGAAGCTTTTCTAGATATAGAGTGATGCTTATAACATTACAAAGTGTGGATTGAATTGGAGTTTGGACAAATTATCCATATTATGAGCCATCTCAGATGTTGAGAGGAAGATAATTACTTGGGGTTATGCATAGTAGACACACCCTAGGATAGACCTATGAATAATAGGTTGAAATGAATTATTTTACTCCATAGATCTATCTTTTGGTAGATTGAGTTTGGTACATGTGTAAGAGCTTTTCGTATGTACTTTAAGGAAGTCATTGGACTTCAGCCACACTCTGGGAAAACAAAGTAAGGAACTTTTAGGAAAGATCGGTAAAAATAAGCATTTTTGGATGAGAGGCATCACTCATCTTTACTACAAAGACAGATAGTTCCTTTGGCTCAGTAGCGCTCATAAGTAAATTATTTTAAAAGAACCATTACTCTTCGCCTCTTGTTGATGATCTTATTGATTATTTAGAGAGAGCCAGATTTTTCCCATGGTTAAATTTATTTGCTAGTAATTTCCAGCAAGTTTTGGGTAGTGGAAAGGATAAAAGATGGAGTTGTTCGTAGAATACCTAGTAGATTTTAAAAGCATTTGCCATATCTTTTAGACTAGCTAGTGCCTATGTCTAATCGTTGACTTGTGTTGTAGGGTGTTGGGTGAAATTTTGGAGTAAGTTGGTAGCGGTTTGCGCAAATGACATGCTGTCTGACAAAGGGATAGATAGGAATAAATTTGTTATTTAGTTGAGGAATTCAATACTTTATAAGCGCATGGACTCAAGACCAAGTTATCTAAGAATCACTTTTGGAAGGTAAGGCAATTTTCTTGGATTATTAAGTTATTATAGAAAAGTTATTGAAAGTTTTTCGAAGATACATACTTTCTTGACCTAGCTCACAAAGAAGAGTTTAGCTTCACTATTTTTAAAAAAATTCTAGTTAATACTTATTACCTGTTTTTCTTAGTAGCAAATAGTAAAAAGATCTACGAGAGCTGTTACCTTGGAATAACCATCATCAGTTTTTTTTGATAGGCCATGAAGGCGTTATTTATTATGAGAAAGATTTGAAACTTCAATGACCATAGGTTGTTGATTTGTTGTCCTTATAAGAAACTGGAACTAAAGACCATAAAGATTAATTGAGTTCAAGTGTCGAATGATATTTGGTTTTTCTTGTGCTTTGTGTAAAAGTATGAATGTAGTTGACATTGAATTCTTAGCTTTGGTGTAAAAATTCTTGGGATATAAGCATTAGGAATATATATAGCTTCTATAGAGATACCTTGCAATATGTTGCGATAAAACCTCTAAAAATAAAGAAGAGCATGACTAAGTCTAAGCATAACAATTAGAACCAGAAAAGATTTAACTTGGAAGTATACCTTAAAATTTGGATAAGGTATGAGCACAAATTTCACCATTAATTACGCTCAGTAACCAAGAGTTTAGTGTTAATCAAGGTTTTGTTATTCAGACATGAGACAGAAATCCTATAAATTCCATTTGAAGAAAAACAACTTATAGGGATAAATTGACACCTAATTATAAGAATTAGATTGATAGAGTATATCTTTATATTGTATGGTTTTAGAGATCAAATCGGTAACCCTATAAATTACATTTTAAACACTTTAAGACGAAGGACCTATGCAAAAGTAAGTAAATCAAAATTCATATGTAGGGTTTTGCAAATTTCATTGAATCCATTCTTCTTGATTCTAGAACGACGCTAGAGTTTGAATTGGTCGAATTGCAAGCACAACAACACGCCATGCCTCTATTGGTATCCACGAGAGTGCACTCTTCTTCAATCAAATCGAAGAAGAATTAGGGGACGTTACTAGCCACCATTAATTAGGGTTTCTATTCCCCCTTTTTGATCTCATCAAATTTTTACAGTTTCCGTGTATATATTTTTAAAGGTAGCATGTACCCTTATAATATTAGACGTTTACCAAAAATTTAGGAAATAACCCTTATACCATTTCAATGCTAAATAAAATATCAATTGATTGAAAATTTATTTATCCAACGAATGGCTTAACCTTTGTTACGTTCTAAATGTGTGACCCGATAGGTCATTACAACATTGGCAATGATTTTAAATCGTATTTATCATAAACAGTGATTGGCATCTAGCAATACGTCGCTGCTACCCAAGTAATAATAAGATCAATGATTCGATACAACCTTTTCTATGACCAGTGTCCCAATGTAATATAATCCTTTTAACCAATATCCAGGATTTAACTCGAGGCATGAAACGTATCACCCTCTTTATAATTTAATACTTTTATCTTGATCGATGAGTAGACTATTTAAAAAAAATCAATATTTGAGCATGGCCATGCGTTTCATAGTCTCACTCAATCAAGAGGCCCACGGATATCACTACATATATATTATAGGCTTAAATTCCATCTAGATCATTCATAATTTTCATTCGATTCGAGATGTATCCAATAATCACCTTTATTGTCTACATGGTTAAAAGTAACTTTTGATGACATCAAAACACAAATATCCTCAAATAAAATTATAATGATTTCAGGTCTGAGGACCATTACATAACTGTACTATGAGAATAACTTATGATACTGTTAATTATATTCCGTGTAGTTTTCTCATGGTGGGTCAGCCCAAATCGCTATTCTCTAATACATATTTATGTATTGACATTAATATCACGTATATTAATGATCAATGAGATATGTGTTGTATATAACGCAGTTGTATACATAGTTATATGATTTTTGTTTGATGATAACAACCAAATATATTTTATTATTAAATGTGTTTGTAACTGTACTGGCATACCACACAACCAGGAATATAATATTTCTGTTTAAATAAAACACAACTGTACAAAAATTTAAACATTCACACAGTATTTTATTTGAATAGAATATTTTATTTTAATATCAAATAGTACAAATTTTATGCTCCACTATTTGAACACTTCACTGATACACTTCATTTCATATATATATATATATATATATATATATATATATAGAGAGAGAGAGAGAGACATTCAATTCAGTACATTTGTTACATCTCCTCCTCACTACATCACTCAGTCACTCTATACAATTCCATTCAATTATATACACATTTACACACTGTTCTTGTCTTCAATCCTCTGTTTTCACAGCATCATTACTGTCGGTCCAGTCATCACCTGCTTATCTGTCACATGAAACACACACACACACAGTACACTGCAATAGAAATAAAATATGGATACATGCGAATATAAATTTTATTTTTAAAATTTTTATTTGCCTTAGATTTCTGGTGTGTTTCTCGTCATTTTTCATGACTTGATCTGATTTATCTGTGTCTAGTCAGTATGTATATGTATAGTACAAGGACAAGAAATCTTGTTTGATGGCTACATATACACACGTGTATAAATATACACGTGTGCACTGCCTCGCCAATCAGCGAGCAATTGAGGAGTAGTCACGTGGACCATCTCGACTCAGTGCAACAATAATAAATGTTGTCCAGACAGAACAACAGAATTGGTCGAGCCATGGTCATGCAAATCAGCCCAAATGTATGCAAACAATGTCGAACAAGTGTACAAATTTTCAAATAGCAAAGCATGTACATGAATGGTGCATGAGTCAACATGGGATGAAGACAATGTCAACTGTCATACATATCTACACAGTAGTAAGTCAGAGTGATTCATGATGGCACCAACTTTTAATTTGTGTAAGGACAAGTCAATGAGCGTAAGTCAATGAACACATGAGTGTGTAATCTTTTTCAAACTAGCATGGGTGCATCATAGGTAAAGAAAATGATCAACACTGACAATACAAGTGATGAACATGCACACAGCAAAATATATATACATGGTCAAGCAGTTCAACATGAAAGCGATGAATCAGCAGTATAATGATCAAGTTCAAACTCAAGTTCATCCACATGTTTATAATTCAAATTAATCAAGCAAAAGGCAGTATCTGATTGCTCAGAAATTACGAGGTGGAGTATATATGGCAAATGCACAAATCTGTATCCATGTACATGCATGAATGGTGTTATTCATCTCAATCACGGGAAGGCATTTAATATTTCCAGTAATGTCATCAACTAAGAAAGAATTTTACAAAGGAAATGTTAAAAGAAAAATGGATAAGTATCAATTCACTTATCATGCGTGGGACCAGTTGAATTGGAGCATTACATTTGATCATATATGGGAAGAATCTTACAATCAGGGCAAAATCAGTGTGGGAACTTAAATCACGTTGTTTTCAACAAGTGCAAAGTTTCTAGGTATCAAGAATCATTTATGTAAAGATTTGACTCCAGATTTAAACAAATCAGTTTTTGGACAAAATCAGTGTTTTCCAAGTATTCACAAAACCAAACAAAGGCTGTGTTGATTTCCAGAAAAAATACGCATGTGTACTCATGTATATATGACAGGAGAACAATATAATTTGTTTCCTGAAATGCAAAAATTAACCAAGGGACAAATACAAGTCAATAGAAAATCTCGCAGCAATTCAAAGTCGAGCAAAATCAGGCAATAAAACAAAAGATTGGCAATGATTTAATGTTTTCCAGAATTGTCTATATTCATCAATTCAATCAGAAAAGGAAATCATGGAAAATTTAGAGCAATCAAAAGTGGAAACATACTCAATTCAAATCAAGCCATTATTCGAAATCAGAAAGTAATTGAAGGTATTCTAAACCCTATATATTTTTACCGTTTTCCTCATTGGCAAGGGATCAAAAACTAAAGCAAAAATTCAAAGAGCAGACAAAATCTAATTCAGATTTACTCACAGTTTTTCGATCGCCATATTTCTCAAATCAGAGAACAATAGATTAAAGTAGCAAGGCGCTAGAGATTGAAGCAACTCTAGAATCAATTTACATCATTTCATGAAGCCATCGATCTAATTTAGGGAATTTAGGAAGAACCCTAATTTTAGATACCAGCTACCATTTCAAAGCAAAGAAGAAAGTAATCAAATAAAAGGAAATAAGGGTGGAACCAAATTTGAAGAGTGACCGGCCTATTTACTTGTTCAAAGGGATAAGGGTTTTTAATTTTGTTGTTTATTGTTTTGTTTTTGTATTCCATTTGTAAACCGATTCAACAGTTTTTCTAGTCTCTGTAAAAAAACTAGGGAATCCAGTTAGGGTGTTAACTGGCAGTTTACTAGAGTCTGTAAAACTAGGGGAAATCTGATCTAGGGGATTAGACCAGTCTTGGGTTTTTGAGCGTAGGGTTAGGAAAGGAGCAGGCTCTGCGAGTTTACATGGTATTATAAGCGGGATCTGTTATTAACTCCTAGTGGAAACCTTATGAATGCAGCAGTAGGCATGATTTTGCCGAAGCTAGGTGTATCTTGTGTAATTTACTTTCTGCATTTCTATTTCCGCTACATTTTGTGATCTGATATTTTTAACATCTCGTTTAATTTTCAATAAACCCTATTCACCCCCCCTCTAGGGTTAATCTAGATCCAACAATATGATCATCAATCAATCAACATACTAGTCTCAATGCTTTATTGTTGTCCTATGTAAACAATAAAACTTGACTAGGGACATTTAAGAATTATAATACTTAATATATTATATAATCTCATGATTAAGTCACTTACTTGAACTATATAATTTCGTATATTATTTTGAGGACTTATATTATGTTAATATTTATATTATGTAGTAAATATAACATAACATAATATTTTTATTCCAAATAAAACAATAACATCAACAGTGTTATTAATCACATCAAATGGATTGCCTCTAGGGCATAAACTCTTAAAATCTCCCCCTTGTACTAGAGTAAATCATTCGTGTACCGTATACCCATGAAACTAGTGTGACTATCAAACTTTTGCTGCGACAGAGTTTAAGTCAGTATGTGACGGCCCGCCCCGCACCAACCGACATTTACTCCAAAAGTGCGCTGTACACATATCCAGTTAGCACGGGACGGTCGCCAGAAGAAAAAGAAAGAAGAGAATGGACTAATCAAGGAACCTGTAATATGTCTCACAGCGCATAGAACAAAATATAATAATAACATACTTGACATAAAACAGAAGAGACAGTGCATAAGCTAAAAACCAGAACTGAGCATCATAGCAGCGGAAATCCAAAATATAGCTTATTACAACTTTTCAAACTGTCTCAAAGAAAAAGCAAGATAAAGGAGGTACACTACTAATGCCCAAGTAGCGACCACCAACGACACAGGGAGAATATCTATATATCATACGTGGAAGCCTCCTGCTCGCCTCCGAATCAGCTACTCGCGCATCACCAGCTAACCACAACCTGTCTCTAGTCTGCTCGTGTGAGCACCAAGAGTAATAAGAAGAGACATAAAACTCTGGGTCAGACATAAAGCCTGGTATAAGCGATAAGCATCTAAATAGAATAATAACAGGTATAATCCAATCATACCTGAACCTGGACCTGCAACCAAAGAGTTAGCACTACATACTGTACAACACTCTAAGGTGCCCTTTCAAATGGTGTAAAGATAACGGGGGTGTGTGTGTGCATGTCATAGTGATGTCAAACAATCAAACATAGCAAGCATCCTCACATCTCTCACTCAGTGCGTAAAGCATACGATACCCACTACCTTGGTCCTCTAATCCTTTGGGCCATGACGGAATCCAATCCCGTGTAACTATCACTACAAGCCCACTATCCATCTCTCAGTGGTGGACCAAGGTTATGAATACCGACAACCCCTTTGCACACGTCCCGCAGCAAAGCCCAACCATGAAGTGACCTCATTGGTTCCCAACTGGTTCCGGGATCCTGAGCTCTAACTTCCATTTGGACTACCTTTGCATCTCGGGTTATTGGTCATCACCATCGAATTGGATCGGATCGGCCTTCAACATTCTTCATCGGATCGGATCGGCCTCATCTGGTTCGGATCGCGGTTCGCCCTCCCCAAGCACGGTTCGTGGCTCCTTCTTCCACTCGTGGTCGATCGGATCGTGGACCCCCTTCGGATCGTGCTCCATGCTCCTTGGCGTCGGTTCGTGGCTTCATCTCCAGGTCGGATCGTGACCAGCTTCGGATCGCGACTCGTGGATCGTGGGTGCATCGGATCGGGTTCCATCTCCACGCGGATCGGGTCGTAGTGCTCATTCGCGATCCGGATCGAAGTACTTCAGTTTGGGCACGGCGCTGCATCGATTTGTCTCGTGGGTCTAACCACGATCGGGTCGGGTCGTAGGAGGAATAAGCGATCCGATCCGGGTCAACTTCCAACGACGGTTTACACGCCTCTCGACGGCGTTTTCGACCATTCTAACTATTGAAATCAGTCACAAAGCACATCATACAGTCATAGCAACATGTATAAACATCCACAAACAGCAAAACAACAATATGATATGTCAAAACGGATCAAACATACCCAAAAATCCATATTTCCCTCTTAAGCATGTTTAAGAAAATCTAACGATAGGATTAGAAAAACTTATCCAAATTAGCCAAATTTTCTAACAGAGGCCTAAAACAATATTTCATAATTTATGAATATTTTTCCAGATTTTTAACATGCATAAATTCGCTAATTATCACTAATCACCCTTTAATCCCCCAAATTCCGGGATTTGCAAAATTAGTCAAAATTAACCCAAATTCATATCAGAGGCATAAAATGATGTTTTAGAATTTTAGGAATTTTTCTAGATTTTTCTGAGCCATAATTTCGCTAATATTCGCTAATTACCATAATTAGCCATAATTAGTGAGGAACTATGCAAATCACTCACCTTAGCCACAAACAAACTTTAGATCTGAAATAATCTCTGATTTGGATCCAATCCCTATGTGTTCCAGCAGCTCTCTCTCTGATTTGGTGCTACCCTTCCTTGATTTGATGTAGTTTTGCTTAATCTTCGATTAGAAAGTGATTAGAGACGATTTGGGATGAAATTAGAAGGTGGAGGCCATTGCTAGAGCTTGAAGGAGGTAAGTGGCGGCTGGGAAAATGAGTCTAAAACCGAAATCCTAACCCTAGCAGCCCTTAAATACCCCAAATCCCCCATTGGGCCTAGTTGCTAATCACCCGGTTAAGCCCGATTAGCTGTTTTTCACCTTCTAAACCTTGTTTCAGCCATATCTCCCAAACAGTAAGTCCGTTTGGCTAATGTAACCACTCTACGGAAAGAGAAACCATCATTCGAATCCAATGGAAGTGGTTTCAAGTCAAAATTCCTTTCCAGTCAAAAGTTATGGCCAAAACAGTACCAACTAGGGGCAAAACGGTCATTTAAAAATCGACAAAAATCATGAACATGGGAAATGACCCCAATAATCGTCTCCCAAAGTTACATGACAATACGACTTCATATGTGAAAGGAATAAATATTCCACGATCCTATGATGCGTAGAATGCGGGTCGTTACACTCTTCCCCCCTTAAGAAATTTCGCCCCCGAAATTCCCTAACCATAACACACAAAGGGTTCCGCATGCCTATCAACCATAAAACAACAATCAACATGCAAAACAAGTCTATCCTAGCATGCGGTTTACTAACAAGGGAAGAAACTATCACTACCAAAACCTTACTAGGGAAAGAGTTCTGGATACTTCTTCCTTATATCCTCCTCTGTTTCCCAAATACGGTCTTTTTCATTCTCACCCCACTGGACTTTGACTAGTTTCACCGCCTTCCTTCGAAGCTGCTTCGTATCGTTCCCAACAATACGCATAGACTTGCGGTTCCCAACCGCCTCGAGTTCAACTTCGATATTATCCAACTGATCTGGTGAAATAGCCACATTAGGGTCTTGCACAAACTTCCTTAACTGGGAAACATGAAATACGTTGTGAACTCCCGCCATCTTGTCAGGTAGCTCTACCTCATACGCCAAATTCCCAACTTGCTCGAGGACTGGGAATGGGCCAACAAATCTTGGTGCTAACCTACCTCTCCAACCAATCCGAATCACATTCTCTATGGAGAGATCTCGACGAACACCAAGTCGTTAACGAAGAATTCCAAATCTCTTCGTCTCTTATCGAGATAAGCCTTCTGCCTATCTTTATCCCTTCCCAGTAGTATATCTACTCTATGTCTCAATACATCTTGTTACCACTGGGATGTATTGTCAATTTCGAGTGATGATATGCTCTAAGCACTTCACCTCTCAGTCCATCTACGTTGGGTACAACTAGTCCCTTATTCTTTCGAAGCCACCCTTCTTGATCAAATCCTTACCTGATCATTCTCTTTCCATCGATACCCATCTCTACCCTAGAGATGGTTCCCAATAGATTAGGATCGTCCTTCTAACTGGAAATAATCCTCTCAATCAAAATCGATCTAATCGTCAAGCTTACTAGCGTTTCTGAATCCAATTCAGTCTTGGGTCTGAAATCATATCCTGTGACATGCTCTAGTTGCTTCCATCCTAGAAACAAAACCCCTAAACTGGCATGTCTCCTACTCAATGCAACTAGTACTGCACCCATATCCTTTACTATGATCACTCTGCCCCATGGAGTCATGGCGACTCCACTGCACTGATCCATAGTCACTAGTCCTTTGCTATGTCCACTCTGCCCCATGAAGTCATAACAACTCCACTGCACTGGCTCATAGCCTTACTAATCATTTACTATGTCCACTTTGCCCCTCGAGTCATGACGACTCTACTGCACTGGCTCATAGTCCTACTACAATCACTTTGTTCCCCATCGCTGGAACCCTACAGGTGATAGTCTACTCAAGAGAAGAAAGATAGGAACAAACATAGCAACCATAACATCCATCAAACAAGTCCTACCTATCACCTGCTAAATTCATAAACACATCGACACCTACATGATTGGTCTAACCAATCCCAATATGTCGATTCCAGTCTGTCTGGTCCAACCAACATCAATAATTAATGGAAGCCCAGCCTCCATACATACACCGATGCCTACTTGACTGGTCCAACCAATCCCAGGCCAATGGAAGTCCCACCTCCATACATACATCGATGCCTTTTTGACTGGTCCAACCAATCCCAGGCTAATGGAAGTCCCACCTCCATACGGACTGCCGTACGTCCAATGTACGTTTATCCTCCAAGGATAATTAAACTAATGGAAGCCCAGCCTCCAATCGGACTACCGTATGTCCAACGTACGTTTATCCTCCAAGGATAACTAGATCACGTCCAACGGATCCAAGGTAACGGGCGTCCCCAGATACCCCTGCTTTTAGTCCTCCTAAAATACTTGAGTCCAACCCAAGTCTATCCATTATCTTGTTGCCCTCTCGAGTCCAACTCGAGCTGAATCCAATTCCTTGCAGCCTTCTCGAGTCCAACTCGAGTCACTCTATAACTCAGACCCAGTCTTGAGTACCGACAAACTCTAGTCCAACGTGAGTCGTCTCCCTATTCGTTGCATCTCCAAGATCAACGAACACCTACTTTCTTCTACGAGTTCAAGTCCAACTTGAATCGCTCTAATCTTCGTTGTATCATCCATGATCAACGAACACATCCTATTCCTTCAAAATTCTACTATCCAATAGAGAACATCAATATAGGGTCCTAAACAATCCATTACTTTACATCTTTCCCGAGTCCCACTCGAGCAATCTCATAACCCTATCGAGTCTAACTCTGGGCAGTCTATACCATTGAACAGTCTTATCATGTTCCGTCTGCCCATCACTCCTCGAGTAAACCAAGATATCATCCAATGAAAAATCACAACAACTATTTACCCCTCACGCAAACCATCTTAGTCGAAATCGACATTCCCCAAGCACAAGCCCCAAAGGCCTAAACCAATATCAGACAAGCACCCAAGGAACATCTCCTCCGAATTCGGACAATCCACATGAGGTGATACTAGCAAAACAATCTAGCACTGGAGTACTCATTTGCCTCCCAGAGACAACTAGAACTTATTACAACAATAACTTCTTAGCTTCCTTAACTCCAGTTATTATCGCCATTACTAGGTAGGTACCTAATACCACCCTGTTCCTTTGGAGTAGACCGACTCCCCAAAATAATGCTAAACCCAGTAAAGCCCAAAACAAAGCAATCACAAGGAAACATACATCCATGACTCGATAAGACCACATTAACAAATCATGCCAAAACTAGTCGAACCACCAATCGGGTTCGTCACTACTAAAGGTCTATCGACTAACTCAGGTTTGTCAAACAAAACCCGATCAAAACATCTTAAATAGAAAGCATACCTCGAATAACGACACCTTTTTCCTTCTGCGCCGCAGTTGGGGCATTTGACGAAGAAGGAACAGCGTTGATAGCATACGCTTTCACAATCTGCTTCTCCCTAGGAGGTTGTGGGCAATCATCCTTGTGATGTCCCGCCTGGCCGCAGTTAAAGCACTTCCTTTCCCCAGGCTTTTCTCGACAATCTCTGGCGTAATGGCCCTTCTGGCCACAACTAAAGCATTCGCCATCTTTCTTGTTTTTCTTATCCCGACCATCCTTGGTCGGGTTCTGCTTCCTCTTGTTCTGAGAATTCTTCTTGCCTTCACCGCCTGCTTGCGGCTTTGGCTCCTCTGCAGATGCCGTAGCAACTTCGGCCTTCGACTTAGGGAAAAGGCTTTCTGACCTTAATGCCTTTCCTATAATAGACTCGAACGTCTCATCGATATGGTTTATAAGTCTTTCCCCCAAGTACCCATCCAAGCCAGTTATGAACTTCTCGTTCTTCTTTTCGACTGTATCGATAAGGGACCATCCATATTTCGATAAAGTGTCGAATTCAGCGATATACTCCGAGACTGCTCTACCATTCTGCTTAAGCTCCAAGAACTTCTTGAACAGTTCTGATTTATGAGCAGCTGGAATAAACTTATCACAAAAGCGAGTCTTAAACTGATTCCAAGTAACTTGATCTTCTGGAGTAGCTGCTCTAATGGCATTCCACCAATTCATCGCTCGCCCTTGCAGCTGACGAGACGCTAGCCTTCTCTTCATCGCATCCTCAAGACCCAAGTCGTCGAAGATACGATCATAGCTATCCAACCAATCCTGAACATCTGTGGCCGACTCCGTTCCGTGGAACGGCTTCCCACCAAGGTTAGTGTAATCCTTGCACAACTTGGCGAAATCGACCCTAGGCGCCTGCACTACTGGACCACCACCATTTCCGGGATTGGGAACTGCCCCTTGAACATCCCTAAGCATCTCCCTCATGAAGTTAGTGAACATTGTCCTCATGTCAGGAGCATTCCCATGGTTGGTCCCTCTACCAGCACCCCTTGTATCTCGACTCATCGTTCAATCTGTAAAGAGAAAACGATTAACGATCTCATACTGGTGCTGGTGCAGTGCGACTTCATCTTTATACTACTAATAGTATATACATATAGATAGCTTTTGAAAACCAAAATAATCACAAATACGCGCTCTCATATACGTACTACCTCTCCCTAGTGTCTTTCCCTAGGTTAACTACGCAACCTAGAGCTCTGATACCAAGTGTGACGGCCCGCCCCGCACCAACCGACATTTACTCCAAAAGTGCGCTGTACACATATCCAGTTAGCACGGGACGGTCGCCAGAAGAAAAAGAAAGAAGAGAATGGACTAATCAAGGAACCTGTAATATGTCTCACAGCGCATAGAACAAAATATAATAATAACATACTTGACATAAAACAGAAGAGACAGTGCATAAGCTAAAAACCAGAACTGAGCATCATAGCAGCGGAAATCCAAAATATAGCTTATTACAACTTTTCAAACTGTCTCAAAGAAAAAGCAAGATAAAGGAGGTACACTACTAATGCCCAAGTAGCGACCACCAACGACACAGGGAGAATATCTATATATCATACGTGGAAGCCTCCTGCTCGCCTCCGAATTAGCTACTCGCGCATCACCAGCTAACCACAACCTGTCTCTAGTCTGCTCGTGTGAGCACCCAGAGTAATAAGAAGAGACATAAAACTCTGGGTCAGACATAAAGCCTGGTATGAGCGATAAGCATCTAAACAGAATAATAACAGGTATAATCCAATCATACCTGAACCTGGACCTGCAACCAAAGAGTTAGCACTACATACTGTACAACACTCTAAGGTGCCCTTTCAAATGGTGTAAGGATAACGGGGGTGGGTGTGTGCATGTCATAGTGATGTCAAACAATCAAACATAGCAAGCATCCTCACATCTCTCACTCAGTGCGTAAAGCATACGATACCCACTACCTTGGTCCTCTAATCCTTTGGGCCATGACGGAATCCAATCCTGTGTAACTATCACTACAAGCCCACTATCCATCTCTCAGTGGTGGACCAAGGTTATGAATACCGACAACCCCTTTGCACACGTCCCGCAGCAAAGCCCAACATGAAGTGACCTCATTGGTTCCCAACTGGTTCCGGGATCCTGAGCTCTAACTTCCATTTGGACTACCTTTGCATCTCGGGTTATTGGTCATCACCATCGAATTGGATCAGATCGGCCTTCAACATTCTTCATCGGATCGGATCGGCCTCATCTGGTTCGGATCGCGGTTCGCCCTCCTCAAGCACGGTTCGTGGCTCCTTCTTCCGCTCGTGGTCGATCGGATCGTGGACCCCCTTCGGATCGTGCTCCATGATCCTTGGCGTCGGTTCGTGGCTTCATCTCCAGGTCGGATCGTGACCAGCTTCGGATCGCGACTCGTGGATCGTGGGTGCATCGGATCGGGTTCCATCTCCACGCGGATCGGGTCGTAGTGCTCATTCGCGATCCGGATCGAAGTACTTCAGTTTGGGCACGGCGCTGCATCGATTTGTCTCGTGGGTCTAACCACGATCGGGTCGGGTCGTAGGAGGAATAAGCGATTCGATCCGGGTCAACTTCCAGCGACGGTTTACACGCCTCTCGACGGCGTTTTCGACCATTCTAACTATTGAAATCAGTCACAAAGCACATCATACAGTCATAGCAACATGTATAAACATCCACAAACAGCAAAACAACAATATGATATGTCAAAACGGATCAAACATACCCAAAAATCCATATTTCCCTCTTAAGCATGTTGAAGCAAATCTAACGATAGGATTAGCAAAACTTATCCAAATTAGCCAAATTTTCTAACAGAGGCCTAAAACAATATTTCATAATTTCTGAATATTTTTCCAGATTTTTAACATGCATAAATTCGCTAATTATCACTAATCACCCTTTAATCCCCCAAATTCCGGGATTTGCAAAATTAGTCAAAATTAACCCAAATTCATATCAGAGGCATATAATGATGTTTTAGAATTTTAGGAATTTTTCTAGATTTTTCTGAGCCATAATTTCGCTAATCTTCGCTAATTACCATAATTAGCCATAATTAGTGAGGAACTATGCAAATCACTCACCTTAGCCACAAACAAACTTTAGATCTGAAATAATCTCTGATTTGGATCCAATCCCTATGTGTTCCAGCAGCTCTCTCTCTGATTTGGTGCTACCCTTCCTTGATTTGATGTAGTTTTGCTTAATCTTCGATTAGAAAGTGATTAGAGACGATTTGGGATGAAATTAGAAGGTGGAGGCCATTGCTAGAGCTTGAAGGAGGTAAGTGGCGGCTGGGAAAATGAGTCTAAAACCGAAATCCTAACCCTAGCAGCCCTTAAATACCCCAAATCCCGAAATCCCCCATTGGGCCTAGTTGCTAATCACCCGGTTAAGCCCGATTAGCTGTTTTTCACCTTCTAAACCTTGTTTCAGCCATATCTCCCAAACGGTAAGTCCGTTTGGCTAATGTAACCACTCTACGGAAAGAGAAACCATCATTCGAATCCAATGGAAGTGGTTTCAGGTCAAAATTCCTTTCCAGTCAAAAGTTATGGCCAAAACAGTACCAACTAGGGGCAAAACGGTCATTTAAAAATCGACAAAAATCATGAACATGGGAAATGACCCCAATAATCGTCTCCCAAAGTTACATGACCATACGACTTCATATGTGAAAGGAATAAATATTCCACGATCCTATGATGCGTAGAATGCGGGTCGTTACACAGTAAGTCTGCAACATTACAACCTTTTGCAACTTTGCAGATATGTTTATTCCCTCTGTGAACAACTTCACATAAGAAATTATATTTCTTAAATATATATGTTTGGATTGATAACGAGTTCAGGGTTTTAGGCCTGAGCAATAGCCCCATTGTTATCACAATGTAAATCATTGGATCAACAACGAATTAAGTTCAATTATGAACTTCTTTACCCAAACATTTTATTTCTTAGAATCAGTATTTATTTCTTGTTTTAAAACTAACATTATTCACAATAATTAATGTGTTATCAATATATAACATTAGAATTATTGTGTCACTCTCACTCAATTTCTTGTATATACAAGGTTCATTGGTATTTTGTGGTTCCCGAAACATTTTGAATTATACTTTATTCCCACCGGTATCTTAGAGACTATTTATCCTTTCAAAAGGACACCAATTCGAGCAATAAACATTTTATTCTTAGAGTATTTATAGAAATATTATCCTTTGCTTTTGTTGGATATTCCACAAAATAACACTTATCAAATTTGGGTTTGAGCTAGTCAGATGCACAACGTTTAACAAATGCCTCACATCCTAAATCTTCGTAATAGACACACTAGGACGTTTCATACTCAATATTTTATATGGCGTCTTTATAAGCGTTTTAGTAGGATTACAACTAAATATAAATGTAATTGTTTTAAGGGGATAATCCCAAAATTTATTGGAAGAATTGTATGACTTATCATTGATCGTACAATATCTTATAAGGTGCAAATTCTCCTTTCAGATACACCATTGCAGTATGGTGTTCTTGGTGGAGTGAGTTGTGAGACAATTTCACAATCTATTAGATAGACATTGGTAATTGGCTTAATTATTCTCTTGATCTGTTCGAATAGTCTTTATATTTTATCAACATTTGGTCTTGAACTTCATTTTTGAATTCTTTGAACTTTCCAAAGGATTCTGATTTGTGTTTCATAAAATACACACATCTATACCTACTGACATCATTAGTAAATATAATGAAGTAATAAAACCTACCTCTAACCTATGTATTCATTGCTCCATATACATCATTATGTATGAGAGCCAATACTTACTAGCCCATTCACCGTGTCAAGTGAAAGGTGATTCAGTTATTTTGCCTAATAAAGAAGATTTACATTCTTCATATGATTTGAAATCAAATGACCTAAAAATTCCATCATTATGGAGTTTTGATATGCATTTCTTATTTATATGGTCTAACAGTCAATGTCAAGGTATGTTGGATTATTAACTTTAATCTGCCCAATATTTATGTTATAATCAAGCATATTATAGTTTAGGAAAAAATCATTAATTAATTGTTCATTTCCATAAGATATTTAAATAAAATGAACAACAATTATTCTTTTATTACAAACGAAATTCAAACTTATCTAAACAAGATACAGAATAACATTTATTTTAAATGGAATTTTATAACAACAATATTTTAGTTCTTTAATTAAGCTAGTAGTTAGAACAAGAAATAGCTTTCTATGGATAATGTAGCAACATTTGATTCATTTTCAATCGTAAGTCCACTTGTCCTTATTTCAGATTTCTACTTGTTCTGCAATACCTGTAATTTCACATATATATATATATGTGTGTGTGTGTGTGTGACTCATATATAGTATCTAATACTAGAGAGGTATAAGTAGATTGTTATAACATTTATTTCTTACTCGGTTGAAGTCATACTTCAATTTTTATTTTAGATCTTCTGTATTTGTAAAACAATTACGTTTTAATTTGTTTGAGGACAATCCTCAAATTTTGATGTTAGTCAAGAAATTTGATTTAATTCAATTTATGCTTCTTAAGGATTAAATTAATTTATCGGAATTATTTGCTATTTAATATCCGCAATAGATAATAAATAATAACTGATTTTATAAATTTTAATATAAATACAAATTTGACAATCAAAATTTATATTAATATAAATGTATAATTTAAACCAAAATATGCTCCCACTCAAATTAACATCCCTCTATTTATATATATATATCCGTGTATATATATTGGTGGTCCAAGATCCATATCTAGTCATGCCTTGTCTTAGCTTTGGCGATCCCCAAAACACAACCTTTTAGGTTGACATCTTATGTAAATTATATCGTATATAAGTGTAACAACCAATATATTTAATGACAATATATTTAAATATAACGTCGTTAATTGTTAATCAATTGTGTGTCCAAAAGGTCACATTTTGCATACAAATGAATTTGGAATCGAGACCGCTTCCACTGAGTTAAAAATGTCATTTGTGACTTTTAAAACTATAAACATCGATACCTTTAGAGTTGGGTGAAATTATGGTCTTTTCATTGGGTGTATAACCAAAATATCACTTTTTTGCATATGAACGAATTTGGACTCGAAACCACTTCCATTGAGTTTAAAATGCCGTTTACGACAGAAAAAAGTGTAAACATCGATATGTTTGGAGTATGTGAATTTTGGGTCTTTGATTAGGGCTTGGGCTAGCTAAACCTGGCTCACTCACTTAAACCCCATCAGCCCTCTCTTCCTTCATTCATTCTCCCTTCAAAAAAAAAAAAAAATAGAAAATGAGGGAGGGAAAGGGAAGTTAAAATCCCCTAAGCTTTAGCTCAATCCTGGAGCTCCAATTCTTGTTGAAATCAAGTGCAAATCCAAGGAAAAGCTTAGGTTAACCTCCTCTTCATCTTCTCCACCTTCTCTAGCTTATCTCCTCTTCTATTTTTGAGAATTCCTATGGCCTAATTCTTAGGAAACTCATTTATATGTGTTTAGATTGGAGAATTGCAAGCTATATTGGAAGAGAGGTTGATTTAGCTAAGCTTTGGATCGATTTCTTACTTCTAGCAAGCAAAGGTGAATTCTTTAATGAACTCACATCTATGCCACAAGCCTAGAGGCTTGTAAAGTGTAATTTAGGTTCATTTTGATTTATGCATGCATATGAATTGGTTAGATAAATATACACTTTCCGGTTCATTATTTTTAGTTTCATTAAATTGGAATTTCTCGTTTTGACTGTGCCCACAATCGAATTCATATGCTACGAGTTGAATTGGTGATCTTGTGAAGTTCCATTGTCGCCACGGCAAAGTCCTAAGTCTTCACAAGTCGCTTGAATCACTTTTGCATTCTTTGTTTTGGAATTTAGTTCATTTTTGAGCTTATAATCAAAATCATTGCAATCTCATGTATATAAGTTTGTGCATGTTTGTTTGTGTTCTTGAGTTGTTTCGACGAGCTTATGAGGCCTTATTATCATTTAAATCAAGTGCATAGCCTCCATAGTTCACCGGAAATGATTCATATAAGATTTGGCTAAACAAATAACCAAAATGTTCAGTTTAACAGTCACCAGTCAATTGGTCCAAAAATAACCAGTCGACTGGTCGTGTTAATTTGATGTTGGCTGGAAAGTTGACTAGTTGATTGGTCCAAAATGGACCAGTTGACTGGTCCTGCTGTTTTTCTGTAGTCAACCGGTGGAGACCACAGTCGGTCGACTGTATATGTTATTTCAGGCTCTTCCCCGGCTGAGTTTTGGCTTGTTTGGCCTTTTTCCGTGACTTTTCAGTTTCCCTAATTCGTAGATTTCAACAGCTTGATTATCGACCTTTGGTGGACTTTCGATTGACTCGTGGTGAACAAATTTATAATCGATAGTCGTGAGATTTAATTTACATTATTAAAACATGAATTCTTTCTTCGATTGTTAGATCGCTATTACATGAGATTTTCCACTTCGAAATTATATAAAAGGGTTTTATATTATTAGAAGATACCAAAATCTTTTATTAAAATGGTTTCTAATCCTACTTCATTATACAAAGTTATTTTATAAATTGTTTTATAAATCTACTAGTATATATTTGATAACCCTTTTTCTCGCTCGTATGAGAAATCTAATTAAACGGCTAAGTAAAAACAAGGACTATGACCCCTAGTGTTTGCTTCGACGGTTAATTATTAGACTCGTTCGATTGAACACTGTGGCAATGATCGTTTCGTATTTCTAGTGGAATATACAAATTGTTCGTAAATATTCCAGTATAGCAAGTGGTTATGGGACATGTAGCTCGACTTATATTTACTAGCTTGGCGTAGTTTACACTATACTTGATCAATTTCTGATCAATTCGAGCTTCGGGTCACTTCGATGATTTCCAGATCATCTTGAGGAACTTCAGTTCATTCGATTATATCGATGATTTCCAGATCATCCTTAGGAACTTCGGTTCATTTGATCATATCCATGATTTCCATATCATCTTGAAGAACTTCTGTTCATTCGATTATATCGATGATTTCCAGATCATCCTTCAGAACTTCGGTTCATTTAATTATACCGATGATTTCCAAATCATCGATCTTCGACTCATTTTGAAAGTCTTTAGACTATTTATGGAACTTCGGTTCTTGCGACGATCTTAATACCGTTTTGGTCTAGAACCGTATTCATTTATTAATATAGTATTATCTATTTCATGTTGATTTGATAGAGGAGATCATATAACTATATCGTTTATGATGTGACTTTTTTTTATATAGCTCTGAGATTTTTTTGACATATTATGTGACATTTCGAGTCTTCACATTATACATGTGATCATTTTTGTTATTACCTATATGTCATTTTCTATTTGTATCTCTATTTCTATCTCAGTTTATTGTGATGAGTACAACTAGACTGATCCGTTTATTGTTTATTTACTTATAAATAATACTTGGGTCAGACCGAGGTATTACAGGTACATCTCATGACTTATAGCGGGGACCATTCTTGGCTTTTGCTATCTACATTCGAGTTGTAGTTATTGATTTTTATATGTATATGCGATAGTGACGTCTTTATATGCATATTCTTTTGGCTAGAGCTTGTACCTATTCTTTTTTGTATAGTGGATCGACTATGACCACTATCTTTGAATTTATACTCATATGTTATATTCATATCTATTTCTGCCTTAATGATGTGGATATCTGTGTTTGACTCTGATTTTATTGTTATGTATTTTATATTGATTCCGAATTATATATAGCCACTGTATAGTAGATCTGAACTTGATTTAGATGTGTCTGATTTCCATGAGATTTAAAAAGTTAGACCACATTATCTGATATATTTAACACTAGTTCAAAGCTAATATACAAATAGTCGCTCCTCAACAACCTTATTCTTCGTGTTAGTTGACACCATTGCTTGCAACGGCCTTGGCTAACACGAGTATAGAGGTGGGGCGTTACAATATGATTCTTGGATTGCATGATGAATATTTTGTTTACTAGAATTAATCATTTGCTTAAAATGTAGAACAATTCATGCTCATTGTCTCTAAGGCCATAATCATGCAGCCTAGTTAAGTTAGACCCAATTAAACAATAGAGTATCACATTTACTCGTTTGCATATAACAAAAATTAAAGGTGCACATTGCTTTGGCATTACCTACATCTAGTGATTCTGGCATTGATTAGTGTATTTACTGGAAAACGCAAGCATGGCTTAATATAACAAAATTTGCTTGAAGGAATTTAAAACTTGAGAAGGCAAGTCATATTAGTTTAATTTACACATTTTACATGGATAATTTTAATTCCACACAAACTCAATTTTAAGGATATTAAACCTTTCGAATATTTAGCATTTTAAATAGCATTAGTGTTAAAGGAATTAAAATATATTTTGCCATTATTTTTGAACATTTCAAAACATAAATTGTAGTTCAACATTTGTACTTCCATAGATCTATTGATTGAGTGTTGCATTATAGCTTTTAAAAGGTATAAAAGGAATACATGCAGCCTCTAATTAACCAGGCCCAGTTTATTTCAAAATAAGATATAAACCCACAAATTCATAAACTCAGGATGATTTTACATCTTATATATCTCATACAGGATTAACCGAATATACATCTATGTGTGTGTATATATATATATATATATATATATATATATATATATATTCAACTATGATGCATTAACTAACACATGGATAAACAGATATAGTTAAAACGAACATTTCAGATAGCAATTATATAAATATATACAACCTAGATTAAATTTCAACATTTATGTGGCATGCTTCATAAACCATGTATATCACTGTATAAAGACTGTTCAGGTTTTATAATGTTATACACAGATATTAGTACAAAAACTTAAATGCACATTCTAGACAACATCAAAGATGTATAAAATTAACATAGACTGCTCCATTCATACCATTTTACACAAATATATACATATGCATCAAAATGTATACATTAGAGATATTTATATACATACTGACCTATTCAGTAAAAAAAAATTATACAAACATTTTGTAAATAAAACAAGTTACAATCATCTCAGAAACATATTTGCAAAGTTGGAATTTTTGAACCCTTCCTGCTGAACAATTTCAGCAAGTACAATTGCTGCTTTGATTTTTTTTAATTCACATGGTTAGTCTTACTAACAATACATCTAAATGTATTTTGCAATGTACAACAATAATTTTATAGGGATGTGGCTTCAAAAGCCAACTTTAAACTTTCAATAAACCATGATTATAAATCAAGTCAGATTGAAAGTCAAAATTAATTTATGGTTCTTTAACAGTAAATTATATCCATCATTTTGTTTTATACAACTACTATTTCCAGAATTGTAAATGGGTTCAGGTGCTTTCATATCTCAAAGTTCAAATTCGAATCATGTAATACTATATCTACATATATATAGCACGTTGCAATCCATATTTAAATATAGTGTAAATTGATAAGTATGTGAGACCATCTTTGATTAACTAAACATGGTATCTTGAAGTCACGATTTATAGTTCAAGACAACAACTGATTCGTACTAATTACTGTGGTGTATAACTAACAGTAAATCCTTTTATCCAGTCACTGTTTATGATTTTGAATACGATCTAAAATCATTACCAACTTTGTAATAACCTATAGGGTCACACATTTAGAACGTAACAAAGGGTAAGCCATTCATTGGATAAATAAATTTTCAATCAGTTGATATTTTATTTAGTGTTGAAATGGTATAAAGGTTATTTCCTAAATTTACGGTAAACGTCTAATATTATAAGGGTACACACTACCTTTAAAAAATATATACATGGAAACCATTAAAATTTGATGAGATCAAAAAAGGGAAAAAGAAACCCTAATTAATGACAGCTAGTAACGCCCCCTTCTTCGATTCGATTGAAGAAGAGTGCATTCTCATGGATACCAGTAGAGGCATGGCGTGTTGTTGTGCTTACGATTCGATAAATTCAAACTCTAGCGTCGTTCTAGAATTAAGAAGAATGGATTCAATGAAATATGCAAAACCCTAGGTATGAATTTCAATTTACTTACTTTTGCATAGGTCCTTCATTTTAAATTGTTTAAAATGTAATTTATAGGGGTACCGGTTTGATTTATGAAACCCTATAGTTTAACATTCTTAAACAAAGGATCCACGCAAGAAAAATATATCAAAATTAATTGAGGTTAGGATTTTATACCTACCATGTCGAATCCATGAAAACCAGATCAACTTCGAAATCGAAAAAAGGGACTGAATCATCAAATCAAAAGCACGTCAATCACCGTGCCTCTAGAGGTATCCACACGGATGCTATATCTTCAGTCGGATCAAAGAAAAAGGGGAAAGAATGGTACTAGCTGCCATTCAATTTAGGGTTTTTAAAAAATGAAATGGGATACTATCGGTTGGCCATTTTTATTTCGATCTGATCTATATAATTTTTGTGGTTCTCATGTGTCTTTTAAAGGGATGTGTAACATCACTAAAATCAAAATGTGTACCATAAACTAAGGAGCCAACCGACATACCATTTCAACACTAGACAAAATATCAACAATTCGATATTTTATTTACCTAATGAATGCTTTTCCCTTTATTATGTCCTAAGTGTGTTACCTTATAACACTAGATAAAATATCAAAATGACATCTAGCAATACATCGCTGCTCCCCGAGTTATAATAAGATCAATGATTCGATACAACCATTTTTGTGACCAGTGTCTCAATGTAATATAATCCTTTTAACCAATATATCCAGCATTAAACTCGAGGCATGGAACGTATCACCCTCTTTATAATTTAATTCTTTATCTTAGTTGATGAGTAGAATATTTAAAACAAATCAATATTTAAGCTTGGCTATGCGGTTCATAGTCTCACTCAATCAAGAGGCCCACAAATATCACTATATATATTATAGGGTTAAGTTCCATCTAGATCACTCATAATTTTCATTTGACTCGAGATGTATCCAATAATCACCTTTATCGTCTACTCTGTTAAAAGTAACTTTTGATGATATCAAAACACAAATATCTTCAAATAAAATTATAATGATTTCAGGTCTAAGGACCATTACATCATTGTGACTATGAGAATAACTTATGATACTGTTAATTATATTCCATGTAGTTTTCTCATGGTGGGTCAGCCCAATTCGCTATTTTCCAATACGTATTTATGTATTGACATTAATATCACGTATATTAATGATCAATGAGATATGATCATCAGTCAATCAACATACTAGTCTCAATGTTTTATTGTTGTCCTATGTAAACAATAAAACTTGACTAGAGACATTTAAGAATTATAATACTTAATATATTATATAATCTCATGTTCAAGTCACTTACGTGAACTATATAATTTCGTATTATTATTCTAAGGACTTCTATTATGTTAATATTTATATTACGCAGTAAATATAACATAATATTTTTATTCCAAATAAAATAGTAACATCAATGGTGTTATTAATCACATCAAATGGATTGCCTCTAGGGTATAAACTCTAACATATATAACTACCAAAATGAAGTAAGCAATAAGTTTGGCTTGTAGACAAGTGATTGCACGTTTATATGAAATGATATAAAGATTTCAAATGGACTAATGAAAGGATGAAGAAATTTTTTCGAATAAAGGAATTTTGAAGAAGAGTAATTTGAGGAAAAAAGAAATTATAGATCCATTTGAGTCTAAACCCCACATATTTATATTATTTTAGAAGTAGAAATTTCAAAGTCTAGTATGTTTTGTTATAAAACTCATAATTTTTAGGAATTTTATAAAAATAACAATATATATTTGAATTTTTTTTGTAACTCTATGAGTAATAAGACTTCTTACTAATATTTTCAAATAAGATTTGATAAAATAAAAATCAATTTCTGAATATATGTATATAAAATATTTAAAAAGAATTACGTCCTTATGAGCTTGGATAGTATAGGTGGAACAAATAGAGGAATATGGATATGGTAAAAGAGACTATACTGTACGGTTAGAGTAGACTCTAGAATTTTAAATTCAAGTTGTGACAACGACTTAGCCATATTAAACTAGTTTAGAGTAAATAAAAAAAAGGAAGTAAGTGGAAAACTTGGAAGATAAGTGGATGAACTTACTTGAAGGCTTTCTTTCTGAAGTATTTAGGATGGGGTAAGACGGTTGTTGACGGCAAAATATGTTGTAAACACCCTAGATCCTTAATTACTTAAGAATTATAGTTTCGCATGGAAACATAAGTCCGAAAAGTAGTAAATAACACAAGAGATATATAGTGGTTCGGTCCTGTGAGGGGCCTACGTCCACTTTGGAAGAGTCGCTGATATTTTATTGACAATAAAGAGTTACAAGCTTGAGACTATTACATGACATCCCTTTACAAACATTTCTAAGTTATTTGAGGTCATAATTGTCATATATGTATATTGGGAAAAAGACACTTTTACCCTTCTTCTTTGTCAAAGCATGAATGCCATTAAAGAGGTAACTTGGAGCTCTCAAGAGATGTCAAATCAACCAATTTCCAACCCCTTTAAAGTGTGACCTTGGGGGTATTTATAGTGGAGTGGTTAGGTGGGAGTAGGTAGGAGTAGGGGACCACATTAGTAAATCTCGGACCCTGGAATGCTAGCCTCCAGAAAACTCGGACCATCTCGTCCCTCCTCGAAAACTCGTACCCCTCAGGAGGGTACAAAATTCGTACCCCGGGGGTACAAAACTCATACCCTGAGGGGTCTCCGGAGGGGGCGATGCTGGAGGGGCTCAAGGTTTTTGGGGTTTGAGACATAGGTTCGGCGATGTTTTGAGAAGCGGTGAGGTTCCTGTTTACCTGACCCTTTCCCGGCTCATTCTCGTAAGTTCTTGGCAACACTCCGAGCTATAACATCACGCGATATGTTGTTTTGAGAAGCGGTGAGGTTCCTGCTTACCTGACCCTTTCCCGGCTCATTCTCGTAAGTTCTTGGCAACACTCCGAGCTATAACATCACGCGATATGTTGAGTCGAGCGTGTCTTGCGTACTTTTGGGAACCGGACCAAAAGGCCGGTTAACATTTGCCCCCCCCCAAAGTACGTCTTGTCTTGACATGATGTGCTATGAGTTGGTGGAAGTGTTTGTTGAATTGTCAATTTTCCTGTAAATTCATGAAAATAAATGTTAGTTGTTGAGCTCGTTTACTTAGAAATCGTAAATGAGTCATCGTCGATATGACAACGTGTTTATGTAGTTACATACGCACGTGTATATTGAATTCGTGCATATATAGTTATATAAGTATATATACGCATGCAGAAACACATGCATTTACGCACTCATTTTTTTTGCGTACTTATACCCGTGTGTTTGGGGATACTAGAATTTCGTACCCCAAACTGGGATACGAAATCTCGTACCTCTATGGGTATGAAATTTTGTATCCAATAGGGGTACGAGGACTCGTGTTCCCTTTGGAACACAAAGAGTTTATGGGCTCGACCCACTCTCTTTGCTTTCACTATGAATTTGAGCTCCCCCACGCCTTCCTTTTATTTTCTTCCCTAGCTTCGTGACATTGATCGTTCAGACCAATGAGAACTCGAGCTTAGGAATGACAATGGGGCAGGTTTCTCGTGCCCTGGACCCGACCCGAATTTTAAACTCCACCCCAGACCCTCCCCGTAGACTTGGCATGGGTTTGGAATTTCGCCCCGTACTCGAAACCCGTACGGGTCAGGGTAGACCTGACCCGCCCCACAACCCAGTAATATCGTGTTCTAATGTACACAATTTTTTTTACTTATGTATATATATATATATATTAACAGCAAGAAGACTTTTATTACCACTAAAACCAATTACAATGATTTACAATTTCGTACACCATTTATACATTTTACAAATCTATACAGCAATCTTACAAAAAATTATACAATATTAAGGAAAAAACACTCAATATATATAAGTAGACTAAAAAAAACTCAATAATGCAACTCCCCTTCAAACTGAGAAAGCATGCCATTATCACAATACCAACAGATAATTGCCAATCCATCCATACCGAAAGATCATCACAAGACTGTTGCAATACTTTTCAAAATTTTCTTGTGTATCACATTATGAACTTCATTTGGATTTAGAATTCCTAATCCAAAAACTCTCCTATTACTTTCAGTCCATATCTCATTAACAAAGTACTTATATTTTTCAATCAATAAATGATAAATTATATACATATTATAATGTGTTCACAATGATAAGAGAATATAATAAAATGAGTTATAAAATAATAGTTCACAATGACAAGAGAATATAATGCGTAATCAAATACCACAAACGGTTTTATTTTTTTGGGATCTTCAGAAGCGCCTAACGATATTCTGGTTGTAGCCGAATGCACAACGATGCCCATCTCCAATACCTATACACATGTGTTCATGTTAACATTTGGTCATGCTTACACATTAATAAGAAAACAATGCTCGACAACAAGGAAAAAGAATACAAGGAGAAAGTTGAAGATAACAACATAACATACTTGGTAATATATTATAATAGGTAGTTAATTTTTATAGTGCTTAGTTAATTTTTAATTATTGCTATTATTATTAGATAATACTTGGTAATATTTTATATTTTTATATACTTAGTTAACTTTTATAAACTAAACTTATAAATTTTTATAAATTTAGTAAACTTAGTTAATTTGTATAATAGTTAGTTAATTTTTATAAAATTATAATTTTTATAATACTTAGTTAATTTTTATAATAGTTAGTTAATTTTTATAATAATTGGTTTATTTTTATAAAAGTAGTACACTTAATTAATTTTTTATAATAGCTAGTTAATTTTTGTAATACTTAGTTAATTTTATAATACCTAATACTTCGTTAATTTTATAATACTTAGTTAATTTTTATAATAGTTAGTTATTTTTTTATAAAATTAGTAAACTTAGTTAACTTTTATAATACTTAGTTAATTTTTATAATAGTTAGTTAATTTTTATAAAATTAATAAACTTAATCAATTTTTTATAATAGTTAGTTAACTTTTATAACACTTAATTAATTTTATAATACTAGTTAATTTTATAATACCTAATACGTAGTTAATTTTATAATACTAAGTTAATTTTATAATACTTAGTTAATTTTTATAATACTTAGTAATTTTTTTATAAAATTAGTAAACTTAGTTAATTTTTATAATACTTAGTTAATTTTTATAATAGTTAGTTAATTTTTATAAAATTAGTAAACTTAATTAATTTTTTACAATGGTTAGTTAATTTTTATAATACTTAGTTAATTTTATAATACCTAATACTTAGTTAATTTTATAATACTTAGTTAATACTTAGTTAATTTTTATAATACTTAGTCAATTTTTATAATAGTTAATTAATTTTATAATACTTAGATAATTTTTAATTCTTGCTATTATTATTGTAGAATACTCGGTAATATTTTATATTTTTATATACTTAGTTAACTTTTATAAACTACTTCTTCGTTTTTATAAAATTAGTAAATTTAGTTAAATTTTTATACTATTTAGTTAATTTTAATAATACTTAGTTAACTTCTATAAGTTTATTTAATTTTTTTATAAATCTTGAAGATGTACTTTGTATTTTTAATAATACTTAGTTAATTTTCATAATTTTGTAAGTTTATTTAATTTTTTTATAAATTTTAATAATACTTATGTATTTTATTTTTATGTACTTGTTAATCCAACTTGAATGCCATGAACATGTAGTGTGATGAATATAATTACTTATAGAAAAATATGCCGAAGCATCAGCATCATCGTCTTCATTGGAAAAGCTAAAGGCATGTCTCATTAACAAAAGGGCCATAAGCTGCACAAGAAAAACAAGTAATAAGTGTCAATTCTGTCCTGAATAAACCTAAACTGTCGACCGTGAGCTCCACCGATCGATAGAAGAAAAAATAGAAACAACAGCAAATTTCAGACATTTGAAAATAGGTTTCAGACGACTGCAATGGATTTCGGCCACCCCCCTGAGACCATTGCAGACGTCAAAAATTCATTTCAAACGTCTAAAATTCATTTCAAACGTCTGAAAATGTTCTCGGATGATCCCTAAGCCTGCATAAGTAATGTAAAAATATTCAAACCATGTGGATCAGTAATTTAACCCAAATAATCATAGCCAAATGCATTGTGCTTAAAAAATATCCAAATGTCCTACTTTTTTCTAGTACTGCTAATTAAAAACCCATAACTTACATTCAAATCTGAAGCATGTAGAAGACCAAATACCCACGAACTTCCAATTCATAACGCAACCCAACGCTGCAGAATTTAATTTGAGATGGTTAGGGCCAAACAAAGCAATACTTTTGTAAGCACAACTGTTTCGAAAAAATATTAATCATAGTAATGGTAACAAAATATCATATTATACAGGAGATCTATATAAGAGCATAAACTGTTCTGTTGATATACACCAAAGTACCAAACTACCGATTCGTACACAACAAACACATAATCCCCGCAGCCAATCTTATACCATAATGTTTCAAAGCTTTTCAAAGATTTTCAGAATACGAAATTCGGCACATGATATTGAAGCTCATTGTCAGTCTTTTGTATATATTTTGCAGTTAAACGAAAAAGTTCCCATTTTTACCTCTGTTAATGATATATATATTTCATGCATCACACGATATTATTATTAATATTTTTTTAAGCAGTCTACTGAGGAAATGTTTTTACCTCTGTTTTGACTCAAAACTATCTCAGTTTTGATGCAGCTGAGCTGATGCTCAGGTTTGTATCAAAACCAAGAGAGTTCGAGTCAAAGTGAGGAAATGTAAACCAACAAATAGCTAAAGTAAACTAAGCATTTTATGAAAATCAGAACTCACCCTTCCTGCTATTCCATTTAATGTATGCCCCTTGTCAACTTCATTGTTATCAGCTCTCTCATCTTTACCTTCTATTACATTAGTAATCATTTTTTGATAGCCTCTCCAGGCTTCAGTGCAAAAGCTTGCTCAAGTAGTTTACCTTATGATTAAATATTATGTGTTACAGTTAAACAATCCGAATACGATAATGAATTAGCAGTTATGGATGCTACTTGTATCAATATGTCAATGTACAGTTTTAGTTATTCTGTTAGTAATAAAATTATTTATTAAATACCAAAGTTATACTTGATATTAAAACTGGTTGTTTTTGGTATTTTCCAGAAACTCAGAACATATACTAAAGCTGAAACAAACGGGTAGATTTCCCCCCTTTTTTTTCTTTCTTTTTTTGGATATCGGTGTGATTTGATAAAAACTCCAGATATATAATCTAAAAAAAATACTACTGTCCTATAGGAGAAATCAATGAAGATAACTAGTTCTTTGATTATGATTACAACATTCATCTTTCAACTGTCTATTTTTACCATAAAACCAATAAAACTATAGCAATTACTGATAAACTTGTTAGCGTTTTAGAAAACTATAAAATCATAACAAAAGTAAACACAAGTCAAAGCATAACCCACATACTTGATTGCTTCCACCTTTTTGAGAATGTAATTGCAAGCAGTAACCAATTTCACTGAATATGTTGCTTAATTCATAGTACAAGTCCTGTAAAGCAGCACTCTTTGAAAGTCCATCCCATCCAGTAGAAATATTGACAATTAAAAATTAACCCAAAGATAAAATCCTAATTGCAGACAATGAATAGTGACACATACAAGTATACATCAGAATATATATAAAAAATGAATGACCAAGTAATATTCATATGATGTGAACTTGTGAGATATTTGCATAATGCATATGCCAGTGCCTTTCTCTCCTCTTTCAAGTTCATCAAGCAATCGAAAATTGCTGTTTCAACCTGACTTATCAGGTATAACGATCAAAAAGCAAATTACTAGGCATTAATATTAAAAATATAAACACAGTAAATAGTACTAGTGTTCTATCGAACTTGTCCAAAAATTCAAGTAGAGCCGTGTTTAGGTCAAAGAAAACTCCAGTATTAGATTAAACCATAAGGAAAGTTGATGTTCATCTCAAAAATTGTGTTCACTGCATGTTTAGTCATATGAAATGAAGAAATATATGCATGACTAGTTATGAAAGCAGTAGAGAGAGAGAGAGAGAAACAGACCAGATCTTCGGAGCAGAGTGCTACTTCTCCAACAACTGCTTTTATTGCTTGCACTTCCTTTCCAATTGCATAATTAGCATACAACTGAGAAATATATATGGCATTATGTTAATATGAGCATTAAAATGAAAAGGTGATAATATGGTTTCACATGCATACAAAATGCAATACTGACCTGGTTCGATACATCAGAATGATCACGACGAGTCATGCCTTCTCCTATAGCACTGTATTGCCACATATGATAACAAAAATTCAAAAAGAACTTTCAATATAACTTTCAGTGCTAAAAAGGTAGTTACATTGTTTTTTTGCACTTGAGAAGATAGGAGAATTCACAGGGACGAGATCACCTGTCTCCAAATGGGATATCCTATTTTCCCAGTGTCTCCACCCTATAAAATCACAGCCACCTAAATAAATCAAGAAATTAACTAAAACATTTAGTTTGCAACGATTGGCTGTGATAGACTAGACATACAAGGCATATGACAAAAGAGGAGCCGGTCTCATTTCATAGCTGTATAGTTTTTGCAACAGCTAGCTGGTATTATCATGGACACTATCTATACACACTGCTTATATATGTGCTAGATAATCATCTAACCTATGGAATTATGCTATATCCACATTTAATGTTACAGCAAGCATATTCCCTCACAAGCACACACACTTGCACTAATAGTAAAATAATAGGACACTCCAGATTTTTATAAAACTTGTAATTAATTTATAAATAAGTAGCAAACAGTCCATGCAAGAGGCATGTCATTATTAGTAATTATCGTTAAATTGGTGAGGTGCACAAGCATAAATAAGGTATAAGGATGCAAATAACTAGATCATTAGCAGTGAGCCTACACCGTTTCCATTAAACAAAAACTTCCAGAACCAAAACAATAACTAAATCAAATAAATTTGAATAGTTAAAATATGTAGCAATACCGAAATAATCAAAAAATATATGATGTTCTAGACCACATTTAATTTACCAATAGAGAACGCATAATTACTTAAAAGTACATACCTTCTCACATCAAGGTCATATTCTTCTAACCATATTCACGCTCGAAATGTTGCCATGAATAACAAATCTCCTGACATAAATTAACTCTTCAGCAAATGAACATAATAATTGAATCAAGTGTGTGAGATTTAAATTCTATAAAAAAAATGAAAAAAGCGCATAGCAAATCTACATATAAATTCAGAAATCAAAGACAGGTTAATAGAATAGGACATTCCAGAGTACAAATGAACTATGTTAAAAAAAGCACACAACAAATGTTCTAGACAGGCTAATAAGTCGTGCTACTTTAATCAAATTATCAACGTTTGATGTGTTCATTGCTAAAAAAGCACGCAGCAAATGTTCTAGACAGGCTAACAGGTCGGCTAACACCCAGAGTACAAATGAACTATCAACCTTATATGCATTGCTAAAATTGCAATTAAGAGGAAAAAAGCTCCTTTCATCCAACGAGGAAATAGGGCGAAAATTGATAGTCAATCAAATTAATTTTTTATAAAACAATCAGAAGTCGTACACATATGCAGATTAACAGAAAATGGCTTACCGATGTGTCATAACCAGGATCGTTTCCAGTCTCCGGGTTGCCCTAGGCCAATACGATATTTGTTAACTTTTCACACAGAAAAAATAATTATATAGTAATATGAATATTTTTTTTCATTAGCTTTGTGCATAAAAAATAACATCTTCAACCTATCTAATGAAAAACAACTTCCACTTGAGTTTTTATAAGTCAGCTCTTTAATTATATCTTCATATTTTCATGCCACATCACAATATCATAATAAAATCATGACAGTGAGGACAAGGTTGGGGCAACTGATAGCTTTTACTTGACATATTTCAACAACCTTTCCCCATTAGCATGTGTGTGTCCCCAATCTTAGTACAATATCTACATGAATACATATAATACTTAAAAAAAGACAAAGATAAACAAGTAAATACCTGGATATAATGATATCCAAATAAACTCTTGCAGCATCCCTGAAAATTAAATGGTAATTAAAATGAGAAGACAAAAACCCCAAAAGAGGTAGAAGCAACATATTTATTCCTGAACACTGATAGGAATGTCAGACATTAAACAATCAAACACTAGTAATTAGATTCCCAGGACAATCAAACATTACACAGCCAATACACTGGTACCTAGATTCCCAAAACAAAGTCATAATCAACTAGGCACGATAGATCCAAAATTCATGTGCCAAACCCAAACAAATTGTTTGAACCCCTAAATCGAATTCGAAGTACAGATATGCAGTTATCAGTATAGGAAGAAGAAGTGTGATATTGTTTGAACCCCTTCTCTGAATCGAAACATGAAGTAGGTTTGGAATGGGATTTAATAGAAGAACGGCTTAGGGCATTCAGATCGATAGTTTGAAGAAGTTTCGACAGATCTGATTAAAATCTGAAGAGTAGTAGACAAAATTTTAGGGTTGGGGAAAATTTTGTGAAGCGGGAGAAATAATAAGGTAAATACAAGGGAATGAACGCGGCATTGAAATTTTTAGAGGGAAACGATGTTAATATATTTTGGACATAAGACTTTAGCGTTTTTGCATGTTGTCTTTGTTTTTTCACTTTGTATTTCCAATTTATTGAAGGTTCAACAACAACACGTAGCCCAAAATGTTGTCTTCTAGTATTGTGGATAACCACTTTTCTTGTAGTGTGAACTAGTTTGTTGACCAGTTTTTGACAAAGCAGTCACACGTCAAGATTATGATTAGCGATGCGCTCAAGTCTCAAGAACATCATCAGAAAACTCAAAGAGATTTGGCCGAACTCGCTGCACGTTCGGAAAAGGTTGGAAATAACATTGATTCAAGAAATCGTCATTAGTAAACTTGGAAAATCTGACATGGTAAAAATACGTGATCGACTTAGTCTGATCATCTCAAAATCCTTGAGCGTGTCGGCCCGATCATGTGGTAAAACTCTTCACGAAAAAATATGTGGATTATTGTAAATTCTGGTTTCGCGCACTCAAAAATAGCTAATCGGCATGGCACCATCACTAAAAACCATGTGAGCAACTCTATCAGGCTCGAACTGGCAATCTAGCAAACTTCAAACCTGGCACGACAAAACGACATGATCAGCACGCGAAAACACACAAAATCGTGTGTGCAACTTTGCCCCAGCAGCTTCGAAGAATTGGCATAGCAATAGGGGAATCTCACTTCCCTGTTTTTCGCATCACGAAGGGATGTGAATAAACTAAGATCGCATCAGGTGAGGGATGCGAAATCCCCTGATCACATAAAGGATGCGAAACTTAGCTTGGCACAGGAAAGTCAGGATTAAAAACTTGGCAACTGGAGAAGAGGCGGATCAACACAATGTGGAATGCGAAATCCCCATGCGCAACACGTTGGATCCATCATACGAAAAATGGCAAAGCTTGGATATGATTTTTGGCACTGATTTGGTATACGAAAAATCCCCTGATCCACTCGGCACGGATGCGAATTCTTGGGTGTGTGTACTAGGGGATTCATGATGCAATATCTAGGGCTTGGCATGGGATTTGTAATCTTGGCAAATGCCACGGAAAAATGGTAAGCTTACTTTTCATGTGGGGATAAGGGCTTTGTTCCTGATCGACACAACACACTCAAAATGTTTTCAAGATTCAAAATTACATGACTAGGGATACGAACTTTTGGATGAAACTCAGGTTTTTGGCTATCTTTTCGGGATGCGAATTTTGCGTCCTCTCGAAATACAAAATTTAGGCTGATGCCGCCAAAACTCACCTATAAATACCCCTTGCTTGACATTCTCAGAGGTTGGCATTTTTGGACTTTGCCTACACTTTGGCATATAGGATTGGAGATCTCAGGGACCACTAATGGTTGATATCATCATCTTCATGACTTTGGACATCTCCATGGACTTCTAAACATTACCTAAACATTTGCCTGCAACTTTTGGACATTCAATTGGACCTTTGGCATGCTTTTGGACATTGGATCTATTTCTTGGACATTGACTCACACTTTGATTTAATATAGAAGAAGAAGGGCGACAGGCCATGAAAACATTATTGGGACAAGTATTAGTGTTCCGTAAGGTGTGACTCGGGACTTGGGGGCAACCACACAAATTAATTAGCAGGGCAATATCGATCCTCGAACCGGTGCAATTGCTGCTACACTCAGGGGAACCCCTAATCCCGACATCGCTCTAGCCAGTGACGCTTTGGTTGGTTAAGTCGCATGATACGCTATTGGTAATATGGTTCAAGCGCTAGTGCACGTGGCTTTGGATGGTAGTGTTTCCATGGTTCTAGAGTAACGTTCTTGCCTGATGCAGCTTCTCGGATTGGGATTCAACTGGAATTTCTACTTGCTAATCAACCAGTTCCTAACATGGACTTAAACTCTGAGGGCACCTGTGTCGGCTTGGATAACTTGAATCAGTCGCTCGCTTTCGGTAATGGATCTCAAATAAGGGATGTTGTTCATTAATCCACTCGAGGAGGTACCTCTTCTTTGGATTTGGATTTGGATTGTGTTACCGTTCTCTTTGGATATCAGGAATTCTTGTAACCCTTCAGACTTCAAATTGACGGTGTTGGAAGCTTATGATGGTTGGAAGGATCCGACTACTCACTTGATGCGCTACGTGCGTCATATGGAAGTTTTTCTACTTTGGAAAGTGTCATAACAATGTGTTTTCCGCTTTACATAACAGATATTGATGCTATGTGGTTCAGGTAGTGGAAACAGTTTCTATTCATTCTTGGAGTGATTTTGGTTGTGAAGTTTGTTGAGCAGTTCAGAATTCACATCGCTAGTTCGAAAAGCATTATAACTCTAACATCAATCAAGAATAAGTCCGACAAGACTCTATGCAAGTTATTGAGAAGGTTTAACGCGGTGGTGGCGTTGGTCGACAGACCCGATCCATCCATGGTTTTGATGGTCGTAGTCTCTGGCGTTCGAGATATATCTGACTTCAATACTTCAATGCATCGGGACCAGCCGAGGGAGTGAGTTCTACTCTGAAACAGAAAGGTTTCTTTGTGAAGTGGGTGAGAGAACAGATAAAAAGGTTCGCGAGGCTAATGCGATTAAGGGCGGGAAACCGTCCGATTTTGGTAAATCAAAGGATATTGGTACAAGTAAACCTTTTTCGGGGAACCATCGAAGCACAACATGGTGGAAACCTAGGTTCTCGTCCAATTCAGAACTTACTCACACACCTGAAGATATCAACTTGGAGGTTCATCCCACTGCTCCTTTCAGAAAGCCTCCTGCAAGGAAGTCGACTAAAAGTGAAAAGAATACTGGTCGACATTACTTGTTTCATGATCTCGAAGGTCACAATACAAATGATTATCGTCATCTCAAGGATATGATCGAGGAGCACGTCAAAGGTGGTGAGTTGACATAGTCTGTTCGAACTCGTGCTGTGGTGCCAAGACGGGAACATCCCCCTCATGCTACTCAGGGTAGGCCCAGAACCAGCTCTCGTCCTGGTGGCATTATTATCAATTGATCTTAGCTCTGGCTCTGATGTCTCGGATGCATGCCTCCCAGGCATCAACATCTCTTGGCTTGTGGTTTTTGGTCTTCTGACATTATGGATTCTTTGGTTTCTTGGTTTTGGTCTTCTTCAGCTTCTTGGATATGGTATTGGCTTTCTTTGATTTTTAGATTTTGGATATACTAGCTTTTGGATGACGGTCTTCCCACTTATGGCTTTCCTACTTTTTCCTGAATTTTAGATTTCTTGGTTTCTCGGGATTATGTTTTGGTTTTGGCTTTCTCTGGATTTGGATATTTAGGCTCTGAGCCATAGTTTTGGCTTTGCGGGCACCGACCCTCTGTATTTATCTTTTTGGCTTTCTGGTTATAGATGGTTGAGTCAACCTACCCATTTACGGGAGCTGTTATGATCCCTAGGCATGCTCTTTGCTCAACAACACACCATCATCCCCTGGTTACTAATAAAATGAATCTGTTTCATCTTTTCTTGGTCGTCTTGCTTTGGCGGGGCTGCTTTGAATTATTCAGGCTTATATTGGTCATCTTACTCTAGTAAGACCGCCTTGAACATTTTGGCTTATTCTTGGTCATCCTACTCTGGCAAGGCCGCCTTGAACTTTTCCGGGTATACTTGGCCGTCTTGTTCCGGCAGGGCCACCTTGAGAAAACTCTGGTTTTGGAACTGGAATGGCTAAATTTGCCTACTTATGTATGGGAACAAGCATCCCTAGGCATGCACTTTGCAAACGATAAACCATCCAGTCTCCTTCATGAATGAGTTCTAAATTAGAAATGGCTGAGTCCGCATAACCATGTACGAGAACATGCGAGTCCCTAAGCATGCTCTTGGCGGATGATAAATTATTAAGTTTTCCTTTTAGCTTTACTAAAAACTCCAAAGGTTTAGAACTTTAATAAATATTACTTCGTTTGTCGAGACATCGACTACGAGGTAAGGAAATATAAAACTGGATTGCGAACTCTAAGGACTCCAATCCATGGTTATCTGGCTTGTCCTTGGTCATCTTACCCCGGCAAGGCCATTTTGGACCTTTCTGGCTTATTCTTGGTCATCTTGCCCTGACAAGGCCGTCTTGGACTCTTCTGGCTTATCCTTGGTCGACTTGTCCCGGTAAGGTCCACCTTAGACACTTCTAGCTATTCTTGGTTGTCATGCTTCGGCAAGGCCATCTCGAATTCATTTGCTTATCTGGCTATATGGTTATTGGTTACTCTAGATTTGCAAATTTCGGGTTTTCCCTATTTTCTAGCTATGGATATTCTGCGTACTTCGGTTATTCATGATGTTGGGCCTTCTCGGTCCTTCAATTATGCTAGTTATTCGGTTATCTTAGCAATCTCTCAAGAAACGATCTAGAGTGATAATCGGCTTTCATATGATTTCAGGTTTTTCGGTTTCTTGGCTTCATTGTTAATACAATCCGCTACGATCGTGGACTTCTGGTTTTCTGTTTAATACGATCTGATGCGATCGTTGCTCTTCGGTTTTGTTATAAGAGTTCAATTCGGACTTCTCCTAGCTTTGGTTTTTGGATTTCTAGATATTTGGTTTTGTTGCAAAACATATCTTCCTTTGGTCAAGAAAGATACATTTTGGGTGGCAAATTGTTGACCAGCTTTTTCGCAAATCACACGTCAATATTATAGTTAACAACACACTCAACTATCGAGAACGTCATTGAAAAACACAAAGCGATTTGGTCGAACTCATGACATGTTCTCAAAAGGTTGGAAATAACGTCGATTCATGAAATCCTCATTAGTTAACTTGGAAAATACGACATTGTAAAAATACGTGATCGAATCGGTCCGATCAACTCAAAACCTTGAGCGTGTCGTCCCTATCATGTGGCAAACTCATCGTGGAAAAATATTTGGATCCTAGTTAATTTTAGTTTCACACACAAAAAAACAGTTGATCGGCATGACACTATCACTAAAAACCATGTGCGCAACTCTATCTGGCTCGATCTCGCAATTTTGCAACTTCGGATATGGCACGACAAAACGACATAATCGGCATGTGAAGAACACAAAAAATCATGTGTGCAATTCTGCCCCCGCAACTCCGAAGAATTGACATGGCAACAGGGGAATCTCGCATCCATGTTTTTCGCATCATGAAGGGATGTGAAAGAACTTGGATTGCATCAGGTGAGGGATGCGAAATCCACTGATCACATCAGGGATGCGAAACTTGGCTTGGCACTAGAAAGCTAGGATTCAAAACTTGGCAACTCGAGTAGAGGCATATCAACATGACATGGGATGCGAAATCCCCATGCGCAACATGTTGGATTCATGATACAAAAAACGATAAAGCTCGGATGTGACTTTTGACAAGGATCTGGAATGCAAAAAATCCCCTAATCCACTTGACCCAGATGCGAATTCTTGCATGTGCGCATTGGGGGATTCATGATGCATGGAATGGGATTCGAAATCTTGGAAAATGCCAAGGTGAAGAGGCAAGCTTACATTTCACTTGTAGATCAGGGTTTTTTGCCTGATCGACACGACAAGCTCAAGCTATTTTCTGAATTCAAAATTACATGACCTAGGGATGATGAAACACGGTTTTTTGGCTATCTTTTCGAGATGCAAATTTTATGCCCTGTCGAGATGCGAAATTCGGGATGATGCCTCCAAAACTCACATATAAATACCCCCTTGCCTGGCATTCTTAGGAGTTCACATTTTTGGACTTTGCCTACACTTTGGCATACGTGATTGAATCTCTCAAGGACCATTAATGGTTGCCATCGTAATCTTCATGACTTTGGACATTTCCATGAACTTCTAAGCGTTACCTAAACATTTGTCTACAACTTTTGGACATTCAATTGGACTTTTGCCATGCTTTTGGACATATTTTCATACTTTTGTACATTAAAGCTATTTCTTAGACATTGACTCACAATTTGACTTCACGAAAAAGTAGAAGGGTATTTTGGTTAAAGTTATGAATTAACAAGCTATTTGTTATTCAATTTTACAACTTTGTGTACATAGATTGTCCAAACTTGTACAAAAATTGTAACCGACAATATTATAATGTATGATTACTATGAAGTGGACGTAGGTGTTTGTGTCGAACCACTACAATAGCTGTGTGTTCCCTTTACGCTTCTCTATCTTTGGATACTCGGATTACAAGTTTCCTGCTAAACTCACACTCAAGCCTTGACGTGCTCAAATAACCAATTTCCCACGTCAATATAGTTGCTACTAGTTTTCATTAGGAATTGTTTGTATTTTTTTATTACGCATTCTTCAGTTTTTATTTTGTATTTGCAGATTCTTCTTTGTATTTTGCATTCTGCATTTTGAATTCTGAACTATATGTGCTCGGTATTATGTATTATGTATCACGTACATATCTATTTTAGTTAAAAAGAAGTAACATAAATAATATAATAATAAAAATAATAATTTGTCCCTTTCACATTTTCCCTTTCGCGTTGTCCATTTCTAACAAGAACGCAATCCTCTTTCGCGGCTTTTCCCTTTCCAACCCTTTAATTTACCCTTTTCGGTTCTAAAAATAACCCACCTATAGTAATGTCCATCTAACATGAAAACTAGGATGCATGTATGTGCATCTAACATGAAAAACAAGGAAACAAAGCATGTGTCTTATAATGGTGACAACACACTAATCTTAATTGGTGACAGCACAACATGCAAATGAAGAGTTGGCCTTCTCTGGAGTCTGGACTATATACTTTATCCTAAGTGAACACATATCCTTCAACACCACATATATTTATATGTGCACTGATCAACCACATATATTAACTCACTCTATTAGCTTTACAAGCTCTGAACTATTTGTTGTCAAAAAAAAAGTATATACGTATATGTGTTTGTATGTATATACTTATGTTTGAATGTACATACATAAAAACAATTTACTATATTTAAATTAATTTACTTAATAAAAATTAATTAAATATATGTATACATATTTTTTCAGAATACACAACAGCAAGCGATTAACAAAAAAAATATAAGCATACGCTTACACTTATTTGTTCAAAACATGGTACACTAAACTTTACCTGCCAAAGACACTCACATGCTCCATATATATATATATATATATATATATATATATATATATATAAAAGTTGAGATAAAAGATCTCAATCTTTCTGCTAAACAGAATCTATTGAACTCATAATTCATTGGATACTTATTCTGAATGTCAACAAAGTATCGCGATCGGAAAATAAAGAAATTGTTGATATATTCAAGATGATTATGTGACACCTCTAAATTCCAGCATCCTAAAAGCCTTCTGATATCCACCTCTCGTTTATAATATAATAAGATAGTGGGGGAGGGGGGGGGGGAGAGAAACCGATTGTGTGATGGAAAAAGAGGTGCTGGTACTCTTTGGGGTGCCTTTGAATCTGGCTCGTATATATATGCAGACACACTCGTCTATTGCTCACAACCTACAACACACATCAAACTCATGGGTACACACACTTGCACACCTTAGCTCACAGCACTACTTTGACATCAAAAATCTACCATAGTTACAGAAGAAAACAAGAAAAAAATGCTTGTGTGAAGTCAAATTTTAAATCCATTGTTAAACTGAAACTTACAAGACAGATTAACAATGTATCTTCTCTTATGTAAATAAAAACAGAACACCCATTCACGGATGTCGCACACACAATTACACTGACTTGGAAGTGCGTATCATAAAAAAATCACTTAAACATGTATGCATTATATACCTATTCACTATTGAGTAATGCTAGGCAGACCGAACAAAATGCGGTCTAATCATGCGAACTAGAGAGAAAAAGGTAGGGTTCCACCTTCTACCTTTGAGACGCAATTCATGGGGGTCCTACTCATTTATTTCTTCCCCGTATTAACTGACGTAAAATCCTTCGGTTCAATTAGCTTTATTGATTCACTATTAGTTTATGTTTTTGGTCAATGGTTGGATCGTATACAATTATATTGGATCTCTAATATGAATCATATACAATACCGTCTTGCTGCTGCACTTGCCTGCATCGTCAGTTATAGGAGTTCGTCTCTCAAATAGGAGCCAATATGCCACAAATTTGCACTGATCATATGCCAATAATATGCATAGTCTTGTTTGTCGACGAGAAGAGGTATCTATATTCAACTATCACTAGCAAATATGTGTGTGTGTGTGTATAGAGAGAGAGGAGGGTTCCGCTACACCTCTTATTTTGCACGTGAACTCTCCCACTTAATCTCCACCACCCATTTCCCCACTCATTCTCTCTCTTCCCATTTCAATATTATTTCTTAGTGGGAAGAGAGAGTATAAATGGAGAAATGGGTGGTGGAGATTAAGGGGGAGAGTTCACATGCAAAATAAAAGGTGTAGCGGAACGCTCCTTATATATATATATATATATATATATATATATATAATCAATGATATACTGTAACAACTTGGCGCTAGAGTATCTTTACACTAGAGTATCTTTATCTAGATAACATTTCTTATTTTTACACTTTTAATCAGTATAAAAATGAAGACTTAAACAAAAGCACAACACTTTGAAAAACATATATTAAACTATATTTCAAACAAAAAGATGATATCGCTTTACATCAATATCAAAATAATCATAAATAAGGAGAAAAATAATCAAAATGTTTTTCCAATTAGTCAATTTTATAAGAAGCCTAAGACTAGAAGTAGAAAGCTCAAGGAATCAAAGCCATTTACCATAACCACCTCCCCATCCAAAGTAGTCCCTACTTACTCAAAACAAATCAAAAGAGCATCTAGGAACCTTCATTAATAAATAGTTGCGTCGTAGCACAAAGAAAGGGGCCGAACATTTATTAATGGAGTGCCAGCCACACCACTTTTTGATCTAACATTTTTGATGCTAGGAGGACTCGGACCTCTATATTACTTTAATTACATAACTTTATTGTTTCATTTAAATGTCGCAGTCGGGAAGCAATATTTTAAGTGTGTTGATGTAAGTTTGTTGGGGTTTAGTGTTAATTTGTAGTAATGTAAATAAGAGCTTTGTATATACTGTTATTATGTTTCTGGGCTTTGTATTTGGGCCTTATGTTTTTAGTGTGAGTTGTATTGATATGTAATATAGTTTGAGTATTTGATACACATAATACGGTCTGTAACGATTCATTAGGTCATGAGTAAAGAAATTTCCTTTTTTCGATTTAAATGGAGTTTCTTATGGTATCAGAGCGAAGCAAGATCCATATCTAATTTCAAGATCTAGACCTAATTCTTCTTCTTTTCTGTATAATTTCTATCAGATTCCTCTTGAAAATGAATGAATTGGAGAATTCGACTTTTAATTCTGTTCCATAACAAAGCAACGCCATAATCTACTGCAACGATCAATATTTTCGTACTGGTGGATACATTTCAATAGTTCGATTGTCAGTTATGTCTTCAATGGGAGCAATTTCATTAATTGGAGCAGGGTGATAAGGACAGCGTTGATTGCTTGAAACAAATTAGGTTTTATTGATGGAACCCTACCAAAACCTAAGGTAACTTCTTCTGATTATCAAAAATGGATCCAAAATGATTAAGTTGCCATGAATTGTTTATCAAATTCTATTGATAAATCAATTTTCGAAAGTTTTATTTTCTGTGATTCTTCTCGTCAACTATGGACTGAGATTCTTGAAAGGTATGGCAAAATGAACGTTCCATAGTTGTAAGAGTTACATCGTCAATTGATGCTAATTGAACAAGGAGATCTGTCAATTTTTGAATACTATTATACAATGGAAAGAGTTTGGGATGAGTTACAGATTATTGATGGATTTCCTGATTGTACTTACGGTATAATGAAAGTCTGTACTTGTGGAATTCTAAAGAAATTAATTGAAGCTGATCAGAGAATGAAGCTAATTCAATTGTTGTCTCGACTTAATAAGAACTATGATCAAGTCAGAATTAATTTGCTCGGTTCAGATCCTTTGCCAACTGTTAATCGAGCTTATAATAATTTGCAACAAGTTGAGAGATGGAACTTGAATGGAATTAATAATTTAACCATTGAGACGAGTGCTCTTCAAGTAAAAGCTACAAAGAAAAATTTACAGAGGACCTCACCACAAATTTCTGGAAAACGAGACTTATTGAAAATCAAAAGTGACTTAAATTGTGAACCTAGCAAGATAAAAGGCCATTATATTGATAAGTGTTTCAAACTGATAGGATAACTAGATTGGTTTCATAAAGGGAAAAATATAATGCCAACTAATAAAATGGAAGCAAATGCATCAGGTTCTGGAGTTCTTGGAAATATTCCTGCGCAAAGTGATGAGAAGAGCAGCAGTTCAGGAACTCAGCTTGATCTGAAAATGGTTGCTGAAGGCTGTAAAGCTATAGTTCACATGATGCAGTAGGAATCTCCTTCTGATCCTCCATCACCAAATTATGATGCAATGAATTTTGCAGGCATAACAGCTTCCAATGTTACTCATAATACATGTAATAACCCGGAAATCTGGGCCAATTTAAATTTTTTATTTTGGCAATTTTAATTAATTTTGAATATTCAAAATGAATTATTTTAAATAATAACGATGAGGAATTTATTTTGAATAGAATTCGAACGTATATATTCGTTTGAATCGAAAATAGAATATAAATATTTATTTTAAAATATAAAAGGAATTGAAAATGGCGTTGTAGTTCGATAATTCGATTTCAAAATTCAAATGAATGTATCGGGTTCCAAATAAACCGGATTTTAGTGAAACCAAAAGTATTTGAATCTAATTGGGAGTATATTTCCAACGAATCCGAAAAATTGAAATTTCATAGCGGGGATAAAAAGTTATGCCCAGTTGAAATTTCAGAATAGTCGCTATAGAATTTCGGCCCTTAAAAATGGGAATTTTGCAAACGACCTCGGTTTTCGACGAAACCACTTTTGTTGGATCCGTGGTGTCAAGTTATTGCAAGGTTCCAAAATTCATAATTTTCTGAATCAATATGTGAGCGTGGCAAAGTTAAATGTGTTTTAAAAGTTTCAATAAATTTCGATCGACTAGAAAATGGCCATTTTTCAAACGGTCTCAGAATTTGACGAAATTAGTTTTGTTAGGACCGTATCGTCAATACAAAGCTAGAAATATTTTTTTTGGAATTTTCTGAGTCAGCATGTGGTCCCGGTAAATTGAAATGTGCGTTCAAATTCAATATACTAATTTATATTTTTAATTTGATGAAAACTGATCGTAACAACCGAGTTGGCTTACGAAACATATCCTACTGAGCTCAGAATGAGGGTAATTAGCTAGGAACGACAGTCGATGGGTTTGATTTCGAGTTCGTATTTGAAGGCTACTTTTGGAGAGATAAAATAATTTAAAATTTAATATTTATTTTCTCCTTTAACCCCCCTTCTCTCTTCTCAGAAGTAAAACTAGGTCAAAATTTAATAAAAATAAATCCCGCTTAGCCCTACCCTTCGCCCCTCTCTTCCACGCGCCGTCGGAGACGCCTCGTCCACCGCGTCGCACCTCCTCTCCTCTCCGCCTCCTCCACTCGAGAACGCCACCCACCCATCCCTCCGACGCGTCGAGCCCCAATCCGCGCCCAAAACCCGATCCTACTCCTCCCGTTAATCCATTGCCCTCGCTGGATCGCCAGGGCGCCACACCACCTCCGCCTGTCCCCCTCCACTTCTGTCAACGTCCAGAAAACCCTCCCTCTTTGCGAACAAAAAAGAAGAAGCAAAAGTAAGTTTCTTTATTTTGATTATTTTATTTCAGTATTTTTCTTTTGCATTGAGTATTGATTTTTAAAACTAAAAACATGATTTTTATAGAGTTGAAAGCATGATTTTTATAGAAACAAAAATACGATTTTTATATTTTAGAAAGAATAAAATTTTGATTTTTAATTTATAGAAGATTAAAAATATAATTTTTTATTATAGTAGAGTATTAAAAATATAATTTTTAGTAGATGTGAAGATTAAAAATATGATTTTTATATTATAGAGGTAATAAAAATATAATTTTTATTTATGTAGAGTAATAAAAATATAATTTTTAATTAAGTAGTGAAGTAAAAATATGATTTTTACTTCGATAAAAATAGGATCTTTATATGTGAAGTGAATGGAAAATGTGAATTTTTATTTATAAACATTGAGATAGAAATGTGATTTTTGCTTTAAAGATAGTGGAATAAAGAAATAATTTTTATTGGAGTAAAGATTAGATTTTTGATATATAAAGACGTGACTTTTAAAAATATAAAGGCGTGATTTTTAAAAATATAAATACGTGATTTTGGTTATATAAAAGACGCGATATTTATATACATGAAAGTGAAATAAAATTTGATTTTTAATGTGAATAGCGTGAAAAGAATTGAGATGCAATGAATAGAAATCAAAAGGGAATTCAGACAGTTCAGAAATGAAATGGCGGAGTGGAACCCCAAGGTGAGAACTTCTCACTTTAAATCTCATTTTCTAGTTAAAAATATATACTAGGATGCAGACGGTGTTTAGTAGCACCCGACACCCGTTGTCCACAGACCATGGACGACTTGTATGCTTGTTTGTTTGATTTTGATGTGTAGTTGATTGTGTGATGTGATATGAAATAAAATATTTGTATAGTTAAAAATATTTTATAGTTGAAAATAGAATTTTTAACGTGTATATAAAATGAAATATATAAATATAAACAAATCGGACGATTTGTTTATATACACACATTTGACTGATATTGATTGGGACGATAAATTTTACACATCGCCCAACTGCACAAATAAAATATGTGTTTGTTTATTTGAAACCCCACACGGGTATTGGGATGAGATTTGACGTATACTAATCCCGATTATTTAGTTGTATGTCGATCGATTGGTCGACAGACTGTGTAAGCGTTAATTATTTATATTTAATGCTTATGCAGTTGTGTGGTGCACTCTGGATGATGGTTGATTATTTATCGTTGCTATTATATACATGTGTTGTAGAGAATCCATATAATTAACATTATATGGTAATTGATTGAGCCTCATTCCAATATAGAAAATAAATTCATGTGTTGAATTGAAAAATATTCATGTGTTGAATAGAATAAACATTCATGTGTTGAGTAAAAGCCGTGTTGATTAGATTGACGCCATTTTGACATGAATGATATTCATATCGATTTTATTCATTTTTCAATGAATATTGAAAGTGATTTCAAAATTCGAATTAAATTGAAATGAATTGAAATTCGAATTAAATTGAAATAAATTGAAATTCGAATTAAATTGAAATGAATTGAAATTCGAACTAAATTGAAATGAATTGAAATTCGAATTAAATTGAAATGAATTGAAATTCGAAATAAATCGAAATGAATTGAAATTCAAATTAAATCGAAATGAATTGAAATTCGAATTAAATTGAAATTCGAAATAAATTGAAATGAAATGAAATTCGAATTAAATTGAAATGAATTGAAATCAGAATTAAATTGAAATGAATTGAAATTCAAATTTAAATTGAAATGAATTGAAATTCAAATTTAAATTGAAATGAATTGAAATTCGAATTAAATTGAAATGAATTGAAATTCGAATTAAATTGAAATTGAATTGAAATCGATTTGAAATGAAATTAAAATGAATTTATATTGAAAAATTCGATTTTGATTTGAATTTGAAAAGGAAGTTGAAATCGTTTTGAAAACGAATTTAAAACGATCTGTAAATACGTTTTAAAAGGAAATCAACGAAATATATATATATATATATATATATATATATATATATATATATTATATATAATGGCCTAAATAGAACGCGCCGCACTGCGGCAGTTCGCGAATTTCCACCATTGACTTCGAACGAACAATACGAGAGATCCGACCGTCGGATTCTCCTAAAACCGGAACTGTTAAGTTCATATCGAAAAGAGCTTTCTAACGAATATTAGTGATTTGAAATCTAACAGTTGGATTTGCAATTATGTCCAAATCAAATTTGGAAAAGGTCGCTGTAAGTGCAGTTCGATGGCCGTTGATGGAAATCGACTGTACGGGCCTTGATAAAATTATTAAAAATATTAATAATTTGTGTAAAATCATAGGAAATGATCTGTGAAGAATTGGGATGAAAATTTCCATATTTGAAAAGATAAAAATAGATTTTTATCGAAATGAACTAGTTTTGAACTAGAATAATAATTTATTTATTTTTAAAATAAATAAATTGGATTTGAGATGGTTTTAAAATAACCAAAAGTTTCCAATATATGAATTGGAATGGATTTGAATCGAAATCATCTTCGGAATGGTTCGATGTTGGATTTCGTGATTATACAGATGTTGTTATGGAAATTTGAAAGATATATTTATATCGTTATTTCTAATACGATATTTGTTGGTTTCAGAATTTGATATTGAATATAAGCCGATATATTTTCTATTTAGAGCCTTGTGTTTAATATCAAATGGGATTTTGGGTTGTCGTGAACGGTATCTTTAATAATACTGTTCTTAAACCCAAATGGAGTTAAGAAAATTAAGAACTAACTGGGGATCAGTTAAGTTGGATTGTTTCTTGGATATTGATCTGATGTTGGTTTCGGCCTTCGGGCTTAATATTTAGGGAACTGTCCTCTTACTAATTTACGGTTAGGGACTGATTGAAATGTGATGTGATTTTGGGGTTTATCGTGAACCGTGTTTTAAATGACATTGGTTCTTTAACCCAGTTAAAGATTAGAACTAAGTGGAGTTTTAATGAATCTTTAATTAGATTGAAAGGATCGAGAATGGAGTATCACCAGTTTTGCTCCAAGCGATAGTTAAATCTTTTATTAGATTTAAACGTCAAATGGTAATTGAATTTACCGATAACACCGTGGTGTTAGATATGAAGTATGACTAGTTTTACTTCATGGGATGAATAGGTTGGGATTGGGAAATTAAAACAAACGATTACTTCGGTAAGGTTCGTTAATCCCGACTAGTTGAATCAATATTCAAAAGGAGATTAAAGAATAAATTTAAAAGAATTTATCTTTGATAAAATTAATGGGAACCTTTCCCTAAGAATGTGAGATTTAGAAACCAACTGTAGGTTAGCTAAGAAGAATGGTTTCCTGGGTAATGACCTGATGTTGGTTTCGGCCTTCGGGGTTAATATTTAGGGAATTATTCTCTTGCTAATTTGCGGTTAGTGACTGATGAATTGGAATGAGGCGTATGTTGTGTTTGTGTAACACTTGTTTATTATATACGCGAGTTATTCGGAAAGACTGGGTTTATCCCACTCTGAATAACTGATTCGACGATGAGTCGAAGATGAAGACGATGGTTGAAGACCGGAGGTCTTCACGTCGTTTGGGTGATTGCTGATGATCTTGATTGGGTCGTACACCCAAGAGGAGGGAATCAGTTAGTGGTCGTCCAGACGTACTTGGAGATCAATGGATATGCGAGGTACAAGGTGCCTCCGGTTTCGTTCAGACCCAAAACGGACTTGTAGATGGACTGTGTGTCTGACATTGGATATCATTCTGTGTGATTGATGGATATCGGTTGCATGGAGTGGTCTGCCTGTGTGGCATGCTAAGATGCAAATGATCAAGGCTTCTATTGAAAAGCAGAGTCTTGTGGTTGATGATCAAAGCACAGTCTGTGTGGCATAGCTTTGTGTAATGTTGATTCGCGAGCCTCACACCCCGATTGTGAACCAGAAACAGGAGAGGACATCAGGGAGGGCATGCGTTTCCTTCTAGTTAGAAGTGGCGTCAGTGGTTTTACATGCCCTGACGAGTTTGACTTATGTGGTTGTTGCAGTTGCGAGGCACCTCGGATATATCAGTGACTATGTGAAGTCGATGGAGTCATTAGTTGGCTTATTGACACCCCAAAGGGTGAGGAAACGCAGTGTTCAGGCATTTTAATCCACATCGGTGGACCAGCCCTGACGATCCAAAGGTCATTCGAGCTCTGACCTGAGACACGGACTAGAGCGTCTCGAATCGATAGAGGACTATCTTTTGCCTCGGTTCACAGATGGAAATCCAACTTCCAAATACGTGACATTTGCGGTTTTCATTGTAGAGCCTAGTATGGCGTCATGATATATGGTACCCATGCCGTCTATGATTGATATTTATGATTGTATATAAAATCAGAAACTAACTGGAAACGAGCTAAGATGGGTGGTTTCCTGGGTATTGATCTGATGTTGGTTTTGGCCTTCGGAGTTAATACTTAGGGAATCGTTCTCTTACAAATTTACGGTTGGAGTCTGATTAAGAAATAAAACATGAAATTTAGCATATCAAGCATTCTTTGGCTATTATAAGGTAAAACCCTATCCTCCGGCTTGCGTTGCATTGTGTGATGGGACCTGGGTCTTATAATAGCTTCATTTTTCTTTATTTAGCATTGCGTTGTTTGTTTATGCACTGGTATCCTTGGGAGGAAACCCGTTCCGTGTTAAACGGCGTGGTCCCTTGATTTACCTAACTTTAAAATAAAGATTAATAACTGTTTTAGTTCTCACACCAGTCACATGACTGACTTGGAGTTTATTGTTTTAACCTAAACTCTGGGTGCCCTTATTTCGACACGGGCAGCTAGTAGTTTTGGTTTTACAGATTTATATTCACAGGATCCTTATTTACAGCTGGAATGATGCTCGGAAAGCTCTATATCCGTGTATTACTTCTAGTTGTGTATTGTATTATTTTCCACTGCTATGTAATGTATTGTAATCTCTGATATTTATCGAATGTGTAATATTGATTTATACTCTGTATATTCTTGTAATCTGATGGAATTGTTGTAATATACAATGAAATGTTCTTCTGTCTGCGTTCTTTTGTGTGTTGATCTCAAAGTATCCGCTCTTTCCTTACCGGGGAAGTTACGGGTTACTACATTTAGTATCAGAGCTTTGGGTTACAGAGCTCGAGAACAAGACACATTAGAACCAAACGAAAGAATTCATCAGATATTGGATTAGTAATATCCAATTAGAATGACTCGTTAGAGATGGGATTAGTAGTATCCTAGAACGAGTGTGAAGAGTATATTTTTAAAATGAAAACAAATTTTGTTTTGAAATTTAAATCATTTTATACGTATTTGGATATTTATTTGTATTGATTTGGACAATCTAGTATATGAAGATTTTGCATATACGCCTTGCAAATGTGTATTCGAAGTTTTAATATACTGGATAGATATAGAATCACACTCTAATCGCCCGGAGATGGTACTGATGATAGCACGTGCATCATCAGTATTTATGTTCGAGTTTCGAAAGTGGGATGTTTATATATTTCCATTAGACAGGTGTGAGAACCAATATTAGATAGGGCCTGTTGTTGTGATTTGGCACTAAAAATGTGATTTTTGACTATATATCAAAATTATTAATTTGGAACATTAATTCACTAATTGATTGATGGTTGTGTTGTATGATTATTCATTTAAACCATTATGTGAATGAACGGTGAATTTAGGCCATTGAACCAAATATTAAACTGTATTGAAAATTTATCGCATTTGTATGCATGTACATGTATATTTATTGAACAGGTCATAGCAAGGAGGCTAGAGCAGAAGAATAAAATTGTTTGCCCGACAAATAGGTACATGTTTACCATAATTTACTGTTTTGTTTGGGTGATGACGATTTTATGAGCCGATTGGCTTTTTCCTTTTCTTTTGGATTGAAGAAGGCCATGGGAGGCTATATGAAATATCCCGAAGTCCCCAGTGCAGGGGAGGTTATGGCGAAAATTTTCGAAAATTTAGGGTGTTAGCCAATTTTTTTGAAAAGTTCTTAGAAACTGAAAAGTTGAAGAACTTAAGCCGTAATGAAAATAATGAAAGTTGAGTTGATTAGTTAAACAACTTTCGGCTTCGTTCCTTTTCGGGGACGAAATATTTTAAGTGGGGGAGATTGTAATAACCCAGAAATCTGGGTCAATTTAAAATTTTTATTTTGGCAATTTTAATGAATTTTGAATATTTAAAATGAATTATTTTAAATAATAACGATGAGGAATTTATTTTGAATAGAATTCGAATGTATATATTCGTTTGAATCGACGATAGAATATAAATATTTATTTTAAAATATAAAAGGAATTGAAAATGGCGCGGTAGTTCGATAATTCGATTTCAAAATTCAAATGAATGTACCGGGTTCAAAATAAACCGGATTTTAGTGAAACCAAAAATATTTGAATCTAATTGGGAATATTTTCCCAACGAATCTGAAAAATTGAAATTTCATAGCGGGGATAAAAAGTTATGCCCAGTTGAAATTTCAGAATAGTCGCTATGGAATTTCGGCCCTTAAAAATGGGAATTTTGCAAACGACCTCGGTTTTCGACGAAACCACTTTTGTTGGATCCGTGGTGTCAAGTTATTGCTAGGTTCCAAAATTCATAATTTTCTTAATCAATATGTGAGCGTGGAAAAATTAAATATGTTTTAACAGTTTCAATAAATTTCGATCGACCTGAAAATGACCATTTTTCAAACGGTCTCAGAATTTGACGAAATTAGTTTTGTTAGGACCGTATCGTCAATACGAAGGTAGAAATAATTTTTCTGGAATTTTCTGAGTCAGTATGTGGCCCTGGTAAATTGAAATATGCGTTCAAATTCAATATACTAATTTATATTTTAAATTTGATGAAAACTGATCGTAACAGCCGAGTTGGCTTACGAAACATATCCCACTGAGCTCAGAATGGGGTAATTAGCAAGGGACGACAGTCGGTGGGTTTGATTTCGAGTCCGTATTTGAAGGCTACTTTTGGAGAGATAAAATAATTTAATATTTATTTTCTCCTTTAACCCCCTCCTTTCTCTCTTCTCAGAAGTAAAACTAGGTCAAAATTTAATTAAAAAAAATCCCGCTTAGCCCTACCCGTCGCCCCTCTCTTCCACGCGCCGCCGGAGACGCCTCGTCCACCGCGTTGCACCTCCTCTCCCCTCCACCTCCTCTACTCGAGAACGCCACCCACCCATCCCTCCGACGCGTCAAGCTCCAATCCGCGCCCAAAACCCGATCCTGCTCCTCCCGTTCATCCATTGCCCTCGCCGGATCGCCAGGGCGCCGCACCACCTTCGCCTGTCCCCCTCCACTTCCGTCAACGTCCAGAAACCCCCCCTCTTTGCGAACAAAAAAAGAAGAAGAAGCAAAAGTAAGTTTCTTTATTTTGATTATTTTATTTCAGTATTTTTCTTTTGCATTGAGTATTGATTTTTAAAACTGAAAACATGGTTTTTATAGAGTTGAAAGCATGATTTTTATAGAAACAAAAATACGATTTTTATATTTTAGAAAGAATAAAATTTCGATTTTTAATTTATAGAAGATTAAAAATATAATTTTTATTATAGTAGAGTATTAAAAATATAATTTTTATTAGATGTGAAGATTAAAAATATGATTTTTATATTATAGAGGTAATAAAAATATAATTTTTATTTATGTAGGGTAATAAAAATATAATTTTTAATTAAGTAGTGAAGTAAAAATATGATTTTTACTTCGATAAAAATAGGATCTTTATATGTGAAGTGAATGGAAAATGTGAATTTTTATTTATAAACATTGAGATAGAAATGTGAATTTTGCTTTAAAGATAGTGGAATAAAGAAATAATTTTTATTGGAGTAAAGATTAGATTTTTGATATATAAAGACGTGATTTTTAAAAATATAAAGGCGTGATTTAAAAAAATATAAAGACGTGATTTTGGTTATATAAATGAGGCGATTTTTATATACATTAAAGTGAAATAAAATTTGATTTTTAATGTGAACAGCGTGAAAAGAATTGAGATGCAACGAATAGAAATCAAAAGGGAATTCAGATAGTTTAGAAATGAAATGGCGGAGTGGAACCCCAAGGTGAGAAATTCTTACTTTAAATCTCATTTTCTAGTCAAAAATATATACTAGGATGCAGACGGTGTTTAGTAGCACCCGACACCCGTCGTCCACAGACCATGGACGGCTTGTATGCTTGTTTGTTTGATTTTGATGTGTAGTTGATTGTGTAATGTGATATGAAATAAAATATTTATATAGTTAAAAATATTTTATAGTTGAAAATATAATTTTTAACATGTATATAAAATGAAATATATAAATATCAACATGTCGGACGATTTGTTTATACACACACATTTGACTGATATTGATTGGGACGATAAATTTTACACATCGCCCAATTGCACAAATAAAATCTTTGTTTGTTGATTTGAAACCCCACACGGGTATTAGGATGAGATTTGACGAACACTAATCCCGATTATTTAGTTGTATGTCGATCGATTGGTCGACAGACTGTGTAAGTGTTAATTATTTATATTTAATGCTTATGCAGTTGTGTGGTGCACTCTGGATGATGGTTGATTATTTATCGTTGCTATTATATACATGTTGTAACACCCCGTATTTTCTGTGAACGTGTAAGTAACAAATCAGAGAATAATTAATTTTTAAAGTAAGAATCAAGGGAAACGAGTTGTGCCATTGCGTTCATCTCGAAATTCTACTGGGAAACAAGTCCGAGTTTTCGAGAAACGGAGTCCGTATGAGGGAGATATGACCCTCCGAAGTTTCAGGAATTTTCAGAACCGAAAACAGTTCGAAATTCGAATTCAAACGCCAGCGCAGACTGGGCGGAAATTTTCCCGCCCAGGACCAGGTCGACCTGGGGGTCGACACTATAGTCGACCTCCCAGGGACCAGGTCGACCCCGACCTGGGGGTCGACCTGGTGACAGAACCCAGTTCTGAGCCTGGGTTTGTTCTGATGTATTTGGTCACGTTTCCTGCCTAGGTTCATCTGCCTAATCCTATATAAACAGCCTCCTAGCCTCATTCTCTTTACACCATTTCATTCTCTCCTTATGCTGCCTCTGAAATATTATAAATAAATAAAATAATGGCGTCGCTACTCTGCTAGAATCAAAACTAGAGATAGTACACCTTCTTCCAATTCTGACTAGAATTAAAAGAGAACAGCTACAACTACCTTTCCTTTAGAATCCAGAACAACAATTTGAGAAGAGTAATCCAGCATTTCTGCATTAACAACAGTTTATTATCCTTTCTTAAAACAACGAAAGGCAAGTACAGTTATTTTACGATATAAACTTTAATTATGATTGTGACATGATTGTAAATCTGAATTTGAGGTTGTGTATGTTCTGTTCTGACCTATTTTGTTCTGTATCTCTTTCTTTTTCTGTTCTATAGCCAGGCTACCCCGAGCCTGCGCCAAATCTCATAAGAGATTAACGCACGAACGCTAAACTTTGGGACAAATAATGAATGATGGCATAATTGGACATGGCTAATCTGTGACTGATGTTGTAGACTAGATTTAGATCTATGCATATTCTGTGAATTGGAAGAAGAGGAACCATTGTATGTTAACATGTGACTTGAGACATTGGACATAACGCATATTTTAAATTAAGATCTGTTATAGTTTAAAGTTCTAGATTGTTGGGCATATTGTTTATATAACGATTCATGACTTGAGATAAAAAGAGAATATGACTTAGGTGTGAAGATCTATATTAAGATTTGATAACTATTAAATGTGAATAACACCTAAGTGGGAGATTTTTGAATATATGACATGCATTGAAATCGATGGCTATATTTGGTATAATTTATATGTGAATCTTTTGTACTAGGCAAGTTTAACTAAATTTGGGACATGTATTATATGATAAATTATGACCATAATCTGTGCCATGTAAATTCAATGCAAACATGGGGTACATGATCATATTGTGAATCATGACAACTATTTAGGCATGCAAACTTAGGCCAAATTTATAATTAGGCAAGATATGTCTATGAAACTTTAAGGAATGATTAAATCTGTTATATTGCCTAATCTGCTAGTTCTGTTATATTGCCTAAACTGCTAATTAGATTGAATTGCCTTATCTGCTAACTATGTTAAATTGCCTTATTTGCTAAATCTGCAAGGTCTGTTATCTGTTTAATCTGTTGAATGGCGTAATCTATTGGAACTGAAATGCTGAAATTTGAAGTATGTAAATCAGTAGGCTCGATTTAAAATTGAGCAAAACTTGTTAATAGAACCTCGAATAATCTGCTGTAACTTGTACAGAAGTTAATTTGTTAAATTAGCAGGATTAGTCTGATATTATCATAGTCTGTGAATGAATGCATTGGCTAAACATGAAACATGGCTAACTCGACGTTAGAATGAGTTTGCGGCGTAATCCTGCTTGGAACAGCCCGGCACATCCAGTGGCCGCAAACAATAGGTTCTAATGTGAGAAGTTAGTCATAACATGCTTGAAATCCGAGGTTAGACTTAGTTTGTGGCAGAAACCTGCCCTGAACCAACCGGCCTAACCAGTGGCCGCAAACTGTCAGTCTAATGTGAGAGGTCTGCACATTAATTTTTAATTAATACAAGTCTAAGATAAATATGATGTCTAAAACGTGTTGGGTGGATAGGGTTAAACCAATTGGACTAATGAATTTAACAAACCCATTCCGTGAATCTATAGGCCCAATTACAAAGTTAGACAAATCTGTAAATCTGTTAAATCTGATCCGTTAGTCTGAAAACTTGTCTGATCTGTGAACTAGTTGATCTGAAACTCTGTATGTCTGAACTTGTAAACAATTTAATCTGAAATCTGTTAGTCTGGGACACAAGGTCAGGAGGGAATTTACTTGTGTCATCTGTTGTTTGGGACCCATATTAGTCAGTAACCCTTTCTGGTATCAAAACTTTGACCCAACAGTAGGTAGGGTCCGGGCACGCTTACTGAACTAATTATAAGCGGTTCATTCTGATAATGGCGAGGGGTGTTGATGGTGCGTTCCAACCGGGTCATGTGCGTGCATGGATCCCAGTCTGCCTCTGAGGATGTAAGACGCCGTGACATCTGTAAATAGGTCCGTGTCATTTAAAGGTTGCCACTTTGGGGAGTGATACACCCTTTTGTGGGGCTGGCACAGGGTATTTATGTATTAGTGAGCCGATCGCTTGGGGTAGGGTTTAGGGTACACTTAGTTCTATCTGTTTCTGTTGGTACCGTCTATTTCTGTTGGGTGGTAACACCTGTCTGTTTCTGCGTGGTACCGTCTGTTCGGGTGGTGAAGGCCCATTTACTAGTGTACACCTAATTCTACATTCTGTTTCCGTAGGGATTAATCTGTTTCTGTTTCTGTACCTTCTGTTCGGGTGGTAAAGGCCCATTATTAGCATTCTGTCTCTGTTTGTTTTTGTTCGGGTGGTAAAGGCCCATTATTAGCATTCTATCTCTGTTTGTTTCTGTTGGGGTGGTAAAGGCCCATTACTAGCATTCTCTTCTGTGGAAATTATTCTGTTCCCGTTTCTGTTTCAGTTTAGACATTGGGGTGACACCTAATCCTGTTATACTAGTATTAGTGCGGAGAGGTGAAAAGTAATATTATTCTGTTTCTTCTGTTTAACCTAAGTATATCTGCTGCTCCAGTTTCTGTTATCTCTTATCCAGCTTATTTTCATGTCATTATTATTATTATATGTTCTTATACTGAAAGTCACTGGACTTGCCAGACTTTATGTCTGACCTTGCTTGTTTTCGCCCCTTTTTCTTCCGTTCCCCCCCAGGTTTCCAAGGAGAGAATACTTTAGCTTAATCCGGATTTCTTCTGCTTGAAGTACTTAAAGTTCTTAAAGTATGGCTTGACTCCTTATGGCAGCTTCTGTGGGGATTATGATTTAAAAAACTATGCATTCTGAAGGCTTTTGTACAAGATTGATATTTTTGTACTTGAATTCTGATATTGTGATTTGAAAAGATGTAACCAAACTTGCTTCGGCTTCTGTTGTAATAAAGTTATTAATTTTTCAAGTACTGTTTTATCTGTCTTATAAATTTCTGTTCTGTTTGCTAAAATGCTCCATCAAAGTTAAGGCATTCCCTTTGTGAGTGACCTTAACGGAGGTGGGGTGTTACACTTGGTATAAGAGCTGAAGGTTACCAGATTGGGTAAATTTTTTGAAAACTATTTTTCAAAAAGGTTTTGAAAGGAAATATTTTCAAAAATAAAGCTTATTTTGAAAAACATAATCCCCGAAAGCCATATATCTATCTTTTCAGTTCTACCTTTTGAATCCTTTTTCTTTCGTTTCAGCATGTCTGGGAATCTTAACCTTCCAGAGGGTGTGCCAATACCTGGCTGGTTCAGGAGGTACTTAGAGGCTAGGGCCAACGATACAGGCCCAGCAGATATTCCTCCCCCAGTGGCAGCGGTAGCACCTCCTCCTCCTCCTCCTCGTGGAAATGCTTTCGCAAAGACGTGTGGAGACTTCAAGGCTATGGGTGGAAAAGACTTCTGTGGAACTGAATCCTTCGTGGCAGCAAGGAACTGGCTGAAGGAGACCGAAGATTTGTTCGTCATTTTCGAGGTAGATAATAGGCAGAAGGTACAATTGGCGGTATGGTTACTCAAGGACGAAGCTTCCTATTGGTGGGAAGTCACTAACGCCGAGAGGCCAGTTGAAACATGGATGGATTTCAGAACAAGGTTTGAGACGAAATTCCTCTCGCATGCTGAACGAAGTCTACAACTGGAAAGGTTCTTATCTCTTAAGCAAGGAAGTATGACGGTCAAGGAATACGTCAACCAGTTCAACCAACTGGCTAGGTTCGGACTGGATTTAGTCAACACTCAGCATAAAAAGGCTCTCCGCTTTGTTAAAGGATTGAACGAGCCACTGCACAGTCTAGCCATGACCCATGTACCCATGGGAGCGACTTACGAGAGATTGGTGGATATGGCACTACTGCACGAGGAAGACAAGGGCAAGGAAGAGGCAAAGAAGGAAGAACCACAGAACAAGAAAGCATGGCCCAAAAAGGAAAAACAAAAAAAAGATTGAGAAGTCTGAAGATAAGAAGGAGAAAAAGTGCTTTACTTGTGGAAGCTCGACTCATCTGAACAAGGATTGCAGAAAAAGGAAGGGCACTTGCTTCAACTGTGGTGAGATGGGACACTTCACTAGGGACTACCCAAAAAAAAGAGGGCAAGGGCAGAGGGCAGGACCAACTTCTGGAGGGCGGGCGAACACTCTCGAGGCTAGTGGATAGGATAGAATTAGGAAAACTTTCTGTGGGAGGTTCAATTTCTTTATCTGATTGTTGAGTTGAAACTCTTTTTGATTCTGTAACCGATACTCTGCACTTTAATACTAGTATTGTTTCTGATTCCACTGTAGGCTCAAACCCATAAGGGTTATGACTCATCTGCTTGTGATAGATTGGGGTTTGAGAGATATCTGTGTTAGGCGTCAAGTAGGACGCATACATTCTGAGTTTTATCATGCTTAGTTTTCTAAGAATCATTCGATAATCTGATCTGTACTAGTAGTCTGTAAGCATCTAGATATTTCTGAAAAGGTTAAGATTTCCAGTTTTAACATTGTCTAAAGAGGGAAATCCTCTGGGTATCAATCTGATGTTGATTTCGGTCTTCGGGACCGATACTTAGGGGAATTATTCTCTCAACCAATGTCTAATGGGAATCAAGTTTTTGTTTTATCCGTACTCGTTTCCATCATTCGACTGTATCCTATCGATCGAATCTTCGAACTTTAGGTAGAAACCAATGGGTGTAAACATGTGTTTGAGACATGTTATGTTTGATGGTTGCAAGTGGATGCAAGTGGTTGCTAGTGGTTGCTCGTGGATGCATATACACACATTAGGCACTAGATCGGCTCGAAAACACTCTCATACTGCATATGGATGTGTGAGCATTTTCAATTTTTGTGGATGCAAAATAGTTGACTCATCACATGGATGTTGCATTTGGATGAATGATTGCGCACACATTTAGAAATAATATGTACCAAATAGGAAAATTGCATACATGTTGGACTCATGGCACTGACATAATTCGCATTAAGGTGGTCAACTGAATCAGTAGACCGCCTGATCTTTGCATTAGATAAGGAACATATACACACACTTTTGCATATGTTCATACAACATTAGAAGTTTTCAAAGGAAAATGGATGCTTGTGGATGATGATTAAGTAGATGGATGACTGGATGGTAGGACACAATCTTCTTAACTTGAAGATTTCGGGGACGAAATCCTTTAAGGAGTGAAGAATGTAACACCCCGTATTTTCTGTGAACGTGTAAGTAACAAATCAGAGAATAATTAATTTTTAGAATAAGAGTAAATGGAAATGGGTTGTTCCATTGCGTTCGTCTCGAAATTCTTCTTGGAAACGAGTCAGAGTTTTGGAGAAACGGAGTCCGTATGAGGGAGATATGACCCTCCGAAGTTTCAGGAATTTTCAGAAAGGAAAACAGTTCGAAATTCGAATTCGAAATTCGAATTCAAACGCCAGCGCAGAGTCCCACCCAGGACCAGGTCGACCTGGGGGTCGACACTATGGTCGACCTCCCAGGGACCAGGTCGACCCTATGGTCGACCTGGTGATAGAACCCAGTTCTGAGCCTGGTTTCGTTCTGATGTATTTGGTCACGTTTTCTGCCTAGGTTCGTCCGCCTAATCCTATATAAACAACCTCCTAGCCTCATTCTCTTCACACCATTTCATTCTCTCCTTATGCTGCTTATGAAATATTATAAATAAATAAAATAATGGCGTCGCTACTCTGCTAGAATCAAAACTAGAGCTAGTACACCTTCTTCCAATTCTGACTAGAATTAAAAGAGAACAGCTACAACTACCTTCTTTTAGAATCCAGATCAACAATTTGAGAAGAGTAATCCAGCATTTCTGCATCAACAACAGTTTATTATCCTTTCTTAAAACCACGAAAGGAAAGTACAGTTATTTTCCGATATAAACTTTAATTATAATTGTGACATGATTGTAAATCTGAATTTGAGGTTGTGTATGTTCTGTTCTGATCTATTTTGTTCTGTATCTCTTTCTTTTTCTGTTCTATAGCCAGGCTACCCCGAGCCTGCGCCAAATCTCATAAGAGATTAACGCACGAATGCTAAACTTTGGGAAAAATAATGAATGATGGCATAATTGGACATGGCTAATCTGTGACTGATGTTGTAGACTAGATTTAGATCTATGCATATTCTCTGAATTGGAAGAAGAGGAACCATTGTATGTTAAAATGTGACTTGAGACATTGGACATAATGCATATTTTGAATTAAGATCTGTTATAATTTAAAGTTCTAGATTGTTGGGCATATTGTTTATATAACGATTCATGACTTGAGATAAAAAGAGAATATGACTTAGGTGTGAAGATCTATATTAAGATTTGATAACTATTAAATGTGAATAACACCTAAGTGGGAAACTTTTGAATATATGACATGCATTGAAATCGATGGCTATATTTGGTATAATTTATATGTGAATCTTTTGTACTAGGCAAGTTTAACTAAATTTGGGACATGTATTATATGGTAAATTATGACCATAATCTGTGCCATGTAAATTCAATGCAAACGTGGGGTATATGATCATATTGTGAATCATGACAACTATTTAGGCATGCAAACTTAGGCCAAATTTATAATTAGGCAAGATATGTCTATGAAACTTTAAGGAATGATTAAATCTGTTATATTGCCTAATCTGCTAGTTCTGTTATATTGCCTAAACTGCTAATTAGATTGAATTGCCTAATCTGCTAATTGTGTTAAATTGCTTTATCTGCTAAATCTGCTAAATCGCATAATCTGCAAGATCTGTTATCTGTTTAATCTGTTGAATGGCGTAATCTGTTGGAACTGAAATGCTGAAATTTGAAGTATGTGAATCAGTAGGCTCAATTTAAAATTGAGCAAAACTTGTTAATAGAACCTCGAATAATCGGCTGTAACTTGTACAGAAGTTAATTTGTTAAATTAGCAGGATTAGTCTGATATTAACATAGTCTGTGAATGAATGCATTGGCTAAACATGAAACATGGCTAACTCGAGGTTAGAATGAGTTTGCGGCGTAATCCTGCCCGGAACCGCCCGGCACATCCAGTGGTCGCAAATAATAGGTTCTAATGTGAGAAGTTAGTCATAACGTGCTTGAAACCCGAGGTTAGACTCAGTTTGCGGCAGAAACCTGCCCGGAACCAACCGGCCTAACTAGTGGCCGCAAACTGTCAGTCTAATGTGAGAGGTCTGCGCATTAATTTTTAATTAATACAAGTCTAAGATAAATATGATGTCTAAAATGTGTTGGGTGGATAGGGTTAAACCAATTGGACTAATGAATTTAACAAACCCGTTCCGTGAATCTGTAGGCCCAATTACAAAGTTAGACAAATCTGTAAATCTGTTAAATCCGATCCGTTAGTCTGAAAACTTGTCTGATCTGTGAACTAGTTGATCTGAAACTCTGTATGTCTGAACTTGTAAACAAGTTAATCTGAAATCTGTTAGTCTGGGGACACAAGGTTAGGAGGGAATTTACTTGTGTCATCTGTTGTTTGGGACCCATATTAGTCAGTAACCCTTTCTGGTATCAAAACTTTGACCCAACAGTAGGTAGGGTCCGGGCATGCTTACTGAACTATTTATAAGCAGTTCATTCTGATAATAGCGAGGGATGTTGATAGTGTGTTCCAACCGGGTCATGTCCGTGCATGGATCCCGGTCTGCCTCTGAGGATGTAAGACGCCGTGACATCTGTAAATAGGTCTGTGTCATTTAAAGGTTGCCACTTTGGGGAGTGATACACCCTTTTGTGGGGCTGGCATAGGGTATTTATGTATTAGAGAGCCGATCGCTTGGGGTAGGGTTTTAGGGTACACGTAGTTCTGTCTGTTTCTGTTGGTACTGTCTGTTTCTATTGGGTGGTAACACCTGTCTGTTTCTGCGTGGTACCGTCTGTTCGGGTGGTAAAGGCCCATTTACTCGTGTTTCTGTACCTTCTGTTCAGGTGGTAAAGGCCCATTATTAGCATGCTGTCTCTGTTCGGGTGGTAAAGGCCCATTATTAGCATTCTGTCTCTGTTTGTTTCTGTTGGGGTGGTAAAGGCCCATTACTAGCATTCTCTTCTGTGGAAATTATCCTGTTCCCGTTTCTGTTTCAGTTTAGACATTGGGGTGACACCTAATCCTGTTATACTAGTATTAGTGCAGAGAGGTGAAAAGTAATATTATTCTGTTTCTTCTGTTTAGCCTAAGTATATCTGCTGCTCCAGTTTCTGTTATCTCTTATCCAGATTATTTTCATGTCATTATTATTATTATTATATGTTCATATGCTGAAAGTCACTGGACTTGCCAGACTTTATGTCTGACCTTGCTTGTTATCGCCCCTTTTTCTTCCGTTCCCCCCCAGGTTTCCAAGGAGGGAATACTTTAGCTTAATCCGGATTTCTTCTACTTGAAGTACTTAAAGTGCTTAAAGTATGGCTTGACTCCTTATGGCAGCTTCTGTGGAGATTATGATTTTAAAAACTATGCATTCTGAAGGCTTTTGTACAAGACTGATATTTTTGTACTTGAATTCTGATATTGTGATTTGAAAAGATGTAACCAAACTTGCTTCGGTTTCTGTTGTAATAAAGTTATAAATTTTTCAAGTACTGTTTTATCTGTCTTGGAAATTTCTGTTCTGTTTACTAAAATGCTCTATCAAAGTTAAGGCATTCCCTTTGTGAGTGACCTTAACGGAGGTGGGGTGTTACACATGTGTTGTAGAGAATCCATATAATTAACATTATATGGTAATTGATTGAGCCTCATTCCAATATAGAAAATAAATTCATGTGTTGAATAGAAAATAAATTCGTGTGTTGAATTGAAAAATATTCATGTGTTGAATAGAATAAACATTCGTGTGTTGAATAAAAGCCGCGTTGATTAGATTGACGCCATTTTGACGTGAACGATATTCATATCGATTTTATTCATTTTTCAATGAATATTGAAAGTGATTTCAAAATTCGAATTAAATTGAAATGAATTGAAATTCGAATTAAATTGAAATGAGTTGAAATTCGAATTAAATTGAAATGAGTTGAAATTCGAATTAAAGTGAAATGAATTGAAATTCGAATTAAATTGAAATTCGAATTAAATTGAAATGAATTGAAATTCGAATTAAATTGAAATGAATTGAAATTCGAATTAAATTGAAATGAATTGAAATTCGAATTAAATTGAATTGAATTGAAATTCGAATTAAATTGAAATGAATTGAAATTCGAATTAAATTGAAATGAATTGAACTTCGAATTAAATTGAAATGAATTGAAATTCGAATTAAATTGAAATGAATTGAAATTCGAATTAAATTGAAATGAATTGAAATTCAAATTAAATTGAAATGAATTGAAATTCGAATTAAATTGAAATTGAATTGAAATCGATTTGAAATGAAATTAAAATGAATTTATATTGAAAAATTCGATTTTGATTTGAATTTGAAAAGGAAGTTGAAATCGTTTTGAAAACGAATTTAAAACGAGCTATAAAATACGTTTTAAAAGGAAATCAACGAAATATATATAATATATATATATATATATTATATATAATGGCCTAAATAGAATGCGCCGCGCTGTGGCAGTTCGCGAATTTCGACCATCGACTTCGAACGGACATTACGGGAGATCCGACCGTCGGATTCTCCTAAATCCGGAACCGTTGGGTTCGTGTCGAAAAGAGCTTTCTAACGAATATTAGAGATTTGAAATCTAATGGTTGGATTTGGAATTATGTCCAAATCAAATTTGGAAAAGGTCGCTGTAAGTGCAGTTTGATGACCGTTGATGGAAATCGACTGTACGGGCCTTGATAAAATTATTAAAAATATCAATAATTTGTGTAAAATCATAAGAAATGATCTGTGAAGAATTGGGATGAAAATTTCCATATTTGAAAAGATAAAAATAGATTAATATTGAAATGAACTAGTTTTGAACTAGAATAATAATTTATTTATTTTTAAAATAAATAAATTGGATTTGAGATGGTTTTAAAATAACCAGAAGTTTCCAATATATGAATTGGAATGGATTTGAATCGAAATCATCTTCGGAATGGTTCGATGTTGGATTTCGTGATTATACAGATGTTGTTATGGAAATTTGAAAGATATATTTATATCATTATTTCCAATACGATATTTTTTTGTTTCGGAATTTGATATTGAATATAAGCCGATATATTTTCTATTTAGAGCCTTGTGTTTAATATAAAATGGGATTTTGGGTTGTCGTGAACGATATCTTTAATAATACTGTTCTTAAACCCAAATGGAGTTAAGAAAATTAAGAACTAACTGGGGATCAGTTAAGTTGGATGGTTTCTTGGATATTGATCTGATGCTGGTTTCGGCCTTCGGGGTTAATATTTAGGGAACTGTCCTCTTACTAATTTACGGTTAGGGACTGATTGAAATGTGATGTGATTTTGGGGTTTATCGTGAACCGTATTTTAAATGACATTGGTTCTTGAATCCAGTTAAAGATTAGAACTAAGTGGAGTTTTAATGAATCTTTAATTAGATTGAAAGGATCGAGAATGGAGTATCACCAGTTTTGCTCCAGGCGATAGTTAAATCTTTAATTAGATTTAAACGTGAAATGGTAATTTAATTTACCGATAACACCATGGTGTTAGATATGAAGTATGACCAGTTTTACTTAATGGGATGAATAGGTTGGGATTGGGAAATTAAAACAAATGATTACTTCGGTATGGTTCGTTAATCCCGACTAGTTGAATCGATATTCAAAAGGAGATTAAAGAATAAATTTAAAAGAATTTATCCTTGATAAAATTAATGGGAACCTTTCCCTAAGAATGTGAAATTTAGAAACCAACTGTAGGTTAGCTAAGCAGAATGGTTTCCTGGGTATTGATCTGATGTTGGTTTCGGCCTTCGGGGTTAATATTTGGGGAATTATTCTCTTGCTAATTTGCGGTTAGTGACTGATGAATTGGAATGAGGCGTATGTTGTGTTTGTGTAACACTTTTTTTATTATATACGCGAGTTATTCGGAAAGACCGGGTTTATCCCATTCTGAATAACTGATTCGACGATGAGTCGAAGATGAAGACGGTGATTGAAGACCGGAGGTCTTCACGTCGTTTGGGTGATTACTGATGATCTTGATTGGGCCATACACCCAAGAGGAGGGAATTAGTTAGTGGTCGTCCAGACGTACTTGGAGATCGATGGATATGCGAGGTACAAGGTGCCTTCGGTTTCGTTCAGACCCAGAACGGATTTGTAGATGGACTGTGTGTCTGACATTGGATATCATTCTGTGTGATTGATGGATATTGGTTGCATGGAGTGGTCTGCCTGTGTGGCATGCTAAGATGCAAATGATCAAGGCTTCTATTGAAAAGCAGTGTCTTGTGGTTGATGATCAAAGCACAGCCTGTGTGGCATAGCTTTGTGTAACGTTGATTCGCGAGCCTCACACCCCGATTGTGAACCAGAAACGGGAGAGGACATCAGGGAGGGCATGCGTTTCCTTCTAGTTAGAAGTGGCGTCAGTGGTTTTACACGCCCTGACGAGTTTGACTTATGTGGTTGTTGCAGTTGCGAGGCACCTCGGATATATCGGTGACTATGTGAAGCCGATGGAGTCATTCGTTGGCTCATTGACACCCCAAAGGGTGGGGAAACGCAGTGTTCAGGTATTTTAATCCATATCGGTGGGCCGACCCTGACGATCCAAAGGTCACTCGAGCTCTGACCTGAGACACAGACTAGAGCGTCTCGAATCGGTAGAGGACTATCTTTTGCCTCGGTTCACAGATGGAAATCCAACTTCCAAATACGTGACATTTGCGGTTTTGATTGTAGAACCTAGTATGGCGACATGATATATGGTACCCATGTCGTCTATGATTGATATTTATGATTGTATATAAAATCAGAAACTAACTGGAAACGAGCTAAGATGGGTGGTTTTCTGGGTATTGATCTGATGTTGGTTTCGGCCTTCGGGGTTAATACTTAGGGAATCGTTCTCTTACTAATTTACGGTTAGAGTCTGATTAAGAAATAAAACATGAAATTTAGCGTATCAAGCATTCTTTGGCTATTGTAAGGTAAAACCCTATCCTCCGGCTTGCGTTGCATTGTGTGATGGGACCTGGGTCTTATAATAACTTCATTTTTCTTTATTTAGCATTGTGCTGTTTGTTTATGCACTGGTATCCTTGGGAGGAAACCCATTTCGTGTTATACGGCGTGGTCCCTTGATTTACTTAACTTTAAAATAAAGATTAATAACTGTTTTAGTTCTCACACCGGTCACATGACTGACCTGGAGTTTATTGTTTTAACCTAAACTCTGGGTGCCCTTATTTCGACACGGGCAGCTAGTAGTTTTGGTTTTGCAGATTTATATTCACAGGATCCTGATTTACAGCTGGAACGATGCTCGGAAAGCTCTGTATCCGTGTATTACTTCTAGTTGTGTATTGTATTATTTTCCGCTGCTATGTAATGTATTGTAATCTCTGATATTTATCGAATGTGTAATATTGATTTATACTCTGTATATTCTTGTAATCTGATGGAGTTGTTGTAATATACAATGAAATGTTCTTCTGTTTGCGTTCTTTTGTGTGTTGATCTCAAAGTATCCGCTCTTTCCTTACCGGGGAAGTTACGGGTTGCTATAATACAAATGCTACATGTTATACTAATTCGATCATAGATTCTGGTGCATCTGATCACATGGAATATGATTTAAAATGTTTTGCTTCAATTCAAACACTAAAAAATCCTTTTAAATGTTAGTTTGCCTGATGGAACTGTTAAAAATGTCACAAAATCTGGAATAATTCATCTTACACCTCAAATAATTCTCAAAAATGTCCTATATTTCCCTGATTTCATGCATAACCTTTTATCTATTGGAAAACTACTTGATGATAACAAGCTTGTGGTTTATTTTGATCAAACAAAGTGTTTGTTTTAGGACCTACACTCTATACAAGTGCAAGGATCTAGAAAGAGAGAGGTCGGATTATGCAAATTCAATGGAGAAATTTTAAATTCTGTTCCCAGTATTTCTTCTTCATTTCTATCCAATATTCATAATTCCAATAGTGAAAAATATGAAAATATTTTAGCAAACAGTTTTACTTTTGTACCTACTTTTAATATTCTTCATGCAAGACTAGGAATATGAGTGTATCCACTATGAAACCTTTAACAGTTCATTGTTCTAACAATAAAAATGATGATTTTAGTTGTGAAGCATGCATTTTAAGTAAACATCATAAATTGCCTTTTGTGTTGACTTCATCCATTGCTGCTCATTCTTTTGAAATGATTCATGTGGATTTATAGGGACCTTATAGAACACCTACATTATCATGTGCAAATTATTTCTTGTCTATTTTGGATGATTATAGTAGAACTACATGGGTTCATCTTTTACACAACAAGCAACAAGTGTACAAGATAATTTCTGATTTTTTGGTTTATGTTGATACCCAATTTACTAGCAAAGTCAAAATAATCAGGGTTGATAATGACACTGAAATACTTAATGAGTCTTGTAGTGTTTTATTTGCTCAGAAAGGAATTATCCATCAAAGAAGTATACCAGGTGTGCCTCAACAAAATGGGAGGCTAGAAAGAAAACACAAGCATCATTTTGAAACTGCCAGACCAATAAAGATACATGTTAATTTGCATATTAAATTTTGTGGGAGATTGTGTTTTAGTAGCTGCACATTTAATTAATCTCATGCCTAGTGTTGTTATTCAGTGGAAAACACCGTATGAAAAATTAATGGGGAAGAAACCTGAATATGGACATCTTAGAGTAATAGGGTGCTTGTGTTATCCAGTCATGAAATCAAATGATAAATTTGCTCCTAGAGTAAAAGGATGTATAATGCTTGGGTACCCTTATGCTCAAAAAGGGTATAAACTACATGACTTGGATACTCAAAAAATTGTTCTTAGCAGAGATGTTGTTTTTGAGGAATCTATATTTACTTATCATGATACAAAATCCTCTCCATATACAAAAACCCAATCTCAATGTCAACCTTCTCAAATTCAAAATCCGGTTCATGATGAACAAATTTGTGGATCAGATTTAAATATTCCTCCTTTTCCTCTTCTCAAATTCCTACAAATAATGATACAATTTCAGAAGATCCTACCTCTTCCACTCAATTTTTACAACAAGATTCTGATATTAATATTCAACATGGATCTGCGATTCATTCAGTATATCCACAAAGAAAATCCACCAGACAAAAAAAGTTACCTTCCAAATTTAAAGATTTTGATCTTCAGCAAATTAAACCACTATCTACTCCACATGATTCATCATCTTCATCCATGAGTTTCAATGTATTTACAGAAGCATCATTGTCCCATTTAAATTCTGAAACTCTGGTTAATCTCAACAAGATGTTATCCATAAAGGAACTTGTTTCATATAGTCAAGCAAAGGAAGACCCTAGATGGGTAGAAACAATGCAAAAAGAAATTGAAGCAATGGGAAAAAATCATACTTAGGATTTGGTGGAATTGCCATCTGACAGAACTGCAATAGGAAGCAAATGGGTATACAATAAAAAATTCTTGAATAATGGAGATGTTGAGAGATGTAAAGCCAAAATTGTAGCAAGGGGTTATAAGCAAATAAAAGGTAAAGATTTTAAATATACCTTTAGTCCAGTTGCTAGATTTACAACAGTTAGAACTATCATTGCTTTAGTTGCAGCCTATAATTGGCATTTGCATCAATTGGACATAAATAATGCATTTTTGCATCGTTTTATTGATGAAGAACTGTACTTGAGACCCCCTTCTGGTTATACTAAAGCACAACATGGACAAGTATGCAAGTTAAGAAAATCAATTTATGGTCTTAAACAAGCTGTTAGATAGTGGAATAAAGATCTTAAAGGTTTTCTAACTAATCGTAGATTTGTTCAATCTAAACAAGAATGTTCTTTATTTAGCAGATATGATGGTAAAGATTTCACTGTTATAGTATGTTATGTAGATGATCTACTTGTTATTGGCTCAAATGTTTGGATTATATCTGAAATAAAGAAAGAACTGCATAAAGCATTTACAAGTAAAGATTTGGAAGAACCGACTTTCCTTTTGGGAATTGAAGTTACAAGAACAGATGAAGGTATTCTTTTGAATCATAGGAGATGGATACTGGATATGATTGGTTCAACAAACATGGAAAATTCCAAAGTTGCACAATTTCCTCTTCTAAAAGGTTTAAAGTTGAGCACTGTTGAAGATACAGAGTTGCTTAATCCAGAAGTATATACGAGATTAATTGAAAAGCTTCTTTATTTGTATATGACAAGGCCTGATATCTCATATGCAGTCCAACAGCTTAGTCAATTTATGCAAGAACCTAAGACTCGACATTTTTCAGCACCGTTGCATGTCCTAAAATATCTAAAAGGTATCTTAAATCATGGGTTATTTTATGCAGCTAACACTGTACTGCAGATTAAATCATACAGTGATGCAGATTAGGACAGCTATATATATTCAGGCAAATCTCTCACTGGGTTCTGTGTATTTTTGGGTGATTCTTTGATTTCGTGGAAGACGAAGAAATGAAAAGTTACCTCAAAAAGCTCAATAGAGGCTGAATATCGCGCAATGAGTCAAACAACAAGCGAGGTGGTTTGGATAGAAGGGCTGTTACTAGAGTTGTTGGTAAAAATTTCTAAACCAATTACTTTGTTTTGTGACAACAAGTTGACACAATACATTGCCGAGAACGGGATATTTCAGGAAAGAACAAAACATTTGAGGATGGACTGTCACTACATTAGAGATCATATCAGAAGCAATTTCATTGCATTATCTCATGTTAGTACAAACATGTAATTAGATGATTTGATGACAAACCATTGGGATCTGAACAATATCGATTTTTATGTTCCAAGGTTGGACTTGTTTCCCAGATTTCTCCAAGTCCATCTTGATGGGGGGATGCTAAGTGTGTTAATGTTAGTTTGTTAGTGTTAATTCGTTATAATGTAAATAGGAGCTTTGTTTATACTATTATTCTGTTTTTGGGCTTTGTATTTGGGCCTTATGTTTCCAGTGTGAGTGGTATTGGTATGTAATATAGTTCGGGTATATGATATACATAATACGGTTTGTGACGATTCATTAGATCATGAATAAAGGAATTTCCTCTTTTCGATTTTAATGGAGTTTCTCAAATATCAATCAAGGAAGCATACAATTATGGACCTTAAAAGATAATATTGAGCAAAACTTCCACTTAGAAAATATGGAAGTCGTACAACATTTCAACAAGAATTGCAAATACTAGAGTTAATGATCAATATCTACCACATCAAATAGCTATTCTAAGAGAAATCATTGAAAGAAACCATTCCCCAAGTATCTTCTGGAGAAAGTCCCATTATGAACAAATCAAAGATGTTAAAATCATAGGATCAAGAAATTTCGATTGGATTACTCGACAACAATTAGATGATGCAATTCAATGCATAAATGAAGTCAATCAAATAGTGACAAATATTGCAACTTTCAAAGGAAAAGAAATCCTCTCACTACAACAAAATATGATAATTATAACGCTTTTTAATAACACGTTTTCCTAAACTGTTATTAATGACACTTAATTCTTTCTTTAGCCTTTAATTTTTTTTGGTAATTAAGGGTGTAACGCCTGCTTCAATTCAAGGCCACTTCACGAATAATTATTCCTCTCCTGTAAGCCCTTCCTCCATTGCAACATCTCACCAATTATTCACGGTCTCCAATCTCCTCAATGACTATTCATGGTCTCCAATATCCTCAACAATTATTCACGGTCTCCAATCTCCTCAACAATTATTCACGGTCTCCCTCCAAAACTTCTCTATGGAATATAGGGCGGCGCGTTTCTTTTATTCGATTTGGAGTGTGGTAAGCGATCCATATTCTTTGTTTGTGTATGTTGTAGATCTGAATCTAGGGTTGCGACATGAATTTATGAAATCAATTGCGATTTGGATTTTAGCGTTGCGATCTGATTTTGTGTATGTTTGTGTATGTTTGTGAATTTACTAAATGAATGCATTTCTGGAAATCTCTGGTAAATTGGTAATTGGTAAATTGATAATCTGATTTTAGGAACATATATTTTCCTAAAATATATTTTCCTGAAAGAGATGTTAATCTATTAGTAAATACATTTTAAGTAGCATTTAGGAACATATATTTTCCTAAAAGAAATTTCTGGAAATCTCTCCACCATTATCAACTTATGATGCTGCCCCAAATCTCACAAGTCCCTTTAATATTTTTCCTGTGATAATCTCCAGATCAATTTCAATGAATCTAGTCAGTTCGTTAACTAATCGCCTCTTATTTCTACTTTGTGTTGGTGGCATTAACTCTATGTAATATTTGTTGTAGTAATGATGTTTCTAGGCTGGGAATTCTTATTTCGATTTCTGTCACGTAATCATCGTGTTTGTAGCTGGGTAAAATGATAGTTATTTAGCTATAAGAATTTGGTGACATTAGTTAATTGTGAAATGCAATGAATATATCTTCTAGATGAAGTTAAAAGTAATCTCTAGGTACGTATGGTTTTATGCATATATCCTTATAAATTTTGAGGGATATGCATAGGTAGAATGCTTTGAAGCATTTTACTGGTACAACGATCGCAAAAGGTGCAAAAATTATGGTCTATTGTTTGCTCTTGTATATGAAGTGGGAAATGGTATTTGGAACACATGACAATTGGCTTATCATCTAAGTTTCCACATTTGTTTAGCTACATTGTTTCAAGTTTGGAACGTTACTGTGTCTCGTAGATCATGCTATGTTTAATTGTGTGGATTTGAGTTCAAAATATATATCCGTTGGATTGGAAAACATGAAACATATGAGTGTTTAGCTTTGAAAAACGAACAAAGAGTAAAATAAAGAACAGCAGGAGCTCGAATAGGTTGCATGAGTACAGAAAGAGAGTTAATATATCAATGAATCCCTTGTAACTGGTTAATTGATCGTGGTGTCTTCCTGCATATAATGATGCTCCAGTTGAGCGGGTTACTTGTTGGTTTGATACTTTTGATAAGTTAATTTTTATTCACTTGGTAAGTGTACCTATCTGATACAGAAGTGGCAGTAGAGAAATGGATTATCTGATAAATTAATTTTTATTACCTTGTAAACTTCTCATACTAATTCTTATTTTTTCGATTTTGGTTTTTCATAATCTAAGGACTGGGTTTCTTAGGTGTTGTATTCCACTACTTATGACTTTAATTTACAGGCTCTGTGCAATTCTCATCACCCATTATTTTGTCTGCAGTTATTCAAATACTCATGCATGTTATTTACAATATGACAGTAAGACCATTTGCTGACAGTCACAAAAGTCTTTTAAGGATAATGTTTTGTAGTTCTTTTTTGAATGTAGTGGATATTTTGGCTGACATTAATTAGTTTTGCTGATATTTAGTGGAGAAGATGGCGTCTACTTCTCATGTATAGCACTTTTGATGATTAAGCAGCGGATAGCAGAAGGTGCAGTCATCAATCTCTTAGCCTTTTCTTTATGTATGTATGTCACTGTACCTTTTTTGATTCCAGTATATTTGATGATATGTTGATATAGTATGAATATAAATATATACTTCTTTAATGCATTAATATAATGAAATTACATGGAGTGTAGATTGCCTAAAAGCTGAGCCTGAAATGGTTCACACAAAAAGCCCTTTTAAATATTTGTGGTCGCATTTATTTAGTCATATATACTGATAAACTAAGCAACCAACCTGTGTTTTCATTTCATAAAAACTAGAAAGAGAAGATGCCTATTGCATGAAGGTATAGGTTTAGATTTTAATTAATAGAACATGTACATAATATTATTATTACACGCCAATTTTGTAACATGGAAAATAGGAACATTCATATAAAGAATAAACATTCAAAATTTGGTGACAGTAGTTAATTTGGTAAAATGATAGATATATTTTCATGAAAAAAGTTTCTATGCCAACATGATTTGTTTTGCACTTAAAAACAAAAAAAGATAAAGCCTCCAAATCCTTTTACTTGCAGTGTAACATGTGGCAATGTTCCTGACAAAATTATATTCCTGAAAAAAGTTATTTAGGAATGGTTGATTCGCTTTTACTGTGGTAGGAAATTGCATTTTTAACATACTATACAATAATCAACCATTTCTCCTTATTTTTGGAAATGTGTGTTTTGTTCAGTAAATGTTCATTCAAATATGCCAATATTCACTAACAAATTTGTCGTTCGTAACAGAGTGAGTACAAATTTAATGTACTTTATGCTGTAGCAATCTTTTTTCTATTTAGTTTTGGAGCTTGAGCACTATTTCTACCCGTGCTATCCTTAATTGTATGTTGATGGAAAAAGATTGGGTTTATTTACACAGGTAAACAGATAATTCAGTATTTTCAAATGTATTTAATTTTAGAAAATAAAAAAAATTGACGTTAAAACTCAACTATTATGTTGATTTTATTTTCATCATAGAACTTCCAAGGAGTACTCGCAAGGGGCAAGAAGCTTTGTAGATGCTGCAAAGAGAAATATAAGAAATAAAGAGAAACTTTTATGCCCTTGTTTAGATTGCCGAAATCTTAGTCGACAACATGATGACATTATTGTTGAACATTTAATTATAAGGGGGATGGATCCTACGTACAAGAGCAGTACTAAGTGGTATCATCATGGTGAACAATTAAATGTGGGTGTAGACATGAAGTTGGACAATACATTTGATCTACTTAGAGCTATTCATTTTGAAGATGAAGATTTTTTGAATCATGGTTTTTTTACTGATGTTAATGAAAATGAGGATGTTAAAAAACGTGAGGATGATTTACTTAAGAATTTGGAGGATGCAGAAACCCCCTTATATCTTAATTATGAAGATCAAACTAAATTATCCGCCATCACTGCTTTGTATAATCTTAAATGTGAGGTTGGATTGTCCAATATTGGTTTTGATAAGCTTTTGAACGTACTACAGTTGTTGTTGCCGGTGAATAATGTACTTCCTAAGAATTTGTATGATGTAAAAAAATTTCTCAAAGTATTTGACATGGGGTTTGAAAAGATTCATGCTTGTAAGAAGGATTGTTGTTTTTTAGAAAAGAGTTTCAAGATTTAGAAAGTTGTCCGAAATGTAACTCTTCGAGATGGAAGATAAACGAGGACACCAAGGAGATTATACGAGGTGTTCCAGCTAAAGTGTTGAGGTATTTTCCAATTATTCCAAGATTTAGGAGAATGTATAGATCTCAACATATGGTAGAAGACCTAAGGTGGCATTTCAACAATAATAGCAGTGATGGAAAAATGCGACATCCTGTAGATTCTGTAACATGGAATGCAGTGGACGAGAGGTGGAAATCATTTTCATCCGATCCACGCAATCTTAGACTTGGTCTTGCTTCAGATGGTGTCAATCCATTTGTGTCGATGAGCTCTAAATATAGTTGTTGGCCAGTAATGCTTGTGACATATAATCTCTCGCCTATGTTATGTATGAAAAAAGAAAATATGATGCTAACTTTAATAATTCCTAGACCAAAGCAACCTGGAAATAATATTGATGTGTACTTGGCACCATTGGTAGACGACTTAAATTATTTATGGAATAATGGAATTGATATATATGATGCATTTAGTAAATCAGTTTTTAACTTAAGAGCAATGTTACTATGGACAATAAACGACTTTCCAGTCTATGGAAATCTTGCAGGATGTTGTGTAAAAGGCGAAAAAGCTTGTCCATTATGCGGTGTTAACACTCATCGTCGATGGCTGAAGCATTGTCGGAAAAGTGTTTATATGGGACATAGAAGGTTTCTAGACCCTTCACATCCATAGAGGGAAAAAAACTTGGTTTGATAACACTGTCGAGGATGGTGATAGACCTAGAATTCTAACGGGACGAAACATTTCTGCTATTTTGGATGGTTTTCCAAATGTTTTTGGAAAAGGTAAGAATGAAGCAACAAAAAGGAAGATGAGTAAGAGGAAGCTAAAGACAGAGTTGAGTAAGAAGTTAAAAAGTAAAAAGAGGAAGGGGAAGAGTACTCACAGTAAAGAAGACGAAGATGATCGGAAAAAAGAGCTATTAAGATGGAAAAAAAGATCAATCTTTTTTGATTTTCCATATTGGAAGGTTAGTATTAAAATTTTTATTTTGTCTAGTAGACCTAACAATATAAAAATTAATAAATTGTTGTATTATTGTTGTTTGTAGAAACTTCCTTTGCGACATAATTTAGATGTGATGCATGTTGAGAAAAATGTCGCTGAAAGCCTACTAAGCGCGATGTTGCATGACTGTAACGAACCGTATTCTACGCATCATAGGATCGTAGGATATTTATTTCTTTTACATACGAAGTCGTATGGTCATGTAACTTTGGGAGACGACTATTGGGGTCATTTCCCATGTTCATGATTTTTCTCGATTTTTAAATGACCATTTTACCCCTAGTTGGCACTGTTTTGGCCATAACTTTTGACTGGAAAGGAATTTTGACCTGAAACCACTTCCATTGGCTTCGGATGATGGTTTCTCTTTCCGTAGAGTGGTCACATTAGCCAAACGGACTTACCGTTTGGGAGATATGGCTGAAACAAGTTTCAGATGGTGAAAAACAGCTTAATTGGGCTTAACCGGGTGATTAGCAGCTAGGCCCAAGGGGAATTTCGGGTTTAGAGGTATAGGAGGACTGATTAGGGTTAGGTTATCACTTTCATTTCAGTTTTGAGCCGCCGCAAACCTTCTTGAGACCTTAGTAATGGCTTCCATCCTCTAAAACCACTCCAAAACACATTTTTAGTGAAGATTAAGCCTAAACTACATCAAAGCAAGGCCAAATAGCAACAAAGCAAGGTTGGAGCTGCTGCTATACATAGGAATTCGACCCAAACAGAGAGTATTTCAGATTTGGTGTTTCATTTGTGGCCAAGGTGAGTGATTTGCATGGTTTTTGCGCTAATTACGGTGATTAAGGGTAATTAGTGAAGATTAGCGAATTTATACGTAAATAAATTCTGGAAAAATTCTTAAAATTCTAAAATAATGTTTTAAGGTTCTGTTAGAAATTTGGGTTAATTTCGATGTGTTTTGCTGATCGTATGCTTAAACATGATTAAGAGGGATTATAGGAAAAATGTGAGGTTTTAGCCACTTTTGATCCATTTTGGTTCATTTGAATTGTTGTTAGGTGTTTGTGGTTGTTCTTACATGTTGCTATGACTCTATGGTATGTTTTATGATTGATTAGAATAGTTAGATTGGTTGAAAACGTCGTCGAATGGCGTAGAAAGCTCGCTGGAAAGTTGCAGAAATGTGCAGGTTCCGAACCGGATCGGATCGGAGTAGAGGGTCGGATCGGATTTGTGAACTGACCAAGGAAATCTGAACTGGATCGGAGCTTGTCACTGGAGGAGGATCGGCGAGAAGGAAGGCTGTTTGCTTAGAGTTGGAGTGGACAAGGCGGATCGGATCGAAACTAGGGAGCGGATCGGATCGGAGCTGTGGAGCGGATCGGATTGGAGAGGATCGGATCGGAGTAAGCTAAGGGGGCGGAGCGGATCGGCAATTGGAGAAGGACAGGATCGGGTATGGGAACATAGAAGGGAGCAACCACCGAACCAACCAGAGAATAGGCACTACACTTCCGAACCGAACCAAGTGGAGAACCCGAACCGAAGGAGCACCGAACCGAATGGAAAAGATGACTACCGAACCGAACCGAAGAAGATGATGACTACCGAACCGAACCGAATTCCAGGACTGCGCGACAACTCTTCTGAAGACCCACTCCAATTCGACCAAACCCGAGATGCAAAGGAAGTCCAAATGAGAAGTTAGAGCTCAAGATTCAGATGGGAATCAACGAGTTCGCTTCATGGTTGGGCTTTGCTGCGGGACGCGTGCCAAGGAGTTATCGACGTCTATAGCTTTGGACCACTATGGTAGGAGGTACGAAGGCGGATTCAGGGCCATTATGGCATCGGTAGAACCAAGGGCTACGACCAATGAAGTGGGTCATTGAAATGTTTGGTCATGACTCCAAGTGTTTGGCTTGGTCACAACAGGGTTTCTACAAGTCGGGATTCGTCGTTACCTCAGTTTGTCTAGTGTTCCAAAGTGGTAGATATCGTATGCTTTACGCACTGAGTGAGAGATGTGAGGATGGTTGCTATGGATGATTTGCTTGCTATCATTGTGACATGTACACCCCACCCCCGTATCCTTACACCCTTTATTGTGGCACCTTGGAGTATTGTACGGTATGTGGTACTAACTCTTTGGTTGCAGGTCCAGGTTCAGGTATGGCTTAGTATACCTGTTATTATTCTGTTTAGATGCTTATCGCTCATACCAGGCTTTATGTCTGACCCAGAGTTTTATGTCTCCTCTTATTACTCTGGGTGCTCACACGAGCAGACTAGAGACAGGTTAGCTGGTGATGCACGGGTAGATGATCCGGAGACGAGCAGGAGGCTTCCACGTATTATATACATAATATTCTCCCTGTGTTGTTGAAGATCACTGCTTGGGCATTGTTGGTGTATCTTCTATTTTAGCTTTCTTTTGTTTAGAGACAGTAAATTTGGAAAATTGTAATAAGCTGTATATGGATTTCCGCTGCTCTGATGATTGATGTTGATTTGAGTTATCAGCTTATGCACTGTCTCGCCTGTTTATGTCAAGTATGTTATTATTATATTTTATCCCATGCGCTGTGAGACATTCTACAGGTTCCTTGATTAGTTCATTCTCTTCTTTCTACTCTTCTGACGACCGTTCTGTGCTAGCTGGGCATGTGTACAGCGCACTTCCGGAGGAAATGCAGGCTGGTGCGGGACGGGCCGTCACACTTGGTATCAGAGCTCTAGGTTGCGTAGTTAACCTAGGGAAGTTATCAGGGAGAGATAATACACGTATACGAGAGAGCATATTTGTGATTACTTTGGTTTTTAAAAGCTATATATATATATACTATTAGTAGTATAAGGATGAAGTCGTACTGCACTAGCACCACTATGGAGTCGTTAATCGTTTCCTTTTTCAGATTGACGATGAGCCGATATACTAGAGGTGCTGGTAGGGGAGCCAATAATGGGAATGCTGCTGACATGAGGACGATGTTTACTGACCTCATGAGAGAGATGCTTAGGGATGTACAGAGGGCAGCTCCCAATGGTGGAAATGGTGGTGGTCCAATGGTGCAGGCGCCAAGAGTCGACTTCGCCAAGCTGAATAAGGATTATACTAGCCTTGGTGGGAAGCCGTTCCATGGAACGGAGTCGGCTACGGACGTTCAGGATTGGTTGGATAGTTGCGAACGTATCTTCGAGGATTTGGGTATCGAGGATGCGATGAAAAGAAAGCTAGCGTCCCGTCAGCTGCAAGGGCGGGCAATGAATTGGTGGAATGCTATAAAGGCAGCTACTCCCGAAGACCAGATTACTTGGGAGCAGTTTAAGGCTCGCTTTAGTGAGAAGTTCATTCCAGCTGCTCAGAAGTCAATGTTGTTTAAGAAGTTCTTGGAGCTCAAGCAGAATGGCAGAGCTGTCTCGGAATATATTGCTGAATTTGACACTTTGTCAAAATATGGGTTATCTCTTATTGATACTGCCGAGAAAAAGAATGAGAAATTCATAACTGGTTTGGATCAGTACTTGGGGGAAAAACTTATTAACCACATCGATGAGACGTTTGAATCGATTGTGGGGAAAACGTTAAGATCGGAAAGCCTCTACCCTAAGTCGAAGACTGAGGTTGCATCCGCAGATGAGCCAAAGCCACAAGCTAGTGGTGGAGGCAAAGGTGGTTCTCAGAATAAGAGAAAGCAGAATCAGGCTAAGGACGGCCAGAAGAAAAAGAATAAGCAAGATGTGGAGTGCTTCAGCTGTGGTAAGAAGGGCCATTATGCTAGTAATTGTCGGGCCAAGCCAGCGGATAGGAAGTGCTTCAACTGTGGCCAAATGGGACATCACAAGGACAAGTGTCCACAGCCCCCTAAAGAAAAGCAAATGGTGAAAGCATATGCCCTTAATGCTATTCCTTCTTCGTCGAATGCCCCAACTGCGGCGGAGAAGGGAAAGAATGTCGTCATTCAAGGTATGCTTTCTGTTTATGATGTTCCTGTTAGAGTTTTGTTTGATACCGGAGCTTCCAGTTCTTTCATATCTAGTGACCTGGTAGATAGGTTGGGATTGGAGCCCGAAATTGTCGATAGACCTTTAATAGTGACGAACCCGATTGGTGGTTCGACTAGCCTTAGCATGATTTGTCGCAATGTGGTCTTATCGAGTCATGGATGCATGTTTGTTTGTGATTGCTTTGTTTTGGGCTTTACTGGGTTTGGCATTATTTTGGGAGTAGATTGGCTCCAAAGATACGGGGTGGTGGTAGACTGTGAGGGCTTGTTGGTGACAGCTAGAGCGGATGATGGGCGGAGGATAGTGTTTGGTGGTCTACCCAGTAAGGGGGTATTGGCTAGTTTTCTAAACTCCCTCGACATTCCGCATAGTGAGTTGTCAGGTTTGCCCGTGGTTGGCCAGTATCCGGAGGTTTTCGAAGAAGTGACCGGACTTCCACCACACCGAGAGATTGAATTCCGTATTGATTTGGTAAAAGATGCCAGGCCTATAGTGATGCCACTTCGTCGTATGGCACCAAGAGAGCAGAGGGAGCTCGAGGTGCAAGTCAGCGATCTTTTGAAGAAGGGATTTATCAGAAGGAGTGTTTCTGAATGGGGAGCACCAGTTGTGTTTGCTACCAAGGCGGATGGTTCCCTTCGTTTGTGTGTAGACTACCGCGAGTTGAATAAAGTGACGAGGAAGAACAAGTATCCTCTACCGCGGATAGATGATTTGTTCGATCAGTTGAGTGGCGCGAGAATATTTTCTCAGTTGGATCTCGCGACAGGTTTTCATCAGCTTAGAGTGGAAGCTGAGAGTTTAGCTAAAACGGCATTTCGAACGCCGTCTGGATTTTATGAATGGTTGGTTATGCCATTTGGGCTGACTAATGCCCCGGCATATTTTGTGGATCTTATGAATAGGGTATTCAGAGATCAGTTGAATAAGTCTGTTCTTGTGTTCGTGGATGATATTTTGGTCTATTCGAGGACAGGGGAAGAACACAAGGAACATTTAAGAGTAGTGATGGAGGTGTTGAGAAAACACCAATTGAAAGCAAAGTTTTCTAAGTGTCACTTCTGGAAGAGGGAAGTGAGGTTCTTGGGCCATGTTGTATCAGAGAATGGTATTGCCGTAGACCCGGCAAAGGTGGCTACGGTACAGGATTGGCCTACGCCCAAGAACGCAACAGATGTAAGAAGTTTCTTGGGATTAGCGGGATATTATCGTAAGTTTATCCAAGGCTTCTCCAAGATAGCAGCACCGTTGACTCAGTTGACAAAGAAGAATCAAGCTTTTGTCTGGAATGAAAGGTGCGAGAATGCATTCAAGAGTCTAAAGGACAAGTTGACAACCGCACCAGTGTTAGTCATTCCTAAGGGGGATGAAGAGATGACGGTATACACGGATGCCTGTGGTACCGGACTGGGTGCTGTATTGATGCAAGGCGGTAGGGTTGTAGCTTACGCAAGTCGGCAGTTGAAACCGCACGAGAGAAGATACCCTACCCATGATTTAGAATTGGCAGCGATCGTGTTCGCGTTAAAGATGTGGAGACACTATCTCTTGGGAGAAAGATTTGAGCTGTTTACAGATCATAAGTCGTTAAAATATCTCTTCTCCCAGAAGGATTTAAATCTCCGTCAGCAGAGATGGTTAGAGTTCTTAGCTTCCTATGATTTTGACATCGCATATACACCGGGAAAGGGCAATGCGGTGGCTGATGCATTGAGTAGAAGACATGCCAGCTTAGGGGCTATGTTCCTTGAATGGAAGCAACTGGAGTTTATCGCGGGGTTTGATTTCAGACCAAAGTGCGAATTGGATCCAGAAATGTTAGCAAGTTTGACGATCAGACCCACTTTGATTGAACGGATCGGCTCTAGTCAGAGGGACGATCCTAACCTATTGGAAATCATCTCCAAGTTAGAGATGGGTATCGATGAGGAGATGAACAAGTATGGGCTTGATCGAGATAGATGGCTTAGAAAGAATGGAAAGCTTGTTGTACCCAATGTCAATGGATTGAGAGATGAAGTGCTTAGAGAATGTCATCACTCAAAGCTAACTATACACCCCGGTGGTAATAAGATGTATCGAGATATGAAACAGACTTACTACTGGGAAGGGATGAAAAGAGACGTTGGGAAGTTTATATCCAAGTGCATGAATTGCCAGCTAGTTAAAGCCGAGCAAAAGAAGCTTAGTGGGTTGTTGCAACCATTAGAAATTCCCGAATGGAAATGGGAGCAAGTCTCGATGGATTTCATCGATGGTTTACCAAGGACTAGATCGGGATATGGCAGCATTTGGGTAATTGTAGATCGACTGACTAAAAGTGCAAGGTTTATACCAGTCAAATCGACTAGAACGGCAGCTAAGTTAGCAGAATTGTATATGAAGTGGGTAGTGAGATTTCATGGAGTACCTAAAAGCATTGTGAGCGACCGAGACCCGTTGTTCACTAGTGGGTTTTGGAAGAGCTTACAAGAGGCTCTAGGGTCAGAGTTACATCTCAGTACCGCATATCATCCTCAGACCGACGGTCAGACGGAAAGGGTGAATCGTATTTTGGAAGATCTCTTGAGAGCATGTATATTGGATTTTGGTGGATCATGGGATGACCATTTGCATCTAGTAGAGTTTGCATATAATAATAGTTACCAATCCAGTATCGGTATGGCTCCATTTGAAGCTTTGTATGGAAGACCGTGCAACTCACCATCATGTTGGATAGAGACTGGCGAGAAGTTTATGCTTGGACCAGACGTGGTGAGGGAAACTTCAGATAAGATCAAGATCATTCAACAACGAATGAAGGCTGCCCAAGATAGGCAGAAGAGTTATGCTGATAAAAGGAGAAGAGACTTAAAATTCTCCGTTGGCGACTTGGTGTTTGTCAAGATTTCTCCGTTGAAGAGCGTAATACGATTTGGCAGGAGAGGCAAGTTGGCACCAAGATTTGTTGTCCCATTCCCTGTTCTTGAGCTAGTCGGGAATTTGGCATATAGAATTGACTTACCGGAGAAGATGGCGGGAGTTCACAACGTATTTCATGTTTCCCAACTAAGGAAGTTCGTTCACGACTCAGATATGACTATTTCACCTGATCAGTTAGAGGACTTTGAAGTAGAACCCGAGGCGGTTGGGAACCGCAAGCCGGCTCGTATTGTCGAGCACGACATAAAGCAACTTCGAAGGAAGGCGGTGAAGCTAGTCAAGGTACAGTGGAGCGAGGACGAGAGTGATTGTACTTGGGAGACAGAGGAGGACATTAGGAAGACACACCCAGAACTCTTTACCTAGTAAGATTTTGACTTCGATTTAGTTTTCCGTATGCTAGGGTAGGCTTGTTTGCTTGTTTTGCATATTTGAATGTTGTATATGGTTGTTAGGCATGCGGGATCCCTTGTATGTTTTGGGTTAAGGAATTTCGGGGACGAAATTTCTTAAGGGGGGGAGAGTGTAACGACCCGTATTCTACGCATCATAGGATCGTAGGATATTTATTTCTTTCACATACGAAGTCGTATGGTCATGTAACTTTGGGAGACGACTATTGGGGTCATTTCCCATGTTCATGATTTTTCTCGATTTTTAAATGACCATTTTACCCCTAGTTGGCACTGTTTTGGCCATAACTTTTGACTGGAAAGGAATTTTGACCTGAAACCACTTCCATTGGCTTCGGATGATGGTTTCTCTTTCCGTAGAGTGGTCACATTAGCCAAACGGACTTACCGTTTGGGAGATATGGCTGAAACAAGTTTCAGATGGTGAAAAACAGCTTAATTGGGCTTAACCGGGTGATTAGCAGCTAGGCCCAAGGGGAATTTCGGGTTTAGAGGTATAGGAGGACTGATTAGGGTTAGGTTATCACTTTCATTTCAGTTTTGAGCCGCCGCAAACCTTCTTGAGACCTTAGTAATGGCTTCCATCCTCTAAAACCACTCCAAAACACATTTTTAGTGAAGATTAAGCCTAAACTACATCAAAGCAAGGCCAAATAGCAACAAAGCAAGGTTGGAGCTGCTGCTATACATAGGAAATCGACCCAAACAGAGAGTATTTCAGATTTGGTGTTTCATTTGTGGCCAAGGTGAGTGATTTGCATGGTTTTTGCGCTAATTACGGTGATTAAGGGTAATTAGTGAAGATTAGCGAATTTATACGTAAATAAATTCTGGAAAAATTCTTAAAATTCTAAAATAATGTTTTAAGGTTCTGTTAGAAATTTGGGTTAATTTCGATGTGTTTTGCTGATCGTATGCTTAAACATGATTAAGAGGGATTATAGGAAAAATGTGAGGTTTTAGCCACTTTTGATCCATTTTGGTTCATTTGAATTGTTGTTAGGTGTTTGTGGTTGTTCTTACATGTTGCTATGACTCTATGGTATGTTTTATGATTGATTAGAATAGTTAGATTGGTTGAAAACGTCGTCGAATGGCGTAGAAAGCTCGCTGGAAAGTTGCAGAAATGTGCAGGTTCCGAACCGGATCGGAGTAGAGGGTCGGATCGGATTTGTGAACTGACCAAGGAAATCTGAACTGGATCGGAGCTTGTCACTGGAGGAGGATCGGCGAGAAGGAAGGCTGTTTGCTTAGAGTTGGAGTGGACAAGGCGGATCGGATCGAAACTAGGGAGCGGATCGGAGCTGTGGAGCGGATCGGATTGGAGAGGATCGGATCGGAGTAAGCTAAGGGGGCGGAGCGGATCGGCAATTGGAGAAGGACAGGATCGGGTATGGGAACTTAGAAGGGAGCAACCACCGAACCAACCAGAGAATAGGCACTACACTTCCGAACCGAACCAAGTGGAGAACCCGAACCGAAGGAGCACCGAACCGAATGGAAAAGATGACTACCGAACCGAACCGACGAAGATGATGACTACCGAACCGAACCGAATTCCAGGACTGCGCGACAACTCTTCTGAAGACCCACTCCAATTCGACCAAACCCGAGATGCAAAGGAAGTCCAAATGAGAAGTTAGAGCTCAAGATTCAGATGGGAATCAACGAGTTCGCTTCATGGTTGGGCTTTGCTGCGGGACGCGTGCCAAGGAGTTATCGACGTCTATAGCTTTGGACCACTATGGTAGGAGGTACAAAGGCGGATTCAGGGCCATTATGGCATCGGTAGAAACAAGGGCTACGACCAATGAAGTGGGTCATTGAAATGTTTGGTCATGACTCCAAGTGTTTGGCTTGGTCACAGCAGGGTTTCTACAAGTCGGGATTCGTCGTTACCTCAGTTTGTCTAGTGTTCCAAAGTGGTAGATATCGTATGCTTTACGCACTGAGTGAGAGATGTGAGGATGGTTGCTATGGATGATTTGCTTGCTATCATTGTGACATGTACACCCCACCCCCGTATCCTTACACCCTTTATTGTGGCACCTTGGAGTATTGTACGGTATGTGGTACTAACTCTTTGGTTGCAGGTCCAGGTTCAGGTATGGCTTAGTATACCTGTTATTATTCTGTTTAGATGCTTATCGCTCATACCAGGCTTTATGTCTGACCCAGAGTTTTATGTCTCCTCTTATTACTCTGGGTGCTCACACGAGCAGACTAGAGACAGGTTAGCTGGTGATGCACGGGTAGATGATCCGGAGACGAGCAGGAGGCTTCCACGTACTATATACATAATATTCTCCCTGTGTTGTTGAAGATCACTGCTTGGGCATTGTTGGTGTATCTTCTATTTTAGCTTTCTTTTGTTTAGAGACAGTAAATTTGGAAAATTGTAATAAGCTGTATATGGATTTCCGCTGCTCTGATGATTGATGTTGATTTGAGTTATCAGCTTATGCACTGTCTCGCCTGTTTATGTCAAGTATGTTATTATTATATTTTATCCCATGCGCTGTGAGACATTCTACAGGTTCCTTGATTAGTTCATTCTCTTCTTTCTACTCTTCTGACGACCGTTCTGTGCTAGCTGGGCATGTGTACAGCGCACTTCCGGAGGAAATGCAGGCTGGTGCGGGACGGGCCGTCACAATGACAGTAAATCGAAAGATGGAATTAATTCAAGGATGGATTTGGAGGAATGGGGGATTCGACAAAGTCTTTATGCATAACCTCGTGGGAACAAAATATACCTACCACCGGCTCCATATACCTTGTCATTGTCCAAAAAAAAAATATTTTGTAAAAGGTTACATGATTTTAAAGGTCCCGATGGTTATTGCTCAAATTTCAAAAGATTTGTGTCATTAGAAGGGTGCAACGTTAGTGGGTTGAAGTCGCATGATTATCATGTCGTAATGCAACAATTGTTACCTGTTGCGGTTAGAGATTTGTTACCAAAAAAAGTTAGAACACTAATAATTCGTTTATGTTCGTTTTTCAATCAAATTTATCAACGTGTTCTTGAAAAAGAGACATTGAGGCGACTTAATGATGAGATTATTGAAATTTTGTGTGGACTTGAAAGATATTTTCCACCTTCGTTTTTCAATATAATGGTACATTTGACAATTCATCTTGGAAGAGAAGCACAATTATGTGGTCCGGTTCATTTTCGCTGGATGTACCCTTTTGAAAGGTATATGAAAACGATTAAAGATTATATAAGGAATTATGCACGACCTGAAGGGTGTATTGCAGAATCTTATCTTGCAGAAGAATCAATGAGATTCTTTAGTGAATTTCTACAAAAGAACGTACAAATGGAGGGTAAAGAAGTCCGAAATGAAGATTATGAAAACAAAGCGATACTTGAAGGACGTCCAATTTTAAAACCGAAGAAAATTACATTGTCATCAAATTAAAAAGATATTGCTCATTTGGCTGTGCTAATGAATACAGCTGCGGTGGAACCATACTTAAAGTAAGTTATATTTTGTTTATACATTTTTAATAAATATTTGATGTTGAATATAACTTGGGTAAAATTATTTAAACACCAATATGCATTTGGAGGAGTTACAAAATAATGATAAGCGTTTGGAAAAAGATGCGACATTGTTGTGGAAAAAACATACTGATAATTTCTCAGATTGGATTAAAAAGAAGGTTAGTTTAATTTTAATTATCCTTACATGGACAAAATAATTTCTTTTTTACTTCAAAATTTATGTAAAACGATTTGATTGTAGGTACCTTTTCAATCAACAAACGATGAAATACTAAGATGGATTGCTTTTGGCCCAAGTGTTGATGCATTGTCCTATAAAGGTTTTATAATTAACGGGCATCATTTTCAAACAAAAGACGTTGAAAGAGAAACCCAAAACTACGGAGTCACTTACGATGCGACTACCATGTGTAGGGCAAGTGCAAAAGATATTTCTCAAAGAGTTGATGTGGTCATTTATTATGGGGTGTTGACAGACATAATTTTGTTAGACTATCATGTTTTTTATATTCCCGTGTTCAAGTGTCACTGGGAAAATATAGGAAATGGAGTGAAGGTCGAAGATGGATTCACTCTTGTCAATTTACAACAAAATCAAGCTTCATTTGTAAAAGATCCATTTATTCTTGCATCTCAAGCAAAATAAGTTTTTTATTCTAGAGAGAATGACCATTCTAATTGGTATGTTGTAATGAAAGCACCACCAAGAGGCTATCATGAGTTAGAGATGGATGATCCTATTACGGAAGTCAGCTTTGTTAGGGGAGATTGTGAAGAAACCGACATGGATATTGATTCGGTTGGGAATGTTAGCTATGTTAGAGAAGATTGTGAAGGCATATTTGAGTAGATTTCCATACTTATTTGCTTGTGAGGTTTGTAACTCTTATTTATTTGCTAGTATACGATAATTGTACAAATTTAGGGCGTAATATTAACAAATAAACGGATTTGTGCATTTTTTAAAGACAAAGTTAAAAAGTACACAAAATATTTCATTACTCATATAAAAGCTTCATGGGCTATATTGGCTACTTAAGTAAAATTACAAAAACCCTTAGAGTACTATCATGTAATAAGGAAGCCCAAGTAATTAAGCTCAGTCCATCCCTTTTCATTAACTTATAGCACCAAAAGGTAAGAGATCGTTGCATTTATGTTTACTTGGAATAACCTCTATTGATTACTGAACTAAACCATAGATATAAAAATGCTACTATAAGGTTTATTATTATAGTATATCATTTGTTTGTGTGTTGTTTAGTTCAAACTAAAATAGAATATCCTAACTAATTTTTGTTAACTTGAAATGCTACCGTAAGAATTTTGTATATCTTATCAAGTCATCACCTGGTTTTACGACATTGCACTTCAATTTTCCCTATGTATTTATCATGGAAATGTTGGAAGTCAATCCGAGTGCATTTCCGATGTACCATAGTTGTTAAACTGAACTAAGCCCTGTTGCAAAACTGAGATAAGCCAGTTGCAAAACTGAGCTTGCTTAGTTTAAATTGAGCCTAGTTGTGATACTGAGCTAGCTTAATTTAAATTGAGCTTAAGCCCAGTTCTCGGTTCAGAAACCGAGCTCAAGCCTATTGATGAAACCAAGCGAGCTAAGTCCAAACTGAGCTCGAGCTTAGTTATCTGTTTTTGTGGAACTAAGCTCAAGCTCATTTGTATTTGTTTTTTCCAGTTCGGTTAGAAAATATGTTACACCTGAAAGTTAACTCTTAACAAAATTAATTTTATTTTCATGTAGTTTTCCAGTATGTAATATTATTATGGATGAGATAGGATTGGTCCTACTTGAAATTTACTGATTTTGAAAATGACAAGTTCTCTTGATGCATACCTTATGAGAGCAGAGAGCTAAGAGTGTTTTTCATGAGTTTCCTTCTTTAAGCTCAGACAAGTGTAGTGTCTTGTTTTGACACATTATCATGCAAACCTATCATATTTGAATATAGTTTCATAATTAGTTTTGTAATTATTGGTTTGTTATTGTTTAATTAGTTCGTTGTTTGTGGTATAGAAAATGAGCAACTGTGGGAATGTGAGAACTAGACACATACAAAAAGAATTCGATGCGCATAAAAAGAAAAGAGCAACAAGTAAGCAGCTTGGAGACAATCGAGAAGACGATGAGATTACCCTTTCTAAATTGGTAGGCTCATTCATTTTTTTCAATGCTATTAGATGATTTGCTAAAAAAATTTCAATGTTCGTTAATCACTCATTGCTAGGGAAATAACTATACGATGTCTGTAAAGCTAAATGATTATAGGCCAAAGCAATCTTGCTATGCGATCACAACAACATCTTTCATGCTTGTTAATGGGCTGAACTGAACTGAAAGGAAATACTTAAATTATATATAGAGGAACTAAAATGAAGTATGTGTTATCATAAATACTTAACTATTTAGTTGGCAGAATAATACTTCCATTTGATAAGTCTTATTCGATTTTTTACTTCATGTGATCTTCTAGTGAAGTCGGTTGGTGTATGTTGAGTTCGAGTTTGTTCACGCTATTTTTTTAATAATGAACATAACTCACGGACCTAATTGGTAGAAATCAGGAATACGCATAAGATTCACTGCTTTTCTTCGCAAAACACGGGCAACTAAGTATCATTTACATATTAGCTTCTCGTTATCTACTTATGCATATGATGTGCCTTGTTTGATAGTGTTGCTATGCCTATTGTCCATGTAGTTGTTTCTGGAATCTATACCGTGTGTCTTCTTCATTGGGCCAACATTAACCAAATTGAGGTCTCTCTTGATTTTCTCAGGTTCATGCACGGTCCCCATTTAAGATGCCTACTGGCAAAAATGCTTCGTCCTATTACACATGTACACATAGTACTTTATAAATAATTAATATATAAAGTTAATCAATGTCAATAAGTGGTAAATAACTTTATATAGTTGACAAAGTTGTTGATGGTTGGACTATAAGGCCAACGACTCGGCACTTTTATTCTGTAACCAGTTTTTAAAGTTTTTGTTTCACACAAGTATTAAATGGAGGATTTTACAAGCAAATTTTGATTCTACAAATAATCCAAGAAAAAATGAGCTGTCTAGATATTTGACATCTTATCTTATTTCGACAAGATGACATTTAAAGACCAATGATTCACTAATAGTCTTGTTATTATGGCTTGTTTTTGTTGGCTTCTAATTCTATGTTCACATGTATTTTGAAGCAGCATAGTTGTGCATGGACATTTGTTTAATTAGTTTAGCCAACATGATGAATTTAACGAGGGAAATAAGTCTGAAAATCATTTTTTACTAAGCACAAGTTTACAAGTTACAGTGGTCTAAAAGGAACTTACACATGAAGTGCTTTGTATATGCTCATAGGTTAAAATGGAGTGTATTACGTTTAAAAGTTAAGTATATATGCCATGAGTTTTACAAGTTGAGTATTAGAAACTTCAAAGATATTTATGGTATTTCTTTGAGGTTAATCTCTTTAGCAAGTACAGTATCGTAAAAGAAATTAACGATTTAAACTATTTTGCAAACACTCTTAGATTAACACGGAGTATATTAGAACAATAAATTTTGTACGAATGTCCGATGTCTGTTCATGTCTAGACCGGAATACGTCCGTTCAAGTCTGTCTGATTTCATATAGGACAACAAAATTTGTAGATATACCAAGCTACATTAACTTTTCTCTACCGAGCTTCCTCATTTTCTCTTTCTCTTCGTTATTTCCTTCGCAATGGTTTTCACTTAGTAATGTTGTTTTGCGCAGGAGTTGTTTTGGTAAAATAAATGTATTTTGGTTTAGATAATAGCTAAGTATTTATGATTAGCAGCTATCATTACTAATTAGTAATGTTGTTTAGTTTGCAATAGCGATAAAATTGTGAAGGTGTGCCACTCCATATCTTATCTTGCGCAAATTATTTTTATTTTTATTTTTATCACCTTGTGCTCTGTTTCCACTTAGTGTATTTCATTAGAATTTATGTATTAATAGCCTTATTCATGACAGTTTTCCTTTTAATTTTTATAAACAGATGAAAAGGAAAAATCACATGCAAAACGAACTAGACGAACAGAGGAAGAAACATAGAGTAGAAGAGCTGTTTGAAGACAATCTTGCTGAAGACAATCTTGCTGAAGACGAGGCTGATATTGAACCTGAAAAGAATGATGAAATACATGGCAATCCACATGCATCAGAAATTAATCAAGTTTAAACCTTATTAGAAAACAATGCCAAAACACAAAACAATCCTAATCAAGTTCAAACCTTATTAGAAAACAATGCCGAAACACAAAACAATCCACAAACAGTTGCCAACGTTGTTCAGGCGGAAGGAAAACCAAGAAGAAAGCCTAGAGGGCGAACCAAAGTTAGAAGACTTCCATTCAATTCTTCGGAGCAAATAGAAGTTGAATTTAATAGTACAGGCGAACCAATAGGACCGGGGTTAGTCAAATTATCCTCTTATTTAGGACCACTTGTACGAGAAATTGTTCCGGTTACACTAAGTGGATGTAAGCAAGTTAGTTCCGAGTTGAAAGATGTTTTATGGGAAAGCATCCAGGTGACACTCTGAATAATTGTACTCGTGATGTTGATCTATCCGAATTAACGACTTTATCATCCGACTTATTATCCACATTAACCAACAGTGCACTTTTATCGTTTAATTTCGATTATACTTTACTGTCTTTATTTATAAATAAATTTTAGACAATGCATAGTAGATCCTAGTGCATTATGACAGTAAATCATTTATTATGTTTTAGTTATTAAAGAAGCTTTTTCCCTTCTGAAAATTAGGTTAAAACTAATTTGCTTAGTAAACTGAAATATAGCTGTATGAAGAAAACTCGGTTTCATTTAGGTTTGAAGCACAATGTAAATCATTGCAGCTAATTAGATTTGATCTAGCAGATAGGACTTATAAGGAGACTAATTTGTTTATTTCTGCAGTAGATTGGAATAAATAATAAATAATAAAATGATCTAGTAGATAGCACAGCTAAGTTTACAGTACTACCAAAGTATTTAAAACTAATTTGTAAGATCTTGTTCATGATTTTTCTAGTGATACAACAATTGGATCCGTACATGATGCATTCAATGCCTTTTAGCGAGACAAGTGCAGGAAAGCATGTACCAAGAGTAATTTTTACGCAAACTATAACAACTTGTATTATTGTCGCAGGCAAGGTTTAAATTGGATTCAGATTGGCACAAAACACTAGTTTTTCAACAAATGGGTGGTATTTGGCGAGCATCAAAATGTAGATTAGTTCGGCAGGTGTTACAAGCAAAGAACATGGAGGAAAGACTTTAGTTAAAACCATCTAACATTAGATGTATGAATGAGTGGAAGAAATTTATCAAGTTGAAAACAAGTTCGGAATTCAAGGTATGAGAAATTGTATTATATACTAGTAATGTGCAAAAAACTAAATTAAATAGAACTGCATTTGAAAGACATTAGCATTTCAAAGGGAGGGATTTTATGAGTTAATATTAAATTCAGATCTACATCATTTAGGATTAATTTGTGCCATTTTCCATCCATAGTTCAATGGTTTATAAATTAGATTATCATATGTTATATATCGGAATATATGTTTTTGAAGTGTTTGGATCCATTTTCAAATCTAATTTGATCCAAAACAAGGACAAAAATACGTAAGTCATTTAAATCGTTTTACTGTGTTTACTGTAAAAGCAATATGAACTATTGTTGAAATCGTTTTGCTCATTGTTTCATATACATCTGTTGAGATGTTTGGTTTGAACTCAAAAGGAGATTCTTAAGCATGTGTTCGTCTAGTGATACATCTCAATGAACTACTGAAAGGTTGTTTCCAGTCTGAAACTGCTTTCTGAACATTATCATAGCTTTCGTATGTTTCCAATTAACTGTTGAGTTTTATTCATGGTTCCATATTTCTTTTTGCATTACTTTCTTACTGTTGTTGTTTTGTTCATGTTTATATTGTTGTTAAATTTTGTGGGGGCAAACTGAATCTGAAATTATGAGTTCACATAGATCTATTTATAAATGATCTTAACAATAAATTCCAAATTCATCGTGATCCATTTAGAAACCCCATGGGAATATACATTTCAGTTGTCCTTTATTCATGTCAATGTTTGTATGTAATGCCTTAATCTGCCTCCTATCACGATATGTGAGAAGATCTAAAGTGCTTCTATACATACATACGTTCATACGTATATGTGTGTATGTATATATAACTTTTGAGTTATATCTGTAATTGAATAAGAACTGAAACTCCAATTTTCATATAAAAGCTTAACACTTTAACCATTACAAATACATTTTAGACTGTGATGACTAAGTTGAATATCATACTACCATACGATTCTTATTTTAGGTTGTGAGCGAGAAGAACAGAGCTATTAGACAAAGGCAGTTGCCACACACGTCCAGTCATAAAGGAATGGCAAGACTAGCTGAAGATTTGGTAACAAAATTGTATTTATAATTTACTGCAATATTTACGAAACTTTTAAGTTAGTTGCTTATGTTATTTGGTGTTTTTTGAATGTAGAAAAGCGAAATCAGTTCTGCCGTCCCTAGAAGTGTGGTCTGGATCAAATCTCGCACTAAGAAAAATGGTGAACCGGTGAATATGATTGGTGCAGATGGTATAGTAAGTTCATACTTTTCAAATACGTAAGATAGATATATAAATACTATGTTTTAATGAGTTCTGAAAAAATAAAAGATGTCATATATGTGGTATTTAAATTTGCAAGCTTCTGAGTGTGTTTCCTATTTTAATTTAAATACCATGTTTTTGTTTAAACTGCAGTAATATGAAATTAATCATGTTTTGTAGGAAAAGATTAAACAAACTGAAAGTGTTTCACAATCGAGCTCGCCAATTAATTATAGAGAAGATGCACTATCACAAGTGTTAGGGCAAGAAAGACCGGGTCGACTTAGAGCGATGGGAAGAGGAATGAGTCTTAGTAGAGCGACTTTATCACAAGTTAAGGATAAGCATACACTGCTACTTGAAAGCAAAGTGTCGGACTTAGAGAAGAGATTTCTACAACAAGAGAAAAAGCAGGTGAAAATTATCACTACTTAAGTTATCCATGTTCTTCCCTTTTTGGAGTGATTGTTAAGTTATCCATACTCACATAAAATATTCAACTACTTAAAGAACACGTACTTTTATTTGATACCTCTATCGAATTAACATAAGTGTCTAATACTCGAGTTCTGTATAAAAAAGGGTATTGAAAATTACATTTGTATATAATTCTAACTAATTTTTTTGTGTTTTGAGGAATAATGAACGGACGAAACACAATTAATTCTCTTGTCAAATGTCACCTGAGCCTTTGTAATGACGAATTAAGCTATGTACTTCTTTACTTCCGAGGAATGCACATCAATTTCTGATATGAAATATTGAATGGTAGCTGCGCACTTGTACATCAACCAAGAATGCGTAAATTCAAAAGCACAATTGAAATTCACCTTCAACATCTCGTCAATTGAAATAAGTGGCCATATACCAGTCTAGCTTCTCCTTTATATTCAGAATACAAAATTGAATGAATTAAAAGGAAATAAGTTATTTCTGACTGTGATCATGGTCTAGTTTTACAACTGGAATATTATTTTAAAGCACAATTTTTTTTGTCTCAAGACCTCTTCAAAATTCAATCTTAAAGATAACAGGTAAAAATAAAGCTATATAGTATCATTATATGAAAAAGAAAATTAAGCAAAACCGATATCATAAATCATGTACATTGTCTTTCTCATCGAATATTTTCTTTTATCATATAAACTGATACCATGCATAATGTTTTCGCACTAAAATAAAATCAAGAGCATGTTCTTAAGATTAAAAAATTGCTTAAATTTGTTCTTTACAATAGTTTTCTGTTTTTCAAATACTGCACAAGGTTTTTTTTTTTTTTTTTTGTTTGGTGCAGATGTTAACATGTAATAGATGGATATAGGGAGCATTCAAGCACAAATCGTCTCACTCTCCGTTCACACTCAATGGAAATAGCATAGAACGCTTTACTGAAGTGATCACTTTAGCATAAATTACATTTGTATAGTGCTTGTCTTACTATATGACATTATTTATTCTAACTAACATTATCACTGTAGCTTAAATATTACATTTGTATATAATTCTAACGAACTTTATAATTTCTAAGACTTTGCAGAGTAGACACAGTGGGACAGAAGTAAACAAACCTCAAGTAATTTTTTTAAATTGGTTTCTCATCGTTCAATTTTCAACTTTTTATTCAATTACTATCATAATTTTCCTATGTTTAAATGTAGTGTGACTTTGATGAAAATATGAAGAAGTGTGATTTATTGGATTGGCGAGGGAATGAAGAGATCGTTGTTGAAGGAAGATTCGTGTCAGACGATCCGAACCAGCTTGTCAATGATGTTCCTTTAGGGCCGGATGCGATGATTATTTTTGTTGAAAATCCAATCAAGCTAGATGCTTTTGTATGGAGGCCTACAACTTCTTTCTACCTTATTGGGGAAGCAAAGGATAATATTGTGGCATGGCCGAAGAATAGTGTTGTTCTACATTCAACCAATCACAATGGAGGAGGGGAAGATAAGGTAAACAGTTTCATTCACAATGAACAAGCAATTTTATTATATACATTTTTTACTAAATAAATATGTTTACATCTAACAGAGTAGAAGCAGCAGCTTGGAATGCAAATGCAAGATTTTTGATTGGGGAGGGGGCAAGCAATTAGTGGCTTTAGGACGATTACATTCGAGCATCTCGGAGGAAATTATTAACGATGTTCCACTTGGACCAGCAGCTATGATTGTTTGGATAGATGAACCCCTAAATCCAAAAGATTTTTTGTGGAGGCCATCCCCTAGTTTGTTCCGAATTGGAGATGCTGCTGGTAAGAAGGTTGCATGGCCTGAATCGCAAGTAGTTATTGAGACAAATGCTACTCTAGTTACTACTATGACTAAGGATATGGTAAAAACATTTACGGTACTTGATTTTTACGTTGTCTTTTTTTTCCAAAGATTAGCAACTTCATTTTTTTTCTTTTTTCAAGTTGCAGACTGCAAATTTAAAAACAAACAATAAATGCAAGATAATGAGTTTATCGGGAAATGGGAAAGTAGTAGCTTTAGGACGGTTGGAGTCAACCGATCCAAATGCACGGGTACATTTCATACCATTAGGAAACAATGCAGTTAAAGTTTGGATAGACACCGTAAAAGAGCCAGAAGTAGAGCTATGGAGGCAGACATCCGAATTTCAGTTCATGGAAGATGCCCTCTCTTCTACAATAGCTTGGCCTGTTGAGCACGTCATAATGGAATGAATTTTGAGTAAGTCTCTGTCACTGGTTTAACATGATATCTGCTGTTATTACAGGCTTTGTCTGATCTATCGTCCATGCAGTCACATACATGATCCCATTGTCAGAACTACTTTATTTTTAATTTGTCATATAACATCTTTCAATTTATCCAGCATTAAAATATATTCTCGCCATAATGACATTGTCTGCTTGACCGATTGATCCCATCTATAATTGAAACCCAGAAGGTATTCGCTGTTAATAAGACATGTGCTTCTTACCTAACTAGGCCCCTGAATCTTAAAAGAATGATTTTTTTTTCTCTTAGTTAAACATCAAGTACTTAGGTCAGTAATTTCTTAAGGTATCCGTCTAGAAAATAGAAGTAAAATGAAATTTAAATTATAAAATAGTTATGCTTTGCATAGTGAGCAAATCACTGGTTCTCAAATTCCCTGTTCTGGGTGTTTCTAAGGCAATTAAAACCCAGATTTTAAAAAAAAAACCAATATCTACTTTCTCTCTTCTAATGAAGAACTGGTGATGTTCTATTACTTTTACTCTTGTACACCCAGCTTGTTTCACTGTCGGACAGAATGATCAGTTGGGTTACCAAGTGGTTTTGATTTTGAGGAAGTGGTAAAGATTGAGTAGTTGTAATATGAAGGAATTTAATTATTTGAGATAAATGAATATTCAACAATTATATGAATAGTTTGAGTACAGTAAAATGATTTACACATGCAATAAAAGCTCCAACAAGAATTTTGCTAAAATTTCTATACGCATGTGTTGTTATTGGAATATTTTCGAATCAGAATATTTTTTGAATTGCAATAAAGGCTTCAAAGTCAATCCCATAAAATGTTCTTTTAACTACCGGAAAGAGAATTTTCGAATTGGAATATTTTAGAATGGTAAAATCCTCCCAAACATACCAGTTTTGTAAGCTGCAACAAATTTAGTAGCCTGCTAACCATAAGTTTAGAAAAATAGTTATTTCAAAGGAATCTGCATGTTGATAGTGGGCCTTTAATGGTATTGTACTTGGATCCAGCCTGAAAAGCTTGCACTGGAAATTAGATATCAAAACGCACAAAAAATAATATTATATTTCTAATGCGGTGCTTGAGCAGCTATCAATTTTAGTTTTGTTTCATGTGTTTTGGGAACTGGATGATAAACACATGAAGGTTAGTTTAGTCATTGAAATATTGGTTTTTTTTCATTGATAAAAGATGTGAATCTTTATCTCGTACTACTTAAAATGCTGGTAAACGTTGAAGTGCTTGGAATCGTTGGATATCTCAAGTTCTGTCCACGGTGATTGCTTACATTGAACATAGGGCTGAAAATGAATTCAAACAAAAGCGCATATTGCTATATCTGAATCCATAAATAAAATCCGCATTTGTATCCAATTTGACAGACACAGATATTAGAAAAATATCGGAGATAATCAATGATTTTATAATTATTCGAATACAGATATATGTATTCATTTTTCAGTTATCGATATATATATATATATATATATATATATATATATATATATATATATATATATGGGTGCAGACGAAGTTCAAAATTTTCGGATATTTGTTTGATAGCTCTAGTTGAAAATCTTCAAAGTTGGAGTATCAAATATAGATTTAAAGCAGCAATAATATTGTTAGTGGTCAATAACTTAATCAAATACATTTAACATAATAACAGACCAAATACACAGCTGAACAAGTGGCTAAACATTGGAACTGTACTGAGTTTTACTTTGCATTCCACGGTCTTGCAAATAATAATCAACCAACAAATTTTATTGTAGATATGGATGCATTTTTAATGAAGTTGCTTAAGTGGTCTTAGGAGACATTGATGGATTTATAAAAAGTTGAATCGTCAATTGATGTTTTCCACAGCTATGGAAATCCATATACCAATCCCCTATCTATCTACTCAATTTCTATTGAATCAATTTCATGATGCCATTTAGATTGTTAACTTCACAACCTTGTCTAGCAACTATCTCTTCGGATTAGCACTTAGATAGTTTTGCAGTTTGATCAACCAAACCCGCAGTGTTGCTGCCTTCTAAAAGGCTGGGTTAGCAATATAGGTAAAATTGCTGGCTTTCAAATTTTTGGAAGTTGAAACAAAATTAGAAAAGAAGAGATTAATATAGATATGGGAGACTCACGCCACTTAAAGATTGAATATTCAATGTCCTGAATGTTCAGCCCTTAAGCACCATAACAGAGAGATTAATGCTTCATGAAACATGTTAATGAATATAATTAACAGATCCAGTTTATAATCGCTTGTTTTTTCTTCTTTTCTAATGCTAATGCGTGCATGCATGCACTGTGCTATAGTTCCGTTTCAGGAATCAACATATATGCAGTAGAGGCATGATAGTGGTTGACTGTAGGACTGATAAAAAGTATATCAAGGACTGTTTTAACATTTTTATATTTGCAGGTGAGGAAATAGGACATGACTTTGGTGATGGTGCTGCGATTACCAATGGAAGGGCGCTATTTTGTCTTGTGTCTTTTGTGTGTTAACTGAATAATTATAAACTATGTTTTGTATTGTGTGCTCAAGTTGACATTAGTGGGAATTGAGAACATATGTACTGAATTAGGTGTTAACTCATGTATTGAATTTCTTTTGTTAGTTGATACTTTATTCGCAATTAGTATATTTTTTGTGTTCATCTTTAACTTGTTATGAATATTCATTTTGATTATTATTATATTAAAGTGCATGAGCTATCAAAGATATATGTTATAGCAGTAAACCTGCGTTATGAATAATCTCAATTTTATTGAGATTTAGATGTATAATAGCTGTAAACCTGAGCTATTGAACTGATGCAGCATAGCGGCAAAAATGAGCTATTGTATTCATCAAGCATAACGGCAGAAATGAGCTATCTAAGGGTTTAGTAAAACCTATAACACATTTATTAATAGCATTGAATATCTGTTATTGAACACTTATTTTATAGCGGTAATACTGTGTTATACATATTTTCTCTTTGAATGAGATTTTGACGTATTATAGCGGTAAAATTAAGTTATTGTAATAATATAACATAGCAACAAAACATCGCTATCAAAATTGATCTTTAATAACGGCACAGAGAGCGCTATAAAAGTTTAGCAGTTTTTAATAACATGTTCATATACAACAGTTATGAAACCGCTATCTTTCTTATTCATAGCGGCTATAGGCCGCTATAAAACAATATTTCTGTTGTAGTGTCTAACCAAACGAAGATACTGAATTAAATGGAATTCTCTTCTCAAAAGTTCCAGTGGACTTTTAAATTCCCTCACTTATTATAACGAGTGACCCTTTTGATCCTTTAAAGTCGATACAAAATACATCAACAGTTTCCAAATGTCGAACATTGAAGTGCCAGAAAAAGCATTAAGGTAAAAGAAAAAAAACATAAATGGGGGGAACAAAATAATAAATCAGAATCTCCACTACAAGAGGCACAGTAGTTTCCAACGGCCAGGGGTCATTGGAAAGTAGTTGGTAAGGGCGTTGCAATACACATCAACGGTTTCCAATGACCTCCAATGCCTCCAACGACAATTTTCTAATGACTTCTAACTTTATAACTGGGTCACGTGAATTTCATGTTGGACCAGATAGCCATTGGAAAACGTTGATAACCGATGAAATTTGCCATTGGAAACCGTTGATTGTCGTCGAAATACATAGACCTATAAGCCGTTGGAAATCTAGGTAATTTTTTTTCTAGATTTCATATTACTCACTTCCATCCACCCCCACAATCTCATGTTCATCAAAATAGCTACATTTCGATATACATCACAATCACAATCATATATATACCCAAATATAATATTATACCAAAATCAAACAGAAAACATCCAAAACACATAATATAAATAAATATTTACACAATACATCAACGCAACGTCATCAACACAACATAGATGTACATACATCCCAATATAATCAACTCAACATCAAAATAAATAGTTATCCAACACTATGTCCAAACCATTGTCATCAACATAGCATCAACACACACAAACCATCATAATGTATCAAGCATAATCCCCACCCACTCTCAAAGCGTATATGCACATATATATAACATCAAAATAAACTAACATCAACTCACTCTCTGCCGTAAGATGAAGGACCCGTATCGTACTACGCAATGAACTTCGCAAGACGTTGTTTAAGCTGCTCTTCGCGGCGGCGATCACGCTTATTAAATTCTTCGATCTGGGTTCGTAACTGTGTGATCTCCTCCTTGTCCTGAGCCATCTAGTATGACTGTTGAGATGTCCTAACTTGTATATAATTTTAGATTTTCAGTATGTCATAATAATAACTCAAAATTTTAGATTTTATTATAAATTTTATTTTCTATTACCGCTTGGTTCCCAAAACCATATCGTTTGTTCCTGAATGGTGGATCCATGACAGCCTCAAAAATCATATCCTCGTCCCCGACAATCAACTTGGTCCTCCTAGTCTCCTCAAGCCTCTGTGCCCTTTGTTGTTGAATTTTATCATGTTAAACAAAATACAATTGAATTTAGATAACACTATTTTAATTAAATTATAACTTTAAATTAACTATGTTATATTTACATATGCATCACGTGCTTTGGCATCATGGTCTCAAGAGTAGGAAACTAAGCATGAGTCATCGATCTGACTCACTGCATGTGTATGCTCAAAAATATCCCAGTACGGCACAGTAACACCACGTTGCCTCTTCTGAAATATGCATATATGTAAATTAGAACTTAATGTTAGATCAACTAACTTTTAACAACTTAGAACTTAAAATCTAACTGTGCAATTAATATATATATATATATATATATATATATATATATATACCAGGTCCACGCGATGGTGCTGTAATGACTTGGAACCACCGCGATGTGTAACCAAATTCTTTCTCCTATTTGCCGAATTTCTCACAGACTTGGCCTATAAATTTAAATTAAAAAAAATGTTTTATTCTAATTTATATATGTAGAACAATTAAATCTGTTGTAAATTTACCTGAAACTGCTCACTATTCCACCAATAAGAAGATCATCCAACATTTTTGCACTCATCCAATCCAGCTTTTTTCCAGCTGATTTTATGCTATTTGGTGTTTCACTGTAATTTTTGGCCACTTTACTGTTCCAGTGGCGCCGGATGAGCTAAATGTCTGTCTCTTGGAGATTCACCCCACCTTGCATTTTTTAAAAATAACTTAAATATGAATTGATCAAATATGTAATAAGTGATATATCACACGTACTAGAAAATCCTGCCAAATAGTATCCTTGACATTGTCTGGTACCAATGTCCAGTTGGACCAACATGAAGTCATACGAGTCATGTAAACGTGTTTTGATATACCCAAGACTATATTGGATGGCTCTAACTCGAAACCACTATCTTAAACGAAGAAAAACATTTAATATTTCATGACTACTATATACATATTTATAATATATTGTACAGAAATAAAATTTATACTTGAAACTTAATACTTACCCTCTATTGGCTTTTGGATTAAGCCACACCGCAGGACGTGATAGCTCCTGCGATGGACCATCGCCATCGCCACCTACCAAAGGATGAAAACCATAAGAAGTTCCAGAAGTTGTATGTCTGTGTGACATCATACATGTTACAGACAACAATATAATATAACATAAAGGGGCTATGTAAAACAAATAGTATGACATAACATAAGAAGTCTATGCAATATAAATAATATGACATGACATAACATAAAATTACAGCATTATAACAAACAGTATGGCATAACATAAGAGGACTATGTAAGATAAACAGTATGACATTAAATAACATAAAATTACCTTTTTTAAATGCGGATTATTGATTAGTCCTCGTCATTTTCAGATTCTGACTTTATTTCCTCCTCTTTATATGGTTCATCTATAGTCTCAAATGCTTCAATTAATGCATTTGATTCATCATTTAGAGGTCCAAAATCTATTTGATCATCAATTGTTGATGTTTCTCTATTTTCCTCGACATCTGCTTGATAAGCTTGTTTGTCGGAAATTCCGTCCGTTAAATGCAAATCTTGCCTTTATTTTAAAAACAGCCGACCAATCTATTTTGTCTCTTCTTAGAGATGGATAAGGAGCATAATGTACTTGAAAATCTTGTTTGGAAAGTACAAAAGGATCGTACTTATAATAACGCAAAATATGTTTTATTTCTATAAGATTATATTTTGGGTGCACGTTGATTCCAGAACCTGGAACGTTGCTGAAACCAGTTGCATTTAAACAAAAATACTTCTTCCGCGGGTCGTATGAAATATATCACTAGCAAAATCTGCGTTAGTATGCCATAAAAGTCGTTTATATGGTCATTTGGATCATCACTACCTTTAACAAGTACACCGGTATTGTTAGTTAATTTTTCAGCACCGTATTCTTTAGTATTAAATTTATATCCATTGACAAAGAATATTGGATATGTCTTGACTTTCCTTTTTGATCCCATGACAAAATGTTTCAATCTTTCATCTACAACACAATTTGTTATCAAAAACGTAGTAAACCAAGTAGCGAATTCTTTGTTGATATCGCTATTTGGATGTTGCGATTCGTGAATGCTGCAATTATAGGACAAATGCTACATTATGATTAAAGATACACATGTATTAATGATAAAAGTTCATTGACTAACGAACAGTGCAACTTTAGTCTAGTTGAGAAGAATATATGTGTGTGTTGCATAACAATCTCTATCATCCAGCCATGCTTCCACACATTTACAAGAAGATCGACCATGTTTTTATAAATAGATAAAGTCGCTTGACAATCATCTTGATCAATGCCTTTATCATTAAGCGTAGTACTTTCAAATGATATGTTCACATGGTCACTAAAATAATGAAAGAAAAGAAATGATGCTTCTTCTTCGATGTATGATTTACAAATTGAAGCTTTAACTCAAGGTTTCTGTATCACTTTTTTCTTTTTTATGATTTAAATACTATTCAGAACTATTGTAAATTAATGTTTTATACATTTCATTAACCAATATTTAATGAACTAAAAATTAATATACCTTTCAAATGGACGCATCCATCCAGCATAGGACCTCACAGACGTGCTTCTAATGGAAGATGAATAGGTAAATATTCCATAATATTGAAAACCTAAAGGAGATTTTTTTTCCAGTTTGCAGAGCAATATCTTCCTCAATTTTATGTAGGCGATCAACTTTTAAAGTAGTAGAACAAAACTCTTTACAAAACAGGCTAAGTTTAGTTACAATAGATCAAACTTTTACGCACAACAATTCTTTGAAAGCGACGAACAATAAATTTTCCATCATAACATGACAATCACGACTTTTCATCCCGTTAAGTTTATTGTTCATATAGTCGACACATCTATGAAAATTAGAAGATATAACATCCAGGAATCTTAATCCTTCCATCCATTTTAAAAGTATTTTAACTTGATTATTACCTAGCTCATTGCATGCTTTTGCTTTTTTTTTTTTATGTCATTTGGCTTTATATGAAGCTTAGGACGATTACATATTACTTCAATATCATGTCTTGATTTCAAATCATCATTTGTTTTCCCTTTAACATTCAAAATTGTATTAAACACATTATCAAACATGTTTTTCTTAGTATGTATCATGTCAATATTATGATGAAAAAAGAGACTTTTCCAATAAAGCAACTCCCGAAATATGTTTTGTTTGCATCAATTATGAATTGATGATTTACTTTGAATTTCAATTTGTTCTCTGGTTTCATGTATCTTTGGATAATCATTTACAATTTCGTAGATATCTTCGCTTGACCAAACCATAGGTGGCCTCAAAGTTTCATGTCTATCAGCTATAAAGTTTTTCTTATTTCTTCTAAAAAGATGATTAATATGAAGAAAACATCGATAACAGTCAAATCACGAAATTTTCTTTCCGTGAGGTAAAGAAAATGCTCGTGTTTCTTTCATCCAGTAAAGACATTTGTAGGTCATGACAATTGTAGGTCATGACGAATATTAAAAACCAAATTGAGAAAATGGTGAAAATTCATTCTTACATAAACCAAGTCTAGTATTACAACTCTTGAATGCAAAACCAGGATATTTCTGGTCAACTGCTTTCATGCTTCCCTATCAACTGTTTAACGTATCTTCTTCCTTACACTGTGCTATCTCATATGTTGCGCTGTTACAGAAGATGCATATAACCTTTGATGTCCAGGAGTAATTGGTAAATAATGCATACTTTACACGAGACTTCCTTTCCTTTTTTTCCTTTCTTGGTTTGTAAATTTCTCAATTGCATATTTTACAATTCCTAAGGTTGATGTATTCTTACCAAAACAACACGCAACCGTTTAGACATGTATTTAATTTTTCATATGATAAACCGGAAGGCATTAGTTCTTTTTACTTCATAATGATTTTAGCACATTAAATTATTGGGAGACATATGCCGCTTCGAAGCTTGTACAACAAATGTAAATCCATCTTCTGTGAGGTTATATTTACATTTCATCGCAATGTATTTAGCAGTTACTGATAATTGAGTTCCGCTTGCACATCTTTCCCAAAGGAATTTCTTCGTGGCATCTAATAAATCATGTATTCTTTTGGCTCCAATATTTTGATCTTCTTCGGCATTACCATCGTAATCAGTAAATTGAGGAACAAGAAACATTGAACGTGCATCATCTTCAACCATATGTTTTACGAGATTCGTTGTAGCAATTTCATTACTCACTACCTCCTCAACATTTACATGAGTAGATGCTAACAGTTCGCCATGACGATCCCAAAACAAATAGTTCGGCAAGAAATTGTACTGACGCAAATGAATTCTAACCATTTCCAGTACTAAATAATTTGACAATTTGCATCTACTACATGGACAATAGATTTTTTTCCTCGTTTATGTTATTACTTAAAGCGAAATCGATAAACACGCTAACACCCTTATAAAAATGTTCACTTATTGAGTCTACAGTTTCCCTTCGTTGTTTATACATCCAGCTCCGATCAGTAAAATAATTGTCCATTTGCTGTATGTATATAATTAAAAAATATGATATAAATTTGCATTGACATTTTATTAAAACAATTTTATTGGTGAATGTTATATTAATTGATCATTGAAACTTTGCTGATGGGTCATTCTACCTCCCATTACAAATACAATAATGTAACTAAATCGCGTAAATATTTTCAATTTAAATGATTCAACAAAATTTCAGCAGCATTTCGCTTTAGTTTTCTGAACAGTACAAAATTGCATGTACATAAGGAATATAAAGGAAGCGCTTTCGAAATTTTGAGAACTGTTAAAACGAAATGCTTTACATGATTTAATTATGTTCTTGTGTTCGTAACTTGTCCAATACAAGGAAAAATCAAATAAATATTGTATACAATGAATATAGACGTCCGTTCTGTTAAAAAACAAATACCCACATAATGATCATATACAATATTTTATCAGCCAGTGCCGGAAAATGCTCTAAGGGTTTTACGAATATAACATATTACATATTTTATATTCGTATTAAACTAGTATTAAATATGTCGATAGAGTGCTCTTTTTTCTTAAGTGGATCGACACATTCAATAGTCAATCAATACAATATCATGTTGGCTATAGGATCCATTTAGAACAAATGCAACAAATATAATATCAGTACACAGAACGATCAATAACATTATATATACGAGATGTATAGGCACGCGCTTCGCGCGTGGTGACGGCATGCGCTCCGCGCGTGGTGATGACACGCATGGAGCCATTTAACAAAATAAAAATATGTCGTTAGTACATGATCTGGTATATTTCTTGCCCATTTTATTTTTCTGCATATTTATTTGCTCAATAGTTTCTTTTTATTTTCCTATTTTCATTACTGTGCATTAATTTTCTTCTGTTTCTAATTCATGCATGTTAATTCGTGTGACCGTTATTCAAAACATTTATTTATATTTCTAATTTTAAAAGTTCCATTCTTAATACGCGTACACATACTCTTGAAATAAATATTTCCACACATACGCGTGATTTAATTCCATTTACGATGCGCATTTATTTTCGAATTCAAACATACGCGTGATTTAATTCCATTTACGTTACCATTCTAGATTTAATTTTCTGCTTTCAAATTTTAACATTATTCCCATTTACGTCTCTATTAATGTCATTAATGACGCGCATGGTTAATTAAAGGAACATTGCTATTTAACTTTAAATACTTTCCGTTTTTTTCTTGATTTAATTCCTTTTATCATATGTGTTTGTTTTTAGTAAAGGGCATTTTCGGTAGTTTGCGTGTACACCAAAAAAGTGTGACACCAAACCTATTCCGATTATTAGTAAAGATTTTCCTATTTTCATTACTGTGCATTAATTTTCTTCTGTTTCTAATTCATGCATGTTAATTCGTGTGACCGTTATTCAAAACATTTATTTATATTTCTAATTTTAAAAGTTCCATTCTTAATACGCGTGCACATACTCTTGAAATAAATATTTCCACACATACGCGTGATTTAATTCCATTTACGATGCACATTTATTTTCAAATTCAAACATACGCGTGATTTAATTCCATTTACGTTACCATTCTAGATTTAATTTTCTGCTTTCAAATTTTAACATTATTCCCATTTACGTCTCTATTAATGTCATTAATGACGCGCATGGCTAATTAAAGGAACATTGCTATTTAACTTTAAATACTTTCCGTTTTTTTCTTGATTTAATTCCTTTTATCATATGTGTTTGTTTTTAGTAAAGGGCATTTTCGGTAGTTTGCGTGTACACCAAAAAAGTGTGACACCAAACCTATTCCGATTATTAGTAAAGATATATATATATATATATATATATATATATATATATATAGGTGAGCGTTCGATGACACTCCAAACAGTGCAGCACCCCTAAATTCCCCCTAATTTCCACCACATATCTCGTTTCTTGCTCCCTCCGTTCATTCTCTCACCTCCCACTCACTTATTCTAATATAAATGTTTGGTTTATATAGAGGGGCAAATGGGGTGCTCACTATTTGGGGTGTCACTGAATGCTCCTCATATATATATATATATATATATATATATATATATATATATATATATATATATATATATATGAGATAGGATCAAGAGCACCCCAAATAGTGCAACACCTCTTTAGCCCCTGATTTCCACCATATATTTCTGTTTCTCTCTCCTTCCACTAACTCTCTCTCCACCCACTAACTTTTTTTAGTATAAATATGTGGCTATAAATGAGGTGCATTTGGGGTGCTACCAAATAGGGGTGTCATGGAACCCTATATATATATATATATATATATATATATATATATATATATATATATATATATATATATAGACACACACATATTTACACGCAAAAAAAACACACTCTCACACATACACATCAAGTACAACACTCAGTAATATACATGGATATATAATCTATAATATGCATACATCTGTCCCGTATAAAAGAATATGTACATTGCTAAAGTACGACTCAATATGACTATGCACTATCCAACTCCAAAACTCCCTATGGCGAACAAGTCGATTAAAGATAATCCAACAGCATAAGTATGATAGAACCATCATCATCAAGATTAATCTATAAAGACTCGGTCTGACTCGAGCAATAAATATACATCTCAATCTAGTTGAAATAATATCGTTAGCATATATAGACTAAACAATATCCCATAAAGTAGTTATCTAGAAAAGAAGTCATGACATAATCTCACGATGTTGTGGGTAAGAAGTAAACATGGTATGATACATACACAAAAGTTAAGAATTTTATAAATGCATTTTTGCGAAGACCACAAGCTAAGCAATAAGGAATAACAAATTATGTCATCTACACCAAATAAATCACCACCACATCACCAAATTGAACCCATGCAAGGGTTCGTAATCCAATGAATTAAATTTCCTAAATAGTTATTACCAATAGTGCACCAGTTATTTAAAATTTAAACACCATCAACAAGGTGAAAACATTCAAAATCATCAAAATTCTAGAAACAAAGAAATCTAGAAAGAATTAATAATATAAAACCTTGAACCTACCGGTCCAAGTTTCCTACCAGGTATAAATTAGGACCCACTAGTCCAATATATAACACACCGATATGCCGGGTACTATATGTAAGAGACCTACCGGTCTCATATAGGACCCACTAGTCCAGATTCGTCCACTGGCTATAATTACATACATACATACATACATACATATGTCTGTATATATATATATATATATATATATATATATATATATATATATATATTAGACCCAACGGTCTAGATTCGTCCACCGACTATAAATATGTATATAGGACTTACTAGTCCAAGTGTCGGATATAATACACCAAAAAGACTGCCATAGACTCTTAAATAGTAATTTGAATAATGAAACAATACGTCTTATACTGTACGTTTTCGCTAATCGATTTACTATAAGCTAGCGCGTTTCACACTAGAAAACAACAAATGACTTCAATTAATGAGTAAGGAATTAACCGATACAATCTATATATGTGTCCCATACCACACGATTAATTATACCGTTTAAATCATGTCCTGATGTTTCCACGAAGTGTGCAAAAACGAGTAATTTTACATATGGAAAATATTTAGTTTGGAAACAAGTTTATAAACGATTTAGAAAAACTATTTAGGTTATTTCTTTCAGATCTCTATATTACTAAAAATATTTTCGTACTATTGCCTTGAGATGATATTAATTTATAAAACTTAAATATATGAAAATTAATCGTCATAAGGTTATATATTTGTTAAGGAAATTTAATTAGAAATCGTTTTTTTAAATGCGCTTGGTGTAGGAAATCATCTCAATGAAAGCACAAACCATGGATTTTCTAAAATCCAAGGCTATGAAATAAGCCTTAATGATCAACAACAAACACGACAACTTAGTAAAAGATTTCAGATAGGATATGAAGATAAAACAGCTTCCTTTGCCAAGAAAATCACACTAGATAGCAAGGAAAATGAGCAGACAAGAAGGAACTAGGCACGCAATTTGCACCGCCTGTGTCGACATAGGACACGGGATTTACAGGTTTAGTTCGTCGTTGACGAACCCAACTTCAGGTCACTATTTAGATGATCAAACGACAGTTTAGGACATGAATCTTTTCAGAAATGAACTAAACATTCCGTCTACATGGCAGAGGAAAAAACACAATGATCCGACTTTTAACGAAGGAAAATAAATATCTCAAACATTTACCCAACCCAATTTTGCAATACAAAATTTCTCAGAAAACAAAACTGAGATACGATAAATGAAATATAATCTAGTTCGTTACAAATCAGCACAATAACACATAGATAACCTATTTCAACTAGATCAGTGAGAATACTCACTGATTTGGCGATTTACAGCAAGTTATATCAAGAAATTAGGGTTAAAATTGGGTTTTTGGCTTGAGATGAACTCTCAGATACCTATAAAAGACTTCTGTGTACGTAACAATGAGAGAAAAACCACTGGGAACGAGAATATGAATCGAAAGATTGTAGAAATTTCTCCTCAAATTTGTATGAATTACATGTACGATTCAATATACAAGCTATTTTCTCTAATTTGATTCAAGTTTGAAGGCTTTTTTTGAGTTTGGGGAAGAATTTTCTGTTTACGATGTATTCTCAAGGAGGAAGAACTTATTTTTATTGTAAGGAGGAAAATGAACGTAGCTTTCTTCCCATGCTTCGATTTCCGGAGTTTTCTTTAGTTAACTAGGGGTTTAAGGAAGATTTAAGCCTATTTAGGCCATTGATAGCTGAATTAGGCTAAATGGTGGTGGTTAACACAATCTAGTCATTCCTTTTCCATGGATTTGCATGTTTAAAAATTTAGTAACAACACAAAGCAACTTGTATAAATTCTTTTTGTGTGAATTTTAATACATTTGCACAAACTCAACTAAAAAATGTTTATATGTATTTTACTCAAGTATGCGCAACTAGAACAATATTCAAATTTCCACACATAACCAATTCGTATGTAACGCAAAAAGAATGTTTTTACTGAATTTAAACAAAACTCTTTAATTTATAACCTTATTTGCTTTTAGAAAGTTATACCAACATGTTTAAAGGATTTTTAACTCCTTTAACATCAGTTTGTTTGAGTTATACACAAGCTTTGCATTTTCCAACTTATATATGCATTTTCCATTTTATTCAGCAATTTTTACATTTTTAACTTAAAAATTACATAAATTTCCACCCTTTGTATAATTAACACCAGTTCTTACACAAATCTATTTTTAACATGATAAATATTGCTTTTTAACCAATATTTATGTTTATTATTCATTTCTAGCCTAATCAAGCTAGAAATGTGATTTTCCACCAAAAATTCATTTGCCTCAATTTTAGAGATTTGATATATCAGACCTATTTAAATACCCTATCACTTAAATCTCACTATAATTCTTCGCAAAATTCCACTTTGTAACTACTTTAAGTTTTGTTCTACAACCCAACATAAATAAGTACTATTTTTGTCGATTTATTAAATTTCCCTCAACAAGAACATTTTCAACTTATTAAATTTGATAAAATAAGCCTTTCAACATAGTTTGTAATTTTTTTCTCAAATAGATTCATTTTATAAACACACTGAAATAGATGTCCTTATTATATTATAGAATTTAATTTATTTCAATACAATACTTTCAAAAAAATCAAAATCAAAATCTTCATTTTCTCAATTAATTTGTTATACGAGTTAGTTCTTGAACTCGTTTCTTAATTTTCTTAAATTTTAATTTTAGAGAATACCCAAAATTCTGAATTGGTATAGTAGCTTAGAGGGAAACGGGATAATTAAGAAAGGGAACATAAAGTATAGGTTAAATGGGTTAAATAAAAAGAAAATAATAACAACCGTTCATGTCGGGAGCGTGCGACGCCAGCAGGAACTTTTTGCTCTATCAAGGAAAATGGTTGTATTGCCCGGTTGGGTTTTGGGAGCACCGTCTATGTCTTTTTCTGTTGAAGTTGAACCTTTTAAAAGCAAACTATGATGCAGCAGTAGACCAGCTAGCATTCTGTTGAATTGGAGGTGCCGGCTTCGATTGGCTTGGCGAGGAGGTTGACGGCGGACTGCGGGATGCTGTGCATATTGGTCGGCGATTGTGCGCCGGTTGCAGTTTGGGAACAGGAGCGCCAGGTGAGTCCTCCCCCTCAACTATGTCTAAGACTCTAAATTATACAATTTGACGCATGTTTCCCCATATAGTATTTGTTAAGTAAGCCGTCTATTTCTTGAGTAAACCAGCTAGCATTCTTAAGGCATCTGCAGCTCTATTACTTTTTCTGAGAACAGGACGTATTCATAATAAGATAATCCATCCATAGCTAAGGCTTGTGAATCCTTTAAAGAACACACATTTTTCCTACTAATTTTCTTCTTCACTGTCAAGATTCCACAGTTAAGAAAATTCATATTGCTTTTAATATTTGAATTGGAGAAGTAAGTATATTATGATGTTATCGTGCAGGGGCATGGTTATGTCATTCATTACTTCATCATTTCTTTTTCAATGACTTATCCATGAAAACGAAGTCCTGACCAGTACACATTGGCCTGTCATTTTACCGACTACTCATGTCAAATTATAAGACATAGCCATCTCATCCTTCAGAAATCTTTGAAATGATCTCAGGTGTGTGTGGATTTCATATATATTAACCGAAATTTTATTGTTGTTGTATTAATTTAATTCTTTAATCGTTATTGCTGCCTATAGAAACAATTTCGTTTCTTATCCAGAGGAACAGATGCATGAGGCTGATAAATAGACATTGACTTGTCCAATAAGAAGAAGAAGATGGTTTGTTTGTTTGTTAGTTTTGGCATATTGGAATGAATCATGAATTTTAGTTAAACTTTTCTATCACTGGTGATACTCAAAACAACCGGTAACTGTTTCCTTGCTATCTCTTATTCTTCCTGCTTGGACAGAACCTTCGCTTTTCACAGCTGGACCCATTGTCTTGATTGATAGAAATATTAATTTTTTTTAAAAAAATTAGCTTCTTACTGAAAATATTTTTGTTTGATCAACTGACTTCCCGCTCATAGCAAGAGAGTAAAATAATACACTTTTCATCAGCAGATATAAGGGAAATAAATTTTAAATTCACTAAAAGAAATAAAATAAAAAATCTTGATTAGTAATTATGGGAGTGCATTTGCTCACTCGTATTAGCTTTGATTTTCATATTTGATAGAAGCATGAAATATACAATTGAAGCTGTATAATTAAACTATTGCTTTTACAGGATTTTCATATTTATTTTTTTGCTTTTACAGGATCTTTGAAGGTGTTTCATCTATTTGTTTACCATCCTGTGGCACAGAACTTAGATTTCAATCAAGAAAATGGTATATAATCATCATATGAATAGACTAAAATTGCAAAAACAAAGAGGGCATAAAAGAAATACCTTGTCAACTCGAGCTTCACGGAAACTACGATTAAGATTTTTAGTTGTCGTATACTTTGTTTGGTGCCTTCCCAGGATACTTTGATCGCCATGCTCTCAGAAAATTCTCTCTTGACTGCATTAAGAGAATTGTGTACTGGTAACAATCCGAGAAATTAAAAATGTGATTTGGCAGAGAAATTTGGAAACGGAGGCAAGAAATTTGGCAGAAGAAAGATTCCTTTTTTTTCACTTTTTGGAAATTAAAAACATGATTTGCTAAACTATCCACATGATTTGTTAAACTTGATTTGGCAAGAAATTTGGCAATTAAGAAGAAATTTTGCAGAAGAAATTTGGCAAGAAATTGGATACTAGAAGAAAAAAACAGGCAAGAAATTTGGCAATTAAAAATGTGATTTGTTAAACTATCCACATTTAGGATAAAAGATGCGTTTTTTTCCTTATTTTACTAACTTTTTCTCTCAATACGTTAATAAAACCAATGATACTTTTAAAATTTCTAAATTTACTTCTGCATAGTCCGCATTCATAAGCTTCCAACAAAAGTTAAAATATTTATTTATCTTTGTATAAAAATTTGAATTTATTTTTTGAGTATATTGAAAATTTGAACTGCTTAAACTTTGTTGTTAAAATTAATTATTAAAATTAATGTTATTAAGCGTACAATTAAAAACATGATTTGTTAAACTATCCACGTGATTTGTTAAAAGTGATTTGGCAAGAAATTTGGCAATTAAGAAGAAATTTGGCAAGAAATTGGATACCAGAAGAAAAAAAAAGGCAGGAAATTTGGCAATTAAAAACATGATTTGTTAAACTAATCACGTTTAGGATAAAAGATGCATTTTTTTCTTATTTTACTAATTTTTTCTCTCAATATGTTAATCAAACCAAAGATACTTTCAAAAGCATAGTCCACACTCATAAGCTTCCAACAAAAGTTAAAATATTTGTTTATCTTTGTATAAAAATTTGAATTTATTTTTTGAGTATATTAAAAACTTGAACTGCTTAAACTTTATTGTTAAAATTAATTATTAAAATTAATGTTATTAAGGGTACAATTAAAAACATGATTTGTTAAACTATCCACGTGATTTGGCAAGAACTTTGGCAATTAAGAAGAAGTTTGGCAAGAAATTGGACACCAAAAGAAAAAAAAAAGGCAAGAAATTTGGCAATTAAAAACGTGATTTGTTAAACTATCCACATTTAGGATAAAAGATGCATTTTTTCCTTATTTTACTGACTTTTTCTCTCAATATGTTAATCAAACCAAAGATACTTTCAAAATTTCTAAATTTACTTCTGCATAGTCCACATTCATAATCTTCCAACGAAAGTTAAAATATTTATTTATCTTTGTATAGAAATTTGAATTTATTTTTTGAGTATATTAAAAACTTGAACTGCTTAAACTTTATTGTTAAAATAAAACATGATTTGATTTAAACAAAGGATTGAAGAATTTATTACGCTTAATAACATTAATTTTAATAGTAATTTTAAATTTAAATTTTATATTTGATTAAAGTGAAAGCTATTAAAAATTACTACATATAAATATTTCCTGTAATGAAATGAACATAATTTAATATTAAAAAAACAATTTAATTTAACAAATGATATATATGCAACTTTAGGAGAGAAATTATACTAGTAACATAATGCAAACAAGAAAGAGTTGTATACGATTTGCATTCTTTAATTTTTATTCTTTTTTTAATAAGGACAATTTGATCTTTAAGTTCTATTTAAAATATCATGGTGTGAGCAAAGAAATTTACGGAGTTTGAATATAATTTGCCAAAAATATATTTATCCGGGTATTTCATGAAACATGTTTTTAGAAAGAGATGGAAATCAATTAAGTTTTAAATAAAGAATGTCTCGCTTGTTTTAAAAAGGGGTGAAAACATAGCAATTATAATAAATAGTTGTCAACAAGATTATTGGTATTTATTTGTGGCAGTTTTAGTAGTTTATACTGTGGCCAATCAAAAGAGACTATGTGGATTGAGGCCACAAAAGAGATCACATGGATTGAGATTTGTACCGTTAGATTTGATTTAAAATAAGCTGTTAAATTTATAGCCGGAGAGGATGGTATGGTTTGTGTCCCTGTAATAAACTAGAGAAAATATGTTTTAGTCATTTCAGATGATGACATATTAGTGTGGAATTATGAAACATTTTAGAAAAAATTAAAGTTAAAACTTTTGTAGTCAATTAGTTGAAAAAGGAACAATGTATGATAAGTTATTAATGAATGATTATTTTATATTAATTATTTACAATTTAATTATTGTTTATTAATTCATTAACTATTAATTAATTCATATTTCAAAATAATTATTAATAATTAATAAAGAAATGTTTTCATAAAAAACATTTTTAGGATATGTAAACAAAATCTTCAATTCAAAAAAATTGCTAGAATTTTTTTTGACACATCACCACAACTCAGCATTATTTTTAATGAAAGTTTAAAATGATATGAGAAAAATATAGTGGCTAATCACAAAAAAACTTCTCCTTATGTATATATGTAGATAATACATTTTACCTACCTATAATCATTGGTAGTTAATCATCATTAAAAAAAATTATAACATTGACAATATTTACCTACCAATAAATTTTTACCATTGAATGTTGGTAGATAAAGGTTCTCTTTACCTACCCATATTTATTGGTAGGTCAAATATTAGTAGGTAAAGATCAAATTTCTTGTAGTGCGCGTTTTAAACTATTATCAAACAAAGCCACCGATGCACTCGCTTTAGCTCTTTCAAACACATCGATGAGCAGCGGCTGAAAGTCAGTTTTAATTCAATGGTTAGGAAAAGCGGATGCGCTGAGTTAATAATCATTAATCACATTTAAATAATAAAAAAAGGTAAATTACCTGGCGGGGACCAAAATCAATTACAATGAACATGTCTTTCATCTTGAACAGAAGAATGCTGCTGCTAACCAAAATGATCATCATTTTCATAAAAAATGTGAACTTTGCAGAAGCACCAACAAACCTCCAAGCGATGCTTCAGAATATGATCGCACCTTGAAAATGACAAAAACACAAGGACCCATACTATATTAAATGAGAGTATCTTGAAGATTTATAGTATGAAATACTAATGACACCTTTGGATCATTTGTGAATACTCAAAACATCAGTATAAACTGATTGACAAATAAATTAACTACTCACTTTTCGTTTTATATTATTATTATTATTGTTATTATTATTATTATTATTATTATTATTATTATTATTATTATTATTATTATTATTATATGTTCTAACTTGTTGCAAGATGTACATTTTAAATCTAATTAATTATAGGTTAGAATTGACACAAATAAATTTTATTTTACCAAGCCGCAATTAATTGATTTGAATTTACTAGTTATTCCATTTGAGTAAATCCAGCGATAGTTCTCTAATATTAGAGAAAACACATAATTAACTAAACATCTGTTTTTCGGATGGGTGTATGCAAAAAACATACGGTTCTCTAATATTCAACATTTCAGCAAACGAAATATTCAATGTTGCAAGCTAATGGAGATGATTACTGCAATTTCTACTACTAACCGACACAACAAACATATGAATAAACTCATAGATGCATGTCTAACGACAACAGTTTGGCATATTTGGCTAGAAAGATGTAACCAGGATTTTATAAATAAAGCATTGCCTGTTCGAGACAGTGCTAAACTTGCAGGAATGGATATCTCAACTTTAACATCTAAAATAAGGAATTAAAAACAAAGGGATAATTCTTATCTTTATACAGAGTTATATCCTTGACAAAAATCTTCATTGAGACATTCAGGCATTTGAATACCTTCTATATTCGTTCATATCTTCTTGAACATCTGAAGCCGATGATTTCCTAAGATGTTGTTCACATCATTGCTTCTCTTAGAAATGGAAAGTGGAGGTCGACTTGTGAATTGGAAGCAATTTTTTTTCTACGGCAACTTACATACATTTTGTGTACAACCAAATGAAGATGACATGAACAATACTTGTAACTCAGAAGAGATTTTGACATATGAAGATAACACTCCAGTTTTATCCAGTAGTAAAGCTGGGAACAAAACAACATGGAAGCAGCTTGACATTCACAAAGTACCCACCAGAGAATCACATTGCGTAGTGAAAAAGAGACAAGAAGTAGCAACATTTATATGGTTAGATGAAAACTACATAAACACTAACCAACCAAAACCAACACTACTCCATTTCATCAGCAATGGCTGAGGAGGCACGGACCAGAGTAGAGAAACAGTCAAATTAGTAGAACACACTTAAATGCACAAGTATCAAACAAACACTAACCAGTTGCATGAAAACAATGACTCAAAGCCTGGGCATAACATGAAAAAATGACCTAAGGGAAGCTGGAAAAAAGAAGCAACAGAGCCAACCAGAAAATACCCACCAACAAATTGTAGTAGGCGAAGTGCTAGAGCACTACCACTGTGCAACTGGAAACTCCCGATGCAAACACCTCTAAGCTGCACATAAGCCCAGAGTAGGTCGGAAATAAATAACTCGCCAGACGAGCACAAAAGGAGAACAAACGTAGGTCGTCGTCGCCACGACTACCAAAACAGACTTGTGAACGGAGAATAACCACCATGTCAGGAAAAGCAACCCAAGAATCGCTAGATCCGCTTTGAACTGTCGCTAGCCACAAACGATTTGGATTAATTCATGGTAACGTGGTTAAGACGGCGGATCCAGATGTTTGATTGAGGCTCGGACAGTGATGGTTCATCCGAGAAAACTTTAAAGGCCGAATGAAAAGGAGGGAAGTTTAGATCTGAGAAATAAAAATCGGGCTTATGTAAGAAGCAAATGACTTTGAAACGGTGACAGGGAAGACTACGATTATCGGTGAGGAGACCTATGTTGTGAAGAGAAGGACGAAGAGGGGGAGATTTAGACGAAGAAAAAGAAGGAGGCAGCGGATTTTGACCTAGTCCCCATTAAAACGAAATGTTGCTTAAGAGATATCTGAGATCTAGGAAGAAGAAGAGTCTGATTTAGAGCAATTGGTTTTCAATTATGAAGCGAGAAACGAAAAAATAGAAGTGGAATCGGTAAATCTACAGACTTGTCATGAACAAATTGGTTAATTTTGAGTGTTGTTGCAGTACGGTTGTATTTCGGCCTTTCACAATAAACCTGACTGCAAATGCACATAAACCAAATCTCTTCATATAGGATAGTAATTATTAACAATTTTAATTCAAAAATAATTATTAATAATTTTAAATTAACTTTTTATTACATAATGATTTTTAGTTAATTGAGACTAATATTTAATAGCACAATTTAATAATTAGCTTTTGGTAATTATTTAATTCTTAAGAAGCATTAATCAATATTTACTCTAATAATTAATGATTATTTAGTAATCTTTAATAATTAAGAAGCAATACTAATTATCGATTATAATAATTACTAAGTACAAATGACTAAAAATCAAGCATATATTATAATTTGTGCATTATTCTTTGAAACTATCAATATATTAGTTAAATATTAATAATTTATTATAAAATATTATTAATTATTAAAATAATTATAAATTATTACTTAATAATTATTAAAACTAATTATAAACTATTAAAGTATTACTCATTTATTACTAAAAATATTAATTATAAATCATAATATAATATAAAAATAATTTAAAATTATTAATCATTATTTATGAATTATCAAGTGTAATAAATTATTAAATAATACAATTAGTATACATCATTTTTATACCTTATTAGTAGAAATTATCAATTAATTACTTATGTAATACTAATAGTTATTAAAATAATTATAAACAATCAATTGTTAAAAATATCAGTTCTTATTTTTAAATACTACTTATTAAAAATTAATTATATATTATTTAATAATAATTATTAAAATTTATCTAATTATTTGTTATTTATTACCTCGTGACTATAATTGAATATTAAGTATTAGTCATTATGTATATGTTATTGGTTACTAATAATAATTATTAATCATTACATATTTAGTTTTAATTATTAAAACTTATTAAAAATATGTTTATTGCAATTGATAAGGAAAAATAATTGTTAAAAATAAAATTTTCACAATTGATAGGAAATGTCAATTGTACAAAAGTATTTATCGCAACTGGCGAAGACATTGCTAAGCATATGTTTTTTGCAACCAGTAACCAAAGGCAGTTGCTGAAAGTATGTTTTTTGCAACAGACATGGAAGCACAGTTGTTAAAAGTAAGTTTTTCGCAACTGGCATAGAAGCGCAGTTGCTAAAAGTAAGTTTTCCGCAACTGGCATGGAAGCGCACTTGCTAAAAAACCGTTTTTGCAACTGGCTGAAAATGTCAGTTGTTAAATCATGTTTATTGCAACTGTTAAGAAATGACAGTTGCTAAATATCATTTGTTGCAACTGCCATATGACGCCCGTTGCAAATAGCCAGTTGCAATAGGGTATTTTTCTTGCAGTGTCCTCAAATACATACATCATTAAAAGTACTAATATTTATCCTTATTCAACATATAATGCCCTGACTTATCATAGGAATGGTTTGTGTATAACAGTGCCATCAAGTTTCTCTCTTAAACTTCATTATCCCTTTGAACCTAGATCTTGGGATGTCCAGTTAACTAAGTGGAGTTTCCATTTTGGAAAAACCTTTAGTCTATAGGCCTTAGCCCCATTCCCATCGATAAGGTTTGAAATTTCTCTCTTGGCAAGTCTTTTTTAAGTGGATCTGCTAAGTTATCCTTAAATCGAATGTTATCAATTATGATAACCCCGTTAGGGAGAAGTTGTCTTATCATTTTATGTCTACGACGAATATGCCTAGATTTACCATTGTGTAGTGTACTATTAACTCTTTCAATGGCTGATTGACTATCACAATGTATACATACTGGAGGCATAGGTTTGCTCCAATCAAGAATGTCTTCCAAGAAGCTTTGAATCCATCATGCTTCTTCTGCAGTCTTATCTAGTGCAATAAACTCTGACTCCATCGTAGATCTAGCAATACAAGTCTGTTTGGATGATTTTCATGAAATTGCTTCATTTCCTAATGTGAACACGTATCCACTTGTAGACTTTACATCATTTGATACAGTGATCCAATTTGCATCACCAACCCATCGTTTACGTTTGACATTTTGAGCTCCAGTATCTTCCCCACTTCCAGATCTAAAAGGTAGTAGTAAACATAAATTGAACGCTATGTCCACTGTAAAGAAAATAAAAAGAAAGTAGAAGGAGGTAATTTTTTGTTTACTTTTAGAACAAAAAAATAATTCTGAGACGAAAAATGCGGATGAAGAAATTGGTAAATAGATCCGACGAAGCGGATGGTATAAGGGATAGAATGGTAAGTGATAAAATAGAAAAGGTATAGTTGAAATTTTGGTTTTGTTTGAAGCCAAAAATTTGCAGTTAGAGCCAAAAAAATTCAAGTACGGAGCCAAAATGAAAATTTGAATATTTCGAAGGCAAAAAGGGTAAAAAAAAAAAAGTTGAGATGCATTCGTACTTTATTTTATACAATAGCAGCACTTTTATCATAATTAAATTTTTATATATTTTATAAAATTCTAAACTTATCAAACCTTTTATTCCACGATTTTATCAGAGTGTCAAATATTTGTTTCTAAATTCTACTAGTACATTTAATTTCATTGTAAAAATCTTTGAATTTCATGATATATAAAATACTAATTATTTATTAAATATATTATTAAAGGGAAATTCTATTTGGACACAAAATAAGGGCACAAAATTACACACAATAAATCTCAACCATTAGATCTTGATTCTCCCATGAATTACACTTTCCACATAAAGACAAACATATCCAATGGTTCACGATTTGTGTGTCTTATTTTGTGTGTAATTTTGTGTTCCAATAGCCGCTCCCATTATTAAATAATAAATTTATTATTGCTATTATTATTATCAATTATATATCTCATATTAATTTGATACTGATATATATATATATATATATGTAGTTGGCAAAACATAATCAAACTGTTTAAATATTTTAGATATTTAAACTATAATCCTTTCATCTATGTAAGTAATCAATACATGTATGTAAAACATGATAGCGTAAAAGGAAATAAACCATATATCAATGTATAGCCTTATATGATTGAAATACAAAGTGTCAAAACTTTGCTAAAACATCAGAACATAACAGGCAATATGAAAATATAAAAGGGGTAAGCCTTTCATGGTGATCAATGTGATATTTATAACAATTCAGCATTATGGACATGACCAATACAAAATATAAGAAATTTATTAATACATCTAGTTTTAGGCCAGTTAATATGTATGTGTGTGTGTGTGTGTGTGTGTGTAATTATGCCACCTTTAGTGGTAAATCCATTATGAGGCGTTCAACTCAGTATTGAACATACAAACATCCAGTTCATTTTTTTTAATTTATAGGTAGTTCAAATTAGTTTATAATACTATTATCATTAAAAACAGTATAAAACAAATTAGAAAATCATATATCTAAAAAAAATGAACTATTGCAGTAAGTAAACATATTTATCATTATAAATATAAGATTATACCACTAATATCAATATGCATTTCAACAGTAGCATATCATATGCATATGTTGATGCTATACGTAATTTGCTCATAAAATTATATCATATCTATTGATTCTGTATAGTGAAAAAATTATAAAGTATCTGTTTTGACCGGAACTAATTTTGGTAATTATCAATATAATAAAAATTGAAACAAGGAATTTATTTATGAATCTCTAATTCATGTTTTATAATTCCATTGTCCAGGTTTTGTTGGTCCAAAATCAAAACATAATCATGTGTTTTGTTTTTATACTTAAAGAAAGAAAACAGAAAACACTGTTTTAACAATTTACATACAAATCGATTTCAATTAAACTGAATTTGATTGAAAATAGCAGTATTGTTGGACAATCAGCAAACCAGGTTCCAATCAAAATAATAATATAACAAGGCCATGATATTAATACTTATGGACCAATCAGATTTGATTTCATTTCCATGTATACTGGTCAAATCAAAATAGTCTTAACAAATTTCCATATTACTAAAAACTGATTTCATTACATCAAAATGGTTTAAGATTACATTTCTGATTAGCAATTAGCTAAATTCACTAAATTACTATTACTTTGGATCATATTATTCACTAAATTGATTCATTTGAATGCCGAATCTTTTTCATGTATATGCTATTTAAGTGCATCAAAGAAATTGACTTAAATCATTTATTTATGAATAAATCAGGGCCTTGCATGAAAAAAAGTAAAGGATGAGAAGCGATTGTCAAGAGAAAAATTCTTATTATTACCTGGTTACCTATTCCAACCCAAGCAAACATACCATGGGTATGTTGGGTTTCCTCAATGTCGGTAATTAACAGCCCAGCAGCTTGGATCAGGCATGAGTGGTCTTCGACTTGGTGCCTTCACCTTAGATTGGTTCGCAGTTTCTCCTTTCTTATTCAGTCTATCTCGTCTTATTTCCTTTTCTATTGCAAACATATTCATCGGATATGCCATTATATCATCTACATTGTCATTCCTTCTTGTTACTGGGGATTGAACTCTATACGGCTATTATTTTATCACATTTGTTCACAGCAGGTGGGCAAGTTTCTGATATCAACAAAATTGCCAATGGTTAGCTTGAGATTGATATGGCTGCCTATGAGCAACAAGGGAAGATCAACTCGAGCATGTTCTTTGCTTTGACATATGGGTTTGGATCTGCCACAATTGCTGCAACTCTTATATGTGCTGGATTCTTTTATGGGAGGCATGCACTTCAACTTGTAAATCGATCATCTGAAGTGACTTAAGAACCAACATGGACGTTCTATGTAAATTTTGATATCTTGCAGTAGATAAAAACGCCAATGTATGACATGACTAAGACCGTCAATTTCCTACACGAAACGAAAACCACACGAAAATTAACAGGTTAACCCAACCCGTTGACGGATCATTTTGAGATCAATCCGAATTTGACTCGGTGGGTTTAGGGTTGACCCTCCAACCCGAATTTCACCTGCCAAACCCGATTGTAATCAGTATACTCATATATTCGTGTGTAAGCAATTATATTTTACTAATTTATTCTTGTATACTGCTAGCAATATTTTACTTATAACAACTTTATTTATTCCATACTGTTAGTATTTTATGTATGCAAAATGCGCATATATTTTTATGCATGGCAAATGATTTTTGAATATGACGATTTCATGTTTAGTTTACGTGCTGTCTGTTGGTGATTTTGTAACCTGTTGCCTGTTGATGATTTTGTAACTTGTTATCTATCGGTGATTGTATAATAGTGCTACATGTTGATGATTTTGTAACTTATTACCTATTGGTGATTGTATAATAGTGCTATATGTTGGTGATTTGGTCACTCCGTTTATAAACGGGTCAAGTTAGAGTACGGAAAAATTGATCCGTTTAATAAATAGGTTGGCCCGACCCGTTTATAAATCAACCCGAACCTGACTTGACCCTACCCAACACGACCCATTGACAACCATATGTATGACCTATACTCTACGCTCAATTTTCCTCCAACTGGTGTCATTTGTAAGTGCTAACATTTGTTAGGATCATAATCACTCTTATGATGAATATAGTCTTATATGAAAATAATTTGCCGAGAAAATACATGATCAGTTCCATAACAATGCAGTTAAAGCCCCGTAAAATCCCCGCATAGCTTGAAGCGCTCTTCAAACGCTATGTTATTTCAATTTAACGCCGATGAACAGTAGATTTACTTTTATCCCTGCTGTTTCCCACTACGTCCATGCTAAATTAAAATTTTTAGCATCTGGTTTAGCAATATTAGACTTGATTTGACTGGTTCTCTTTAAAAAAATCAAAAAAGTTAGTGTAAAAGTATAATTTTAAGGTATAAATGTCCAATATGTTATTATAAAACTCTGTTATAATCATCAAATATAGTGTGTGTAATCATGATATTCTTTGATTGTATTATATAAGATTAATTAATGTTAGTTTCTTCTAGACATATAATGTGGGAACGATAATAAATTAATTTTAAATATTTAGCTTCGCATCTAATGAACTTTTTTGTGTCTTCTCTATATCCCCGTTATTTCCTCGCTCTATTCCCGCTTCACCTTTTTGCACCTCCATCGTTATATAACCGCTAAGCTCTTTAATCGCCCAGTTCCATTGATCAATAAAAGAAAAGAAAGATATCCACACAAAGTAGATGAGGAAATATGATGATATTCCTGGATGGTGGTTTTACTCAACTATGCTGATTATAATAACATTATTTCTTGTTATGTGTATTTCTTGAAGCATCAAATTTAGCTTTTGGGGCTTACTCTTTTGCATATGCCATGGCTTTTCTTTTCATCCTGCCTATTAGTATCATTACTGCAACACAAATCAAGTTATTATTAAAAAAATCTTCAGATTAGTCGTTACACATTTAAGGTTATCTTACATATAGGTATGTGTTGCTAACTTTTTTTTTTTTGTATATTTGCAAATTAGACTCCACGACTAAATATAATCACAGATTATGCCATGAGTCCTTTTCTTCTTGGATATCCAATTGCCAATGTATGCTTCAGAGCATCTCCGACAAATAATCGAAAAAAAAGTGAGATCTGCACTTAAAATCGAAGCCAATAGCGTGTACATTTTTCGATAACGTGGATTTGGAGAGGTAGAGTTTGGGAATCTAGGATTGTTTTTGGGCGTTTATTTGTTGAGGTTCAACCATTTGTTCAACGGACGTCTCAAATGAGGCGCTTGTTGAACAAACGTCTGGATTCATAATTCATATCTCGGCACATGCTCAACAGACGTCTCAGATGAAACACTTATTGAACAAGCGCCTGGGCAGCGTATACATTTTTCGATAGTTTGAATTTGGAGAGGTAGAGTTTAAGGTGCAGGATTGTTTTGGATGTTTGTTCACGTGAGGTTCAACCGTTTATTCAACAGACGTCTCAAATGAGGCGGTTGTTGAATAAACATTTTGATTCATAGTTTATAATTTGATAAGGAATTCAAGAGCATGTTCAACGGACACCTCAAATGAAGCGTTTGTTGAACAGTCGCCTAGATTCCTTATCAAATTATGAATTATGAATCCAGACGCTTATTCAATAAGCGCCTCATTTGAGACGTCTGTTGAACAAATGGTTGAATCTCAGTTGTTTGTTGGAAAAGACCTATATCTTTTGGGCAAATCACCGATTTGGAATTTTTTTGTGTGGATTTTGTGAGATGTGATGTGAATTTTGTTGGAGATGCTCTTGAAAAAGGGTTCAAGAGAAAGCGGCACCGGTAACAAAGAAAACAACAGCAATGATATCAAGATAGCAAGAAAAGAAGAGAGCGAAGGCCTAGTGTCGACACCAACGATGTTGACACCAATGTGCGTTGAGCAATTAGCTTGGTGTCGGAACCAAAACAGGAAGGCAAGTATATAAAGTCGACATCGAAAGAGAAACAAGACCAAAGCAGGAGTCTGATAGCAACTGACATGTAGTATACAACTACGATTTTGCTTCAACTAGGGTATATGCATCATGCAACTATCACGGCATTCAACATAAGCATGCCCCCTTATATTCACAATGCACACCCTCACGCTTGTCTCAATGCATGCAAGCACTCCCACTATGTAGCTCCTATGCATCATATCTCGACTCTACTCTAACCAAGTTGCAGTTGATAATCTATAGCGTGCATGGCCCCATATGTGTCACAACATTCGCTAGCATTCTCACTCTGTTGCTCTTCTGCATCATATTACCACCTCATTCTGATCATGTTGCAACTCCATGTCAACCCGTGGCTGCTCGCCCTACAATAGCAGTCGTAGTACCTCACCATCCACAGTGCAGCCCAACCAATACACAACAACTCTCATGCAACACATATCCTTTAACATGCACATCATGCTTTACCATGCTTATTTGTGTCCCACTCGGTGTACAATGAACATTGGGCATCTGCCTTCACTCAGTAAGTAGTATATCTGTTCAAAATGATTTTTCAGTAGGGGACAACCAGATTTCTATAGTTCTACCCATGCCTGCACTCTTTCTTACGCCTATTCAGGATTATACTTTGTTATCTGCTCAAGCTTTCACTCCATTATGATATGCTTGTAATGTTGTATAATTTCATATGGTTGTTCCAGGACAACCTTTGTTTTAGTATATTATATTCTTTTGAATGCAAATCTCGTTATTTTAATTAGTTATTTGTATAAATACATATGCATAATAAAATATGGTTAGATATAGAACAGGCTATAGTATGTTTTTATGTTGCATAGATCATCTAGATGATGACCTTATGAGCTTTAAATCATTTTTATTAACAACTATGATGTCACACATCAGAGTTGTTGACGATGCATAATTTATTAATTTAATAGAATTTCAAGTGCTCTCCTTGCTACGGTGGCCACTCTGTTAGGAAAAAAAATCAATTTTTTGGGTAAAAATATAATTCCTATTATTCACCATATAATTTTACCAATTAAATAATTTATTTTTAGCATCAAATTTGCTGAATATAATTTAGCTGATGCAAGCATAGAAACACTAAATAGTGTGTAATAAAAAGGTAAGGCACAACCTTTTATTTCACAAACTTACGTTTGTGTTTTGACTAAGCATAATTTTCGATTAAGGGCATTAAAATTACTATTACTTTGGATCCTATTATTCACCAAATTTTGATTAAGAATATGCCAGGTGGATTAATAAAACTCATTTGATATCAAAGGTAGCTTTATCCCAAATTAATCACTTATTCATTTTACTAATGACCAAGTATATAACAAAATAATTCATTTTTTTAATGGAAATTCGGTCAAAAAACTGTAGAAAATATTGATTAGAATTCAATTTGCGAAACAAAACACAGTATTCTAATTTAAAATTTCTTCTGAGCCTATAAAAAAACTAAGTATTCCTCCTAAACTATTTTTGGTACAGTGTTGATACAACATCATATATGATTGAATTGTTGGTTGGATTAGTAGCTTAGAATTTTATCAAGCAATTCTAGGACAAATTTTCAATATAGGCTTGTTTTTAAAACAAATAGTAGGTTTACGCTTGTTTTAAAACTATTTGCAAAAGTATGCTAGTTTTGGCCACCTCCGCAATGAGGTGGCCACGAGTTTAAAAAAAAAAAATTTACGGGGTCCACTTGTAAGGCGTGCCCACTAAAATAAGTAAGGGTGCACTTATCAAGTGCGCCCTTGCTATTTTATACGGTTGCACTTGGCAATTGCGCCCGTAAGAAGTAAGAAAAGGCGTACCTGTAAGGTGTGCTTGTATTGACGTGCTGCTTCGTAGCTTGCCTACAAAGTTAACATATAAATAACCTGCTACACAACGGCTTCTCATGAACATATATTAAATCAAACTCATATACGAGTCAACTTCAAACACAAATACTTAAAAGCGTTGTTAATATTCGATTACAAACATAAACACAAATAAAATTATGTCACAAATCCAAAGTGCACATGGTTTATTTACAAACATAACACTTAAAAAGAACGCCCATGATGAAGTTTAATCTTGAATAGGTGGAGGTTGAGAAGGTCCTGCCGTCTGCGATTAAGCTGGGTCATGTTGAGGTGGAGCTTGAGAAGGATCATGTCTTCTTTTAGTTCTTCGCTCCGGTTGTCCTAGGCATTGTCATCCACATCTAAAAAGTACTGTATCAATGAGTTTCTTCAAGTTAATACATCATGGTTGGACGTCATGCTTTAGTACTCGACCATGTCTTATATCCTCCAACCCTCTCTCAACTATCTCAAGCACATCGACCTACAAGTAGTGTTATTTAATCAAATATAAAAACAAAACTTTAGGGATTGAAAGGCTTAAGTCAACAAAGTAAATCAATAAATAAAAGTTAAATGCTTATGACATCTCGCTCAAGCGGTGTATGCTCGTTCATGAGGAGTCCAATCCACAATAATGAATCTTCAAGTGATCGACCAATATCAACTCATCTACCTTGAAATAGGAACAATAGGTATTTGTTGACGAACGATACAGTTATGTCTATCGTTCCATTGAATGACACCAAAATCCAAATTTGGCTTTGGTTCGTAAGGCATCTAAAATCTTGCAACGTGACAGTAACTTCACCTGTAGGAAGATGGAAGGTGTAAAGTCTCCGGTCTCCACCTGTCTACCAATGAAGTAATTAGTGCATGATCTATCTTAAAAAAGCCTAATATGGATATTTCTTTAAATCCAGTTCGTTGTAATGTTAGTTGAACTCTTGGTATATTTGATGTAATCAATCTAACTTGCTTGAATGATCTTGACAATCAATTGGTTCGTCGCTCTACAAAATTAAAATGGAACGAAAGTAAGTAGCTAGTGCATGAAAAATGAACATAGTATTGAGTTCATCCATTTGGTTTTTTAAAATACCTTCATCAAGTTTGGATTATTGGTTCTATGCTCATTTTGAAGATGCAACACACTTGTGTTTACAGGACCGGTGTCAACTCTACAAGAACAATATGTGAACAAGTTTTAACAAATAGTGAACTAGATGCAACACACTTGTGTTTACACTAGTGTTTAATGAACAAGTTTTAACAATTTAAAGAAAAAGAAATGTGCTTTTACTACATCATATGAATTAAGAATACATGAAATAGGAATTAGCTGGGTTTTAAATCACCATATACATGAACTAGGAATTAGCTAGGTTTTAAATCACCATATACTTGAACTAGGAATTAACTAGGTATATTCAATCACCATATACTTGAATTAGGAATTGAAATTAACAAGCCAAATCTATTTTATGCAACACAACAAAAATAAGCAAATATTGGTTAACAATCTACCTCTAACTTTATAAGATGATGAAGATCCTTCCATTATTGAAGTAATTTGACGTATTTTCCTTGAAGAATTTAATTATTTGGAAGTTTAGAAATTTAGGTTTTTTTTTTTTTTTTTTTTTTTTTTTTTTTTTTTTTTTTGGGATTTTGGAGTAAAAGGAAGATTAATAGAAGTGAGGAGTATAGGGGTAGCTGGTAGAAGTATACAACAACAGGTCTCCGGCTTTGGCACACCTGCAAGGTGCACCATTGTAAAATTACAAGGGCGCGCTTGCCAAGTGCACCCTTATATGTTCACAAGGGCGCACTTGTCAAGCGCGCCCTTGTATTTTTACAAGGGTGCAGCTTGCAAGTGCGCCCCGATTTTTTTTTAAAAAAAAAAACTCTGCCACCTCAACGCTGAGGTAGCTAAAACTGACATATTTCTGCTAATAGTTTTGAAAACAAGCCTAAACTTGCTATTAGTTTTAAAAACAAGCATATTTTGAAAGTTGTTCTTTTAAGAATTAAGACATCGTATAAATAGTGTAGATAGCTTTATAAAGAATGTATAGCCTAACATATAAAACCTACATGCCTACACAAAAATTAAAATTGTCTATTGGATATGTTCGCTATAATCAAGATGTGACAATGTTGCGTGTTAAAGCATGGAGCATGTCAACAAACGTCTAGTATAGTGAAGGAGAAAACACTAACAGTTGTATTAAATGATTTTCTACCATGAACAGAACAGAAGGAGAAAACACTAACAGTAAATTCTATAAGATATCATGATTTTCTGGAAGACAAATATTCTTGATTCTTTCTGTAGAAGATATATGAGGAAGGAAAGAAAGAAAGCACTGCTGATTTTATTTTTCTTAAAAAACATAGAATTTTTTTGTTTGCTGGTGTATAGAAAAAATACATAAGGTAGAGTTCCCTTCCCTAAGCAATAACGAAAAGGGACAAAATGGAAAGTCATGATTTTTCTTCAGTGTCAAATAATCCTATTTTGCAAACTTCCTATGGTTACCATGGATCAGTTTTACCAATAGCACATTTAAGTATAGTCTACAACAGAAATAATAAGTAGACCACACTATGTCAAACCATGCCCAAGCATTTAGAGTACATGATATTATTGAATGTACTGCAGATTCGATAGAAATTAATTTCCACTATGTTAAAAGGAAAGTCAAGCATACGGTTGGAATAAATGATTTATCAAGGCAAGTTACACGGTACCAAATATACAAAATTACACAAGCCAAAATATGACTCTATAATAATGTTTAAGGGAGAAGTTGGCAGTACTATCTTTATTCATAAAATTGGCTCTTGTTTAGGTCAAAATTGATGGCTTCAACAGTCGACTATTAATGTTCCAAACCCTTGGTAAATTTATCATCCATATAGGGATGAATATGAGCAAAGAATAAGAGCAGTGGCAAAATCAACATGACTAGTTATTATATCAACCATTACCAACATAGGAAAATTAAGGTATTGAATATCTGATTGAGTTCAGAGATTTAAAGCATGTCGTCAGATCATGACTCATAGAGGTAAAATATATAATATTCCTGTATTTTTGGAATAGAGGCATAATAGAAGTGTCACGTTGGCAAATGGCAATGGAAAATTCATGTGTTTATGTTTAAAACTAGCGACCGGTCCATGCTACACACACGGGCAATGTATAATAAATAGTATGGTAGCTGTGTGGTTAGTTAATTTAGTTAATTAATTATGTATTTTAGTAGTATGGTTTTGGTTTGTGATTTTGCTTTTAGCATGAATCTATGTGAGTCAAGGCGTGATACAATATGAATAGTATTGAGGTGCAGTGTGAATACCTATAATCATGTACAATGACATTTTAGCAAGAGCGGGATGTTATAATAGCGAACTTGTTTCAAATGAATTTCATTGCTTCCTCGCATCAATGAAAAAGATTAGATGTGAGCATTTCAAAATAATTATTCCCTAAGACAACAAATAATAATTCTAGTTCAACATGAATTTTATAGTAGTATAAAATTAAATGCATAGACAAAATACTAACTTACCAACTGGATGTTGCAATATTACAACAATATTCAACTTTGATGCTACTTTTTTCATTACATTATTGTTGAATATAACTGAGCAAACGTTAGGTATTAATTTATTACCCTAAACGAAGTTAGTCATATACTGAGCGACAAAGAGCATGTGTGTTTTTGATGTTACAGTTTTCAAATGATTTGTCAACTCAACTAACTTAAGTTGGAAAAAAAAATGGCTAAGCGCATCTCCAGGAGTGGCTAGAGATGCTAAAATGGGTCAATGTCCCATTTTAAGTAGAACCACCATGCTCGAACAATGTTGTTTCGAGTGTGGAAAGAGGTTCAAAATGGGGTAGTGTCTCATTCTTTTTGTTGAGCAAGGTACATAAAACGGGTTTTAAAAATCTGTTTATGTTGAAAATGGGTTTAAACTCTGTCAATAATTTAAATGAGGTTTTAAAACCTATTTAAAGAATAATTTCATCTTCAAGCTTAGAAGGAATTTCGCCTTTGAACAAATTTTAGAACTCTGGAATTCGAAGTTTTTTGGATGCCAAGAATTTCACCTTTAAACTGTTGCAATATACTAAGCATTCATAAATTTCACCTAGAAATTGTGGGTGTCTTCAGGCAGTTTTCCATCAAAGTTGTTACCAAAAGCATATTTTTGCATAAGTTAAAACCAGTAGGGAAATCACCTTCAAACGAACTGATGCTAATGTCAGATATTTCAACTATAGTGATTGGATAGTGTTTCGAGCAAAAAAGAGATAGGTCTCCTGTTAGATTAAAAGAGAAAAAAACAAACCTATAATGGTGTTTTTAGAGCAAGACAGTTGTGTAGAGCAACTCTACACTAACGGATCATTAAGCTAGCTAGATAAAATATTTGGTCAATAAGCCTGACCTTTAGCCTCGCCTAAACTGGAGAATAAGTGTTCTAGTAGTGCTTGTTAGTACCATATTTCGACACCAAAATTAGATGACGGTGAGGGGTATCAGATCACAACTAGCATCAAAAGAATACCTCAAAAGCATTTAACCAACACCAAATGTAATGACCTACGGGAATTCGATGCATGAATTCTGACAATAATAAACAGTTCCTGTATCACTTGCCAGAACCCAAATATTGAAAACACAGATAGTTATTAGAAAGAAATTAGAGGGTGAGGAAAGAAAGAATGATTAGAATAGAAGAAGAAGAAGAAGAAGAAGGAGAAGAAACAACACCACAATAGAGTCTCACATTGCAGCGGAACAAATGTAATATAGAAATAAATCTTTACTGAGAGCTTTTAAAAATATTTACAATCATCAGAGTACATCAACACATCTGGACAGTTATAATAATCTGTCCTTATATACAACACACAACAGAATACACACTAATATATATATATATATATCATACGACCGAACTCTTCCAGCCCGTCTTCTGAAATTTGCGGCATCTAAATCTAAACCTGTAAAACCCAGTCTAAACTGAGCATTACAAACGTCAGATCAGTCTGGTGAACCAGAGTGCGAAAAAAACACTAAGTTTAAAGGTATCATCCAAATTTATTTTAAAGTTAATAACTTCTCAAAAGAAAAGGATAATCGAATGACCAAATCCATACATAAATACGGACAGTTATTACCTTACGATAACCCAAAACATTTTTGAAATCATATCTTGTTCTGATATTATAATAGTATCTAAATACAAATAAATAGCAATCTAGCGGAACATTTGCATCTCATGCTCCACGTACATAGTATACAATCAAAACTGCGGGCTCTTATTGGAGAATGGATTTGCATGGCAAGGTATGGGAAACCACCTTTTTGACAATGTATCTCCGGAGATGAATACATTGGGGTTCAATAAGAACATCTTGCAACCCAGGCTAAACATGACCGGCCCCACACTTCGCTTAAGAGTACTGAATCATCACCACGGTTGGGGCCATCCAATCGCCGAAAGCATACAAAAATAAAAAGGACAACCGAAGGCATTTGATTTCTCTAGATTAGGTAATGATATACCCTAATGGGTGCGACCCACATAGTCATGCGACCTACCCGATTTTTGCCATTTATAGGTTGATGAGGCTTCAGGCTACGCTTTACCTTTATAATCAGCACATCACATTCACTTCGAATGCCACATCGTCAGATCCATCAAAATGACTAAGTGAAGTCCATAAAAATACTTTACATGACAGCTCAAAGAAGTTTCCTTCTCCGCCTCCACTCGTGGTACGGTCGAAGAAATCAATGTACGTGACCTTTCTGGAAATACTCTGTCAGACATCCATCCATACACGTCACCCAGGAACAGGATGAATCAAAGGCACCCTCCTACTGCATCGTAGGAATCGCCCTAGGAATCAGTAGCGAAAAGTCCTTGCGAATATGTAGATTCCAACAACGACAAAATCACAGTTTATCTCTACTTGCAATCAGAGATTTTAAGTAATCCTTCCTCTTATGACGATCCATGGTCTTCAATGCGCCATCTTCAATCAGCATCTTTAACGTATTCGTATTTGTTGGGCGAAATGGTTTCCGAATATAAAATCGAAACCGCTCTTTACATACCAATAATCATATAGGCTAAATTTGATAGTGGGTTATTTAACTATCAAATAAAACAACCATTTATCCATAAAAGAAAATGGATTCACTAACTCAATACTCAGTATTCATTTAGCCTCTTCAATTAACCATCTGTTAATTATATTCTTTAAATCTTCCAATATTTGGAGTATATCTTTTATTTCTTATTATAAATAAGAATATTCTCCAAATTCATTTTATTCAACTTATAAACTTTTCGAAAATAGTTTATAATATCATTTTACGGAAATCATAACTTATGTTTCCCTCAACTACTCTCGTTTATAAACTAATACCATCTTTGGATAATCATGGAGTCGTTCAAGTTGGGGCATTTTATTTACCTTGACCAACAACATTCATATCTTTAGAATAAATAGAAGTTTATTAACCATACGTTTCCCTTCGAACACCGATTTAAATCTCGACCACATTTACTTAAATAATTATTAAGCAAACTCTTATTAAACTCTTTCTATTTACGTTAATAATCCTTTACAATATTAAATACGACCTTCGATTCTATTATAAATAGAACCCTTATGAAAATTCCTTAATATTTCTTTATTATTATGTTACAAATTATTTTCAATAACTCAAATTCATTTGTTCAGGTTTTATAAATCTTTTATTAATATCTTATACAATTATTATATTGATATCCTTTCAAATTCTTATATTAATATTTATCAAAACAATCCAACTTATCATCCATAACCAACATTACAGATTTCATTTCCAAAACCATTTTTCTTTCATTTGTCATATTTCCTTTAAATCATACTTGACAACTTATTCGTTATCTAATAACATATATTAATCCTTTATAAAATCTTATATCTAAAAATAGTTCATCTCATTTGTAACAAATATTACAAAACAAATTACAAACCACTAACTTTATTTACTAATTCGATTTCGTTTAAAACTCCTACCTTCAGTTAGCATTCCGAACTTCGGAATATCACACTCCGAACCTCGGAATAAACCTCCCTTAGCCATTTTGTATCATTTCCCAACTTTTCAGTCTATACTTATCTAATTCACTTATCTTAGGAATTTATTTTACAACTTTTTCACGTATAAATCAACTCATACTCGTATATCCAATTATATTATATTTTTGAAAAATCTTGATTTAAATTTATTTCAACTATCGGATTTAAATCCAATTATAAATTCATAATTGTCATTTCAACCGAAACCCTATTTATAAATCTCAATCCCATTTATAAATCTCATTTAAAAAATCCATATTCATATTTTCAACTTCGGTTTCATTTAAAAATATGAAATCCCATTCTCAAATCAAGACTCATCTCTAGTTAAGTTAATTAGTTAATCTTATTCATGAAATGTTATTTAATCACATTTCATATGTTTTAAAACAACGTTTGTTAAAAATGATCATTTATTAAAAAAGTGTGACGGTCGCCCCGTACCATCATACATTTCCCCGAAATGCGTTGTGCCAATGTCCAACTAGCACGGGACGGTCGTCAAAAGAAAGGGATTTGAAACTATGAATCATCAAGAACCTGTAGTATATCTCACAACGCATGGAATAAAATATAATAATAACATAACTTGATATAAAACAGGAGAGACAGTGCATAAGCTGATAATTAAACCATATCCATCAGAGTAGCGGAATCCAAAATACAGATTATGATCCAAACCATTATTACAACTTCAAAACACTGTCGCTAAATAGGAAATAAAAGAGGTACACTACTAATGCCCAAAGCAGTGACCAGCAACAACATAGGGAGAATATATGTGTATAGTACGTGGAAGCCTCCTGCTCGTCTTCGGACAGCTACCTGTGCATAACCACCCAACCTGTCTCTAGTCTGCTCGTTTAGGAGCACCTAGAGTAATAAGAAGAGACATAAAACACTGGGTTAGACAAAAGTCTGGTCTGAGCGATAGCAACAAAATAAAACAATAACAGGTATAAATAATTATACCTGACCAAGACCTGCAACCAAAGAGTTAGCACAATAAGATGTACATTACTCTAAGGTAACACCAACATAGGGTGTAAAATGGAAGTGTGAGTGTCATGGTGATAGCAAACATCAAACATAGCAATCATCCTCACATCTCTCACTCAATGCGCAAAGCATACGATATCCATCGCTTTGATCACCAGATCCATTAGGGCCATGACAGAGTCTAACTCCGTACAACTATCGCTACGACTACTTTGCCCTTTGGGGCCCTGTCGGAGTCCTACTCCATACAACCTCTGACCCTACTGCACTGGTCCATAGTCAACAACCCTATCGGGTCAACCAGTCCACATAGCCTTGGTCCTGGTTCTTCTACATACCCCCCTCTCTCTATAGCGAACCAAAGTTATGGATATCGATAACCCCTTTGCACACGTCCCGCAGCAAAGCCCAAATCATGAAGTTAACTCCTTGGCTCCTGTATGGATCATGCTCTTTAACTTCTCATCTGGACTTCCTTTGCATCGGGTTTTGGTCCTCTTCGGTTCAGTCTCCATTCGATTCGTGAGTTTGTGGAGCAGACGGTTCGGTTCGGAGTCATCATTGGGGTCGGGTCGTGATTACCCCACCGGGTCGGGATGGGCTTCTCCATCTTGGTCGGTTCGTGCACTTCGGCTCGTACTCCTCTACCGGGTCGTGGTACCTCATCGAGTCGTGGTGCCACATTAGTTCGGGTTGGTTCGTGATGCATGCTTCGGGTCGGTTCGTAGTTCTCTACCGGTTTGGGTCGGTTCACAGGGCGTTGTCTGGGTCGGTTCGTGATGCTTTCTCCAGGGCATCGGGTCGTGGTGCCTACGTCACGAGTCGGGTTGGAGATGGGTTTTGGGTCGGTTCGGTGTGGCGAGCTCGATCAGATCCACTTCATATTCCTGTTTCTCTTCTAGAAGGCCTTTTACGCCACACGACGGCATTTTCGACTATTCTAACTTTCATATGCAGTCTCAAAGCATACCAAACAGCAGTAATAACATGTGTATTCAATCAAAAACATTAAAACATCAATCACATATGTTATTTAGGATCAAACATACCCAAATCCATGGTTTTCCCCTTAATCCCCTAAATTCCGAGATTAGCAAACTTAATCCAAATTAAACCAAATTTATACTAGCATCATAAAATAATATTTTAGAATTTTTACATATTTTTCTAAGTCATAATTTCGCTAATTATCACTAATCACCCCTAGTTAGTCATAATCATTGAATAAACATGCTAATCGCTCACCTTAACCACGAATGAATGTTAGATCTGAAACATATATTGATTTGGCATAGATTCTTATGTAGTGTAGTAGCTCCAACTCTGATTTGGTGTTAATCTGACTTGATTTGACGTAGATCTGATTAATTAGTGATTAGAAAGTGGTTAGAGAGAGATTTAAAAGATGGAAGCCATTACTAGGGTTCAAAGAATATTTGTGGCAGCTAGAAAAATGAAAGGAGATGATTCTCCAACTCCTTTCAGCCCTCCCATAACCATATTCCCGAAATGGGTTATGGGCCAAGCTGTAATCACCCTGTTAAGCCCAATCATGTTGTTTTTCATCTTCCAAACCATATTTCAGCCATATCTCCTAAACGGCAAGTCCATTTGATTAATGTGACCACTCCACGGAAAGCAAAATCATCATCTGAATCCAGTGGAAGTAGTTTCAGGTCAAAACTCCTTACCAATCAAAAGTTATTGGCGAAACAAAAACGGTCAGGGGCAAAACGGTCATTTAAAATTCGGAAAAAATCTTGAATGTAGGAAATGACCCCAATAATCGTTTCCCAAAGTTACACGACCATAAGACTTCATATGTAAATAAAATAAATATTCTATGATCCTCCGATAAGTAGAATGCGGGTCGTTACAAAAAATATCACTCCTTAAACTCTTTTATACATTCTTGTATATCCACGATTCAACTGTTCCATTTCGCTATTTGAAATCTTAGAACTTCTATTACGGCCGTTAAGGCCTTTACATTGCATTTTAGTATTTAAATAGCCAACACGATACATTTATATCGTTTAAACATTTATTTAATAATATCTTACATCTCTACTAGTTATATTTATATATAAAAATTGTAAATTTAACTTCGACTATTATCTTTACAATAAAAATCGTATTTCAAATCCATGTAAAAATATTTTTATATCTTTGAAACCACTCGAAATCCATCTAATATCGATTTCGAAAAATCATTTCTTTTAATTGACGGTACTAAAGAAGCAAATGGCTACTACAGTACCAGAACATGAAATATAAACCAATTTCGCATCCAATAGCAACATATATAATCATATTGATAAATGTTATCAATATCAAGGAGGGTAGATTCAATATTCGACATATATAATCATATATGAAAATTTACATAACTACTGGTGAGGAATCCAGTTGGATCCCTCCAACCTGTCATTCCCTACAAAACGATGGGTTACCACAACTCGAATCGTTCAGTTCAATATGGCCAATCAATATTCATTTTCCATCTAAATAGATGACATAAAAAGTTTAATGATAATAGTCAATGACAACTGTAACAGTCAGTACTAGTCTAATAACATAGATTCAAGCATTCAATTATTTTTTTATAACATTTATATTATTATAAACGTAACCACTGGGGCAAGTTACCACAATTGGATTTAGTCGTTAGAAACAACGATTGGTTTCAATTAAATAAACAGATGTTTAATTTAACAGTTTCGTCAATATATGAATATAAAATCAACAAACAAACAAACAACCATTACACTATAGCATGCAATTATAAAACCCGACTTATATAAAATATAAGTGGGAAGAACTGAGTGAGTTTAACTCACCTTGATTTATTATTCGTTGAAATAGTTGGTTTTAATTAAATTAAACATGTGTTTAATTTTATTAAAAATCCCAGTTGATTCCAAATGCGTCCAGATTTGTTCCATATTGTGGTGCTCGTTAAGACGAGTCCAACGACACCTTGTTTGTTGAATCCTGAATATAAATGATTGAGTTATTTACGATTTTAAATTAATATAATTTGATTACTAACTAATCCTTAATCACTATTTAATAAGATTAATTACATTGTTAAAAATAATCTAGCTCACTTTTGTTTTCTCCCTGGATCGTTCCTTCATACTAAAATAGTTGCCTGCATAAAATTCATGTTCAAATTACACGTTTTAATTAATAAAAATTTACTTCTTAATTAACAGTTTAAATTGCTAATTACTTTGGTAACGTCTGATTCAAAATTTTGGGCCGAATAATTCACTTATCACTAATCACCCCTAATTAGCCATAATTAGTTAATAAACATGCTAATCACTCACTTAGCCACAAATGAATGTTAGATCTAAAACTTATATTGATTTGGAATGGATTTCTATGTAGTTCAGCAGCTCCAACTCTGATTTGGTGTTAATCCGACTTGATTTGACGTAGATTTGATTAATTGGTGATTAGAAAGTGGTTAGAGAGAGATTTAGAAGATGGAGGCCATTACTAGGGTTCAAGGAATGTTTATGGCGGCTAGAAAAATGAAAGGAGTTGATTCTCCAACTCCTTTTATCCCTCCCATAACCATAATCCCGAAATGGGTTATGAGCTTAGCTGTCAATCAACCTTTTAAGCCCAATTATGCTGTTTTTCATCTTGCAAACCTTATTTCGGCCATATCTCCCAAACGACAAGTCCGTTTGATCAATGTGACCACTCTACGGAAAGGTAAACCATCATCCAAATCCAATGGAAGTGGTTTCAGGTTAATACTCCTTACCAATCAAAAGTTATAAGCGAAACAAGATTCGCTAGGGGCAAAACGGTCATTTAAAATTTGGTAAAAATCGTGAATGTGGGAAATGACCCCAATAGCTGTTTCCCAAAGTTACATGACCATATGACTTCGTATGTAAATTAAATAAATATTCTACGATCCTCCGATACGTAGAATGTGGGTCGTTACACTCTCCTCTCCTTAAGAAATTTTGCCCTCGAAATTCCTTAACCAAAACATACAATGGTGTCTCGCATGCCTATCAGCCATTTACAAACAATCAAACATACATTATAACACAACAAGCCTATCCTAGCATGTGCTTTACTAACAAGGGAATAACTATATCGCGATAAAAAACATACTAGGTAAAGAGCTCTGGATATGACTTCCTTATGCTCTCCACGGTTTCCCAAGTACAGTCATTCCCATTACCGCCCCACTAGACCTTGACTAGTTTCACCGTCTTCTTTCGAAGTTGCTTTGTATCGTGTCCGACAATACGAACCGGTCTGCGGTCTCCAACTACCTCGGGTTCTATCTCGGTACCATCCAACTGATCTGGTGGAATAGTCATATCAGAATCATGCACGAACTTCCTTAACTGAGAGACATGAAATACGTTGTGCACTCCTGCCATCTTGTCAGGTAATCCAACTTTATATGCTAAATTCCCAACTTGTTCGAGAACTGGAAATGGACCGACAAACCTTGGTGCTAATTTACCCCTTCTGCCAAACTGAATCACACTCTTCAACGGAGAAATCTTGACGAATACTAAGTCACCAACGGAGAATTTCAAATCTCTTCGCCTTTTATCAGCATAACTCTTCTGCCTATCTTGGGTAGTCTTTATTCGATGTTGAATAACCTTGATCTTATCTGAAGTTTCTCTTATTACATCTGGCTTAAGTCTTACCGGTTTCCAGCCAACACGATGGTGAGTTGCACGGTCTTCCGTACAAAGCTTCCAAATGGAGCCATACAAATACTGGACAGATAACTATTGTTATATACGAACTCAACCAGATGCAAATGGTCATCCCATGATCCTCCAAAATCCAATATACAAGCACCCAAGAGATCCTCCAATACACAATTCACCGTCTCCGTTCGACCGTCGGTTTGGGGATGGTACACGATACTGAGAAGTAATTCTGACCCCAAAGTCTCTTGTAAGCTCTTCCAAAACGCACTAGTAAATAGGATCTTGGTCACTCACAATACCTTTAGGTACTACGCGAAATCTCACTACCCATTTCATATACAGTTCCGCTAACTTTGTTGCCTTTCTATTTGACTTGACCAGGATAAACCTTGCACTTTTGGTTAATCGATCCACAATCACCCAAATACTATCGTAACCCGATCTAGTCCTCGGTAAACCATCAATGAAATCCATTGAGACTTGTTCCCTTTCCATTCAGAAATTTCCAATGGTTATAATATACCACTAGGCTTCTTTTGCTTGGCTTTAACTAATTGACAATTCATGCACTTGGACATAAAATTCTCAACGTCTCTCTTCATTCCTTCCCAGTAGTAGGTCTGCTTCATGTCTCGATACATTTTGTTACCATCGGGATGTATAGTCAGCTTCGAGTGATGACACTCCCTAAGCACTTCATCTCTCAATCCATTAACATTGGGTACAACCAATCTCCCATTCTTTCGAAGCAATCCCCCTCGATCAAGTCCATACTTGTTCATTTCCTCATTATCGATACCCATCTCTACCTTGGGGATGATTAACAATAGGTTACGATCATCCCTCTGACTGGAACTAATTCGCTCAATCAAAGTTGGTCTGATCGTCAAACTTGCTAACATCTCTGGATCCAATTCGCACTTAAGTCTGAAATCATATCCTGTGATATACTCCGGTTGCTTCCATTCCAGAAACATAGCCCCCAAATTGGCATGTCTCCTACTCAATGCGTCAGCTACCGCATTGCCCTTCCCAGGTGTGTATGCAATATTGAAATCATACGAAGCCAAGAATTCTAACCATCTTTACTGACAAAGATTTAAATACTTCTGAGAGAAAAGATACTTTAATGACTTATGATTGGTAAACAATTCAAATCTTTCTCCCAAGAGATAGTATCTCCACATCTTCAACACGAACACGATCGCTGCCAATTCTAAATCATGTGTAGTATACCTTTTCTCATGCTGTCTCAGTTGCCGACTAGCATAAGCTACAACCCTACCTCCTTGCATCAGTACATCACCTAGTCCGGTACCATAGGCATCCTTGCATACCGTCATTTCTTCATTCCCCTGAGGAATAACTAACACTGGTGTACATTTTAACTTATCTTTTAGGGTTTTAAATGCATTCTCACACCTTTTGTCCTGAACAAAAGCTTGATTTTTCTTGGTCAACTGAGTTAACGGTGTCGCTATCTTGGAGAAGTCTTAGGTAAACTTACGATAATATCCAGCTAACCCCAAGAAACTTCTCACGTCCGTTGCATTCTTGGGCATAGACTGATCTTGCACCATAGCCACCTTCGCAGGATCCACGACAATACCATTTGTAACAACCCGTATTTTCCATAACCTGTTATAACATAAATCGAGGCAGAATTTAATTCTAAAATCTGAATCAAGGGAAACGGGCTATGCCATTGCGTTCGTCTCGGAAAAATACGCGAAATAGAGTCCGAGTTTTCGAAAATCGGAGTCCGTATGACCCAATTAAGGCCCAACGAAGTTTTCAGAAAATTCCAAAGTAAAAACAGATTTCAAATTCAAACTTGAATTTGGGAAATTGGGTGATATTGGGGCAGGCGGGAAAATTCCCGCCAGAACACCCAAGTCGACAGCCCTGTCGACTTGGGAGTCGACTTGGTTGGACCAAGTCGACAGCCCTGTCGACTTGGCTGTCGACTTGGCTCAGCCGGGCTGTTTAGCCTGGTGCACCATTTAGAGATTGTGTTGAGCTTGGGGGCCAGATTCGGTTTTGAGGGCTGAGATTGGAACTAGGGTTTAATCCTATGGCCTAAAACACTTGCCTAATCTATAAATAAGACCCTAACCTACCCTAAATCATCATTATTCATTCTAGCAACTAAACTATGGCAAAATCAATCCTCTCATGGCCTCCACTCTCTTCATAAAATTCCTAAACAAATTTTTATGAGATTTTCCATGCATACAAGTGTTTTTAAACTTGTATGATCATCATTAGCTTGCATTCAAGTCAAGTTTCTATATTTGCATCATAAAGAAAGAGTTTTGATCATTTTGGCTCAAGGGTTTTGCTTGCATTTTGAGTTTATTTGATTTCATAAGGGCTTTGGCATTGTAAGCCCTATTCTACTTTCATACTTAAACTCTAAAGTTAAATGTATGATATGCAAGTTTACTATGATGTGTTATGCAAGTTTACTATGATGTGATATGCAAGTTCATCAAGTTATGTTATGCAAGTTTGATATGCAAGTTGTCATATGATATGCAAGTTATGTTATGCAAGTTTGATATGCAAGTTGTCATATGATATGCAAGTTATGTTATGCAAGTTTGATATGCAAGTTGCCATATGATATGCAAGTTATGTTATGCAAGTTTGGGTTGATCATTTGGCTCATGTTATCATATTATGCAAGCTTATCTTGGGCTTATGAACATAAAGCTTCAAGCTTTATGCTAAAGGTTGCATTTTGGCAACATGTAAGTTATCATATCCCTTATGATAACTTGCATGTGAGGCTAAATGCGAACTTATGGCCATTTTTACATGTCATTTAGCACCATGTATCACCAATATGATAAGTTTGGTTTTATGCATGCTTTTGAGGCCTAAAAATGTAATATGCAAGTATATGAACATATGAACATTTCATATGCCACCATGTTGAACTTGTGGCTTCAACACTTTTATGTCATGATTATGCCAAGTTCCCTCTTTCTATCCTTTATGCGCTATTGCGATATGTAAGCGATGGGATTGCGTTTGGGGTTGGGTAAACTTAAAAGACATAAAAACATAAGCTTGGGAATTTACCTATTAAGTTAGGTCTACCCATTGGGAATTTACCTATTAAGTTAGGTCTACCCAATTGCTTGAAAACTTGTAATGTGTTTTGGAAACACGATGGACATGACACTTAGAAAATATAAGTGTGGCCAACTCGAGGTTGGGTTGAGTTTGTAGCGTAAACCTACCCGGAACCGACCGGCTTAACTAGTTGCTACAAATAATAGACCCAATGTGAGAAGTTGGTCATGTGGTACCTTGGACCCGAGGTTAGACCAAGTTGTGGTGTAAAGCTACCCGGAACCGACCGGCTTAACTAGTAACCGCAACAAAGTCTAATGTGAGAGGATAAGGCGCATTAATTAATTAATGCCTCATGATTAGGGTTAAGTCATGGTCCATTTAAAACTTAACCAATTTGGGTTTGGTAGATTAATCGGGGTTAAGTCGTGAACTCATCGTTACACTTAACCAAGTTAATCCATGATTAGTAAAGGGGTTAAACCGTACTTAACCCATTAGAAAAATCCTAGCAATGGGGGGTCCACTCCAGCAGTAATCCCTAGTTTGTATCATCATGACCCTAGGGACTAGGCTAGGGTGGGGGCACGATTACTGGGCTGGAGGTAAGCGACCAATAAACGACGGCAGGGTGGTACGCCGGTGTAGTTCCGGGCGGACTCTGGTCGTGCACATAGTCCGTAGCCGGAGAAAACATGCACGGGTACCAGTAGATCGAGACTGTGCACTCATGTTCATGGTGTCCAGGGGTTGACACCCTAGGGCTTGATACACCCGAAGGGTGGACCCGGCACAGTTCGACTACAATTATGTTTGGGCCGTATTGACACCAACACGTGACGAGTTAGGCTTATAGGGAGCCGATCGACTAGACCGTTGGTTGGACCTTGTGTTAGGGTCACTTCATGTTATTGGACCTCGTATGAGGGTCATTTCATGTTATTGGGCCAAAGCTTGGGCCAAGGGATCAATACTTGTTTATTCCAGTCATGATAGTTTGCTAGTACACCGGTGGTGCAAAACCTTAAACCTGATTATGCGATGACACCTTTATCTACCTTGTTGGTTAATCATCATGCTAGTATGTTGTTATCCTTATGATCATACCTGCTTCTCATGCCAGTTAACTTTATCTGTTTACATTGATTGTAGTAGGGCTTACTCAGTCTTTTTGACTGACCTGTTTTCTTTCGCCTCTTTTCTTCCGTTTCCCCCCCCCCAGGTTCTCAGGGAGGGAATATTGGAGCTTAGCTGGATTTCTGATCGCTTGCTTGTGCGATTTTAGCTCATGTACGGTCTTGACATGAAGCTAGCTATGGTTATCACTTATTTTGGGGATAGTACTTATGTATTTCAGTTTTTCAGTAGTGTTGTTTTTATCTAGACTTGTTTATTTGGAAAGTCATGTTGTACCAGACTTGTTTTGAAATGGTTTGAAATCTTCCGCTGTTTTACTTATCTTATTTACTCTGTTTACATATATACATATGTTCTTGTTCTGCCTTGATATATCATTATGCATGTTTACCTGATTCAAACGCCCCTCCAAAGTCAGAGTGCTTGCAAGAGTCACCCTGGCGGAGGTGGGGTGTTACACCATTCTTTGAAACAACATGGTCCAAGAACCTCACTTCCCTCCTCCAGAAGTGACACTTTGAAAATTTCGCTTTCAATTGGTGTTTCCTCAACACCTCCACCATTGTCCTCAAATGTCCCTTGCGTTCTTCCTCTGTCCTAGAGTAATCCATGATATTGTCCACCAACACAAGAACAAACTTATTTAACTGATCTCTGAAAACCCTATTCATAAGATCCACAAAATATGCAGGTGCATTGGTCAATCCGAATGACATGACCAACCACTCACAGAATCCAGACGGCGTCTCGACTGTCGTTTTAGGTATACTCTCAGCTACTACTCGGAGCTGAAGAAATGTTGTCGCGAGATCTAGCTGGGAAAACACTCTTGATCCATTTAGTTGATCGAACAAATCATCTATCCATGGAAGAGGATACTTCCTAGTCACCTTATTCAACTCGTTGTAGTCCATAGATAAGCGACGGGAACCATCGGCCTTAGTAGCAAATACAACATGTGCTCCCCACTCGGAAACACTTCTTCGGATAAATCCCATCTTCAAAAGATCTCCTACTTGTACCTCGAGCTATCGCTGCTCCCTTGGCACCATACGACGAAGTGGCATCACTATAGGTCTGGCATCTTTCACTAAATCAATCTGAAACTCGATCTCTCAGTGTGGTGGAAGTCCGATCACTTCCCCGAAGATGTCCGGATACTCGCCAGCAATAGGCACATCTGATAACTCATCTTGTAGGATGTCGAAGGAATTTAGAAAACTGGCCATTACCACATTACTAGGTAGGCAACCCAATACCACCCTCCACCCATCATCCGCTCTAATGGTCACCGAATACCTCTCACAGTCTACCACCACCACATACCTTTGGAGCTAGTCGACTCCCAAAATAATGCCAAACCCAGTAAAGCCAAAAACAAAGAAATCACAAGCAAACATACATCCATGACTCGATAAAACCAAACTATGACAAATCATATAAAGGCTAGTCGAACCACTAGTCAGGTTCGTCACAACTAAAGGTCTATCGACAATCTCGGGTTCTAATCTCAACCTATCTATCAGGTTACAAGATACGAAGGAATGAGAAGCCCCATTATCAAATAGTACTCGAATAAGTACATCATAAATAGAAAGCATACCTTGGATAATGACACCCTTTCCCTTCTTCGTCGCTGTTGGGGCATTCGACGAAGAAGGAAAAGCGTTGATAGCATATGCTTTCACAATCTGCTTCTCCTTAGGGGGTTGTGGACATTTATCCTTATGATGTCCCACTTGGCCGCAATTAAAGCACTTCCTGCCGCTGGCTTTGCTCAAAAATCTCTGACATAGTGGCCCTTCTTGCCACAGCTAAAGAATTCAATATCTTTCTTATCCTTCTTTTTCTAACCATCCTTGGTTTGGTTCTGTTTTCTCTTATTCTGAGAATTCTTATTGCCTTCACCGGTTGCCCGCGGTTTCGGCTCCTCACTACAAGAAAACAACTCAATTTTCTACATAGAATTTACTACGTCGTTCCTATGCCAAAATGCGGGGAGTAGAGAAGGCGTAGGAAATAAGTAGAAAGAGGTATTGGCATAGGAAAGTCAGAGGAAATTTCCTACACCATTTCCGTGGCAATCGTAATATGCAAAAAATTAATTAAGGCGTATAAAAATCATAGGAAATTTTGTTGCATTAAAATTATCGCCATAGCGAAGATGTGAATAATCTTCTATGTTATTCCTATGCCAATCTTAATTTCCTACGCCACTATTGAAAATACGGAGGCGTAGGAATGACATAGGCATTTTCTATACCTTTGCCATACGAAAAATTTGGTTTGTACAATGAGCCAATCCAACTCATTCTCCACCATTAACATCCAACCAACAAATTGACTTAAATTAACGGTTTAAATAACCAATCCATGCACTCATCTTCGATTGGTTGGAATAATGCTACTTTCTCATTATAATTTAATTTACTTGGAATAGTTGATGTACTAATTAATTAATACTTGATGGGCTTGGCTATTTGCACCTAATTATTTGCTCTTCACCCCCCGAATAAAATTTTAAATTTTCATTTTCGAATTTGCCCTTTAACAGCCGATTACATAGTTTGTCTAATGTTGCAAAATGATTGAAAAATAATAATTTCAACTATATTATGAGTTCGATGCTAAATTGCAAACTATAATTAAATTTAAAATCAACATTGTACATGATTTTTATAAAAAAAATAGAAACTACAAATACTGATTAAAAAATTTAAAACAATTATTATAAATTCAAAAACTGTACTATCAATGATGTGTATCGTTATGCATTTTGAGATCGAGTATGTTAGCAATAACAAAAATTGCAAAGATCTAAACAGTAAATAAATAAATCATTAATATAGATGATATTGTTCAAATAAATCGATGTTGAAATAATATTCAATAAGGGCATTTTTGGATTAAACGGGGTGGGAAGAGCAAATGATGGGGTGCATATTTTATTTTCTAGTTAGCGGGGAGGGGGAAGGGGGGGGGGGGGTGAAGAGCAATTAACGGGGTGTTAATAGACGCTCCCATACTTGATTATTTTGCCTAAAATATTTTGTATGTAGCCTAACATATACAAATTAAAGCTTCAGCACAAAACGGAAATGGCGACTAGGTTATCTTTGATGCCGCCTCCTTCATTTCTTCTCTCCCTTCGATTCCTTTGCTTCTTCGTCAGCACAAAACGGAAATGGCGACTAGGTTATCTTTGATGCCGCCTCCTTCATTTCTTCTCTCCCTTCGATTCCTTTGCTTCTTCGTCTCTCTCTCTTAAACCTAGCTTTCGCTTTGCCAATTTTCTTGCAGTTGGCTTTCCATACAATCCATAGTACTTATTCCCAAATCCGACAAATCAAGTTACGCTGAATCCTATTTCCATAAGTTCTGATGATCCGCTGACATTTCATTGTAGCGCGGAGTCATGGTCGACCGCAAGATTCTGCTCCTCCTTTTCAACCAACACCGCCTCTAATCGAGACTGTATACAACTGGAGGGGATCTGTTTGGTACCTTTTTAGGGCGAGGAGTTCTCCTGTTGGAAAGGTGGTTTTTGTGTTTTCTAATTGTTTGTGGTTAGTGTTCGCCTTTGGTTTGGGTGGATTGGTAGAGTGCAAGGGTGAACAATTATTGATTTATAAGGCAATAAGAATTGATTGTAGATTAGACCAAAAGTTCCTAAGGACCTCAGGAATACTAATTAATTTATAAGGCAATAAGAATTGTTATTTTGTTTATCTGCTTTAAAAGCCCAATCTGCACTATTTGCTCTCAATATAATAATTCATCTCCTAACGTTCTGAGAGGTTGCATGTTACTGTTCTTCTTTTATTTAAGTCTAATCATGATTATAGACGAGTGCTAAAATAAATGAATACGTGATACAAAATTTATTGTTGTCAATTTAAGTCTAACCATTAATGTTCTTCTTTTTTATTTTGATTGAGTTGATTTGTTCCCATAAGTGTTAGATAAAATGTCTGTTAACAAGTTTTTCATAATGATTAGTGCAATCTTTAAAAAATTATAAGGAAAATCTTCCTTTTGAACAAATTGCTTGATTATGTAACTATTATCTAGAGCAACACTATGTATATTTGGATATACTGTTGCTTCTGTCTTATATTGTATAACCAAAATGCTTAGACCACCAGTTGCTCGATTTATGTGTTTTGCAAGTAAATTTCAGGGTGAACAACTACTTTTTTTTGATATTCAGACGTTTATAATCTCATAAGAGAATTTAATTTACACATGTATAGCCAAGTATTTTGAATAAGAGTATGGATTAGGACCCCAAAAAAATAATGAACAAACCGTTGTCGATATTGTTTAATGTTCGTTTCTTTTGATAGTTGTTGCATTTTTTTTTTCCTAATGTTTTAATTTGTGGTATTTGTCTTCAAGGTAAAAGGTTTCCCCCCTTTCCTTTTGTTTCAAACTTAAAAGGTTTTCACCTTCTTTCCCCCCGTTTACTGATCCATGCGATTTTCTCGTTCAAATAAAAAATTACAATATGCTTATTGTTCTCGTCCTTTCAATGTTCCGCCTTATTAAAATTTCATCGTTATAACATATAAAAGCATCCGCTAACTTATATTTCCAATGAGAAGGCTTATTTTGTGTGTTGGGGTTTACTGCCTTTCAACTAGATGGTATCAATGTGGCAATTAAAGTTTAAATTTTAATGGTATTCAGGTTGATCATTTGTCTACTCAACTGCTACCTTTACATTTAACGTTTTATTTTAGTAACATTAGCTGGCAAAAAATACATCAGTGTTTGTTTATGGGTTATAAGCGGAGAAGGCACACGAGGTAACAACAACTTTTATGCATTTGATGAAAAAGCATAAGGTTGCTTCTAATTCTTGTTATTTTGTCTAGAAATGATGAAGCTGGTTTATTGTACCATGAGATGCAGCTTATATTTTGAGTTTGTTCATAAGTTCTCAATAAATTTTTCTGTTAACTTTAGTTGAATGTAACATGAAGTTTTTATAATTTTCTTATGCATCTTTCCTGAGGTTGTGCACTCATTCTGTGTGTTCCTGATCTCTAGCAACACTATTTGCTTCCTTCATTAAATGGTACAGGTTACCATGAGTGCCAAGGATGAGGGATAAGTCATACACCAATGCAATCCTTGTCCTGGAAACCTCATTTTTCATGTGATCAACAGGAATACAAAGAGGGAGAACCAATTTTTCTTTGTGAAGAGGTCCAGCAGTATTATGGGAAAAATTGGAACTACTGGTAATCCTTTATTTCCTAACTCTTTTTTGATAAGAAAACCAATAACGAGTAAGAAATAAGTCTATTTAGTTTGTTTATTATTGCGTGTATGCACGTGTTTCTATATGTTTATAGTTTGTTATAAGATCTTTTGTATGTATGATGAAATTTGCATATAGCCTAAATAGTATACATTATCGTCCATAAGAATAACATTAAATTGACAGTGACTTCCAAATAGGTATATAAAAGCATCTCTTAAGATGTTAAGAAAGTGATGTTTTAGGAATTCCTGATAAGATAATATAATTGGTTAAAATGTTGAAATTTATGCAATATTTGATGAAATGCATAGATACAAAGATGCCACTTATAAAATCAACAAAGGAGAAGCATTGATTAAAACAAAGCTAAAGAAAAAGGTGGAGCATCAAGATGGAGAAATTCAAATGTTAAAAAAGTAGTATGAACTGTTTCGACAGCGATTTGATGAAGAGTCAAATGATCATCGTGAGAATTAATTTCTTATTCATAGCTACATTTTTAAAATGTCATGTATCATGAACACACTAATGTATGGTTTAGATGTATAAGACTTCGAGTAATGTTATGATGACTTTGTAAATATTGATTCGATATTTGAAATTAATTGATGGTGAATGATTTGGTTCTAATTTTTTTATTGTAATTGATATAGATAAGAAATAAGTCTGTTTAATTTTCGTTTAATATGATGAAATCGAATATGGTGATAATATATCAAAATTACTTTAGAAAAGGCATATGGTGGGCATAGGAAAGACGTAGGTAATTTATAGAAAAAATGGCGTAGGTAAGACGTAGGAAAATAAATGGCGTAGGGAAGATGTAGGAAATGCTAGACGTAAATACGTCATAGGGAAATTGCAGTAAGATCATGGTGTAGGAAAAACGTAGGTAAATAATGACGTAGATATGGCGTAGGAAACACCCTCATGTATGGTGTAGGTAAGATATGAGAATATTATTACCTACGTAGGTTTTAGCCACACCAATATTGGCATAACTATTACGTAAGTAATGCATTTACTTACGCCCCGCCTATGCCATTTTGGCGTAGGTAAAACTGCAGTTTTCTTATAGTGCCTCAGCAGATGTAACAGTGACCTCAGTCTTTGGATTAGGTTAAAGGCTCTCCGATCTTAATGCTTTTCCCATAACAGATTCGAAAGTCTCATCTATATCATTTATCATCCTTTCCCCCAAGTACTTATCTAGGCTAGTTATGAACTTCTCGTTCTTCTTCTTGGCAGTATCGATAAGAGATAATCCATATTTCGATAAGGTATCGAATTTAGCAATATATTCCGAAACTGCCCTACTATTCTGCTTAAGCTCCAAAAACTTCCTAAACAATTCCGATTTCTGAATAGCTAGAATAAACTTGTCACTAAAGGTAGTCTTAAACTGATTCCAAGTAATTTGATCCCCGGGAGCAGCCGCTTTAATAGCATTCCACCAATTCATAGCCCATACTTGAAGCTGACGCGATGCTAGCTTTCTCTTCATTGCATCATCGATCCCCAAATCCTAGAAGATGCGCTCACAGCTATTAAGCAAATCTTGAATCACCGTAGTCGGTTATGTTCCATGTAACGACTTCCTACCAAGACTAGTATAATCCTTGTTAATCTTGGCGAAATTGGCTCTAGGCGCCTACACTACTGCACCACCACCGTTAGCAGCATTAGGAACTGCTCCCTGAGTGTAACAACCCGTATTTTTGATAACCTGTTATATCGTAAATCGAGGCATAATTTAATTTATAAATCTGAATCAAGGGAAATGGGCTATGCCATTGCGTTCGTCTCGGAAAAATACGCGAAATAGAGTCCGATTTTTCGAAAATCGGAGTCCGTATGACCCGGTTAAGGCCCGAAGAAGTTTTTTGAAAATTTAAAGTTCAAAACAGATTTAAAATTCAGGTTCAAATTTGGAAATTTAGGCCAGTTTGGGCCAGGCGGGAAAATTCCCGCCAGAGCACCCAAGTCGACAGCCCTGTCGACTTGGGAGTCGACTTGGTTGGACCCAAGTCGACAGCCCTGTCGACTTGGCTGTCGACTTGGTCCAGCCGGACAGTTTTGCCTGGTGCACCATTTTGGGTTTGTGTTGAGTTTGGGGGCCAGATTCGGTTTTAAGGGCTGAGATTGGAACTAGGGTTTAATCCTAAGGCTAAAATTAGTCCTAATCTCTATAAATAAGGCCCTAACCTAACCCTAAATCATCATTATTCACTCATACAACTAAACTATGGCAAAATTTTACCTCTCATGGCCTCCACTCTCTTCATCTAATTCCTAAATAAATTTCTATGAGAGATTTTCCATGCATACAAGTATTTCCAAGCTTGTATGAGTGTCATTAGCTTGCATTCAAGTCAAGTTTCTATATTTGCATCATAAAGCAAGGATTTTTATTGATTTGGAGCTTGCATTTTGGGTTTAATTGATTGCATAAGGGCTTTGTCATATTTTTGTGTCTTCATAAGCATTGTAAGCCCTATTCTACTTTCATACTTAAACTCTAAAGTTAAATGTATGATATGCAAGTTTGCCATGATATGCAAGTTTACTATGTCATGTTATGCAAGTTGTGTTTGATCATTATGATATGCAAGTTTACTATGATGTGTTATGCAAGTCTATCATGTTATGTATGCAAGTTTGCCATGATATGCAAGTTTGGTAAGTTATGATATGCAAGTTTATCATGTTATGCAAGTTTGATATGCAAGTTTGTCATATGATATGCAAGTTATGTTATGCAAGTTTGATATGCAAGTTGTCATATGATATGCAAGTTATGTTATGCAAGTTTGGGTTGGTCATTTTGTTCATGTTATCATGTTATGCAAGCTTATCTTGGGTTTATGAGCTTAAAGCTCCAAGCTTTATGCTAAAGGTTGCATTTTGGCAACATGTAAGTCATCATATCCCTTATGATAACTTGCATGTGAGGCTAAATGCGAACTTATGGCCATTTCTACATGTTATTTATCACCATGTATCACCAATATGCTAAGTTTGGTTTTATGCATGCTTTTGAGGCCTAAAAATGTAATATGCAAGTATATGAACATATGTACATTTCATATGCCACCATGTTAAACTTGTGGCTTCAACACCTTTATGTCATGATTATGCCAAGTTCCCTCTTTCTATCCTTTATGCGCTATTGCGATATGTAAGCGATGGGATTGCGTTTGGGGTTGGGTAAACTTAAAGGACATAAAAACATAAGAGTGGGAATTTACCTATTAAGTTAGGTCTACCCATTGAGAATTTACCTATTAAGTTAGGTCTACCCAAATGCTTGAAAACGTGTAATATGTTTTGGAAACATAATGGACATGACACTTAGAAAATATAAGTGTGGCCAACTCGAGGTTGGGTTGAGTTTGTAGCATAAATCTACCCGGAACCAACCGGCTTAACTAGTGGCTACAAACAATAGGACCCAATGTGAGAAGTTGGTCAAGTTGTGCTTGAACCCGAGGTTAGACTAGGTTGTGGTGTAAAGCTACCCGGACCCGCCCGGCTTAACTAGTAACCACAACGAGGTCTAATGTGAGAGGTTAAGGTGCATTAAATTAATTAATGCTACATGATAAGGTTAAGTAAATTTGATTTATGACACTTAACCAATTTGACATGAATGGGTAGGTTAAGTGAAACCGGGCTTGATTTCTTAATGACACTTAACCGTAAAATACGACTAGTGGTTAGGGTTAAGTTAACCTACACTTAACCAATCTGAACTCGGTAATTTAACGGGGTTAAGTTGAACTATACTTAACCAATCCAACTCAGTAATTTGATAAGGCTGAGAACCGATTTGATACCTGGTCTGGATAAACTAACTTGATTGATAAATTAAACGAACCTGTTTTGCGGATCTGTAGGACCCACACCGAGTTAGGCAAGTTGGTAAATCTGTTATCTGATCCGTTAGTCTGAAAACTGATAGTCTGAACTTTGTATGTCTGAACTCTGTTAATAAGTTAATCTGAATCTGATAGTCTGGGGACACAAGGGGGAATACTTGTGTCATCTGTTGTTTGGGACCCATATTAGTCAGTAACCCTTTCTGGTATCAAAACTTTGACCCAACTGTAGGTAGGGTCCGGGCACGCTTACTGAACTAATTATAAGTGGTTCATTCTGATAATGGCGATGGGTGTTGATGGTGCGTTCCAACCGGGTCATGTGCGTGCATGGATCCCGGTCTGCCTCTGAAGATGTAAGACGCCGTGACATCTGTAAATATGCCTGTGCCAATTGGTTTCCACTTTAGGGAGTGATACACCCTACCGTGGGGCCGACACAGGGTGTTTATGTATTAGGGAGCCGATCGCTTGGGTAGGATTTAGGGCACACTTAGCTCTGTCTGATTCTGTTGGTACCGTCTGTTTTGTTGGGTGGTAACACCCGTCTGTTTCTGCATGGTACCGTTCTGTTAGGATTGTAAAAGCCCATTTTTCCCAAACTCTATCTCTATATGGACCATTCTGTTCCGTCCTGTTTCGATGTAAACATTGGGGTAACACCTAATCCTGTTATACTAGAATTGGTACCAAGAAGTTGGATCTTGATTTAAGTCAAACACCTGATACTGGGCCAAGTTTAGGCCAAGGGATAAATTCTTGTTTATACATGACATGTTAGAATGCTGGTACACCTGTGGTGAAAAACCTTAAACCTGATTATGCGATGACACATTTATCTACCTTGTTAGTTAATCATCATGCTAGTATGTTGTTATCCTTATGTTCATCCCTGCTTCTCATGCCAGTTAACTTTATCAGTTTACATTGATTGTAGTAGGGCTTACTCAGTCTTTTTGACTGACCTGTTTTTCTTTCGCCTCTTTTCTACCGTTCCCCCCCCTCCCAGGTTCTCAGGGTGGGAATAGTGGAGCTTAGCTTGGATTTCTGATCGCTTGCTTGTGGGATTTTAGCTCATGTACGGTCTTGACATGAAGCTAGCTATGGTTATCACTTATTTTGGGGATAGTACTTATGTATTTCAGTTTTTCAGTTGAAGTTGTTTTTATCTAGACTTGTTTATTTGGAAAGTTAACATTATGTTGTACCAGACTTGTTTTGAAATGGTTTGAAATCTTCCGCTGTTTTATCTATGTTATTTACTCTGTTTACATATATACATATGTTCTTGTTCTGCCTTGATATATCATTATGCATGTTTATCCGATTCAAACGCCCCTCCAAAGTCAGAGTGCTTGCAAGAGCCACCCTGGCGGAGGTGGGGTGTTACATTTGGTATCAGAGCATATGGTTTATGAGAAGGAACAAAAAGGTTTTTAGAAAACTTTTGGAAAACTATTTTCAAAACCAAGTATAAAGTATTTTCCAAAGAAAAGTCTAGTTTATTTTAAAGGCTATTCCCCAAAAAGCCATTAGCAAAATTCCTTCGTTTTTCTCCATTCTGAATCTGTCTTTTTCTTCGTTTTCAGTATGGCCGATAACTTTGTTATCCCAGAGGGAGTGCAAGTTCCTGTTTGGTATAGGAGACTTATGGAGGCTCGGGCGACCGAAGCCGGCCCCGCAAATGTTACTCCTCCTCCGGTGGTTAATGTTCCTCCTCCTCCTGTCGCTGAGGTTCCTCCTCCTCCTCCTCCCCCTCAGCATCCTCCAGTAGAGTTCACGAAGATTTGCAAGGACTTCAAAGCAATGGGTGGCAAGGACTTTCTAGGTACCGAGACTTTTGTAGAGGCCCGTAATTGGTTGAAAGAGACTGAGGATTTATTTGCTATCTTTGGGTTAGACGATCAGAGGAAGATCTTGTTGGCGGTTTGGCTTATGAAGGATGAAGCCGCTTATTGGTGGGAAGTCACCAATGGTACTAGGCCTGTTGAGACTTGGGCCGATTTCAGGACAAGATTCGGGCTTAAGTTTCTGTCTTCTGCTGAAGAGAATTTGCAAATGGAGAGGTTTACTGCTTTGAAGCAAGGAGACATGTCTGTCAAAGAATATGTGAACAAGTTCAATCAGTTAGCTCGTTTTGGCTTGGATATGGTGAGTACTACTCAGAAGAAGGCTCTTCGTTTTGCTAGAGGATTGAATGAGCTGTTACAGGAGTTAGCTATGTCTCATGTGCCCATGGGGGCCACGTTTGAGAGTTTGGTAGATATGGCCCTACTCAATGAAGAGAACAAGAGTGCAAAGAAGGAGGTCAAGGTGAATGAGTCTCAGAACAAGAAAACGGGGCCCAAAAAGGAAATGCAAAAGAAGGAGGAGAAGTCTGAAGATAAGAAGGAAAAGAAGCGCTTTACTTGTGGAAGCTCAACTCATCTAAACAAGGATTGCAGAAAGAGGAAGGGCACTTGCTTTAACTATGGAGAGATGTGACACTTCACTAGGGACTGCCCGAAGAAGAAAGGGACTACATCGGAAGGAACGGTGAATACTCGCATGGCGAGTGAATAGATTAGGGCTAGAATAATTTGTCTGTAGGATGTTTAATTTTCCTTGTCTGATTTTCAGTTTGAAACTTTTTTTCTGGTATTTTTGATTCTGTAATGGAAACTCGATACTTTAATGCTAGTCTTGCTTCTGATCTGGTAATAGTCTAAAACTCCCTGAAAGTTATAACTCATCTATTTGTGATAAATTGGGGTTTGAGAGTATCTGTGTTGGGCATGAGGGTGACTATGACGAATACGTTCTGGGTTTCTACCATGCTTAATTTCCTAAGAATCATTTGGGGAAATCTGATCTGTACTAGTAGTCTGTAAGTATATGTACCAAGTTTTTGTTTTATCTGTACTCGCTTCCATCACTCGACTGTATCTTGTTTAGATAGGAATCCTATGGATGTAAACATGTGTTTGAGACATGTTATGTTTGATGGTTGCAAGTGGATGCAAGTGGTTGCTAGTGGTTGCTCGTGGATGCATAAACACACACTAGGCACTAGATCGGCTTGAAATACACTCTCATATTGCATATGGACGTGTGTACATTATCAATTCTTATGGTTGCAAGATGGTTAATTCAGCACATGGATGTTGCATATGGACGAATGTTTGTGCACACATATAGTATTATATGATTAGGACTATTTGCATACATAATGGATTCATTTCACTAACATACTTTGCATTGATGATCTTTGCATTAGATAAGAACATATACACACACCTTTTGCATATGTTCATACCGCATTAGAATCTTTAAGGACAATGATTGCTCGTGAATGATGATTTGAGTAGATGGATGATGGATGGTAGGATGCGTTCTTCCTAACTTGAAGATTTCGAGGACGAAATCCTTTAAGGAGGGGAGAATGTAACAACCCGTATTTTTGATAACCTGTTATATCGTAAATCGAGGCAGAATTTAATTTATAAATCTGAATCAAGGGAAACGGGCTATGCCATTGTGTTCGTCTCAGAAAAATACGCGAAATAGAGTCCGAGGTTTCGAAAATCGGAGTCCGTATGACCCGGTTAAGGCCCGAAGAAGTTTTCTGAAAATTTAAAGTTCAAAACAGATTTAAAATTCAGGTTCAAATTTGGAAATTTGGGCCAGTTTGGGCCAGGCGGGAAAATTCCCGCCAGAGCACCCAAGTCGACAGCCCTGTCGACTTGGGAGTCGACTTGGTTGGACCCAAGTCGACAGCCCTGTCGACTTGGCTGTCGACTTGGTCCAGCCGGGCAGTTTTGCCTGGTGCACCATTTTGGGTTTGTGTTGAGTTTGGGGGCCAGATTCGGTTTTAAGGGCTGAGATTGGAACTAGGGTTTAATCCTAAGGCTAAAATTAGTCCTAATCTCTATAAATAAGGCCCTAACCTAACCCTAAATCATCATTATTCACTCATACAACTAAACTATGGCAAAATTTTACCTCTCATGGCCTCCACTCTCTTCATCTAATTACTAAATAAATTTCTATGAGAGATTTTCCATGCATACAAGTGTTTCCAAGCTTGTATGAGTGTCATTAGCTTGCATTCAAGTCAAGTTTCTATATTTGCATCATAAAGCAAGGATTTTTATTGATTTGGAGCTTGCATTTTGGGTTTAATTGATTGCATAAGGGCTTTGTCATATTTTTGTGTCTTCATAAGCATTGTAAGCCCTATTCTACTTTCATACTTAAACTCTAAAGTTAAATGTATGATATGCAAGTTTGCCATGATATGCAAGTTTACTATGTCATGTTATGCAAGTTGTGTTTGATCATTATGATATGCAAGTTTACTATGATGTGTTATGCAAGTCTATCATGTTATGTATGCAAGTTTGCCATGATATGCAAGTTTGGTAAGTTATGATATGCAAGTTTATCATGTTATGCAAGTTTGATATGCAAGTTTGTCATATGATATGCAAGTTATGTTATGCAAGTTTGATATGCAAGTTGTCATATGATATGCAAGTTATGTTATGCAAGTTTGGGTTGGTCATTTTGTTCATGTTATCATGTTATGTAAGCTTATCTTGGGTTTATGAGCTTAAAGCTCCAAGCTTTATGCTAAAGGTTGCATTTTGGCAACATGTAAGTCATCATATCTCTTATGATAACTTGCATGTGAGGCTAAATGCGAACTTATGGCCATTTCTACATGTCATTTATCACCATGTATCACCAATATGCTAAGTTTGGTTTTATGCATGCTTTTGAGGCCTAAAAATGTAATATGCAAGTATATGAACATATGTACATTTCATATGCCACCATGTTAAACTTGTGGCTTCAACACCTTTATGTCATGATTATGCCAAGTTCCCTCTTTCTATCCTTTATGCGCTATTGCGATATGTAAGCGATGAGATTGCGTTTGGGGTAGGGTAAACTTAAAGGACATAAAAACATAAGAGTGGGAATTTACCTATTAAGTTAGGTCTACCCATTGGGAATTTACCTATTAAGTTAGGTCTACCCAAATGCTTGAAAACGTGTAATATGTTTTGGAAACATAATGGACATGACACTTAGAAAATATAAGTGTGGCCAACTCGAGGTTGGGTTGAGTTTGTAGCATAAATCTACCCGGAACCAACCGGCTTAACTAGTGGCTACAAACAATAGGACCCAATGTGAGAAGTTGGTCAAGTTGTGCTTGAACCCGAGGTTAGACTAGGTTGTGGTGTAAAGCTACCCGGACCCGCCCGGCTTAACTAGTAACCACAACGAGGTCTAATGTGAGAGGTTAAGGTGCATTAAATTAATGCTACATGATAAGGTTAAGTAAATTTGATTTATGACACTTAACCAATTTGACATGAATGGGTAGGTTAAGTGAAACCGGGCTTGATTTCTTAATGACACTTAACCGTAAAATACGACTAGTGGTTAGGGTTAAGTTAACCTACACTTAACCAATCTGAACTCGGTAATTTAACGTGGTTAAGTTGAACTATACTTAACCAATCCAACTCAGTAATTTGATAAGGCTGAGAACCGATTTGATACCTGGTCTGGATAAACTAACTTGATTGATAAATTAAACGAACCTGTTTTGCGGATCTGTAGGACCCACACCGAGTTAGGCAAGTTGGTAAATCTGTTATCTGATCCATTAGTCTGAAAACTGATCGTCTGAACTTTGTATGTCTGAACTCTGTTAATAAGTTAATCTGAATCTGATAGTCTGGGGACACAAGGGCGAATACTTGTGTCATCTGTTGTTTGGGACCCATATTAGTCAGTAACCCTTTCTGGTATCAAAACTTTGACCCAACTGTAGGTAGGGTCCGGGCACGCTTACTGAACTAATTATAAGTGGTTCATTCTGATAATGGCGATGGGTGTTGATGGTGCGTTCCAACCGGGTCATGTGCGTGCATGGATCCCGGTCTGCCTCTAAAGATGTAAGACGCCGTGACATCTGTAAATATGCCTGTGCCAATTGGTTTCCACTTTAGGGAGTGATACACCCTACCGTGGGGCCGACACAGGGTGTTTATGTATTAGGGAGCCGATCGCTTGGGTAGGATTTAGGGCACACTTAGCTCTGTCTGATTCTGTTGGTACCGTCTGTTTTGTTGGGTGGTAACACCCGTCTGTTTCTGCGTGGTACCGTTCTGTTAGGATGGTAAAAGCCCATTTTTCCCAAACTCTATCTCTGTATGGACCATTCTGTTCCGTCCTGTTTCGATGTAAACATTGGGGTAACACCTAATCCGGTTATACTAGAATTGGTACCAAGAAGTTGGATCTTGATTTAAGTCAAACACCTGATACTGGGCCAAGTTTAGGCCAAGGGATAAATTCTTGTTTATACATGACATGTTAGAATGCTGGTACACCTGTGGTGAAAAACCTTAAACCTGATTATGCGATGACACATTTATCTACCTTGTTAGTTAATCATCATGCTAGTATGTTGTTATCCTTATGTTCATCCCTGCTTCTCATGCCAGTTAACTTTATCAGTTTACATTGATTGTAGTAGGGCTTACTCAGTCTTTTTGACTGACCTGTTTTTCTTTCGCCTCTTTTCTTCCGTTCCCCCCCCCAGGTTCTCAGGGTGGGAATAGTGGAGCTTAGCTTGGATTTATGATCGCTTGCTTGTGGGATTTTAGCTCATGTACGGTCTTGACATGAAGCTAGCTATGGTTATCACTTATTTTGGGGATAGTACTTATGTATTTCAGTTTTTCAGTTGAAGTTGTTTTTATCTAGACTTGTTTATTTGGAAAGTTAACATTATGTTGTACCAGACTTGTTTTGAAATGGTTTGAAATCTTCCGCTGTTTTATCTATGTTATTTACTCTGTTTACATATATACATATGTTCTTGTTCTGCCTTGATATATCATTATGCATGTTTATCCGATTCAAACGCCCCTCCAAAGTCAGAGTGCTTGCAAGAGCCACCCTGGCGGAGGTGGGGTGTTACACTGAGCATCCCTAAGCATCTCTCGCATGAAGGCAATAAACATCGTCCTTATATCAGAGACATTCCTATTGTTGGCCCCTGAACCCGTACTCCTCGTATTTCATCTCATCTTTCAATCCGCAAAGAGAAAATGATTACCATCTCCTTAGTGGTGCCCATGCAGTGCGACTTCATCCTCAGATATACTAATAGTGTATATATATATATAGCTTTTGAAAACCAAAGTATCACAAATACACGCCCTCATACATGTATACTATCTCTCCCTAATGTCTTTCCCTAGGTTATACTACGTAACTTGGCTCTGATACCAAGTGTGACGACCTCCCCATACCATCAGACATTTCCCCGAAATGTGCTATGCCAATGTCCAACTAGCACGGGATGATCGTCAAAAGAAAGGGATTTGAAACTATGAATCATCAAGAACCTGTAGTATATCTCACAGCATATAATGATAACATAATTTGATATAAAACAGGCGAAACAGTGCATAAGCTAATAACTAAACCATATCCATTAGAGTAGCGGAATCCAAAATACAACTTATGATCCAAACCATTATTACAACTTCAAAATACTGTTTCTAAAAAGTAAACAAAAGTGGTACACTGCTATTGCCCAAAGCAGTGACCAGCAACAACACAAGGAGAATATATGTATATAGTACGTGGAAGCCTCCTTCTCGTCTCCGGACAATACTCATGCATAACCACCCAATCTGTCTCTAGTCTACTCGTTTAGGAGCACCCAGAGTAATAAGAAGAGACATAAAACTCTAGGTCAGAAAAAAATCTGGTATGAGCGATAGCAGCAAAATAAAATAATAACAGGTATAAATAATCATACCTGACCTAGACCTGCAACCAAAGAGTTAGCACAACAAGATGTACAGTACGCTAAGGTAACACTAACATAAGGTGTAAAATGGAAGTGTGAGTGTCATGGTGATAGCAAACATCAAACATAGAAATCATCCTCACATCTCTCACTCAATGCGTAAAGCATACGATATCCATCGCTTTGATCACCAGATCCATTGGGGCCATGACAGAGTCTAACTCCGTACAACTATCGCTACGACTACTTTTCGTTTTGGGGCACTGACGGAGTCCTACGCCATACAACCTCTGACCCCACTGCACTGGTCCGTAGTCAATAACCCTATCGGGTCAACCAGTCAACATAGCCCTGGTCCTGGTTCGTTACATGCCCTCCTCTCTCAACGGTGAACCAAAGTTATGGATATCGATAACTCCTTTGCACACGTCCCACAGCAAAGCCCAACTCATGAAGCTAACTTGTTGGTTTCCGTCTGGATCCTGAGCTGTAACTTCTCATTTGGACTTCCTTTGCATCTCGGGTTTTGGTCCTCTTCGGTTCGGCTCAGTCTCCATTCGACTCATGAGTTTGTGGAGCAGATGGTTCGGTTCAAAATCATCATTGGGGTCGGGTCGTGATTACCCTACCGGGTCGGGTCGGGCTTCTCCATCTAGGTCGGTTCGTGCACTTTGACTCGTACTCCTCCACTGGGTCGGGGTACCTCATCGAGTCGTGGTGCCACATTAGTTCTTTTCGTTTCGTGATGCATGCTTCGGGTCGGTTCGTAGTTCTACACCGGATTGGGTCGGTTCGTGGGACGCTGTCTGGGTCAGTTTGTGATGCTTCCTCCAGGGCATCGGATCGTGGTGCCTACGCCACAAGCTGGGTTAGAGATGGGATTCGGGTCGGTTCGGTGTGGCGAGCTCGATCCGATCCGCTCCAAATTCCTGGTTCTCTTCTAGCAAGCTATTTACGCCACACGACGACGTTTTCGACTATTCTAACTTTTCTGTGCAATCTCAAAGCATACCAAACATCAATAATAACATGTGTAATCAATCAAAAACATTAAAACATCAATCACATGTGTTATTTAGAATCAAACATACCCAAATCTGTGGTTTCCCCTTAATCCCTTAAATTCCAAGATTAGCTAACTTAATCCAAATTTATACTAGAGTCATAAAATAACATTTTAGAATTTTTACATATTTTTCTGAATCATAATTTCGCTAATTATCACTAATCACCCATAATTAGTGAATAAACATGTTAATCACTCACCTTAGCCACAAATGAATGTTAGACCAGAAACTTACATTGATTTGGCATAGATTCCTATGTAATGCAGCAGCTCCAACTCTGATTTGGTGTTAATCCGACTTGATTTGACGTAGATTTGAGGCCATTACTAGGGTTCAAGGAATGTTTGTGGCTACAAGAAAAGTGAAAGGAGAAGATAATCTAACTCCTTTCAGTCCTCCCATAACCCTAATCCCAAAATGGGTTATGGGCCTACCTGTTATCACCCTGTTAAGCCCAATTATGTTATTTTTCATTTTCTAAGCCATATTTCAGCCATATCTCCCAACCGACAAGTCCGTTTGATTAATGTGACCACTCTACGGAAAGGTAAACCATCATCCGAATCCAATGGAAGTGGTTTCAGGTCAAAACTCCTAACCAATCTAAAGTTATAGGCGAAACAAGATTCACCAGGGGCAAAACAGTCATTTAAAATTTGGAAAAAATCATGAATGTGGGAAACGACCCCAATGGTCGTTTCCTAAAGTTACACGACCATATAACTTCGTATGTAAATAAAATAAATATTCTATGATCCTCCGATACATAGAATGCGGGTCATTACAAAAAATAGCACCCTTAAACTCTTTTATACATTCTCATATATCCACAATTCAGTTATTCCATTTCACTATTTTGAAATCAATTTAGAACTTCTTTTACGGTCGTTAAGGCCTTTACATAGCATTTTGGTATTTAAATAGCCAACACGATAAAATTATATCGTTCGAACATTTATTTAATAATATCTTACATCTCTACTAGTTATATTTATATATAAAAATTGTAAATTTAACTTCGGCTATTATCTTTACAATAAAAATCGTATTTCAAATCCATATAAAAATATTTTTATATCTTTGAAACCACTCGAAATCCATTTAATCTCGATTTCGAAAAATCATTTCTTTTAATCGACGGTACTAAAGAAGCAAATGGCTACCACAGTACCAAACCGTGAAATATAAACCAATTTCACATCCAATAACAACATACGTGATCATATTGATAAACGTTATCAATATCAGTGAGGGTAGATTCAGTATTCAACATATATAACCATATATGAAAATTTACATAACTACCGATGAGGAATCTAATTGGATCCCTCCAACCTGTCATTCCTTGCAAAACAATGGGTTACCATAATTCAAATCATTCAGTTCAATATGGCCAATCAATATTCGTTTTCCATCTAAATAGATGACATAAACAGTTTAATAATAACAGTCAATACTAGTCTAACAACATAAATTCAAGCATTTAAGTATTTATTTATAATGTTTATATTATTATAAACGTAACCACTGAGGCAATTTACCTCAATTGTATTTAATCATTAGAAATAACGATTAGTTTCAATTAAATTAAACAAACGTTTAATTAAACTATTTCAGTCAATATATGAATATAAAATCAACAAACAAACAAACAACCATTACCACCATAACACACAATTATAAAACCCGACTTATATAAAATATAAGTGGGAAGAACTGAGTGATTTTAACTCACCTTGATTTGATTATTCTTTGAAATAGTTGGTTTTAATTAAATTAAACAAGTGTTTAATTTAATTGAAAATCCCGGTTGATTCCAAATGCGTCCAAATCTGTTCCATAGTGCTTGTTAAGACGAGTCCAACGACACCTTGTTTGTTGAATTCTGACAATAAATGACTGAGTTATTTACGGTTTTAAATTAATATAATTTAATTACTAATAATCCTTAGTCACTATTTGATAAGATTAATTACATTGTTAAAATAATCCGGCTCACTTTTGTTTTCTCCCTGGATCGTTCGTTCATACCAAAATAGTTGCCAGCACAAAATTCATGTTCAAATTACACGTTTTAATTAATAAAAATTTATTTCTTAATTGACAATTTAAATTGCTAATTACTTTGGTAACTTCTGATTTAAAATTTTGGGCCGAACAATTCACTTATTAAATTTTTCGTTTCCCAGCTTACCTTGTTCCAGTATCAAGCATGCTACCTGTAACGTTGGGAAAACATTTTAAATTAATTACTAATAAAATTTCTTAATTAAATTATTAATAACTAATTTACATTTAAAAATATAAAGGCCAATGTTCTTTCCTCCCAGGATATCTTCATTGCTTTCATGTAACCCATGCTCACAAACCAAACCCCATCGCTATGCCTCATCTCGGTCACTGCGACTCCATCCATCGCCACTAGTCACACCGCCCGAGACTCCTCTGCTTGCGCTAGCAGCAGTTCGCTTTTCAACGCCTCCATTCAACAACAGCCGTCCATGGAAGTCAGCGCCTTCGAGGCTCATTTCTGGTCATCTCGCTGTGCCTCGACTCATCGCCGCCGTCCAGTATGAAGATCTCGCAGTGAACGATATTTTTGTTGTTACGATTTTACGAAGATGATTTGTGGATTAGGAGAAAAAAAAAAGAAAATTGGAGAAGTTTCATTCGTTCGTTTATAACAGAGGCGGCTTGCTATTACGTTGACCACGCTGATGCGTTTGACCCTAAAAAATGGTCACATCGGTATATTTATAAAGAGGTGAGAACGATTTATTAATATAATAATGTAACGAAACTTCATCGTGGAGTATCGTGTTAAAATCTACTACATACGACGTCCAAATGAGATGAAACTCCTAATCCTAACATAAGAAAATATTCCGGACATGATGGGACATGTTTCATCCAATTCCGAGGTCGTACATGAAAATCCTTTTATAATTCACATGTGAAAAATTACTCGTTTAAATTTCCCATGATCACAAAATAAATTCAATCAACTTGAAACTTTGAAATTCCACTAGTCCTTTTCCTTATGAATCCAATGAAATTTGTTTTATTAAAATCAGAGTTCTTTTGGCCAGTCGTTTATTTCTTAAAGTTACCCGGACTAAAGATATAAATGGTTAAATAAAAATTTAGGCGTTTATCGTTGCCACGATCAAACGGTAAGTCTGATCGATACGAAATTCGGAACACTAAAATACCTTACTAATACGGATCCAACGGCACAAATTTCGTCGCATTCCGAGACTATTTCCTGGTATGCTATTTTTATACGCTAAACAACGCTACTTTGGACACCAAAATACACGATCTCTAAAAATAACAACTTACCTACCTATCCTGACTCTAAACGTCGATACGAATTCAACGGAACTCGTCTCGTAGTTTAATTCAATTGTTTGCTCAAGTTACATACAAAAGTCCGCCTATTAAATTAAATAAATTTAATTACACGCTATAGAAAATAACAGAGCATTTATGGCTACCGTTGTCATATATGACATCAGTTTGCCACAAAATTTAATCCTGTAAAATAATTTAACGTTGTGGTTCCAATGAAACTAATTTCACCGAAAACCGAGGCCGTTTGAAAAAATGCTATTTTTAAGGCTTATAATAATATCGATAAAATTCCAAAATAATCAAACAAAATAATAATAAATTATTATTATCATAAATATCCAAATAAAATTATCACGTAGCTTCAAATATAAATAAATATGATTTGTATGACTCAATATCATAAATTTCGAGTCAAATGGTATCCAAAATATATTAAAACCCTCTTAAAAATAACTTAATAAACATTATTGTTTATTAACGATTTCCATGACGACTATTTTTAAATTTGATTTGGACATAACTACCAATCTATAACACGAAATCTGAATTTTTCTCTTTCATTAGAAAATTATAATCAACTAGATTCAAACGTTGCTTGTTTCACAGAAATCCGACTTAAAACGGATTTTGTATACTCAATTAAAGTTCAAAACTCAATATTACGAACTACCACGGTATTACGAGCTCGATTTATATTAAATATAAATTTAACGTTAAAACTTCGTTTTTAAATAATGAATTAAATATCAAAAATCCAGTAATATTCTAAATATAATATTTAAATTAATAAAATAATTTAAATATTATACTACCAAAAATAAGGGACATTACACCAAAGCACCAAGACAACCAATAGTGAAAACAGAAAGGAAGAGATCTGATCAGTATGCTATAGGTACCAACGAAGGAGGCAAAAGCTTGGTACCGATATAAGGAAGGTAATGACAAGATGACACTGAAACCAACATGAGAGCAATCAACCTGGTTTCGATTCCAAAAGCACATGTCTTGACACCGAAGACAAAGCCACGAAAGGAAAGGCATGAAGCTAATCAAGGATGAAGCAAGGAGCTATCGGTATCAATTTACTTGGTATCAATGCCGACAACAGGAAGCAGCTTAGAAGCCATCAGAAAGGATCCATAAGCAATGTTGTCGTAAAGCCGATACCAGAACTAAACACTGCTGAAATAAACTCATAAGAAAGAAAGGTCTTCCACGCTAACATGCTTAGTGTTGATACTGATACCAAGGAGGATGCTAAAGTAAAGATAATGCTCAGAAATCACTAAAGCAAGGCAAAGCCTAGAATTGGCTATTGGAATCAAGGCTTACCACCGAAAGCAATCAAAAGAAGTTATCTATACCAATTTGCTTGGTATCAATACACTATGAGGAGGCGACATCAACTTCATGAACAAGGTGAAGTCCATAGCAACACTCGTAAGTGAAAAGTGGTCGAAACCCAATAGCCGGCACTGAAAGTCACTGATGCGGCCGACACCGGCACTGAATATCATTGCTGAATCCGACAGTAGGCTTCTGCTGATCGTTACCAAAAGGAGGCCCAATTTGTCTATAAATAAGACCCCATGGGTCTCATTTTGGGGGACTTTTTTTTCTCATTCTCAATACTTTAGTCATTTTCTGAGAGAGTAAACCCTAATTTGTAAATCAATTTGGGAATTTTACTTAGAAACTTCTATGTACTCAACAAAGTGATCAATAAAGAGAGAATCAACACTTGTGATCTATTTTGTGCATTTCCTTACTGCTTGTATTACTTATTTTGCTATTTTTATCCTACGATAAAATCCTTACATGGAAGCTTTATTACTGAAATACCCATCTTTAAGTCATTTAGCCTCTTAACGTTTGAGCTTAGGGAACCTATATCCCGAGGTAACTGTCGGTTCTTGAGTCTTGTGGGGTGATACTCACCAAGAGTAACTAATCTTTGGGCTTAAGACCTTGATATATAGGAAACATGAACTAACTCAAGCTTGTGGGAACTAAATAACCCCTTAATCTCCCAAGTTCTGCAACGTAAACCTTAATTCTGGTGTAGACAAAAATATCCTTTACATTTTGGCGCTAGAAGGAGGGCTTAAACCTATGATCCTTTGGATAATCTACCACATCCCTGACTGTTCCGTCCCGTTTGGAATAAGCTTTGAAGAACCAAGACCATGTGCAAAAAGTCCTACCAAGTGTCGTTTGGATCTCAAACGGCTACGTAAAGCATCAGCAATCTAGGAGTTATTGAAGAACAATGGCTAGGAATGGAAGCTTTAAAACTCATAAGTAAGAAAAGCGAAGTAGAACAATACGATCGTGACCGATGGAGCATTAACCCTTTCCACAGAGGACCAACTCCTATCTTGGCCTTAAGTGGTTCTGCGTCAAAGGAATATAACCTATTCTCTCACATAAAAGAATCCATCCATGCACAGACTATACGAACAACATTCGGAAAAAGAATAATGAGAGACTTCAACGGCTTTACTTCTAAATGTCTAAAAGGATAACACTTCAAAAATGAATTACAAGTATATTTAGGATGTTTGATCATGTTTCAGAAATAAATTTTAAAGAAAAGAGCATTCATATAGGATATACCGCTTAGAAATTTATGTATATTCATATATTTCATGATGTGATACACTTCGCATATAAAAACAGATGGTTGCAAAATTAGATGTACACTAATTGTATATGATTATATAAGTTCACGTGAAGGATTGCATGGTTCACCCTTATCAAATTTGCTGAATGAAATTCTTAAACATTGGGAGAATGTAATACCTGCATTTATCAGAATAAGCTAATATAATTAAATTATTAGAAGGGAAAATGAACGTTTTTGGAACTTCCAGAATCAAGACTCAAAACTTATAACATTATGTTCGTAGCAATTTTTTGATTAATTTACATACATAACATGTTCTGCGTGGAGTTCGTGCATAAAAGTTATTGATGTTTGAAGTTCAGTGTTGGAATAAAATCATATGCATAAATGCACATGTATATATTTATTTTATAAACATTTGTACATGTAAATTACAGGAATAACGCACGTGTGAATTTTAAAAACTAACATGCAAAATATACATAATTAAATTAGGTATAAATGGAAATTTAACAAACATTAATGTTATCAAAAAAACGTATGGTTATAACATAAATCAAGAGAATTAATTCACAATAGGCAAGACACATCATTCAAACAAGTAATCTCATAGGGGTCAACCCCTAGCTAGGTTGGGCTGACTTATATATGGGTTAGGTCCACCCTTACATGGGTTGAAATCGCGTGGAGCTAACCTGCTTTTCGAACAGATTGTAATATGTTTTGATCAAATGGACGACAGGTTTTCTAATCCCTATAATAAGCGTGCAGAGTTAGCCACCAAACCTATAATTTTTAGAATGGATGTGGAAGCCCTGTCACTTTTCTATCTTTCTTAATTCTTCGTAAAATAAATATTTTATATTTTGGCCTTCTGAATTACAATTGAAGGAAGAAACTATAGATCTAGAAAAGGGATTATTCATAATCATTCATCCATATAAGATAAGTTCTTCAAATTTTGTTTTCCTATTAGTTTATTTTATTCATTTAGATCTAGGTTTATAAATCCGTACAAATTCCAGTTTGTGGATCCAAATAGGATTGCAAAAGGAAAAGCTATGGATTATAGAATTGGTTTCGAATCTGATTTGGAACTTGAGTGCTTTTTCCATGTGACTGGATTTAAATTATATATCTTTTATGATGATGATGCTATATGATACTGTTAGATTCCCCTTGTAATCATTGAAATGGACATTGTTATACTTAGACAAATTTACGTAATTAGTTTAATTAAGTTATTTGCGGTTAAACTGTTAATTTTAATATATTGGACTTATATATAAATATTATTCTAATAAAATAGAATTCGAAGATATAACTAATCTTGTGCTTAAAAATTTAAGGGAAAGGCATAAACCTAAAAAAGAGAAAAAATTATGGTAATAATATCATACTTTTATAATGAAATAAAAAGGGTAATTATATATATATATATATATATATATATATATATATGTATGTATGTATGTATCATGATTTAGGAAACCTGTATTAGCTTAATTTGGTTGGAAAAGAATATATTTCCATATTCTTAGGCTTATAAAGGAACAATGAACTATTTACGATAATAAAGTCAAAGGAAGTGGGACTAGTGCAAAATGGGGTAGAAAACAGAAAAGATATATTGTAAGTACAAATCATTGCATATGGGATTATTTACACTAAATAAGGAAATAGATTCTAGTAAAGCCTTTGTAACCACCCAAATGGAACATGACTAACTTCCTAATAATAAAACTTATAATAACAGTAAAAAAAAGGGAGAATATAATGGATAAACTGAGATAAAACTAAAAGGGGAATTGTCCAAGTTGAATACTTGATAGACTAATAAAAAGGAAATTGGGAAAATAGTTTAGATTTTCCTTTGGAATGCAGCCAATGAAATAAATTATTATGATAAATAGGTTATGATATGTAGGAATAGTTTCAACTGAATCTATCATATATGATTAGGAAACTAAAAGAAATTCAATGTCATAATAAAAATGATAAGATTAAATAAAGTGAAAAGAAAGAAAAGAAAGAATAAACTAAAAGCGTAAGGAAAAGATTTGACGTTGGGTCTAATAAAAAGGTGAGCCACATTTAGAGCAATCTAAACATAATCTGGATGTAAGCCTAGTGAAGCATACCATTTTAGATCTGTAGGAGTATGCAAACTTCACTAGACATGTTTGGCGTAATCTAAATGGAATCTAAATGTTGGCCTTGTTGTATATAACAATACGATTTTTGTTTGATGATAACAAATATGTATGTGTGTGTGTGTATATATATATATTATAAATGTGTTTATAATTGTACTATTCTACTACATCACATACAGAAATAAATATTTATATTTCAATAGAATACTACTGCACAAGAATTTAAATATTTAAACATTATTTTATCTAAATATAATATTTTATTTCAACATTTGAATAGTCTAGACTTCTAACTCCACTATTGTATATTCCACCGATATAATACATTCAATTTCATTTGATACATCAGTTTCTCACTACTGCACTCAGTCACTCTATTACATTCACTGAGTTTACACATATAAACTCATATACATTCACAATCACTCGGTTACGTATGCATTTCACTCTACTCTCTCATTGACACTCACTGACACACTTATCTTCAGTCTGCTTTAGAATTAGTCCAATCACCTATATACCTGTCACAGAAACACACATAGTAAACTGAAACAAAATATATTTAATATGCTAGTACATAAAAAATTATTTTAAATTTTATTTTCCTCAGAATTTTGGTGTGCTTCTCATAATATTTCTTGACTTGGTCTGATATGTGTTTACATCCATCTATGTCTAGACTGCTTGTGATATTCACAGAGATTCACTGTAATTACTATAAGGTAGAAAATATATATAGTGCTCACATATACAAACTGCACATACACAATACGTGTATACACATACATGAGTATGTATATACACACATATTTTGTGCAGTGGCAATATGATCAAACATCAGTCAGTGGACATAACCCAAGAAATTCAATGCAAGTGACAAAGAACATATGGAGCAACACTTATATGCACACACACACACACACATGTGTATATATACATGTATGTATACATGGAGTACAAGGCAGCTTGCATGATACATGGACAACAACACAGTGGACAACAAGATTGAATACATGGCCAAGAATGGATTATGCACAAGCAAATGGAAAAACTACATCAGCTCCAAGGCTGGAAAGACACAACTGTGTCTGGCAAATGACCAGTGCATAGTGCATATAAATAGAAGCAGGCTAGTGTACATGAAGTGGCATCACACAAATAAAATACAGCTCAGCATGCTTGAGCACAAACCAGAAAGGTAGTACACCACAACAGATCAACTCAAAGGCATTGAAGTACAAGTAAAGGCACAAGACAGAGGCCAAGCAAAGCTGCATGCAGTATGTATCAAGGCAGCATAAATTCAAAATGGCACAAGCATATCAAAATAGTGATGAGCAAAGTCAAATAGCATTTGCACATGGACTGACAAGACATATATACACACACATATTTGGCGATACAGTATGGAAAGCGCAGCATAGTACAAGCAAGGGTACAACAATGCAAAAGGCTAGTATGAGATGCACTGATTAAGCACATGAATGTAAACCTACCAAGTCAGGGCACACAAAAATATAAACATGCATATAAATGCATCCTTGTGTATATATACATGAATATGTAGTCATGTATATTTAGTTGTATAAAGAACCCAGCAAATACAAGAATGGCCAGTGAACAACTCATGACAAAGAGGAGCTGCATGATCAAAGTCACAAACACAAAGGGCATGCACTTAAACCAGTTAAAATACAGTGTGGAGAAGCTGCTACATGCAGGTGAATATACACATGTACAACTTCAAGAACATAAAAGCAAAGTCAAATGGTACATCAAATGGCACAGTGGAAAATAAATGGACAACACAACAACTACATGTGAATATATGGCAGCTAACGAACATAGTAGAGTGTGCAAGCACATAAACATGTGCAGGTTCTTGACAAGACATACATGTTGAGTTGATGACACACACACACACACAAACACACTGTAACAACCCACATTCTACGCATCAGAGTATCATAGAATATTTATTTTATTTTCATACGAAGTTTTATGGTCGTGTAACTTTGGGGAACGACTATTGGGGTCATTTCCCGTATTCACGATTTTTGCCGAATTTTAAATGACAGTATTACCCCTGGAGAATCTTGTTTTTCCTATAACTTTTGATTGGTAAGGAGTTTTAAGTTGAAACCACTTCCATTAGATTCAGATGATGGTTTACCTTTCCGTAGAGTGGTCACATTAATCAAACGGACTTACCGTTTGGGAGATATGGCTGAAATAAAGTTTGAAGATGGAAAAACTACTTAAACGGGCTTAATAGGGTAATTTGCAGCTAGGCCCATTAGGTATTTCGGATTAGGGTTATATAAGGGCAAATAGGGGCTAGAGAAGCCGTCCTTTGTCATTTTTTTGCCGCCACAAACTCTCTCTTCAACCCTAACAATGGCTTCCACCTTCTAAACTACCTATAATCACTTTCTAATCAAGGACTAAGCTAATCAACATCAAATTAAGGTGGATTAGCATACGAGGTAGAGCTGCTAGAGTGCATAGGGATTCGACCCAAATCAGAGATATTTTTAGATATGAGATTTATCTGTGGCTAAGGTGAGTGCTTAGCATTGTTTTACACTAATTACGGCTAATTCGGGGTGATTAGTGATAATTAGCGAAATTACACCTCAGAAAAATATGGAAAAATATGTAGAAATTCTTAAACATCATTTTATACCTCTGTTAGAAATTTGGGTTAATTTGGACATAATTTGCTAATCCTATTGTTAGATATGATTAAACATGATTACGGGGAAAACATGGGTTTTGGGTATGTTTGATCCATATTAGCATGTTAAATTATTGTTTTGGTGTGTATGGTCGATTCTATGTGTTGCTATTACTGTTTGGTATGATTTGTGAGTGCATAGGAAAGTTAGAATGGTCGAAAACGCCGTCGTATGGCATAAATAGCTCGTTGGAAAAGTTGCAGGAAATTGTACAGGACCCAGATCGTGACCCTACCCCCACGAGCCGACCCGACCGGATCATGATACCACTTTTCACGAGTAGACTAGGCTCCATGAACCTCCGTTGCTCCACATGTTGGTCCCGAACCTACTCATGCTCCAGCCCCACGAACCGTGAAGCACTAGGAAATGATGCCACGAGCCAAATGAAGCACCACGACCCGAAGCACCTTCACGAGTGGACCAAGGTCCACGAACCGCTTGTGTTAGTCACGAACCAGATCTACACGAGGACCACGAGCCATCCATCGATCACGAGCCGAGGAGGATGCAAGGCCATAAACCGGAACTCCATGAATGGGACCCACGAGCAGACCATGATCACGAACCACGAACCCGAGTTGGGGCATTATGACCCGGATGTGACTCATGAACCGTGAACAAAGTGGATCAGTGCAAAGGGGTTATCAATATCTATAACTTTGTTTCACCACTGAGAGATGGATTATAGGCTATGGATCAGTGCAGTGGATTCGTTATGACTCCAAAGGGCTTGTATGGAGTTGGACTCCATCATGGTCCCAATAGATTAAGTGAACAAAGTGGTTGATATCGTATGCTTTACGCATTGAGTGAGAGTTGTAAGGATGATTGTTATGTTTGATGTTTGCTATCACCATGACACGCACACTCCCATATTATCTTTACACTTTATGTTAGTGTTACCTTAGAGTACTGTACATCCTATTATGCTAACTCTTTGGTTGCAAGTCCAGGTTCAGGTATGATTCTTATACCTGTTATTTGTTCATCCTAGAGATGTATACTTACTACCACTTATACTAGACTATTGTCTGTCCCAGAGTTTTATGTTTCTTCTTATTACTCTGGGTGCTCACACGAGTAGACTAGAGATAGGTTAGGTGGTTGCATGAGTATTTGTACCGGAGACGAGCAAGAGGCTTCCACATATGATATATATATTCTCTCTATGTTGTTGATTGTCACTGCTTTGGGCATTAGTAGTGTACCATTTCTATTTTGCTTTAGAGATAGTGTTGTAAAGTTTTAATAATTGGATATGAAGCTGTATTTTGGATTCCACTGTTATGATGATTTAGTTTTCTGCTTCTATATTGTCTCACATGTTTTATATCAGTTACGTTATTATTATACTTTGTTCCATGTGCTGTGAGATATACTACAGGTTCTTTGATAGTTCGTCGTTATGTTTCCTTTCTTTTGATGATCGTCCCATGCTAGTGGGGAATTAGTACAATGCATTTCGTGGGAAATGTTGGCTGGTGCGGCCCGGACCGTCACACTTGGTATTAGAGCCTAGATTGCATAGTTAACCTAGGGGAAAACATCAGGGAGACATAGTACACGTATATGAGGGCGCGTATTTGTGATATTTTGGTTTTCAAAAGCTATATATATACTATTAGTATGTCTAAGGATGAAATCACATTGCATTGGCACCATATTGAGATGGTTAATTGTTTTCTCTTTATAGATTGAACGACAAGCCGATATATGAGGAGTACGGGTTTAGGGGCAAACCATAGAAATGTCCCTGATATAAGGACGATGTTTACTGCCTTTATGCGAGGGATGGTTAGGGATGCTTGAGGAGCAGTTCCTAATGCTGCTAACGGTGGTGGTGCAGTATTGCAGGCGCCTAGGGCCGATTTCGCAAAGCTTAGCAACGATAATACTAATCTTGGCGGAAAACCGTTCTATGGAATGGAATTGGCTACAGACATTCAAGATTGTCTTGATAGTTGTGAGCGCATCTTCGAGGATTTGGGGATCGATGATGTGATGAAGAGAAAGTTAGCGTCGCGTCAGCTTTAAGGACGGGAAATGAATTCGTGTGATGCTAATAAAGCAACTACTCCCGAGGATCCAGTTACTTGGAATCAGTTTAAGACTCGTTTCAGTGAAAAGTTCATTCCAGCTGCTTAGAAATCTGAATTGTTTAGGAAGTTTTTGGAACTTAAGCAGAATGGTAGTGCAGTCTCGGAATAAATTGCTGAGTTCGATACATTATCGAAATATGGGTTATCTCTTATTGATACTGCTGAGAAGAAGAGCGAAAGGTTCATAATTGGCTTAGATGAGTACTTGGGGGGAAGTCTTATGAACCATATCAATGAGACTTTTGAATCTATTGTGGGAAAGGCATTGAGATCAAAAAGCCTTTACCCTAAGTCAAAGGCCGAGGTTGCTATTGCATCCACAGAGGAGCCAAAGCCGCAGGCAAGCGGTGGAGGAAACAATAATTCCCAGAATAAGAGGAAATAGAACCAAACCAAGGATGGTCTGAAAAAGAAGAATAAGAAAGATGACGAGTGCTTTGGCTGTGGCAAGAAGGGCCACTATGCTAAAGATTGTCAGGAAAAGCCTAGGGAAAGGTGGTGCTTCAATTACGGCCAAGCGGGACATCATAAGGATAAATGTCCACAACCTCCTATGGAGAAGCAGATCGTGAAAGCATACGCAATCAACGTTGTTCCTTCTTCGTCGAATGCCCCAACTGCGGCGAAGAAGGGAAAGGGTGTCATTATTCAAGTTATGCTTTCAATTTATGATGTTTCTAATCGAGTTTTGTTGATAGAGAGACATCCTACTCCTTCATATCTAGTGACCTGGTAGATAGTTGGAATTGGAACTCGAGATTGTCGATGGACCTTTAGCTGTGACGAACCCGATCGGTGGTTCAACTAGCCTTTGTATGATTTGTCGTAATCTGGTCTTATCGAGTCACAGATGCATGTTTGCTTGTGATAGTTTTGTTTTAGGCTTTACTGGGTTTGGCATTATTTTGGGAGTCGATTGGCTCGAAAGCTATAGAGTGGTATCGGGTACCTACCTAGTGTTGGCGATGATAACTGGAGTTAGGGAGGCTGAGAGATATAAGTAGTTGTTGTGACTTCCATTGAAAGATATCTTAGTTTACTCAAGGAGTGATGTGCAACCGTGACAGGATAAGACTGTCCGATGATATGGACTGCCCCGAGTGGGATTCGGTAGGGCTATGAGATGACTCGAGTTGGACTCGTGAAGGCTACAAGAAAATGGATTGTTGGGTGGGACTCGAGTTGAAGATGGAATTTTGGATAGCTCTTTTGATGGAGTGCCAAGGAATCGTCGACAGTTTGGAGTGTTCTAAGCGGACTCGAAGCAGGGGTATCTGGGGATGCCCGTTTACCTTGGATATGTTGGACGTGATCTAGTTATCCTTGGAGGATAAACGTACGTTGGACGTACGGTTGTCCGTTTGGAGCCGGGGCATCCATTAGCCCTTGAGATTAGTTGGACTAGTCGTATGGGTATCGACGTATTCGTGGTTTTAGCAGGTGATAGATAGGACTTGTTCGATGAATGCTATGTAATGTTTAGGACCTTATGTTGATGTTCTCTTTGGTTCAAGAATGGTAATGACTTCGGGGTGAATTCAGTGGGGAAATCTCGAAGTGATTAGAGGTGTTCGTTGATCGTGGAGATGCAACGAAGGTTAGGACGATTCAAGTTGGACTTGAACTCGTAAGTAATGGTTGTTCATTGATCTTGGAGATGCAACGAGTAGGATGACGACTCACACTGGACTTGAGTTGGTGGGTAATGGATACTCGAGACTGGGTCTGAGTTTGTGGATAGTCACTGGAGATGCTGACGAGAGTTATGAAGGGATTATCGTTGCCGTAAGTTCTAACGGGCTCAAAGAAAGGGTATAGTAGGGGCACCTAAAAGGCAGGCTGGACTAATTGAATACGTTGGACTTATTAGGTAGGCCTAGTTGTCTCTGGGAGGAAAATGTGCATTGGACGTGCAGCAGCCTGATTAGAACTGGGGTTATCATTAGCCTTTGATGGATGGCATGGTGAAATAGCCAGTCATACGATCAACGATAGTTGCAAAGCAGGATTGGCGAGGATAGCCAGAGTCAGTTATGAGTGCTCAAGTGTTTGGTTGTTTTGCTCGTATCATCTCATGTAGAATGTCCAATGTCGAAGGAGACGTTTCTTGGGTGCTTGTCTGATATTGGTTTTGGCCTCTAGGGCTTGTATTTGAGGGATGTTGAATTCAGTTAGGATGGCTCATGTGAGATGTATAAACTGGATGTTATGAGTGTTGTTGTTTGGTTTCTTTTGATTGCTAGGATTGAATGGGTCATTCTGGTTTTGTCCTGATGTAAGGTTGAAATGATTTGTTAAAAAGGCCATCACTATTGAGTATTGGGAGTTGGGCTTGGAGTTCTTCTCTAGTAATGTGATTGGTAGATTGATGGTTAATCTGTCTATTCTTATATGCTTTATTGATGATGTTAGTTGATTGTTTTATCGCTCACTAAGACTGGTTATGCCCAATGTTAACGGATTGAGAGGGTGAATCGTGTATTAGAGGATCTATTGAGAGCTTGTATATTGGATTTTGGTGGGTAATGGGATGACCATTTGCATTTGGTCAAGTTCGCATATAATAATGGTTATCAGTCCAGTATTGGTATGGCTCCAATAGAAGCTTTGTACGGAAGACCGTGCAACTCACCATCATGTTGGTTGGAAACAGTGAGAAGTTTGTGCTTGGGACAATTGTATTAAGAGAAACTTCAGATAAAATTAAGGTTATTCAATAGCAAAATGAAGGTTGTCCAAGATAGGCAGAAGAGTTATGTTGATAAAAGATGAAGAGATTTGGAATTCTTCGTTAACGACTTAGTATTTATCAACATTCTCTCCATTGAAAAATGTGGTTCGTTTTGGTAGGAGAGGTAAGTTAGTACCAAGGTTCGTAGGTCCATTTCCCGTTCTCGAGCGAGTTAAGGATTTGGCGTATGAAGTTGGATTGCCTAATAAGATGGCGAGAGTTCACAACGTATTTCATTTTTCCCAGCTAAGGAAGTTTGTGCACGACCCTGATGTGACTACTTCATCGGATCAGTTGGATGAGATTAAGTTAGAACCCGAGGTGGTTGGGAACCGCAAACCGATTCATATTGTCGAATACGATACGAAGCAGATTCGAATGGAGACGGTGAAACTAGTTAAAGTCTAGTGGGGTGATAACGAGAATGACTGTACTTGGGAAACAGAGGAGGACATAAGGAAGTCATATCCAGAACTCTTCACTTAGTATGACTTTAAAAGCAATATTTATTTCGCTTGTTAGTAAACCACATGCTAGGATATGCTTTTTGTGTTGTTATGTATGTTTGATTGTTTGTAAATGGTTGATAGGCATGCAGGCCACCATTGTATGTTTCCTTGATTAGGGAATTTCGGGGCGAAATTTCTTAAGGGGGCGAGAGTTTAACGACACGTATTCTACGCATCAGAGATCGTAAAATATTTATTTTATTTTCATACGAAGTCATATGGTCGTGTAACTTTGGGGAACGACTATTGGGGTCATTTCCCATGTTCACAATTTTTGCTGAATTTTAAATGACCGTCTTACTCCTGGCGAATCTTGTTTCGCATATAACTTTTGATTGGTAAGGAGTTTTGACCTAAAACCACTTCTATTGGATTCAGATGATGGTTTACCTTTCCGTAGAATGGTCACATTAGTCAAACGGACTTACCGTTTGGGAGATTTGGCTGAAATAAAGTTTGAAGATGGAAAACCTGCTTAAACGGACTTAATAGTGTAATTAGCAGCTAGACCCATTAGGTATTTCATGATTAGGATTATATAAGGGCTGATAGGGGATAGAGAAATCCTCCTTTGTCATTTTTTAGCCGCCACAAACTCTCTCTTCAACCCTAACAATGACTTCCAACTTCTAAACCTATTCTAATCACTTTCTAATTAAGCTAATCAACATCAAATTAAGGCGGATTAGCATAGAAATCGAGGTAGAGCTACTGGAGTGCATAGGGATTTGACCCAAATCAGACATATTTTCATATCTAAGATTTATCTGTAGCTAAGGTGAGTGATTAGCATTGTTTTACACTAATTACAGCTAATTAGGGGTGATTTGTGATAATTAGCGAAATTACACTTCAGAAAAATCTGGAAAAATACGTAGAAATTCTTAAACATCATTTTATGCCTCTATTAGAATTTTAGGTTAATTTGGACATAATTTTCTAATCCTATTGTTAGATATGATTAAACATGATCAAGGGGAAAACATGGGTTTTGGGTATGTTTGATCCATATTAGCATGCTAAATTGTTGTTTTGGTATTTATGGTCGATTATATGTGTTGCTATTACTGTTTGGTATGATTTGTGAGTGCATAGGAAAGTTAGAATGGTCGAAAACGCCGTCGTATGGCATGAATAGGTCACTGGAAAAGTTGCAGGAAATTGTACAGGACCCAGATCGTGACCCTACCCCCATGAGCCGACCTGACCGGATCGTGATACCCCTTTTCACGAGTGGACTAGGGTCCATGAACCACCACTGCTCCACATGTTGGTCACGAACCCACTCATGCTCGAGCCCTACGAACCGTGAAGCACCAGGAAACGATGCCACGAGCCAAATGAAGCACCACTACCTTGAGCACCTTCACGAGTGGACCAACGTCCACGAACTGCTTGCGTTAGTCACGAACCAGATCCAGATGAGGACCACGAGACGTCCATGGATCACGAGCCGTGGAGGATGCAAAACCATGAACAGGAACTCCACGAATGGGGCCGACGAGCCGACCATGATCACGAACTACGAACTGGAGTTGGAGCACTATGACCTGGATGTGACTCACGAATCGCTAACCGAATGTGGCGAACCGAACTGAAGAAGACCAAAACTCAAGATGCAAAGGAATTCCAAATGGGAAGTTATTGCTCAGGATCCAAGTAGGTACCAATGAGTTAACTTCATGATTGGGCTTTGCTACGGGACGTGTGCAAAGGAGTTATCGATATCTATAACTTTGGTTCACCACTGAGAGACAGATTATGAGCTATGGATTAGTGCAGTGGAGTCGTTATGACTCCAAAGGGCTTGTATGGGGTTGGACTCCATCACGGACCCAATAGATTTGGTGAACAAAGTGTGGATATCGTATGCTTTACGCACTGAGTGAGAGTTGTAAGGATGATTTCTATGTTTGATGTTTGCTATCACCATGACATGCACACTCCCATATTATCTTTACACTTTATGTTAGTGTTACCTTAGAGTACTGCACATCCTGTTGTGCTAACTCTTTGGTTGTAGGTCCAGGTTCAGGTATGATTCTTATACCGGTTATTTGTTCATCTTAGAGATGTATACTTTCTACCACTCATACTTGACTGTTGTTTAACCTAGAGTATTATGTTTCTTTTTATTACTCTAGGTGCTCGCATGAGTAGACTAGAGACGAGATAGGTGGTTGCACGAGTAGCTGTACCGGAGACGAGCAGGAGGCTTCCATGTATGATATACATATATTCTCTCTGTATTGTTGTTGGTCACTGCTTTGGGCATTAGCAGTGTACCTGTTCTATTTTGCTTTAGAGACAATGGTGCAAAGTTTTAATAATTGGATATGAAGCTGTATTTTGGATTCTGCTGCTATGATGATCTAGTTTTCAGCTTCTGTTCTATCTCGCCTATTTTATATCAGTTATGTTATTATTATACTTTGTTCCATGTGCTGTGGGATATACTACAGGTTCTTTGATTGTTCATCATTATGTTTCCTTTCTTTTGACAACCGTCCCATGCTAGTGGGGCATTAGTACAGTGCATTTCATGGAAATGTCGGCGGTGCGGGGCGTGTCGTCACACACACAAATACATACGTACACCATACACACACACAAACACAAACGGAAGACTGGCCAGAAATGCAACAAAGAGGAGTGGCATGTAAATGGACATGAATCAACCGAATGAGTCAAGAACAGAGTTCAAACTCAAGTGAATCAACAATTCAGATTCAAGTCAAGGCAGATGAATATACAAGGAGCATCAACATATATATATATATATACATATATACAAAAAAAATTGTGTGTATATATACATGTGCTAAAAGAGGTTCAGGCTTAAGCAACATACTAAAATTTGTCAAGAAGTAGTCAAGATGCGAGCCCATATGGAAATGGGTAGAAAAACAATGTACATGCATAGTTTCAGGTACCACAATTAAGGAACAGGCAAGCACAAGCACAAGCACAAATGCAAGTGTGCACATGACAATAAAGTCATTACACATGGAAAGCTCAAAGTAGTGTGCTAGATCATATGATAAACTATTTGAACAACATGCAAAAACTTTGGAAAGTTTCTTTTTCATGGAAGAATATGTTTCCTAGCAAATCAAGGAATATATTTGGAGACATACTTCAATTCTATCCAGAAAATAGCAAATCAATATTTACTAAGAATATTGCATGTATCCAAAAATCTATTCAAAGAAAATTGGGCAAGTAATAAAATTTCAAAGCTTTCCAGAAATAATCGATTTTTATTTCTGAAAATGACATGTAGGAATTATTGAAAGTGCTCAAAATTGATTTATCGCGAGAAATGAATTCACGTTTTTAAATCATTCCATAAATTCGAAAGATTTCATTTTTGGGCAAGTTTTTTTAACCAAAAATTAACAAATCATTCACGGCAATAATTCGAGGAATCAACACAATCAAAACCAAATCAACACATAATGAAATTAGATATTACTAGGGTTACATACACCCTATAAATACCCATTGTTTCATCATAGAAAAGCATTGAAACTAAAGCAACAAAATTCGAGAGCAAAAGAAAGACAATTTAGAGAACTCACAGGGGTTTCAATCACAATCCCAAATCATTCGACAATAAGCAACGTTTACGAAGCATTCGAATTCATCAACAACAAGAGGAATTGCGAATTGATTTGGGAAGCAAAGCCCTTTTTTTTTGGTCGGCCACTAAAAGGAACGAAGAGAGGAAGCCTTATTTTTAAGTTCCAAAGAAAAAAAATTGGCCGGACATTTTATTATACATAGGGGTTTTTGTTTTTTAGTTTTTTTTTGTGTTGTTTTTTATTTCTTTTTGTAATCAATTTATAGGTTTTCTAGTTTACCTCTAAACTAGGGTTTACGAGTTAAGGGTTTGCAATTTAAGGAAAAATTGACCTTGGGCATAAAGAACAATCCAAGGTTTTGAGCATAGGAATAGAGAAGTAGCAGGATTTCCGAGTTTACAAGGTTTTGTAAGTGAGAATCTATTTTAATACCTAGTAGAAATCTTGGGAATGCAGCAGTAGGCAGGGGTTTATTGAAGTTAGGTAAAATATGTGTCATTTACTTTCTACATTTATTTTCTCTGTTGGAATCTGTGTTGTGACATTTTTAATATCTCGTAAAACTCCAATAAACCCTATTCACCCCCTCTAGGGCTGATCTAGATCTAACAAGTGGTACACAACCTGGTATTTCATTAACTCTTGAGTCATGGTTTCCTCTAGTTGTAAGTTTAATGAGTCATTCCAGTAGTACCCAAAAAAAAATTGATGGAACAAATTTTTTAAATTGAAAATTTAAAATGGAATTCTATTTAAAATCTATTAATATTAAATGTTGAGATATTGTTGTAAATGGATATGATATGGTAGATAGGAATGATATTGGGTTTAATTCTCGTGCTACACATATTTTATATTCTTATATTGATGATGATCAGTATAACCATATCTCCTATTGTTTAACTGCACAGAAATCTAGAATAATCTCAATACGAAGTATGGACGAAAAGACGACAACTGCTCAAAACCTCAAAATGTCAACTCAGTTCCGAATTATTCATGACTGGATTTATAGAAGATGAATTAGATAATGAGACATGAGATTTCTCATATGAAGATTTAGTTTATTTTTGTACCGAATTAACAATGCTGTTGATAGCCTTGAATCGAAAAATAATATTCTAAAATCTAAAAATTATGATTTGATTGGCAAAAATAATATTTTTGAATCAAATCTTGAAAATGTCAAGAAATTTTCAAACTCTGATTGCAAAAATTGTTTGAATATGGAAAATGATCTTATCCATCTCAATGAAAATATTTAAAAGCTTGAAAAGGAAATTCTGATTTTGAGAAGAAACGAGTATCCGTTAAAAATTAAAAACTAATTTTTGTAAAAGGATTTTTAAATTTTAAGACAGCCAAAATTTCCAAACATGAAATTGATGAAAAACAAAATTTGTTGAAAACAGAATCAATTTTGAATAAGCTTGAAAAAGAAGTTGAAAAATTCAAGGAATTTGAGAAGCTTGAGATTGAAAAACAAAATCATTTTGAATCTGAGATTTCTGAGTCCCAAGCCAAAATTAAATTGCATGAAAAAGAAAATTTGTTTTTGAAACAATTTGACATTGAAAAAAAGGTCATTATAAATTGTTGTTCAAATCTAATAAAAGAAAATAGTTATCTCAAATCTAAAATTGAACGACTTGAATCTACTTTGGGTAAATTTTCTAATGGGGAAAAATAATTGAATATGTTGTTGCAGAACTAATTTTCTATTGGAAATAAATATGGTCTTTGCTTTGGGAAGACTAATGGTTTCGAAAATATGAATTCTAACGATTTTAGAAATCCTTCAAATTGATTTGAAAAAGATCATTTTGAAAATTTAAACTCTAGTAATTTGAAAGGATTTTTAAGTCATAAACATGATGAGAACTTGTTTAGTAACAATCCAGTTAAATAGTTGTGGGTCCCAAAAAGAAATAAAATGAATTCAGGAAAAAATAAACGAATTTGGGTTCTTAAGGGTACAAAAGCTGATGCTAACAGAATGGTAAATAAGCCGGCTTGGGTACCGAAAGACGTGAACAAAGTTAGCAGTGGTTTTACAAATTTTGTTTTCCCACTCGACCCTTTAAAATCTTAGGCAATGGAGGCTGGCTAAGAAACAACTTTTCATGAGGGATATAATATTCAAGTTGTTCCATGTCATTGAAGTATTCAGAGTTCCTTAGCCATGATTCTTGAGTTAGAGAATCTATATCGTCAATGACTAACCCGATATGATCTCTAAACTCATATTTCTTCTTGTTTGTTTATATTCTCTGTTTTTATTCTTCCTTTCTATTCCTCCTTCTATTTTCTTCTTTCTTCTGATTTTGTCTATTTGTATTGACATTGCCATATTTTTTATTCTAAGCTTTCTTAAACTTCAAATTGTAAATTCTCGATTTTTTGGAAATTAGATTCATTTGTATAAAACTTCCATGTTATGATCATTTACAGATCTTGAATTTAAATTATTTTGCAATCCTTCGAAGTTTATTTTTTTGAATTCCTAACAGCGTTGAAGCCTTTTAATCATATCTTGAATATTGTTATACATAATTCTAAATATTTTGGTAATCTAAAAAACTATTATAATTTCACACAACTCTGCTGTTTTGAGTTTCTTCTAATTCATTTCGGAAAGACTTGAAAATTTACACTATTACAGCACACTGCTATTTTTTCAGTCGTAATAATTTCATTTCTTTTTGGATGGGCTTGATTTTTTTTAAATTGCAAATCATTTGGCATAGATTATTGTGTTACATCATGAAAATCTTTTTTAAATCATGATCATTTTGACTTGAATATTTGATTTTTTTTGAAAACATTTGAAATTTTTGATATCTTGAATCTCACACACTTCTTGGATTTGAAATTAATAATCTTGTGTGATAGATTCATTGAATCTTGAAATTTACACATTTCTTCAAGTGATTTCAAATAACCTACCTTTAATCTTGGATCATCTCTTGTGCTTATTACAAACGATTGTAAAGAAACTCTTGTGAATCTTGTTCTAAAATTTAAAGTTTGTTGTTCTGATAAATAGAATTGAACTGACAGACCTATTGGCTAAGGCTTGGTGATTTATTCTGAAAAATCAGCGTATTGTATTTCATTTATATCTATGGACAATTAGGAGCTCTGAGTGGTATCTAGCTTAGAAGCGTTTCACTTTCAATTGATTGATTTTTTTACTCATTCTCATCTTGTATAGATCTTTCAGAATCCCTCTTGTAATTGATATTTTCAATTTTAAAATCTTTTTTGATTATTTATTAAGAAATTGAAATTGTTGATCAAATCGAACTATATTTGGAACTCACTAAAATTATTATTGCATTTTTGAAATTGTGATGTGTTTTGACTATAGTATACTTCACAACAAAAGGAAATATTATTTAAATTTTCATGGTGATTGAACGGTTTTTATAATATCTTTGAATTCATGCTCATTTCATGAATATCTTTTTTTCTTCTCATCTATTTGTCATCCATCAGGATTTTATATTATTGTGAGAGTTTATTTTTTTAAAATAATCTTAAATTTAAAATTTCATAATTTATGATGGAATTCAGACTATGTTATTTTTCAAAATAAGTGATAGTTGAAAATTTTCAAAAATTTCGGTACAGTTGAGCATATTTCATAATATGATTAATTTAGAAATTTATTTCACAATCATCTCCTTACCTACCATATTTCTATCATCCATTTTGGTTTTATACATTGAGGAGATTTTGTATAATAAGTGTTTCTCTAATCTCATTTAAAAAACCTAGATATGGTCATGCATGGTTAGAGATTACTAATAATTTAAGTTGCGACTGATCCCATTTAAAAGTCCTATAGGCTATGCATGGTTAGTGTGCTCTTAAATAAAAAGAAAAGAAAAGGAAAAGAAAATAAATCTTCCTTGCTTTGTAAAAATCAGCCTATCAATCCATTTTCTAATTTGTAAAATGTGTTTATATTCTATGATATATTATGATTGATAGTTTCTGGGATTTGAGATTATTTAATTTTTGTCACTTGATTTGAATTTGTAACCATAGTCCAAATCCATTGCTGTTTTGTGATAATTTTTTTTTTGAAAATAATTGGAATTCGTATGTTTTTATAACTCTCCCCATGTTATAAAATTCATTGTAAATCCATCATTCTACAATGTGAAATTTGTCACTGGTTTGAAGAATATTACGTTTTTTGTTTGAATGAATGAGTTTTATGATGTGCATTCTCTCTTGATCTGATATTATATTTCTAGTCTATATTTCATCACTATTTTGAATTCTATATCCTTTTGATTATAACAAAAGAGAGAGAATGGTTAAGACTTTGATTGTTGAGTGAATATTTATTGAATATTTTAATGTTGGAAATTCAATTCATTTATTCTTTTCATTCATATGCACATTCTTAGGGGGAGTTCTATTGCAGGAGGAGCATACATATAGGGGTGTTCTACACGTCAATGTCAAACACATTTATTGTTTTCAAAATCTTAATATTTGAATGTCATCATCAAAAGGGGGAGATTGTTGTACATAACAATATGATTTTTGTTTGATGATAACAAACACATATAGAAAAAATATATATATTATAAATGTGTTTGTAATTGTACTATTTTACTACATCACATACACAAATAAATATTTATATTTGAATAGAATTCTCTAGCACAAGAATTCAAATATTCAAACAATATTTTATTTAAATATAATATTTTATTTTAACATTTGAATAGTACACATTCTAACTCCACTATTGTACATTCCACTGATATAATACATTCAATTTCATTTGTTACATCAGTTCCTCACTACAATACTTAGTCACTCTGTTACAGTCACTCAATTTACACATATAGACTCATATACATTCACAATCACTCGGTTACATATACATTTCACTCTACTCTCTCAGTTACACTCACACACTTATCTTCAATCATCTTCAGAGTCAGTGCAGTCACTTGTATACCTGTCACAGAAACACACAAAGTAAACTAGAACAAGATAGATTTAAAATTCTAGCAGATATAAATTTATTTTAAATTTTATTTGCCTTAGAATTTTGGTGTGTTCCTCATCATATTTCTTGATTTGGTCTAATATGTATAAACGTCCACCCATGTCTAGACTGCTGGTGATATTCACAGTGATTCACTATAAATACCACAAGGTAGACAATATGTCTAGTGCTTACATATATAAACTACACAACACATGTGTACACTTATATGCGTATGTATATACACATATATTTTGTGCAGGGGCAATATGGTCAAACATTAGTGAGTGGACATGAACCAAGAAATTCAGTGCAAGTGACAAAGCACATATGGAGCAAAACTTAATATACAAACATATATATATATATATACACACACATATGTGTGCATATACATGTATGTGTACTTGGAGTACAAGGCAACTTGCATGATACATGGACAACAACACAGATAAGAACAACACAGCGGACAACAAGACAAAATACATAGCCGAGCATGGATTGTGCACAAGCAAATGGAAAAACTACAACAGCTCCAAGACTGGACATACATAACTGGATCTAGCGAATGGTGATAATGACCAGTGTATGGTGGACATAAATGAAAGAAGACCAATGTACATGAAATCACATCACACAAATCAAACACAACTCAGCATTCTTGAGCATAAACCAGAAAGGTAGTGCACAAGCACATATCAGCTCAATGGCAATAAAGTATGTTAACTAGCTAAAAACCCATTTAGGCATACTATCAAACAATATGAGTGCACTCGATCAGACTAAGCTCAAAACAAGACAAATAGAGTCGCTCATCATCAACTAGTCTCCCTTTCACAAGCAGATGTCCTAACCGTTCACTTCAACATCCAAGCATGCCTCGTTCATCAATTTTTTGTCCTAACAAACCTATTCCTGGTCGTGCAACCCGCCACGATCGAGCAGCGAACACGGAAGTCCTAGAAGAGAAGTGTTCATATAATAAGTGGTCAAGAAGAGTGCCATAATTTAATGACAAACATTGTAAGAGGCGATGGCATGTTGGCTCGCACGTTCATTGCGCCAGATCATTCAGTTCACCATGAAGCAGTCGAGAAATGCATATGGGATAAGTTTTTTGTTCACATCCACAAAACTTTGGGTCGTTCTCACTTGCCCAGCAGGTCGGTCGTTCACCTCGGAGTCACGCGGGTTGAGCACCATTTAAAAGGGGGATTGAGCAACACTGGGAAATCATGGGTCGAGCATTTGGCAAGAGTGAATGAGCACCTCACATAACCGGGTCGAGCGGCAACGCTATACAGGGGTCGAGCACCAAGAGAAAGTGAGGTCGTTCGCTCCTACAATCCTTTTGTTGAGCTGCTTCGTATGGCTTGTGCTAGAGCAATTTGCTAAAGGAAAGAATGTAAAAGAAAGGATGGCATTCTCATAATATTTATGTCCACTTTTGCACAAAAGCCTAATAGAAAATTGGATGGCAAAAGTTATCAAAAGGCGGTGGAAGATTTGTAAAAAATTGGTCGGTCATGTATGCGATTTACTGCTCGCACATAATATCCGTTAACATGTGGACTTGTTGCACATATGAATTTCTGTCCGCTCGTGCATAAATACAATTTTGGTCGCATATCATGGATTGCTCGTGCATCATGTTTATGGTCGCACTTGGTTAGAGGGGGACTGGTCTTACAACTGTCCAGTGGCTGTTCTGTAAATATCCATACGAACGACCCATACCCTGTATTTCATAATTATAGCTTTGCCACCTGGTCCAAAGTTCTCCTATAAATACCCCATTTCACAACCATTGAAGGAACGAATTCTTCCAACCGAAGGGCTGCCCAAATCACTTCTCCACCATTCTTAAGCACTCTATGCTCTCTCTAAACTCCATCAATGGCCACCAAAGATCACTTCATCTTCCTCCATCATCAAATGGATCAAGACTCTTCCTTCCTCCATTAGAGATCGATTCAAGCTTTATCCATCCATCTTCAAGTCGAGATCCACCATTCTAAACCGAGATCCATCATTTCAATCTTCTTAAGCTCTGTTCAAGTTCTCTCCTACTGCCATTAATCCTCTTCAAAGCTTCAATTCACATCTCAATCGCTTTCAAAGGATCTAACCATTTCCATCGGTCTAGAGAGAATCTAGTCATTAAAGAGAGGACAATCATTGAAAAAGAGAGAATGAGCCAAAATGAGATATATGAGATGATGAACTTTGTAAATTTCTTCATAATAATGAAAATCCTTGCCAAAGTGGATGTAGATCTATCATAAATCGAACCACTATAATTTTTTTTGTGTTTTTACTTACTTTTCCCCACTTATTTTGTGATTGTGGCTCCTTTTAATTTCTTACCATATTGGTGAAGTACGGTTTACGTACCTTTAGTGTTTAAACCATTTTTTATTTAAACATTTGGCACCCACTGTAGGGCCACGTTCACACTTTTCTCAATCTTAAGAGCCTACCATTGAAGTTCTAAGTGTACTTCCACCATAGATTCTACAAGTCTAAGATCTAGGCCAATCGACGAACTCTCTTCCAAATTCAAAGCCTTATTCGAGATCATCGCGAAATCTAAGAAGACCACAAGAAAAAACCTTGGAGAAAATGACAATGTTGGCAAAAACGAAGTTACACCGCTTACTAACTGTTTTGAAGTTGGCGAAAACTCGATAGGTGTAGCCGGTGTGACCATGAATGAGTTAGATGCCGTTATTGCCAACATAAACCAACGGATGGATGCTTCTACTAAAGCTATGATGGAAAAAGTTGACACTATCCTTAAAGCTCGACCAAATCCACCACCTCAAAAGGTCCATGTTGATCTCGATGAAAATGCCAACTCACCCGCTCCTAACCATGATCGCAACGACAACATGGAAGATGATAACGAATGGTTAAGCGACAAAGAAGAGGCTAACGTCGTCGAAGCCAAAAGCTAAGAATAATTATGAGATGAAAGCTCAAAGGGTTGCCAGTCCCATCATGGGGGCACCTCCTCCTCGGGAAGGTAAAGGACCAAAGCTCTCTAACCAATATCTCATGCCTAAACGAACATTTGGTAAAGAGCTCAGCTTTGCAGAGCATCATACCATCGAAGAGTACATCTTGGATATGATTGAACAAATCATGAAGATGGATCAAGTTCTCAATGACGATGATAGGGAATGATATTTCTCTCCTGACAGGACTCCGTTTACCGAGAGTATTCAAGGAACCGAGTGTTCGAAGAAATCCAATCCTCCAACCTTGCCTCCGTACAACGGCTGTGTTGATCTAAACCACTTTCTGTTCAAATACGAATGGCATATAAGTGGGACAAAACAACAGATGAGATGAGATGCTTATATTTCCCTCTCTACCTAGAAGGTGCCGCATTACTTGGTTCACAAAGATACCACCTAAGTTTGTAGACCAGTTCTCTGACTTGAGCAAAAAGTTCAAGGAGTAGTTCCGCTTGTATGCTACCAAAGCCAAGGATGCTATAACACTTTTAGCAATGAAGCAGAATATAGGGGAATCAGTTAAAGCTTTTCTCAGTCAATTCCATATTGCTTTGTCCGAAGTGAGAAATCCAGAACAATGCATAATCCTCATGTCTCCAATCGGCGCCATAGATGAGAAGAGCGAATTCGGTATATGGATTAAAACTGAAAGAACCGAACACACTTAAGAAATTCTATAAAAAGGCCGAGGAGTACATGAGAATCGATACTAATCCTATATCTCTTCATATTATTGATGCCAACCCATTGCTTGAAGCTCCCAAAGATGTCGCTACCCAATATAATCAGAAGAATACTCAAGGCAGAAGCGCGCCAATGTCGGGAACAGAAACAAGGCTAATAAGAAGTCTCACCTTTTCAACTCATTAGAGCTGACGCCTTTGAATGACACTCCTAAAAATATCTATCTTGCAACAAAGAACTCTGAAGAGTATGCAGAGCCAAATCCGATAAGGATAAGTGAGAAAGCATTAAACTCGGGAAAGTTCTGCAGATTTCACAACTAGTTTGGTCGTAACAAATAAGTGCCGACACCTGATGAACCTCATCGACAAATTGATTAGGAAAAATAGGCTGCAGTAGTATGTAAAGAATCCGCACACCGTGAATCCTTCTACATCTCCCCAAGGGCGGGGGCATCAAATGATTAGTCTGATCCAAGCAACGGAGCCCCTGCTCAAACCAATCCAAGGCTGATCATCAACTGATAATTGTTGATGGTGCTCCAATTTCAGTGGCCCAGAATAAGCGATCAACATTGCCACTTCTCTATTTCCTTCTTTATTTCATGCTTTACTTCATGTTTTACTTTCTTTTTTATTTAAAACTTCTTGTAAGAAGTCTGTAATAATCTGCAAGTGATGCACTGAACATTAGCTCTACGACTTAGTGCATATCTGTCTGAATGAATTTCTTGCTTGCAAAATTATGTCATATCAAAACTTGCTTAAAATTTGATTTCATATTGCATCCCATTTGTCGGGCGCTTGTTCCTGTAACATCGCGACCCCAACAACGCTAGTTCGTGCCAAATGCTATAAATATCAAAATGTAGACATGTAAAAATAGAAAAGAAACGCCTTGAAAAGTGAATGGGAAAAGTTGCAAAGATCCAAACAACGAGCAAGCGCCACGACATACGGACGAGAGAGATGTAGCTTTTATCGAAGGGGCACTTCTCCAAGTGAGAGGTTCGATGCACCAGTTTCTAAACGAAAATAGCCTGCAAAGTCAAGAATCCAATAAAGAAACTTGGGCTGCCCCATTAAACGATATAACAGTCGCCTAATCCATTTGCGTAGCATATGAAAATCTCAGATGTGAAGAATGATGAAACCATTTGCGTAGCATCTGAAATATCAGATGTGAAGAATGAAATCCATTTGCGTAGCATCTAAAATATCAGATGTGAAGAAAAAAATCCATTTGCGTAGCATCTAAAATATCAGATGTGAAGAATGAAACCATTTGCGTAGCATCTGAAATATTAGATGTAAAGAATGAAAGCCATTTGCGTAGCATTTGAAAATATTAGATGTGAAGAATGATCTATCCATTTGCGTAGCATTTGAAATATCAGATGTGAAGAATGAAATCCATTTGCGTAGCATCTGAAATATCAGACGTGAAGAATGAAAGCCATTTTTGTAGCATCTAAAAATATCAGATGTGAAGAATGATCAATCCATTTGCGTAGAATCTGAAATATCATATGCAAAGAATGAAATCCATTTGCGTAGCATCTAAAATATCAGATGTAAAGAATGAAAGCCATTTGCGTGGCATCTGAAAATATCAGATGTGAAGAATGATCAATCCATTAGCATAGCATCTGAAAATATCAGACGCGAAGATTGATCAATCCATTCGCGTAGCATTTGGAATCCCAGATGTGAAGAATGTAATCCACTTGCGTTGTGTCTAAAAATCTCAGACACGGTAAGTATTAGGATTTAGCTCAAGCAGGGCATGAAATGCAAAGTACTTCCCGTAGAGAAGACTAATAATGACCTCCTAAACAAGAGGCATGCCAACCAAAGCTTCTCAAAGAGGAAGCAAAAAATGAATCACATATATGCATGCATCGTCATATAAATCATTGAAATAACGACGCTTGAAATCCACAGTCGGCTTTAGTCGATTAGTTGATCTCTAGCGTTAATGCGAATTCGAATTAGGATATCATGCTTATGCAGATAATATTTGACGAGTTATAAACCGTTGAGTAAAACGATTATGTACAAACATTTTATTCCTTTTAAAATAAAACTCGCTATAAATCATTTTATATGATTAACTAATCCACTATCGATATGGACAGTCGATGGTGAGTATAAGTCCAAAATCGTGTAAGTGCTTATTTTGATTATATAACAGATGGCATGAAGCATATAAATTTAAAGCATGATTTGTCCCAGTAAACTAAAAAGCTACGATTGGATCTCAATGCAAATTGTGTTCAATTCGAAGCCCGCATTTCCCGCAAGCCAAAAATACAAGTTTCGAGGGGGAAATGTTAACTAGCTGAAAACAGATTCAGGCATACTATCGAATAGTATGAGTGAACGTGATCAGACAAATCTCAAAACAAGACAAACAAAGTCGCTCGTCATCAACTGGTCGCCCTCTCACAAGTAGATGTCCTGATCATTCACTTCAACATTAAGGCATGGCTCGTTCATCACTTTTCTGGCCCTACACAACTGTTCCTGGTCGTGCGACCCGCCATGGTCGAGCAGCGAACACGGCAGTCCTGGATGAGCGATGTTCATATATTAAGTGGTCGAGTAGAGTGCCATAATTTAATGACAAACATTGCAAGAGGCGATGGCTTGTTGGCTCGCTCGTTCATTACGCCAGATTGTTCAGTTCACCATGAAGCAGTCGAGAAATTCATATGGGCTGAGCTAGTCGTTCACGTCCACAAAACTTTGGGTCATTCTCACTTGCCAAGCAGGTTGGTCGTTCACCTCGGAGTCACGCGGGTCGAGCACTGTTTGGAAAGGGGACTGAGAAACATAGGGAGATCATGGGTCGAGCATTGGGCAAGAGTGAATGAGCACCTCGCATAACCGGATCGAGCGGCAATGCCATATAGGGGTCGAGCACCAAGAGAAAGTGAGGTTGTTTGCTCCTACAATCCTTTGGTTGAGCTTCTTTGTATGATTTGTTATGGAACAATTTGCTGAAGGAAATAATGTAAAAGAAAGGAATGGCATTCTCGTAATATTTATTCCCACTATTGCACAATAGCATAATATAAAAGTGGATGGCAAAAGTTATCAAAAGGAAGTGGCAGATTTGTAATAAACTGGTCGGTCATGTATGCGATTTACTGCTCGCACATAATATCTGCTAACACGTGGACCTGTCACACACATGAATTTCTATCCGCTTGTGCATGAATACAATTCTGGTCACACATCATAGATCGCTTGTGCATCATGTTTCCGGTCGCACTTGGTTAGAGGGGGACTAGTCTTACAGCTGTCCAGTGGCAGTTCTGTAAATACCCATATGAACGTTCCATACCCTGTATTTCATAATTACAGCTTTGCTACCTGGTCCAAACTTCTCCTATAAATACCCCATTTCACAACCATTCAAGGGACAGATTCTTCCACCCCGAAGGGATACCCAAATCGCTTCTCCACCATTCTTAAGCACTCGAAGTTCTCTCCAAACTCCATTAATGGCCACCAAAGCTCACTTCATCTTTCTCCATCATCAAATGGACCAAGACCCCTCCATCCCTCATTAGAGATCGATTCAAGCTCTCTCCATCCATCTCCGAGCCTAGATCTACCATTCCAAACTGAGATCCATTATTTCCATCTTCTTAAGCTCCATTCAAGTTCTCCCCTACCGCCATTAATCCTCCTCGAAGCTTCAATTCACATCTCAACCGCCATGCACTCTTCGTTGATCCTTTAAGTGCTCAAACCGTGAAATATACACTCTCATGATCATCACATTCAAAGGATCCAACCATTTCCATAACGGTCTAGAGAGAATCAAGTCATTAAAGAGAGGAAAATCAATGTAAAAAGAGAGAATGAGCCAAAATGAGATATATGATATGATGAACTTTGTAAATTTCTTTATAATAATGAAATTCCTAGCCAAAGTGGATGTAGATCTATCGTAGATCGAACCATTATAAAAATCTTTGTGTTTTTACTTACTTTTCCCACTTATTTTGCAATTGTGGTTCCTTTTAATTTCTTACCATATTGGTGAAGTACGGTTTACGTACCTTTAGTGTTTGAACTATTTTTTATTCAAACAAAGTACAAGTCAAGGCATAAGACAGAGGCCAAGCAAAGCTACATGGAGCACAAATTTGAAATGGCAGAAGCATATCAAAACTGGGATGAGCAAAGTCAAATAGCATTTGTAGATGAACCAACAAGACACATATACATACACACACACACACAAATATTCGGCAATACAGTATGGAAACTACAGCATAATACAAGCAAGGGTACAACAATGCAAAAGACCAGTATGAGATGCACCAATTAAGCATATGAGTGTAAACCAACCAAGGCAGACCACACAAAAATATAAACATGTATATAAACACATCTTTTTGTATATATACATGAATATATAGTCATATATATTTGGTTGTATATAGAACCCAACAAATACAAGAATGGCCAGTGAGCAGCTCACGACAATGAGGAGCTGCATGGTCAAAGTCACAAATACAAAGTGCATACACTCAAACCAGTTAAAATATAATGTGAAGCAGCCGCTACATGCAAGTGAATATACACACGTACAGCTTCAAGAACATAGCAGTAAAGTCAAATGGCTCATCAAATGGAACAGTGGAAAATAAATGGCTAGCACACTAAATACATGTGAATATATGGCAGTTAATGAAAACAACAACGTATGCAAGCACATAAACATGTGTAGGTTCATGACAAAAAGTACATGCTAAAATGAAGACACACACACACACACACACACATATATATATATACATACATACACACACAAACACCCCCCTGAGACTGGCCAAAAATGGAACGAAGAGGAGTGACATATAAATGGACATCAATCAACCCAATGAGTCAAGAACATAGTTCCAACTCAAGAGAATCAATAATTCAAGTTCAAGTCAAGGCAGATGAATATACAAGGAGCATCAACATATATGTACATACAAAATTGTGTTTATGTATACATGTGATAAAAGAGGTTCAGGCTCAAGCAACATAACAAATTGTCAAGAAGTAGTCAAGATGCAAGCCAGTATGACAATGGGTACTAAAACAAAGTACATGCACAGTTTCAGGTAGCATAGTTAAGGAACAAGTAAGCACAAATGCAATTGTGCACACGATAGTAAAGTCTTTACACAAGGAAAGCTCAAAGAAGTGAGCCAGATCATATGATAAATCTTTTCGAACCGCGTGTAAAATTTTTGGAAAGTTTCTTTTTCATGTAAGAATATGTTTCCCATCAAATCAAGGAATGTATTTGGAAACATACTTTAATTCTATCCAGAAAATAGCAAATCAATATTTGGCTAGAATACTGCATGTATTCAGAAATCTTTTCAAGGAAAATTGGGCAAGAAATAAAATTTCATAGCTTTTCAGAAATAATCAATTTTTATTTCTAGAAATGACATGCATGAATTATCAAAAGTGTTCAAAATTTATTTACGGAAAGAAATGAATTCACATTTTTAAAGCATTCCAGAAATTTGATTGAATTCATTTTTGGCTAATTTTTTTTACCTGAATCCAACAAATCATTCACGGCAGCCATTCGAGGAATCAACACAGTCAAATCCAAATCAACACGCAATGAAATCAGAGATTACTAGGGTTTCAAACACCTTATAATTACACACTTTTTCATCATAGGCAAGCAACTAAATTCGAAAGCAAAAGAAAACAATTCAGGGAACTCACAGGGGTTTCGATCACAATCCTAAATCATTCGACAACAAACACCATTTATGAAGCTGTCAAATAATTCATCAACAACCAAAGGAATTGCGAATTGATTTAGGGAGAAAATCTCTAAAAAAATTTGGGTCGGCCATTAAAAGGAACGAAGAGAGGAAGCCTTATTTTTAAGTGCCAAAGCAAAAAAAAGTTGGTCGACCATTTTATTATACATATGGATTTTTGTATTTTAGTTTTACTTTATGTTGTTTTTTATTTCTTTTTGTAACCAATCCATAGGTTTTCTAGTTTACCTCGAAATTAGGGTTTACGAGTTACATGTATGTAATTCGGGGAAAATCTAACGTTAGGGATAACGATCAATCTAGGGTTTTGAGCGTAGGAGTAGAGTAGTATCAGTGTTTGCGAGTTTACATGGTTTTGTAAGAAGTAATCAGTTTTATTACCTGGTAGAAATCTTGGGAATGCAGCAGTAGGCAGGGTTTTCCAAAGATGGATAAAATTTGTGTTATTTACGTTCTACATTTATTTTCTCTATTGAAATCGACATCGTGATATTTTTAATATTTCGTAAAACTCCAATAAAGCCTATTTACCCCCTCTTGGGTTAATCTTGATCCAACGATGATGAAGCAGACCATTGTAGTTCATTTGAAGAATAGGAAGTATGTACCAACGTTGAATAAGGATTTCTTCAATATGGGAGTGTAAGCGACTTCAAGAGATGTGGGTGCCCTAGGGTGGCCCTCAAATGCAGGCCTAACGAAGCAAACCATCAGAGGAAGTATTGTCCACCAAGGGGTATGCCTTGACGACATATGTATTGTAGGCTCAACGAAGCGGACCTTTACAAACAGTCAAAAGACTGATGGGTGATTTGAATATTTGTGCAATACCTGGCTCATGGAGCGGGTTACCTAGCTCTTGGAGTTGGCATAAGGAAAGCAACCACTCAGGTACAAATAATAATCAACCAGAACAAGTATGGGAAAGGTCCTAAGTTAAAACAAAAGGTTATGATCTTTCACTATTGAGGCATGATGAGGTAGGCAACGCTACAAGGTTGTTTTAGTTTGTTTAGGGCACACCCAAAAACCCACTGGAAATAACTTCCAACTAGTTGAGGGCTGGCTGCGTGGGGCCATAGCCACGCTAATAAGGGATAAACTTTGTAGGAAATAATTATAGGCCTAACAAAGTGGATCTTTACATATAAGTGAATCCCTGTATGAGTTCTGTACAAAGTGGGCCTTGTGTTGCACTTGTGAGCAGGACTCGATAGTGTAGACAGAACGGTCACGTGTGAATCCTTAATGTATGCAAAAAAGTGGTACATCGTGTATATCCAGTGTAGGCATTAGAGCAGTCCATTGCGAGTGCAGGTTTCATGTTTTTTATCGGACAACGAAACAACTGCATTGTAAGATTATAATGCAAGGCATATGTAATGACTTCCCTTTTGGACCATTCAATTCAGTAATAAAACCAATTCAAAATTTTCAAAAAACATATTTTTATTGCTATGGGGTTAAATATAAAATCATCATAGAATCTCAGATAAATTATAAATGCAAAAAATCATAATATTTCGTAGTGGAATAAATAAATACAATAGTAGTTCATGAAGTTATTAAATACAAAATCTCAAAACTTACATATAGTATCAAAGTTACAGAATCAAATACAGCGGAAGTTTAAATACAATGAATTTCTAATACTTAAGGAAATAATCAAAATAAATAGATAGAGATAAGGTCTTCAATTAGTCTACATCTCTAAAAGGTGAAATCATAATATTGTAATACTCAGTCTGACACGAGCATAAAATTAAACAAAACTCGGGACTAACATTCTCATACATGTGAATCAACTCAAGTGAAATGTTCGATGAAATGCATCAGTAACTTAAATGTTGTTTCGGATTCCCATCCTCTAAGTATCTGTGGAGCTATATACATATAATACAATGCCTACTATAATAGTGTCTATCAATAAAATGTAGTATTGAAAATAGCGTAAGCGGGATTACACTTTTACCCTTACACTATTTATAAACATTGTCATACACATTGCATATGAAACATCAATTAAACAGTCAACCGATAGGGATGCCCCAAGATACGACCACATCAAATTAAAATCATAGTAAGCTCAATTTGGATAATACAACTAGGCACAAGGGGCAATATCCATTGTGGGACTCTACCATTTTGCAAAGCCAGGATAATGGCAACGCATAGCCGCAACTATCGTCCACCTCGAACAACACATCCAAAAGCGTGAATGCACATCAAATCAAACCGAGGTACTGAGATAATAAATGAAGAAGTGTGTCCAATCATGGTAGCTCTCATTTGGCCTCAGCGTAACTCTAATTTTTGTCAATTTAGTTATAACCTGAAAATCAAGGCTATCTATCCATCATCGTTCTTTTACTTTATTCCAGTAGCGTTCGCCAAACCAACCTACTTCATTCTAGATTCTTCACCATATACACATTTGTTAAAGTGGTTTCCAATATTAGCATAGAGTATAACAATGATCGGCCCTGGTCTCTTTAACAACCAAACACTTACATTTTACATAATGTGGTCATTTATACTTGAAATTCATATTTCAATGTCATAAATCAATTTAACTCGAAGTATTGATTTCTTCCGAATTGTTTATTCCAAACTACTAAAGTATTAGATTCAGTTTCAAATATAAAATTTCATATTATCCAATAATTTGTTATCAAGTTCATATTTTATTTTATATTCTATTCTACAAATGTTATTATTAATAAAATAGACTTAAGTTAAAATAATAAAATATATTTAAAATGTTTAATTTTAAAAAACAAAAATATGCATATAATTGAATTTAAAATAAAAATGGTTTCAATAAAAATAGTTATCAAATTTTAATAGTTAGAGTATATAAATTAGTTTCATTAAAAATAGTTATAAAATAAATAAAATAGTTTGAATATAATAATTCAATCAGTAACAAATATTCGTATTTCAAAATTGGACTTATCATAAATTCAAATTTCTAATTTTCATTTAAGGTCCACGTTTCAAATTTAGATGTTTGCAATTAAAATCGCAATTCTAAACTATTACTTCAGTTTTGTTAAAACTTAAATTCTAAATTCATTTCGCTTCATCGTATTATTCAAAACAACTTTCAAAGTTCGATTAACAAGTTACTTAAATCAAATTCTTCAATTTCAAAATTTATTAAATTAACAAGTTATTAATTTAAATCTGTGAATCAAATTCTTTCATTCATTTCATTTAAACAAATCTTAAATTGAATTCTTTTTTCAATTAATTTTTTTAATATTATTACATTAAATCAAATATTTATATAAAATTAAATTTTAAATTATATCCTTTGAAACAAAATAATTTTTTATATTAAATTTGAACATTTAAAATAAATTATTATATTAAATAACATTAATTATATTAAAATAATTAATTTAAACTGATCTTAATTAAGTTTGTAAATTATTTTTGAATATCAGTTCAATCCAAAATCATATTAAATCCTTTCATTAAATCAATTCTAGGTTAAATTCATAAATTCAAGTTAAATTATTTCAAACCTTAATTTAAGCTCAATATCTATACTAGATTTAAAATCACTACATACTTATAAAATTTTAGAAAATAGTTTATTGGACCAATGATATCCTTTTATAATTATATCCCTTGGTCAAGTGACTCTAGTATGTAGGATATATATCATTTTAACCCGTATCCCAAATCAATGTCAAAAATAATAAGATGGTTCGGGTATGTATCAATTCAATCCATAATGATTTTCCTATTTACAGGGAACTTGTAGCGTGAATCATATCATAACAACATAACATACATACATGTGTCGTATGTTAACATAGCATAACATGTGTCACATATCTTATAAACATAACATAGCATGACATGTGTCACATATCATATAAACATGACATAACATGGTGTGTGTCACATATCATAATTGTGTCAACATTTCAAATGGTGTCAATTAGCTTAATATAAAAATGTCAGTTGTGAGTGATTACTCAACTTTCATGAAAATGAGAAGATAGCTAAGACAATTACATAATACACAACAACACCATAAGAAATTTAGAAGAAGAGAGTAGAGGGGTTTTGGTTAGGGACGATGGATTTTGATTTTCATAAAATTTACTAAATTGAACAACACTTCAGACATTTTTAAAACAGATTTTTGGATATGTTAACTAATAAATTCGGAAAAACAGTCAACCACAAAATTTTATAAAACCTTTTCTCTTCAATTTGAAAGAAAAAAACTGAATTTTGATAAAATTTGAGGGAGATAAGACTAAAACAGCAGCAGACAATTTTTGAATCAGTAATCTGGATCTAAAAATATATCTAAAAGTGTCACGATTTCAAAACAGAAAAATATAAAATTAGAAAAAGTTGTCAAAGTGGAAGTCGTTGTTGATTCAATTTAATAGAATTTGGAAAAAGGAAAAAATTGGACTTGGGTTTTCTATAGGGAAGTTATGGTCTCGGCAAGATAGGGTAGAGTTCTGAAATAAAAAAGAGGGAAAAAACTAGGGAAGTCGGGCACTGGGTTCGGGTTCAGTTCCATGGTTTTGGTTCTGATCAGGGGTGCAAGTGGCGGCCAGGCCTGTAATGGTGGTTGGTAGTGGTTTAGAGGAAAGGGAAGGTTGTTCAAGCAATGGAATAATGATTTTAATGCAAAATCAGAAAAGTGATCTAGGTTTTATTTTGATTTGGATGGTGGCTTTGGGTGGAGGCAGAGGGAAGGCTAAGGGAAGGTGGTCGAGGTCTGGCATCTCAGGTTTGAAGGTGGAAAGGAAGGGCGGAGCATCAAGGGCAAAGATGGTGCTGGTTTGGATCCTAGGGTTCTACGTTTTCAACACCAGATTTGAAATTAAAATAGAAAATAGAGAAAAGAGATTTGAGAAGAAAAAAAATCAACAAAACAAAATTCACCTTGATTTAGTTTGTGAAATAAGGGTTTTAAGAAAGGAAGGTAGATTGCAGAAGAGGAAGTCAAAGAAGGTTGCAGAGAATAAGAAATGAATACATAAAGAGGAAAATATCCATATTTTAATCTCATACATAGTCTCTATAATTCTTACTGCAAAAATTAAATCAAGGGATGATGTGGCATGGGAAGCTTTCCCAAGGAGCCAAGTCAAAACTCAAAATATCCATAGAACAAATAATGTAACACCCCAAAATTTATTACACTATACCCATTCTTTATGATAATTAATTGGGTATTACTTTATTAAAATATCCATAATTAAGTGAAGCCGGCAGTACCTGCGCTCGTCTCGGAATTCTGGTTAAGATAGAGCCCAAGTTTGCGTAAAACAGATAACGTATGAAGAAGTTACGGGCATGAGAAGTTCGTATACATATAAGAGACTCATATATGAATATAATATAAGATAATTCTAGAATTTTCAAACAAGAAGAAGCAAGAAATTAACAGCGAAACTCGACCGTTGTGGGACGACACACAATCGACCTGGGTCGACCCATGTGGCGACCCATGGTTGGTTGGGTCGACCCCATGGGTCAGTGGGTCGACCCAACAATGATCTGGATAGATTCAGATTTTTGTACCTGGACTATTTTACAGACTATATTCATTTCTGACTCAACGCTACATGTACAGTTAAGATTAAAAACCAAGAATCTAAAGGCTGAGGTTGACTCTCCGAACATATAAATAGATGGCTTCTCCCATTTACAATTCACATAACTTCTTCATATCTTCTGCCTCTAAGAATCTCTTCTGGATTAAAATATAGGACAGTTTATCTCAGGTCCTTGTTAAGTTTCAAAACTGGTCTCACATCCTTCCCTTAAATTTTAATAAATTAGGTCCCTATTTTTTGAAAAATCATAATAAAAGCAGCAAAAAAAATAAAAAATCATCACGTAAGTTAGTAATTAAATACGACAACTAATCATCATCAAACTCAGGCATTAAAACCACCGGAAAACAACTCAAAAACAAAAAAAATAGCGAATTGCAGTTTTATGCATCAAACGATGCATTTAATTGCAATATTTGCATAAATTTCAGCATAAATTTCAGTTATGCATCAAACTACAGTATAAATGCTGAAATGTACTCAGTAATACAACAATAAATGCATCGTTTGATTCAATAATTCCCTTGCATATTTTTTCAACTATACACCTATTTTAAGTATTGTTGCTTACATTTCAGCATTTATAAGCAATAAATGCATACATTACTACACATTCATAAGACTTCATCCTTTTTAACTTTGTGGCATACATTTCAGCAGAATAAATGCATATGTTTCAGCAACGATTCTCTGCAATTATTATCAATATATGCATATTCATCCAAATTTTCAATATAAACTCTGGGTGAATATATGCATATAGGGGTAATAGTTGCATACTTCGATAAATTTTTTAAAGTTTTTTCTGCATGCTTCTAGGAATATTTGCGATTTTTCGAAAAATATATTTGTTAGAAGCGCTTTTTCACCTTCTGAAAAACATGTTAAGCCCATAATAATTAATTTGACATTTTTGAATTTTGAATGCTAATGGATTATACGTAAATATTTATACGCACAACTTCAAGTTTGAAATTGTACATACACCAAATAAATAAGAGACCAGAATTAATAAATGCGCAGACTTAATTTTATTAAAAACATGGAAATAAAGCTAGGAAATAAATATGCTCATTAAGATGTTGCTTGAATTCCAAATGGGATGGGCTAATGGAAGAAAGAATTAATGACAGGCAACGAAGAAGAAGGTAAACAATAAATATTAACGGAAAGAGAAAATTAAACAAGGAATAATTTATAAGGATATATGTATATGGTAGTGCATGCAAATATATAGAAAAGGGAAATAAGCAATTAATTGCATGTAATGGAGAATTGAAAACAAAGATAGACATACGTATGAAAACGTGCAAATGAATTAAAGAAGGAAAATAGGCACACAATCAATTTAAAAGGAGCAAAACAAGGAATTAATATAAGGAATTATTTGAAAGTGATTGTATATGTATATATTAGAAATATATGAATTTTTAAATCAAAATCTGAAAGGAGAATGTATGCACATAATAAATAAAGATGAAAAAGAAATTAATGTGCGTAATAAAAAAAAATAATGTGGCGCCATGGCCATATAACGTGGAGAGAATAGATTTCACTCTCTTCTTCTTCCATGTAATTTCTAAATAAAATTATTAATTATAATATTGGAGCACTATCAAAATGAAGGTTAAAAAGGAAAATTATCGTCAACAAAAACAAATTCAAAAAATAAGACGTTTTCAACCGCAACGACAATTCAAATTCATGTTTCTCCATCTACAACCAATCCAAAAAGATTCTCTTCTAGATCTGCATATCAATGTGAGTGGATTTAAGTTATGCCTTTTTTATAATGGTATATTTATTGTTTGGCATTCCCCATTAATATGTTGAAACGTTAATATATTTGTTAAAACATTAATATGTTGAAATGTTAATATGTTGAAAAGTTAATATGTTGAAACGTTAATATGTTGAAATGTAAATCTGTTGAAATGTGTTAATTTGCTAAAATGTATAAACCTGTTAAAATATGTGGAAACGATTATTATTGAACGTACATGTTCTAATTACGTGTTAATCTATGGCATATTATGTACTTGAACCCTTAACTGTAAGAATTGGGATAATTACATGTTAATTTGTTAGATTGGAATAATTACATGATTTGATGATCACATGTTATTCTTTTAAAATGGAGTTAATTACATGGTAGGAAGAACATGCGACATGATAATCAGAAAATGGACTTAATATGATATTAAGTATGACATGTAAAAATAGATTACAAATTTTTTTGGAAGAATGGATACACCTATATTGTATGGAAAATTTCCAGTAATTAAGAAATGACAACCGCACTTAGACACAATGTTAAATTCAACTTGTGGTTGAAGTCTGCTCGGAACCGTCAGGTAAATCCAGCATCCACAAGTTGTTAAATTTATGTGAGGAGTCTAGTGAGTAAATATATGTGTAACGGTGCTAAGACACGAGGTTAAGTCAACCTGAAGTCTGTCGTAACCATTCGACAAATCAAGCATCCACAAATGGTAGGCTTAATGTGAGATGTCTAGCACATATAAATATATATAAATATATGTGCATATAACATGATAGAAATAAACGACATTAATTGTAATTAATGGAAATGAATGAAGGTTGCAATAAATAGAATTGGAAGGGACGGGGAATGATAATAACCTTTTATAATTAATTACATTAATGAGAATGGTATATAATAAGTACGCTTGTCCTATGACAAGTGGAAATTATAACATAAGTTATAATAAATGGAAGGGAAACTTATTAATAAACCATAGTTAAGAGAACTAAGTTAATAGGTAAACAACGACCACTTCTAATGACAGTGTAATACGGAATTATGATTAAATAAGAAAGAACGAGGTGAATACATGGGATGAAATAAATTTTATTTAATCATAAATAATAAGTGACATGTTAAACAAAAAACAGGTGAGTTGAGATGAAGTATACTTAAAAGTATAACATGTTATTGTAACCATGGAATCAGATAATGAATAATATAAAAAGATTGTAGATTACAGATCTTGGATTACAATCTAGAGAATAACATGTAATGGGATTATTAATAAACTTAAATGGATTAAGTTATAACTGAAATTAATAAGCAAGAGGAACTTGGTAATTTGAATAAGAAGTCAATGTGATTGGGAATAACCAAGTTAACTGGAAATCTGACGAGGTAGAGCAAGCACGAAATTAAATGTCTAGACATAGGGTTTAATAACACATTAACCTGAAGCGCTTGAACCAGTCCGTACATCTGAAGGTGAATAACCCAATGGGGTAGAACATCGTGGTGTCATGTGACACGAGGGGAGCGCACGTCCATCTGATTATTTTGCCTATTCTGCCTGTTGTTCTACTGATATTCTGCTGGCCCCAAAGGACTAAAAGGGGAAGCACGCGACTTCCTGGGATGTGGAGGGTACTCCTAGTTGTATTTTATGCAGTGAAAGCATCCAGACTGTGCTCGCAGATGTTAGGTCTGTGTGTTTCTACCTGATGAGTATACCTTGATTGCCATGATAGTGAGCAATCAGAAGGCTGTAGGGTGGCATAGGTGATTCAAAGATCTGGTTGCTTTGTGACTAGGTTGGGTTACGATCATTTTTATCGAGTTACTAGTGGGTCTAACCATCTGTTTGATAGCAAGTCGTCGGGTACCAACCATCGACAGTCAGGGTGATATGTGATGCGAAAAGATGGAGAGCTAACCCAAAAAGCCATAGACCCTTTGTTATCAAGGCTATGGGTGAGGGACAGACCAATTAGGATTTGTTGTTTTCTCTAGGGCCAGGCCATTAGCTCTCAATTCTATTTATCTTTCACTGGTTGAGGGAGGTGTTGGGTGGGACCATAACCACTAAAAATGCAGACCTTAGCATCTGTGTATACATATATCTGAAAAGCTCTCGATCAAGTTCCGTGTTTCTGATGCAGCTCTATTATGGAACTCGGTGCACGGTAGATATGTGCGGATACATGCATATCATTTTCGGATGGTGTATTATAAAGGTTACGGCTTCGAGTACGATTGATGATACATACATGAAAAAGTCTAAATACATGCATGTCCACTTTGGGTGATGTATCGTAGACTCTAGTATACTACTCTATGGTGGAATCTATTTTAAGCAAAGGTAGCAGTCTGTACGCTTATGTAGCATGACGATGGCAGATCTATGCAAAACGTAGTATTTTTATATGGAGATCCGTACGTCGCTCCGGCGTAGGATAAGGGACTGTGTATATTTCTGTGTCATTACGGCGAAGGCCGTGTTAGTGGGATACCATGGGGTGTACCTTAATATTGGGGGTAGCTGCATATATACTGTATTAGGTTAATCCACTGGGAAGTAGATGGTTACGACGTGTGTGTAAGCCTTGAGTGCTGTTAACCCAAGTAACCTAACAAATAAGAAAATGTAACTGAACAGTATATGTAGGGTTATCCCAAATGCGTAGTTTAAATCCAGTCACCAGAACTTGTGTTTTGACCCCCTCCTCATAACATGCTCGCATATTAGATTTGTGGCAGAGATATGATAGCTTTGGATACTGGTTAGGAAATATTATTATTATCATCATCTTGTTAAGGCTATATTTTGATTACATTATATTTTATCTATTCCGCCATGAGATGTTTTCTAAGCTCTGATATATTTTATATCTCTGTCTTTTCTACAGGATACCAGACAGACCAACACCAGTTTTGATAGATTAGAATAAAAAAAAAAGTCTGTCGGAATTCGGGTTGTTACATTTGGTATCAGATCCTAGGTTTAGGATTCTTGTATAGATAGTAAGTGAACATATTTGTATTCTAAAATATAAATATTATATATATAAACACACACACCCCCCTAGATCCATAGGGTAACCCACTAAATAGAAAGAGTAAAATATGGAAAGAGTTGGAATATCTATTTTGTACACTAAAGGAATGAACATGGAAATTTTATACCATTACGTAATCTGGGTGGGAAGTGTACAATATGTTTTGTAAAGGAAAAAAAAGTGGATCCCATATGTTAGTATCTGAATTGTTAGTATTTCAGATTAGTGGGTTTGGTTGTGAAACCTTATAAATTGGAAAAAGGTTAAAAAGAGGAAAATAGAAAATTCTAAGGAAAGATGAATAAAGAAAAAAATATTCCAAGATAAGTTGAAAAAGAAAATTTGTAATAGAGAAAGTATTCTTATGTAGGCTATGCTTGGATAGGAAAATATGGAATCTTCATATAACAGTTACATAAAATCCAAGTACAAATAGAAAAGGTAACCAAAAGAAAAATAGAGGATGCAAATTTTTCCGTTTTGTAACATAAGAAATCGAATTTAGAAAATTAGATTTTTCTGAAATTTGAAATTTAAAGATGGTTCATAGGATTTTGGATGCAACAATTGGATGAACTGCGCTCTTGCTCTACAAGAATGTGGAAAATTTTGGATGAAAAATTATTTTGATTTTCATAATATTACATTCATGTAGAACTGCCAGTATATTTAGGATGTGTGCATCATGTTTTAAAAGAATTTTTGAAAAACTTGCATACATATAGGATGTACCGCTTAGGAATACATGTATTACTATGTTGTATTACACTTTGCACAAGTGCACAACGTTTGCTAAAAATGGATGCATACATGATGGATGTATATTATGCGAGGAATTATTGGATTTTACACTTACAAATTTTGGGGAAGAAATTTCCTAAGGGTGGTAGAATGTAACACCCCGCGTTTTATGATAACTAAATATTTAATGGTGCATATATGTATATATATGCATAGACATAAATATACAAAAGAAGAATAAAATAATGGTAATGTATAATTGCATGTAATAAATTCATGTATTGAAATGAAGAAAAAGTTAATAAAATAAAATACATGCAATACATACATTAAAGAGAAATTATTGTAAAGAAATGTATGCAATGCATGCAAGTTGCATACATGCAATAATAAGGAAAATATATGACAATATTTAAATAAGAAAATAGACGTAAAAAGATTTGAAATTGTGAACAGTTAAATAGGAGGAAGAAAATGGAACAAAACACAAGTATGAGGTACTGGTGTTTTCAACTTGTTGAGAAAAGACATTATATCTCAATCGATTTAGGCGTTGGATAAGTAATTAAAGGTTGGGGGTTCGAATCCCGATGGCAACATAATTTTATCTTTGTTTTTTTTTAAAAAAAGGGCCAACTGAACATATATGTTCCACAGGTAAATACAAATATATGGGCGTATACATATTCAAAATTTGAAAGGATAAGGATGCACATGTATGTGTATATATATAGTGTATATACATACATAGATAAGGAATTTAAAATTCAAAAATACATGAAATTAAAGGAAAATAAATAATAATTAATTTGGCATTTTTGAATTTTGAATCTCAGGGGGTTGTACGTAAGTATACATACGCACTACTTCAAGTTTGAAATTGTATATACACGAAATAAATAAAAGACCAAAATTGATAAATTCGCAGACTTAATTTTGTTGAAAACATGGAAATAAAGCTAGTAAATAAATATATGCATTAAGATGTTGTTTGAATTCCAAATGGGATGGACCAACGGAAGAAAGAATTAATGATAGTCAATGAACATAGAAGGTAAACAATAAATATTAACAAAAGAGACAACTAAAAAGGAGTAATTTATAAGGTTATATACATATGGTAGTGCATGCAAATATATAGAAAAGGGAAATAAGCAATTAATTGCATGCAATGGAGAATTGAAAACAAAGATAGACATACGCATGAAAACATGCAAAGAAATTAAAGAAGGAAAATAGGCACACAATTAATTTAAAAGGAGAAAAACAAGAAATTAATATAAGGAATTAATTGAAACTGAATATATGTGTATATACTTAGAAATATATGAATTTTGAAATCAAAATTCAAAAGGAGAATGTATGCACATAATACATAAAGATGAAAAAGGAATTAATGTGCATAACGGTAGAAACTTAATGTGGCGCCTAATTGGCACATTAATTTGACAAAAAATAAAGATAATTCATGTCTTGTTGGCTTTATTCTATTGGTCCAATTCAAAATTATTATTGACTTGGCAGCTTCCTATTGGTCGTACAACGTAGAGAGAATAGATTTCATCAGGGAAAAATAGACAGCTAGCATCGATTTGAGCTTCATATATAAAGGACCCTATAGGTCTCCATTCTCATTTTCTGTTTCTTCACTCTCATTCTTACATGTAATTTCTGAATAAAATTATTAATATAATATTGGAGCACTATCCAAATGTAGATTAAAAAGGAAAATTATCATCAACAACAACAAATTCAGAAAATAAGATGTTTTCAACTGCAATGACAATTCAAATTCATGTTTCTCCATCTGCAACCAATCCAAAGAGATTCTCTTCTAGATCTGCATATCAATGTGAGTAGATTTAAGTTATGCCTATTTGATAATGATATATTTATCATTTGGAATACCTCATTAATATGTTGAAATGTTAATATGTTGAAACGTCAACATGTTGAAACATTAATGTGTTGAAAAAGTCTAAATACATATGATTGATGATACGTACATGAAAAGTCTAGATACATGCCTGTCTACTATGGGTAGTGTATCGTAGACTCTAGGGCACTACTATGTGATGGAATCTGATTCAATCGAAGGTGGAAGTCCGTACGCCTACATAGCATAGAAACATAGCTTTGTTATATAGAGATCTGTACGTCGCTCCGACGTAGGATGAAGGACTGTGTATATTTTTGTGGTATTATGGTGGAGACCGTGCGAGTGAGGTACCATGGGGTGTACCTTAATATTGGGGGTAACTACATATATACCGTATTAGGTTAATCCACTGGGAAGTAGATGGGTACGACATGTGTGTAAGCCTTGAGTGTTGTTAACCCAAGTAACCTAATAAATAAGAAAATGTAGCTGAACAATATATGTAGGATTCCCCAGAATGTGTAGTTTAAAACCAGTCACTAGAACTTGTGTTCTAACCCCCTCCTCATAACATATTCGCAGGTTAGATTTGTGGCAGAGATTTGATAGCTTTGGATACTGTTAGGCAATATTATTATCTGGGTAAGGCTATTTTTTGATTACATTATATTTTATCCATTCTGCTGTGAGATGTTTTCTGAGCTCTGATATATTTTGATTATATTACATTATATTTTATTACTAGACAAACCAACACGAGTTTCGATAGATTAGAATTTTGAAAAAAATTCGGTTTGTCGGAATTCGGGTTGTTACAGAGAGGATGCCATTTGAATTATGAATCTTTTTAGGAACATGCCCCTTATTTTCACTAAAAAAATAGGGGAATGTTGCTGAAAGCCTAGATCGATAGAGACAACTTTCATGACTTGCATGCATGCAACAACTAAAAGGATTGGATTGGACATTTCCCTACGGCATATATATATATATATATATATATATATATATGTATGTATGTATGTATGTATGTATGTATATATATAAGAGATTTATTCTCTACTTCACCAAGATCCACTGTGAGTTCCCTGTCATTTTCAGATTTGATTTCTTAGATATAACATGATAGTTAAATAAAATTTGGTTTGGGTATACAGTGTTTAATAAGATAGTTTGTATGCATGTTTTTCAATGTTAATCACCAATGCCCTTGTGATAAGTAAAACATATGCCTTTGCTGTTGGGCAATTAACAAGTCATATGTATCTATCTTCCTTTTCCCTATTTCTACTAGTCTAGTCTACATTATTTTCAGTCTTACTTGTGTGTCTATGTGATTTGATTATACTCTTCTTACCCTATTTCCCCTTTCTTACGCTAAGCCTAGGCCTTCGGAAGCTTAGTCTTTACCCGATTAGAGTGTGTGTATAATTGCGACAATAATGAATGACATAAAAAGAGGAATTTAGGCATGTTGTTAAATTGGGACTGTTTAACTATAATTTGGGAAAGGGATAATATACACAAGTTTAGACTTGCTGTAAACTGATAAAAAGGGATAATCTGTATATACTTGCTGTAAATTGATAAAATGGATAATATGCATAAACTTGTACATGTTGGAGCATAGTTGATGAATAATATGCATATGTATTAGACATGTTAGATTTCACTTAATACAGACATTAAGTAAATGACATGTTAGAATATTATAAGTATCAGATGTCGGTCAATAAACTGAACCGCTGTAGAAATTGTATACATCTGGGCATGTGTTTCTGGGATGGTTGTACATGCATAATGACATATAATATTACAACCACACTTGTTAGTAAACCTAAACCTGCTAGGTTAAAATATGAGTATTAATAAGCTAAGAGGTCTCTCGTTCTACTATTGTATCAGGTTTTAGGTACTCTTAAATCCAAGTTATTTGGGGGCGTAAGCTCATGGAGTTTGGCTTGTGTCAATCTGTTGTTTTGAACTTATATCAGTTGGTATCCCTATGGCATTTTGTTTGAGGGCCTCACACTAGGTAGGGGCTAGGGCATGTTTTACTCAACTGGATAGTAAGAGGTTCACAAGGGGAAGGTGGGCACGGGCGCGTTCCAGCGGAATCATGAGCATGCATGGGTCCGACTAGGGAAGATAAGTCACTCTAACATCAGTAAATAGGTATTTGTTATATAAGTTGCTGTGTAATGGACTGATACACCTTACTATCGGGGCTGACCCAAAGTATTTACGTAGTGGGGAGCCGATCGCACGGGTAGTAATTATGTGCACCTAATCCTATTATTGTGTAATTAGGGTAACACCTAATCCTGTAATGTAATTAGGGTACGTCTAATCTTGCTATTAACTGCTGTTAGTTCTGTTGTTTTGTAATTAGGTTAAATACCTAATCCGGTTAATCCTGTTATACTAGTATTGGTGCAGACACAACCTATTTTAGGATATAAACATGAATCATTACTCGATCGTAGTTCATTCCTGTATCTTATATGACACGATACCTTTCTCATCCAGTCTTATTTACCTGTCCTGGAGTTTTTATTTTATGCACATTTGAAAATAACTGGAGCTCGCCAGATTTTATGTCTGACGCTTTTTCTTTCACTTCTTTCTTCCTTCTCCCAGGTCATCAGAGTGGAAGCACTCAACAGTGACTAAGTCTTTCTCTAGAAGCTTGGACTTGGATTTCTTCAAATGTACCATTTTTACTTTACTCTATCATGGCTTATAACAAGGGATATGGTTTTATTTTATGACGTTATGTTATTTTGTTTTGAAAGACAGATTTTAGGTACTTTGTAAGTGGGTTGATGTAACTGGTTTTAAGACTACGTTTTATTTTAATAATGAAGTAAAAATTTTCTACTGCTTCTTTTATATTTATTCTATAAATTTTTGTGCTGTTTACCTATTGCGCTTCGCGGAAGTTAACGCATTCTCTTATGAGTGACATTAACGGACGTGGGGTGTCACATTTGGTATCAGAGCCGAAGGTTACAAGTTCAGAGAAAAGTTTTCAAAAATTATTTTCGAAATCAAAGTATTTTCAAAAAAAAAAAAATCTGTTTTTGAAAAACATATCCCCTTAAGCCATAATCAATATTCTCTCGATCTCTTAATGAATTCCTTTTTTCTTTCTTTTCGGCATGTCTGCGACATATAATCCTCTCGAGGGCATTCCACTACCGACATGGTTCCGTTGGTATCTTAAGGCTACGACACCTACCGGAGGTCAAGGAGATGCCTCACCCCCAGCTGCAGCCGCTGTAGCTCCACCTCTATGAGTATATAATTTTTCTAAGTTATGTAAAGACTTTTGTGCTATGGGAGGAAAATCATTCGGTGGTACCGAGAGATTTGTTGAAGCATAGAATTGGCTATGAGAGACAGAGAACATATTTGACCCTTTCGAAATCGACGACTGAAGGAAGATACAGTTGGCTGCATAGCTGCTAAAGGATGGAGATTCCTACTGGTGGGAAGGAACACAGGTGGGACAACCAGTAGCTACTTGGGATGACTTTAGGCAGAGGCTCGAGACGAAGTTCTTATCTTAGGTTGAAGAAGGATTACAAAAGGAGAGATTCTATGCTTTGAAACAAGGGGACATGTCTGTTAAGGAGTATGTGAATAAGTTCAATCAGCTTGCAAGGTTTGGTCTTGACATGGACAATACACCCCATAAAAAGGCACTTAGATTTGCGAGAGGGTCGAATCAACCTCTCCAAGGACTTGTATTATCTCTTATACCGATGAGGGCAACATTTTAAAAGCTGGTCAACATGGCTCTTATGCACAAAGAGACACAGGGTTAGGCGAGAAACATAAATGGTGGCCCAAGAAAGGGAAGCAAAAGAATGGTGGAAGGCCTAACAAGGCTCAGATCAGAAAGATAACAAGTGTCATGGTTACGGAGCTATGGGTCATTTTAGTAGGATTGTAGAAAGACAAAGAGAGCATGCTTCAATTATGGACAAGTGGAATACTTCAGTAAGCAATGCCCTAGTAAGCAAGGACAATTTGCAGGGACTTCTGGACAAGTACATGCTTTAAAGGCTAGTGGACCTGATCGAGGTAGGAAAGTCATAGTTGAAGGTTTGATTTCCATTTTTGGCTGTCATGTTAGAACCTTGTTTGATTCTAGCGCTTCATATTCATTTATATCCAGTTCTACCGTAGATAGTGTGCACCTTAATACTGGTAAAATTTCTAATCCTATAGTAGTCTCGAACCCCATAGGAGGATAGGCACATTTACCCATGATGTGTAAGGGTTTGACAATTTCTGTCTTGGGCATTGAGTTTGAATGCAACGCGTACGTGTTTGGCTTTATGGGCTATGGTTTGATTCTAGAAATGGATTGGCTAGCCATTTATGGTGCCAACCTTGATTGTGAAAGAAAGTGGTTATACTTCTTACTTGTCATGGTATGACTCTCAAAATTTCTTATGACCCACAAGGGTCAGTAATGCTCAGTTTTCTAGAATCACCTGATACTTCTGTTGATGAATTGCGATCTGTACCCATAGTCAAAAATTATCCAGATGTGTTTGAGGAGGTTAAAGGACTACCTCCAAGGTGTGAGATAGACTTCCGAATTTACTTTGTAGAGAACGCGAAGCCAATTGCTCTACCAGTGTGCTACATGGCCTCTAAAGAGAGGAGGGAGCTTAGCAAGCAAGTAGGGGAGTTATTTGAGAAAGATTTTGTTTGGCGAAGACTATTAGAGTGGGGATCACTAGTCGTCTTTGCAACTAAGGAAGACGACTCACTTTGTCTGTGTGGATTATAGGGAGCTGAATAAGCAAACGTGGAAGAATAGGCACCCGCTACCGAGAATTGACGACCTGTTTGATCAGCTAATAGGCACATCGGTTTTCTCGCAAATGGATTTAGCCATAGGATTTCATCAGCTAAGGGTGGCAGAGGATAGCATTGGTTTCTTTGAATGGTTGGTTATGCGTTTTGGGCTAACCAATGCACTTGCCTATTTTGTGGACTTTACGAGTAGGGGGTTTAGATAGTTTCTAAAGAAGTTTGTGGTGGTCCTTGTTGATGACATTCTGATCTACTCAAAGAATGAAGAGGAACATGCTCAACACTTACGAGAGTTTCTACGTACTTTCAGATCGCATTAGCTCGAGGAAAATTTTTCTAAGTGTCATTTTGGAGAAAGGAAGTAAGGTTCCTAGGGCATGTGTTTTCCAAGGACGAGATAGTAGTGGACACCTCTAAAGTTGTTGCAGTTCAAGATTGGAGAGCTCCAAAGAATGAAACAGAGGTGAGAAGTTTTCTTGGGTTGGCGGGCTATTATAAAAAGTTTATCAAAGACTTTGTAAAGATATCGGCTCCACTCACCGATTGACGAAAAAGAACTTGGCTTTTCATGGAGCATCGATTGCAAGGATGCCTTTCAGAGATTGAAAGTGCTATGACAACTGTCCTATTTATGACTCTCCCAGATGGGAGCGAAATGTTCATGGTTTACACGGATGCTTGTGGCATAGGACTTGGTGTCATTCTGACGTAAAAGTGAAGGGTAGTAGGCTATGGTGGCATACAATTGAGAGTTCATGAGAAGAATGACCCTACCCACGATCTAGAATTGGCTGCTGTAGTGTTCGCATTGAAGTCTTGGCGACACTAACTACATGGAGAGAGTTTTGAGCTATATATGGATCACAAGTTGCTTAAATACATGTTTTCACAAAAGGACGTCAACCTAAGGTAGCAACGGTGGATGCAATTCCTAGCATCCTACGATTTTTAGATTGCTTATACCTCAGGCAAGGGTAATGTAGTGGAGGACGCGTTGAGTAGGTAGAGGATGACCTAGAGTCCTCTATTCGTCGAAAGGCGGATCTTGGAGTACATCTCGACCTTTGATTTTAAGCCATCTATGGATTTCACATTGTGATTGTTAGCATCGTTGGAGGTGCAACGTACTCTATTGGAGCGCATTAAATCCATGCACTGGGATGACCCAAATATATCAGGCGTCTTGGATCGGATTGGTAGAGGAAAGACTTCTAATCACCTTCCTAGATACACCGCGGACGAGAAAGGGTAGCTAAGACGGGATGGAAGGCTATGTGTTCCCTAAGATTAGGGAATTTCTTAAGGCAGTACTTGAAGAAGCTCATCATTCTCTGATGACTACCCATCTGGGTGACGACAAAATGTACTGAGACATGAAGAGAATTTTCTTTTGGACTGGCATGAAGAAAGACGTGGCAGAGTTTTTAGCTTGATGCTTGACTTATTAGCAAGTAAAGGTTGAACAAAGGAAACCGGATGGATTGCTTCATCCCTTGGATGTCCCACAATGGAAGTGGGAGAGCATATCAATGGATTTCACAGATGGATTGCCCCGATCGAGGAAGGGAAATAAGATGATTTGGGTCATAGTGGATAGACTGACGAAGAGCGTTCACTTTATACTTGTCAAGAGTAAGGGGACGACTCTTAGCTGGCACTACAAAAAAACTTGCTTTCAACTGCAATATGTGTCATCCTTTTTACCATGATTGCGGTTGAAGTGTATGTTCAGTGAATTATTTTACACATAGATGCTAACGTTGTCTAATACATTTTGATGCCGCCTCTCTATTTACTAATTTCCTAAGAAACTTCGTGAATTCCCTCGGCAATTTTCGTTTCCCTCCCCCTCCAATTTCCTACCTCTCCCTTTCCTTTTTCATTTGCCCTAATTATCCCTGTTCTTCAGTTTCATCATGTTCTAGTACCCTCATACTTTGATTTCATCTTTCCCTAATTCTACCAATTAGGGACTTCAACCGATTATACTTTACTCGTCTCATGTTTTTTAGGTGTAGATTCACACTAATTTAGTTTTTCATCAGAAGATTAATTCCATAAGTCTCGAGTATTGATTCAGATCTTTCAAATCATATGATGGTTTATGAGGGTTGGCTCTGACTTTAGTCTGAATCAAGTAAGTCACTTACCATCTTCATATTTAGGTTTTGATTCCATTTTCCTCTGTCTTAGTTGAGAAATTTTGTGTATTGATTCTAGTACCTATTTGATATGAGAGGAATCACTCTGGAGTAAATACATTGCCTGATTTACTTCTGAGTAACTAGCTTAGATTGTAAAATTTACTTTTGCTATAAAATCATTGTTGATTAGGATAATTTGATTTTAATTGCAATGATTGCTAAATTTGTTTTGTTACGAGTTTCTGAAACTTTATTAGATCCATTTAGTAAATATGTGCAATTTCTTTGAATACTTTGTCATTTAAAAGCTCACTAGGAAAGTTACCTGAACAGTGAGCAAATGGGTTTGTTTATTTTTGAGAGTTTGAGATTCATATAATTGTAATACTTAGCTCATTGTGTAAGATATGAAAGGATGAGTTACATAATATATTTCGTTAATCATTCAAATTAAATCCATGTATTTTTCAATGTAGAATGACAATGTATGATGATTCAAATCTAGCAATTAAGGAATCATGGTTAAGTTTCATTTTATGTTAAGGTTTTAGAGCTCTCATTATAATAAACTGCTGTATAATAATAACTGGTCTAAAGTAAGACTCGGTATCGCATCATAAACTCCTATAAGTATTAGCTGCATGCACATTTTCCAAATTCTATTGATATTGATAAGTCTATTTGTTTCCTTGGTAAAACTATTCATCATGTTGGGTTAACTGTCATTTTCATTTCGAACGTATGTGACATATGGTAGTTTTGATAATTGTAGGCGGCTGTCTCCCTTTGATTAGTTTAGTCAAACGGAAATTTGCATAAAAGAAAGATTAGTACTTGGAAAATTTTATCTTATTACATAATTATCAGTATTTTGAAACCTCATCTAAAACAAATTTAAGATCTATATATTTTGATTTTCATCAAGGATTTATTTACATAACAAACTATATAATCTATCCAAATATTATATTCACATTTTTATGATCTTTTGTATAGAAATAAAATTATCAAATTATATGGCCCTTATTTTCACTAAAAAAATAGGGGAATTTTGCTAAAAGCCTAGATTGACAGAGACAACATTCAAGACTTGTATGCATAAAACAACTAAAAGGATTGGATTGGACTTTTCTTTACGGCATATATATATACACAAACACACACGCGCACACACACACACACACACACACACACACACACACACATATATATATATATATATACGAGATTTATTCTCTACTTCACCAAGACCCACTGTGAGTTCCCTGTCATTTTCAGATTTGATTTCTTAGATATAACATGATAGTAAAATAAAATTAGATTAGGGTATACAGTGTTTATAAGATAGTTTATATACATGTTTTTCACTGTTAATCAGCAATGCCGTTGTGATAAGTAACACATATGCCTTTGATGTTGGACAATTAACAAGTCATATGTATCTATCTTCCTTTTCCCTATTTCTACTAGTTTAGTCTACATTATTTTCAATCTTTCTTGTATGTCTATGTGATTTGATTCTATTCTTCTTACTCTGTTTCCCTTTCTTTACGCTAAGCCTAGGCCTTCGGAAGCCTAGGCTTTCCCCGTTTAGAGTGTGCGTATAGATGCGACAATAATGAATGACATAAAAAGAGGAATTTAGGCATGTTGTTAAATTTGGACTGTTTAACTATAATTTGGGAAAGGGATAATATACACATGTTTAGACTTGCTATAAACTGATAAAAAGGGATAATCTGTATATACTTGCTGTAAATTGATAAAATGGATAATATGCATAAACTTGTACATGTTGGAGCATAGATGATGGATAATATACATATGTATCAGACATATTAGATTTCACATAATACAGACATTAAGTAAATGACATTTTAGAATATTAAAAGTACTAGATGTAGGTCAATAAATTGAACCGCTGTAGAAGTTGTATACATTTGGCAGGTGTTTTTCGGGAAGGGTTGTACACGCATAATGACATATAATATTACAACCACACTCACTAGTAAACCTAAACCTGCTAGGATAAAATATTAGTATTAATAATCTAAGAGGTCTCTCGTTCTACTATTGTATCAGGTTTTGGGTACTCTTAAATCCAAGTTATTTTGGGGGCGTAAGATTAGGGGGTTTGGCATGTGTCAATCTGTTGTTTGGAACTTATATCAGTCAGTATCCCTATGGTATTTTGTTAGAGGGCCTCACACTAGGTAGGGGCCAGGGCACGCTTTACTAAACTGGATAACAAGAGGTTCACATGGGGAAGGTGGGTACGGGCGCGTTCCAGCGAAATCATGAGCATGCATAGGTCTGACTAGGGAAGATAAGTCGCTGTAACACTAGTAAATAGATTTGTGTTATATAAGTTGCTGGGTTATGGACTGATACACCCTTCTGTCGGGGCTGACACAGGGTATCTACGTAGTGGGGAGCCGATCGCATGGGTAGTAATTAGGGCGCACCTAATCCTATTGTTTGTAATTAGGGTAACACCTAGTCCTGTAATTTAATTAGGGTATGTCTAATCCTGCTATTAACTGCTGTTAGTTCTGTTGTTTTGTAATTAGGTTAAATACCTAATCCGGTTAATCTTGTTATACTATTATTGGTGCATAAACCTATTTTAGGATATAAACGTGAAGCATTACTCGATCGTAGTTCATTCCTGTCTATCATGCAATTCTGTTTAGTTTATCTATTACCTTATATGACACTATACCTTTCTCATCCAATCTTATTTACCTGTCTTGGCATTTTTTTTTAATGCACATTTGAAGATAACTGGAGTTCGCCAGACTTTATGTCTGACGCTTTTTCTTTCGCTCCTTTCTTCCTTCCCCTCGGGTCCTCAAAGTGGAAGCAGTCAATAGTGACTTAGACTTTCTCTAGCAGCTTGGACTTGGATTTCTTCAGATGTACCATTTTGACTTTACTCTATCATGACTTATAACAAGGGATATGAATTTATTTTATAACATTATGTTATTTTTTTTTGAAAGAGAGATTTGAGGTACTTTTTTAGTGGGTTGATATAAAAAGTTTTAAGACTGTGTTTTATTTTATTAATGAAGTTAAAATTTTCCGCTTCTTATTCAGTATCTATTCCATAAATTTATGTAATGTTTGTCTATTGCGCTTCACAGAAGTTAATGCATTCTCTTATGAGTGACATTAAGGACGTGGGTTGTCACATTTGGTATCAGAGCTGGAGGTTACAAGATCAGAGAAAAGTTTTCAAAAAATTATTTTCGAAATCAAAGTCTTTTCAAATAAAAATCTGTTTTTGAAAACATATCCCCTTAAGCCATAATCAATATTCTCTCGATCTATTGTTGAGTTCCTTTTTTCTTTCTTTTCGGCATGTCTGCGACATACAATCTTCCCGAGGGCATCCCGCTACCGACATGGTTCCGTAGGTATCTTAAAGCTACGACACCTACCGGAGGTTATGTAAAGACTTCTGCGCTATGCAAGGAAAATCATTCAGTGGTACCGAGAGATTTGTTGAAGCACGGAACTGGCTACGAGAGACAAAGAACATGTTTGACGCTTTCGAAATCAACAGCCGAATGAAGATACAGTTGGTTGCATGGCTGCTAAAGGATGGAGATTCCTACTGGTGGGAAGGAACACGGGTGGGACAACCAGTAGCTACTTGGGATGACTTCGGGCAGAGGCAGGAGATGAAGTTCTTATCTCAGGCGGAAGAAGGATTACAGATGGAGAGATTCTTGGATTTGAAACAAGGGGATATGTTTGTTAAGGAGTATGTGAATAAGTTCAATCTGCTTGCAAGGTTTGGTCTTGACGTGGATAATACACCCATAAAAAGGCACTTAGATTTGCGAGAGGGTATAGTCAACCTCTCCAAGGACTTGCATTATCTCTTATACTGATGGGGGCAACATTTTAAAAGCCAGTTGACATGGCTCTTATGCACGAAGAGACACAGGGTAAGGCGAGAAACATAAATGGTGACCCAAGAAAGGGAAGCAAAAAAAAAAAAAAGATGGAAGGCCTAACAAGGCTCAGATTAACAAGTGTTATGGTTGCGGTGCTATGGGTCATTTTTGCAGGATTGCAAAAAGACAAAGAGAGCATGCTTCAATTGTGGACGAGTGGGATACTTCAGTAAGCAATGCCCACTACAACAAAAACACCATATTACAACTTTAATTTTACAACGGTGGTAAACGCACCGTTGTAATAAATGGGTTTTTACAACGGTGGTAAAAGCACCGTTGTAAAAAATGGTTTTTTACAACGGTGGTATAAACACCGTTGTAACTACAACAAAAATACCATATTACAACTTTAATTTTACAACGGTGGTAAAAGCACCGTTGTAATAAATGTTTATTACAACTTTTTTCCAGAAAAGTTGTAATAAACTTATTTTTAACAACTGTGTTATTTTGACAGTTGTAATAAAAGCCTATCACAACTTTTATTTTTGACTGTTGTAATATATTACTATATTTTAATATAATTAACAACTAATAATTAATATTTAATACATTTATATTGATTATTTATAATTAATAACTATAATTACTATTAATAATCAATTAGGAAGAAGTAATAATTAATAATGAATCTGTAATATTTAATACTTAGCAATTAAGAAGAAAAATTAAAAAATATACACTACAAGAAAAACCGCAAATAGCGGTAGATTTTTAGCAGAGGAAAATGCCATCGCAAATTAGCGGCGGATTTTCGTCGAATCTGTAAGGGATATTGACAATTATGTTTAATACGTATTGATTCAAAAAATGTCATCGCAAGAAGTAAAATTTATTACCTAATATCTATGATAATTATGTTTAATACGTATTGATTCAAAAAATTAGAACTTTTGTATTTTCTAGAATAAATATAAGTTTAAATATAAAATTTTGAAGTTTTCATAATTTTGAAATAAATATAAAATTTTGTACAATGTTCAAAATTCAAAAATAAGAAAAATTTACAAATACTAAAGAATTCCAAAATTCAAAGAATACAAACATAACCATACGAGTTATTATTTTTATGCCCATTTATAGACTTTGAATCGAAATATACATGAAGTAGGGTATTGAATTGAATAAATCTAAACAAGTAATATTTATTATCTAATATCTGAAAATCAATAATTATAATTGGCAATTACACTTAAATAAATATACTTAAAAACTATTCATAAAGTTTAAATATAAACTTACGAAGTTTTCAAAATTTTTAAATAAAGTTCAAATACAAATAAAAATAATAATATTTATTCTTCACAACTTGATATTTAAGAATTATATTTAACATGTAATATTACCAAAAAAATAAAAATAATTTTTTTACTATAATAAAATAAAAGAAATTTACAACAATTGAAAACAAAATCTGCATTTTTTAGAAGTCAAAGGTTAACGTTTAATAATGTTTGCTATTGCAAGGCATGTTTAGAGGTTTCCCTCCTCGTTTCCTCCTAATTTTCATTTCCCGCTTAAGAGATATCCTTAACCCTAAATTAATTCAACCCCACTACCATTCTTCCGCCGCCTTCTTCATTTCACCTAAAAAAGAAATGAAATCCAAATCAGAAAAAAAATCGTGTTTCCTAAATTAGTCCGCTCTCACTACCCAGATCCACTGACAGTAACTCCACCGCCGCCTCCTGTCTACCTTCTACATCGGGTCACACCGCCTCAAACTGGGCTGCCTAGATCGTGCTTGTCGGCGCTCATCAATTTAGGCCCCACTGGATATTAATAGGTGCGATTTTAATTTTGTTGTTTTATTTAGTTCTTTAGTTTTTGTTATGACACACTTCTGTTTGATCGTATCTATATACCAAGATACAGAAAGCATTCTGATGGTTTTGAAGTCAGACTAGTCTCATGCTTTATATTTTGTGGCATATAATGATATATTTTGCTGTATTAGTATATGGATTTGTCTTTGAGAGTTCTGTGGTAAAATTTGCGATGACGGCTTGGTCATGGTGGTTGATGTAATCCTGACAGCAGCGCTATATAATATAGGTATGCCTGTATTTTAAGTGTTGTTATTTTCTAATTTATCCTTACAAAAGAATTTTTATAGATATACTTACAGTAAGACGCAAGATGAAAACTAGGCATGATAACATATTGAATTGGTGAAAGGTTTTGATTGTTAATGAGAGATCTGTTCAATCAAATCAAAAATGTTTTAAGAAAAATAATGTTTAGGTTTTTATCCATGTTTAATCGAAGGATAAATAAGCAAAATAACTTGGAAAGGCTATCATTTGTTATATTGAAATAAATTAGCAAGGAAAAAAGTAATGCATCACAACCCTGAAGAACTGATTTACTGTAGATTGTTAAGAAAATGGTGGTCATCTCAGCAACCCCATTAGACGAACTAATAATTTGAAGAAGAAACACTAGAGGGAAAGAAAAATTTAATTTATTGAATATTGTTGTGCATGACCAGGAAACAAAGCCTTAAATGGAGCATCGAACAATTTTGGCATTTTCTAAATGGACAAACAGGCCGAGAATGAGAATCATAGAGGAGAAGAAACTAGAAAAGAAAGGTACCACTGCTAACTGTTTCTATAAGATATATCAAATATTTAAACAGATCTGGAGTTGAAATAGGGCTTGTTTTCAAATGTATAAGAATTTCCAACTGTTCTTATAAGATATGCTTTTGCTGCCTTTGCATTGTTGGCCTCTTAAAATTTGCCTTTCAAGGTCAATTACTGGCACTAGTATGGGTGATTTCATTGCACAGGGTCATTGAAAACAACTGTTAACACTTACTAGGAAAGTGGTAAAGCAGGTTTTCAAGGTTTATTCTGTAAGTATCATTTGAACGCATTGGGTTGACCAAAGGTATGGTAATAGCAAATGATGTGGCGAATAACTGACAAAAAGACAGGGATGAACTTGCCCTTGAATCGCTCAGTGATATTGTAACTGAACAAAAAGACAGGCATGCTTAATTGGATGTTTCTGTTTCACATTTTTTTAATTAAAAAGGTTAATCTTACACATTAAGTAAAAGGCATGGCTTTATAATCCTCCAAGTAAGCATGCTTCCATGTTTAACTCTTATAGTTTCATGTTCATCCTGTTAGATATTTGCAATGGAAACTTATGTTAGTTCAGTTTCTAAGTTTACAGAGAAAGATTGTATATTTGACTACATACTATTAATTGTTGTAGGGCTTCTGGACATTGATTGAGGAAGTACACAGCAAAAAGCATAGTCTTTGCGGTAGTTTCATTTCCAGCAAATAAAGGTTGATGATGAAGTCCAATATTTGACTACATACTATTAATTGTTGTAGGATATGCAATTTTTTGTGGATAACTTGTGCTTGTACTAAATTGTTTTGTAACAATCAAGTATGTAATAATGTACGAAATGTTGTCTAAAATTTATTGTTTGTAATACTAAATATTTGAGTATTTTAATAAATTAGTTTGCAAATAACTGTAATATCGGATTTGCTTATGGAGTATTGCTATATTTTGTGTATTGTTCTTTTCAATTGCAAAAGATGTTTATTTTTTTTAAAATCCAAATGTCAATCACAACGGTGCATAACTGTTGTAATAAAGTTTATTACAACGGTGGAAAAAAGTTGTAAAATATACATATTACAACGGTGTTGCAACAGTGCAAAAAAGTTGTAAAAGACATCAGTCTATTACAACTTCTTAATACACGACGTTTTGCCTACCGTTGTAAAATGTATATTACAACGGTGTTCCACCGTTGTAATAGGGTCATTTTGTTGTAGTGGCCCTAGCAAGTAAGGACAAGTTGCAGGGACTTCTGGACAAGTACATGCTTTGGAGGATAGTGGACCTGATCGAGGTAGGAAAGTCATAGTTGAAGGTTTGATTTCCCTTTTTGGCAGTCATGTTAGAACATTGTTTGATTCTAGCGCTTCACATTCTTTTATATCCACTTCTGTAGTAGATAGTGTGCTTCTTAATACTAGTAAAATTTCTGATCCTGTAGTAGTCTCAAACCCCATAAGAGGATATGCTCATTTATCCATGATGTGTAGGGGTTTGAGAATTTCTATCTTGGGCATTGAGTTTGAATGCAACACGTCGTGTTTGGCTTTATGGGCTATGGTTTGATTATAGAAACGGATTGGCCAGCCATGTATGGTGCCAACCTTGATTGTGAAAAAAAAGTTGTTATACTTCTTACTTGTCATGGTAGGAGTCTCGAAATTTCTTATGACCCATAGGGTCAGTAATGCTCAGTTTTCTAGAATTACTTGATACTTCTGTTGATGAATTGCGATCTGTACCCATAGTCAAAAATTATCCAGATGTGTTTGAGGAGGTTAAGGGACTACCACCAAGGCGTAAGATAGACTTCCGAAATTACTTTGTAGAGAACGCGAAGCCAATTGCTCTACCAGTGCGCCACATGACCTCTAAAGAGAGGAGGGAGCTTAGCAAGCTAGTAGGGGAGCTATTCGAGAAATTTTTTATTTGACGAAGCATATTAGAGTGGGGATCACTAGTCGTCTTTGCAACTAAGGCAGATGGCTCACTTTGTCCATGTGTGGATTATAGGGAGCTGAATAAGCACACAAAGAAGAATAGGCATCCGCTACCGAGAATTGATGACCCGTTTGATAAGCTAATAGGCGCATTAGTTTTCTCACAAATGGATTTAGCCACATGATTTCATCAGCTGAGGGTGGTAGAGGATAGCATTGGTTTCTTTGAATGGTTGATTATGCTTTTTGGGCTAACCAATGCACCCACCTATTTTGTGGACTTAATGAGTAGGGTGTTTAGAGAGTTTCTGAAGAAGTTTGTGGTGGTCCTTGTAGATGACATTATGATCTACTCAAAGAATGAAGAGGAACATGCACAACACTTAGGGGAGGCTCTACGTACTTTCAGATCGCATTAGCTCAAGATTTTTTTTTTCCAAAGTGTCACTTTTAGAGAAAGGAAGCAAGATTCCTCGGGCATGTGGTCTCCAAGAACGAGATAGCAGTGGACCCCGCTAAAGTTGTTGCAGTTCAAGATTGGAGAGCTCAAAGAATGCAATGGAAGTGAGAAGTTTTCTTGGGTTCGCGAGCTACTGTAGAAAGTTTATCAAAGACTTTGTAAACATGTCGGCTCCGCTCGTCGATTGACGAAAAAGAACTTGGCTTTTTCATGGAGCATCGATTACGAGGATGCCTTTAAGAGATTGGAAAGGGCTTTGACAACTATCTTATTTATGACTCTCCCTGATGGAAGCGAGATGTTTATGGTTTACACGGATGCTTGTGGCATAGGACTTGGTGTCATTCTGATGTAAAAGGGAAGGGTAGTATGCTATGGTGGCATACAACTGAGGGTTCATGAGAAGAATGACCCTACCCACGATCTAGAGTTAGTTGTTGTAGTGTTCGCATTGAAGTCTTGGCGGCACTATATACATGGAGAGAGTTTTGAGCTATATATGGATCACATGTCGCTTAAATACATGTTTTCACAAAAGGATGTCAACCTAAGGCAGCAACGGTGGATGAGATTCCTAGCATCCTACGATTTTGAGACAACTTATACCTCAGGCAAGGGTAATGTAGTGGAGGACGCGTTGAGTAGGTAGAGGATGACCTTGAGTCCACTATTGTCGAAAGGAGGAGCTTGGAGTACATCTCGACCTTTGATTTTAAGCCATATATGGATTTCACATTGTGATTGTTAGAATTGTTGGAGGTGCAACCTACTCTATTGAAACTCATTGGATCCATGCAATGGGGAGGCCCACATATATCAGGCGTCTTGGATCGAATTGGTAGAGGAAAGACTTCTAGTCACCTTCCTAGATACACCACGGACGAGAAATGGTGGCTAAGATGGGATGGAAGGCTATGTGTTCCCTAAGATTGGGGAATTGCTTAAGGCAGTACTTGAAGAAGTTCATCATTCTCGGATGACTACCCATCCGGGTGATGACAATATGTATTGAGACATGAAGAGAGTTTTCTTTTGGACTGGCATGAAGAAAGATGTGGCGGAGTTTCTAGCTCGATGCTTGACCTGTCAGCAAATAAAGGTTGAACAAAGGAAACCAGGTGGATTGCTTCAACCCTTGGATGCCCCACAATGGAAGTGGGAGAGCATATCTATAGATTTCACAGATGGATTGCCCCAATCGAGGAAGGGAAATAAGATCATTTGGGTGATAGTTGATAGACTGACGAAGAGCGCTCACTTTATACCTGTCAAGAGTAAGAGGACGGCAGCTTAGCTGGCACTACAACAAAACTTGCTTTCAACTGCAATACGTGTCAGCCTTTTTACCATGGTTGCGGTTGAAGTGTATGTTCAGTGAATTATTTTACGCATAGACGCTGACGTTATCTAATACTTTTTGATGCCGTCTCTCTATTTACTAACTTCCTAAGAAACTTCGTGAATTCTCTTGGTAATTTTCGTTCCCCCCCTCCAATTTACTACCTTTCCTTTTTCGTTTGCCTTAATTATCCCTGTTCTTCAGTTTCATCATGTTCTAATACCCTCATACTTTGATTTCATCTTGCCCTAATTCTCCCAGTTAGGGACTTCATTCGATTATAATTTACTCATCTCGTATTTTTTAGGTATAAATTCACACTAATTTAGTTTTTCATCAGAAGATTAATTCCATAAGTCTCGAGTATTGATTCAGATCTTTTGACTCAGATGATAGTTTATGAGGGTTGGCTCAGACTTTAGTCTCAATCAAGTAAGTTACTTACCATCTTCATATTTAGGAATTGATTACATTTTCCTCTGCCTTAGTTGAGAAATGTTGTGTATTAATTCTAGTATCTATTTGATATGAGAGGAATCACACTGGAATAAATACATTGCCTGATTTACTTCTGATTAACTAGCTTCGATTGTAAAATTTGCTTTTGCTATGAAATCATTGTTGATTAGGATAATTTGATTTTAATTGAATTGATTGCTAAATTTGTTTTGCTATGAGTTTCTATAACTTTATTGGATCCATTTAGTTAATATGTGCAATTGCTTCGAATGCTTTGTCATTTAGAAGGTCACTGGGAAAGTTACTTGAATAGTGAGCAAATGGTTTTGTCTATTTTTGAGAGATTGAGATTCATATAATTGTAATACTTAGCTCATTGGGTAAGATATGAAAGGATGAGTTACACAATAGATTACGTTAATCATTCAAATTAAATCCATGTATTTTTCAATGTAGAATAACGGTGTATGATTATTCAAATCTAGCAGTTAAAGAATCATGGTTAAGTTTCATTTTTACGTTAAGGTTTTCAAGCTCTCATTATAATAGACTGCTGAGTAATAAGGACTGGTCTAAAATAAGACATGGTATCACATCATAAACTCCTATAATTATAAGACATGGTTTGTCTCCCTTTGATTAGTTTAGTCAAAAGGAAATTTGCACAAAAGAAAGATTAATATTTAGAAAATTTTATCTTATTACATAATAATCAGTATTTTGAAACCTCATCTAAAACAAATTTAAGATCTATATATTTTGATTTTCATCAAGGATTTATTTACATAACAAACTATATAGTCTATCCAAATATTATATTTACATTTTTATGATCTTTTGTATAGGAATACCTGCTTTTGGTGGATATTATAAACTAAGAACATTGATTGCCTTTGAATTATGTTTTGAACCGATATAGTAATTATTGTTAACTTCAAAAAATGTAGTAAGCAAATCATTCTCCGTTAATGACATTCTTTTTTCCATTGTTAACAGTTTCAACATTTACATTTAAGATTAATGTGATATGTTTATTACTTTTTAAATGGTATGAGATTATGACATATTCTTTCTATGCTATACATTCTCTTTGATGTTTCAATTCATCCATAAAATTTGAATAGGATGGTTTCTAAATTAGTGGAGTGCTGAAGGTTATTTGTTTTATTAGCACCAGATGTAGTGATTACAATTAACATTAGATGTAGTACATTATAAGACACCTTGTGTAACAACCCGAATTTTATAACATGTTAAAACAAGAAATCAGGGCAGAATTAAATTATAAATTAAGAATCAAGCAAAACGGGTTGCACCGTTGCATTCGTCTCGGAATTCTGGTTGGAAACTAGTCCAAAATTTCGTAAATCGGAGTCCGTATGACCGAGATATGGCCTCTAGAAGTTTCACGAAAAATCAGAAAACGAAAACAGATTTTCGAAATTCGAATTTAGTCCCAAACAGACTGGGCGGGAAAATTTCCCGCCCAACCCCAGGTCGACTGGGGAGTCGACTAGGTAGTCGACCCCCCAGGGACCAGGTCGACTGCCCAGTCGACCTGGGTGTCGACCTGGGGGTCGACCTCCCTGGTCGAGCCAGGTTGGCCTGTGTGCACCTACAGGGTCTTGTGGTCTGGTTTGTTGGCCTGTGACGATTTTGACGGTTCAGATCTAAACTAGGGTTAATCTAAGGGCCTAAACTAGTCCTAACTTCTATAAAAACACCCTAAGACCAAACCTAAATCACTAAAAATCATTCTAGCAACTAAGTGCTGCCAAAATGCTCCTAAATCATGGCCTCCATCTTCATCATTGAGAGCTTGAGAGTTCTAAACTAAAGCTAAGGCAAAGGAGCAATCTTTCTCCATCAAATCAAGGAGCTACTTATATTCTCAAGGCTTCTAGTGTTGCTACATCATTCCTAGAGCTTCAACAACGATTCTTGCTCCTAATTCGCTAGCCACGCTTTGTAAGTTCTAGATGCTTTTAGATTGAAACGATAACTTGAATATGACATGTGATAAAGTTGAAATTTGATCTATGCATGATAATCGATCCATGCTCATTCTTGTTCATTTTTGATCTTGACCTTTGGGGATGTTGCTATGACATTAATTTGGACCTATGCATGTTGCAAATCACTCTTTCATATCCTTATCATGCATGTAATGATGTTTTTCTCTCGGATCTTGTTTTATGCAAAGTTTCTACCTCCCCTATTTATCTTCTTTTGATAAACCTTGATCAATTTCGGACCTAGGCCTAAACTATGATTTACATGCGGTTGTATACGGGGGAATATTGGGATTTCACCTATTTGGACATGGGTGTGTGGTAGAATTGATTGCATAACATGACAAGGGGAATTTGGGGTATTGCCAATGTAATTTTCAAGTTTGGGCATACATGAATTGGCATATGAGTTAAATCACGAGGTTTGGGGACTATGTAAGTTAAATCAAGGGATTGGGCTTATGTAAATTAGGCATAAGTGGAATTGGGAACATGAACCATGATGTGGGTTTATTTGGGCATGAACGTGACAACATGTAACTTTGGCTAGAACATGATTTAGGGTAAATTGGCATAAACTTGACATACATGCAAATAGGCGAGAATTGGACATATGTAAGTGGCTAGAATTGGGTACACATTTTGATGGACATGTAATTGGGAACTTGGGAATATGCTTAGTAATATGTAAAGTGGGGATCTTGACTTAGATGACACATATGTAATTAACAATCTAACGGATGCCTTCGACACGAGGTTAGACTTGAGTTGTGGTGTAATTCTACCCGGAACCGCCCGGCATATCCAGTGACCACAAAAATAATAGTCTAATGTGAGAGGTCGTAGGCAAAGATTAGATTGTGGTAATGCTTGAACCCGAGGTTGGAATGGGTTTGCGGTGTAATTCTTCCCGGAACCGCTCGGCGTATCCAGTGACCGCAAATAAGTCCAATGTGAGAGGTTGATGCATTAATAAATAATAAATGAATATGACATGGATGGGTGGGTTAAGTAACTTGATTAGACTAATGACACTTAACCAATATGACATGGACGGGTGGGTTAAGTAACCTGATTAGACTAATGACACTTAACCAATATGACATGGACGGGTGGGTTAAGTAACCTGATTAGACTAATGACACTTAACCAATATGACATGGATGGGTGGGTTAAGTAACTTGATTAGACTAATGACACTTAACCAATATGACATGGATGGGTGGGTTAAGTAAAATCGGACTTGATTTCTTGATGACACTTAACCATAAAACACGATTAGAGGATGGGTTAGTTTAACCTGAATGGGTCGATAACACCCGACTAGTATAACGCGATGCATGGTAAGGTTAAGCGAACTCACAAGGGTAACACTTAACCGTTATAATTTGACTAGTGGATGGGGTTAGGTTAACATATACTTAATCAATCTAACACGGTAACTTGATGGGGTTAAGTCATGAATCGCTTGAATATACTTAACCAATCTAACATGATAACTTGATGGGGTTAAGTCATGAATCGCTTGAATATACTTAACCAATCTAACATGATAACTTGATGGGGTTAAGTCATGAATCGCTTGAATATACTTAACCAATCTAACATGATAACTTGATGGGATTAAGTCATGAGTCACTTGAATATACTTAACCAATCTAACACGGTAATTTGATGGGGTTAAGCTTGAATATACTTAACCAATCTAACACGGTAATTTGATGGGGTTAAGCTTGAATATACTTAACCAATCTAACACGGTAAATTTGGTGGGGTTAAGCTTAAATATACTTAACCAATTTGACACGATGATTTGGATAGGGTTAAGTCATGAACCGCTGGAATACGCTTAACCAACTTGACACGTGATTCATAGGGCTAAGTCATGAACTTGAATGACAACACTTAGCCAACTTGACATGACATGTAGACGGGTTAAGTCACGAACTTGAATGACCACACTTAACCAACTTGACATGCTAGACTGATTAGGGTTAAGTCTTGAATTTAGATGGCAACACTTAACCTGCTGGACGGAAACCCTAGTTACGCGGTCCTTTTCAGCAGTAACCTTCTTGGATGTATCACGATACCCTAGGGACTAGGCTAGGGTGGGGCACGATTACTGGGCTGATTGTAAGCGACCAGAACGACGGCTGAGTTGGTGCGCCATTGTAGGTTCAGGCGGACTATGGTCGTGCACATGAGTTCGGAGTTGAAAAAGCAGGCATGGGCACCAGTAGTTGTACACTGTGCGTGCTTGGAATGGTGTCAGTGGTTGACACCCTAGGGCTTGATAAACCCTAGGGTGGACCTAGCACAGAGTAGCTACATTCATGATTGGGCCGTATGACACCGACACACGACGAGTTAGGACTTGTAGGGAGCCGATCGATTAGATCATTACGTGGAAAAAGGGCATTGTTCGATAGGTAGCATAATCCCTAGTAGTCCTAGGTGGCATAAACCCCGATCGAATCTAGAAAACGTCCAATAGGTAGCATAATCCCTAGTGGTCCTAGGTGGCGTAAATCCTAGATGAACACGCCATAATTCATGATAAGGGAATCTGGCCAGAACAAGGATGGCAGCCCGAGCGATTTCAAGGATGGTGACACTACGTTGTAGTGGTACAGAATAACGTGATGGAAACCATACGATATACAGCAAGGGACTATACATATACATGGAAGGGATGATACGAGTTAGGATGCTAGTATGGTTGGTGCAGAGGACGTTAGACATGCGATGCTATTCCGAGTTTATCTTGTTATCTTGTTACCTTGGTTATCTTGTTACTTGAGTTTATCTTGTTATCTTAATTTGATTTGTTTATCTTGTCATCATGTTTATGTTTACTTCCAGTTTATACATGTCATGTTACCTTTACCTGTTTTTAGGCTGAAAGTAGCTAGGACTTACCAGTCTTTATGACTGGCCCCGTTTTATTTCGCCTCTTTTTCTTCCGTTCCCCCCCAGGTTTACATGGAGGAAATGTTGCTACTTAGTGCATATTTTCTGCTTCAATATCATCATCTATGGCTTGGACTTTTCTTGGCTATGGCTATTTTACTGTTTTACTTGGGGAATAATTTATGACTATGGTTTTATGCTTCTTTATTATTGCAAGACAGGTTTCGATGTAAGTAATTTAATGGCACTTTGATGTAAAAGGTTTTAGACCTTACTACTTTTATAAAGTAATAAAATCATGTTTTCTTCTGCTGTTTTATATGTTCTGTCTTGTAATATTTTTGTGCATGTTTACCTAGATAATACTCCACCAAAGCTAGTGCATTCCCTTTGTGAGTGACCCTAGCGGAGGTGGGGTGTTACATTTGGTTTCAGAGAAGAAGGTTACCAGACTGGGCAAAAGTTTTTAAAACCTTCTGAAACTATTTTCAAAGCCATTTTACAAAGGAGAATTTTCCAAGAAAAGTTTTAAAGAAAAAAGGCTATTCCCCAAAAAGCCATTAGCACTATCTTGTGTTCCCTTGATCGAATCTCTTTTCCTTTCTTTCCTCCGCCTGTAGTCACAGTAGTTTTAACCGTGACTAATCCTTTTTTTAGCTACGTAAATGTTTTCCGTACGATGGAGGAAGTTCTCAAGAGACCTGTTACTGCGTTATACAAGAAAGGATAGGAGTGGTTAAGGCGAATGAGGCTCAGAACAAGAAGGTGGTTAAATACTATAGGACAAGGACATGGGCAAAGAACAAGATCGTCGAGAGGGCAATTGTATACTCTCACCTAAGAGGGATGGTAACGTTTCTGTTAAAGTTTTTCCTTTCTATCATCCCATCAGGACTTTGTTTTTTACATAGCATCCTTTTTTTAAAATCTTGCTTCGATAGTTGAGTCTCTGCACCTTAGTACTAGCACAATAGATGGTCCCGTTTTTTGTCTCAAATCCTGTTGGGGGATCGTCCCATTTATTCATGACTTGTTTGGATTTGAGGACATCTATGACTTTTGGGAATAATGCTTATGTTTTTGAGCTATGGGTTGATTCTAGGGATGAAGTGGTCATCCCGTAATGTACAAATCATGCAATTAGTAAGTACATAATTGTGCTTACCCAAGTTTAGATGTGGCTCTGCCATATTTAAATTTGCAACATAACCACTTATAGTTAAGAAAAATACATTCCCATAATGTACTGATATACCACTATTTTTTATTAAGCTATGATTTTCACACCTAAATCTTGCATTTTTTTCCAATTTAGTTTAGTATTCCACTTATAAAAAGTCAATATTATGTTTCAAACAATATAAAATTTTAGACATGATAATTTTTAGTACAGCAATAGAAATGGCGGAAGTGCTTCAGCCTTTTTCTTGCGCCGCCGCCTCTTAATCTCCCCCTGTCCTCTGCTCTTCGTCCACCCATCTCATGGCCACGAAAAGAAAAACCAAACCGATTCCCTCTTCAATCACTACTAGATCTTGAAGTCGAGCTAGTTCTTTGCATACGCACTCAGACTTAAATGTTGAGCTAGCAGATGCTACCACTCCGCCTCCGAAACCTGTATTCGCTCTTCCTAATACTCATCCTCTGAATAAGTTAATCACTGAGATTAAAGCCGTAGGATCTTTTGCACCAGTTAATTGTGGTAAGTCGCCTCTTTTTGTTGATCTTGGTTCTGTCTTGGGTAAGGCTCAGTCTCCAAGCTTGAGACAGCTTACAGTTCCTGTTGGTGATGTGTTGGATTCAAATGCTAGTATTGAGGTTCGAGCGAGCTTAGTTGGTGATGGAATGAGTAGCCTTCTCTCTACACGGAATGATACGATTCTGCTTTCCTAATGTGATCCACATATTAGACAGAAATCCCCTACCATCCAGAATGAAACACCAGCAACTAACTTACCTACTCACCTTTACTCCCCTAACTCCCTGACTCAAAACCTCTCTAGCTAAGTTCCCTCTGAATTTTTTGCACCTGATCGAGTGACAACAACGACGAACCCCAAGAAATGGACGACTTTATTTGACAGTCTACCTCGTGTTGTGGGGGAATTCAAGCTAGTTAAATTTGATATTCTTCATGATGAGTCTGATTCAGTCCCTCCCTATGAAATTTATGTTGATGCACCTAACTTCTAGAATGACCATATTGTAGGATTCTTCTTGGATGCGAAACCTCCATCGGTTGATATGCGATCAACATGCCGAACCTTTTGGAAAATCCGTGACTCTATGAAAATAACTTTCGTTGATGGTCTATACTACTTTAAGTTCTCCTTGGCCGCTGAAAGAATACGTATACTTGAGGTTGCGTTGTCTAGCATTGAAGGAAGACCTTTTATTGTGACAGCTTGGAGTGCATCGATTGATAGAGTTCGCGAATAGGTTCTCTCTATTCCTATTTGGGCGTAGTTCACTCAAATTCCTTCAGTGTTTAAACCCCTTCTTGGCCTTAATTGGCTCGCTTGTCATATAGGTCAACTCAAATGCTTTGATGCAAATACTGTTGCGAGATGAAATTTAGTATATGCTAGAGCCCTGATAGAGATTACAGCTGACAAACCATTGCCTACTCAAATCAAAGTTAGTCTAGACTATCATATTCATTATGTGAATGTCCAGTACAGATAGCAACCAGATATCTGCACAACTTGCAAATCTTTTGGTCATTGCTCTGGCACCTGCCTGCTAGAAGCTAATTTACCACCCCCAGTTAAGTCTCCCCTACCTAAGCCTCCTAGAAGGGTTTGGGTCCCTACTGGTAAGGTTTTTTTCTCAAGAATTTGAGGATGAACCACCTATCTTGCCAGATGTCACACCAGATCCTGATATCTCCTGGAACCAGCAGGAATTAGCTTGGGTGCATGCCCCGCCTGGGATGAATTATGACTCAAATGATACTTTTTTCATTTTTATTGATGAAGTAGTGGAAGATCGTAGTCGACTTTTTTACGAGCCAGATGATGGCAAATTGATTATCAGGAAAGACGGTGAAGTAGGTGAGAATAATGCAATCATTTTGTCGGATACATCATAGGATAGAGATCGATTTCTAGCTTCATTCAAATACAAGGATTTGGCACTGCGCTTTTGGACTCATATAAGAATTTTGTCTCCTTATACCGGATTTTGCTATGGCAATGGTGATGATGACAATGTTCCTTAATTGTTATGCTTGCATATCTTTATTACTATGTTATGTTGCTTAAATGTAATATTTTGTATTGATAGTGCCTGGACACTTCAAACCAGGAATGCTACTCCTGCATGTACGGAGTACCAGTACCTTTCAAACTAATAAAGGTGTTTGCAGTCACGTAAAAAACCGGTCGGCTTTGGCAAAAAAAATTTAGATATAATATTGGCATTTAAATTATGTTTTTGCATCTACTTTGAATAATTTTTTTGACGTCTTTGTTAATAACTATATTATTCGATGCCTTAACTTATATTATTATGATAGTTACTATAATTTGATAATTTTATTTGGAAACTCGTATCCATTGTGATGCCGTTTGTTTTGTATATTTGTGAATTTATCATATATGTACATTTTGGGTTGAGCCACACTGATTATGAATTACAGTGCAATTAATCTTCTACTGAAATGGAATATTTCATACTTTAACTAAAGCAAGTTTTGATGCCTTCCATTTTAAGCAAAAAATTACTTGACCATTATTCTTAAATTAAGGTGAAAGATTTTCTTGCAGCAACTCGGAATTAGAGCTATCAGGATCCTCTTTGTATGTCCATTACTTTTAATTTATTACGTTTAAACTGATTTTTGTTTTTATATATGAATTTGTACATTTTTTCCTGGTTCATTATTATTTATTTCAGCTCAATAGATAATTTTCGAGCCCAGCTTCTGGCAGATGGCAGTGTTCAATTTTAAAGTGGATGTGCAGGCACACTATAACATGTTTTATAAGATAAAATATCCATACCAATGCTCCTCTCGTTTGATTATTCTTCTCATTATGCATATAAGAATTTGGAGTGCTTTGGATCTTCCCAGCAGTATGAATTATAACATCTAGGTATGAAGAAGATTTGGATGAGGAAGATTTTAATGCTGCCTTGCACATCCAGGTATGAATTCTAGCATGATATAGGATAAGTAATATTTAATTCTTTTGTTGCAGCCGCACTTGCAAAACTGCAACACCTATCTGCACCACTGCCATTGGTGCATCTGCACCACCACTGTGATGCAGTTCAACATTACAATGGTGCACTGGTGCACCACTACTGTGGTGCAAATGCACCAGTGGTACACTGCGCACTATTGTTGTGGTGCAGATGAACCAGATAGTGCTGCTACTGCACCACTGCTGTGGTGCAGTTCATCACTGTGGTGCTTCATATTTGTACACATGAATAACACATGATATTATTTTGTTTTCTCTTCCCTGTGAATGAACTATGCAAAAATTTGTTCAAATACTACTTTGAACTTGTTGTTTATTCTATTGTTTCAGTAATTTTAATTTCTAGTAAAGTTTTGTTGATCATGATAAGCATATAATACACAAAAACGTATTTGCCAACATTATGCTTAACTAGTTGATGATTAGATATCACATAGATTAATGACTACAATAGAACACTAAAGTAACAAGATAACTACATTGAAAGGCATCTATTTTAGAAACTATAAGATAGGTGGATGCTCTTTTACACCTACAGCCTCAAATATGTCATATAGGACACTTCGCTTATTATTTGATCACTTGCGTATTTAAATGTACTTATAAAATGTTGATAGCTAATTAGTTTCATTTTGGTGTTTGCATATTTATAAAATAAAGCATTGATCAACAATGTGTACTGATCCAAATAGATTTCTAATAATAAATAATATGCTGCCAAAAGCAATTCATGTGCTTATTATAAGACTGGTTCGTATTAATACTTCGAAAATTTGAAATCGTCTTTTTAACTTGCGATGGAGTACTTCAATTGATATGATAATTCAAGCGACATACTAACGTTAGTACTTACGCTTTTGCATGCTAAATCACGTATATATTCTCAACTAAAAATATATTGAGCTAATGTGGGTTGAAATTAATCTTTTTTGTCAATGCACAAAAAGTATTATACTGTACATAACTTTTTGTTTCAGTTTTATTCTCATATCATTCTTTCTTTCCCCTTTTCCTTTTGTTTATCTGTATGTTTACAGGGAATAGTCTACTGATGCATATTCCAAAAATATAAGGTTCATCCATGCCTTATACGGTCAAATTTTTAAATTTTCAAATCTATACTCCTTGTTGCGTATCAGGCCATCTTTATGACCACCGTTTAGGGCGGTAGACTGACCTTGTGGTGGTCGATCCGTGAGGTGTTACTTTTTAACTTATAATTTGGCCTTATGATTTTTTTTTGAAATCTCACATAGTTCATCCATCTCAGGTCGTATTAAAACAAGGTATGCATGTAAATTGTTTAGAAAATCGCTGTAGATTAATTGGTGAAACTTCCAGCCTATGCAAGTTTATTTTCTTGTTTTTTGTGCTGTGTGACCCTCTATGTGTATTTGTTTAAAAGTCATGTGAAGAAAATTTTAATTCAGCTTATTTCAGCATATTTACTAATACCGCTCTGCATTAAGCTATTGCAAGAAATTTTGTACTATCTAATATTGACCAAATTAATCATTGGGAAGTTCCATAATAGTTGATTACACCTTATAAAATTAGTTATGTTCAAGTAACTTAATGTCAACTATTTTTTGTGAACAGATACTACAGTCACACCAAGGAGTAGTTTGGTATCTCAAGTTCTCTCATAACAGGAGGTACCTTGCATCATCATCAAAGGATATATCTGCAATCATATAGGAGGTAATTATGTTCTGGTTTGTCTTTGTTCCAGTTCTGATATGTGCTTTGTCTGCCAGCTCATATTTTTTACAAACAGTCCAATCATCTGAAATTTTTTGGCATCTTGGGGTCTTATTAATACCTTTGTTCCCGTGTCAGGTTTTTCTCTCATACAGATGGTCTCTGTATTAAACGTTTTAAGCCAACTTGCTGTTATTTGTTGAATGTAGAAATAAAAATTGAAATGCTGCTTTTCAAAAAATTTATATAGAAATTAAATAGTTTTCTAAATATGGATAGAACTTCATACGGATTAAATAAAACAATAAATATCAACTAAATGTTAGAGAAGTTTAACAAAGTTTTAAAAAAATAGCTAAATTTTTAAAAGCTAACCTGAATTAACAAAGTCTAATCCAATTTGATTTAATAAAATTTAATTAAGTTAACCAAGATTTTTAAAGGTTAAATGATTTTCAAATAGTTAACCTAGTTTTATAAAAATTAATCCAAACTATAAAAACTACAAATAATTATAAAAATTAAATTATAGTTATTTAATAAATAAACCAAGTTTTATTTAAATTTAACGATTTTCTATATATTAACAAAAATTTATAAAAATTAAATAAACTAAAAAAATTATGTAAATTTTTGGTAATAACCTAATTCAGTAAATCTTGCTAATTTTTATGAAAGTTAACATAGTTTTGTAAAAAAAATCTAATAAGGACATAAAAAATTAAGTAAGTAACTAAGTTACTAAATAATTTATTAGCTAAATTTAACTAAGATGGAGCTTCCTATGGAAATTCATTTAAAAAGAACTAGTAGTAGTACCAGCAATAAAAGCAACCACATTAGTTCTAACCAGTCTCATGTATTTCTTTTAATTTCTTGCTACCTGCAGATTGCACTAGAAACAAACCCTTATTATATGGATAATCAATCACTAATTCAAGTTTAAAGTTCAAACAGTCAACTCAACTTTGTAACTGATGCAGGTTGCAAGTATAATACATACCTGAACGACAACTAAACTTAAAAATATAAAATTATGTTAAAGTCTCATATAGTATATCAAAAAGTTTTTCTCCTTCATCCAAAACGCATCACTATAATAAAAGATGGATGAAATTGACTTATTTAGTCCTGTTGTGATGCCATCGATTCATACACATCATTCTGTCCTTATGTTGCCCTCTTTCTCATGTATTTCCTTTGTTCCCATGCACAATTTATGCTGCCTCTGGCTTTTGTCCTTTAGTTTTTTTTTTAGAGTTTATGCTGCAATTTTTGCATAATCCTATTTAGTGTTTACTTCTATTGCACCTTTTTTTGGAGTCAACTCATTTTGCAGTCTTTTTATGTCGAGCTTTTGCTACCAGACCAGTGCAACATAATGCCTCCACTACAGCTCAAGGTTTGGTTCATGAAGTTAGTTCATGTTACCACATGTAGTCTGCTGATCTTTTCTACTATCCTGCTTTTTTGGTTGAATATCCAGGGCTTTGTGACTTTTTCTTTTCTAGTACATGCACATGTCTGCTGGTATTCTCAGTTATGTACTAAGAAGCGATTATTTATAGTTTATGTACCATATATTGATTGCTTATAATTAATGTACCCTTTTTATGGTTTTTATTTCATGTTTTATCATGTTGGATTGCTAACTATCAAAATTTCTTCATTAGTGGTGATTAATTTTTTTGGAGCAAAAGCCAGCTAGTTATCACATTATTCAAGTGTCACACTTTTATTTGCATAGTGATGTTTTTTTTTGTTTTGGCGTATTTTGTTGGGAAGTACTTAATAAAAATTTGACTATGAAATGCTTCTATAATGTTGGGTTTTGGATATTGTGTAAATTTGGGTATATTTAGTTATATAAATAGTTTTGAATCATTTAAATTGTATTTATATGATTGCCATTTGATGCTGGTTTGAAAATTTTACATCGGCATGTATTTAGTATGTAAATGTTTTATAGTGATAGTACAATATAAGATAAGTGTTGTTAAAAATAACAATAATAAAAGACAACGTTCAAATATATAGTTGTGGAAAATAAAAAAAAGATTCAACACAACATAAAACAAATGCTGTTATTTATAAAGATGTAGCTGATAAGTATATACACCACAACGTTTATTTAATGTTGTTGTAAACTAACTACAGCGGTTAATAAATGCTGTAAAGACATGTTTTAACAACGTTTATTTTAAGTCATTAAATCTTTGGGACCTACGACCGCATGTCGTTAAACAGTTTACTTAATAAAGTTGTTAAAAGATACAACAGCGTTTTTTCAATGCTGTTAAAAGTCCTTTTTTTGGCAAAACTGACGGGGTTGAGGTCACTTACATTTATTGAAGCATTAGATAAAAATGCAAAGCACTTGAAAAACCAAGTGTGAAATACTAGGGAAACAGCGGTCCAAACACGGGAAGCACAAAAAGAAAAAAAGAAAAGATAAACAGAAAATCAAAAAAATCCGTCAAGATGCAGCGAATCGCTGAAGTATTCCCAGATCAATTACAAAATTAGCATGCATAATTCCCATATTTATCTCATGTATAAGCCATGCCATAAGCGTCTCTACGCTTTTCTTTTGTTTTGGAGTAAAAGTGATGTTGCTTCTCTCCTTCCATATTAGCATTAACAACTTTTTTAGCATAAAATTATGCCATCTTTTCTTTTCATCTTTTGTGCCTGTTTCATTAAATATACTTTCCCATGTTGCAACAGTAGCTACATAACTTAAACTTGCCCATCCTGCTTTGATTTTTATGTAGTCCCATAAGCCACTGATGATGCTACATCCGAAGTATAAGTGATCCAGTGTTTCCTGCTGAGTAGAGCAGAACACACAGTTCCCATCAAGCATAATACATCTTCTTATCAAAATTTCCTTTGTAGTTAGAGCTCCATGTAGCACTTTCCAAAGAAAAAGGTTCTCTTTTGATGTATTGTCAATCTTCCAAACTCTCCTCCTCCATTTCCATTTGGCCATACTGCCGACATTAGTGAGATGATTGTATCCATACTGATCTTGAAGCCACCTTTGTCTTGACCCCAACAAACGTTGCCTGCATGGAAAGAAAGGGAAACATTACCCCTTATGTGACTCCAAAGAAGGTTGACATTGGTATTAGAAGAAGACGGTAGCCTGATAGAATGACCCCTGAGTAGAGATGTAACTGCAGCGTCAGCTGAAATGCCGGTTTGCGAGATGTCCGAGTGATTTATCCTATAGCCAAATATGTCACCAAACCCACACCATGGGTCCAGCCAAAAAAGAGTGCGGTTAGCACTTTTTATATTATGTTTAATCAGAGGTAACAATACTCTCCTTCACTTAAACAATTAAAAGTCCTTTTCTTGTTGTGTGGCAGCAGTATATCTTCGGGAGATAGTTCGATTGCATGTGGTACCTTCCAGTATAGTAAGTGACCGCAACCCCGTTTTCACTAGCAAGTTTTGGAAGAGCTTACAAGAGGCATTAGGTACACACCAACATTTGAGTGTGGCATACCATCCTCAGACAGATGGACAGACTGAGAAGGTAAAAAGAGTTCTTGAGGGTCTTCTAAGACCGTGTTTCCTAGACTTTGGAGGGACTTAGGAGGAGCATCTCCCGCTAGTAGAGTTCGCCTACAACAACGTTACCAATCACGCATAGGCAGGCACCCATCGAAGCACTTTATGGATGACCTTGTAGATCACCGACTTATAGGTGGGAGTCTACGGATAGACTGCTACTTGGACCGGAGATGATTCGAGATACTGTCGAGAAGATTGATCTTATCCACCGAAGAATGAAGGCAGCTCAGGACAAATAGAAATCATATACCTATAACAGGAGGATCGATTTTGAATTTAAAGTGGGGGATATAGTCTTCATTAAAGTATCACCACTATGGAATGTAGTTCCCTTTGGCTCACACTACACCATACAGGCCGATTTGCAACTCCCAAATGTGGACAATTTGCAACGGCTTAGGGCCGTTGCTAAATAGAAATGGCTTTAGCCCATTGCAAAATTGCTTAATACGACCTTAGTCCGTTCTGCATTATACAACGGTTCTATGTCGTTCTCCAATTACTAATTCCCTACCGTACACCCCCTGTTCACAATATACCCTTTTAATTTCTTCCTCCCGTACGCTCTTCAATCATATGGCTTTAGAGATTTAAAACGCTCTCAAATGGATCGAAATCTCCTTTGGATTCCTTAGAAATTATTACTCAATTTAAATCAATCAAAGAAATTTCGCCATTCTAAAACTTTGTTCCAAGTCTACTTTCGCGGAAAAACTTTTTCTAGGGTTATCCTGTTTATATCTCGATCGACATCTTTCTCTTTTCCTTGATCGAAAACGTCAGCGGATCCAGATCACAAAACCTCTCACAAGATCCAAGTCGAAGTCAACCGAGTGTAGGTATGGAAAAATTGATTTTCTTTATTTTATCATTAATTTAGTTTCATACAAATGGAAATCGTTGATTAGATTTGATAGTGGATGATTGTTAGGTGGTTTTCTCTTTTGATATATCGCTGATTTAATGTAAATTCTTGATTTAAATTTACTTTGATTATATAATTTTCATGTAAACATGCGTATCAGTTAAACACATTTCTGCTTTTTGCTAAAATGTATAGATCATATTTTATGGGTTTTTAGTTTGATTCGTGATGCATTCTGATATTAGTGCACTTTTAGTATAAAACTTCATATTCATAGATGAATGAAAATTGATTTACTAAAATGTGTTGAACTCATTAAATCCCGAAATTGCTAATTTACCCGAAAATTTGTTTGTCGGATTTTGCACAAAACAATAATAACCAAATGATTTGTTTACATTTGCTGACATTTGCTCATGTTTTCTTGTGAAATTACAATAGTATCATTGTGAATTATACTCTATTGCCTAATTTGCACTTTCCGACGAAAAACGTTTTGGATGCTGCAACAAGTCTCTTAAAATTGTGAGGCATGAGCATATGTTCTAGCCCCTTCATAGATATTAAAAATGCCTTCGCATATGGAAAGTCATTGGAATGATCGATAATTGTTTAACTTATTGTCATCCAAATCAACAAGTAATCTCTCCTAAGGTAGATGTGAGGGAAGAGGGAAAGTTGGTGCAATTGATTTGAAATAACCAGTGACTCTATGATATTAGTAATGATTAATATTACGGGTCAAAGCGCATAGGTAAATATGAGAAGATGCAGGCTACAAATTAAGCAAATCGGAGAAAGTTTCAGTTTCATAAAAACTTGTAAAGAGTAGCAAGTAAACATTTGCACAAGTTTTATCGATATAATAGAGTTCAGAGTCCATAATAGAGAGGTTTTGTTCAGACAAGACTGGATGGAATGTTGGTTATTTATCTAATTAGAAGTTAATCTCAAGGGATTTGCGAGCACACAAGAGATATTAATGGATTTTTTTTTTGCTTTCTCCTTGCATCATATATACAGATCATAAGTATTGGAGATCAGCGAATAATCCCAAAGAGCATCCTAGGTTGATTTGGTGGATGGATTCACAAAGAGTATTCATTGATGCTAAATGGTAACACATTATAACTCACTACGTTATAAACATAAAAAAGAGTATGGACTCACTAATGACTGAATTTTAAGTCAACAAATAGCGTTAAAGCATTGCTGCTATAGTATTAATAAGTTACATATTCTATCAAAAATAGTCGTTATGGTATGATGTTAATATAAAACATTAAATGGCATGACCTTCACTTATAATGAGCTTGGTGGCATAATGTAACGTTTGCCTTTATTTAATGTTCACTTATCAAATATATATAATATTGACCTTAAGAATAACAAATATTGAATAAAATAAATAAGTTTTAACACCTATGTCGCATACCAATCCGTAAATTGTATTTAAAAAAATTATTAGTGGTGACCGTCAATGCCCCAAAGGTTATTACTATTATGGCAGGGCGTAGTCTGATTTAAACAACAAACATTTTTCAATGTCTTTAATTCTGGAAGCATTTCAAAGATATATTAAATTATGCATTAATTCAATAACAGTTTGCAATTGTACTATATCCTACCATAATAGCAATAACCAATTGTCTTCTTGTTAAACATCCTCTATCAAGTAGCATACAACAACACTTCGAACAATGAACAAGTCAGTTTAACTAATCAGATTTTATATTTTATAAGCCAGCCAACATTACTGCTACATGCTAGCTACTGGTGCATTGTTGAGTATTTTAGATGCCACTATGCTGCTACATAGCATTGGAGTTGCTCCAAAGAAATATGATAATATCACTAATATTTCCGTATTTTACAAATCAATTATTTTTATTAGACAAATGGTGCAAGGGTGGATGACATGACACCATGTGCTGCTAAAATCCACCAAATCAACCTAGGATACTCTTTGTTATTATTCGCTGATCTCCAATACATATGGTCTGTATATAAAATTTACAACTAGAATGATAAAATATAAAATAATATATAGGACAAATCAAAAGACCCTATTCTTATGTCAATAATGTTAAATGTGTCATCAATCAAACTGATTATAGTCAATAACCAAACAAACATAGCCAAGTTAAATGTATTAGTTTCAAGTATGTCATTAGATTTATATTTTTATAAAGCATTAATCCTACAACATATATGACAGGTTTTAATAATATCTATATGAATGATTTCTAGATAGAATTTTTGAAGATTTAAGACATTATGTATATATATGAATTCATAGTTCCATGTATATTTGGTTTTCAGAAAATCAACAGCTGCAAATATATAAACGGGTACTATACAAAATAAAATAAAATAAAAGTGGAAAAGTACATGTCGCCTTTGATATATTTTTAGCTTCATATAAAATAAAATAGAAGTAGAAAAATACATGTATAATCTATAACATGTAATATACAAAGGCAAATTTATTATAAAAACCGAAACGTTTGGTAGTTTCTAACTTCGTCGAAGATTGCTAACTTGTTGTTAGTAAAGGATAGCACTGACAGATGAAAGAATATAAACGTATATTTTTTGAATTACGGATGAGTATAATTTTTTTTGAATTAATGATCAAATAATGCAGTGACCTCGAATATTATAAACGTCTTAAAGCATGCTCAGAAGGTATAATAGAGGAACTTACTTATGTATTGCAATTAATATTTTAATATCATTGCTGGCAATATTGAACAGTCAGGTTATATCATATCGATCAAACTTTTGATGTTGCTATGTTAGTAGGCACTTATTTATTTATGTTATTTGTAAATAAATAGATAAACTGTTATTCATAAGACGCATGCCTTTTTTTCAATAGTATGAGTGCGAACTCGTGCATGGGGTTCACCAAATAGTTTGCTTATGTGCATATAGATTTTGAATTCAATGGGAAACAGAGAAGCAACTATTATTAAAATTGAATTATATAGTGGAAATCAAAAGGCAGTCAAGGATGCTGCATTATTTGGCTGCTACTTAGCGCTTATGTTTGTATAACACTTTATTAAATTTCTTCTTGCAAATTTAATCAATTTCAATTTGTTGACATCAATATATACACATATCAAAATTTGGCTTTAATTCAATATTACATTTTCGACTTTTCCAGTAGAACATCTAGGTCAATGTTTTCAAATGTAACCTTTCAATATACATCATTTAATGATTCAAAACTCCTGCATTATAACATTTTTTTGTAGAATGAGTTCAACTTTTTTTAATGATACTGCATATCTTAGAAGTAATTAAGTTATGCAATCTAAATATTTGCAATTAACCATGATATAATTTCATGAATGTCATGCTATGATTTAAGGCTGTGAAGTAATGAGTTCAGAATACTGTAATAACGCGCCATACAATTGAATTTCCTCTTTTTTTGAACGAAAAAAAAAGTTCATTACAAACATAACACGTAGAGTAGAGATATCAAGGTGTGTACAAATATAACATGAGCATAAATCATATACATCGAGGACAAACATCAATATAAAAAGAAAATAACACATCAAAATGCACAACAAAGTAAAAAAGGGAAACTCAGAAGATCGAACGTATTTCTTATTCATTTCCATGCCTATAGATATTGAAACACCCCACGTTCATTAATGTCACTCACAAAGGGAATGTATTAACTTCAGTGAAGCGTTATAGGTAAGAGATGCAGATAAATTACAAGACAGACAAATAAAGCAATGGAAAATAAAGTCATTTTATAAGCAACGTAGTTCAGTCAAGCTTATACAATAATTGACATAATCATACTTAAAAGTATTACATAAAACTTCTGTCTTGATTCAAAACTTCCAAGTATATAAGAAGCATAAAACATAGCAAAGTAGCATAAGTCCCCAAATTAAAGTGCAATCACAGCCATGGCCAAAGATAAGAGGTTCCAAGCCATACATCACAGAATCTCCAAGACTGGAAAGAGAAACGGTCCAAACTAAGCTGAGCTATTCCCTCCCTGACTACCTGGGGGGTGGGGGAAACGGAAGAAAAGAAGACGAAAGAGTACAGGTTAGACATAAGTCTGGTAAGTCTAGTGATTTTTCAGCATGTAAACAAGATAAAGGATCATGACATGAATAAACTGAAAATAGGATAATACCATAAAACAAGATAACTTAAGACAAGATAAGGCATGGTAACCTGAATGCGCTTCTACTCTTTCTCCGCTTCGCTACTACCCTGTTATTATGATTTCTATATCTCTACACCGCCTAACTAGTGTCCCAACTAGTAATTTGTATAAAATGATAATATTACAACATGATCTCAATCCCCGCAATTGTGGTAGCCTTCAGGTGTACATCTAGTATAAGGATCTTACCTCAATCAGCCTAATTGCCACGAAGATATTAGATGTACCCTAACTACCCTATTGATCGGCTCTCTACTTGTATTAATGTTCCATGTGTCTTGTGTCAATCGTCCCTCCCTTGCGTGTAGATATCCTGTGCTGGTCCCACCATAAGATGTATCAATCCTTATGATAGCAACCTGACACGATTCAAGATGCACAGTATGTAACTACTGGTACCCAATGCCTACTTTTTCCCACTCCGGAGTACGTTTACACCCGTAAACCATCGGAACCTAAACTGACGTACCCCCTACCGCTATTTTGACCGCTTATAATCAGCCCAGTAATCGTGCCCCACCCTTCCTAGTTCAGGGTACCATGATACATCTATGTGGGTTACTACTGAAATGGGTCCTCGTTCTACTGGTTAAGTTTGTGTGTCTATATATACAAATATTACCCACCTACACGAGATGTACTTAACCCTCCCACCGATTTAAGAATGTTTATTTAATGGTTAAGTTTATGGGCCTATATATACTAATATTACCCACCTAAACGAGATGTACTTAACCCTCCCACTGATTCAAGCATGTTTATTTAACGGTTAAGTTTGTGGGCCTATATATACTAATATTACCCACCTACACGTGATGTACTTAACCCTCCCACTGATCAAGTCAATACGTATTATTGGTTAAGCTTGCATTAACCCTGTCCGCTTTGTTCATGTAATATTGGTTAAGTGTTGTCGATTCATGTTAACTTAACCCACCCACACATCATGTTGTATTGGTTAAGTGTTTCTTATTAACTTAACCATGTTCATTCATCATGTTATATTGGTTAAGTGTTTTAAATTTACTTAACCCCACCCACTTGTCTAATTAACATGTTGTATTAGCTAAGTGTTCTCAATTTACTTAACCCCACCCACTTATCTAATTAACATGTTGTATTGGTTAAGTGTTCTCAATTTACTTAACCCCACCCACTTATCTAATTAGCATGTTGTATTGGTTAAGGGTTCCCAATTTACTTAACCACACCCACTTGTCTAATTAGCATGTTGTATTGGTTAAGTGTCGCCTATTCATATGTTACTTAGCCCTTCCGTTCTAAGCATGTATGTTCATTGGCATCAAACAATTTATTACTGCACCAACCTCTCACATTAGAACTGTTGTTTGAGGTTGCTGGATGTGCCGGGAGGTTCCGAGCAGACTTCTACCGCAAACTCATTCTAACCTCGGGTTTTGGGCTTAATGCGCTAACCTCTCATATTAGATCTGTGTTGTTGCGGTCGTTGGATGTGTCGGGCAGTCTTACACCGCCACTCAATCTAACCTCGGTTAGGCATGTTCATCTTTTAACCAATTTACATATTTACCATTTATGTCCAAGTCTAGATTTATATGTAAATTATCCATAAGTGTGGTCAATTCAAGTTATGCCACATTTACTAGATATGCCCAAAATTAATTATATGATTACAACCCATTTTATGCCAATTACATAATGTCCGATATTTAATGTTTCCCAACTGTTTCCCAACGTCAATCGTTCGTATGATTCATATAATACGTTAGGCTCGCAATTATCCTAACTCATAAGAAAACGGGAAAGAAAGAGACGTATAACATCCAAACTGGCATAAAACAATATAGATCCAATTATGAACATAACTAGCATATAACAAAGATCTCATTTATGAACTTGCATAACAAAATAGATCTAAATTATCATATGAACTTGCATAACAAGTTAGATCTGAATTAACATATGAACTTGCATAACAAATTAGATCTAAATTAACATATGGACTTCCATAACAAATTAGATCTAAATTAACATATGGAATTCCATAACAAATTAGATCTAAATTAACATATGGACTTGCATAAAAAATTAGATCTAAATTAACATATGAACTTGCACAACAAATTAGATCTAAATTAACATATGCACTTGTATAATAAATTAGATCTAAATTAACATATAGACTTGCATAACAAATTAGATCTAAATTAATATATGGACTTGCGTAACAAATTAGATCTAAATTAACATATGGGCTTGAATAACAAATTAGATCTAAATTAACATATGGGCTTGTATAACAAATTAGATCTAAATTAACATATGGGCTTGCATAACAAATTAGATCTAAATTAACATATGAACTTGCATAATAAATTTGATCTAAATTAACATATGAAAATAGACTAGCATGAATCATAAACTTGCTTGATCATAATTTACATTGACATAAATTTGCATAATCAATGACTTGCATAAGCAATAGACATATAAAATATGAATTTGCATAAACATATAAACTGGCATGGATCTAATCATATAAAATATGACTTGCATAGATCTAAACATATAAATAGGAACTTGCATGTATGAATATGGTTTTCACATAAACTTGCATATGATTTGCATACAAACTTGCATATGTAATTAGACATGTAGACTAATATCACATGATTTACATATAAGCTTGCATATGATTTGCATACAAACTTGCAAACAACAACATCATAAAATGAATCTTATCGAGCATACACAATTAGACACATGAATTAACATCATAAAATGGACTTAATCAAGTATATGTAATTAGTCATATTCATATAGTCCAACTTATAAATCCATCACAATTACGTTCAACAATTATCTTGTTAAAGAAGTTGTACTCACTATGAACGGATTCAAGAAGAGAATAGATTAAGCGTAGAATCCTTTTTCCACCATCCTAAGTTTTAACTTGTTGAATAAGAGAAGCTTGCTTAGTCTATGTTGCAGCAGCATGGCGGCTTGAGAATGATTTTTGTTATGATTTAGGGTTCAAGCTAGATGTGATTATATAAGAGTGTAGGACTAATTCTAGCCTTTAGATCAGTCTAGGAGTAATCAGAGCCATCCAAACCAAAGAGATGTGTCACTCGTCCAATCACAACACGACACATAAGCCCTAATACCTCATGATTCGTCCCCGGGCCAATCAGAGAAGGCCATATCAGCTCAGAACTACAGAAATCCTCACACGAACTGGATCTCGGAAGGGGTCTACCCCCTTAAGGGGGGTCGACACCTATGTCTACCCCCCTTAAGGGGGGTCGACACCATTTGAGCGGGATCTTTCCAGCTCACTCGTCTTTGACTTATTTTGGTTCTAGATATGATTTTTTGTCAATATATACTTCCTTGCGCGCATACAAACTTCTTTGGCTTATAGCTTCTTCATACGTTGTCCGATTTACGCAAACTCAGACTCTATCACAAGCAGAATTCCGAGACGAATGCAATAGCGTAACCTGTTTCCCTTAATTTCCACTTTTAAAATTAAGTATTCTTTAATTTGTTACTTTAATATTCACAGAAAATACGGGGTGTTACATTCTCCCCTCCTTAAAGGATTTCGTCCCCGAAATCTCTAAGTTAAGAAGAATGTCTCCTAACATCAAACATCCATCTACTCAACTATCAATCACAGGCGTTCATTGTCCTTAAAAAGATTTCTAATGCTTTCATGATTATATGCATAGTGTGTGTACATGTCCTTATCTAATGCAAAATCAGGCGGTCTACTTATTCAGTTGACCTCCTTAATGCGAATCATGTCAGTGCCATGAGTCCATCATGTATGCAATTATTCCTAATCGTACTTTGTAACTTCTATATGAGTGCTCAATCATTCATACAAATGCAACATCCATACGATAACACATCAAGTTTCAATCCATATACCAATACATATATGCATATGTAATATGGAAGTGATTGAGCCGATCTAGTGCCTAACGTATGTGTATATGCATCCACCAGCAACCACTAGCAAACACTTACATCCACTTGCATCAACCAAACATAACATGTCTCAAAAATATGTTTACATCCATTGACTTCTACCTAAGGATCGAGGATAGGGCCGAGAGGATATACTTAAAAGATAAAGACTAGCATGCAAATAAACTTTACAGAAAAAAAGGAATCAAGGATATACCCTCAAAAACGGTATGATGCGCGTATCTAGTCTTCAGTCTTCAAAGTCGCATCTTCTTGAGCTTCCCTCCTTTGTGCTCTGTCTGTCTTAACTTCACGATTGCGTAGCTTCTTAATTTCTGTTTCCCAAGTATGATTTGGGACTCATTTCACTGTCGCCTCTCATTCCACCTCTTCTCCTTCTAGTATACTCGGCACTACAACTTCTGCTGTGTCATACTAACATTCCCAGAACTATCTCTTGAAAATAAACAGATGCTAACCATGTTACTAAGTGTATATACTAAGATGATTAGAGGTCTCACCTCTACTTAGCTTACCCATCATGTCACAAATCTAAGGGTCTTCATGTCATGCCCCTCTTATCTGATCCAAGAGCGTAGGCCACTCTTCTAGCGATGCTAACTAACTTAACCGAAGGTTTTAAAATCAAAGGTTGATATGTATTCTGAACTTTTCCTTTCCACATAAAGAGGACTTGAAGTCAACCTTTTTCTTCTTAAGGCATCCGCTACAACCTTACACTTCCTTCTTACATCAAAATGACGCCTAGTCCCGTGCCGTATGCATCCGTGTATACCGTAAACCTTTTTACTACCGTAAGGTAAAAGTCAAAGCTGGGGCCGTTGTAAGAGCCCTCTTCGATCGTTGGAAAGCGACATCACAATCAAATCCCAAGCAAAAGTTAGATTCTTCTTCGTCAATCTACTAAGTGGGGCCGATACCTTCATAAAGTCCTTAATTAACTTCCTATACCAGCCCGCTAATCCAAGAAAATTTCTTACTCCTGTTGAATTCCTCGGGACCTTCTAATCTTGCACCGCAACTACTTTTGAGGGATCTACTGTCATCCCATCGTTGGATATCATCTATCCTAGAAACCTTACTTTTTCTCTCCAAAAATGATATTTGGAGAACCTAGCCTTAAGCATATGCGCTTGGAGGGTATCCGAGACTTCCCTTAGATGTAAAGCATGTTCTTCCTCACTCTAAGAGAAAACCAAAATATCATCTATGCACAAGCGAAGTGAACCATCCGCCGTTGTAGCGAAAACTACCGGAGCACCCAATTTAGAAGTAATTCGCCTTATGAACCCTTTCTCAAGTAACTCTTTTACTTGTTTACTGAGCCCTTCCTTTACCTTGGAGTCATGTGTCATACAGGTAATGCAGCTGGCTATGCATTGTCAACTAGATATATGCGGAAGTCTATCTTGCGTTTTAAGGGACAAACCCCTAACCTAATCAAAAACATCTGCGTGCTCATAAACTACTCTAACAGATTGCTAATCGTTGATAGATGCATCAAGTGATTCTAGGTAACTAAGCCTAACTGATCCCTTAAGATCACACGAAATCTCGAGGGTATTCCCGAGGTAAGTCAAAAGTCTGACTACCCTGCTTTCACAATTGCAGCTGACCAATCCATGCCTAGAATTAACCCATAGCCCATGAAACCAAAAACATAAGCATTACACTTAAACTCAATACCTAATATAGCTATTCTCAAATCCTTACAAACTAAAGATAAATTAGCCGAACCACGAATTGGATTTGAGACAATAATGAGATCTTCTACTATACAAGTACTAAGGTGCAGAGACTCAACTATGGAAGCAGATATAAACAAATGTGAAGCGCTAAAATCAAAAAGAGTAATAACAGGATGATCAAAAAGAAAAACTGAACTTTTTCAACATAAGCTTTACTACCTCTCTCTCAGGTACGCTGGCGATGAGAGCATGCACTTGCCCTCCGGAAAATCCTGTCCTTTGTTCTTGCCCTTGTCCTTAATTATATGACCCGTTATACCATAATAACGACACTTCCTCTTGTCTTAGATTTTTCTATTCTTTCCTCCTTTGTGAACCAAGTCCATATCCATGAGTTTCTCATCCTTGGGTTGTGCTCCTTAGCCAAAATCCCTCATTCTCATCTTTGCCATCTTTGTGTAACTTGTTGACAAGTCTCTTGAAAGCTGCCTCCATCACACGGAGAAACCCTACAAAGCTTGAAAGAAAATTAGCCGCAGGTGAAACTACTGCGGCTATATATGGAAGTTGGACACTTCTTCGCCTTTTGACAGGTGTCGTAGTCTCATCAAGCCTACGGAACCATGTCGCGATGAGGTTATCTTCCAGAAAGCCAAGAGCCCCGGAGACTCGGTAATGAAGGAAAACAAGGATTCAAATAGAGGATCAAAAGATAGTGCATATGGCTTTTGGGAATATGCCTTTAAAACAAAACTTTTCTTTAGAAAATGCTTCTTTTAAAACTGTCTTGAAAATAATTTTTCAAATCTTTTATTTGTTCCGGTAACCTTCAGCTCTGATACCAAATGAAACACCCCACGTTCATTAATGTCACTCACAAATGGAATGTATTAACTTCAGTGAAGCGTTATAGGTAAGAGATGCAGATAAATTACAAGACAGACAAATAAAGCAGCGGAAAATAAAGTCATTTTATAAGCAACGTAGTTCCAAACTTTTACAACAATTGACTCAATCATACTTAAAAGTATTACATAAAACTTCTATCTTGATTCAAAAACTTCTAAGTATATAAGAAGCATAAAACATAGCAAAGTAGCATAAGTCCCCAAATTAAAGTGCAATCACAGCCATGGCCAAAGATAAGAGGTTCCAAGCCATAACTCATAGAATCTCCAAGCTTGGAAAGAGAAACGGTCCAAACTAAGCTGAGCTATTCCCACCCTGACTACCTTGGGGGGGGGGACAGAAGAAAAGAAGACGAAAGAAAACAGGTCAGACATAAGTCTGGTAAGTCCAATGATTTTTCAGCAAGTAAACAAGATAAAAGATCATGACATGAATAAACTAAAAGTAGGACAATACCATAAAACAAGATAACTTAAGACAAGATATGGCAAGGTAAACTGAATGCGCTTCTACTATTTCTCTGCTTCGCTACTACCTGTTATTCCAATTTCTATATCTCTGCACCGCCTAACTAGTGCCCCAACTAGTAATCGGTATAAAATGATAATATTACAACGTGATCCCAATCCCCGCAATTGTGGTAGCCTTCAGGTGTACATCTAGTATGAGGATCTTACCTCAATCAGCCTAATTGCCACAAAAATGTTAGATGTACCTTACTACCCTATCGATCGGCTCCCTACTTGTATTAATGTTCCAAGTGTCGTGTGTCAATCGGCCCTCTCTTGCGTGTAGATACCCTGTGCTGGTTCCACCATAAGGTGTATCAATCCTTATGATAGCAACCCGACATGATTCAAGATGCACAATATGTAACTACTGGTACCCAGTGCTTGCTTTTTCCCACTCCGGAGTACGTGCATGCCCGTAAACCATCGGAACCTACACCGACGTACCCCTTACCGCTATTTTGACCGCTTATAATCAGCCAAGTAATCGTGCCCCACTCTGCCTAGTTCAGGATATCATGATACATCTATGTGGGTTACTACTGAAATGGGTCACCATTACTAGGGTTTCCTACTGGTTAAGTTTGTGGGCCTATATATACAAATATTACCCACCTACTCGAGATGTACTTAACCCTCCCATCGATTCCAACATATTTATTTAACGGTTAAGTTTGTGGGCCTATATATACTAATATTACCCACCTACACGAGATGTACTTAACCCTCCCACCGATTCAAGCATGTTTATTTAACGGTTAAGTTTGTGGGCCTATATATACCAATATTACCCACCTACACGAGATGTACTTAACCCTCCCACTGATCAAGTCAATACATATTATTGGTTAAGCTTGCCTTAACCTTGTCCGCTTCGTTCATGTAATATTGGAAAAATGTTGTCCATTCATGTTAACTTAACCCACCCATACATCATGTTATATTGGTTAAGTGTTTCTTATTAACTTAACCATGTTCATTCATCATGTTATATTGGTTAAGTGTTTTAAATTTACTTATCCCCACCCACTTGTCTAATTAACATGTTGTATTGGTTAAGTGTTCTCAACTTACTTGACCCCACCTACTTATCTAATTAACATGTTGTACTGTTAAGTGTTCTCAATTTACTTAACCCCACCCACTTATCTAATTAACATGTTATATTGGTTAAGTGTTCTCAATTTACTTTACCCCACCCACTTGTCTAATTAACATGTTGTATTGGTTAAGTGTCGCCTGTTCATATGTTACTTAAGCCTTCCGTTCTAAGCATGTATGTTCGTTGGCATTAATTAATTTATTAATGCACCAACCTCTCACATTAGAACTGTTGTTTGCAGTTGCTGGATGTGCCGGGCAGTTCCGGGTAGACTTTTACTGCAAACTCATTCTAACCTTGGGTTTTGTGCTTAATGCGCTAACATCTCACATTAGATCTGTGTTGTTGCGGTCACTGGATGTGCCGGGCGGTTCCGGGCAGTCTTACACCGCAACTCAATCTAACATCGGGTTAGGCATGTTCATCTTTTAACCAATTTACATATTTACCGTTTATGTCCAAGTCTAGATTTATATGTAAATTATCCATAAGTGTGGTCAATTCAACTTATGCCACATTTACTAGATATGCCCAAAATTAATTATATGATTACAACCCATTTTATGCCAATTACATAATGTCCAATATTTAATGTTCCCCAACTGTTTCCCAATGTCAATCGTTCGTATGATTCATATAATACATTAGACTCGCAATTAGCATAATTCACAAGAAAAAGGGAAAGAAAGAGACGTATAACATCCAAACTGGCATAAAACAATATAGATCCAATTATGAACATAACTAGCATATAACAAAGATCCCATTTATGATCTTGCATAACAAAATAGATCTAAATTAACATATGAACTTGCATAACAAGTTAGATCTAAATTAGCGTATGAACTTGCATAACAAATTGGATCTAAATTAACATATGAATTTCCATAACAAATTAGATCTAAATTAACATATGGACTTGCACAACAAATTAGATCTAAATTAACATATGGACTTGCACAACAAATTAGATCTAAATTAACATATGGACTTGCATAACAAATTAGATCTAAATTAACATATGGACTTGCATAACAAATTAGAACGAAACTAACACATGGACTTGCATAACAAATTAGATCTAAATTAACATATGAATTTGCATAACAAATTAGATCTAAATTAACATATGAAAATAGACTAGCATGGATCATAAACTTGCATGATCATAATTTACATTGACATAAATTTGCATAATCAATGACTTTCATAAGCAATAGACACATAAAATATGAATTTGCATAAACATATAAACTGACATGGATCTAATCATATTAAATATGACTTGCATAGATCTAAACATATAAATAGGAACTTGCATGTATGAATATGATTTTCACATAAACTTGCATATGATTTGCATACAAACTTGCATATAAACTTGCATATGTAATTAGACATGTAGACTAATATCACATGATTTACATATAAACTTGCATATAATTTGCATACAAACTTGCATACAACAACATCATAAAATGAATCTAATCGAGCATACACAATTAGACACATGAATTAACATCATAAAATGGACTTAATCAAGTATATGTAATTAGTCATATTCATATAGTCCAACTTCTAAACCCAACGCAATTATGTTCAACAATTATCTTGTTAAAGAAGCTGTACTCACTATGAACGGATTAAAGAAGAGAATAGATTTAGCGTATAATCCTTTTTCCGCCATCCTAAGTTTTAATTCGTTGAATAAGAGAAGCTTGCTCAGTCTATGTTGCAGCAGCATGGCGGCTTGAGAATGATTTTTGTTTTGATTTAGGGTTTAGGTTAGATGTGATTATATAAGAGTGTAGGATTAATTCTAGCCTTTAGATCAGTCTAGGAGTAATCAGAGCCATCCAAACCAAAGAGATGTGTCACTCAACCAATCACAGCATGACATATAAGCCCTAATACCTCAGAATTCGTCATCAGACAAATTAGAGAAGGCCACATCAGCTCAGAACTACAGAAATCGTCACAGGAACTGGATCTCGAAAGGGGTCTACCCCCCTTAAGGGGGGTCGACACCTATGTCGACCCCCGTTAAGAGGGTCGACACCATTTGAGCGGGATCTTTCCCGCTCACTCGTCTTTGACTTATTTTGGTTCTGGAGATGATTTTGTGTGTATATATATATAATTCCTTGCTCATATACATACTTCTACGGCTTATAACTTCTTCATACATTGTCCAATTTACGCAAACTCGGACTCTATCCCAAGTAGAATTCCGAGACGAACGCAATGGCGTAACCCATTCCCTTAATTCCCACTTTTAAAATTAAGTATACTTTAATTCGTTACTTTAATATTCACAGAAAATACGGGGTGTTACAGATATAGTATGAGGAGAAAGATCATGTGGCTGATTCCTTGCTTCACTTACCAAAATTTTCCTTCCATTTATTCTATTTTACAGTAGAAGAGTTTTTTCTATTTGTTTCTCCTATTTTCTTTTTATATCTAAGTGTGCCATTTTTATATGATTGATAAGTTAACTATTCCCCATACGACCGAAAGGACTCTTTACTATAAAAAAAACATCATCTTAAAACAAAGTTAAATTTATCCAATGATCCATTATACTACTGCATTGTACAATGTTTTGTCACAAAGAACTTACCTTATGAGCCACATCAATCATCTTCGATTTCATAATTCACAGCATATTAAAGTTGTTTTCTTAGCTAACCCCTTGTTCTAGTCATGTTTTTTGTTCTTAGAAACCATTTCACTTTTGGATAATGATCTAATTTTTGGTTTGACCTGAATTAATAAAATTAATTTTTCATAAGTTATGCTTCATAACTAATTTCAGTTCTGCAATGATTAATTTTTAGTTCTATGCAAGTAAAAAAAAACTTACAACGATAGTTTTACAATTAGCGCAACTTTCTTCCTACGAAACAACCTTCTAGAGAGAACAACAAGGATTATGGAAGCTTTTCTAACTTGGTAATAATTCAAAAGATTTTCCAATTCTTCCCTTGGTTAATGGCTGTTATGTAACATGATTTTTAACTTGTTAATTTTCAAAGGATTTTAATATTTGGAATGATATACACAATATATTGCTAAATAACTTAAATAAAAGGTCGTACATTTCAAATGGTGTAAGTAATACATGGAATACACGATATTATAGTATAATTTAATTTAAAACTATTATTTAGGAATAAATAGTTTATAAATTGAAAAGCTTGACAAAAAAGCAGGGTATTTTTTAGATGTGGAAATGTAAGTGAATAATTATTGGAGAGTAAATGACATAGAAAAATGGCGATATTGATTCATCAGGCCAATGTTAAGAACATATGCAAAGATCGACATCAAATATGAAGGTTAAAGTAATATAAAGTATTAAAGCAAAATATTTACAGGGAAAAAAATTACCATCGATGATGGCACAAATTTTCTTGCAAGAGAAAGTTTGAGTAAGGAATAAAATAGAAAAGCATGTTGAGAAGGTACAGATTATAATTTTGGTGAACGGAAAACAAGTTAAAGGAAGAGACGCCGTTAGCATGTAAAATAGATTTTTACCTTCTTGCATTTTGTTAAACTTAATTGAAAGGAAGACACGCCATAGAAGAATGACAGAAGAAAGCATAGGCTCCACCTTTGGTTTAACGTTCACAAAAAATAGCAAAGTCCGTGTGCACCTTTAATTTGGGAGAGGCGAATATTTTGGGGTTTTGGATGAGAGACTGGAAGGGAAAACTGAGCACGAAAAGGAATGTGAATATTCAGCTGTTTCATAAAAAAGGAATTATTAAAAAGCGCGACTGTTGAACTTTGGATTCTCCAAGATGCCTCTGATCTCTTCAAATCAAACTTAGTAAATATAATATAGTATAGATACTAAATTTGATCGAAGTCTAGGCTTGACTAGAAAGTAATTTTATTGGATTTTTCCACTCCCATAGTTAGAGAGCAAATTAAAAAAAACAAAATGCTAAGGTAGTGTTTGGTTTATTTTATTTTTTGAGTTTTCAACCTTAATTTCGAAAGATGGGAAGATTTAAAGAATAATGAAGGTAACGGAGCAAAGGCAGACAAGATAATGGAAGGGACAGAGGGACGGTCGATGGATGAGTTTACCATGTAGTCATATATAAACAATGTTAATTCACTGCTTTGATTACTTTGATAGTGTCCCTTCCACATTTTTCTAACTTGTTTGATATGAATTAGCTAGTTTAGGAATATTTTTCTCTAACAACCAAATTTGAAAAAGAAAACAAAAATAAGCTTTTAAGTCGTAAAATTGAAGTGTTTTGGGGTTTTAATTAAGCTAAAAAATTCATGAAATTATTTTATATTTTCAAGGAAGATTTTAAAATATTAATTTGCATGTGTGTTTAAGAAGTTAGTCAGCTTTATTATTGATAGGAGAATAATGCATAATATTAGGATACCACGTAGAAGGGGCACTCGCATGTTTTTGTATGTGATGAAGTAATATATTAATCCAACTGAAAAATAATAAAGGCATTTAATGTATAGAGCAGGTCAATGTGTCTTCGTGTAACAATTCGCTATTTTTAACGTCTTGAATCAGTAATAAAACTGACCCAAGACGCTCAAAATGGAGAATCATTATTTAACTTACGGGTTCAAAAGGAATATCACACAGAATCACAGAACAGAAATGTTTGTAGCGGAATAAATTTTACACAAATAACAGAGTTTTACAAAACATTTTGCACAGAGAAATAAATATATATATATATATATACGTGAATTTTAAAATATAGCTTTACATTTAAATCGGGCTTGCGTGCGTATGCGTGTCTTCACGAATCCTCATCGTCGTCAGCTTCAAATCTAAGCTGTAATTATTCAGGTCTGACCCCGACCAGAGCAAACAAAAACTCCGGTCAGTTTGTAATCAAGTAAATTAACTACATTAAAATGTTTTTTTGCAATAATTTCATTTTTAAACTTTCATGCAGATCATAACATTAAATATATGTCAGTAGGCTAAATTGAACAACCCAATATGGTATAGGAACAATAAGAGATACAAACACGTATTAACACATGGCCTCAGGTGAAAGAAAGCAACAAAGTAACGAGTGGAAGCATGGATGAAGCATGCATGTTAAATATTGCGGTCACATAAAGATCAAATGACCAACCAAGTAATGTTACACACAACTAGTAAAAAGGCAGGGTACAACATGTGCATAAATACATGAACAGCTAGTATTAATTGATAGGGGCCACGCAACAGGTACTTTTTTATGTGTGACATACAAAAAGAAAAATATATTTCATTTTATACAATTGTTCAACACGAAGGGTGTAAATATATGTTTAAGATCAACATGTCACTATTACTTTACATACATGCAGCAATTATACTATTATGCAAAAATTGCTATAATACCAAACAGTTATGCAAAAATTGCTCTAATACCGAACTGTTGGGGTTTTGTGCGCAGCGGAAGTTTGACAAAACTCTCAAAAAACAGTATCTTTATCCCCTAATCACTGGAATGTGAATTTGATTGAAAATAACTACATAACAAATCGAAAATAATAGCATTACACTAATACTCCACCCAACCACCATCTTTATTGATTTACCAAAAACAATTTTTTTTACACTTAATGGATTACAACAAAAAATAAACAAAATACAATGAATCAATAACCTTATTGAGATAAGCAAAGAATATCTAGATGACTACAAATATTGTTGGACCAGAAGAGCGATGAAGAATGACGATAAACCCTTGGACAATTTGGAGGAACCAACTGCGTCTTTCAGCAGTAAATATGAATAGCTACCCTCAGCCCAAATTCCTTCATCTTCCTTTCCAGGGAGCAAACCCATGGAGACACACAACCTCACCAGATATTCTTAAATGGTTTCTTGTTCTTTGTTAATTGTCTCAATCTAACCAAGAAGGCTGCATATATATAGGAGAATAGAAAACCTAGGCAAATACCCAAGTTGCCCCTTCAATAAGGCTCTCTAAAATATAACCATTCGTTTCTTTCCTTCTATGATCAAATCAATCAGTTAAGTAATAAATCCATCAATCAATTAATTAATCAACCAATTAGTCAATTAATTAATCAATGCAATCAATCAATCATTTAATTGATTACAACCTCTTTAAATAATATTTGAATCAAAAAATTCAACATATACCACATGCAAGTTATTTCTTTCCTTACATAAATATATTATTATATACATTTTCAGACATGTATTCACACATGAGAGAAGAATATAGCAACTCCCATACTACACCAAAAGTTTGCACAGCCAAACTAAATCAAATATCCTCTCGCTTATAAAAAAGTTTTTTTTACCATAATATAAAATGCATATTCCAGGCACAAACAAAACAAAGAAAAAAATCTTTTTCCCTTCTTTCAAAAGTTTCAACACGCATAGTGTAATTGAACAACATACAAACTGTTGCTTCTTTCAACTACTACATATATTATTATAATTATATCTATGTTAAGATATTTGAGTGCTGCATAGAACATATGGGCAAGGCAAAAGAAAAAAATAAAAAATTACAAACAACAAACATGGTAGACGATGATGTAGTCAAGATAGTAGACCGGCAATAAACAATTAACAGGTGCATCATGAGTACAAAAGGGGAAGCAACTACTACACCATGGAAAAAGGAACCACAACCATCAACATAAAATTATTATTCCCACGAATCAAGATACCCAAACTTTTAACAATTAATTTACTTGAATTTGGAATAGGTAAGAAGGTCACACCTTGAAGGCGCAGGAATAAAGATGCTCGAAGGAGGCCTCGGGATGTGGAACTTCCAGGCGACGGCGAAAGAACACGGTTCGATCTGGGAACGGTTGCTAGCACTGAACAGAGACCAAGGCTTCGGTCTTGGCTCATGAGCAAAAGGGGGCTCACGGTGGACGGCGATGAGTGGTGGAAGAACGCTAGTGATGGAGGCCATTACGGTGAGTTTAGAAAAATCGAATTTGAAGGGCAGTGGCAAATTTTTTTATAGATAGGCAACAAAGCTTGCTTCAGATCTAAATAAATAAATAGACCAAGAGAGTGGAGAGAGAAGCGGTGAAAGAGTGGAATGGGTAAGGATGCACTAATTGATTTATCCATGAATGACTGTTTCTATAAATCATTAAAACAAAATCTACGTTTTTTGAATCCACCTTTTTTTATACAACTGAACATTGCTCTTTATGGACGTGTATTCCCTTCCGTTAAAGAAGGAATTTTCTTTAAAAGGTTTGAACATGCCGTTTACGTTTGATTTATATTTATAAAGACGTGTCACTTATGTTGTATGCCCCAAAGATGCATGCGTATCTTTATAAATAGTTTGTTTCCAAAGATTACACTTTAAAAAAAAATCAATGCATGCACATGCATGAAATAATGGGATGAAAATAATGCATGCATGAAAGAATATAGGGAAAGAAATTAATAAAATGAACGGAAATAAATTAATAGATAAAGGAATAAAATGAATGTGCTTAATATAAAAAAGGAAAACATTTATGTTATTTAAACATTTTATACTATATATTATATGCAAACATTAAAACATGTTTAGGGAAGAATAGGAAAAATCGTAATCATTTATTTATATATGCAGTTAGTAAAACGTTTTATATTTTGAGTAGACATTTCACAAAAAAGGGGAGAAAGGTAAAAGTGGCAAGTAACTAAGCATTTATGTTATACTATATGTATTATATGTAAAAAATGTTACAACTTGGTATAAATAGAAGAAATGTAAGGGTGACATAACGCATGACTTAGAAATGAATTAACAAAAGTTTTGTTTTGCATTCAGGCAAAAACTGATGACTAAGCATTAAAATCTACCTTTCCAAAATTACGTTTTGTTTTGTTTTAAATGTAGCATATTAACTATTCCAATTTTTTTATTAATTGCTTTGGTTTTAAAAGGAAACTTAATGAGTTGGACTAAAATTTGAACAGACAAAAATAAAGGGGCTGAGAATACATTTACATTTGATGGAACACATTTCTGGATATTAATGTATAAATTTTTACACTACAACATTTAATTAAGCGTATTCCAAATACAATTAAATTTGATTGCAAATCTTTAATGTTGATTTTTGTTAACTACACTATTTAAACTGTGCATTATTTAAATCTCTTCTATACGAAAATAATATTTTTATTAGCGATTGACGTTTCCTTATAAATCAATTCCACGATTTAATCTCCAAGTAAATACATTAAATAAATTTTGTCATTTAATTCTTGTTTTCAAATCAAACATGTCTTATATATCGTTGACACTCAGCTTGTGGTGATTTCCTATTAAAAATCATATTGAACCACTCATATTATCATAATTTTTTTTTTAAACCATTTTAAATTCAATAATTAAATTAAATTACATATACTTAAATAATCGAAATATATGGGATATTACATTCTCCCCTACTTAAAACTTTTCATCCTCGAAAAGGAGAAGTTGTAAAAAAAAAATGCTTATGTATATAACAAAATATTCATAATTATGTGAATTTTAAAAGTTTGGAACAAAATAAATTATAGGATTTTAAATTTGAAAATCCATTCTTATATTATTAATTAAATTTATTTGTTATAAATCTATTTATTAAATTCAGAATCTTTATTTCAAACACTTGTTGTTAAAGTTCAAGTTTTCTTATAGTCATAACTTAAACTATTTATAACAAAACTTAAATTTTGAAAATATGATTCTCATATTTGAAAATAACTTTTGAAATTAGAAATAAGTATTTTATTAAAAATTCAAAGCTGTTATATTTCTTAAGACATTTAGAACTTTTCTTTCTTAGTTTGTTATGTTGAAGTTATATAAATTTAATTGCAGGTTACTAATTTGTTGTTTAACGTTCGAAAATACTTGATAACTCAAGTTTAACAAGTTTAATATTGTTCTTACAATGCTAGGCATACGCTGGCCAGGCGCATGACTAAAATCTCTAAGTACTAAATATACTTGTTTCAACTCCCAGTGAAAATACTTAAAACATTTTAAAATAGATATGGAAAATACATTTCCCTATGGATCACGGCTACTCGACGGTTACGCTACTATCCCAGTAGAATCGCTTGTAAGCATAAGTTTCACACCCCTCGAATTTCGCCATGGTTGTTGCCATAGATCGCAGTTACACGACGGTTACGACCACTATCTCAGTGGAACCGTACGTACTGTAGGCATCGCGCCCCTCGAATTCCGCTGTGGCGTCTAGATTGCAGTTACACGGCGGTTGCGACCACTATCTCAGTGGAACCGCTCGTAACTATAGGCTCCGCGCCCCTCGAATTACGCTAGAACAGATAAGTAATAATAATTAACGTGATCCCACCGAGTGGGATTCCGATATCGATGGATACCCCAATCAACGGAGCACCAACGTAGCTATTATTTTTCAAATTTCAATTCTCAGTGGAAGGCACTTCCCATATCTTCATTTGGAAAACATACATACTAAATATATAGTATCTCATTTCACGTTTCGCATATATTGCACTTACATAAGTATTTATTAACATAAGATTTTCTTTTTAAATCACGTTTTTTCCAACATATCATTCTCATATAAATTATATTATATAAGCCTATTATTTCAATTAATTATCTTCCAAATCAGTTGTTTTCGGATTAATCTCATGCTTATATAAGTTATATAAGTTTTAAACATTTAAAATCACAATATTCATAAGTCGACAAATCTTCAAAATTTTCATTTCAATATCAATTTAGTTTTGATTTCACAATTGATTTGAATATTCAATATCATTTCAAATCTAGTTCTTCATTATTAAAACTACAATTTCAATTTGGGTTACAAAAATAACATTATAAAACAAGACTGATTGATTAGGATTCAGAATCATCGAGGACTATCCGCACCATGTCCGGTAATTCGCATCTTCTTCGAAATTCCTCCTTGGTATGCACTATTTCAGGTTGCACTACTCTAGGTTTCGCTATGGAAGGATTAGTGCATTCCACATCAGTGTATCCCCAATTCCTACAGTTCCAACAAAAGTATGTGATACTCCCATCATTATTTACTTTCTTTGCACTTCTTTCTCTAACTGGGCAAAACACGACTTGCTTTCCACGTTGCCTCTCGGCACAGTTTTGAGCTATGTGCCTAGTCTAATGGCAGTGGTAACAGACTGTCAATCGATCAAATGGTAAATTAAATAAGCGCTTCTTCTTTTTCACATCAGGAAAGCGGCTAAGGAAAAATGTCCTTCCTTTTGACACTTAAAACAAATAATCTCAAAATGAGCATAACGATTCTTTACATCCTTTCTCTTTCTCTTCTTTCGGCACATAGCAGCATAATGTCCCTTATCATGACATCGATAACATACGACATTATCATATGGACTAGGCTCTTGTCTCTCCTTAATTCTCCTTCCAATTTACTCAAATGCCTCATTTGCCTCTTTACAACAAATTTCTCTTTGTTCTCGACGTTCCGCCTTTTGTGCTTCAGTTCTTGCCATTTCAATTAAAGCGACGACTTATCAAAATTTCCTATCAAGACTGGAGTCTTCATTAGTTTGCATTTAAACTTAAATAAATTTGACCAAATATATTATTCCTCTTAAATGGTTTAACAATTTCACCTATTAATATATTTATTATTAGTTAGCATCTCCAACTTATAAACTTAGCTATCATTCATCTTCATTCATTGACATTCCAAAAATCTAAACAAATCGTCTTACTCCGTCAACAGGTATTTTCAAAATAACTAATTCAAATCCATTAGTAAATAATTAATTTAATTTATACTCATATTCTCTAGCAACCATGACAATTCGAAGATGGGTTTCAAATGTAATCAAGATTAAGATTTAAAGATACCTTAACGAAGGAAGCTATCAAAAGAACAGGTTCGAAGATTAGGGTTTCGAGAAGATTTAAATTTCAAACTAAATTTAGTATTAAAATAATTAATATTTTCAAAGTACTTTTTTTCAAAATACGTTGTCCTTAAAGATTTTGGTGACAATTCTAGTTAAACCCTATAAGTTAAGCTTTGTATAAACCGAAGCTCTGATACCAACTGTAACAACTCGCTATTTTTAACGTCTCGAATCAGTAATAAAACCGACTCAAGACGCTTAAAATGGAGAATCGTTATTTAGCGTAAGGGTTTAAAAGGAATATCACACAGAATCACAAAACAGAAATGCTTCCAATGGAATAAATTTTACACAAATATCAGATTTTTACAAAACATTTTGCACAGTGGAATAAAAATATTTACATGAATTTTAAAATACAGCTTTACACTTTAAATCGGGCTTGAGCATGTACATGCGTCTTCACGAATCCTTATCGTCGTCAGCTTCAAATCTAAGCTGTAATTACTCAGGTCTGACCCCGACCCGATATAACAAAAACTCAGATCAGGTTGTATTCAAATAAATTAACTACATTAAAACTTTTTTTTTGCAATAATTTCATTTTAAAACTTTCATGCAGATCATAAAATTAAATATATGTCAAGAGGCTAAATAGAACTACCCAGTATGGTATAGGAACAATAAGAGATACAAACATGTATTAAAACATGGCCTCAGAAGAAACAAAGCAACAAAGTAACGAGTGGAAGCATGGCATAAGCATGCATGTTAAATATTGCAATCACAAAAAATATTAAATGACCAACCAAGTAATGTTACGCACAACTAGTAAACAGGAAAGGTACAACATGTGCATAAATACATGCATAGCTAGTACTAATTGATAGGGGCCACACAACATGTACTTTTTTTTCATATGTGACACACAAAACAAAACATTGTTTCATTTTATACAATTTTTCAACACGAAGGGTGTAAATAAATGTTTAAGATCAACATGTCACTGTTACTTTACGTACATGCAGCAAGTATACCACATGCAAGCTATTTCTTCACTTACATAAATATATCATTATATACATGTTCAGACATGTCTTCACACATGAGAGAAGAATCTAGCAACTCCCATACTACACCAAAAGTTTGCATAGCCAAACTAAATCAAATATCCTCTCTTTTATAAAAAAGTTTTTTACCATAATATAAAACGCATATGCCAGGTACAAAAAAAACAAGGAAAAAAACTTTTTCCCTTCTTTCAGAAGTTTCAACACGCATAGCGTAATTGAACAACATACAAACTATTGCATCTTTCAACTACTACATATATTATTATAATTATATCTATGTGAAGATATTTGAGTGATGCATAGAACATATAAGCAAGGAAAAACAGAATAAAAAATAAAAAATACAAGCAACAAACATGGTAGACGATGTAGTCAAGATAGTAGATGCAACAACCCGGAAAATCAGAACGAATTTAAAATTTTTATTTTGGCAATTTTAATGAATTTTGAATATTTAAAATGAATTATTTTAAATAATATCGAGGAGAAATTTATTCTGAAAAGAATTAGAATGGAAATATTTATATAAATCAAAGTTAGAGTATAAATATATATTTTAATTATAAAAGGAATTGGAAATGGCGTGGTAGTTTGAAAATTTGATTTCAAATTTCAAACGAACGTGAAGGATTCAAAACAAACCGGATTTTAGTGAAACTAAAAATATTTGAATCTAATTAAAAATATCTTTCCAACGAATCCGAAAAGTTGAAATTTCATAGCGGGAATAAAAAGTTATGCCTAGTTGAAAATTCAGAATAGACGCTATGGAAATATAACCCTTAAAAATGGCGATTTTGCAAACGACCTCCGTTTTTGACGAGACCACTTTTGTTGTATCCGGAATGTCAAATTATTGCTAGATTCCAATTTCCCTAATTTTTGGGATTAATATGTGAGCGTGGCAAAGGAAAACTTGTTTTATCAATTTCAGTCAATTTGGATCAACCAGAAAATGGCCATTTTTCAAATGGTCTCCAAATTCGACGAAATTGGTTCTGTTACGACCGTATCGTCAAAACATAGCCAGATTTATTTTACTGGAATTTCTAGAGTCAGTATGCGGCCCCGGTAAATTAAAATGTATGTCAAAATTGAATATATAATGATTTATATTTTAATTTTTGATAAAAACTGACCGTAATAGCCGAATTAGCTTACGAAACATATCCCATTGTGTCTAGAATAGGGGTATATAGCTAGGGACGACAGTCGTTGTGTTTGATTTGGAGTTCAGAAAGTAAATGAATTATTTTCTAATTAAATAATATTGAATATATATATAATTATAAACCCTAATTTTTATTTATTTTTCTAGGCCGTTGTTTGCTTCCAATGGAGGGAGGAAAATGCTCAAATTTTTCCCTTTCGATTTCTTCTAATCCGCACAATAGATTTCAAAACTCCTTAAGGCAAAATCAAAGCGCTCTTCAAGCTCTTCAAATCCGTACTTGGAGGATCAGTTCTCGTACACAGTATTGGGAGAAAATTTAGCATAAAGGCTCATCATTCGGATCGAGTTTTGGGGTGCCAGGGTCCACTGCACTAGCGGAGATGCTAGGGATGGTAGCTCTCACACAGCCCTACGTCGTGATGCTTGTTGATCGTCGTTCGGCGCCATGACGATGGAGAAATAAAGAACCCTAGGATAGAAGGTTTGGGTTCCTTTGAGCGTGAAAGAACCTGTAGAAGAGGGAGGACGGGGAAAGAGATTGGGGTGCGTTTGATTAATTAATTAATTTAATTTCTCGATTAAACTACCCAATGTATTTAATACCATAACTTCTTCGTATGAGGTCCAAATCGCGCGAAACTGGTTCCGTTGCGATCGTGGGGCCGAGAGCTTCGCAACAAAACTGACCGGGTCCAATTTAGAGCAAGTTCGAATTTCGGGCAAAATCAAATCCAAACTGTTCGGAAATTCAGAAACAAGCACTGGCGGAGTGGAAACGAATGTGAGAATCTCTCTCACTGAAATTATTTTATAGTTAAAATATACTAGGATGTAGACGGTGCTTAGTAGCACCCAACACTATTTATTGTACAAACCATAATTGACTGTGTTATGTTGTGATTGTGGTGTGAATGAAAATTATATATATACGATGTGAATATATATTTGCAATGTGAATTATATATAAATTTACGATGTGAAAATTATATAAATATATATAAGATGTGAATAAAAAAATTATATATATATATATACGATGTGAAAATTATATATATATACACACACACACGATGTGAATAATATATATATATATATGAAAAGAAAATAATATATATGTGAAATGAAAACAATATATATATGAAATGGAAAATATATATATATATATATATATATATGAAATGGAAATAATATATATATATATATGAAATGTGAAAATAATATTTATATGAAATGTGAACAATATATATATGAAGTGTGAATGAAATAAATATTGATTAGTTAAAAATATTATTTTTAACATATATATGAGATGTATAAAATTATCATGTAATGGAATATTCAGTTTTAATAAAAAAATGAAAATGAAGTTGAAATCGTTTTAAAACAAATTTAAAACGATTTATAAAATACGTTTTATATGGAAATCGACGAAACATATAATATATATTACATATATAATGGCCTGAATAGAACGCGCCGCGCCGCGGCATTTCGCGAACTTCGACCATTGACTTTGAATTGACGTTACGGGAGATTCGACCGTCGGATTCTCCTAAAACAGGAACCGTTGGGTTCGTATCGAAAAGAGCTTTCCGACAAATATAAGGGATTTGAAATCTAACGGTTGGATTTGGAATTATGTCCAAATCAAATTTTGAAAAGGTCGTTGTAAGTGCAGTTCAATGACCGTTTATGGAAATCAACTGTACGGGCCTTGATAAAATTATTAAAAATATTGGTAATTTGTGTAAAATCATAATAAATGATTTGTAAAGAATTTGTATGAAAAAAAGGATAAAAATATATTTTTATCAAATTGAACTAGTTATTAACTAGATTAATAATCCAATATTTTAAAATAAATAAATTGGATTTGAAAATGGTTTTAAATTAACCGGAATTTTGCAACGAATAAATTGGAATGGATTTGAATTGAAATAATCTTCAAAATATTTCTATGTTGAATTCCATGATTATATGGATATTGTGGAGGAATTTGGAAGATATATATATCGTTATTCCCAATACGATATTTGTTGATTTCAGCATTTGATGTTGAATATAAGTCGATGCTATTTTTATTCAGAGCCTTATATTTAATATCAAATTGGATTTAGGGTTTGTTGTGACCTATATTTTAAATAACATTGGTTCTTTAGCCTGTTAAAAGCAGGATTTTTTTCCAGAAAGTTGAACAATCAATAAGAAATGATTTTTGAGATTGAAACCAATTGGGATTTGAATAAATCTTTAATTAGATTGTGAATGAATAGATGGTAATTAAATTACCAAAACATGAAACGTGACTGAACCAAGTACACTTGGTTGCTGATATTAATTGTGTTTCATTGATTGTTTGGATTGTGCTCGACCAGTTTATGAGCAAGATATGCTTTTACATTTTGCATTGGGTTGGGTCGAAATACTAGTATCCTAACATCTTGTGAAACACTTCGAAATGATTTGGAGGATTTCGAGGATTTCGAGGGCTAAAACCCGATGATTTCGAGGGCTAAAACCCGATGATTTCGAAATGATTTGGAAATGTATTATGGTTTTACATTGTAGTTCATCACATATTCGATTAGTTGCTATTAATGATGTATCTGTTTGGTGGCGGAAAACTTATTCTGTTGCTTAACACCCATCTTTGAGACGTACGAGCTCAAAGGTTATGTGATTAATAGTGACTGACCATATGTGTGAATTGCTGATGTGAAGTACTATAGTTGAAAGTACTTGTGATTATTATGTTGTGAAATGATTTTCCCTACTTCGGGATATAAAATGGTTTAGTGTGCGGCTAAAGATTCGGATGACCCAAGAGTGACTAAAAGTATGGGCTGGATCCAGTGACTTATGGTGAGTGGTCAGCAGTGTAGCCTGCTCCATGCGTGGGAGGTGCATATATATATATATATATATATATATATATATATATATATATATATATATATATATATCGAGTTGGAGGGGCGCTTACTGCCTGGTCTGAGGGAAGATTCCCGATATTTGGTTGCATACTTGTTTGTATGCATCGTTATGTTTTGGAATTCGATCATATTTCCAAACGATTTGATTTGAGATCCCGAAGTGAAATCTACTTTGATATAAAAGTTAGATATGTATTTCAAATGATTTGAAATAGAAATAGGGAAATAAAGTCCAAAGGAATAATTTCTGTAAATTGAATTGGATTTGGAAAATCTAAGTATGGTAATAAATCTAAATGGGTAGATTGGGATATTACATGTTGATTGATGCATAGTAGATCCATATCTCTATTACTGATTGTTGGTTTATACACTGGAATTCATGGGGGTAAAGCCGTTCCGCGTTGGCGGCATGGTCCTGTGATTTGCCTTATCATTTATATAAGTTTATAAATGTTTAGAGTTTCTCACACCAGTCCCATGACTGACTCGTAGTTTGCTTTTCTCTTGCAAACTCGGGTGCCCCTATTTTCCACACGGGAAGTCGAGTAGTTTGTTTTGCATATACTTATTTTGAGCAGGATTCTGGATTGAAGCTTAAATTTGTGTCCAGAGCATTGATAGTCTTCCGCTGTGTTATATATTTATTTCCGCTGCATTGTATTACATTTATGTAAATTTATCTTCCGCTATATATATATTGTATTTCTATATACTCTGATATATTCTGTACTCTGATGTAACATTATTATGATGTTTATAATAGTCTTCTGTTGTTTGTTCTGATGTGTTGTGTGCCTAGGGTTTGCAGGATTCGAACGGTCTTGGTTAGTTTAGCGAACGATTAGGTCCGAGCGAAATCTGTATCGTTACATATGGTATCAGAGCTTTGGTTTACTGAGCTCAAGAATAAGACACATTAGAACCAAACGAAAGAATTCATCAAAGATTGGATTAGTAATATCCAATAGGAATGACTCGTTAGAGATAGGATCAGGAGTATCCTAGAACGAGTCGAAAGAGCGTTATTTTTAAAATAAAAGTGAAAAAAAATTGTTTTTAAAATTTAAACCATTTTATACGTATTTGAATATTTATTTGTATTGAATTTGGACAGTCCAATATATAAGGATTTTGCATATACGCCTTGCAAACGTGTATTCGAAGTTTTAATATACTGGATAGATATGGAATCACACTCTAGTCGCCCGGAGATGATTCTGATGATCGTTGCAGCATCATCAGCATTTATGTTTGTGTTTCGAAAGTGGGATTTCTATATATTTCCAATTGAATGGTGCGAGAACCAAAACTAAATAGGGCTTATTGTTCTGATTTTGCATCAAAAATATGATTTTTGAATGTATATATTAAAGATATGTGTTTGAAAAGATAATCAACTAATTGATTTATGATTGTATTGCGTGATTATTCATTTAAACCAACATATAGACGTATGGTAAATTTGGGCCAAATTGTATCAAATTTTGAACTGAATTGAATTTTTTTGAGATTGCATGCATATACATGTACATACATTGAATAGTTCATAGCAGGGAAGCTAAGAAGAGGAATAAAATTGTATGCCCGACAAATAGGTACATGTTTACTAATTTATTGGGTTTGGATGATTTTATGAGCCGATTTGCAAGCCGCTTGGCTTTTTTTTTTAAAGATGAGAGGGCCTGTGTGGCGGTTTGGGGATTTTCCTGGTGCTCCCCGTACAAAGGAGGTAATGGCGAAATTTTTCGAAAATTTAGGGTGTTAGCCAAACTTTTGAAAAATTGGAAAATTCTTAGAAACTGAAAAGTTGAAGAATGAAAGTTGAGTTGATTAGTAAAACAACTTTCAGCTCCGTTACATTTTGAGGACGAAAAGATTTTAAGTGGGGGAGATTGTAACAACCCGGAAAATCAGAACCAATTTAAAAATTTTATTTTGGCAATTTTAATGAATTTTAAATATTTAAAATGAATTATTTTAAATAGTAACAATGAGAAATTTATTCTGAATAGAATTAGAACGGAAATATTTATATAAATCGAAGTTAGAATATAAATATATATATTTTAATTATAAAAGGAATTGGAAATGGCGCGATAGTTTGAAAATTCGATTTCAAATTTCAAATGAACATGCATGATTCAAAATAAACCGGATTTTAGTGAAGCCAAAAATATTTGAATCTAATTGAAAATATCTTTCCAATGAATCCGAAAAATTGAAAATTCATAGTGGGAATAAAAAGTTATGCCCAGTTGAAAATTCAGAATATTCGCTATGGAAATATAGCCCTTAAAAATGGCGATTTTGCAAACGACCTCCATTTTCGACGAGACCACTTTTGTTGGATCCGGAATGCCAAATTATTGCTAGATTCCAATTTCCATAATTTTTGGGATTAACATGTGAGCTTGGCAAAGGAAAACGTGTTTTATCAATTTCAGTCAATTTGGATCGACCAAAAAATGAGCATTTTTCAAACGGTCTCCAAATTCGACGAACTAGTTTTGTTAGGACCATATCATCAAAACATAGCCAGATTTATTTTTTTGGAATTTTTGGAGTCAGTATGTGGCCCTGGTAAATTAAAATGTATGTTGAAATTGAATATATAATGATTTATATTTTAATTTTGATAAAAACTGATCGTAATAGCCGAACTAGCTAGGAATCATATCCCATTGTATCTGGAATGGGGGTATTTAGCTAGGGGCGACAGTCGTTGGGTTTGATTTGGAGTTCAGAGAGTAAGTGAATTATTTTCTAATTAAATAATATTAAATATATATATATAATTATAAACCCTAATTTCTATTCATTTTTCTGGGCCGTCGTTTGCTTCCAACGGAGGGAGGAAAACGCTCAAAATTTTCGCTTTCGATTTCTTCTAAACCGCACAATAGATTTCAAAACTCCTTAAGGCAAAATCAAAGTGCTCTTCAAGCTGTTCAAATCCGTACTTGGAGGATCAGTTCTGGTATACAGTATTGGGAGAAAATTGAGCAGAAAGGCTCATCGTTCGGATTGAGTTTCAGGGCGCCCGAGCCCACCGCACCGGCGGCGATGCTGGGGATGGGTAGCACTCACATAGCCATACGTCCTGATGCTTGTTGATCGTATTCCGGCGCCATGATGATGGAGAAATAAAGAACCCTAGGATAGAAGGTTCGGGTTCCTTTGAGCATGAAAGCACCTGTAGAAGAGGGAGGACGGGGAAAGACATTAAGGTGGGTTTAATTAATTAATTAATTTAATTTCTCGATTAAACTACCCAATGTATTTAATACCATAACTTCTTCATACGAGGTCCAAATCGCGCGAAACTAGATCTGTTGCGATCGTGGAGCCAAGAGCTTCGCAACAAAACTGACCAGGTCCAATTTGGAGTAAGTTGGAATTTCGGGCAAAATCAAATCCAAACTGTTTGGAAATTCAGAGACAAACACTGGCAGAGTGGAAACGAATGTGAGAATCTCTCTCACTGAAATTATTTTACAGTTAAAATATACTAGGATGCAGACGGTGCTTAGTAGCACCCGACACTATTTATTGTACAAACCATAATTGACTGTATTGAGTTGTGATTGTGGTGTGAATGAAAATTATATATATTCATGATGTGAATATATATTTGCAATGTGAATTATATATATATACACATGATGTGAAAATTATATATATATATATATATATATATACACACACACGATGTGAAAATTATATAAATATATATACGATGTGAATAATTTTTTATATATATATACATATATATACGATGTGAAAATTATATATATGTACACAATGTGAATAATATATATATATATGAAAAGAAAATAATATATATGTGAAATGAAAATAATATATATATATATATATATAATGGAAATAATATATATATATATATGAAATGGAAATAATATATATATATGAAATGTGAAAATAATATATATATATATATATGAAATGTGAACAATATATATATGAAGTGTGAATGAAATAAATATTGATTGGTTAAAAATATTATTTTTAACATATATATGAGATGTATAAAATTGTCATGTAATGGAATATTCAATTTTGATAAAAAAATTGAAAATGAAGTTGAAATCGTTTTAAAACGAATTTAAAACGGTTTACAAAATACGTTTTAAATGGAAATTGACGAAATATGTATATATATATTGTATATAATGGCATGAATAGAACGCACCGCGCCGTGGCAGTTCGCGAATTTCGACCATTGACTTTGAATTGACGTTACGGGAGATCCGACCGTCGAATTCTCCTAAAACTGGAACAATTTGGTTCGTATCGAAAATTCCGACGAAAATAAGGGATTTGAAATCTAATGGTTGGATTTGGAATTATGTCCAAATCAAATTTAGAAAAGGTCGCTGTAAGTGCAGTTCGATGACCGTTTATGGAAATCGACTGTACGGGCCTTGATAAAATTATTAAAATTATTGATAATTTGTGTAAAATCATAATAATTGATTTGGAAAGAATTGGGATGAAAAATTCCATATTTGAAAGGATAAAATTATATTTTTATCAAATTGAACTAGTTATTAACTAGACTAATAATCCAATATTTTAAAATAAATAAATTGGATTTGAAAATGGTTTTAAACTAACCGGAATTTTCCAATGAATAAATTGGAATGGATTTGAATTGAAATAATCTTCGGAATATTTCTATGTTGGATTCCGTGACTATACGGATATTATGGAGGAATTTGGATGATATATATATCGTTATTTCCAATACGATATTTGTTGATTTCAGAATTTGATGTTGAATATAAGTCGATACTATTTTTTTCAGAGCCTTATATTTAATATCAAATTGGATTTGGAGTTTGTTGTGAATTGTGTTTTAAATAACATTGGGTCTTTAACCCAGTTAAAAGAAGGATTAATTTCCAGAAACTTGAACAATCAATAAGAAATGATTTTTGAGATTGAAACCAATTGGGATTTGAATAAATCTTTAATTAGATTGTGAATGAATAGATGGTAATTAAATTACCAAAACATGAAATGTGATTGAACCAAATACACTTGGTTGCTGATATTAATTGTGTTTGATTGATTGTTTGGATTGTGCTCGACCAGTTTATGAGCAAGATATGCTTTTACATTTAGCATTGAGTTGGGTAGAAATACTAGTATCCTAACATCTTATGAAACATTTCACGAATTGACTATGAGATGTGTTGCGATAGATGTTGTTGAGTTCATTTCAAATTTAATGAATGATTTTGAAATGATATTTTCTTAAATGAAAAGAAATGTTTTACTGATTTTGGACAGGGAATGTTTTACAAAAATATTTAATAAAACAGAAAGGATTTCGAGGGCTAAAACCCGATGATTTCGAAATGATTTGGAAATGTATTATGGTTTTACATTGTTGTTCATCACATATTCGATTAGTTGCTAATGATGATGTATCTGTTTGGTGGAGGAGATTTTATTCTCTTTCTTAACACTCTTCTTTGGGACGTACAAGCTCAAAAGTTATGTGATTAATAGTGACTGATCATATGTGTGAATTGCTGATGTGAAGTACTGTCTTTGAAAGTACTTGCAATTACTATGTTGTGAAATGATTTTCCCTACTTCGGGATAAAAATGGTTTAGTGTGTGGCTAAAGATTCGGGTGACCCGAGAGCGACTAAAAGTATGGGCTGGATCCAGTGCCTTAGGGTGAGTGGTCAGCAGTGTAGCCTGCTCCATACGTGGGAGGTGCACGCACACACACACAGATATATATATATATATATATATATATATATATCGAGTTGGAGGGCCGCTTACTGCCTGGTCTGAGGGAAGATTCCCGATATTTGGTTGCACACTTGTTTGTATGCATTGTTATGTTTTGGAATTCATATTTCCAAACGATTTGATTTGAGATCCCGAAGTGAAATCTACTTTTATATAAAAGTTAGATATGTAATTCAAATGATTTAAAATGGAAATTGGGAAATAAAGTCCAAAGTAATAATTTTAGTAAATTGAATTGGATTCGGAAAATCTAAGTATGGTAATAAATCTAAATGGGTAGATTGGGATATTACATGTTGATTGATGTATAGTAGATCCATATCTCTATTACTGATTGTTGGTTTATACACTGGCATTCATGGGGGTAAAGCCGTTCTGCATTGGCGGCATGGTCCTGTGATTTGCCTTATCATTTATATAAGTTTATAAATGTTTAGAGTTTCTCACACCAGTCCCATGACTGACTCGTAGTTTGCTTTTCTCTTGCAAACTCGGGTGCCCCTATTTTCCACACGGGCAGTCGAGTAGTTTGTTTTGCATATACTTATTTTGAGCAGGATTCTGGATTGAAGCTTAAAGTTGTGTCCAGAGCATTGATAGTCTTCCGTTGTATTATATATTTATTTCCGCTGCATCGTATTACATTTATGTAAATTTATCTTCCGCTGCATATATTAAATTTCGATATACTCTAATATATTTTGTACTCTCAGTGGAATTCGAACAGTCTTGGTCGGTTTACCGATCGATTAGGTTCGAGCGAAATTCGTATCGTTACAGTAGACCGATAATAAACACTTACCAGGTGCATCGTGAGCACAAAAGTGGAAGCAACTATTACACACATGGCAAAAGGAACCGCAACCATCAACAAAAAAAAAATTATTCCCATAAATCAGGATACCCAAACTTTTAACAATTAATTTACTTGAATTTGGAATGGGTAAGAAGATCTCACCTTGAAGGCGTAGGAATAAAGATGCTCATAGGAGGTCTCGGGATGCGGAGGTTCCAGGAAACGACGATAGAACAGGGTTCGATCTGGGAGCGGTTGCTAGCGCTGAACGAAGACCGAGGCTTCAGTCTTGGCTCACGAACAAAAGGGAGCTCATGGTGGACGGCGATGAGTGGTGGAAGAACGCTGGTGATGGAGGCCGTTATGGCGAGTTTGGAAAAATCGAACTTGAAGTGCAGTGGCAATTTTTTTATAGGTAGGCAACAAAACTTGCTTCAGATCTAAACAAATAAATAGACCAAGAGAGTGGAGAGAGAAGAGGTGAAAGAGTGGAATGGGTAAGGATGCACTAATTGATTTATCCATGAATGACTGTTTCTATGAATCATTAAAACAAAATCCACGTTTTCTGAATCCATCTTTAATTTCTTTTATACGGCTGAACATTGCTCTTTATGGACGTGTATTCCCTTCCGTTAAAGAAGGAATTTTCTTTAAAATGTTTGAACATGCCTTTTACATTTGATTTATATTTATAAAGACGTTTCACTTATGTTGCATGCCCCAAAAATGCATGCATATCTTTATAATTTGTTTGTTTCCAAAGATTACACTTAAAAAAAAATCAAAGCATGCACATGCATGAAATAATGCATGCATGAAAGAATATAGGGAAAGAAATTAATAAAATGAAGGGAAATAAATTAATAGATAAAGGAATGAAATGAATGTGCTTAATATAAAAAGGAAAACATTTATGTTATATAAAACATTTTATACTATATATTATATGCAAACATTAAAACATGTTTAGGGAAGAATACGAAAAATAGTAATGTTTTATTTATATATGCAGTCAGTAAAACGTTTTATATTTTGAGTAGACATTTCACAAAAAGGAGGGAGGAAGGTAAAAGCAGCATGTAACTAAGCATTTATTTTATACTACACGTATTATATGTAATATAAAATGTTACCACTTGATATAAATAAAAGAAATGGAAGGGTGACATAACACATGACTTTGAAATGAAAAAGGTAATTAAGCATTTATTTTATACTACACGTATTATATGTAATATAAAATGTTACCACTTGATATAAATAAAAGAAATGGAAGGGTGACATAACACATGACTTGGAAATGAATTAACAAACGTTATGTTTTGCATTCAAGCAAAAACTGATGACTAAGCATTAAAGTTTACCTTTCCAAAATTACGTTTTGTTTTGTTTTAAATGTAGCGTATTAATTGTTCCATTTTTTTTCATTAACTTTGGTTTTAAACGGAAACTTAATGAGTGGGGATAAAATTTGAATAGACAAGAATAAAGGGGTTGAGAATACATGGATATTTGAACAGAAGGGGAAATATATTTACACTTGATGGAACATACTTCCATATATTACTATAGAAATTTTTACACTACAACATTGAATTAAGCGTATTCCAAACACAATTCAATTTGATTGCAAATCTTTAATGTTAATTTCTGTTAACTACGCTATTTAAACTGTGCATTATTTAAATCGCTATGAAAATAATATTTTTTATTAGCGATTGAAGTTTCCTTATAAATCAATTCCATGATTTAGTCTCCAAATAAATACATTAAATTAATTTTGTCATTTAATTCTTGTTTTCAAATAAAAAATGTCTTATATATCATTGGCACTCAAGTTGTGGTAGTTTCTTGTTAAAAATCATATTGAACCACTCATTATTATCATAAATTTTATTTAAAACCATTTTAAATTCAATAATTAAATTAAATTACATATACTTAAATAATCGAAATATACGAGATGTTACACTTCGAGTATTGAAAAAGCGTGGATGAAAGAATTCGATCGAAGAACTGCACGATATGTGGAAGGAGTGCAGAAGTTTATCGAATTTGTTTTAGAGAATGGTAGTAATAATGAAATCTATTCTTGTCCTTGTACATGGTGCAACAATATGAGAACGAAAATGAAATTTGATGAAATTCATTATCATCGGCTTAGACATGGAATCGTCCAATCATATACCGTTTGGCATTTCCACGGGGTAGAGTCGTCAAGGAAGCATAAACAACCCGTTAGTGAAGCCAAGAGTACCAATGATCCTGAACTTCCTAGGATGGAAGATTTGGTCAATGATGCTGATAGATTTCGTCGTTTTCAACCTATAAGTTTGTTGCCAGATAATAGTGGAGAATCACCTACGATTGATGTTGATTGGCAGGCCAATCAAAATAAGAAGTATAAATTGCTTTCTGATGATGCAAAAGAACCATTGTATCCTTTATGTCCAAAAGAGATAACAAAATTATATTTTATCGTCAAGCTGAATAGTTTGAAAATGTAGTACGTCTTTTCCGACAACGGTGTGACTGCATTTCTTGAATTTATAAAGGAATTACTCCCTAAAGATAACGCAATACCAACAAAGTATCCCGACATGAAGAAGATGATTAAACAAGTTGGGATGGATTACAAAACTTATGATGCATGCATTAATGACTGCATTTTATATTGGAAAGATGACGCAAATAGAGTTTTTTGCCCAGTTTGCAAGGATCCAAGATATAAAACAACATTCGACGAAGATAAAAGAGCTACCAAAGTACTTGAAAAGATGTTGAGACATTTCCCTCTAATTCCTAGGTTGAGGAGATTGTACACTATACCATGGATAACAGATGCTATGAATTAGCATGGTCGTGCCAAGTCTAATTCAGATGTAATGCGTCATCCATGTGACTCTTCTCGATGGGGAACTGTAAATTCTTTTGGTAAAACATTTTCTATGGAATCACGAAATGTCACGCTTCGATTAGCAACATATGGTTTAAATCCAAATGCATCTCTGGGTAGCCGTTATAGTTGTTAGCCAGTAATTGTAGTACCATATAATCTTCCTCCATCCATGTGCATGAAAAAAGAGAGTTTTCAATGTTGACATTGTTGATTTCTGGCCCAAACAACCAGGGAAGGACATTGATGTTTTGATAGACAAGTTATAACAATTATGGGAAGGAGTCGATGCATATGACTCATTTAATAAATCTGAGTTTACAATGAGAGCTAGGTTATTGTGGGCAATTCATGATCATCCTGCAATTGGTACTTATTGGGGTGCATAACACATGGCTTTTTTGCGTGTCCTACATATGGGGAGGATACTTGTTCTTACTATCTTCCTGAAAGTAAGAAGATATGTTACATGGGACATCGAAGATTTCTTCCTTTCAAACACAAGTTTCGAGATGATAAAAAAAACTTTGATAATAAACAAGAATATCGTCGTCCTCCACAGTCATTGACTGGTTATTAAGTTGAAGAGAAGGTAGCTAATATCAAGATAAAAGTTGGTAAAAATAAACCAGAAATCATTCAAAAAAGAAAAAAGAAAACCGATGAAGAATAAATGGACAATGTTCCTGCATGGTATAGGAGGTCCATTCTCTTTGATTTACCATATTGGAAAGAAAATTTGATTCGACATAATATTGATGTTATGCATATGGAGAAGAATGTCACTGAACATCTCATCAACACAATCATGAGTCATAGAGACAAGTCAAAAGATGGTATCAATGCACGTAAGGATCTGAAAATCATGGGTATAAAACAAAAATTGTGGATGATGGAAGATCCTGAAACAAACAAAGTAACCATACCAGAGGCAACTTTCGCCTTGAACAAAGACGAAAGAATGCGATTTTGCACCATTTTGAAAAGCCTGAAGTGCATAGTGAATTCTCTTCCAATTTCAATAACAATGGGAGCATCAATACTCCTGAATTAACAAATATGTAGTTGCATGATTACCATGTCATAATGCAACAATAACTTCCGGTATTGCGTCAGCATTCTTATCCACAACATAAGGATATGTGTAATGTTGTTCATCATATAAGTCTATTCTTTAACATTTTATGTTCAAAGGTGATCAACAGAGAACATATATTAAAAGCAAAGACTAGTTTGGTTGAAGCAATGTGTGTGTTTGAAAAATATTTTCCACCTGCATTTTTGGTCATTAGCATCAACCTTATGGTTCATTTAGCTGATGGAGCATTGGTTTGCAGTACTGTTAGATATAGGTGGACGTATCCTTTTGAAAGGTAAATTACTAAATTTATTTTTGTTTACCATTCGATTTAAACGGGTACTAGTTTTTCATAGTCGATTTACATTCATAGATTGATGAAAACATATAAAGGATATATGCGCAACAAAAAGATAAATTGAAGGATGTATTGCAGAAGGATATATCATACAGGAAGCTAGTCTTTACTGCATGGAGTGTATGCCAAAATGAGGCGATGGCATGCATGAACAAACCCATAAGGCTTTTATAGACGAGGATGATGAGTTTGTCGGTGAGGTGCCTCTAGATAGTGGTAAAGATATAACCTTAACCTCAGTGTAGTTTGAACAAGTTCCTAGATGGGTCCTCAATAAGCAAGATGGATTGGATGAATGGGAGAAGTAAGTTCATAAATTACTCCTGAATCTTCACCATTGTAAATCAACTCATATAAATATTTTGAAATGTGTTTGTTTCAGGAGGTGTAACATTTATGTGGAAAATACTAAATCTCAACCTCAAAGTGGGGTTTCATCCGTGGAAGCATGTCAAAATTTTACTCTATGATTACGTGGTGAGGTATATTAAAGCTTATTTAATATTTCGCGCGTACTTAAATGGATCATACGTCTTATTAATCATATTTTCACATATTTTATTTTTTGTAGTTGGTGAAAACAAAGGATGTTGATTCAACTCTTTGACGGCTTGTGAATGCATCGAAGTTCGAGGCACGTAGTTATATGAAGTACCAAATAGATGGGTTTACATTTTCTCCGAAAAGTTAAGAAGGGCGGATGATAACAAAAGATAGCGGTGTATGCATGAGTGCAATTACAAATTTTAGAGCTAGTGGAAGGATAAAAGTTATAAAGAAGCAGAAACAATGTATTACTGAGTTATTTAGGAGATAATTGAGTTGGATTACATAGATTTCAAACAAACGGTTTTTTATTGTGATTGGGTGAAGGTTGAAGGCAAGGTCAATGGTTGCAAGGTTGATTCCATTTCAAACTTGATTATCGTTAACTTAGGAAAATTAATTACCAAATATAGGATGAATGATGAGCGATTTATTCTAGCGTTGGAAGCGAGTCAAGTATTCTACTCTAAAGATCTAAAAATAGAAGATGGTTTGTGGTTTTACACACACCTAAGCGATTGACTACAAGTGTGAATGACGTTGAATTTCCTACTTCTTATCAATCAATTTTTGAAGATAACAAAAAATTAGAAGATCTTACCAAATGCATATGTTAAAATAAGATGTATTTCTTAATTGAACTAAGTTGAAGTTCAATTATGGCTAAATTTTTTTAACTATGAATATTATTAGCGTTTGTGATGTTTGTTGTGTATGGACTCATTTGTGATGTTTGTTGTGTATGTATCTTAATTGAATTGAGTTTCCTCGTTTGTAATGTTTGTCGTGTTTGTTATTTCGTCTCTTTTATACTCTTCCTTAATTTTAAACACGGACCGTCTTTAGAACATTTTGAACAAGGACTGTCTTGTTGGAATATGTATTTATTAATGGTGTATCCATTTGAGCACTAGGCATGAGAATAGAACAATGACGTCAATTATTTTGGTAGAAAGCTACTACTATAAGATTCAAGATTATCAACTTCGCTCGAGTAACAATTAATTGGGTAAGTTGTTTTCCTTTTATCAAAATATGTTAACAACATGCATAAAAGAGGTTGAAATAATGATTTATTCTTGTCTATATGTAGCTGCCATCAGGTTATGTCTTTAAAAGCTTTCTTTTAATCTAGTATAGCAACTGCTTAGGAGAACTGTGTGAGTTATCATTTGAGAGACTTTTTCTTTGTCATGTTAAAATGAAGAAAAAGAACAAATTTATTTGCTGGTTTACATTTCAATTGCAGCTGTCTAATACTTGATTAAGGAATGCAAATGGCATAATACCTTATCAATTTTTTTAACTTGTAAGATGTCCTGATTTATTAAATCAGATCTTTGAATACAAAAAATAATTGTTCTCTTTTGGTCATAATACCTTATCAATTTTAGTGTACCAAACATTGAACAAAATCTTCTTATGTTGATGTTCTAGATTTTCTAAGGCTGTTAAACATAATTTTAAAGCTAACTAAGTAACTTACTTGCATATAGATCTAATTTATTTGTTTGATGTACAATATTTTGTGTTAATATGTTATTATAATTTTTTTGTCTCCTATCATCTTCACATCACCACTGCATCATTATATGTACACAATCCATGTAAGATTGAAAACATACATATGTCCATATTCCGCATGCGGATCACAAGCCTCCTACTACTTGATGGATACAATGGGTGAAATGAATCAACTTACATATGGACACTCAAGTCATGAATTTCAATGCCATGCAACGCTTGAAAAATGCATTGTATGCCTCATTAAGTCATGCATGTATTGCTGAGTATTGAAATATAGACTGCTTGAATGTATCGCGTATGTATGAAGCATGAATTACTACCACGGATTGCAAATGATTTTGACAATAAATTTCATACAGCAATAATGTCAAAAGTCGTAGAAGCATCGATCCGTTCAGTCAGTCATTTGTCATCTTCACAGCCCCAGAAAGTTGAGGCGAACGCATATGGTGCTCCAATTTCATGTGAAAGTTGGGATAAAGTACCCAAGTAATGTAAAGATGACGTTTGGAATGAATTGCGGGTAAGCCATCACAACTATGTTTATTTTGCTTTTTGTTTGCTCTTTAAGTAGTTATACATTAACAGTGATATTTTGAACTAGGTAGAGAATAGCTTGACATTCTTACATTCACATTTATGGTATCTTGAAATCTATATTTTCAACAAATTTATGTGCAATATAAACAATTTTCATATGATTCAAACTTAAGATGTTTTCTTACGAGAAAACAACTTTCGTATGATTCCATGTAACTGTAAGGGAAGTAAGAAGAGACAGAAAACAACTTTCATATGTGTAACAACCCAGATTTTGGAACCAATTTAAAATTTTATTTTTGATTGATATAATGGATTTTAAGAATTTAAAATGATTTATTTTGAGAATAAATGATTTAAAATTTATTTAAATCGAAATTAGAAAGTATGAATTTAAAATTTAATTAAAACGAACTAGATACGGCGTGGTAGTTTGAAAATTTGGTTTTGAACTTTAATTGAATGTACAGAATGAAATGTAAATCGGATTTCAGTAAAACCAGAAATGTTAGTATCTGTTTAATTATATCTTTCTAATGAATGTGAAAAATTTAGATTTCATAATATAAATTGAAAGTTATGTCCAGTTTAAAATTTAGGATAGTCGCTATGAAATTTATTTATATTTTCCCTTAAAAATGACCATTTTGCAAATGACCTCCATTTTTGACGAAACCACTTTTTTGGACCCGAAATGTGAAATTATTGTTAGGTTCATAATTTTTGGAATTAATATGTGAACACAGTAAATTTAAACGCGTTTTCAATTTCAAATTGAATTTAATAAGCCAGTTAAAAGGCCATTTTTCAAACGGTCTCCAAATTCGACGAAACTAATTTTGTTAGGACCGCATCGTCAAAACATAGCTAGATTTCAATTTTCATAATTTTTGGAGTCAATATGTGGGCCTGGTAAATTAAAATGTTGAAATTCAATGTTGAACGATATATTAATTTATATTTTAATTTTGATAAAACCAATTAAAATAATCGAAGTGGCTTACGACATATCCCATTATGTTTGGCATGGGGGTATTTGGTTAAGGACGACAGTCGTTGGGTTCGATTTGGAGTTCGAATGCAAAACCTCTATTTTTGGAATTAAAATAATATAAATAATATATATGTATAACCTATTAGTTGGTCAAAAACCCTATTCTCCCTTTTGCCTGGTCAACCGTAAAAATGCCGCCTCCATCTTAGCTCTAACGACGGAAATTCTCAGAAATTCATTTATCAATCCTGCTCAATTCAAGACGGATTACAACATGGATTTAAAACAAAAATCGTGGAGATTCTACTAATCTTTAAATTGATATGGAAGTGATGGATTTTCATTGAGTGGTTTGCGAGATATCCCAACTCAAACAGCATGGGTTCGATCGTATTTTCTGAGGTCCTTGGGGCCTCGAGTTGGCTAATGTTCAAGGAGCAAGGAGGCGACAAAGGTTTCGGCCGGTTACAGGAATGTTTAAACAAGAAGAAAGAGGGATTATGAATGTAATTAATTTAATTATGTAATTATTTATTTAAATAATGTAATTAATGTATTAAATATTGCATCTTTTTCATACGAGATCGAAATCCGATGATTCCAGTTGCGTTGGGATCGTGACAACAAATACTACAACATGAAACTGACCAGAACGGAAACGGAAGCTGTTGCAGTTTTTGTTAAAATTAAACGCTCATTTAATTTTATTAAAAAATCGCCAATTAAAGACTGACGGAGTGGAAACCAAAGTGAGAATTTTCTCACTTAAAATTTTGTACAATTATTTATTTTTATAACTAAATATATATTGATTGTCTGTGATTGCAATGTTTGTTTGGTGATTGATGGTTGTTTACAATTTTAATGCCATTATTATCTAACTGTAGAAACTTCACATGGACTGTGATGTAAACCCTACACGAGTATTGGGACGATAATTTTACACATCGCCCAATTATTGTTGATGGTTGAAAACCCCACACGGGTCTAGGGATGATAATTAATCCACATCTCCCTTGGATTTAACTGTATGTCAATCGATGGATCAACATACCGTTATAACCATTATTTAAGTGTTTAATGCTTATACAGTTGTAAATTGCACTCTGGATGTGAACTGAATGTTTAAAAGTTGTTTATCACTATTTTTGAATACATGCGATGTATGAAATCCATATAAATAAAAATAGATGGCAATTGATTGAGTCTGATTTCAATTCAGAAATATCAAATATTTTAAAATAATATTCAATGAAAAATCAGAATATGATTTGTCTGATTTTGGATAGACACGAAAATATTGAAATATGCGAAGCCGAGTGAAGTAGATTGTTACTATCAAAATCAACATTCGAAGAAAGATGGCAGTGAAGGGGTATCGAATGACCGAAAGCTCGTGGAAGGGCTTAATAGAAAGTGGGACCCGACAATGAAAAGAGCGAGAGTAGGAGGACGTAATCCGGAAGGCCTCCACAACCGACCTCTTCGCCAAAGTCAGTCCGACAAGACCTTCCGGCAGTATCGGCTCAACTAAAGGCTCTGTGTAAGGAACCACTCTGGTATAGAACCAAGGAAGTCAGAAGCTACAGAATCGACGGACAAAGTCCAAAGGGAAACCTTCAACACATAATCTACCCAAATACCGATACACCTAAAGATGACAATATCCAAGGCACTAACCCGAAAGAACGCGAAGGCCACTCAAAACCGATTTCCGAAGCATCTACTACATAACTACCGAAAAGGTCACATCCGCAAAATAATAAGAGTGACACCTGAAGCCACCCTCCATGAGTACAGGCTACCACAAAGGCTCTACCGGAGTGCTAGCCGGAACTTGGATAGGGATTACCGACTACCCATGTTAGCCTACCTAATACCGAAACCTGTAGCGGCTTCAACCCAGCAGCTATCAACATACACCATAGGGTCTAGCCCTTCCATGTATTCACGATAAAGCCGAAAGTCTACATCCGGAAGTTCATGTCCGCAAGCCTACATTCAGAAGCTGCCCTCAAGATTTCAAGTATCATAACCAAATGTACCCAAGCCGGCCGAAGGTCAAACACTCAAGACCAGGAATAAAACGACCGAACAAAATCCCTGGCGGGTCCGATAGCCCTATGACGGAAGGGGCCTAGAACCATTATAAATAGGGCCCCAGAGATCACATTAGGGGGACTTTTATCTTACTTTTTGTATTCGTAAAAGCAACTTAGAAAATAACATCAATGGAGAATTCCACTCTATGACATCTGTGTATTTCCATTAAAAGCTTAATGAAAGGAGAACTTCTTAAGAAAATTTCTCTGTAAGTGTGTACTTTTATTTCTCTAATTGCAATAGTCACAGTTCATTATCCATTCTACAGAGAAGCTTGCGTTTTCATCCATCAACACCCTCGAATGGCGATCAAACCTCGATCACTGAGTCTAGATCCGATCAGGTAATCCTCAGTGAGCCTGTAGGGCCCTAGCATCCCAATTCCCCATTAAGGTCGATTGGGGAAGAGAACCAATCCACCTGATTTTTCCTTAATATTTATCCCCGTTGATCCACTTCTGGTGTTGACGAAAAATATCATTAACATTTTGGCGCTAGAAGGAGGGCTTGAACCTCCGACCTTGTGGTTAACAGCCACATATCTACCTATGCTATTCCGTCCCGGATCGGACTAGCTTCAAATAAGCAGAGTTATGAGCGAAAAATCCAAACAAAGACCTTTAGAATTTCGAGTAGATAAGTCAAGAACCACCACCCATAGAGTAATGGAGGAGCAAGAGTTAAGAGAAAAGGATTTATGAGTAATAAAGTGGAAGAGGAAAATGGAACAACATGCTTACGAGACGGGGAATAACAACTCTTCCCACATAGAAAAAACCATGGCGTTCCCACCCAGTGGACCTACATCAGGGGACATTAATGTTTTTCCCGACTTAAAGGATACTCTCTACAGGCGAGTTAAGGGAATGGCACTCGAACACGAAATAATGGACGATTTCAACCGCTTCGCTGACAAGTGGGCTAAAGAGATGGCAACTCAATTCCGGTACATTTCGGAAAGAAAGGACGAAAGTATTGGAACCACAAATAAAATGATTCGCAGGAGGATTAGACCCCATCAGCAAAAAAGGAAGTGTACACCAAAGATACCCCAGGAATGCTACCTCACTACTTCTAGGAAGAATGTTTACTTCCTAACCAAACACGAAATCAACTATTGGATCTCTACGAAGAAGAGGCCTAAATACGAAAAAAAACTGGAGGGCCTTACTATCATTACCACTTGATGAATGGACATGAGACTAATCATTGCAGAACTCTTGAAGTGGCCATTGTCAGATTCGTTAGTCAAGGCCAATTACGAGAGTTTGTCAAAAATCGAGATGAGTTTGGGGAAATCCTTAGGAAAAGGATTAATACACATGTGCCAATGTACGGAAAGACCAAAAGGAGTCCAATCGGCAATGGATTAAATCCCTTGTCATCGCCAAATTGGCCGGTGCAAGGCATCCCCCAGAAGGGGATTGTGTGTTAGTCTTTCTCCATTCCTAAACCAAAGGGGGCAGGGTTAAAGCATCAAAAGCGTAAGCCATCGTTTCGCACTAGAAATGGTCATGGCGATGCATCTAAAATTAGCACGCCCTGCCTCTTCTCGTAGAAGAGTATGCCCTGCCTCTGCCAGAACTAAACACGTCTTACCTTTGCTCCGCCGAAGAGCACATCCTACCTTTTCTTATGTTCCGCGTTACCCGTAGAAGGGAACGCAAACTCCTATCATCGCCTACGATGGTCAGGATAGGTCACTCCTTGGAGGAAGGTGGCATATAAGCCTCTACCAGTGCCTACGATGGTCCGTGTAGAGCATCAAAAGAGTAAACATTAGTTCTGTGCCTACGATGACCCCGAATAAATTTCAAAGCCCTTATCGTTGCGTACAATGATCAGGATAAGGGGCCTCCTTGTGGATAAGCTAGCCAAGCGCTCTAGACGCACATGCTCAGAGAGTGGCCAACAAAGCTCGTACGTCCTCTACTATGACATCAAAAGACCAAGGGGAGGCTCAAAAGGCACGTACAACCTCTGCTTTCCGAATCAAATCCGAAGGGGATACCTCCTTCGCCAATACCGGAGGTGGTTCCGGTCTTTAATACTAATACCCGAATCTGGGTCGATTCGGCGCTTCGATAATACCGGAAGGGGTTCCAGTCTTCGATACTAATACCCGAATCTGGGTCGATTCGGCGCTTCACCAATACTGGAGGGGGTTCCAGTCTTCATTACTAATACCCGAATCTGGGTCGATTCGGCGCTTCGCCAATGCCGGAGGGGTGTTCCGGTCTTCAATACTAATACCCGAATCTAGGTCGATTTGACGCTTCACCAAAATCAGAGGGCGTTTCGGTCTTCTACACTAATACCTGAATCTATGCCGACTCAATGCTTCACCAATACTGGAAGGGGTTCCGGTCCTCAATACTAAAACCCGAATCTGGGTGGATCCAACTTTATAGGAATAAAGGAAGAAGTTCCGGTCAACTATTATTAATAACTGAATCCAAGCAAGCCTCAGTGTTTCACTGATGCCAAAGATGGTTCTGGTCTTCTAAGCTAAAACCTGAATCTGGAATAATTCGTGTTTCACAAATACTGAGGGAGATTCCGGTCTTATGTACATATTCGGATCCGGGTCAACCAAATCCTTTGCAAATGATGGGAGAAGCAATTCAACTCCGACTACACGACGAACCACAGCACTGATCACACACCGGTAGCCTTTATCATTTCTCTTTTGTACTTAGGAAAATATCCTTGATTTACACGGATGCACCAAATACTCGCACTAACACGCAAAACACGAATGAGTATTTCAGATCTTTTATGATGGAACGCGCTACGACACTGTTAATCCCAAAAAGGGTACGGGGAACTGTTTTCAAAACCACGAGACGGACCCCAACATTGCATTCAGTGCCTAGTCATAACGTAGCGATGGCTAAAAGGAAAGCACATAGATTAAAATACATAATTGCACGCCAAACCATATCATCATAGGTCCTACTCTTATTCGTATATGCTATTTACATAAAATGCTACACTCTGTTATTAAAATACAGGGAACTTTATGCATTACATAGATGTTTTGAAAAAAAGAAAGGGAGAAAGGAGAAGGAAGTGTGCTCCAATACGACGACTCCCATACGAGCAATAGACCAACTTCCGATAGGGTGCGCCCTATTCATGGAACCAAAAGGAAGCGGCGGAGCGACGAATCACGGCACACAAAAGCTCATCGACCCTTTGCATCTTTTCCATCACCTCGCCCCGGTCATCCAGGGTATAGGCTGCAACTTTAAAGCTTGATTGAAAGTCTTACCCATCACGCGGAGATTTTTGTTTTCCTTCCTCATATCAGAAGCATCTCCGCACAAGAGTTGTTTCTCCTTATGTATTTGCTTACGTTTGGAAGTATAAAAGTCAGCACAACAAGAATTTCCCTTGGTCACCTTCCTAACATAAAGACTTTTCACGCCTGCCTTAACCCGTCCATATCACCTGGCAGTGAAGGAATGATATATCCCAGGGGGAGAATCCCCAATCTCACATTCTAAAGAGACGCATTCCGTCGAGACCCGTGAGTCATTAGAGGCAGACACCCCAAGGGAACATCCAAATATAGTCTCCTATTCTTTGCATCTTACTAATATGTCTTTGTATCTCACCTCTAAGTCCCTAACTTGATGCCGCATCTCATCCCTTTCTTTGTGAAAATCAACAGTAGGATTCGTCTTTAAGGTCCTCCATGCCTTGAGGATATCTTTATCTTTTTGCCTTATTTGGGTCTTCAATACACGTATTTGTTTTGTAAGATGTTGAGCCAATCGATCTCGGGAAGGACACATCTTCCATCAAAAGTCAACTGGTACAAGTAAAGAAAGAATTCAGAGGATGGAATTTATACGTGGAGAATAGGGGAACCTGCGTGCACCGCCTGCTCTCTCTCCTCATGCTCCGAAAAATTTAACCCCTCCGCAAATCCATCATCTCCATACGAGCTGACAACACCACAACCTTCTTTATGGAAAATCAGATTTTCATTACCCCTGGATGATTGGCATTCGAACATCTTTTCAATAAACAAAAGGTCCTCAACCTCCGCCTTCTCTCCTTCAGAATCCCCAGTACCCTGATCTAAGGCAATAACACCACTCAAGATTTTTTTCCGAAGGAATGAAGGAAGAGAAGGAAAGTCTGTGTTAGGAAACTTACCACGGTTATCGCGGTAGACTGAGGGGAGAACCCTCTCATAACAGCCAGACATCATATCTGGAAAATGCACTTTCAAGAACAATGAAATCTGATCCCAAGTTTCGTAAATTATTCGCCTAGCATTAGAAACAGTTGCCTCCCTTGTTTTCAGTCTCCCCGTGCGCTTCATCAGCATATATGACCGCTCATGCCTGAGGGCCAAAACTTCGGAAGTCAGGGAACTGTTGACATCCCTTTCCCACTTAAGGGACTCCATCAACTGATCACAAACCTCTTCATTACTACTCTTCGCAAAGGTTAGATCATGAACCTTAGACTCCAACATGACTTTCTCTCTTTGAAGTTCTTCCTTACCCTGGAATGAAGAAGTAGCTATAGATCTGCTAACATACCAATCCTTGGATATCTTAAAAAAGTGGAAGAGAGAAAAGAAGAAAGAACGGCGGTAAGAGCAATGCAACGTTAGTTCTTACAGCAATAAGACAGACAAAAAGCCACAAACGAACAAGGATACAAACCAAAAGTTGTCATTTAACAAAACTGAGATAAAACTCAAACCATCTTTCTGAAGCCTGTTTCCAAATATCAAAAGCATAAATGGAGGATAGAGCAGGTCCTACGATTGTATCAAAGTCTGAAGCCTGTAAAAGGGACCCACTGGGTCACAAGGAGAAAGGGAAGGTTCACGCTCCCTTAAATCCAGACTTCCCTAAAAATCAGATCTTAAGAAACTGGTAACAAAATCACTCCCAATGGTCTTTGCAGAGGAGGGACAAATGTTGTGAAAACTTCCAAGAGAAAAGACAAGAGGGGTACATGGTAGCCGACGATAAGGTGACGCAACAATTTCGCCTTCAAAAGAACGGGAAACAGAATTTACCCTTTTGTGATGCCAAAGGGAATCGCTGTAACACCCCATAATTTTAAAACATGACATAAGAGATAATTAAAGAATAATTAATTTTTAAAATAAGAATTAAGTGAAACGGGTTACGCCATTGCATTCGTCTCGGAATTCTGCTTGAGATAGAGTTCGAGTTTGCGTAAAACAGATACCGTATGAAGAAATTATGGACGATAGAAGTTGGGCAAAAAAAATCAGAAAACAGGCTGGGATAACTTGCGCACTTGTGAAGTGCGCCAAAATAAAAATGCACTGGCGCACTTGGGAAGTGCGCCCATGCCGAGGCAAAATCTATACATAATTCTGGAGAGTTCTTTGATGACGTGTCCTTCGGGTTTGGCTGGATGACGTGTCTTTTGAGCTGTGTGGTTCTGATGATCTCTAATCTAATCTAAAGGCCCTAATTCACCTAATACATCTATAAAAACACACCTAGACCTAACCCTAATTTCATTACACTAATCCACGGCGCCTTCATGCAGCACTAATCTAAATTAAAACTAGCCTCTCTTCTCTTCTCTAAAGCAAATCAGAATAGGAGTATTCAAATTGGAAGAGAAGAATCAAATTCTACGACAACGGTTCAGCCAACCAAATTTAGAATTCCAAATTCAGATCAATTCTCTTACTAAATCCAATCTCACTGAATCCATTGAGTATTTTTAGATTTAAATAATACAAAAGCAATTCTGACATGTTGTAAATTGGAGTTGGAAATTAAACATGATAATAAGATCTAATCTCACCAGTTCTATCTTAGTCTATATATCAGATTCATGATTCTTATATGCCTATGTTGATATTATCATCAGTTTTATCATATCTTTATGATTAGTTCATACTTATTCTTTTTTGTTATTATTATTATTATGTCTGTTCTGTATCTTTTCCCTTCCTCCTTCCCTTTTTATTTTTATAGCCAGGCTACTTTCGAGCCTAGGCCAATTCTCGTAGAGATGAACGTACGAATGTAATCTAGGGAACGTTGGGAAATATGGCATAATATATGTTGGGTTGATTTGGGCATGATTAATGTTAAATTTTGGGCATGATACGAAATTGGAGATTTTGGGAAATTGGCATAATTAACCTGAAATTGGCATAAACTGCAAATAAATAAATTGGCTAAGATAAGCATGCTGAGACACGAGGTTAGACTCCGTTTGCGGTAGAAGCCTGCCCGGAACCAACCAGCCTAACCAGCAATCGCAAATGGCCAGTCTAATGTGGGAGGTCGTAGGCATAATTAAAAGATGCTTAGATACAAGGTTAAGTCTGGCTTGTGGCAGAAGTTTGCCTGGAACCGCCTGGCACATTCAGCAGCCACAAGCCATGACTTAATGTGAGAGGTCTGTCCATTAATAACTAATTAATGTTGATCGAAGATGAATATGATACCTAAAACATGTTAGGGGGTGGGGTTAAGTTAACCTGTATGAGATGACAGCTTAACCAATATTACATAAACAAAGTGGATAAGGTTAAGGCAAGCTTAACCAATAATACATATTGATTTGATAAGTGGATGGGGTTAAGTCATCTGGGCGGATATACAACACTTAACCAATATAGGTTGGGTTAGGATAAAGCCTGGGAAAAAACCTAGTAGCGGTAGGGACCCTTTTCAGACAGTGACCCACTTAGAGGTATCGGGAACCCTGAGCTAGGCAGGGTTGGGGCACGCTTTCTGGGCTGATTATATGTAGTCAAATAAGAGTGAGGGTGTAGCAATGCAGGTTCCGACGGTTTTGTTAAGCGTGCACAAGGTGTTCCTGGCGTTGGAAGATTTAGCTAATGTACATCAATAGGTATAAAGCTGTGCAACCAAGGGTTGCCACTTAGGGAGTGATACACCCTAAGCTGGGACTCACACAGGTATCTACAAGTTAGGGAGCCAATCGATTAGGGGTAGTGTGGGGACATCTAGTATCTATTATGGGCAAGTAGGCTTTCAAGGATTGTATGGGGCAGATACCCCTTACTAGATGTTATGCCTGAGGGCAACCAGTTGCGTGGTTAGGATCATTTCATTAAGAGTTACTAGTAGGTGGTGCAGAGAATTAAATTAAGTAAGAAATCTGGGAAGCGCACTAGACATTCCTTTATATTCATCCCGTTATCTAGATTTACCTTATGTCGTGTTTATACTTTCCATCCCTTATTTTAATACTAAAAGTAACTAGACTCGCCAGGCTTTATGTCTGACCTTTTTGTTTTCACCTCTTTTTCTTCCATCCCCCCTCCCCCCAGGTTCTCAGGGAGGAAACACTGAAACTTGACTCAGATTTCTTTATTCTGGAAGCGCTTGGAAGTGTTGAAAGTAATGCTCAGCTTTATCTCTTTTTCCATTATGGCTATTTGGAGTGGGATTATGTTTTTGCTTTTATGTACTCTAATAATAATTTTGTCAAGATGGATATTTGTGTACTTGGCATTAGTATATGGTTTGATGTTGTAACCAGACATGTTTTGTTTTTCCATTGCAATGAATAACTTTTGAAATTTTAAGTACCATTTTATATATCTATCTTGTGATGTTCTATTCTATAATCATATAATGCTCTGTGAAAGTTAATGCATTCCCTTAGTGAGTGACATTAATGGACGTGGGGTGTTACATGTGGTATCAGAGCTGAAGGTTCCCAGAATAGATAAAAGATTTTGAAAACCGTTTTCAAAAGCATTTTTCTAAGAAGTTTTTTTGAAAACATGTTTTAAAAAAGGTGTATTCAAGAGAAAGGTTTATTATGAAAAACATAATCCCTAAAAGCCATATATCTATCTTTCGATTCTCTGTTTTGAATCTCTTCCATTTTCCTTTCAACATATCTGGGGAACCCGATATACCCAAGGGCGTACCGATGCCAGGCTAGTTAAGAAGGTATCTGGAGGCTACGGTTACAGCCGTAGGCCCAGCCAATATTCCTCCTCCCCCAGCTGCAGCTCTTCTTCCTCCTCCCCGTGTAGACGTTTTTCTAAGATATGCAAAGACTTCCATGCGGTAGGCGGAAAACCGTTTTATGGAACTGAGACGTTTGTTGAGGCTTGGAATTGGCTCAAGGAAGTAGGAGACTTGTTTGGTATCTTTGAGATAGACGATGGAAGGAAAGTTCGGCTAACTGCTTGGTTGATGAAGGACGACGCTTCCTTTTGGTGGGAAGTAACTAATAGAGGGCGTCCATTGGAGACGTGTATAGACTTCATACGAAGGTTCGAATCGAAATTTCTTTCACAAGCGAAGGAGAGTTTATACATGGAAAGGTTCTTGGCTTTCAAACAAGGGAGTTTGTCTGTGAAGGAGTACGTTAACAAGTTTAACTAGTTAGCAAGATTTGGTATGGAATTAGTTAATACACCACATAAGAAGGCCTTGAGATTTGCCAAGGGTCTGAATGAACAATTACACAGATTGGCTATGTCCCACATTCCTATGGGGGCTACTTTCAAGAATATTGTTGATATGGCATTGATACAAGAAGAGGAGAAAGGTGCTAAGGTAGATAAGGCACAGGACAAGAAAGTGGATCCTAAGAAGAGTGGGAGACCCCGAGATAAAAGGTAATGCCATTTTTGTGGTATACCAGATCATATAGCTAAAGATTGTAGAAAGATGAAGGAGAAAAATGCTGGTTGCTTCCAATGTGGTGAGGCAGGACATATGATTAAGGACTGACCAAGGAGGCAAGGATAAAGGCAAGGACAGAGGACATGATCTACTTCTGGAGGGAAGGTTCATGCTCTCATGGTAGCTATGCAAGAGAGATGTAGAAACATTTTTGTTGAAAGTTTGATTTTCCTTTTCGATCATCTTGTACGTACCTTGTTTGATTATGGCGCTTCACATTCATTTATATCTACTTCTATTGTTGAGTCTCTACACCTAGATACTAGTATAGTAGAGGATCCCGTCGTTGTCTCAAATCCTATTGGGGGTATGGCTCATCTTTCTATGTTATGTCGGGATTTGAGAATATGTTATGTCGTTGAGTTCGAATGCAATGCCTATGTGCTTGGTTTCATGGGCTATGGGTTGATTCTAGGAATGGATTGGCTAGCCTGGTATGGTGCCATTCCCGACTGTGAAAAGAGGGTAGTTAGACTGTTGACTAGTTTGGGTAATACTCTCGATATATCATGCGATATGCTTAGCTACCTAGAATCTCTTAACACATCTATTGATGATTTGCAATCTGTTCTAGTAGTCTGTGAATATGCAGATGTCTTTGAGGAGGTTAGGGGCTTACCTCCAAAACGCGAGATAGATTTCCGTATGTACTTGGTGGACAATGCAAATCCAGTTGCATTGCCTGTGCGCCACATGGCTCTAAGAGAAAGTAGGGAATTTAGTAAATAAGTGAAAGATTTTCTTGAGAAAGGGTTCATAAGAAGAAGTATCTCGGAGTGGGGTGCTCCAGTTGTTTTTGCAACGAAGGCTGATGGTTCACTTAGATGGTGCATGGACTATTGGGAGCTGAATAAGCTCACAAAGAAGAGCAGATACCCATTGCCGAGGATAGATGATTTGTTCGATCAATTGGTTGGTGCTTCAGTTTTCTCACAGTTGGACTTAGCTACAGGATTTCATCAATTGAAGGTAGCTGAGGATAGTATAGATAAGATTGCTTTTAGGGCTCTCGATGGTTTCTTCGAATGGCTCGTCATGCCTTTTGGTTTGACGAATGCACTCGCATATTTCGTAGACTTGATGAGTAGGGTGTTCAGGGAGTTTCTAAACAAATTTGTGGTAGTCTTTGTGGATGGTATCTTGATATTCTCTAGAAGCATGGAAGAGCATGCACTACATCTTAGGGAAGTTTTAGAGACCCTTCGAGGACATCAACTTAAAGCTAAGTTCTCCAAATGTCATTTTTGGAGAAAGGAAGTCAGATTCTAAGGACACGTGGTCTCTAAAGAAGGGATAGCAGTGGATCCCGCGAAGGTCGTGGCAATCCAAGATTGGAAGGTTCCTAATAGTGCAACGGAAGTAAGAAGTTTTCTTGGTTTGGTGGGCTATTATAGAAAGTTCATCAAGGACTTTGCTAAGATATCAGCCCCACTTACATGGTTGACGAAAAAGAATTTGACCTTTTCTTGGGATGTTGACTGTGATGTTACTTTCTAACGTTTGAAGAGGGCATTGACGACAACTCCAGCTTTAGTTTTGCTGGACGGAAGTAAACCGTTCACAGTGTATACCGATGCTTGCGGGACAGGGATTGGCGCAGTTTTGATGCAAGAGGGAAGGGTGATATGCTATGGTGGAAGGCAGTTAAAGGTCCATGAGAAAAATTACACTACCCATGACTTAGAATTAGCTGCCATAGTTTTTGCGCTTAAGTCTTGGTGTCACTATTTGGTTGGAGAGAGGTTTGAGTTGTATACAGACCATAAGTCACTAATGTATTTGTTCTCCCAAAAAGATTTAAACTTAAGGCAACAGAGGTGGATGGATTCTTAGCATCCTACGATTTTGAGATTGCATATACCCTAGGCAAGGGTAACGTTGTAGCTGACGCCTTGAGTAGAAAGAAGTTGACTTTGAGTCCTTTGTTTGTCGAGCAGCAGAGTTTAGAGTATATCTCTACCTTTGACTTTAGACCCTCTATTTATTATGTACCCAGTTTGTTGGCATCATTAGAGGTACGACCTATGCTTTTGGGACAGATAGGAGCGGCACAGCGAGATGACCCACAGTTGATAGAGACAGTGGACAAGCTCATAAGAGGGGAGTCTTAGAGCCATCTTAGTAGGTATACTATCGATGGCAAAGGTTGGTTGCGTAGAGATGGGAGACTTTGCATATCTCAAGAAGAGAATTTGAAAAAGATAATCCTTAAAGAAGCACATCGTTCTAAGATGACCATACATCCCGGTGGTGACAAGATGTATAGGGACATGAAGAAAGTTTTCTTTTGGGTCGGAATGAAGAAGGATGTGGCAGAGTTCGTTTCTAGATGCTTAGTGTGCCAGTAAGTCAAGGTTGAGCAGAAGAAGCCTGGTGGTTTGCTTCACCCTTTATAGGTTCCACAGTGGAAATGGGAAAGCGTTTCCATGGATTTCGTTGACGGGTTGCCGAGGTCAAGAAAGGGTAATATGGGGATTTAGGTAGTAGTGGATCGACTTACCAAGAGCGCCGATTTCATTCCTGTCAAGAATAAAAGAATAGCGGCATGTTAGCATATGTGTATCTCCGAGAGATAGTTCGTCTATACGGCATACCTTCTAGTATCATAAGAGATCGAGATCCTATTTTTACCAGTGAGTTTTGGAAGAGCTTGCAAGAGGCGGTAGCAGAGCCGGTGCTAGGGGTAGTCCTGGAAGGCGACCGCCTATGGCAACCCCCCATGTAAGGGGCAAGGTGGAGGAGTTGGTGGATGGTGATGAATGGAAACATTAGTATAGAAAGACTTGTTGTATGCTTCGTTTGCAAAGGAAGCTTTAGTAAGGTAGTTGGTTATGAGATTCCCATTGCTGCGATCTGCAGATCGATTCCTAGTGCTAGCAATTTTACAGATTTTCCACTTATCCTTAAAAAATCCGCCTGCTGTTTAGCAATATTTCATCTATCCTGAATTTTTTTTCGCCTATTGTATGCTGATTTGCATATTTTCCACTTATCCTAAAACATTTCGCCTACTCTTTTGCAAATTTTCATTTCTCCTGAAAATTTTTCACTTGCTGTATGCTGGTTTGCCTAGGGCAACCCAAATGGGTGAGCCGTCCCTGGGCAGTAGGAACGCAATTGTGTTTGAGCACTGTTTATCACCCACAGACAGATGGCCAAACAGAAAGAGTGAATCGGATTCTAGAAGATCTTTTGAGATTATGCATCTTGGACTTTGGAGGGACATGGGAGGAATATCTTCCATTAGTAGAGTTCGCCTACAGGAAAAACTATCAGACTAGCATTGACATGGCACCTTTTGAAGCTCTATACGGACAACCTTGCCGATCACCGACTTGTTGGTGGGAGTCTACGGATAAGATTTTTCTTGGGCCCGAGATGATTAGGGAAACTTTGGATAAGATAGACTTGATTCGAAGACGCATAAAGACGGCACAAGACTAGCAAAAGTCATACGCTTATAAGAGACGAAACGATTTGAGTTCAATGTTGGAGACATGGTTTTTATTAAAGTGTCACCATTGAGGAATGTAGTTCGTTTTAGATCTGTAGTGAAGTTGGCACTAAGGTTCGTAGGGCCATTCCCAATTACAAGAAGAATTGGATAGATGGCCTACAGAGTAAAACTGCCTGAGAAGCTTAGTGGTGTGCATGACGTGTTTGATGTGTCGCATTTGTGGAAGTGTTTACATGATACCGCTGAAGTAGCAGAGCCGAGCATGCTTAGAGAAGTGGAAGTGGAGCGAGATGCCACGATTAGATGAGCTCCTACATGCATCCTTGGATCGGAGGTCAAGAAATTATGCAACCGCGAGGTCAAGTTGGTTAAAGTCCAATAGGGAGATGATCAAGGAGACGCGACTTGGGAGACTGAAGACAAGATATGTGCGTCATACCCTTTCCTTTTGAGGGTATGTTCTTAACTTCTCCTTTTTCTACTATTTTGTTTATACTTGTTCTATCGTTTAGTGTATCCTCTCGATTATATCTTCGATCTTTAGGTAGAAAATTCTATGGTTGTAAACATGTGTTTGAGACATGTTATGTTTGGTGGATGCAAATGGATGTAAGTGTTTGCTAGTGGTTGCTCGTGGATGCATTTACACACACATTGGGCACTAGATCGGCTCAATCACTTTCATATTGCATATGAATGAGTGTGCATATTTAAATTTAGTGGATGTATATTGAATGTGTTATCATATGGATGCTGCATTTGAATGAATGGTTACGCAGTCATATAGGAATGATATATATCATTAGTATTCTTTTGCATACATAATGGACGCATGGCACTATCATGTTTTGCATTAAGAAGGTCAACTGAATCAGTAGACCGCCTGATCTTTGCATTAGATAAGGAACACATACACACACTTTTGCATATGTTCATATAGCATTAGAAATCTTTTAAGGACAACGAATGCTTGTGGATGATGGATGAGTAGATGGATGATTGGATGGTAGGATATATTCTTCTTAACTTGAAGATTTCAGGGGTGAAATCCTTTAAGGAGGGGAAAATGTAACACCCCGTAATTTCAAAATATGACATAAGAGATAATTAAAGAATAATTAATTTTAAAAAGACGAATTAGGTGAAACGGGTTACGCCGTTGTGTTCGTCTCAGAATTCTGCTTGAGATAGAGTCCGAGTTTGCATAAAATGGATATCGTATGAAGAAATTATGGATGATAGAATTTGGACAGAAAAATTAGAAAACAGGCTGGGATAACTGGCGCACTTGTGAAGTGCGCTAGAATAAAAATGCACTGGAGCACTTGGGAAGTGCGCCCATGTTGGGGCAAAACGTGTATAGAATTCTGGAGAGTTCTCTGATGATGTGTCCTTCGGGAATTGGCTAGATGACGTGTCTTTTGAGCTGTGTAGTTCTGATGATCTCTAATCCAATCTAAAGGCCCTAATTCACCTAGTACATCTATAAAAACACACCTAGACCAAACCCTAATTTCATTACACTAATCCGTGGCACCTCCATGCTGCCCTAATCCAAATTAAAACTAGCCTCTCTTCTCTTCTCCAAAGAAAATCAAAATAGGAGTATTCAAATTGGAAGATAAGAATCAAATTCTACAACAACGGTTTAGCTAATCAAATTCAGAATTCAGAATTCAGATCAATTCTCTTCCTAAATCGAATCTCAGTGAGTCCATTGATTATTTTTAGATTTAAATAATACAAAAGCAATTCTGACATGTTGTAAATTGGAGTTGGAAATTAAACATGATAATAAGATCTAATCTCATCAGTTCTATCTTAGTCTATATATCAGATTCATAATTCTTATATGCCCATGTGGATATTATCATATCTTTATGATCAGTTCATCCTTATTCCTATTTTGTTGTTATTATTATGTCTATTCTGTATCTCTTCCCTTCCTCCTTCCCTTTTTATTTTTATAGCCAGGCTACTTTCGAGCCTAGGCCAAATCTCGTAGAGATGAACATACGAATGGTAATCTAGGGAACGTTGGGAAATATGGAATAATATATGTTGGGTTGATTTGGGCATGATTAATGTTAAATTTTGGGCATGATACGAAATTGAGGATTTTGGGTAATTGGCATAATTAACCCTAAATTGGCATAAACTGCAAATAAATAAATTGGCTAAGATAAGCATGCCGAGACACGAGGTTAGACTCCGTTTGCGGTAGAAGCCTGCCCGGAACCAGCCGGCCTAATTAGCCACCGCAAACGGCCAGTCGAATTTGGGAGGTCGTAGGCATAATTAAAAGATGCTTAGACACGAGGTTAAGTCTGGCTTGTGGCAGAAGTCTGCACGGAACCGCCCTGGACATCCAGCAACCACAAGCCATCGACTTAATGTGAGAGGTATGTGCATTAATAACTAATTAATGCTAATCAAAGATGAATATGATATCTAAAACATGTTAGGTGGGTGGGGTTAAGTTAACCTGTGTGAGATGATAACTTAACCAATATTACCTGAACAAAGTGGATAGGGTTAAGGCAAGCTTAACCAATAATACATATTGATTTGATAAGTGGATGTGGTTAAGTCAACTGGGTGGATAGACAACACTTAACCAATATAGGTTGGGTTAGGATAAACCCTGGGGGAAAACCTAGTAGCGGTAGGGACCCTTTTCAGAAAGTAACCCACTTAGAGGTATCGGGAACCCTGAGCTAGGAAGGGTTGGGGTAAGCTTACTGGGCTGATTATAAGCGGTCAAATAAGAACGAGGGTGTAGCAGTGTAGGTTCCGACGGGTTCATTAAGCATGCACAAGGAGTTCCCGGCATAAGAATATTTAGCCACACTACATCAGTAGGTATAAAGTTGTGCAACCACGGGTTGCCACTTAGGGAGTGATACACCCTAAGCAGGGACCCACACAGGTATCTACAAGTTAGGGAGCCAATCAATTAGGGGTAGTGTGGGGACATCTAGTATCTATATGGGAAAGTAGGCTTTCAAGGATTGTATGAGGCGGATACCTCTTACTAGATGTTACGCCTGAGGGATACCAATTGCGCGGTTGGGATCATTTCGTTAAGAATTACTAGTAGGTGGTGCAGAGAATTAAATTAAGTAAGAAATCTGGGAAGCGCACTAGACTTCCTTTATATTCATCTGGTTATCTAGCTTTACCTTATGTCATGGTGATACTTTCCATCCTGTTTATTCCTGTCATATTGCTTTACTTATTTTCATACTAAAAGCAACTGGACTTGCGAGGCTTTACATATGACCTTTTTGTTTTCGCCTCTTTTCCTTCCTTCATCCCCCCCCTCCCCCCAGGTTCTCAGGGAGGTAACACTGAAACTTGACTCGGATTTCTTTCTTTTGGAAGCGCTTGGAAGTGTTGAAAGTAATGCTCAACTTTATCTCTTTTTCATTATGGCTATTTTGAGTGGGATTATGGTTTTGCTTTTATGTACTCTGATAATAATTTTGTCAAGATGGATATTTGTGTACTTGGCTTTAGTGAATGGTTTTGATGTTGTTACCAGGCATGTTTTGGTTTTCCGCTGCAATGAATAAATTTTGAAATTTTAAGTACCATTTTATATATTTGTCTTGTGATGTTCTGTTCTATACTCATATAATGCTCCATGAAAGTTAATGCATTCCCTTAGTGAGTGACATTAATGGACGTAGGGTGTTACAATTGCTATCAAAAACTGAAGCAGATCTTTTCTTAGATAGAAATTCGGGGGAAGAATGGGCCACGAAAGGTGAAAATAGAACATCTCGAAGAAATGCAGAACAAGGAGGGGAGTTTGTTTTAGAAGATTCTGTGCCAAAGAAGAAGAAATATAACTACGGAAAGAGGGCGAGAGAAACAGTTCGGCATGTTGATTCAAGACACTTGGGACTTCACTCAAAGCATTGCTCACTTGGTGTTCTTTCATCCCCAACTCTTCCTCCGTTAAATAAAGCCCGGACTCATTCGGAATGAAATCGCCAGTTTGTGTAATCTTGTACATAGCCCTACCAGGTGATACCATAATATAAACACGTAATTCAATTTAATTTTCTTTGATGATTATACACAAACACCACATAGGCATATGCACGATTTTGAATTTCATTATCCAATAAGACGGTAACCCTGGAATTTCATTCCCCTATAAGACGATAACCCTAGCTAAGGAAACTGATGTCAGTAAGTTAAGTTATCCACTGCTACACTAAAAAAATAAAACTTGCCACTAACTAGAGCTGAAATCCTGGGAAAATAATGCAATAAATTTAAATAAACAGTAATCTTGCTTTGGCGAAGTGCTATGCAGGAAAAGGAGAAAAAGATCTACCTTGCATCCTAACTGTCCACCTAAGAATGAATCAACGGGCGAGATTCATACGAAGAAAGTAAGGATACTGTACGGGGATAAAAGGAAGGGAAGTATGCCTTGTATTCAGAATGTAGCGGCAATCTTGATCGATCAAAAGGAGATCAATCAACGAAGGAAGGCAGAGGGCACAAACGAAACACTTCAAATAAAAGACAAAAATTTTGACTTGTAAAGTCAAAAACACCCCTTCACTTGAAGGGGGGATTTTACTATCAAAATCAACATTTGAAGAAAGATGGCAGTGAAGTGGTATCGTATGACCAACAGCTTGCGGAAGGGCTTAACAGAAAGTAGGAACCGACAATGAAAAAAGCAAGAGTAGGAGGACGTAATCCGAAAGGCTGCCACAACCGGCCTCTTCGCCAAAGTCAGTTCGACAAGGCCTTCCGGTAGTATCTGCTCGACGAAAGGCTCCGTGTAAGGAACCACTCTGATCCAGAACCAAGGAAATCAGAAGCTACAGAACCGATGGACAAAGCCCAAAGGGAAACCTTTAACACACCCAAATATCGATACACCTAAAGACGACAATATCGAAGGCACTAACCCGGAAGAACGCGAAGGCCACTCAAAGTCGACTTTCGAAGCGTCTACTACATAACTACCGAAAAGGTCACATCTGCAAAATAATAAGAGTGACACTGTAAACCACCCTCCAAGAGTGAAGGCTACAGCAAAGGCCCTACCGGAGGGCTAGGCGGAACCCGGACAGGGATTACAGGCTACTCGTGCTAGCTTACCTAGTACTGAAACCCGTAGCAGTTTCAACCCGACAGCTATCAACATACACCACGGGGTCAAGCTCCTCTATGTATTCATGATAAAGTTGAAAGCCTACGTCCGGAAGTTCATGTCCCCAAGACTACATTCAGAAGCTGCCCTCAGGAATTCAAGTATCATAACCAAATGCACCCAAGGCGGCCGAAGGTCAAACACCCAAGACCAAGAATAAAACGACCGACCAAAAGCCCAGGCGGTTCCGATAGCCCTACAACGGAAGGGACCCAGAACCATTATAAATAGGACCCCAGGGATCACATTAAAGAGGGGACTTTTCTCTTACTTTTTATATCCGCAAAAGCAACTTAGAAAATAACATCAATGGAGAATTCCACTCTATGACATCTGTGTAATTCCATTAAAAGCTTAATGAAAGGAGAATTTATTAAGAAAATTGCTCTGTAAGTGTGTACTTTTATTTCTCTAATTGCAATAGTCGTAGTTCATTATCATGCTAGATCTACCTTTATAGATCTAATTCGCTTGTGGTTAATTTATCATTTCACAATTGTGGATCTTAAATATTTTCATGCAAGATCTACCTTTATAGATATAATTCGCTCATGGTTAATTTATCATGTCACAATCGTGGATCTTAAATATTATCATGCTAGGTCTACATTCATAGATCTAATTTGATTGTGGTTAATTTATCATATCACAATTGTGATATTTTGGACCACGATGTTATGATTTATGTTTGAAATAAAAATTTAAATTCCGCTGTTGCTTTTATATCTATCTTGTAATATTTCTGTTTCTGTTTACCTATAACGCTTCATGAAACTTAGTTCATTCCCTTAGTAAGACATTAACAGACGTGGGGTGTCATACTTGGTATCAGAGCTGAAGGTTACAAGATTGGATAAAAGATTTTGAAAATTATTTTCAAAAAGATTTTAAAAGAAAGCATTTTCAAAAGAAAAGTTTGTTTTGTAAAACATATTCCCCAAATCCATAGGAAATATCTTTCGATCCTTTGTCTAAATCTCTTTCCTTTTTCTTTTCAGCATGTCCGTAGAAACTTATAAATGGCGTTAAAGTACTAGATTGGTGTCCTAGGCATCTTAAAGCCAAGGCACCAACCGAGAGCCAAAGAGACGTCCCTCCCCCAGCTACAATCGTTGTTCCTCCACTGTCACGAGTAGATGATTCCTCTAAAAAGAAAGAAGCTAAGGTTGAGGAAACACAAAACAAGGGAGGAAAGAACAACAAAGCTTGAGATAAGAGGAAATGTTTTAATTATGGACACATGGTTCACGTAAGCAAAGATTGCAGGAGAAGAAAGAACGCTTGTTTCCATTGTGTAGAGTTCGGGCATCTTATTAAGGATTGCCCGAAGAAACAAGGACAAGGTCAAAGGGAAGCGGCTTCTGGAGGGCAAGTGCATGCTCTTGCGATTGATGCTCCAGGTCGAGGTAGGAATGTTTTTGTGGAAGGTTTGATTTCTCTTTCAAGTCATAGTATTAGAACACTTTTTGATTCTGGCACTTCACATTCATTTATATCTAGTTCTGTAGTTGAATCTCTGCACTTAAAAACTAGTATGGTAATGGATCACTTTGTTGTCTCAAACCCCATTGGTGGTTCGGCTCATTCGTCCATGATCTGTCGGGGTTTGAGAATATCTGTCTTAGGCAACGAATTTGAGTACGACGCATTTGTGCTCGGGTTTATGGGCTATAGTTTGATTCTAGGGATGTATTGATTAACCACATATGGTGTCGTTCTAGACTATAAGAAGAGGGTCGTTAGACTTCTGACTTGTCATGAGAAGACCCTCGAGATTTCTTGTGACCCACAAGGGACTGTCATGCTTAGTTTCCTAGAATCTCTTGAGGCATATGTCAATGATCTGCGATTGGTACCAGTAGTCCGTGAGTATCCTGATGTCTTTGATGAGGTTCGGGGTTTACCCCCGAGGTGAGAGATTGATTTATGTATATACCTGGTGGACAATGCAAATCCAATTACATTACTTGTGCGTGATTTGGCTCCAAGCGAAAGGATGGAGCTCAGCAAACAAGTAGAGGAGATACTTGAAAAGGTGTTGGTTAGGCGAAGCATATCTGAATTGGTTGCTCTAGTGGTATTCGCAACTCAGGGGTACAGCTCGCTCGCATATGTGTGGATATACATGAAGTTTTTCCTCATTTCTTATTTATCGAACTGTTTGCACGATACAACAGAGGTAGTTGAGCCAAACATGTGTGAGGAAGTAGAGGTAGAACGAGAAGTGATAATTAGACAAGTTCCTACCCGTATACTTGGATCAGAGGTTAAGAAACTGCGCAACAGAGAGGTTAGGTTAATAAAAGTACAATGGGAAGAAGACAGTGAGGATGCGACTTGAGGGACCGAAGACAAAGATCACGCCTCAAATCCTTTCCTTTTTTGGGACTATGTTTTATACTTCTTTTTCCAAAGCTTTTATTCGCATTTGCTTCTATCATCTGAGTATATCCTATCGATCGAATCTTTGACCTTTAGGTAGGAATCCCATTATTGTAAACATGCGTCTGAGACATGTTATGTCTGATGGATGCAAGTGGATCCAAGTGGTTGCTAGTGGTTGCTCGTGGATGCACATACACACATTAGCCACTAGATTGGCTCAATCACTCTCATACTGCATATGGATGTGTGTGCATTCTTCTTTTTCTTCATGGATGAAAATGGATGTATCATCATATGGATGTTGCATTTGGACAGATAATTCTGCACACATATAGAACTTACATATTATAAGAGGACAATCTGCATACATGTTGGATTCATGACACTAACATAGATTGCATTAAGGAGGTAAACTGAATCAGTGGACCGCCTGATCTTTCACATTAGAGTTGGGACATATACACACACCTTTGCATATGTTCATATAAGCATTAGAAAATTTTAAGGACAAAGGATGCCTTTGATTGGTGGATGAGTAGATGGATGATGGATGGTATGATATATTCTTCTTAACTTGGAGATTTCGGAGACAAAATCCTTTGAGTAAGGGAGAATGTAACACCCCGTATTTCAACTACACTAAAGAGGATAAATTAAAGAATAATTAATTTAATATTCAGAATTAAGCGAAATGGACTACGTCATTGCGTCCGTCTCGAAATTCTGGTCAAGATAGACACCTGGTTTGCGTAAAACGAATAACGTATGAAGAAGTCATGAACGGTAGAAGTTTGACGATTAAAACAGGGATAACTGGGCACTTGACAAGTGCGCCAAGGCATTTTTACACTGGTGCACCTGCCAAGTGTGCCCATAGTAGTTTTTGGGCATCCGGACACAAGTTGGTGTCGACCCATTACCCGATTCCCCCATAGGCTGAGGTGGCATTCGAATTATGGAGGCTGGCAGCTATAAATATACCCTCATATCTCTTGTTTTCTCATACTAAAAATAATAGAGGCTAAATACTGTCAGTGCCTGAACTGAGTCTAATATTTTCTTCTTCTACAAATCAAGTTTAAAGATTCAAGTATTTTAAGAATATAATTGAGATTTAACAGCAATAATTTCTTTTCTATCTTCTAAAATCCAAACACTGTGAGTTAGTTAATTTTAGATTTAAATGATTAAAATTAAATGTGATATGACTGTGACTTGGATATATGCCTGTGATTGAATAATATTGGATCTATCTTAATTTGTGAATGTATAACATGTTGGATCTAGATTAACCCTAGAGGGAGGGTGAATCAGGTTTATCACAGTTTTTCGCTGAGTTAAAAGTCTAACGGGATTTTAAATAATGAATAGATCACAGACTACAGTAGAAATAAAAAGAAGAAAAGAAATAACATACAGAGATACCCAGCTTCGACAAAATCCTGCCTACTGCAGCATTCCTAAGGTTTCTACTAGGTGTTATAAACAGATCCCCCATACAAGACCATGTACACTCGCAGCGCCTGCTTCTGTCCTAACCCTATGCTCAAAACCCTAGACTAATCTAAACCCCTATATTAGATTTCCCCTAGTTTTACATACCTAGTTAATTGCCAGTTAACCCTTAACCGAATTCCTCTAGATTTTACAGACTCTAGAACTGTTTGAATTGTTTTACAGAACAAAAGAAAAACAAATACACAAAAGATAAAACAAATAAAACCCTAAGGAAAAATAAAGGAGTTTAATAATAATGGGTCATCCCCTTTCAAATTTAAAAGTTGGCCGGCCCATATTCTAGTATCTCTTGCCCGATCTCCTTTGTCCCTGAAAAAAAAATGGCGGCTAGGGTTTCCTTCTCTGATGCTCCAAATCCAATTGATGCTTGATGGAAATGATGTTGTGTTTTTTCGATTGCTCTCCAACGTTTTGCGTTGCTTTCTCTATCGATTTGGAGAGGTTATGGCGATCAAATCCCAAATGGAATTTTGTGAGTTCTCTGACTTTCCTCTCTTTAAATTTGTAACTTGTTGATTCGATTGGATAAATCCGATGATGTAATAGGTGTTAAATAGGATTATAGAATCCTTACTTCTCTGATTTCAAACAAATGACATGATTTGATTTATCCCTGATTTGCATTGATTTTCCTCTTTTTGAGGACTGTTGTGATGAATCCGGACTTGTCTTTATGCCCCTCGAATAATTCTGGATTTGTCCCTTACGTGTTTTTAAAACATTGATTCCTAAATTGAATTCGGTTTTGAAATGTTGCCAAAAAGTTTTTCAGTGAATTCTGGAAGTATATTTGAGTATGCCATATATGATTTGCTTAATTCCTGGAAATTGCATAACACGCAAATTAGAAATACTTGCCGTATATTCCTCTTTGTCTTTAATCCCTGATTTCTAAACATGTTTTAAAAAACTTTCCAAGAAAAAATTTGATATTTCTAAAAAAATATAAATGCTTTCTTACCATAATGATTTGCTGTAATCTTGGACACACATTCGAAAAGATGCTTGCATGATATTCTTTGCATACCGAATATACATACGTATATTTCTTGATAAACTTGGGTCGATTTCTTACCAAAAATAAGTGTTAAGTATTTCATTTTTCCTTAAAACAATGTTTCTGGACATAAACATTTGAACCATTTTTCTATGCTAAACTTCTTTGTGTTATCTTCTTGTTTGTCCACTATTCACTTGTTCCTGCATCTACTTGTGAGCTTTTTCTCTCAACATTGTAGCCACTGCTTTGATACTTGCATTTCTGCCATGAACACTTTTCTTGTATTATGCTGAACACTTGTAGACTGTGTTGATGTCATTCATGTATGACCAAAAGAATCTATGCCATGCTCATACATTTCCCTTGTCCATGTTTAGTTGTTGCACTTATGACCATGTTCAAATAAACTGCTAGCCTAAAGTCTGTTTAACCATGGATCATGTATTCATGAATCTGCTTGCTATGTACATTCATGATGATTTGTATTATCTTGTCTCGACCATTGAACATGTGCATTTGAACATTTTTAACACTTGCTTGACCTTGCCATTTTTACACTGTTTTGCCTGAAACAAAATAGAACATAAACTGCTGCTTTAATGTAGATTTGGCTAAGATCATTCTTCACTGTTGCGCATAACTTCATTTGCCTGCTACATCATGCTCGAGCAGTCCTTGTATTACTGTACACTTGTGTACATCACTTGCAACTATACACCTTGAACATTCTTGCATATGTCACCCTTTATTCTAATTGCTGCCATACACATGTATATATATTTACATTTTCATTTGCTTGTGTATTTCCTGTTGTAGCTCCATGTATATTGCTATTACACATTCATGTTGCTCCGTATGTGTGTTAGCACATGTATTTGAAACAGTCTACAAGTATATAAAAATGCTCCATCACTTGAAAAACTTGTTGTACATGCTTTTGTCCAAAACTATCCCATTCTTGGTTTGTTTGAACCTGCACTTAATATGGTTCTTCATGTTGATTGATTAGTCTTATATACATGGAGATGCACCACTGTGTATATGCTTTAACATTTGATTTGAACTGGAAAATTGTTGTGCTGATAGTCGATATGTATCATTGGCTTGACCATTTTACACACCCATGAACTTGCACCAAGATTGTTTTGGCAGTTCACATTTGCTTTGGATTATTCATGTAACCATGCTGCTTGGTTAGTTGACTGTTTTGTTTCACTCATTCTCCTATGCTTTATTCATGTCTTGGCTGACTTGTAGCATTGTATTTGTCGAGCCAATTTCTTGTGTACATGTGACACTAGCTCGACACTTGGGCTAATTGAAAACTTGTTTGACTTCACTTGTCTTGACCATATTTGTTGATAGACTCACTGTCTTGAATGTGTTGAGTTGTGCACTGAATTGAGATGGTCCACTTGGCTACTCCTCAGATGCACACTGTATGTTAGTTGGCGAGGTAGTGCACACGTGTATATCTATACACATGTGTATATGCAGCCATCATACAAGATTTCCTGTCCCTATACTATACATAGGCAAACTGACTAGACACAGATGAATCAGATCAAGTCATGAAAAATGATGAGAAACAGACAGAAATTCTGAGGCAAATAAAATTTATATTCGCGTGTATTCTGCTTTATTCCTGTTGCAGTGTAATGTGTGTGTTTCTATTTTGTTTGACTGGTAAGCAGAAGATGACTGGACTGACTGTGAAGTGTTGTGAAGACTTGAAGACAGAAGTTGATAGTGAAAAATATACAAAAGCATCTGTATATGAGTGTAACTAAATGTACATATAAAGTTGTATGACTGAGTGTGAGTGTTGTAGAGAGGAACTATGTATGTAATGAGAGAAATGTACTGATGTTTGTGTTAAACTAATTTGACTAAAATAAATATTATTTTTATTGTGTTCAAACAAATTTGTCAAACGTATTCAGTTTATAATCAACTACAATATCATGTGTAATATCTGTGAATGTGTACAAATAGTGGAGTCATATAATTTGTACTATTTGAACGTTGAAATATAATATTTATATTTAAATAAAATACTGTCTGTACAGCCGTATTCTACTTAAATATAAATATTGTATTCCTGTCTGTGATGTTATATAACAGTACAATAACAAACACATTTGAAATAATAAAATTTGGTTGTTATCATCAAACAAAAATCATATAATTGTGTATCCAACTGCGTTATACACAACAATCTCCCCCTTTTGATGATGACAAACAAAAATGAAGATTTTGAAAAACAGTAAATGTGTTTTGACTGTGTAGAACAGAACTCCCCCTATTTGAATGCTCCCCCTACAACAGAAACTCCCCCATAACTGTGCATGAATGAAAAGAATGTGAAACTGAATTGGAATTTTCAAAATTAAAATATTTATAAACTATTCACTCATAAATCAAAATCTCAACCCATTCTCCCCCTTTTGTTATCATCAAAAGGATACAAAATTTAAAATATAGATGAAAAATGACTAAAAATATAATTTCAGTTTAAGAGGAAGAACGGTCATCATAAATCTCAATCAATCAAACAAAAATCATAATATTCTGAGAACAAGTGGCATATTTCACATTGTAGAGAATGATGAACTCACGATGAAATTTATATATAATGGAGAGAGTTAAAAAAATGAATATTTTTCAATAATTTCCAAAAAAAAAATTATAATTGAACCACATAACAGTGATGGATTTGGACTATACTTATAATTTCAACTTAAGTGACAAAAACAAATAATCTCAAATCCCAATAGGTATCAATCAACAAATCATAATACATATTAAGATATTAACACATTTCACAGATTAGAAAATGGATTGATAGGCTAATTTTTAAACACCAAGGAGAATTTCATAGAAATTTTTATTTATTCAAATTCTTTTCTTTTCTTTTGATTTAAGAGTACACTGACCACGCATAACCAGATCTTGGATTTTAAAATGAGATCAGTTGCAGCTTAAATATAAGTAATCTCATAACCATGCATAACTAGAGCTTGGATTTTTAAATGAGTTAGTGTAATGACCCGAAAATCCGGTCCAATTTGAGCTGACTAAATAACACAAGTCCAACCCAAATTGCACTGGAAATCAGGAAACTAATAGGAAGAAGTTAGAGGATGAGAATAGATAAGATAGAAACTTAGAATAGAAGAAGAAGAACACAACATCAGAGTAACACGAACCTCACAGCGGAACGAATAACATATAATATATAACATATCCTTGAAATATAAATCTGTATATGTATACACATCATTATCAAGTATAGCCCTTACAACACAGCGGAATAATAATAGCTATGAAATCCTGAAGCCTTCTGCTCCAGCTCTTCAAGTATCTGTAAATTCCTGACTACTTGACTGCCCGTACAAAATTGGGCACCCAAGAGTTTAGGGAGAACAAAACAAAATAAACTCCGGGTCAGTCATGGGACTGGTATGAGTAAAATAGTTTAAAACAGTTTGAACAAGTAACCGATATCTCATAAGACCATGCCGTATAATGGAACGGGTTTTTCCCTTATGAGAATCCAAAATATCTTTATATCAAAAACCTTTTGATATTATAATAATGTTTATCAACCACAATATAATAATCATCTAGCAGAAACGCTTTCATCTCACGTTCTACATATATAGTATACAATCAAAACCGCAAGCACGTATTGGGTAATGAATTTCCAACTATGACAAGGTATGGAACCACCTTTCGATCAGTGTACTCTAGGAACGATACACTGGAGTTCAACAAGAACATCTTGCAACTTAGCCACACATGACCGACCACTCATTTCGCTTGAGTGTATCGAATGTATATCACCAACGGTTGGGATCAGCAACCGTTTCCCGTATGTATATAGGACAACATTGATAGATTTAAGAAGCAAATGAATATTCTCTAGATAGGTGATTATACACCCTACTTCGGAGCGATCGACTTAGCCATGCTGCCTGCCCGATTTTTGTCATTTCCTGGTTGTTGAGGCCAGAGGTTACGCTTTACATCACATCAGATTCACTTCGAATGCTACATTGTCAGATCCATCGAAAATCACTAATTGATGTCTACAACAGTACATTATGTGTTAGCTAAAGAAGTTTCCTTCTCCGCTTCCACTCTTGGTATGGTTGAAGAAATCAATGTACGTGACCTTTCTAGAAATACTCTATCAGACATCCATCCATACAAGTCATCTAGGAACAGGATGAACCGAAGGCACTATTCAGTACATCCATCTTAGACACTGTTATCTAAGACTTATACAATATCCCTTGCACCTTACTCCGTCTTCAGTTATCTTTGACATATATGATTCGCAACGCTTATGCCAATACAGAGTGGTTCTTTGGATAATAATCCAACCGGTCTCTCCATATTAACAACGTTAAAATGGTCAAAAACTTTGATAGTCGGTGAGTTAACTATCAAAGAAAAACAGGTGTGCAGACAACGATATTATTTCCAGATGGAAATTCTATCAATCAATCATCAATCATATATATATATATATATATATTTCCTTATTTTCTATGTTTAGAAAATATACGTTAACACTGGAAAACATTTCCATAACTTATTTACGTATAACTATTCTTCTACAACTATCAGTCCCTGACTGTAAACTAGTATGAGAATAATTCCCTAAGTATAAATCCCGAAGGCCGAAACCAACATCTGATAGACACTTAGAAAACCGTTCAGCTTACCAAGTCTCCAGTCAATTTCTGATTTAGCTTAACTCCATTTCTTTTAACTATGTTCGTTTAACTTCTTTTGAATAACTATGTTCAATTGACTCCTTTCGAATAACTATATTCAATTGACTCATTTTGAATAACTATATTCAATTGACTCCTATTTGATGACTCTAATCGACTAACTCTTTTCTATCTCGTTAATTTCCTTTTATAATCCTATTTATTTTCCCAATAAATATTCCTTTATTCTATTTATTTATCAACTAAATATTCCATTATTATATTTATTTACTTTCTACGTAAATATCTTTCTTTATACTTCTATTTACTTCTTAAATAAATATCGTTTTACACTTCTATTTACTTGCTAAGTAAATAATCGTTTTATAAAATTCTTTGATTTTATAATTATTCCCTTTCTAAATATCTCCTATTTATAAATATTCCAGTTTATAAATATTTTATTTTCAATATCACTTTGAAAATTCCCTTATCAACATTCTGGTATGTTATGGTATTCAACATATCAAATCACGATGATCAATATCGTCCAAACACATATAATTGACAACAGATTATATATCACATCATATATCACAATATATGAAAAATAGTAAAATAAATGTTGAGGAATCCAGTTGGATTCCTCCAACCTGTTTCCCTACATCCACACATGTTACACAATAAAATCAACATCACTTTCAATTCCATATGATATATTCTCTTAAACAGAATCAATATAGAAATTCAACTAACTGACTAGCAGTTCAATCAAATTGTCAACACACAGTCAATCAACCAATATTTAACAGTTCTAAAAATACAACATGAAATTATAAACTGTTCAAAGTTAGTGAGATTTACTCACATTGGACGATCATCGTTAATAACGATAACTATCGCTTGATTCAGACGGATAATTTATTTTGCTATAATTGTAATGGACTCCAATCCACTCCCAGTCAGTTCCATGGTGTAGCCACCGTCCATATGATCCCAACGGATCCAGTTTTTATTGGATTCTGATAATGTATGATGGGGTTATTGAGTTTACAAGTTCATGTACAATTTAAATTGATTTAAAAACTTAAATTATAACTTACTATTGAGCTTTACCATTTAAATTGATGGCCCAATGCCACATATAAGCCCACCATCGAAACAAACCCGGATCCGCATATTTTACTACTCTTTCCCTACACGTTCCTCCTTTTTGGCCTCATCTTCTATACCTCCTTTCTTTTTCTTCCATTTCTTTGGGCCTTAACTTTTCTTGTTGGCTCATTCCCCCACTTAAAGCCCGTCCGCCTAAAATCTTCATCTTCCCCTTCCTTACCAAAATGATACTGCTACTCTTCATGCAACAGGCCATAATTGGGTCTTCTTGCATCCAAATGTCCATCATTTTATTTTCAAAAACTTCCATTCTCCTCATTGTTAGCTTCCCAAGGCACCAAACACCCCTTTTGGCCAATTCACATTCTCTTACGTCACGCAGTGCCACCTCCACCATTTATCACTTCATCGCACTCCTGTACATCATCACCTAAAGCCCACTTTTCTTACATTTGAAAAGTTGTAGCTCAAACCAAAAACCAACGTTACTTTCTTTTTATTTCTTCCACGTACAACAAACTCCTGTTCTTCTACTTCATACTGCACCCTTAAATGAACATCACTTCTCACGTAAAAACCCAACCTGCCAAACCCGAAACAAAACTTCACTACTACATCATTCTCATCAATCCCAAAAACTCCTCACGTTGGACCCTATTCGCAGCTCCATGCATTTCTATTTCACTACTACAAACTGATCTCTACTCCTCACCTAAAACATACCTACAGCGGCCCGTCATCACCTCATCAAGCACACCATTTGATGACCAGCGGCACCCTGACTCGCCCGAGCTTTCCTGAGCCGACACCCCTTCCTTCCAGTCGCCACCGTTCCAGAAACTATGGCCTACCCCGAGCTTTAGCAGTTCATAGAGTCAGCCTCCACTCGTGCTTCATAATAAGGTGCAATAGATGCTACTCCAAGCTTACTGAAGAAATACTTTTATTTGCGTTTGAGATGAGATAGTGGCGGTCGACAGTTTTGGATCGTGGAAAAGAATTAGACCTTAGGTTAGAGGAGATTTTAAAGGGGAGGATTTTACTCTGTGCGGCTGAGAAAAGAAGAGCGTGGCTTTGTTTATGATCAGAAATAGGTTTAGATATTTTAGATTTTAAGCGTACCGATTGCATAAAATTTCATACGTGTCCAAGCCGCTATGGTCGGAAATGAGAACACGGTCGTGTCCAGCGAGATGCCGTGATCCCAAAAATATAATAACGTCGGAAGATTAACTCATATTGTGAAACCCCAAAATATTGATTATAGGGTGCAAAATACTCCAAATAAAAAGTTGCTTATTTAATTAATTAAAAATTACAATAAAATTCCAAAAATTAAATTATTACAACGTGTCAAAACAACCTTGTCTAAATTCAAACCCGATATTCAAATATATTGAAAACCCTTTTTATAACGTAAATAAAGCGTTGCAAATTATAAAGGAATTCCACAATGACTTTTCTAAAATTTGATTTGGACGTAAATCAAAATCTACACGACGAAATCCCGATTTTTCTCTTCCACCAGAAAGATATACTTCACCAGCTCCGAACGTTTCTTGTTTCACAGAAATCCGGCTTAAAACGAATCCTGTACATTCAATTGAAGTTCGAATCGGCAAATTACGAACTACAGCGCCATTTTAAGCTCGATTTTAATTATAATATAATTATACGTTCAAACTGTCGTTCAAATAATACATTCGTTATTCTAATTCAATTCTGAACTGAATTAAATATCACAGATGATCCAGTTCACACCATATCGTCATTTCAGCTAATTCTGATTATTTCAGAATTAAATATATTATTAAATTATTATTTTAATTAAATATTCACCATTATTTAATTAAACCACCATTTAATTCACTATATCACTATTTATATAATTAAATAAATTAATTATAATACCTCTGCAAATGTGGGTCATTACAGTTAGGGAAACACTTATGCATTAATTATATTTATTATTTTTATCTTCAAAAAAAACTCCTTGATTTATAAAGCCAATATGAATGACAAAAATGGGGTAAGTACAGAAATGGGATGTGAAATAAATATATAAATTAATCATATTATGAAATATGATCAACTGTACCAAGATCATTGAAAATTTTCAATTGTCACTAATTCTGAAAAATAACATAGTCCCATTTCTATCACAAATATTTCCACTGTTTATTCAAAACAAAATTTAAAACATATTAACTCTCCTCATTAATTATAAAATTATCGTGGATGGAAGAATGATGATAGATAAAGAAGATAGTCATGAAATAATTGCTAATTCAAAGATATTATAATAAATGTTCAATCATCATAAAAAATTTAAATAAAATCTCCTCTTGTTTGTGAAATATACTGCAGTCACAATTCATCACAATTTCAAAATCTGATAATAATTTTGATGAATTATAAATATAGTTCAATTTGCATATTGATTTCAATTTCTCAATGAATAATTAATAAATAATTTTAAAATTGAAAATCAATTACAAAAGGGATATGAAAATCTATACATGTCAAGAGGGATAAATTTGTACAAGGCAAAAAGAGTGTGTGGATCTATACAAGGTGAAGATTAGAATCTAAGTACAGATGAGTGAGACAGATATAAGGCACTTCTGATACCACTTGGTGTCCCTATTAATGAGGATTGTAACAAGACACCGGAGACAAACCAGGATATCACAGACAAACAAAAATTCAATTATAAGGTCCAAGTAGACAAGACAAGCAAAGTAATTTCAGTAGAAGTCAATTTTAATCAAAACAAGTAGTTATCTAAGATCATTTTCAAAAGTATTATCAGAGCAGCATAGAAACCAAGCACAGCAGACTTATCAGAAAATGTTACTAATGGTTACAAAATATTCCATGATTCAAGATTATAAAATTTTAGTTTATTTTAAATCATTTGAGATAAATTGAAAAATCAGGATTCAATGAATCAATCACACCAGATTATAAATTTCAGATCCAAGATATGTGTGTGATTCAATAAATCAATAATTTCAAATGATTTTAAACAAACATATATTCAAATCAAATAATCATGAAATAACAGTGAGTTTCAAGATCGGATTTTCAAAGAAATTTTCCAAATTATTTCTGACAGGCACACATGAATAATTTCAGATCATTTACATCAAGTTTGAGAAATATTCATGATCCAAAAATAATGAAATAATTTATTAGAAATCACTTGAATCAATGTTACATTTTGAGATACAATGAATTAGTCACACAAGATTAAATTTAAGGGATGTGTGAGATTCATAATATCAAGAATTTCAGATGATTTCAAACAAACAAACTTCAACCTTAATGATCATGAATAAAGATGAATTTCAAGATGTATCACTGATTCAAGCCAATCCAAAAATCAATGAAATTATCACAACTGATAAGTAGCAGTGTGCTGTAATGAGTATAACATTTTAAGCTTTTCTAAAATGAATTAGAAGAAACTCAAAACAACAAAAGTGTGTGAAATTCCACAAAACTTTCGGGTCATCAAAAATTTAGAATTCTAATCAACAGTGTTCAAGATATGACAAAAATACATCAACACTATTATGAATTCAGAGAATCCATAAACAAACTTCAAATCAATTGCAGAAATTTACAAAAATAAATTCAAGATCTAGAAAAGATTAAAACATCAGATTTTTTATTCAAATGAAAAATTTCTAGAAAATCAAAGGTACTGCAATTGGAAGTTAAGAAAGCCCGGAATAAAAGAAAATAATTTGGTAGTGATATATCAAAAAGACAAAGAAAATAAACAGAAGAGATAAAAGGAGAGAAAAATAGATAAGAGAGTAAAATCAAAGAATATACAGAAGTGAGTTTAGAGATCATACCTGAAATTAGTGTAAGCAAAAAAAAATTCTAACTCAATAGGTTTGGACAAGGAACTAAAAATGATTCAATGATATGAAGTTGTTTGAATCCAATTTCTCTTTCACAAAGCAGCTCCTCAGCCTTCTCCGGCACCTAACAATTTATAGGAACGAGTGGTCTAACAAAGTTTGTAAAACCACTCACAGCTGTATTCATATGTTTTGGTACCCAGACTTGTTTATATAACAAACCATTAGAATTAACTTTCGTTCCCTTAGGAACCCAAATCTGTTTAAACTTGACGAAGCCCGTTTTATTTTTTGGGACATAAGAATGTTTAAATGGTTTATTATAAAACGATTTCTCATCACAATTTTGATTCAAAAAACCTATGAAATTTTCAGAGTTCAAATTTTCAAAGCAGTTCTTTCCAAAGCAGTTTGAGGGATTTTTCAAATCATTTGAATTTTGTTTTCCGAAAACATTATTTTTCCCGAAGCCAAGACTAAATTTGTTTCTAATAGAAACTTGGTTTTGTAGCAGCATATTCAATGATTTTCCCCATTAGAAAATTTATCCAAAGTTGATTCTAATCGTTGAATTTTGGATTTTAGATGGCTATTTTCTTTTAATAAATTTGAGCAATTATTTGTAGCGATCTTCTGTTCAGCATTGGACTATTTCGAAACCAAATTCTCATTTTCAAGTAATTTAATTTTGGCTTGGGATTCGGAAATTTCAAGTTCGAAATGATTTTGTTTTTCAGATTCAAGTTTTTCAAAGGTTTTGAATCTTTCAATCTCAATTTCAAGCTCTTTCAAGATTAGATCTGTTTTCAACAAACTATTATTTTCAGCAATATCATGTTTGGAATTTTTGGTATCCTTAAAATTTATAAATTCCTTTTGTAAACAATTGTTTGCATCTTTCAGCTCAATCTCGTTATCTTTTAAAATTAGAATTTCTTCTTCAAGCCTTTGAATTTTATGATTGAGATGAGCGAGATCTGTTTTTAATTTCAAGCAATTTTTACAATCAGAATTTTCAAATTTCATGACATTTTCAAATTTTAATTCCAAACATTGATTTTTGCTAGTCAACTAAAGATTCTTAGATTTCAGAGATTTATTTTTCAGCTGGAGTTTATCAACAATAGTTAAATTAACACAAAAATAAACCAGATCTCTATAAGAGAAATTTTCTATTCCATTATCTGTTGAGTATCCATCAGCAGATCCATCTGAGTTATCTTCTGTAAAACCTGTCAAGCATAGATCTGAAGTTGAGTTGTCATTTTGGGATTTTGAGCAGTCGTCAGACTTTCCATACAGCGTGCTAAGAGTTTTCCAAATATCCTGCGTAGTTAAACAATGAGAGATAAATTTCAATTGATCCTTACCAAGAAAAGAATAAATAATGTGCATAACACAAGCATTTAAAACTTTATTCCTCTTATCTAATAAATCTCCCAAATTTTCAATAATATTCCAATATTCAAAATTAACAGATTTTAAATATAATTCAAATTTTGATCTCCAAATTAAAAAATCTGTCCCATTGAAAATAATTGGAATATCACTGGACTGACTCTCAGAAGACTGACAACTAGGGATCACCATTACTTTAGAGTTAATAGAATACCTGCTCTTATATCACTTGTTTGATCTAGATTAAGCCTAGAGGGGGTGAATAGGGTTTATCATAGTTTTTCGCTGAGTTAAAAATCTAACGGGATATTAAACAATAAACAGATCACAGACTACAGTAGAAATAAAAAGCAGAAAACAAATAACACACAGAGATACCCAGCTTCGGCAAAATCCTGCCTACTTTTGCATTCCTAAGGTTTCTACTAGGTGTTATAAACAGATCCCGCATACAAGACCATGTACACTCGCAGCGCCAGCTCCTGTCCTAACCCTACGCTCAAAACCCTAGCCGGATCTAAACCCCTAGATCAGATTTCCCCTAATTCTACAGACTCTAGTAAACTGCCAGTTAACCCCTTAACTAGATTCCTCTAGATTTTACAGACTCTAGAAATGTTTGAATTGTTTTACAGAACAAAATAAAAATAAATACACAAAAGAAAAAACAAATAAAACCCTAGGGAAAAATAAAGGAGTTTAATAATAATGGGTCATCCCCTTTTCAAATTTAAAATTTGGTCGGCCTATATTCCAATATCTCTTGCCCGATCTCCTTTGTCTCTGAAAAAAAATGGCGGCTAGGGTTTCCTTCTCTGATGCTCCAAATCTAATCGATGCATGATGGAAATGATGTCGTGTTTCTTCTGATTGCTCTCCAACGTTTTGCGTTGCTTTCTCTACCGATTTGGAGAGGTTGTGGCGATCAAATCCCAGATCGAATTTTGTGAGTTCTCTGACTTTCCTCTCTTTAAATTTGTTGTTTGTGAATTCGATGGGATAAAGCCGAAGATGTAATAAGTGTTAAATAGGATTATAGAATTCTTACTTCTCTGATTTCAAACAAATGACACGATTTGATTTATCCCTGATTTGCGTTGATTTTCCTCTTTTTGAGGATTGTTGTGATGAATCTAGACTTGTCTTTCTGCCCCTAGAATAATTCTAGATTTGTCCCTTACTTGTTTTTAAAACATTGTTTCCTGAATTGAATTCGGTTTTGAAATGTTGCCAAAAAATTCTTCAGTGAATTCTGGAAGTATATTTGGGTATTCCATATATGATCTGCTTAATTCCTGGAAATTGCATAATAGGCAAATTAGAAATACTTGCCGCATATTCCTCTTTATCTTTAATCCCTGATTTCTGAACATGTTTTAAAAAACATGCCAAGAAAAAAAATTGATATTTCTAAAAAAAATTAAATGCTTTCTTGCTAAAATGATTCGTTGTAATCTTGGACACACATTCAAAAAGATGCTTGCATGATATTCTTTGCATACCAAATATACGTATGTATATTTTTGGATAAACTTGGGTTGATTTCTTGCCAAAAATTAGTGTTTCATATTTCCTTAAAACAATGTTTCTAGACATAAAAATTTGAACCATTTTTCTATGCTAAACTTCTTTGTGTTAACTTCTTGTTTGTCCACTATTCACTTGTTCCTGCATCTACTTGTGAGCTTTTGCTCTCAACATTGTAGCCACTGCTTTGATACTTGCATTTCTGCCATAAACACTTTTCTTGTATTATGTTGAACACTTGTAGACTGTGTTGATGTCATTCATGTATGACCAAAAGAATCTCTGCCATGCTCATAGATTTCCCTTGTCAATGTTTAGTTGTTGCACTTATGACCATGTTCAAATAAACTGCTAGACTCAAGTCTGTTTAACCATGGACCATGTATTCATGAATCTGCTTGCTATGTACATTCATGATGATTTGCATTATCTTGTCTCGACCATTGAACATTTGCATTTGAACATTTTTAACACTTGCTTGACCTTGCCATGTTTACACTGTTTTGCCTGAAACAAAATAGAACATAAACTGCTGCTTTAATGTAGAGTTGGCTAAGATCATTCTTCACTGCTGCGCATAACTTCATTTGCCTGCTACATCATGCTCGAGCAGTCCTTGTATTGCTATACACTTGTGTACATCACTTACAACTGTACAACTTGAATATTCTTGCATATGTCACCCTTTATTCTAACTGCTTCCATACACATGTTTATACATTCCCATTCTTGGTTTGTTTGAACCTGCATTTACTGTGGTTCTTCATGCTGATTGATTACTCTTGTATACATGGAGATGCAACACTGTGTATATGCTTTGACACTTGATTTGAACTGGAAACTTGCTGTGCTGATAGTCGACATGTATCATTGGCTTGACCATTTTACACACCCATGAACTTGCACCACGATTGTTTTGGCAGTTCACATTTGCTTCGGATTATTCATGTAACCAAGCTGCTTGGTTAGTTGACTGTTTTGTTTTACTCATCCTCCTATGCTTTATTCATGTCTTGGTTGACTTGTAGCATTGTATTTGTCGAGCCAATTTCTTGTGTACATGTGACACTAGCTCGACACTTGGGTTATTTGAAAACTTGTTTGACTTCACTTGTCTTGACACTACAAGAAAACACTGATTTAGCATCAAAAAATTAGAAGCGGAAATTTCCGTCGCTAATTAGCGACGGATTTCCATGCGATTTGCAAGGGATAGGTTTTTGTTTTTTCAACTTTTTTTTTCTTTTATTTATCACCGTCGTTTTTTGTCATCCCTCACTAAGCCGTTGCAAATTGCGTCAAATCATCGACGGAAAATTTCTGCCACTATTTTCCGCTGCAAATCCAGGCAGAATACTGACGAATATTTATAGAAGCTATTTTGCAGCGAAATTCCGACAAATTTGCTAGATATGTTTATATTATTTTTTCAATATATACAAAGGGCAATCCACATTCTCACACCACTGTTAATTTGAGCCATTGAGATCGAACTATCTAATGGTTGTAATTGGTCATCCGCGTGCGTGCATTGAAGACCTTCAAATTGGAAAAACGTGAAATTTAATTCTCCTTACTGATCGAATTACGCCTTTGATCCCCTTTTCTCTTCTTCAACTTAAACCCAGGTCAAAAAGTTTTCCCCAAATTTTAATTTCCCACTCCCTGTTCTGCAGCCTAGATCCTCAATTTCTTAATACCCGTCGTCTTCTCCTCTTTCGCCTTCTATGCCATCAGAAATTGCGGCTTCGGCAACCTCTGGACCTACGACATGTTGATAGCAACCGAGTTCCCATCACTCCATCAATGACTTCCAGCAGCAGGGATTCGCAAGCCTAATTTCGGGTTCCCATCTCTCTATCGTCGACTTCCCATCTCTCCATCTCTCTCAATCGCAGCACGCATGGATTTTCTCAATCTGCAACCCTAATTTCGGGTATCGAGGATAGCCCCAAATCAGCAATTAAAAATGTAAGTTTGATTTTATTTTATCTATCATCTATGATTGGTTAGTTGATTGAAATATGTTTTGATGCTGTGTTGATTTCCAGTGTTGAGTTCAGATTGAACAAGCACTTGTTAAAAGTGAGTTCGACTATAGGAAGAGATGAAATTGAGTTCCCTTATTCGAAAAGATAAAGCGTGTTCCTCTAGAAGGAGAGATACACCCAGCTCCTGTACTAGATGAAGTGCCTCTTGCATGTGTTCAAGAGAGAGCGTTTCCATCATTGTTTAGCAAAATACAGTAATTATATTCCCATTGTCATCACATAATGGAGTTTGAAGTATTTTTTAATGGGTTTCCCCATTAAATTTAGTGTCTCAAGTTTATTTATAACATTTAGTTCATCCTATATGAAAGGATTAATGAAATATATCAATACAAATGACTTTCTTCAATACTGGTTCAAACTCTTACTCATGTCAATATGCTACTGGTTTTATAGATAATAAAGGAGACAATGAAATCAGTGCGCAAAACGACTCTGGCATATAAAAAAATGTTTCCTTTGTTTTATCAGAATTATGTGTTAATTCATTTCAATGCACTGTTTTAGATTCATAAAAAAAACATTTCAATTCATTTTCATTGTTATGCTCATGGTCACTTTTTGTTTATTTAGTGATTCGATCATTTTGCTTTAGCCATATTTGCTTTCAAATCAAAATGAAAAAACATATTATAATCATTTTATAATTTTTCCTGTGCATTTCATTTCACAAACCATTTTTACATTCTTTAGTTTCTGTATACATTTCTTTTGCACCTACATATTATATTTCTTACTCAAGCACCTATTTGTATTCATTTCATTTATCTGTTTCATTTTTTTGGAGGTAGCATAAGAATTTTATATGTGAAAATGATTCATTTAGGCACCTGCCAAAATTTTTAATTTATTTGAACCGTCATGAATTTTATATGTGAAAATGATTCATTTAGGCTCTAGTTCAATAAATCCAATCATTTCATGTTCAACTCACAGTAAACCATTACGGTGTTGGAGTATGGGCGAAAAACCAGCATGTGTCCCAGAGAGATGAAATATTTTACATATGTTGGTTTTTGTTTTTATTTTGTTTTATTTTTTAAGGAAAATCCACTATAGCTTTGTGTATTCTCAAGTTTTACCAGAATAGATTTCAGGTGGGATTTTTAGGTTATTTTTAGGTTCTACAATACCAGCTACAAAAGAAATCAGTAGTGTAACGACCCGGATTTTCAAGGACTTTGGTTATCGACATAAAAACGATGTCGATAACCAAAACATCGAAAAATCCTGGTAATTAGTGAAAGAAATTAGAGGGTGAGAATAGATAAGATAGAAATTTAGAATAGAAGAAGAAGAAGAACACAACATCAGAGTAACACGAACCTCACAGCAGAACGAAAAACATATAATATTTGTAACATAACTTTGAAATACAAATATGTACTTGAATATACATATCATTATCAAAGTACAACACTAACAACACAGCGGAAATAACTATAGCTATATGATCCTGAAGCCTCCTGCTCCAGCTCTTCAACTATATCTGTAAAATCCCAACTACTTGACTGCCCATACAAATTTAGGCACCCAAGAGTTTAGGGAAAACAACAAAATAAACTCCGGGTCAGTCATGGGACTGGTATGAGTAAAACAGTTTAAAAACAGTTCGAACAAGTACACGATATCTCATAAGATCACGCCGTATAACGGAACGGGTTTTTCCCTTATGAGAATCCAAAATATCTTTATATCAAAAACCTTTTGATATTATAATAATGTCTATCAACCACAGTATATATATGATCATCTAGCAGAAACGCTTTCATCTCACGTTCTACATATATAGTATACAATCAAAAACCGCAAGCACGTATTGGGTAATGGATTTCCAACTATGACAAGGTATGGAACCACCTTTCGCTTGTGTACATCTAGAGAGGAATATACTGGGTTCAACAAGAACATTTGCAACCCGGCCACACATGACCGACCACTCATTTCGCTTGAGCGTATCGAATGTATATCACCAACGGTTGGGATCAGCAACCGTTTCCCGAATGGGACAGCATCAACAATAGATTTTTAGAAGTAAATGAAACTCTAGATCAGGTGATTATACACCCTACTTCGGTGCGACCGACTTAGCCATGCTGCCTGCCCGATTTCTGTCACTTACCGGATGTGAGGCTAGAAGCTACGCTTTATTATCACACCAGATTCACTTTGAATGCCACATCATCAAATCCATCAAATCACCGATTGACGTCCTCAACCATACATTATGTGTTAGCTAAAAGAAGTTTCCTTCTCCGCTTCCACTCTTGGTACGGTTGGAGAAATCAATATATGTGATCGTCTGGAAATACTCTGTCAGACATCCGCCCATACAGGTCATCCAGGAACAGGATGAACCGAAGGCACTATTCTGTAAACAGGATAGCCCTTGCATTACTCCGTCTTCAATTTCCTTTGGCATATATGATTCGCAACGCTTATGCCAATACAGAGTGGTTCTTTGGATAATAATCCAACCGGTCTCTCCATATTAACAACGTTAAAATGGTCAAAACTTCGATAGTCTGTGATTTAACTATCGAATAAAAACAGGTGTGCAAACAATGATATCATTTCCAAATGGAAATTTATATCGATCTAACATCATTCAACTTTTATCTCTTTATTTCATTAATTTACTTATCTCCTGTTTCTCAATATTCAATATTTCTTATTTTCTAAATTTGGAAAATATACGTTATTAACAATGGAAAACATTTCCATTTCTTGTTTTCTTTATTAGAAAACATTTCTGGTTTCTTATTTGGAGAACATTTCCAAAGCTTCTTTATTGGACTTAGACAAATGTTTAAACAAACCATCGCGATGCCAACTCAAACCATTTCCTTTACTGCCGAACCTTAACTATTCCTTAGTTAAAAACGAAGCCAATCAAGTTGGGGTAGAACTACCTCTCAGACCTTAACTGAACAACATTTCTAACTTTGAAATAGACAAAGTTCACTTTATATCCCTTTACTAACTTCCTTACTTAACCCTCCTTCGAATAGCTATATTCGATTGACTCTTTTCACTTAACTCTATTCAATTTACCCTTATCAGTTAACTTTATTGGACTAACACTATTGGATTAACTCTATTTGAATAATGCTATTGATTTACTCATTTCACTTAACTCCTTTCGAATAAACTATATTCGATAACTCCTTTTACTTTCTTCGAATAAACTATATTCGATTAACTCCTTTGACGTTATTCTCTAATCGATTAACTAACATCGATTAACTAACATCGATTAACTCCTTTTAACTTTATCCTCTAATCGATTAACTAACATCGATTAACTCCTTTTACTTTAACTCTAATCGATTAACTAACATCGAGTAGCTCCTTTTACTTTAACTCTAATCGATTAAACTAACATCGATTAACTCCTTTTACTTTAACTCTAATCGATTAACTAACATCGATTAGCTCCTTTTACTTTAACTCTAATCGATTAACTAACATCGATTAGCTCCTTTTACTTTAACTCTAATCGATTAAACTAACATCGATTTACTCCTTTGCTTTATCTCTAATCGATTAAACTAACGTCGATTAACTCCTTTGCTTTAACTCTAATCGTTAACTCCTTTGCTTTAACTCTAATCGATTAAACTAACATCGATTTACTCCTTTGCTTTATCTCTAATCGATTAAACTAACATCGATTTACTCCTTTGCTTTATCTCTAATCGATTAAACTAACATCGATTTACTCCTTTGCTTTATCTCTAATCGATTAAACTAACATCGATTTACTCCTTTGCTTTATCTCTAATCGATTAACTAACATCGATTTACTCCTTTTACTTTTTTCTCTAATCGATTAAACTAACATCGATTACTTCTTTTACTTTAACACTAATCGATTAAACTAACATTGATTACTTCTTTTACTTTATCTCTAATCGATTAAACTATCATCGATTTACTCCTTTGCTTTAACACTAATCGATTAAACTAACATTGATTACTTCTTTTACTTTATCTCTAATCGATTAAACTAACATCGATTTACTCCTTTGCTTTAACACTAATCGATTAAACTAACATTGATTAACTCCTTTTACTTTAACACTAATCGATTAAACTAACATCGATTTACTCCTTTGCTTTATCTCTAATCGATTAAACTAACATCGATTTACTCCTTTGCTTTATCTCTAATCGATTAAACTAACATCGATTAACTTCTTTTACTTTATTCTCTAATCGATTAAACTAACATCGATTACTTCTTTTACTTTAACACTAATCGATTAAACTAACATTGATTACTTCTTTTACTTTATTGCCTAATCGATTAACTAACATCGATTAACTTCTTTTACTTTATTCTCTAATTTTATAAATATTTCTTTTATAAAATTTCCTTTCCTTTTCTATATAAAATCCATCGATTTTTATATAAATAATTCATTTTCAAAATACACTTTGAAAATATTCCTTTATCAACATTCGGTATGTTATGGTATTCAACATATTAAATCACGATGATCAAAATTGTCCAAACACATATAATCGACAACAGATTATATATCACAATACATGAATCACAGTAAAATAAATGTTGAGGAATCCAATTGGATTCCTCCAACCTGTTTCCCTGCATCACAGATGTTAAACAATATAGATAACATCGCTTTCAGTTCTATATGATACATTCTGTTAAACAGAATCAATATAGAAATTCAACTAACTGACTAGCAGTTCAATCAAACAGTCAACATACAGTCAATCAGCCAATATCTAACAGTTCTAAAAATACAACATGAAATTATAAACTGTTCAGAGTTAGTGAGGTTTACTCACATTTGCAGTTCATCGTTAAAGAACGATAAACTGTTGTTTGATTTGAATCAAACAATTTATTTTTCCATAAATTCCAATGAGCTCCAATCTACTTCCGGACAGTCCCATTGGGTAGTGTCCGTCCATACGATCCTGTCGGATCTTGTTTTGCCCAATTCTGATAATGTGTGATAAAGTTATAGCTTATACAAATTTGTACATCGTTAATTAAAATAAAAATAAATTCTTTTTTTCTTTATTTAATCGGGCCTTACCCTCCCATTTGGCCCATACCGCATCCACTAATTCCTCCCATCTCCTTCAGAAACAAAAATGGCGAACCCGATTCCTCCTTTCAGCGTTGACCGAACATTTGACTTCCCTCCTCCTCTGCCTTGGCCAACGACCGACGTCATGGCTACCACCATCCGACTCACTATCGAAAACCGCACCCTCTCATCCTATTTTCAATTCACTCGAACCCCAACTGTCGACCTTGACTTCGAGACCTCCCAGAACCCACGGTGACTGCATCCACCCGAACCTGCATCGGAACCCACAAACTCTTGCTACAAGGTGCGCCTGGCCACCCTGATACCCGTCGTCTCCTTGCTCAGCCTTAACTCCGCCTCAACCATCCCCTAAAACACAACCCTACCTCACGACCGTACAAAAGCCATCGACCAAAGGAGTCGTCGAACCCACTAACTTCAGAGTTGCTTGAAGATAACAAGGCCAGTAGCACGAACACAAAGGAATTGGGGGTTTAGAAATTTTGTTTTCGATTGTTATGATTTTATTTCCATTTGTTTTGATTTTTGCTTTGAATTGAATTTCATGGGTTTTGTTTTCCTGAGTGGCGGCTTGTATTTGCATTTATACCCGATGGATAATCTTGTGTGGTTTAGCAGATGGTATGTGGCCTTGTAATATGACACAAAGAATTTGTGGATAGAAAAAGAAGGGCGTGGAGCATTAAGGAACCATACATTTTGTTTTAACTTTTAGTAACACAAGATTTCATTTATGTCCGACGGCGTCAAACAGAAATAAACACACCATTGTGATGAGCGAGGTGTCCCGACTCCAGAAATATAATAATACCGGTAGGTGGTCTTATATTTTGAGACTTCAAAATGTTGATTTCAGGGTGCGAAATACTTCAAATAAAAAGTCGCTTATTTAATTAATTAAAAATTATAAAAAAATTCTAAAAATTAAATTATCGCTATTTCCCAAAAGAACCTTGTTTAAATTCACACCTGATATCTAGTTATTTTGAAATAACCGTTATGGTCGATAAACGATTCTATAGCGACTATTTTAAAATTTGATTTGGACATATCTCAAAATCTACACGACGAAATCCCGACTTTTCTCTTCCACTAGAAAGATATACTCCACCAGCTCCACACGTTTCTTGTTTCACAGAAATCTGACTTCAAACGAATCATGTACATTCAATTGAAGTTCAAATCGCCAAATAGCGAACTGCAGCGTCATTCGAGCTCGTTTATAATTATATTATAAACTATACGTTCAACTGTCGACGATTGAATATATTCGTTATTCAAATTCAATTCCAAACTGAATTAAATATCACAGATGATTTGGTTCACAACATATCGCCATTTCAGCCAATTCTGATTATTTCAGAATTAAATATATTATTTAATTTATTGTTTTAATTAAATATTCGCCATTATTTAATTCCATGACCATTAAATTCACTAAACCACCATTTATATAATAAAATAAATTAATCATAATACCTCTGCCAATGCGGGTCATTACAATCTTCCCCACTTAAAATAATTTCGTCCTCAAAATTGCTAAAAGGTAGAGAACGACCCTATCGACTGGTTAGAACATATTTGTTCACTTCTTAACTCCAGTTTCAACTGAACCAATTTAATTTCAATTAAATATTAATTAATTCTTATCAACGAAAATCTTCAAAAATCCTGAAAATTTTCTAACTCCTTAATCTTCGAAAATTTTCGCCAGCACCTCCTTTGTACTGGTCATTCGGTCAAACTCCAACTCGCCTCTCTGGGCCATCTCCATCCCAAAAGAAAATCAAACAGCCAAGCGGCTTGCCAATTTGGCTCATAAATATTATATCCAATAGAAATATAAACTTGTACCTTTGGTCGGCATATCAACTCTATCACTTCCATATGCTGTCAACTCAGCATATACCAATGTTATCCCAATCAATTTCCAATCTGCTTTTATCCACAACACCACCATTCACTTATATCCGAGCCAAATATCATTCCAACTCGAGTTTCTTCTCAATTCCCAACTCTTAACTTGATTATCATATTACACTTCAAATTTGAATCTCACAATCCAATTTGTCTTGATATCATTCTAATTCAATCTCAGTTACCACTTTACTGGCTTTACTTAAATTCAAATTTGCTTTCACAAATTTCTGTTAAATTTGTTTTTAATTCAAAACAGTCTTTCCCTGGGAATTTTTAACAGTTTACTCTTTCAAAAATCAAATTTTCCTTTTTGAACATGTCTTGAGCCCTTAATCAATATTCTATTAGTTAAATCACTTCTCTATTTCTTTATCAATATTTGTTAACCAAATATTTTCAATAACCATATTGCCCTTTTATGTTATTTGGAAAACATTTCCGAATATCACCTTCCTTTATTTTCTAAACTTTAGAAAATATATGCTATTTATAATTGGAAAATATTCCAATTACTTATCTCTTTTTCGATCTCGTTTATTTCTATACTTAGGAAATATTCTTTATTCTATTTCCATGTTCACACTTATTTGGGTTAAAACGGATGTTGTGTAAAACATCATTACGACAACCCAAATGCTATATTCAACTAATTCTTATTCAACATTGATCTTCGAGCCTGAAATCTTACTATTTATTTGTTAATAATGAAATCAATCAAGTTGGGGTATAACTACCTCTCAGACCTTGACTGAATAACATATATAACGTCAAAACAGATATGACTACTTACTCGAATAATCAATACCATACAACTACTTATTCACTTTTAAACACGTATACGCTTCCTCTTTCTATTCTTACTAGATTTTATTCTTAGTCTTCCTTTTTGATTTTACTATTCTATTTCTAAGTTCGTTTCCTTATCGACTTCTATATATATCGATACGTTGATTTCTAACTATCAAATTATCTTAAAAATATTCTAACTCCTTACATTCCCGGAAAAATTTTCCATAACCTCCTTTGTACCAGGAGTATCGGGATATTTCAAATAGCCTCCCATGGCCCTCACCAATCCAAAAAGAAAAAGAAAGGCCAAGCGGCTAGCCAATTCGGCGCATAAAATCTCATCTATGAATTAAATACATACCTTTTTGTCGAGCATTCTATCCATATACCTTCATATCTATCCATACCTATCTCATGTATGTTTATACATTTCTAATTCATTCCAACTTAATCCAATCGTTTTAACTTATTTCGTTAAGTGATTTCCAAATTACTGGTTTGCCCATTTCACCTTTTTATTTGAATATACATGTTCAATTATAGGTTTAACTTGTTTATCAACTAATTGAATTCCATTTCAATTTTATTTGAATTTCCTATATTCAAATTCCATTTCGATTCTCTTATTCAAATTCTATATTTGAATTTCATTTCAATTCACTTATTCAAATTCCATATATGAATTTCATTATTCAAATCTATTTTCAAACTCCATTTGAATTTCTATATTCAAATCTATTTGAATTCTCTTTATTTCATTTCAATTCCCTTTGAATCTTCTATATTCAAATTTAAAATTCAATTCTATTTGAATCTTCTTTATTCAAATTTCATTTCACTTTCGATATTCAAATCCTATATTTGAAATCTCTTATATTTTCTATATCCAAACGCCATTTGAATTTCTATATTCAAATTCTATATCACTTCCATTGAATTTCATATATTCAAACTCGCTTAGAATTTATATATTCAATTTCTATTTGAATTCTCTTTATTCAAATCCCCTTTGAATTTTCTATATTCAAATCCTATGTTTGAACTTCCTTTATTCAAATTCCTTTAAATAAGTCTCGGTTTCAATTCCTTTTGAAATCGATATTTCTACCTTTGGAAAGTAGATTTCCCTTTCAATTTCGCACTTGTATTTTTATTTCTGAATTATCCAATGATAATTCTCTTCACTTCATTTATAAACTTCATTTATAAAGAACTATTTATAAACTTCGTTTATAAAGGAACTTCTCGTTTTATTTCTTTTAAAACAAGTTAATATTTCAAATCTATTTAAAAATTCAAATTCTATATTTGAAATTTCATTTGAAATTCAACACAACTTGTATTTCCCAAAACAAATTCAAAATAGTATCTCTGGTAGTAATTCGTCACTTACAACTCGAAAATGAATACTGATGATGCAGTTGTCATCATCAGAATCTATTTTCCAGCGATCGAAGTGAGTTCAATACTGTAAAACCATTTCTAAACATTTCCACTTTGAAATTCATTTCAAAATATAATTCACACTGCTTGTAAAACAATTTAAAATCTCCCAGAATCTTAAATTTTCCCTATTTTTAATCCAAATTCATTTACAAACACTTATCCAATTCTCTCGAGTTTTAATTCAAATTCTGGTTTAAATTTCAGATTTAACTCATCTGATTTCACGTATTTCACTTATATGAATTCTGATTGGTTATTTACATAACCATTTTACTTATAATCTTACTCGATTATAATAACAATCAATCTATCCAATATATATCAAAATATACGTTGGGTAAACTATTTTCATTTACCCTCTTTTCAAAACATATCGTGCCGACCCATCGTATTCGAGTGTTTAGTAACTCCTACCGATACAGTGGATCAAACTGATCGACCAGAACTCATCAAAAACTCAACCAATGAATCCCCACAATATAAAACAATTTTTTTTATATCAAATAACAAATAGGTTCACTCGTATATATACACTCAACTCAATCTAGGGTATTACTAACCCTATCTCTACCGAGTCACGCCACAGAGCCAAGTAATTCTTTTAACCTTCTGCTCTGATACCAACTGTAACGACCCGGATTTTCAAGGACTTTGGTTATCGACATAAACACGATGTCGTTAACCAAAACATCGAAAAATCCTGGTAATTAGTGAAAGAAATTAGAGGGTGAGAATAGATAAGATAGAAATTTAGAATAGAAGAAGAAGAAGAACACAACATCAGAGTAACACGAACCTCACAGCGGAACGAATAACATATAATATATGTAACATAACTTTGAAATACAAATCTGTACTTGAATATACATATCATTATCAAAGTACAACACTTACAACACAGCGGAAATAACTATAGCTATATGATCCTGAAGCCTCCTGCTCCAGCTCTTCAACTATATCTGTGAAATCCCGACTACTTGACTGCCCATACAAATTTAGGCACCCAAGAGTTTAGGGAAAACAACAAAATAAACTCCGGGTCAGTCATGGGACTGGTATGAGTAAAACAGTTTAAAAACAGTTCGAACAAGTACACGATATCTCATAAGACCACACCGTATAACGGAACGGGTTTTTCCCTTTTGAGAATCCAAAATATCTTTATATCAAAAACCTTTTGATATTATAATAATGTCTATCAACCACAGTATATATATATGATCATCTAGCAGAAACGCTTTCATCTCACGTTCTACATATATAGTATACAATCAAAAACCGCAAGCACGTATTGGGTAATGGATTTCCAACTATGACAAGGTATGGAACCACCTTTCGCTTGTGTACCTCTAGAGAGGAATACACTGGGTTCAACAAGAACATCTTGCAACCCGGCCACACATGACCGACCACTCATTTCGCTTGAGCGTATCGAATGTATATCACTAACGGTTGGGATCAGCAACCGTTTCCCGAATGGGACAGCATCAACAATAGATTTTTAGAAGTAAATGAAACTCTAGATCAGGTGATTATACAACCTACTTCGGTGCGACCGACTTAGCCATGCAGCCTGCCCGATTTCTGTCACTTACCGGATGTGAGGCTAGAAGCTACGCTTTATTATCACACCAGATTCACTTTGAATGCCACATCATCAAATCCATCAAATCACCGATTGACGTCCTCAACCATACATTATGTGTTAGCTAAAAGAAGTTTCCTTCTCCGCTTCCACTCTTGGTACGGTTGGAGAAATCAATATATGTGATCGTCTAGAAATACTCTGTCAGACATCCGCCCATACAAGTCATCCAGGAACAGGATGAACCGAAGGCACTATTCTGTAAATAGGATAGCCCTTGCATAACTCCGTCTTCAATTTCCTTTGGCATATATGATTCGCAACGCTTATGCCAATACAGAGTGGTTCTTTGGATAATAATCCAACCGGTCTCTCCATATTAACAACGTTAAAATGGTCAAAACTTCGATAGTCTGTGATTTAACTATCGAATAAAAACAGGTGTGCAAACAATGATATCATTTCCAAATGGAAATTTATATCGATCTAACATCATTCAACTTTTATCTCTTTATTTCATTAATTTACTTATCTCCTGTTTCCCTATATTCAATATTTCTTATTTTCTAAATTTGGAAAATATACGTTATTAACATTGGAAAACATTTCCATTTCTTGTTTTATTTATTAGAAAACATTTCTGGTTTCTTATTTGGAGAACATTTCCAAAGCTTCTTCATTGGACTTAGACAGATGTTTAAACAAACCATCGCGATGCCAACTCAAACCATTTCCTTTACTGCCGAACCTTAACTATTCCTTAGTTAAAAACGAAGCCAATCAAGTTGGGGTAGAACTACCTCTCAGACCTTAACTGAACAACATTTCTAACTTTGAAATAGACAAAGTTCACTTTATATCCCTTTACTAACTTCCTTACTTAACCCTCCTTCGAATAGCTATATTCGATTGACTCTTTTCACTTAACTCTATTCAATTTACCCTTATCAGTTAACTCTATTGGACTAACACTATTGGATTAACTCTATTTGACTAATGCTATTGATTTACTCATTTCACTTAACTCCTTTCGAATAAACTACATTCGATAACTCCTTTTACTTTCTTCGAATAAACTATATTCGATTAACTCCTTTTACGTTATTCTCTAATCGATTAACTAACATCGATTAACTCCTTTTAACTTTATCCTCTAATCGATTAACTAACATCGATTAACTCCTTTTACTTTAACTGTAATCGATTAACTAACATCGATTAGCTCCTTTTACTTTAACTCTAATCGATTAAACTAACATCGATTAACTCCTTTTACTTTAACTCTAGTCGATTAACTAACATCGATTAACTCCTTTTACTTTAACTCTAATCGATTAACTAACATCGATTAGCTCCTTTTACTTTAACTCTAATCGATTAAACTAACATCGATTTACTCCTTTGCTTTATCTCTAATCGATTAAACTAACATCGATTAACTCCTTTGCTTTAACTCTAATCGATTAAACTAATATCGTTTAACTCCTTTGCTTTAACTCTAATCGATTAAACTAACATCGATTTACTCCTTTGCTTTATCTCTAATCGATTAAACTAACATCGATTTACTCCTTTGCTTTATCTCTAATCGATTAAACTAACATCGATTTACTCCTTTGCTTTATCTCTAATCGATTAAACTAACATCGATTTACTCCTTTGCTTTATTTCTAATCGATTAACTAACATCGATTTACTCCTTTTACTTTTTTCTCTAATCGATTAAACTAACATCGATTACTTCTTTTACTTTAACACTAATCGATTAAACTAACATTGATTACTTCTTTTACTTTATCTTTAATCGATTAAACTATCATCGATTTACTCCTTTGCTTTAACACTAATCGATTAAACTAACATTGATTACTTCTTTTACTTTATCTCTAATCGATTAAACTAACATCGATTTACTCCTTTGCTTTAACACTAATCGATTAAACTAACATTGATTAACTCCTTTTACTTTAACACTAATCGATTAAACTAACATCGATTTACTCCTTTGCTTTATCTCTAATCGATTAAACTAACATCGATTTACTCCTTTGCTTTATCTCTAATCGATTAAACTAACATCGATTAACTTCTTTTACTTTATTCTCTAATCGATTAAACTAACATCGATTACTTCTTTTACTTTAACACTAATCGATTAAACTAACATTGATTACTTCTTTTACTTTATTCTCTAATCGATTAACTAACATTGATTAACTTCTTTTACTTTATTCTCTAATTTTATAAATATTTCTTTTATAAAAATTCCTTTCCTTTTCTATATAAAATCCATCGATTTTTATATAAATAATTCATTTTCAAAATACACTTTGAAAATATTCCTTTATCAACATTCGGTATGTTATGGCATTCAACATATCAAATCATGATGATCAAAATCATCCAAACACATATAATCGACAACAGATTATATATCACAATATATGAATCACAGTAAAATAAATGTTGAGGAATCCAGTTGGATTCCTCCAACCTGTTTCCCTGCATCACAGATGTTAAACAATATAGATAACATCACTTTCAGTTCTATATGATACATTCTATTAAACAGAATCAATATAGAAATTCAACTAACTGACTAGCAGTTCAATCAAACAGTCAACATACAGTCAATCAGCCAATATCTAACAGTTCTAAAAATACAACATGAAATTATAAACTGTTCAGAGTTAGTGAGGTTTATTCACATTTGCAGTTCATCGTTAAAGAACGATAAACTGTTGTTTGATTTGAATCAAACAATTTATTTTGCCATAAATTCAAATGAGCTCCAATCTACTTCCAGACAGTCCCATTGGGTAGTGTCCGTCCATACGATCCTATCGGATCTTGTTTTGCCCAATTCTGATAATGTGTGATAAAGTTATAGCTTACACAAATTTGTACATCGTTAATTAAGATAAAAATAAATTCTTTTTTTCTTTATTTAATCGGGCCTTACCCTCCCATTTGGCCCATACCGCATCCACTAATTCCTCCCATCTCCTTCAGAAACAAAAATGGCGAACTCGATTCCTCCTTTCAGCGTTGACCGAACATTTGACCTCCCTCCTCCTCTGCCTTGGCCAACGACCGACGTCATGGCTACCACCATCCGACTCACTATCGAAAACCGCACCCTCTCATCCTATTTTCAATTCACTCGAACCCCAACTGTCGACCTTGACTTCGAGACCTCCCAGAACCCACGGTGACTGCATCCACCCGAACCTGCATCGGAACCCACAAACTCTTGCTACAAGGTGCGCCTGGCCACCCTGATACCCGTCGTCTCCTTGCTCAGCCTTAACTCCGCCTCAACCATCCCCTAAAACACAACCCTACCTCACCACAGTACAAAAGCCATCGACCAAAGGAGTCGTCGAACCCACTAACTTCAGAGTTGCTTGAAGATAACAAGGCCAGTAGCTCGAATACAAAGGAATTGGGGGTTTAGAAATTTTGTTTTCGATTGTTATGATTTTATTTCCATTTGTTTTGATTTTTTCTTTGAATTGAATATCACGGGTTTTGTTTTCCTGAGTGGCGGCTTGTATTTGCATTTATACCCGATGGATAATCTTGTGTGGTTTAGCAGATGGTATGTGGCCTTGTAATATGACACAAAGAATTTGTGGATAGAAAAAGAAGGGCGTGGAGCATTAAGGAACCATACATTTTGTTTTAACTTTTAGTAACACAAGATTTCATTTATGTCCGACGGCGTCAAACAGAAATAAACACACCATCGTGATGAGCGAGGTGTCCCGACTCCAGAAATATAATAATACCGGTAGGTGGTCTTATATTTTGAAACTTCAAAATGTTGATTTCAGGGTGCGAAATACTTTAAATAAAAAGTCGCTTATTTAATTAATTAAAAATTACAGAAAAATTCTAAATATTAAATTATTGCTATTTCCCAAAAGAACCTTGTTTAAATTCACACCCGATATCTAGTTATTTTGAAATAACCGTTATGGTCGATAAACGATTCTATAGCGACTATTTTAAAATTTGATTTGGACATATCTCAAAATCTACACGACGAAATCCCGATTTTTCTCTTCCACTAGAAAGATATACTCCACCAGCTCCACACGTTTCTTGTTTCACAGAAATCCGGCTTCAAACGAATCCTGTACATTCAATTGAAGTTCAAATCGCCAAATAGCGAACTGCAGCGCCATTCGAGCTCGTTTATAATTATATTATAAACTATACGTTCAACTGTCGATGATTGAATATATTCGTTATTCAAATTTAATTCCAAGCTGAATTAAATATCACAGATGATCTGGTTCACAACATATCGCCATTTCAGCCAATTCTGATTATTTCAGAATTAAATATATTATTTAATTTATTGTTTTAATTAAATATTCGCCATTATTTAATTCCACGACCATTAAATTCACTAAACCACCATTTATATAATAAAATAAATTAATCATAATACCTCTGCCAATGCGGGTCATTACAAGTAGTGTGCATACCTTGCCACACAAAGTCTGCATAATCTTCTTAACGCTTGCTTATTGTCACAGAATGGGCCTTCATTACTTGATTTTGAGGTGCTTCTAGATATTTTCTCTGTTTTGTTATTAATTACACAACTTTAGCTTTCTTCTGTGACTTAACTTAATTCTTTGCCATCAAGTATTTGGTTGCTTCTAACCAGATCTTTACATAATACATATTTTGTGGTTTGTATATTTGAAAGTTATGTTAAATTAATTTAAGATGACAGAGTCAATTTTTTGTCATATACAATCTATATTATGTAGTTTGTTTAAATTACTACGGCCCTTTCATGTCATTTCATCTACTTATATAAATTTATTTTACAAAGCTTGATATAAATCAAAAAATTTATTTGTAGGAACTCAACAGCCCCTTGAGTGCTCTTCTTCCGATGGCATTTGTTACAGACAGCAATGATGACCATTCAAACTTATCAGTTGGTTTTAAGGTGCATGATTTTGTGCGTTTAATACATTATGAAGTACCTTTACACTAGTTATACTAGTAGATATTGACTATTACTTATTCTCCTGATGCTTTGATTCCAGCTATTTGTCAAACTAGGAATAGATTTATCCCCGATTTACTTTCACTGTATAGCATAATTTCACTAGTGGGTATGTGACAGGCTCCAATTGTTTAGGAAAAATCCAAAGTGGTTATAGTAATAATTATACTAGTGTGTATACTTTATTCTTGATTATGTTGTCAGTATTTTTGGGACAATATAAAATGTTAAGGGATGCAGATTGAAATGGAAAATAACAAGTTATATCGATACAAATTTGATATCAATACAACTAGAATTCCTTCAAAACTAAACATATAATCTGACAAGTGGAAGCCCATGCATGCATGGAAGCATAGTTTACTTGACATTATAATTTGTTTGTATGAATAGAATGGTGGAGCATAGTTGACGGACATGGATTTTCTACAACGGTTGTGTATTGCTAGTGCTTTGGCAAATGTTTTATTCAATTACATAAGTAAACAGCAATGTAATGACTGGTTCTTATGATATGTGAAAATTTAAGGAAATATATAATTCAACTACAGTAGTAATCAGTGTTAAAATAATTAAATTTTACTATTATGTATACTATTTAAAAAAAAAATATCCCTTAGTGCCTCATCTCATTTGATTGGTATTTCGTGAACTGTCAAATTAAATATGTGTTTGTTAAATAGCAAAAGAAAATCGATGGAAAGCAATATGAAAGAGGAATAAATTAAAAAAAAGGCGATGATAGAAATATTTTATACATGGAAAGCACAGAATGTTTTATGAAAAATAATTTTTTCTTAGTAAATATATAAAGATTTCAAAATAAGGAGTTTTACGGAAAAGAGTAATAGCTTTGTCATTGTTTTGAAGTATGGTTTGAAAATTTGGAAATTAATTGTTTGCTTAGACAAAATAATGATAAAAAAGAATATGTGTAGTATAGTCCTAGGCATACATTCAAATTAAATAATCAAATTGGAGATACATTTTATAATCTAATGACAAAATCTTACCTGTATTAGTACAGTTAACGTACACAATCTTGGCGGATGTGACAATTTGATTAATGAAGATTAATTGTCTTTGCTTATAAGGTAGTTAGCAGTGGTTTTGAATTCTGTCATATTTTTGATTGATATCTGGTTATATATGACTAAAAATAAGGAAGAAAAATATTATTTTGTATTTGTGCATATAGCCGATGCATGGTAGACTGATACTTTCCATTTTGGTGTTTGTATGAATTTTAGAAACTTATAAACTGCAGCATGTAGTAATATACGAAAGTATATTCAGACATGCATTATTGTAAAAGAGGAATGCACCATTAGCTTGGATAAAGAGAGCAGTAAGTAGTGGAATAATTTTCAATACATAACTGGAAAGAAATATGTACATTTAGTGCACAAAAAATTACTAACAGATATTCAAATTAAGCACAAATACAAATAATATAACATCTATATAAGAAAGTTCATTTTTAGCAAGTAAAATATGTAATGAAGATTAATCGTCTTTGCTTATAAGGTAGTTAGCAGCGGTTTTGAATTCTGTCACATTTTTGATTGATATCTGGTTATATATGACTAAAAATAAGGAAGAAAAATATTATTTTGTATTTGTGCATATAGCCGATGCATGGTAGACTGATACTTTCCATTTTGGTGTTTGTATGAATTTTAGAAACTTATAAACTGCAGCATGTAGTAATATACGAAAGTATATTCAGACATGCATTACTGTAAAAGAGGAATGCACCATTAGCTTGGATAAAGAGAGCAATAAGTAGTGGAATAATTTTCAATACATAACTGGAAAGAAATATGTATATTTAATGCACAAAAAATTACTAATAGATATTCAAATTAAGCACAAATACAAATAATATAACATTTATATAAGAAAGTTCATTTTTAGCAAGTAAAATATGCAAAATGAACAACATTTAGAATAAAATATGGATATAAAGTTATTACTCTCATTATGAAGACAATTTTTGTAAACATATTTTAACCGTCTTTTGATATCCCCTAATTACCTCAGAAAAAGATATTGGGAAAATATGCAACTTTGTATCCTTTGGTTTAAATGAACATATCAAATAAATATGACACAAATAATCCTATAAATTAATGAGAAAAAAACAATTTTTTTGTTGGAAAGAAATATGTACATTTAATGCACAAAAAATACTGGTAGATATTCAAATTAAGCAGACACAAAGAAAACAATTAACTAGAGATATACTTTATATTTTGGTGACAAACTATTACTGTTTTAGTATAATTAATATGCACTCTTTGGCTACTGGCTTTGATGGATTTTCCACTCTTGACTTTGGTATTTGCTTTTCTGACAAATAGTATCTCATTTATTAGGTGTAAGTTGTAACCTGTAACTTCTTGTTTATCTACTATTGGTGCTTTATTATTGATTTTATAATAGGATCATGCGTATAAGTTAAATGTATTGAATTAACTGATAATCAATTTTGTACCTATTTGAATCACCATACGTTCACAAATCAAAATAAAAACGAAATGTTTATAGTTGGATCAATTTGACCACCACATGAATCATCTGTGCCTCTTCTAGATAATAAGCCTGTTTTATTTCTAGATAACAAAAAAATATTATATTTTGTTGGGTGAATGGAGACCACATTATATTGTAGTTACAGTGTAAATATAACCTTTTCATGTTGTTTTCCCTTTTTGTTTTCTTTTCCTAATCAATTCAATCAATTTCTTTTTTAATATATCTATTTCTAAGTTTGGATTCCTATCGTACAAAATACCAATGTCATTTGTCTGTTACACTTCGTAACAACTGCATTCTTTAACAACTTCAGGGAAATCATTTCACATCAGTTCAGTAACAAAAGTAATATTAGCAATATTAGCACTAAATCGGTAAGAAAATGATTAAAGCTTATGACTGATTCAACTTTTTATAAAGGCAACAGTAAATAAGCTAAGTGAATCTTTGTCCAGTTTGTTAGTTGTAGTTTAGTAAATTTAAAATGCTCAGTAAATATATTTTTTTTCGGTAAACCACTTTTTGCTTACTTGCTTTCCACCATTAGTATGCAGGAATACATGTTTGACACTATCATTGAAATAAGAGATGTATGCATGTTTGGCACCATCAATGAAGTGACAGGTTAGTACCTGTATTTTCTACATAATTTGTTATATGCAGGAACACATGTTATTTATTTTGTTATGTGGCAATGTGTGATAGGACACAGCTGAGCTTACAATTTCAGCTTGTGTAAATAATTGAGTGCAATGCTAGTGACTGAGCTGGGTTTTTTGATTTTGATGTTTGGGTGTACACCAATATTACATTACCAATAGATCAGGTTGTTAAGCATGATGATATATGTGATAGTTTTCTTATGTAAATTTAGTTTTTGTTGCAGGCATATTGAGCAATATATAGTGATGTGCACATAATAGATATGGTGTTGGTTTTAAATGGCGATCAATAGCAGCAAATCGCAAAATGACTTAATTTGTCATAAGTTTATACAAACCTGTTCTTTCTGAAATATATACAGGTGGCCTCATTTATGTTTTTCCTTGTAAACAGTGTGCATTGTTGGAATATACAAGTATAGTTTAATGTACAATTGTTCTTTACGCAGGGATTATCGTTCATTGTATATTGGAAAAACCCTTGCCGAGCTTGCAGAAGAGAGTATGTCATTAAACAAATTTGTAGAAACAATAATTTGAAATGTCTTTGTCATTAAACAATTCAGTAGAATCACAACAAAGCCAGGAGGAAAACTGGAAATGGGCGAGGTTAGGTTATGAAACCAACAAAGCCAGGACTACTTTTTATTCCTAAAACATAATTTTTGTTTAGATTTTTGTTTATGTGACATTAGTTTTAAGTTGTATCGGATAATGTTATGAATGTTGGCTGTTATGTGAATATTTTATCAATTATTATAACATTTTTTATTGTTATATAATGTTTTGTGACATTAATTTTTCTAGTTGATATATATGTATATATGTTTCATTGCACGATGAGTAATGAATATTGAGTATTGTTGAAATGAATGTATTTGATGTTTAGATTGATGGTTAGAAATGTTATAAAATGTTTGCAATTTTTTTGCGTCACTAATCGTCGCTATATAACTAGGATTTACCGACGGATAACTGGAATGTAAAATGTTTGCTATATATTTCCGTCGGTAATCCATCGCAATATAGCTAGGATTTACCGATGGATAACGGGGATGTAAAATGTTTGCTATGTATTTCCGTCGGTAATCCCTCACTAAATAGCGTGCATTTTGAGACGGAAAGATATTTAATGATTTTATCATGTTATATATATCCGTCGGTAAAACGTCGGTGAAATATTTTAAAATGAAATAATAATATATTAGAAACCGACGGTCAAGTGACGGAGAATCGACGCTAATTTCCGTCGCAAAATTATGCATAAAATACCGACGTGTTTTTTAGCGACAACCTTATTCTGTTGCAAAATCCGTCGCTAATAGACCTTTAGCGAGGGTTTAGCGACGGATTTTTCCACTGCAAAATCAGTGTTTTCTTGTAGTGTGACCATATTTGTTGATAGATTCACTGTCTTGAATGTGTTGAGTTGTGCACTGAGTTGAGATGGTCCACGTGGCTACTCCTCAGATGCGCACTGTATGTTGGTTGACGAGGCAGTGCACACGTGTATATCTATACATATGTGTATATGCAGCCATCAGACAAGATTTCCTGTCCCAGTACTATACATATACAAACTGATTAGACACAGATGAATCAGATCAAGTCATGAAAAATGATGAGAAACGTACCGAAATTCTGAGGCAAATAAAATTTTAAAAATAAAATTTATATTCGCATGTATTCTGTTTTATTCCTGTTGCAGTGTACTGTGTGTGTTTCTATTTTATTTGATGGGTAACAGAAGATGACTGGACTGACAGTGAAGTGTTGTGAAGACTGAAGACTTGAAGACAGAAGTTGGCAGTGAAAAATATACAAAAGCATCTGTATATGAGTGTAACTGAATGTACATATAAAATTGTTTGACTGAGTGTGAGTGTTGTAGAGAGGAATTGTGTATGTAATGAGAGAAATGTACTGATGTTTGTATTAAACAAATTTGACTGAAATAAAATATTATTTTTATTGTGTTCAAACAAATTTGTCTAATGTATTCAGTTTATATACAAGTACAATATCATGTGTAATATATGTGAATGTGTACAAATAGTGGAGTCATATAATTTGTATTGTTTGAATGTTGAAATATAATATTTATATTTAAATAAAATACTGTCTGTACAGTCGTATTCTATTTAAATATAAACATTATATTCCTGTCTGTGATGTTATATAACAGTACAGTAACAAACACATTTAAAATAATAAAATTTGGTTGTTATCATCAAACAAAAATCATATAATTGTGTATACAACTGCGCTATATACAACATAATATTCTATAACTTGGATCTAAATCTTTATCATATCAGACCTATTGGGACTTTTGAATCTATGACATTACTATGATGTGGATCTTAAATATTATCATGCTAGATCTACCTCTATAGATCTAATTCGCTTGTGGTTAATTTATCATGTCACAATTATGCATCTTAAATATTATCATGCTAGATCTACCTTTATAGATCTAATTCTCTTGTGGTTAATTTATCATATCACAATTGTGGACCATAAATATTATCATGCTAGATCTACCTTTATAGATCTAATTCGCTTGTGGTTAATTTACCATGTCATAATTGTGGGTCCTAAATATTATCATGCTAGATCTACCTTTATAGATCTAATTCGCTTGTGGTTAATATATCATATCATAATTGTGAATCTTAAATATTATAATGCTAGACCTACCTTTATAGATTTAATTCACTTGTGGTTAATATATTACATCACAATTGTGGATCTTAAATATTATCATGCTAGATCTACCTTTATAGATCTAATTTGCTTATGGTTAATTTATCATGTCACAATTGTAGATCTTAAATATTATCATGTTAGATCTACCTTTATAGATCTAATTCGCTTGTGGTTAATTTATCATGTCACAATTGTGGATCTTAAATATTATCAAGCTAGATCTACCTTTAGATCATAGATCTAATTCACTTGTGGTTAATTTATCATGTCACATTTGTGGATCAAAACCTTTATCTATGATTGTGGTGATTAATTTAGATCTGTCATTAATTGGACATATGAATCCTTATTTATTCATGCCTATTATGACATCCTTGGTATGTTAGATCTAGTTTTATTATCACATGCTCACTAGATCTATTTTTGTATGTCTACCTTATCACTATGCCAATTGCATGCTTATGTCAATTTTGTTAAAATAATCACTATTGTCATCTTTCCCTTTTATTGTTTATGGCTCGGCTACTTTCAAATTTAGACATGATGGCAAATATATGCGAATGCGTTAGTTAGGGAACGGGGGAAAACATTAGAATTGGCATAACTTGAATGACGGATATGAATTTGGACATATAATCCATTATAAATATAATTGGGTAAATGGGCATGAACACCTATAAAGACATAGGTATAATTAATTGGTTAATAATTAAGATGCATGGGATTACAGTAATTAGAAAACTATAACTGCACTTATGACACGAGGTTAGATTGCATTTGTGGTGGAAGTCTTCACGGACCCGACCGACATTCCAACAACCGCAAATGTTTAATCAAATGTGAGGGGTCTAAGTGCACAAATACAAGACGGGCTATGACACGAGGTTATGCCCAACTTGTGGAAGAAGTCTGCCTGGACCCGACCGGCATATCCAGCATCCACAATTTGTAGGCCTAATGTGGGAGGTCTAGCCCATTATAACCATAAATGGACATGGTAGCGAATTGGAATACTTAACCTAGTTAAATCCATATTGATTGTATGAACATGTTAACTTGAACAGGGGTTAATTAAACTTGGTTGAAACAGTGGGTGGGTTAAGTAAATCTTGTGGCGGTGGGTAATATTTATATATATAGGACCACAAACTTAACCTGTTTTATACTTTGGGGTTATGCAACTTTGTTAAGTAAACTTGCTTGGATCAGTGAGGGTTAAGTAAATCTTGTGGCGGTGGGGTAATATCTACATATATAGGCCAGACAACTTAACATGTTTTACATGTTGGACTATTAGGCATAACCATTTGAAATCCTAGTAGTGGGGATGCAAGCCTAAGGGGAGCTTGTATCATCTTGTGTGTGGGACCCGTTTCAGTCAGTAACCCGGAGTAGGTATCAAACATATACTCCGAACTAGGTCGGAGAAGGGGCACGCTTACTGGACTGATTGTAAGAGATCCAAACGTGGAGGACAGTGTTGGCGGCGCAAGCCGACCGGGCCATGTGCGTACATGAGTCGGGCAGAGGGGATTAGACGACCATGACACCTGTAGATATGAGGCTGTGCATATCAACGAAGGGTTGCCACTTTAGGATGTGATACATCCTACTGTGGGGCTGACACAGAGTATCTACGCGGATTAGGGATCCGATCGATTAGGGCAGTAGTTAGCGTACATTTAGACGTATGCCTAAGTCTACCACCTTATAGTGGAAGGGATCATCTCATTCTAGATATATTAGTAGTAGTGCAGAGTAATCATTAGAAGCGTATACACCCTATCATGTTTATCTTGTTACACCTGCCTTTTTTGTATTTATCTCTCTTAGCCACTTTATATGCCTGTCATGCTACTTTTATTTTTTTACTTACTTAAAGTTACTGGACTCGCCAGACTTTATGTTTGACCCTTTTTGTTTCCTTTTCTTTCATCCCCTCAGGTTGTCAGGGAGGGAATACTCTGGCTTATTAGGACTCGGTTATCATCTTGCTAGGAGTTGCTTTCGAAGTATGACACAAGTTCTTATCTCTACAATGGCTTTGTCTCTTTTGGATAATTATGCTTTTTAAGTATTTGTGTACCCTGATGGTACAAGACAGAAATTATTGTAATGGGTTTTATGTAGTTTCGGACTTATGATATTTTGGACCACGATGTTATGATTTATGTTTGAAATAAAAATTTAAATTCCGTTGTAGCTTTTATATCTGTCTTGTAATATTTATTTTTTTGTTTACCTATAACGCTTCATGAAACTTAATGCATTCTCTTGGCGAGTGATATTAACGGACATGGGTGTCACAGTATCGCGCAGCGACCATTCACGAATTTCAACCATTAATTTCGAATTGGCATAACGGAAGATCCGACCGTCGGATTCTCCTAAAACTAAAACCGTTGGGTTTGTATCGAAAAGAGATTTCAAATGATAATAAGAGATTTGAAATCTAACAGTTGGAATTTAAGACATGTCCAAATCAATTTTGGTAAAGGTCGTTATGGATGTAGTTCGGTGGCTGATATTGGAAACCGACTGTAAGGGCCTTATTAAAATTATTAAAAATCTAAATAAATTGAGTAAAATTGTAATAAACGATTTGGAAAGAATTTGGATGAAATATTCCATATTTGTAAAGATAAAATATATTTTTATCTGAATAAATTTTTTATCAACTAGAATAAAGAACTGAAAAAGAATTGAAATAGTTTTAATATAACCCGAATTTTCCAACATGTGAATTGGAAAGGATTTAAATGGAAATAATCTTCGAAATATTTCGATATTGGATTCCGTGATTATACACGTATTGTTGAGGAATTTGGAAGATACAAATATCATTATTCCCAATACGATATCTGTTAGATTCAGAATTTGACATTGAATATACGTTGATATAACTTCTATTTAGAACCTTGTATTTAATATTAGATTAGATTTTGGGTTTATCGTGAATGGTGTCTTCAATAACACTGTTCTTAAACCCAGATGAGAAAGGAATAAATCTTTTGGTTAAGATTAATGAAGACTACCAATTAACTGATTTAATTGGTATTGAAATGAAAGTTGATTTTGGGTTTATCGTGCTCAATGTTTTAAATAAAATTTGTTCTTAAACCCAATTATCAATGAAGTTAGGATTTGGAATTTATAATCTTTTAATTAAGATTAATGGAGAATTTTCCAAAGTAAAGTTTTCCATATATTAAATTGGAATTGAATGGAATTCGATTTGGTAATAATCGAGATGAGCTTCTGTAAAGGAAGGCTGTTACTATATATGGAATTTAAAAGGCTTTGTCGTTATTCCATTTATATTATTAGTCTGATATGGAAATTTAAATCAATTATATATATTGATCTGTTTTTCGCGAAGATTCCGTATTTAATGGATGTTGATTTGGGTTTATTATAAAATGGGTTTTTAATAACAATGATTCTTTTACCCAGTTAAAAATAAGATTAATTTCTTAAAGTTGAATAATCATTAAGTAATGATTTTTGAGATTAAAACCTATTGGAGTTTTAATAAATCTTTAATTAGAATGAAATGGGAATAAGGTATGTAAATTTATGGAATTCAAGGAATGTCGAGGGTGGGGTACCACCAGTTTTACTCCATCTGATAGTTAAATCTTTAATTAGATTTGAACGTGAAATGGTAATTAATTTTACTGATAACATAGTGGGTGTTAGATATGGAGTACAACCAGTTTTGCTACATAGGATGAATAGATTGGGATTCGAAATAATAAAATAATAAATGATTACTTCGGTAAGGCTCGATAATGCCGACTAGTTTTATAAACCCTAATTTAGTTTAGAATTTTAAAGGATAAAATAAAATCTTTTGAAATTGATATTCAAAGGAAGATTAAATAATAAGGTCAAAAGAATTTATCTTTGATAAAATTAATGAGAAACTTTCCCTAAAGATGTGAATATTTGAATAAAAGAATATTCTGAATTGGAATGAGGCGTATTATGTGTTTTTATAGCACTTGATTATTGATAATAAAATACACGAATTATTAGGGAAGACCAGGTTTAACCCAATCTGAATAACTGATACGACGACTAAAAGTTGAATACAATGGTGGTTGAAGACTAGAGGTCTTCACATCGTTTGGATGATTACTGATGTCTTGATTGGGCTGTACAGCTAAGACAAGGTAATAAGTGGTGATCATCCAGACGTACTTAGAGATTGACTGGATATGCGAGGGCCTCTCTCCTGTATTGGACATATGGGATGAGGAACAAGTTGCCTCCAGTTTCGTTCAGACCCAGAACGAACTTGTAGATGGATGGTATCTCTAACATTGTATTCTTTTATGTTGTATTCGTTGATATCATATATATATATGTTTGGTGGCGGAGAATTTATTCTCTTGCTTAACACCTTCTCTGAGACGTAAGAGCTTAGAGGTTATATATTGGTGGAAATCGGTGATACAGTATAGATTGACAATGTGGCATGCTATGATGCAAATAATCAAGGCTTATTATTGAAAAGCAGAATCTTTTGGTTGATGATCAAAGCACAACTTTATGTAGCACAGCTTTGTGTAGCGTTAATTCGCAAGCTTCACACCTCGGTGTGAACCAAAAACGCGATAAGGACCACAGGGAAATGGACATATGTTAGTTTATAGAGACGGGTAACATCATGGTATGGAGCCTAGATATTTTTCTCTTGTGGATGTTGGTAATTTTATTGATGGAAGGCGAGGTACCTCAGATTTGATTTGAGTGCCTAGCGGCTCTTGATTGGTCGAAGAAACTGACTAATTATGGTGGTTCGATAGAACCGGCTAACATATAGTTTATGGTATTGCCAATCAACGACGGATGACCAGACCTGCCGCTAACCTAGGGTAACGAGAGTGTGATTCCTGAGGCATTGCTAGTGTATCTCGAATCGGTAAGGACGATCGCTTTCCTTGGTTCATAGACAGAAACCGAATTTCCAACATGAGATTTTACGGTTTTAATTGTAAACATATATGGCGACGTAATATAATGGTACCTACGCCGCCTATGATGGATACATTTATATTTGAAGTTGATTTCTTCACTTGTAGTAATAATAAAAGATGAAATTTCACGTATCAAGCATATTTGGCTATTATAACGTAAAGCTCTATGCTCGACCGCGTTCATTGTGTGATGGGACCTGAGTCATATAATTGCTTCATTTTTCTTCTTTAGCATTGCGCTGTTTATTCTTATGCACTGGTATTCATGGGGGATAAACCTGTTCCGTGTTATATGGCGTCGTCCCATGATTTACCTAACTTTAAAATAAAAGCTAGTAACTGTTTAGTTATCACACTAGTCCTATGACTAACTCGAGTTTATTGTTTTAACCTAAACTCTTGGTGCCCATATTTTCCACATGGGCAGCAAGTAGTTTTGGTTTTCGCAGATATTTCTTTTCATAGGATCCTGATTTACAACTGGAGCTATATTTGGAAAGCTTTGTATCCGTATATTTCATTCAATTGTGGTAGTTGATGTTTTCCGCTGCATTATATTTATGTATTATTTTCCACTGCTTTTGTAATTTGTAAATCTCTGATATTCTTGTATTCTGGTGTAAATTGTTATAATAGCAATGAAATGTTCTATTGTCTGTGCTCTGATGAGTCATGTTCTCAAAGCAGTCCGCCTCTTGTTCGGTTTAGGCCAGCCGGGAATTTTGAGTCGTTTCATTTTGGTATCAGAGCTTTGGTTTACAAAGCTCGAGAATAAGGCACATTAGAACCGAATGAAAGAATTCATCAGAGATAGGGTTAGTAAAATCCTATAAGAATAACTCGTTAGAGATCGGGTTAGTAATACCCTAGAATGAGTTTGAAGTGTATTATTTATAAAAAACGATATTAATTTTGAAAATTATATCTTATTATACGTATTTGAGTATTTTATTCTATATTGATTTTCGACTATCGGGTATAAGAAGATTTTGAATATACGTCTGATCCAGGTGTATTCGAAGTCTTAAATATACCAGACAGATATAGAATCACGCTCCAGTCGCTCGGGGATGATTCTGATGATAGTCTACACTTCATCAGTATCTATGTTCAAGTTTCGAAAGTGGGATATCTATATATTTCCAATTGACTGGTGTGAGAACCAAACTTAGTTAGAGTTTATTGCTTGTGATTTGACATTGAAAATATGATTTTGGGTATATAAAAGTTATATATTTGAAAAGCTAATCAATTAATTGATTGCTGCTTGTGATTTGTGATTATAAGTTTGAGTAATAAAAATATTGGAACAATAAAAACCAATATGGAAATGAAAGGTAAAATTTAGCCAAATCGAGTCAAATATTGAACTAATTGAAAATTGATTGGAATTGCATATATAAACATATATATATATGTTGAGAAGGTTAATGGCTTCGTGTTGAGTAAAGAAATAAATTGCGTGCCCGACAAACAAGTGCACCATAACGAGTTGGCTGCGCAATTTTATTTATTATAAACTCCTGTGAGTGATTTGGATGCGTTGTGATGGTTTTTCTGTGTGAAATTTAAACCCATGCCATAGGATAACAACAAATAAATTACTAACTACATCGCATAACATACATCATGAAGACAACATATCATATTCCATATAAGCATTTGATGCTTATTTGACGAGGTTTGGATTTCCATACGGGCGAGATGCTTGTATGGCGATGACTGAATTACAGGTTGAACAGAAGACTGATTATGGACTTAATAACATTATAATGGTAAAGGGAAGGATTTAATAAAAAACCCTACACAGGTCTGGAGATGAGAAAATTCACGTCTCTCTTGTTTTTTGTTACGGCACATGGATTATTTTATTATTTCCAACACTGGGCCAAGGTCTGAGATTTCGACTTTTTACACGTCTCCCTTTAGTGCAGATAGGTCACAAATGTTGTGTATGCTTGTTATTGATTTATTCAGTACATAATACAACCCAATAAAATTTTCGAACTCTCCCCGTACAAAGGAGGCTATGGTGAAATTTTTCAAAAATTTAGGGTGTTAGCCAAATTTTTGAAAATTTTGAAAGTTCTTAGAAACTGAACAGTTTAAGAACTCAAGCCAGAATGAAAGTTGAGTTGGTTAGTTAAACAACTTTTAGCTCTGTTCCTTTTTGAGGATGAAAAGATTTTAAATGGAGGACATTGTAACAACCCAGATTTTAGAACCGATTTAAAATTTTATTTTTGATTGATTTAATGGACTTTAAGAATTTAAAATGATTTATTTTAAGAATAAACGATTTAAAATTTATTTAAATCGAAATTAGAATGTATGAATTTAAAATTTAATTAAAACAAACTCGAAATGGCGCGGTAGTTTGAAAATTTGGTTCTGAACTTTAAATGAATGTACAGAATGAATTATAAATCAGATTTTAGTAAACTAGAAATGTTAGAATCTATTTAATTATATCTTTCTAATGAATGTGAAAAATTCAGATTTCATAATATAATTTGAAAGTTATGTCTAGTTTAAAATTTAGAATAGTTGCTATGGAATTTATTTATATTTTAGTATATATAAAGTCCTTGAAAATAGCCATTTTGCAAACGACCTCTGTTTTCGACGAAATCACTTTTGTTGGATCTGGAATGTCAAATTATTGTTAGATTTAAAATTTCATAATTTTTGGACTTAGTATGTGAGCATAGTAAATTTAAATGCGTTTTCAATTTTAGTTTGAATTTAATTAGCCAGTTAAAAGGCCATTTTTTAAACATTCTCCAAATTCAAAGAAACTAATTTTTTTAGGATTGTTGTAACACCCCACCTCCGCCAGGGTCACTCGCAAAGGAATGCACTAGCTTTGGAGGGGCATTATTGGTAAACATGCATAATGATATAGCAAGGCAGGACATGACATATATATATATGTAAATAAACAGAGTAAGTAAATAAAACAGCGGAAGATTTAAATCCGTTTCAAAACACAAGTCTGGTACATCAGAATGTCAATTTCCCAAAATTACAAGTCTGGATAAATACATCATCTGATAAACTGAAAATACATAAGTACTATCCCCAAATAAGAGTGATAAACCATAGCGGCTCAAGTCCAAAGCATACTTGAGCTATCCAAGGAAGCGGCTAAAATCCAAGCTAGGCTCCAGTATTCCCTCCCTGAGAACCTGGGGGGGGGGGGAAACGGAAGAAAAGAGGCGAAACAAAACGGGTCAGTCAAAAAGACTGAGTAAGCCCTGCTACGATCAGTCTATAAACTAATAAAGTTAACATCATGATGGAAACTGAGATGATCATAGATAACAACATACTGACATGATAAATTAACCACAAAATAGATAGAGGTGTCATCGCATAAACATGGTTAAGTTTTTGCACCACGGTGTACTAGTAAACCAACATAACAGGTATTGATCCCTTAGCCCAAACCTTGGCCCAATAACATGAAGTGACCTTAATATAAGGTCCAACCCAACGGTCTAGTCGATCGGCTCCCTATAAGCCTAACACGTCAAGTGTTGATGTCCATACGGCCCACATATGGATGTAGGTAGTCTGTGCTGGGCCCACCTTTGGGTGTATCAAGCCCTCGGTTGTCGACCCCGGACACTTAAGCAATAATGCACAGCCCTAACCTACTGGTACCCGTGCCTCGAGTTTGTCCAACATCGGACTACGTGCACGTCCGTAGCCCGCCGGACCCGCACCGCCGTACCACTCAGCCGTCGCTTTGGTCGCTTACATCAGTCCAGTAATCGTGCCCCCGCCCTAGCCTAGCCCCTAGGGTTGTGAATGATACCAAACTGGGATTACTGCTGGAACAGACCACGCTGCTAGGGTTTCCTAAGGAGGTTAAGTGTGATTTAACCCTTCACTAATCCTGGATTAAACTGGTTAAGTGTGGCTTAACCCCGTTCTAATCCCTTGAACTCCCAAATGGATTAAACTAGTTAAGTGTAACCAACGGTTCAGAACTTAACCACATTCTAATCCCTCGAATCCCCAAATTGGTTAAGTATTAGTGGACCCTGACTTAACCCTAATCATGAGGCATTAATTAATTTAATGCACCTTAACCTCTCACATTAGACCTTGTTGTGGTTACTAGTTAGGCCGGGCGGGTCCGGGTAGCTTTACACCACAACTTGGTCTAACCTCGGGTCTTGGCACCCCATGACCAACTTCTCACATTGGGTCCTATTGTTTGTAGCCACTAGTTAAGCCGGTCGGTTCCGGGTAGAATTACGCTACAAACTCAACCCAACCTCGAGTTGGCCACACTTATGTTTTCTAAGTGTCATGTCCACTTTATTTCAAAACATAATCACAAGTCAAACAATTACTTGGGTAGACCTAACTTAATAGGTAAATTCCCAAGGAGTAGACCTAACTTAATAGGTAAATTCCCAATCTTATATTTTCATGTATTTTAAGTTTACCCCAAAACCCCCAACGTCATTCTATCGCTTACATATTCGTAGTAACGCATAAAGGATAGGAAGAGGGAACTTGGCACAACATACATGATAAACTTGCACAACAATCATGCATAACATGTTAGACTTGCACAACTTAGCATAGTGATCTTGCATATTACCATAAAACATGCACAACTTGTCAAAACATGCACAACTTGTCATTTTAAACTTGCATAAGTATGCATAACTTGTCAAACTTGCACAACTTGTCAAAACATGCACGACTTGTCATTTTAAACTTGCATAAGTATGCATAACTTGTCAAACATGCACAACTTGTCAAAACATGCACAACTTGTCATTTTAAACTTGCATAAGTATGCATAACTTGTCAAACATGCACAACTTGTCAAAACATGCACAACTTGTCATTTTAAACTTGCATAAGCGTGCATAACTCAATAAACGTACAAATCATGGCTTAGCAAACTTGCATAAACATGCATAACTTAGTAAACATACAAATCATGGCTTAACAAACTTGCATAAACATGCATAACTTATAAATCTTGCAAATCATGGCTTAGTATACATGCATAACTTAATAGATTTGCAAATCATGGCTTAGTACCCTTGCATAACATGCACAACTCAATAAACATACATAAACCCCAACTTTCATCACACATTAACTTTATAGTTTCTAAAATGAGGGTAAGAGGGCTTACAATGCTTATGCGAACTCAAATGAGTACAACAAATGCAAGAAACCCCTTATGCAACTAATTAAAGCCCCCAAATGCAAGCAAACTTGATCAAGACTCCTCCTTTATGATGCCAATAGAAAAACAAGCCTTTAATGCAAGCTAAGGAGGATCATACAAGCCTAAATACCCTTGTATGCATGGAAATCTCTTAGGGATTTGATTAGGAATTGTATGAAGAGGGTGGAGGCCATGAGAGTTTTGATTTTGGCATAGTTTAGTTACTAGGATGAATAATGAGTGATTTAGGGTAGGTTAGGGTCTTATTTATAGATTAGGTTAGTGATTTGGACCATAGGATTAACCCTAGATTGAATTAGGGCCATCAGATCCCGGAACTCTCTAGAAACAAGCCACAAGACCCAACCCCAATCAGAAATGGTGCACCAGGCTAAGCAGCCCGTGCACCCCCTGTCGACAGGGCTGTCGACAGGGCAGTCGACATGCCTAGACCCCTGTCGACAGGCCTGTCGACATGGGGTCCTGGGCGGGATTTTTCCCGCCTTGGCCCAGCTGGCCCAAACCCTTGTTTCTAATTTTAAATCTAAATCTGTTTTTACTTAGAAATTTTCTGCAAACTTCAATGGGCCTTAACTGGGTCATACGGACTCCGATTTCCGAAAACTCGGACTCTATTTCGCGTATTTTTCCGAGACGAACGCAATGGCATAGCCCGTTTCCCTTGATTCACATTTTATAATTTAATTCTGCCTCAATTTTCATTATTACTGGTTATTGAAAATACGGGTTGTTACAATTGTATCATCAAAACATAGCTAGATTTCAATTTTTATATTTTTTGGAGTCAGTATGTGGCCTCAGTAAATTAAAATGTACATTGAAATTCAATATTGAACGATATATTAATTTATATTTTGATAAAAACGGGTCAAAACAGTCGAATTGGCTTAAGAAACATATCCCATTATGTTCGGAATGGGGGTATTTGGTTAGGGATGACAGTCGTGGGTTTTATTTGCAGTTTGAATGCAAAACCTCACTTTTTGGAATCAAAATAATATAAATAATATATATGTATAACCTATTAGTCTGTCAAAAACCCAAGTCTCCCTTTTGCCTGGTCAACCCTAAAAATGTCGCCTCCATCTTATTCCAACGGCGGAATTTCTCATAAATTCATTCATCAATCCTCCTCAATTCAGGACGAATCACAACATGGATTTAAAACAAAAATCGTGGAGCTACTGCTGATCTTTAAATTGATATGGAATAGATGGATTTTCGTTGAGTGGTTTGGGAGATATCCTAGCTCAAACAACATGGATTCGATCGTGTTTTCCGAGGTCCATGGGGGGTCGATTTGGTTGATGTTCAAGGAGCAAGGAGGCGACGCTGGCGCGCTTCAAGAGGCGATGGTCGATCGGTCCCAGGCAACCTCTGGTTATGTGCGACATCGAGAGGAGGTGACAAAGGTTTCGACTGTTACAGGAATGTTTAAACGAGAAGAAAGAGGGATTATGAATGTAATTTATTTAATTTTATTATTAATTATTTAAATAATGTAATTAAGTATTAAATGTCGTATCCTTTTCATATGAGATCGAAATCCGACGATTCCAGCTGCGTTGGGATCGTGATAACAAACTACAACATGGAACTGACTAGAATGGAAATGGAAGCTGTTGCAGTTTTTGATAAAATTAAACGCTCGTTTAGTTTTATTAGAAAAAGTGCCAATTGAAGATCGACGGAGTGGAAACCAAAGTGAGAATTTTCTCACTCAAAATTTTGTATAGTTATTTATTTTTATAACTAAGTATATATTGATTATCTGTGATTGCAATATTTGTTTGGTGATTGATGGTTGTTTACAATTTTAATGCCATTATTATTTAACTGTAGAAAATTCACATGGACTGTGATGTAAACCCCACACGATATTGGGACGATAATTTTATATATTGCCCAATTATTGTTGATGGCTGAAAACCCCACACGGGTCTGGGGATGATAATTAATCCACATCTCCCTTGGATTTAATTGTATGTCAATCAATGGATCGACAGATCGTTATAAGCGTTATTTAATGCTTATACAATTGTAAATTGCACTCTGGATGTGGATTGAATGTTTAATAGTTGTTTATAACTAGTATGTAATCCATATAAATAAAATTATACGGTAATTGATTGAGTCTGATTTCAATTCAAAAATAACGAATATTTTAAAATAATATTTAAAGAAGAATCAGAATATGATTTTGATGTCTGATTTTGGATGGACACGAAAATGTTGAGACATGTGAAGCCGAGTGGAGTAGATATTCTCCATTTTAACTCGAATGGAATTTTCAATTGATTGTATTCATTTTGTAATGAATATCGAAAAGAATTGATTTCAAAATATGATATTTTGAAAATATTATCATTTTAATATTATAATGATATGGAAAATTCAATGTTGATTTAAAATTGAAATGGACGTTGGAATCTTATTTGAAAAAAAAAATTATAAACGATTTATAAAATATGTTTATAAAAGAAAATCGACGAAATATATTATATATATAAATGGTTTGAATAGAACATATCGCACAGCAACCGTTTGCGGATTTCAACCATTAAATTCGAATTGGCATAACCGGAGATCCGACCGTCAGATTATCCTAGAACTGGAACCGCTGGATTCGTATTGAAAAAAGATTTCGAATGATAATAAGAGATTTGAAATCTAACAGTTGAATATTAAGACATATCCAAATCAATTTTGGAAAAGGTCGTTATGGATGCAGTTCAGTGGATGATATTGGAAACCGACTGTAAGGGCCTTATTAAAATTATTAAATATTTGAATAAATTATGAAAAATCATAATAAATGATTTGGAAAGAATTTGGATGAATTATTCCACATCTGTAAAGATAAAATATATTTTTATCTGAATAAGTTGTTTACCAACTAGAATAAAGAACTGAAAAAGAATTGAAATGGTTTTAATATAACCAGAATTTTCCATCGTATGAATTAGAAAGGATTTGAATGGAAATAATCTTCGGAATATTTCGATATTGGATTCTATGATTATACTGGTATTGTTGAGGAATTTGGAAGATATATATTGTTATTCCTAATACGATATCACTTAGTTTCAGAATTTGACATTAAATATAAATCGATATAAGTTCTATTCAGAACCTTGTATTTAATATCAGATTGGATTTTGGGTTTGTCGTGAATGATGTCTTCAATAACACTTTTCTTTAACCCAGATGAGAGAATAAATCTTTTGATTAAGATTAATAAAGTTTACAGATTAATTAATTTAATTGGAATTGAAATGAAAGTTGATTTTGGGTTTATCGTGAACAATGTTTTAAATAACATTTGTTTCTTAACCCAATTAACAGTAAAGTTAGGATTTGTAATATATAATCTTTTAATTAAGAATTAATGGAGAATTTTCCAAAGTTAAGTTTCCCAATTTAATATATTAAATTGGAATTGAATGAAATTCGATTTGGTAATAATCGAGATGAGCTTCTGTAAAGGAAGACTGTTACTATATATGGAATTTAAAAGGCTTTATCGTTATTCCATTTATATTATTAGTCTGATACGGAAATTTATATCAATTATATATATTGAATTATTTTCCGCGAAGACTCCATATTTAATGGAAGTTGATTTGGGTTTATTATGAACTGGGTTTTTAATAACATTGACTCTTTTACCAAGTTAAAGACAAGATTAATTTCTTAAAGTTGAATAATCATTAAGCAATGATTTTTGAGATTAAAACCAATTGAAGGTTTAATAAATCTTTAATTAGATTGAAATGGGAATGAGGTGAGTAAATTTACTGAATTTAAGGAATGTCGAGGATGGGGTACCGCCTATTTTACTCCATGCGATAGTTTAATCTTTAATTAGATTTGAATGTGAAATGGTAATTAATTTTACCGATAACACAGTGGGTGTTAGATATGGAGTACTACCAGTTTTGCTCCACGTGATAAATAGATTGGAATTGGAAATAATAAAATATTAAATGTCTACTTTGGTAAGGCACGATAATCTAGACTAGTTTTATAAACCCTAATTTGTTTTAGAATTTTTAAAGGATAAAATAAAATCTTTTGAAATTGATATCCAAAGGAAGATTAAGGAATAAGTTCAAAAGAATTTATCTTTGATAAAATTAAGAGGAACCTTTCCCTAAAGTTGTGAATATTTGAATAAAAGAATATTCTGAATTGGAATGAGGCGTATGATGTGTTTTTATTGCACTTGATTATTGATTATAAAATACGCAAGTTATTTGGGAAGACCGAGTTTAACCCATTCTAAATAACTGATATGACGACTAAAAGTCGAAGAAGAAGGTGGCTGAAGATCAGAGGTCTTCACATCGTTTAGATGATTACTGATGTCTTGATTGGGATGTACACCCAAGACAAGGTAATAAGTGGTGATCGTCCAGACGTACTTGGAGATCGACCAGATATGCAAGGGCCTCTCTATTGGACATATGGGATGAGGAATAAGGTGCCTCTGGTTACGTTCAGACCCAGAATAGACTTGCAGATGGATGGTATGTTTGACATTGTATTCCTTTGTGTTGTATTCGTTGATCTCTTCTAAATATATATCTGTTTGGTGGCGGAGAATTTAATCTCTTTCTTAACACCCTTCTTTGAGACGTATGAGCTTAGAGGTTATATATTTATGGAAATCAGTGGTACGGTATGGATTGACAATGTGGCATGCTAAGATGCAAATGATCAAGTCTTATTGTTGAAAAGCATAGTCTTGTGGTTGATGATCAAAGCACAGCTTTAAGTAGCACAGTTTTGTGTAGCATTAATTCGCGAGCTTCACACCTCGGTATGAACCAAAAACGGGATGAGGACTGTAACGACCCATATTTTGACCGTTTAAAATCGACAATAAGCCACACATGTCGACCCAAACAAATCGCAAATGCAGGTAGTTATTGGGAAAAGAAGAAAAAGAAAGAAGAGAAAGACAATAACAGAATCTCACAGCGGAAGGACAACATATAATAAACAAATAGCAGTTAAAACAGTTGAAATGTATACTGTGATTATAACATTCAATGATTATCAGAGTTACATACACATACGAATGTACATAATAAGCAGCGGAAATAAATGCAGCGGGAATACATATGTATAGATAATAGATATGCCAAATCTTCGTCTTCGATCTCCTAGTCACAGTCATCCCTGTTAACTGCAAACGCCTGCTGACCCGAGCGTATTGCATAAAAAGTAAAACACAACAAACACTCGGATCAGCACTAAATCATTCTCATATTAGTCAAATTAAAAGATGAAATAACATCAGTGTCATGGGTACAGTAACTCAAGAGATGTTACGGGATTTTTCCATCTCTCAAGGATCCGTTAAATTAATACATACATAGTATAGTACGCTATTATGATAGTATCTATCCAGTAAAGTATAAATGCTGAAAATAGCGTAAGCGGGATTACCATATTACCCTTACGTCGTTTATAGGCATCAACAGTCTATACAGTACCATAAATTCACCGTACTAGTGTTATCAGAGGGCACTCCATAGAAGGCAATGCTAAATCAAAATCGTATGGGGCTCGATATGGATATATATGACAAGGCACTCGAGGCAATGCCCAGGGTAGGATTCTACCAATTGCACTCCCGGACCGGTGGTAACGCATAGCAGCCACTACCGCCCACCTCGGATCACACTCCCAAAGTCATAAATGGGCCCAAATCATCATCATCGTCATAGTCATAGGAATATTATCGAAGAAGTGTGTCCGATCAAAGGTGCTACCTCAGTTAGTCACGGTATAGCTCCTGTTTTAGTCATTTCAATTCTGACCCGAAGGTCAGGGCTATTTCGTCATCGATCATCGTCTTCGATTCAATAATCGCCTCCAAGTCATCATACTCAATCTGGATACGCCATAACGTTCACAATTGTCAAAGTGGTATCGACACTGACAGAGAGTATACCTTATATCGACTCCGGTCTCTTTAACAACCAACGCTTACAACTTTCACATCGGTCGGTTCTTTTATATTTGATAAAGGTTCGCTTTCATATCAAAATATCATCTTCTGTTTCGAACCCAATTTATTCAACGAATAAAATTTTCATATCAACATATCATAATCATACCCGAGCCGATTATATTCTAAAACTAGAATATATTTCATATCATTATATTATAATCACATAATATTTCAAAAACGACTTATATTCAAATAGAATATGATTTATCTCAAAGACTTCAAACTATCACGGATTCTTATCTCAACTCCATTTGAACCGGCGGTTCAAACTCAAGCATTTCCATTCGGAAGGAATTTATAAATTTCAAAATACTTGTAAGTAAACGTATATATAAAATAATAATAATAATAATAATAAATGTTATATAAATAATATATATATATATATATAGAATATAATAATTAAAAATAAATCAGTAATTTAAATATTATCTATATACTTAAAATAGGGTTACTAGGAAAAGTTTGAAAAATGAATTATAAGAAAAATTTATTTAAAATACAACAGTTATAAGTAAAGGTAAATAATAAATTTAAAGCAAGAATAATTATTTGGAATCAAATGCATAAATATTTTTTGAAAATAAATTTCTTTAATCAAAATCTTTCCTTCCTTCCAAATTTCTAATACTTGAATCTATCCTCCGATCTCAATGGGGTTCATTTAATTCCATATCTCATTTCAACCCCGTTCAAAACAACTATTGACTTCTAGAGTTCAAATATATTTTCAAACTGAGTTAAAACAACTCAGATACCCTCGATTTCCAAATTCCCAAAAACCAGATTACATAAGAATTTATTTCCTCCTAATCCAACTCATAAATCATATTCAGATCCCAATTTAAATATTTCCACTTTGTTTTGGAAAATTCCTTGAACCCTTTTTAATCAACTTCCCAGTTCAGAATCTTTAAAGAATTGAATTATCGAGTATCGGTACATTCTTTTAAAGGGAAATTTCTATCAAATAAAATTTCAAATATTTAAAATCATTTAACCAATCGATGTCTGTATATAATTATCTACCCAAAGGCCAAGTGATTTTAAATCTAATTTCTCGATGTTTCAGGGATGGATCTATCATTTCAATCCAAATCAGGGTCACAGAGATTTATCATTTCACTCCGTGTTCTTAATTTATTTCATCGATAAATTCTGAGTTCATTAGATGCCCGTAACGTCAAATTTATCATCACAATCAACATGCATTACGATATACTGAAATAAGGAGCATTAAACATGTCACTATAAATTTAGTAATAATTTCAACCAACATCCATCACAACAATTTCATTCAACTGATTCAGCATTAAACTGTTTCAGGATTTAACCAGGGTTCGAATTCAACTAGAGATTTAAATTATATTAAATAACAAATCATTTACTTAGATTGCATGTTAACATACTTACATGTTAAATTTAAACCACGCATCAACAATCCAACACAACCATGCAACCAAACTTACTTCATAATGTAATTCGATAAATATGGGAATAATTCAGTATTTCGTGAGCGAAGAATCACTCACTTTTGGGTCCTTAGTGGATCGGACGTCCAACCATAGCCCAAAATTTCACAGTCTCTAAACGCAGCCAGGTTAGTGCCAAAACGTCCGCAATTCCGCCACGATCCCAACGCAACAAACCGCGTCCAAATCCGAGTTCATATGAAGAAGTTATCAGTGTTTTACCACTTGAATTTAAAAATATATAAAATAATAATTAATTTCTCTCACCCATCAGAAACTGACACCTCAGCATCCCCTATTCTCGATCCCGCTCGTTTTTCTCCAGGCGTGAACAGTGCTTCGAACGGAACCCATTTGCTCCGAATTTTTGACCGAACTTTGCTCCTTGCTCCGACCATCGGAGGTCCTCCGACCACTGGCAAACGCTTCCCCATTGACTCGCGCATCTCCTGACACCGGACCCGCCACCTCCGGTGGTCCCTAGGTCCGCCGCCGAGCCCACAAACCCACCGGGTTCGAAACCCTAATTCATGAAAATCCGACGATCCACACCACTATAAAACGCATGAACACCACTGCTGCATTCGTACACTCCTCCTCTTCAAAACCTATATCCCCGATTCCTCGATTAACTCCCTAATCAAAAACGCCCAAAATCGAACTTAGGGTTTCAAAAACAGAACTTTGACCGTCGATTTCAGGCAACTCCGGCCACTGCATGTTGAAACAAACTATACCAGAGGCTTTGTATTGTCGAGAGCTTCGTTTTGGTATATAATATGATAGGGTTTTGAGAGATTTTTATTTTGAAGTTGAAATTTTTATTTCTAGGGTTTTGAAAATATGTTTTCAGCCATTAGAGAGAAATGAAGGAGGAGGTATACGTATAAATGAAGAATGGACTGATTGAGTGTTAAGTGGGTTTTTATTTATATATATTTATAAGGCCCAAATATGAGAAATACCCAATTATCCATTTACAATGATTCGTTCACAATTTCTCTTGTACGATCAAATGGTAAGTCGGATTGTAACGCAAATTGAAATCCTATAATACTTCACCGTTCCGGTTCTGATGGCGCCAGTTTCGTCGAATTCCGAGACAGTCGCCAGAACAGTAAATTTCACAGTTAATTAAATGAATAAAATATTCAATTATTCAGTTAACTGGTTTAATTCAATTTAATTATTCACTAAATTCAAATTTAAATCCAATTATGACTTAAAAATTCTATAAATAAATTTCACACATTTCAAATCTAAATTTGATTATTTAAATCTCTGATTTGAATTTCAGTTACTATTTCTCAACTTAGAATTTTCCATTTACCAATGAAATTTGAATTTCCATTTTTAAACTAAATAACTCAAATCATTTAAATAAATAAAATATGAATTTCCAAATTACAACAATTCTAAGTATAAACTAAATTTAAAAATCTAATTATGCTCCATTAAAATACTCATCATCATTTTAATTGACAAAATTAAATTTTTATCCAATATTATTCTATTTTATTTATTTAAAAATTGCAAATTTAAATATTCAGAAAATATGGGATGTTACATTCTCCCCCACTTTAAATCTTTTCGTCCTCGAAAAGAGAACGAGATGAGGCATTAACCAAATCATACATTCAAATTTAGACTTACAAAAATAATATTTATAAAATAAGTATATAGTTGTAAAACCCCATAAATTTTCTAATTCCTGAAATCACGGAAAATTTCGGCAGCATCTCCTTTGTACGGAGAGGTCCGGAAAATCACCACATATATAAAACCCCAATATTCATCTTATCACTCGATGAGGCATCCCAAAAATGGGGAAAACAAAATATAAAGCCACCAAAATCTTGTAACACACACACACACACACCTTTCTTTAGCGTTTATTTACATTTTTACTTACCTTAGCACTTAGTATTTAGCACAAGCGAGCTCCGTAGCGTAGCGCGACTTCCTTCCACCTGCTACATACTCACATACCCATAAGAATCAACGTATATACAATATATAGCAATTTTATACAACCTACACAACATATATCGACCATTTCAACTATAAAACCAAAATGTTAACAACATACCAGCGAACAAATTGCGGGTTATCATCCCTTAGATGGGGAAATTTGACTAAAACATACTAGGAAAAAGTTGTAGCATTTCTCTTAAGTTTTCTGAATTGTCTGGATTCATCGAATTCCAACCATTTGTTCAAAAGTTATGACTGTTTTGATAAAACCGAACGCTTCAACCCGTACCCTGAAAATACAAGTCTGAAATGTTCTATCCACTTTTTAGCCCTCTAAACATCAGAATTTGACTCAGTAAATTAAGAGAAAGTTTTAGTTTACCTTCTGGTCTTTCCGAATTGTACTCGCACATCCAAATCCGACACTTGGTTAGGAAGTTATGGTCCAAACAATATTGGTATTCAGTTCAGATTTTTATTTTCTGCGCATACAACTACGACTAGTTCTTGGTTTTCAACTTAATAAACTTGAAAATTAGGCAAAACACTATTAACAAAAGTTTTAGTTCAGTTTTTAAAGTTTCCAAAAAGTCCAAAATCGTTAAATTCCGATCATCCATTCAAAAGTTATGGTCACTTTAGCTTCAGCTTATCGACTACTTAAGATTTACATGAACATTGGTTTATTTCTATTCGAATTTCAACATTCTCGATTTCAATACTTTTGTAAATCCTTAACATTTAACTTTGTTATCACTTCATTATTCAAGAAACGGATTCATATTCAATTGCTCACTTAAGTTCGATATTCTTTCTATTCAATTCCCGGTTTCATTTCAAGTGTTTAAATTCCGATTAAATCTTGAATTCATTATAAAATTTCCAACGAACTTGATTACGTTGATCCTTTAATTCATTATCATGGATCAATTTTGCCAACATTTTATAACTCATTTCTTTCCTAGTACTAAATTCTCAATTGATATTCCTTTCGATCTTCTAATTTATTCTTACTGGTTCAATTCACTCGACCCGACTAAGTTTAGCTTCATTTCATACTTCTTTATTTTAATTTATCGATGATTCCTATTTTATCAGCAGCATAAATTCCCTTCCCACTCTTTCTCGAACTAACTTGATATGCTTATTTATTTCCCAAGCCATAAGTTATTGCCACTTTTATTTACACAACAATTTTTTTTTCCAAATTCGTTTTAGTCGGCTTAGTTGAATTATATTCCATGGTTAAATCTCAATTTCCTTAACGCTTATATCGACTAACTTGGAATTTGTTTAAACTTATCATCGCCCCTATTTAAGCATTTCGACGATGACTTCCCTTTTTCTTAATGCTTAAGTAAATTTCCTGGTTTCAAAAATCAAAATTCGAACATCTCGATTAACCTTAGTACGCGAGTTATTCTTATGAGTTAAGGTGGACTCAAGTGCTCGATTCCGGGTTTATAGGCCAAGTTTAAGTAACATATGTACTTGTAAAATTTTATAGAAGATCATATCATAAAAGTTGAAACCTAAATCTTAAGTAACAAAGAACATAGAAATTTCAATTCTAGTTTAATCCAATTCCAACTTTAAATAACCAATACTAATACCTTTATATAATATTCATACTATATGAAATGAAATCCAACTTAGACTTTATATCCGCTATAGTGCCTTAATAAGGTTATCATTAAGGTTCCTTACATTTCTACTTCATCGATCATTCACCTTTCATAAATAAACTTTATTTCTTATAAATTTCCTTCTCAACTAACTTAACTCACTCATCAACTATTTCACGTCATAATTTGTTACCATTTCGTTTCACCACCAAGTTCTTCAGTTCATTTTAGTCGACTTGAATTAAGTTTTATCTCCTACATTCTTCAGCACTTCTATCGACTAACCTTGTAACTTATTTAACTTAATTATCATCCACGTTTTTGAGCTTTAACGATGGTTCCTTTCTCTCAACACTTAAGTCTATTTCTTAGATTCAACATCAAGGACTCAAATGGATCAGGCTACCTTATTACCTGAATTAATTATTATTTTCCAAGACGAACTTAAATATTTGGATTCCGGGTTTTAAAACTAAGCTTAAAATGCATATATGTTTATAAAATTCATAGAAAACATATAATTAACAAAACAAGGAAATTTCAATCTTGGTTAAATCTTAACTCCACTTTACATATCATCGAAAATTAAATCAAAATCTTTTCCCAACGAGTTATAAAAAATACGGAGTGGGCTCCCCCACTTAGACGCTTCAGAATAAACATCGAAAATGCGTGCACTCATTTCCGAAATCTTTTCTGATGTCCGAGAAGGGATTACACACTTTAATCCTTAAAATCATTTAGAAAACTATCTATAATACGATATTTTTCTTCAAAATTTCATAACACTATTTCAAGAGTATCCCAGGATCAAGTTTCAAGTTCATTTCTATTTCAATCTCAACCCATTCTCATCCAATTACACTAAAGGTATCATTCCATTTCATATATTTCTTAGACCATTTAAATTCCTTATTAAATTTATTATTGAATCAATCGGAATAGGTATAAATTTAATATTTCCACCTACTAAAACAAATACATATATACTTGAACTAAATATATATATTCAATATATTTTAAAATATGACCGGAAAATATATTATATCGATCATTCCGTTCGATTATTTAGGAATTCCTATCGATTCCATGGCGTCCCATATATCGATCAGAGCTCATAAATATTCAACAGAATAAGTCAACACAACAGAAAACAAATTTGTATCAAAATACAAGTACGCTCTCTCATATCACTCAACTCATTCTAGGGCGTTTCTAACCCCATCACTAATGAGTTAATTCCCAACAGAGCCAAGGTTATCGTCAACCATCGCTCTGATACCAACTGTAACGACCCATATTTTGACCGTTTAAAATTGACAATAAGCCACACATGTCGACCCAAACAAATCGCAAATGCAGGTAGTTATTGGGAAAAGAAGAAAAAGAAAGAAGAGAAAGACAATAACAGAATCTCACAGCGGAAGGACAACATATAATAAACAAATAGCAGTTAAAACAGTTGAAATGTATACTGTGATTATAACATTCAATGATTATCAGAGTTACATACACATATGAATGTACATAATAAGCAGCGGAAATAAATGCAGCGCGAATACATATGTATAGATAATAGATATGCCAAATCTTCGTCTTCGATCTCCTAGTAACAGTCATCCCTGTTAACTGCAAACGCCTGCTGACCCGAGCGTATTGCATAAAAAGGAAAACACAACAAACACTCGGATCAGCACTAAATCATTCTCATATTAGTCAAATTAAAAGATGAAATAACATCAGTGTCATGGGTACAGTAACTCAAGAGATGTTACGGGATTTTTCCATCTCTCAAGGATCCGTTAAATTAATACATACATAGTATAGTACGCTATTATGATAGTGTCTATCCAGTAAAGTATAAATACTGAAAATAGCGTAAGCGGGATTACCATATTACCCTTACGCCGTTTATAGGCATCAACAGTCTATACAGTACCATAAATTCACCGTACTGGTGTTATCAGAGGGCACTCCATAGAAGGCAATGCTAAATCAAAATCGTATGGGGCTCGATATGGATATATATGACAAGGCACTCGAGGCAATGCCCAGGGTAGGATTCTACCAATTGCACTCCCGGACCGGTGGTAACGCATAGCAGCCACTACCGCCCACCTCGGATCACACTCCCAAAGTCATAAATGGGCCCAAATCATCATCATCGCCATAGTCATAGGAATATTATCGAAGAAGTGTGTCCGATCAAAGGTGCTACCTCAGTTAGTCACGGTATAGCTCCTGTTTTAGTCATTTCAATTCTGACCCGAAGGTCAGGGCTATTTCGTCATCGATCATCGTCTTCGATTCAATAATCGCCTCCAAGTCATCATACTCAATCTGGATACGCCATAACGTTCACAATTGTCAAAGTGGTATCGACACTGACAGAGAGTATGCCTTATGTCGACTCCGGTCTCTTTAACAACCAACGCTTACAACTTTCACATCGATCGGTTCTTTTACATTTGATAAAGGTTCGCTTTCATATCAAAATATCATCTTCTGTTTCGAACCCAATTTATTCAACGAATAAAATTTTCATATCAACATATCATAATCATACCCGAGCCGATTATATTCTAAAACTAGAATATATTTCATATCATTATATTATAATCACATAATATTTCAAAAACGACTTATATTCAAATAGAATATGATTTATCTCAAAGACTTCAAACTATCACGGATTCTTATCTCAACTCCATTTGAACCGGCGGTTCAAACTCAAGCATTTCCATTCGGAAGGAATTTATAAATTTCAAAATACTTGTAAGTAAACGTATATATAAAATAATAATAATAATAATAATAATAAATGTTATATAAATAATATATATAGATATATATAGAATATAATAATTAAAAATAAATCAGTAATTTAAATATTATCTATATACTTAAAATAGGGTTACTAGGAAAAGTTTGAAAAATGAATTATAAGAAAAATTTATTTAAAATACAACAGTTATAAGTAAAGGTAAATAATAAATTTAAAGCAAGAATAATTATTTGGAATCAAATGCATAAATATTTTTTTAAAATAAATTTCTTTAATCAAAATATTTCCTTCCTTACAAATTTCTAATACTTGAATCTATCCTCCGATCTCAATGGGGTTCATTTAATTCCATATCTCATTTCAACCCCGTTCAAAACAACTATTGACTTCTAGAGTTCAAATATATTTTCAAACTGAGTTAAAACAACTCAGATACCCTCGATTTCCAAATTCGCAAAAACCAGATTACATAAGAATTTATTTCCTCCTAATCCAACTCATAAATCATATTCAAATCCCAATTTAAATATTTCCACTTTGTTTTGGAAAATTCCTTGAACCCTTTTTAATCAACTTCCCAGTTCAGAATCTTTAAAGAATTGAATTATCGAGTATCGGTACATTCTTTTAAAGGGAAATTTCTATCAAATAAAATTTCAAATATTTAAAATCATTTAACCAACCGATGTCTGTATATAATTATCTACCCAATGGCCAAGTGATTTTAAATCTAATTTCTCGATGTTTCAGGGATGGATCTATCATTTCAATCCAAATCAGGGTCACAGAGATTTATCATTTCACTCCGTGTTCTTAATTTATTTCTTCGATAAATTCCGAGTTCATTAGATGCCCGTAACATCAGGGTAAATGAAATTTATCGTCACAATCAACATGCATTACGATATACTGAAATAAGGAGCATTAAACATGTCACTATAAATTCAGTAATAATTTCAACCAACATCCATCACAACAATTTCATTCAACTGATTCAGCATTAAACTGTTTTAGGATTTAACCAGGGTTCGAATTCAACTAGAGATTTAAATTATATTAAATAACAAATCATTTACTTAGATTGCATGTTAACATACTTACATGTTAAATTTAAACCACGCATCAACAATCCAACACAACCATGTAACCAAACTTACTTCATAATGTAATTCGATAAATATGGGAATAATTCAGTATTTCGTGAGCGAAGAATCACTCACCTTTGGGTCCTTAGTGGATCGGACATCCAACCATAGCCCAAAATTTCACAGTCTCTAAACGCAGCCAGGTTAGTGCCAAAACGTCCGCAATTCCGCCACGATCCCAACACAACAAACCGCGTCCAAATCCGAGTTCATATGAAGAAGTTATCAGTGTTTTACCACTTGAATTTAAAAATATATAAAATAATAATTAATTTCTCTCACCCATCAGAATCTGACACCTTAGCATCCCCTATTCTCGTTCCCGCTCATTTTCCTCCAGGCGTGAACAGTGCTTCGAACGGAACCCATTTGCTCCGAATTTTTGACCGAACTTTGCTCCTTGCTCCGACCATCGGAGGTCCTCCGACCACTGACAAACGCTTCCCCCTTGACTCGCGCATCTCCTGACACCGGACCCGCCACCTCCGGTTGTCCCTAGGTCCGCCGCCGAGCCCACAAACACACCGGGTTCGAACCCTAATTCATGAAAATCCGACGATCCACACCACTATAAAACGCATGAACACCACCGCTGCATTCGTACACTCCTCCTCTTCAAAACCCATATCCCCGATTCCTCGATTAACTCCCTAATCAAAAACGCCCAAAATCGAACTTAGGGTTTCAAAAACAGAACTTTGACCGTCGATTTCAGGCAACTCCGGCCACTGCATGTTGAAACAAACTATACCAGAGGCTTCGTATTGTCGAGAGCTTCGTTTTGGTATATAATATGATAGGGTTTTGAGAGATTTTTATTTTGAAGTTGAAATTTTTATTTCTAGGGTTTTGAAAATATGTTTTCAGCCATTAGAGAGAAATGAAGGAGGAGGTATACGTATAAATGAAGAATGGACCGATTGAGTGTTAAGTGGGTTTTTATTTATATATATTTATAAGGCCCAAATATGAGAAATACCCAATTATCCATTTACAATGATTCGTTCACAATTTCTCTTGTACGATCAAACGGTAAGTCGGATTGTAACGCAAATTGAAATCCTATAATACTTCACCGTTCCGGTTCTGATGGCGCCAGTTTCGTCGAATTCCGAGACAGTCGCCAGAACAGTAAATTTCACAGTTAATTAAATGAATAAAATATTCAATTATTCAGTTAACTGTTTTAATTCAATTTAATTATTCACTAAATTCAAATTTAAATCAAATTATGACTTAAAAATTCTATAAATAAATTTCACACATTTTAAATCTAAATTTGATTATTTAAATCTCTGATTTGAATTTCAGTTACTATTTCTCAACTTAGAATTTTCCATTTACCAATGAAATTTGAATTTCCATTTTTAAACTAAATAACTCAAATCATTTAAATAAATAAAATATGAATTTCCAAATTACAACAATTCTAAGTATAAACTAAATTTAAAAATCTAATTATGCTCCATTAAAATACTCATCATCATTTTAATTGACAAAATTAAATTTTTATCCAATATTATTTATTTAAAAATTGCAAATTTAAATATTCAGAAAATATGGGATGTTACAAGGACCTAGGGAAATGGACATATGTTAGTTTCTAGCTACGAGTAACATCATGGTATAGAGCCTAGACATTTTACTCATGTGGATTTTGGAAATTTATTGATGGAAAGCGAGGTACCTCGGATTTGATTTGAGTCCCTAATGGCTCTTGATTGGTCGAAGATACTGACCAATTTTGGAGGTTCGATAGGACCGGCTAACATATAGTTTATGGTATTGCCAATCATAGACGGATGACCCGCCCTACCGCTAACCTAAGGTCACGAGAGTGTGATTCCTGAGGCATTGCTAGTGTCTCGAATCGCTAAGGATGATCGCTTGTCTTGGTTCATAGATGGAAACCCAATTTCCAATACGCGATTTTATGGTTTTAGTTGTAAACATATACGGCGACATAATATAATGGTACCTATGCCGCCTTTGATTGATACATTTATATTTGAAGTTGATTTCTTCACTTAAATTAACAATAAAAGATGAAATTTCACATATCAAGCATATCTAGCTATTATAAGGTAAAACTATATCCTCGATTGCGTTCATTGTGTGATGGGACCTGAGTCTTATAATAGCTTCATTTTTCTTCTTTAACATTGCAATGTTTATTCTTATGCACTCGTATTCATGGGAGATAAACCCATTCCGTGTAATACGGCATGGTCCTGTGATTTACCTAACATTAATATAAAAGCTAATAACTGTTTTAGTTCTCATACCAGTCCCATGACTGATGCGGAGTTTACTGTTTTAACCAAAACTCTGGGTGCCCATAATTTTAAAATGGGCAGCTAGTAGTTTTGGTTTTCGCAGATATTTCTTTTCATTGCATCCTAGTTTACAACTGAAGCTATATTCAGAAAGCTTTGTATTTGTGTATTTCATTCAGTTGTGGTAGTTGATGTTTTCCGCTGCATTATATTTATGTATTATTTTCCGCTACTTTTGTAATTTATAAATATCTAATATTCTTCTACTCGGATGTAAATTGTTGTAATAGCAATGAAATGTTCTATTGTGTGTGCGTTGATGAGCCGTGTTCTCAAAGTAGTCCGCCTTCTTGTTCGGTTTAGGCCAGCCAAGAAGTTCGGGTCATTTCATTATGATTCAAACTTAAAACTAGTTGCATCTTCGTTTACTTTTCAGTTTCAACCCATTGAAAAACAAATCATTTTGTTTTCTTTTACTTTGTTTCAGTTTTGAAAAAGATTTTTTTTTAATCGTGTTTTTGATCTACTCACTTGTTTGTGTTCATATTCATCACCGTGCATTCCTATTTTTAAGCTTGTGATATCCAGTCATTAATCTGCCATTGGTAGTTAAAATATTCTGCCAAATTAGTTGTTAAATGATGCATAGTTGTCGTCTGAATTAGAGCTGTAAAAATCAAATAAAAATCTTTTTTAAAGTTGTCCAGAGGAGAAACCGCCTTAAATTCAAAATGTTAAATGGAAATATGTAAGTTTTATTAGATCTACGTTGTTTTCTAAAAGTGAGTTTGTTGGTTAGAAGTCTGCTTAAGTCCTATTCTACAAAAGTTTCATTTTTCCTTGTTTGGAATGCAGCTTTGCAAACTTTGTGGATGTCCTAACCTTTGGTTGATCTTTAGTTTGGATGAATTAGTTATGCTTCTTATTCCCAGATTTTTTGGAAAATTTTTGTAGGAAAATAATCTTTGAGTAGGAAGGTTGATTAAATCTGGTCCACTAGAAAGACCTCATAAAACATTTGGTCTCCTCTTCATGAATTTTAGAAACGTGATTAATAATTCTTTATGAAATCATTAAATGGATTACATACTTAAAATTAGTAATACAGAAAATATAATTGTTGACACATATGTACACAAATGAATGAATATAAGTTTTAAACTCTGCTTCACCTTTTTATTTTTCTTGAAGTAAAGTACTGATGTCAAAGTAAGTGTGACATGACAATTTTATCATCAATTCTTTCCTAGTTTGCGGAAATCGGTTGTAAATTCTAATATTGCATGTTATAGTTTTTTATTGCTTCTGTCAAACATACCACATCACCCCTTTTCTCATTAGCTTACGGGTGCTGTAGCACCTAATTGCTTGCAGGTCCATGCCGACTTTTGAGTAAATGGGTTTGGAGTAAATGGGTTTTTATCAAAGCATCCAACCCAAGTAAAATTTACGTGTTTTGTTTCTACCCTGTATGCACTCTTTGGAGATAATTTCGGTAATTTCGTTTTTCCTTTAATTCATGTATGTGGAAAAGTGGTGGAAAAAGTGACGAGGCTACTTAAATTAGATATGACTAGAAAGTAGGTGTAGGTTGTGTATGTTGCCTCGAGCTAAACTATTTATGTTAGCTTGTTTTATGATTCTCACTACGTTTTTTAAAATCCAGTCAAGTATATTGTCATTTCATGAGTACTGATATCCAGTCATACTTTACTAAATAAAAAATACATATATGGTACAAAAATGCAGTTGGGTTTCATAAACAATTTTGTACCATATCTGTATTTTTGTACCATATCTGTATTCATGAATGAATATCACCAAAGTTGTCATAGTAAATGGATTCATTAGTCGATTAATGCTAAGTTCTATGGATTTTTTTTAAGAATCATGTCCGGAGGGCAAAAAAAGGCTGGGTCTCTTGGCTCATGCCCTTCAAACTGTTTAATTTGGGGACCTATCTAGTATGACTAAAGAGTGCAAAATGATTGTACTTGAAACTTGCTAGTTACTAATAAGGGTTGCACGAATATTTAGGGCAATTTGACATGTTTATTGTATTGTTTAATTGAGTACTGTTTCAAAACCATATAGAGGAAGACATGATATCTTTCTTTTTACATTAACACATTTTTGGTGAAATCTTTTATTATAACTACATTAACATTTTTTTATTCTTCATCATATACAGACATTTTTGAGCTAGAGTTGGATGCAAAAGAGCTTTATGTAAAAAAATGTGCAACTCATTTAGGAGATACAAAAGCGAATTGAGGACTGGATACTACGACAAGTTTGATAATGACGAAGATAGGAAGAAAAACTGTCCTCCAAAAGTTAGCCTAAAAGATTGGGATGGATTCTTGAAAAACAAAGCAAAACCCAGCGCACGCGAAAGAAGAGAGTTAGGCCAAAAAAAACAGATCACTGCACAATTATAGTCATCACAGTGGTCGTACAAGTCGCGCCGTGGTAGAACATAAAATGGTGCATTCCTATTAAGATAATTTTCGAGTTGAAAGTTACATTCTGATTTATCCTATGGTGTGATTATGTTCATGCATGTAGCTCACATGTGAGTTAGATTTATAAACAATTAGGATGATCATGCATGTAGCTCACACACGATTTTTAACTAGGTGTGAATTTGATTTATAATTTTTTTTTGTTGCTTACTTTATTGATTTGTGAGATGATTTTAGTGCATGACAGTTATAGGTTTCGTATACTCATCGAGACAAGAATTTTTTCCTTTCTAAAATTTTCTTTAATTTATTTTAAATGTTTGGTTGCAGGCAAGTGAAAATCCAGGAAAAGAAATCACACATCGTGAAGTATGGGAGAAAACTGTTCAAAAAAAGATGGCACCATATCGAATTCAAATTCTTCATACTTTATAAGTTAAACAATATTTTGTTTTAGATGATAAGTTAATGATGATATATTATTATGACATATATATATATTTACATGGTTTATCTATCTATTGTTTTAGTTTTGTAACTTATCAATGCATGTGATATCATAAGTATTTTCATATCATAGGGTAAAATTGCAAAAGCGAAGGAAAAAATCAATGATGACGAGGAAGAAGATTTGACAGTGGATGATGACATTTTATCACAAGTGTTTGGCAAGGATAAAAAGGGCCAAACTAGAAGTGTTGGAACCATGATATCAAAGTCACAAGTTAAAGCTTCTACTATTCCACGTAAACAACTCAAAAAAAGTAAAGTAGGCCCAGATAATTTGACAGCAAGGGTTGATTAGGTAGAGGGGAAAATGGAGAAATTCGAAGGGACATTGCAGTCAATTTACGGCATGTTAAAAATATTTGTGAATCGAGAAAACCAGACACCAGACATTGCTTTCAACGAAGGAGGAAGTGGTGGGACACATCAGGAAAGTGTTGGAAGAACGTCGAACGACGATGCTGTTGCTAATCCACTGAATTTGCATGTTTCTGCAAATCCAATATGTGAAGTGTTAAACTTTAATCTTGAGGTTGTTGCAACAGGTTTAGTTTGCAGAGATACGACGACATCCATCATACATGGGAAGCCCATACCTCCAACAAACGTGAAGGTGGTTGTGGGCAGTATACTATTACTGGATGAGACCACATCCAAACAAAATCATCCTCTTGCTATGACCTTTGGTCATGTGGGAGGCGGTGGTTATATGTGTCATCTAAAGAGTTCAGTTCGACATCTTTAGATGGAGAAGAAGGTATGAACTATTACAGTCTTTTAGATTTATTTTGATATTTTTAGAATTATGCAACCCTTAAATTTTTTCTGTAAATTGAGTTTATAATTATCAATGAATGGTTAAGCCATGTCCTTTGGACCAAATAGTAGTTTGTGGTTTTATAATTTTGAAACTAATGTGATAAATAATTGGGATGTGCGTGTGAGTTGACAAGAATGTTCAACTTCTTACGTTTATGAACTATGCATTATAATCAAGTCTAGACCATTCATTTTTTCAAAGTTTTTTCCTAAATACATTCAAACCATAATTTTCATGTTGATATTCAAATCAAGATAACACAAGATTCAAAACTTTGATATTTGAACTGTCAAATTGCCTTTAAATAAATTAATTAAAAATAAAATTAGTAGGAAGAATAACCATTAACTTTCAAAGTCTGCAGCCGAAATGTAGAACACTATGAACTGCAACTATACCAACACAATTGATATTGTATACAAATTTATTCATATCACAATATTATTATTGTTCTGTTTGCACTATTCATGTAAAGCACCGAAAGGAAGTGAAAAGATGAACATAGACTAGCAGTATACTTACATAGTCATTATTAAGCTCATTTATTTCTTTTGTTGCCATGGATAACATGAAAAAAAGGCATAATTACATTAGTAAACTATATACTATTATTTGCAAGATGACAATAGTTTACTAAAAAAATTCTAAAACTACGAAAGGTTTAAATCTGGTCAAGACGTAGAAAGCAGTTTATGTCCAACTAATACAATTTTTATTCGATTCGTGCACCTTAAGCTACAAAATAGGAGAAACAAATATATACAAATGATAAAACTATTTGCCAATAAACAATCGGTATTACGAATTCCTATAAAGGAATATTATATCAAAAAATGAGTAGCATAACTACATTAATCTTCATGAACCAATCCTAAACAAAAAATAATATAATTGGAATAACAACAGTAATATTCATGATCTAATCTTGAACGAAAAGAAATTTTGATAGGAATAAAATTCAAATGGAATATAATTGAAGTAACATCGTATATTTAGAAAGAAGCTTACATGGAAATCGAGCAAAAATTAGGTAATATTAAAAGATAGCTGGGGATCATCATCAGGTCTATTAAGGATTCAATCATGCAACATTCAAGGATACATTACTAAATAATGCTGGATGATGTAGACAGTCTAGTTCACTAGGCTTTATTTTTCAAGATTTTAAAAATTCCAAACGATTAATTAGAGATGGTTTTCGATCGCTTCGATGGTTATTCAATCCCTTGATCTGCCATATGTGCAGATCTCGACCTTGAAATTAACATCAGAAATCATAGAAAATGAGATATTGTATCCATGAGAAATGATTAGTAAACATGTATGTCATTCTAATGGATTTAGAATCGATGGTTTTTGACAGCCGTATATTTAGCATCGGTTTTTCACAGTCATTGATGGCAAACAGTCATCCCCGTCAAAAGCCAGCCTTGTTCCAATGGTAAAAGATATCGAAAGCCAGCCTTGTTCCGAAAGATATTGAATTGGTCAAACATTGTAAGAGCGAAATCATGAAACAATGCGAAGAAAAGATATATGGTCATTAAAATTTTAGGGCATTGGAATAAGAAAGGTAGAACGCTTAGTTTTGGAATTACGTTAAAATAATAATGGTCGTCGAAATGAATGGACAGTGAACAAGATTTATGAAACTTTTATGATTTGTTATAGTGGTCGCTTTTGATTTGTAGTGTTTTGACATGAATTTTGTACAGTTATAATTGTAAGCTAAGATTTTTTTCACCAACCATTCTGCCTATATACAAGATGATCATCTATTTTCATTCCAAAACACGTCCAACCAAAACTGGTTAACATACATGTCTACATTTAGGGAAAATAACAAAAAATGGTTTTAACTATTTCTCTAGTTTAAGCCCATCCAGTAATCTTAGCTACATAGAAAAGAACAAAAAGCGGTTTTAACTATTTCTCTAGTTTAAGCCCATCGAGTACTCAGTCTCTAAGTCCGCGATACACTTGTGGATCAACTAAAGCTCCTCCCTGAGCTGTTTAACCTTCAACAAGAGCTGTTTTTCTTTCTTTTGCAATTCCATGCACTCTATCTGCAGCTTCATATGTTCAGCTGCAATTAATGTCTAACTTTGTATTTCACTACCTTTGACATTGCGCTCAACACCAGCAGTATTAAACTGGTTGCTTCCAACTTCAATAGCTAGTTGCTTCAAACTCGAACTTACTTTTCATTTATACACACCAAATCACCTAAAATCGAAAACCAACTAATTTCTCAACAAAATTCCCTAAGCAAACACAAACAAAAAAAAACTATAAAGAAAACATATAAAAAAGCATAATGAGAGATATTAAAATACTCTCCAATCCCCTTTCCTCACTGTGCTTCAACTGTCCTCGACGCAGAGGGTGCAGATCCACCAATGGCCGACGTTGCTCCATGTGGCGCGCTCCCATCTTGGCTGTGGCTCTGACCACCAGTCCTATGCAATCGACACTTAAATGACCCTGGGTGTGCAGCAGGCGCGCACATGCACTTTGGTGCTGCATGGACCTTACCGCATGTCGAAGGCGCTGATTTATGTTAAATTTTTTCAAACTCACCAACCCATCCTAAAAATAGGGTATGCATATTATCTTATATTATTGCATGCATAAAGAAATATTGTGTGGTGTACAACTTAGACTAAGTTCATATGTTCAAAAGGGGTGGTTGGTGGAAGTAGACAATGATGTAAGAGATTATGTCAATGAAGATGCATGCATTGCCTATATATATGAAGCTTTATATGAACTAATATGTACACCAAAGTGAAACAAAGCAACAAGAGAGAAAAAGAAAAGAGCTAAAGTTCTAGAGTGATAAAGAGAAGTTTGTCTCTTATTTGTGAGAAAAGCAAGTAGTAGTTTTGTATTTGTATGAAATAAAAGAGAGAGTCTGTGTGTTTGATTCATAAAAATATTAGTGTTTGCTACACGGTTCATACACCTTTCCAACAAGTGGTATCAGAGCGGAGGTTCCATTCATGGCGAATATGATGCAACAACAAACCCCAAAGTTGACGGCTACAAATTACCAGAACTGGAGTATCCAAATGAAGGTGTTACTCGGTTCTTACGATAATTGGGATATTGTCAAAAAAGGGTACATCGAAACCCGTAATGCAACTGCTGAAGCACGTTTATCCAATGATGAGAAGACGGCGTTGAAAGAATCCCGGAAAAAAGACAAGAAAGCTTTATTCATGATTTTTCAAGGGGTTGACGAATCGACCTTTGAAAAAATATTGGAAGCAAAAAAACATCAAAAGATGCGTGGGAGATTCTGCAGAAATCATGCCAAGGAGTTGAGAAAGTAAAAAAGGTACGGCTTCAGGTACTACGTGGCGAGTTCAAAAATGAAAAGTCCGGAAAGGATCAATGAATATGTTACATGTTTAAAAACGGTGACAAATGAAATGAAATGAAATGGCGAAAGTCTCGATGATGTTCGGGTGATGGAAAAGCTTCTACGTTCGTTAACAAGAAAATTTGATTATGTTGTTACATCAATCGAAGAGTCAAAAGATTTGTCCACAATTTCAATTGACGAGCTTGTTGGTTCGCTTCAAGCACATGAACAACGGATGAACCAGTACGATGATACAGATCATTTAGAGAAGGCTTTGCAAAGTAAGGTGTCCATAAATGATAGTTCAAACATTAGCAGTTATGCTCGTGGAAGAGGTGGCTACCGAGGTGGACGTGGACGTGGAAGGCAACCTTTTAACAGAGGTCAAAATAATGAAGGCTATCAGCAATCTGGTTGCGGTAAAAATTTCAGAGGCCGAGGAAGAGGCATATTTCAATAACGAGGTGACAAGTCTCATTTACAATGTTATAATTGCAATAAATATGGTCACTTCAGTTACGAGTGTAGATCTCCAAAAATAGAAGAAAGAAGTCATTTTGCTGCAGCAAAAGAAGACAAAGATGTAGGAACTGCTATGTTCTTCACTTACAAAGGAGAAGAAGAAGGCAAGAAGAATGTTTGGTATCTTGATTCAGGCGCTAGCAATCATATGACTGGCCACAAAGATTTATTTACGGAGATAAACGACACCAACAAAGGAGAAGTAGCGTTTGGTGATTCTTCAAAGATTCCAGTCAAAGGGAAAGGTACAATTACAATTGTGTCAAAGAATGATGAGAAAAAAATACATAAATAATGTTTATTATATTCCTGCTTTGAAAACCAATATCATCAGTCTTGATCAACTAGTGGAGAAATGATATAATATACAGATGCAGGACAATTCTCTCATTATCAGAAATCAAGTTCAAGAGTTGATTGCCAATGTGGAGATGTCAAAGAATCGTCTATTCACACTTGATATGCAGACGAAAGTGCAAAAATGCTTAAAGTCGGTCATTAAAAATGATTCATGGATATGGCATATGAGATTTGGTCATCTTGGATTTACTGGCTTGAAATTATTGTCAAAGACAAAGATGGTGGAAGGTCTACCGGAAATCAACGAACCAAATCAACTATGTGATGCTTGCATCAGAGGAAAGCAACACAAACAAAGTTTTCTTGTTGGAAAATCATGGAGAGCTAGGAGCCCACTAGAGATCGTTCACATTGACATAGCTGGTCCATTTGATATTACGTCACTTAATGGGAGCAGGTATTACCTAACATTTATTGATGACTTTAGCAGAAAAAGTTGGGTATATATTCTGAAAGAAAAAGTAGAGGCTCTTGATAAATTCAAGGAGTTCAAAGCAATGGCGGAAAAGCAAAGTGGAAACTATGTGAAGATACTCAGATCAGACAGAGGAGGCGAGTATACTTCAAACTTGTTTAAACAGTTTTGCAGGACACATGGAATCAATCACAAGTTGACAGCAGCATATACTCCACAACAAAATGGCGTTGCTGAAAGAAAAAATCATACTATTCTTGACATGGCGAAGGAAAAGCACATGCCAAGAAGTTTTTGGGCTGAAGCTGTACTATGCGCTGTTTATTTGTTGAATCGTTGTCCAACAAAAAATGTCCGAAACAGAACTCCAAATGAAGCATGGAGTGGGAGTAAACCATCAGTTGGACTTCTCCGAATTTTCGGATGTGTTGCATATGCACATGTTCCTGATCAGAAAAGAAAGAAGCTGGATGACAAAGGAGAGAAATGTATTTTTACTGGATATGACAAAAGAAGCAAGGCCTACAGGCTTTATAACCCACTCACCAAGAAATTAATCATTTCTCGAGATGTTGAATTTGACGAATCAGATTACTGGAGATGGAGTGTGGAAGAAAGAAAAGTTGCAGGTCTATTCTTTAATGATGATGATAATGATGATGATGACGCTGATATAGACAGTGATGGAAATGATGATCGGACTCCTCCAGAAAGCCCTAGTCAACAAACTCCTGCTTCAGTGCCATCAAGTTCAAGAAACAGCAATAGTTCAGAGGGAGTACCGAGAAGAATGCAAAGTGTGGATAATATCTATCAGGCAACAAGTCCGGTACAAACAACGTTTGATTACTCATTATTTTGTTTAATGGTTGAAGTGATCCAGTGACATTTGAGGAAACTAGTGAAGAAAGCAAATGGAACAAAGCCGTGGATGAAGAAATTGGTGCAATAAAGAAGAATAACACTTGGGAGCTCACATATCTTCCAGAAGGATACAAAGCAATTGGTGTAAAATGGGTCTACAAGACAAAGACAAATCAAGATGGAGAAGCGGAAAAGTACAAGGCAAGGCTAGTGGCTAAAGGCTACAAATAGAAATACAGAATTGATTATGATGAGGTATTTGCCCCAGTTGCATGAGTTAATACCATAAGACTTCTAACAGCACTTGCAACACAAAATCAGTGGAAGATTTATCAGATGAATGTAAAGTCAGCATTCTTGAATGGCTATCTCGAAGAAGAAGTCTACATCAAGCAACCTCCTGGATATGTTCAGAAAGGCCAGGAAAACAAAGTCTACAAACTGAAGAAAGCTTTATATGGTTTGAAGCAAGCTCCACGAGAATGGAACACAAGGTTTGATGAATACTTTTGGAAAAATGGTTTTGTCAAGAGTCCATATGAGCATGCACTCTACACAAAAACAAATTCAGGGGGAGACATTATGATCATATGCTTATACGTGGATGACATGATCTTCACTACGAACAACCCTGGTATGTTTGATGATTTTAAGAAAGTTATGACTAACGAATTTGAGATGACAGATATTGGTAAAATGTCATACTTTCTTGGAGTCGAAGTCAAGAAAAACAAAGATGGGATTTTTATGTCATAGAAAAAATACGCAAAGCAGATTTTAAGCAAATTCAGAATGGAAAAATGCAAACCAGTGAGCACGCCAGCAGATGCAAGCATAAAGCTGAGAATTGATTCAACCAAAGAGTTGGTAAATCCAATGTTGTTCAATAGTTTGGTTGGAAGTTTAAGGTATCTAACTTTCACTCGTCCCGATATTATGTACGCGGTTTGATTGGTTAGTAGGTACATGGAGAAGCCAAAGCAAGATCATTTCATGAAAGCTAAAAGAATTTTGTGCTACATAAAAGGTACACTTGATCATGGACTGTTTTACACCCATTCACAAAATAAAAAAGTTAGTTGGCTACTCAGACAGTGATTATGGCGGTGATTTGGATGACGGGAAAAGCACTTCAGGATATGCTTTTCAAATCTTTTCGGCGATATTTTCATGGTCATCAAAGAAGCAACAGACAGTTGCTCTCTCGATATGTGAAGCGGAATATGTTGCAGCTACAGCAACAACATGTCAAGCTATGTGGCTAGGCTACATATTGAGCGAGCTAAATCATGCAAAGGATGATCCAGTTACTATTTACGTGGATAATAAATCTGCTATTTCTTTCACAAAGAATCCAGTGTCACATAGTCAAAGCAAGCACATCAACATAAATATCATTTTATTCGAGAACGGGTGAACAATAAAATTGTGGAGCTAGTACATTGCAGGACCGACGAAAATTTAGCAGATATCTTTACGAAGCCGTTGAAACCGGAGATATTTCATAAAATGAAAAAGAAGCTCGGAATGGTAAGTCGAGTTTGAGGGGGAGTGTTAAAGTTTTTCAAACTCACCAACCCATCCTAAAAATAAGGTAGGCATATTATCTTATATTATTACATGCATGAAGAAAATGTGTGTGGTGTACAACTTAGACTAAGTGCACATGAATTCAAAAGGGGTGGTTGGTGGAAGTAGACAATGATGTAAGAGATGATGTCAATGAAGATGCATGCATTGCCTACGTATATGAAGCTTTATATAACTAATATGTACATCAAAGTGAAACAAAGCAACAAGAGAGAAAAAGAAAAGAGCTGAAGCTCTAGAGTGATAAAGAGAAGTTTGTCTCTTATTTGTGAGAAAACAAGTAGTAGTTTTGTATTTGTATGAAATAAAAGAGAGAGTTTGTGTGTTTGATTCATAAAAACATTAGTGTTTGCTACACGGTTCATACACATTTCCAACAATTTATTTGACCATGCTTTCGTCAATTCTGACGTCGATTGGTGTTCTTTGCCATTGTTGTTATTTGATGCCATTTTCTCCAATCTAGTACCTGCAATTTGCGTGATTTATAACGCAGTTGGTAGTTTAAGATCGCTTGATATAAGTATCTTAAGATCTGAATATCTGATCTTCTACTTAAAGGAGAAAATGTTAAACCTTAAAATTATGCACGAGTAAGACAGAAATGGTAAAATTAAATAGATAGATCATTTTTAAAAAAATACGAGAAAAAAGTAGTTGTTCTTTACCTGCTGGAATCAAGGATTCTTGGTTGAATCAATTCCTGTTTATTGATTAAGGTTTTCGATAGAATATTTGAATTTTAAATTAGAGTAACCATATAAAGAGTGAAACTGGATTTAAAGAAGCTGAAATTGATAAAGTAGAGAATGCGATGTGTCAAATTGCGATTAACACTAAGGGATCTCGTATTTATAGACGGAGCCGATCTTCCCGTGAAGTTAAACATATCTGCCTATGATCCCTTTTATAGCTTCTGCATCCATGGTTTTTGTTTTACCAATGGAATTTTCCGCAATTTTTTTCTTTTTGGTTATTTCCTTGTTTCTTTGTTGATCTGTTCATTGAATTTGAGTGTCTGAACTAAATGCTTCTCATTTTGTTGGAGTTGTATTTGTGAAATTAATTAGCTGAAGAAATGAATGAAATGAATTTTTGGGTTCACATGACTATCATTTTATGATATATGAATGAATAGGATGATCAACATGTAAGTAGATGGGCATGCATTTGGATTAAAAAATTTAAGTTAACTTGATATTATTGTTGTGTGCACGTTAGTATATTTCTGTGATTGGTAGTCTCAGACCAAATTCAAAGCATGTTCATGGTTTTCATATTCAATGCTTGCTGTTAGTTAAGACTTTTGGTCATAAAAGATAACAAAGAAACCTTCAAAACAGAATTCGAAATTCAATATATAAGAGCTATTAGTTTTTGTTTTGAACTTCTACTAACTCTTTGAATTTCAACCTAAGTACATCAAACTATGTCTGCCAAAAATGGACAAATAACACATAAGTTTAAGTATATGTAGTTTGCCATTTTTTTAAGCAAAGAACTGAATCAATTGTTGTGATACAATTAATTAAATATTATCACACATTATTATATATGATAGTTTAAGTTTATGAACATTTAACAACAGTCCTCATAACATCGAATTTAAATATATGAAGCATAATAAAAAAATTCTAAGGATTTACTTATTTATATAAGTACAGTATGTGAGTACATGTTATTAGAAAATGGTTATTATAAACTAATCGCACTTGTTTTAATATCAATATAGAGAATCATATCCACTGATGTTTACCAACACTTATATATATATATATATATATATATATATATATATCTTTCGCACTACATCACAACATGAGAATGACTAAACATCATTAAATTTATTTGATCTAATTACAATAATTTACATACCATTACGTGGAAGACCAAGGCAAATATATAAGTAAGTTAATTATGCATCGCTAGTTGGATCCATTTGCCACATGTTCATTCCTGCACAGCAAACTGTACTCTAAAAGATCTAGAGAATATTTCAGGTAGGAATGAACATGTACTGGAAGTCTTGTAGTAAAAGTTGGACAATTGTATTGGAAGTGTTTCAAGAGTAGACATTGCTGCAGTCTTTATTATTATTTATTCTTCCAGTATTAGTTAATTAGCTTATACATCCGGATGCAGTTTGATATTTCGATCGCTATTGGTTGATAGCTGAAATTCAAATTAATTTTGAAATATATTGTCATTTTTTACCGAAACTATGATTTTCCATGTACAAATGTATCGCTCAAAAATCATTAGTTAACGTTAGTTATGCTTTGCTAATAAATCTTTGGCTTATGCAGCAGTAGACAAAGTCTCGTTGACATGGGTACTAGAACTCAAATAGCAGTTGATGTGGCTGATGCTCTTGTAAGCCATACTTAATTGCTCGTTTCTTATCTCTGTATTATTATGAATATGACTTTATAAATCTGAAAATTTGTCTTTCAACAATGTTAGATTGATGATTTCCAGTGATGACAGAGGTTTGCTCAAGAAGAAACTAAGCAACAGTACTACTACGTAATGTATGATATATATGAACAATTAATATTGTAATATTATGGTGGTGAAGTTGAAATGTACTATACCATTTTTTTGGCAATCGCCATTGAACTTGGTGTGCACAGTAGTATTACTTTTTCTGCTGCATACTATTAGACTTTTAAGTTTGTAATATATTGTTGTGAACTTTAAAATTAGTTTGTTGTTAAATTTGATCTTTATGTAAAATCTATTGGAAGATTTCAGTTTATTGATATTTCTTATGTGATATTACGTCAAATCTGTAACTGTTTGTACTGAATAGAAACTAACGAAGGAGGAGGTGATTTTTTTTAATATAATATCAATTAGCAATGGCTAAAAGCCGTTGCTAAATTAAAATAAGCAACGGGCTTTAGCCGTTGCAAAATGGAAAATTGCAACGCAAAGAAGCCATTGCAAAATTAAGAATAACCACCCCAGTTTTTACGACGACTTTGAGCCATTGAAAAATAAATTTGCAATGGCTTAAAGCCATTGCAAATCAACCTTTTTGGTGTAGTATCAGTAGGAAAGTTGGCGCCAATATTTGTAGGACCATTCCCTATAGTAGAGAGGATAAGTCTGATGGCCTATAGTATCAACCTGCTAGATAGATTGGCGGGCGTACACGATGTATTTCATGTTTCCCATCTGAGGGAATGTTTACAAGATAAGGAAGAGGTAGTAGAACCGAGCACATCGAAAGCGTGGAAGTTGAGAAGGAAGCATCTGTGAGAAGAATTCCTACTCATATCCTTGGGATAGAAATCAAGAAGTTACAAAACAATGAAATCGGATTGATGAAAGTACAATGAGGAGAAGACCATGAAGATACAACGTGGGAACCCGAAGATAGGATTCACGCTTCTTATTCTTTTCTTTCTGAAAGTACATTCCTAACTTCTTTTCAAAGCTTTTACTTTGCATTTGCTTCTATCATTCTTGTATGTTTATCCTATCGTACGAAACTTTCGATCCTTAGGTGGAATCAAATGATTGGAAACATGTGTTTGAGACATGTTTTGATTGATGGTTATAAGTGGATGCAAGTGTTTGCTAGTGGTTTCTCATGGATGCATATACACACCAGGCACTAGATTGGCTCTAGAACTTACATATTGCTTATGAATGTGTGTGCATTTTAATTTTCTATGAATGGAAGTGGATGAATCATCATATGGATGTTGCATATTGGTGAATGACTGTGCACACATATAGAGTTTATATGTTATACTAGGATTATTTGCATACATGGCACAAATATATCTATTGCATTTATTAGGTCAATTGAATCAGTCGACCTTCTGATATTCGCATTAGTGTAAGAGCATATACATACAATACCTTTCCATATGTTCATACAAGCATTAGAAATTCTTAAGGACAATGGATGCCTGTAGATCATAAATGAGTAGATGGTTGTGAATGGTTGTTAGGATAGTAACATTCTTCTTAAGTTAGAGATTTCGGGGACGAAATCCTTTAAGCAGGGGAGAATGTAACACCCCAAAATTTATAATACTATAACCATACTTTAAGATAATTAATTCGGTATTACTTAATTAAAATATTCAGAATTACGTGAAACCGGCATTAACGTTGCGTTCGCATTCTGGTTCAGATAGACCCCAAATTTGCGTAAAACATATAACGTATAAAGAAGTTATGGGTATTAGAAGTTTGTATACATATAAGTGACTTATATATGAATATAATATAAGAATAATTCCAGAATTTTCAAACGAGACGAAGCAGGAAATTAACCACGAAACCCAACCTTTGTAGGACGACTCACAATCGGCATGGGTCGACCTATGGGTTTACCCAAGGTCGGTTGGGTTGACCCAGCGATGATCTAAGCAAATTCAGATTTTTGGTCCTAGACTATTTTTCGGACTATATTCATTTCTGACTCAGCGCTACATGTACGGTTAAGATTAATACCCTAGAATCTAAAGGTTGAGATTGACTCTGTGAATCTATCAATAGATGGCTTCTCCCATTTCCAATTCACACAACTTCTTCATATCTTCTGCCTCTAAGAATCTACTTTGAAATAAATAAAATAAAATAATAATGGGGGCATGCCGCTGAAGGACTAGATCTATAGCGACAACATTTAGGATTTGCATGCATACAACAACTAAAAGGATTGGATCAGATTTTTTTTCTATGGCATAAATATATATATATATATAAGAGATTTATTCTCTTCTTCACCAAGATCCAATGTAAGTTCCCTGTCATTTTCAGATTTTGTTTACTTAGATTATAACATGGTAGTTAAATAAAATTGGGTTAGGGTATACAGTGTTTATACGATAGTTGTTATACATATTTTTCACCGTTAGTCACCTACACCGTTGTGATAAGTAAAACATATGCCTTTGCTGTTGGATAATTAACAAGTTATATGTATATATCTTCCTTTTCCCTATTTCGACTAGTTTAGTCTAGTTTATTTTCAGTCTTACCTATATGCCTATGTGATTTGATTCTATTCTTCTTCCTCTGTTTCCCCTTTTTCATGCTAAGCCTAGACCTTTGGAAGCCTAGGCTATACCCGAGTAGAGTGTGCGTATAATTAGGGCAATAATGAATGACATGAAAAGAGGAATTTAGGCATGTTGGTAATTTGGGACTGTTTGACTATAATTTGGTAAAGGGATAATATACACATGTTTAGACTTGCTGTAAACTGATAAAAAGGGATAATGTGTATATACTTGCTGTAAATTGATAAAATGGATAATATGCATAAACCTATACATGTTGGAACATAGTTGATGAATAGTATGCATATGTATTGGACATTTTAGATTTGACTTAATACAAGCATTAAGTAAATGACATGTTAGAATATTATAAGTACCAGATGTAGGTTAATAAACGGAACCGTTGTAAAGACTGTATACATCTGGGCAGGTGTTTTGGGGAAGGGTTATACACATATAATGACATGTAATATTACAACCACGCTTATTAGTGAATCAAAACCACTAGGTTAAAATATGAGTATTAATATGCTAAGAGGTCCCTCGTTCGGCTATTATATCGGGTCTTAGGGACTCTTAAATCCTAGTTATTAGGGGGCATAAGCTTAGGGGGTTTGGCTTGTGTCAATCTGCTGTTTGGAACCATATCAGTCAATATCCCTGTCGATATTTTGTTAGAGGGGCTTGCACTAGGTAGGGTCCGGGCATGCTTTACTGAACTGGATAGTAGGAGGTTCACATGGGGTAGGTGGGTACAGGCACATTCTGGCAGAATCATGAGCGTGCATGGGTCCGAGTAGGGAAGATAAGCCGATGTAACACCAGTAAATAGGTCAGTGTTATAAAAGTTGCTAGGTTAGGGAGTGATCACCCTATTGTCGGGGTTGACACAAGGTATTTACGTAGTAGGGAGCCGATCACATGGGTAGTAATTAGGGTACACCTAATTCTGTTGTTATGTAATTAGGGTAACAACTGATCCTATTTTGTAATTAGTGTAAGCCTAATCCTGCTGTTAATCCTGCTAATAATTATGATGTTAGTTCTGTTGTTTTGTAATTAGGTTAAATACCTAATCCTGTTAATCCTGTTATACTAGTTTTGGTACAGAAACAACCTATTTTAGGATATAAATGTGAAGCAACACTTGATCGTAGTTCATTCCCGTCGATCGTGCTATTTTGTTTAGTTTATCTATTACCTTATATGACACTGTACCTTTCTCATCCGGTCATATTTATCTATCTTAGCGCTTCTATTTTATGCACATTTGAAAATAACTGGAGCTCGCCATACTTTACGTCTGACCCTTTTTCTTTTGCTTCTTTCTCCCCCCCCCCCCCCCAAGGTCCTCAGAGTGGAAGCACTCAACAGCGACTAAGACTTTCTCTAGTAGCTTGGACTTAGGTTTCTTGAGATGTTCTGTTTTGACTTTACTCTATCATGGCTTATGACGAGGATAGATTTGAGGTAATTTGTATGTGTTGATGTAACTATTTTTGAGACTACGTTTTATTTTAAAAATGAAGTTAAAATTTTCCACTACTTATTTTATATTTTTTCCATAAATTTTGTATTGTTTATCTATTGTGCTTCACGAAACTTAGTGCATACTCTTATTAGTGACATTAACGGACGGGGGTTGTCACATATAACAATATAAACACTATCAAATTTGCGTAGTTTGAAACAATCCACCTCCGTTAATGTCACTCACAAAGGGAATGCATTAAGTTTGGTCAAGCATTTTAGGTAAAAGGCACAGATAATTTACAGGACACCCATATAAACAGCGGAAAACTGAAATCATTTCATAAATAGTGTGGTTCAGTCAAAACATTACAAGCATTGTCTCAAAACCCAACTTCTAAATTATTACAATAAAACATCTGTCTTGATTTAAAACTCCAAGTGCATAAAGAAGCATAAAACAGTAGTAAAGCAGCATAAATCCCCAATAAAAGTGTAACCACAGCCATAGCCCAAGAAAAGAGAATCCAAGCAATACATCTACTCTCTTCAAGCTGGAAAAGGTCTGCACTAAGCTGAAGTATTCCCTCCCTGAGGACCTTGGGGGGGAGGGAACGAAAGAAAAGAAGGCAAAAGAAAACAGGTCAGACACAAGCCTGATAAGTCCAGTGATTATTCAGCATGTAAACAGGTGAAAAATTCACACCCTGAATTAACTGAGCATAGGACAATACCATAGCAATAAGATAACATAAGATAAGTCAAGATAAACTAAACATGCTATCGCACTCATTTCCATTTCTTTGCACCTTACCATCATGTGTTCATAACAAAGTGATCCCTTTTCCGATCGTCTTCTACTCGTATGCATTTATAACTTGTGTCATTCGGCCCCGCTTGATTGTAGATACCTGTGCTGGTCCCACCATAGGGTGTATCAATTCCTATGGTGGAAAGCCGACACAAATTCAAGATGCACAGTGTATACCACTAATGCCCAGTGCCTGCTTTTTCCACTTCGGAGTACGTGCACACCCATACTCCGTCGGAACATACACTACCGCACCACCCGCCGCTATTTTGGTCACTTATAATCAACCCAGTAATCATGCCCCACCCTGCCTAGTTCAGGGTATTGTGATACATCTATGTGGGTTACTGCTAAAATGGGGCCCCGTTACTAGGTTTCCTAATCAACATGTTATAACGATTAAGTATTCTCAATTTAACCTAACCCTACCCATCTGTTTAATTAACAAGTTGTATTGGTTAAGTGTTGCCTTAATTAACTTAACCCTACCATTCTTAGCATGTTCGTCCCTTAGCTTTAATTCATTCATTAAAGCACCAACCTCTCACATTAGATCAATATTGTTATGGTTGCTGGATGTGTCGGGCGGTTCTGGGCAGTCTTACATTACAACTCAATATAACCTCCGGTTTTTGGGCTTAATGCGCTAACATTTCACATTAGATATGTATTGTTGCGGTCGCTGGATGTGGCGGGAGGTTCTGGGCAGTCTTACACCGCAAATCAATCTAACCTCGGGTTAGGCATGTTCATCTTTAGCCAATTTACATATTTGTCATATGTGTCCAAGTTTAGGTCTTCTTATGTTAATATTCCCTAAGTGTAGTCAGTACAAGTTTTATGCCACATTCACTTGTTATGCCCAAAATTTACTCAATTAAATTATGCCTAATTTTCCTGCGTTATAATCGCACGTACAACGAGATTCAATCTAAGTTCTGAATGAACCTAGCATTCATAAAAGAAAATAAAAAAGGGGGAAAAATAGAGAAGAAGCATAAGAATTGACATAAGGAAAAATAGGCAAGTAAAGGTGTACCCAATTCAAGAATCATGTTTGCAATAGGCATGTTGTACATTAACAATAAGTGTGGGCAAGCTAAGCAATTTACACCATAGGTATAAAGATTAGATAGAATTGGACTTAAGAGAATCACTAATTTTGATGTACAACATGATAAGTTCCATTATATCAATCACAATAGTCTTATAGGCATAGGATGTACAACATGATAGGTTCCGTCATATCAATCACAACAATCTCATAAGCATGATAGGTTCCATTATGTCAGTCACAACAGTCTCATGGGCATGATAGGTTTCATTATGTCAATCACTACAGTTTCATAGGCATGATAGGTTTCATTATATCAATCACAATAGTCTCATAGGCATAGGCAATTCATATTTGACAAAAGGATAAGCAAGAATCAGAATTAGGCATAGTTCATGATCCGATTATTACAGTCATGATTTCTATTAGGTGTTCAAATCTGAATAATAACTGAACTTACAGAAAAAGAACGAATCTTGTATTCTGGGATCTGATTTCTGAATTTTTTAAGCTTAACCCTTGATGTAGACGTTTGATTCTCTAGTTTGGATTTGGTCTGGAGCTTTCTAACTTGATTTCTAGTTTGGAGAAGATGGAGGCTAGGCTAGCTTAGGGATAGACATCATGACGGCTTCATAGAATGAGATTGTAAGGTTTAGGGTTAAGGTTTGATGTGTTTATATAGGAGTATAGGATTAATATGGGCCTTTAGATCAAACTAAGAGTCATCAGAGGTGTCCAGTCTAAGAAAATGCGTCATCAGGCCAATCAGAAGTCGCCATGTAGCCCTACGACTCAGAAAATTGTCACTGTCTAGCACAGTCAGCAGGGGTCGACCCTTGGGGGGGTCGACACCCCTATAGGGGGTCGACTCCCATGTCGACAACCCCTGGGGGGCCGACACCCTTGAGTGGGAGATTTCCCGCTCAGCCGATTTTTGAGTTTTTGAATTTCAAACTGAATTGATTATTTAATTATTATTTTTAATTTAATTTCTGCTTACACTAGAAATCTTCTGACCTCCGTAACTCCCTCATATGGAGTCTGATTCACGCAAACTCGGACTCTATCTCAAGCAGAATTCCGAGACGAACGCAATGGCATAACTCATTTCCCTTAATTCCTCTTCTAAAAATTAAGTGTTCTTAATTTTGTTATTCACGGAAAATACGGGGTGTTACATTCTCCCCTCCTTAAAGGATTTCTTCTCCAAAATCTCTAAATTAAGAAGAATGTATCCTAACATCCAACATTCATCTACTTAACCATCAATCATAGGCATCCATTGTCCTTAAAAGATTTTTAATGCTTTCATGATCATATGCATAGTGTGTATATGTCCTTATCTAATGCAAAATCAGGCGGTCTACTTATTCAGTTGACCTCCTTGATGCGAATCATGTCGGTGCTATGAGTCCATCATGTATGCAATTATTCCTAATTGTGTTTTGTAACTTCTACATGAGTGCATAATCATTCATACAAATGCAACGTCCACATGCTAACACATCAATTTTCAATCCATACATAAATACATATATGCAATATGAAAGTGACTGAGCAGATCTAGTACCTAGTGTGTGTGTGTATATGCAACCACTAGCAACCACTTGCAACCATCAATCATAACATGTTTTCAAATACATGTTTACATTCATTGGTTTCTACCTAAGGATCAAGAATAGGACCAAGGAGATATACATAAGAGATAGATATAAGAATGCATAAAATTATGGAAAAGGAGATCAAGGATGTACCCTCAAAAAGTAAAGGGTAGGATGCGCGTATCTTGTCTTCAGTCTCCGAAGTGGCGTCTCCTTCAGCGTCACTCCACTGTAATTTAACTAGCTTGACCTCACGATTGCGTAGATTTTTAACTACTGTACCCAAGATACGAGTTGGAACTCTTCTCATTGTCGCTTCTTGCTCCACTTCTACTTCCTCTAGTATGCTCGGCTCCACAACTTCCGCAAACTCATGTAAGCACTTATGTAGATGAGAGACATGAAAAACATTATGAACTCCAGCAAATATTTCGGGCAGCTCTACTTTATAAGCCATCTTCCCAATCCTCTCGATGATAGGAAATGGCCCTACAAATCTTGGTGCCAATTTTCCTACGGGCCCAAAGCTAACGATATTCTTCAAAGGAGATTTTAAGATAAACTCAGTCTACAACCTCAAACTCAAGGTCAGTCCTTCTTTTACCAGTGTAGGACTTCTGTCTATCTTGGGCGGTCTTCATTCGTCTTCGTATCAAGTCCACCTTCTCTGAAGTTTATCTGATCATGTTAGGCCCAAGTAAGAGCTTGTCTGTAGACTCCCACCAACAAGTTGGTGATCGGCATGGTCTTCTATATAAACCCTCAAAGGGTGCCATGCCTATGGTGGCTTGGTAGCTATTGTTGTAGGCGAACTCCGCCAAATGAAGATGATCCTCCCATGTTCCTCCAAAATCAAGAATGCACAATCTCAGAAGATCTTCTAATACTCTGTTCACCCTTTCCGTCTAACCATCGGTTTGAGGGTGACAGGCAATGCTTAAGCATAGCTGTGTGCCTACAGCCTCTTGCAAACTCTTCCAAAACTCGCTCGTAATGATAGGATCTCAATCACTTACTATGCTAGAGGCTATTCCATGCAGTCGAACCACCTCTTTAAGATAAATGGATGCTAATGATGAGGCAGTCCTCCTACTCTTAATAGGTATAAAGTGAGCGCTTTTAGTGAGCATGTCCACTATTACCCAAATACTAGTATTGCCCCTTCTTGACCTAGGCAACCCATCAATAAAGTCCATCGAAATGCTATCCCATTTCCACTGTGGGACCTCTAGAGGATGAAGCAGACCACCAGGCTTCTTCTGCTCCGCCTTGACTTACTGGCATATCAAGCATTTAGAGACAAATTCAGCTACATCCTTTTTCATGCCATTCCAAAAGAAAACCCTTTTATGTCTTTATACATCTTGTCTCCAATTGGGTGTAAGGTCAGCTTAGAATGGTGTGCTTCTTCAAGAACTGTCCTCACCAAATCCCTTGCTTGTGGGACGCATAATCTTCCGTCCCGTCTCAACCATCCCTTGTCATCGATGGAGTACCTGTTGAGGTGACTAGAAGTCTCACCTCTAATTAACTTGTCCATCATATCAACTATCTGTGGGTCTTCACGTTGTGTGGTACTTATTGAGTCCAAAAGCGTATGCCGCACCTCTAGCGATGCTAACAAACCAGGTACCAATTCAAAGGAGGGTCTAAAGTCAAAGTTTTCCATGTACTCCAAGCTTTGCCTTTCTACAAAGAGAGGACTTAAGGTCAGCTTTTTCCTACTTAACGCGTCTGCTACCACATTTCCCTTGCCAGGTGTATAAGCAATCTCAAAATCGTATAAGCCAAGAAATTCCATCCACCTTTGTTGTCTTAAGTATCTTTCTGTGAGAAAGGGTACTTTAACGATTTATGGTCAGTAAACAATTCAAACCTTTCTCCTAGTAGGTAATGATGCCATGACTTAAGACCGAAAACAATGGCAGCTAGTTCTAAATCATGAGTTGGGTAGTTCTTCTCATGTACTTTCAACTGCCTTCCCCCATAACAAACTACCTTGCCTTCTTGCATCAAGACAGTGCCTAGTCCGGTACCGCATGCGTCTGTGTATACAGTAAACATCTTACTCCAATCAGAAAATGTCAGAACTGGGGCCGTTGTCAGTGCCCTTTTCAACCGTTGGAAAGCAACAACGCAATCCAAATCCCAGGCAAGAGTTAGGTTCTTCTTCGTCAATCTAGTAAGTGGGGCTGATATCTTTGCAAAGTCCTTGATGAACTTTCTGTAATAGCCCGCTAGTCCGAGGTACTTTGGTTGCATTCCTTGGAATCTTCCAATCTTGCACTGCAACTTCTTTTGCGGGATCCACAGCTATCCCCTATTTGGACACCACATGTCCAAGAAACCTTACTTCTTCTCTCCAAAAATGGCATTTGGAGAATTTTGCTTTCAGCCGATGTGCTCAAAGAGTATTCATAACTTTCCTTAAATGCAAAGCATGTTCTTCCTCACTTTTTTAGAAAATCAAAATGTCGTCCACGAAGACCACTACAAATTTATTAAGGAACTCTTTGAACACCCTACTCATCAAGTCTACGAAATAGGAGTGTAGTAACCCGAAAATCCGGGGGAATTTGAGCTGACTAAATAACACAAGTCCAACCCAAATCGCACTGGAAATTCAAGAAACTAATAGAAAGAAGACAGAGGGTGAGGATAGATAAGATAGAACTTATAGAATAGAAGAAGAAGAAGAACATCATCATCAGAGTAAACACGAATCTCACTGCGGAACGAATAAAATATAACATAACATATCTTTGAAATAACATCAGTATTTGTATACAATAACACTTATCAAAGTACAACACTTACAACAACAGCGGAAATAATAATAGCTTTAGAATCCTGAAGCCTCCTGCTCCAAGCTCTCCAAGTGTATCTGTAAAATCCCGACTACTTGACTGCCCGTACAAATTTAGGCACCCAAGAGTTTAGGGAAAACAACAAAATAAACTCCGGGTCAGTCATGGGACTGGTATGAGTAAAACAATTTAATACTTGATTTAATAAAGGATATCTCACAAGACCACGCCGCATAACGGAACGGGTTTTCCCTTATGAGAATCCAAAACAACTTTGTAAAGTAATATCATTCTGATATTATAATAATGTCTAAATACAAATAGATATCAATCTAGCAGAAACGCTTGCATCTCACGCTCTACATATATAATGTAAAATCATAAACCGTAGGCGCTTATTGGATGATTGGATTTCCAACTATGACAAGGTATGGAACCACCTTCTGATCAGTGTACTCTAGGAACGATGCACTGGATTTCAACAAGAACATCTTGCAACTCAGCCACACATGACCGACCACTCATTTCGCTTGAGTGTATCGAATGTACATCACCAACGGTTGGGATCAGCAACCGTTCCCGTATATATATGGGACAGCATTGATAGATTTAAGAAACAAATGAATATTCACTAGATAGGTGATTATACACCCAACTTCGGTGCGACCGACTTAGCCATGCTGCCTGCCCGATTTCTGTCATTTACCGGTTGATGAGGCTAGAAGCTACGCTTTATCATCACATCAGATTCACTTCGAATGCTACATTGTCAAATCCATCGAAATCACTAATTGACGTTTTACAACAGTACATTACGTGTCAGCTAAAAGAAGTTTCCTTCTTCGCTTCCACTCTTGGTACGGTTGGAGAAATCAATGTACGTAATCGTCTGGAAATACTCTGTCAGACATCCATCTTCATTCACTTAGAATGTCACATCGTCGTACCCGCCAAATCACAAATTGACTTATCCAAAAATAACACGGGTATACAGCTAAGAGAAACGAATTCCTCCGCCACCAAACGTGAATACGTTTGAACAGATCAACTTACGCGATCCATTGGATATACTCTGTCAGACCTTCGTCCATACAAGTTGTCCTGGGACTGGACAAACCCAAGGCACTATTCCGTATATCCATCTTAGTCACTGTTATCTAAGACTTATACAACAGCCCTTGCATTTTACTCCGTCTTCAATTATCTTTAGCATATATGATTCGCAACGCTTATGCCAATACAGAGTGGTTCTTTGGATAATAATCCAACCGGTCTCTCCATATTAACAACGTTAAAATGGTCAAAACTTCGATAGTCTGTGAGTTAACTATCAAAGAAAAACAAGTGTGCAAACAACGATATTATTTTCAGATGGAGATTATATCGAACAAACATCATTTAACATTAATCTCTTTAGTTCATTTATTTACTTATCTCCTGTTTCCCTATATTCTAAATTCTTATTTTCTTTTATCAGAAAACATTTCTGATTCTCGTTTGGAAAACATTTCCAAACTCCTTTACGATCAAACCTTACCATTTCTTAGTTAAGAAGGAAGTCACTCAAGTTGGGGTATAATTACCTCTCAGACCTTAACTGAACAACGTTATAACTTCGAAATGGTCAAAGTTTATCTTTTAATCTTTAACAACTTCTTTACGTCTTTCTTGGATCCAATTTTACTAATCTACTTCTATATTTAAAACATTGGTTATAACGATAACGATATAATCCCTACTTTCGAATTATCTAACTTTAATTATAACTTCTATTCTTATTAGTGAATAATTAACCTAACACTTATTTATTTATAAATAAATAAATCTCTATTTAAACACTGGAAAGTATAAGTACTTTCCCGAATTCGATATAATCGAATTTTCCGATTAACTCTCTTCGAGAAATCTCTATTTGATTAACTCTTCTTCGAATAACCTATATTCAATTAACTTCTTCTCGAATAAACGATATTCGATAATCTCTCTTCGAATAACTAATATTTGATAACTCTTCCTTTTCAAATATCTCATATTTGAAAATCTCACTTCGATTAAACTATAATCGATAACTCCCTTCGATGAAACTAACATCGATAACTCCTTTCGATGAAACTAACATCGATAACTCCTTTCGATGAAACTAACATCGATAACTCCTTTCGATGAAACTAACATCGATAACTCCTTTCGATGAAACTAACATCGATTTATTTAACTCGACGAACTTAACTCGACTAACTTAACTTGACTCGACTAACTTGACTAACTTAACTCGACTTACTTGGTTCGACCAATTCGATTCGATTAACTAGGCTCGACTAACTTGGTCGAACCACCCGATCAACTCAACTTATTTAACTTAACTTATTTCTCAACTCGATCAACTCGATTAACTCCTATCGAATAACTAATATTCGATTAAACTCCATTTGCTTAACTCTAGATCGCAGCGATCACAATGGTTACGCCTGACTCCCTCAGGAAACATCTGACCGCCGTAGGCTATTTACAGCCCTGCGAATTACGCTAGCAGTCGTACAAGATGGCAACTTACCCTGAATACTATGTTTGACTAACTCTGTCTCAAATAACTATATTTGATTAACTCTAGTTCGTTTTAACTCTAATCGATTAACTCTAACTAATTAACTCCAACTGGTTAACTCTAACTGATTAACTCTAACTGGTTAACTCTAACTGATTTAACTCTAACTGGTTAACTCTATTTGACTAACTCGACTTGACTAACCCCTTTCGAATAACATATTCGATTAAATAACTTTCGAATACCATATTCGATTAACTAACTTCGAATACCATATTCGATTAACTCCTTTCGAATGTCTATATTCGATTAACTAACTTCGAATACCATATTCGATTAACTAACTTTCGAATACCATATTCGATTACTAACTTTCGAATGTCTATATTCGATTAACTAACTTCGAATACCATATTCGATTAACTAACTTTCGAATACCATATTCGATTACTAACTTTCGAATGTCTATATTCGATTAACTAACTTCGAATACCATATTCGATTTCTCCTTTTTAACAACGTTTTATTCATTTGAAAAGATTTACTTTTAAATAACGGTTCTGCACTTTAAAAAAGATTTCCTTTTTATAACGTTTCCTTTCCAATTCTATTTGTAAATGGTTTACAAATATTTCCTTTTCAAATTTATTCTTGAAATATTCTAACTCCTTAAATTCCCGGGAAAATTCGCCATAACCTCCTTTGTATCGGGAGCATCGGGAGAATCCCCAAACTCGCCACATAGGCCTTTCCATTCAAAAAGAAAATAGTTTGAAATTATTTCCTTTTTGAATATCTCCTATTTATTAATATTCCCATTTATAAATATCGCTTATTTATAAATATTCCAGTTTATAAATATTTTGTTTTCAATATCACTTTGAAAATCTCCTTATCAACATCCCGTATGTTATGGTATTCAATCATATCAAATCACGATGTTCAATATCGTCCATACACACACAATCAACAACAGGATATAATTCACATCATATATCAAAATATATGAAAAAAAATAAAATAACTGTTGAGGAATCCAGTCGGATTCCTCCAACCTGTTCCCCTGCATCACAGATGTTTAGACAATATAGATAACATCACTTTCAGTTCCATATGATATATTCTGTTAAACAGAATCAATATAGAAATTTAACTAACTGACTAGCAGTTCAATCAAACAATCAACACACAGTAAATAAGACAAATTTCTAACAGTTCTAAAGATACAACATGAAATTATAAACTGTTTAGAGTTGGTGAGATTTACTCACATTTGCAGTTCATCATTAAAGAACGATAAACTGTGGTTTGATTTGAATCAAACAATTTATTTCGCCATAAATTCAAACGAGCTCGAATCCACTTCCAGTCAGTTTCATGGTGTAGCCACCGTCCCCACGATCCCAACGCAACAAACGGTTCGCGATTCTGATAATGTATGATGAAGTTATTGCGATTACTAGTTGAAACTATTTTAAAATAAAAATAAATGAATTTCCTTTATAAAAACACTTGGGCTTTATCCCTCCTTACCGGCCCATTTATTCATGAAAACCCCGACCCGTTAAATTTAGCTTCTTCCCCAAATTGTGAAACCCGACTTCAGTACCACAAAGACCAGCCATTTCCACGACTCTTCCCCCTTCATCACTTCACCTCCTTCCAATCCGAACGCTCCATCATCTACCCCTCCGAAATCCCTCTCCATCCATACATGTTTCGCAAAACTCGCGTCACCCAAAGGATTTCCGTCCACAGCAGCTTCCATCAGTCGCGACACCCTTGCTGCTCTCGAAGTTCACGAAAAGTCTGCCGTTGGGTGCTAAAACTCCTCGCGAGTCTAACAGCAACCACCAGACTACGAATCAAAGCTCATACACCCCGAAAAACCGAACCCTAGTCTTACTCCGTGGAAAACAGTTCACGAGAAACAAACGTCGAACCCCCAACCATTTATATCAACGCGTCTAGAAACTGATGAGCATCTCATCAATATTTGTTTGAGGATTTCTAGTATTTGATTTCATTTACTTTTGATTTTTAACCTTTCGGTTTGATTTTCCTGAAGAATGAGATTGGCGGCTACAAATGTATTGACCAGAGAATTGAATTAGGTTATAAGAGAGGATAGGGGTATTTATAAGAGGGATAAAATATCTAAGATATTTTTCATAGAAGGAATATTCCCTTTTTATTCTCCATCGTTAATTCATTTTTTGACTTCTAAAAATCCGTGTGATCACACCGATGCCCAAAAATCACGAAACTGGAAATCTAACAAATATTTGATATTGCGGATCCAACAAAATTAGTTTCGTCGAATTCCGACTTCGTTTGCAAAACTGGCTATTTTTAAAGCTCTAAATAACCCATTTAAATATATAAATATATTTAAATAAAATTAAATTAAATATTTAAAATTAAATATTATCGTATATCTTCACATATGATATCGTACAGCTCCAGAATATCATATCAGAATATACAGTTTGATATTTCAGATTCCAGATTATCCCGATATTCAGTTTATACTGAAAATCCATTTATAACGTATATAAAGCGTCGCAAATTATAAAGGAATTCCACAGCGACTTTTCTGAAATTTGATTTGGACGTAAATCAAAATCTACACGACGAAATCCCGATTTTCCTCTTCCACTAGAAAGATATACTCCACCAGCTCCACACGTTTCTTGTTTCACAGAAATCCGACTTGAAATGAATCCTGTACATTCAGTTTAAGTTCAAATCGCCAAATCGCGAACTACAGCACCATTTCAAGCTCGATTTTAATTATAATATAATTATACGTTCAAACTGTCGTTATTTAAATATATTCGTTAATATAATTCAACTTTAAGCTGAATTAAATCCAAGGGGCGACCCCGTTCACAGAATATTGTGATTTCCAATATTTTGATTATTTCGACATTATAATATATTTTATTATATTATAATTATTAATTAAATATTCAATATTATTTAATTCACGTTCTCGATATCGATAAATCGATATTTAATAATTAAATAAATAAATTGTTCAACAGCTAAAATGCGGGTTACTACAAGGAGGGTGCGTTTGTCAAGCCGAAACGCATGACAAGCCATTCGAATAAACCATCCGGGGTCCTGAACGAGGTCTTAACTATGTTGTCTTCATCCACTCTTAACTGATGAAATCCGGTGGCTAGATCTAGTTGGGAGAAAACCGAGGCACCTACGAGCTGGTCGAACAAGTCATCTATTCTAGGAAGTGGGTGCCTATTCTTCTTGGTCAGCTTGTTTAGTTCCCTATAGTCCATGCACAGTTGAAGTGAACCATCCTCTTTTGTTGCAAACACCACTAGAGCGCCCATTCAGAAATACTCCGCCTTATGAACCCCTTTTCAAGCAACTCTTTAACTTTCTTGTTGAGATGTTTCCTTTCCCTTGGAGCCATGTGTCTAATGGGTAAAGCAACAGGTTTTGCATTATCAACAAGGTATATGTGGAAGTCTATCTCTTACTTCGGAGGTAAATCCTTCACCTCTTCAAAGACATCCGAGTATTCACAGACTACTCTAACAGTTTTCAACAGACGCATCAAGAGATTTTAGATAGCTAATCATAACAGAATTCATGGGATTACAAGAGATTTCGAGAGTGTTACCGAGGCGAGTCATAAGTCTAACCACTCTCCTTTCACAATCAAGGATGGCACCATTACTGGATAACCAATCCATGCCTAGAATCAACCCATAGCCCATGAAACCCAAAACATAAGCATTACATCTAAACCCAACGCTTAGTATAGAAATTTCCAAATCCAAACAAATCATTGACAAATAAGCTGAACCCCCAATTGGATTTGAAACAACGATGGGATCCTCTACTATACAGGTATCTTGGTGCAGAGATTCAACTAAAGCAGTAGATATAAAAGAGTTTGATGCACCAGAATCAAAAAGAGTATGAACTGGATGATCAGAAAGATAAATTAAACTCTCAACAAAAATATTTCTACCTCTTTCTTGTGGAGGTGCAATGAGAGCGTGAATCTGCCCTCCAGAAGTAGATCCAGTCCTCTGCCCTTGCCCTTGCCCTTGCCTTCTTGGGCAATCCTTAGCCATATGTCCTGTCTCGCCGCATTGAAAACAACCACCCATCTTCCTCTTCTTCTTCCTGCAGTCTGTAATTAGATGTCCAGGTATGCCACAAAATTTACACTTCCTCTTGTCCCAGGGTTTGCTATTCTTCCTGCCTTTCTTAGAATCCGTCTTCTTATTCTGCGATCCCTCCACTTTCTTGTCTAGAGGTTCTTCCACCTTTGCCTCTTTCTTGCCATCCTTGTCTTCCTCCTGTAACAGTGCCATGTCCACCAGTCTCTCAAAAGTCGCACCCATAGGTATATGGGACATAGCTAGGTTGTGCAGTGGCTCATTTAACCCTTTAACGAATCAAAGAGCCTTTTTATGTGGAGTGTTTACTAACTCCAGTCCGAATCTAGCTAGTTGGTTGAATTGGTTGACGTATTCCTTAACCGATAGGCTTCCCTGTTTGAGTGCTAAGAACTTCTCCATCTATAAGATTCGTTCATCTTGCGAGAGGAACTTCATTTCAAATCTCATTCTCAAATCCTCCCAAGTTTCAACTGGTCTTTCAGCATTAGTAACTTCACACCAGTAAGAGGCGTCGTCCTTAAGTAACCATACAGCCAATTGTATCTTCTGCCTATCATCCACTTTGAAGATAACAAACATATCTTTGTTTCCTTGAGCCAGTTTCTTGCTTCCACAAATGACTCAGTCCCATTAAAGTTCTTTCCACCCATAGCTCGAAAGTCTCCACATATCTTCGAGAAAGCATTCGCATGTGGAGGAGGAGGAGGAGGAACGACTGCAGCTGGCTGAGGAGGAATGTCTGCAGGGCCTACGTCATTAGCCCTAGCCTCTAGATACCATTCGAACCGGTAAGGTATCGGTACACCCTCGGGAAGATTGAGATCCCCAGACAAGCTGAAATGAAAAGAAAAGGTTCAAAACAAAGGATAGAAAGATAGTGCATATGGATTTGGGGATTATGCCTTTAAAATAAAACAACACTTTTCTTGAAAATTCTCCTTTAAACTTCATTTTGAAAAATAGTTTTCAAAAACTTTTATATAATCTGGTAAACCATCACTTTGATACCAAGTGAAACACCCCACCTCCGTTAAGGTCACTCACAAGGGGAATGCATTAACTTTGGTGAAGCATTTTAGGTAAAAGGCACAGATAATTTACAAGATAGACATATAAACAGCGGAAAACTGAAATCATTTCATAAATAATGTGGTTCAGTCAAAACATTACAAGCATTGTCTCAAAACCCAACTTCTAAATTATTACAATTAAACATCTATCTTGATTTAAAACTCCTAGTACATAAAGAAGCATAAAAAAATAGTAAAGCAGTATAAATCGCCAATAAAAGTGTAACCACAGCCATAGCCCAAGAAAAGAGAATCCAAGCAATACATCTACTCTCTTCAAGCTGAAAAAGGTCTGCACTAAGCTGAAGTATTCCCTCCCTAAGGACCTGGGGGAAACGGAAGAAAAGAAGGCGAAACAAAACAGGTCAGACATAAGCCTGGTAAGTCCATTGATTATTCAGCATGTAAACAGGTAAAAGAATCATGACACGAATCAACTAAGCATAGAACAATACCATAACAATAAGATAACATAAGATTAGTCAAGATGAACTGAACATGCTATCGCACTCATTTCCAATTCTCTGCACCTACTAAAGAATGTTTCAACTACCATCATGTGTTCATAACAAAGTGATCCCTTTTCTGATCGGCTTCTACTCGCTCGCATTTATTGCTTGTGTCATTCGGCCCTGCTTGATTGTAGATACTTGTGCCGGTATCACCATAGGGTGTATCAATTCCTATGGTAGCAACCCGACACAAATTCAAGATGCACAGTGTATACTACTGATGCCCAGTGCCTTCTTTTTCCACTTCGGAGTACGTGCACGCCCATACTCCATCGGAACCTACACTGCTGCACCACCCGCCACTATTTTGACCGCTTATAATCAGCCCAGTGATCGTGCCCCACCCTGCCTAGTTCAGAGTACTGTGATACATCTATGTGGGTTACTGCTGAAATGGGTCCCCGTTACTAGGGTTTCCTAATCAACATGTTATAACGGTTAAGTGTTCTCAATTTAACCTAACCCCACCCATCAGTTTAATTAACATGTTGTATTGGTTAAGCATTTCCTTAATTAACTTAACCCTACCATTCTTATCACGTCCGTCCCTTAGCTTTAATTCATTCATTAAAGCACTAACCTCTCACATTAGATCTATATTGTTGCGGTTACTGGATGTGACGGGCGGTTCCGGGCAGTCTTACACCATAACTCAATCTAACCTCGGGTTTTTGGGCGCTAATCTCTCACATTAGATCTATATTGTTGCGGTCACTGGATGTGCCGGGCGGTTCCAGGCAGTCTTACACCGTAACTCAATCTAACCTCAGGTTAGGCATGTTCATCTTTAGTCAATTTACATATTTGTCATATGTGTCCAAGTTTAGGTCTTCTTATGTCAATATTCCGCAAGGGCAGTCAGTACAAGTTTTATGCCACATTCACTTGTTATGCCCAAAATTTACTCAATTGAATTATGCCTAATTTTCCCGTGTTATAATCGCACATACAACGAGATTCAATCTAAGTTTTGAATGAACCTAGTATACATAAAAGAAAATAAATAAGGGGAAAAATAGAGAAGGAGCGTAAGAATTGACATAAGGAAAAATAGGCATGCAAGGATGTACCCAATTCAAGAATCATGTTTCCAATAGGCATGTTGTACATTAACAATAAGTGTGGGCAAGCTAAGCAATTTACACCATAAGTATAAAGATTAGATAAAATTAGACTTAAGAGAATCAATAATTTTGACATACAACATGATAAGTTCCATTATACCAATCACAATAGTCTCCTAGGCATAGGATTTACAACATGACAGGTTCCGTCATATCAATCACAACAGTCTCATAGGCATGATAGGTTCCATTATGTCAGTCACAACAGTCTCATGGGCATGCTAGGTTTCATTAAGTCAATCACAACAGTCTCATAGGCATGATAAGTTTCATTATATCAATCACAATAGTCTCATGGCATAGGAAATTCATATTTGACAAAAGGATAAGCAATAATAAGAATTAGGCATAGTTCTAGATCCGATTATTACAGTCATGATTTCTACTAGGTGTTCAAATTTGAATAATAACTAATCTTAAAGAAAAAGAATGGATCTTGTATTCTGGGATCTGATTTCTAAATTTGTTAAGCTTAACCCTTGATGTAGATGTTTGATTCTCGAGTTTGGATTTGGTTTGGAGCTTTCTAACTTGATTTCTAGTTTGGAGAAGATGGAGGCTAGGCTAGCTTAGGGATGGACAGAATGACAGCTTCATAGAATGAGATTGTGAGGTTTAGGATTAAGGTTTGATGTGTTTATATAGGAGTATATGATTAATATGGGCCTTTAGATCAACCTAGGAGTCATCAGAGTCGTCCAAACCAAGAAAAGCGTCACTAGGCCAATCAGAAGTCGCTACATAGCCCTACGACTCAAAAAATCGTCATTGTCCAGCACAGTCGGCAGGGGTCGACCCCTACGGGGGGGGGTCGACACTAGGGGGTCGACTCCCATGTCGACACCCCTTGGGGGGTTGACACCCTTGAGCAGGAGATTTCCCACTCAGCCAATTTCTAAGCTTTTGAATTTCGAGCTGAATTGATTATTTATTTATTATTTTTAATTTAATTTCTATTTACACTAGAAATCTTCTAACCTCCATAACTCCTTCATACGGAGTCCGATTCACGCAAATCGGACTCTATCTCAGGCAGAATTCTGAGACGAACGCAATAGCGTAACCCGTTTCCCTTAATTCCTCTTCTAAAAATTAAGTGTTCTTAATTTTGTTATTCACGGAAAATACGGGGTGTTACATGTTTTTCATAGAAAAGGTCAAATCTGGAGCAAACGGGGGCGGATTTTAGTGAAATGAAAAAATTCAGAGTATATTAGAATTTCGAATGAAATCATAAGAAAACAAAATTTTCTAATTTTTAAACTTTTGAGATTTTAACTCGAATTTAAATTTTGAATTTTTTTGACCAAAACTAACATTTAAAAAAAAAAGTTTAATTTTAGTAGATTCAGCAACTATGTTATTCAAGTTTATTATTTAAATATAAGTTTAAATTTTAATAATGAGTAATAATACAAATTTGGTTAACTTAACGGGTAAGATCTAAACTAACGGTCATTAAATTTTCATTATGAAATTATTCATATTTATATTTGTGCACATACATCAAATTCGTATATTCATTAAATCAAAGATAAATTGAATTTAACATAGAATTTCAATTAAACTATCATTTATTTATTTTTTGAAAATTTAGGTTTTTATAGCATACTAGCTGGTCCTTTACATATTTAGTTACAACACTCTCTTAGAGAAATTGTGGCATCCCATTGAGGAGGATATGAAATGTACTATGGGTAGTACCTAAGATCGAGGCGGTCCAACGGTATGTAGCAATACATATACATATATATATATTCTATTAGGTCATTTTCGTTATATATATATTATTATGTTTGATCCACTAGGGAGTTGATGGGTACAATTTACGCATGGAGGTGTGAGTATTGTAACTTTAATAAACCTGACTAAAATGTAAATAGAACATTAGACAATATTATACTTAAAAGTATATAATATTCCATTCACCTGAACATTAGTTCTGACCCCCTTCTCATAGTAACCCTAGGTTAGACAGAAGACAAAGGTTATTCAGCTTAGAGACACTTTATCTAGAATGCGTCATTTCCTTAGTAAGTATTTATTTACCATTATATTTTTAATCATTTATGCCGTGTGTTATTTATTAAGCTTTGACATATTATCTTTGTCTATTTGCAGGGTACCACACACCCAACTCTAGCTTCGTTGGACTTAGGATTTAGCATTTTTGCAAAGAAATAAGGCCTATTAGGGTTTGGATTGTTACATAATGCTAGACTAATCTTGAAACTTATGAGAATAACTTTTAGATTTAAAAGAAAAATAATGAAATGGAAAGGGAAAATTCCATCAAAGAATGGACTTTATTGTTTAATGAGAATAATGTCCTTATATTAAGGTTCGACAACCTAAATTCATAATAACTTGATTTTCAAATAGAGAAAAATATTTGAATATGTTATTGAAAAAATGAATTTCTATTGAAATAAAAAGGTACTCGATTTTGGTATAGTCGAACAAATTAAAAAAGGAAATTCTGATAAGTTTAATGACTCTTCAAAATGCTTGTGTTTTAGAAATTATGGGAATAATGAAGATAATTACTTATTTAGAAATAAAAACAAACAAATGTGGGTCCCAAAAAGAAAAAAAGATGAATTTGATTAAATTTAAAAGAGGTTGGGTTCCTAAGGTACTTTCTCAAATGCTAACGGATTGTTATATAATTTAGTATGCCAAAGTGTACAAACAAATTTAAGAATGGTTCGCCTTTTTTATTAGACCACCTGATCCTTCAAATATTTAGATATCAAAGTTAGCTAAGGAAGAAACTCTGAGAGAGATAGAATTCAAGTTGTTCTATATCATTATCGAGGAAAACTTTCATTATTCTTTAGCCTAGAATGTTAAGTTAGAAATCCATTAGTTCATAATATTAATGGTAAGCCAGGTATGATCTCTAAACTATGTTTTATATTTTCTTGTTGATGTTGTTTCATGTTCCACTACTATAGCACTGTTGTCTTATTTGATCAAGCTTTCCAACCTTGACTTGCGCTATAAAAAATAGATTGAAATCTTTATAAATTTTATGTTTTGAGTTTTTCCAGGATCTAAACTCTAATAGATGAAAAACTGTCAATTTGTCTGAAGTTTTGTTTATAAACAGTTTTCGAACTTTTGGCACAACTGTAGTGTTTTAAAATATATCTCGAACGCTGTTATTACAAACTCAGAATTACTGGAGTATTGAAAAGCTAACAAATTATTCCATAATTGACAATTTTGAGTTTTTGATAATTAATACATAAAATAATGAAAAACTGCACTTAATTCAGCATATTACTCAAAAATCAGTTTCAGTCCTCGTAAACAAGCTGTGATAATCTCGTTTAACTTCTGACTTACTTCGTAAGTATGATTTGAAATCACCTTTAATTTTTAACATGTTTGAATATTGAGAACTTTCATGTTTGACTCAATTTGAATTCTAAGATTAAGCTTTCAAATGAAATGATTCAGAAAAGTATGTTGAAATACCGATCAATGCTCGATTACATCCTTGTGATCAATATATTATGATCGAGAATTTCTTGTGTGTTATTATCGGACATAAACAATGTTGCCTTGTTAAATATAATTTTGTTTGTTAGAAGTTTTTTGCAAGCAAGAGGATTACACATTAAACTGAAAGAAAAACAAGTGCGTGTTTTATCATTCTATAACTCTATAGGCAATCGGAGTACAAGAAATATTAGATATCATCTCACTGTATTCAACTATTGATTTTAGAACTGATTTAAACTTTCACATCTTTTACAAAGCATGTTTTGCATAAATTGGTCTTCAAATATTTCCAATTTAAAAAATACTCTTGATAGTTTAATCAGAAAATAAATTATAACCAACTGAACCATTTTTGGAACTTATAGAATAATTTATAGATTTTGAAACTACGATTAGTAATGATTACATTATATTTCTAAGCAGAGCAAATATTATTTAAAAGTTCATCAAATTGAACAAATATTATAATATTTTGTTAAATTATACTTATTTCATGATCATTTCTTTCACTACCATCTTTCAATCACACACCACAATTTTGTATAAAGTGAAGTGTTTGAATTTTTTTAAGGGCTAAGGAAATATTTTAAAAAATAAAAATTTTGGTCCTAAAGTATTCACTCTCATTTAGAAGTCTTCACGGTTACACATGGATGAATTACCTAAATCTCTGTGTACGTGCTTTAAAAGTCCTTACGTTTATGCATGCATGGAATACATATAAGAGAAGGATAAAAGTCCAAGTATTTTCTCTAATCTCATTTAGAAGTCCTCATAGTTATGCATGATTAGCTTGACAATTTTTAAGTTACTACTAACTTTATTTAAAAGTCCTTACGGTTATGCATGGTTAGAAAGTGTTTAAAATGTTTAAAAAGTGCTTAAATTTGTATATAATATTTAATTGAAAATTTAGGTTTGAAATTGATAGACCCTTTCCATTATATAAATTTATCGTAAATCGTCTGATCTTCTAAAAGTAGAATTTGATTCTAGTTAATGAAACATTATGATGTTTGTTTGATTAATTGGAATTTGCAATTGGGGATTTTCACTTAAAGGGCTTATTTTTTCAGGGTAATAAGTTTGAAGGAGAACACATCTGAAAAATTAGTTTTAACGACAATTTTGCACAAAAAAGATAAAAGCAGTTATCTTTTTATGTTATACAGAAATAAAGATAACCGCTTTTATCTTTTTCCTGTATAGCTTAAAAAGATAACCGCTTTTATCTTTTTCATGCGGAATTGCCCTTAAAACTTATTACTAAGAAGTGTTGTCCTTAAAACTTATTATCCTACAAAAAGAAGCCCTTTAACCAAATTTCCACTTTGCATTATGTGTTTTCTCTCTTGATTTGAATTTATAATTTTTTTATCAAAATTTATCACTATTTCAGTTCCACTATTTTACAATTCACAATGACTATACAAACGTCATATCCATAGTACGTACTCATATATGCTTGCTCACTTACTCACACTCGATTTAATTATTCACTTTATTGCTCCAGTAATTGTCCAGTTGTCCGTTATAGTTTTCAAATAAAACAATGCAATTGGCTAAAAAGGAAAATAAATAAATTGCAAATATAAATATAATTTTTTATTTTCGTTTGTATCAGTATTTGGTAATGTTTCTCTTCATTTTAAGATAGGGACAGCTACGCATATATATTTACTCAAACAACTTATAAAGTTTACAACGATACATGTAAACACCATAAGGCCAAGCACAATATCATCCTCACGGACAACTACAAAGGTCAAGCCAAGTGGCTCAACTCAATGCAAATTAGCACAAGATTAAATTCAAGATAAACCCAATTCAACTCATATGCTCCTTAGTTAAGTTCATTATTTTTTCAAAATTACAAGTTTCAAAAATAATCAGAGCGAAAAATTTCATGTGGTCAGTGCAACCAAAAAATGGCAATGCACATGCTCAAACACACAAAACCCAAGAGACCAGGATAAAACAACATAAATGAAGATAGAAAAACACATAAGCATAAAACCAGGTAAGGTGCTCAAACGTTTTGGATCAAAACTACAATAACTCAAAGGCGAATAGCATAAACTTATCAAATATGTACAATGGACATAGCAGCAAGCTGAAGGAAGGAAACAGTTAAGTTCAACCAGAGGCATAATCCAAACTGATTAGACAAGAGCTAAAACATATACATGACCAGAACAGACACAACAACACAAGTGGTACAACATCGAAACTGCATGGTGTGGCAGTTCATAATAACCCATGATAATAAGGAGTAACAATTCGGGAATGTACACTACAAGGTTAAAGCATATGGTCAGTACAAGGCACAAGGAGCATGTATAAGCAATGGTCTGGTGCAAAGATGCAGGGAAGAAATAATCAAGCAAACATCACGTTGGAAGTTCACAAGGCAATAAAACAAGACACTAACAAACAAGTTTTACAAATACAATGTCACATAGACGATAGCAAGACAAAGCATGCATAAGGGTACACAAACTACGGAGGATGCAAGACACACACAACACAAGTATACAACCAAACTAGAAAGTATAACCTCTACACATCTAACACACACAATTGACATCAAGTAGCAAGTTCCAACATGATAAATTCAAGTTAAAGGATTGATTTTTTTTCCAGCAAAACAAAATTTTCATAGTCGAAGAATATAATTGTTTGACTAAATCAATATGTTTGATTTTAAAATAGAAGAAAAAATAAGTTAGCAATATCGAAATAGAGAAATATATCAAATCCAAGGTACTACATCAAAGAAATAATAAGAACTAAGCTCGTATAAAAACCTAATCACTATCAGCATAAAACAATGAATAAGTCAAGCAATCTAAAATTAAAAAAGGATAAGAAATCATATCAAATTTTTGACCAGCCTTTTGGCAAGGTCATCAAGATTCATTGACATCACATACTTCGGTTAAAGTGGCACAGAAGGCCGAATAACCCGGGCCAGATAATTGTTCGATCAATGGATGTTTCGAACCAATCCCAAGGCTTAGGCCGAATATAGGAAGCCGAAATACAGGCCAGTTAAAGCCCGTGGTCCTCAGATCGATCAAGTCAAGCCAAGCTTGATTCCGTGCTGAATATCCCCTTAAAGGCTTATTCCTACACCTACTTGACCGCTTCCAGCCATCCATTAATACATGATCAACTACCACTAGTCTCTATGTGCTCAAATTATGCTATTTTCTGTAAGAAGAATGCCTCTTGAGGATCACCTAAAATTCAGGATTGGATAGCACAATCCTCAGCCAATTTAAATGTTGTAACATCTATAAATAAACCTTTTGGATTTAGAAGAAGGATCTTTTTGGCTAATCTCTGATAATATCATTGTTGTGACTATTCGTCTGTAATAGATCATTTTAAATATAAGAGATTATAAAGTGGGCGTAGGCTAGTTAATGCCGAACCACTATAAACTTGTGTGTGATCACTTTTCTCTTCATTTTTCATTTATTTACTATCAATTATTTTATACAATTCCATTCCTTAGGTGTTATGCCAGTTTTTGTGTCAACACTTTGGTGCTTTCACCGAGAACGTTTATATTCTCAGCATTAGAAGGATTTTGCTCTACTTCCGAATCACCAAGTCCAAGACGAGATCCTACGTCTTTCCCAACATCATTATTGGAAAACAACCGCAAGTTGCAAGGTCAGCAGATGCGGTAGGGGGGGTCGACCATTCAGGGGCTTACTCCACACCAGCCCACACTACCATCTTCGGTGCAAACCCGTGATGAGTTTATGACCGTGATGAACCAACTTTGGGAAACAATGGCTGCTTTAAATGCTCAAGCCCAAGTCAGTTCTGCAATGAGGCAAGACATGAGTAAAGATCGTGATGAACCAACTTCAGGAATCATCAATCTTCCCCTCGTCTACTGGACCAAAACTCGGAAGGATCATCATCATCAGGAGGAAGTAGAGATCCACGTCAACCGTGATGCCTGTATAAATACCCGAAAACATACGGCAATTGCATTTGGAAGGGTGTTCGGACCGTCTTGGAGCAGTTGATCAAACTCAGGTCGATCTAGCCGACTTGGAGGACATCGACCTAAAGACTCGACAAGATCGAAGTACCTCTCCTTCTGCTCAACGAAATACTGCTCGAATGGCCCAAGCTCCTGTTCTACCTTCCTGATGTCCTGTGAATAACCGGGATGTCCGAGGATGAGAAATTTCCGCCTGGACGGCGACACAGGCGAGTTTCCTGGATAGGAAGCACGAAGAGCTCGATCGGTTGAGGAAGATGATCGATGTGCGATAATCCCACCAGATTCGACCACCATGGTACGACAAATTATGAATGACAGTAAAGGGCATTAGAATGAAGATTGGGGGACTGACCGAAGCCATACGCCATTTATAATGATACGTGCAGGAAGAGTTCCACAGAAGGGTTAATATGCTTCGGATGAGCCATTACGAGGGAACCAATGACCCACAACAACGCTTGATAAGGTAATCATGGCATATGGAGGTAGCTATATCTCCAGACAACATCAAGTGCAAGGCCTTCTCGATTTTCCTAAGTGGGATAGCGCTCATGTGGTTCACTCGGCTTCCCCCGAGATCAGTCCTAAACTTTAAAGTTTTAAGTGAAAAGTTTCTGACTCAATTCCGCATCTATGCCTCTAAGTCAAAGCATGTCATGTCCCTCTCTGCAATAAACAAAGGGTGAATCCCTTAGGAACTACCTTTGTAGATTCAACTGGGAAGTCACTGAAGTGAGCAATCCTAATCACAAAACAAACTTAATGGCCATAGTAAACGACATCGACAAAAGGACGGAGTTTAGAAAGTACCTGATCAGAGATCCTCCAACATCGGTCGAGATGTTCTATGAAAGGCTAATATCCGACTACGATAGGAAGATGCGCAGATGGAGGAGGAAGATAAGCCAAAATACATTGCCAATAAAGTCGTCCAGAGTAATATGGCGGTAAAGCAGTCCGGGGATAACTTCGAAAAAGTAAAGGTGAATGTTGGGAATTGTGGAAACTGAAATGGGAACGAGCAGAAAGGTACCAACGGAAACCCTAGACAAAGAGGGAATTCCAGGAAACGACCGTGATTCCAAGGTTTTGAAAGTTATACTACGTTGAATGACACGCTTGAAAACATCAATCTTGACACATGTAGTACCATTCAATATAAGAAGCCGAAGTCGCGTGAATCTACAGAGAAAGAGTGAGCTATCGGAAAGTTTTGCCTGTTACATGAGATTTACGGGCATGCGATTATGTATGTCATCACCTAAGGGACATTATTGAGAAGCTGATTAGAGTAGGAAAGCTTGATGAGTACAAGGTGGCCCCAAAGGATAGGGGCAAGGGACGTCGATACCTATGCAAAATCAGGCGTCACTCAGAGCCAATAACCAAGAAAAAGAAAAAGGGATAGTGACCAATGCTATTGTCGGAGGACCCCATCCGGTGGGGCATAGCGTTCAGACTATGGACCGATATTTAAACTCCACAAAACATATCGATGTTTGTAACACCCCGTGTTTTATGTTAACATTAAACTAACGAATTGAGAAATAATTAATTTTAAATGTCAGAATCAAGGGAAAATGGTTATGCCATTGTGTTTGTCTTGGAATTTTGGTTGAGATAGAGTCCGAGTTTGCGTAAATTGGACTTCGTATAAAGAAGTTATGGCTGTCAGAAGTTTCCAGAAATTCAAATTTAAATTCAAAAACGAATTCAGACTCAGAACCGGGCCGGGGGGGGGGGGGGATTTCCCGCCCCAGGCCAGGTCGACCAGGGGGGTCGACCTTAGTGTCGACCTACCCTATAGGTCGACCTACCCTATAGGTCGACCTGGGGGTCGACCTACCCCCTCGGGCAGATTTGAATTAAGCCCAATTCTGAGCTGCTGCTAAGTCAATAGGGCTGAGTTGGCTTTTTGGATGGTTCAGATTGCTTCTAGGTTGATCGGATGGCCTAAATTAATCCTAATCTCTATATAAACACATGTAGACTCAAACCCTAAACCTAATCAAAATTAGAACCATGGCCATCATGCTATCACCCCGCAACCTAGAGTAGCCACCCCCAACTAGAAGCAAAGTAAAGCTAATCAACTCAAGTCTATAACAACAACAACAACAACGAATTTGTCTACTTCAAAGGCGAGCTAATTCAACTACAGAACACAGATCCCAGAACTCAAGACCTTCTTTGAGTTGTGAGTTCGATTTCTTTAATAAGATATTAACAAGTTAATTAGGTTGAGTTATGATTTGGGTGTAGATTATAATGCTAGTTTCTATGTGAATTGTACACAAGTTTACATGTGAACCAAGTAAAATGACTATATGCAAGTTTAGGTAGTAATTTGATTCACATATATGCAAGTTTACACCTTTAGGTTTAGATCTATGACATACATAGTTTTATGCAAGTTTGTGACTATGGCCTATGCAAGTTTGGGTGAAAACTATATTCATACATGCAAGTTCACACCTTTAGGTCTATGTTTAGATTCATGACAATACAAAGTTTATGCAAGTTATGTTGTAATCCTTATTTGCAAGTTAGATCCATTTTGTGTGTTATGCAAATTTGCAATGTTTCTTCCCTTTTATGTGTTAGAGTAATTGCTAGTATAATATATATATGTGTGTAATGATAAGCGAACGAACAACGTGGGGACGATGGGGGTAATATTGAATATACACATATTGAGAATTGGCATGTAATGGCCTTAAAAGGCATACAATTAATTTGAGGCAATAATTGGTATAATTTGTATACCTGAAATAAATGGACATAATTTAGGTGACAATTATGGACATAAGTTTATTTGGAATTTATTGACAAATTTGAATAGGGATATTAATCCACTTTGGGGTTAAATAAAGATATGTAATAATTAACTGCCTGAGACACGAGGTTAGACTCGTTTGTGGTGTAAGACTGCCCGGACCCGCCCGGCAAATCCAGCAACCACAAATGGTAGTCTAATGTGAGAGTTCAAAGGCATGAATTAAATGCGTAACGATTGTAAAGACACGAGGTTAGGCTCTTTTGTGGTATAAGACTGCCCGGACCCGCCCGGCAAATCCAGCAACCGCAAATGTCGGTCTAATGTGGGAGGTCTTTACAAGGTTACGGTCCTAATAAATTAAGTAACACTTAACCAGATAAAAATTTGGTGGGGCATGGGGGTTAAGTTGGTGGCCTTAGGTGGCTTGTGAAATACGATTAGAAACACTTAACTAATTTGAACATGTAAGAAGACATGAGTAAGAAGGGGTTAAGTGGGATGTACTAGAGAGGGCCAAGCATAGGTGGGAAGCTTGTGTTAGGCATGGGGCCCCTTATCAGACCAGTAACCCATTAAGTATCTTTGTGGGCTCGACCCAAGTTGAGGATGGGACATGCGTACTGGGTTTGATTGTAAGAGGTCAAAATGGGTTAGCGGTGTCAACGCAAGTCCAACGGGGTCATATGCGTGTATGGGCCCGGGCTGGTAGGAAAGACGTTGTTACATCATGTAGGTATAAGCCGTGAATCTTTAGTGGTATCGGGTTGTCACTTTGGGGAATGATACACCCCACTGTGGGACCAGCACGGGTATCTACGAGTTAGGAAGCCGATCGCATGGGGGTAGTGGGTACACCTAGTGGAGATAGGGGCAGGCGACACCTATGTAGACAGCTAGGGGTACACGAAACTACTATTATGATTACTAAGTTTAGTAGGTGGGGATCAACTTTTAGGGTGTTTGGTGTGGTGCAATGTAGTAATTATCTTATAGTGATTAGGTGCGCCTTTAACGTTATCTTTGTTCATCTTATTTCCTTTGTTTGCTCTGCCATGCCCATTTTTTCACAGTCATTTCCTTATTACCAGCTGCAATAAAAGTTGTTTCTATTTATCAAGTACCAATATATTTATTTGTCTTGTTTACTTTTCTGTTCTATACACAATAAACGCTCCACCAAAATTAAGGCATTCCCTTTGTGAGTGACCTTAATGGAGATGGGGTGTCACACATGGTATCAGAGCTGAAGGTTACAAGAACATATAAGATATTTTAAAAAACTATTTTTCAAAACGCATTTTCATAAAGGATACTTTCAAAAATACGTTTTAAGGAGAGTATTTTCAAGAGAAAGGTTTATTTTAAAAACATAACCCCCAAGAGCCATATATCTTTCCTTCGATTCTTTTGTTTTGAATCTTTCCTTTTTTCGTTTCAGCATGTCTGGGAATCTTAACCTTCCGGAGGGTGTACCGATACCAGGATGGTTTAGGAGGTATTTGGAGGCTAGGGCCACCACCGCAGGCCCAACAAGTGTTCCTCCTCCCCCAGCTGCACCCGTTCCTCCTCCCCCTCCTCGTATTGATACTTTCGCAAAGATATGCAAGGACTTTCAGGCAATGGGCGGAAAATCTTTTCACGGGTCGGAGACGTTTGTTGAAGCTCGAAATTGGCTAAAGGAGGTGGAAGAGTTGTTTGGAATCTTTGAGGTAGAAGATGGAAGAAAGGTCCAATTAACTTCCTGGTTAATGAAGGATGAGGCGTCATTTTGGTGGGAGGTCACTAATGGAGAGCGTCCAGTTGAGACATGGCCGGATTTCAGGCGTAGTTTTGAGGCAAAGTTTCTCTCACGGGCCGAAGAGAATCTATACATGGAAAGGTTTTTGACATTGAGACAGGGAAATTTATCGGTGAAAGAGTACGTCAACAAGTTCAATCAGTTGGCGAGATTTGGCTTGGACTTGGTGAATACACCCGAAAAGATGGCCTTGAGATTTGTTAAGGATTTGAACGAGCCGCTGCATGGATTAGATATGGCCCACATCCCTATGGGGGCCATCTTTGAGAGACTGGTTGACATTGCGCTTATGCATGAAGAGGAGAAAGGCGCCAATGCTAATAAGGCACCTGAGAAGAAAGGGGATCAAAATAAACCACAACAGCAACAGCAGAACAAGAAGGGTGGTAAAGACAACAATGGCAAGGGAAAGAAAAGATGCTTTAACTGTGGGACACCAGGCCATCTGAGCAAAGACTATAGGAATAAAAAGAAGACTGGTTGTTTCCACTGTGGCAAGGCAGGACATCTGATTAAGGACTGCCCAAAGAAAGGGCAGAGGGCAGGGTCTACCTCTGGAGGGCAGGTTCAGGCTCTCATGGCACCAGGGCAGGCAAGGGGCAGGTCCAGGCTCTCATGGCCCCACCGCTACGAGAACGAGGTAGAGCGATTTCCGTTGAAAGTTTAGTTTATCTTTTTGATCATCCTGTTCGCACACTCTTTGATTCTGGTGCATCGCACTCTTTTATACCTACTGCTTTAGTTGAGTCACTACACCTAAACACCAGTATAGTAGAGGTTCCCTTAGTTGTTTCAAATCCAATTGGGGGCTCAGCCTATTTGTCGATGATTTTTTTGGATTTGGAAATTTCTATACTTAGCGTTGGGTTTAGATGCGATGCTTATGTTTTGGGCTTCACGGGCTATGGGTTAATTCTGGGCATGGATTGGTTATCCAGTAACAGAGCCATCCTAGATTGTGAAAAGAGAGAGGTTAGGCTTATGACTTGCTTGGGCAACACTCTCGAAATCTCTTGTAATCCCATGAATTATGTTATGCTAAGTTATCTAGAATCGCTTGACGCGTCTGTTGAGAATTTGCAGTCTGTTAGAGTGGTCCGTGAATACTCGAATGTCTTTGAGGAAGTAGTGGGCTTGCCTCTGAAGCGGGAGATAGACTTCCGCATATACCTAGTTGATAACGCAAAACCCGTTGCTTTACCCGTTAGACACATGACTCCAAGGGAGAGAAAGGAGCTTAGCAAGCAAGTTAAGGAGCTGCTAGAAGAAGGGTTTATAAGGCGGAGTATTTCTGAATGGGTTCTCCAGTGGTGTTCGCAACCAAAGTGGATGGTTCACTCCGCCTATGCGTTGATTATAGGGAGCTAAACAAGCTGACCAAGAAGAATAGGCACCCACTGCCAAGAATAGACGATTTGTTCGACCAGCTTGTAGGTGCAACAATTTTCTCCCATTTTCATTAATAAAATTTTGAAATGCACACACATCCATATGCAACATGTAAGTGATTGAGCCGATCTAGTGCCCACTGTGTGTGCGCATCTACGAGCAATCACTAGCAAACACTTGCATCCATTAAACATAACATGTCTCAAACACATGTTTACATTCATTAGTTTCTACCTAAAAACTCGATCGATAGTAGATATTCAAACGATAGGTACAAGTATTAATTGGAAGTTTGGAAATAGAAGTTAAGAACATATTCTCGAAAAGGAAAGGATGTGAAGCACGAATCTTGTCTTCAACCTACCAAGTAGCATCCTCGCGGCCCTCACCCCATTGGACTTTTACTAGCTTCACTTCTTTGTTGCACAATTTCTTAACCTCTGATCCAAGTATGCAAGTCGGAACTCGTCCAATCGTTGCTTCCTTCTCTACTTTCACTTCCTCTCGCAAGTTTGGCTCGACTACCTCGAACTCTTTACATTTTATCGTTGCTTGGATGAATAGTCATCTTAGAATGATGGGCTTCCTCAAGAACTGTCTTCAATAGGTTTCCCATCCCGATATGATTCACCTATAAAACCTCTTCTCATGTAGCTTCCCTACTTGCTTACAAAGTTCCCTCTTTTCTTTTAGGAGTCACGTGTCGCACATGCAATGCAACTGGCTTTGCATTGTCCACCAAGTATATGCAGAAACCAATCTTTTGCCTCGGGAGGGGGGGTAAACCCCAAACCTCATCAAAACATCAGGATACTCACAACTATTGGTACATATTGCAAATCATCGATAGATATATCATGATATTCTAGGAGACTAAGTATGACAGAATCTTTTGGGGTCATAAGAAATCTCAAGAGTCTTTCCATGGCAAGTCAGAAGTCTAACGACCCTCCTCTCACAATCTAGAATGGCTCCATATATGGTTAACCAATCCATCCTTAGAATCAAACCGTATCTTATGAAATCAAGAACATATGCATCGCAATCAAACTCGATGCCTAATACAGAGATTCTCAAACCCCGACAAATCCTCGATAAATGAGCCGTACCTCCAATGGGGTTTGAGACAATAACGGGATCCAAAACCATACTAGTATCTACATGTAGAGACTCAACAAAGGATTAGATATAAAAGAATGTGAAGCGCCAGAAAAAGAATCCCAACAGGATGATCAGAAATAGAAACCAAACATTCAATGGAAACTTTCCTACCCTTATCCCGTCCTCCAACTATGAGAACATTATCTTGCCCTCTAGAAGTTACTGCCCTCTAGCCTTGTCCTTGTCTCTTTGGGCACTCCTTATTAAGGTGTCCCGCCTTACCAAAGTGGTAACAAACGTCTTTCCTCTTTTAGCAATCCTTTTTCAGATGACCCACTGTTCCGTAACTATGGTATTTCCTCTTTTCTTCTTTCATCTTTGGGTTGTGCTCCTTAGCCCCAACTCCCTTATTCTCCTTTTTATCATTCTTGAAAGCTGCCTCCATTGCACGGAAATCCTAACGAGGCTTGAGAGAAAATAAGCCGCAGGTGAAACTAATGCGGCTACAAATGGTGATTAGGCACTTCTTTTCCCTTCGACATGTACCATAGTTTTAACATGCCTACGGAACCATGCCGAAATGGGGATACCCTTTCAGGAAGAAATGGTCCCCCGAACAAAAAGGAAAAGAAATCAAGTGGAGAATCGAGAAAGTATTTATGGCTTTGGAAATATGCTTGTCAAAAACAGACTTTTTATTTTAAAATACTTTGTTTTTGAGACCTTTTTGAAAACCATTTTCAAAATATTTTATCCGATCGTATAACCATATGTTCTGATACCAAATGTGACACCCCATGTCCGTTAATGTCACTCTATATAGAATGCATTAAGTTTCGTGAAGCGTTATTGGTAAATAAGAACATAATATCACAAGACTGACATGTAAAATCGCAGCGGAATTAAAATATTTATTTAAATCAAAACAACATTGTCCCAATACTGAGTTTACTTCATAAGTTTGAAATAACCAGTTACATTGATAATATGTCTTGCCAAAAATATCAGAGTACAAAAGCATAAAACCATATTTCCCTTGCGAAACCATAAGAGAGTTGACAAGAAGTCAAAGCGGTAAATCAATATCCAAAATCCAAGCTAAGCTGAAAGAATCCAAATCAACTCTAAGAACTTCCACCCTAAGAACCTGGAAGGGAAACCGAAGAGAGAGAGGAGGAAACAAAAAGGGCCAGACATAAAGTCTGGCAAGTCCAGTTACTTTTAAATATAAATAAATAAAAGTATCATGGCAGGTATATAAAAACTGGAAGAAAAAGATAAAAATTGCAAGGACAAGTGTGAACCGAGCAAGATAAGTTTGAACGGAATATACTGCACTTCTTAAGCACCTTTCTCTACACTGCACCAATACTAGTATATGAGAAACAGAATGATCCCTGCAAATACCATTCCATTACATTTTCTTGATTGTTAGTTTGCTTGGGTTAACGACACTCTACGCTTATACACATGTTGTACCCATTTAATTCCTAGTGGATTAACCTAATATGGTATATATGTAGCTACCTCTCATTACTAAGGTACACCTCATGGTATCCCACTCACACGGTCTCCCTTGTAATACAACAGAAAAGTACGCAGTCCCTCATTCAACGCCGGAGTGACGTACGAATCTTTATATAACAATGTTACGTTCTGTATATAGCTGTCATTACTTTGCTACGTAAACGTACGGACTGCCACAATAGATCGAATCAGATTTCATTCCGGAGTAATGCCCTCAAGTCTACGATACATCACCCAGAGTAGTCATGCAAGTATCTAGACTGTCCCACGTATGTACTGTAACTGTAGCTCGATGCCTCAATTGAACGTCCTCTAATGTGCACCAAGTTCCATGGCAAGGCGATAAAAGAAGCACGGTACTCGATCGGGAGCTTTTCCATATCTGTATAAGGCCGCCTTTAAGAGCCTCAAAATATAGATATTCCCAGGGTCTGTTTTCACGGTGGCTATGGCCCTACCTTGGTCCCTGCCTCAACTAGTAAAGACTACAATAGCTAAACGACAGACCCTAATAACAAATAATCTAAACATCCATTTGGCGGCTTCCCTCAACCACCTGTACTCCGATAGTGAAAGGTGAAATTGTCTGTTGGTTTTAGCTTTAGTCTTTTCACATCCCATGGTTGCCGATAGCGGACATCCGATGATCTACTGTCCTTGTTCGTCGTGACCCTTCACCTCCTCGTAGAGGCAACCGCCGAATCACCACAACGTCATCGCGTCACAGCATTCTGACTACATAGCTACTTTTGTAGTCAAGGCCCACCCTCCTAGTAGTTACGCGTAGACCCAACCTCTGCGAGCATAGCCTAATCATCTGCCACCGCACAGAGGACTATCAGAGCACCTTACATATCTCGGGAAACCGCGTGCTTCCTCTACCATTCGTTCGGAGCCGCGAGAATAATCAGATGAACGTGCACTCCCCTCATGCCTGATAACACCACGATGATCTACCCCATTGGGTTATTCACCCTCAAACGTACGGACTGATCCAAGCGCCTCATTTTAATGTGTCATTAGACCCTATGTCTAAACATACCTTTATGCGCTTGCTTTACCCCACCAGGTTTCCATTTAACTTGGTTATCGCCGTTCACATTGACTTCATATTCAAGTTACCAAGTTTCTCTTGCTTATTAATTTGAGTTATATAACTTGACCCATTAATAAGCCCACAACCTGTTATTCTCTAGACTGTAATTCAAGGTATGTACTTTACAATCTCTTTATGTTGTCATCGTCTGATTCCATAGTTACAATAACATGTTCTTACTTAATGTGTAATTAAGTATGTCTCATTTTACATGTTTCCTTTTTCACATGCCCCTATCAATTATGATTAAATATAACTTATATCATTTTATAAGTTTCCCTCATTCTTTCTCATTTTATCATAATTCCATTTTACACTGTCACTACAACTTAGCGTGTTTCAGGTTGATCTCATATGATCGGCCTTTCCGTGTTTCGCGCGTCGGATTTTCGGATTTCTGTTTTTTGAATATTTTTGAATTTGTATGTATATATATATATATATCTTTCTTATATGCATACAAACTTCAAACCTTAATAACATCTTCATATCAAGTCCGTTTTACGCAAACCAGGTGTCTATCTTGACCAAAGTTCCGAGACGGACACAACGGTGTAGTCCGTTTCACTTAATTCTGATTATTAAATTAATTATTCTTTAATTTATCACCTTTAGTGTCATTAAAATTACAGGGTGTTACAAAATAAGTGGTTAATGTGCATAGATTATGAGAATTAAGGGGAAATGTACATTAGAAAAGATATTCGATATCAAGTACTCATTTCCCTTAAAAAGTGGATAATAATTTACAAAATAAAACTTAAATTGTTAATTTAAATTGAAATTGCTCTCCATCGTTTATAATGTAAATAAGATGCCTTATATATCTATGATTATTGAGCAACTCAAGCAACAAAATATCAAAGGTGGTTTTCATATTATCTCTTAATAAGTAAGACCGTTATCTAACTTTGTTTCAGTAAACTCAAGTGTTACCTTGACTCCCTTTAAGATATTTGAAATATTAGGTATAAAGTGTCTAATGTACTTTATGATTTGTTTTGCAAAATCATGGTAATGAAGATGATTAAGAGTATAGTTAAGAACCCCGCTAGAGTTACATAAGGTGTAATTAAGTAGTAAATGGCAACTTGTTGTTTATGATGAGTATATTTTTTGAGAAAACCCAGGGTTGTAGTAACATGATAAACAAATCCTGACATCCACTGAAGAAATTTATTAAATTTTGTTATCTTCTTTAAGGTTTCGGGGAGATGGGAAATTCAATGAGAGCCTTATCAGGTGAATGCAAATCATATTAATAAGCAAAGTAATACACGCAAAGGTAACTTTACATATTTCCTACTTCCTTTGAAGTTTCCTTGTTTTGTCCTGGCTAGCTTTGACCAAAGGCTTATGATTGTCCCAACAAAAATAATATTGTTTTGTTGACACCACTTTATGTGGTGTCAACATGATACCACCTTCCTAATGGTGGAAATGAGAAGGACCTATATGGACCCCTCTGATTTCCACCAATAGGGGGCCGAGGTCATGTTGACACCACATAAAGTGGTATCAACAAACTTGGTCTCCTACAAAATGAAGCTTCTAACGGACAATTCGTCTAAAACACTACCACAAACGAAGTCATTCAGCTAATAGCTACAATGTTGTGTTGTAAATGGAACTCGGCTAAGCCACAGTAAAAGAAATTCAAAACAAGTTAACATTTTGGATAGTTATTTCATTCAAATTTATAATATAATTTTATTTTATGTAATTAATATAATATATATTCGTATATCATATACACACACACATGTGTGTGTATGTATATGCGTGTGTGTATGAATGCATACATGTGTAACATAGATTTTGTGCATGGTTTGACATAGCCATGCATAAGTACTAGGATTTACATGTCAACAAACATGTCAGCCTTTTTAGTAAACAAACATATCATCCAAATGTGTGTATGTATATGCACACACATGCGTACGCACACACAACACACACACACACCCACACACACACACACACACACACACACACATATATATATATATATATATATATATATATATATATATATATATATATATATATATATATGAGTATTTTGGCGCACTTCTACCTTGCCGTGCGCTACATTAATCCAAATCCAACAAGATTTTGTAGATGTTCAATCCACGTATATATTATCATCTATCCAAAATTTGAACTCATTCCGATATTTGTAGAATAATATATTTGATGTTTAAATTTAACGGCTCGATTAAATATCTAAACGGTGAATAATTGAACTAAGATTTTGAAAATGTTACAATGTCGAAACGAGCTCAAATTTTGGATATATATATATATATATATAAATCTTCTCTTGAAACTGCATGCCAGTACTCTTTGCTGAAATAGTTATTAGCCACATTTCCAACTCGTGGGCGGTAACTGCTGAAACCAATCTTATGCAGAATTAACTCCCTAATATACCAAGCTGCATATTTAACTATTGAACAAAATAGTACTGCACAATTAATGTCTTCAATGATTCTGGTGAATCACTTGTTGAGTACCAAGTTTTAGAGACCCAGTCAACCATTCAAAACAATTTCTTAATCTTGTTCCACAAACCCGTAAACTGGTACACTAAGTTTGGCCACCAAGATGAATAAATTGTTTTGTAGTGGTTTAGCTAGTATGCACCCCATGTGCTTTCATCCAACATTTTATTTTGGAGAACAGGATTACATTTCTATAACGTAGATGAAAGACTTATGCAAAACCAATACTAAAACCCAATCAACCATCTGAAAACAACTTCTATATATGGATCTACAAAGCCATGAAAATGGTGAATTTGAACCGCTATATTAAATGTTTATGCGATTGGTTAACCGGGTTTCATCTGCAGATGGAAAAAAAATAAATATCAAACCATTAACAGAAGAAGGTGGTAGATATTTCATAGGAGACAAAACAGGAAAAATTCTCACTTCATCCTCCTTTTTAACAAAATGTAAATTATTGTAAGTTAGATACCGATTCTCAACTGTGAGACATGCCCAAACCCAACATTAAATTATATTGCGTTAACAAGTACCAACCTTCATAACATTTTTAGTCGGATTCAAGTGAAACGAGTTGAACTGTTTATGTACACAACAGTAACAATTCTGTGAAACAGAAATTCCAAACAGAAAAAAATTCAACTTGGAAGGTTAACTCAAAATTGATTTTGATGTTAGAAGCAAGCCCAAAGAAACCAGTACTTTAAAACTCAGTAGGCTTTTACATAAAGTAATCATCAAACTCTAATAATTCAAAACAATAACAAAATCTTACACTACGAAAATCGAACGGAAGATAGTGATGGTCATATATCTGATCGTTTAGCGGATCAGTTGTGAGAATCATATATTTAGCACAGTATGGTGAAGTAAAGACTGTTACACTGAAATACTCATTTTTTTCTGGCAGTTTGGTCTGAGTAGATCTAGTAGAACTATCTCTTTTTCTAGATCCAATATTACGAGGCCGATTTTGCCTAAATCTTAACATGTGAGTTGATGGAAGTTTGTATTTAAGTTAAGTGGTAGGGCTTAGAGATTTATATGTGATATCATACGACCTAAAAATGATGTGCCACTTATAGATCGTAGATCACTTTTGTTCCTTCTATTCCCTAAAAATTTCAACAAACATAATACTTGCACTAGGGTTTCATGGTGACAATTCATCAAACAGCATGCTCAATAATGCCAATTTGACTGTCGATGATGGACAAGAAGCTACGATGGTGGACCATTGACCTTAGAGGGTTAAGCTTGGAGCATGCACCTAGGTGGCAGCAACTGGCACCAGTATTGATGCCTAGATCACGTGTGCATGTGCACATCTAGATATGTGCACAATATTGATTGAAGATAAATTACCATTTTATGTTTGGCTTTGTAATTAGACTTGGGCCTAATGCCTGATGAGTCAATATGTAATAATCAGACTATAAATATGTAAGGTTGATTGATGGCATGTATGATGAAAAATCATTTGTTCTCTTCTTAATAAAATCATTCTGCTGCTCCTCTAAACCCTATTTCTTGTCATTTATTTCTTCCACTTTCTCTTCTTTTACTCTATTTATCTTCATCCATCTATCTTGTGTTCTATCCTGCTGAATATCATCTACATTCTCATCCCTATTCTTCATCTTTTACCCCCACTATTATCTTTTGTGTTGCTTAATGATAACAAGATCCAAAAAGAAAGAGAACGACCCTAAGGTATCAAAGCCAAACCCTCAAGACTCACCGCACAACCACTTAGATGATGAAGAAGACTTGACCGGTGTATTAGATGAGGGTGGTCCTGAAAAGGTAAGGCAAGACAGAATGTATGTGATGGCCCGCCCTGCACCAGCCGACATCTCCAATGAAACGCGTTGTGCCGATGTCCAACCAGTACGGGACGGTAGTCAAAAGAAAAGTTAGAAGATGATGAATCATCAAAGAATCTGTAGTATATCTCACAGCGCATGGAAAAAAATGTAATAATAACATAACCTAATATAAAACAGGCGAGACAGTGCATAAGTTGAAAACAAAACCATCATAGCAGTGGAAAATTCAGAATACATCTTATGATCCAAACCATCATTATTACAACTTTTTAAAACTGTCTCTAAAGCAAAATAGGAAGGTACACTACTAATGCCCAAAGTAGTGACCAGCAACAACACAGGGAGAATATATGGAAATGATACGTGTAAGCCTCCTGCTCGGCTCCAGACAGCTACTCGTGCATAACCAGCTAACCTGTCTCTAGTTTGCTCGTTTAGGATCACCCAGAGTAATAAGAAGAGACATAAAACTCTGGGTCAGACAAAAGTTTGGTATGAGCGATAAGCAGCAAAAACAGAATAATAACAGGTATACATAACCATACCTAAACCTGGACCTGCAACCAAAGAGTTAGCACAACAGGATGTACAATAATCTAGGGTGATACTAACACATAGTGTGAAATAATGGGAATGTGGTGTGTACATGTCATGGTGATAGCAAACATCAAACATAGCAATCATCCTCACATCTCTCACTCAGTGCGTAAAGTATACAATATCCACCACTTTGATCACCCAATTCTTTGTTACGATCACTCTGCCCCATGGAGTCATGATGGATCCAGTGCACCGATCCGTAACCACTTATACTTTGCTATGTTCACTCTGCCCCATGGAGTCATGACAACTCCACTGCACTGGCTCATAGCCCTGCTACGATCATTTTGCCCCATGGAGTCATGACAACTCCACTGCACTGATCCATAGCCAATATTTGTCCCTCGGTGGTGAGTCAAAGCTATAGACATCGATAACCCATCTGCACACATCCCGCAGCAAAGTCCAACTCATAATGTTAACTAGTTGGTTCCCATCTGGATTCTGAGTTCTAACTTCTCACTTGGACTTCCTTTGCATCTCGGGTTTTGGTCGAATTGGATTTGGTCTTCAGAAGAGTCATCACGCAATAGTAGTAGAGGTCCAAACCAGTTCGGTTACCTTCCCTCGGTTCGGTTCGGCATGCTTCAGCTCCTGGCCATCAATCTGGTTCGGTTCGGTCAACTTCCTTCGAGTCGGTTCAATTAGATCTAGTAGAACCATCTCTTTTTCTAGATCTAATATTACGAGGCCGATTTTACCCAAATCTTGATGTGTGAGTTGATGGAAGTTTGAATTTTAGTTAAGTGGAAGGGCTTAGAGATTTATATGTGATATCAGACAACCCAAGAAGGATGCACCACTTATAGTTCGAAGATCACTTTTGTTCCTTCTGTTAGTGCCCTAAACATTTCAACAAATGCAATATCTGCACTAGGGTTTCATGGTGGTAATTCATCAAGCACCTTGCTCAATAATGCCAATTTGACTGTTGCTGATGGACTAGAAACTACGACGGCCGACCACCGACCTTAGAGGGTTAAGCTTGGATCATGCACCAGGATGGCAGCAACTCGCACCAGTACTGATGTAACGACCCGTATTCTACACATCATAGGATTGTAGAATATTTATTTCTTTCCCATGTGAAGTCGTATGGTCATGTAACTTTGGGAAACATCCATTAGAGTCATTTCCCATGTTCATGATTTTTGTCGATTTTTAAATGACCATTTTGCCCCTAGTTGATACTGTTTTGGCCATAACTTTTGATTGGAAAGGAATTTTGACCTAAAACCACTTCCATTGGATTTGTTTGATGGTTTAACTTTCCGTAGAGTGGTCACAATAGCCAAACGGACTTACCGTTTGGGAGATATGGCTGAAACAAGGTTTGGAGGGTGAAAAACTGCTTAACCGGGCCAAATCGGGTGATTAGTGAGTAGGCCCATAACCCATTTCGGGATTAGGGTTATGGGAGGGCTGAAATGAGATGGAGAATCATTCCATTTCAGTTTTCTAGCCTCCACTTATCACCAAGGATCCCTAAAAATGGCCTCCAACCTCTAAATCACCTCCAAATCATCTTTTGGTCAAGGATTTGGCTTAGCAACCCCTAATCAATGAAGATCTTCACCAAAGCAACATAGGAGCTGTTGTTTGGCATTGAGATTCACATCAAATTAGAGAATTATTTCAGATCTTAGTTTATTTTGTGGCTAAGGTGAGTGATTTGCATAGTTTTACACTAATTATGGCTAATTAGGAGTGATTAGTGTTAATCAGCGAATTTAAACATGATAAAATTCGGGGAAAATGTTCATAAATTTCTAAATGATGTTTTAAACCTCTGATATGAATTTGGGTTAATTTGGTTAAGATGTGCTAATCCTATCATTAGTTTCAGCTAAACATGCTTAAGGGGAAATATGAGATTTTGGGTATGTTTGATCCATTTTAATCTATCGTATTGATGTTTTGATGTTTGAGGTCATTTCTACTTGTTGCTATGACTGTATGGTATGCTTTGTGATTGATTAGAATAGTTAGAATGGTCAGAAACGCCGTCGAATGGCGTAAACTGCTCGCTGGAAGGACTGCAGGAAATCAGCCCGAACCGGACCGGATCGTGGAAGCAAAGGCGATCCGAACCGATGGCGCGACCCGATCCGCCGATGCTTGAAGACCACGATCCGACGATGTGATTCGATCCGAGCCCTCCATCATGATCCACCTTCACGATCCGCTAGCAGCTCCGATCGCTAGAAGGAAGCATGACCACGACCCGATCCGAATGGGTGACCACGACCCGATCCGAATGGGTGACCACGAACCGATCCGTATGGGTGACCATGAGCTGATGGCGTGACTCGATCCGAACCGTGGTGACGAGGAAAGCTGGACTCCGAACCAGATGAGGCCGATCCGATCCGATGAAGAATGTTGAAGGCTGATCCGATCCGATTCGATGGTGATGACCAATAACCCGAGATGCAAAGGTAGTCCAAATGGAAGTTAGAGCTCAGGATCTCGGAACCAGTTGGGAACCAATGAGTTCACTTCATGGTTGGACTTTGCTGCGGGACGTGTGCTAAGGAGTTGTCGACGTTCATAACTTCGATTCACCACTAAGAATGAATGATGGGCTACTTATCAGTGCAGTAGGGTCATTATGACCTGAGGGGCAAGGTGATGGTAGCAAGACTACGTTATCAGTGCAGTAGGGTCATTATGACCTGAGGGGCAAGGTGATGCGTAGTAAGACTATGAGCCAGCGCAGATGGGGTGAATAACTCCATGGGGCAAGTGGACATAGTAAGGATTGGTAAGGCTATGAGCCAGTGCAGTGGGGTTCTTGTGACTCCATGGGGCAAAGTGGACATAGCGAAGGATTTGTGGCTACGTTATCAGTGCAGTGAAGCGATTCATGACTTCATGGGGCAAAGTGATCGTAGCAAGGTATGTTGGGTGATCGAAGTGGTGAATATCGTATGCTTTACACACTGAGTGAGAGATGAGAGGATGGATGCTATGCTTGATTGTTTGCTATCATTATGACATGCACACCTCCCCCACCTCCGTATCTTTACACTGTTTGATATGGCACCTTAGAGTGTTGTACAGTATGTAGTGCTAACTCTTTGGTTGCAGGTACAGGTTCAGGTATGTTTTAGTCTACCTGTTATTGTTCACTTTAGATGCTTATTGCTCATACCAGGCTTTATGTCTGACCCAGAGTTTTATGTCTCTTCTTATTACTCTGGGTGCTCACACGAGCAGACTAGAGACAGGTTAGCTGGTGATGCGCGAGTAGCTGATTCGGAGGCGGGCAGGAGGCTTCCACGTATGATATATATATACACATTCTCCCTGTGCCGTTGGTGGTCGCTACTTGGGCATTAGTAGTGTACCTCCTTTATCTTACTTTTACTTTGAGACAGTTTGAAAGTTGTAATAAGCTGTATTTTGGATTTCCGCTGCTATGATGTTTAGTTCTGATTTTCATCTTATGCACTGTCTCCCCTGTTTTATGTCAAGTATGTTATTGTTATATTTTGTTCTATGCGCTGTGAAACATTCTACAGGTTCTTTGTATGTTCATTTCCTTCTTCCCTTTCCTTCTGACGACCCGTTCCGTGCTAACTGGACATGTGTACAGCGCACTTTTGGAGTAAATGTCGGTTGGTGCGGGGCGGGCCGTCACAACTGATGCCTAGATCACGTGTGCATGTGCACACCTGGATATGTGCACAATATTGATTGAAGATAAATTACCATTTTATGTTGGGCTTTGTAATTAGACTTGGGCCTAATGCCTGATGAGTCAATATGTAATAATCAACCTATAAATATGTAAGGTTGATTGATGGCATGTATGCTGAAAAATCATTTGTTCTCTTCTTAATGTAATCTATCTTTCTGCTACTGCTCTAAACCCAACTTATTGTCAATTATTTCTTCCACTTTCTCTTCTTTTACTCTATTTATCTTCATCCATCTATCTTGTGTTCTATCCTATTGAATATCATCTAAATTCTCATCCCTATTCTTCATCTTTAACCCCACTATTATCTTCTGTGTTGCTTAATGATAACAAGATCCAAAATGAAAGAGAACGACCCCAACAAAAAGGTATCAAAGCCAAACCCTCAAGACTCACCGCACAGACACTTAGATGATGAAGAAGACTTAACCGGCGTATTAGATGAGGGTGATCCTGAAAAGGTAAGGTAAGACAAAATGTACGTCAAACATTCTTTGGCAATAAGAGAACTTCAATAAGCAAACCATTAAATGGGTGCTAAACTGGATGGCATTTATGAGGCAATCAACAACTTAACCAAGGATTTCAAGGATCAGAAAACTAAATCTAAGGTTCCTATATCCCTCCTGCACAAAGAAATAACTCCAGACCATTTCCTGAATCATCTCAAAATGAGAATCACCATACAAAACCTATTCATACCTAAACAAACAACAAGTTTGGCCATTGATGTCTCAAGTAGTTCAGCAGGCATTCTTGTCAGTGCACCATCGAATACCCTCATAAGTAATTCGAATACCAACCAACCAAAAATTCTTCAAAGCACAATTATCAAATTAGAATTCCCAACATACATTGGCGAAGCAATGCCATTGAATGGATAGGTCAAGTGGAGCTCCATTTCGCCATCACAATACTCATGAAATTGTGGGTTCCTACCATTTCCTTTCATTGAAGGGTGAAGCATATCTCTGGTATGGGTGGTTGGAGAAAAAGGCTAGAAATTTTGACCATTGGGTTATCTTCAAAGAGGAACTATTGATAAGATTTGCTGCTGAAGATTTGCAACATCCATATGGTGCCATTTCCAATCTAAAACAAACTACCACCATACGTGCTTATCTCACTAAATTTGAATAACTGCAATGATTATATTATGCATTGCCGGATCAGTTTTTATTAGAAAAATTTATTGATGGACTTAAAGATGACATCAATTTGATGTATTAGCACTACATCCTATTGACTTTAGAGAGGCAGTTAATTTAGCTAAGGTTTTTTAATGTAAAAAAGCGTGCAGAAAGAAAATTAGGGCAACTCATTCGCAAGATCCAGTTATCCTAATAACCCTAACAAGGAAAAGCCTATAGGAAGGACAAATAAAGAGTCAAATGCCAAAATTAAGGCCTTGACCCTTCAAGTAATAATTGATATGCATGGAAAGGGGTAATGTTATGAGTGTAAGGAGAGGCGGCAAACTAGACATGTGTGCAAAAATAAACAAGTTTATGTGATTGAGGGAATATTGATGCTACAAGAAGATAATGCAGACCCAGTGGATAATGCCGAAGAAAAGCAAGAACCAACTGATGCCACATCCATTCAAGAACTTCAAATGACAATGAAGAGACATATTCTATTACACTTTCGACTATGTGCAGTATAACAACCCCGTACACAATAAGAATGCAAGGACAAATCTTGGGGAAAAATATGACAGTGCTTATTGATTTTGGGTCCATACATAGCTTCATCAACACGTCATTGGACAAAAGATTGCAATAGCCAGTTCATGAGTCATTAAACTACTCAGTTCAAGTAGCAAATATGGAGAAAATACAGGGTACTGGCATTTGCAAAGGGGTGATCTTCAAATGTCAAAGATGTACTATGCCAATAGACCTGCTGTTGATACCACTAGAGGGATGTCAGGTTGTGCTAGAAGCACGATCAATGAAGTAGTTAGGAGATGTATTCTTTAACTTTGCAAAATTACAAATTAAATTTAAGTAATATGGACAAAATTTTCTTTGGTAGGTTATGCAAAGTGACAGAAAAATAGTGGATGATAATAATATTACAAAAGAAGACACATATGGACAACTATCTCTTATCATGTATTCTAAACAACTTCAAACCCTAACTACCCCTACCATAACCATGCATCCAGACGTAAAATCTGTATTACAGAATTACCCTTCTGGGACTATCCAAACTACAAGTCTACCTCCTACTAGGGATTAAAATCATAAAATATCTTTATTTCCCCACTCTAAACAAATATGTCTCAGGCCCTATACGCATTCCCATCACATTAAAATGAACTAGAAAAACTTATTAAGGAGCTACTAGATACATGAATTATTAGGCCAAATACTAGCGAGTATTCTTCCCAAGTTGTTATGGTTAGAAAAAAAGGTGGGGCATGGAGAATGTGCATAGATTACTGAGCCCTTAATAATCAAACTATGAAAAATAATTTTCCTATTCCCCTGATTGACGACTTATTAGATGAATTACATGGCTCTAAGTATTTTACTAAACAAGATTCAAGGTCTGGTTACCATCAAATCAGGATGCACCCCGAGGATATCTGCAAAATATCTTTTAGTACACACGAGGGACATTATGAATTTCTTGTTATGTCTTTTGGCCTTTCAAATTCCCCTTCAACATTTCAAGCTTTAACGATTGTTATATTTAAGCCTTATTTAAGGAAATTCATTCTTGTATTTTTTTGATGATATTCTCATATATAGTCAGACTTGGTCTGAGCATATGCTTCATCTAGATATAACTTTTCAAGTTTTGAAGAGTAACCAGTTAATTATCAAACTATCTAAGTGTTCATTTGCAGTGGACAGAGTTACTAACCTTGGACACATTATTTCAGAAGGGGCATTGCTGTAGACCCAGATAAAATACAAGCAATCAAAGATTGGCCACGACCAAAGCATATTAAAGCACTCAGGGGGTTCCTAGGCTTAACTGGCTAATAGAAAAAAATTATGAAAAATTATAGGGGAATGGCAAAACCTAAGACTGGACTGCACAAGAAGAATTCTTTTATCTAGAATAAAAAAGCAACTGAAGCATTTAAGAATCCTAAACAATGTCCATTGGAACCACCTATTCTCAGTATGTCAGCCTTTGACAAAGACTTTGTGGTGAAATGTGATGTTAGTGGGGTGGGAATAGGCGCAGTACTCACCGAAGAGGGTAAGCCTATTGCTTGTCTTAGCCAAGCTCTCAATGGAAAAAATTTCCTGTTGTCATCCTATGAAAAGGAGTCATTAGCTTTAATATTAGCTGCAAAAAACTGTTCACAATACTTATTGGGTAGAAGGTTTATTATCAAAACCGACCACCATAGTTTGAGGCATCATTTAAATCAGAGATTGACAAATGGAATTCAAGGTAGATGGCTAGCTAAACTTCATGGCTTAGACTACAAGGTGGAATACTAAAAAGGAAAAGAAAATAAAGTAGCAGATAAGTTATCACGTGTACCAAAAGAAATTGTTAATAGTGGTGATAACAAACAAATGTCAAGCTATCACTTATGTAGAAAACCTGTGGCTACCAGAATTTAAAAGGTTAATGTCCCAATCTGAAGAGCACAACAATAACTGCATCAAATCCATGAATACATCAAATATTCTATTGTGGATGGACTCGTTTTTTATAAGAATAAAATTTATGTTGATTCACACTAAAAGGAAGTTATTAATACTATACTCTAAGAATTTCATTCATCTCCAAAGGGGGTCATGCAAGCATAAGAAAGACAAAAACACAGGTTGAAACAATTAGTTCATTAGAAAGGAATGAAAGCAGATGTAGAAAAGTTTGTGTGGGAATGTAACATATGCCAAAGAAACAAAAGTGAAAATATACCTATGCCTGGATTATTAATTCCTCTTCCCATTCCTGAGGCTATATGGATCGATATATCCATGGATTTTGTTATTCGATTTCCAGAAAGCCAGAAATACACTGCCTTCTTTGTAGTTATTGACAGACTCACTAAGTATTCATACTTTTTTCCATTACAACATCCATATGCAACTAAGGATGTTGCCAGAATCTTCTTTGGTGGGGTGTTTAAGCTGCATGGTTTACCAAACAAAATAACTAGTGATTGAAATGTTATTTTCACAAGTATTTTTTAGCAAGAGCTCCTTAAATTGCAAGGATGCACACTTGACCTAAGTTCAACCTACCACTCTCAAAGGATGGTCAAACTGAGGTTGTTAACAAGACATTGGAGGGCTGCATGCATTGCTTTGTTTGTCATAAACCCAACGGGTGGGCATGTTGGTTACCATTGGCAGAATACTGGTATAAAAACAGTGGGCACAGCTCCACCAATGTCACACCCTTCTATGTAGTATATGGTGTTACACCTCCTTCTCTGCTTTCATATATTTCAGACACTACCAGGGTACCTCAAATAGAACGGAGCTCTTCACCAGGGACACTATGATACAAATGCTTAAGGATAGTTTGCAATTAACACAAGAGAGGGCCAAAAAATTTGCAGATACACATCGAATTAAGAGGACATTGAAAGTAGGTGATTGAGTATATCTTAAATTACAGCCATACCGACAAATTATTTAAAGCAATTTGAAGACAAACAAGCTTTCTCCTAGATTTTATGGTCCATATCAAATAACACAGAAAATAGGCACTGTGGCATATTGACTCAATTTACCTCCAAGGGCAAGAATTCATCCCGTTTTCCATGTGTGCCAGCTTAAAAATTATCATGGTCATGGTGTAATTATACAACAGGATCTCCAACATACGTTGAAGAACTAGTGGATGAACCTGAACTAATTCTTGATTGAAGAACAGTACCAAAAAATAACCGACCAATCACACAAATTCTTGTCAAATGGAAGCAAAGGGATGAAGCTGACTCTACGTGGGAGGCTTATTGGGAGTTGATCAAGAAGTTTCCTATGTTTGACCTTAAGACGAGGTCAAATTTTAAAGAGAGAGGGAGTATTAGTGCCCTAATAATTTCAATGAACACAATATCTGCACTAGGGTTTCATGGTGACAATTCACAAAGCACATTGCTCAATAATGCCAATTTGACTGTCGGTGATGGACCAGTAGCTACGATAGTCGACCATCTACTTGTGAGGGTTAAGCTTGGAGCATGCACCAGGGTGGTAGCAATTGGTACAAGTACTGATGCCTAGATCACATGTGCATACCTGGATACGTGCACAATATAGATTGAAGATAAATTACCATTTTATGTTGGTCTTTGTAATTAGACTTGGGATTAACGTCTGATAAGTCAATATGTAATAATCAGCCTATAAATATGTAAGGTTGATCGATAACATGTATGCCAAAAAATCATTTGTTCTCTTCTTAATAAAATCTATCTTCCTGTTGCTACTCTAAACCCCATTTCTTCTCTATTATTTCTTCCACTTTCTCTTCTTTTACTCTACTTATCTTCATCCATCTGTCTTGTGTTCTATCCTACTGAATATCATCTAAATTCTCATCCCCATTCTTCATCTTCAACCCTACTATTATCTTCTGTGTTGCTTAATGATAACAAGATCCAAAATGAAAGAGAAGGACCCTCACACCTTCCTCCATTGGAGGGAGGGGAAAGACTTTATGTAGTGATTAAAGTTGCAGTCTGGAATGGAAAATTTGATTGTGGTTTTTTGACCGCTAAAGGAATAGTCTCTAAATTTTGATGTTGGGATTTTAATTTGTTTCAAGGCCTGAAACCACAGAGTGGTTTCGTTTTTGTTAGGGATCGTCTTTCCTTTCTCCAATGGAGAGAGGACGATATATATATATATACACACACACATACATACATACATATATATATGGGGCTGCTATTTGAACACAAAATTCGACACAAATCAAGACACACAAAGCTCGATCGTTGGACCATTTTTTTCCTTATGTGGAGAGGTGGAATTCAGAGGGCAATCCAATGATGGAGATCAATTGTGTCACCGATTGTGTCTAAATAGACTTTCCCATATATATAATATATATGAGGAGTGTTCCGGGGAACCCTTGTTTTGCAGCACCCCCGACCCTACCGTGAGCTACACTGATCCAAATCCAGCAAGATTTTGTAGGTGTTCAATCCGCGTATATGTTATCATCTATCCAAAATTTGAGCTGGTTTAGATTTAATGGCTCGAATAAATGTCTGAACGGTTAATAATTTAGCTACAATTTTAAAAATGATACAAATGTCGAAACGAGCTCAATTTTTTTGGCAAAGCAGATCGGTTTTTAAGGTGGCCGCAAACATCTTTTATTATAACTAATAATAAAAATCCAATATAATACAGGTGATTGCAGTTGACAATCAGCTACATCGGATTTTAAGGTGGATCGTCCACCGTATACGGAGTTATAGTGTTCCGTCCACACTACCTTACAGGCTTACCGTACTGGAGCTAGCCTAATCAACTAGACTACAAGTATGGCTCGACGCAAGGAGTCACAATCTAGTACATACATAGTATAAATTATTACATAAAGCATTACATGATAAACATAGCACATTACATCTTGAATTAAAATATATAATAGACCGTATAGAAAACTACTAGACAAGCCATAGGTACAAGAAGTACAGGGAATCCAAAGTAGCTTGGTACTAGCTGTTCACACATCTTAACATGATGGTGACTATACATGCAAAAGTAAAGTACAGTACCAAATAGTTGGCAGGACCCTAGTTCCTTCCAATCATAATCAAAGGGCATATCATAGAGAAAGACTTCATCAAATTCCATGAGAAGAAGTTGAGTTGATTAAGTGAAGGCAGGGAAAAGAGGAGCTGATGTAAGCTCGTTGAGAGCAAGCTTCACCTATGAGCTTATAGGCCATTATAGAGGTACCAGAGCTCCAAAAACAAGGATAGTCGAACTCAAACTCAATGGGATAAAGCAAAGTGACAATACAATCCCAAAAAAAGCATACATGCTCCACGAAAATTAACACTACCTAAGATAAATAGTATAAGCCAGTGAAACATCACATACACCAAATAAGAAGAAATAACTCACTCTCACACGAACTCCATACATCCATATCAAACACCACCAACTTACGACCACCAAGACGAACAACCAAATTCACACATATATTAAGATGCATCAGGAACCCCAATACATACCTAATCATTAACCAGGACAGCGTGATGACACTCAGTTCGCTCAATAGGCTAGAGACAACACTGCTCCAATGACATAGGTGATATGTTGAATGTTTACGCATAGCTTCCCAAAAGAAAATCAGGTGGAATCACGAAAGTATCCAGTAGTGAGTAAACATACAGAAAAAATAAAGACTCTACAATAATCATAAATCTTTAACTAAAATACAAGTCGAACCAAAGCAAAGGAACTAGCACCCCAAAATTAACACCACAATGAAATAGCCCAACAAATACCTTCCAATCGCCCCCACCTAACAAGGTCAGACATAGTCAGTCATAATTCCACCAAGAAATGCGAGCCCTTAGTCGCTTGGATATCTAACTACACACATTACTAAGACTAACTGAAGGCAAGTCGCGAAACCATGACAACAACAACAACATAAGATTAAAACATGTAATTACATGCATGCTTTGGACACCGCGCAATTTAGTGAAGTGGTAGTGAAGGAAACTGATGATGGAAGTCGCGTGGGAGGAGGGAAAACATAGTGATTGTTTGGGCTTAAGATCAGAAGACAATCTAGGAATTAAATCACATCTGAAAGTTAGATGACGAAAGCAAAGATGATTAAGAGAGGGTAGAGAAATTTTGGAGTCAAATTGTGAAAAAAAGGAACGAGATTGGAAATGAAGAAAAGGAAATTGCTTTGTCGCCATTAACAACCTTCTCAGTGAACAAGCCCAAATTTTGGATAGATATAATAAATATGCGGATTGAAAACCTACAAAATCTTGTTGGATTTGGATTAGTGTAGCTCACAGTAGGGTAGGGTTGCTACAAAACAGGGGTTCCACTGAACGCTTCTCACTCCCTATCTTTATATATATATATATATATATATATATATATATATATATATATATATATATATATAGTGCTATGTAATATTCCTATTTTGCAGCATCCCTATGACCCTTTTATTTTCAACATACAATCTGATTTAAATTATACTATTCTATATCATTTTCCCTAAATTATTATTTATATCGGAATTTGTTGTGAAGACCAGAGGCTATAACAGGCGCTGCAATATAGGGGTTCTATCGAGTGTACTCTATATGTATGTGTGTGTGTGTATATATACACACATATGTATGTATATAATATTAAAAATTTATTTATATTTTAATTTTTTTTAATATAAATATGTGCACAATTATGAAATTTATAAAAAGGACATGTATATAATTATGTATATGTACTATGTTTATGTGTGTGTATATATATACATGAACATATATAAATGGAAAATAAAAATATATTTTTATTTATTTTGTCATAAAATATGAAAACAATATTGTATCTTGTAAGATTTCCGAACCTTGGGGAAGAAACTAACAAACTCCTTGTTGTAAATAATTTATGGATAAAAGCGAGAGGGCTAGCACTATAAGAGGAACAGTGCATCCCAACGGCCAGAGGCCTCTGGTATGGCTATTGGAACCCGTTGGTATATGAATCAACGGTTTCTAATGACTTCTAATGCCATTAACAACTATTTTCCAACGACTTTCAACTGTTGAACTTGGCCACGTGTCTTTTTATTCCGAGCCACATAGCCATTGGAAAATGTTGAAAACCGTTGAAATTTGCTGTTGACAGCTATTGGAAGACACTGAAATATATGATCCCGTAAGTCGTTACCACCCGTTCGAAGCCATGGAGATCTAGGTATTTTTTCAAATTTTAAGCTAATCACTTCCAGCCATACTATGTGTGTGTGTGTGTGTGTGTGTGTGTGTGTGTATATATATATTCATCATAACTACCCCATTTCGAGCATATAAGTCATAATCTCAATCATATATACACCCAAACATAATATTATACAAAAATCAAACACATAATGCATAACATAAACTAATATTTACATAATACAACAAACCAACGTCACCAACACAACATATATGTACATACCATGTCCAAACCGTCATCACCAACACAACATCAATATACACAACCATCATAATGTATCAAGACTCACCAACTCCCAAAGCATATATAACATCAAAACAACTAACCTCAAATCTCTCTACCAGAAGATGAAGGTGGCGTACCATACTGGGCAATGAACTCCGCCAGCCGCTGGTTAAGCTGCTTCAACTGCTCTTCGCGACGACGATCACGCTCATAAAGCTCTGTTATTTGTGCTCGTAGTTGTGCGATCTCCTCCTTGTTCTGAGCCCTCTGGTACGTCTGTTGTGATGTCTTAATCTTTATATAATTTTAGATTTTTAGTATTTCATAATAGCAATTCGAGTAAATTTCAGTTTTTATTATAAATTTTAGTTTCTATTGCTTGTAGATTGCCAAAAGCATATTGTCTATTCCGGGTAGGTGGATCAATGACAGCATCAAAAACCATTTCCTCATCCTCCGTAGTCAACTCAGTCCTCCCATTGGATTCCAGCATCTACGCCCTTTGTTCCGGAAATTTCTTCTGTTAAACAAAAAATAACTGAATTTAGATAACACTATTTTAATTAAATTATAACTTTAACTTAACTATGTTATACTTACATATGCCTCACGCGACTTGCCATCGTGGTCCCAAGAGTAGGAAACTGAGCCTATGTCGCTGATCTGACTCAATGCATGTGCATGCTCAAAAACATCCCAGTACGACACATGAACAATACGTTGTCTCTCTTGAAATATATATATATATATATATATATATATATATATATATATACACACACATACACATGTGTGTGTGTAAATTAGAACTTAAAGTTAAATCAACTATTAATTTTTATAACTTCTAAATTAAAATCAACTATGTAATTAATAAATAGATTAGGTCCTCGTTATGGTGCTGGAACGACTTGGACCCACCGCAATGTATAACTGGGTTCTTGCTCCTATTTACCGCATTTCTCGCAGACTTGGCCTATAAAATTAATTTTTATTCTAATTTATATATTAATTGACTAGAATAATTTAAATTAAATATGTAGTAAATTTACCTAAAACTCCACATTATTATTCCAATAAGTATATAGCTCGTCCCATACCTTACCGCTCATCCAGTTCGGGTTTTACCCACCTGATTTTGTGTTATTCATTGTTTCTCTATAATTTTTGGCTACTTTGATGTTCCAGTGGCGCATGACAAGGTACAAATCCATCTCCTGGAGATCCACCGCACCTTGCATTTTAATAAAATGGACAAATTTTCAAAAGAGGATGGATTTTGAAACTAATGGTACAAATAGGATAGTTTCAAAACTATTTACAAATATAGGCTAGTTTTGGCCAAATCAGCGATGAGCTGACCAACTTTTTTTTCAAAAAAAAAAGACGGGGCGCACTTAGCTTGTGCGCCAGTATAAATTTACACTGGCGCACTTGGCAAGTGCGCCAATGTAAATTTATACTGGTGCACTTGGCAAATGCTCTAGTGTATACGGATCAACGGTTTCCAACAACTTCCAATGCCATCAACGTGTATTTTCAAGCGGCTTCCAATTGTTAATCTTGGCTACGTGTCCATTATGTCTGATTGGCTAGCCACTAGAAACTGTTGAAAAACGTTGGATAGTAGTCGTTGGAAGCTGTTAGAGGAAATTGAAATACATGGACCTTTAAGCCGTTGACAGTCGTTGGAAATCTAAGCTTTTTTTATAGAATTTAAACTGCTCACTTCCACACAATATATATATATATATATTCATTGAAATTGCTCCATTTCGAACATATACGTCACATTTCCAATCACATATATCCCCAAACATAATATTATACCAAAATCAAACACAAAACATGCAAAACACATAACATAAACCAATATTTACACAACACATATACAACCATACATCCATATATACAGAAAACCACATCCAAACCATGTCCAAACCAACATCACTAACCGTGCATCAATATATACAAAACTATGTCCAAACCATCATCACCACCATGCATCAATATATACAAAAAACCATCATAATGTATCAAGCATCCACACCCACTCTCTAAGTGTATGCAACATCAAAATAAACTAACCTTAACTCTCTCCACCGAAAGATGAAGGCGGCGTACCATACTGGGCAATGAACTCCGCCAGATGCTATTTAAGCTGCTCCATCTACCCTTCACAGCGACGATCACGCTCATGAAGCTCTGTGATCTGGGCTTGTAGTTGTGCGATCTCCACCTTATCCTGAGCCTTTGGCGCGACTGCTGAGATGTCGTAACCTGTATATAATTTTAGATTTTCAGTATTCCAAAATTCCATAATAGTATTTCAGTTTTTATTATAAATTCCAATTTCCATTCCCGCTAGATTGCCAAAACCATAGTGTATGTTCCGGGTAGGTGGATCCATGACCACATCAAAAATCTTATCCTCATCCACAATAGACAACTCGGTCCTCCCAGACTCCTCAAGCATACATGCCCTTTCTTGCTGAAATTTATCATGTTAAACAAAATACAATTGAATTTAGATAACACAATTTTAATTAACTTATAATTTTAAGTTAACTATGTTATACTTACATATGCTTCACGCGCCTTGGCGTCGTGGTCCAAAGAGTACGAAACTGAATTTGTGTCGTCGATCTGACTCAATGCATGCGTATGCTAAAAAACATCCCAGTATGACACAGAAACACCACGTTGTCTCCCCTGAAATAAGTGTGTGTGTGTGTATATGTATATGTAAATTTGAACTTAAAGTTAAATCAACTACGACTTTTAATAACTTAATTATAAATTAAAATATTTAATTATGTAATTAAAAAATTAATATACCATATCCTCGCGATGGTGCTGGAACGACTTGGATCCACCCCGATGTGTGATCGGGTTCTTACTCGTGTTCGCTGCATTTCTCGTGGACTTGGCATATATATTTAAATTTTAAAAAAATGCTTTATTATAATTTATATATTAATTGAGTATAACAATTTAAATTAAATATGCAGTAAATTTACTTGAAACTCCTCATTATTATTCCAATAAGTATACAACTCGTCCCACACCTTCGTGCTCATCCAATCCAGTTTATTGCCACCTGATTTTGTGTTATTCATTATTTCTCTTTAATTTTTGGCTGCATTGCTGCTCTAGTGGCGCTTGATGAGGTCTATATCCATCTCTTGTAGATCGATCGCACCCTGCATTTTTTTTAAAATAGCATAAATATGAACTGATCAAATAGGAGCATGACTACTTAATGTAATAAATGATATATCACACGTACGTACCAGAAATTCCTACCAAATTGTCTCCTTGATAATGTCGGGTATATATGTCCATGTGGGCCAACATGCATTCATACGAGCCTGATAAGCACGTCTTGATATTGTCAAGACTGTGTTGGAAGGCTCTAACTCGAAACCCCTGTGTTAAACGAAAAAAATAAACATTTCATGGCTACTGTATATATATTTATATAATTTATTGTATATTTATTAAATTATTACTAGAAACTTAGTACTTACCCTCTACTGGCTTTTGGCTTAAACCACACTATAGGATGGGATAGCTCCTGATGGACCACTGCCATTGCCACCTACGGGATCGCGTGACATCATACTTGTTATGGACAGCAACATAACATCACATAACATAAAAGAGTTATGTAAAACAAATAGTATGACATAACATAAGAGTACTATGCGATATAAATAATATGAAATAACATAAGATTATCACATTATAACAAACAGTATGAAAAGTAGTATGACATTACATAACATAAAATTACCTTTTTAAAATGAGGACTATTGGTTAGTCTTCGTGACTTTCGGATTCTGACTCTATTTCCTCCTATATATATGGTTCATCTATAGCCTCAAATACTTCAATTAATGCATTCGATTCATCATTTAGGGGTCCAAAATCTGTTTGATCATCGGTTATTACTATTCCTCTATTTTCCTGCACATCTACTTGATAAGCGTGGTCATCGGGAATGTTAAGTCCATCAAATGTAAACCTTGCCTTTTTTTTAAAACAACTGACCAATCTATTTTGTCTCTTCTTATAGATAGATAAGGAGCGTAATATACTTGAAGAGCCTGTTTGGTAGGTACAAAAGGATCGTACTTACAATAACGTGAGGCATATTTTATTTCCATAAGATTATGTTTTGGGTGCACGTTGATTCCAGAACCTGCAATGTTGCTAAACTAGGTGCATTTAAAAAAAATACTTCTTCTGCGGGTCGTGTGTAATATGTCAATTGCAGAATCTGGGTTAGCACGCCATAAAAATTGTGTATATGTTCATTTGGATCATCAGTACCTTTAACAAATACACCGCTATTATTAGTTAATTTTTTAGCACTATATTCTTTAGTGCTAAATTCATATCCATTGACAAAGAATATTGGATATGTCTTGACATTCCTTTTTGGTCCCATTGCCAAATGTTTCAATCCTTTATCTATAATACAATTTGTTATATCAAAAACATAATTAGTAAAACAAGTAGCGAATTCTTTGCTGATATTGTCATTTGTATACTATTATTCATAAATGTTGCAATTATAGGATAAATGTTACATTATGATTAAAGATACAACACATGTATAGATGTATAAGCTCATTACCTAACGAACGATGCAACTTCAGTCCAACTGAGAAGAACATATGCGTGTGCTGCGTTATAATCTCTATCTGAAACGACCCGAACTCGCCTTTACGGGAAAGCCTAGATTGAGTTGAGAATACGACAAATCAGAACGTAAACGATAGAACATTTCATTGTTGTTACAACAATTACAAAAGAGTACAAGAATATAACAGAGTATGCATAAATAATATACATTTGTTAAATATCATAGATTAAATTAATTTACATAGCAGCGGAAAAATAATACATAACACAATGTAAGAAATACACAGATACAAAGCATTCCGAATATAGCTCCAGCTGTAAACTCAGGATCTTGTGAATATAATATCTGGAAAACCAAAACTACTAGCTGCCCGTGTGGAAAATAGGGGCATCCAGAGTTTAGGTTAAAACAATAAACTCCAAGTCAGTCATGGGATTGGTGTAAGAACTAAAACAGTTATTTAAAACTTGACTTTAAAAATAGAGTAAATCAAGGGACCACGCCGTATAACACGGGACGAGTTTCCTCCCAAGAATACTAGTGCATAAAACAAACAGCGCAACGCTTTTTGGAAAAATGAAGATATTATAAGACTCAGGTCCCATCACACAATGCAACACAAGCCGGAGGATAGAGTTTTACCTTATAATAGCCAAACATGCTTGGTACGTTTAAAAAAAATCATTTTGATACTATTATAAGTGTATAGTGTATAAAACAACTTCAAATATAAATGTATCAATCATAGACGGCATAATACCCCATCCTATTATGTCGCCATAATAGTTCTGCAATTAAAACCGAAATGTCACATATAGGAAATTGGATTTCCATCGTGAGTCGAGGCCAGGATAGCTCCTCAACGATTCGAGACACTCTAGCAAATGTCTCAGGATTACACACTTTGGGCAACCCTTGGTTCTTGCAGGGCCGATCCTTTTTTACGTTTAAGGACTAGCAATTCCTGAACACTTGTTTCCCGTTCCTATCAGACCTATCCATCGGCTCCGTAGTAACCGATATATCTGAGGAGCCTTGCTATCCATCATCCACATAGGTAAAAATAAATAAATGTCTGGGCTCAATACCATGACACCACCTATAGCTAGAAGGAAACGTCATGTCCTCCCTGCGTCGTTCATCCCATTTTTAACTCATACTGAGGTGTGAGGCTCGCAAATTAACATTGTACACGAAGCTATGCTATTTAAAGCCGTGCTTTGATCATCAACCACAAGGCTCTGCTTTTCAACAAAAGCCTTGATCATTTTCATCTCAGCATGCCACACTGACAATTCACGCCATGCAACTGATGTCTATCATTATATAACCTCTAAGCTCATACGTCTCAGAGTAGGGTGTTAAGCAAGAGAATAAATTATCCACCACCAAATAGATATATATTTAATAGAGATCAATCAACATAGGATAAAATCCAATGTCAGACACACATCCATTTACTAGTTCGTTTTGGGTCTGAACAAAACAGGAGGCACCTTATTCCTTGTCCCATATGTCCAATACGGGATAGAGGTCCTCGCATATTCGGTCGATCTCCAAGTACGTCTGGGCGATCACCACTTATTACCTTGTCTTGGGTGTACAGCCCAATCAAGACATCAGTAATCATCCAAATGATGTGAAGACCTCCAGTCTTCAACCACCATCTTCGTCGTCGACTTATCGTCGAATCAATTATTTGAAATGGTTATAAACCAGATCTTTCCAAATAATTCACGTATTTTATAATCAAGTGCTATAAAAACACAACATACGCCTCATTCCAATTCTGAGTAATCTTTTATTCAAATATTCATATCATTCAGGAAAGGTTCCCATTAATTTTATCAAATAAAATTTCTTTTAAATTTATACTTTAATCTACCTTTAGATATCATTTCTAAACCAAACTAAGGTTTATCAAAACTAGTCGGGATTAACGAGCCGTACCAAAGTAGTCATTTCTTTTATTATCCCAGTCCCAACCTATTCATCCCATGGAGCAATACTGGTGATACTCCATATCTAACACCACTGTGTTATCGGTAAAAATTAATTGCCATTTCCCGTCCAAATCTAATTAAAGATTTAACTATCAGTTGGAGCAAAACTGGTGATACTCCATTGTTGATCATTTCACAAATTTGATAATTTAAATTATCATATTCATATTTCAATCTAATTAAAGATTTAATTAAAACTTCACATAGTTTTAATATTCCAACAATCATTAGTTAATGATTATTTAACTTTGGAAACACAAACATGCCACATCGACAATCTACACTGTACCATTGATTTCTGCCAATATATAACCTCTAAGCTCGTACATCTCAGAGAAGGGTGTTAAGCAAGAGAATAAATTCTCCGTCACCAAACATATATATATTTAGCAGAGATCAACAATACAGTTTGAAATACAATGTTAGACATGTAATCTTGTCTTTAACTGGGTTAAAGAACCAATGTCATTCAAAGCACGGTTCACGATAAACCCAAAATCACATTCCATTAATAATGGAATCTTCATGGAAAACAGATCAATATATAAACGATACAAATTTCCGTATCCGACTAATAATATAAATGGAATAACGAAAAAGCCTTTTAAATTTCATATATATCAACAGTCTTCCTCCACAGAAGCTCACTTCGATTATTACCAAATCGAATTCCACTCTATTCCAATTTAATATATTAAGTTGGAAAACTTTACTTTGGAAAATTCCCATTAAATCTTATTAAAAGATTTATATATTCCAAATCACATTTCACTGTTAATCGGGTTAAAGAACGAATGTCATTAAAAACACAGTTCACAATCAACCCAATTCACATTCCATTTTATTCCAGTTACTAAATATAACTGGAAACTCTAATAATCTTAATTAAAAGATTTATTCTTTTCACACGGGGTTTAAGAACAATGTTATTGAAGACACCATTCACGACAAACCCAAAATCCAATTCTTTTATTCAATTCCAGTTTAGTATTAATTAATTGGAAAACTTCACGAAATCTTAATTAAAAGATTTATTTTTTTCTCAACTAGGTTTAAGAATAGTGTTATTTAAGACACTGTTCTTGACAAACCCAAAATCCAATTTAATATTAAATACATGGCTCTGAATAGAAATTATATCGGCTTATATTCAATGTCAAATTCTGAAACTAACGGTGGGAATAAAGATATCTATATCTTCCAAATTCCCATAACAATATCAATATAACCCCGGAATCCAATATCGAAATATTCCAAAGATTATTTTCATTCCAATTTATTTATTGGAAAATTCGGGTTATTTTTAAAACCATTTCCCTATCCAAATTATTTATTTAAAACCATTGGATTATTTTTCTAGTTAATAAGTAGTTCATTTTGATAAAAATATATTTTTATCTTTTCAAAAGTGGAATATTTTCTCCAAATCATTTATTATGGTTTTACACAAATTATTAATATTTTAATAATTTTATTAGGGTCCTTTCACTCTATTTCCATATCATCGAACTGCACTTACAGTGACCTTTTCCAAATTTGATTTGGACATAATTCCAAATCCAATTTTTATATTTCAAATCTCTTATATTCATTGGAAATCTCTTCTCGATATGAACCCAACGGTTTCGGATTTAGGAGAATCCGACGGTCGGATCTTCCGTAATGTCAATTCGAAGTCAATGGTCGAAATTCACGAACAGTCGCGTGTGGCGCGTTCTATTCAAACCATTGAATATATAACATATATTATATATATTTCGTCGATTTCCATCTAAAACGTATTCTATAAATCGTTTAGAAATTTGTTTTAAAACGATTCTAACTTCATTTTCAATTTTAAATCAAAATTGAATACTCCTTATCATTATAATATTTAAATGATAATATTTTCAAAATATCTGATTTTGAAATCATTTCCTTTTTGATATTCATTATAAAAATGAATAAAATCGATATAAATATCGTTCGCGTCAAAATGGCGCAAATCTAATCAACATGGCTTCACATATTTCAATACTTTCGTGTCCATCCAAAATCGGACATCAAAATCATATTTTAATCTTTAATTGAATATTATTTTAAAATATTCGTTATTTTCCAAATTGGAATGAAAACCAATCAATTACCATAGATTTTATTTCTATGGATTTCCATAAAACTCATGTATATAACAACAATGATAAACAATCATCCATCATCTAGAGTGCACTACTCAACTGAATAAGCATCAAATATAAATAATTAATGTTTACAACAATCTGTCAACAAATCGATTGACATACAACTAAACAATTGAGATTAGTGTACGTCAAATATCATCCCAATACCCGTGTGGGGTTTCAACCATCAAATAATTATTATTATTTTTGCACTTGGGCAATGTGTAAAAATTATCATCCCAATCAATATCACAAAAATAAGCGAGCATAAACAAGTCGTCCGACTTGTAAATGGATGCGTAAACTTATTTTTAACTATCCAATAAATATATATAATTTTATAACTTTGCTTATAAAACTCTATACGATGCCTAAATAATTTTATTCATCCCAGTTATAAAGTAAAGTTAATATTTTTAGCGAACTAGTATTTATTCCATAACATAGTCATTTTATATATCTCATATATATTATTAATAATATTTTTAACTAAAGATTAATTTTTCTAACATATTTTAGAAAATTTCGGCAGCATAACGGCGCGATACTAAAACCGGAATAAGGTCTAGCCTTTTCCCTCACCTAATACTGGCTCGTGCCATACACAAACCAATTCCAATCAATTCACAATCAATCCACAACCAAATTTACAATCAACATCCAAATTTCCACAATACAATCCAAATCAAAAAACATGGTTTGTACAATAAATAGTGTTGGAGGCTACTAATCCCCGTCTGCATCCTAGTATGTATATGATTGTAAAATAAGTTGAGTGAGAAGGAGTTCTCACCATTAGTTTCCACTCCGTCGTTCTCTTATTGATGATTTGCTCGTCGTGCGCGCCTTCTGTCGCTTTCACCGTCCGAATTTACCGTTCTGATTCTAACTTCTTCATACGACCTCCAAACTTCACCAAACTCTTTTTCTAGCACAAACACACCATTTCGGACAACTTTTGCCTAGAGGGCTTTCTTCCAAAAATGCACCAATTCGCCGGAAATCAAGAAAAACAGCAGCAGGTCCGCGATCTTTGGAGCGTTTTCCGGACAGCTCCAAACTCCAAAATTTGACTTCCATATACCTAAATCGAAGAGAAAATTGTGCTCTACAACTTTAGCACTGTGAAGTTTTGGCTAGAAACGCACGGTTGGGGAGTTATTGGCAAAATAGTGACAGGGTGTTATTTACAAAATGGGAAATTTGTGAAAAATGGATTTTTTGGTGACGGGGGGCCCATGGCCAGAGCTGGGGTGGTAGGTGGTGGCGTCAGACCTGATTGGGAGTGGGGGTGGTGCTGGAGGGCGGCGGCGGGTGGTGGTGGTAGTGGAGGAGGCCGGGGGAGCTAGGGTTTTTCAAATTAGAAGAGGGAAAGATGAGGAGATAGAGAGGAGGAGGGAGGCCGACGACGGTGGTAGGGGAAGAGGAAGGAGCGCTGGCGGTGGCGGGAGGAGGGGCTCCCCATTAAAGAGGAAAATGAAAAAAGGAGGAAGAGGAAGAAAGTGAATGAAGAGAAGGAGGAAAAGTGAATTTATGCTCGTTTCTCGCATATCGTCCAAATACAAACGATCTCCATTACTACAGATTTTAGACATGAGATAGTAGACGTCAAGACGAGTCCAAGGAATCAAGTTTCATCGAATTCCGAGTTCGTTTGACCATCTGTTAAAATTGTCAAAGATGCTCAGATATTGTTCAAAAATACGATTTTGGCGCACCTTTTCTTCTTGCACGCCCATACACTAACTCAAAAATTATGCTCTTTTGGATTTAACCATTATTAGACGATACAAATCCAGGAAAAAAAGACGGAATCAATTTGAGGTCGTATCAATAATGTTCCTTTGTAAAATGACTGTCTGTTCTTTGAACAAATGGTTTTGCTTTGCACAACCACATACTGACTCCGTTCGACGCATCTTTTGGAACTCAACAATGATTTGTCATTATGAATCCAAAAAATTTATCTCATCGAATTCTGAGCTCATATCCAAAATTTCACTTTTTAAGGGCTATGTATTGCTAACCCAAAATGCCAAATTCTGAATACCGGAATATATCGAAGTTTACACTTTTCGGAGTCGCTAACGGCATTTTGAACTCAATGGAAGTGATTTCGAGTCCAAATTCATCCGTATGCAAAATGTGATCTTTTGGGCTATATATAATATTAGAATATATATATATATATATTCCAGAACGACTATTCCAAATTTTAATTTGGACATAACTTACATTTTGTATCATGAAAGCTGAAATTTTCACATTTGTTAGAAAGATATTGTTAAACAGAATTATATGTTTCTGGTTTTACTAAAATCCGATTTATTTTGAATTCTATACATTCAGTTGAAATTTAAAATCGAATTTTCAAACTACCGCGTCATTTCAGGCTCATTTTATAATTAAAATAAATTTATTTGTACTAACTTTGATTTAAATAAATTTTTAGTCGTTATTATTTAAAATAAATCATTTTAAATATTCAAAATCCATTAAAATAGCTAAAATAAATTTTTTAAATTGGTTCTGAAAATCCGGGTTGTTACACTATCATTTACCCATTCTTTCACACATCTCCCAGAATGGTCGACCATGTTTTTTAAAAATTGATGAAGTCGCTTGATAGTCATCCTGATCAATGCCTTTATCATTACATGCAGACGTGATCACTAAAATAATGAGAGATAAAAACAAAGCTTCCTCTTCGATGTACGATTTGCAAATAAAACCTACAACTCGAGCTTTCTACCTCACTTTTTTCCTTAGATGATTTAAATACCTATTTAGAATTGTTATAAATTAAATTTTTATACATTTCATTAACCAATATGTAATTAATTAAATATTAATATACCTTTCAAATGGATACATCCATCCATATTGCACAGATCCTCGAAGACGCGCTTCTAATGAAAGATAAATAGGTAAATGCTCCATAACATTGAAAAAGCTGGAGGAAATATTTTTTCCTGTTTGCAGAGCAATGTATAGATTTCTTCATCTAGTTTATGTAGACAATCGATTTTTAATGTAGTAGAACAAAGCTCTTTATAGAACAGACTAAGTTTTGTTACAACATTCCAAATTTTTTTGGGAAACAATTCTTTGAAAGTGACGGACAATAAATTTTCCATCATAACATTACAGTCGTGGCTTTTCATTCCGCTAAGTTTATTACCTTTATAGTCGACACATCTACGAAGATTAGAAGATATACCATCCAGGAATCTTAATCCTTCCACCCATTTTAAAAGTATTTTAACTTGATTATTGTCCAGTTCAATAGCACGCTTTTGGTTTTTTAGGGTCATTTGGCTTTATATGAAGCTCAGGGAGATTACATATTACTTCGATATCACGTCTTGATTTCAAATCATCTTTCGTCTTCCCTTTGACATTCAAAATTGTATTAAATAAATTGTCAAACACGTTTTTGCCATAATGCATCACGTCAATACTATAAAGAATTAGGAGATTTTTCTAATAAGGCAACTCCCAAAATATGTTTTGTTTGCACCAATTATGAATCGTCGATTTACCTTGAATTTTTGTCTGTACTCTGGTTTCATGATTATTTTGATAATCTTGTATAAGTTCATAAATTTCTTCACTTGACCATATTTTAGGTGGTCTCAAAGTTTTATGCCCATTAGTTGTAAAAAAATCTTATCTCTTCTAAAATGATGATTAATATGAAGAAAACATCTATGACAGTCAAACCATGAAAATTTCTTTCCAATGGGTAAAGAAAACGCTCTTGTTTCTTCCTTGTAGTAAGGACAAGCTAGACGACCAACCGTACTCCAACCTGAAAGCATTGTATACGCAGGAAAATCGCTAATTGTCTACAACAGAAAAGCATGCATACGAAAGTTCTTTTTTTGCGAAATATCATGTGTTTCTACTATTTTGTACCATAATTTTTTTAATTATTCAATCAACGATTGTAAATAAACAGAGATTCCTTGTGACGACAATTGTGAGAAACATATAAGGAGTTTTTATACACATCCACGGAGGTAAATTAGAAGGTGTGAGAATTATAGGCCAGGACGAATATTTAGCACCAAATTGAGAAAATGGTAAAAATCCATCCGTACATAAACCAAGTCTAAGATTATGACTCTCAGATGCAAAATCGGGATACTTTTGTTCAAAATGCTTACATGCTTCCACATCAGCTTGGTATTATAACGTATGTTCTTCCTGTGTTCTCACACTATGTCATCTCATATATTGCGCGGTTACAGAAGATGCATATAACCTTTGAAGTTTAGGAGTAATAGGTAAATCATGCATACGTTTATACGAGACTTCCTTTCCTTTATCTTTTCTTTGTTTGTAACTTTTCTGATTACATATTTTACAATTTTAGGGTTGATATCTTCCTTCCAAAATAGCACGTAACCCTTTAAACATGTATCTATTTTTTCATATGGTAAACCAAAAGCCGATATCATTTTTTTTACTTTATAATGATTTTCTCATATTAAATTATTGGGAGGCATATAATGCTTCGCATCTTGTACAACAGCTGTAAATGCAGCTTTTATGAGGTTGTATTTTGATTTTATCGCAATGTATTCTGCAGTTGCGGATAATTGAGTTCCGCTTTTATAGCCTTCCCAGTGCGGTTTCTTCGCGGTATCTAATAAATCATATATTTTTTTGGCTCCAATATTTGGTTCTTCTTCATCATTACCATCATCAATAAATTGTTGAACCAGGAACATCGAACATGCAGCATCTTCGACCATATTTTCTACAAGATTCGTCGTAGCAATTTCATTATTCATTACCTCCTCAACTTGTACAGAAGCAGATGCTATCGGTTCTCCATTGACGATCCCAAGCCAAATAGTTTGGCACAAAACCACACTAACACAAATGAACTCTAAGCATTTGCAGTATTAAATGCTTCAATAATTTGCATCTACTACATGGATAATGTATTTCGACATCGTTTCTGTTGTTACTTAAAGAAAAATCAATAAACACGCCAACGTCGTTAATAAAATGTTCATTTATTATGCCATCAGCTTCTCTTCGTTTGTACACCAACTTCGATCAGTAAAATAATTGTCCATTTTTCCTACATACATATATAATTAAAAAGTATGATAAAATTTGCATTGACATTTTATTAAAACAATTTTATAGATGAATGTTATGTTAATTCATCATTTACACTTTTGCTAGTGGGTCTTCCTGCCTCCCATTACAAATACAATAACGAAATTAAATTGCGTAAATCTTTTCAGTTTAAACGATTCAACAAAATTTTGGCAGCACTTCGCTTTGGTTCCCTAAACAATACACAAATGCGTGTACACAGGGAACATAAAGGAAACACTTTCAAAATTTTGAGAAGCGTTCAATATGAAATGATTTACGAGATTTAATTTCGTTATTGTGTTCGTAACTTGTCCAATAAAACGGAGAAATCCGACAAATATTGTATATAATGGATATAAATGTTCATTCTGTTAATAAAACGAACATTCACCTAACGATCATATACAACACTTATCGGACAGGCCCGAAAACACTCTAAGGCTTCATTTTAACTTCTAATTGTGCATATACGGACTTTATCACATACACATATATATTCAACAATCAATCGAACTAACTATACGTTATAAAATCAAATATAGTTTTCGATAAATTTCTATAAAACATAAACTTTATTTATTTCTATTTCCACTAAACGTCACTTAACAAGTATGAAATCTTATACATATTAATACAACCATATATACATGCACATATACAAACAACTTAAACTTGCAATATATAAATTAATAACAATAATTGGGCCTTAATTAAGTCAACCTATACATAGAATAATTAACAACAATATATATACATGCATACAACACTATATATGCACATATACATACAACGTAAATCCTAATTATCCCAATATTCGCAACATAATTAATTCAACCTATATATGCACATATTAACAACACTCACTACAACAAAAACACCATATTACAACTGTAACTTTACAACTGTCAAAAAATACCCGTTGTAATAGAGTTTTTTTACAACTGTGATTTCCTGAAAGTTGCAATAAACACATTTCTAACAACTTTTTTATTGTGAAAGTTGTAATAAATGCCTATTACAACTTTTCACTCCTACCTGTTTTAATAACTGACAGTTTTAACAATTAACATTTTATAGTTAGTAATTAGTATAATAATAACAATTAATCAATAATAATAATAATTTCTAATAAATAATCAATAATTAGTAAATAATTTTTAATGATTAATATTAATAATTCGTATATAAATAATAAATTATCAGTATTGTTAGATAATTAATAATTAATTTTTAATAATAAATAATTAAGAAATAATCATTAATTTAATAAATAAGAAGTAATATTTAGTATTAGTAATTAATTTTGGTAATTAATAATTAAAACGATTTTATTAGAAAATTTTACAAAATTATTTTCAGCATTTCTTTTTTTCTACCAATTGTAATAAAGGCCTATTAAATATTAGTAATATCTAATATTTAATATTTAATAATATTAATATTTTAATAATAATTAATAACTGATAATAACCTTACAAATAAATAATAATTACTATTAAATAATAAATACTTAATATTTAATAAATAGTAATATTTTTTTAATAATGATTGTTAAGTATTTAATAATGAGTAATTAGTAAAATATACAAAATAAACTTTTAAAAAATTATATTTAATTATAATTAAGAAGAAATAATTAATAATAACTATTACAAATAAGTAATATATAATATTTTAGCAAAATAATTCCCAAGATGTCCATATTATATTTAATACAAATTTATACTTGGTTCTAGCATATAATGTTTAATTTTGTAGGTTTAGGCGAAATCCTAATTAAGCACAGCGAAAAAAGTGGCGGTCTTGAAGATGTTAGCGAAATTTTGGTGGGAACAGCGAAATTTTGGCTCCAAAATAAATCATGTTTCGTATTTTACTCTCTCGTGATGGCGTGTCTTCTCATACCTAAATCAAAATCGATCCTCAATTTTTGCTTCCTCACGCTGGCATCTCTTAACCCTAAATCCAAATCGATCACCTCAAATTCTGCTTCCTTACGCTGGCATCTTCCTCAAGGTATTAGACTTCCCACTTCGATTCCACATCCACGATTGGTTCCAATGCGATCCCTGTCTCTGAAAAAAGAAGCTACAAGGTAATATTTTGCGATCCCTGTCTTTTATAATGGAGTAGATGGAAAAAGCAAGAAAATGATGAGGGTTGAGTCACGTATATACATACTGTTGCTATTTATTTTTTCTTCAATCATTTTAAATAAACCGTATGTGCTACGATACACTTAGTTTGATTTCAAGACGTATCTTCTCATCGGATTCGTTCATTTCATATCTAGGCCCTGTTGGATACAACAATGTGTGGTATGATTTTAGTTTGATAATAACGAACATATAATATTATTTAAATGTGTTTGTAACTGCACTATTTTATATTTCATTTCACAAAAATAAATATTTATTGAATAATATACTACTATACACAATCGAATATATTCACAGTATATTTATTCAATTAAATATTTTATTTCAACATATGAAATAGTACAACATTCTAGCTCCACTATTGTATATTCACAGTTATAACATTCTACATGGAATTGTACTACTGAATTAATTTGAATATGATAGACAAATTTGTCTGAACACAATAAAATAATATTTTATTTCAATCGAACTTGTTTGTTACAAATATCAGTACAATCTTCTCATTCAGTACATTTGTTCCTCACTACATTACTCATCACTCAGTACATATTCACTCGTTCACTCATTTACATACAGACACTGACATGTATACTTGTCTTCTTGTGCTCCAGATCCAGTCCAGCTACCAGTCACCATCTGCATACCTGTCATATACAGAAACACACACACAGTATCTGGAACAGAAATAATTTCATATTCTAGCAGATATATTTTTTTATTTTGAAAATTTTATTTGCCTTAGTTATTTGGTGTGTTTCTCATCATTTTTCATGACTTGATCTGATTCATCTTTGTCGAGACAGCTTGTGATATTCAGATTGAAACACAGTAAATACCACAAGGAAGACAACATATATATATATATATATATCAATGCAGGGACAAGAAAATGTTTATGGATGGCTGCATATACACACGTGTGTATATATATATATATACATGTGTGCACTGCCTTGCCAAACCAGTGTGCATCTGAGGAGTAGCCAGGTGGACCATCTCGACTCAGTACACATATATGGTCTACATATCAGTCAACACATGCACAAAGTTGTCGAGCCATGCAAATTCTAGTCAGGCAAAGGGTGGTCAGAAAAAGAAGGACAAGAAAGATAAAGAGTGCTTTAGTTGTGGCAAGAAGGGCCACTATGCGGAAAAGCCTGGGGAAAGGAAGTGCTTCAATTGCGACCAAGTGGGACATCACAAGGATAATTGCCCGCAACCATATACAAGGCTAACCATAATTAGTGTAAAAACAAGGCTAATCACCCACCTTTGCCACAATTAAAACTTTCAGAACTAAAACTCCTCTGATTTGGGCGAATACCAATGTCTAACAGCAGCTCCAACCTTGTTTTGGTGCTATTTCTCCTTAATTTGGTGCAGATTAGGCTAGTCCTTGATTGAACGGTGATTAGAAATGATTCAAGAAAGTGAAGGCCATTGCTAGGGTTTCTAAGTGGTAAATGGTGGCTAGAAAACTGAAATAGAATGAAAACCTAACTCATTTCAGCCTCCCCATAACCCTAATCCCGAAATGGGTTATGGGCCCATTCACTAATCACCTCATTTGGCCCGGTTTAGCAGTTTTTCACCTTCTAAACCTTATATCATCCATATCTCCCAAACGGTAAGTCCGTTTTTCACATATGACCACTCTACGGAAAGGTAAACCATCATCCGTAATCTATTAGAAGTGGTTTCAGGTCAAAATTCCTTACTAATCAAAAGTTATGGCCAAAACAAGATTAGTTGGGGGCAAAACGGTCATTCAAAAATCGGCAAAAATCATGAACATGGGAAATGACCCCAATAGTCGTCACCCAAAGTTACATGACCATACGACTTCGTATGTGAAAGAAATAAATATTCTACGATCGTTCGATGTGTAGAATACGGGTCGTTACAATGATGATCCCGCTGAAGAGCTAGCCATGGGTTTGAGAAAGTGGGCCAAAGGGAATTACAAGACACAAAAGAAGAATTCAAAAACTAACAACTCCGAAAGTTCAGAAAGTTCAGACGATGAAGTATTTTGCCACAATTGCAAGAAATCCAGACATATCAAACCAAATTGCCCACGGCATAAAAATGAAAAGAAGAAGAAGTTCAGAAGAAAGAAGAAGGCTCTTGATGCTACATGGGATGACAAGGAAGGAGAAGAAGTTTCTGAAAGTGATGAAGAGGAAGCTAATTTGTGTCTTATGGCACGATCTGATCCGGAAAGTAGTGAAGAGGATTCAAGCGAGGTATCGAATTTTACTTGAGATTTAATTTTAATATGTCAGGATCTCACAAAAACTATTGATTCTTTTGAACTAAAAGTTAAGAAATTGAAATCAGATAGGTCAAAACTAGTTCAAGAAAATAACAGTTTAGAAAGAAAACTTGAAAAAGTTAAGAATTCACCGTTATTAGAACGCAAAAAATGTCGATTTTTGAGTAATGATCTTTTGAAATTCAAAACTTATTTTGAGTTACTTAAAAGTGAAAACGTGAATTTGAAGAACGAAAATTGTGATTTTGAGAAAGAGATTGAAAAGCTTAGAGAATCTGAAAAACTTGATTTTGAAAAGAAAAAACAATTTGAAATTGAAATTTCTAAGTCCAATGCTAAAATCAAGGCACTTGAAAACGAAAATTTGGTTTTAAAACAAACTGATGCTGAAAAGAGGAATATTGCTATTAATCGTTGTTCAAATTTAATGAAAGAAAATAGCGATCTTAATTTTAAAATTCAACGACTTGAGTCAACTTTGACTACATTTTCTAAAGGAGAGAAATCGTTGAATATGTTGTTAAAAAACCACTTTTTTGTTCAAAATAAAAAGGGACTTGGTTTTGGATTTGATCAAGTTGAAAAACAAAATCCAAATGATTTTAAAAATCCTTTAAATGATTTTGAAAACGATCGAATTGAAATTTTGAAATCTAAAAATTTCAAAGGGTTTTTAAATCATAAACAAAAAGATAACTCGTTTAAAAACAATTCATTTAAACATGTTTGGATTCCAAAAAATAACAAAATGATTTTGATAAGTCTAAATGAATTTGGGTTCCAAAAGGTACTGTAGTGGATAGTAACAGATTGTTATATAAATAGGTTTGGGTAGCAAAACGTGTAAACGAAGATAAGAGTAGTAAAACAACTTTTGTTAGACCACTCGATCCTATAAACATTTAGGTTCCGTGGGAGGCTAAGGAACAACTGTGCTTAAGAGATATAAAATTCACATGTTATTGAATTATTTGGAGTTACTTAGCCATAGATTTCTGAGATGGAGATTCATTGGTTCACATCAATTATGGTAAGTCAAGTATGATCTCTAAACTCGTGTTTTTTATTTTATTTCTTATTTTATTACCTTTTTATTTTTTATGCTGATTTTTGTTGATAGGGCCGCAATTTTTTTTAGCATATCTTGAACACTGTAAATTGGAATTTTAAAATCTATGATGTTCTTGTAAGCAAATGGAATTTCACACATTTTTTGTTGTTTTGAGTTTCTTCTTATTCATTTTGGAAAATATTGAAAAATCTAAACTCAATACAGCGGACTACTTGAAAGCCATGATTGATTAGCTGTGAAATTTTCAGTTTTTTTACTTGGCTTGATTATATTGATTTTGAAAACATTCTTGATTAATTGCTGAATTTCTTAGATTTTAATTTTTTTTCAAGTGATTTCAAATAATTACCTTCAGATTTGATCGTTGACTGTTTCTTGTGCTTGTTTAAAAATTCTCTGAAAATGTCACTTGTGATTCTTGCTTCGAGAATGATCTTGTGCTGCTTTGATAAGGAAATTGATTTGATTTGTTTAAGTGTCTTGGTGATTGAACGATGGGTTGGAAAATCAGTGACTGGATTTAATTAAAATTCATAGGCAATTTGAATTAAATATATAATTGGTTTTGAAATTATCTAGGAGTAATCAGCATTAGAAATATTAGATAATTTCACATTCTACTGATTGATTTTTGAAACTAATTTTCAACTTGCATTGATAATTTTAAAACCCCTCATGAATTTGATATTTTCAATTTTAAAATTATTTTTGATTATTTATTCAAAAATTGAAATTATTGATTAATTTGAACCGTTTTGTGACTCGTCAAAATTATTAATAGATTTATGAAATTGTGATGAGTTATGACTATGGTATAATTCATAACTGGAGGAGATGTTATATTAAACTCATGGTGATTTGATAGATTTTGTAATATCTTTGAATTAGAGCTTATTTCACGACCATCTTTTATATCTACCATATTTCTATCATTCATCATGGTTTTATTTAATTTGGAGAGTTCTAATTATTCTTGGAAATAAAAATAGAATTAAAAGAAGAGAAGAAGAAATATATATATATATATATATATTATTTATCCTTGGTATCCACTCCCATTTAAAAGTCATCGCGGTTATGCGTGGGTGAATTACCTTAATCTCTATGTGCTTCCATTCTCACTTAAAAGACCTTTGGGCTGTGCATGGATGGAACTCATTAGAGAGGATAAAGTTAAGTTACTACTAACCCCATTTAAAAGACCTTTGGGCTATGCATGGTTAGCAAGTGCTTAACACAATTTGAGCTTATTTAAAATCTTTAAAATTCATATTCAAATATTCATTTTTTATTGAACTCTCCTCGTTCCATAAAATCCATCGTAAATTCATTCATTCTGAAAGTGAAATTTTCTTCTAATTCAAAGATTATTATGATTTTTGTTTGACTAAATGGGTTTTACGATATATATTCTCTCTCTTAATCTAAATTTATACTTCTAGTCTATATTCATCACTGTTTCAATTTCTATTATCCTTTTGATGATAAGAAAAAGGGGAGAATGGCCAAGATTTATGATTGATGAGTATTTAATTCAAGAATATTTTAAGATTGGAAATTAAATGTCTAGAGAGAGAATGGTCAATTAAATTTCTATTATTTATATTTTCCACATATATAGGGGGAGTTCAGTTGTAGGGGGAGCAAACAAATAGGGGGAGTAATATATTTCACGTTCAAACACATTTAGCACATTCAAAAATCCTGTATATGTTTGTCATCATCAAAATGGGAAGATAGTTGGACACAATAATGTGTTGTATGATTTTTTTTGATAATAACAAACATATAATATTATTTAAATATGTTTGTAACTGCAATATTTTATATTTCATTTCACAAAAATAAATATTTATTGAATAATATACTATTATACACAATCGAATATATTCACAGTATATTTATTCAAATAAATATTTTGTTTCAACATCTGAAATAGTACAACATTCTAACTCCACTATTGTATATTCACAGTTATAACATTCTACATGGAATTGTACTACTGAATTAATTTGAATATGATAGACAAATTTGTTTGAACACAATAAAATAATATTTTATTTCAATCAAATTTGTTTATTACAAATATCAGTACAATCTTCTCATTCAGTACATTTGTTCTTCACTACATCACTTATCACTCAGTACATATTCACTCGTTCACTCATTTACATATTCACAGACACTGACATGTATACTTGTCTTTATATGCTCCAGATCCAGTCCATCTATCAGTCACCATCTGCATACCTGTCATATACAGAAACACATACACAGTATCTGGAATAGAAATAATTTCATATTCTAGAAGATATAAATTTTAATTTTAAAAATTTTATTCGCCTCAGTTTTTTGGTGTGTTTCTCATCATTTTTCATGACTTGATCTGATTCATCTTTGTCTAGACAGCTTGTGATATTCACAGTGAAACACTGTAAATATCCCAATGCAGACAGCATATATATATCAATGCAGGGACAAGAAAATGTTTTTGGATAGCTGCATATACACATGTGTATATATATACATGTGTGCACTGCCTCTCCAATCCAATGTGCATCTGAGGAGTAGCCACGTGAACCATCTTGACTCAGTACACATATATGATCTACATATCAGTCAACACATGCACAAAGTTGTCGAGCCATGCAAATTCTAGTCAGGCCAGTCGAACCCAAGTACAAGTCAATTCATATTTTTCATGTCAGCATCAAATTGAATGGCAACAACAAGAATGGCTCATTTTCATGATAGCAATATATAAGCAAGTGTCACAACATGTCAATGTGACAAAGTTGGTTCTGTAAAGCACGTGAAGATCAAAAGTACTCAAAGATACAACATTCAGGTCAACCAACATATAATGGATGGGTCAAGTGAAACAACACAGCATTGTCAAAAGTGAAGTATGGATACACAATACAGTGTTCAAGTGTGCACAAGGCATTGGTGTAGCAAACAAGCATGTTTTAGTAGAAACAAGGCAGTCTTCACAATTTTACAAGAGCAGCATGTATATGCAAAATTGTGAACATGTGGACAGCTCAAAGCATGTATACAGGAGGTGAAAATCAATAAAGACAAGTTGAGAATGGCTACACGGCATGTTGATTATGCACAAACAAAGAATGGTGCATACATGACATGGTGTACATAGCTACAATGGTGATAGCAGAATAGGCATGTTACATGATTCATGTACATGCAAGTGAGGACAGGCTGCAAAACAAAGTTCAGCACAATAATATATATGGAGCAGCGTTTTAAATGGATAAGAAATTCAGCAGTTCAAGTTCAAATGCATCAAGCAAAGCATGGTGCAATCCAACCAGTTTTCTATTTCAAGTCTGGAAGAAACACGCATGAATGTACAAACATATACAAGTAGTGGAGCTACAACATGATTCAACAATACAGAGCATGAAACAGTTTTTGTCAAGAAGATTTCAAGCAAAAGCCAGAAAGACTGCTCAATCAAAAATGGCAATTCAAGTATTATTTGGCAAGATTCTAGTTTCCAGTTTATAATGGAGAAATCTTTAGGAAAGTTTTTTAATCATTTCCAGAAATCACTGAGAAACAAATGCATATGTTAAAGGATTTGCATATGGGACAAATTTGATATTATTTCCTGAAATCAACATAGACAAACTCGGCATGATTAATCAATCAAGCAAAGGTTCAAATGTGTCTAGTTTGCAGTAAGAAATTTTTAGTCAAGAAATCACAAGAAGTATTCACGGAAAAGTTCCAGAAATTAAGGGCAGAATTTTTTTTCCTGAAATCAAGCAAAATATATTCAAATTCAAAGTATTCATCACGCAAATTTCCAGAAAGATTGAAGAATTCAAATTCCACAAAAATCAAAGCCAGTCAAGCTGCAATATTTTCGTATATATCATAACCAAATCGTCATATGAAATCATAGGTATTTATAGATTTTAATCCTATAAATTACACCCATCATCCCTAGAAATCGTGGATCGAATTCATAGAACAAAAATTCAAGTGCAGTAAATTTCAAATTAGAAAAACTTACAGAGGATTGCGATCACTATTCCAAGGCAAATCAATTGAAGAACAAGAGCACCAAAGCATTCGAGTAACAGAAGAATTTCAGATCCAAATTTATCAATTGTAATTTGATTTGGGACGAAGCGAGAGAAACCCTAGTTTTGATTTCCTAGGAGCCGCCGCCATATTTTTTCAGAAGAGACAAAGAAGATCGGGCAAAAATGAAAGAGTGAAGCAACAAAAATGGGCCGGCCAAGTTATAAAAAGAGAAGAGCTAAAATGGCTTATAGTTTTATCAAAATTAAATAGGGTTTTGTTCATTTTCTAAGAGTTTTTAAATTGATTTTTATTTGTTTCAATTTGAAATCGAGTTTAGAGTTTTCAAATTTGTCTCTAAAACTAGGGAGACGATTTACAGAGTTTGTAATTCCAGGAAATCTGGTTTCACTGATAGAAACAAGTGCAGGGTTTTGAGTGTAGGGTTAAGAACAGTTGGGAGCGAGTGTCGCGAGTTTATAGGGGATTGTAAGCGTAGAGATTGTTTTAACTCCTAGTAGAAATCTTGGGGAATGCAGTAGTAGGCAGGGTTTTGCCGAAGCTGGGTATATCTTTGTGTTATTTATTTTCCTCAATTACTTTGATTATTATCTGTGATTGGTATGATTTAATTATTCTGCTAAAATCTTCGATAAACCCTATCCACCCCCTCCCTCTAGGGTTAATTTAGATCGTACAAGCCCTGTTCTTGCTTATTTTATAAGTGAAATAATAAGAATATAAAGAAATAAAAGACAGAAATGGATGCTAGCATTCCATTTTGGTTGCTGCTTTCTCTCTTATTTTTGTCTGGTTTTTTATTCTTTTCTTTTCGATCTAATAAGAAAATTCAGATCATTGTTTCAGCCTTGGGTTACAAAAAAAGTTCAAACTGATATGCCTTTGATTTTTAAAATTCAGGTAATTTTACTTGATTTGTTTCTTTCGTTGATTGGGCTTCTGATTCTAATTTGACAATGCGCTTGCTGTGATTGTTGTTCCTTTTGGAGAGCAAGCATCATGTTGTTTTGGATGGATTATTGTCGATTGTTTCATGTATGGTTTCTGTGCCTTTTTACATTGGATTTCTTCCTCTTTTCTCTTTTGGGTATGTACTTATTTTTATGCATTATTGATGCAAACTCGGTGTCAATTTGGAAACATCTTTCGGTACAAATGGTTTTATGATATCTTGGTTCAACGTAGATAGATTATATTGTGTTGCTTGCCTACTTTATTAAGCCCTTAGTTAACACAAATTTAAAAAATGAGTAATTAGTCAAGGCTTGTTGGTTAATAGTTGATAATAGTTTATTTACACGTAGCAAACGCAATTGTCTTTCCATATAAATTCAACTTCAGTTTTTGATATTTCAAGCATCACTCAATATAGTCCAAGAATCTCGATATTATCAAAATCCAGAGTCCAACGTAACTGATCCATGTCTTCATCAACTAACACTTTCAAGCAAGTTTGCTTTGCAGCATTGATCACAATAGCTACCTCATGCAGCAAAGGTTGAATATCACTACATTGATATAATCATAAATTTTTGCTTGATTTCCTTAGTTATCCTTAAATATGTCGCAGCACAAATGATTCTGAAGCCCGATCCACTCCAGATTGTGTCTAAATCAATGATAGCATTTTGATAACACAAACGTGAGCATAAAATTTTCTACTTCTCATACCTTCATTATTTTTTCATTAGTGGAGGATTAATTAAAAGTATGAATATTCGATAGGTAATTACAAACTGCATGGCGTCTGCTATAATGATGTCAAATGGAAGTAGCAGCCCCAATTCGACGTTTTGCTAGAAAAATCTTTTAAAATGGGTATTCTTCCTATTTAAGAGAGACATCACCATTTCTAAGAATTCATCGCAACCACGAGGCATTTTTTGGTTTAGCAAATCTGTATCCAAAAACCTTAGTAATGTGCATTTCCACAACGAGTCGGATTCCAAGTTTCTCTCATTGTGGTACTTAGTGTAAAGTTGTGTTTATTATGATGTCGATTCATATATATATATATATATGTTGTAGCTTATTATAGAATGCTAGTTGTGTTTGATGCTATTAAGATTTGGTATTGTTGGCTTAAAAATACACTTTTTGTTCTTTTTTCTAAAACAGACTTATTCTTATGCAACAGGCTTCAGATCACTGTAGTGAACTTGCTCCAAAAAGATAAATGGCATAAAGATTTCGTTTTCTTCGACTAGTGTACTCCTGTAGAATATGCAACTTTTTGTAGATAACTTGTGCTTGTACTAAGTTGCTTTATAATGGTCAAGTATGTAACAATGTGCGAAATGTTTTCTAAAATTTATTGTTTAAATACTTAAAATTTGAGTATTTTAATAAATTAGTTTGCAGATAACTGTAATTTCATGCATTGTTCATTTCAGTTGCAAAATATGTCTATTTTTTTAAAAATGCAACTGCCAATTACAATGGTGCATGAAAGTTGTAGTAGATATTATTACAATGGTGTATAACTGTTGTAATAAAGTCTATTACAATGGTGGAAAACGTTTGTAAAATATACATATAACAACGGTGTCGCGACAATGCACAACAATTATAAAATATTTTATTCTATTACAACTTCTTAATATACAACGTTACTCCACCATTGTAATAGGGTCAATTTCGTGTAGTGACTACACATACAAACATATAATCTAACAACAAAATTAACCCTAAATTACCAAATCTAAGGTATTATAAAAAATTAGGGCTTCATACCTTGAGAAATTGAGCTGAATTGGAACTTAGAGAGGAGCAGAGAGAGCCTTGAACACCATGGAGAGAGTAACCGCGGGGTATGGAGCGTTCGAGGTCGGATTCAGATTTGGGAAAGTAGGGATTTTTGGAAATTTTGGAGGAATGGTGAAGTGAGGTAGGAAGAAGCAGTTCGGGATAGTTTCTGCTTGACTATGTAACGGCCTGTAATGGCCTCCGACGATCTATTTTTTTAATACATGAAGAAAATTTCGGAAATAAGCTTCCATTGGAAGCCGTTGGCGGCCGTTGCCAAACTCTGTTGCCATCTACAGTGTTTCTTGTAGTGTAGCGACCTATTTTTATTGGTTAGGACTTAGGAGGCATCACAATGGTCAGAATTAAGTTAATTTACAACAAGTAAATCAAAGTCTCTTGCTTCTCTTAAAACCAATCACTTAAACGTTCACCGGTCGACCACGCTCCCTCCAACAATGGAGCGCTAGTGGTCAGCCGGCCCAAGGAAGGCCATTGACTAGTAGTCTGGTTCTTATTTGGAATGTTTTGATTGCTTGTTTAGTTATTTATTCAATTCCTTGTTTACCTTTAACATTTTTATTTAGTTTAACTTTTACTTGATCCCCAAATTTTCAATAAATGTTAATTTTTAAATCAAATATTAACATTAATTATAATTGTGAATTTGAATTCATTTGTATTGCATTAAATTTAGAAACTTCAAATATCAATAACTATTCTGCTTGAGCATAAATTACAAAATATTATATATGAAAATTGGTCAGAAAATCACCACGAACACAATGGAGTAACGTACATGGCGAAGTTATGATATATACAAAACCTTTATTTTTAGCCTTATAATTGATCAACTAGTTTCTTGGGAATATTTATGAAGTGTTACAAATACCTTCTGGTACACATGTAAACATATTTAATATTTCAATTTATTTACCATAAGAATGTATTTATCCCACAAGCCTGATTCGGTTTCATTTATGTTCCACTTTTATATTATATTCATACAAATAATTATATAAGTCCAATTTATGTATAACCTTTATAGTTTAAATAACTAATATATATGTGTATATATACACACATGCACGCACACATATATCTTATTAGTTAATTTCAATTTTTAATTTAATTAATAAGATTAATGGTTTTTCATTTAAAAATTTGAAATTAAATTTAATTAATCTTAATAATTTAAGAAAAATACCTTTCTACATCTTTGATCATAAATATATTGACACACGCTGACATATATATATATACATACATACATACATACACACTGACACGATCCGAAATCCCCCCCCCCCCCCCCCCGGCCTAGACCGATCAGGAAGGCGGATTGAGTTGAGAACACGACGTATCAGAACCTAAACATGAGAACTTTTCATTGCTATTACAACAATTTACGTTAGAGTACAATAATTTCAGAGCACGAATAAATATTACACAGCAGAAATACATCAACTAACACAACTAAAAGAAATACACGGATACAAAGTTTTTCGAATATAGCTCTAGCTGTAAACCAGGACCTTATTAAAGAAATCTGCAAAACCAAAACTACTAGCTACGCATGTAGAAAATATGGGCACCCAAAGTTTAGGCGAAAATAATAAACTCTAGGCCAGTCATGGGACTAGTGTTAGAACTTAAAACTATGTCTAAAATTTACTTTAAAATAAGGAAAATCACGAGATCACGCCATATGTCATGAAATAGGTCACTCCCGTGAATACTCTAAAATAAAACAATTTGTAAACAACGCAATGATTTTGAAAAAAATAAGGCTATTATAAGATTCAGGTCCCATCACACAATGCAACGCAAGCCAGAGAGATAGAGTTTTCCCTTATAATAGCCAAACATGCTTGGTACGTCTTAAAACATATCATTTTGATATTACTATTAAGTACATAGTGTCAAAAACAACTTTAAATATAAATGTATCAGTCATAGACGGCATAGGTACCATATATTATGTCGCCATACATAGGTTTACAACTAAAACTGAAAAGTCACGTATTGGAAATTGGATTCCATCTACGAGTCGAGGCAAAGGATCGTCCTCACCGGTTTTGAGACACTCTATCAAATGCCTCAGGATCATACCTATAGGCAACCCTTGGGTCTTCAGGGCTGGTCCTCTCTTACTTTTGAGGATTGGTTATTCCTGAACAATACGTTTCCCGGACCTAACACTCGAGCCTTTTAGTCGGCTTTATATCCGAGGCGCCTCGTAATCCAACAACCACATAAGGAAAATTTTCTGGGCTCCATACCATGACACAACCTCTAGCTAGAAAGAAAAAATGCACTCCCTACAATCACTATCCCGTTTTTGACTCATACCGGGGGTGAGGCTCGTGAATTAACGCTATACACAAAGCTATGCTACTTAAAACTGTGTTTTGATCATCGTCCACAATGCCCTGCTTTTCAACAAAAGCCTTGATCATTTGCATCTTAGCATGCCACATTGTCAACCCATACCATACCATTGATTTATACCAATATATAACCTCTAAGCTCGAACGTCTTAGAGAAGGGTGTTAAGCAAGAGAATAAATTCTCCGCCACCAAACAGGTATAAATTTGGCAGAGATCAACGAATATAGCACACAATACAATGTCAGACATAATCCATTTACAAGTTTGTTTTGGGTCTGAACGAAACCGGAGGCTCCTTATTCCTCATCCCATATGTCCAATACAGGAGAGAGGACCTCGCATATACGAACAATCAACAAGTACTTCCGGACAACTACCACTATAACCCCTTCAAGGCAGCAACTCCAATCAAGGGCATCAGTAGCAATCCATTTGATGTGAAGATAGTTGGCTTTGCACCATCTTTAATATCTTCGACTTTTAGTCGTTGTAACAGTTATTCAGAATGGGTTAAACCCGGCCTTTCCGAATAACTCGCGCATCTTATAACCATGTGATACATAAAAATAACACACATCTCATTCCAATCCAGAATATTCTTCTATTCAACTATTCATAATCTTTGGGAAAGATTCCTCTTAATTTTATCAAAAATAAATTCTTTTAGACATATAGTTTAATCTTCCTTTGATATCATTTCAAAAGTTTTTTATTTTAGCTTTTCACAACTTAAACCAGATTAGGGTTTATCAAACTAGTAGGGATTATCGAGCCTTACCGAAGTAATCATTTAATTTATTATTCCCAAACCCCAACCTATTCATTCCATGGAGCAAAACTGGTAGTACTCCATATTTAACACCTGTAGTGTTATCGATAATTTTAACTACCATTCATCGTTTCAAATCTAATTAAAGATTTAACTATCGCATGGAGTAAAACTGGTAGTACTCCATCTCGATCATTTCTCTTATTCGATAAATTTAATTATCTCTTTTCATGTTACAATCTAATTAAAGATTAATTAAAACTCTAGTTCGGCTTTAATCATAAAACTTCATTATTTAATGATTATTCAACTTCTATAAATTTATCTCGCCTTTACTTGGGTTAAAGAACAAATGTCATTTAAAACGCCGCTCGCAATAAACCCAAAAGTATCTTTAATATGGAATCTTCACGGAATTCTGAACAATTTATAATTGATATAAATTTCCATTTCCGACTAGTACTATAAGTGGAATAACGACAAGCCTTTTAAATTCCATAAATAGTAAACGCCTTCCTTCACAGAAACTCAACTCGATTATTATTAATCGAATTCAATTACAATTTAATTAAATAAATTGGAAAACTTTTTCCAAACCTTAATTAAAAGATTAATTCCATTCATAACCGATTCTAAGAACGGTATTAATGAAGATACCATTCACAACAAACCCAAATCCAATTTACCATTTCTAAAAATCATTGGACTATTATTCTAGTAATTAACTAGTTCATTCAGATAAAAATATCTTTTATCTTTTCAAATATGGATTTTTTTCATCCAAGATCTTTCCAAATCATTTATTATGATTTTACATAATTTATTCATATTTTTAATTATTTTAATAAGGCCCTTACAGTCGATTTCCATATACGGTCATCGAACTGCATTTTACAACGACCTTTTCCAAATTTAATTTGGACATATTTTAAAATCTAGCCATTTAAATTTAAATCTCATGTATTCATTAGAGAGATCTTTTCGATACGAACCCAACGGTTCCAAATTTAGGAGACTCCGACGGTCGGATCTCCTGATATGTCCATTTCAAATTAATGGTTGAAATTCGCGAATGTTCGTTGTGTGATACGTTCTATTCAGACCATATATATATATATATCATCGATTTCTATTTAAAAATTATTTTATAAAACGTTTATACATTCCTTTTTAAAACGGTTTCACTTCTGTTACCAATTAAATTAAACTTGAATATTGCATTTTATTATGATCCCAAAATGATAATATTATCAAAATGTAATATTTTGAAATTCAATCTTCTCAATATTCATTATAAAAATGAATAAAATCGATATAAAAATCCGTCCAAGTCAAAATAGCGTTTATATACTTAACTCGACTTCATATTTTTATATTTTCGTGGCCATCCAAAATCAGATATCAAAATCAACTTTTCAATTCTCATTGAAAATCACATTTCAAAAATATCCATGTTCATTTCGGATTGGAATAAAATCTCAACCAATATCCATATAAATAAATTTATATGGATTACATTCACCATAAACACCCAACAATAGTTGCAAACAATTATCAACATCCAAAATAACATCCAATGTGCATTTTATTTTTATGTATGCTTCAATCAAATAATTGACGCTTACATAAATTCGTCAATCAATCGATTAACCGCAAATTCACATAAGGGAGATGTGTGAGCCATCCTAAGACCCATGTAACAACCCGTATTTTTAAATAACATGTTATAACATAAACCAAGGCAGAATTAAATGATAAAATCTGAATCAAGGGAAACGGGTTGTGCCATTGCGTTCGTTTCGGAAAAATACGCGAAATAGAGTCCGAGTTTTCGAAAATCGGAGTCCGTATGAAGAAGATATGGACGAACGAAGTTAGGCAGAAAAACCGAAAACAATCAAAAATGCACTGGCGCACTTGTGAAGTGCGCCAGCACAAAAAATACACTGGCGCACTTGGGAAGTGCGCCCGTGTCGAGCCAGAAACCTGCACAGCTTTCTGGCTTGACCCTGGCTGGCTTGGTGCACCTGTTTTGGTTCTCTGGTCTGTTCTGCTGGCCTATGACGATTTTTGATGGTTTAGATCTGAACTAGGGTTAATCCTATGGCCTAAACTAACCTGATCTTCTATAAAAAGACCCTAAGACCTAGCCTAAACCCTCATTAATCATTCCTACAACTAAACTATGCCAAAATGTTTCTTGATCATGGCCTCCATCTTCATATCATGGCCTCCATCCTCTTCATGAAAGTTTGAGTGTCCTAAGCTAGTAAAAGAGCCACCTTTCTTCATCAAAACAAGGATCTTTCTTCATACAAATCAAAGGAGCTTCTTGTTTCTCAAGACAACTTGGAGCTTGTATTCATTTGGGGTTTTTAGAGTTGCTAGTGGCTTCGTCTCAATTTTATTTTATTTTATAAGTCTTCATAGCATTGTAAGACATATTCTACTCTTAGATTCTAACTATGAAGTTAAATATGACATGTTGCAAGTTTGAGTTTGGGCCTAAGTATGATTTGTGCTTTGATTCTATCATGTTATGCATAGATTTATTCTATGCATGTTTCTAAATCTATCACCTTGACTTTGTGCATAGAAAGCTATGAGCTTTGATTCTATCATGTTATTCATAGATTTATTCTATGCATGTTTGTAAAGCTATCACCTTGACTTTGTGCATAGAAAGCTATGAGCTTTGATTCTATCATGTTATGCATAGATTTATTCTATGCATGTTTGTAAAGCTATCACCTTGACTTTGTGCATAGAAAGCTATGAGCTTTGATTCTATCATGTTATGCATAGATTTATTCTATGCATGTTTGTAAAGCTATCACCTTGACTTTGTGCATAGAAAGCTATGAGCTTTGATTCTATCATGTTATGCATAGATTTATTCTATACATGTTTGTAAAGATATCACCTTGACTTTGTGCATAGAAAGCTATGAGCTTTGATTTAAAATGTTGCATAAAGCAACATAGAAACTCTCATAACCCTTATGTTATCTTGCATATGATGTCATATGTGAATCACTAGCTAACATCCTATGTCATTTATGACTATGTTTCACCTATTATGCTAAAGTTGATATCATGCATGTTTTGAGGCTTATAATGTAATATGCAAGTTTATGAACACATTTGCCTCATATGCCACCATGTTTTACTTGTGGCCAAACCTTAACCCCTCATGTTCCTTAATATGCTTGTGGCCAAATCACCCTAATGATATTATGCATGCTTGTGGCCAAATCACCCTTATGCTATTATGCATGCTTGTGGCCAAATCACCCTTATGCTATTGTGCATGCTTGTGGCCAAATCACCCTTATGCTATTATGCATGCTAGGGGCCAAATCACCCTTATGCTATTTGATATGTTTGAAGCCAAGTCACCTTTTATGCTATCATACATGTTGAGGCCATATGCTAGTATGTTGAACCCCTTTTGGCCTCAAATATCACCATGTTTAACTTGTGATAGATTTTGCCATCTTATGCCCACCTTGTCATATTGTTATGTTCCCTCTTTGATCATTTGCGTTGATGCGAATTTACGTACGATGGGAATACGTTGTGGGTAATTGGGCAAACTTAAATAACATGAAAACATGACTTGAAAATATGACATGAAAGTTTGACATGTGTTTATGCTTGAAAACATGAACGTGGACATGACATGTAGAAAACATGGAAGTGGCCAACTCGAGGTTGGGTTGAGTTTGTAACATAAATCTACCCAGAACCGACCGGCTTAACTAGTAGCTACAAACAATAGGACCCACTGTGAGAAGTTGGTCATATTGCACTTAAAAACCTGATGTTAGACTAAGTTATGGTGTAAAGCTACCCGGACCCGCCCGGCTTAACTAGTAACCACAACAAGGTCTAATGTGAGAGGTTGGGTGCTTTAAGTTAATTAATGCCACATGGTAGGGTTAAGTCATGGACCACTTGAATACTTAACCAATTAAACACGATGTATTGATAGGGTTAAGTCATGGACTGCTTGAATACTTAACCAATTAAACCCGATGTATTGATAGGGTTAAGTCATGAATTACTTGAACACACTTAACCAACTCAATACATGGTTAGGATGGGGTTAACCACACCTAACCCATTTGAAATCCTAGTTGTGTGGTCCTTTTCAGCCGTAACCCACAAGAAGTATCATGGATACCCTGGACTAGGCTAGGGTGGGGCACGATTACTGGACTGATTGTAAGAGACCAAAAGAGACGGCTGAATGGTGCACCGGTTGTTTAGGCGGACCATGGTGGTGCACATTAAGTCCGGAGTTGAACATGGGCACCAGTAGGATTAGACTGTGCGTGCTTGATTTGTGTCTGTGGTTTACACCTTAGGGCAGGATACACCCTAGGATGGACCTTGCACATTTAACTACATTTCACGATTAAGCCGTATGACACCGATACACGACAAGCTAGGCTTATAGGGAGCCGATCGACTAGACCGTGTAGTTGGACCTTGATTTAGGTCATCTCATGATATTGGGCCAGCTTTGGGCTAAGGGATCATTTCTTGTTTATACTTGACATGGATTGGAATACTAGTACACACTTGGTGCAACTTAACCTTGTATATGCGATGCCACACTTGATCTATCTTGTTAACTTTTCACCATGCTAGTTATCATCCTATGTTTCATCTCAGCTTTACATGTCGAGTTAACTTTATTAGTTTTTATACTAATAGTAGGTAGGACTTACCAGTCTTTTTGACTGACCCGTTTTCTTTCGCCTCTTTTCTTCCGTTTCCCCCCCAGGTTTACAGGGTGGGAATACTAGTACCTAGCTGGGATCTTTTGATGCTTCTCTGGATAACTCATGTACGGTTTGGACTTGAGCAAGCTATGGCTTTATCCTACTTTGGGGATAGTTACTTTATGTTATTTCCAGTTTTCAGTTTATGTTTTCTAGACTTTGTTTTGTTGGGAAAATAATGACTCAGTACTTTGATTTAACTTGACTATGGTTTTGAAATGTTAGTTTTTACCCGCTGCTTTATTTACTCTGTTTTTACTTATATGTTCTGTCTTGTGATATCTGCATGCATGTTTACCTCGTTTAACGCCCCTCCAAAGCCAGTGTACTTGCAAGAGTAACCCTGGCGGAGGTGGGGTGTTACATTTGGTATCAGAGCATAAGGTTTACGAGATTGGACAAAAGGTTTTTAAAACTTACCTTTTGGAAAACTATTTTCAAAACCAATTAAGTATTTTCCAAGAAAAGTCTAGTTTATTTTAAAAAGGCTATTCCCCAAAAGCCATTAGCACTATCCTTTGTTCCCTCATTCTCAATCTATCTTTTTCTTCGTTTCAATATGGCGATAATTTTGCCATTCTGGAGGGCGTACCAGTACCTATTTGGTTTAGAAGGTACATGGAGGCAAGGGCGAATGAAGCCGGCCCCGCGGACATTCCTCCTCCCCCCCCCCCCCCCCGTGGCTAACATTCCTCCTCCTCCCATAGCTGAGGTTCCTCCTACTCCTCCTCAGCATCCACAAGCGGATTTCGCGAAGATTTGCAAGGACTTTAAGGCGATGGGTGGCAAGAATTTTATTGGGACAGAGACTTATGTGGAGGCAAGAAACTGGTTAAAGGAAACTGAAGACCTCTTTGTTATCTTGGATATAGGAGACCGTAGGAAAGTTCTGTTGGCGGTATGGTTATTGAAAGAGGAAGCTGCATATTGGTGGGTAGTCACCACCACTACTAGGCCAATTCAGACTTGGGATGACTTTAGGAGAAGGTTTGGACTGAGGTTTCTATCATCGACAGAAGAGAACCTTCAGATGGAGAGGTTCCTATCTCTAAAGCAAGGGGACATGACAATTAGGGAATACGTGGATACGTTTAATCAACTTGCTCGATTCGGTCTAGACTTGATTAACACAGCTCAGAAAAAGGCCCTACGCTTTGCTTTAGGATTGAATGAGCCATTGCGCGGTTTGGCCATGTCTCATATACCCATAGGGGCGACTTTCGAGAATTTGGTGAATATGGCCCTGCTTCAAGAGGAAGATAAGAGTGGCAAGAAGGAGGTTAAGGCAAATGAGTCTCAAGGCGAGAAGGTAGATTCCGGAAAAGGAGGCAAGAACAACAACAGTAAGGACAACAAGTCAAGAGAAAGGAGGAAGTGCAACTTCTGTGGGATTACTGGGCATATAGCCAAAGACTGTGGGAAGAAGAAAAGGAAGTTGGGAGAATGCTTTCATTGTGGAGAGTCTGGACACTATAGTAAGGATTGCCCGAAAAAGCGAGGACAAGGGGAAAAGGCAAATTCAGCAAGCAGGACCCTCTGGAGGGCAGTTGCAGGCTCTCCTCGATCTTCCAGCTTTTGATCGAGGTAGTGTTTCTATAGAAAGTCATGTTTACATTTCTGATTTCCCTGTTCATACCTTATTTGATTCTGGCGCATCGCATAGTTTTATTTCTGATCTTGTTGGAAGTTTGCACCTAAGTACTAGTCTTGTTGAGGATCCCGTTAGTGTTTCAAATCCAATTGGGGGTTCCGCCCATCTACCTGTGATTTGTATGGATTTGAAAATCTCTATCTTGAGTGTAGAATGTGTAATGCTTATGTTCTCGGGTTTATGGGATACAGGTTGATTTTGGGCATGGATTGGTTGTCCAGTTATGGAGCCATTCTTGACTTCGAACATAGGGTTGCGAGGCTCATGACTCGCCTCGGTAATACCCTCGAAATCTCGTGTGACCTTTAAGGTTCCGTCATGATTAGTTATCTAGGATCCCTTGGCACCTTTATTGGAAATATGTAATCCAATCGAGTAGTGTTCGCCACTAAGGCGGATAGTCCATTCCACTTAAGCTTGGGTTATAGAAATCACCCTAGTAAGTACATTTGGAAACATGGATTGACATTTGTTTTCAAGAGATAGTTTTTCTGCGTGGAATACTGTATGGTATGTAAACGAGATCCAGGATTCACTAACGAATTTTGGAAAGCTTGCATGAAACCATGAGCACGCAGTTATGTTTAAGCCAAGTATTTTAGGAAAAGAATAAGTGGAAGTGGAACGAGAGGCAACGGTGAAACGAGTTCTGTAACAGCCCACCTCCGCTAGGGTCACTCACAAAGGGAATGCACTAGGTTTGGTGAAGCATTATCGAGGTAAACATGCACAGAAATATTACAAGACAGAACATATATAAAACAGCGACAGTAAAACAAATTTCATTACCTTATAGAATAAGGTCTAAAGCCTTTTACATCAGAATACATCAAAACCTGTCTTGCAATAGTAAAGAAGCATAAAACCTTTTCATAAATTATTCCCCAAAATAAAGCGGTGAAGCAGCCATAGCCAAGAGAAGACCAAGCTATTCATGATGACCTTCAAGCATATGAGGTCCGAACTAAACAACATCATTTCCTCCCTGAAAACCTGGGGGGGAAACGGAAGACAAAGAGGCGAAACAAAACGGGGTCAGTCATAAAGACTGGTAAGTCCTATCTACTTCCAGTATAAAAACAGGTAAAGGTAAAATGACATGCATAAACTGAAAGTAAACATAAGGATGGTGACAAGATAGATAAGCCAAACCAAGATAACTGGATGAACTACTGTAGCAAGATAGGCTAAGGTATCATGATAAACTACATGTCAAGATAAATCAAGGTATCACATCGTCGGGTTTCTATCAAGTATACTATCACAAGGTATCTATCACGTATAACATTCCACGGTATCTATCATGTATAACATCCCAAGGTATTTATCATGTGTATTTGCTCTGCACCTCTCGTACTAGTATCCCAACCCGCGTCGTGTATTAACTATGAATGCCCCTTGCCCAATGTCATGTAATGGTCCATGTCAACCTAATATATAGCATATGTAGGTTTTCCCAACTCGTATGTTTTCTTTTCATGTATAAGTTCAGTCCTTTGCCGTAGGCTGTACGGGCTTTCCCATGTAAATCTATACCACCTCAACGTAGTACCGTTTTATCCTTGAGGTTATTTTGGACTGCTACCCTTGATCTGGTTATGTTTTCTTACCATGAACTATCGCGTGTTCACTTAGGATTTATGCCACCTAGGACCACTAGGGATTATGCTACCTAATGAACATTTTCATGTCTCGGTTTGGGTTCAAGCCACCTAGGACCACTAGGGATTATGCCACCCGTCAACCACGCCCTTTGTCCCACGTATATATCGTGAATCGTTTTCCATGTCTAGACGCACATGTATCTCAATGTGCCATCCGAGTTCCGTGCCAGGGCAAATCAAGAAATACGGAACTCGGTCGGGAGCTTTAAGTCGTCTGCTGATGCAGATATCAAGGTCTGTTTTTGTACCCGTGGCTATGGTCCCACGTGACCCCTCCCTCAACTACTGAAAGGCAATCCAAGAAAAATCATGTATGAGAACTACATCCCGGCCCCACTATAGCCCCACTTTCCTATGGGCCAACCTCACCCGTGACTCGATAGCAAGAACATGGTCTGTTGGGAGTTCTCTGCCATTCCGTTCGTACACGATTGACTAAAGATGGTAGGTAGTCGACGACGTGCTATCCAGGGCAAAAATCAAGTATCGTCGACTCCACGATAATCCATCCCAGTCTTTAGGTCGCTCGCATAGCAACCAAGGCATACCCTTGGCTCTTTTACCGCAGACCTTAACCTCTGTGAGGCCGGGTTTCATGGACCACCTGCCACCTCACAGAGGGATACCAAGAGTACCCTCACGTCTCCCGAAGCTACCGCTTCGTCACCCAGTTCGTTGGAGCCTTTATCCAAGTCGGATAATTTGCTCCTCCTCGTGTGTTTAAGCGATGACCTACCATATCGAGTTGCTCATCCATTCATGAACTAGTCCCATGTCCTTGGCTAAGAATTATTACTTAGTTATACTTAACTAAGGTTTACCACTTAGCTTCTTTTCCCCGTTGCCCTTGATTAACCACGATTTTCTACCTAGTTCCTCTAACCAGGGTTTGTCTATTGGGTTAGGTGTTGTTATTCAGGTTCATGACTTAGCCCACCTACGAATCATGTCAAGATTGGCTAAGTTTTTAAGTTCAAGGTTTAGCCCTACAAGTTGGTTAAGTGTACTAAGAAGCTCATGACTTAACCCTATCAAGTCAAATTGGTTAAGTATTTATTTGTCTTAAACCTATCAGATTATCATGTTAGATTGATTAAGCATAGATTATCTTAATCCCATCAGATTATCGAGTCGGATTGGTTAAGTATAGGTCAACTTAACCCCATCCACTAATCGTATTACAATGGTTAAGCCTAATTTAAAAGGTCTTGTGACTTAACCCTACCAGGTCCACATATTAGATTGGTTAAGTGTAGGTTACTTAACCTCATCAAATCATCATGTATAATTGGTTAAGTATAAGTTACTTAACCCCATTAAATTATCATGTTAAGTTGGTTAAGTATTGGTTATTTAACCTCATTGAATTACCAAGTTTAGATTGGTTAAGTGTTTAACTTAACCCCATCGAATTACCGTGCTTAGATTAGTTAAGTGAAGGTTACCTAATCCCATCCCCTAATTGTCTTATATGGTTAAGTGTCATTAAGGAACCAAGTCCGGTTTAACTTAACCTACCCATTTGTGTCATATCGGTTAAGTGTCGTTAATCAAAATTACTTAACCTTTTCATGTGGCATTAATTAGATTAATGCACCTCAACCTCTCACATTAGACTTTGTTGTGGTTACTAGTTAAGCCGGGCGGGTCCGGGTAGATTTACACCACAACCTAGTCTAACCTCGGGTTTTAAGTGCTACATGACCAACTACCCACATTGGGTCCTATTGTTTGTAGCCACTAGTTAAGCCGGGCGGGTCCGAGTAGATTTATGCTACAAACTCAACCCAACCTCGAGTTGGCCACTTTCATGTTTGGTCTAGTGTCTTATTACACTTACAACCCACCCATATATAGTTCAAGTTCCATGTTTTCCCCACGTGTCATGACCATATTTAAATGTATCATGAATGTCATGTTCTCATGTAAACCCCATGTCAAGTTTTTTCATGTCATACCCACGTTTTTCCTAAGCTACCCAAACGTATTTCCAACCCAAGTGGAAGTGAGTCACATAGTAGGGTATTATGCCAACATGTTGGCCACAAACATGCATAGTATCATAAGGGGATTTGGCCACAAACATGCAAAGTATCATAAGGGAATTTGGCCACAAACATGCATAAGCCCCAAAGTCAAGTCTTTGCCCATGTTTCACAAGTCAAGTGGTTCCCAAAGGTTCATGCTAACATTTCATAGATAAAGATTCAAACTTGCAAGATATACTAGGTTAAACATAACATGAATGGCATGATTAAGTCGCTACAACTTAGCCCAAGGTCATAGATCATAGAAAAGGGGCAAATTTAGGTTCACATAAGCTAGCATACTTATGTTTCATCGCATTTTATCCCATGTCACATTAGAACCACCGTTAGAATCTACAAGTAGCTAGAACTTACATAGCGAAGCTTAGGGAAGGATTATGCATCGTCGTGACGAAGAAAGGTGGCTCCTTTGATGAAGAACCGTCATGAAATCGCCGTAGCAACGTTGATCGAGCCTCGATTTGGTGTAGCAAGCTTACACCTTTCGATTCAGATCCGATTTGCATGAATAGTCTCTTGGAGTTGGAGATGGAGGCCATGATCACTTGGCATTTGGGCAGCACTTCGTGGCATGAGAGAGTTTGAGTGATTTAGGTTAGGGGGTTAGGGTCTTTTTATAGAGTTTAGGAGCATTTTAGGCCATAGGATTAACCCTAGATCGAATCCAAGTCATCCAAAATCGTCACAAGCCTCCAAAACTGAGCCAACATGACAAGCAGGTGCACCAGGTCGGGGTTCTACAGGGGGGGTCGACACCCATGTCGACCCCCTGTGGAGGGGTCGACACCCATGTCGACATGGGTGTCGACCCTGAGTGTCTGGCGGGAATTTTCCCGCCTCTCTTTTTGGGCTGAATTTCAAATCTGTTTTCGGATTTGAATTTTCGTGAAACTTCGTTGGGCCATAACTTGGTCATACGGACTCCGTTTTTTGAAAACTCGGACTCTATTTCGCGTATTTTTCCGAGACGAACGCAATGACACAGCTCGTTTCCCTTGATTCATATTTTAAAATTTAATTCTGCCTTGATTCTTGATTATAACACGTTATTAAAATTCGGGTTGTTACATTCTCCCCTCCTTTAAGGATTTCGTCCCCGAAATCTCCAAGTTAGGAAGAACGTACCCTACCATTCGTCATCCATCTACTCAAAACATCATCCACAGGCAACCATTGTCCTTAAGAGACTTCTAATGCTTTATGTACACATGCAGAAAGTGTGTGTATATGTTTCTTAGCTAATGCTAATGATCAGGCCTGAATGATCTTTCTAATGCAAAATATGTTTAGTGCCATGAATCCAACATGTATGCAAATAGTCCTAGTCATATAAATACTATATGCGTGCACAAACATTCATCCACATGCAACATCCACATGACAACACATTCAATTTCATCCATAAACAAGTATAAATACTCGTGCATATGCAACATGAAACGTGACCGCGTCAATCTAGTATCTAATGTGTATTCGCGCATCCACGAGCAACCACTTGCAACCATTTGCAATCATATCAATCATAACATGTTTCAAATACATGTTTACATCCATAGAGTTCTACCTAAGGTTCTCAAGATAGGATCGAGAAGATAAATAAGACAAACTCCCTACGGGGTTTGCAACAGAAACAGGACCGAGAGGATATTCACCAAAAGATAACATGCGAGCAAGCTCTACAGGAAAAACCAGGGATCAAGGATACACTCTTTAAAAAGAGGTACGATGCGCGTGTCTAGCCTTATGTCTTCTAAGTCGCGTTTCCTTGAGCTTAATTCCTCGGTGCCTTGACCATCTTTTTAACTCCATGATCTCGTAGCTTCTAGATTCCTATTTCCAAGATATGAGTTAGAACTCATTTCATTGTCGCCTCTTATTCCACTTTCACTTATCCTTTTCCTAGTATACTTGGCTCGAACGTATCCACTTACTCATGCAAGCTCTCCAAAATTCACTAGGGAATTCTGGATCTCGTCTGCCGATGCCAATCCATGTTGCCAAGTGTACTTACTAGGGTGATCCCCATAACTCATGCATAAGCGAAACGAACCATCCGACTTAGCGGCGAATTCTACTCGAACGGATTACCAACAACTGCATCATGAGATTCTAGGTAACTAGCCATGACAGAACCTAGAAGGTTACACGAGACTTCGAGGGTATTACCAAAGCAAGTCAAGAGTCTAACTACCCTCCTTTCAAAACCGAGAATGGCACCCCTTATTGGATGACCACTTTATCCCTGGAATCCATCCACGGCCTAGAAACATAGGCATTCTGAAATCCAAACAAGTCATGAATAAATGGACCGATCGTCCAACAAGATTTGGGACAAAAATGGGATCTTCTATCATGCTAGTACTAAGGTGCAGAGACTCAACTATCCGAGCAGACTTAAATGATACGATGATCAAGACAAAGTCTGAACGGTATGATAGAAAAGAACGGCTAAACCTTTACCAGAAACGGTACCATCTCTTTCAGGTACCCTAGAAATGGGAGCGTACAATTGCGCTCTCCGATGATCTTGTCCTTGTCCTCCTTGATGGACCAGGCCATACCAACAAGTTGCTTATCCTTAAGCTCGCGTTCTTTATCCTTACTCTTATTATCCTTCCTTGTACCACGGCAACAGGTCTCTCGAGAACCACCTCCATCGTACGGACAACACCTACGTGGCTAGACAAAGATTAGTCACAGTTAGAACTACTGTGACTACAGATGGATGAAAGAAAGGAAAAGAGATTCGATCAAGGAAACAAAGGATAGTGCTAATGGCTTTTGGGGAATAACCTTTAAAAACTTTTCTTGAAAAATGCTTCTTTGTAAAATGGTTTCTCAAATAGTTTTCAGAAGGTTTTAAAAACTTTTGCCCGGTCTGGTAACCTTCTGCTCTGATACCAAATGTAACACCCCACCTCCGCTAGGGTCACTCACAAAGGGAATGCACTAGGTTTGGTGAAGCATTATCGAGGTAAACATGCATAGAAATATTACAAGACAGAACATATATAAAACAGCGGAAGTAAAACAAATTTCATTACCTTATAGAATAAGGTCTAAAGCCTTTTACATCAGAATACATCAAAACCTGTCTTGCAATAGTAAAGAAGCATAAAACCTTTTCATAAATTATTCCCCAAAATAAAGCGGTGAAGCAGCCATAGCCAAGAGAAGACCAAGCTATTCATGATGACCTTCAAGCATATGAGGTCCGAACTAAACAACATCATTTCCTCCCTGAAAACCTGGGGAGAAAACGGAAGACAAAGAGGCGAAACAAAACGGGGTCAGTCATAAAGACTGGTAAGTCCTATCTACTTCCAGTATAAAAACAGGTAAAGGTAACATGACATGCATAAACTGAAAGTAAACATAAGGATAATGACAAGATAGATAAGCCAAACCAAGATAACTGGATGAACTACTGTAGCAAGATAGGCTAAGGTATCATGATAAACTACATGTCAAGATAAATCAAGGTATCACATCGTCGGGTTTCTATCAAGTATACTATCCCAAGGTATCTATCACGTATAACATTCCACGGTATCTATCATGTATAACATCCCAAGGTATTTATAATGTGTATTTGCTCTGCACCTCTCGTACTAGTATCCCAACCCGCGTCGTGTATTAACTATGAATGCCCCTTGCCCAATGTCATGTAATGGTCCATGTCAACCTAATATATAGCATATGTAGGTTTTCCCAACTCGTATGTTTTCTTTTCATGTATAAGTTCCGTCCTTTGCCGTAGGCTGTACGGGCTTTCCCATGTAAATCTATACCACCTCAACGTAGTACCGTTTTATCCTTGAGGTTATTTTGGACTGCTACCCTTGATCTGGTTATGTTTTCTTACCATGAACTATCGCGTGTTCACTTAGGATTTATGCCACCTAGGACCACCAGGGATTATGCTACCTAATGAACGTTTTCGTGTCTCGGTTTGGGTTCAAGCCACCTAGGACCACTAGGGATTATGCCACCCGTCAACCACACCCTTTGTCCCACGTATATATCGTGAATCGTTTTCCATGTCTAGACGCACATGTATCTCAATGTGCCATCCGAGTTCCGTGCCAGGGCAAATCAAGAAATACGGAACTCAGTCGGGAGCTTTAAGTCGTCTGCTGATGCAGATATCAAGGTCTGTTTTTGTACCCGTGGCTATGGTCCCACGTGACCCCTCCCTCAACTACTGAAAGGCAATCCAAGAAAAATCATGTACGAGAACTACATCCCGGACCCACTATAGCCCCACTTTCCTATGGGCCAACCTCACCCATGACTCGATAGCAAGAACATGGTCTGTTGGGAGTTCTCTGCCTTTCCGTTCGTACACGATTGACTAAAGATGGTAGGTAGTCGACGATGTGCTATCCAGGGCAAAAATCAAGTATCGTCGACTCCACGCTAGTCCATCCCAGTCTTTAGGTCGCTCGCATAGCAACCAAGGCATACCCTTGGCTCTTCTACTGCAGACCTTAACCTCTGTGAGGCCGGGTTTCATGGACCACCTGCCACCTCACAGAGGGATACCAAGAGTACCCTCACGTCTCCCGAAGCTACCGCTTCGTCACCCAGTTCGTTGGAGCCTTTATCCAAGTCGGATAATTTGCTCCTCCTCGTGTGTTTAAGCGATGACCTACCATATCGGGTTGCTCATCCATTCATGAACTAGTCCCATGTCCTTGGCTAAGAATTATTACTTAGTTATACTTAACTAAGGTTTACCACTTAGCTTCTTTTCCCTGTTGCCCTTGATTAACCACGATTTTCTACCTAGTTCCTCTAACTAGGGTTTTGTCTATTGGGTTAGGTGTTGTTATTCTGGTTCATGACTTAGCCCACCTACGAATCATGTCAAGATTGGCTAAGTTTTTAATTTCAAGGTTTAGCCCGACAAGTTGGTTAAGTGTACTAAGAAGCTCATGACTTAACCCTATCAAATCAAATTGGTTAAGTATTTATTTGTCTTAACCCTATCAGATTATCATGTTAGATTGATTAAGCATAGATTATCTTAATCCCATCAGATTATCGAGTCGGATTGGTTAAGTATAGGTCAACTTAACCCCATCCACTAATCGTATTACAATGGTTAAGCCTAATTTAAAAGGTCTTGTGACTTAACCCTACCAGGTCCACATATTAGATTGGTTAAGTGTAGGTTACTTAACCTCATCAAATCATCATGTATAATTGGTTAAGTATAAGTTACTTAACCCCATTAAATTATCATGTTAAGTTGGTTAAGTATTGGTTACTTAACCTCATTGAATTACCAAGTTTAGATTGGTTAAGTGTTTAACTTAACCCCATCGAATTACCGTGCTTAGATTAGTTAAGTGAAGGTTACCTAACCCCATCCCCTAATTGTCTCATATGGTTAAGTGTCATTAAGGAACCAAGTCCGGTTTAACTTAACCTACCCATTCGTGTCATATCGGTTAAGTGTCGTTAATCAAAATTACTTAACCTTTTCATGTGGCATTAATTAGATTAATGCACCTCAACCTCTCACATTAGACTTTGTTGTGGTTACTAGTTAAGCCGGGCGGGCCCGAGTAGATTTACACCACAACCTAGTCTAGCCTCGGGTTTTAAGTGCTACATGACCAACTACCCACATTGGGTCCTATTGTTTGTAGCCACTAGTTAAGCCGGGCGGGTCCGGGTAGATTTATGCTACAAACTCAACCCAACCTCGAGTTGGCCACTTTCATGTTTGGTCTAGTGTCTTATTACACTTACAACCCACCCATATATAGTTCAAGTTCCATGTTTTCCCCACGTGTCATGACCATATTTAAATGTATCATGAATGTCATGTTCTCATGTAAACCCCATGTCAAGTTTTTTCATGTCATACCCACGTTTTTCCTAAGCTACCCAAACGTATTTCCAACCCAAGTGGAAGCGAGTCACATAGTAGGGTATTATGCCAACATGTTGGCCACAAACATGCATAGTATCATAAGGGGATTTGGCCACAAACATACATAGTATCATAAGGGAATTTGGCCATAAACATGCATAAGCCCCAAAGTTAAGTCTTTGCCCATGTTTCACAAGTCAAGTGGTACCCAAAGGTTCATGCTAACATTTCATAGATAAAGATTCAAACTTGCAAGATATACTAGGTTAAACATAACATGAATGGCATGATTAAGTCGCTACAACTTAGCCCAAGGTCATAGATCATAGAAAAGGGGCAAATTTAGGTTCACATAAGCTAGCATACTTATGTTTCATCGCATTTTATCCCATGTCACATTAGAACCACCGTTAGAATCTACAAGTAGCTAGAACTTACACAGCGAAGCTTAGGGAAGGATTATGCATCGTCGTGACGAAGAAAGGTGGCTCCTTTGATGAAGAACCGTCATGAAATAGCCGTAGCAACGTTGATCGAGCCTCGATTTGGTGTAGCAAGCTTACACCTTTCGATTCAGATCCGATTTGCATGCATAGTCTCTTGGAGTTGGAGATGGAGGCCATGATCACTTGGCATTTGGGCAGCACTTCGTGGCATGAGAGAGTTTGAGTGATTTAGGTTAGGGGGTTAGGGTCTTTTTATAGAGTTTAGGAGCATTTTAGGCCATAGGATTAACCCTAGATCGAATCCAAGCCATCCAAAATCGTCACAAGCCTCCAAAACCGAGCCAACATGACAAGCAGGTGCACCAGGTCGGGGTTCTACGGGGGGGGGGGGGGGGGGGGGTCAACACAGGGGTCGACACCCATGTCGACCCCCTGTGGAGGGGTCGACACCCATGTCGACATGGGTGTCGACCCTGAGTGTCTGGCGGGAATTTTCCCGCCTCTCTTTTTGGGCTGAATTTCAAATCTGTTTTCGGATTTGAATTTTCGTGAAACTTCGTTGGGCCATAACTTGGTCATACGGACTCCGTTTTTCGAAAACTCGGACTCTTTTTCGCGTATTTTTCCGAGACGAACGCAATGGCATAGCCCGTTTCCCTTGATTCATATTTTAAAATTTAATTCTGCCTTGATTCTTGATTATAACACGTTATTAAAATTCGGGTTGTTACAAGTTCCAACTCATATTTTGAAACTATGGAATTGTGAAGTTAAAAGACGGTCTAGGCACGATAGGATTAAGCTCAAGAAAATGCGGCTTAGAAGATTGAAGACTAGATACGCGCATTATATCTCTTTCTATGAGTATATCCTTGATCCCTATTATTCTGTAGAGCTTACTCGCATGCTATCTTTTAAGTATATCCTCTCGGTCCTATTCTCAATCTTAGTTCTGTCGCAAACCCCATAAGGAGTATGACTCGCCTGTTTGTGATATATAGTTGGGATAAAGATGTCTGTCAAGTTGACCAAACTATTGGGCTTTATGGGATATGGCTCATAGTTGATAGACTCACGAAGAGCACCCATTTCATTCCAGTAAAGAACAAGAGGACCGCATCAGGTCTAGCATCTGTTTATCTTCGAGAGATAGTGCGATTGCATGGAGTTCCTTCTAGCATAGTTAGCGATCGTGACCCAATCTTCACTAGCCAGTTCTGGAATAGCTTGCAAGAAGCGATGGGTACGCGATTGAATCTAAGTACGGCCTATCACCCACAGACGGATGGCCAGACCGAAAGGGTGAATAGGGTACTAGAAGATCTATTGAGGCTATGCATTCTTGACTTTGGTGGTACTTGGGAAGATCATCTTCCTCTAGTGGAGTTTGCTTATAATAACAGCTACCAAGCAAGCATAGGGATGGCACCATTCGAAGCTTTGTATGGGAGGCCATGCAAGTCACCAACATGTTGGTGGGAGACGATGGATAAGCTTATACTTGGGCCCGACATGATAAGGGACACATCCGAGAAAGTTGAGTTGATTCGAAGGCGGATGAAAACGGCCCAAGACAGACAGAAATCCTATGCTGACAAGGGAAGGACAGATTTGGAATTCGAAGTTGGAGATATGGTTTTCGTGAAGGTTTCTCCTTTGCATAATGTGGTTCGTTTTGGAGCAGTTGGGAAGCTGGCACCAAGGTTCGTAGGACCCTTCCCTATCATAGAGAGAATTGGGAAGATGGCTTAAAAGGTGAAATTGCCCGAGAAGCTGGCCGGAGTGCATAATGTCTTTCATGTCTCGCATCTCCGAAAGTGCCTACATGAGTCCGCTGAGGTGGTTGAACCTAGTATTCTTGAAGACATGGAGGTAGAGAAAGAGGCAACCTTGAGGCGAGCTCCGATTCGTATCTTGGGAATGGAGATCAAGAAGCTGAGAAATCGAGAAGTCAAGTTGGTGAAGGATCAGTGGAGTGAGGCCGAAGAGGATGCAACTTGGGAAACTGAGGAGAAGATGTGTGGGCTTTATCCATTTCTTTTTGAGGGTACATTCTCAATCCCTTTTCCTAGTTAGCATATCTTTCTTTTGCTATCCATGTTTATCTTGTTATCGCGTTAACCTTGTCATAAGAACCTTAGGTGGAAACCCTTGGATGAAACATGTATTTGAAACATGTTATGCTTGATGTTTGCAAGTGGTTGCAAGTGTTTGCAAGTGGATACTCGTGGATGCATGATACACATTAGGCACTAAGATCGGCTCACACACTTTCATATTTGCATATGCATGAGTGCTTATACTTATTCATGGCTAAAACTTGTTATGCTATCACGTGGATGTTGCATATGGATGAATGTTATGTGCACTCATATAGAGATTATGAATTAAGTTAGGAATTTGCATACATATGGACTCATTTCACTAACATACTTTGCATTAAGGAGGTTTACTGAATCAGTAACCGCCTGATTTTCGCATTAGATAAGTACATATACACACACCTTTGCATATGATCATACAGCATTTAGAATCTTTTAAGGACAATGGCTGCACGTGGATGATGTTTTGAGTAGATGAATGATGGATGGTAGGATATGTTCTTCCTAACTTGAAGATTTCGGGGACGAAATCCTTTAAGGAGGGGAGGATGTAACAACCCGTATTTTTAAATAACATGTTATAACATAAACCAAGGAAGAATTAAATGATAAAATCTGAATCAAGGGAAACGGGCTGTGCCATTGCGTTCGTCTCGGAAAAATACGCGAAATAGAGTCCGAGTTTTCGAAAATCGGAGTCCGTATGAAGAAGATATGGACGAACGAAGTTAGGTAGAAAAACGAAAACAAGCAAAAATGCACTGGCGCACTTGTGAAGTGCGCCAGCACAAAAAATACACTGGCGCACTTGGGAAGTGCGCCCGTGTCGAGCCAGAAACCTGCACAGCTTTCTAGCTTGACCCTGGCTGGCTTGGTGCACCTGTTTTAGTTCTCTGGTCTGTTCTGCTGGCCTATGACGATTTTTGATGGTTTAGATCTGAACTAGGGTTAATCCTATGGCCTAAACTAACCTAATCTTCTATAAAAAGACCCTAAGACCTAGCCTAAACCCTCATTAATCATTCCTACAACTAAACTATGCCAAAATGTTTCTTGATCATGGCCTCCATCTTCATATCATGGCCTCCATCCTCTTCATGAAAGTTTGAGTGTCCTAAGCTAGTAAAAGATCCACCTTTCTTCATCAAAACAAGGATCTTTCTTCATACAAATCAAATGAGCTTCTTGTTTCTCAAGACAACTTGGAGCTTGTATTCATTTGGGGTTTTTAGAGTTGCTAGTGGCTTCGTCTCAATATTATTTTATTTTATAAGTCTTCATAGCATTGTAAGCCCTATTCTACTCTTAGATTCTAACTATGAAGTTAAATATGACATGTTGCAAGTTTGAGTTTGGGCCTAAGTATGATTTGTGCTTTGATTCTATCATGTTATGCATAGATTTATTCTATGCATGTTTGTAAAGCTATCACCTTGACTTTGTGCATAGAAAGCTATGAGCTTTGATTCTATCATGTTATGCATAGATTTATTCTATGCATGTTTGTAAAGCTATCACCTTGACTTTGTGCATAGAAAGCTATGAGCTTTGATTCTATCATGTTATGCATAGATTTATTCTATGCATGTTTGTAAAGCTATCACCTTGATTTGTGCATAGAAAGCTATGAGCTTTGATTCTATCATGTTATGCATAGATTTATTCTATGCATGTTTGTAAAGCTATCACCTTGACTTTGTGCATAGAAAGCTATGAGCTTTGATTCTATCATGTTATGCATAGATTTATTCTATGCATGTTTGTAAAGATATCACCTTGACTTTGTGCATAGAAAGCTATGAGCTTTGATTTAAAATGTTGCATAAAGCAACATAGAAACTCTCATAACCCTTATGTTATCTTGCATATGATGTCATATGCGAATCACTAGCTAACATCCTATGTCATTTATGACTATGTTTCACCTATTATGCTAAAGTTGATATCATGCATGTTTTGAGGCTTATAATGTAATATGCAAGTTTATGAACATATTTGCCTCATATGCCACCATGTTTAACTTGTGGCCAAACCTTAACCCCTCATGTTCCTTAATATGCTTGTGGCCAAATCACCCTAATGATATTATGCATGCTTGTGGCCAAATCACCTTTATGCATGCTTGTGGCCAAATCACCCTTATGCTATTGTGCATGCTTGTGGCCAAATCACCCTTATGCTATTATGCATGCTAGGGGCCAAATCACCCTTATGCTATTTGATATGTTTGAAGCCAAGTCACCTTTTATGCTATCATACATGTTGAGGCCATATGCTAGTATGTTGAACCCCTTTTGGCCTCAAATATCACCATGTTTAACTTGTGACAGACTTTGCCATCTTATGCCCACCTTGTCAAATTGTTATGTTCCCTCTTTGATCTATTTGCGTTGATGCGAATTTACGTGCGATGGGAATACGTTATGGGTAGTTGGGCAAACTTAAATAACATGAAAACATGACTTGAAAATATGACATGAAAGTTTGACATGTGTTTATGCTTGAAAACATGAACGTGGACATGACATGTAGAAAACATGGAAGTGGCCAACTCGAGGTTGGGTTGAGTTTGTAGCATAAATCTACCCGGAACCGGCCGGCTTAACTAGTAGCTACAAACAATAGGACCCAGTGTGAGAAGTTGGTCATATTGCACTTAAAAACCCGAGGTTAGACTAAGTTGTGGTGTAAAGCTACCCGGACCCGCCCGGCTTAACTAGTAACCACAACAAGGTCTAATGTGAGAGGTTGGGGTGCATTAAGTTAATTAATGCCACATGGTAGGGTTAAGTCATGGACCACTTGAATACTTAACCAATTAAACACGATGTATTGATAGGGTTAAGTCATGGACTGCTTGAATACTTAACCAATTAAACCCGATGTATTGATAGGGTTAAGTCATGAATTACTTGAACACACTTAACCGACTCAATACATGGTTAGGATGGGGTTAACCACACTTAACCCATTTGAAATCCTAGTTGCGTGGTCCTTTTCAGCCGTAACCCACAAGAAGTATCATGGATACCCTGGACTAGGCTAGGGTGGGGCACGATTACTGGACTGATTGTAAGAGACCAAAAGAGACGGCTGAATGGTGCACCGGTTGTTCAGGCGGACCATGGTCGTGCACATTAAGTCCGGAGTTGAACATGGGCACCAGTAGGTTTAGACTGTGCGTGCTTGATTTGTGTCTGTGGTTTATACCTTAGGGCAAGATACACCCTAGGATGGACCTTGCACAGTTAACTACATTTCATGATTAAGCCGTCTGACACCGATACACGACGAGCTAGGCTTATAGGGAGCCGATCGACTAGACCGTGTAGTTGGACCTTGATTTAGGTCATCTCATGATATTGGGCCTGCTTTGGGCTAAGGGATCATTTCTTGTTTATACTTGACATGGATTGGAATACTAGTACACACTTGGTGCAACTTAACCTTGTATATGCGATGCCACACTTGATCTATCTTGTTAACTTTTCACCATGCCAGTTCTCATCCTATGTTTCATCTCTACTTTACATGTCGAGTTAACTTTATTAGTTTTTATACTAATAGTAGGTAGGACTTACCAGTATTTTTGACTGACCCGTTTTCTTTCGCCTCTTTTCTTCCGTTTCCCTCCCAGATTTACAGGGTGGGAATACTAGTACCTAGCTGGGATCTTTTGCTGCTTCTCTGGATAACTCATGTACGGTTTGGACTTGAGCATGCTATGGCTTTATCCTACTTTGGGGATAGTTACTTTATGTTATTTCCAGTTTTCAGTTTATGTTTTCTAGACTTTGTTTTGTTGGGAAAATAATGACTCAGTACTTTGATGTAACTTGACTATGGTTTTGAAATGTTAGTTTTTACCCGCTGCTTTATTTATTCTGTTTTTACTTATATGTTCTGTCTTGTGATATCTGCATGCATGTTTACCTCGTTTAACGCCCCTCCAAAGCCAGTGTACTTGCAAGAGTGACCCTGGCGGAGGTGGGGTGTTACAACCCGTGTGGGGTTTTCAACCAACAACAATTATTTAATGAATCATCACTCTCATACAATGCATGCACGCACCGTAATCATAAATAAATAAATAAATACTCAACTGCCAAATGTCATTTAAGGCGCCACAAGTGTCCATCCACGTCGTATGTCATGTGAGTGTCACATGTTCATAAAACGCTTCTAATGCAAATGATTTGTAAATAGTTCAAGTGTTGAACTCCAAAATAACTACATGATGCAATTTCTAACTTGCAACTTAACCACAAAACAAATCATGACATAATAACCTAACTAAATATTTTAGTGAGCAAGTTCTTACCCATAAGCTAAACCAATCGCCGGGACACTTCTAATGTAGAATTTCTCTTGTCATGCACTCGTCGTTTGTCGTTTTTCGCACTCGAATTCGTCATTCTGACTCTAGAATTTGCATACGACCTTCAATCTTCACCAAACTTGGTAACTAGCAAAAACGCGTCATTCCAGACAACTTTTACCTAGCGGAATTTCTTCCAAAAATGCACCAATTCGTCAGAAATTGCAAATATTTTCTCTAGATCTGCAATCTTCAAATGTATTTTCCGAGAAGCTCCAAACTCCAAAATTTGATTATGATATGTCAAAATTATAGACAAAACCAAGATCTATAACTTTGGTCTTGTGGAGTCTCGGCCTGAAATGCACGGATTGAAAACTATTAAAGAAAGAAGGATAGGGGATTATTTGCAAACGAGATTTTGGAGAAAAATGAGATTTTTGAGGAGGCGGGTCCCATGGCCGGAGGTGGAGGCCTGATGGCGGCGCAGGGGGGTGCTGATGCGGCTAGGGTGGTGGGTGGTGGTGGTGGTTGGTGGCAGCTAGGGTTTTAAAGAGAAAGAGGAGGAGAGAGAGAGGAAGAGGGGAGGAGGAGGAGGAGGAGGGAGGAGAGGGGCGACGACGGTGGCTCACCAGGAGAGAGGGGGTGTGGCAGCCTATAGAGATGAGGAGGCTATTTCTGTGAAGGAGGAGAAAGGAAAGGAGGAAATAATGAAAAGTAGAGGAGAAAAAAGAATATAAGTAAGATTTCATCGCTCAAAGTAGAGGAGAAAAAAGAATATAAGTAAGATTTCATTGCTCCTTCTCTGCGATTGCCCGACTGCAAACGATCTCTGTTTGTCATGGATTTCAGACAGGAGATAGTACATGTCAAGACGAATCCAACAAACCAAGTTTTATCGAATTCCGAGTTCGTTTGACTTTCCATTAAAATTCTCAAAGATGCTCAAATGAGCTTCAAAAACGTGATTTTAGCATATCTTTTCTTCTTATACGCCCAAACGCTAACTCCAAAAATTACGCCCTTTTGGATTTAACCATTATTTAACGATACGAATTCAAAAAAAATGGAATCAAATTCTGAGACCGTCTCAATAATGTTCTTTTGTAAACAGATCATCAGTTTCTAAGCAAATGGTTTTGCCTCGGACGGCCACATACTGAGTCCGTTCGACGTACATTTTGGAACTCAACAATGATTTGTCATTATAAATCCAAAAAAAATTATCTCGTCGAATTCTGAGCTTCCTAGCAAAATTTCATTTTTTAAGTGCTATGCGATGACATCGAATTTTTAAAATTTTCAAAAACTAAGCTTATAAATCAATTTAATAATTTTACTGAATTTGTTTTTAAGTTAAATAAAATATAAAAACTAATTTTAAAATTATTCTCAAATTTTATTTAGCAAAAATAACCAATATATATTCAAAAATTCCTTAAAATAACTTAAATTAAATTTTAAAATTGGTTCCGAAAATACAGGTTGTTGCACACACATATATACATATACATAATCTATAAACTAATAAATTAATTAGATACTTTAACAAAATAAAAAAGTTATTTTAATTTCTCAAACAATTTTGAGAAAATTTAAAACATTTTGAATTTTATTTTATAACATTTTATAAAACTCTTCATCTTTTGAACTTAACTTTAAAAAATAAAATATATTTTTAGATTTTCAAATCTCGTATTTGGAATTAGCACAAGTCCTAAAATAAGTTCAAGCCTTACATTTGAGCCAACCTTTTTACCTCCTTCACCCATTGTACCAGGCCAAGAGCCAAGGAGAGTACTGATTACTCTAACCCCAAGATACTTCAATTCTAGCTAGACAAGCATTATATAAACAGTTTAATAATTAATATTTATGTCTACATATACTACTTTTGTTGGATCTTGTCAGTGCAACAATGAAAAATATTCCTAAGTGGATGTTGATTAGAATTTGAACTAGTCCGCATTTTAAAATAATATCTCATGTTATTTTACTTTTTTTTAATATTTATGTATGTTGTAAATTACAGATACACAAACGCACGCATACATATAAAATGACAATGTAATCCTAAATAATTTAAGAAAAATACTTTTCTACAACCTTTGTTCATAAATATATCGACACACACCAATATATATATATATATATATATATATATATATATACACACGATCATCATTTATGAACCAATTAATTAATTAAACATTTTAATTGGATATTTTAACAAAATTTGAAAAAAAAAATATTTTAGTTTCACTTTCTATCAAAAAAAAAGTCACCTTGTTGTTTTGCAAATATTATAAAAGTCCAGCAAATATGTACAACTTATTGCATTTTTTTTTTTTTTTTTTTGAATTATTCAATAAATTTTCAAAGAAATTGATTGGTTTATAGTAGATCTCAGTTGTGCATGAAACAAATATATGAGATTGGTAAGGGGGTTTAATTTGAATGTTTATTTTCCATTTTCAAAAATTAAACGTGTAAATTGAATGCATGTACTGAATGTGAATCCTTATGCATTAACTTTGAAAATAAGCGGAAAGAGGGGAGCTCAAGTGGAAACCTAGGGTCCATTAATTTATTGCCCATCACCTTATTTACATGCATTTTCCGTTTCATACGTGGAATATATAATTCTGTAATTCATAAATTTATATTTCGAGTGGTTATCAAATATCTCACGAATTCCCGGAAAAGGAGGAATAAATAAAAGAATCTAAAATAGAATGAGACAGCTCACACAGAAGAAGCCTAAACGTAAACCTAACCCTAACCCAACTTTAACCCTCTGTTAACCTTAGTCATCAGATCTTCTATTTATTTGCTCGCCACTGATAATATTCTCTCGTATTCAACTGAATCTCTCTCCCGTCAACAGCAATGGTTTCCTCGATGGACGTGGAATCCAACCCCATTGCCGTAACGGACGATGAAAACTCGCCGATCGAGCAAGTTCGCCTCACCGTCCTCACCACAGACGACCCCTCCATGCCCGTATGGACCTTCCGAATGTGGTTTCTCGGCCTCTTGTCCTGCACCCTCATGTCCTTTCTGAACCAGTTTTTCGCATACCGAACCGAGCCTCTCGTCGTCACTCAAATCACGATTCAGGTACGGTAGTTTGAATTTGTAACAACTTCCATATGAATTTTTGAGATTTCATGTTGAAAATTGATTTTTTTTTTCTTTTTCTTTTTTTAAAGGTGGCGTCGCTGCCAGTAGGGCATTTTCTGGCGAAGGTTTTGCCGACGAAGAAATTCAGGATAGTAGGTTTTGGGGATAGGTTGTTTTCGCTTAATCCGGGTCCTTTTAATATGAAGGAACACGTTCTGATCTCCATATTTGCTAATGCGGGGTATGCATTTGGTAATGGATCTGCTTACGCCGTTGGGATTGTCAATATTATTAAGGCGTTTTATAAGAAGAATATCTCGTTTGTTGCTGGGTGGCTATTGATTATCACTACACAGGTAATTTGTGAAAACATTAACAATGCATGCTGCTTTTTTCCCCTTTGTTTGGTTATCTAATTTTGGGCATAAGTAAAAGGCTGTTCCATGTTGCACGTTTCTTTTCTTTTTACTCGGATAATGAAGGAATATACAAATTTATACGTCATTAAGCGAAGGTGGACCCCCGTATAACCCTACTTAATTATTTCGTTTAGTGAAGTACAGTTTGATTCATATGTATGGATAATGCATGTCAGTTGCACCCTATTAATTTTCGTACGGTTGCATTTTTATAAAAGGGGAAATTCTTTTTGAAAGGAAAATACAAATACAAAGACCAATCCCTTTCCTTACAGATTGTCTTTTGTTTTTGGGATTCTAATCATACCAACAATCCATGTAGGTGTTGGGGTATGGATGGGCCGGGTTGATGCGAAAGTATGTGGTGGATCCAGCGCATATGTGGTGGCCAAGCACACTTGTTCAAGTTTCGCTTTTCAGGTAAGCTATCAATTTTGCTAACCCATTTTTGCCATGAAGGTGAAGTATTATTTGGTGAGGATTTCTATCTATGTTAATGTCTTTAATGCAATGGTGTTTATTTGGCATGCATTTAAATTTTGTTCATGACTTATATTCTGTGGTGTTTAGTGATTTACATGATATGCAAAATATATTAAATTAGCAACCATTATGTAGAAAAAAGAAATTTTGTTTTGGTCACTTCGGTTAAAATCTCAGACAAGGAAGCTGTTTAGGTTAATATTCTACTCCCTCGTGTTCAATTTATAAGTCGTTCTAAATCTTTTCACACAAATTAAGAATGCTTAAAAATGACATTTTTATCCTCTAATTAATTCTTTTGTCCTAGCAGTTTTAAGAAGTTGTGCTGCCTCCTTTCATTAAAAAATGCGCAGCTTCTCAAAACAATTACTCATGCAGCACGTAACTAAATACAATTGCAAAATAAGATTGGAGAAAAATAGTATAAAATTAAATGCATGCATTGGAAGATGGGCAGCTCTGCATGGAACAATGAAATAAACAGCTGCACGTGATTAATAAAGGAGATGAAAGGGTTTCTAAGGAAGGGTAAAAATGAAAATAAAGTCCATAATTGTCTTAAACGTCATGTACTTAGAAAATTCCTTTCAAATGTAAAACGTCAATTAATTTGGATAGGAGGGAGTATTTAGTAAATAGTGGAACTATACTCATACATTTTTAGTTTTTCCACACCAGCTACAATGCTATTGTCCAATAGTATAAGAGCTTGAGTTTGTTGACACCCAAAAATAGGGTGTTATGGTGGGTCCCCTTATTTCCACCAATCACAACATTGTGTCACCATGACACCCTACTTTAGGGTGTCAACAAACTCACAGTGATAGTATAAGCTGTCGAGATAGCAACAAATTGACTTGGATTTGATACTATATCCATGATGATTGGATTCTAGCTTTCACATTAAGTATTTGTATAGGAGTCTATGACGTTTAACTGTACAAAACTACAAATAATAATAATAATAAAAACAATCAAACTGAAGCCCTTATTTCCTACTATGTAGCATGCTTTGTTAAGGACACAACCGTCACTATGCAAAATGAAGAGTTTTAAACATGATTCTGATCTACAATCAACGCTTTTGTCAGAAAAAATGTTATTATGACTGGTTTGAATATGAAAATTGTAGCAGCCGCACTTCTTGCGCATACTAGTACACACTCCAAGTAACCCATTAAATAGAACCTACTTGCTGGTTATTCTTATAGAAATAAGCCACGCATACTGAATAGTTACAGAATTTATGGGCTCATGGCCTTATTGGTTGACTTCTGTATTCAGAAGATGTTGGCTTAGCAAAGTTAATGAATTAACCCGATCCAGCTGGTGGGCACACAGTCCGGTGTTTATTGGCTTATATTTGTCTTTATTTATCATTTGATGCGAAATCTTAACATAGTCTAATGACACATGTTAAAATTGTTAATTAAATAAACTAAATGCACCCCAATTTCACCTATTAATACAAAATAGACACTTTAAGTAATTTTGTTTGTCTTTTTTAAGTGGATAATATTCTTAACATCACACAACCTCTGTAATAATAATATCTCCTTATTGCATGTATTATAAGTGTGAACAGCTACTGCGCAGTATCGGACAGAAGCTGATGTATTAGAGAGTCCGATTTTGTTCACACTTTTTAGCAAGTGTGAACAAAACACTCGGCTCCTATTGGAGGAATTCAGGGGGGTCCATGTGTGACCCACCTGATTCCTCCAATAAGAGGAAAGTATTTTATCCACACTTAGAAAAAAAGTGTGAACAAAATTCTATTCATGTATGTATTAGACGCTATGTTTTGAAATCCAATACTTGCTTGCTCCGACAAATACAACTGTTACGGGTTCGGATCGTGTCCATGGACCCAACCAATCACAGTCCCCTGATTTGTCCATTTTACATTTAAACCTATATTATTTCGGAGGCTTAACTGCAAAATGGAGGAAATCAAAGGGCTGTGATTGGTTGGGTCCATGAGAATGTGGAATATTGGGTCCAGGTGACCCCCTCCCAACTTTTACTCTTCGCTTATGGACAAGTTGTCTTGTCTTATTGGCTGATGGGTACAAATCTTAATAATTTGTCGAATGACTTTAATTGGTCAACTAACCGTTCTTGTTTCACACTCTTACAAAGCGTGCAAAACAGTTTTCTCATAACCATTTTATTTATTAATTCAAGTTTTTAATACGATAAGTTAGGGAGAAAGATTTCAGCTTATATGCTAATACTCCTAAGCATTTTGATATAGTTATCTAGTATATATCATTAGTTACTATTTAATGATAGTCAATCATTCAAAGCGAGTTACTAATACAAAATGTATTGCCTAAGGTAACAAACGATAGTACAGTTATGATTCCACATCTTCTCAGCAGGTGATGTTTATAATCAGGCTCTCAATTAAAAGTCTAAAAATCAGAATTCATTCGCTGGCCATATCCGAAAATTAACTAGATAAATATCCGATTTCGAAAAAACAAATACAATGCAGATACCAAGATATACACATCCAAGAAATAATCGTTCGATTTTTTTTTCCACGATTATAGTTTACGTAATGTGTATTTTAACATAATAAAAGATATTTATTTTATTAATTTAGATGTTTATATTATATGTACTAAATGCATACAAGTGCTGAAAACTATTTATCAATATCATATTTATTTACTTTTAACAATATAATAATCAATTAAAGTAAAAAAAAGTTCACATTAAACTAAAAAAATTCCGTCTATGTTTCTTGATATGATATATACTTATTTGATATTCATCTGTATCTACGAATGAGAATACATGTATGGCACCATTCGTGTTTGAAAGTATCGGAAATGTAACATTTTGTTATATAGATAAATACTGTTAACTGCTGATTGCAGTTTTGTTTTCATTGACCATGCTATTTTGAAGTTGACCATGTTATCATCTGTCTTGCGTGTAATTAACAATCATATCCACCCAAACTACAAGTTGACAACTTCAAAGAAAGAAAAGTCATGTTACTATTAATTTATGTATGTGACCATAAATCTAACAAAATCTACGTAGATGGCATATACGACTTGAAGTCAATTATATCCTTAACTTTTATTTTACAAATATCATTGGATGCATGTCGGCATATTGCTATCTAAACTAGGGCAGATCCAGTAAAAGCTGCAGTGCCAAATGAGATTCATGAGCATTCAAGAAATAAAATTATCTTTACTTCTATTTTTCATATCCCTTATTAGTTGACAAAAGCAACCATTATTGAAGTAAAAAGTGATATTTTCTTAGTTGAATGACCCATGTCTAATTTTTTAATTGAAAATGAATGTAAGTTTGGAGTTTTATGATTGAAGAAACGTATGATGGTATAAATAAGAATTTTCTTTTTTCTTCAAACAGAAAGGAATTAATAACAGAAAATTTGAAAAAAAAAAAAAATATTCATCAATAATATAATGTAATATAATATAATTTTATAGAATGGTGTGTAACTGTGATAGGTTCCTTAGCGGGTGTTTAAGATTTTAAAACTTATAAATTAATACTCTTGTGGTACAATTATTTTGCACGCAATTATTACACGGCATGTTGATTTTTCCTATGTATTTTCCCCCGTTTGTTCATGTTGATTTGTACCAGAGTCCTAAAAGAATAAACTCATTGGCTGTCTATATGAGAATATGTGATGATTCTTGAGGAGATGCAATTTCAAACGTAGACTGACTACTGTTCTCATAGTATCTGCATCTAGATTACTTTTCCTGAGAAGGATGTATTCATAATAAAAAGAATCAAGTAGTTAAGGCTTGTGTATGAGTGTATCCTATAGAGAACACATTTCTCTTAGCTACTTAGTAATTAGTATTATTATATTCGTGTTTACAATTCTATTCCTATTAAATTTCTCAACTTTATTGTCTAAATTCTTAGTTTCTCATCTGTTATCAAAATTTATGAGTATTTTGTGGACTATATAAATTGTTTAGCGGTTAAGAATGTTTATATCATCTTTAATCTACTTCCTAGCTATTTGTATTGGAGAAATACATATCATGATATTATTGTAAAGGGACATAATTAATTAATTATTTCACTCGTTACTTTTTATTTCTTTTTTTTTTTTGTTACTTATGCAAGTTTTAATTAATCAAGTCCTTTAGGTACAAAATGTGTAAATGTTCTGATGCCTGTTCTTACTCATGGGTACTTTAGGCCTATAACATTATTGACCACTCATATGGCAAGTTTTAAGATTTAGCCATCGTTCTTCAGAAATCATAAAAATCATCTCATATGTGTATAGACTTCATATTAACTGAATTTGTTATTATTATTGCTGCTGCTGCTTTATTTGATACTCATCATTGCCTAACAAAACAAGTTCACAATTCAAATTTTCCACAACCTCTGATTGGTAGTGTTACAATTCAAAACAAGTTCACAATTCAAATTCTCTATCCAGACCAATAGATAATGCTGATAAATAGACCTATTTAATAAGAAGGAATCTTGAATTTTAAGTTAAACTTTCCTGTCACTGATAATAGTCAAATTCCTTTCACTGCGAGACAACCTGTAACTGTTCCCTCACTATCATTCATTCTCCATCCATCTCTTATTATTCCTGAGGATAAAACCTTCCCTTTTCACACGTGAACAAATTGTCTTCACTGATTAAATATATCTGTTTAACGACTTGCATACTTTTGCTTGATCGACTAAATTTGATGTGTATTAGCTTTTACTGCAAGACAACGTATAACTGTTTCAAACAACCCCCCCACCCCCCCTCCCTCCCTCCACCACACCAAACGAACACATTTCTTGACTAAGAAGTGGAGTGTATTAGCTTTTACAGGTTTTAAAAAAAATTCAAATCAAAATGTTTTAATCTTTTTCTTAGTAAATGCGTTGTTCCTAAATATGCACCGATGATCAGGTTGGTTCTTTGGAGTGCCTAATCTTTTTCATGCATATACTAGTTAAATGCATCAAAAAAGTTGACTTAATCGTATATTAATTCATCAGAGCCTTGCATGAAAAAGAAAAGGATGAGAAGCGAATGTCAAGAGCAAAATTCTTCACTATTGCACTGGGATGTAGTTTTCTTTGGTATTTGGTACCTGGTTACCTATTTCAAACTCTATCAAGCGTATCATGGGTATGTTGGATTTTCTCAAAGTCGGTAACAGCCCAACAGCTCGGATCAGGCATGAAAGGTCTTGGACTTGGTGCCTTCACATTAGATTGGTCTGCAGTTTCTTCTTTCTTATTCAGTCCTCTTGTCTTTCCGTTCTTTTCTATCGCAAACATATTCGTCGGATATGCCGTTATCATCTACTCGGTCATTCCTCTGTGTTACTGGGGACTGAACTTATATGGTGCCCAGAAATTCCCTATTTTTTCATCACATTTGTTCACAGCGGATGGGCAAGCTTATGATATCACAAAAATTGTCAACAGTAAGTTTCAGATTGATATGACTGCTTACGAGCAACAAGGGAGGATCAACATGAGCATGTTCTTTGCTTTGACATATGGGTTTGGATTTGCCACAATTGCTGCAACTCTTACACATGTTGGATTCTTTTATGGAAGGTATGCACTTCAACTTGTAAATTCTCCTTTTGAAGTAAATTATGAACCAACATGGATATTTTAAGTAACATTTGAATGCACATATCCCTACTTAGGAAATCTAAATATCACTTGTGTATATACTCCGTGATCACTTTTCCTTCAACTAGCATCATTCTTTATGTGTTAACATTTGTTAGGATTGTAATCACTCTAATGATATGATATTTGTGAATATATTTTTTATGAAATCAATTTGCAGAGAAATATATGATCGGTTCCGTAGATCGATAAAAGAAAAGGAAGACATCCACACAAAGTTGATGAGGAAATATGATGATATTCCTGGATGGTGGTTTCACGGACTTTTGGTGATTACAATAATAGTGTCTCTTGTCATGTGTATCTTCTTGAAGCATGAAGTTCAGCTTCCATGGTGGGGCTTACTCTTTGCCTGTGCCATGGCTTTTATTTTCACTCTGCCAATCAGTATCATTACTGCAACCACAAATCAGGTAAATTTTTTCATCAAATTACTTGTTACACTTTTAAACTTATTGTGCTCGCAATTATGCATTACTAACTTCTTTGTATTATATTTTCAAATTAGACTCCTGGACTGAATATAATCACAGAGTATGCCATGGGTCTTATTCTTCCTGGATATCCAATTGCCAATGTATGCTTTAAAGTTTATGGCTATATGAGTATGGCTCAAGCAGTATCATTTCTGGCTGATTTCAAGCTTGGTCATTACATGAAGATTCCACCCAAATCCATGTTTCTCGTTCAGGTAACCAATCTATGACATATCTTGTTCCACGGTATATTTAAAGTTTTACGTACCTTAGAAAACTGATATAGAATTGGAATATTTAAAACAACACCACATGGCAAAGTTTAATATGATTGTATTAAGAGATATACCCTAAGTTTATTATGATTTTACATCGTGATATAACAAAATGACATTTTATCTCCACTGCTCAATCTATTTCTATGTTGTCCATAATTTGAACATTCAACAAACTGTTTTTAAGTTTTAACATCTTATTATGCAGAAATATCTGTCTACCTCTTATTTTCAAGTTTGATACACAAGAAACCCTCATCTAGAACATGTTTTAAATTACACCATTTTCTTTATTTCATACCTTTTTTTTTTTCCTTTTTTTGGGTCAAAAATTATGTCTTAACTTAATTGCATGTTTCTATGATTATAATTATTAGTTTTAATAATTTTGAAAATGTGGGACTATTCATTTTATATCTTGCATTTTGAGTTGGAAATATCAGTTTCAAAAACTGCCAATTTATTAATTTTTGGCTGAAAAATGGGTATTTTTTTAGGACGAACAGTTTATTTTGAAACATGAAGTGGTGTTTTACCAAGAGTTTCTTTTTATTATGTTCTTTTTGTACATTGTGATGACCAGTTTCATCCATGATTCATAATAATGGAAGCAAAACATGCAACTAATATTTTTATATTGTTTGCTTTTAAAATGCAGTTTATCGGAACAATAGTAGCGGGGACGGTAAACTTATCGGTAGCATGGTGGCTACTAGGATCAATAGTAAACATATGCGACGACACAAAGCTGCCAGTTAACAGCCCATGGACCTGCCCGAGCGACCGAGTCTTCTTCGACGCGTCCGTCATATGGGGCCTGGTGGGCCCCCGAAGGATCTTTGGCCCACTCGGGAACTACTCTGCCCTGAACTGGTTCTTCCTGGGCGGTGCCTTGGGCCCGGTCCTCGTATGGGGCCTGCACAAGCTGTTCCCAACCCAAAGCTGGATCCCCTTCATCAACCTGCCTGTCCTCTTAGGCGCCACAGCCATGATGCCTCCGGCCACTGCACTGAATTACAACGCGTGGGTTGTGGTTGGAACGGTATTCAACTTTTTCGTGTTCAGGTACAGGAAGAGGTGGTGGCAGAGGTACAACTACGTCCTGTCTGCTGGGTTGGATGCTGGAGTTGCGTTCATGGGAGTGGCGATATACTTCACTTTGAGTATGGAGGAAAGATCTATTACTTGGTGGGGCAACGATGGGGAGCATTGTCCTTTGGCTACATGTCCTACGGCTAAGGGCATTGTTGTAGATGGTTGCCCGGTGTTTTAGGTTGTTGCATTACCTATTATTATTATATTATTATTACCATTATTTTATATATATTGCATTTCGTTCCAAGGTTGGTCTTTCTATTTAGTTTATGAGTTGATTATGCAAGGCTACTATGTACAGTTTCTGAACTTGGGTATCAATGAAATATGATATTGGAATGCTCTCTTAACTATTTGCCTTCAGAAGCCAACCCCGTTTAACTTTTCCTGGTACAAAAATGTTGTATGTGAAAAATATGCTCCTCTTAACGCAGCAAATAATAACAACGATATTAATAATGATACCAACGACCACCTATGCATTATGAATGAAAGTATGAAACCCCAATGAAGAATAGGCAATGCACTCTACTACTAAAGCCTGTAAAAAAAGGTTTCATGATCAGACCATCTTAAAAAAAAAATAAAAAAAAAATAAAAAAAAATAAAAAAAAAAAAAAAAATAACAAGGGTAAAGGTGATAAAAGAAAGAAAAAAATGGTTGCATGTTAAAACAAAAAACCAACAAGGACAATCATGCTAACAGGTCGGTCACATGGTGATACTAGTAAAAATGGGTTTAGAGGATGTCCATGGAGGCTGTCTTGGAGGTGCCACACTAACTACAAGTAACTCAGTCTTCCATTTGAATTACAAGTATAACTAGTGTGTAACCCGTACGTTGTACACGCTATTATTAAAAATAATATTAATAATTCATGTGTTAATATAAATACATGTTAGTTATTCATTCGATGAATTTGCAACTATTATTTAATATGATATATTTAAATATGTTAAATGTAAAATTACGAATTTAGTTAAACTCTATAGTATAGAAGGAAAATTTGAAATGAAATTTGCAATAAAATGTATCAATTTGTCGTTGAGTTGTTGACGTTCAAAAATAATTTTATGTTATAATATTTGACAAATTTTTGATATAAACGAATCATAACTAAAATTTATAAATTAACTTTGTCATTATTATTGGTATACATAGTTTATGTTATATGATTTGTATATCTTTATAGTTGCATGGAAAACTACCTTTCTTAATTTGAATATATATAGTGAAATTGACGTATGTTTTTAAGAACTAATATAAAAATGAACTAAGTATTCTCTAAGACTATTTAAATAATTAAACTCTAAGATTTCATATGCAGCTTAAATAAATGGATTGAAATATAAAATATTACGAAAAATTGAGGAGGTTTGACAAATAATTGTAGAAATATTAAGATGCAGGTATTTAAAGCGAAATTTATTTTCTTATGTGATAAATTCATTGAGATAAGTGTGTATGAAATCATTTTTTCTATTATTGCTTACATATGTTATTTAAACTGTGACTTATTTTACGTTAAATTTAAAAGAAAAACTAATTTTGCCATTTGTGTTGATACGTACATGGTGTACATTTTAAACATCACAATTAGGGTTAATCAGAAGAATTAGCAACTCATATGTTGAATTCAAAAGGGGTTTTAGCCTCAAACACAAAATGAACAAAAAAATAACAAAGGGGCAAAATTTTATCCATAGGGACAAATTTTAGTGTAAATGGAGGAATTCAGGGGCCCACCATAATTCATCCCTTTACACTAAAATTTGTCCTTATAAACAAAATTTTAGCACCTTGTCCTTAAGAAACAATTATTTGTTCATTTTGTCATTTAGGGTATTTTCCTGAATTTGAATTGAATTGCAAAAGCGCATAATTATTTTAAATTTATTGTCGTAGATGCACAATATTAAGTGATATCTTACAGTATATTATAAATAACTAAGTAAGTTTAAAATGTAGGCGTTTTACATTAATATAACAATGTAATACATGGTAAATACGTTGATGTAAATTAGTTAAACTTTCAACTTGTGATTGTTGTTTATAAGTATATTATGTGTGATTGACATATTTGTATATTTGAATTATTTTTTTCTCATTTTTGTTAATATAAATATGGTTAATCTTGATGTAATTATTAGACGAATAAATGAATAAAATTTGCTAAAGTTATTTCAATAGTTTTAGTATTATGTAATTAATTGTAAAATATGGCACTAAATGTAAAATACTAGAAAAGAACCGTAAAAGACTTAAGTGATTAATTTTTTTAAAAATATAGGTATCTAAAGCTAAAAACCATAAATTTGTCACTCTTTAGTATTTAAAGGAAATATTAATTAGTTTATTAAATTTATCTGATTTACTTAAATTTTGGATTTTGTAATTAATTTGAATATGTGGATGTAAACACAAAATGTTAGGAGCTAATCGTTAATAAATAGTTGCGTAAAATTTAAAACACTACAAGTGAAACAGTACATACCACGGCTATCGGCCGTTGGAAAAACCGTTGTTAACCGTTGATATAGCCGTTGGTATACGGATCAACGGTTTCCAACGACTACCAATGGTAGGCGATGCAAATTTCCAACGACTACCAACTTCCATACAATGCCACGTGGTTTTTTTTTGGCCAAAGAAACGTTGGAAAGTGTTGAAAACCATTGAAATTTACTGTGAAGAGCCGCTGGAAACCGTTGAAAAACAATGACCAATAAGCCGTTACTTGCCGTTGGAAGCCGTTGAAAATCTGGGTATTTTTTTTTTTCATAGAACAGAAACTGCACACTTCCAGCCACACAAATACATACATACATACATACATACATACATACATATATATATATATATATATATATATATATATCCATCACAACTGTTCCATTCTGAGCATATAAATCTCAATCACTATCAAATATTCACCCAAATACAATATTATAAAATCAAACACAAAACACATACCACAAACCAATATTTACATAAAAAACAACCCAATATATACAATCATGTCCAAACCATGTCATCACCAACAAAAACCTCCGTCACCATGTCCACAACATCATCACCAACACAACATCCATATATATACAACAATGATCGTAAATGTATCAAGCTTCATCAATCCTCATAACATATACATATATATATATACATATATATATGTACACACACACACACACACACACACACACACACACACACACACACACACACATATATATATATATATATATATATATATATATATATATGATCTCCTCTTTATCCTAAACCCTTTGATAGGTCTGCTGAGATGTCTGAACCTGTATATAATTTTATATTTTCAGCATAGGAGGAATAATAATCAGATTGATATACCATTAATGCTAGTCTCAAATTAAAATAAAATACAACATATGCTTCGCAATTGTTTGTCTAAAGTTTTAATAATAGCAATTGGAGTAAATTTCAGTTTTTATTATAAATTTTAATTTTGATACCTCTGGATTGCCAAAATTGTAACGTCTATTCCGAGTAGGTGGATCCATGACAACATCAAATATCATATATCCTCATCCTCCTTAGTTAGCTCAGTCCTCCCACTGGAATCCAGCATTAGCGCCCCCTGCTCCTGAAATTTCTCCTGTTAAATAAAAAACAATTGAATTCAGATTACACTATAATTAAATTATAACCAATTTAAATTAACTATGTTATAGTTACATATGCCTTACGCGCCTTGGCGTCGTGGTCCCAAGAGTAGGAAACTGAGCATGTGTCGTCAACCTCAGGCAATGCATGTGTATGCTGAAATACATTCCAGTACGACAAAGGAATACCACACTGTCTCTTGAAAAAAGCGTATACATACATACATATATATATATATATATATATATATATATATATATATATGTATGTATGTGTGTGTGTGTGTGTGTAAATTAGAACTTAATATTAAACCAACTATTAATTTTAACAACTTATAAATTAAAATCTTTAACGATGTAATTAATAAATATACCAGGTCCTCACGATGGTGCTGAAACGTCTTAGACCCACCCCAATGCATAACTGGATTCTTGCTCCTGTTTGTCGCATTACTCGCAGACTTGGCCTATAATTTAAATTTAAAAAATGTTTTATTCTAAATTATATATTAATTGAATAGAAAATTCTAAAGTAGATTTTTAGTAACTTTACCAGAAAGTCGTCATTATTATTCCAATAAGCCGTAGGTCATCCCACACCTTCTCGCCCATCCAGTCAGGTTTTTTCCCACCTGATTTTATGCTGTTCATTGTCTCTCTGTATTTTTTTTGCCACTCTAGAGTTCCAGTGGCGCTTGACGAGGTCTAAATCGGTAGCACATGTACGTACCAAAAAATCCTGCCATATCGTCTCCCTGACCATGTCGGGTATCGACGTCCATGTGGGCCAACAATCAGTCATGCGAGCCTGATAAGCGCGTCTTGATGTACTCAAGACCGTGTTGGAAGGCTCCAACTCAAAACCCATGTGTTCAAAAAAAAAAAAAAAAAAAGAAAAGAAAAGAAAAAAAACTATTTCATGGCTACTGGAACAACATATTACATAATTTATTGTACAGAAATTAAATTTATACCCTCTGCTGGCTTTTGGCTTAAGCCACACCACAGGACAGGTTAGCTCCTGCGATGGACAACTGCTATCGCCACCTACAGGATCTTGTGATATCATACCTGTTACAAACAACAACATAACATTACATAAAAGATCTATGTAAAACAAATAGTATGAGAGATAACATTTATAAGAGTACTATGCAATATAAATAATATGGCATGACATAACATAAATAATATGGCATGACATAACATAAAAATATGACATGATATAACAAAAAAAAATGTCACTTCTTAATACAAATGTCTGATTAACATTGCAAGTTTGATTCATAGAAATGTTACATATGAGTTTGATTCGTAAAAATATGTTACTTGTTAGTAGATAATATAGGAAATATCTATAACATAACATAATTAAAATTACCGTTTTAAAATGAGAATTATTGGTTAGTCCTCATCACTTTCGGATTTTGTCTCTATTTCCTCCTCTATATATGGTTCATCTATAATCTCAAATACTTCAATTAATGCATTTGATTCGTCTTTTAGAGGTCCAAAATCTGTTCGATCATCAGTTATTACTATTCCTCTAGTTTCCTCGACATCTGCTTGATAAGCTTGGTTGTTTGGAATATTACGTCCTTCAAATGTAAACCTTGCCTTTGTTTTAAAAACAGCCCACCAATCTATTTTGTCTCTTCTTGTAGATGGATAAGGAGCGTAATACACTTGAAGAGCTTGTTTGGAAAGTACAAAAGGATTGTACTTATAATAACGGAAAGTATGTCTTACTTCTATAAGATTATGTTTTGGGTGTACGTTGATTCCAAGATCTGGAACATTGCTGAAACACTTGCATTTAAACAAAAATACTTCTTTCGTGGGTCGTGTGAAATATGTCAATTGTAGAATCTAGGTTAGCATGCCATAAAAATCGTGTATATGGTCATTTGGATCATTACTACCTTTAAGAAATACACCACTATTGTCAGTTAATTTTCAGCATCACATTCTTTAGTGCTAAATTTATATCCATTTAACAAAAAATATTGGATATGTCTTGACATTTCTTTTTGGTCTCATTGTCAAATGTTTCAATCCTTCATCCACAACACAATTTGTTGGATCAAATACATAATTACTAAACCAACTAGCGAATTCTTTACTGATATCACCGTTTGGATACTGTGATTCATAAATGCTGCAATTATATATAGGACAAATGTTACATATATATGATTAAAGATACAGGTATATATATAAAAGTATAAGTTCATTACCTAACGAACATTGCAACTTTAGTGCAATTGAGAAGAATATACGTGTGTGCTGCATTATAATCTCTATCATTCAACCATTTTCCACACATCTACCAGAAGGCCGACCATGTTTTTAAAAAATATATAAAGTCACTTGACATTCATCATGATCAATGTCTTCATCATTACGCGCAGTACTTGCAAACGATATGTTCACATGATCACTAAAATAATGAGAGAAAAAAATGAAGCTTCTTCTTCGATGTATGATTTGCAAATTATACCTTCAACTCGAGCTTTCTGCCTCACTTTTTTCTTTAGATGATTTAAATACCTATTTAGAATTATTGTAAATTATGTTTTTATACATTTCATTAACCAAAACTTAATTAACAAAATATTAATATACCTTTCAAATGGATACATCCATCCGTATTGAACAGACTCTCGAAGACGCGCTTCTAATGGAAGATGAATAGGTAAATGCTCCATAACATTGAAAAAAACCTGGAGGATTTTTTTTTTCAATTTGTAGAGAATTTTTAATGTAGTAGAAAAGAGTTCTTTATAGAACTAACTGAGCTCTGTTACAACAGTCCAAACTTTTACGGGCAATAGTTCTTTGAAAGTGACGGACAATAAATTTTCTATCATAATATGACAGTCGTGGGTTTTCATCCCGCTAAGTTTATTGTTTTTATAGTCGACACATCTACGAAGATCGGAAGATATACCATCCGGGAATCTTAATCCTTCCATCCATTTTAGAAGTATTTTAACTTGATTACCGTCCAGTTCATAGCACGCTTTCGGTTTTTGGTGTCATTTGGCTTTATATGAAGCTCGGGATGATTACATATTACTTCGATATCACATCTTGATTTCAAATCATCTTTCGTCTTCCCCTTGACATTCAAAATTGTATTAATTACATTGTCAAACATGTTTTTCTCATTATGCATCACGTCAATGTTATGACGAATCAGAAGATCATTTCAATAAGGCAACTCCCAAAATATGCTTTGTTTCCACCAATTATGTATTATTGATTTACCTTGAATTTCTGTCTGTACTCCGGTTTCATAAATCTTTGGATAATCTTGTACAAGTTCATAAATTTCTTCACTTGTCCATATATTAGGTGGTCTTGCATTTTTCTGCCTATTGTTTGTAAAAAAAATCTTATCTCTTCTAAAAGGATGATTAATATGAAGAAAACGTCTATGAAAGTCAAACCACTAGGTAAAGAAAATGCTCTTATTTCTTGCATGCAGTATGGACAAGATAGACGACCAGCTGTACTCCAACCTTAAAGCATTGCATACGCAGGAAAATCGCTAATTTTCCACAACAAAGAAGCATGCATATGATTTTTGTTTTTTGCGAAATATCGTATGTTTCTACCCCTTCGTACGATTTTTTTAAAAATATTTCAATCAACAGTTGTAAATAAATATCGATTCCTCGTGTCAGATCATCAGAACATGGGACGACAATTGTGAGAAACATATAAAGAGTTTTCATATACATTCACGGAGGTAAATTATAAGGTGTTACAATTATAGGCCAGGACAAATATTTAGAACCAGATTGAGAAAATAGTGAAAATCCATCCGTGCATAAACCAAGTCTAACATTACGACTATCGGACGCAAAATCGGGATACTTCTGGTCTGAATGCTTCTCCATCAGATGGATGTGTTAACGTACCTTCTTCTTATGTTCTCACACTATGTCATCTCATATGTTGCGCGGTTACAGAAGATGCATATAACCTTTGAAGTCTAGGAATAATAGGTAAATATTGCATATGTTTATACAGGACTTCTTTTCCCTTTTTCTTTCTTGGTTTGTATCTTTCCTAATTACATATTCTACAATTCCTAAGTTTGATATCTTCCTTCCAAAATAGCATGCAACCCTTTAGACATGTATCTATTTTTTGATATGGTAAACCAAAGGCCGACATCAATTTTTTTACTTCATAATGATTTTCCCACATTAAATAATTGGGAGGCATATGCCGCTTCGCAGCTTGTACAACGGCCGTAAATCCAGCTTCTATGAGGTTTTATTTAGATTTCATCGCAATGTATTCAGAAGCTACTGATAATTGTGTTCCGCTTTCGCAGCCTTCCCAAAGGTTTTTTTTTTCACGGCATCTAATAAATCATATATTTTTCTGGCTTTAATAGTTGGTTCTTGTTCATCATTACCATCTTCATCATTTAATTGTTGAACTGGGAACATTGACCGTGTAGCATCTTCAACAATTTGTTCAGTGAGATTCGTCGTAGAACTTTCATTATTCACTACCACCTCAACTTGTACAGAAGTAGAGGCTTACGGTACTCCATGACGATCCCAAACCAAATAGTTCAGCACAAAAGCATACTAACGCAAATGAACTCTAACCATTTGCGGTATCAAATGCTTTAATAACTTGCATCTACTGCATGGACAACGGATTTCGAAGTCGTTTCCGTTGTTACTTAAAGAAAAATCAATAAACACGCTAACAACATTAATAAATTGTTTGTTTATTGTGCCATCAGTTTCTATTCGTTTGTACATCCAGCTTCGATCATTAAAATAATTGCTCATTTTTCCTAAGCACATATAAGATTATAAAGTATGATAAAAATAACGCAAAACCAAAAAGGGCATATAGTATAAAGTTTATTTAAGCAGATGAAAGTCCATTTTTTTAGTAGATGAAAATGCATTTTCTAAGTAGACAACCATTTTTATTATTTTTAGCACTGTTAATAGTTGAAATAGATTTACAATTTTTGTATCCAATCGTTAAATTCTCAAAATTCCCATATAACTGATATATGAGGCCACAAATTCATATCCTAATCATGATAAATATTAATATCTATTTTCATTCGGAATGCTCATAAACTAGGTTTGTATTTTAATGAACACGTTTCTTTTACGTATTAATGATGATAATTGACATTTTATTAAAATAATTTTATTGCTGAATGCATGTTATGTTAATTGATCATTTACTGGTGGGCCATCTTACCTCCCATTACAAATACAACAACGTAATTGAATCATGTAAATCTTTTCAATTTAAACGATTCAACAAAACTTCGGCAGCACTTCCCTTTAGTTCCCTGAACAATACATAATTGCATGTACACATGGAACATAAAGGAAGTGCTTTCAAAATTTTGAGAACCGTTTAAAATGAAATGACTTATGGGATTTAATTTCGTTATTGTGTTTGTAACTTGTCCAATACAAAGGAAAAATCCAACAAATAATGTATATGACGAATATAAATGTCTATTCCGTTAATAAAACGAACATTCACATAACAATTATATACAATACTTATCAGACGGGGCCAAAAAACTCTCTAAGGCTTTATGAATATAATATATTACGATTGGTGCTCTTTGATCTTTAATTGTATGTACATGAATTATATCACATATACGAATATTTTAAACATCAAATCGAACTATATAACCGTACGCTTTCGCTAAATTTTTATAAAACATAAACTTAATTATTTCCATTTCCAATACACGTTTTTGACAAATTAAATATCGTTTTCAATGAATTGGGATGTTTACAAAATTCAATCATATGTACATCTTCATGTGCATTAAGATACCATGAGTTTATCATAGTTTAACTCAGAAATACAACACTATGTAGGGGTGGCAATTAGACCCGACCCGATAGACCCGGACCCGACCCATCGGGTCTCGGGTCTAGGCGGGTCGGGTTTTGTCGGGTCTAAACTATACATTTCCAAAATCTGGACCCTACTCGAACCGAGCTTCGGTTCGGGTCGGGTCGCGTTCGGTAGGTTCGAGTCCGGATAGGAAATAACACTAAAATTACATATATTTCAATGTTTTTTGGTTGGGTTTTTCCGGTCCGGTCGAGTTTTATCGGGTCTTTATTGTATTTTTCATCACCCAGACCCAACCCGAGACCCATCGGGTTCGGTTTGGGTTCAGGTCGGTTCGGTTCAGGTTTTCAGTTCTTAGTTCTAATTGCCAGCCCTAACACTATGCATATACATACATACATACATATATATATATATATATATATGCACATATACAACATAATTAACCCTATATTAGCAACATAGTCAAATCAATCCGTATATACATGTGTTAACAACAACTACACATACAAACATACATGTCTAACAAACAAATTAAGCTTAAATTAGCAAATATAGGGTAAGAAACAAAATTAGGGTTCATACCTTTGAAAATGGGTATGAATTGGAGATTAGAGAGGAGGGAGGAGAGCCTTAAAGGTGTTGGAGATACTATAGACGGGTGATGGAGCTAGGAGCCCGAAATAAGAAATTATGGAGGAAGAAACTTGGGGAAAGATGGAAGTTTTGGTGGAGGAGTTGAAATGGGGAAGGAGAAAGCTGATCGGGTGAATTTCTGCTCGATTATGCAAAGGTGACCAACAAGATTATAAACAACGGCCTCCAACAGCATCTAACGTTCTTTTTTTATTACTTAAAGAAATTTCCAGAATTAGGCTCCGTTGGAAGCCGTTAGATGCTGCCGTTGGAGGCCATTGGAAGGCTCTGTTGCTATACTGTGTGTTTCTTGTAGTGAAATGTCCTTACCAAAATATAAAATGATGGAAGAGGTAAAATAATGTAAGAGAATTAATAAATAAGTGTAAAGTGATAAACTAAATTAAAAATAAATTATCTAGAGAGAATAAAGTAGAAGAGAAAGAAATCCAAAAATTAAGGAGAGATAGCTTTAAAAGGTTCTGCTTTACTACTATTTAATAGATTGTATACATAAATAGCCTTTTTGAAAGGTTTACGTTATGTAGTGTTACATTATGTAGCGCTATGTTCAGGTTTTGACCTGATCTTTCTTTTCCTTAAGTTATATTTTGTTATTTGTTTTAGTAATGTCATTATTTTCTCAGTCTTTTGTTTGGTACTTTGTTTATGGGTAGATCAAACTTTTTGAAGACATCAACAATAGCAGCATTACTTTATGATATTTGCTTGGTAACTTGTTTATTTCAGACGTTTATTTTAGTGTTTACTGTACTTTGGTTATGCCATTGTTATTGGTAGTTTGGGGTGTATGTTGTGGATGTTTAAATGTACGACTAACTTTTTGTGTTGACACTTATGTATGTTGTGGATGTTTGAATGTGTATGTACCTTATGGATATTTGAATGTGTAATGACCCGGATTTTTAGCCATTTAATTCTATATATTTAAATTGGTTTTAAATATTTTATTTGAAATATAAAACGAATTATTTAAGGAATTTATTTAATTAAACAAAGTTTTAATGTATAATTTAATTTATAAAAAAAAAATCTAAAATTTTTATTTTGGAAAATAAACAACTTTTTATTTGGAGTATTTTACACCCTATATCATAATTTTTGGGGATTCACAAAATGAGTTAACTTGTCTATATTATTATATTTTCGGAATAGTAGTACATCGCTCGACACAGTCGTGATTTTATTTTATCCATGATAGCTTGTTTGGAAGCGAAATTGTATGAATTTAATAAAACAAGGTGGCAAAGTGATGTATCAGCTCACAAAGCTTGAACAAGTACAAGGGGGACTAATCCTACATAAGCTAAAGAAAGCATCACCAGGATTTTTGTTGTGCGAAAGATAAGCCAAGGTTGGTTAATACAATCATTTGTATGATTGTACAAATTTAGTGTGTATAGCTTCACATGTGTGTAATATGTTCATATTTAGCTCGTTCAAGGAGCCATCCTATTCGTAGCAAGTTTTAGAAAATTCAAAGGACTTATTTTTACACATGTACACATATATGCATTTAAAACTTACACACACGTTGAGCAAATTTTACAACAAAATACACAATTGGTCACAAAGCAATACAAGCCTCAGTATATGTCGGTACACTAATTACCAAGAAGCTGAAACAATTGAGTGATTAACAACGATTAATTAAAATAGAAATTCTCTATTTTTCCTAGCAAGCTTTTACATCGTGCTCTTCACGGTTCCTAAACCGTTCCCATCAAGAAATGTCAAATCCGTGCATACCAAGCCATTAGAATTCCGTGTCCTCTAAGCCTATTCTTCCTTTAAAAATGATGGACCCAAACATGAGGTAGCTCTTTAGAAAAGAAAAAAATAAGAACAATGTGGCAGCCAATCTTTACACAGCGTGACGTCCACATTATTTGACCCGTGCTTCCCAAGTTTCCAAACCCGTGTGCATCAATCTATCATACTCCGTGCGTGCCAAGAAAAAAATCTCGGTTTCGTAACCTCCAAGTTTTTCTCCTTTTAAATACAGTACTTCTCCTTCTCATTCCCGAAACAGAAAATCAAACGTGAGAATGAAAATCCAAGAACAAATTAAATCCTCCGCTAAAATTCACCAAATGAATATTGCTGGACTCACAAGAAAACGAGCTTTAATATCATATGCTGTTTGTACATCTCGATGGTGTTCGAAAATTCCCAGCGCCATTAGGGCAGACCGCACCGCGAACCAGTGATGACCGGAGAACTTGGCAAGGTGAGCATTAGATTTTGGGCGAGGAGACGCCCAGGTTGTGACTTTTTGTGGAGCATGGTGGAAATACTGTTCAGTGCTTACTGTTCGGTGTGAAGAGGGGTCTGGAAACGCAAAACATAGGGTAGTTGCGAGTGCGTTTCGCCGGTGATGGGCGCGGAGAGTACGGGAAGGGGAGGAGAACGGTGGAAGCAGTTCTAGGAATCGTTGAGAGGGGTGGAAGAAACTGGTTGATATGGTAGCCTTTGGACAAGTTTCTGATGGCTTTGGGTTCATGAATTTTGCGTCATGGCTTGAGGAACGAGCTCTATGCTGATCGCGAGAAGAAGAGGGTGAGGACGTGTTTAGCAGTATATAAATGGGATTAAAAGGTATAAACCGTAATTAGTATTATAATTAGTTAAATATAATAATGGCAACATTTATTTATTTAAGTTTACGAAGGGATGATTGAGCAAGGATGGATCTGTCTGGATAAACCGCAAGTAACAGCAGAAGCATAGTTTTAAAACAAGAAGAAGGAAAGGTTACAAAGCCTAAACGTGGGTTAATTAGATTATAAGGTTATAACTATTTAGTTATTAAATGTTATTGATATCTAAATATATATAAATATTGTAATAATCATAACTTTTCTATACGTTATCAGAATCGGACGAAATCAATCATGTTGAAATCATAATAATGAAATCTACATTGTGGATTTGATGTGACTGAGAATAGAGCTATGGAATTTCGTGATAAAATAAAATGCCTGTTTGATTTTAATTGAAAAAAAAAACAGAACCATCAACTGCAAAAAATGTGAGTAACTCACTAACTCTGGCTCGTTTATATCTTTATATGAACGATTTTTAAATTTATTTATAGTAATTTTATACTATGTGATAGTTGTTTGCAAGAATGGCTGATAAAATTAGTTGAACTAGTTATATCATTGATCGTTTAATAATTATGTTCACCATGATATTTCATATTGATGTGAAAATGATATTATTGATGTTGAATAACATCTGTGGATGCAGGGAAACAGGTTGGAGGGATCCAATTGGATTCCTCAACATTTATGTCATTGTGTTTGCATCGATGGTGGCATATGTTGTGATATATTAATTGTGATTGATCTTGTTGTGTTTAAATATCACTGGCCCTAGAATTCTGGTATTTAAATACCGTAAAATATTTTTGAATATAGAAAATGAAATTTGTGATTAAAAAGGAAATATAATTTTTCCAAAAATTAAAGTGTAATTTCGAATTGAGTTAAAAAGGTAAAAGCTTGTTTATTTAAAACAAGAAGTTAATTTTAAACGGGTTTATAAGTTAAGTGAATTATTTATCGTTGGATGAACTGAAATATAAATTCAAATTTGAATTTATATGAAAAGGTGGAAATTGGTTTTGAAACCAATACCTGAAATGAGATTTGAACTTAGCAAATTTTAAAGGAAATTATAAGTGAGATTATAAATGTTTGAAATTAATAATGATATTTTCTATAAACAATTGTAAATAGAAGTTATAAATGGATTATGGTTTTGATTATGCAAAAAGAAATATTATTCCGATTAAAGTGAATAGTTGTTTATAGTAGATATTTTGCAAATGAAAGCAATTATAAAAGAAATCTGGGTTGGAAATGTGAATTCAAATAGAAATTGAATGATAAGGGAAATGGAAATTTGTTTCCGAAAGGAAATATTGGATTATATTCCAAAGTTCGGAATATAAAACAAATTGAAATAAATCCAAGGGATTTATACTTATACTTTGATTTGGTCGAATTTTATTATAATGGTTTAGTTCAAGAATGATATTTGAATTCTATTTAGTATAAAACTATAATTTAAAATGAAATCTATTAAGAAGTGAGTATTTCAATATAACTGTGGAAATACCATTCCATGTTTTGAAATAGTTTAAGATTTATTTAAATTCGGATTATTAAACAAGTCTAGATTCCTATTAAGGAAAGATACTGATATTTGAAAATGAAAAACGATTGAAAGCAAATGTTATGCGAATGGAAATAATCATAAGGGAAATTGAGTTAACCTTAAATGATAAGATTTATTCTGAAGTTCGGAATATAAATCGAATATAGATTATTCGAGAGAGAGATATTTATTGCAATTAGATTATATCGAATTTGGGAAGTAGTTATTTTTACTTTCCTCATTTGAATCAAATTTAATGATTTAACTATTTATTTATTTACTTATTAATTGAATTAATAAGTAAAAGTTATATTTTTATATACCAAATATTTGGAAACAGCGATTATAACATTGTTGTTATAATAAATGTTTTGTAAATTTAAACAGCGATTTTAATGCTACTGTTATAATAAATGTTCTATAAATCTAAACAGCGATTGTAACACTGTCATTAAAATAAATGTTTTACAATTCAAATATTTGGAAACAATGATTATAACGCTACCGTTTTAATCAATTTTTTTCCGTAAAAGAAATAGATTCTTAGATTGAATCCGAGAATCGTGTAAGCGATGTCTTGTTTGAAGTTATGGGCTTTGACTATTTCGAAGTTGAGAATGTTATTCAATTTAAGGTCTGAGAGGTAATTATATCCCAACTTGATTGACTTCATGATTGATGGAGGAATGGTTAAGGTTCGATAGTGAAGATTGGTTAGCAATATGTTTAGTTAATAAATGGTAAATGGTTTGAGTTATAATAACGATGTTTTATAACATCAGGTTAATTTAAAGGATTTTGAAATGTTTCCCAAATAAAATGAGAGATATTTTCTATGTGTAGAAAATGAAATGACTTGGTCAACAAGGAATTAAGAAATGGAATATGGAATTATATTCCGATATTAATAAGGTATATTTTCTGAATATAGAAAATAAGGATTCGTGAATATATAGAAATGTTTTCTAACTGGAATAAGAGATATTTTTCTCAAATGAAGACATTATAATATTGTAAATGTTTTCCAAGGATCGAGAGGGGAAATAGAGCTTTGAAAGGATACGAAAGATGGGAAATGGGAATTGGAAGTGATAATATAATAAGGAACTAATTTTAAAAGGGGCTTGTTTTGTTTGATGGTTGATCATTAGAAATTTCCAATTGGGAAATAGGACCGTTGATTGTATGGATGTTTCTTTGATAGTTAAATCATTGACTATCAAAGTTTGATTTACTTTATACCTCCTTTGTCAATATGGAGAGACCGGGATCAGATTTTTATCTGAAAACCACTCCGTATTGGCATAAGTGTTACGAATCGACTTATGCTAAAGATGGTTGAAGACAGAGTAAAATGCAAGAGCCGTTCTGTTAATCCTAGGTAGAAATTGCCCAAGATGGATTGATGGAATAGTGCCTTCGGTTTTACCAGTCCCAGGACAACATATATGGACGAATGTCTGACGACATGACATTCAAAGTAAATGACGGCAAGATGTGCTGAAAGATAATCGTGACCTCAAGCCTTATCAACCAGTTAATGACAAAAATCGGGTAGGCAGCATGGCCAAGTGGGTCATTCCCATTAGGTGTATTATCACCTGATCTAGAGAAAACTCATTTGCTTCTTATTCTATTCGCTGCTGTATGCTTTCGGTAACAGTTGCTGATCACAACCATTAATGATAATATGCTTGATACACTGAAGTTAAATGAGTGGTCAGCCATGTGTGGGCCGGGTTGCAAGATGTTCTTGTTGAACCAAGTGTATTCCCCTCTAGAGATACACTATCGGAAGGTGGTTCCATACCTTGTCATGTTGGAAATCCAATCTCTAATAAGCGCCTTGCGGTTTTTGATTTTATATTATATATGGAACATGAGATGCAAGCGTTCCGCTATATTCTATTTACTTATTGTAGACACTATTATAATATCACCGAATTTGATATCAAAAAAAAAATGGTTATCGTAAGGTAAAAACCATCCATATTTATGTGTGGATTGGTCTTACGATTATCATTTCTTTCGAAAGGATTTTGAAAGTTAAACAAATGGTTGGAGTTTACTCACACCAGTCTCACGACTGACCGAGAGTTTATTTTGTTTGTTGTCCCTAAACTCTTGGGTGCCCAAATTTGTATAGGCAGTCAATTAGTCAGCATTTTACAAATTTACTTGGAGGAACTCGAAGCAGGAGGCTTCATCAATTAGCTATAGACTATCAAATTTTCCGCTATGTCCTATGTTCTATTTGGAAACAGGTGTTTATAGCTGTTCCAGGAATAACTGTTGTGCTATGATGATGGTATGTATATACAGTTACCGATGTGTATTTCAAAAGTTATGTTATTTAATATATTTTATTCATTCCGCTGTGATTTTATGATCTTCGTTTTCTTTTATTCTAATGTTTCTTTCTTTCTATTTCTCATCCTCTAACTTCTTTCTACTAATGATTTGTATTTCTGTGCAATTTGGGTTGGACATGTGGTGTTATTAATCGACTCAAAGGGTACGGAAATTCGGGCCATTACAGAATGTATACGTACTTTGTGGTTGTTTAATATGTTATGTTCAAAAGTGTATGTGTTTGTGTATTACGTTGTTATACAATGGTATGCAAAATTAAGGGTAGGTATGGAATAGTATGATACGAATTGGGAACAAGTGGTGGCAGAAAAATATGTTGTGGAATATTATTTTTATTTGTAGCATTTAAAAATCGCCACAAATCAATGGTTAAAGTAATGAGGAACCATTGCGGTGGCATTCACTAAATGCTACTGAAAAGATAAGTGAACTCCCTTGAAACAGTATCATAGTGAAGAAAACTTTTTGGTAGCGTTTTGTAGGCGCTACAAAAAAAGACATTTGTATCGTCTAAAAAACGCTATTAAAAATAAATATATAGGTGTTTAAAAAAGGTGCAACTAATACTCATGATTTTTAGTGGCATGTTCTCTCGTATAGATTATCGAAATGCCACAAAAATGCTTGGTAGCGTTTTTTGAGTGCTACAAAAAATCAATTTTCTTGTAGTGAAGCTTTGCAAGTGAGTCAGCCTTCAAATTTTCTTCTCAAGCAATGTTCATGATGGTGTGGTAGTCCAAGTTGTTGAGTAGTTCCCAAGCTTCGGATAGGTAAGCTGGAAAATTTCCTCCCTTCGCTTGAAACTCTCTTTTGACTTGATACACCACTAATTGCGAGTCACTGAAAATGTGCAAGGCTTTCAATTGTAACTCTTTCACAATCATCAATCTAGTAATTAATGCTTCATACTCTATTTTATTATTCATCGATGGGAACTCTAGTCTCAAAGCATAGCACACCGAGCGTCCTTCGCGAGTCTCTAGCACTACTCCTGCCCCTGAGCAATACTCGTTCATGGCTCCATCAATGGATAATTTCCATCGAGTGATCACTTCAATGGTCTCCTCTTTCTTATGTCCCCTATCCGTAAACTCAGCAATGAAGTCTGATAAAGCTTATTTGTTGATTGCCCTTCATGGATGGTAAGTTATGTCATACTGACTGAGCTCAATGTTCCACTTTAACAACCTTCCTGAAGTATCTGGACGAAACAGGACTTGCTTTAGCAGCTGGCCTGTGAGTACTTTGATATGATGAGCTTGGAAATATGGCCTGAGCTTCTTCAAGGCAATAAGCAGACAATATGCATGCGTTTCCAACTTAGGATAGTTCAGCTCTAGCCCCGTAAACCTCTTGCTGATATAATATATTGAATCCTCTCTGACCAATGCAACACTCAAGGCATGGGATGCAACTACCAAATATAGAAATAGATCTTCTCCATCTTTAGGTTTTGACAAAATTGGTTGTGCTTTCATATGCTTGACTAACTCCTCAAAGTCCATCTGACATTCTAGAGTCCATTGGAAGTCCTTCCTTCCTTTTCTCAATGCATCGAAAAGCAGAGTGCACCTATCTGTTGCCTTTGAAATGAAGCAACTTAGTGCTGCAATTTTACCATTCAAACTTTGTAGCTCTTTCTTTGTCCTAGGAGCTCGCATTTCTCTCAACGTCGAAACCTGAGTAGGTTGGCTTCGATGCCCCTGGCATTAACCATAAACCTGAGGAATTTCCCCGATGCGACTCCAAACGAACATTTGGGAGGATTCAGCTTCATGTCGTACTTTCTTAAGATATCAAACATCTCGACCAAATTCTCTAAATGATCGTCTGCTCTTTTCGACTTTACCAACATGTCGTCCACGTAAACCTCCATAGTCTTGTCTATTTGAGATTTGAACATCGAATTGATGAGACGCTAATAAGTCGCTCCAGCATTTTTCAACCCAAAAGACACACTTTATAGCAATATAAGCCAACAACTGTGATGGAGCTCGTGCTTTATTGATCTGGTTCATGCATAATGATATGATTATAGCCCGAATAGGCATCCATGAAAGATAAGAACTCGTGCCCCACTGTCGCATCCACAAGCTGATCGATTCTGGGCAGCAGGAGACTGTCTTTAGGACATGCTTTATTAAGGTCAGAATAGTCAATGCACGCTCGCCATTTGCCGTTAGGCACTTTCACTAACACAAGATTCGACGCCCAGGCAGGATATGTGGACTCTCGATTAAAGCAATTCTCCATTAGCCTATCCACTTCTTCCTTGTGAGCCATTGACCTTTCAGAGCCCTGAATCCTTCTTTTATACTTCACTAGTATGTTGCTTAAAGTATTTGTTATTACCTTGAATACCGGCCAAGATTCGAATAAATTGATCCCTCCGCATCCTGTATCTCCTTCGAAACATATCGGGTCCATAAGTGCAGTTGTCATTAAAGTAATCTTTCATAAGAGATTCATGTTAAGAAACTTGGTTATGATTTGTAAACTTTCTACCAGGAACCGATCCTCGTTGAGTTATGGATGATGAACCATAGGCTTCTTGGTATATGTCGACAATTTCTTGTATTTCTTCAGCTTCCTCTTCAAGGATGACGTCTTCCTTAGAATCACTGTCAAAAGCTCACATGCGTTGCATAAATACGATGAACTCATTTTTTTGTATAAATGTTTTTGGATATGAGATATTGTTTGCAATGTTGGTGCTTTATGTAAGGTATGATGTATGGGGTGGTCTGTAGCGTTCTCATTTTGTGTGAAGCTTTAATAATTATTGTGTAGCTTTATTGATTAATGTGTAGCATTACCGTTTTATGTGTAGTTTTATTGATTGATGTGTATTGTTATTTCTTTGTGCATAGTTGTATTGATTAACGTGTAGTGTTATCGTTTTGTGTGCAGCTTTACTAGTTAATGCATAACTTTATTGATAAGTGTGTAACTGCATCGTTAAGTGGGTACCTTTAATTATTAGTGTGCAACTTTACAGTTACGTGTGCCACTTTAGTGTTACTTATGTAGCTTTTTTGTTACATGTGTAGCTTTATTGAGTAGTGTGTACCTTTATTGATTAGTGTGTAGCGTTGACCCAAACGAAAATACTTCAGCACTTATTCGACTACAGATTCCTAATAAACCACGGTTAGTTGGTTTGCAACCCACTAGGTCGACACTTTCGTGTTATAAAATTAAACTTGACTTGAAAATATTTTCATAACAATCACATTACATTATGAAAACTTACTACATAAACCTGTAAAACATACTACATAAACTTTCAAAAAACCAAATAACATAGACAAATACCATAATCCTATTCAGAGCCATATTGGGTTAGCCAACTCTAGCGAAGTTTATATGCTTTATGACCAACAAATTCCATTCCGTATTCTAATCGGTAACGAGAATCAAAAGTTGATTCATTTGCTTGAAATATGTCTTTGTCTTCAATAATCTTGATAATCTCACGGTATCGATCACAAGCTTCTGCAAAACGATGATGAGTCATATGGATTTCAACTAACGACCGTCTAACAAGGCAAGTAGGATGGTTGTTTGTAATTCCGTGACCATTGCCCAATACCCTTCGTGGCTTAGACCCCTTCCTCTTTGCAATGTTAACTCATTTACACGATCAACTTCAATATAGGCTTTCACGAGGATAAGTAAATCCTGAGAAGAATAATCGATGGCTGGCATTTTTATGTATTTAGTTATCTTTAGTTCCACAAATAAAGATGACCATTTATAAGCTTTACAAAACAAAATTCTATTAGCTATCAACTGTCCCATCGCATGCAGTGAGTACACTGGCAACACTATAGCCATGTTACGTATAGAAAGTGATAACAGTGTCCTATCGCTTTCTGCGTCAATCCTACCCATGGAGCTAATAACAGAAAGCGATTGTTGCAAGATTTACCTCAGTTGCATAAATTCACTACTAGTACTTTATAAAAAGTAATATAAAGAAAGTACAAGTCCATTGAATTTAGTAGATAGTTAAAAAACACAGGCAATTTTACATTATTCTTAGTACATACATAGTTAACAAACATAGATATAGCATTGAAAACATTTAATTGCGTGGTAAGCGATAGCATCCAACAAGCATTTCATTTTTAATCGCAGCATTTAACCTCTTCAACCTGTCATTCTCAGCTTGAATTTCAAGTGTGTATTGTACCACTCATGCCTCTGCATCAATAAACGCCTTGCAGCCGTAAAAGAGACATCCTGCATTCATCCGACTTTTAGAAAAAATAATATTACATTCAACCCCACAATAGCATAGCACTAAATGACCTGTTACACTAGATCTTGAAGTACTGGGATTTTGACGAGCAAGCACACTCATTATCCTAGCATGGTATGATCGTGGAGGTCATTGTGGATTCTGTACTTTGATAATTCCTGCATAGAATAGTTCATTCTGAAAATATTCATCCGCCTCTTTTATTTGTGTATCTAGAACGAATTCACTTTCTTCCTCATCCTCTTTGTTCCATTCGTACTCCTTAAACATTTTTCCCATAGTTTCATCACTGATTTCCCGATCGCCCATTCAACCTCCACGAAATCACTACACAATTTTTTTGGGAGAATGCATGTTGTTTATAACTAAAACCGTAACCTAGTTGCAAAGAAGTATATTGATTTCTCACCTCAACGACTTGGTGATCGAGTGTGCACAGATAGTTTATGGTTGGAATTTGAAGTATAAACTATTTAAAAGAATAGGGTTGTATGTGGAGGTCATCCTCAACCACATGGCTACAAATAAAGGTTGTGTGTAGAGGCCTTGACTAATTGTGACATCTCAGCATGCTATCCCAGACCTCGTGGGTTAGGTTGGGTTTAATTTAAGTTTTAACAAAAATTATGGGTTAGGTTGGTTCAATAAACTTACCCAAGTTAATTATTTAAACTGCGAAGTTAAAAGATTAAGGCCATCCAATGCTAACTACATCGAATAGTTGAAATTGAGATATAAATGTAGGGTCGTCTAATGTTGGAAATATTCCACAGGAGTTAAACGATTAGGGTCATCTCATTTTATAGTTTAACTTTCGGTAATGTTTGTCGTATTAAATTCAACATAAACGATTAGGAGTTAAACGTTCAGGTCATCCTCAACCACACGGCTATAGGTAAAGTTATATATAGTGGTTACAGTTTATAGTGTTTATCGTATTACAAAGTGGCTACAGTATGGTTTGTCGTATTCTCAGCAGGCTATCCCTTACAAAGTTCGTCGTATTACATAATAGCTACATTATACAATCATATCCATTGCCAGTACAATCATTGTAGCCACTTTCTTTAAACAATAAGAGAACAACGATTAGTCACATTTATGTCAGATTAAAGAAGTAGGCACATTATGTACACTAAGCCAGTGTCGAGTCTCAATCGTAGACTCCAGCAATGTTGCACAAATATCTAAGCGCGTGCTTGGATTGACTCAATTATGATAAGGATTGTTGGTAACTCATTTTCCACATTTTTCTTTGTAGCATGTGCTCATAAATATTAGATATAGACCGATCAGGAAATTTACCTCAACTCAAAAAAAAATGCTAATTTCTTATCCATTCTCATACGATTACACAGATATTCTGTCTGGACCATCAAATTCTAACCCGTCTGAGTGGTATATCGAAATGGAATAGCGACTTCATGATGATTTGCGACAAATAGAACTTGAAGAAGGCATGCATCAAATGGAAATAGGACATCAACAACAACTGTAAACTCAACAACTTGCCCGAAAGGCACACCTTGTAATCCCTCCTACCACGGCTGAATTCGACGAGGTACAATTTGCAAATATTGTATGCTTTTGTGGTTTCAAGGCACCACAATTAGTGGTCCGACATGGAAATGATGTCGGACGTCAATTTGTCCAATACGTACAAACGGATGTGAATTCGGACAGTGGGTAAATGATCGTTTTCCTTCTAGAGCTATTACGTATGCTGTGGAATTGGAAGAAGAAATAAGAAAGCTACGAAATCAAGTCAACGACCTTAGTTATGCAAATTACCGACTTTGACATGGTTTAAGTTAGATGTTTAATATTTTTTGTTATGTCAGTCAAAAATGTTAATGACTAGATGTATCTTTATGCTTATTATCAGTTGTATTGTTGTGCTTATTACTAGTTGTATCTCCATGGTTTATGTCCTTTCAATATGCATGATGTCAAAAGAAGGATTTTAGTTTGGAGTATTAAATGTAGATCCAGATAATTTAAACATTTAATTTCAAACATTTAAATTTGTTTTCAGTATTGTATTTGAAATATGAAAGGAATTTTTATAAGGAAATTATTAATTAATCGACGTTTAAAAGTATAATTTACAAATTATTTAAAACGAGCTCATAACGTTGTAGTAGGTCAAAGTTATACGTTTTGAACTTCAACTGAATGTACATAGTCCAATAAAAGTCCGAATTCTTTGAAATAAGTATTTTTCGTATCAATTTGATTAACGATTTCTAATGAAATATCAAAATCAAAATTTCATATTTATATTTTGAGCTATGTCAAACTCAAATTTTCAGAAAGTCGTTGTATAATCGGTTATGAACTATAATGTTTTATTTAATAAAACCAAAGGAATTTTAATACATTTGATTCCTCAGGTCGTTACTGACACCATGTAGCATATAATAATCAACAACACAAAACATCATAAAATAAAGCGGTCAACATGAATGAACATGGCAGACAGATCGTATAATCCAGTACAACATAAATAAACATGACCTATAAACATGAATAAGCATGACAGAAGAACATATAATCCATATAACACGACAAATACATCTATACATCATGAAATAATGTACTTAATATATCGTGATAAAAAATCCACAACATCACCATCTTGATCCTCATCAGCATCATCGTAAATCCACAACATCACCATCATCATCGTCCTTAGACTCCTCACCATCGTTATCCTCGTTAATGTCAACATCATGATCGTCGTTGTCGCCACCACCAACTCCTGATCCTCCTACACCACCACCACCTCTTGATCCTCCTGCACCACCTCCACCTAATGCCTCCAGTCGAGCATGTAGGTTGTCGATTTGCCCCTGCAAACTCTGCACTACCGCCTGGTGTTGCTGATATAATGACTCCGAATGTAGCAGTACCATATGCTAAATAGCGGCTATATGTCATCTGTGCTGGTCTAGCCTAGGTGCAAACTATAATAAAAGATCATTTACACTCACTTTATATATCTTAAATACGTATAAGCAAACAAATTTACAAGTATGAATATTACCTCATGTTCAGGAAACGGTCCCGCGGTAGGGATATCGACGACCATGTGATCAGGTGGATAAACAATAGGTTGGGCTGTTATTGTATCGCTAAGATCGTATGCCTTGAATGAGTTGTCAAGAGAATAATCAATAGATAATCGGAGTACTGTGATAAGGTTGGATCACAAGTAAATGGTGACGGATGAACTCTACCCATAGCCACTCGTGGTCCTGTGTGATCGAAGTTCATAACCCAACTGTAATCCTACAACAACTACCACAGAGGAGCAACTTTATGCCAATAAGTTCAAAATCAGCTCCCGGTTAGGAAAAAGTCTGTGTATCCACCCCGACCTCCCTATCTAAGATCCTGTATGTACTGTGTTTCGATAGTCCGACGCACAACGAACATATCATCAGAGGAAAGTGCTTCTCCGAGTACACGTAACTCATCCGTCCCTTGGAAATAACATCGGTCTCCCAAGTACCAAACATGAAGGTAGGCTGGTAGGAGCAAAACAACACGTTGTAGAGATAAACGATATGCAATGGATAAAGGGTGTGCACCACCGAGCTGACATGCCTGTGTAAGAGCAATCCAATAAGACGCTCACGCTGCCCGTAAAATATGGACCTTGGACCTCAAATCAATCTGAGATCGGGCCTCCATCGGATCATGTCTGACATTATTAGAAGTACGCTGGACTACATGAATAATCTCCCAATGACGCATGCTTGGGAAATAAGACTCGGCGGCATGACTGGCGGCCTCAACATTGCGTGGATGCATGTTGCCTGTGTACTCGTAGTACCAACACGACAACATGTACCAAAAAGCAAACATCCGAGCCACCTTTCCAAAAGCATACAAGTCAAGTGCAGCGTATAGCCATCCCAAAATAGCCGAGCCCAGTCAATCATATGAAGATACTCTAAATCGGCTAGTGATGCTAGGTGGCCTAATCGAATCGTACTCTTTTGGTTCGAAAAGAATGCCGAACCAAAGAAATATAAAAGGGAAGCCCGGAATACAACATCCTACATAGCCTAAGTACTCTTATGTGCTACAATTAACTCATGTAAATATGTAAGTGTAACGGCTCCGCAGGGTATATAATCGGCGACGAAATTGAAAAAATACAAGTACGACTCGGGTGACCCATAGCGAGAGTCAAAAGGGTATCGCACTCTATCAGCAGTGCCTATCTCAATCCTCATAAGCATATAAGAATATACAAGGGTGATACCCAGCTCAAAATCTGGAAAGTGAAAAGTATGTGTGGTTGGTCACAATCTCTCAACTAAGGCACCTAGTAATGGCCGATCGAAGGAGTGGGCAGGTCTAATCTTTAAGAAACGACCAAATGGACTAGCGAGTAGCCTCTCTCGAATTCCATAAGGGAGTATGTCAAAGGTATGTGTAATAAACTTCAACCAACTGCCACGAACGCTAATGTAAGAAGACTAGTAAAAAGATATTTGTTGTTGGTTACTATACTATAAAATAACACTACATACCACCTACGAACATTGGTATATAATTAAGTTTTGTAATAAAAAATTATGTTAAATTAAGAAAGTTTACCTTAACGGTGTCGAGAGCTGTGAACGTACGGTGAGTGAAGCCTTGAGGTAACTCATGGAGAGAATCCGTAGGTCTAGAATCGTCGTCTCATGAATAAAAGGGGTGTGCGTAGGTGTCGTTGTCTCGTTCGGCTGTGCTCGAATAGTCCGTCGAGCAATCTTCGTAATGCGCGGCGGCATTACAACGTACAATTTGAATTAAACAAAAGAGAAAAATCATGAGGGTTTATTATTATTATTATTTCGGCCTAGAGCGTTATTTATTAGCCTCCTTGGTTGGACGCCTAATTTTTCGGTACGTAAGGCGCCGATTAATTCTGCGTGCGTCTATTGAGAGAATCAACCGATTCTTCCTTTAATCTTATGAGACGTAATATTACGTCTCGTAAAACTGTTGGAGTTGCTTTTAAGCATTTGTATAAGAGTCTATGACGTTTAAATGTATAAGATTTCTAAAAAAAGAAAGAAAAAATCAAACCCGAACATGCTTTGTTAAAGACAACCGTCCCTATGAAAAAGAAGAGTTTTAAACATGATTATGATCCTTCAATCAATGCTTTTGTGGGGAAAATTGTTAAAATAGCAAGCTGGTTTGAATATGAAAATTAAAACAGCCGCACTTCATGCGCATGCTCTACACAGTACACACTCCAAGTAAGCAAGTAACCCATTGAATAGAACCTACTTGTAGCATACTGAATAATAACAAAATTTAAAGACTCATGGCCTCATTGGTTGACTTTTATATTCAAAAGATGTTGGTTTGGCAAAGTTAATAAATTAACCCGATCCAGCTGGTGGGGCACATAGTCCGGTGTTTATTGGCTTATATTTGTCTTTTATTGATCGTTCGATGCATTTATGCTTTCTTTTTAATAATATATATTAGGGAAATGTTAACATATGGTAATGACACAGGTTAAACCTGTTATAAATAAACTAAATACACCTTTCTGAATTCTACCTATTAATATCTAATGTAATGACAAAATAGACATTTAAGTAATTTTGTTTGTCTTTTTCAAATAAATAATATCTTAACATGACACAACCTCTATAATAACATATCTTTATTGGCAAATATTATTTCAATCCAACGAATTGCTAAGTATTCTCCATTTTTATAAAAATAATTAAAGACAAAATTGTCCATTTTCAGTTACTTTTCTTTTTCTTTTAATTTTTAGTTTATCGTAGTGGCTATCTGTGGTTTTCCTTTTAATTTTTAGTTTATGTGGTATCATTAGTTATGACGCAATGACCCTACGCGGTTTCCTACAAAACCACAAACATGTATTACGAGAAAATGTATTATTGATTTTTTTATAAAATAAGACGAGGGATTACTCAGCAAAATGACTAGTTTACTGTTTCTGCTATGCTTTGGAGGAGCAATTAACCGGGTGAAATAGAATTTGTCATCCTTCCATGTTATAGTGAACTACTAGGGCAGTATTGGACAGGAGCTGACTTATTAGACACCATGTTTTGAATCCAATACATACAGATACAACTCTTTCTCTTCGCCTATGTCCTGTCTTATTGGCTGAAGGGTACAAATGTTAATAACTTGATAAATGACTACAATTGGTCAACTAAACGTTCTTGTTTCACACTCCTGCAATGCGTGCAAAACAGTATTCTCATAACCATTTTATTTATTAATTCAAGTTTTTAGTACAAATCCCAATTTGGAAGGAAGATTTCAGCTTATATGCTAAATACTCGTAAAGAAAAGTGTGAGTCGACCTTCCAACATTTGGATTAAGTTAATCATTCAAAATTAATTATTAAATACATAATGTATTGTTTAACGTATCAAACAATATGCAGTTATGATACCACATCGATCCTCTCATCAGGTGATGTTCATAATCAGGTCTTTCAATGAATAGCCTAAAAATCCAAAATTCATTCGCATTTTTATCAAAAAAACGACTAAACATGCAACATCAAAAGAACATATACATACAAAGATAATCGCATCAGAAAAGTGAGTAAATATCCGTTTTTTTTTCACGATTATATTTTTAATAATGCATATTTTAATGTCATAGTTTTGTATCCATATAGAGTTTCCTTTTAATATAACACTCCCTCTGGTTCGAATTACTTGACGTTTTGGGAAGTTTCACACAAATTAGGAAAAATCAAAATAGCTGCAATTAATGACTACTTGCTATAATTTTGCACATTCCAATATCAAATCCTTTAATTCTAACTTTCTTTTTGCAGGTTTCTCCTGCACTTTTGTAGAAATTCAACGCAGTTGCTACACTTTCCACTACTCCAATGCAGCATTTCCAGTATGACGAGGGAACATAAATGCAGTTGCTGCACTGAAAATGATGACACTGCGCAGAACGTCATATATTAAGAAAAACAGTAAACTTCCCAAAACGTCAAATAATTAGAACTAGAGGGTGTATCTTTTACATAGATACTTATATTATATGTAATAAATTCATACCAACGGCTGAAAACTATTTATTATTAATCTATTTGTTTACCTTTAACAATATAATAATATCTAATTAATTGTATAAAAAAACGTTCATGTTAAACTAAAAAAAGATTTGGTTATGTTTCTTGATATAATAACTTATTTGATATCCATCCATATCTGAAAACTAAAATACAAATATGTCAGTATCTGATTCTGAAAGTATCAAAATGGGACATTTTGTTATATAGATATAATATGTTAACTGCTGATTGCAGTTTTGTTTTCTTTGACCATACTATTTTTAAGTTGGCCATGTTGTCATCTGTCTTGCATGAATTAACAATCATATCCACCCAAACTACAAGTTGACAACTTCAAAGAAAGAAAAGCCATAAGTCATGTTCCTATTAATTTATGTATGTGACCATAAGTCGAATAAAATCTATGTAGATAGCATCTAAAACTTGAAGTCACTTATATCCAATAATATCCACAAGTTTTAGTTTACAAATATCATATGATGCATGTGGCATACTGCTGTCTATACAAGGGCGGATCCAGTAGGAGCTGCAGTACCAACTGAGATTCAAGAAGATTCAAGAAATAAAATTATCTTTACTTCTATATATTTCTCATATCCCTATTTATTGAATTAGGTGACAAAAGGTAAAAGCAACCATTATTAATATAAAAAGTGACATATTCTTAGTCCAGTGACCCATATCTTATTTTTAACTGAAAATGAACGTAAATTTGGAGTTTTATGATTGAAGAAACGTATGATAGTATAAATAATCCTAAAAGAATAAACTCATTGGCTGTCTATATGAAAATATGTTATGATTCTTGAGGAGATACAATTTCAAACGTAAACTGACTGCTATTCTCATAGCATCTGCATCTACATTACTTTTCATGAATCATGAGAAGGATGTTTTCATAATAAAAACTAAAAAGAATCAAATAGTTAAGGCTTGTGTATCATATAAATTCGTGTTTAAATTTAAATTCCTATTAATTTACTAACCTTTATTGCCTAAATTCTTAGTTTCTCAACTATTATCAAATTTTATGAGTTTTTTGCGGACTATACAAATTGTTTAGCAGTTAAGAAAATTGATATAATCTATAATTTACTTCCTAGCCTATTTGTATTGGAGAAACACATATCATGATATTATTATGTAGGGACATAATTATTTCACTCATTTCTTTTTCTGTTACTTATGCAAGGTTTAATCAATGAAGTCCGTTTGGTACAGAATTTGTGAATGTTCTGATGCCCATTCTTACCCGTGAGTCCTTTTGGCCTATAATATTAACGAACATTCATATGTCAAGTTTTAAGATTTAGCCATCATTCTTCAGAAATCATAAAAATTATCTCAGATGCGTAGACTTCGTATTAACTGAGTTTAATATTATTCTTGTTGCTGCTGCTTTATTTTTTATTCATCATGGCCTAACAAAACAGGTTCACACTTCAAATTTCTTCAACATTCGATTGGTAGTGTCACAATTCAAAACAAATTCACTGATAGACCTATTTAACAGGAAGAAGGTGGGTTGTTTATTTTGGCATAATAATGCAAGGAATCTTGAACCTCTAGTTGAACTTTCCTGTCACTGATAATAGTTAAATTCCTTTCACAGCCAGGCAACCTGCCGTAACTGTTCCCACGTTATCATTCAATCTCCATCTCTCATTAATTCCTGTTTAGATAGAACCTTCCGTTTTCACACGTGAACAAATTGTCTTGACTGATTAAATATATCTTTTTAATGACTTACATACCTTGCTTGGTCATCTAGATGTTCTGATCCCACTCATAGTAAGAGAGTAAAAAATAATCCATAATTCACGACTAGGATGGGAATGTATTTGATTTTACACTTTTTTTCTAATGATTAAAAAAAAAAAAAATCATTACTACACTACAAAAAACACAGTAATTAACGATGGAAAAAACCATTAACGGCCGTTGCTAGCTGTCGCTATATGTCGCTATATGTTGGCCATTTTCAAGTTCATTCTAAGTGTCATGTCCATGTTCAATTTTCATGTCAAGTTCGTGTCAAGTTTCTAAGCGAGTTTCATGTCAAGTTTTCAGGTTTCCACTTATGCCTATTATCAAGTTCATGATTCATATTCATAACCAATTCATGTTTGCCTAACCTACCCAATTTGTATCCCATCGCATGTAAACGTAAATCGATCTAAATTACAAGTAGATCCAGGTCCAAAATAAAAGGGAATAACATCCCAACTATGATAGGCAAAAGAACAAGCACAAGATGATAAATCTGGCATGATATAGCTTGGGACAATTGGTTACAACATCACTGGCATATAGAGAATAACATGCTTTCAAATCTGGCATAATAAGATGATAGTCATGATAAAAATTGACAAGAAATAATAGGCATGCAAAAGTAAGCCAAACACAAGGATAACAGATCAATGGTCTTGGTGTACAACATGGTTTTCAACTCAGCTGTAATAGTCAATTGGCCACAGTAGTCATAGTCGTAGTGAATCATAAGCGATTAATCACAATAGTCATGAATTATCCAAAATAGTTCTGGGCAACTACCCTAAATAGTCATAGGCAATTAACTATAATAGTTTCAAGGTCATGGTCATAGACGATAGTCTTCTGTTCATAATCATAGGCAGTAATTCATAGTCACGAGTCATAGGTGATTAGCCACAATTATCTTTGTCATAGTCATAGGCAATAGTCTTATGTTCTCAGTTATAGGCATAGGCATAGTCTTTGGCCATTAACAATAGTTTCAATGCCATAGGCGTGATAATAATTGATTTACAACATGAATAGGCCCAAGTTAATTTTCATAGCAGTATTCCAAAAGTCAAGGTCCAAGAATAGGTATAAATCAATTATCATACATGGGTCCAATTCCAATTGATAACATGAATAAGTCCAAACTGTTTTCATAGCAATGTTCCCAAGTTCAAGATTCAATAGAGGATAGGGTGAAAACTAAATTAACAAGTCTTATCATCATGTCAAGATCCAAGAATTCATTTTACAATCTAGCGTTTGAATAATAAACTAGGTCCAACATCATGAATGGGCGTGATTCCATCGATGAGAAATAACCCAAAATCATAGATTCAAGAAGAGACAAGAACAGATCCAAATAGATAATCAAGCTTAGGTACAATTTCTTTTTATTCCATGTCCGTATTAAATTTAACAAGTTTCAATCTCAAAGTAACTAGAACTTACATAGAGCGTGGATCGATAATTAGAGTGCAGAGATTTGATTCTGGAAACGGTTATTGCAGTTGTTGAATCTCTATTTGTTTAGTCTTGTTCTACTTGAAAATCCCCAATTTGCAATTCCTAGATGTTGTCTTGACGAAGCAGTAGCCATTATCTATTTAATTTAATTATTTCAGAAGCAACATAAGGACAGAATGAAATGGTGTGGAGAGAATGAGGCTAGGGGTGAGTTTATATAGGATTAGAGTCACGAATTTGGTCCAGAAATCGGTCTAGATACGCAGAAATGAACTCAGCCTTGGATCTGAAAATTCGAGGCAGGTCGACTACCCAGTCGACCTGGTCAGGGGGAGGTCGACTACCCAGTCGACCACGCAGTTGACCTGGGTCCTGGGCGGGAAATTTCCCGCCCAGCCCGTGTAACAACCCGAATTTTTATAACAAGTTAAAACAAGAAATCAAGGCAGAATTAAATTTTAAAATAAGAATCAGGGAAAATGGGTTGCGACATTACGTTCTTCTCGGAATTCTACATGAAATAGAGTCCAAGTTTTCGAAAATCGGAGTCCGTATGACCAAGATATGGCCAAAACAAGATTCAACAGACTTTCTGGCAGACTGGACCCAGGTCGACTGTAGTGTCGACTGCATAGTCGACCTGCCCCCCCCCCCCCCCAGGTCGACTGTAGTGTCGACCTTCCCCCTATATAGGTCGACCTAGTCGGCCTGGTGTGGTCCAGAACCCATTTTTGAGGCCCGGGACGAGTTTTGATGGTCCGGATGGGTTTTAGGGTTAATCCGATGGCTGAAATGAATTGCTACACCTATAAAAGAACACCTAGACCTAGCCTAACTCACACAAATTCATATGACACCAAAATGCTGCTAAAATCCCTCTTGGACCATGGCCTCCGCCTCCAAATTAAAGCTTAAGCGTCCAAACTTGATTCAAAACAAAGATAAATGCTTCTACAACAAATTCAAGAGAATAGATCAATGACGCTGCAACGTTCTACGACAATTTCAGTTCTTAATTCGTTAGCCACGATCTGTAAGTTCTGGTTATTTTCATATTTAAACATTTAAATTTAATATGAACATGTAATGAAGTGAAATTGGACTTTTGATTCGAGTCCATTTCTTTATCTTCTTGGATCATGATCTTTGGTTTTTTTTTTCTAGCTTATCTCTCATGCCAAGTTTATGATCTATTCTTTATGCCTGAAATAAAGTTTATGCCGTTTTCCCTCTGATCTTGTTTTACTACGAATTCTACCTTTCCCCTATTTATTTTCTTTTGATGAACCTTGGTCAATTTCGGACCTTGGCCTAAAATCGCGACTTGCGTACGATATGTATACGGGGGAATTATGGGATTATTGCCTATATGAATATGATGGAATTATTGGCAACATGAAATTGGATATTATCTTTGTATTTGCAAGTTTGGGCTTGATATGTAAATTTTGGTATAATCATGTTATGAGGAAATTTGCATAAATATTATATGCATGGAATTTGGCATAAATTGGGATCTATGTAATGTAATATGTAAATCAAATATTATCATACCTAGGACATTGAAACTATTGTTAATGGCCAAGGAATATGATTGAAAACATAAGAACATGCCTATGACTGAAAACATAAGAACATGCCTATGACTATGACTGAGAACATAAGAACATGCCTATGACTACGACTGAAAACATAAGAAAATGCCTATGACTATGACTGAGAACATAAGACTATGCCTATGCCCATAACTGAGAACGTAAGACTATTGCCTTTAGGTATGACAAGGACAATTGTGGTGGATATGAACATATAAACTTGGAGACTTTTATGAATGACAATATTATGGATCTTGGCCATTAACGATATTGTGAATTAGGAAATCATCTGGAGTTTACCGTGTTAAAACTAAATCCAAAATAATTAATTTAGATCTTAGTATGCTCACTATGACACCGCGATTATGAATCTTTTGTTTAGGCTATAACATATTATGATGCAAATTTGGGTAGGTCTATTCTAGATCCAAAACTATGTTGACATTTGAATTGATAATCAAGTCTAAATTATCATTTATTTCTATTATGCTAAGATTAGAATGTTTGGGACTATCACCTTTTTTTTATGCTAGATTTGAAAAGTCTATTATTTTCTATATGCCAGTGATGTGGTAACCAATTACCTCAAGTTATATCATGCTAGTCTTATAATCCCTCTTATCACTTTATGCTCGTCCTTTCTGCCTATCATAGTTTGATGTTATTCCCTTTATTTCTAGGTTTAGATTTACTTGTGATATATATCGATTCACGTTTACATGCGATGGGAATACGATTGGGTAGACTAGGCAAAACATGAGTTGGTTATGAACATGAACCATGAACTTGATAATAGGCATAAAGTGAAACATGAATATTGCTATAACTTGAATCTGGATATGGATATAAAACTTGCCTAGAAACTTAACATGAAACTTGACACAAACTTGACACAAAAATTGAACGTGGACATGACACTAGAATGAACTAGAAAATGGCCAACTCGAGGTTGGGTTGAGTTTGTAGTGTAATTCTGCCCGGAACCGCCCGGCAAATCCAGTTACTGCAAATAATAGGATCCAATGTGGGTAGTTGGTCATATCGCACTTGAAAACCCGAGGTCAGACTGAGTTGTGGTGTAATTCTGCCCGGAACCGCCCGACATATCCAGTGAACACAACAACAGGTCTGATGTGAGAGGTTGGGGTGCATTAATGAATCAATGACTTGATAGGGTTAAGTCATGAACTGCTTGAATATACTTAACCAATTTGACACGATGACTTGATAGGGTTAAGTCATGAACCGCTTGAATATACTTAACCAATTTGACACGATGACTTGATAGGGTTAAGTTACGAACCGCTTGAATATACTTAACCAATTTGACATGATGGTTTGGTAGGGTTAAGTCACGAACTGCTTGAACATACTTAACCAACTTGACACATGATTCGTAGGGCTAAATCATGAACTTGAACGACAACACTTAGTCAATTTGACATGACACGTAGACAGGTTAAGTCACGAACTTGAATGACCACACTTAACCAACTTGACATGCTAGACTGATGGGGTTAAGTCTCGAATTTAAATGACAACACTTAACCTGCTGGACGGAAACCCTAGTTACGCGGTCCTTTACAGCTGTAACCCACTTAGAACTATCAAGATACCCTGGGATTAGGCAGGGTGGGGCACAATTACTGGGCTGATTGTAAGCGACCAAAACGAAGGCTGAGTTTGGTGCGCCATTGTAGGTTCAGGCGGACTATGGTCGTGCACGTAGTCCGGAGTTGAAAAAGCAGGCGTGGGCACCAGTAGGTTTACACTGTGCGTGCTTGATTCGTGTCGGTGGTTGGTACCCTAGGGCTTGATACACCCTATGGTGGACCTAGCATAGGTGACTACATTCGTGATAGGGCCGTATGACATAGACACATGAACGAGATAGGACTTGTAGGGAGCCGATCGATTAATAGATCGTTTCGTGAGACCAAGTAATGGATCATTTCATGACATTGGGCAAGGGATCATTTTATAGTCAACACATGACACGGGTTGGGATACTAGTACAGGTGGTGCAGAGCAAATAGATATCATAGAAATATTTTAATGATGAAGCAGAGAAATCTTGTGACGCTTGATAGAAACCTTGCGAATTTATACTTAGTTTATCTTGAATGGGAACCTTGCGATGTTATACTTGACAAAAATCATATGAGGTTATTCTTAGTTATCTTTCCTGTAGCTTATCTTGTCATCATGCTTGTGTTTACTTTCAGTTTATTCATGTCATGTTATCTTTACCTGTTTTTATGCTGAAAGTCACTAGGACTTACTCAGTCTTTATGACTGACCCGTTTTGTTTCGCCTCTTTTTCTTTCGTTCCCCCCCCCCAGGTTCGCAGGGTGGGAATACAGCTTAGTTCGGATCTTACCAAGCTCCAAGGCTCTTTCTTGTACGGCTTGGAATTATCTTGGCTATGGCTTGCTTTACTGCTTTATTGGGAATGATTTATGAATATAGTTTTATGCTCCTTTACTATTGCAAGACAGATTTCGATGTAATTGACTTAATAGCATTTTGATGTAAAGGGCTTTAGACCTTACTAGATTTTAAAGCAATGAAATTTGGGTTTTCCTTCCGCTGTTTTATTTATGTTTTGTCTTGTAATATTTCTGTGTATGTTTACCTAGATAATACTCCACCAAAGCTAGTGCATTCCCTTTGTGAGTGACCCTAGCGGAGGTGGGGTGTTACAATTTGGTATTAGAGCAGAAGGTTACCAGACTGGGCAAAAGTTTTCAAAAACCTTCTGAAACTAGTTTTCAAAACGTTTACAAAGAAGCAAAATTTCAAGAAAACTTTGTTTTGATTAAAAGGCATATTCCCCAAAGCCATATGCACTATCTTTTGATTCTCTCTTGAAATCTCTTCTCTCTCTTTTCACCATAGTTTCGTAGGCATTCGACATATGTCAGAGGGCAAAGAAGTGCCCAACCTCCATCTGTAGCTGTAGTAGTTCCATCTGCGTCTAATCTTATTTCAAGTTGTGTAGAGTTGTCGTGTGTTGGAGGTAGCTTTCGAGAGACCTGCCCACAAGCTATACAAGGATAGTAAGAAAGAGGAAAAAGGTGAAAGGAAAGAGGCCAAAGTGAAAGCATAATAAAACCCATGACAAGAGAGAGTATCTTTAGTTTGGTGAGAAGGGACATGTAGTTAAGTGTTATAGGACAAGCACAAGGGCAAAGGACAAGATCATCGAGAGGGCAATTGTATGCTCTCGCTACTAGCGTATCTAAGAGGGGTGGTAATGTTGCTGTTAAATGTTTAGTTTTTCTTTTCTATCATCCCGTTAGGACTCTGTTTTTGAACACTGCATCCTTTTAATTCTGCTTCGATAGTTGAGTCTCTGCACCTTAGTACTAGTAAAGGATCCCAATTTTCTTTTGCCTCAAATCTTGTAGGGAAATCAGCTCATTTATTCATGACTTGTTTGGATTTGAGAATGCCTATGAAGTAATGCTTATGTTTTCGGGCTAGGTGTTGATACTAGGGACGGAGTGGTTATCCAGTAAGGGTGCCGTTCTCGATTTTGAATAGAGGGTAGTTAGACTCTTGACTTGCCTCGGTAATACCCTCGAAGTCACGTGTAACCTTTAGGGTTCTATCAGGATTAGTTACCTAGAATATCTTGACACATTTACTGGTAATTTATTGATCCGCTCGAGTAGTGTTCGCCACTAAGGCGGATGGTTAATTTCGCTTATGCATGAGTTATAGAAAATCGCCTTAGTAAGTACCTTTGGCAACATGGTTGATATTTGTTATTTTCAAGAGACAATTCACCTATGTGAAATACCTCCTAGTAAGTGAATGAGATCCAAGATTCACCAGTGAATTTTGGAGAGCTTGCATGAAACCATGAGTACGCAGTTATGATTAAGCCGAATATACTAAAAGGAGAATAAGTGAAACTGGAACGAGAGGCAATAGTGAAATGAGTTCCAACTCATATTTTGGAAACAAGAATTTAGAAGCTACAAAATTGTGAAGTTAAAGACGGTCAAAGCACAATGGAGTAAAGCTCAAGGAAGTGCGACTTAGAAGATTGAAGACTAGATTCACCCATCATATCTCTTTTCAAGAGTATATCCTTGATCCCTCTTTTACTTAGAGCTTACTTGCATGTTATCTTTTTCCTCTCGGTCCTATTTTCAATCCAATTCCTGTTGCAAACCCCATAGGGAGTATGACCCATCAGTTAGTAACACATGTTGGGGCTTGAGGATGTTCGCTGGGTTGACTAAACTTTTTAGGTTTTAAAGCATATGAGTTGGTTTTGGGAAGGGATTTCTTGTGACCTAAAAGGAGTCCATCATGCTTAGTTTCCTAGAAACATATATATTGGTTGGATTGAGAAATTCTTTGGGTGTCAGTCTGATGTTGATTTCGGTCTTCGAGGCTGGTGCTTAGGGAGTTCTTCTCCCAATCAGTATATAGGTGACGTAGACTTCCAGTTGTGACATTGCCTAATGGGCACAAAGTTTTTACTTGCTTCTATCATTCGATTATACCTTTAGGTAGGAACAATTGGGTGTGAACATGTGTTTGAGACATGTTATGATTGATGGTTGCAAGTGGCTGCAAGTGGTTGCTAGTGGTTGCTCGTGGATGCATTTACACATTAGGCACTAGATCGGCTCAGTCACCTTTCATATTGCATATGCATTAGTGTTTATACTTGTTATGGATGAATTTGAATGTGTTATCATGTGGATGTTGCATATGGTTGGATGTTTGTGCACACATATAGTGTTTACGTGACTAGGATTATTTGCATACATGTGGATTCATGGCACTTAACATATTTTGCATTAGAAAGATTAATCAGGCCTGATCATTTGCATTAGATAAGTACATATACACACACTTTCTGCATATGATCATACAACACTAGAAATCTCTTAAGGAACAATGGTTGCTTGTGGATGATGTTTTGAGTAGATGGATGATGGATGGTAGGATACGTTCTTCCTAACATGGAGATTTCGGGGACGAAATCCTTTAAGGAGGGGAGAATGTAACAAACCGAATTTTTATAACACGTTAAAACAAGAAATCAAGGCAGAATTAAATTTTAAAATAAGAATCAGGGAAAACAGGTTGCGCCATTGCGTTCGTCTCGGAATTCTACAAGAAATAGAGTCCAAGTTTTCGAAAATCGGAGTCCGTATGACCAAGATATGGCCAAAACAAGATTCAGCAGACTTTCTGGCAGACTGGACCCAAGTCGACTGTAGTGTCGACTGCATAGTCGACCTATCCCTCCCCAGGTCGACTGTAGTGTCGACCTCCCCCCTGTACAGGTCGACCTGGTGTGGTCCAGAACCCATTTTTGAGGCCCGGGACGAGTTTTGATGGTCCGGATGGGTTTTAGGGTTAATCCGATGGATGAAATGAATTGCTACAACAATAAAATAACACCTAGACCTAGCCTAACTCACACAAATTCATATGACACCAAAATGCTGCTAAAATCCCTCTTGAACCATGGCCGCCGCCTCCAAATTAAAGCTTAAGCGTCCAAACTTGATTCAAAACAAAGATCAATGCTTCTACAACAAATTCAAGAGAATAGATCAATGACGCTGCAACGTTCTACGACAATTTCAATTCTTAATTCGTTAGCCACGATCTGTAAGTTCTGGTTATTTTCATATTTAAACATTTAAATTTAATATGAACATGTAATGAAGTGAAATTGGACTTTTGATTCGAGTCCATTTCTTTATCTTCTTGAATCATGATCTTTGGTTTTTTTTCTAGCTTATCTCTCATGCCAAGTTTATGATCTATTCTTTATGCCTGAAATAATGTTTATGTCGTTTCCCCTCTGATCTTGTTTTACTATGAATTCTACCTTTCCCCTATTTATTTTCTTTTGATGAACCTTGGTCAATTTCGGACCTTGGCCTAAAATCGTGACTTGCGTACGATATGTATACGAGGGAATTATGGGATTATTGCCTATATGAATATGATGGAATTATTGGCAACATGAAATTGGATATTATCTTTGTATTTGCAAGTTTGGGATTGATATGTAAATTTTGGTATAATCATGTTATGAGGAAATTTGCATAAATATTATATGCATGGAATTTGGCATAAATTGGGATCTATGTAATGTAATATGTAAATCAAATATTATCATACCTAGGACATTGAAACTATTGTTAATGGCCAAGGACTATGATTGAAAACATAAGAACATGCCTATGACTATGACTGAAAACATAAGAACATGCCTATGACTATGACTGAGAACATAAGAACGTGCCTATAACTATGATTGGAAACATAAGAACATGCCTATGACTGAGAACATAAGACTATGCCTATGCCTATAACTGAGAACGTAAGACTATTGCCTTTAAGTATGACAAGGACAATTGTGGTGGATATGAACATATAAACTTGGAGACTTTTATAAATGACAATATTATCGATCTTGGCCATTAACAATATTGTGAATTAGGAAATCATCTGGAGTTTACCGTGTTAAAACTAAATCTAAATTATTAATTTAGATCTTAGTATGCTCACTATGACACCGCGGTTATGAATCTTTTGTTTAGGCTATAACATATTATGATGCAAATTTGGGTAGGTCTATTCTAGATCCAAAACTATGCTGACATTTGAATTGATAATCAAGTTTAAATTATCATTTATGTCTATTATGATAAGATTAGAATGTTTGGGACTATCACCCTTTTTTTATGCTAGATTTGAAAAGTCTATTATTTTCTATATGCCAGTGATGTGGTAACCAATTACCTCAAGTTATATCATGCTAGTCTTATAATCCCTCTTATCACTTTATTCTCGTCCTTTCTGCCTATCATAGTTTGATGTTATTCCCTTTATTTCTAGGTTTAGATTTACTTGTGATATATATCGATTCACGTTTACATGCGATGGGAATATGATTGGGTAGACTAGGCAAAACATGAGTTGGTTATGAACATGAACCAAGAACTTGATAATAGGCATAAAGTGAAACATGAATATTGCTATAACTTGAATCTGGATATGGATATAAAACTTGCCTAGAAGCTTGACATGAAACTTGACACAAACTTGACACGAAAATTGAACGTGGGCTTGACACTAGAATGAACTAGAAAATGGCCAACTCGAGGTTGGGTTGAGTTTGCAGTGTAATTCTGCCCGGAACCGCCCGGCAAATCCAGTTACTGCAAACAATAGGATCCAATATGGGTAGTTGGTCATATTGCACTTGAAAACCCGAGGTCAGACTGAGTTGTGTTGTAATTTTGCCCGGAACCGCCCGTCATATCCAGTGACCACAACAACAGGTCTATTGTGAGAGGTTGGGGTGCATTAATGAATTAATGACTTGATAGGGTTAAGTCATTAACCGCTTGAATATACTTAACCAATTTGACACGATGACTTGATAGGGTTAAGTCATGAACCGCTTGAATATACTTAACCAATTTGACACGATGACTTGATAGGGTTAAGTCACGAACTGCTTGAATATACTTAACCAATTTGACACGATGGATTGGTAGGGTTAAGTCACGAACCGCTTGAACATACTTAACCAACTTGACACATGATTCATAGGGCTAAGTCATGAACTTGAACAACAACACTTAGTCAATTTGGCATGACACGTAGACGGGTTAAGTCACGAACTTGAATGACCACACTTAACCAACTTGATATGCTAGACTGATGGGGTTAAGTCTCGAATTTAAATGACAACACTTAACCTGCTGGGCGGAAACCCTAGTTACACGGTCCTTTTCAGCAGTAACCCACTTAGAAGTATCAAGATACCCTGGGACTAGGCAGGGTGGGGCACGATTACTAGGCTGATTGTAAGTGACCAAAACGACGGCTGAGTTTGGTGCGCCATTGTAGGTTCAGGCGGACTATGGTCGTGCACGTAGTCCGGAGTTGAAAAAGCAGGCGTGGGCACCAGTAGGTTTACACTGTGCGTGCTTGATTCGTGTCGGTGGTTGGCACCCTAGGGCTTGATACACCCTATGGTGGACCTAGCACAGGTGACTACATTCGTGATAGGGCCGTATGACACAGACACATGAACGAGATAGGACTTGTAGGGAGTCGATCGATTAATAGATCGTTTCGTGAGACCAAGTAATGGATCATTTCATGACATTGGGCAAGGGATCATTTTATAGTCAACACATGACACGGGTTGGGATACTAGTACAGGTGGTGCAGAGCAAATAGATATCATAGAAATATTGTAATGACCCAGATTTCGTAACATCAGAGTTGACTATATACATCATACGTCCAACCCAAATATCACGAAAATACGAGACATTTTTTTTTAGAAGAAAGAGGTAGAAGAAGAACAGAAATAACAACACAGAATCTCACATCGCAGCGGAACAAAATATAATATACCATATCTTTGAAATACAAAATCTCAATTGTATAACATACACTTATCAGAGTACAACACTTACAACACAACGGAACAACACTATAACTAGATGACGCTGAAGCCTCCTGCTCCAAGCTCCTTTAGATATATCTGAAAAATCCTGAACTACTTGACTGCCCGTACAAATTTAGGCACCCAAGAGTTTAGGTAGAACAAAACAAAATAAATTCCGGGTCAGTCATGGGACTGGTATGAGTAAACAGTTTAAAACAGTTTCAGAAAACTAAATGATATCTCATAAGACCACGCCGTATAACACGGAACGGGTTTTCCCTTATGAGAATCCAAACACTTGACTTATCTTTATATCAAAACTCTTTTGATATTATAATAATGTCTAAATCAAGTAAATAACAATCTAGTGGAACGTTTGCATCTCACGTTCCACATATATATACAATCAAAACCGCAAGCACGTATTGGGTAATGGATTTCCAACTATGACAAGGTATGGAAGCACCTTCCGCTGGTATATCTCTAGAGGAGGATACACCGAGTTCAACAAGAACATCTTGCAACTCAGCCACACATGACCGACCACTCATTTCGCTTGAGTGTATCAAATGTATATCACCAACGATTGGGATCAGCAACCGTTTCCCGAATGGGACAGCATCGACAATAGATTTTTAGAAGTAAATGAAACTCTAGATCAGGTGATTATACACCCTAATAGGTGCGACCTACATAGCCATGCTGCTTGCCCGATTTCTGTCATTTACCGGATGTTGAGGCTAGAAGCTACGCTTTATCATCACACCAGATTCACTTCGAATGTCACATCGTCAAATCCATCAAATCACTAATTGACGTCGACAACAATACATTACGTGTCAGCTAAAAGAAGTTTCCTTCTCCGCTTCCACTCTTGGTACGGTTGAAGAAATCAATGTACGTGATCTTTTTGGAAATACTCTGTCAGACATTCATCCATACAAGTCACCCAGGAACAGGATGAACTGAAGGCACTATTTCTATTTATAGAAAAAGTCCTTGCACTCTACTCCGTCTTCGATTATCTTTATATAATCTGATTCGCACGCTACTGCCGATATGGAGTGGTTCTTCGGATAATAATCCAACCGGTCTCTCCATATTGACAACGATGGTCAAAACTTCGATAGTCTGTGATTTAACTATCGAATAAAAACAAGTGTTTCGATAGTCGATGATTTAACTATCGAATAAAACAAGTGTTCAACCAAACATCCAACAATCACTGAACCTTTAATTAATATTCCATTAATTAAATCTCCTTTCTATTTCTTTATCAATATTTGTAAATCAAATATTTCAATAACCATATTGGCCTTTTACGTTCTTTGGAAAACATTTCCATATATCGCCTTCTTTTATTTTCTAAACTTTAGAAAATATTCATTATTCTATTTCCAAGCTTTGCACATATTTGAGTTAAAACAGATGTTGTGTAAAACGTCGTTACGACAACCCAAATACAGTATTTAACGAATTCTTATTCCACATTGATCTTCGAGCCTGAATCTTGCTACTTATCGGTATATCATGAAATCAACCAAGTTGGGGTATAATTACCTCTCAGACCTTGACTGAATAACATTTAACGTCAAAACAGACAAGACTACTTACTCGAACAAATCAATTCCATACAACTACTGATTTACTTTTAAACACGTATACACTTCCCTTTTCTATTCTTACTAGATTTTATTCTTATACTTCCTTTTTGATTATACTATCCTATTTCTAAGTTCGTTTTCTTATCGACTTCTATATATATCGATACGTTGATTTCTAACTATCAAACTATCTTAAAAATATTCTATCTCCTTAAATTCCCGGAAAAATTCGCCATAACCTCCTTTGTACCGGGAGCATCGGGAAATTTCAAATAGCTTTCCCGGTCCTTCTTATCTCAAAAAGAAAAAAAGAAAAAGCCAAGCGGCTTGCCGATACGGCGCATAAAATCTCATATATGAATTAAATACGTACCTTTTTGTCGGGCATTCTATTTATTTCACTTCTATACTTTATTCCATACCTGTCTCCTGTATGTCTATACCTGTCCAATCTATTTAACCAAATCGTTTTAACTCAATTCGTTAATTATTTCTTTAGTCTATTTCTCCTTTTAATATTTGAATTCTATATTCAAACTCCAATTCGCTTCTATTATTCAATTTCTATATATCAAATTCTATTGTCTTCTATTATTCAAATCCTATAATAAAAAGTTCGTTTGAATTTCTATATTCAAATCTATAGTTCAAATTCTATATTCAAGGTCTTTTTAGATTTCTATATTCAAATTCCATAGTTAAACTCCATTTGAATTCTATTATTCAAATTCTATTTTCAAAGTCTACTTGAATTTCTCTTTTCAAATTCCATTTGAAATACTACATTCAAATCTATAGTTTAAAGTCCATTTGAATTTTATTATTCAAATTCTATAGTTTAAAGTCCATTTGAATTTTATTATTCAAATTCTATAGTTTAAAGTCCATTTGAATTTCGATATTCAAATTCTATAGTTTAAAGTCCATTTGAATTTTATTATTCAAATTCTATAGTTTAAAGTCCATTTGAATTTTATTATTCAAATTCTATAGTTTAAAGTCCATTTGAATTTTATTATTCAAATTCTATAGTTTAAAGTCCATTTGAATTTCGATATTCAAATTCTATAGTTTAAAGTCCATTTGAATTTCGATATTCAAATTCTATAGTTTAAAGTCCATTTGAATTTCGATATTCAAATTCTATAGTTTAAAGTCCATTTGAATTTTATTATTCAAATTCTATAGTTTAAAGTCCATTTGAATTTTATTATTCAAATTCTATTTCAATTCCTTATACTCAAAGTCCATTTGAATTCTCGGCATTATTTATAAACAACGTTTATAACTTCAATTCAAATCCTACCTTTCCATTTATAAGCAACTTTTATAAATTCAATTCAAATTCCAATTTTTCATTTATAAACAAAGTTTATAAATTCAATTCAAATTCCATCCTTTCATTTATAAACAACTTTTATAAATTCGATTCAAATTCCATTTTTTCATTTATAAACAACTTTATAAATTCAATTACTTGTTTATATATATATTCAAAACAAGTTAATGTTTCTATACTTCATTTAAAATTCAAATTCTATTTATAAAAATAGAATTCCCCCTTTTAATTTCAAATACCCTTTTGATATTTTTATAAATCAATATCCCAAGCCCCACTGATATTTAAACAATCAAATCAACCAATTTTCAATCATTTGATTTTTAACACATCATATATGAATATATATGAAATCAAACAAACAACAGATAATATATTTTTGAGGAATCCAGTTGGATTCCTCCAACCTGTTTTTTTCCTGCATCCACAAACGTTAGTCAACATAGTAATACCCATCCTGCTTCGAGGCAGGATATCGCGGTATGAAGGTCATCCACTAATCATAGCGTGGGGCGTATAGGGTAATCATCCGCTATGAAACTGCGGGCATCCGCTAATGAGACTGCGGGAATCCAACCAATCATCAACCATATATATATATATATATATATATAATAGTCCTAAATAACTAATATATTTAAATCAACCAAACAATATTCAAACAAGCAACAATAATTATTTTTAACGACATAAAAAATAATTCTAATTAAGGTGAGTGAGATTTACTCACCGGGATTTTTCCTTAGCTGAGTATCCAATTTATTTCTATATCTGCTCCTATGACTTGTCTCGACTCGATTCAGTGATTTTATCAAGGCCCTTTTTGTCTATTCATTCACTCGATCAAATCCACGAACATACCCTCCTTCTCAGACAGTACCACAAAACTGAGCACCACCCTCTTGAATCAGGTCTACAGTGCTCCAACTTGCGCTCAGTAAACTAGAACCTGAAACTCCTCCAGTGAACACCAGTTCGAACCCCAGTCGTGAGTTTCCATTTGACGCCGAGCTTCAGAAACCAACGCAGTGTTCTTTGCGGTTTCCATCGCGAATTCCAGATCTCATTTACTGTGCTCGAGTTGAAGCTCGCACCTAAAACTCGATGTCGATCAATGTTGAAGCCCTAAATCGCGACTCCGTCGCCTGACAACGCCAACACCCTCCACTCCCTGAAGCCCAAATCGGGTTCGATACTTGCCCAGAAACCACGTCGAGTTCTGAGAACAGAAATCCCATCGCAACTTCTTCATTCGCACTGCCGAACTCCCAATCCAGGCCTTGATACCCTAGACCGCTGCTGCTCCAGTTCGACTGCCACCACCGTTCTCATCCAAAGGCCCCCAATCTCGTCGTCGCGCTAAGGAAAGCATCGCGAGTCCCTTGCAAATTTGGGTTTCGATTTGATTTGGTTTTCCCCTTTTCGATTTTTCTTCTGGCGTTCGATTTGAAGAAGGGGTCATGGCTTTTATAAGGAAATTTGTGGAGTAAAGGAAGGCACGGGTTTTGTTTGGTCTGTGGTGCTAGAAGAAGACACCGTGGTTTTTGTTATGTGGACATCAAAGAAGCACCGTGGTTTTTGTTCTGGTCCGCACACCCAAGGATATATTTTTATTTATATTTTATTTTAATTAAACCGATATCCTTTAATTAAAAAAAACCCATGATGCTGAACCCCTTTCTGAACCCAACAACTGTCAATTCTAGGGTTAAACCACTATTCTGAACCTATTGGGATAGGTTCCGAAGCTCAATACGATCATCTGTAGAAGATATTAATTTAATTCAATATAAATTAATTTCAGATAATTTATTTCCTCGATAAATGAATAAATATCATTATCGTTATAAATTCAAACTAAATTTCCTATTAATTATTTGAACTGTTTTCAATTCAAATAAAAATTTGAATTCAACTAAAATCCATTTTCTTAGTCTGATAATTTAATATTTTCAATATTAAATTGAAATTGATTTTTAAATCGATAACTCCCTATAAAAATTGATTTATTTACTTAACTCAATATTTAAATCCATATTAAATAATTTAAAATTAACCCCTAAGAGTCCGGTTCATTACAATCTTCCCCACTTAAAATAATTTCGTCCTCGAAATTGCTAAGGTAGAAAAAGTGCTACAAACCCATTTATGTTGATACTCAACATTTCAAACTTCCTTACGTACCTCTCTTTTGAATAAATCCTTATTCGATAACTCCTCCCTTCGAATAACTATATTCGATATTCTCTTTTTCGAATAACTAGATTCGAAAACCTTTCTTCGAATAAATTATATTCGATTTACTCTATCAATTTACTCTTATCAATTAACTCTATTTGATTTAACTCTTATCGATTAACCCTATTCGATAACTCCTTCGAATAACCAATATTCTATAACTCACTTCGATTAAACTAATCGATAACTCTTTTCGATTAAACTATAATCGATAACTCATTTTGATTAACAAATAATCGATAACTCCTTCGATTCACTAATAATCGATAACTCCTTCGATTCACTAATAATCGATAACTCCTTCGATTCACTAATAATCGATAACTCCTTCGATTCACTAATAATCGATAACTCCTTTCGAATAACCAAATTCGATAATTCATTTCGAATAAACTAATTCGATAACTCCTTTCGAATAAACTATATTCGATAATTTCTCTTTCGAATAACTAATAATTGATAATTCCTTTCGAATAAACTATATTCAATAACTCCTTTAATTCTATTCAAATAAACTAATATTCGATTTAATTCCATTCGCTTAACTCTAGATCGCAGCGATCACAATGGTTACGCCTGATTCCCTCAGGAAACATCCGACCGCCCTAGGCTATATGCAGCCCTGCGAATTACGCTAGCAGTCGTACGAAATGGCAACTTATCCTGAGTAACTATAGTTGACTAACTCTATCTCAATGACTATATTCGATCAACTTTAACTGAATAACATTCAATTTAATTCTAATTCGGTTAATTATGTTTAATTAACTTTGTCTGGTTAACTCTTAATTTGAATAACAAATATTCGATAAATTCTAATTGAATAACTAATATTCAAATTAACTCTACGGATTAACCCTAACTGATCAACTCTAACTGGTTAGTTCTTACTCTAATCGATTTCTCCTATTCGAATAACTCCTATTGGATAGCGCTTATTCATTTATAAAGATTTACTTTTAGTAATGGTTCTTCACTTTATAAATGTTCTCTTTAATAACGTTACTTTACCTATACAGGTATTGTGTACCTCTTCTATTTAAAACTATCGGTCTTAAAAACCAATATCTCTTTTCTATATAAGTTCAGACTTATATATTCCATTTATCGAATGATTAATATTTAATTTAATTTATAAACTGTTATTTATAAATTAATCTTTTCTATTTATCTGTTAAAAACAGATTTCCACTTTCTATTCATCTTCTGAATATTCCTTTGATTAAATTCTATTTATTTAACAAATAAATATCTCACTTATAACATTCTATTTATTTTCTATAAATAAATATTTCCATTAAATCTATTTGTAAATGTTTTTACAAATATTCCCCTTTTAAATTCTATTTGTAAATGTTTTTACAAATATTTCTCCTTTTATTTGCTTGCACATAACTTCCTTTGTATTTGTGTTACAAATATAATTCCTTTATATTTCCTAATTCATATTTCATCCACATTGATTTTACTCAATTTATTCATTTCGATCCATTTAACTTACTTAAGTTAAATTTAATTTCAATCATTCACATTCCCATTAGCTAGTTGCTAATTAACCGTTTTGCCAACTTCACCTTTTTTTATTTGAATATCACTTGTTCAAATATATGTCAACTTAATTATACTAATCTAATTATATTTTCAACTCGAGTTATATATTCGATTTCGAATATAAACTCTCAATCTCTTTCACTTATCAAAAACCCAGTTTCGATTCAAATTTCCTTTAACTAATTACTCTTTTACTTAGTTAATTCTATTCAATAATCAGAAATATGATCATTGTTTCCCAAATCATTTTATCTACTTCACTTGAGTTCACATTCATTTTATAACTCAAGTCTATATTTTTCTCATGGCCATTCGGATTTTATTTACTTTAAAAATCCTTTTACTTATATATATATAAAAACCATTGTGGTTTTAAATGATTTCTGGCGCTGCTTTTCTAAATATTTGATTTTGACATAACTCAAAATCTATACGACGAAATCCAGATTTTTCTCTTTCATTAGAAAACTATCGTTCAACCGGTCCCGACGATTCTTGTTTCAAAGAATTCTGACTTAATTTGAGTCCTGTATACTAAATTGAAGTTCGAATCGCCAATTTACGAACTGCCGCGCTACGGCGAGCTCGTTTTAATTATATTTATAAATATAAACGTTTTAACTTCGTTTATAATAAATTCAACTCCATTCTGATATATTTTTAATATATATCAAGTCCATTTCATAATATTCCCGATCTATTTCTCTTCAAATTTTCAAGTCCTCTATATCTACAATATTCAAATTCCATTTGAATCTCTTTATTCAAACTCTATATTTGAATTTCCTTCTATTCAATTTCTATTTGAATTCCTCGATTCAAATTCTAATCAAATTTCTATCTTCAAATTCTATTTGAATTTCTTATTTTCAATTTCTATTTGAAATCCTTCATTCAAAACTCATTTCAAATCCCTTATTCAAAATCCATTTGGAATCCTTTATTTAATTTCTATTTAAATTCCTTTGTTCAATTTCTATTTGAAATCCTTTGAATTTAAATTCTATTTTAACTCCTTTGAATTCAAATTCTATTTCGAACTTTATACTTTCTTGAATTCTAATATTCAACCTCCACTTTATATTCTCTTTGAAATTCTATTTAACCAAATTCCATTTGAATTCTAATATTCAAATCTCTATTTGACTTTTCTTTATTCAAACCCATTTGAATTTCTTTGAATTCAAATTCCATTTCAATTTTTCTTATACAATTTCTATTTGAATTTTCTTTATTCAACTCATTTGAATTCCTTTGAATTCAAATTCCATTCTAACTCCTTTGAATTCTATATTCAAAGTCTATTTCAATTGCTATTTGAATTCTATATTCAAATTTATTTGAATTCTATATATTGAATTTCTATTTGAAATCTATATTCCAATTCCCATTTCAAAATTCCTTTGAAGTAATATAAATATATACATATATTTATATCTATCTCAAATTCAAAACATTTGAATTTTCAAACAACTTGTTTCTATTCAAACAAATTTCCATCAAAATTTTTCTAAGGCAGCAATTCATCACTTAGAAACTCGAAAATGAACACTGATGATGTTCCGACCATCATCAGAATTATTTCCCAGCTACTGAATGAGTCCAGTGCTTTTTTTTTTTCAAAATCCATTTAGAAAAATATTTTCCAAACTCCCAGGATTTTAAATTCTGAATTCTGGTTGGAATTCAATTTCAATTTATCTCATTTGTATATTTGATTTCATATACAAATTCCATTGGTTATATATATAACTATTTCTGTTTTATAATCTAATTCGATTATAATCCTAACAATCAACTTAACTATTTAAAAACAATATCGTGTCCAATCTTCTGTTCATGTGTTTATAAACTCCTATCGACATCGTGGCGTCTCACGATTCGACCAAAATTTATAATCCACTCAACAGACTAGTCAACACAATATAAAACAGTTTTCATATCAAATACAAATACGCTCTCGTATATATATATATACACTCAACTCATTCTAGGATACTACTGACCCTATCTCTAATGAGCACATTTCCACACAACCTAGGTATTCGCTCAACCTAAGCTCTGATACCAACTGTAATGACCCAGATTTCGTAACATCAGAGTTGACTATATACATCATACGTCCAACCCAAATATCATGAAAATACGAGACATTTTTTTTTAGAAGAAAGAGGTAGAAGAAGAACATAAATAACAACACAGAATCTCACATCGCAGCGGAACAAAATATAATATACCATATCTTTGAAATACAAAATCTCAATTGTATAACATACACTTATCAGAGTACAACACTTACAACACAACGGAACAACACTATAACTAGATGACGCTGAAGCCTCCTGCTCCAAGCTCCTTTAGATATATCTGAAAAATCCTGAACTACTTGACTGCCCATACAAATTTAGGCATCCAAGAGTTTAGGTAGAACGAAACAAAATAAATTCCGGGTCAGTCATGGGACTGGTATGAGTAAACAGTTTAAAACAGTTTCAGAAAACTAAATGATATCTCATAAGACCACGCCGTATAACACGGAACGAGTTTTTCCCTTATGAGAATCCAAACACTTGACTTATCTTTATATCAAAACTCTTTTGATATTATAATAATGTCTAAATCAAGTAAATAACAATCTAGTGGAACGTTTGCATCTCACGTTCCACATATATATACAATCAAAACCGCAAGCACGTATTGGGTAATGGATTTCCAACTATGACAAGGTATGGAAGCACCTTCCGCTGGTATATCTCTAGAGGAGGATACACCGAGTTCAACAAGAACATCTTGCAACTTAGCCACACATGACCGACCACTCATTTCGCTTGAGTGTATCGAATGTATATCACCAACGATTGGGATCAGCAACCGTTTCCCGAATGGGACAGCATCGACAATAGATTTTTAGAAGTAAATGAAACTCTAGATCAGGTGATTATACACCCTAATAGGTGCGACCAACATAGCCATGCTGCTTGCCCGATTTCTGTCATTTACCGGATGTTGAGGCTAGAAGCTACGCTTTATCATCACACCAGATTCACTTCGAATGTCACATCGTCAAATCCATCAAATCACTAATTGACGTCGACAACAATACATTACGTGTCAGCTAAAAGAAGTTTCCTTCTCCGCTTCTACTCTTGGTACGGTTGAAGAATTCAATGTACGTGATCTTTCTGGAAATACTCTGTCAGACATTCATCCATACAAGTCACCCAGGAACAGGATGAACTGAAGTGTAAGAACCCGTAACTTCCCCGTGAAGGAAAACAATAATACTTTGAGAACAACACACAAATGAGCGCATACGGAAGAACATTTCATTGTTATTACAACAATTCCATCAGATACAAGAATATACAGAGTATAATTGAATAAATTACATTCGATAAATATCAGAGATTACAATAAATTACATAGCAGCGGAAAATAATACAAAATCACAACTAGAAGTGATACACGGATACAGAGCTTTCCGAGCATCGTTCCAGCTGTAAATCAGGACCCTGTGGATATAAATCTGCAAAACCAAAACTACTAGCTGCCCGTGCGGAAAATAGGGGCACCCAGAGTTTAGGTTAAAACAATAAACTCTAGGTCAGTCATGTGACTGGTGTGAGAACTAAAACAGTTATTTAAAACTTTACTTTAAAGATAGTAATTCAAGGGACCACGCCGTATAACACGGAACGGGTTTCCTCCCAAGAATACTAGTGCATATAACAAAACAACGCAATGCTTTTTGGAAAAATGAAGCTATTATAAGACCCAGGTCCCATCACACAATGCAACGCAAGCCGGAGGATAGAGTTTTCCCTTATAATAGCCGAACATGCTTGGTACGTTTAAAACAAATCATTTGATACTATAATAAGTGTATAGTGTCAAAACAATTTCAATCATAAATATCAATCATAGACGGCATGGGTACCATATATCATGTCGCCATACTAGTTCTACAATTAAAACCGCAATACACGTATTGGAAATTGGATTTCCGTCATGAGCCGAGGCAAGGGGCAAGCTCCTCTCCGCGTTCGAGACACTCTAGCAAATGCCTCGGGACCGCACACAGCAATCCCTGGATCCTCCAAGGCCGGTCCTCTCTTACTTTTGAGGATTGGCAATTCCTGAACACACGTTTTCCGGTCCTTACAGACCTATATCCGAGGCGCCTCGTATCCAACAACCACACAGGTGAAAAGTATATAAATGTCAGGGCTGGTAGGTCACTGACACCACCATAGCTAGAAAGAAACGTCGTGCACTCCTTGGGTCCGTATCCCGTTTTTGACTCATACCGAGGTGTGAGGCTCGCGAATTCACGTTATACACAAAGCTATGCCACACAGGCCGTGCTTTGATCATCAACCACAAGACTTTGCTTTTCAACAGAAGCCTTGATCAATTGCCACTTACGCGTGCCACACAGGCAATTTGTTCCATGCGACTGATGTCCATCGATATACAACCTCTGAGCTTGTACGTCTCAGAGAAGGGCGTTAAGCAAGAGAATAAATTCTCCGCCGCCAAACAGATGTATATTTAATAGAGATCAATCAACACAGAATAAAATCCAATGTTAGACACACAATCCATTTACAAGTTCGTTCTGGGTCTGAACGAAACCGGAGGCACTTTCCTCGCATATCCATCCATCTCCAAGTACGTCTGGACGATCACCAACTGATTCCCTCATCCTGGGTGTACAGCCCAATCAAGATCATCAGTAATCACCCAAACGATGTGAAGACTTCCGGTCTTCAACCACCGTCTTCATCTTCGACATCTCGTCGAATCGATTATTCAGAATGGGTATAAACCCGGTCTTTCTGAATAACCCACGTATATAATTAACAAATGTTACACAAACACAACGAACGCCTCATTCCAATTCAGAATATTCTTTTATTCACCAAAATCACATTCTTAGGGAAAGGTTCCCATTAATTTTATCAAAGATAAATTCTTTTAAATTTATTCTTTGATCTTCCTTTGGATATCATTTCAAACAAGTCGGGATTAACGAACCACACCGAAGTAATTATTTAGTTTATTTCCCAATCCCAACCTATATATCCCATGGAGCAAAACTGGTGATACTCCATTCCTAACACCACGGTGTTTTCGGTAAAATTAATTACCATTTCACGTTCAAATCTAATTAAAGATTTAACTATCGTATTGGAGCAAAACTGGTGGTACTCCATTCTCGATCACCTTTCAGATTTGATAATTTAATTTATCAATTCACTTTTTAATCTAATTAAAGATTCATTAAAACCCCACTTAGTTTTAATCTTTTCAAAAATCAATATCCTGCCTTTAACTGGGTTAAAGAACCAATGTCATCAAAACACGATTCACGACAAACCAAATCACATTTAATATTAAATACAAGGTTCTGAATAGAAAATATATCGACTTATATTCAATACCAAATTCTGAAACCAACAAATATCGTATTGGAAATAACGATATAAGATATATCTTTCAAACTCCCAAAACAATATCTGTATAGTCACGAAATCCAACATCGAAATATTCCGAAGATAATTTCGATTCAACTCCAGTCCAATTCACGTATTGGAAATTTTCGATTATTTTCAAAATCACTTTCAAATTCAATTTATTTATTTCAAAAATAAATTGATTTTAATTCTAGTTCAAAACTGGTTCATTTCGATAAAAATCTATTTTTACCTTCTAATGTGGAATTTTCCAGCCCAATTCTTTCCAATTCACATATTATAATTTTACACAAATTATAGATATTTTTGATAATTTTATCAAGGCCCGTACAGTCGATTTCCAACTACGGCCATCGAACTGCACTTACAGCGACCTTTTTCGAATTTGATTTGGACATAATTCCAAATCCAACCGTTAGATTTCAAATTTCTAACATTTATTGGAAAGCTCTTTTCGATACGAACCCAACGGTTCCGGTTTTAGGAGAATCCGGCGGTCGGATCTCCCGCAACGTCAATTCGAAGTCAATGGTCGAAATTCACGAACTACCGCGGCGCGGCGCGTTCTATTCAGGCCATTATATGTAATATATATATATATATATTATATATATTTCGTCGATTTCCTTTTAAAACGTATTTTATAAATCGTTTTAAATTCGTTTCAAAAACAATTTCAACTTCATCTTTAATTTCAAATCGATTTGATTTCAATTCGAGTTCATTTCAATTCAATTCAAATTCAAATTCAAATTCGTTTCAATTCAATTCAATTCGAATTTACCTTCTATTTGATTCAATTCGAATTCGTTTCAAATTGATTTCAATTCAATTTCAGTTCATTTTAAATTTCAATTTCAATTTAATTAATTTCGAAATCACTTTTCAATATTCATTATACAACGAATAAAATCGATATAAATATCGTTCGCGTCAAAATAACGCATCTCTAATCAACACGGATTTATATTTTCAAAACTTCTATATTCTATCCAACAAATGAATATTTATCCCATTCAACACATGAATCTATATTTCTTACAACACACGACTAATCTCAACACATGAGTACTGTCAACACATCACTATTTTTGTTATGTAAAATATTTTATAAAACTATGGTACCTATCGTTTGATTTTTAATTAGACTTCTACTGGGAAGTAGTTCTAATTTTAAATGTGATAAAGATGTAATTTATTTTATTTAAAATATTTTACTTAACACATGAATAGTTTCAACACATGATCATCGTCAACACATGACTATTTTTATATTCAACACATGAATTTTCTTTTATAATATTCATTGTTTTCCCGATTGGAATGAGGCCCAATCAATCACCATATAATGTTAATTATATGGATTCCATACAACACATGTATATAATAGCATTGAAAAATAATCAATCATCAACCAAAGTGCACTACACTGTATAAGCATCAAATATAGATATCTGACGCTTATACCAGCCTGTCAATCAATCGATCGACATATTTAATCAATCAGGATGAGTGAACTTCAAATTTCATCCCAACACCCGTGTGGGGTTTCAAACAATCAAACACATATTTTATTTGTGCAGTTGGGCGATGTGTAAAATTTATCGTCCCAATCAATGTCCTTCAAATAGGTGTACATAAACAAACCGTCCGGTTTGTAAATGAATATTTTATTTTATTCACTTCCACGTTAAAAATTATATTTTTAACGATAAAATATTCTATTTCAACACATGAATTTCTATTCATTTCATTTACACAATAAAAATGATATTTTTATTTTTCTAACATATTTTAGAAAATTTCGGCGGCATAACGGCACGATACTAGAAACGGGACAAGGCCTAGCCTTATCCCCGGTCTGGTGAAGGCCCACGCCATTCACACATCAATCAAATCAATTCCATTTCACCAAACAATTCAATTTAAACCAAATAGACTAACCAACTACACAACCAAACAATTTAACAAACAAGCCATCCATGGTCTGTGGATGACGGGTGTCGGGTGCTACTAAGCACCGTCTGCATCCTAGTATATATATAACTAGAGAAAGAGAATTTAGAGTGAGAAGTTCTCACCGAAAGCTATCCACTCATCTTGACTCTTCTTTTATAGAAATCTTCTTCATTCTCGCCATTTTATCACCTTCGTTGCCCGTAGCCACTACATATATAAAAATCACACATTTTTATATTTTGATGTCTTTAAAATAAAAATCACATTTTTATTTATTCACTTTCAATTTAAAAATCATATTTTTATAATTACTTCATATATTAAAAAATCGAATTTTTTTTATTCCGTTATTCAATATATAAAAATCGATTTTTTTCGCTATTTTCTATATAAAGATCTCGCCTTTTTACATATAAAGATTTTATCTCTTCAAATATAAAGATTGAACCTTTTCATATACATCATTATAAAAATCACATTTTTATTTTTCTACACATATAAAGATGCTATTTTTAATATTGCTATCATGTAAAAATTATATTTCTAATTCTCTACATGAACGAAAATCATATTTTTACATCATCTATATAGTAAAGACTATATTTTTAATACTTTAAAAATATAAAGATCATATTTTTAATTCTTTAAAAATATAAAAATCATATTTTTAATCCACTTCATATATAAAAGTTATATCTTTAACCTTTTTATAAATTAAAAACCGAATTTTAAAAATAAAAACCTTCTCTTCCTTATAAATAAAAATCGAAACTTTAATGTATTAAAAATCACTTCTTTGAATGATAAAAATCACTTCTTTTTTTTATATATGAAATACCTCTACTTTTATATATGAAAAATCACTACTTTTATATATGAAAAATCTCATATAAAAATCAGAATTTTATCTACATAAATAAAAATAAAATCAAAAAAAAAACTTACAGATGGATTCGGCGGTCGGGTACGGGGTGGCAGGGTCGGGGTTTGCTTCTGGTTTTGGTGGTTGGATGTTTCGAACGGGAGAGAGAAGAAAGGCGGCCGAGTAGAGGAGCGAGGGGGGGGGGGGGGAAGGTCGAAGGGGGAGGCTCGCGAATCGATGGCGGAGGAGGGGGAAATCGCGATTGCGATGGGAGGGGCGGTGGAATCGAACGAAGAGGAGGAGAAGCTGGAGGATGGGGGAAGAGGGGGGCCACGCCGTAGTGGCGGCGCGCCAGGGGGTCGCGGCGGTGCTGCTGGGAGGAGCGCCTCCCTCCCTTCGTTTCTCTTTTTTTTTCTGATCGGGTTGAAGAATAAACGGGGGGGGGGGGGGGGTATATGCAAAAGAAAATTTAAATTTATTTAATTAATTTATATTTCAAAAAGTTGACCTTTACCTACGACCTCGTAACGAGGCCCACCGCCTGTCGTCCATAGCATATTACCCCTATTCCGAACACAATGGGATATATATCGTAGGTTGATTTGATCGTTTGAATCAGTTTCCGTTAAATTTACATTTAAATCACTATATTGAATTTTAAACGTACATTTCAAATTACCGGGGTCACATATTAATTCTAAAAATTCCAGAAAAATTATTTCTATCTTCGTATTGACGATACGGTCCTAACAAAACTAATTTCGTCAAATTCTGAGACCGTTTGTAAAATGGCCATTTTCCAGTCGTTTAAATTCAACTAAAATCGGTCAAACGCATTTTCTATTGTCACGCTCACATATTGACTCGAAAAATTACGAAAATTGGAACATAGCAATAATTTGACACTGCGGATCCAACAAAAGTGGTTTCGTCGAAAACCGAGGTCGTTTGCAAAATCGCTATTTTTAAGGGCTTGAATTCCATAACGACTATTCTAAATTTTCAACTGGACGTATCTTACCATTTCTAAAGTGAAATCTCGATTCGTTAACTTCGTTAGAAAGATATACTTATACAGATTCAATTATTTCTTGTTTCGTTCAATTCCGACTTATATTGAATTATGTATATTCATTTGAAATTCGAAATCGAATTTTCAAACTACCGCGCCATTTCAGGCTCGTTATATAATTAAATTAAATTTATTCGTTTTCACTTCGTCAAAAATAAATTTTCCGTCGTTATTATTTAAAATAATTCATTTTAAATATTCAAAATTCATTAAAATAACCAAAATAAAAATTTCAAACTGGCTCGCATTTTACGGGTTGTTACAATCTCCCCCACTTAAAACTTTTCGTCCCCGAAAAGGAACAAAGTCGAAAGTGGTTTGATTAATCAACTCTACGTTCGATCGGGCTTCCATTCTCCAACTTTTCAGTTTCTGAGAATTTTCAAATTCTTCAAAAATTTGGCTAACACCCTAAATTTTCGAAAAATTTCGCCATAACCTCCCCTGCACCGGGAGCATCGGGGAATTTCAAATAGCTTCCCCGGTCCTTCAGATCTCAAAAAGAAAAAGAAAAAGCCAAGCGGCTAGCCAATAGGCTTACAAAATCATCATCACCCAAACAAAACAGGAAATTATGTAGTAAACATGTATCTATTTGTCGGGCAAACAAATTTTATTCTCTGCTCTAGCCTCCTTGCTATGACCTGTTCAATGTAAGTATATGTATATGCAAGCAAATGTGACCAATTTTTAATACAATTCAATATTTGATCAAATTAGGCGAAATGGTTAAAAATTATCAAACAACTAAACAAACAACACAACATCAATCAATTAGTGAATTAGAGTTTCAAATTCATAATTTTGATATATATATACAGAAAATCATGTTTTTGATGCCAATTCACAACAATAAATCTATCTATAAAAGTTTTGGTTCTCACACCAGTCTAATGGAAATATATAGATATCCCACCTTAGAAATTCGAATATGAATACTGATGATGATGCACCATCATCAGAATCATCCCCGGATGTCTAGAATGTGATTCTATATCTATCCAGTATATTAAAACTTCGAATATACGTTCATGACGCGTATACGCGAAATCTATATATACTCGATTGTCCAAATTCAAAATAAATAAATATTCAAATACGTTTAAATGGATTAAATTTTAAAACAAAATTGTTTTCATTTGAAAAATATACTCTTCACACCCGTTCTAGGATACTACTGATCCTATCTCTAACGAGTCATTCTAATTGGATATTACTAATCCAATATCTGATGAATTCTTTCATATGGTTCTAATGTGTCTTGTTCTCGAGCTCTGTAAACCAAAGCTCTGATACCACTGTAAGAACCCGTAACTTCCCCGTGAAGGAAAGCACGAATACTTTGAGAACAACACACAAATGAGCGCATACGGAAGAACATTTCATTGTTATTACAACAATTCCATCAGATACAAGAATATACAGAGTATAATTGAATAAATTACATTCGATAAATATCAGAGATTACAATAAATTACATAGCAGCGGAAAATAATACAAAATCACAACTAGAAGTGATACACGGATACAGAGCTTTCCGAGCATCGTTCCAGCTGTAAATCAGGACCCTGTGGATATAAATCTGCAAAACCAAAACTACTAGCTGCCCGTGCGGAAAATAGGGGCACCCAGAGTTTAGGTTAAAACAATAAACTCCAGGTCAGTCATGTGACTGGTGTGAGAACTAAAACAGTTATTTAAAACTTTACTTTAAAGATAGTAATTCAAGGGACCACGCCGTATAACACGGAACGGGTTTCCTCCCAAGAATACTAGTGCATATAACAAAACAGCGCAATGCTTTTTGGAAAAATGAAGCTATTATAAGACCCAGGTCCCATCACACAATGCAACGCAAGCCGGAGGATAGGGTTTTCCCTTATAATAGCCAAACATGCTTGGTACGTTTAAAACAAATCATTTGATACTATAATAAGTGTATAGTGTCAAAACAATTTCAATCATAAATATCAATCATAGACGGCATGGGTACCATATATCATGTCGCCATACTAGTTCTACAATTAAAACCGCAATACACGTATTGGAAATTGGATTTCCGTCATGAGCCGAGGCAAGGGGCAAGCTCCTCTCCGCGTTCGAGACACTCTAGCAAATGCCTCGGGACCGCACACAGCAATCCCTGGATCCTCCAAGGCCGGTCCTCTCTTACTTTTGAGGATTGGCAATTCCTGAACACACGTTTCCCCGTCCTTACAGACCTATATCCGAGGCGCCTCGTATCCAACAACCACACAGGTGAAAAGTATATAAATGTCAGGGCTGGTAGGTCACTGACACCACCATAGCTAGAAAGAAACGTCGTGCACTCCTTGGGTCCGTATCCCGTTTTTGACTCATACTGAGGTGTGAGGCTCGCGAATTCACGTTATACACAAAGCTATGCCACACAGGCCGTGCTTTGATCATCAACCACAAGACTTTGCTTTTCAACAGAAGCCTTGATCAATTGCCACTTACGCGTGCCACACAGGCAATTCGTTCCATGCGACTGATGTCCATCGATATACAACCTCTGAGCTCGTACGTCTCAGAGAAGGGCGTTAAGCAAGAGAATAAATTCTCCGCCGCCAAACAGATGTATATTTAATAGAGATCAATCAACACAGAATAAAATCCAATGTCAGACACACAATCCATTTACAAGTTCGTTCTGGGTCTGAACGAAACCGGAGGCACTTTCCTCGCATATCCATCCATCTCCAAGTACGTCTGGACGATCACCAACTGATTCCCTCATCCTGGGTGTACAGCCCAATCAAGATCATCAGTAATCACCCAAACGATGTGAAGACTTCCGGTCTTCAACCACCGTCTTCATCTTCGACATCTCGTCGAATCGATTATTCAGAATGGGTATAAACCCGGTCTTTCTGAATAACCCACGTATATAATTAACAAATGTTACACAAACACAACGAACGCCTCATTCCAATTCAGAATATTCTTTTATTCACCAAAATCACATTCTTAGGGAAAGGTTCCCATTAATTTTATCAAAGATAAATTCTTTTAAATTTATTCTTTGATCTTCCTTTGGATATCATTTCAAACAAGTCGGGATTAACGAACCACACCGAAGTAATTATTTAGTTTATTTCCCAATCCCAACCTATATATCCCATGGAGCAAAACTGGTGATACTCCATTCCTAACACCACGGTGTTTTCGGTAAAATTAATTACCATTTCACGTTCAAATCTAATTAAAGATTTAACTATCGTATTGGAGCAAAACTGGTGGTACTCCATTCTCGATCACCTTTCTGATTTGATAATTTAATTTATCAATTCACTTTTTAATCTAATTAAAGATTCATTAAAACCCCACTTAGTTTTAATCTTTTCAAAAATCAATATCCTGCCTTTAACTGGGTTAAAGAACCAATGTCATCAAAACACGATTCACGACAAACCAAATCACATTTAATATTAAATACAAGGTTCTGAATAGAAAATATATCGACTTATATTCAATACCAAATTCTGAAACCAACAAATATCGTATTGGAAATAACGATATAAGATATATCTTTCAAACTCCCAAAACAATATCTGTATAGTCACGAAATCCAACATCGAAATATTCCGAAGATAATTTCGATTCAACTCCAGTCCAATTCACGAATTGGAAATTTTCGATTATTTTCAAAATCACTTTCAAATTCAATTTATTTATTTCAAAAATAAATTGATTTTAATTCTAGTTCAAAACTAGTTCATTTCGATAAAAATCTATTTTTACCTTCTAATGTGGAATTTTCCAGCCCAATTCTTTCCAATTCACATATTATAATTTTACACAAATTATAGATATTTTTGATAATTTTATCAAGGCCCGTACAGTCGATTTCCAACAACGGCCATCGAACTGCACTTACAGCGACCTTTTTCGAATTTGATTTGGACATAATTCCAAATCCAACCGTTAGATTTCAAATTTCTAACATTTATTGGAAAGCTCTTTTCGATACGAACCCAACGGTTCCGGTTTTAGGAGAATCCGACGGTCGGATCTCCCGCAACGTCAATTCGAAGTCAATGGTCGAAATTCACGAACTACCGCGGCGCGGCGCGTTCTATTCAGGCCATTATAAATATAATATATATATATTATATATATTTCGTCGATTTCCTTTTAAAACGTATTTTATAAATCGTTTTAAATTCGTTTCAAAAACAATTTCAACTTCATCTTTAATTTCAAATCGATTTGATTTCAATTCGAGTTCATTTCAATTCAATTCAAATTCAAATTCAAATTCGTTTCAATTCAATTCAATTCGAATTTACCTTCTATTTGATTCAATTCGAATTCGTTTCAAATTGATTTCAATTCAATTTCAGTTCATTTTAAATTTCAATTTCAATTTAATTAATTTCGAAATCACTTTTCAATATTCATTATACAACGAATAAAATCGATATAAATATCGTTCGCGTCAAAATAACGCATCTCTAATCAACACGGATTTATATTTTCAAAACTTCTATTTTCTATCCAACAAATGAATATTTATCCCATTCAACACATGAATCTATATTTCTTACAACACACGACTAATCTCAACACATGAGTACTGTCAACACATCACTATTTTTGTTATGTAAAATATTTTATAAAACTATGGTACCTATCGTTTGATTTTTAATTAGACTTCTACTGGGAAGTAGTTCTAATTTTAAATGTGATAAAGATGTAATTTATTTTATTTAAAATATTTTACTCAACACATGAATAGTTTCAACACATGATCATCGTCAACACATGACTATTTTTATATTCAACACATGAATTTTCTTTTATAATATTCATTGTTTTCCCGATTGGAATGAGGCCCAATCAATCACCATATAATGTTAATTATATGGATTCCATACAACACATGTATATAATAGCATTGAAAAATAATCAATCATCAACCAAAGTGCACTACACTGTATAAGCATCAAATATAGATATCTGACGCTTATAACAGCCTGTCAATCAATCGATCGACATATTTAATCAATCAGGATGAGTGAACTTCAAATTTCATCCCAACACCCGTGTGGGGTTTCAAACAATCAAACACATATTTTATTTGTGCAGTTGGGCGATGTGTAAAATTTATCGTCCCAATCAATGTCCTTCAAATAGGTGTACATAAACAAACCGTCCGGTTTGTAAATGAATATTTTATTTTATTCACTTCCACGTTAAAAATTATATTTTTAACGATAAAATATTCTATTTCAACACATGAATTTCTATTCATTTCATTTACACAATAAAAATGATATTTTTATTTTTCTAACATATTTTAGAAAATTTCGGCGGCATAACGGCACGATACTAGAAACGGGACAAGGCCTAGCCTTATCCCCGGTCTAGTGAAGACCCACGCCATTCACACATCAATCAAATCAATTCCATTTCACCAAACAATTCAATTTAAACCAAATAGAATAACCAACTACACAACCAAACAATTTAACAAACAAGCCATCCATGGTCTGTGGATGACGAGTGTCGGGTGCTACTAAGCACCCTCTGCATCCTAGTATATATATATAACTAGAGAAAGAGAATTTAGAGTGAGAAGTTCTCACCGAAAGCTATCCACTCATCTTGACTCTTCTTTTATAGAAATCTTCTTCATTCTCGCCTTTTTATCACCTTCGTTGCCCGTAGCCACTACATATATAAAAATCACACATTTTTATATTTTGATGTCTTTAAAATAAAAATCACATTTTTATTTATTCACTTTCAATTTAAAAATCATATTTTTATAATTACTTCATATATTAAAAAATCGAATTTTTTTATTCCGTTATTCAATATATAAAAATCGATTTTTTTCGCTATTTTCTATATAAAGATCTCGCCTTTTTACATATAAAGATTTTATCTCTTCAAATATAAAGATTGAACCTTTTCATATACATCATTATAAAAATCACATTTTTATTTTTCTACACATATAAAGATGCTATTTTTAATATTGCTATCATGTAAAAATTATATTTCTAATTCTCTACATGAACGAAAATCATATTTTTACATCATCTATATAGTAAAGACTATATTTTTAATACTTTAAAAATATAAAGATCATATTTTTAATTCTTTAAAAATATAAAAATCATATTTTTAATCCACTTCATATATAAAAGTTATATCTTTAACCTTTTTATAAATTTAAAACCAAATTTTAAAAATAAAAACCTTCTCTTCCTTATAAATAAAAATCGAAACTTTAATGTATTAAAAATCACTTCTTTGAATGATAAAAATCACTTCTTTTTTTATATATGAAATACCTCTACTTTTATATATGAAAAATCACTACTTTTATATATGAAAAATCTCATATAAAAATCAGAATTTTATCTACATAAATAAAAATAAAATCAAACAAAAAACTTACAGATGGATTCGGCGGTCGGGTACGGGGTGGCAGGGTCGGGGTTTGCTTCTGGTTTTGGTGGTTGGATGTTTCGAACGGGAGAGAGAAGAAAGGCGGCCGAGTAGAGGAGCGAGGGGGGGAAGGTCGAAGGGGGAGGCTCGCGAATCGATGGCGGAGGAGGGGGAAATCGCGATTGCGATGGGAGGGGCGGTGGAGTCGAACGAAGAGGAGGAGAAGCTGGAGGATGGGGGAAGAGGGGGGCCACGCCGTAGTGGCGGCGCGCCAGGGGGTCGCGGCGGTGCTGCTGGGAGGAGCGCCTCCCTCCCTTCGTTTCTCTTTTTTTTTTTTTTTGATCGGGTTAAAGAATAAACGGGGGGGGGGGGGGGGGGGAGGGTATATGCAAAAGAAAATTTTAATTTATTTAATTAATTTATATTTCAAAAAGTTGACCTTTACCTACGACCTCGAAACGAGGCCCACCGCCTGTCGTCCATAGCATATTACCCCTATTCCGAACACAATAGGATATATATCGTAGGTTGATTTGATCGTTTGAATCAGTTTCCGTTAAATTTACATTTAAATCACTATATTGAATTTTAAACGTACATTTCAAATTACCGGGGTCACATATTAATTCTAAAAATTCCAGAAAAATTATTTCTAGCTTCGTATTGACGATACGGTCCTAACAAAACTAATTTCGTCAAATTCTGAGACCGTTTGTAAAATGGCCATTTTCCAGTCGTTTAAATTCAACTGAAATCGGTCAAACGCATTTTCTATTGTCACGCTCACTTATTGACTCGAAAAATTACGAAAATTGGAACATAGCAATAATTCGACACTGCGGATCCAACAAAAGTGGTTTCGTCGAAAACCGAGGTCGTTTGCAAAATCGCTATTTTTAAGGGCTTGAATTCCATAGCGACTATTCTAAATTTTCAACTGGACGTATCTTACCATTTCTAAAGTGAAATCTCGATTCGTTAACTTCGTTAGAAAGATATACTTATACAGATTCAATTATTTCTTGTTTCGTTCAATTCCGACTTATATTGAATTCTGTATATTCATTTGAAATTTGAAATCGAATTTTCAAACTACCGCGCCATTTCAGGCTCGTTATATAATTAAATTAAATTTATTCGTTTTCACTTCGTCGAAAATAAATTTTCCGTCGTTATTATTTAAAATAATTCATTTTAAATATTCAAAATTCATTAAAATAACCAAAATAAAAATTTCAAACTGGCTCGCATTTTACGGGTTGTTACATGAAGGCACTATTTCTATTTATAGAAAAAGTCCTTGCACTCTACTCCGTCTTCGATTATCTTTATATAATCTGATTCGCACGCTACTGCCGATATGGAGTGGTTCTTCGGATAATAATCCAACCGATCTCTCCATATTGACAACGATGGTCAAAACTTCGATAGTCTGTGATTTAACTATCGAATAAAAACAAGTGTTTCGATAGTCGATGATTTAACTATCGAATAAAACAAGTGTTCAACCAAACATCCAACAATCACTGAACCTTTAATTAATATTCCATTAATTAAATCTCCTTTCTATTTCTTTATCAATATTTGTAAATCAAATATTTCAATAACCATATTGGCCTTTTACGTTCTTTGGAAAACATTTCCATATATCGCCTTCTTTTATTTTCTAAACTTTAGAAAATATTCATTATTCTATTTCCAAGCTTTGCACATATTTGAGTTAAAACAGATGTTGTGTAAAACGTCGTTACGACAACCCAAATACAGTATTTAACGAATTCTTATTCCACATTGATCTTCGAGCCTGAATCTTGCTACTTATCGGTATATCATGAAATCAACCAAGTTGGGGTATAATTACCTCTCAGACCTTGACTGAATAACATTTAACGTCAAAACAGACAAGACTACTTACTCGAACAAATCAATTCCATACAACTACTGATTTACTTTTAAACACGTATACACTTCCCTTTTCTATTCTTACTAGATTTTATTCTTATACTTCCTTTTTGATTATACTATCCTATTTCTAAGTTCGTTTTCTTATCGACTTCTATATATATCGATACGTTGATTTCTAACTATCAAACTATCTTAAAAATATTCTATCTCCTTAAATTCCCGGAAAAATTCGCCATAACCTCCTTTGTACCGGGAGCATCGGGAAATTTCAAATAGCTTTCCCGGTCCTTCTTATCTCAAAAAGAAAAAAAGAAAAAGCCAAGCGGCTTGCCGATACGGCGCATAAAATCTCATATATGAATTAAATACGTACCTTTTTGTCGGGCATTCTATTTATTTCACTTCTATACTTTATTCCATACCTGTCTCCTGTATGTCTATACCTGTCCAATCTATTTAACCAAATCGTTTTAACTCAATTCGTTAATTATTTCTTTAGTCTATTTCTCCTTTTAATATTTGAATTCTATATTCAAACTCCAATTCGCTTCTATTATTCAATTTCTATATATCAAATTCTATTGTCTTCTATTATTCAAATCCTATAATAAAAAGTCCGTTTGAATTTCTATATTCAAATCTATAGTTCAAATTCTATATTCAAGGTCTATTTAGATTTCTATATTCAAATTCCATAGTTAAACTCCATTTGAATTCTATTATTCAAATTCTATTTTCAAAGTCTACTTGAATTTCTCTTTTCAAATTCCATTTGAAATACTATATTCAAATCTATAGTTTAAAGTCCATTTGAATTTTATTATTCAAATTCTATAGTTTAAAGTCCATTTGAATTTTATTATTCAAATTCTATAGTTTAAAGTCCATTTGAATTTCGATATTCAAATTCTATAGTTTAAAGTCCATTTGAATTTTATTATTCAAATTCTATAGGTTAACATCCATTTGAATTTTATTATTCAAATTCTATAGTTTAAAGTCCATTTGAATTTCGATATTCAAATTCTATAGTTTAAAGTCCATTTGAATTTCGATATTCAAATTCTATAGTTTAAAGTCCATTTGAATTTCGATATTCAAATTCTATAGTTTAAAGTCCATTTGAATTTTATTATTCAAATTCTATAGTTTAAAGTCCATTTGAATTTTATTATTCAAATTCTATTTCAATTCCTTATACTCAAAGTCCATTTGAATTCTCGGCATTATTTATAAACAACGTTTATAACTTCAATTCAAATCCTACCTTTCCATTTATAAGCAACTTTTATAAATTCAATTCAAATTCCATTTTTTCATTTATAAACAAAGTTTATAAATTCAATTCAAATTCCATCCTTTCATTTATAAACAACTTTTATAAATTCGATTCAAATTCCATTTTTTCATTTATAAACAACTTTATAAATTCAATTACTTGTTTATATATATATTCAAAACAAGTTAATGTTTCTATACTTCATTTAAAATTCAAATTCTATTTATAAAAATAGAATTCCCCTTTTTAATTTCAAATACCCTTTTGATATTTTTATAAATCAATATCCCAAGCCCCAGTGATATTTAAACAATCAAATCAACCAATTTTCAATCATTTGATTTTTAACACATCATATATGAATATATATGAAATCAAACAAACAACAGATAATATATTTTTGAGGAATCCAGTTGGATTCCTCCAACCTGTTTTTTTCCTGCATCCACAAACGTTAGTCAACATAGTAATACCCATCCTGCTTCGAGGCAGGATATCGCGGTATGAAGGTCATCCACTAATCATAGCGTGGGGCGTATAGGGTAATCATCCGCTATGAAACTGCGGGCATCCGCTAATGAGACTGCGGGAATCCAACCAATCATCAACCATATATATATATATATATATATATATATATATATATATATATATAATAGTCCTAAATAACTAATATATTTAAATCAACCAAACAATATTCAAACAAGCAACAATAATTATTTTTAACGACATAAAAAATAATTCTAATTAAGGTGAGTGAGATTTACTCACCGGGATTTTTCCTTAGCTGAGTATCCAATTTATTTCTATATCTGCTCCTATGACTTGTCTCGACTCGATTCAGTGATTTTATCAAGGCCCTTTTTGTCTATTCATTCACTCGATCAAATCCACGAACATACCCTCCTTCTCAGACAGTACCACAAAACTGAGCACCACCCTCTTGAATCAGGTCTACAGTGCTCCAACTTGCGCTCAGTAAACTAGAACCTGAAACTCCTCCAGTGAACACCAGTTCGAACCCCAGTCGTGAGTTTCCATTTGACGCCGAGCTTCAGAAACCAACGCAGTGTTCTTTGCGGTTTCCATCGCGAATTCCAGATCTCATTTACTGTGCTCGAGTTGAAGCTCGCACCTAAAACTCGATGTCGATCAATGTTGAAGCCCTAAATCGCGACTCCGTCGCCTGACAACGCCAACACCCTCCACTCCCTGAAGCCCAAATCGGGTTCGATACTTGCCCAGAAACCACGTCGAGTTCTGAGAACAGAAATCCCATCGCAACTTCTTCATTCGCACTGCCGAACTCCCAATCCAGGCCTTGATACCCTAGACCGCTGCTGCTCCAGTTCGACTGTCACCACCGTTCTCATCCAAAGGCCCCCAATCTCGTCGTCGCGCTCAGGAAAGCATCGCGAGTCCCTTGCAAATTTGGGTTTCGATTTGATTTGGTTTTCCCCTTTTCGATTTTTCTTCTGGCGTTCGATTTGAAGAAGGGGTCATGGCTTTTATAAGGAAATTTGTGGAGTAAAGGAAGGCACGGGTTTTGTTTGGTCTGTGGTGCTAGAAGAAGACACCGTGGTTTTTGTTATGTGGACATCAAAGAAGCACCGTGGTTTTTGTTCTGGTCCGCACACCCAAGGATATATTTTTATTTTTATTTTATTTTAATTAAACCGATATCCTTTAATTAAAAAAAACCCATGATGCTGAACCCCTTTCTGAACCCAACAACTGTCAATTCTAGGGTTAAACCACTATTCTGAACCTACTGGGATAGGTTCCGAAGCTCAATACGATCATCTGTAGAAGATATTAATTTAATTCAATATAAATTAATTTCAGATAATTTATTTCCTCGATAAATAAATAATTATCGTTATAAATTCAAACTAAATTTCCTATTAATTATTTGAACTGTTTTCAATTCAAATAAAAATTTGAATTCAACTAAAATCCATTTTCTTAGTCTGATAATTTAATATTTTCAATATTAAATTGAAATTGATTTTTAAATCGATAACTCCCTATAAAAATTGATTTATTTACTTAACTCAATATTTAAATCCATATTAAATAATTTAAAATTAACCCCTAAGAGTCCGGGTCATTACAAATATTTTAATGATGAAGCAGAGAAATCTTGCGACGCTTGATAGAAACCTCGCGAATTTATACTTAGTTTATCTTGAATGGGAACCTTGCGATGTTATACTTGACAAAAATCATATGAGGTTATTCTTAGTTATCTTTCCTATAGCTTATCTTGTCATCATGCTTATGTTTACTTTCAGTTTATTCATGTCATGTTATCTTTACCTGTTTTTATGCTGAAAGTCACTAGGACTTACTCAGTCTTTATGACTGACCCGTTTTGTTTTGCCTCTTTTTCTTCCGTTTTCCCCCCAAGTTCGCAAGGTGGGAATACAGCTTAGTTCGGATCTTACCAAGCTCCAAGGCTCTTTCTTGTACGGCTTGGAATTCTCTTGGCTATGGCTTGCTTTACTGCTTTATTGGGAATGATTTATGAATATAGTTTTATGCTCCTTTACTATTGCAAGACAGATTTCGATGTAATTGACTTAATAGCATTTTGATGTAAAGGGCTTTAGACCTTACTAGATTTTAAAGCAATGAAATTTGGGTTTTCCTTCCGCTGTTTTATTTATGTTCTGTCTTGTAATATTTCTGTGTATGTTTACCTAGATAATACTCCACCAAAGCAAGTGCATTCCCTTTGTGAGTGACCCTAGCGGAGGTGGGGTGTTACAACCCGCTTCTGGATTTGAATTCGAATTTCGAATTCGAATTTCGAGCTGTTTTGGTTTCTAAAAATTCCTGAAACTTTGGAGATCTCCCTCATACGGAATCCGTTTTTTGAAAACTCGAACTCGTTTCCACGCAGAATTTCGAGACGTACGCAATGGCATAACCCGTTTCCCTTGATTCTTATTTTTAAATTTAATTCTACCTTGATTTATGGTTATAACATGTTATTAAAATACGGGTTGTTACATTCTCCTCTCCTTAAAGGATTTCGTCCCCGAAATTTCTAAGTTAGGAAGAATGTATCGTACCATCCATCATCCATCTACTCAAAACATTATCCACAAGCAATCATTATCCTTAAAAGATTCCTAATGCTGTATGTATATATGTGGAAAGTGTGTGTATATGTACTTATCTAATGCAAACGATCAGGTGGTTACTGATTCAGTAAACCTCCTTAATGCAAAGTATGCTAGTGCTATGAGTCGAACATGTATGCAAATTCCTATTACATTTCACAATTTCTACATGAGTGCTCAAACATTCATTCATATGCAACATCCAAATGATAGGATATCAAGTTTCCATCCATGTACAAGTATAAACATTCATGCATATGCAATATGAAAATGTGACTGAGCCAATCTAGTGCCTAATGTGTGTTATGCAATCACGAGCAACCACTTGCAACCATTTGCAAATATCAACCATAACATGTTTCAAATACATGTTTACATCCATAGAGTTCTACCTAAGGTATAGCCGAACGATAGAAGCAAGTAAAAAATTTGTGCCCATTAGGCAATGTCAAACTGGAAATCTATGTCCCATATATACTGATTAGGAGAAGAACTCCTTAGGCACTAGCCCGAAGACCGAAATCAATATCAGGATGACACCCAAAGAATTACTCAACCCTGCGAACACCCTCAAGCCCCAACATGCATTACTAACAGATGATCCCTATGGGGGTTTTGCAACAGAAATAGGATTGAGAATAGGACCGAGAGGTTATACTTAAAAGATAGCATGTAAATAAGCTCTACAGGAAAAGAGGGATCAAGGATATACTCTTAAAAAGAGATATGATGCGCGTGTCTAGTCTTCAATCTTTTAAGTCGCATTTCCTTGAGCTTAACTCCATTGTGCCTTGATCGTATTTAACTTCACATTTCATAGCTTCTTAATTCCTATTTCCAAAATATGAGTTGGAACTCATTTCATTGTCGCCTCTCGTTCCACTTTCACTTATTCTTTTTCTAGTACACTCAGCTTAAACATAACTACGTACTCATGGTTTCGTGCAAGCTTTCCAAAATTCACTAGTGAATCTTGGATCTCATTCACTTACTAGAAGGTATTCCAAAATGAATTATCTCTTGAAAATAAACAAATGCCAACCATGTTGCCAAATGTACCTACTAAGATAATTTTCTATAACTCATGCATAAGCGAAATGAACCATCCGCCTTAGTGGCGAACACTACTCGAGCAGATCAACAAATGTATCAAGAGATTCTAGGTAACTAAGCATAACAAAACCCTAAGGGTTACACTAGACTTCGAGGGCATTACCAAGGCAAGTCAAGAGTCTAACTACCATGGAACTAGTACAAACAAGTCATGAATATACACTTAGAATAGACATTCTCAAATCCAAACAAGTCATGAATAAATGAGCCGATTCCTCAACAGGATTTGAGACACAAAAAAAAGATGGGATCCTTCACTACGCTAGTACTAAGGTGCAAAGACTCAACTATCGAAGCGGAATTAAAAGGGTGCGATGAACGAAAACAAAGTTCTAATGGGATGAAACTAAACCTTAAACAGAAACATTACCACCTCTCTTAGGTATGCTAGTAATGAGAGCATACAATTGCCCTCTCGACGATCTTGTTCTTTGCCCCTGTCCTTGTCCTATAACACTTAACTACATGTCCCTTTTTTACCATACTAACGATACTCTTTCTTGTCACGGGTTTTATTATTCTTTCACTTTGGCCTCTTCCTTTTCACCTTTTCCTCCTTCGTGGATTAAGCCATATCAACAAGTTTCTTATCCTTAGGCTTGTGTTCTTTTATCCTCGTTCTTACTATCCTTGTATAGCTTGTTGACAAGTTTCTCGAAATCTACTTCCATCGCATGGCAACCCTACAAAGCTTGAAATAATATTAGTCGCAGATGGAACTACTGCGACTACTGATGGAGGTTGGGCACTCCTTTGCCCTCCGACAAGTGTCGTATGCCTATAAACTATGATGAAAAAGAAAGAGAGAAGAGACTCAAGGAGAGAATAAAAAGATAGTGCATATGGCTTTGGGGAATATGCCTTTAAAATAAACAAAACTTTTCTTAGAAAAATGCTTCTTTGTAAACATTTCGAAAATAATTTCAGATAGTTAAAAGCTTTTGCCCAGACTGGTAACCTTCTGCTCTGATACCAAATATAACACCCCACCTCCGCTAGGGTCACTCACAAAGGGAATGCACTAGCTTTGGTGGAGCATTATCTAGGTAAACATACACAAAAATATTACAAGACAGAACATATAAAACAGCGGAAGAAAAATCAAATTTCATTTCTTTAAAATCTAGAAAGGTCTAAACCCTTTTACATCAAAATACCATTAAATCCATTACATCGAAATCTGTCTTGCAATAGTAAAGAAGCATAAAACCATAGTTATAAATCATTCCCAAAGTAAAACAGTGAACCAAGCCATAGCCAGGAGAAATCCAAGCCGTTCGTGAAAGAGCCTTGGAGCTTGGTAAGATCCGAACTAAGCTGTATTCCCACCCTGCGAACCTGGGGGGAGGGGGGGGGGGGGGGAGAACGGAAGAAAAAGAGGCGAAACAAAACGGGTTAGTCATAAAGACTGAGTAAGTCCTAGTGACTTTCAGCATAGAAACAAGTAAAGATAACATGACATGTATAAACTGAAAGTAAACATAAGGACGATGACAAGATAGGCAAGTTAAACTAAGATGACAAGATAAACTATACTAACCAGATAAACTACGGTAACAAGATAAACTATGCAAACCAAAAACTACGTATAGCATCGCATGTTTAACATTCTCTGCACCAACTGTACTAGTACCCCAACCTGTATCATCCTTTCCATGTATATGTACAGTCCCTTGCCGTATATCGTACGGGTTTCATCACGTATTTCTATACTACTTCAACGTAGTGCCACCATTCTTGAAATCGTTTGGACTGCCACCCTTGTTCCGGCTAGGTTTCCTTATCATGAACTATCGCGTGTTCAACTAGGATTTATGCCACCTAGGACCACTAGGGATTATGCTACCTATTGAACGTTTTCTAGATTCGATTAGGGTTTATGCCACCTAGGATCATTAGGGATTATGATACCTAACGAACAACACCTTTTTTTCACATAACGATCTATTAATCGATCGGCTCCCTACAAGTCCTAGCTCATTCATGTGTCTGTATCATACGGCCCAATCACGAAATGTAGTCACCTGTGCTAGGTCCACCATAGGGTGTATCAAGCCCTAGAGTGCCAACCACCGACACGAATCAAGCACGCACAGTGTAAACCTACTAGTGCCCAATGCCTGCTTTTTCAACTCCGGACTACGTGCACGACCATAGTCTGCCTGAACCTACAATGGCGCACAAACTCAGCCGTCGTTCTGCTCGCTTACAATCAGCCCAGTAATCGTGCCTCACCATGCCTAGTTCCAGGGTACCATGATACGTCTAGTAGGTTACTGCTGAAAAGGACTGCGTAACTAGGGTTTCCGTCCAGCAGGTTAAGTGTTGTCATTTAAATTCGAGACTTAACCCCATCAGTATAGCATGTCAAGTTGGTTAAGTGTGGTCATTCAAGTTCGTGACTTAACCCGTCTACGTGTCATGTCAAATTGGCAAAGTGTATTCAAGCGGTTCATGACTTAACCCTATCAAATCATCGTGTTAAATTGGTTAAGTATATTCAAGCGGTTCATGACCTAACCCTAAGAAATCATCGTGTTAAATTGGTTAAGTATATTCAAGCGGTTCATGACTTAACCCTATCAAATCATCGTGTTAAATTGGTTAAGTATATTCAAGCGGTTCATGGCTTAACCCTATCATGTGGCTTTAAGTCATTAATGCACCCAACCTCTCACATCAGACCTGTTGTTGTGGTCACTGGATATGTCGGGCAGTTCCGGGCAGAATTACACCACAACTCAGACTGACCTCAGGTTTTCAAGTGCGATATGACCAACTACCCACATTGGATCCTATTGTTTTCAGTAACTGGATTTGCCGGGTGGTTCCGGGCAGAATTACACTGCAAACTCAACCCAACCTCGAGTTGGCCATTTTCAAGATCATTCTAAGTGTCACGTCCATGTTCAATTTTCATGTCAAGTTCGTGTCAAGTTTCTAAGCGAGTTTCATGTCAAGTTTTCAGGTTTCCACTTATGCCTATTATCAAGTTCATGATTCATATTCATAACCAATTCATGTTTGCCTAACCTACCCAATTTGTATCCCCATCGCATGTAAATGTAAATCGATCTAAATTACAAGTAGAACCAGGTCCAAAATAAAAGGGAATAACATTCCAACTATGATAGGCAAAAGAACGAGCACAAGGTGATAAATCTGGCATGATATAGCTTGGGACAGTTGGTTACAACATCACTGGCATATAGAGAATAACAAGCTTTCAAATCTGGCATAATAAGATGATAGTCATGATAAAAATTGACATGAAAGAATAGGCATGCAAAAGCAAGCCAAACACAAGGATAATGGATCAATGGTCTTGGTATACAACATGGTTTTCAACTCAGTTGTAATAGTCAATTGGCCACAATAGTCATAGTCGTAGTGAATCATAAGCGATTAATCACAATAGTCATGAATTATCCAAAATAGTTCTGGGCAACTACCCTAAATAGTCATAGGCAATTAACTATAATAGTTTCAAGGTCATGGTCATAGACGATAGTCTTCTGTTCATAATCATAGGCAGTAATTCATAGTCACGAGTCATAGGTGATTAGCCACAATTGTCTTTGTCATAGTCATAGGCAATAGTCTTATGTTCTCAGTTATAGGCATAGGCATAGTCTTTGGCCATTAACAATAGTTTCAATGCCATAGGCGTGATAATATTTGATTTACAACATGAATAGGCCCAAGTTAATTTTCATAGCAGTATTCCAAAAGTCAAGGTCCAAGAATAGGTATAAATCAATTATCATACATGGGTTCAATTCCAATTGATAACATGAATAAGTCCAAACTGTTTTCATAGCAATGTTCCCAAGTTCAAGATTCAAGAGAGGATAGGGTGAAAACTGAATTAACAAGTCTTATCATCAAGTCAAGATCCAAGAATTCATTTTACAATCTAGCATTTGAATAATAAACTAGGTCCAACATCATGAATGGACATGATTCCATCGATAAGAAATAACCCAAAATCATAGATTCAAGAAGAGACAAGAACAGATCCAAATAGATAATCAAGCTTAGGTCCAATTTCATTTTATTCCATGTCCATATTAAATTTAACAAGTTTCAATCTCAAAGTAACTAGAACTTACAGAGCGTGGATCGATAATTAGAGTGCAGAGATTTGATTCTGGAAATGGTTATTGCAGTTGTTGAATCTCTGTTTGTTTAGTCTTGTTCTAGTTGAAAACCCCCAATTTGCAATTCCTAGATGTTGTCTTGACGAAGAAGTAGCCATTCTCTCTTTAATTTAATTATTTCAAAAGCAGCATAAGGACAGAATGAAATGGTGTGGAGAGAATGAGGCTAAGGGTGAGTTTATATAGGATTAGAGTCACGAATTTGGTCCAGAAATCGGTCTAGATACGCAGAAATGAACTCAGCCTTGGATCTGGAAATTCGGGATAGGTCGACCCCCAAGTCGACTACCCAGTCGACCTGGTCAAGGGGAGGTCGACTACCCGGTCGACCATCCAGTCAACCTGGGTCCTGGGCGGGAAATTTCCCGCCCAGCCCGCTTCTGGGTTTGAATTCGAATTTCGAATTCGAATTTCGAGCTGTTTGGTTTCTGAAAATTCCTGAAACTTTGGAGGGTCATATCTCCCTCATAAGGAATCTGTTTTTCGAAAACTCGGACTCGTTTCCACGCAGAATTTCGAGACGAACGCAATGGCACAACCCATTTCCCTTGATTCTTATTTTAAAATTTAATTCTGCCTTGATTTATGGTTATAACATGTTATTAAAATACGGGTTGTTACAATATGTACCAAGTAAATTAACGAAAACCCAAAAACGTGTGCTAAATGAGACCGATCATGATGATGAATATTTTGAACATGAGAACAAAGACAGTGAAATACCAGCATGGTACAAGAAGTCTATTCTTTTTTCCTTAGAGTATTGGAGTGGTCATAAGGTGCGACATACTATTGATGTGATGCACACCAAAAAGAATGTAGCAGAGCATTTTATTAACATATTGTTTGATAAATACAAACAAACAATCTTCTAATTTTGCATTCGACAAAAATCACAAGACGCAGTGCTGTCAAGTTCTTAAGGATGCAAAACTTCCATCATGCTTCTGGACTAAATTTACCAACTTGGTAAATACACAGCCACCTAGTTTGAATATTAAAAAGTCATATGACTATCATGTTATAATTCAATATTTTCTACCTGTGATGATTCAATATGCGTATCCAAAGAACCATGATTTAAGACGTGCAATATTACAAGTATGCTTGAACTTCAATATTATTTGTTTGAAGGTTTTAAATCGAGAGCATGTCCAAGCTTCCAAAGGTATGATTGCCGAGGCATTATGTGTGCTGGCTCATTATTTCCCACCTTATTTCTTTGACATCAGCATACATCTCATGGTGCATTTAGCTGATCAAGCATTATTATGTGGACCAGTTAATTATACGTGGGTGTATCCATTTAAAAGGTAGAAATTTCATTTACATGATTATTAACTAATTTATGTTTTATTAGTTACATTAAATGTTTTTTTAGAGCTATGAAGGAGTGTAAGAACATACCAAGCAATAAAAGATTTGTCGAGGGAACAATTTCTGAAGCGTATCTTGTTTCAGAGTCCGTTAGATATTGTAATGACCCGGATTTTGTCGACTTTGGTTATCGACACAAACACGATGACGACTAACCAAACATCGAAAAATCCCAGTAGTTAATGAAAGAAATTAGAGGGTGAGGATAGATAAGATAGAAACTTAGAATAGAAGAAGAAAAGAAGAACTTACATTATCAGAGTAACACAAATCTCACAGCGGAACAAATAACATATAATATATAACACAACTTTGAAATATAACAGTTATGTATACAATAGCACTTATCAGAGTACATATCTTACAACAACAGCGGAAATAAACTATAGCTATATGATCCTGAAGCCTCCTGCTCCAGCTCTTCAAGTATATCTGTAAATCCCGACTACTTGACTGCCCGTACAAATTCAGGCACCCAAGAGTTTAGGGAAAACAACAAAATAAACTCTGGGTCAGTCATGGACTGGTGTGAGTAAAACAATTTAAAACAGTTGAATAGGTATATGATATCTCATAAGACCACGCCGTGAATACGGAACGGGTTTTTCCCTTATGAGAATCCAACATCTTTGACAAGTAATATCATTCCGATATTATAATAATGTCTAAATACAAATAGATATCAATCTAGCAGAAACGCTTTCATCTCACGTTCTACATATATAGTATACAATCAAAATCGCAAGCGTGTATTGGATAATGGATTTCCAACTATGACAAGGTGTGGAACCACCTTCTGCTAGTGTACCTCTAGAGAGGAATACACTGGGTTCAACAAGAACATCTTGCAACCCGGCCACACATGACCGACCACTCATTTCGCTTGAGTGTATCGAATGTATATCACCAACGGTTGGGATCAGCAACCGTTTCCCGATAAGGGATAGCATCGACAATAGATTATAGAAATAAATGAAACTCTAGATCAGGTGATTATACACCCTAAAAGGTGCGACCTACATAGCCATGCTGCCTGCCCGATTTCTGTCATTTACCGGATGTGAGGCTTGAGGTTACGCTTTATCATCACATCAGATTCACTTCGAATTCCACATTGTCAGATCCATCGAAAATCACTAATTTGTCACTTCGTCATACCCGCCAAATCACAAATTGACTTATCCAAAAATAACACGGGTATACAGCTAAGAGAAACGAATTACTCTGCCACCAACGTATACACGTTTGAAGAGATCAACTTACCGATCCATTGGATATACTCTGTCAGACCTTCGTCCATACAAGTTGTCCTGGGACTGGACAAACCGAAGGCACTATTCAGTATATCCATCTTAGTCACTGTTATCTAAGACTTATACAACAGCCCTTGCACTTTACTCCGTCTTCAATTATCTTTGGCATATATAATTCGCAACGCTTATGCCAATACAGAGTGGTTCTTTGGATAATAATCCAATCGGTCTCTCCATATTAACAACGTTAAAATGTTCAAAAACTTCGATAGTCGGTGAGTTAACTATCAAAGAAAAACAAGTGTGCAAACAACTATATTATTCCCAGATGGAAATTTTATCGAACAATCATCATTTAACATTAATCTCTTTAGTTCATTTTTCATCTCATGTCTCCCTATATTCAATATTTCTTATTTTCTAGATTTAGAAAATATATGTTATTATCATTAGAAAACATTTCCATTTCCTTGTTTTCTATATTAGAAAACAATTCTGATACTTCTTTGGAAAACATTTCCAAACTCAAACATTGGACTTAGACAGATGGTTAAACAAACCATCACGATGCCAACTTAAACCATTATACTTATTTACTAAATCCACTTAACCACTTCACTCTCGAACCGTAACCATTTGTTAATTAAAACCACAGTCTATCAAGTTGGGGTATAGCTACCTCTCAGACCTTAACTGAACAACAATTCTAACCTTGAAATAGGCAAAGTTCACTTTATATTTCTTTAACTAACTTCCTTACTTAACCTTTCTTTCAAATAACTATATTCGATTACCTCTTTTCACTTAACTCTATTCGATTAACTCCTTTGGATTAACTCTATTTGATTAACTCCTTTGGATTAACTCTATTTGATTTACTCTATTCGATTTACTCTATTCACTTAACTCATGTTGAATAAACTATATTCGATAACTCCTCTAACTCTATTCGAATAAACTATATTCGATTAACTCCTCTAACTCCATTCGAATAAACTATATTCGATTAACTCCTCTAACTCTATTCGAATAAACTATATTCAATTAACTCTATTTGAATAACTCTAATTAGTTAACTCTAACTCTAACTAGTCAACCCTCACTGATTAACTCTAACTGGTTAATTCTAACTCTAATTGATTTATTCTAACTCTAATCGATCATTTCTAACTCTAATTGATTTCTCTTATTCGAATAACTCCTATTTGATAATGTTTATTCATTTATAAAGATTTACTTTTGGTAATGGTTCTTCACTTTATAAATGTTCTCTTTAATAACGTTACTTCACTTATACAAGTGTTGTGTACCCATTTTATTTAAAACTATCGGTGTTAAAACCAATATCTCTTATCTATATAAGTTCAGACTTATATATTCCATTTATCAAATGATAAATATTTATTTAATTTATAAACTGTTATTTATAAATAAATCCTTTCTATTTATCTGTTACAAACAGATTTCCATTTTTTATTCATCTTCTAAACATTCCTTTGATTTAACCCTATTTATTTTCCACATAAATATCCCTTTGATTAAATCCTATTTATTTAACAATAAATATTCCTTTGATTAAATCATATTTATTTAACAAATAAATTTTCCTTTTAATTCTATTTATTTTAACAAATAAATATTCTTTTTAATTCTATTTATTCTAACAAATAAATATTCCTTTATTCTAACAAATAAATATCTCCTTTTAATTCTATTTATTTTAGCAAATAAATATTCCTTTATTCTAACAAACAAATATCTCCTTTTAATTCTATTTATTCTAACAAATAAATATTCCTTTATTCTTACAAATAAATATCTCCTTTTAATTCTATTTATTCTAACAAATAAATATTTCCTTTGATTTCCTATTTGTAAATGTCTTACAAATATTCCTCTTCCTGTTTGTTTTACAAATAATTTCTTTTATATTTGTTTTACGAATATTTCCCCCTATATCTGTTTAGCAAATATATTTCCGTTATATTTGATTTACCCAATATATTTCTTTTATCAAAATCCTTTTTCTTATATATATAATTTCCACTAACTGACTAGCAGTTCAATCAAACGGTCAACACACAGTCAATCAACCAAAATTTAACAGTTCTAAGAATACAACATAAAAATAGAAACTGTTCAGAGTTGGTGAGTTTTACTCACATTGGACGATCATCGTTGATAATGATAACCATCGCTTGATTTGATTCAGATGGACAATTTATTTTGCTATAAATTGTAACGAGCTCGGATTCACTCCCAGTCTGTTCCGTGGTGTAGCCACCGTCCCTACGATCCCGACGGATCTTGTTTCGCTGAATTCCGTCAATATATGAACAAGTTATGACCTTACGAAGTTAATACACATTATATAAAACAAAAACTTGGATTATTATTATTATGGGCCTTCACCTCTTTAAAATACCTTGGCCCATAGCCCACTACCGCTTCACAACCAGACCCGCTACATCGTGCTTCTCCCCCAAACACCCGTTCGCTCCATCACAGCCATTACCCAAACTTCAAGCACTCATGGCTCCCACACTGGTCAACGAAAATCCAAATGAATACCACCATCCTCTTCGTCATAAAAATCTCGTCACTACAGTACCCTTAAAGGAGAACTCGAACCCCTTTGGGGATTTCCGTTGTTCGAGAATGCCTGTAGCGTATGCTACAGGTATCGAACTTTTTTTGTCTCGAAATACCCAAAAACTCCGCCATGCTGTGCTACTCGGCCTCGCAAGTCCAAACCCAAACACCACAACCAACATCGAGGCTTGAATCACCTCCATTCACGAACCCTAGGTTGCGCGTTCAAAAATCCCAATCCCAAAACGGACGTCGAACTCCAAACAAAGTATACCAGTTTGAAGAGGAAAGCACGATGAACTTAAATACAAACAGATTAGGATTTTTAGATCTTGTTTTATAATTTTTCTTGATTTTAGAAGATCACCAGTATTTTTCCTGGAAGAAAAACTACGGCGGATAAAACCGTTGACTAGCAAATGAGTTGATTTAGGGTTTACGGGTGAGGTAGGGTATTTATAGGATTATCTTAATATTTTAATATTCGAATTAAATATTAATTTATATTGTACTGCTGCTTATATTTGTCCTTAAAAATTCGTGTGATCACATACAACATCCAAAAATCACGAAAATGAACATGCAGCTACAGTTCGACATTACGGTCCTAACGAAACTGGTTTCGTCGAATTCCGACTCCGTATGCTCACACAATGTATTTCTAACCGTCAAAATACTAACTGTTTCTCACTCTAAAAATCCGTGCAGCCTCACAGTGACTCTAAAAATCACCAAACATGGAATCTAACAACTATTTGACATTGCGGATCCAACAAAATTAGTTTCGTCGAATTCCGACTTCGTTTGCAAAAGTGGCTATTTTTCAAAGCTCTAAATAGCCTATTTAAATATATAAATATATTTAAATGTAAATAAATTTAACATTTAAAAATAAATATTATTGTTTATATTCACAGAGGAATACCATACAGCTTCAGAATATTTCTATATGGATTTACAACTCGATATTACATCATCAGAGTTATATCAATGTTCGATTTCTATTTAAATCCTTATATAAAATATAATTAAATCGTTATGGTCAGAGCGCTGCATTTCTGAGAATTTTATTTGGAAGTAACTCAAAATCTACATGACGAAATCCCGATTTTTCTCTTCTACTAGAAAGATATACTCCACCAGCTCGACACGTTTCTTGTTTCACAGAAATCCGATTTAAAACGAACCCTGTATACTCAGTTGAAGTTCAAATCGCCAAATAGCAAACTGCCGCGCCATTTCAAGCTCTAATTTAATTATATTAAAATTCTACGTTCAAACTGGCATCGATTGAATATATTCGTCAATATAATTCAACTCTAAGCTGAATTAAATTTTAGGGATGACCCAGTTCACAAAATATTGTGATTTCCAATATTTTTGATTATTGCTGAATTAAATATGTTATTCTATTATTTAATTTAATTAAATATTCCATATTATTTAATTAAACTACTATTTAATTCACTATATCACTATTTAAATAATTAAATTAAATAATTATTCCATGGCTAACAATGCGGGTTATTACAGATATGCAATGGAATATATGCCAAATCCGCGTGATGGTAATCATAGCTCTAAACAAGCACCGTTTTTAGATGAAAACTATGGTGATACTTATGAGCGTTCCATTATTTTGGGTAAAATAATAAAATTATCTGGTGTACAACGTGTACAAATTCGAAGATGGATACTTTTCAGAATAGACATTCCAGATCGAGTTGATTATTATAGGTTTGTCTTTTTTACACATTAAAATTTATAAATACTAGTCCAAAATTTACTTTATTTTTTGTTTTTGTTTGTAGCGAATATCGATTATCATTAGAAGAGACTCAACGTGGTAAAAAGCGGCTCCAATCAAAGCAGAAGTAGTAATTCAGTCTGAATTTATTGACTGGTTGCATAAAAAGGTCTGTTGGATTACAATGAACTCACAATTTGATAATAAATAACATTTTTGAACATATTTTACTTTTTTTCAGTTAATGGAAGAAAAACGCATGGACTTCCTATTATGGTATTATGTTAGTGAACCAACATGGGAAGCCAAAACTCACCTTAAATATAGAATCAATGGTTATCTATTCTCTCCTCAGCACTACAACAACACTCTTTCAACAAGATAGTGGCGTTTGTATGGATGCAATTACAACATTTGTTGCAAGTGCAAAAGATTTAAATCCTACGGATGATGACACTACTTGGTATGGTATTATCCAGGAGATCATTGAAGTTGATTATTATGAATTTCAACATGTTGTGTTCTATTGCAAATGGGTCAATATTGCTGATAAAACACATGGTTATAAGGTTTGTCCTGACTCCAAATTACTGATGGTGAATTTGAAAAGGCTCAAAAGCAATGATGGAGAGTATGATGAGCCTGTCATTCTTGCATCGGAAGCTAGCCAAGTTTTTTACATAAAGAACACACAGAAGAATTCTGATTGGTCCATTGTACGACGCTCTCCTAAATGCATGACGGATAACATGGATGATTATGAGATGCCAACGAACTTTCAATCCGTTTTAAAAGAGCAACCCAACTTAACAACATTGTTAAATTGTATTGAATCCAAATAGACAAATTGGTTGATGTTGTTGACGTTGCTTTATTCATTTTGCTACCTTTTCTTGTTTTGAACATTCGTAAATGTTATATATCAATTGATTGGTTGTGGATGTATCTTCTTATGTAAGTATCTTCAGTTAAATTTTTTATGTTATTAGGTTATGCTTGCAAGAGTGTTTTTGTGTTTTGCCTTTACTTTGTTAATTGTTTTTTTTTGAACATGAGTTTCTATTTTTATTTTGTGCTGCAAAACGAATGTGCTGAATTTTTTCATGAGTTTCTATTTTTATTTTTGGTTGAAGGGGCATCCACCATTTCTACTTATCTTTCAGAAATGTAAGCTACACCGTCTTTTTGCATTTCTTTTTTTTATTTGCAAGTCAAAAAATTATAATCATGCTAATGCAATAAAATTAACAGAATGTCAGGTAGTTCATCGAGACAAACAGAAGACACAGATGATGTCCCTCCGCCTCCTCCAAATAAAAAATACTTTATAAATGTTGAAATGGATGGTGCTAAAGGGAAAAATAGATCGAAGTGGAGTTCCCGATGTGGTGTTTTGATCCGCGCATATATTTCGATCAGTTGTGATGATTGGAGGAATGTAGATATCTTTTATAAAGATGCTTTATGGAAAGCAATACTGGTATCTTACTTCTCATTTAAATTTAATAAATCATAAACAGTTATGGTATTACTATTGTGATCATGTTTCTTGTTTAAAAGATAGACATGTAAGGAGACGGTTGACTTAAATTGGGCTCTAAGTGTGTCCTACACAATGGAATATAGTCAACACATTTGATATGCTTGTGGAAGGTAAAGTAGAAATTATAAAATGCAATTGTATAATTGATATGCATACAGCCTAGAATAACACAAGTTATTGACTTATAGGGTTTGTTTTGTTTGTTCTAATCAGGCATTGGTTGTTTTTTCTTTTGATTCTACAGAAAAACTTTGGTATGGATATAGATCCCGATAAAGCAATACCTATATTAGAAAAAGAGTTCTCACAAAAATTCAGAAGTGCAAAATCGAAATTACGTAACAAATACCTTAAGATGGATAATGAGCTTATAACTAGACGTATTGCAATGGAAAATCGTCCTGATGATATTGATAAATTTCAATGAGAGAGTTTTATTGACATGGAGTATGGTGATAGAAAGAGAAAACAATGTAAGCAGAATACTGCAAACAAAGCAAAGGTTACTATAAATCATACATTGGGCAGAAAATCGTACCGTACACTCTATGATGAATTGGTATGTAGTTCAGATATCTTAAATAAACTTTATGATAAATTATATTATATATTTATTTGTATGCTTCATTAGAAAAACGAAAATCCGGAAAGTAAGCCTATGCGATCTCTTGTTTGGAAAATAGCACATATAAGCAAAAAAACCGGGGAAGTGCTTCCGTGTGCCGCTGAAAAATATATAAGTAATCCGAGCCTTTTTTAATTCATTATTAATAAAATGGTATCAAGTTTATAGCTGTTTGCACTCATGTCTTTAAATAATCTTTAGTTGTTTGCTTAATGTCTTTCTTTAGCCGTTTCCTTAATCTTTGAATAATCTAATGTCATGCAATACATTTGTGTATAAGATTGTTTATAGCTGTTTGCTTTATGCACGGACAATATTTTCTCCCCTCAAATCAAACAACCATTGGAGCACACCATTGGAGCGCACTTTGATTCACGTACTTTCAAATAAAACTTAAAAGTTTTTAACACTTAAGTGGATTATTGCTTTATTGTATTTTTTAAAATTAATATTTTACCATATTATCCTATTATATGTATTGCACTAGTCTGCATGTACTGCATATGCGAATAGTCTCAAACTTAATTCCATTTCCTTTACAGTCCAATGAACCAACATCTACATATTTAATTATTTCTTCTATTAATAGTTTCAACTGTAAGTTTAATGAATATATTGTGCCACCTTGATGTTTTTCACTTATCCCGCTTATGTGGGATCTGGTTTAACACTTGATTCCATATATTTATTTTAATACCTGATTTTCTAGAAGCAAGCAGAAATTTTCAATTTGTAATTTAGAAATAAAAGACTAATTATCAAGTTTTTGCTAAGATGGAATTTATAATTTATAATTTTTAATACGATGATGCGTGCTTGGTCGAAACGGAACGTCGATGAGATAGATGCATCCAATATTTGAGAAAATAATAATGACATCTAACATTGTTTTGGATCCATACTATTATAGTATCATCAATGACATTAGTAAGATGACTGTCAGAACTTAAACAATTAGGCACTATAATTTGCAAGTTAAGTCCAAAATTTGCATATTTTACATACCATTTTTCAATAACTTCTTCCTAGTATATTGTCCTACATAAATAAAATGTCATTAATAATGCCCCAAATAAATAAGTTGAGTATCTCGTCTAGTCTTTAAGGTTTAAACATTTGAATGTTATAGATTGAAAAGTAGTCACGTATAGAAAATCTTAGTACCTTTTTTCAATCTAAAATTGCTTCTTGTGGTTGGTAGAGTTTGGCACACCCGACCTAATGATACAAATTACATACGCATGTGCTTTTGTCTCTCCAACATTCGATTTCACAATCTGAAATTTCCCTCCTCTGTTAGTTCATTATGAATTGGTTTCTAACAAAAATCCCTCAAACTAGTGAATTGTGAAAGTAAATCCATAAAAAACACAAAGAACATAGTTATCCCTGTGGTATTGTCCTCGGTTTATGTTAAAAAATGTAACTCAAAGTTATAATGCATGAACAGTTAATACTGTTGTCATGTTGTCCTCCATTAATCTGCAATAGTATTTCCTCAAACAACATAAAATAGCCTGTTAAAAATACACCACATAGGTTAATACAAACAACATGCTCAAGAATGTACAGTTAATACGCATAAAATAGCCTGTTAAAAATGTATCACATTGAATCCCTTTTGCTAGATGAACTTTTCCCTCTAAACCCAACAACTGAGAGTTTTGATGTAGTATTACTCTTCATGCCACTTGATTTTCCTTTAGAAGTAATTCTTTTTACATTATTACCATAAGATTTCACTGATTTCACTGTTGAAGAACTTTTGTTTTCACTACTGGCATACGATTTCACGAACTTGGATTTTGATGAATCTTTGTTTTCGCTATCAGCATAAGATGTTACTGATTTGCGCTTTGAAAATCTAATGGTTTTTTTACTGACTCTACCGCGTACGAATTTATTTCTTGTATTATCGGCTGCAGATGCTTTCGTAATTCTTCTTGTAGATGTGTTTTTTGTATTTCTAACTTTAAGTAGCTTCGACCCTTTCCTTTTTTTCAAAGGGTTTTGATTTAACCACATCGCGTTTAACATTGGTTGAGTTAAGAGATTCCAAACTCTCCTTTTTCTTGATGGCTTCTTCGATCCTGGAAGCTAAGAGGTAATCCTTCTTCGTAACAAGGCTTGTAACTATAGGATTATTGATTCATACAAAATATTTCAACACCCCTCAAACAAGATCTGTGTAATCGTGTATCAGACAATTAGTTAGAAAATTATATTGTTAATCAAGCATTTTAAATGTTAAAAAATCAAGGACTTTCATGACAAAATTACATGCCAAAAATGAATTTCTAATTAAAATCCAATTTTGAAAACTCGTATAAGAAAAATGGTGGTTTTTAGTTCAAACTAAAACATAGAATTTATGTAAATTCAATATTTAATATTCTAGATTAGATGCAAGTAAAAGATTAATCGTTATTTTAGATCAATGTTATAATCTAAAATTTGAAATTCATCGAAAACTAAATAACCATATTATTGATTTATACAAAAATATATTCATGTGCGAGGATACCATTCTACGATTATGCAAGTTTATGTAAACATGCGCTACTAATATAAGATGTTATAACATTCGATAAGGTATCAGATATATTTCAGCAACCAAAATTAGACGATTTTCTTTAAACAACCCACAATTATGAAGTGAATCAAGAAAATATAATTTGTACGGAAATTTGGACATGCCCAAAGCTTGAAATAATAACTATATATATATATAGGGCTATTGGATGCAACTTGAAAAAATGATTGAAAATTTATTTTATGGATAGAACTCAATTTTGTGGCTAATCATTAAAGACTAACGGCTTATAGCCATCTTCCTTATACCAAAGGCCTAATGCCATCTACCTTATACCTCCAGACCACAATTTCAATATGCAAAACAGTTCTTTATGAATTAACAATTAGGCACTATATTATGCTGTCAGAACTAAAACAATTAGGCAATATATTATGCTTTAATAATTTTCTAAATCAAACTATGTTTACATTTAAGGATAGCAGAAGAGACATGATTGATAGAATTTCCACAATATAATTAGTGTAGAAGCTCAATTGAACATTAGACCTATAAACTATGATATGATCAACTGCTAAAAAAACAATGACTATCACCAAGATTTCTAATTTGCAGCAATAGTACACACACACCCCATTAAATCAGTAGCCTGCTACTCTGGTAATAAAAATCTGTACTTTTACAAGTTTCTACATACTTTTACATGTTTGCACCCAGTGGTAAATACATTAGTATCAGAAATAGACATAAATGCTATCAGTCAATAACTACAAATTAATACTTTTTGCTACGTATCGAGGCTTACCAATTCAATTTCCTTTTTAGAGATTTACTGCCTTGATGACTATAAGAGTAAAAAATAGTGTACTTTTGTAAAAAATAGTGTTTCTTGATCTGACTTTTAGGCTCAGTTACACTGAGCCTGTAGGCTCAGTAAACCTGAGCCACTCGGCTCAGGTTTACCGAGCCATAGGCTCAGTTACACTGAGCCTTGGCTTAGGTTTACTGAGCCATAGGCTCAGTTACACTGAGCCTGTAGGCTCAGTAAACCGAACCACTTGGCTCAGGTTCACTGAGCCATAAGCTCAGTGAACCTGAGCCGAGTGGCTCAGTTACACTGAGCCTTGTAGGCTCAGTAAACCCGAGCCACTCGACTCAGGTTTACTAAGCCATAGGCTCAGTTTACACTGAGCCAGGCTCAGTTTACACTAAGCCAGGTTCAGTAAACTTGAGCCGAGTAAAATGAGTGCCAAACTTTGTTTGGTTGACAGAATGTCAGGTAGTTCTTTGTTTGTTTTTAATCAAGCATCTTCAGTTAAACTTTCTTTGTTTTTTAATCAGGCATAGGCTCATATCATTGTATTTGTTGAACAGGCTTTGGTTGAAGCAGCGAAAGCAAGATAAAGATTAGAAGGTGGCGATGATGCTCTAAGTCTAGATAATTTTGATAAAGATCCCATTGCTGAAGCGTAACACCCCACGCCCGCTACGGTCACTCACTAAGGGAATGCCATAGCATCGGTGGAGTATTTTAAGTGATTATAGAACAGAAAAATTACAACAAGACAGATATAAGAATACTTGAAAATTTAAAACATCATTTCATTACAGCGGAAACTAAAACATGTTTGGTTACCTCACAAAACCATAACAAGAGTCAAGTACAAAATATCCATCCTGATAAAACAAAAGTACATAATTCCACTGCATAACTTAATAGCCATAATAGAAAAGATAAACTGAGCTTTACATCCACGGTCCAAGCTCCAAAAGATAGATAAAGCAGTCTGATCAAAGCCCACTAGTGCTAGGCCCACTTTGATAACCTGAGGGTTGGGAAAAAAAAGATAAAAACAACGGGGTCAGACATAAGTCTGAGCGAGTCCTATAACTTTAACAATACAATCATTAAAGTAACCAGAGTAAGACATGAGCTTGATATACGGTAATGACTGGGGATGAATGGCTACACTAAGCAGCCAACTAGACTTAGGATGAACTAAGATAACCGTAAAGACGCATCTACCCACCCAAGGATAATTACTAACTGCACCACACCAGTCATTCCTACTTAAAGGTTGATCCCTCTCAAGGACTTAGAAAATTTTCCCAGTAGTTTCGTGTACCCTAGCTGACTGCATAGGTGCCGTCTGCCCCTATCCCCACTAGGTGTACCCACTACTCCCAAGCGATCGACTCCCTACCGTAGATACCCGTGCTGGCCCCACAGTGGGGTGTATCACTCCCCAAAGTGGCAACCCGAAAATGGTGCACGGCTTATATCTACACGATGCAACAACGTCTTACCTACCAGCCCGGGTCCACACACGCATATGAAACCCGTTAGATTCGCGTTGCCACCGCTACCCCGTTTTGGCCTCTTATAGTCAAGCCCAGTACGCGTGTCCCGTCCTCGACATGGGTCGAGCCCAATAAGATACATATGGGTTACTGGTTGAAATGGGCCCCCACAAGCTACTACTTAAGCTTTTCATTTTATCTAGTGCATCCCACTTAACCCCTTTTTATAATCCTGCCCACTTACATGTTAAGGTTTGGTTAAGTCATCTAATCATATTTCACTTGCCACTCAAGGCCCCCACAAGCTACTACTTAAGCTTGTCATTTAATCATATTTCAATTGCCACTTAAGGCCCCCACAAGCTACTACTTAAGCTTGTCATTTAATCATATTTCAATTGTCACTTAAGGCCCCCACAAGTTACTACTTAAGCTTGTCATTTAATCTAGTGCATCCCACTTAACCCCTTTTTATAATCATGCCCACTTACATGTTAAGGTTTGGTTAAGTCATCTAATCATATTTCAATTGCCACTCAAGGCACCCACTAGATTCCTACATGCCACCCAAGGCACCCATTTAACCCTTTAATCATGTTTAGTTACATGTTCCCCTTTGGTTAAGTATTTTAATCGTATTTCCTATTGCCACCCAAGGCAACCACTAGATTTTTCCACATGCCACCCAAGGCACCCACTTAACCCCTCATGTCCCTCTACATGCTAATATGGTTAAGTGTTTCTTAATTAATTAAGAACGTAACCGTTGTAGAGACCTCTCACATTAGACTATCTCTTATGGCAGCTGGATTTGCCGGTCGGGTCCGGGCAGCCTTACGCCATAACCGAGTCTAACCTCGTGCCTTTACACTTGTCACGTATATAGTTTGTGCCTAAGACCTCTCACATTGGGCCAATCATTTGTAGCCGCTGGATTTGCCGGTCGATTCCGGGCAATCTTATGCTACAAAAGGGTCCAACCTCGTGTCTTAGTCGATTAATTACACCTAATTAATCACCCCGATAATTTGTATTAATTATCCCTAATAATTACCAATTTCAAGAATATGGGTAGACCTAACTCAATAGGTAAATTCCCAATTCCATAATATGGGTAGACCTAACTTAATAGGTAAATTCCCAATTCCATAATATGGGTAGACCTAACTTAATAGGTAAATTCCCAATTATGTCCATTCACTTTATGTTATGCTTAAGCATACCCATTTCACACCATTTTATTAACATGCATATTAACCCCATCGTTCCCCACGTAATTCGTTCTCATAACATGACATAATAAAGGGGAGATTCATCACAAATGCCATGGGCTTAACCAATCATAGCATATAACTTTATCATGGGTTCAAAAGGTGTCAACTTGCATATATGAGCATACATTAAACCCAACTAGCATTTAACCCAAACTTGCATGAAGCACATATGTCACAAAGGGGGTAACTTGCATATGATTCTTATGTCATACAAAGGTGTGAACTTGCATAACATGTCACATGTTAACTTGCATAGCATGTCACATGTTAACTTGCATATAACCAAACACATAACTTGCATAACATGTTACATATGAACTTGCATATAATCATGCACATAACTTGCATATAACCAAACACATAACTTGCATAACATGTTACACATGAACTTGCATATAATAATGCACATAACTTGCATTACATGTTACATATGAACTTGCATATAAACTTCCATATGAACTTGCATAACATGTCATACATAGAGGCAAACTTGCATATGTTATGCATATCATAAAAAGAGATAAACTTGCATATGTTATGCATATCACTAATCCAAACGACTTGCATAGATTATGCATATTATAGATCCAAACTCATAGGTTAAACTTGCATGTCATGTCACTTATTTCACACATGATTCTAGCATAAAACCAAGCATTTAACTTGCATAAAACCAAACACTTAGCATGCATAAAACCAAACACTTAGTATGCATAAAACCCACCACTTAACATGCATAACCCCAAACACTCAACTTGCATAAACATAGGGTCATCATGAATAAGTGTTAAACATAGTGATTAGCAAACTAGCATCATAACATATGACCTAAAACCCATTGATCCGCAAGCAAAACCATATGATCTCATCATATCTCATCTACTTAGTTTAGCAATTGGTTATTAAAGTGATAGAAACTCACTAACTCCAAGATTAGCTCCTTAGATAGTTGCTAGAGTTGAAGTAGAGGTAGATTAGTAGTTGATTAGCTTGCAATCCTCTTCACAAATTAGTGGAGGCTCCTTCCAAGTTGCATTTTGGCGGCATGATGGCATAGATTCTATTTTTAGTATGAATTAGGGTAGGCTTAGGGTGTATTTATAGATTAGGCAAATGTTTTAGGCCATTAGATTAACCCTAAATTAGATTAGGACCATCAGATCTCGGAAGCTTCCAGAAAACAGCCCCAAAACACAGCCAAACCCTAAGATGGTGCACCAGGTTAAACTGGCCGAGCACCCCCTGTCGACACCCAAGTCGACAGGGCTGTCGACTTGGTCCTAGCCAAGTCGACTGCCCAGCCGACAGGCCTGTCTACTGGGGTAGCTAGGCGGGAATTTTCCCACCTGCGCCCAATGGCCCCAATTTCGGAATTTGAACCTGAATTTTAAGTCTGTTTTGAACTTTGAATTTTCTGTAAACTTCATTGGGCCATAATTGGGCCATACGGACTCCGATTCTCGAAAACTCGGACTCTATTTCGCGTATTTTTCCGAGACGAACGCAATGACACAGTCCGTTTCCCCCAATTCTCACATCTGAGATTATTTATTCTGCAATTAGTGAATTTTAGCATTAATCGAAATTCGGGGTGTTACATGAAGTTTTTGGAGACGATAAAAGAAGAAGTTATTGTCGTGCTATCAGCTCTACATGCAATGTAAAGCAAGTAAAAATAACACAAGCTTCACAAGCAACAACCGCGGCAAAAGAGAATGCAACTAAGCAACAGTTAGCTAAATTGGAGAACAACCAAAATCAAATGCATGAAGACATCAAATCAATGAACTCAACATTGGTGTACTTGCAACAATCTATGAAGCTTCTTATCAATCAACAAGGAGGGAATACGACACCACGTGAAGAAGTTGCTTCCAATGGAGGTAATAACAATCTACATGCTACTTCTATTGATGCCATTGGATCATCCACGAGAGATAAACAGTCAGTAGTGTTATTGTCGTCAACATTAAAGGAGGTAGTGAAGGGATATGTAGGAGTGCAAAAAGTTTGTCATCATAGAACTATACTAGAAGGAGAGAAAGCCATTTGGGTGAAGGAAGTTCTGGATCCGGATGTGTTAATTTTTGACGCACCCCAAAATGGTATGTATACACTATCTGATCTTGTCGATGGTGGATTTGTAATTTGGTCCGTTAATCGTTTGCGTTTTGTGTAATGGTTGTATGCAAAATTATGATACTTAGATGTTATTTTGGTATTTGTTATGGATGATGAATGGTATTATGATTGTATGTTAAATTGTGATGTTGGTCGAAATGGAATTTGCTTAAGGATATAAATTGTGATATGTTGTATTTGCTTTTTAAGTTATTGTTATATTATATGTTGTATATTATTTTTGGTGTATGCTATATGAAATTATCTAATGTAGGGTTGGTATAATATTCACGTTTGTAACAGTTATAACTGTTAGTAAATTATTGTATGAAATAGTCAGTTTTATATGCTAATAGTAATAATTGTTACATATTTCATATTTGTAACAATTATTACTATTATAAAAATGATGTTTATAACGGTAATAAATATTATAAAATTTTCAGTCCTAACGGTTTTAAATGTTACAAAGCACATATCTTATAACAGTAATAACTGTTACAATAAGAACCCTTTACAACGGTTTTATCCGTTACAATATCCGTGACAACAGTTTGTCACGTATGCTGTTGTAACGGTTATAATTGTTACAAATATCATTAGTAACAGTAATAACTGTTATAAAAGGCCTTTTTTGGTGTTGTGTGTCACATTGACAGTCCATACCATGCGATCGATAACTACCAATATATAACCTCTGAGCTCGTGCGTCTCAGAGAAGGGTGTTAAGCAAGAGAATAGATTCTCCGCCACCACAGAAATATATTAACAGATATCAATTAAATTACACGACATGAAATTCAATGTCGGACACACATCCATTTACAAGTCCGTTCTAGGTCTGAACGAAACCGGAGTCACCTAGGTGCTCGCGTATCCGGACGATCAATAAGTACGTCCGTACAAACTACCACTATTAACCCATTACTGGGAGCGACCCAATGCCAGGCATCAGTAGTCGTCCATTCGATGTGAAGATCGCCGGTCTTCATCCACCGTCTTCAATGTCTTTGACTTCTAATCGTCGTAGTAATTATTCAGAATGGGTTAAACCCGGTCTTTTCGAATAACTCACATATTTTTAATTAAAATCAAGTGTTGTAAAGACACATCCAACGCCTCTTTCCAATTCAGAATATTCTTTAAATAAAATATTCATATTATTAGAGAAAGGTTTCCATTAATTTTATCAAAGATAAATTCTTTTAAATTTATTCTTAAATCTAATTTTCAAAGATTTATTAAAATTCCAATTCAGTTTTAATATCGAAAATTACAACTTTACAATTATTCCTATTTAAGAAATAAATCTTATCTTTAACTGGGTTAAAGAATCAATGTCATTTAAAAACATTGTTCAAGATAAACCCAAAATCATATTCCAAAATATGGAATTTTCACGGAAATCAAATCAATATATAATCGATATAAATTTCCATATCAGACTAATAATATAAATGGAATAACAACAAATCCTTTTAAATTCCATATATAGTAACAGTCTTCTTTTACAGAAGCCTATCTCGATTATTATCAAATCGAATTTCCACTCAATTCCAATTTAATATTAAATTGGACAACTTGGCTTTGGAAAATTTCTTTTTAAATCTTTAATAAAAAGATTTGTAAATTCTAATCATATTTTCACTGTTAATTGGGTTAGAGAACAAACATCGTTTAAAAACATAGTTCACTGTAAACCCAATTCACATATCAATTATTTCAATTAATAAGTATAATTTGAAACACTAATAATCTTAGTTAAAAGATTTATTCTTTCATACGGGGTTTAAGAACAGTGTTATTTAAGACACCATCCACGACAACCCAAAATCCAATTCTTTTAAAAATATTCTTTATATAAAAGATATTCTAAATCGGAAAGCGACTCAATCATTTACCATATAGCCTCGGTTATATGGATTTCATACATCATATGGAAATCACAATAAATGATAAATAATCATCAAACCATCCATTCAACATCCAGAGTGAAGTTCTCAACTGTGTGAGCATTAAAATGAAATAATAACGCTCATCACAGCTTGTCAATCTATCGATTGACATACAAATAAACATTGGGACTAGTGTATATCAATTATCATCCCAATACCCGTGTGGGGTTTTCAGCCAACAATAGTTCATATAAATAAATAATTGGTTAATGAATTTAACCAATTCTAATACTGCTAACATGTTGATGATGATGGACAAAACATGATATTTTATTCCTAATGCCAAATAAAAATGTATTCGACCCGTACAATTTCTTTATACATTCCTAATATCTAATAGACTGCAATTTATTTATATTACATTATTGCGGATGACAAATAAAAGATAATTTTCATTATACTTTATTTGTATGTAATTATTCTTAATTTTAACACATAAAAGAAATAATCTCATTTGTATATGTTTTTCAATGTATAACCTAACACCTAAAAATGTTTATTTTAAATTACATACAAATTCTAATGTATGCATTAACATATAAAGATGTCACATTAACTCACCTATATATTCTAATGTATGTTTTGACCAATAATACGATTCTTATATTTGAATATAAACTCCAATGTAAGTTTGCAAATAAAAATGATTTTTATATTTGCATATAAATTCTATTGTATGTTATGCAAATAAAAATGATTATTTTATTTGCATATAAATTCTATCTCAACAAAATGTATAAGAAGTTCCATTTTGCTGACAATTCTATTTTATCAAAATGGATATTTCCATGGTAACACAACCCTGTTTCACAAAAATACTATTTGTGTTTAACTCTTTCATTTAACAAAAATGTAATTTTTTTTCTTAATTCAAATCTAATTATCAAAAATATGTAATTTTTTTTTCAACTATCATATTTAACAAAATGTAATTTTTGTTTCAACTATCGTATTTTTGACAAAAATAAATATTTGATTCAACTAAGCTATTTGGCCAAAAATGTTCATTTTGACCAAAAGGGTGTATTTTGGTTCAACTAATCTATCTTAACAAAGGTACATATTCTGATAAAAATATATGGTTTGCTTTAAGTAATCTATTTTGACAAAAATGAATATTTTGACAAAATGTATATTTTGATTTAACTAATCTTTTTCAACAAAACAATAAAGATAATGACTTTGTTTTGTTGACAAATTTATTTCAACAAAACAATCAAAATGATGTGTTTGTTTTATCGACAATTCTAATTTATCAAAACAAATGAAGGTGATATACTGGTTTTGTCAAATCCAATGCAACAAAAATGATAATGTTTATTTTGACTATTATAATCTGATAAAAGTGACCAATTTGTTTTAACTATGATAATTTAACAAAAGCGACAAATTGGATTTCAACTATTATAAATTGATAAAAATGACAAATTGGAATTTTAACTATTTTAATTTGATAAAAGTGACAAAATGGGTTTACCTTCGGTAATTTGGCAAAAGCGACAAAATGGGTTTACCTTTGGTAATTTCACAAAAGCAACAAAATGGTTTTAACATTGACAATTTGACAAAAGCGACAAAATGGTTTTAACCTTGACAATTTGAAAAAAGCGACAAAATGGTTGTTTTGATCCAACTAATAAAATTTGGCAAAAGTGCATATTTTGTTTCAATTAGTATAAATTGACAAAGTGAATAATTTCTTTCAACTAGTATAAATTGACAAAAGTGAGTGTTTTGATAAAATGTTGATTTTATTTCAATACACATGTTTTGACAAAAATGGCTATTTTTTTTTGTATAAAATGACAACAAAAATGTTACTTTCAACTTCCCTATTTTATTGCATAAAAAAATGTAAATAATAATGCAACTTTAAAATCTATTCTTTTAATTACAATTAAAATGGAAATAAAAATATTTCTTTTATATCAATTCTTTTTATTATAACTAACTTTACAATAAAAATGTTATTTTAAAACCATTCTTTCTAATGAAAAACATATTACATAAAAAGGTAATCTTTTAATCCTACTCTTTTTAATGAAAGCATATTACATAAAAAGTAATCTTTTAAATTTCAATCTTTTGATTAGAACAGATTATCCATAAATATGTAATCTTTAATGTTTGATCTTTTTATTGAAATTAACTACATTTAAAATATAATCTTTTACTTCAACTCTTTTTATTTTGATAAATTTACAATAAAAATATAATCTTTTATTTCACTGACATGTTTTGCCAAAAATGTTATTTTTATTTCAATTGACATGTTTTGCCAAAAATGTTATTTTTATTTCAATTGACATGTTTTGCCAAAAATGATCATTTTAATTTCATTATTTTAATTTGACAAAAATGTATGATTTTTGTTAAATAAAACTATTTTGACAAAATGAACATTTTTGTTTCAACTATTTTGTAATAACCAAATGATGATTTTGTTTTCAACTCTAAAATGACGATAAAAGGTGTCTTTTAAAATCTATTCTTTTTATTGTAATCAATATGACAATAAAAAAAATCATTTTATTTAATTTAACAAAGTTACAACAAAGATGAATTCTTTTTATCATAATCTTTTTATTTTCTCTAATTTAAAAGTAAAAATGGTACTTTTAATCTTATTCTTTTATTTACATCTAAAATGTAAATAAAAATGTAACTTCTTGAACTATGCTTTTATTTGCATCTAAAATGCAAATAAAAATGTAACATTTAATTCATGATTTATTTGCATCAAAGAATGCAAATAAAAATTCAACTTTTCATTTCATGTTTTTATTTGCATCAAAGAATGCAAATAAAAATTCAACTTTTCATTTCATGTTTTTATTTGCATCAAAGAATGCAAATAAAAATTCAACTTTTAATTTCATGTTTTATTTGTGTTAGACCAAAAATTGGCTCTAACACCCAAACTAGTTATGATTTCAACGAAATAGAATCAAAAAGCAGTAAAGAACACACAATTTATAGTGGTTCAGCGTTAAGGAGCCTACGTCCACTTTGTTTTCTTTTATTGGATGATTTGAATATAAAGACAACAATAATTCTCACTCAACCTCACAATTACAATGCATAAACTCACTCAAATCTCTCAAATATACACTTTAAGAGATGGTTTTGATCTGAATATGATTATAGAATTCGGTTATGGAGGAGGTAAGAACTGAGAATTTGCCCAAAAGATCCTTTCAAATGCCTCAGGATGGTGTATTTATAGGTGAGAAATCTCTTCAAAGTGGCTCCGGTTCGGAATTACGTGGCATCCATCCCTTGAGAGTCGGGTTCGGAGGCTCCAAGATGGCTACAGCGTATTGATTTAGTAGAAGATCGTGGGAGAAATGGTCAGATCTTGTCCGAGTCCTCAGGAGATATGCACAGCAACGGTTGCAGATTCAGATGGGAAAAAGGGGTTCGGATCGGGTCCTCCGATCCGATCCGGTGAGGCAGCATGCTATCTCTTGATGTTGTTTGTGTACTCCTCCGATCCGATGAGGCCGTTTGTTGTTTAATGTGCTAACGCATCTCTCTGATCCGATCCGATGAGGTCACTTGATATCCTTTGACATTGCTGACGTACTCATCCGATCCGAACTGATGGGATTGCTTGCTTTCTTCTGATGCCGCTGAAGCGTTCCTCCTATCCGAACCGCCGAAGCCACCTGCTTCATGATGTTGCTGCAATACTCCTCCGATCCGAACCGATTGGTGTCTTCCTCACTATTTGCTCTTTGTGTAGCCTAGTTCACAAAGTAGGCTAACATTCCCCCCCCCCCCCGAAGTAAACTTTTATTTAAGATAAAGTGTGCTTCGAAGCAATTTACAAAACATCCTCTGAATTGGAATCATTGAATGATCGCATCCATTTACTTGTAGTGTCATGTTTCTTCATAAAGTCGTGACTTTTGTTGCTTATATATATATCCATATTCCATATGAATTACTTTCTTCATTTTCAAACAACTTTGATAGCTTTTATTTAACGTCCAATGATTCTTCCAGGTGAGCTTTTTCTTTACTTTTCCTCAAATTCACCCCGCGTGTCAAATTAGTGTATATAGCCTCTTTCGGTTCGGATACCGATCCGAATGGATTTCCTCCAGTGGCACATCTGAACAGAACTTCCAATATCACTTCACCATGGGTTAGCAGGCCAGAGGACCTTCGTGGGCTTGACTCCCGATCCAAGCGGGACAAAGTAGATTGGGAATACGAGTGGTCACTGCTATTTCATATAAATATCCCCCTGTCTCCTTCTTCCTCTTTCATTATTCTATTCCAACGAAATTTGCATCAAAACCCTGGAAATTTAAAAACTCTGAAACTCTTTCGTTTTAATCCCCGAATCACATAGGTAGTTTTATAATCTTGAATCTCCTCTTTATAATTGCTTTTAGCTTAGATTCACAGTTTTCTTGAACAATCCCGACGACATATTCACTGGACTTCATCGCCATAACCTCCTCCACTCCGCCCTCGTCATCAATGGCGTCAAATCTCTCTCGAGCCGACGGTGGAGTGGGTTAAGATTCTTCATTGAGCGTTTGAATGCATCAGTACTCGATTTCAGTTGGGATTCTCAACGTAGGATCGATTTTGACCCCATAGAGGAGGGAAAAAGGAAGAGGAGAAGTGCAGGGGATCGGTTCGGGTGATAGGGTAGAGACGAGGAAAAAGGGAGAGAAGGAGTGCAGGGGATCGGTTTGGATGACAAGACAAGATGAAAATGGGGATCAACTGACCGGATCAGGTTGGACTTGCAAGTTAAGAGAAGAACAGGATTTACTTGACCGGACCGGATCGGAATGTGAAACAAAGAAGAGGAGAAGCATGGCTGTTCAAGTCGATCCGGACCGTCCAAGTGTTCACCTCCGAACCGATCCGATTTTGGTCACTGGGCATCAATTCTTGTCCCAGGCTAGCATAAGGACTTCTCCCCGATCCGACCCTAGTGTGTGCATCTGAACTGAACCGAAAAACAGCCCAAGATTGTACAGAAGACCTTGCTTAGTTTGCCAAACCCATTCTTAATATAATCTTCAACTTTATGGACAGTTAGGATAGTGCCTTGCGAACATAAACAAATATCAAGAACCGTTCTGAACATTACTGCTTACTTGGACTTTTACATCATGCTTTCATGTATTTACTTTGCATCTTTGTCACATGTAGCCTACACTTTAGTTCACATACACACACGGGGGACACGGGCAACTTTACTCTAATCCTTGCCATTGTTTCTTCAATAGTCTAGTGATCATGACCGAGATACGTTCTTCTAGATTAGCAAAGAAGACGGAAACTGCAGAAATTTCTGAGAAATATACTCTCGATAACATATCTTCTTCTTCAGACCCTAAATGGGATGACAAGGGCTCGGATTATGAACCAGGAGCGCATAACAGCGAAACGCCTTCTGACAACGAAGTCTCTTTGGGCTATGAAGAGGAAGGAGGGATTGGAGATAATCGAGCTCCTAACGAATTTGAGTCTGCCATCATATTGGAATCACCTCAAGATTCTGTTGAATCGACGATTGACAACGACAGACTTGTTCGAATATGCTTAAAGCACGGGATACTGAAAAGGGATACCCTGGTGCCATCGAAAACTGACCGTCCTCACAATCCCCCAGAAGGATTTATGGCAGTTACTCGCTTGATGTGTATGGTTGGGGCTATTCCACCATTTCCATCTTTTGTTGTCGACTTCCTGAGACAGCTGCGGATTGCCCCCATGCAGTTACATCCCAATTCCTATGCTTACTTGTATACCATATATATAGCATACCGAGAGACTTTAGGTACAATGCTCCCTTTCGACGACGTTCACTTTTTTTATAATTTCAAGCATCGGACTCGAGAAACTCCTTCCTTTTCTTACTTCGAATCAGTCCCAAAAAGGAAAATCATTTCTGCACCATTCAGCAGCAAGGCTGGCGATTCTAAGCTAGAATGGTTTTATATAAGGCAACAGCCACAAAGTGCGAGGAGATGGACAAAATCAAGTATAGCATTGGTTTCCTAGATCTCAACTTTAAATGTTCAAACCAACACATTAATCCGTTTTCTTCTTGTTTGCAGTTGATAATCCAAAACAAATATCGGGTCAAGTGTATTTTGATCGGATGCACCAGCTCCTTAATGGCGACCAAAAATTCCTAACCATCGATGAAGTCCTTAAGGATGAATATCTTCATCTTCACGGGTTGCTGTCCATTACCCGTAGCATAGGTCACGGGTCGGGTCCATATGTATACACCCCCTAGTGGACGTAATTCCAGAAACGGGCGAGAGCTCGAAAACCCCCATAATGCCACTTCGAACTTCACCTTCTCCATCTTCAACTCAGGATGACGAGCTGGCCAACATAGCCGAAAAGCACCGAGAAGGGTACATCATCCCTGAGGATGCTATCTCTCCTGAAAAGTTGACGTCTTCCGATAAACCGCCAATAGATGCTTCCCAAGGAGATGCCCCTAGTACCGATGATTCTACATTTCAGCGTTTAGAAGATCTCCCCTTACTTGAAACTATATACACTTCAGAGGATTTTGGTACAAATCCTTTAGTTTTCACTTCTTCTGAAGAGACCACTCCCGCTAAGGCCAAAGAGCCCACTCGCACTAGTCTGGCTTCGGACTCGGGTTTGTCGGGGGGAACAACACTTAGGATTCACTTAACACAATAGTACCACATTTCACATCACTTACCTTTTGTGAGAACACTAATTATGAATTCCGTTTACATTGTTGCACAAGTACAATGTCTCGTGCTCACTATGACATCAGGAAAATACGTCGCAGCATGGTCAGGCCCCCTTCCGATGCTGAGCATGACCGCCGTGGAAGTCGGGTTAGAGAGGATAGAAGGCCTCATGATTCTTATCAATCGTGCACCTCGCGCTCTCGCTTCCCCGTCCGGTCGGACCCAGACCGGCATAAAAGCTATCAGGGCCGTCGGGGAGAGGACACATCGCAACCGAAAGACCGAACTTCTCCTCAGGACAAACACAGTCGGGAAAGAAGCCCGCCGAAGGACACTAGCTCACAAAGCAAACATAAGGTTTCTGATAAACGGTCTGGAAAGAGCGATGCAGCCATCGTGCCCGCTAAACATAAGGATACTGAGCCAAAGTACTGCCCGCCTCCACCGCCAGATACTGAGTCTAAAGTTAAGCAGGCATATTTAGAGAAACAATTCCTCGAACACTACTTTGAAAATCTGACTTTCTTACCTACCTCGAGCCTATTTCCTCGAGGTGGGCAGACGAGGCCAAAGAAAAGATTGATGCAGTCGAAAAACAATATTAAGAGATGTTCAAGTATTCGCGTAACCTCTCCAGAATCATTCGAACTTTAATCACGGATACTGAGTCAATGAAAAATACTGCAGCAGCTAACGCAAAAGCCTTGAAAAATTTGGAGAAAGACCTTGAGGATACACAGGCCCAACTTGCCATTGCTCAGCGGGACGCTACCAACTTCAAGCAGCAATTTGAAGAGCTATAAAAACGTTATCATGACTTGCTCGAGTCTCATAGTCAAGAGCGTCTGGAGCTGAAAAAGCAAGCAGAAGATGCTAAGTCGGATAACGCTAAAATGCAACTTGCTTACACTGCTCTTGAGCAAGAAAGAGCTGAGTTAGCGAGAAAGAATGCTGAATTGGAGAAGAAAAACATTGACTTGGCTTCCAAGTTGGTGGAGGCCAAAAATAGGGCTGCCCTAGCGGAGGGTAATGCGGAAAGTGCTATTAAGTCCGCCGAAGAGACCCGGAAGCAGCTGTCAGAGGCCGAGGAGGAAGTGCATGGTTTTGGCGAATTAATGATCGAATTCTTTGCGCATATAATCCTTCGCCGAAACATCTCTTGGATTGAAGATTATCCGACTACCTTTGAAACACCCTACCTCCGTTAGGGTCACTCTCAAAGGGAATGCCCTAATTTTGGTGGAGGTTTATAAGTACAAGTCACAGGTATACAAGACAGATATAAGAACACATATTTGTAAACAGCGGAAGAACAACAAACTTTTATTTCATAAAGTCAAATACGTGTTACAACAATATCCTTTCAAAAAAAACATAACATAACACTTTCATAATCTGTCTTGAGTACATTATTTAAAGAAGCATAAATAAAACATAGATAAACTGCAAAAGCCCCATAGTGGATTGTCCAAAGCCATAGTTCAAAACAGGAAAGTCCAAGCAATACATTTCTCTACGTCAAGCTGGATGTCAAGGCTGATCAAGCTGCTGTGTTCCCTCCCTGAGGACCTGGGGGGGGGGGGGGGGAACGGAAGAAAGAAGACGAAAGAAAAATAGAGTCAGACATAAAGCCTGAGTAAGTCTAGTACTATTTTGTCTATGAATAAAGAACTGGGTATGATAAGTATAAACAAGAAGTGGGCATGCACTATAAACTTGGTTAAGTTGTCTAGGGTCGAATAGACCATCGTACCCCATGTTAATCTCTGAACCCATATAAACTAGTTTCCAATTTGCACCCCATAATCAGGGTGATGTGATCCATTCTACGATGATCGGCTCCTACTCGCATAGTTACATGTGTCTTACGGCCCCCGATGTTGTAGTTACCTATGCTGGTCCCACCATGGGGTGTATCAAGTCCCACAGTGGCAACCCGACACAACCTTAGAGTGCACAGGTATGCTACTGGTGTCCAGTGCCTTATTTTTCTGCGCCGGAGTGTGTGCACGCCCGCACTCCGTTAGAACCTACACTGCTACACCACCGCCGTCGCTTTGACCTCTTACAATCAGCCCAGTAATCGTGCCCCACCCTGCCTAGTTTCAGGGTATCCTGATACACCTTTTAGGGTTACTGCTGAAAAGGGTCCCCCGTTACTAGGTTTTCTATCTCTAGCCAACATGCTAAGTTGGTTAAGTGTTTTCTAACCTAACCCCCCACCAGTCCGTTTAGCATGTTCCATTTTGATTAAGTCTTTAGTTTACTTAATCCTAACAACCCTGACTCAGCCTTAATTGTCTTATTAAGGCCCTGACCTCTCACATTAGACAGGTATTGTTGTGGCTGCCTGTTGCCGGTTGGTTCCGGGCAGTCTTACGCCACAACTCAGTCTGACCTCGGGTCCTTGCTGGGCTCCATGTTTAACCTCCCACATTGGATAGGTATTGTTGTGACTACTGGACAGCCGGGCGGTTCCGGGCAGGTTTACATCACAACTCAATCCAACCTCGGGTTAAACACATCGTATGTTGTACATTTACATATCTTGTCATTCCTCTTTATTTCTTATATGTAAATATTTGCAGCCCATTATTAAGTTAATGGTGTAAAGGTTACACAATCACAGGCCCAACCCATACTTGAATTTGGGCCCTTCTATTTTATATTTTCATTCATTAATTAATTTTAACCCAACGTTATTTTCCCCCGTTTTACTCGTCCGTTTATATATATATATATTGGGCTTAGCCTTTTAAAGCCCAATTTAGCCATGCGAAAAGGGGAGGCTTATGGCGTGATTACATACACAAAGAGGGAAAGGTGAGCGCATGAACTTGCATATGACGTTGGAAATACAAAATAGAAACTGGTGTACTTGCATAGTGGTAACATAGGTGACATGAATCAAAGCATGTAAACTTGCATAGGTTTAACTGCAACATGAACCTATATTCTTATTTAGGCATAATGTCAAATATAAGCATGGCATAAATATTTCTAGCATAAGCATGGCATAATGTCAAACATAAGCATGTCATGAATACTTCTAGCATAAGCATAGCATAATGTCAAACATAAGCATGGCATAAATACTTTTAGCATAAACATGGAATAATGTCAAACATAAGCATGGCATAAGTAAAATTAAATTTGTCCATGGCATAAACATAAACAAGTCATGTTCATAAGGTTTCTACATGTTTACAAAGGGGATACTTTGTTACTAACACAGAAGCATAGATCAACTTAATTATGGTTTAAATCTAGTCACATAACGATAGTATAAATATACTTATGCATAAATATTCCTAATCATGGTGTTTGCTTTAAACTTGCAAAAAGGGATTTTTGAGTCTAACCTAGCCATGTCTCACATATATTATCATATAATTCTTGCTAACAATATAGAACTAACATGGTCAAATATCAATCATAGCCTAGTCATTTTCATAAGTTTGCAAAAGCATGACTTAATGCATGGATTATGGTGTCAAAATTCCAACATAGTTTCATATGAACTATAACAACCAAACTTGTTTCAATTACTTGCAAAAGGATTTATGCACAAAAATATACATCATGATGGCATAATAACAAAGCCCCAAACTTGCATGAATTTCAATCAACTACATACATGTAGCTTCAACATGGATTACATAATTTGCGCAATATTCCAAACGTATACTTGCATAGAACTACCGCATGTAGTTCTTTATAATAAATAACATAATTTTGCACAAATATGAATTACTTTATTATCCCAATTCAAGCATACAAATCAATACAGTTGTTTATTCATACCAAAGTAATACTCTACTTACAATGGTTGCGGCGAATTCTCTAATTAAGAGATATGATTCCTTTGTTGAATTGATTGGCTTTAGGTTGCTTGAATTGCTTTAGGCTTTAGAACTTTCTCCCTAACTCTCTCTAGTTGGCGGCTACTCTTAGTCGTTCCTCAGCAACATGGCGGCTATGCTCTTAATTTGAATGAATAGATTAGGGTTTAGTCTAGGGTTGTTTATATAGAGGTTAGGAATTGATTAGGACCATTGATGTTGCTAGGTTAGATCGTAGCCATTCATTAGATAGAGAGACCAATTAGAACCCGCCACCTAGCCCTAATGACAAAGCAGACCACAGAAATTCGACCAAACACAGACCTGGCCAGCCAGGTTGACTGGGCTCGACCAGGTCGACACCCCTATCGACAGGGCTGTCGACAGCCCTGTCGACATGGGTAGCCCAGGTCGACAGCCCAGTCGACCTGGGTGGCCTTGGCGGGTGATTACTCGCCCTGGCCCATTGGGCCCCATTTTTCGAATTATTTTATTCTGTTTGAATTTTAAATTTAATTCAAAACTTCCGAAGGCCATATCTTCTTCATACGGACTCCGTTTTTCGAAAACTCGGACTCTATTTCGCGTATTTTTCCGAGACGAACGTAATGGCGTATCGCGCTTCCCTTGGTTCTTTGATTTCAAATTAATTATACTTTAATTTGTTAATTTCACAGTTATAGAATTTTCGGGGTGTTACATTCTCCCCCACTTAAAAGGATTTCGTCCCCGAAATCTTCAAGTTAGGAGGAATGTATATCCTAACATCCAATCATCCATCTACTCATCCATCAAACACGAGCATCCATTGTCCTTAAAAGACTTCTAATGCTTCATGATCATATGCGAAGTGTGTGTATATGAACTTATCTAATGCAAAATCAGGCGGTCTACTGATTCAGTTGACCTCCTTAATGCAACTTATGTAAGTGCCATGAATCCATTATGTATGCAAATTTTCCTATTCTTGATTCTACATGAGTGCACAATCATTCAATACAAATGCAGCATCCACATGTCAACACATTAAAGTTCAACCACATACGAATGCAAACATATATGCATATGCAATATGAAGTGACTGAGCCGATCTAAAACCTAGATTGTGTGTGTATATGCAACCACGAGCAACCACTAGCAATCACTTGCAACCACTTGCAACCATCATCCATAACATGTTTCAACTACATGTTTCCATCCAAAGGGTTTCTACCTAAAAGATAAGGTCGAGGAAAGATACCTAAAAAGATAGATAAAAGCGCAACTTAAGGAAAAGGAAAGATTAAGGATGTACCCTCGAACAGAAAAGGGTAGGCTGTACGGATTCTAGCTTCAGTTTCCCAAGTCGCGTCTTCCTCGGCGTCGCTCCACTGGACTTTGACGAGCTTGACTTCGAGGTTGCGTGGCCTCTTCACTTCCGTTCCTAAGATGCGGGTTGGAACTCTCCTTATGGTTGCTTCGCGTTCCACTTCGGCCTCTTCGAGTATATTTGGCTCTACCACTTCAGCAGACTCATGTAGACATTTTCGGAGATGTGAAACGTGAAAGATGTTGTGAACTCCGGCCAATTTTCGGGTAGCTCTAATCTATAGGACATTTTCCCAATTGTTCCTATCTAAAGGTATAGTCGAATGATAGAAGCAAGTAAAAACTTTGTGCCCATTAGGCAATGTCAAAACTGAAAATCTATGCCACATATATATTGATTAGGAGAAGAACTCTCTAAGCATCAGCCCCGAAGACCGAAATCAACATCAGACTGACACCCAAAGAGTTACTCAACCCAACCACCATATATGATTCTAGGCAACTAAGCATGATGGACTCCTTTTTGGTCACAAGGGAGTCCCTTCCTAAAACCAACCCGTATCCTATAAAACCCAAAAACTTTAGTAAAATCAACGAACACCCTCGAGCCCCAACATGTGTTACTAACAGGTGAGTCATAGTCCCTATGTGGTTTGCAACAGAAATTGGATTGAGAATGGGACCGAGAGGATATACCTAAAAGATACTATGCAAGTAAGCTCTACAGGAAGAGAGGGATCAAGGATATACTCTTAAGAAGAGATATTATGCATGAATCTAGTCTTCAATCTTCTAAGTCGCATTTCTTGAGCTTAACTCCATTATGCTTTGTCCGTCTTTAACTTCACAATTTCGTAGCTTCTTAATTCTTGTTTCCAAAATGTGAGTTGGAACCTATTTCTCGTTCCTCTTTCACTTATCCTCCTTCTAGTATACTTGGCTCAAGCCTAACTGCGTACTCATGGTTCCATGCAAGCTCTCCAAAATTCACTTGTGAATCTTGGATCTTGTTCACTTACTAGAAGGTATCCCACATAGATGAATTATCTCTTGAAAATAAACAAATGTCAACTATGTTGCCAAATGTACTTACTAAGGTGATTCTTTACAACTCATGCATCAGCGAAATGAACCTTCAGCCTTAGTGGCTAACACTACTGGAGCGCCCTATTCTGAAATGCTCCTCCTAATGAACCCCTTCTCTAGAAGCTCTTTAATCTGTTTACTGAGCTCTTTCCTTTCTCGTGGAGCCATATGTCTAACGGGCAACGCAACGGGCTTTGCATTATCTACAAGATATATGCGGAAGTCTATTTCTTGCTTCGGAGGCAAGCCCTTCACCTCTTCAAAGACATCCGGATATTCCCGGACCACTCTAACTGATTGCAAATTTTCAACAGAGGCATCTAGCGATTCAAGATAACTAAGCATAACCGCATACGAGGGATTACAAGAAATTTCCAAAGTATTACCGAGCTGGGTTAGGAGCCTAACAACCCTTTTCTCACAATCAAGGATGGCCCCATTACTGGATAGCCAATCCATACCCAAAATCAAACCATACCCCGAAAAGCCCAAAACAAAGTCACTACATAGAAATTCTACGCTTAGAATAGAAATTTTCAATCCCACACAGATCATAGACAAATGAGCTGGCCCCCCCAATTGGGTTTGAAACAATTAAGGGGTCCTCTACCATACTAGTTTTTAGGTGCAGAGATTCTACTAAAGCAGACGAGATAAAGGAGTGTGATGCGCCAGAATCAAATAAAGTGCGAACGGGGTGATCGTAAAGATAAACTACACTTTCTACAGAAGTGTTTGTACCTCGCTGTTGCAGAGGTGGCGCTTCCAGCACATGAACCTGTGCCCCTGGGGTGGATCCAGCGCCCTGCCCCTGTCCCCGTTTCTTTGGGCAGTCCTTAGCCCTATGGCCCGTCTCACCGCAAGAAAAGCACCCACCATTCTCCTTGGCCTTCTTTTTCCGGCAGTCCTTTACTAAGTGCCCCACTTTGCCACAGAAATTACACGTCCTCTTCTCTTTGTTGCCTTCCCCGCCTTTTTTAAAGTCTGTCTTCTTAGGCTGCAAACCCTCTTTCTTCTTGCCCTTATCCTCTTCATTCAGCAATGCCATTTGCACCAATCTTTCATACGTGGCTCCCATGGGTATATGGGTCATGGCCAAACTGTGTAATGGCTCATTCAACCCTTTGACGAAACGGAGAGCCTTCTTGTGCGGGGTATTGACTAGGTCAAGCCCAAACCTAGCCAGCTCATCGAACTGATTCACATACTCTCTGACTGTCTTGTCCCCTTGTTTAAGAAATAAGAATTTTTCCAACTGCAAACTTCTTTCTGCATCTGAGAGAAATTTAGTCTCAAACCTTGCCCTAAATTCCTCCCATGTCTCCACTGGTCTTTCAGCATTAGTGACTTCCCACCAGTAGGAAGCCTCACCCTTCAATAGCCACACTGCCAATTGTACTTTTTGTCTATCCTCTACCTCAAGGATGATGAATAGGTCCTCAGTTTCTTTCAGCCAATTTCTGGCTGCTACGAAGGACTCAGTTCCATGGAAATCCCTTCCTCCCATAGCTTTAAAATCTTTACATATCTTAGCGAAAGTGTTTCCCCGAGGAGGAGGTGGAGGAAAAGGTGCCGCTGCGGCTGGATGATTTCCTTCAGCTGGGGGAGGAGGAATGTAGGACCTGGCTGAGTGGCCCTTGCTTCTAAGAACCGTCTAAACCAACCAGGTATTGGTACCCCTTCCGGCAAGTTAAGTTCTTGGGACATGCTGAAACAAAAAGGATAGATTCAAAACGAAGGATAAGAGATAGTTCCTATGGCTTTGGGGGGTGGACTTTGCCTTTTTTAAAATAAAATAATATTTTTTTTAAAAATGCTTCTTTAAATTTCCTTTTTTTGAAAATAATTTTTCAAAACTTTTTATCTTATCTGGTAAACCTATGCTCTGATACCAAGTGAAACACCCCACCTCCGTTAGGGTCACTCTCAAAGGGAATGCCCTAATTTTTGTGGAGGTTTATAAGTACAAGTCACAGGTATACAAGACAGATATAAGAACACATATTTGTAAACAGCGGAAGAACAACAAACTTTTATTTCATAAAGTCAAATACGTGTTACAACAATATCCTTTCAAAAAAAACATAACATAACACTTTCATAATCTGTCTTGAGTACATTATTTAAAGAAGCATAAATAAAACATAGATAAACTGCAAAAGCCCCATAGTGGATTGTACAAAGCCATAGTTCAAAACAGGAAAGTCCAAGCAATACATTTCTCTACGTCAAGCTGGATGTCAAGGCTGATCAAGCTGTTGTGTTCCCTCCCTGAGGACCTGGGGGGGGGGGGGGGGGAAACGGAAGAAAGAAGACGAAAGAAAAATAGAGTCAGACATAAAGCCTGAGTAAGTCTAGTACTATTTTGTCTATGAATAAAGAACTGGGTATGATAAGTATAAACAAGAAGTGGGCATGCACTATAAACTTGGTTAAGTTGTCTAGGGTCGAATAGACCATCGTACCCCATGTTAATCTCTGAACCCATATAAACTAGTTTCCAATTTGCACCCCATAATCAGGGTGATGTGATCCATTCTACGATGATCGGCTCCTACTCGCATAGTTACATGTGTCTTACGGCCCCCGATGTTGTAGTTACCTATGCTGGTCCCACCATGGGGTGTATCAAGTCCCACAGTGGCAACCCGACACAACCTTAGAGTGCACAGGTATGCTACTGGTGTCCAGTGCCTTATTTTTCTGCGCCGGAGTGTGTGCACGCCCGCACTCCGTTAGAACCTACACTGCTACACCACCGCCGTCGCTTTGACCTCTTACAATCAGCCCAGTAATCGTGCCCCACCCTGCCTAGTTTCAGGGTATCCTGATACACCTTTTAGGGTTACTGCTGAAAAGGGTCCCCCGTTACTAGGTTTTCTATCTCTAGCCAACATGCTAAGTTGGTTAAGTGTTTTCTAACCTAACCCCCCACCAGTCCGTTTAGCATGTTCCATTTTGATTAAGTCTTTAGTTTACTTAATCCTAACAATCCTGACTCAGCCTTAATTGTCTTATTAAGGCCCTGACCTCTCACATTAGACAGGTATTGTTGTGGCTGCCTGTTGCCGGTTGGTTCCGGGCAGTCTTACGCCACAACTCAGTCTAACCTCGGGTCCTTGCTGGGCTCCATGTTTAACCTCCCACATTGGATAGGTATTGTTGTGACTACTGGACAGCCGGGCGGTTCCGGGCAGGTTTACATCACAACTCAATCCAACCTCGGGTTAAACACATCGTATGTTCTACATTTACATATCTTGTCATTCCTCTTTATTTCTTATATGTAAATATTTGCGGTCCATTATTAAGTTAATGGTGTAAAGGTTACACCAATCACAGGCCCAACCCATACTTGAATTTGGGCCCTTCTATTTTATATTTTCATTCATTAATTAATTTTAACCCAACGTTATTTTCCCCCGTTTTACACGTCCGTTTTTATATATATATATATATATATTGGGCTTAGCCTTTTAAAGCCCAATTTAGCCATGCGAAAAGGGGAGGCTTATGGCGTGATTACATACACAAAGAGGGAAAGGTGAGCGCATGAACTTGCATATGACGTTGGAAATACAAAATAGAAACTGGTGTACTTGCATAGTGGTAACATAGGTGACATGAATCAAAGCATGTAAACTTGCATAGGTTTAACTGCAACATGAACCTATATTCTTATTTAGGCATAATGTCAAATATAAGCATGGCATAAATATTTCTAGCATAAGCATGGCATAATGTCAAACATAAGCATGTCATGAATACTTCTAGCATAAGCATAGCATAATGTCAAACAGAAGCATGGCATAAATACTTTTAGCATAAACATGGCATAATGTCAAACATAAGCATGGCATAAGTAAAATTAAATTTGTCCATGGCATAAACATAAACAAGTCATGTTCATAAGGTTTCTACATGTTTACAAAGGGGATACTTTGTTACTAACACAGAAGCATAGATCAACTTAATTATGGTTTAAATCTAGTCACATAACGATAGTATAAATATACTTATGCATAAATATTCCTAATCATGGTGTTTGCTTTAAACTTGCAAAAAGGGATTTTTGTGTCTAACCTAGCCATGGCTCACATATATTATCATATAATTCTTGCTAACAATATAGAACTAACATGGTCAAATATCAATCATAGCCTAGTCATTTTCATAAGTTTGCAAAAGCATGACTTAATGCATGGATTATGGTGTCAAAATTCCAACATAGTTTCATATGAACTATAACAACCAAACTTGTTTCAATTACTTGCAAAAGGATTTATGCACAAAAATAGACATCATGATGGCATAATAACAAAGCCCCAAACTTGCATGAATTTCAATCAACTACATACATGTAGCTTCAACATGGATTACATAATTTGCGCAATATTCCAAACGTATACTTGCATAGAACTACCGCATGTAGTTCTTTATAATAAATAACATAATTTTGCACAAATATGAATTACTTTATTATCCCAATTCAAGCATACAAATCAATACAGTTGTTTATTCATACCAAAGTAATACTCTACTTACAATGGTTGCGGCGAATTCTCTAATTAAGAGATATGATTCCTTTGTTAAATTGATTGGCTTTAGGTTGCTTGAATTGCTTTAGGCTTTAGAACTTTCTCCCTAACTCTCTCTCTAGTTGGCGGCTACTCTTAGTCGTTCCTCAGCAACATGGCGGCTATGCTCTTAATTTGAATGAATAGATTAGGGTTTAGTCTAGGGTTGTTTATATAGAGGTTAGGAATTGATTAGGACCATTGATGTTGCTAGGTTAGATCGTAGCCATTCATTAGATAGAGAGACCAATTAGAACCCGCCACCTAGCCCTAATGACAAAGCAGACCACAGAAATTCGACCAAACACAGACCTGGCCAGCCAGGTTGACTGGGCTCGACCAGGTCGACACCCCTGTCGACAGGGCTGTCGACAGCCCTGTCGACATGGGTAGCCCAGGTCGACAGCCCAGTCGACCTGGGTGGCCTTGGCGGGTGATTACCCGCCCTGGCCCATTGGGTCCCATTTTTCGAATTATTTTATTCTGTTTGAATTTTAAATTTAATTCAAAACTTCCGAAGGCCATATCTTCTTCATACGGACTCCGTTTTTCGAAAACTCGGACTCTATTTCGCGTATTTTTCCGAGACGAACGCAATGGCGTATCCCGCTTCCCTTGGTTCTTTGATTTCAAATTAATTATACTTTAATTTGTTAATTTCACAGTTATAGAATTTTCGGGGTGTTACAACCTTGGTTCACGTATGGAGTCAAATTGTTGAATGGGAGAAAGAGGAGCTCAAGGTAGATTCCATCGACGTAGACAAGCTTATGGAAAAATATCTAAGAGATGATGAGCCGGCACGTCTGGCCGAGGGGCGTCGCCTCATCGCTGCTGCTATGGAGGAGGAGAAGAGGATGGCCAAGCAAAAGAATGTCTCTGAGGCCGGTTCTTCTTCTACTACCGCTGGAACTTCTGAAGTAGAGGGATATGACCCAGAAAACCCGGGGATCATTCAGGCATCTCTTTTATCCCCCATACCCGAGACGGCTTCAGAAATGGAAGTTACTCCGGCTGAGAAATCATCGGAAGGTATTTCTACCTTTTCACCTCAATTCGTCAAAGCCGTCTCCACTTTTCATCACATAATCGGACAATCGATGGAGGACCCTTTATTTTCTCCTGAGTTGATTACTGTTGCTTCTCATTCTGTAGGTGTTGAACCAACCAAGAAAGTTGGTGGGCCTCAGGAAACCACCACTGGAGCAAAATCCGTGGAGAAGGCTCAAGGAGAAAAGGATAAGGCTGCCACTATTGATTTAGGAGAGGGAGCTGAACCGTCTAAGGCTGATGCTCCTCATGATGACGAGATGATAGACACCTTGAAAGATGATGGCGGCAACGAGGGACATGAGGAAGACTCTGAGGTGGCTATAGTTGGGGAGTCAAAAAGCGCTAATGACATCACTTTGGATGCATTGAAAGCTGAGCAAGACAAACGTATGCAGCTTAAAGTTGAATACCTGGACCCCGAAAGCCTTAAGCCTCTTGCAGTGGTGGATGTTGGATCAAGGTTAGTCGTTAAGCTTTCAACTAGGTCTATTACAGAAGAGCTTGCTAAAAAGTCTTCTCTTGATTCCAGTGTTCCGACTCTTAGGAAAAAATCAACCGATTCCAGCACTTCGGTCACAAGGAGGAAAAAGCCAAAGCCCATTCTAACTGATGCTGAGAGAGAGACGAAGGATGCTCAGAAGGCTGCTAAAAAATCCAAGTCCACTCCAAAGTCTAAGTGATGAGGTGCTTTGTTTTATTTTAGCATTTAACTGGCTCGCAATTGTTGCAGCGAGCGCAACCCTCGCATCTTCTTTTTCGCTTGTTTTCCTTGTACAAACTCATATGTTTGTGAATAAAAATAGTTTATTTCCTGCAATGTATGATAATCGTTAGTTCAGTACTTAAATGAAAATACACAAGTATGTCAAATTAAATTCATATAATGAAGTCATTGTTGGGGGAAACATGTATGCGCATATATGCCCCCAGTCAATCTTGCGTAACTGAGCAAGGATCATTCAAGATTGGCTAAATCAAAAATCCAATTGCCCCCGATTCTCGGGCGGGGCCATATTCCTTTTGTCTTTGATGCCTACTCTTTCTAGCATCTTTATACTCTCCTGTCTCGTAACCAGGTTAGAGTTTTGTTGAGGCGGTCTCTCATCCGGGTGCACCTTCACGCCTCAGAGGACGTCGTCTTCCCATCCTTTATACTCTCTCTCGATTCTTGAGAGTTAGAGTTAAAAATGTCGTCTTCCCATTCTTCTGTATTTGGTCATACAGACAATTATTTTATTTACTCCTGCACATGGGTCATCCCCAACTTTCTAAGTTTAGTTTAACATTTCGTGTTTCACAGTCATGACAGAATATTTGTCGAACGTATAAATAATGCAGGAAAGAAAATGACACACGATATTTTTATAGTGGTTCAGCTAAGTCATAGCCTACATCCACTTTATAATCCTTTGTTCACATAAATTGACTATTTAAGGCAAGTCTTGCCTTATTACATAGATTATGAAAATAAAAGAAATGACATTTCACATTTAGCTCAGATATCATCGTAAGTGCTGAGCATTCCAAGCTCTGGGAATCTCTTCACCGTCCACGGTCATTAGCTTGAATGCTCCCATATCAAGCTTCCGTTGGATGGTGAATGGCCCTTCCCATTTTGGACCCAATTGGGCCGACGGTGGGAAGACTCGCTTTAGTACTAGGTCCCCTGGTTCAAAGGTTTTGAAGCGAACTTTTTGGTCATAATAGCGTTCTACTTGATGTCGATGTCTTGAGGCACACAAGTCGGCTTCATCTCTTTTTTCTTCAATCATATCAAGAGATTCTAGGAGGAGTGCTTTATTCGTCATTGGGTCATAGTACGCAACTCGATGAGAAGGGACTTCTAATTCTACCGGGATTACTGCTTCTGACCCAAAGGAAAGTGAATAGGGAGTATGGTCGGTAGCCATCTTAAAGGTTGTCCTATAGGCCCACAGAGATAATGGCAACTCGTCCACCCATCTAGCTTTGGCCCGCTCCAATCGCTTCTTCAAAATTGATTTAATGACTTTGTTTATGGCTTCAACCTGGCCATTTGATTGCGGGTGAGCTACTGTAGTATATCGTTTATCAATCTTGTATTTCTTGCAAAAATTTCTGAACTCGATGTTGTCAAACTGCATCCCATTATCAGTTATGATGTTCTTCGGTATCCCAAATCGAAAAATAATGTTTCTCACCACAAAAATGATCACTTTCCTTACCGTGATGGTTGTTAGAGGTTCAGCTTCCACCCACTTTGTGAAGTAGTCCACGGCAACGATCGCATACTTAGCTCCTCCTCTGGCAATAGGTAGCACTCCAATAATATCAATCTCCCACATGGCAAACGGCCACGGATTTACCATCGACTTGAGTTGAGTTGGAGGCGCTCTGGGAACTTTGGAATATCTTTGACATCTATCGCAACATCGTGAATAATCAGCCGTGTCTTTATTCACTGTAGGCCAGAAATATCCGTAATGTAATATTTTCTTTGCCAGGGTCTGACCCCCTGTGTGATCTCCACACTCACCTTCATGCACTTCTCGCAGTACACGTTTGATGTTGTTGTCTGCGATACACCGTAATAGGGGCATTGAAAACCCTTAACGATAAAGGACGTCGTCCTGTAACACGTATCTTGTAGCCTTGCGTATTACCGCTCGTCTTTCGCTGTAACAGCCCGAATTTTTATAACATGTTAAAACAAGAAAACAAGGTAGAATTAAATTTTAAAATAAGAATCAAGGGAAACGGGTTGCACCATTGCGTTCGTCTCGGAATTCTATATGAAATCGAGTCCGAGTTTTCGAAAATCGGAGTCCGTATGACAAAGTTATGGCTCCCCGAAGTTTCAGAAATTTTCAGAATTCAAAACAGTTCGGATTTCAAGTTCAAATTCGAATTTCAAAACCTAGACAGACTAGGCGGGAAATTTCCCGCCCAGCACCCCAGGTCGACTGGGCAGTCGACACCCCCATGGCCAGGTCGACTGCGCAGTCGACTTAGGTGTCGACCTGGTCCCCGAACCTGGTTTTCAGCTTGGGTTCATTCTGATGTATTTGGACCAATTTTCTGACTAGATTCGTGGCTCTAAACCTATATAAACAGCCTCCTAGCCTCATTTTCTCTACACCAATTCTTTCTGTCCTTATGCTGCCTCTGAGAAAAATAAATTAATTAATTAAAGTAAAACACGAAGGATAATTCTTGAAGGCTACATATTGGGAAGTTATTTCTTCTTCGTCAAGACTACGTGTAGAGCTTTGCTAATTGGGGGATTTCTAGAGATTCTACATCGCCTCTTTTACTTTCTAATTCTCAAAACCACGATCTGTAAGCCCCAGTTACTCTTAGATCTAAACTATAAATTTAATAATGGACATGTATAAAATGAAATTGAACCTAAACATGATAACTACTTTTGATCTATTCTTGTATATCCTTGATCTATGACTATCCCATTTAGATCTATTTCTTTGGATCTAGTTCTGTACACCCTAGATCTATTCATGTAAAACTTTGACTTGTAGGAATATTGTATGAACTTGATTTGGGGCATATTCATGTTTAAACCTAAGACCCCTCATGACCTTTATCTTGACATGCCTGTGATGTTGAAACCATTATTATTCACATATTGGGTTTATTATCTTATGTCACCCATTGTCATGTCTATCACCTTATTTTGCCAAGTTTGTTACGTGAGACCCTATTTCATATGCCTGAAATGTTATAATCATCATGCTTAACTTGTGAACACCTTTGCCATCCTATAACTATCCTTCTTGTGTTATTCCCTATTTTGACATGTTGTATTTATGCGAATTCACGTACGTTGGGGATACGTTTTGGGTAGATTAGGCAAACTTAAATTGGCTATGATATTGACATGAAACATGACATTGAAACATGACATGAAATTATACTTGAAGACTTGAATCGTGAACATGGTTAACTTGAACTTGAAAACATGAATATCGTTATAACTTGAGCTTGGATAGGTACATGAACTTAACATGAAATTATACTTGAAAATATGAATTTGGGACATGACACTTAGATAACTGGAACATGGCCAACTCGAGGTTGGGTTGAGTTTGCAGTATAAATCTGCTCGGAACCGCCCGGCGAATCCAGTAACTGCAAACAATAGGACCCAATGTGTGTAGTTGGTCATATCGCACTCGAAACCCGAGGTTAGACTATGTTATGGTGTAAAACTGCCCGGACCCGCCCGGCACATCCAGTAACCATAACCAAGTCTAATGTGAGAGGTTAGGGGTGCATTAAGTAAATTAATGCCACTGGATAGGGTTAAGTCATGGACCACTTGAATATACTTAACCAATTTGACACGTTGATTTGATAGGGTTAAGTCATGAACCGCTTGAACACACTTAACCAACCTGACACATGATTCGTAGGACTAAGTCTTGAACTAGAACGACACACTTAGTCAATTTGACATGACACGTAGATGGGGTTAAGTCTCGATTTTAAATGACAACTTAACCTGCTGGACGAAACCCTAGTTACGCGGTCCTTTTCAACAGCAACCCACTAGATGTATCACGTTACTCTGGGACTAGGCAGGGTGGGGCACGATTGCTGGGCTGATTGTAAGCGACCAGAACGACGGCTGAGTTGGTGCGCCATTGTAGGTTCAGGCGGACTAGGGTCGTGCACTTAGTCCGGAGTTGAAAAAGCAGGCATTGGGCATCAGTAGGATTATCTGTGCATTCTTGATTCGTGTCCGTGGTTGGCACCATAGGGCTTGATACACCCTATGGTGGACCTAGCACAGCTGACTACATTCGTGATAGGGCCGTATGACACAGACACACGACGAGCTAGAATTGTAGGGAGCCGATCGATTAGATCGTACCGTTGGACCCCGAATTGGGTCACTTCACGATATTGGGCCAAGGGATTATTTCTTGATTTATAGTTGACACGGGATTAATATACCAGTATAGTTGGTATGGCAAATCTTGAATACGCAATGTTAGACTTGAGTTATCTTGTTAGCTTAGTTATCATGCCAGACTTATCATCATTCCTATGTTTAATTCCAGTTTATTCATGTCTTGTTAACTTTACTAGTTTCTATGCTGATAGTCACTAGGGCTTACCAGTCTTTTTGACTGACCCATTTTCTTTCGCCTCTTTGTCTTTCGTCCCCTCCCCCCCCCCCCCCAAGGTTCTCAGGGAGGAAACTCTAGCTCTTAGCTTGGACTTTGCTTGCTTTCTGACAGCTCACGTACGGTTTGGTCTTGAGCTATGCTATGGCTGTACTCATGCTCTTTTTGGGGAATAATATTTTACTTATGTTGTTTTAAGTACTTTACTTCTTTAGAACTTGATGTAATGAAATAATGACTTGGCATTTTGATGTAAGAGGTTTTGACTCTATTTTTCAGTAATGAGATTGGTTTTAAAGTTTATATCCGCTGTTTTATATACTCTATTTTATTTATGTTCTGTCTTGTGATGTTTCTGTGCCTGTTTACTAGATAATACCCCTCCAAAACTAGGGCATTCCCTTTGTGAGTGACCCTAGCGGAGGTGGGGTGTTACATTCGATCTTTCTTAATGGGAGGGTTCCGTCCTTGAGAAAATTCTTAACTGATGTCATCCAGGATTCTCTTTCTGGTTCGACTTCCAAGGCTAGCTCTGGTTCCATTAGGTCGAAGCTTGGCGATTCCAACACCTCGATCGGGACCGTTTCGGTTTCTTTAGGATTATCAGAACTTGCTAGTTTCGCCAGTCGATCTGCTTTCTGATTTTCCGTTCTTGGAATGTGTATTATGCTATAATGCTCCAAATCTTCCAATAACTCCTTTACCTTTTTAAGATAAGCACTAAGTCGAGGTCCTTTAGCAGCAAATTCTTCCCAAACTTGACATACAACTATTTTGGAATCGCAATATATGTCTAGTGTCTTCACTCCCAAATCTTTGGCGAGTTTCAGCCCGACAATCAAGGCTTCATACTCAGAATCATTGTTAGTAGCAATAAATTCCAACCGTAATGCATAATAAATAGATCGTCCTTCAGGAGTTATTAAAACAACTCCGGCGCCGGACTTTCTATCATTCTTGGCTCCGTCCGTATATAATTTCCACGGACTGAGCTCCAACTCTTGATCCAAAGTAACAATCTTGTCACCCACCGTTTCTTCTTCAGATATTGTAAATTCAGCTATGAAGTCAGCCAAGGCTTGCACCCTTATTAATATTCGTGGCTGAAAGTTCAGATCAAACTGACTCAGCTCGATATTCCATTTGAGTAACCGCCCTGATGTTTGTGGTTTCTGCAGCACTTGCTTAAAAGGTTGATCGGTATATACAATTATCGGGTGTGCCTGGAAGTAATGGCGGAGTTTACGGGAGGCAATCAGGAGGCTATAAGCAAGCTTCTCTATCTTCGGATAGTTACGCTCTGCAGCAGCTAGTTTTTTACTTACGTAATACACAAGTTTCTGGACCTTATCCTCTTCACGTACTAATGCTGTGCTGACGGCGTGAGACAATACTGCCAAGTAGACGAACAGATCCTCGTGTTCAACAGGCTTTGATAAATGGGAGGCTTTTCTAAAAAGTCTAACAAGTTCTGGAACGCCTCTACATAGTCGGGAGTCCATTCAAAATTTCGCTTTCCTCGTTTTATGAGATCAAAGAAAGGTACACACTTGTCTATTGCCTTGGAGATGAACCTGCCAAGTGTTGCGACCTTGCCAGCTAAGCTTTGAACTTCCTTCATCTTCCGCGACTCCTCGATGTTCCTGATTGCTGCTATTCGGTCCGGATTGATTTCAATTCCTCTGGAACTCACGATAAAGCCAAGGAACTTGCCTGATGCCACGCCAAAAGAACATTTCAAGGGGTTCAACTTCATCCCATACTTTCATAGTATGCCGAACATTTCTGCCAAGTCCTTCATATGATCGGGAGACTGCTTGGATTTCACGAGCATATCATCTACATAGACTTCCACGGTTTTCCCGATTTGATTGTAGAACATGCGGTTGACTAGGCGCTGGTACGTGGCTCCCGCATTTTTTAACCCGAATGGCATTACCACGTAACAATACAATCCCAAGTCTGTGATAAAGCTTGTATGCTCTTGATCTGGTATGTGCATGGGAATTTGATTGTACCCGGAATAGGCGTCCATAAAAGATAAGTGTTCATGCCCGGCGGTTGAGTCTACTAGTTGATCAATTTTGGGAAAGGGAAGCTATCCTTCGAGCAAGCCTTATTCAAATCAGAAAAGTCAATACACGTTCGCCACTTTCCATTTGATTTTTTAACCAGAACAGGATTCGATATCCAGTTGGGATATTTCGAATCCTTGATGAATCCATTATTTTTTAATTTCTCTACTTCTTCTTTCAAAGTTGCTGACCGCTCTGGGCCTAACATTCGTCTCTTCTGCTTGACTGGTGGGTGCTTTGGATTGATACACAAGGAGTGACTCATGATGGTAGGCGAAATCCCACACATGTCAGCGTGAGTCCAGGCAAACACATCCAGATTTGCCTTCAAAAAATCAGCCAATTCCCTTGCTCTAACTGGATCTAGTTGCGAGCCGATCTTCAGTACTTTTGTTGGATCAATTTCATCAATAGGTATGTCGATTGTTATTTCGTTGGGAGTTGCCTTCCTGTCCCCGGGTTCACTGTCCTCCCTGAGATCTATATCTTCGAGTACATCTGAGGGCAACTCTCATGGGATAGGAACCATTAATTGCTATGCTGAGGCCCCCTTTGGAGGGGCGGAATCATCCTTAGCATCTATGTTCAACCCCTTCATTAGCATCTTTAACTCTGCCACGTAACAAGCTCGTCCCGTAGCTTGGTCGCCTCTCATCGTCCCAACTTCCGAGTCAGTCGGGAATTTTAGCAGCAAACACCAAGGTGCAATACATTCCCTAAATTCGGCAAGGGCTGGTCGGCGTAGGAAGGCATTATAAGGCGACTCTAAATCCAGAACTACAAACGACAGGATCCTTACTCTCTGGGGGTCCCCCTGTCCTAGTGTGACTGGTAATTCCACAAAACCCATTGGAGCTGTAGATACTCCGTTAAAACCGCGTATCCATCCTTGACATGGCTTCAAGTCCTTTGCCTCGAGCCTCATTTGTTCGAAGGCTTTCTTGAAGAGGATATTGACCGAGCTTCCGTTGTCCACTAGCACCTTATGGACCAGAGCGGGGCCAATTGTCGTGGTTATCACTAGCGGATCGTCGGTTGGTGATTGAAGTCCAAACTCGTCTCTATTACGGAATACGACATCATCGGACATCGTTTTTTGCTGCTTTATTGGAGTGACATCTTCAAGGCTGCTGCATTCTCCTATTTCATAATGCTTGGCGGCGTTGACGTACTGGTCCAATGCTGTAAAACTACGACCAACCAAGTCAGGGCCGCCTATAATGGAGTTAATGACGATCCTCTTACCTTTTTGCTGAGCCGTGGGTTTTGAAGCAGGCTGTTCTTGGTTCGGGGCTTGTCTCCCTTGCCCCCTGTCCCTTGGGGCAGCTTTGTACTCATCCAACTTCCCTTCTCGCAGCAATTTTTCGACGATATCCCTTAAATGACGACACTCATTGGTGGAATGACCGTGTATACCATGAAACAAGCAAAACTTTCCCGTTTCAATCTCCTTCTCAGTAGAATCTCTGGGTGGTGGTTTTTTGTACTTCAATATGTTGTATGTGTCTAGATATATGTTCTCCAACGTATCATTTAACGGCGTGTAATTTTCAAAACTCTGGAATCTGGGTCTTTTGTTAGAGCTATTCCCACGGTTTCTGTTCCTTCTATTGCCGTTCCCATTTCTGTTGCTATTACCACCACTCTGGTTGCCAACATTTATTTCCACTTTCCCTGAACTGTCACCAGATTGTTTGACAGCAACGTTACTCTGAACACCTTCCTTCGAGGCCCCTTCAGACTTTCTCTTCCAATTTTCCTTAACCTCTTCTCGCCTCAAGCGGATATTAGCCTTTTCATAGAACAATTCTTTTGTAGGAGGTGGTTTTCCAACTAAGTAATCTACGAACTCTGAATCGGGATTTACCCCTTTTATCAAGGCCATAAGGATAGTGGGCTCATGGGGATCAGTGACTTCAGTGACGGCAAGGTTAAAGCGATCCAAATATGACTTCAAAGATTCTCCTGGGGCCTGTTTAATCCGTGACAATTCTATGACGGCCTTGGACTTTTGGGCATGAAATCGGAATTGATTCATGAAACGATCACTCAATTCTGTGAAATTAGATATCGACTGAGGAAGAAGTCGTGTGAACCACATTAAGGTTACATCTTCAAAATAGATTGGAAAAGCTTTGTATTTTACGGCATCTAGAGCTGCAGCTGCATTCATGAACCATGCATATCTCATTAGGTGTTGTCCTGGATCTGTTCTCCATGAATACCGATCCATCTGAGGCAGGTTGAATCGCCGAGGGAACTGGAAATTCAGTATGTCATCTGTGAAAGGGGTATGACTTCGTTCAATGCCCCAATCTTCATTATTATACCGCCGGCTTTCAGACATAATCTGGCGCACCATTGCCCATACATTGGCGTTGGTTAATGTATGCACGGGCTCTCTAGATCTGATATTCGGATTACCCCTGGGTTCCTGATCAAGGGATAACCTTCTATTTCTGGCAGCAGCTGCTCTACGTTGCTCTTTGTGCTCCCGGTCGATCTCTGGAGGTAGAGGTTGGAGAAGCTGCTGCTGTGTGGGGTTGGTAATATTAGGATCCCTGAGTAAGACATGGGATCCACGCATAGGTAGCAGCATAGGCTGTTGCAGACTCGGGTCATCAGGACCCAACACCCGAGCAGCGTCTTCTCGGGATCCCAAAGATCCAAAAGTCAATTGATTTAGATTTTGAGGTTGTTCAAGCGGCCTTCTCTTGCGGGGACGTTCCTCCTCCGAGGAGGACGAATCATCTGTAGGAATACGGTGTGGTGGGGAAGGAGTTCTCTTCCTCCGGAGCTCTTGTAATTACCTACCCATGGTGATCATATTTTCCTACATGCGAAGGTTGTCACGCCTTTGGGCTTCCAATGCTTCTTTAGTGCTCTGAAGCATGTCAAGAAAACATGAAAAATCTCCTTGAGTAATGGGTGCAGATGGATCAGGTTGAACATTAGTCACTGCGGCTGGAGTCAGAGCGTTGGAGGGAGCTCGAGTAGAAGTTCCAGCTTCATTCTGATTCGGATTGGATCGGTTCACAACAGGCTGGTCGGAGCAGTTCGGATGGAGAGTGTGAGTGCCCCCAATTTCATCAGATCGAATCGCAGCCTTCCAGCCGGTTCGGATTGGCACCCCCGATCCGGTTTGGATCCTCCTGGTTGGAATGGTCTGCTCCAAGGTTTTGAGCGTGCAACCTTGTGATCACGATGGCTAACTGATTTTATCTAGCATCATTTCCCCTTGCACCTTGCACTTCCTTTCCTTTGGTCTTAGCCATAACACTTGATTCTTCAGCGGTTAGTCAACAAATACTGAAAGACGTCAGAGAGAGGGGATTACTTCTTTGAACTCGAAGGTCCAAATAGTAGAATGATAATCCCGAAAAAAGCTGAGAATTCGAAACCTTCTCAGTGAAAGCACCAAAATGTTAGACCAAAAATTGTCTCTAACACCCAAACTAGTTATGATTTCAATGAAATAGAATCAAAAAGCAATAAAGAACACACAATTTATAGTGGTTCGGCGTTAAGGAGCCTACATCCACTTTGTTTTCTTTTATTGGATGATTTGAATACAAAGACAACAATAATTCTCACTCAGCCTCACAATTACAATGCATAAACTCACTCAAATATCTCAAATATAGACTTTAAGAGATGGTTTTGATCTGAATATGATTATAGCATTCGGTTATGGAGGAGGTAAGAACTGAGAATTTGCCCAAAAGATCCTTTCAAATGCCTCTGGATGGTGTATTCATAGGTGAGAAATCTCTTCAAAGTGGCTCCGGTTTGGAATTGCGTGGCATCCATCCCTTGAGAATCGGGTTCGGAGGCTCCAAGATGGCTACAGCGCATTGATTTAGTAGAAGATCGTCGGAGAAATGGTCAGATCTTGTCCAAGTCCTCAGGAGATATGCGCAGCAACGGTTGCAGATTCAGATGGGAAAAAGGGGTTCGGATCGGGTCCTCCGATCCGATCTGGTGAGGCAGCATGCTATATCTTGATGTTGTTTATGTACTCCTCCGATCGGATGAGGCCGTTTGTTGTTTAATGTGCTAACGCATCTCTCCGATCCAATCCGATGAGGTCACTTGATATCCTTTGACATTGCTGACGTACTCATCCGATCCGAACCGATGGGATTGCTTGCTTTCTTCTGATGCCGCTGAAGCGTTCCTCCGATCCGAACCGCCGAAGCCACCTGCTTCATGATGATGCTGCAATACTCCTCCGATCTGAACCGATTGGTGTCTTCCTCACTATTTGCTCTTTGTGTAGCCTAGTTCACAAAGTAGGCTAACAATTTGCATCAAAGTATGCAAATAAAAATTTAACTTTTAAATTCCTGTTTTATTTTAATGTAACATTATTAACCCAAAATGACATTTTCAATCTAAGATATCATTTCTAATAAAAATGATGTTTTTATTTTAATATAGCTTTTCTAATAGAAATGTCATTTTCAATGTAATATATCATTCAAAAAAAAATGATATTTTTAATTTACATAAACATTCTTAACTAAAATGATACTTTCTAACTAAAATGATAAGTTTAACATAACATGATATTTTCTACAAAAATGATATTTTTAATTCACATGACCAATTCTAATAAAATGATATTTTTGTGACTACAACTTATATATTAACCTAACAAATAAAATTAATGTTTTTATGTATAGGCAAATCCTACTTTTAACAATTCTTGTTTAACACAAAATGGCATTCTTACTTTGTTGATTCTAATACAATCAAAAATGACAATTTTATTCTAGATGTAACAAAACATGAAATCACAATCCCAAACGAATCAATCATTTGAATAAATATATACAACAACAACATGGATTTCATATACAATGAATATAAATTTCATAGTGAAATAAATAATTAATTTTATAATTAAAATAGAAATCTCACATCGATTTTTGTTTGAATTTTTGAAGTGCCCCGTTTCAGATCTGGTTTCTTCCATCGCCTAGATCTCATCACTACGAATCCAATGCTTCTGAAATCGTCTGATTTAATCGCTGTTTGAAAAAGTTACGTCCTTTTAAACATTCAATTACAATTTAAAATAAATAAAATATAATTAACTAATTACTTTGACTTTTCTTTTCCCAATCCCCTTTGACCGTTCCCTTTTCTCTTCATCGTTCTTCTCAGGAACGAGAACCCATCACGCACGGCTTCAGAGCCTTCTTATCGCACGAAAAACAAAGTGTCGGAGCTACATCTGAAATTGCTGCATCGAAGCCCATCCAAAATAGCACCACCACCTTCGACATGGCTGCACTCGCACCTCGCCTCCCATCAGAATATGCCTATGAACGGTTGCTATTTGGGGCACAAAATCGGCCACCATAGTACACCATTTCAGATCTTACCCGTTGATTATGTAGATCTCAACATTCTCTTTATTTTAGTAGTTGTTAGATTCAGAAGATAATTTGCGGATTGGAAGAAAATGGAGGAGGTAGTCCGGAGCAATTTGGCCATTCGTTTAAAAGGGTGGCGGCTGTTCATTAGAGATTAGGTTTAGGGTTTTATAATATTTAATTATATATAATATTAAATTCAATTAATTCTGAAAAAGCCCGTTAAATCTTATCAACTCCGATTCCAGCCCAACGACAGTTGTCCCTAGGCAAATACCCCCATTCCAGACCCAATGGAATAGGTTTCGTAACCAATTCAATTGTTTCAATAGGTTTTTGTTTAAATTTAAATATAAAACATTTAATTATTAAATTTGATCTTGCATTTAAATTTACCGAGGCCACATACGGACTCTAAAAATTCCAGAAAAATTATTTCTAGCTATGTTTTGACGATACGGTTCTAACAAGACTAATTTCGTCGAATTCTGAGACTGTTTGAAAAATGGCCATTTCCTGGTCGATCAGATTTGACTGAAACTGACAAAACACATTTTCTTTTGGCACGCTCACATATTAATTCTAAAAATTATGAAAATTGAAACTTAGCAATAATTTGATATTTCGGTTCCAACAAAAGTGGTTTCATCGAAAATGGAGGTCGTTTGAAAAATGGCTTTTTTTAATATTAAAAAAAATATATATAAAGTCTACAACGACTACTCTAAAATTTAAACTGGGCATAACTTTTGATTCCCGCTATGAAATTTCAATTTTTCGGATTCGTTGGAAAGATATTTTTAAATAGATTCTAATATTTTTAGTTTCACTAAAATCTGATAAATTTTGAATCTGGTTCATCCTGTCAAAATTCAAGTATGACTTTTCAAACTACCGTGCTATTTCTAACTCCTATTATAATTTAAATAAAATTATTCATTCTAACTTCAATTTAAATAAAAAATTTCATCGTTATTATTTAAAATAAATTATTTTTACTATTAAAATTTCTAAAATAAAAATCTTAAATTGGTTCAGAATTTGCGGGTTGTTACAATCTCCTCCACTTAAACTCTTTTCGTCCTCGAAAAGGAATAGAGCTGAAAGTTGTTTAAGTTACCAATTCAATTTTCATGTTTTATTGTTTTCAATAATTTTATTGGTTGATTAACTTTTCAAATATACATAACTTTAATATATCAAATAATATTTTCTAATATTGGATTATATATATAATCACAAATACGTTAATAATAATCTTATCACTCTGAACTCATTCTAGCGCATTTCTAACCCCATCTCTAATGAGTATTCTCATTGTAGGATACTACTGATCCTATCTCTAATGAGTATTCTTATTGGATATTACTAATCCAATCTCCGATGAGTCTTTTGTTCAGTTTTAACGAGTTGTACCCCAAAGATTTGAGATAACCAGAGCTGTGATACCAACTATAACGACCCGGATTTCGCCCGACCCGATCGATCGCTAGATCGACCAGGACTGCTCAAAACCCGAATACGTTAAATTTGGGAATACAATACATCAGAACAAATAACAACAGACTTTTATTACATCAGAGTATAGAATATCAGAGTACATTGATAAATAATACAGCGAAAAATTTAATTACAACAAAACTAATACAGTGCAGCGGAATAATTAAATTAATCATAGCAGAAGACTACCAATACTCTGGACACCGCTCTAAGCTTCGATCCAGAATCCTGCTCAATATATCTACAAATTAATCTACTCGACTGACCGTGTGGAAAAGAGGGCACCCGAGTTTGCAAAGTGAAACAAACTACGGGTCAGTCATGGGACTGGTGTGAGAAATATTTGCTTAACTTAACTAATAAGGAGGCTAATCACAGGACCACGCCTCTATCACAGAACGGGTTTACTCCATTGGATTGCCAGTGCATAAATAAAGTAAATCGTTAAAACAACGCAATGGTTTTTAGAAAAACGAAACCATTGTAAGACTCAGGTCCCATCACACAATGCAACGCAGGCCCAAGGATAGAGTTTTACCTAATAATGGTCAAAAATGCTTGATATGATAAAACGGATTTGATATTATTATTAGTGTATAAATGTTTTAAAAACCTTTCAATCATAATGTATTAATCATAGACGACATATCTACCATATACTATGTCGCCGTACTAGTTCTACAATCAAAACCGCATGATGTCGTATTGGAAATTGGGTTTCCATCAAGAGTCAAGGCTAGGAACGATCTCCTTACCAATTCGAGACACTCTAGCAATGTCTCAGGATTTGGACGCTGGCGAACCCTTGGATACAGCAGGGCCGGCCCCCCAATAGTGCAATGGGTTGGATGGGCAATTCCTGAACACACGCTTCCCGATCCTATTGGACCTATAAATTGGCCATTGCGACCAATAAAAATACGAGGCGCCTCAAAATCCATCAACCACATAAGTAAAATTCCGGGCCGTGTTAAACCCAAACACCACTTCTAGCTAGAAAGAAACGTGTGCACTCCCTGCGTTCCCTTGCTCCGTTTCTGACTCATACCAAGGTGTGAGGCTCGCGAGGTAACGAAATACACAAAGCTATGCCTAAATAGGCTATGCTTTGATCATCATCCACAAGGCTCTGCTTTTCAATAAAAGCCTCGATCAATTGCAACTTGGCATGTCACATTGACAGTCCATACCATGCGATCAATAACTACCAATATATAACCTCTGAGCTCCTGCGTCTCAGAGAAGGGTGTTAAGCAAGAGAATAAATTCTCCACCACCACAAAAATATATTAATAGATATCAATTTAATTACACGGCATGAAATTCAATGTCGGACACACATCCATTTACAAGTCCGTTCTGGGTCTGAACGAAACCGGAGTCACCTAAGTGCTCGCGTATCCGGACGATCAACAAGTACGTCCAGACAAACTACCACTATTAACCCATTACTGGGAGCGACCCAATGCCAAGCATCAGTAGTCGTCCATTTGATGTGAAGATCGTCGGTCTTCATTCACCGTCTTCAATGTCTTCGACTTCTAATCATCGTAGTAATTATTCAGAATGGGTTAAACCTGGTCTTTCCGAATAACTCGCATATTTTTAATTAAAATCAAGTGTTGTAAAGACACATCCAACGTCTCTTTCTAATTCAGAATATTCTTTAAATAAAATATTCATATTATTAGAGAAAGGTTTCCATTAATTTTATCAAAGATAAATTCTTTTAAATTTATTCTTAAATCTTATTTTCAAAGATTTATTAAAATTCCAATTCAGTTTTAATATCGAAAATCACTACTTTACAATTATTCCTATTTAAGAAATAAATCTTATCTTTAACTGGGTTAAAGAATCAATGTCATTTAAAAACATTGTTCACGATAAACCCAAAATCATATTCCAAAATATGGAATTTTCATGGAAATCAAATCAATATATAATCGATATAAATTTCCATATAAGACTAATAATATAAATGGAATGACGGCAAAGCATTTTAAATTCCATATATGGTAACAGTCTTCCTTTACAGAAGCCTATCTCGATTATTAGCAAATCGAATTTCCACTCAATTCCAATTTAATATTAAATTGGAAAATTTGGCTTTGGAAAATTTCTTTATAAATCTTTAATAAAAAGATTTATAAATTCTGATCATATTTTCACTGTTAATTGGGTTAAAGAACAAATGTCGTTTAAAAACGTAGTTCACTGTAAACCCAATTCACATATCAATTAATTCAATTAATAAGTATAATTTGAAACACTAATAATCTTAGTTAAAAGATTTATTCTTTCATACGGGGTTTAAGAACAGTGTTATTTAAGACACCATCCACGACAACCCAAAATCCAATTCTTTTAAAAATATTCTTTATATAAAAGAAATTCTTTGTTTAAAATATTCTTTATATAAAAGATATTCTGAATCGGAAAGCGACTCAATCATTTACCATATAGCCTTGGTTATATGGATTTCATACATCGTATGGAAATGAGAATAAATGATAAATAATCATCAAACCATCCATTCAACATCCAGAGTGAAGTTCTCAACTGTATGAGCATTAAAATGAAATAATAACGCTCATCTCAGCCTGTCAATCTATCAAATGACATACAAATAAACATTGGGACTAGTGTATATCAATTATCATCCCAATACCTGTGTGGGGTTTTCAGCCAACAATAGTTCATATAAATAAATAATTGGTTAATGAATTTAAACAATTATAATACTGCTAACATGTTGATGATGATGGACAAAACATGATATTTTATTCCTAATGCCAAATAAAAATGTATTTGACTCGTATAATTTCTTTATACATTCCAAATATCTAATAGACTGTAATTTATTTATATTACATTATTGCAGATGACAAATAAAAGATAATTTTCATTATACTTTATTTGTATGTAATTATTCTTAATTTTAACACATAAAAGAAATAATCTCATTTGTATATGTTTTTCAATGTATAACCTAACACCTAAAAAAGTTTATTTTAAATTACATACAAATTATAATGTATGCATTAACATATAAAGATGTCACATTAACTCACCTATACATTTTAATGTATGTTTTGACCAATAATATGATTCTTATATTTGAATGTAAACTCTAATGTAATTTTGCAAATAAAAATGATTTTTATATTTGCATATAAATTCTATTGTATGTTATGCAAATAAAAATGATTATTTTACTTGCATATAAATTTTTATCTCAACAAAATGTATAAGAAGTTTGGCTGAAACAACCCGAATTTCCCCGTGAAGGAAAGCACGGATTGAGTTGAGAACAAGCCACATCAAAACACAAACAGAAGAACATTTCATTGTTTATTACAACAATTCCATCAGAATACAAGAATATACTAAGTATGAATAAATAAAATACATTCGATAAATATCAGAGATTACAATAAATTACATAGCAGCGGAAAATAATATAAAACACAACAGAAAAGAGTATACAGATACAAAGCTTTACGAATATCATTCCAGCTGCAAACCATGTTCCTGTAAATATAAATCTGCAAAACCAAAACTACTGGCTTCCCGTGTGGAAAATAGGGGCACCCAGAGTTTAGGTTAAAACAATAAACTCCAGGTCAGTCATGTGACTGGTGTGAGAACTAAAACAGTTATTTAAACTTTACATTAAAAGAGAGTAATTCATGGGACCACGCCGTATAACATAGAACGGGTTTCCTCCCAAGAACACTGGTGCATATAACAAAATAGCGCAATGCTATTTGAAAAAATGAAGCTATTATAAGACCCAGGTCCCATCACACAATGCAACGCAAGCCAGAGGATAGGGTTTTCCCTTATAATAGCCAAACATGCTTGGTACGTTTAAAACAAATCATTTGATACTATTATAAGTGTATAGTGTCAAAACAATTTCAATCATAACTATCAATCATAGACGGCATGAGCGCCCCATCCCACTATGTCGCCATGCTAGGCTCTACAAATAATACCGAAATATCTCGTATTGGAAGTTGGATTTCCGTCATTAGTCGAGGCAAGGGCAAGCTCCTCTCCGCTTCGAGACACTCTAGCAAATGCCTCAGGACTACACACTCTGGGTAGCCCCTGGAATCGGCTGGGCCGGTCCTCTCTTACGTTTGAGGATTGGCAATTCCTAAACACACGTTTCCCTGTCCTTACAGACCTATAATCGAGGCGCCTCACAATCCAACATCCACATAGGTATAATAATCAACGATGTCAGTGCTAGTAAAACACTGACACCACCGATAACTAGAAAGAAACGTCGTGTTCTATCAGCGGTCCGTATCCCGTTTTTAACTCATACCGAGGTGTGAGGCTCGCGAATTCACGTTATACACAAAGCTATGCCACGTAGGTCGTGCTTTGATCATCAACAATAAGACTTTGCTTTGCAACAAAAGCCTTGATCATCTGCAACTTAAGCATGCCACACAGGCAATTCGTACCATGTGATTGTATCCATCAATATATAACCTCTGAGCTCGTACGTCTCAGAGAAGGGCGTTAAGCAAGAGAATAAATTCTCCGCCGCCAAACAGATATATATTTAATAGAAATCAATCAATACAGAATAAAATCCGATGATATACACATAATCCATTTACAAGTTCATTCTGGGTCTGAACGAAACCGGAGGCACCATATACCTCGCATATCCATTGATCTCCAAATACGTCTGGACGACCACCAACTATTTCCCTCCTCTTGGGTGTACAGCCCAATCAAGATCATCAGTAATTATCCAAATGATGTGAAGACCTCCGGTCTTCGACCACCGTCTTCATCTTCGACTTATCGTTGAAACAGTTATTCAGAATGGGTATAAACCCGGCCTTTCCGAATAACTCGCGTATATAATAAACAAGTGCTATAAAACACATCATACGCCTCATTCCAATTTTGAATATTCTTTTATTCAAATATTCACATCTTTTGGGAAAGGTTCCCATTAATTTTATCAAAGATAATTTCTTTAAAATTTATTCTTTAATCTTTCTTTGGATGTCATTTCAAACCAAATTATGGTTTTCCAAACTAGTCGGGATTAGCGAACCACACCGAAGTAATCATTTATTTTATTTCCCAATCCCAACCTATTCATCCACTCGAGCAAAACAGTTTTTACCCCATAACTAACACCATGGTGTTATTGGTAAATATAATTACCATTTTTCCGTTCAAATCTAATTAAAGATTTAACTATCGCTAGGAGCAAAACTGGCGATACTCCATTCTCGATCATTTTCCAAATTTGATAATTTAAATTATCAATCCACCTTTCAATCTAATTAAAGATTCATTAAAACTCCACTTAGTTTTAATCTTCCCAAAAATCATTATTAATGATTATTTAACTTTGAAAACACAAACATGCCACATCGACAATCTACACCGTACTATTGATTTCTGCCGATATATAACCTCTGAGCTCGTACGTCTCAGAGAAGGGCGTTAAGCAAGAGAATAAATTCTCCGTCGCCAAACAGATATATATTAAGCAGAGATCAACCATACAGTTCGAAATACAATGACAGACATGTAATCCTGTCTTTTACTGGGTTAAAGAACTAATGTCATTTAAAACACAGTCCACGATAAACCCCAAATCACATTCCATTATTTATGGAATCTTCACGGAAAAAAAAAATCAATATATATAATCGACATCAATTTCTGTATCCGACTAATAATATAAATGGAATAACGACAAAGCCTTTTAAATTCCATATGTATTAACAGTCCTCCTCCACGGAATTTCATTTCGACTATCATCAAATCGAATTCCATTCAATTCCAATTCAATATATTAAATTGGAAAATGTTACTTTGGAAAATCTCATGAAATCTTTATAAAAAGATTTATACATTCCAAATCATACTTCACTATAAATTGGGTTAAAGAACGAATGTCATTAAAAACACAGTTCACAATAAACCCAATTCACATTCCATCAATTATCGGGTTAAAGAACAAGTGTTATTTAAAACGCCTTTCACGATAAACCCAAAAATCAATTCTAATTCAATTCCAATTAAATATATTAATTAATTGGTGTACTTCATTAAATCTAAATAAAAAGATTTAACCTTTTCTCAACTGGGTTTAAGAACAGTGTTAATGAAGACACCATTCACGACAAACCCAAATCCCATTTGATATTAAATACAAGGCTTTGAATAGAAAATATATCGGCTTATATTCAATATCAAATTCTGAAATCAACAAATATGGTATTGGAAATAACGATATAAAATATATCTTTCAAATTTCCATAACAATATTCGTATAATCCCGAATCCAATCATAGAAATATTCCTAAGATAATTTCGATTCAAATCCATTCTAATTCATATATTGGAAATTCTAGTTATTTTTAAAACCATTTCAAATCCAGTTTATTTATTTTAAAAATACTGAATTTATAATTCTAGTTCAAAACTAGTTCATTTTGATAAAAATACATTTTTATCTTTTCAAATATGGGATTTCAGTTCTTTCCAAATCATATATTATGATTTTACCCAAATTATTGATATTTTTAATAATTTTATCAAGGCCCGTACAGTCAATTTCCACAAATGGCCATTGAACTGCACTTACAGCGACCTTTTCTAAATTTGATTTGGACATAATTCCAAATCCAACCGTTAGATTTCTAATTTCTCATATTCGTTAGAAAGATCTTTTCGATACGAACCCAACGGTTCCGGTTTTAGGAGAATCCGATGGTCGGATATCCCGCAATGTCCGTTCGAAGTCAATGGTCGAAATTCGCGAACTGCCGTGGCGCGGCGCGTTGTATTCACGCCATTGTATATAATATATATATATATATATATATATATATTTCATCGATTTCGTTTTAAATCGTATTTTATAAATCGTTTTAAATTCGTTTCAAAAACAATTTCGACTTCCATTTCAAATTCAAATAAAAATTGAATTTTTCCTTATAAATTCGTTTTAAATTCATTTCAATTCAATTCGAATTTAAATTCCATTCAATTTAATTCGAATTTCGTTTCTATTCAATTCAATTCGAATTTTAATTTTATTCAATTCAATTCGAATTTCAATTTTTCAAAACATTAGATTTTGAAATCACTTTTCGATATTCATTATAAAACGAATAAAATTGACAAAATTCCCGTTTGTGTTAAAATGGCGTTTAACTACTTAACACGGCTTCACATTTCAATATTCACTTAATATTATTTTAAAATATTCGATAATTCTGAACTGGAATCAGACACAGTCAATTACCATATAATTTGATTATATGGATTAAACACAATACATGTATACAACAACAATCAAACACAGTCAACCATCATCCAAAGTGCATTCTACACTGCATAAGCATCAAATATAAATATTTAATGCTTATAACAGTCTGTCAATCAATCGATCGACATACAGCTAATTATTGGGATTAGTGTATGTCATATATCATCCCCATACCCATGTGGGGTTTCAAACAACCAAACTCAGATTTATTTGTGCAGTTGGGCAATGTATAAAATTTATCGTCCCAATCCATATCAGTCAAATGTGTATACATAAACAAATCATTCGATTTGTTTATAATTATTTATTTCATATACACATTAAAAATTATATTTTTAACTATATAAAATATTTTATTCCATTCTACATCACACAATCAAATTTCACATCACAATAAAACAAACAAACAAGCCGTCCATGGTTTGTGGACGATGGGTGTCGGGTGCTGCTTAGCACCGTCTGCATTCTAGTATATATTTCAACTAGAAAATTAAATTAAAAGTGAGAAGTTCTCACCGAGAAGCTAAACCAAACGCCGCGACTCTTCATAAGTAGAAAATCTTCGCCGTGCTCGCCCTTTGTCACTTTCGTTGTCCGTGTTCGCTACACATATAAAAATCGCATCTTTATATTGTAGCTATGTATGTAAAAATCACATTTTTATAACTACGCTATATGGATAAAAATCACATTTTTATACTGCTACTATATAGATAAAAATTCTATATTCATACTGCTACTATATAGATAAAAATTCTATTTTTATACCGCTACTATATAGATAAAAATTCTATTTTTGTACCGCTACTATATAGATAAAAAATCTATTTTTATACCGCTACTATATAGATAAAAATTCTATTTTCATAACCGTGTTCATATAATAAAGATCATATTTTTATTACGCTCACTTCATAATAAAAATTATATTTTTATATCGCCACTTATATAAAAATCACATTTTTATATTCTCTAATATAGAAAAATCATATTCTTATTTTCCCTATTATATAAAATAATATTTTTATCATGCTATGGTATAAATAAAAATCATACCTTTACATCGCTATCGTATATTTAAAAATCTCCTCTTTCTTCATGGTAAAAATCTATCGTTTCTCTATATAAAAATTTCGCCTTTTTCTACATAAAAATCTCACCTTTTTCTATATAAAAATCTCGCCTTTACCTAACTAAAAATCTTAACTTTTCTAAGTTAAAAATCACATCTTGATCATATTAAAAATCAAATATCTCCTAGAATAAAATCATACTTTTAATTCAAAGCTATATGCAGATAAAAACCACTTCTATATAAATAAAAATCAAAATTTTATTGCAAATCTATTAATATAAAAATAGCATTTTTATTCAAGGATTTCTCATGTCAAAAACGAATTTTTTTACGTTATAAAAATATAAACTTACCTAATTTAATCACCTTTTTATTTACACAAAGAAATAAAAATAAAAATAAAACAAAACTTTCTTTTCCTTCGCAAGAAATCGGATCTTCGCGGAGGGTGGGGGGCTTTTTGGTCGGCCTCAGGTGGCAATAGGCGGCGCCGGGGTCGGGGAGTGGTGGGGGAGCGGGTCCAGGTGGCGGCGATCTTCTCGGAGGATTGGGGGTGGTTCGATTTGGCAATGGGGGAGGGGTCGAGGAGGGAGGTGAGCGCGGCGGGGTGAGGGAGAGGCGCCGTCGGCGATAAGAGGGGGGCGCGATGGCGTCGACGGTGGATGGAGCGAAGTCGATTTGAACGAGTTTTTTTTCTTTTTTTTATCAGAAATCGATTTGGGAAAATAATGAAGGAGGGAGGAAAGAGAAGAGTGTATATATATTTATTAATTCTCAAAAAGCAACTTTTTATTTTGAACTCAAAATCGAACCCATCGACTGTCATCCATAGCTAATTACCCCAATTCCGAAAACAATGGGATATGTGTCGTAAGCTGATTCGACTGTTTCGATCAGTTTCCATCAAAATCAAAATATAAATCTATATATTGAATTTGAATGTGCATTTCAATTTACCGGGCCCACATACGGACTCTAAAAAATTCCCGAAAAATATTTTCTAGCTTCGTATTGGCGATACGATCCTAACAAAACTAATTTTGTCAAATTCTGAAACCGTTTGAAAAATGGCCATTTTCTGGTCGATCGAAATTGACTCAAATTAACAAAACATGTTTTACTTCGCCAAGCTCACATATTGATTCAGAAAATTACGAATTTTGAAACCTAGCAATAACTTGACATCACGGATCCAACAAAAGTGGTTTCGTCGAAAACCGATGTCGTTTGCAAAATTTCCATTTTTAAGGGCCAGAATTCCATAGCGACTATTCTGAATTTTCAACTGGGCATAACTTTTTATTCCCGCTATGAAATTTCAATTTTTCGGATTCGTTGGAAAGATATTTTCAAATAGATTCTAATATTTTTGTTTTTGCTAAAATCCGGTTTATTTTGAATCCTGTACATTCATTTGAACATTGAAATCGAATTTTCGAACTACCGTGCCATTTTCAATCCCTTTTATAATATAAAATAAAATATTTATATTCTAACGACGATCTATATAAATATATACATTCTAATTCTATTAAAAATAAATTTCTTGTCGTTATTATTTAAAATAATTCATTTTAAATATTCAAAATTCATTAAAATTGCCAAAATAAAAATTTTAAATTGGCTCAGATTTTCCGGGTTATTACAATCTCCCCCACTTAAAACTTTTTGTCCCCGAAAAGGAATGAAGCTGAAAGTTGTTTTACAAACCAACTCAACTTTCATTGTTTTCATTACGGCTTAAGTTCTTCAACTTTTCAGTTTCTAAGAACTTTTCAAATTTTTCAAAAATTTGGCTAACACCCTAAATTTTCGAAAATTTTTGCCATATCCTCCCCTGCACTGGGAGCTTCGGGATATTTCAAATAGCCTCCCATGGCCCTCACCAATCCAAAATAAAAAGAAAAAGCCAATCGGCTCACAAAATCTTCCAAAACCCAAGAAATACAATAAACATGTACCTATTTGTTGGGCAAACAATTTTATTCCTCTGCTCTTACCTCCTTGCAATGACCTATTCACACATATATACGTCCATGCATGCATTTGCAAATAATTTTCAATGCAGTTCAATATTTGGTTCAATTTCGCCTAAATGGTTAAAAGTATCAAACCTATAATCAAACAACACAACCATCAATCAATTAGTTGATTAACGTTTCAAACACGTATCTTTAATATATATATATATATTCAAAAAATCACATTTTTGATATCAAATCATACCAATAAGCCCTATCTAGTTTTGGTTCTCACATAGTCTAATGGAAATATATAGAAATCCCACTTTCGAAACCCGAACATAAATATTAATGATGCCATGGTCATTATCAACGTCATCTCCGGACGACTAGAGTGTGATTCTATATCTATCCAGTATATTAAAACTTCGAATACACGTTTGCAAGGTGTATATGCAAAATATTCATATATTGGATTGTCCAAATTCAATACAAAAAATATATTCAAATACGTATATGGTTTAAATTTTCAAAACAAAAATTGTTTTCATTTTTAAAAATATACTCTTCACACTCGTTCTAGGATACTACTGATCCTATCTCTAACAAGTCATTCTCTTTGGATATTGCTAATCCAATCTCTAATGAATTCTTTTGTATGGTTCTAATGTGTCTTGACCTCGAGCTCTATAAACCAGAGCTTTGATACCTGATGAAATGACCCAAATTTCCCCGTGAAGGAAAGCACGGATTGAGTTGAGAACAAGCCACATCAAAACACAAACAGAAGAACATTTCATTATTTATTGCAACAATTCCACCAAAATACAAGAATATACAGAGTATGAATAAATAAAATACATTCGATAAATATCAGAGATTACAATAAATTACATAGCAGCGGAAAATAATACAAAACACAACTGAAAAGAGTATACGGATAAAGAGCTTTCCGGATATCATTCCAGCTGCAAACCAGGTTCCTGTGAATATAAATCTGCAAAACCAAAACTACTAGCTGCCCGTGTGGAAAATAGGGGCACCTAGAATTTAGGTTAAAACAATAAACTCCAGGTCTGTCATGTGACTGGTGTGAGAACTAAAACAGTTATTTAAACTTTACTTTAAAAGAGAGTAATTCAAGGGACCACGCCATATAACACGGAACGTGTAACAACCCGAATTTTAAACAACGTGTTAAGACAAGAATCAAGGCAGAATTTAATTATAAATTCTGAATCAGGAGAAACGGGTTGCTCCATTGCGTTCGTCTCGGAAAAATACGCGAAATAGAGTCCGAAATTTCGTAAATCGGAGTCCGTATGACCGAGATATGGCCTCGCGATGTTTCACGAAAAATTCAAATTCAAAACAGATTCGAAATTTCAGAATTCAGAAGAGGCGGGAAAATTTCCCGCCAGACCAGGGGAGGTCGACTGGGGAGTCGACCCCCTGCCAACCAGGTCGACTGGGGAGTCGACCCCAGGGTCGACCTGCCTGGTCGGACCCAGGCAACCTGGTGCACCTGTTTTGCTGTTTGGCTCGGTTTTGGAGGCTTGTGACGATTTTTGAGGGCTTGGATCTATCCTAGGGTTAATCTAACGGCCTAAACTACTCCTAATCTCTATAAAAAGACCCCTAAGCCTACCCTAAACCCTCACAAATCACTCATGCCACGAAGTGCTGCCCAAATGCCAAGTGATCATGGCCTCCATCTCCAACTCCAAGAGACTATGCATGCAAATCGGATCCGAATTGAAAGGTGCAAGCTTGCTACACCAAATCGAGGCTCGACCAACGTTGCTACGGCGATTTCATGGCGGTTCTTCATCAAAGGAGCCACCTTTCTTCATCAAAATGATTCATGCGCACCCTCTAAGCCTCGCTATGTAAGTTCTAGCTACTTCTAGATCTAAACGGTAGTTTTAATTATGGCATGGAATAAAATGTGGTTAAACATGAATGTTATAACTTATGCGAGCCTAGTTTGCTCCTTTATCATGAACATATGACTTTGGGTTATGTTTTAGCGACTAAACCATGCTATTCATGTTGCATTGGACTTAGTTTGCCATGCAATATTGGACCTTTACTTGTAGTATGATAGCATGAACACTTAGAGCCACTTTGACTTGTGAAATAGTTGCATAAATTGGACTTTGGGGCTTATGCATGTAAATGATACCAACCCCCTTATGATATCATGTTTATGCGTGGCCAAACCCTTTATGACATTATGCATGCTTGTGGCCAATCCCCTTTTATGTTATGCATGCTTGTGGCCAACCCTTATATGATAGTATGCATGTACAAGGCCAATCCCTTCATGATACCATGCATGTTTGAAGCCAACCCCGTCGTGGCATCGTGCATGTTTTGGGGTCAATGTGTATCATAGTATTTATACTATGTTGACTCGCTTTCACTCAAGTGAAAACACGATTTTGGGGTAGTTAGATAAACATGACGCGAAATCTTGACGTGAATATGACATGAAAACTTGACTTGAGGTTACATGTGAACACGACATGTAAGTTGAACCAAAATGGGGGCATAACATATGGGGTAAACATGGAACTTGAACTAGACATGGGAGGGTTGTAAGTGTAATATGACACTAGACCAAACATGAAAGTGGCCAACTCGAGGTTGGGTTGAGTTTGTAGCATAAATCTACCCGGATCCGCCTGGCTTAACCAGTGGCTACAAACAATAGGATCCAATGTGAGAAGTTGGTCATGTCGCGCTTAAGACCCGAGGTTAGACTAGGTTGTGGTGTAAAACTACCCGGACCCGCCCGGCTTAACTAGTAACCACAACTAGGTCTAATGTGAGAGGTTGAGAGTGCATTAATTGAATTAATGCCACATGATAAGGTTATGTAAATTTGACTAATGACACTTAACCGATATGACATGAATGGGTAGGATAAGTGGGACCGGGCTTGATTTCTTAATGACACTTAACCATACAAGACAATTAGGGGATGGGGTTAAGTAATTTACGCTTAACTAATCCGACTTGGTAATTAGATGGGGTTAAGTAATTAAGACTTAACTAATCTAAACATGGTAATTAGATGGGGTTAAGTAATTAAGACTTAACTAATCTAAACACGGTAATTAGATGGGGTTAAGTAACCTATACTTAACTACTCTAAACACGGTAATTAGATGGGGTTAAGTAACCTATACTTAACTAATCTAAACACGGAAATTCGCTGGGGTTAAGTTAACCACTTAACTAATCTAAACTTGGTAATTCAATGGGGTTAAGTAACCAATACTTAACCAACTTAACATGATAATTTAACGGGGTTAAGTAACTTATACTTAACCAATTATACATGATGATTTGATGAGGTTAAGTAACCTACACTTAACCAATCTAATACGTGGGTTTGGTAGGGTTAAGTCACAAGACCTTTTAAATTAGGCTTAACCATTGTAATACGATTAGTGGATAGGGGTTAAGTTAACCTACACTTAACCAATCCGACTCGACAATCTGATGGGATTAAGATAATCTATGCTTAATCAATCTAACATGATAATTTGATAGGGTTAAGACAAATAAATACTTAACCAATTTGACTTGATAGGGTTAAGTCATGAGCTTCTTGGTACACTTAACCAACTTGTAGGGCTAAGCCTTGAACTTGAGTACTTAGCCAATCTTGACATGATTCGTGGGCAGGTTAAGTCATGAACTTGGATAACAACAGTTAACCCATTTGACAAAACCCTAGCTCAGGGGACTAGGTTGGAAATCGTAGTTAACAAGGATAGCGGGAAGAGGAGCTAAGTGGTAAACCTTAGTTAAGGGTAACTAAGTAATAATTCTTAGCTAAGGACATGAGACTAGTTCATAAAGAGATGAGTAACCTGGTACGGTAGGTCATCGCTTAGTATTCGAGGAGGAGCAAGTTATCTGACTTGGATAAAAGCTCCAGCGAACTGGGTGACGAAGCGGAAGCTTCGGGGAACGTGAGGGTACTCTTGGTATCCCTCTATGAGGTGGCAAGTGGTCCATGAAACCCGGCTTCACAGGGGTTAAGGTCTGCGGTAGAAGAGCCAAGAGTATGCCTTGGTTGCTATGCAAGCGACCTAAAGACTGGGATGGATTAGCGTGGAGTCGACGATACTTGATTTTGCCCCGGGAGAGCATGTCGCCGACTACCTACCATTTTTAGTCAATCATATACGTACGGAAAGGCAGGGAACTCCCAAAAGACCATATACTAGCTATCGAGTTATGGGTGAGGTTGGCTATCTGGAAATGGGCATCGATGGGCCTTAGGGTAGTTCTCATACATGATTTTTCTTGGATTGCCTTTCAGTAGTAGAGGGAGGGGTCACGTGGGACCATAGCCACGGGTACAAAAACAGACCTTGATATCTGCATCTGCATTCGACTTAAAGCTCCCGACCGAGTTCCGTATTTCTTGATTTGCCCTGGCACGGAACTCGGATGGCACATTGAAGAACATGTGCGTCTAGACATGGAAAACGATTCACGATACATACGCGGGATAAAGGGCGTGGTTGACGGGTTGCATAATCCCTAGTGGCCCTAGGTGGCTAAACCCAAACCGAGACACGGAAACGTTCATTAGGTAGCATAATCCCTAGTGGTCCTAGGTGGCATAAATCCTAAGTGAACGCGCGATAGTTCATGGTAAGGAAACATAACTAGATCAAGGGTAGCAGTCCAAAATAACTTCAAGGATAAAACGTTTACATGGGAAAGCCCGTATGGCCTACGGCAAAGGACTGAGCTTATACATGGAAAGAAACATACGAGTCGGGAAAACCTACATATGCTTTATATTAGGTTGACATGGACCATTACATGACATCGGGCAAGGGACATTCATAGTTAACACATGACGCGGGTTGGGATACTAGTACGAGAGGTGCAGAGCAAATATACATGTTAGATGTAACAACCCGAAAATCTGGGCCAGTTTAAAATTTTTTATTTTGGCAATTTTGGAGAATTTTGATTATTTAAAATGAATTATTTTAAATAATAACGACGAGAAATTCATTTTGGATAGAATTCGGACGAATATATTATATACGTCGTCGTTAGAATATAATTATTTATTTATATTTATAAAAGGAATTGAAAATGGTGCGGTAGTTCGATAATTCGATTTCAAACTTCAATTGAGCATACCAGGTGCAAAATAAACCGGATTTTAGGGAAACCAAAAACATTGGGATCTAATTGAGAATATCTTTCCAACGAATCCGAAAAATCAAAATTTCATAGAAGGGATAAAAAGATATGTCCAGTTGAAAATCCCGAATAGTCGCTATGGAATTCAGGCCCTTAAAAATAGCCATTTTGCAAACGACCTCGGATTTCGACGAAACCACTTTTGTTGGGTCCGTGATGTTAAATTATTGCTAGGTTTCAAATTTCATAATTTTTCGAATCAATATGTGAGTGTGGCAAAGGAAAACGCGTTTGACCAGTTTCAGTTGATTTTAATCGACTGGAAAATGGCCATTTTTCTAACGGTCTCAGAATTCGACGAAACTAGTTTTGTTAGGACCGTATCGTCAATACGAAGCCAGAAAATTTTTTCTGGAATTTTTTGAGTTCGTATGCGACCCCGGTAATTTGAAATGTACGTTTAAAATTCAATATAGTGATTTAAATGTAAATTCAACGGAAACTGATCGAAACGGTCGAATCAGCTTGCGTAGCATCTCCCATTGTGTTCGGAATGGGTGTAATTAGCTAGGGGCGACTGTCGTTGGGTGTGATTTAGAGTCCGAACGAAAAAGTTACTTTATATGATTAAATAAATAAATAATTTATATATATTACCTACTTCCCTCTCCCCTCTCCTTATCTATCAGTCAACGCTCACTTAGGAAAAGAAAAAAAACCCAAAAACGAGATCGAACCCGCTCCCCCTACGCCCTCGTCCACCATGCCCTGGCGATCCGTCGCTGCTTCGTTCCCCATCGCCAGACCTTCCTCCACTATCCTCCGTCTCCCTTGTGCTCGAGGCCCCCCAAATCGAGCCCAGACCTCGTCGAAGCCCCCCAGAACCGTCGAAGCCACCCCCCATTCCGCAGCTCCACCCCCCCTGCGCACCCACCTCCACCGCTGACCAAACTCCGGCGCCGGCGAGAGCAGCAACCGCTACCAACCGAGCTCAAGCGCAGGTGGAAAATGGTGAAGCCCTAGGTTGAGAGCGCTGTGCGATGGCGAGTCCAAGCAGTTCAACGAAGAACAGTGAGTTTTTATGGTTTATTTAAGTAAGGAAAAAAAAGCTGAAAATATATGTTTATAAAATCTGAAAATATATGATCTTTGCTTGGATAAAAATACGACTTTTAGTGAGGTAAAAATACGATTTTTATATATTCATTTGTGAAGAAAAAAATATGATTTTTCTATATACAAATTTGAAATAAAAATTCGATTTTTACATATACGAAGTAGTTATAAAAATATGATTTTTATATATGAGGTAGCATTATAAAAATATCATCTTTATGTGACATGTAGCGTTATAAAAATCTGATTTTTATATATATAGCATCATGTTAAAAATGTGATTTTTATTTTTAAAGATAGCAGTTTAAAAATATGATTTTTACATAGTAGAAACTATAAAAATGTAATCTTTATAAGATAGAAAAGATTTGACTTTTAAAATGCAAAAGATTAGATTTTTAAAATGCAAAAGATTGGATTTTGAAAAGGCAACATCTATATTTTTGAAAAGGCGACATCTATATTTTTGAAAAGGCGACATCTATATTTTTGAAAAGGCGAAAACTTCATATTTGAAAAGGCGAAATCTTTTTATATAGCAGCGATGTAAAAATTCGATTTTTATATATTGAATAGCGAAATAAAAATTCGATTTTTATATATTGAATAGAAAATAAAAAATTCGATTTTTATATATTGAATAACGAAGTAGAAATTCGATTTTTACATCTGTAGTGGCTACGGGCAACGAAGATGACAAAAAGGCGAGAACAGCGAAGGTTTCTGCAAAAGAAGAGTCAAAGATGATTGCATAGCTATCGGTGAGAACTTCTCACCTTTCAAAATTTCTTTTTCTAGTTATATACATATATACTAGGATGCAGACGGTGTTTAGTAGCACCCGACACCCGTCATCCACAGACCATGGATGGCTTGTTTGTTTAATTGTTTGTTTGTGTAGTTGAGTAGATTATTTGGTTTGAATTGAATTGTTTGGTGAAATGAAATGGATTGATTGATGTGTGAATGGCATGGGCCTTCACTAGACCGGGGATAAGGCTAGGTCTTGTCCCGTTTCTAGTATCGTGCCGTTATGCCACCGAAATTTTCTAAAAATAAGTTAGAAAAATAAAGATAACATTTTATTTAATAAATGAACCGAATAGAATATTCATAGGTTCAATAAAATAGTTTGATCGTTAAAAATGTAATTTTTAACGTGAATGTGAATAAATAAATATTCATTTACAAACCGGACGGTTTGTTTATGTACACTTATTTGAAGGACATTGATTGGGACGATAAATTTTACACATCGCCCAACTGCACAAATAAAAATCTGTGTTTGATTGTTTGAAACCCCACACGGGTATTGGGATGATATTTGATGTACACCAATCCCGATTGTTTAGTTGTATGTCGATCGATTGATTGACAGACTGTTATAAGCGTTGAATATTTATATTTGATGCTTATACAGTGTAGAATGCACATTGGATGATGGTTGATTATTCCTCGTTGTTGATATATACATGTGTTGTAGAAAATCCATATAATTAACATTATATGGTAATTGATTGGGCCTCATTCCAGTTTTGCAAAAGAAATATTTTGTAACGGCGCGATTTTCCATACCTGGGAAACCATGTCATTTTTGAAAGAATTTAGAAGATGAGATAGAAAAGGTAGAACTTATAGAATAGAAGAGTAAGAAGTTATCAGAATCTCACAGCGGAATTTCACAAAATACTTATATATTACATCACAAAGCCTGATACATCAGAGTACATAATATATTACATCATCATGGTTCATACAATACCATATTACAATACCATTGGTAATTAAACTGATAATTAAAACATATATGCTACTGGGTCTTGAACTGGTTCAGCATCATGTTCCACTTGCCTTGCCTGAACCTACTTGTCTACTCATAATAAATATTATGAGTACCCAAGAGTTTAAGAAACAAAAAATAAACTCTGGGTCAGTCAGAGGACTGGTGTGAGGAAACATAGTTAGACAGTAAAAACAGGGTATAGGTGTCAAGGTGTTTATATTGATCCATGTTATTACTTTTAACATAAAAATCATTAGATCCATCCATGTCTAATATCTGGAAATGATCTAATCTCTTTTATATCAAAACATTTGATATTATAATAGTTTGTAACTGGTAATTAAAAATCTAGTGAAACGCTTGCATCTCACGTTCACATATATAGTATACAAATTTAAAGTCGCAGAACGCGTATTGGAGTTTGGATTCCAACATACAGGGTATGGGAGCACCCACCGATCAGTGTACTCTAGAGAGGATACACTGGGGTTCAACAAGAACGTCTTGTAACCCGGCCACACATGACCGTCCACTCATTTAGCTTGAGTGTAACGAATATATTATCACTCCTACGGTTGAGCTCGATTTACCGTTTCCGAATGCAACAGCAGCGAAATAGATTTAAGAAGTAAATAAGGAAATCCTCTAGATGGTGATAATATACCCTGCTTGGGTATGACCCAACTAGCCATGCTGCCTAGCCCAACTTTTGTTACTTCCGGGTTGTGAAGTTTGAGGCTACGTTGTTCTTCTGACAGGTTTTCTCTTTCCATTCTTTGAATGCCACATCGTCCTATCTGTCAGAAAATACTCATTCGATTACCCAAATATATTACGGGTAATGAAGCAAAGAGAAACGAATTTCCCTGCCACCAACGTAATATACTTACGTAAATTCGATGTGCAAGATCTGACTGATATACGTTGTCAGACACTCGTCCATTCGGATTTGTTCTGGGTTTGAACAAACCAAAAATATCATTTAAAAATAACGCTTGCATCTCGTTGTCTTCAGCACTTTGATATGCGTCGTATACTTCGAATCGAAGTGAAATTGTTTATTCCGGACTCTTCGAACGATGTACGAAATCTTTTACAGTCGATAAATGTTTATCAATGAAATCAGGAGTATTACTCCATTTTAGATAAAATATATATTTTTCAAACAGTGTTTACTTGTTTGGTTTGCATTAGCATCGTCAGTTTATCCTTTACATAAATCAGTTGAGGTGTATATGGTTTTTGACCGAATTAGTTCACCCTTTAGAAATTTCCCGTGCTCCGCACACGGTGTATTTTCCCTTTGATTGTTCTAGTTCAAATGATGTTTGAACTATTTTTCCTTTTTGTTCTTATCCTTTAACGATTATTTATTTTATAAATAATTCGAATAATTTATTTAAATTATTTATTTATGTCTAATTTATATTTCAGACTTGATTGCTCTTTCACTGTCGAACTTGTTGGTTCGATATCTTCGTTTCGACTTCTCATAGTCGTCTGCTTAATTAAATAAAAATGTTTCTTTATTTAATTAATTTATTTATAAATTTAAACTAAATTTTAAATTTAAAAACTCGTGCTCATTTGAATAAAATACCGGACTCTGGCACTGCCAAAGTACCGGATTTGGCAAGTGCCAGAACTGGACTCTGGCAGCGCCAAAGTACCAGGACTTGGTACTACCAAAGTGCCAGGTTTGGCACTGCCAAAATGCCGAGCACTTGGCATTTTGCCAAAGTGCCGAGCACTTTGCAAGTGCCAAGCACTTGGCAAGTGCCAAAGTACCTGGGCTTGGCATTTGCCAAGTACCAGGTCTTGGAAAGTGCCAAGGCACTGGTCTTGGCATTTGCAAAGTACCAGCCTTGGTACTTCAGAGAAAAAAATGCACGGTGGTGCACCGTGCACGTGCACGCCACCACTACGAAAGGAGGAGCCACCGCACCGATGCCATCCAGTCACGCTTCGCCTCCAGGTCCACGTCCACTGCCCCCACCGGCCATTCGTCGTCGCTACAGTAAAATGGGTATTCGAGCCTTCCATGTCAGAAAGCATTATCGAGGAATCGATCTTGTTCTCGCACCTCAGGCCACGATGCTCCATCCGACTCCTGCCTCGCCACCATGGGTTCCCAACGCCGCCATCCCCCTACGTCCGAACCTCCAGAAGTTCGCCGTCGACGAGTATTTCCGATCCATACAGTCGAACCCATTTTACTCAAATAAACCCTAAATTCGATCCATTCGCAAAATCCATGCATTAGAAAAATATGTTAGCATTTTTCCCTGATCCCCTGGTCCTCGACGCTCCTCCTCCCGAAACCGCCGACCCCCTGGTGGCTTGGATCATCGGAAAATGCCTGGCGACCCTTTTCCGTTCATGTATAAAATTCTCGATTTATACAAACTTAAAAATTGTGATATTTACTTTAAAAATCATCATTTTCATTAGGGATTCAATTTATAACATCAAAACAAGATTTTATTTTATTTGAATTTCCCCTTTGATTTTCACTTTACAGAGAACTTCGTGTATTTCTGTTTTTACCAAAAACTTGATTTTCTTTGATCTTATATGACAATGTGTGATATTGTTTATACTTAGATTCATACCTTTAACAATCAAATTGCGGGTCATTATGAATTATCTTCCAATGAACAAGTTCTGTATCTTACAGAACATTTGCAGACTCTAACAGAAGTACTCAAACATCAATCAAATTTTCACACACACACTCAATAATGTATTCTATCTATCAGATCAGTATATAGGGATGAGATCAGTGTGATTTAACATTATGATCTCTGGTTGACAGTAACCATCAGGGATCAAAGAAACATGGCAGTTTTGCTTAACAAAGAAAACTGTTTACTGTGTTTTCAAAACAAGAAAGTTTAGGATTAGTTTCACTCACCTAAATGCTCTCCAAATGATCCAATAAAATGCTTCAGATCTGAGAATGAAAACTGAGTTTGTTTGTGATGAAAATGTGAAGGGATAGAGTGGTATATATATAGGCAAACTCATGCATTAGAATATGATTTCCTGTACATGCTTTCAATAGTGAATTTTGCTTAGCCTTAGCCCTTTTTCTAGTTTCCTACGGCCAGAAATTTTGGGAGCACATGCATTGATCATTTGTCTTACTAAGGTCTTGTAGCCAATCACATAGTCCTAGGTGATGGCTTCTAGAAGATGAGCCATTCTTTCATTTAATGCTATGATCCTCTTATGGATTTCAATCTCTAAACAAATGTTTTTTTTTCTTTGTTTTACTTGGCCGATATTTTCCTTTGCCTACTACAATATATACATGCTAACTACATCTTAGGTTTTTAGGTGATGGTTTATAAAATCATGGTTACTATTCAAGTATGATTCATTTAATGCTTTGTCTTCTTGGAATTTGTTTTTGTCTTGCCAGGAAACTTCTCTTTTGTCTTTTGTTTTTGATATTTGTTATGGTCAAACAAATGTTTGTTTATATACCATATGCTTCATACTTAGCCGATTTGTTTTCATGTTGTAGATGAACATATTGTGGTGTTTTTATCCATGGGTCCCTATATTTTCAAATGGAAGAAATGCTCCTTTTATTTTTGTTTAAGTTCTTAGTCCTTTGTTCTTGAAAACTTCTTGCTTCATCAAAATGACATTCCAAAGTATCATTTATTATATAAATTTATTCCCTTAGGAATTTCTATTTTATATCATATACTTGTTTTGAATTCCAAGATAATTCAAGTATATTCAAATCTAAGATTATGCAAGTATATATGTTTATTAAAATATTTCTCATATATATATATATACATACGCCTATACTTATATATATATATATATATATATATATTTGTTTTCAAAAATCTCCTTTAGCTTTGTTTTTAACTAATTAACTCATTTTAATTACTCATCAAAATGATTTACAAATGGTCGAAAAAGTCGGGACATTACAGTCCACCCCCCTTATAAGAATTTCGTCCTCGAAATTACAAGTAAGCAAGATAGAAAGGATTTCTTTCCCAAAAGATGATTCTATATATCATAATCATTTAGTACATCATAATTATACAACTAGTTCGATACTAGCACTAGTCTAGATAACATACTACACTCCTAGTGCTACACCTGACTAATCATATACCATACTACATAACTAGGCTATACTTGACTAAATCAAGTTATAGCTACATAATATATACATACATAGTCCATACACATCAGTCTACTGCACTCTACTCATCTGGATCACTCTCGATCACGATCCACTCATCATCGGATATGTTAACGACCTCTACCACCTCATCCTCATCATCAGATGGTACAAAAACATCCATGATCTCCGGATTAGTCGGTACCACCTCTTCATCATCAGAGATCTCTATAACCTCAACGGGCAGAATCATGTACACCTGAATCCAAGGATAACCAAAGTCTCCGAAAATCTCAACCCATCCTCCTACTTCGTGATACTCTACAAGTGCTTGCTTCAGTTTCTCCCATATCACCACTGCTGGGTCCACAAATTCCGTTGGCTGCTTTCCCATATCAGCTATCGGTGTCTCAGGTACAAACTCTTCTTCCTCCTCGGGTTCTTCTTCATCATCCCCATCCATATTCATATTCTCAGCCTCATCTCCCTCTTGGTCACTGTCATCGTCATCACTATCATTGTCTCCACAACCGGTTTCAATCATAAGTACACCATCATCCTCTGAGGGCTCCGTGCTGTCTGGATCTTGCTCCATGGGTTCCTCTCTGCCTACATTCGACTCATCCGAGGTCCTGTGTGTGCCTTCATCCTCACTTGGTATCCTTCCTCTAACATCTTCAGAATCACCCACTCTTGCTCGTTTGGCTAGCAGTCTCTCTGTTTGGTGTGATGTAAGTCTCTTTCTAGCGGTCCTCTTCATCAGTGGTGCCATCTGAAAGTACACAAGGAAAAGAACTCGTAAATGATAAAATCATAGCAAGGGAGTTCATAAGTCCTAATAAACCGAATCCACAAATGTATATGCCAATACTTACCGAAATGAAGAAATCCAAGGTTTCATTTCATCCAAACAACCAAACATACCTAATCTGTAGATAAATCCGGGTATAATTTCCTGATATGGTTCTCGGTCTCCCACGTGCAATCTTTCGGATTATCGATCCACTGAATCTTAAGCAGACTTACTGCCTTGTTGCGAAGTTGCTTTTCTTCTCTGTCGATAATACGAAATGGTCGTCGAATTATAGTCAAATCTGGTTCAATTTCTATTTCTTGCTGAACAGATGGTTCCAGAATTAAAGACGGATCGTGCAAACATTTCCTTAAATGAGACACATGGAATACGTTGTGGATCCCTGCCATATGTTCTGGTAATTCTACTCTGTAGGCTTGAAAACCGATTCTCTCCATAACTCGGAAAGGTCCAACATATCGCGGAGTTAACTTTCCAGCTTTTCCAAATCTCACCACTCCTCTCATTGGTGAAATCTTCACAAATACCAGGTCTCCTATCTCAAATACAAGATCTCTTCGTCTTTGATCGGCATAACTTTTCTGTCGATCCTGGGCTTCTTTCATTCTTAACTTCACCAATTCTACTTTCTCGGTTGCTTCTCGGATCATGTCTGGTCCAAGTATTAATTTGTCTCCGGATTCAATCCAACATGCTGGTGCTTTACAGGGTCTTCCATACAATGCTTCGTATGGTGCCATTTGTATACTCGCCTGATAACTGTTGTTATAAGAAAATTCGACTAGGTGTAGATGATCTTCCCACGATCCTCCAAAATCAAGAATACACGCTCTTAACAAATCTTCCAATATTCGGTTCACTCTCTCAGTTTGACCGTCGGTTTGAGGATGGTAAGCTGTACTGAGATTCAATCTCGTTCCCAAAGTTCTTTGTAGTGCTCTCCAAAAGTTACTTGTAAAGATGGGATCTCGATCGCTTACAATGCTTGATGGAACTCCATGTAATCGCACAATTTCTCTCATAAAGACTTCGGCTAATGATGCGGCTGTACGTGTTGGTTTTACAGGAATAAAATGTGCACTTTTTGTCAGTCGATCGACAATTACCCAAATTCCTTCAAAACCTCTTCTGGTCCTTGGTAATCCATCGATAAAATCCATTGATATCATTTCCCACTTCCAGTTGGGTATTTCTAAAGATCGCAACAATCCAACAGTCTTTTGATGATCTCCCTTGACTTGCTGACAACACAAACACTCATTCACAAAAGTTGTGACATCCTTCATCATTCCTGGCCACCAGAATACTCTTTTCATATCGTTAATCATTTTATGAATTCCCGGATGAATACTCAACCTTGATGCATGACACTCTTTCAAAACTTCTTGTCTCAATCCATCCACATCCGGAACACATAATCTATTGTTAATTCTTAACACTCCTCGGTTGTTCAATTCGAAATCAGACTCCCTTCCATTCGCGACTCCTTGTATGATCTTCTCCAGTTTAGCATCTCTTCTCTGATTTCTCATAATCCTTTCTTGGAGAGTCGGTGTGACTTCCAGTAGGGATAGAATCGCATTTCTACTCAAAGCGTCTGCTACTACATTTGCTTTGCCCGGCGTATAGATGATATCCAAATCATACGATGCAAGAAACTCTAACCATCGTTGTTGTCTCAAATTTAAATCCTTCTGGGAAAATAAGTACCTCAACGGTTTATGATCTGTAAACAGTTCGAATTTTCCACCCAGAAGATAATGCCTCCATATCTTCAATGCAAAAACAACGGCCAATAACTCCAAATCGTGAGTGGCATAATTCTTCTCGTGTATCTTTAATTGCCTACTTGCATATGCAATCACACAACGGTTCTGCATCAACACGGCTCCTAATCCAGTTCCACAAGCGTCAGTGTAAACTTCAAATTGGCTCGTTCCATCGGGAACGGCTAATACCGGTGCATTGGTTAAGCGATCTTTTAACTCTTGAAAAGATTCTTCACACTTCGGGGTCCAAATGAACTTCTGGTTTTTCTTCGTCAATTTCGTTAGATGAGATGATATTTTAGAATAGTCTTTGATAAACCTTCGGTAATATCCCGCCAATCCTAGGAAACTTCGAATGTCAGTTGGTGTACGAGGTTGCCTCCACTGTTGTACTGATTCAACTTTCACCGGATCTACCGATATTCCACCTCCGTTTACGATGTGCCCCAAAAATCTCACTTCAGACTTCCAAAAATGACATTTTGAAAATTTTGCTTTCAACACATTTTTCCGTAGGGTTTCTAATACTACTCTGAGGTGATAGCGATGCTCCTCTTCAGTTTTTGAGTAAATCAGAATATCGTCAATGAAAATTAGAACAAACTTGTTTAGAATTTTCCTAAAGACTCTGTTCATCAAATCCACGAAAAATGCTGGTGCGTTGGTTAGACCGAATGGCATAACCAACCACTCATAAAAGAAATCCGGGCCTCTAAATGCTGTTAAAGGAATACTATCCTCAGCGATTTTCAATTGATGAAATCCTGTTGCTAAATCCAATTGAGAGAATACGGTCGCTCCATGTAATTGATCGAAAAGGTCATCGATTCGGGGTAAAGGGTATTTGTTTTTGATGGTCACTTTGTTTAACTCTCTATAGTCAACACATAGTCGTAATGACCCATCAGACTTCACTACAAAAACTACCGCCGAGCCCCAACTAGAAAAACTAGGTCGGATTAATCCTTTACTCAGCAAATCCCGAGTCTGTTTCTCCAGTTCCAATACTTCCTTTGGTGCCATACGTCTCTTTGGTTGTACTATCGGTCTTGCTCCTGGGATTAAATCGATTCGGAATTCTATCTCACGATGAGGAGGTAAACTCCCGACTTCTTCGAAAATATCCTTGAATTCTCTAACCACGTCCAGTGTTTCAAGGTTCTCTTGCTTCAAATCGATGAAGTCTCGGTACATCCTGGTTTTCCCAGTTGCAGGCAGATACTGAGATTGAAAAACTTCTTTGAACATAGCCCAAGTAAAGTTCTCCTCTGGAGTATTTGCAGTCTGGGCATCCCACCAGATAGCTGCAGCTCCTTCCAGATTCCATGATGCTAACAGTCGTTTATACTCGTCATCCAGTTTCAGCCCCTTAAAAATCTTTTCACACGATCTAATCCATGCTTGGACGTCAACTAGTGATTCTGTTCCCTTAAAAGTTTTTCCTCCCAGAGTAGTGTAGTTCTTACAAATCATAGCGAAGTTTAGCTGCGTTGGAGCTTGGACTACTTCAGTCGTTTCCACTTGGGTCTGATTAACAGTGTGCCCATTTGTCGTAGTTGCCCGACTTGCTCCTCGTCCTCGCCTTGCTTGAGAACTCATTGTCAACTTCTGAGTAAATGATTCGAGAGTTAATACTCATTCAGAAACCAGTCTTTAAGGGTAAATTAACCAAATAGCTAGGGTTGATAACTAAGGTTAATAACTATGGTTGAGAACTAAGGACGACCCATACTAAAATAGTTTTAGTAAAAATACGCTCTCTCGATGCTCACTCTAAGCCTAGGTGTTCAGAAAACCTAAGTTCTGATACCAACTGTAACGGCGCAATTTTCCATACCTGGGAAACCGTGTCATTTTTGAAAGAATTTAGAAGATGAGATAGAAAAGGTAGAACTTATAGAATAGAAGAGTAAGAAGTTATCAGAATCTCACAGCGGAATTTCACAAAATACTTATATATTACATCACAAAGCCTGATACATCAGAGTACATAATATATTACATCATCATGGTTCATACAATACCATATTACAATACCATTGGTAATTAAACTGATAATTAAAACAAATATGCTACTGGGTCTTGAACTGGTTCAGCATCCACTACAACAAAATGACCCTATTACAATGGTGGAACACCGTTGTAATATACATTTTACAACGGTGGGCAAACCGTCGTGTATTAAGAAGTTGTAATAGACTCTATCTTTTACAACGTTTTTACACTGTTGCAACACCATTGTAATATGTATATTTTACAACTTTTTTCCACCGTTGTAGTAATACATATTACAACATTTTTGCACCGTTGCAGTAATATATATTACAACTTTTTTCCACCGTTGTAGTAATTCCTACTACAATTAATTATAACAATATGATTTTTGTTTCGTTATACATTACATTTCATATAAAAATAAATATTTATATTGAATAAAATGATACTACACTGATCTGAAATAATCAATTAAATATTTTATTTCAATATTTGAATTAGTACAACTTTCTGATCCACTATCGTACAACTCACTTTTACATAATACAGTCATAACAATACATACATTCCTCACTACAAACTGATCACTCAATACACTCAGTTACAAACACACTTTCGTATAAATATACATACACACTGACATACACCAAGTCTTTATGCTCCAACATCCCCAATCGATCATCCATTTCAACATCATGCTCATCGTCAAATATCCTTATTACTCTGTGTCATTCATTCATGAGTACAGTGATGCCCAAATGCATATATATTTTGCATTTCATTTATTTTTGTGTCGAAAAAAAATCAATTTATTTATATATATATATACACATACATATTTATATATATATGCATGCGCGCGCGCACACACACACACACACACACACACATATATATATATATATATTTTATCGGTTTTGTGGACAGAATTATATATCTTCTCGGACAGACATAGCGTAAAAACTGATACTTTACCCAGAACTATGGAGAAAAAAATAGCCTGCAAAACCTTATTTCTGAGGTAGAAACCTTACTTGATCTTGGATTCTTCAGCCAAACCAATGAAATTTTCATACTTTTTTCCATGCTAACTCCCACTCGAGTATCTATTAGAAAAAACATTTTGCCTTGCATTAGTCGCATATTGATAACAACAGATGGCGCCAATAAAGCATAGATATCAACGTTTTATTTCAGCAATTTCGGCTAAAAATATGGTCTGACATGGTTCCCACAAATTATTCAGCTGAACCATGATCTATATTATACACATTTACTAACCCAACATATCGTTTGATAGTGAATTAGTGGTATCAGATATTGAAAACTGGATATTCCATCAGCTAAAACTTGTTGGTAGCAAAATTAAATTTAATCATAAGCATGAATCAAAATCAAATGAAATCCTGTCAATACTTAGATGCATGCTACTAACATCTTTGCAACTCCTAATCCAAAGTGGGATCAAAGGAGCATTATCGGGCCTAGATAACGTTATCTATTCCAATATACAGACATAAGAGTTATGTGTAACAATTATAAATTGTCAACAACAGTGCATTTACGCAAAACAAACAAGCTAGTTACTTGGACCAATGAAGAACATAAGGATAAGGAAAATTGGCAACCATCTATTTCTAAGCGTATTATTCACTAAGAGTGAGGTACATAGTTCTAGACAAACATATTAACACTTCAAAGACTAATATGAAATCGAAACAATTTAACACAATTTAACACTTCAAAGACAATCAATAAGAACTCCGACAAAGCACAACCGACCAGCAACCCAAAACCACCGAGCAATACCAACAAATCCTAAAGCTAACCAAAGCACAGACAACTCAAGAACGACCACACTAACACCCAAGTCAAAACACTCACAGCACAAATGATATATCCAAGTTCCAACCAAGTCAAACAAACAAACCAACAAAAGCCACCACAATCACAATACCTTAAATTCCAATAGTGATGCTCCAGTACAATGAAGATATTGACAACATCTGGCACACTGGAATAAGTTTAATCCACAGCATATAGTAACTGCGAGATCTGAAAGAGGATTAGTGAGCTACGAACAAGGCCAAGACGTGCGTTCCCCCAAAACTTTTAAGGTGGAAAATAGCAAATCCAAAACATACCGTATTCAGCAAATCCAAAATAGATCCACAAAACAGATCGACTAAGAGGAGAAAACCAGAAAAGAGGCGGCCGATTAAGTAGAGATAGAGGAAGAAAGGCGAGCTCCTACCCACGACGTTGAAAGCTAGGGCTAGAGGACGGAGAAGAGATGGGACAAGAGGAAGGGATACGACGAGGAAAAGAAGAGCGGAAGAGCGGAAACTGAGGAAGAGAATGGGGCGGCGGAAACCCTAGTCACCATTGTAGGATAGGAAAGCTCGATTGCGTTTTAGTTTTTGATTTGGGGAAATGAATGGTTGGAGGTAGGTCGATATTGATTTAGGGGAAGAATGGGTGGACGCAACTGTTAAAAAAAATACGAAGTAGGTCGGTGCTAATTTTTCGGTTTCCCGCTTAAACTTGAAGTAGTTGGAGCCAATTTTTTTGGTTTTCCGCTTAAAATTTGGATTGAACTATTAAACTATCCCTAAAAATAGCTGCAGCGTGGAGCTATTACTTATTTAATATATGTTTTTATCATTAATTTCAATTATTATTTTAGTTAATTATAAATTATTATTATTATTTACTACTGATTTTTAACTTACAATTGTTACTTAATTAACGATTGTTGTTAAATTTTGAGTAAGATTCAAATTCAACAGTAGGTCGAACCCCGTTAGTGGGGGCGTTGCCCCCGCACCCCCACCTAGGAGGGTTGCCACCCCCCTGGACCCCCCCTCCGTAGGGATCATATTTGACAAAAGATTTTGGAAAAACTTTCAACAACGATTACTTATTAAAAAATATTATATACGAAATATTAATTACTACTAATAGTCATGATTTATTATAAATTAAATATTTATTAATTGTTATTTACTTATTGATTATTAATTAATTGATTATTAACCGCTCATTAGTTATTACTTACTAATTAATTACTAGTACTTAATAATGAAGTAGTTATAAATAATTATTTTTAATTAAATATTTAATATTTATATATTGATTATTATTAAATAATTACTAATTGGTTGTTAATTAGTAATTATTAGTAGGAATTATTTATTTATTGATGTATTTTTAATTAAATATTTAATATGTATTTATTGATTATTAATTAATAATTACTAATTGGTTGTCAATTACTAATTATTAGCATGAATTATTTATTTATTGAAGTATTTTTAATTAAATATTTAATATTAATATATAGGTTATTAATCAATAATTACTAATTAGTTGTAAATATTAATTATTAAAAATTATTTAATGAAAATAATTAATATTATAATATAGTCATATATTACAATGAAAATAATTAATATTATTTAATGAAACTAATGAAAATTTATTACAACTTTTCTGGAAAAAAGTTGTAAAAAACATTTATTACAACGGTGCTTTAACCACCGTTGTAAAATTAAAGTTGTAATATGATGTTTTTGTTGTAGTTACAACGGTGTTTATACCACCATTGTAAAAAACCATTTATTACAACGGTGCTTTTACCACCGTTGTAAAAACCCATTTATTACAACGGTGTGTTTATCACCGTTGTAAAATTAAAGTTGTAATATGGTGTTTTTGTTGTAGTGATCATGTTCCACTTGCCTTGCCTGAACCTACTTGTCTACTCATAATAAATATTATGAGTACCCAAGAGTTTAAGAAACACAAAAATAAACTCTGGGTCAGTCGGGGGACTGGTGTGAGGAAACATAGTTAGACAGTAAAAACAGGGTATAGGTGTCAAGGTGTTTATATTGATCCATGTTATTACTTTTAACATAAAAATCATTAGATCCATCCATGTCTAATATCTGGAAATGATCTAATCTCTTTTATATCAAAACATTTGATATTATAATAGTTTGTAAAAGGTAATTAAAAATCTAGTGAAACGCTTGCATCTCACGTTCACATATATAGTATACAAATTTAAAGTCGCAGAACGCGTATTGGAGTTTGGATTCCAACATACAGGGTATGGGAGCACCCACCGATCAGTGTACTCTAGAGAGGATACACTGGGGTTCAACAAGAACGTCTTGTAACCCGGCCACACATGACCGTCCACTCATTTAGCTTGAGTGTAACGAATATATTATCACTCCTACGGTTGAGCTCGATTTACCGTTTCCGAATGCAACAGCAGCGAAATAGATTTAAGAAGTAAATAAGGAAATCCTCTAGATGGTGATAATATACCCTGCTTGGGTATGACCCAACTAGCCATGCTGCCTAGCCCAACTTTTGTTACTTCCGGGTTGTGAAGTTTGAGGCTACGTTGTTCTTCTGACAGGTTTTCTCTTTCCATTCTTTGAATGCCACATCGTCCTATCTGTCAGAAAATACTCATTCGATTACCCAAATATATTACGGGTAATGAAGCAAAGAGAAACGAATTTCCCTGCCACCAACGTAATATACTTACGTAAATTCGATGTGCAAGATCTGACTGATATACGTTGTCAGACACTCGTCCATTCGGATTTGTTCTGGGTTTGAACAAACCAAAAATATCATTTAAAAATAACGCTTGCATCTCGTTGTCTTCAGCACTTTGATATGCGTCGTATACTTCGAATCGAAGTGAAATTGTTTATTCCGGACTCTTCGAACGATGTACGAAATCTTTTACAGTCGATAAATGTTTATCAATGAAATCAGGAGTATTACTCCATTTTAGATAAAATATATATTTTTCAAACAGTGTTTACTTGTTTGGTTTGCATTAGCATCGTCAGTTTATCCTTTACATAAATCAGTTGAGGTGTATATGGTTTTTGACCGAATTAGTTCACCCTTTAGAAATTTCCCGTGCTCCGCACACGGTGTATTTTCCCTTTGATTGTTCTAGTTCAAATGATGTTTGAACTATTTTTCCTTTTTGTTCTTATCCTTTAACGATTATTTATTTTATAAATAATTCGAATAATTTATTTAAATTATTTATTTATGTCTAATTTATATTTCAGACTTGATTGCTCTTTCACTGTCGAACTTGTTGGTTCGATATCTTCGTTTCGACTTCTCACTAGTCGTCTGCTTAATTAAATAAAAATGTTTCTTTATTTAATTAATTTATTTATAAATTTAAACTAAATTTTAAATTTAAAAACTCGTGCTCATTTGAATAAAATACCGGACTCTGGCACTGCCAAAGTACCGGATTTGGCAAGTGCCAGAACTGGACTCTGGCAGCGCCAAAGTACCAGGACTTGGTACTACCAAAGTGCCAGGTTTGGCACTGCCAAAATGCCGAGCACTTGGCATTTTGCCAAAGTGCCGAGCACTTTGCAAGTGCCAAGCACTTGGCAAGTGCCAAAGTACCTGGGCTTGGCATTTGCCAAGTACCAGTCTTGGCAAGTGCCAAGGCACTGGTCTTGGCATTTGCCAAGTACCAGCCTTGGTACTTCAGAGAAAAAAATGCACGGTGGTGCACCGTGCACGTGCACGCCACCACTACGAAAGGAGGAGCCACCGCACCGATGCCATCCAGTCACGCTTCGCCTCCAGGTCCACGTCCACTGCCCCCACCGGCCATTCGTCGTCGCTACAGTAAAATGGGTATTCGAGCCTTCCATGTCAGAAAGCATTATTGAGGAATCGATCTTGTTCTTGCACCTCAGGCCACGATGCTCCATCCGACTCCTGCCTCGCCACCATGGGTTCCCAACGCCGCCATCCCCCTACGTCCGAACCTCCAGAAGTTCGCCGTCAACGAGTATTTCCGATCCATACAGTCGAACCCATTTTACTCAAATAAACCCTAAATTCGATCCATTCGCAAAATCCATGCATTAGAAAAATATGTTAGCATTTTTCCCTGATCCCCTGGTCCTCGACGCTCCTCCTCCCGAAACCGCCGACCCCCTGGTGGCTTGGATCATCGGAAAATGCCTGGCGACCCTTTTCCGTTCATGTATAAAATTCTCGATTTATACAAACTTAAAAATTGTGATATTTACTTTAAAAATCATCATTTTCATTAGGGATTCAATTTATAACATCAAAACAAGATTTTATTTTATTTGAATTTCCACTTTGATTTTCACTTTACAGAGAACTTCCTGTATTTCTGTTTTTACCAAAAACTTGATTTTCTTTGATCTTATATGACAATGTGTGATATTGTTTATACTTAGATTCATACCTTTAACAATCAAATTGTGGGTCATTATGAATTATCTTCCAATGAACAAGTTCTGTATCTTACAGAACATATGCAGACTCTAACAGAAGTACTCAAACATCAATCAAATTTTCACACACACACTCAATAATGTATTCTATCTATCAGATCAGTATATAGGGATGAGATCAGTGTGATTTAACATTATGATCTCTGGTTGACAGTAACCATCAGGGATCAAAGAAACATGGCAGTTTTGCTTAACAAAGAAAACTGTTTACTGTGTTTTCAAAACAAGAAAGTTTAGGATTAGTTTCACTCACCTAAATGCTCTCCAAATGATCCAATAAAATGCTTCAGATCTGAGAATGACAACTGAGTTTGTTTGTGATGAAAATGTGAAGGGATAGAGTGGTATATATATAGGCAAACTCATGCATTAGAATATGATTTCCTGTACATGCTTTCAATAGTGAATTTTGCTTAGCCTTAGCCCTTTTTCTAGTTTCCTACGGCCAGAAATTTTGGGAGCACATGCATTGATCATTTGTCTTACTAAGGTCTTGTAGCCAATCACATAGTCCTAGGTGATGGCTTCTAGAAGATGAGCCATTCTTTCATTTAATGCTATGATCCTCTTATGGATTTCAATCTCTAAACAAATGTTTTTTTTCTTTGTTTTACTTGGCCGATATTTTCCTTTGCCTACTACAATATATACATGCTAACTACATCTTAGGTTTTTAGGTGATGGTTTTATAAAATCATGGTTACTATTCAAGTATGATTCATTTAATGCTTTGTCTTCTTGGAATTTGTTTTTGTCTTGCCAGGAAACTTCTCTTTTGTCTTTTGTTTTTGATATTTGTTATGGTCAAACAAATGTTTGTTTATATACCATACGCTACATACTTAGCCGATTTGTTTTCATGTTGTAGATGAACATATTGTGGTGTTTTTATCCATGGGTCCCTATATTTTCAAATGGAAGAAATGCTCCTTTTATTTTTGTTTAAGTTCTTAGTCCTTTGTTCTTGAAAACTTCTTGCTTCATCAAAATGACATTCCAAAGTATCATTTATTATATAAATTTATTCCCTTAGGAATTTCTATTTTATATCATATACTTGTTTTGAATTCCAAGATAATTCAAGTGTATTCAAATCTAAGATTATGCAAGTATATATGTTTATTAAAATATTTCTCATATATATATATATATACATATGCCTATACTTATATATATATATATATTTGTTTTCAAAAATCTCCTTTAGCTTTGTTTTTAACTAATTAACTCATTTTAATTACTCATCAAAATGATTTACAAATGGTCGAAAAAGTCGGGACATTACATATTTGAATAGAAATATTTGAATAGAAATATTTGCAAAAGAAATATTTGAAAAGGAAATATTTGAAATAGAATATTTGAAAATAGAAATATATGAAGCCGTGTTGATTTGATTTATGCCATTTTGACGTGAACGATATTAATATCGATTTCGTTCATTTTATAATGAATATCGAAAGTGATTTCAAAATCTGAAATTTTGAAATGAATTAAAATTCAAACTGAAATTGAATATAAATAAATTCAAATTGAAATTGAATAGAAATGAATTCAAATTGAAATTGAATAGAAATGAATTCAAATTGAAATTGAATAGAAGTGAATTCAAATTGAAATTGAATAGAAGTGAATTCAAATTGAAATTGAATAGGAGTGAATTCAAATTGAAATTGGAAAGAATTGAAATTCGAACTGAAACCGAATATAAATAAATTCGAATTGAAATTGAATTGAATTGAAAACGAACTGAAATTGAATTAGAAATCAATTCGAATTGAAATCGATTTTAAATGAATTTAAAACGAATTTATATTGGAAAATTCAATTTTGATTTGAAATTAAATATAAAGTAGAAACCGTTTTGAAAATGAATTTAAAACGATTTATAAAATTCGTTTCGAAAGGAAATCGACGAAGTATATATTATATATATATATATTATATATATATAATATAATGGCCTGAATAGAACGCGCCGCGCCGCGGCAGTTCGCGAATTTCGACCATTGACTTCGAACGGATATTACGGGAGATCCGACCGTCGGATTCTCCTAAACCCGGAACCGTTGGGTTCGTATCGAAAAGAGCTTTCTAACGAATATTAGAAATTAGAAATCTAACGGTTGGATTTGGAATTATGTCCAAATCAAATTTGAAAAAGGTCGCTGTAAGTGCAGTTCGATGGCCGTTGATGGAAATCGACTGTACGGGCCTTGATAAAATTATTAAAAATACCAATAATTTTTGTAAAATCATAAGAAATGATTTAGAAAGAATTGGGATGAAAAACTCCATATTTGAAAAGATAAAAATAGATTTTTATCGAAATGAACTAGTTTTGAACTAGAATTATAATTCTATTTATTTTTAAATAAATAAATTGAATTTAAAATGGTTTTGAAAATAACCAGAATTTCCAATGATTGCATTGGAATGGATTTGAATCGAAATTGTCTTCGGAATATTTCGATGTTGGATTTCGTGATTATACAGATGTTGTTATGGAAATTTGAAAGATATAGATATATATATCGTCATTTCAAATACTATATTTGTTGATCGTAGAATTTGATATTGAATGTAAGCCGGGATATTTTCTATTCAAAGCCTTGTATTTAATATCAAATGTGATTTGGGTTTGTCGTGAATGTTGTCTTGACTAACACTGTTCTTGAACCTAGTTGAGAAAAAATTAAATCTTTTTATTTAGATTTAATGAAGTGTACCAATTAAATAATATTTAATTGAAATTGAATTGATATTGATTTTTGGGTTTATCGTGGACAATGTTTTAAATAACACTCGTTCTTTAACCCGATAATTAATGGAATGTGGTTTTGGGTTTATCGTGAACCGTGTTTTAAATGACACTAATTCTTTAACCCAGTTAACGATTAAAACCAAGTGGAGTTTTAATGAATCTTTAATTAGATTGAAAAGATCGAGAATGGAGTATCACCAGTTCTGCTCCAGGCGATAGTTAAATCTTTAATTAGATTTGAACGTGAAATGGTAATTGAATTTACCGATAACACCGTGGTGTTAGATATGAAGTATTACTAGTTTTACTTCATGGGATGAATAGGTTGAGATTGGGAAATTAAAACAAATGATTACTTCGGTAACGTTCGTTAATCCCGACTAGTTTGAATTGATATTCAAAAGTAGATTAAAGAATAAATATAAAGAATTTATCTTTGATAAAATTAATGGGAACCTTTCCCTATGAATGTGAAATTTAGAAACTAACTGTCGGTTAGCTAAGCAGAATGGTTTCCTGGGTATTGATTTGATGTTGGTTTCGGCCTTCGGGGTTAATATTTGGGAAATTATTCTCTTGATTAATTTACGGTTAGTGACTGATGAATTGGAATGAGGCGTATGTGGTGTTTGTGTAACACTTATTTAAAATATACGCGAGTTATTTGGAAAGACCGGGTTTATCCCATTCTGAATAACCGATATGACGATAAGTCAAAGATGAAGACGATGGTCGAAGACCAGAGGTCTTCACGTCGTTTGAGTGATTACTGATGATCTTGATTGGGCTGTACACCCAAGAAGATGGAAACAGTTGGTGATCGTCCAGACGTACTTGGAGATCGATGGATATGCGGGGTACTAGGTGCCTCCGGTTTCGTTCAGACCCAGAACGGACTTGTTAATGGACTGTGTGTCTGACATTGGATTTTAGTCTGTGTGATTGATTTCTATTAAATATATATCTGTTTGGCGGCGGAGAATTTATTCTTTTGCTTAACGCCCTTCTCTGAGACGTACGAGCTCAGGGGTTATATACTGGTGGATATCAAACGCATAGAGTGAATTGCCTGTGTGGCATGCCTAAGTGGCGAGTGATCAAGGCTTCTGTTAAAAAGCAAAGTCTTGTGGTTGATGATCGAAGCACGACCTTTGTGGCGTAGCTTTGTGTAACGTTTACTTCGCGAGTTTCACACCCGGTATGAACCAAAAACGGGAGAGGACGTCAGGGAGGGCATGCGTTTCTTTCTAGCTAGAAGTGGCGTCAGTGGTTTTACACGCCTTGACGATTTTGACTTATGTGGTTGTTGCTGTTGCGAGGCGCCTCGGTTTGATCGGACGATCCGGGTCCGATGGAGTCATTTAGTTGGCTCACCTACGCCCCATAGGGCGGGGAAACACATGTTCAGGGTTTAAGTTTAATCCACATCGGTGGACTGGCCCTGAGGATCCAAGGGCCCACCTGAGTCTGGGTCCTGAGACACGGGCTAGAGCGTCTCGAATCGGTTGAGGACTATCTTTTGCCTCGGTTCATAGAAGGAAATCCAATTTCCAAATACGTGACCTTTGCGGTTTTATTTGTAGAGCCTAGTATGGCGACATGATATATGGTACCCATGCCGCCTATGATTGATACTTATGATTCGAAGATTGTTTTATACACTATACACTGATAATAGTATCAGATGATTTGTTTTAAAACGTATCAAGCATTCTTTGGCTGTTATAAGGGAAAACCCTATCCCCCGGCTTGCGTTGCATTGTGTGATAGGACCTGGGTCTTATAACAGCTTCATTTTTCTTTATTTAGCATTGCGTTGTTTGTTTTATGCACTGGTATTCTTGGGTGGAAACCCGTTCCGTGTTATACGGCGTGGTCCCTTGATTTACCTAATTTTAAAATAAAGATTTATAACTGTTTTAGTTCTCACACCAGTCACATGACTGACCTGGAGTTTATTGTTTTAACCTAAACTCTGAGTGCCCCTATTTTGACACGGGCAGCTAGTAGTTTTGGTTTTGCAGATTTATATTCACAGGATCCTGGTTTACAGCTGGAACGATATCCGGAAAGCTTTGTATCCATATATCTCTTCTAGTTGTGTATTGTATTATTTTCCGCTGCTATGTAATTTATTGTAATCTCTGATATTTCCGTGTAATATTTATTTGTTTATACTCTGTATATTCTTGTATTCTGATGCATTGTTGTAATATACAATGAAATGTTCTTGTGTATGCGTTCTGATTTTGTCGTGTTCTCAAAACGATCAGGCATTTCGAACGGTCTGGGTCGGTTTAGCGACTGGTTCGGACCGAGCGAGATTCCTTCTCGTCACAGTTGGTATCAGAGCTTTGGGTTGCAAAGAAGAGAACAAGGCACATTAGAACCATCCGAAAGAATTCATCAGATATTGGATTAGTAATATCCAATTAGAATGACTCATTAGAGATAGGATCAGTAGTATCCTAGAACGAGTGTGAAGAGTATATTTTTAAAATGAAAACGAACTTTGTTTTGAAAATTTAAAATCAACTATTCGTATTTGATTATTTATTTTAAATTGATTTGGACAGTCCAGTATATAAAGATTTTGCATATACGCCTTGCAAACGTGTATTTGAAATTTTAATATACTGGATAGATATAGATTCACACTCTAGTCGCCCGAAGATGATTCTGATGATTGTAGCTACATCATCAGAATTAGTGTTCGAGTGTCAAAGGTGTGATATTTATATATCTCCTATTGACTGGTGTGAGAACCAAAATTAGATAGGGCCTATTGTTGTGATTTGGCATCAAAAACATGATTTTTGTATATGTATCAAAATTATGAATTTGAAACTCTAATTCACTAATTGATTGATGTTTGTGTTGTTTGTTTATTTGTTTTCTAATTTTTAGCCATTTAGCCTAATTGAATCCCATATTGAATTATATTGAAAATTGGTCGCATTTGCTTGCATATACATGTACTTACATTGAACAGGTCATAGCAAGGAGGCTAGAGCAGAGAATAAAATTTGTTTGCCCGACAAATAGGTACATGTTTACTACATAATTTACTGTTTTGTTTGGGTGATGATGATTTTATGAGCCTATTAGCTAGCCGCTTGGCTTTTTCTTTTTCTTTTTGAGATCAGAAGGCCTGTATGGCAATTTCGGGATTTTCCCGTGGCTCCCGGTGCAGGGGAGGTTATGGCGAAATTTTTCAAAAATTCCAGGTGTTAGCCAAATTTTTGAAATTTTTGAAAATTCTCAGAAACTGAAAAGTTGGAGAATGGAAGTCAGACCGAACGTAGAGTTGATTAATCAAACCACTTTCGACTTTGTTCCTTTTCGGGGATGAAAAGTTTTAAGTGGGGGAGATTGTAACAACCCGAAAATCTGGGCCAGTTTAATTTTTTTTATTTTGGCAATTTTGGTGAATTTTGATTATTTAAAATGAATTATTTTAAATAATAACGACGAGAAATTCATTTTGAATAGAATTCGGACGAATAAATTATATACGTCGTCGTTAGAATATAAATATTTATTTATATTTATAAAAGGAATTGAAAATGGCGCGGTAGTTCGATAATTCGATTTCAAACTTCAATTGAGCATACCGGGTGTAAAATAAACCAGATTTTAGGGAAACCAAAAACATTGGGATCTAATTGAGAATATCTTTCCAACGAATCCGAAAAATCAAAATTTCATAGCAGGGATAAAAAGATATGTCCAGTTGAAAATCTTGAATAGTCGCTATGGAATTCAGGACCTTAAAAATAGCCATTTTGCAAACGACCTCGGATTTCGATGAAACCACTTTTGTTGGGTCCGTGATGTTAAATTATTGCTAGGTTTCAAATTTCATAATTTTTCGAATCAATATGTGAGCGTGGCAAAGGAAAACGCGTTTGACCAGTTTCAGTTGATTTTAATCGACTGGAAAATGACCATTTTTCTAACAGTCTCAGAATTCGACGAAACTAGTTTTGTTAGGACCGTATCGTCAATACGAAGCCAGAAAATATTTTCTGGAATTTTTCGAGTTCGTATGCGACCCCGGTAATTTGAAATGTACGTTTAAAATTCAATATAGTGATTTAAATGTAAATTCAACGGAAACTGATCGAAACGGTCGAATCAGCTTGCGTAGCATATCCCATTGGGTTCAGAATGGGGGTAATTAGCTAGGGGCGACTGTCGTTGGGTGCGATTTAGAGTCCGAACGAAAAAGTTACTTTATATGATTAAATAAATAAATAATTTATATATATTACCTACTTCCCTCTCCCCTCTCCTTATATATCAGTCAACGCTCACTTAGGAAAAAAAAGAAAAAAAAACCCAAAAACGAGATCGAACCCGCTCCCCCTACGCCCTCGTCCACCGTGCCCTGGCGATCCGTCGCTGCTTCGTTCCCCATCGCCAGACCTTTCTCCACTATCCTCCGTCTCCCTTGTGCTCGAGGCCCCCCAAATCGAGCCCAGACCTCGTCGAAGCCCCCCCAGAACCGACGAAGCCACCCCCCATTCCGCAGCTCCACCCCCCCTGCGCACCCACCTCCACCGCTGACCAGACTCCGGCGCCGGCGAGAGCAGCAACCGCTACCAACCGAGCTCAAGCGCAGGTGGAAAATGGTGAAGCCCTAGGTTGAGAGCGCTGTGCGATGGCGAGTCCAAGCAGTTCAACGAAGAACAGTGAGTTTTTATGGTTTATTTAAGGAAAAAAAAACTGAAAATATATGTTTATAAAATCTGAAAATATATGATCTTTGCTTGGATAAAAATACGACTTTTAGTGAGGTAAAAATACGATTTTTATATATTCATTTATGAAGAAAAAAATACGATTTTTCGATATATAAATTTGAAATAAAAATTCGATTTTTACATATACGAAGTAGTTATAAAAATATGATTTTTATATATGAGGTAGCATCATAAAAATATCATCTTTATGTGACATGTAGCATTATAAAAATATGATTTTTATATATATAGCATCGTGTTAAAAATGTGATTTTTATTTTTAAAGATAGCAATTTAAAAATATGATTTTTACATAGTAGAAACTATAAAAATGTAATCTTTATAAGATAGAAAAGATTTGACTTTTAAAATGCAAAAGATTAGATTTTTAAAATGCAAAAGATTGGATTTTGAAAAGGCGACATCTATATTTTTGAAAAGGCGACATCTATATTTTTGAAAAGGCGAAAACTTCATATTTGAAAAGGCGAAATCTTTTTATATAGCAGCGATGTAAAAATTCGATTTTTATATATTGAATAGCGAAATAAAAATTCGATTTTTATATATTGAATAGCAAATAAAAAATTTGATTTTTATATATTGAATAACGAAGTAGAAATTCGATTTTTACATCTGTAGTGGCTACGGGCAACGAAGATGACAAAAAGGCGAGAACAGCGAAGGTTTCTGCAAAAGAAGAGTCAAGATGATTGAATAGCTATCGGTGAGAACTTCTCACCTTTCAAAATTTCTTTTTCTAGTTATATACATATATACTAGGATGCAGACGGTGTTTAGTAGCACCCGACACCCGTCATCCACAGACCATGGATGGCTTGTTTGTATAATTGTTTGGTTGTGTACTGGAGTAGATTATTTGGTTTGAATTGAATTGTTTGGTGAAATGAAATGGATTGATTGATGTGTGAATGGCGTGGGCCTTCACTAGACCGGGGATAAGGCTAGGCCTTGTCCCGTTTCTAGTATCGTGCTGTTATGCCGCCGAAATTTTCTAAAAATAAGTTAGAAAAATAAAGATAACATTTTATTTAATAAATGAACCGAATAGAATATTCATAGGTTCAATAAAATAGTTTGATCGTTAAAAATGTAAATTTTAACGTGAATGTGAATGAATAAATATTCATTTACAAACCGGACGGTTTGTTTATGTACACTTATTTGAAGGACATTGATTGGGACGATAAATTTTACACATCACCCAACTGCACAAATAAAAATCTCTGTTTGATTGTTTGAAACCCCACACGGGTATTGGGATGATATTTGATGTACACCAATCCCGATTGTTTAGTTGTATGTCGATCGATTGATTGACAGACTGTTATAAGCGTTGAATATTTATATTTGATGCTTATACAGTGTAGAATGCACATTGGATGATGGTTGATTATTCATCGTTGTTGATATATACATGTGTTGTAGAAAATCCATATAATTAACATTATATGGTAATTGATTGGGCCTCATTCCAGTTTTGCAAAAGTAATATTTGAATAGAAATATTTGAATAGAAATATTTGCAAAAGAAATATATGCAAAAGAAATATTTGAAAAGGAAATATTTGAAATAGAATATTTGAAAATAGAAATATATGAAGCCGTGTTGATTTGATTTACGCCATTTTGACGTGAACGATATTTATATCGATTTCATTCATTTTATAATGAATATCGAAAGTGATTTCAAAATCTGAAATTTTGAAAAGAATTGAAATTCAAACTGAACTGAATATAAATAAATTCAAATTGAAATTGAATAGAAATGAATTCAAATTGAAATTGAATAGAAATGAATTCAAATTGAAATTGAATAGAAGTGAATTCAAATTGAAATTGAATAGAAGTGAATTCAAATTGAAATTGAATAGGAGTGAATTCAAATTGAAATTGGAAAGAATTGAAATTCGAACTGAAACTGAATATAAATAAATTCGAATTGAAATTGAATTGAATTGAAAACAAACTGAAATTGAATTAGAAATCAATTCGAATTGAAATCGATTTGAAATGAATTTAAAACGAATTTATATTGGAATATTCAATTTTGATTTGAAATTGAATATAAAGTAGAAACCGTTTTGAAAATGAATTTAAAACGATTTATAAAATTCGTTTCGAAAGGAAATCGACGAAGTATATATTATATATATATATTATATATATAATATAATGGCCTGAATAGAACGCGCCGCGCCGCGGCAGTTCGCGAATTTCGACCATTGACTTCGAACGGATATTACGGGAGATCCGACCGTCGGATTCTCCTAAACCCGGAACCGTTGGGTTCGTATCGAAAAGAGCTTTCTAACGAATATTAGAAATTAGAAATCTAACGGTTGGATTTGGAATTCTGTCCAAATCAAATTTGAAAAAGGTCGCTGTAAGTGCAGTTCGATGGCCGTTGATGGAAATCGACTGTACGGGCCTTGATAAAATTATTAAAAATACCAATAATTTGTGTAAAATCATAAGAAATGATTTAGAAAGAATTGGGATGAAAAACTCCATATTTGAAAAGATAAAAATAGATTTTTATCGAAATGAACTAGTTTTGAACTAGAATTATAATTCTATTTATTTTTAAATAAATAAATTGAATTTGAAATGGTTTTGAAAATAACCAGAATTTCCAATGATTGCATTGGAATGGATTTGAATCGAAATTGTCTTCGGAATATTTCGATGTTGGATTTTGTGATTATACAGATGTTGTTATGGAAATTTGAAAGATATAGATATATATATCGTTATTTCCAATACGATTTTTGTTGATCGTAGAATTTGATATTGAATGTAAGCCGGGATATTTTCTATTCAAAGCCTTGTATTTAATATCAAATGTGATTTGGGTTTGTCGTGAATGGTGTCTTGACTAACACTGTTCTTGAACCTAGTTGAGAAAAGATTAAATCTTTTTATTTAGATTTAATGAAGTGTACCAATTAAATAATATTTAATTGAAATTGAATTGATATTGATTTTTGGGTTTATCGTGGACAATGTTTTAAATAACACTCGTTCTTTAACCCGATAATTAATGGAATGTGGTTTTGGGTTTATCGTGAACCGTGTTTTAAATGACACTAATTCTTTAACCTAGTTAACGATTAAAACCAAGTGGAGTTTTAATGAATCTTTAATTAGATTGAAAAGATCGAAAATGGAGTATCACCAGTTCTGCTCCAGGCGATAGTTAAATCTTTAATTAGATTTGAACGTGAAATGGTAATTGAATTTACCGATAACACCGTGGTGTTAGATATGAAGTATTACTAGTTATACTTCATGGGATGAATAGGTTGGGATTGGGAAATTAAAACAAATGATTACTTCGGTAACGTTCGTTAATCCCGACTAGTTTGAATTGATATTCAAAAGTAGATTAAAGAATAAATATAAAGAATTTATCTTTGATAAAATTAATGGGAACCTTTCCCTATGAATGTGAAATTTAGAAACTAACTGTCGGTTAGCTAAGCAGAATGGTTTCCTGGGTATTGATCTGATGTTGGTTTCGGCCTTCGGGGTTAATATTTGGGAAATTATTCTCTTGATTAATTTACGGTTAGTGACTGATGAATTGGAATGAGGCGTATGTGGTGTTTGTGTAACACTTATTTAAAATATACGCGAGTTATTTTGAAAGACCGGGTTTATCCCATTCTGAATAACCGATATGACGATAAGTCAAAGATGAAGACGATGGTCGAAGACCAGAGGTCTTCACGTCGTTTGAGTGATTACTGATGATCTTGATTGGGCTGTACACCCAAGAAGATGGAAACAGTTGGTGATCGTCCAGACATACTTGGAGATCGATGGATATGCGGGGTACTAGGTGCCTCCGGTTTCGTTCAGACCCAGAACGGACTTGTTAATGGACTGTGTGTCTGACATTGGATTTCAGTCTGTGTGATTGATTTCTATTAAATATATATCTGTTTGGCGGCGGAGAATTTATTCTTTTGCTTAACGCCCTTCTCTGAGACGTACGAGCTCATCGGTTATATATTGATGGATATCAAACGCATAGAGTGAATTGCCTGTGTGGCATGCCTAAGTGGCGAGTGATCAAGGCTTCTGTTGAAAAGCAAAGTCTTGTGGTTGATGATCAAAGCACGGCCTTTGTGGCGTAGCTTTGTGTAACGTTTACTTCGCGAGTTTCACACCCGGTATGAACCAAAAACGGGAGAGGACGTCAGGGAGGGCATGCGTTTCTTTCTAGCTAGAAATGGCGTCAGTGGTTTTACACGCCTTGACGAGTTTAACTTATGTGGTTGTTGCTGTTGCGAGGCGCCTCGGTTTGATCGGACGATCCGGGTCCGATGGAGTCATTTAGTTGGCTCACCTACGCCCGCCCCATAGGGCGGGGAAACGCATGTTCAGGGTTTAAGTTTAATCCACATCGGTGGACTGGCCCTGAGGATCCAAGGGCCCACCTGAGTCTGGGTCCTGAGACACGGGCTAGAGCGTCTCGAATCGGTTGAGGACTATCTTTTGCCTCGGTTCATAGAAGGAAATCCAATTTCCAAATACGTGACCTTTGCGGTTTTATTTATAGAACCTAGTATGGCGACATGATATATGGTACCCATGCCGCCTATGATTGATACTTATGATTCGAAGATTGTTTTATACACTATACACTGATAATAGTATCAGATGATTTGTTTTAAAACGTATCAAGCATTCTTTGGCTGTTATAAGGGAAAACCCTATCCCCCGGCTTGCGTTGCATTGTATGATAGGACCTGGGTCTTATAACAGCTTCATTTTTCTTTATTTAGCATTGCGTTGTTTGTTTTATGCACTGGTATTCTTGGGAGGAAACCCGTTCCGTATTATACGGCGTGGTCCCTTGATTTACCTAATTTTAAAATAAAGATTTATAACCGTTTTAGTTCTCACCCCAGTCACATGACTGACCTGGAGTTTATTGTTTTAACCTAAACTCTGGGTGCCCCTATTTTGACACGGGCAGCTAGTAGTTTTGGTTTTGCAGATTTATATTCACAGGATCCTGGTTTACAGCTGGAACGATATCCGGAAAGCTTTGTATCCGTATATCTCTTCTAGTTGTGTATTGTATTATTTTCCGCTGCTATGTAATTTATTGTAATCTCTGATATTTCTGTGTAATATTTATTTGTTTATACTCTGTATATTCTTGTATTCTGATGCATTGTTGTAATATACAATGAAATGTTCTTGTGTATGCGTTCTGATTTTGTCGTGTTCTCAAAACGATCAGGCGTTTCGAACGGTCTGGGTCGGTTTAGCGACTGGTTCGGACCGAGCGAGATTCCTTCTCGTCACATTAGAACCATGAGAAATATGCATGATAGATACCGTGGGATGTTATACAGGATAGATACCTTGGGATAGTATGCTTGATAGAAACCTGACGATGTGATACCTTGATTTATCATGACACCGTAGTTTATCATGATATCTTAGCTTACCTTGCTACAGTAGTCCGGCCTGTTACCCTGGTTTAGTTTATCTATCTTGTAGTCATCCTTATGTTTACTTTCAGTTTATGCATGTCATGTTACCTTTACCTGTTTTTATACTGGAAGTAGATAGGACTTGCCAGTCTTTATGACTGACCCCGTTTTGTTTCGCCTCTTTGTCTTCCGTTTCCCCCTCAGATTTCAGGGAGGAAACAATGTTATCTAGTTCGGATTTCTTCTGCTTGAAGGTCTTCACGCATGGCTTGGACTTTTCTTGGCTATGGCTACTTTACTGTTTTACTTGGGGAATAATTCATGAAATGGTTTCATGCTTCTTTATTATTGCAAGATAGGTTTTGATGTATTCTGATGTAAAAGGCATTAGACCTTATTTTATAAGGTAATGAAATTTGTTTTACTTCCGCTGTTTTATATATGTTCTGTCTTGTAATATTTCTGTGCATGTTTACCTCGATAATGCTTCACCAAACCTAGTGCATTCCCTTTGTGAGTGACCTTAGCGGAGGTGGGGTGTTACAGAACGGGTTTCCTCCCAAGAACACTAGTGCATATAACAAAACAGCGCAATGATTTTCGGAAAAATGAAGCTATTATAAGACCCAGGTTCCATCACACAATGCAACGCAAGCCGGAGGATAGGGTTTTCCCTTATAATAGCCAAACATGTTTGGTACGTTTAAAAAAAATCATTTGATACTATTATAAGTGTATAGTGTCAAAACAATTTCAATCATAAATATCAATCATAGACGGCATGAGCACCCCATCCCACTATGTCGCCATACTAGGCTCTACAAATAAAACTGAAATATCTCGTATTGGAAGTTGGATTTCCGTCATGAGTCGAGGCAAGGGGCAAGCTCCTCTCTGCTTCGAGACACTCTAGCAAATGCCTTGGGACTACACACTCTAGGTAACCCCTGGAATCGGCTGGGCCAGTCCTCTCTTACGTTTGAGGATTGGCAATTCCTAAATACACGTTTCTCGGTCCTTACAGACCTATAATCGAGGTGCCTCGCAATCCAACATCCACATAGGTATAATAATCAATGATGTCAGCGCTAGTAAAACACCGACACCACCCATAACTAGAAAGAAACGTGTTGTTCTCCCAGCGGTCCGTATCCCGTTTTTAACTCATACCGAGGTGTGAGGCTCGCGAATTCACGTTATACACAAAGCTATGCCACGTAGGCCGTGCTTTGATCATCAACCACAAGACTTTGCTTTGCAACAAAAGCCTTGATCATCTGCCACTTAGGCATGCCATACAGGCAATTCATGCCATGCGATTGATATCCATCAATATATAACCTCTGAGCTCGTCCGTCTCAGAGAAGGGAGTTAAGAAAGAGAATAAATTCTCTGTCGCCAAATAGATATATATTTAATAGAAATCAATCAACACAGAATAAAATCAGATGTCAGACACACAATCCATTTACAATTTCGTTTTGGGTCTGAACGAAACCGGAGGCACCATATACCTCGCATATCCATTGATTTCCAAATACGTCTGGACGACCACCAACTATTTCCCTCCTCTTGGGTGTACAGCCCAATCAGGATCATCAGTAATTATCCAAACGATGTGAAGACCTCCGGTCTTCGACCACCGTCTTCATCCTCGACTTATCGTCGAAACAGTTATTCAGAATGGGTATAAACCCGGCCTTTCCGAATAACTCGCGTATATAATAAACAAGTGCTATAAAACACATCATACGCCTCATTCAAATTCTGAATATTCTTTTATTCAAATATTCACATCTTTTGGGAAAGGTTCCCATTAATTTTATCAAAGATAAATTCTTTGAAATTTATTCTATAATCTTTCTTTGGATGTCATTTCAAACCAAATTATGGTTTTCCAAACTAGTCGGGATTAGTGAACCACACCGAAGTAATCATTTATTTTATTTCCCAATCCCAACCTATTCATCCCCTGGAGCAAAACTGTTATTACCCCATAACTAACACCACGGTGTTATCAGTAAATTTAATTACCATTTTTCCGTTTAAATCTAAAAAGATTTAACTATCGCTAGGAGCAAAACTGGCGATACTCCATTCTCGATCATTTTCCAAATTTGATAATTTAAATTATCAATCCACCTTTCAATCTAATTAAAGATTCATTAAAACTCCACTTAGTTTTAATCTTCCCAAAAATCATTATTAATGATTATTTAACTTTGGAAACACAAACATGCCGCATCGACAATCTACACCGTACTATTGATTTCTGCCGATATATAACATCTGAGCTCGTACGTCTCAGAGAAGGGCGTTAAGCAAGAGAATAAATTCTCTGCCACTAAACAGATATATATTAAGCAGAGATCAACCATACAGTTCGAAATACAACGACAGACATGTAATCCTGTCTTTTACTGGGTTAAAGAACTAATGTCATTTAAAACACAGTTCACGATAAACCCCAAATCACATTCCATTATTTATGGAATCTTCACGGAAAAAAAATCAATATATATAATCGACATCAATTTCTGTATCCGACTAATAATATAAATGGAATAACGGCAAAGCCTTTTAAATTCCATATGTATTAACAGTCCTCCTCCATAGAATTTCATTTCGACTATCATCAAATCGAATTCCATTCAATTCCAATTCAATATATTAAATTGGAAAATGTTACTTTGGAAAATCTCATGAAATCTTTATAAAAAGATTTATACATTCCAAATCATACTTCACTATAAATTGGGTTAAAGAACGAATGTCATTAAAAACACAGTTCACAACAAACCCAATTCACATTCCATTAATTATCGGGTTAAAGAACAAGTGTTATTTAAAACGCCGTTCACGATAAACCCAAAAATCAATTCTAATTCAATTCCAATTAAATATATTAATTAATTGGTGTACTTCATTAAATCTAAATAAAAAGATTTAACCTTTTCTCAACTGGGTTTAAGAACAGTGTTAATGAAGACACCATTCACGACAAACCCAAATCCCATTTGATATTAAATACAAGGCTTTGAATAGAAAATATATCGGCTTATATTCAATATCAAATTCTGAAATCAACAAATATGGTATTGGAAATAACGGTACAAAATATATCTTTCAAATTTCCATAACAATATTCGTATAATCCCGAATCCAATCATAGAAATATTCCGAAGATAATTTCGATTCAAATCCATTCCAATTCATATATTGGAAATTCTGGTTATTTTTAAATCCATTTCAAATCCAGTTTATTTATTTTAAAATATTGAATTTATAATTCTAGTTCAAAACTAGTTCATTTTGATAAAAATACATTTTTATCTTTTCAAATATGGGATTTTTCATCCCAGTTCTTTCCAAATCATTTATTATGATTTTACACAAATTATTGATATTTTTAATAATTTTATCAAGGCCCGTACAGTCGATTTCCACAAATGGCCATCGAACTGCACTTACAACGACCTTTTCTAAATTTGTTTTGGACACAATTCCAAATCCAACCGTTAGATTTCTAATTTCTCATATTCATTAGAAATCTCTTTTCGATACGAACCCAACGGTTCCGGTTTTAGGAGAATCCGACGGTTGGATCTCCCGCAATGTCCGTTCGAAGTCAATGGTCGAATTCTATTCAGGGCATTATATATATAATATATATATATATATATATATATATTATATTTCGTCGATTTCCTTTTAAATCGTATTTTATAAATCGTTTTAAATTCGTTTCAAAAACAATTTCGAATTCCATTTCAAATTGAAATCAAAATTGAATTTTTCCTTATAAATTCGTTTTAAATTCATTTCAATTCAATTCGAATTTCAATTCTATTCAATTTAATTTGAATTTCATTTCTATTCTATTCAATTCGAATTTCAATTTTATTTAATTCAATTCGAATTTAAATTTAATTTTTTCAAAACATTCGATTTTGAAATCACTTTTCGATATTCACTATAAAAAGAATAAAATCGACAAAATTCCCATTCGTGTTAAAATGGCGTTTAAATACTTAACATGGCTTCACATTTTAATATTCACTTAATATTATTTTAAAATATTCGATAATTCTGAACTGGAATCAGGCACACTCAATTACCATATAATTTGATTACATGGATTTCACACAATACATGTATACAATGATCAAACACAGTCAACCATCATCCAAAGTGCATTCTACGCTGCATAAGCATCAAATATAAATATTTAACGCTTATAACAGTCTGTCAATCAATCGATCGACATACAGCTAATTATTGAGATTAGTGTATGTCATATATCATCCCAATACCCATGCGGGGTTTCAAAGAATCAAACTTAGATTTATTTGTGCAGTTGGGCGATGTGTAAAATTTATCGTCCCAATCCATATCAGTCAAATGTGTATACATAAACAAATAATTCGATTTGTTTATAATTATTTATTTCATATACACGTTACAAATTATATTTTTAACTATATAAAATATTTTATTCCATTCTACATTACACAATCAAATTTCACATCATAATAAAACAAACAAACAAGATGTCCATGGTTTGTGGACGACGGGTGTCGGGTGCTGCAAAGCACCGTCTGCTTCCTAGTATATATTTCAACTAGAAAATTAAATTAAAAGTGAAAAGTTCTCACCAAGAAGCTAAACCAAACGCTGCGACTCTTCATAAGTAGGAAATCTTCGCCGTGCTCGCCCTTTGTCACTTTCTTTGTTCGTGTTCGCTACATATATAAAAATCACATCTTTTGTAGCTATGTATATAAAAATCACATTTTTATAACTACGCTATATGGATAAAAATCACATTTTTATACCGCTACTATATAGATAAAAATTCTATTTTTATATCGCTACTAAATAGATAAAAATACTATTTTTATACCGCTACTATATAGATAAAAATTCTATTTTTACACCGCTACTATATAGATAAAAATTCTATTTTTGTACCTCTACTATATAGATAAAAAATCTATTTTTATACCGCTACTATATAGATAAAAATTCTATTTTCATAATCGTATTCATATAATAAAGATCATATTTTTATCACGCTCACTTCATAATAAAAATTATATTTTTATATCGCCACTTATATAAAAATCACATTTTTATATTCTCTAGTATAGAAAAATCATATTCTTATTTTCCCTATTATATAAAATCATATTTTTATCATGCTATGGTATAAATAAAAATCATACCTTTACATCGCTATCGTATATTTAAAAATCTCCTCTTTCTTCATGGTAAAAATCTATCGCTTCTCTATATAAAAATTTCGCTTTTTTCTACATAAAAATCTCACCTTTTTCTATATAAAAATCTCGCCTTTACCTAACTAAAAATCTTAACTTTTCTAAGTTAAAAATCACATCTTGATCATATTAAAAATCAAATCTTACCTAGGATAAAATCATACTTTTAATTCAACGCTTTATGTAGATAAAAACCACTTCTATATAAATAAAAATCAAAATTTTATTGCAAAGCTATTAATATAAAAATAGAATTTTTATTCAAGGATTTCTCATGTAAAAATCGAATCTTTTTACGTTATAAAAATCTAAACTTTCCTAATTTAATCACCTTTTTATTTACACAAAGAAACAAAAATAAAAATAAAATAAAACTTACTTTTCCTTTGCAAGAAATCAGATCTTCACGGGGAGGGGGGGGGGGGTTCTGGTCGGCCTCAGGTGGCAATAGGCGCCGCCGGCGTCGGGGAGTGGTGGGGGAGTGGGTCCAGGTGGCCGCGGTCTTCTCGGAGGATTGGGGGTGGTTCGATTTGGCAACGGGGGAGGGGTCGAGGAGGGAGGTGAGCGCGGCGGGGTGAGGGAGAGGCGGCGTCGGCGATCGGGGGGAGGGGGGAGGGCGATGGCGTCGACGGTAGATGGAGCGAAGTCGATTTGAACGAGGTTTTTTTTCTTTTTTTTAATCAGAAATCGATTTGGGAAAATAATAAAGTAGGGAGGAAAGAGAAGAGTATATATATTAATATATATATATATTTTAATTAATTCTCAAAAAGCAACTTTTTATTTCGAACTCGAAATCGAACCCACCGACTGTCGTCCATAGCTAAATACCCCCATTCCGAACACAATGGGATATGTATCGTAAGCTGATTCAACTGTTTCGATCATTTTCCGTCAAAATAAAAATATAAATCTATATATTGAATTTGAACGTGCATTTCAATTTACCGGGCCCACATACGGACTCTAAAAAAATTCCCGAAAAATATTTTCTAGCTTCGTATTGATGATACGGTCCTAAAAAAACTAATTTCATCAAATTCTGAGACAGTTTGAAAAATGGCCATTTTCTGGTCGATCGAAATTGACTGAAATTAACAAAACATGTTTTACTTCGCCACGCTCACGTATTGATTCAGAAAATTACGAATTTTGAAACCTAGCAGTAACTTGACATCACGGGTCCAACAGAAGTTGTTTCTTCGAAAACCGAGGTTGTTTGCAAAATTTCCATTTTTAAGGGCCAGAATTCCATAAAGACTATTCTGAATTTTCAACTGGGGATAACTTTTTATTCCCATTATGAAATTTCAATTTCTCGGATTCGTTGGAAAGATATTTTCAAATAGATTCTAATATTTTTGGTTTCGCTAAAATCTGGTTTATTTTGAATCTTGTACATTCATTTGAACTTTGAAATCGAATTTTCGAACTACCGCGCCATGTTCAATTCCTTTTATAATATAAAATAAAATATTTATATTCTAATGACGATCTATATAAATATATACATTCTAATTCTATTAAAAATAAATTTCTCGTCGTTATTATTTAAAATAATTCATTTTAAATATTCAAAATTCATTAAAATTGCCAAAATAAAAATTTTTAATTGGCTCGGATTTTCCGGATTATTACAAGTTCCATTTTGTTGACAATTCTATTTTATCAAAATGGATATTTCCATGGTAACACAAACCTATTTCACAAAAATACTATTTGTGTTTAACTCTTTCATTTAACAAAAATGTAATTTTTGTCTTAATTCAAATCTAACAAAAATATGTGATTTTTGTTTTCAACTATCATATTTAACAAAATGTAATTTTTGTTTCAACTATCGTATTTTTGACAAAAATAAATATTTGACTCAACTAAGCTATTTGGCCAAAAAAATTCATTTTGACCAAAAGGGTGTATTTTGGTTCACTAATCTATCTTAACAAAGGTACATATTTTGACAAAAATATATGGTTTGCTTTAACTAATCTATTTTGACAAAACGAATATTTTGACAAAATGTATATTTTGATTTAACTAATCTTTTTCAAAAAACAATAAAGATAATGACTTTGTTTTGTTGACAAATTTATTTCAACAAAACAAACAAAATGATGTGTTTGTTTTGTCGACAATTCTAATTTATCAAAACAAATGAAGGTGGTATATTGGTTTAGTCAAATCCAATGCGACAAAAATGATAATGTTTATTTTGACTATTACAATCTAACAAAAGTGACCAATTTGTTTTAACTATAATAATTTGACAAAAGCGACAAATTGGATTTCAACGATTATAAATTGATAAAAACGAAAAATTTGAATTTTAACTATTTTAATTTGATAAAAACGACAAAATGGTTTCAACTTTGGTATTTGGCAAAAGCGACAAAATGGGTTTACCTTTGGTAATTTGACAAAAGCGAAAAAATGGGTTTACCTTTGGTAATTTGACAAAAGCAACAAAATGGTTTTAACCTTGACAATTTGACAAAAGTTACAAAATGGTTTTAACCTTGACAATTTGGCAAAAGCGACAAAATGGTTGTTTTGATCCAACTAATAAAATTTGACAAAAGTTCATATTTTGTTTCAATTAGTATAAATTGACAAAGTGAATAATTTCTTTAAACTAGTATAAATTGACAAAAGTGAGTGTTTTGATAAAATGTTGTTTTTATTTCAATACACATGTTTTGACAAAAATGACTATTTTTATTTCGTATATAATGACAAAAAAATGTTACTTTCAACTTCCCTATTTTATTGCATAAAAAAAATGTAAATAAAAATGCAACTTTAAAATCTATTCTTTTAATTACAATTAAAATGGAAATAAAAATATTTCTTTTATATCAATTCATTTTATTATAAATAACTTTACAATAAAAATGTTATTTTAAAGCCATTCTTTCTAATGAAAAACATATTACATAAAAAGGTAATCTTTTAATTCTACTCTTTTTAATGAAAGCATATTACATATATAAAAAATAATCTTTTAAATTTCAATCTTTTGATTAGAACAGATTATCCATAAAAATGTGATCTTTAATGTTTGATCTTTTTATTGAAACTAACTACATTAAAAATATAATCTTTTACTTCAACTCTTTTTATTTTGGCAAATTTACAATAAAAATATAATCTTTTATTTCACTGACATGTTTTGCCAAAAATGTTATTTTTATTTCATTGACATGTTTTGCCAAAAATGTTATTTTTATTTCAATTGACATGTTTTGCCAAAAATGTTATTTTTATTTCAATTGACATGTTTTGGCAAAAATGATCATTTTAATTTGACAAAAATGTATGATTTTTGTTAAACAAAACTATTTTGACAAAATGAACATTTTCGTTTCAACTATTTTGTAATAACCAAATGATGATTTTGTTTTCAACTCTAAAATGACGATAAAAGGTGTCTTTTAAAATATATTCTTTTTATTGTAATCAATATGACAATAAAAAAACATTTTATTTAATTTAACAAAGTTACAACAAATATGAATTCTTTTTATCATAATCTTTTTATTTTCACTAATTTAAAAGTAAAAATGGTACTTTTAATCCTATTCTTTTATTTACATCTAAAATGTAAATAAAAATGTAACTTCTTAAACTATGCTTTTATTTGCATCTAAAATGCAAATAAAAATGTAACATTTAATTCATGATTTATTTGCATCAAAGAATGCAAATAAAAATTCAACTTTTCATTTCATGTTTTTATTTGCATCAAAGAATGCAAATAAAAATTCAACTTTTCATTTCATGTTTTTATTTGCCTCAAAGAATGCAAATAAAAATTCAAATTTTAATTTCATGTTTTTTGCATCATAGAATGCAAATAAAAATTCAACTTTTAATTTCCTATTTTTTTAATGTAACATTATTAACCCAAAATGGCATTTTCAATCTAACATATCATTTCTAATAAAAATGATGTTTTTATTTTAATATAGCTTTTCCAATAAAAATGTCATTTTCAATCTAATGTATCATTCCAAAAAAAAAATTGATATTTTAAATTTAAATTAACATTCCTAACTAAAATGATACTTTCTAACTAAAATGATAAGTTTAACATAACATGATATTTTCTACAAAAGTGATATTTTTAATTCACATGACCAATTCTAATAAAATGATATTTTTGTGACTACAACTTATATATTAACCTAACAAATAAAATTAATGATTTTATGTATAGGAAAATCCTACTTTTAACAATTATTGTTTAACACAAAATGGCATTCTTACTTTGTTGATTCTAATACATTCAAAAAAGACAATTTTATTCTAGATCTAACAAAACATGAAATCATAATCCCAAACGAATCAATCATTTCAATAAATATATACAACATCAACAACATGGATTTCATATACAATGAATATAAATTTCATAGTGAAATAAATAATTAATTTTATATTTAAAATAGAAATCTCACATCGATTTTTGTCTGAATTTTTGAAGTGCTCCATTTCAGATCTTGTTTGTTCCATCGTCTATATCTCATCACTACGAATCCAACGCTTCTGAAATCGTCTGATTTCGTCACTGTTTGAAAAAGTTACGTCCTTTTAAACATTCAATTACAATTTAAAATAAATAAAATATAATTAACTAATTACTTTGACTTTTCTTTTCCCAATCCCCTTTGACCGTTCCCTTTTCTCTTCATCGTTCTTCTCAGGAATGAGAACCCATCACGCACGGCTTCAGAGCCCTCTTATCGCACGAAAAATAAAGCGCCAGAGCCACATCTGAAATTGCCACATCGAAGCCCATCCAAAATAGCACCACCGCCCTCGACATGGCTGCACTCGCACCTCGCCTTCCATCAGAATATGCCTACGAATGGTTGCTATTTGGGGCACAAAATCGGCCACCATAGTACACCATTTCAGATCCTACCCGTTGATTATGTAGATCTCAAAATTCCCTTTATTTTAGTAGTTGTTAGATTCAGAAGGTAATTTGCAGATTGGAAGAAAATGGAGGAGGTAGTCCGAAGCAATTTGGCCATTCGTTTAAAAGGTTGGCGGCTGTTCATTAGAGATTAGGTTTAGGGTTTTATAATATTTAATTATATATAATATTAAATTCAGTTAATTTTGAAAAAGCCCATTGAATCTTATCAACTCCGATTCCAGCCCAACGAGAGTTATCCCTAGGAAAATATCCCCGTTCCGGACCCAATGGAATAGGTTTGGTAAGCAATTTAATTTTTTCGATAGGTTTTTCTTTAAATTTAAATATAAAACAGTTAATTATTAAATTTGATCTTACATTTAAATTTACCGGGGCCATATACATACTCTAAAAACTCCAGAAAAATTATTTCTAGCTATGTTTTGATGATACGGTTCTAACAAGACTAATTTCGTCAAATTCTGAGACCGTTTGAAAAATGGTCATTTCCTGGTCGATCAGATTTGACTGAAACTGACAAAACACATTTTCTTTTGCAACGCTCACATATTAATTCGAAAAGTTATGAAAATTGAAACTTAACAATAATTTGACATTCCGGTTCCATCAAAAGTGGTTTCGTCGAAAATGGAGGTCGTTTGAAAAATGGCTATTTTTAATATCAAAATATATATATATAAATTCTACAACGACTATTCTGAAATTTAATTAAACTGGGCATAACTTTTGATTCTCGCTATGAAATTTAAATTTTTTGGATTCGTTGGAAAGATATTTTTAAATAGATTCTAATATTGTTGGTTTCACTAAAATCCGATAAATTTTGAATTCGGTACAGTCAGTCAAAGTTGAAGTTTGACTTTTCAGACTACCGTGCTATTTCTAGCTCCTTTTATAATTTAAATAAAATTAATCATTCTAACTTCGATTTAAATAAATTTTTTTATTATTATTTAAAATAAATTATTTTTACTATTAAAATTTCTAAAATAATTTTTTTAAATTAGTTCAGAATTTGCGAGTTGTTACAATTTTAATCCCAATTTACGGTTTGAATTTAACTCCGATTCATATCATTTGTATATATTATTCATATACAAATTTTATTTGGTTATATATAACCATTCCAATTTTTATAATCTCATTTGATTATAATAACGACGAACTCATCCATACAATATAATAATTTCAGAAAATTATTCCTTCTATATCAAAATAGAATTTTGAGTAAAATTATTTCATTTACCCACTTTAAAACAATATCATGTCGAATTTTTCTGTTCAAGTGTTTACAAACTCTTATCGACGTCGTGGCATCCCACAATTCGATCAGAATTCACAAACCACTCAACAGACATGTCAACACAATATAAAACAATTTTTATATCAATTAACAAATACGCTCTCTCGTATATATACACTTAACTCATTCCAGGGCACTGCTGACCCTATCTCTAATGAGCACAACCCTATCAAGTCTAGGTATTCGCTCAACCTAAGCTCCGATACCAACTGTAACGGCCCGCAAATCTGTACTATCTGAGTTGACTAATAACACCACCCGTCCAACTCAAATTGCACAGAAATACGAATCATTATTAGAAAGAAGTTAGAGGATGAGAAATAGAAAGAAATATTAGAATAAAAGAAAATGAAGATCACAAACTCACAGCGGAACAGATAAAAATATATTAAATAACATAACTTTTGAAATACAAATATGTTTTGAATACACATACCATTATCAGAGCACAACAGTTATTCCAGGAGCAGTTATAAACACCTGTTTCTAGATACAAACATGGTACACAGCGGAATATATGATAGTCTATAGCTAACCAGTGAAGCCTCCTGCATCCAACTCCTCCAAGTGAATCTGTATAATCCCGACTACTTGACTGCCCATACACATTTGAGCACCCAAGAGTTTAGGGAAAACAAACAAAATAAACTCTGGGTCAGTCATGGGACTGGTGTGAGTAAACTCCAACCATTTATTTAACTTTCAAAATCCTTTCAAAAGAAAGGATAATAGTAAGACCAGTCCACACATAAACATGGACGGTTTTTTCCTTACTATAACCCAAAACACTTTGATACGAAAATATAGTGATATTATAATAGTGTCTAAATCAAATAAATAACAATCTAGCGGAACGCTTGCATCTCACGCTCTATATATAATATAAAATCAAAAACCGCAGGGCGCTTATTGGAGATTGGATTCCGACTATGACAAGGTATGGAACCACCTTCCGATTGTGTATCTCTAGAGCGGAATACATTGGGTTCAACATGAACATCTTGCATCCCGGCCCACACATGACCGACCACTCATTTTGCTTGAGTGTATCCAATGTACATCACAAACGGTTGGGATCAACAACCATTTCCCGAAAAGGGACAACATCGATAGATTAAAGAAGCAGATGTAATTTCTCTAGATATGTGATTATACACCCTAATGGGAGCGACCCACATAGCCATGCTGCCTGCCCGATTTTTGTCATTTCCTGGTTGTTGAGGCCTGAGGCTACGATTACTTATCATTCAATGATAGCACAATCACTTTGAATGCCACATTGTCAGATTCGTTAATCACTAATTGATTTGCACAAGAATATTCTGGATATTATGCTAAGAGAATAAATTCTCCTCCACCATATATATTTATACAGACCAACATATGCGATCATTGGAAATACTTTGTCAGACATTCGTCCATTTACGTTCGTTCTGGGATTGAACGAAACCGAAGGCACAATTTCTATTAAATAGAAAAGGTCCTTGCACTTTACTCCGTCTTCGATTATCTTCATATAATCTGATTCACAACGTTACGGCCAATACGGAGTGGTTCACGGATAATAATCCAACCGGTCTCTCCATATTGACAACGATATTGGCAAACACTTTGACAGTCGGTTATTTAACTATCAAAGAAAAATAAACGAATATTCATAGCAACAAACAATCACTGGGCCGCTTAGTTAATATTTCATTAATTAAATCACTTCTTCGTTACCGTACAAATATTTGTTAACCAAATATTTTCAATTATCATCTTGGCCTTTTCGCTATTTGGAAAACATTTCCATATATCGCCTTTTATTTTCTGTACTTAGAAAATATTCTTTACTTATAATTGAAAACATTCCAATTATTTATCTCTTCCACGACCGTTCATTTTTACACTCAGGAAATATTATATTTCCAAAATTCCACTTATTTGGGTTAAAACGAATGTTGTGTAAAACATTGTTACAATAACCCAAAATATTGCATTCAACTAAATCTTATTCAAACATTTCTCTTTGAGGCTGGATCCTACTATTTATTGGTTAAAAATGAAATCAAACAAGTTTGGGTATAACTACCTCTCAGACCTTGACTGAAAACATCCTTCATTTCAAAACGGATAAAACCACTTACCTCGAATAATCCACATCATATAAAGCCAATTATTCATTTTTTAAAACGTATATACATTTCTCTTTCTATTACTAGACTATTGATTTCCTTTTTGTTTATAATATTCTATTTTAAATTCGTTTCCTTATCGAATTCAATATATATTGATATATAGATTTCTAATTATCAAATTATCTTAAAAATATTCTAACTCCTTAAATTTCCGGAAAATCTCGCCATAACCTCCTTTGTACCGGGAGCATCGGGAAAATCCCCAAACCGCCACACAGGCCTCTCCAATCAAAGAGAAAAAGAAAAAAAGCCAAGCGTCTAGCCGATTCGGCACATAAAATCTCATATGGAATTTAAATGTGCACCTTTTTGTTGAGCACACAAATTAAAATCTTCATACACTTCACTCCAAACCTGTCTAATTTATGTTCACCTTCTTTCAATCCAATCATTTGAATTCAGTTTCGCCCATTTATTCTTTAATTAGCTTCTTAGCCTATTTCACTTGCCATTTGAACATATCATGTTCGTATGTATTTTTAGTTTTCTTATAAACTAATTGAATTCCATTTTCATTTCAGGTTTCATATTCGATTTCGAATATGGAATTCACAAGTCTCATTTACTTATCAAAAGAAATATCTCGATCTAAAATCCGATTAACAAATTATTCTTCCACTTAGTTAGTTCTATTCAAAAATAAATAACCGATTTTTTTTCAAAAATCAATCCATTTACTCCACACGAGTTCCTATTTATTTTATGTCTCCATTCTGGATTTTTCTAATGCCAATTCAGATTTTATTTCCTTAAAAATCCTTTTATTTATTTAAATAAACCGTTATGGCTTTATAATGGTTTTGCCGCTGTTTTTCTGAAAATTTGATTTTGACATAACTCAAAATATATATGACAAAATTCAAAATTTTATCTTCCATTAGAAAACTATTATTCAATCGGTCCTGACGGTTCTTGTTTCAAAGAATTTCGTCTTAAATTGAGTTCCATATACTCAATTGAAGTTCGAAACGCCAATTTACGAACTTCAACGCTGCGACGAGTTCGTTTTAATTATATTTATATATATATAAACTTTTAAACTTCGTTTAAAATAAATTCAACTCCATTCTAATATATTTTTAATATACATCAAACCAATTTTCCCAATTCAACTCAAAAATTCTGATTATTTATAATCGTCGATTTTTCCTTACTCGGTTATAAATTTATTTATACTTGATTCGTTATTTTATATACCAATTCTTATTATAAATACATTATAAAATTCGATATAATCGAATTACAATTATAACTCCTTTGGATTTTCTTAATTCAGTTTATATTCTAAATTCTGGAATATAATCAATTATCCTATTTTCAACACGTTTTCCAATTTCGCTTTTTAAATTCTTACTTGAATTTAAATGGTTTAAATTATCCAAATGTTAATTGTTTCACCAAATTTATAACACTATTTATGAATTCTACTTCCTTGTTTCATATGTTTAAACAAGTTCCCTTTTCAAATTTCTATTTGAAACTCTATCCCTTTGATATTCCGAATTGCGGAATAAAACCGTTGTTCCCTTTCGAATGATTTCAAATTCTATTTTTAAATTCATATTTGAATTTAAATATTCAAATTATCTCTTGATAATTAATTCATTATATTTATAAACACCATTTTATAAATTTCGTTGCTTCATATATTTGAACAATTTTATTTCAAAATCTATTTAACACCAAAATCTTATTTTGGAACTTTCAATTTATAACAACTTATATATATAATACCCAATTTATTTTCATATTCAATTTAACTTCTATTTAAATAAATTCGAATTAATCGAATTCAAATCATAAATCCTTATGGATTTATTTTAGTTCAATTTATATTCTGAACATCAGAATAAATTCCATCGTTTATTTCTTTAAAACGATTTCCCTATTTCTATTTTAAAATTCACATTTGAATTTAAATATTCAAATTATCAAAAGATAATTTTTTTCACTTTATTTATAAACACTGTTTATAAATTCATTTCAATTCTCTGATTATCCAATCAAAATCACTCCATTTTATTTATAAACACCGCTTATAAATTTACTTCAATTCCCTGGTTAATTAATTTATAACCATCATTTATAAATGCAATACTTGTTTTTATTTATTTTCAAAACAAGTAAATATATTTAGCCCATTCTAAATTCAAATTCTATTTTAGAAAAATAGAATTTTCCTTTTTAAATTTCATAACCCTATTTACGATATTTCTATAAATTACCATTTAGGCCCTGTGATATTTCAAACATCCAAAATACCAAATTATCAAATCACGGGTTTTATAACACATCAAATATGATAATATATATGTGAAAACAAACAGTAATAAATTTTGAGGAATCTAATTGGATTCCTCCAACCTGTTTTTCCTGCATCCACAGACGTTAGACACCATAAATAATACCCATCCTGCTTCGAGGCAGGATATCGCGGTATGAAGGTCATCCACTATATATATTGTGGGGCGCATAGGGAAATCATCCGCTAATGATACCGCGGACATCCGCTAATGATACTGTGGGAATCCAACGACCAATTTTATATATAATAACCACAAACAACAATCCTAAATAACTAATATATATATATATAATATAGCCACAATAAATTTCCAATGCAAGCAAACAACCAACAAACAATTATTTTTAACTAATAAAAATAATTTGAAATGAAATATGAGTGAGATTTACTCACATAAATTTTTAGTTCGATCCATTCTGAATCTGATTTTAATTCCATCGCTTAGTTGAGGACGATACGAATTTAACATCGCTTGCTCGAATCCATCGAGACCCTTATAGGCAGGATGTACGATTTTTAGGATTAAGGATTAAAAGCTAATATTTAAAAACAGAAATAACTTAATAAAATAAATTACCTTATATACCCTTTCCTTACTAAACTTTTCTTTCCTAAATTACAAATCATGTTCCTGATTGGCGTCACCAGTAACCATCGTGGCCCCAAACCACGTTGCCTCACACCACAGAACACCAGTCTACCATGTCACAACCAATACATCGTACCACTCCATTTGCATCCAAACCCAACGTCGACCCTTCACAAACCAACGACGCCTCTTCCAATTTCCATCGCACACCTCAACACCGCCAGAATCCCATTTGAAATCACTGTCGCGACCTTAAATCCGAGCTCCATACTATTGCGAGAACCCCCTTCTGCAAATCTCCGAACAAACAAATATCGGGGCCCCATCTCGTTCCTGCAATCGCAAGTGTCTCCGCCGTTGGATCGAGCTTCAAGGGTTATCGAAATCTCCATCGCGATTTAGATCTCGGTTTCCTTTTTCTTTGTATATCGGCGGATCGATTTTTGAGGAGCGGTTTTGGCAACATTCCATTCAGAAAAAATTGAAATTAAAGGGGAAAAGGGAAGAATAATAATAAGAGATGTGAGAGGATATATGGCGTTTAGGAATGGATGGGGAGCTTTGAATTGTAATTGAAAACGAGGAGCGACCATAATTTTTCTTCTGTTTGAAGCTTGCAAATTATTCTGAGGAACGATGGCAAAACAAAAGGAAGGTCTCGCGTTATTTATAAATAGGGAATACTTCAGTGTAAAGGAATTGAGACTGTGTGATTTAGTACAATTTTATTTAATTTGATTTGACCACTACTTAATACGATTTGATTTGTTTTTAATTCCATTAAATTTAAAGAGATTTTTATTTCTTTTCAAATAGATATCAATTTGATTTTCGATTTGATTTCGATCTTATCCATTACAAATATCTCGGGGTCCATTCATTTAAATCACAAACCACTATTTTAACCTACCGACTGACGTTTCAACGTATCTACACTATTCTAGACTCAACAGAATAGACTATAAAATTTTATTCGAACATATATGTAAAATAACCATACTAAATTGATATAATATAATTTAAATTCAAAACAAATAAATTCATCAACAATAAATTACTATTATCGTCGTTTATATTCAAATAGAATATATATTGATCATCTGAACCATTTCGATTCAGTTTTTCCTTCGAGTTGAGTTATTTCAGATTCCCGTATTATGATAATTATATATATATGTATATAGATATATATCAAAAGTTAAATCCTATATTGATTATTGATCGATAACTCAACATAAAAATTCTTTTATATTATCAATTCAATATTTAAAATAAATATTAAATATTTAAAATAAATCGATAAAAATCTGGGTCGTTATAACATAATACATAACTCATAATAATACATAACATAAGTACATAACATCAGTCTTCATCATCTTTTGATCCAGACTCAGTCTCATACTCTATATCTTTTTCTTCAGTACTAACAAATGCATCTACTAATATATTCGCTTCATCATTCAACGACCCTACATCAATGTCATCAGTTATTGTTATTTCCATCAAATGTAAATCTTGCCTTTGTTTTAGAAACAACCCACTGATCTGCTTTATCTTTTTTTAAGGACGGATACAGAGCAAAATAGACTTGTAATGCTTGTTTAGCTAACATGAAAGGATCATACTTATAGTAATGCGACGTATACCTTATTCAATTAGCTTATAATCTTGTGCACGTTAATTTCCAAACTAGAAACATTGCTAAACAAGTTGCATTTGAATAGAAAATTTTTCTCTGTGGGCTGTACTTAATATGTAAACTCTAAAACTTGCGTTAAGACACCGTAAAAATCTTTTACATACTCCTCTAGATCATCACTACCTTTGAAAATACACCACTGTAATATGTTAATTTTTCAGCTCCGTAATAATTGGTGTTGAATATAAATCCATTGATGAAGTATATTGGATAAGTTTTGACATTTCTTTTTGGTCCGATAGCAATATGTATAATCCTTCGTTAACAACATGGTTTTTGGGATCATGAACATAGTCTGAAAACCATCCAGCAAATTCTTTACTAAGATCACCAGATGGATGTTGTGATTCGTAAATGCTGCAAATATGTGTTATGTTTCTTTTTTATTAATGTGTATATATATATAATAGAAATGTTCATGAATTTCGTAATAATTGACAAATGGTGCAAATTCCACACAACTTAAATGAACATAAGTGTGTGCCATATGGTAGTCTTTATCGCTTAACCATATTTCCACACATTTTCCAATAGGTCTTCTGTGTTGTCTAAAAATAGATAACATTGTTTGAGAAAACTCATGTTCAACGGCTTCTTCATTACGAGGAACAGTTACAAAAGATAAGTTCACATCTTCACTAAAGTAATGGAAGAAAAAAATGAAGCTTCTTCTTTAAGTACAATTTGCAAATTGAACCTTCTACTCGTTCTTTCTGCCTAATTTTCTTCTTCAAATGACTCAAGTTCCTATAATAAGATTAATTAAATTTATATGTTGGTACAAAAATCTAAATTGTAATATATCAAGAATACTGAGTATATACAAAATTACCTGTCAAAAGGATACATCCATCCATATTGCATAGGACCTCGAAGGAGTGCTTCATACGAAAGATGAATGGGTAAATGCTCCATTACATTAAAAAAATGGTGGAAATATTTTCTCGAGTTTGCAGAGCAGTACGTGGATTTCTACTTCAAACTTACATAGACGATCTACCTTTAACGTCGTTGAACAAAGTTGTTTGTAAAACATACTTAAATTTGTTATAACACTTCATATTTTTGTAGACAACAATTCCTTGAAAATCACATGTAAAAAATATTCCATTATGATATGGCAGTAAGGCTTTTCATCCCGGTCACTTTACTGCTTTTAAAGTCCACACATCAACGGAGGTATAAAGAAATCCCACCGGAACATCTTAATCCTTCCACCCACTTTAGCACAAGTTTACTTGCCTGTTGTCTAGCTCGTAGCATGTTTTGGGGTTTTTTATTATCACAATAGAAGTGAAGTTCTAGTCGTTTACAGAAGTGTAATATATCACGTCTTGAATTCGCATCGTCCTTGGTTTTCCCCTTTACATTAAAAACTGTATTAAAAACACTATCAAAAACATTTTTTCATTGTGCATGACGTCAATATTATGCCAAAATAATAGATTTTCCAGTAAAGTAACCGCCAAAATATACTCTGCTTGCACCAATAATGAATGTCTGATTTACCTGGAATTTTAACCTGCTCAATAGTTTCATGTATCTTTGGATAGTCTTTTACGATTTCGTATATCTCTTCACTTGTCCAAACTTTAGGCGGTAGCATAGTCTCTACTCTGATAGCTTTAAAGTTCTTTTTATCCATTCTAAATTTATGATTAATATGCAGAAAGCACTGATGACAGTCAAACCAAGATTTTTTTTTCATACTTTAATGAAAATGCTCATCCATACAGTGAGGACAAGCTAGACGTCCAGATGTGCTCTAACCTGAAAGAATGTCATACGCGGGAAAATCACTAATAGTCCATAATAAAGAAGCAAACTTACGAAAATTCCTTTTTCTCGAAATGTCGCATGTTTAGACTCCTTCATGCCACATTTTTTCAACTCTTCAATCAACGGTTGTAGATAAACAGCAATTCCTTATGTCGGATCATCGGAACTGGGGATGACAATCATTAGAAACATGTATGAATTTTTCGTACACATCCATGGAGATAAGTTATAAGGAGTAACAATGATAGACCATGATGAATATTTACTACCAAACTGGGAAAATAGCGAAAATCCATCTGACATAAACCGAGCCTAACATTACGGCTCTCTGCAGCAAATTCAGGATAAGTCCTATCAAAGTGTTTCTGTAACAGCCTGCATTTTATGTATCGAAGGGTTGTAAAATATTTTTATTTTACTCCGTGAGGGTTGGATCATCATCATATTTTGATATGTTATTTATGAGATGTGATACATATCCATAATTATTACCAAATTTTTTGTGTGACCATTTTACCCATGTCTATCTTGAACAAGGCATAACTTTTGATTGAGATCGAACTAGGTGTTGAGATATGTGCCATCGAAAAGGAAATAATGATTGCTTTTCCATAGAGTGGTCACATTAAAGATTTGGCTCAGCGGTTCGGGAGGAATCGCTGTTTTAAAGTTTTACAGTTGACTGTTCAAGTTTTTAAGCCATAATGGACTGATTTGGAAAGGCCCATAAGTGGACTGGTTGAGGCTATAAATAGGGGGTAGGAGGCATGGAGAATAGTTTATTTTCTACATTCTCTCATTTAAAAGAGCTAGAGTTCCTCCATTTCCCCATTCTCTTCACATTTCCACCATTAAAGCTTAGAGAATCGAAGATCTACATCATTCAAGGCAAGATCTACGCCATTCCAAGAGAGAATTCATCGAATCGAAGAGTTTAAAGCAAATTCTTTGCTGTTCGGATCTAGATCTTATTGTTTTTGGGTTGTTTTGGAGAATTGGTGGGTGATATGCATCTCTCATGCGAATTCAATCAAGTATGTGAGTTGTATGCACATATTTTCATCATTTGAATCGATTTCTCCTAGACCTACACTATGGTAAGTCTATTTTCATATGAATCGCCATAGGATCTAATTTAGCAACTTAAAACCGGTAATTTCCATATATTTTCATAAGTTGATGCAAGTTAGGTCCATAACTTAGTTCATATGTTCATTTATCATGATTTTAATGAAGTTTGCATAATTTTGATGAGAATCGTCATATTCAAGTTGTCAGTGATTTCATATCACGTTTGTGGTTGAATTGGATGAATGGGTTGAGTAGATATCGTATATCTTGTTGTTTGGCAAAGTTTTGGTGGAAAATGGTGATGGATTGGACCGTTACAGGCCACGGGTCGGTAGTATAGTATAAGGGGTAGTACAAGGTAGTACAGTGTAGTACATGTGATGGGGTCGATCGAGCGGCCTAGGGTCGGTCGATCGAGCGGCCTATGGTCGGTCGAAAGGTGCTCGGTCGGTCGTGAAGCATGGGGTTGTGCAGCATGGGGTCGGTCAAGGTGAAGGCTCTCGGGTTGGTCACTCCATGGGACAATCAGTTTGTCAAGGTGAAGGCGTTCGGGTCGGTCATGCACCTAGGATTCGGGCAGGTCACTCCATGGGTCGGTCGGTCAGTCAAGGCAAAGGCGTTCGGGTCGGTCGTGCACCCAGGGTTCGGGTCGGTCGTGCACCCAGGGTTCGGGTCGGTCGTGAAGGTTGGGTCGATCTTGGTCGGTAGGTCTGGGTAGAGGAGTTCGGTTTGGTCGATCGAGAGGTGGTCGGTCGGTCGTAGTGGGAAGGGTCGGGTCGGTCAATCTGATTTTATGGGTATGGTTGAATTTGGATCGGATGTATGATCCATAAGTGGATCGGCATGAAGAAATAAGGCAACACTTTTAAACACTGTGGTTTGTTTCTGTAAAGATTTGTTGGATACTGTGAACAGATGATGGATCTTATGTTGATTTAGTGATGTTGTGACTTCGAAGTGGATTCAAGTAGGAATATTCGAAGTGTTGAAATATGTTCGTTGACTGGTGTAGAACATCGAATGAGGTGACAACTCAAAGGTCGTGAGTTGGTGGATAATGGTTGCTCGAGAAGGTTGCTTGAGCTATAAATGGTCATCAGGTTGGATGACTAGAGATGCGAAGGCCGAGAGATTATCATTGTCGTAGGTTCTAGTGGGCTCAAAGCATAGGTACAACTGGGGCACCTAAAAGACCAGAAGGTTGCTGGTCGAGTACCCTGGATATCATTAAAAGGCCTAGGTACGTATGGTTGAAAGGCGTATGAAGTTTTTTCTAGAATCGGGGTTACCATTAGCCCTTGACATATGGCAAGGTTGGCCATCATACGATGACGATGGTTTTAGAGCAGGATTGGCGGTGATAGCCATAATTTGTCACGAATGATTAAATGATTTGTTTGTCCTGTCTCACGTAGATTGTCCAACGTCGAAGGAGATGTTCCTTGGGTGCTTGTCTGATATTGGTTTTGGCCTCTGGGGCTTGTGCTTGAGGGATGTCATATTCAATTAGGATGATTTACGTAAGATAAATAATATGGATGCTATGAGTGTTATAGTTCGATTGAATTTGATTTCCATAATTGAATGGGTGTTCTGGTTACCATGACTATATGGTTGAAATGCTTGTCAGTAAAGGCTATCACTGTCTGATGTAGAGAAGATGGGGTTTAGTTCTTCTCTGGTGTTGTGGGTAGATTAGTGTGTTTATCTATCCATTCTCATATACTTTATTGTTGAAGTTTGTTAGCTGTTTTATCGCTCACTAAGACTATTGTCTGACTCAAGGTTTTATGTTTCCCTCTTATTACCTTGGGTTGTTCATCCTGTTATGGATGGGTAGACTAGGTGGCAGGTTACAGGTGATAACTTGTGAGGACGATGTTCCAGTTCGGAGGCAAGCAGAACGCAGGCGTATTATCTTTCCAACTATATAGTATTTGCATTTCCGTTATTTGTTGTTCTTCTCTGAGTGCCGTAGTGAGGCGAATTTGTACAGACTTATGTTGTAAATCCTGGTGTTTGGATATGCTTTCTAGTTTTTATGAAAGTTTGGTGTTTTCTACTCAAATATGCTTCACTAATTTTGCTTTTGTATATGTTATATAATATTTTGTCCTTGCACTATGGGTTTCACGTCAGGTTCCGATTGTGTTATCATACCTTGATGGTCGTCCACAGATGCCTGGCACGTCTTTCAGTGCATTATTCCTCCTGTTCAGTGCAGGGGTTGTGGGCAGTCGTCACTTTTGGTATCAGAGCTCTGGTTGTCGATTTTAGCCAAAGTTCGAAAACACGTATGAGAGACTTATTTGTAGATTTTAGTTGGATGTATACTATATAGTGTATATAGTATAGTAGCGTTTGTACTTCTTTAGCAACTTTTCATGCAAATGGCTAGTCATTCTAATTTTCAGATTTAGAATGAGTCGACGTACTTCAAGACATACTGCTAGGGAGGAGGCTGTGCTTGGTCGTGGTAATGGCGGCACACCAGATTACCCAGCCATGTTTGAGGCCATGATGGAAGCATTCATGAGAAGGGTACCCGCTCCAGTGGCAGCCATGGTAGATGTAGGTGTGCAAGTTCCTATGGTTGTGGATTTTGCGAAGCTGTACAAAGATTATACATCTCTGGGAGGAAAACTATTCAAAGGAATGGAGCCAACTTAAGAGGTCCAGAGGTGGTTAGATTCTTGTGATCATATTTTTGGAGATTTGGGAATGGATGATGCAACTAAGAGAAAGCTTGCGTCAGGGAAATTGCAGGGCATAGCAATGGAGTGGTGGAATTCAGTTACACTTGAGACTCCAGAAGAGGAAATAACTCAGGAACCGTTCTAAGTTAAATCCGAGACGAAGTTCGTCTACACTGCACAGAAGCCTGCTTTGTTCAAAAATTTCATATAGCTGAAACAAAATGGTCGTTCTGTTCTTGATTATGTTTCTGATTTCGAGGTCTTGTCCAGATATGCTCGATCATATATTGATACACCCTATCAGAAGAACGAGAAGTTTGTTATGGGTCTAGATACCTAAATAGGAAGACCATTGGTGGAACATCTTAATGAATCATTTGACAAGCTTGTGGAAAAAGCCGTGAGACATGAGAGCTTGTTTCCGAAAGAGGGGGTTGTTGTTGTTGCATCCAAGGAGGTTCAAAAACCATTGCAAGGCGGTAATAATAAGTAGAGGAAGCAGCAACAGCAGAAAGGAAAGGATGGCCGGAAGAAGCCAAAGAGTGAGGTGGTTTGCTTTAAATACCAACATAAAGGTCATTTTGCTAATGAGTGCAAGAATCCCAAAGCTGAGAAGAAGTACTTCAAGTGCGGAGTGCCTGGGCATGAGAAGAAGGATTGTCCATAATCAGCTAAAGGGAAACAGATTGTTAAGACGTATATTTTAGGAGTTGTGTCATCGTCTTCAAGAGATCCTACTGCAGAGTAGAAGGGAAAGGGTGTCGTCGTTCGAGGTACACTTTCAGTTAATGGTGTTTCGGTTCGTGTGTTGTTCGATACTGGAGCACACATTCTTTCATCTGTAATGAGCTTGTGTGCTGCTTGGGTTTGGAACCGAGATTTGTGATAGACCATTGATCGTGACTAATCCAGTTGGGGGTTTGCCCAGTTTGTTCATGTTGTATCGTGGTCTAGTGTTATCGAGTCATGGTTGCTCTTTTGTGTGTGATTGCTTTGTTTTGAACTTCGCTGGGTTTGGGATCGTCTTGATCATAGATTGGCTCAAGAGGTATGATACAAGAGTGAATTGCAAAAAGCTAGAGGTGAGAGTCGGGGTGGAAGGGCGAGGTGTTGAATAGATGTAAGCCCGAAGACGGGGTCTTCATAAGCTACCTATATTTGCTTGGGATTCCAAAGGAAGATTTGTCATCTGTGTTGATCGCTAATGAGTTTGAGGATGTCTTTGACAAGGTCAAAGGTTTTCCGCCACATCATGAGATCGAGTTTAGGATTGATTTGGTCAAGGGTACTAGACCAATCGTTATGCCTCTTAGGCAGATGGTGCCTAAGGAGCAGCGAGAATTAGAGGTGCAAGTTCGAGACCTTTTAGGAAAAAGATTCATTAAGAGAAGTGTTTCCGAATGGGGTACACCAATGGTGCTTGCAACCAAGGCAGATGGCTCGTTAAGATTATGTGTGGACTATCATGAGCTGAAGGGTGACTAAGAAGAACAAGTATCCATTGCCGAGAATTGATGACTTGTTCGATCAGCTTCATGAGACCAAAGTGTTTTCTTAGATGGATTTGGCAACGGGATTTCACCAGTTAAGGGTAGCAAAGGATAATGTGCCGAAGGCTACTTTCAGAACACCATACGGTTTCTTCAAATGGTTGGTGATGCCATTCGGGTTGACAAATGCGCCAGCGTATTTTGTGGATCTTATGAATTGGGTTTTCAGAGATCAGTTGAACAAAAGTTCGCGCTTGTGTTCGTGGATGATATTCTTGTTTAGTCTCGGAATGAGGAAGAACATAAGATGCACTTGAGTATTGTGTTGGAAATCTTGCGAAAGCATCAGCTGAGAGCTAACTTTTCGAAGTGTCACTTCTGGAAGAGATAATTGAGGTTCTTAGGCCATGTTGTTTCTGGAAATTGGACAGCGGTTGACCCCGCTAAAGTGGCAGCAATCCAGGACTGGGATAAACCTAAGAATGTGACGGATGTGAGGAGTTTCATTGGGTTATCCGGTTATTACCAACGATTTATCAAGGATTTATCCAAGATAGCTACACCGTTGACAGGATTGACGAAGAAGAACCAAGTGTTTACATGGGATGCAAAGTGTGAGCAAGCTTTCAGCATCCTGAAAGAAAGACTAACAAGTGCTCCTGTGTTGACCATTCCAAGCGGGAATAAAGAGATGGTGGTATACACCGATGCATGTGGTACTGGGCTTAGAGCAGTGCTGACGCAGAAAGATAAGGTTATGGCCTACGCAAATCGACAGCTAAAGCCACATGAAATGAATTACCCAACTCATGATTTGGAGTTGGTGGCAAATGTGTTTGCTCTAAAGAAGGGGAGACATTATCTGTTGGGAGTTTGATTCGAGTTGTTTACGGATCACAAGTCGTTGAAGTATCTTTTCTCCCAAAAATATTTGAATCTTCAACAACAACGGTGGTTCGAGTTTCGGGCATCGTATGATTTTGGTATAGCCTATACTCGTGGTAAAGGTAACAGTTAAAGATGCGTTGAGTCAAAGACACGCAAGCTTGAGAGCGATGTTTTCAGAATGGAAGGACCTCGAGTATTTGGCAAGATTCGATTTCAAGCCACGGCGTGAGTTGGAACCTGAAATGCTGGCAAGCTTATCGATAAGACCTACTCTCATCGAAAGGATTGGTTAGAGCCAAAAGCAAGATGCAAAGCTTGTTGAGTTTATTCAGAAACTGGAACCGGAAGATAAAGAGTTCGAGGTCGATCGAGGAGGTTGGCTTCGAAAGAAAGGACGACTAGTTGTTCCTGATATCGACGGATTGAGAGAAGAGGTTCTAAGGGAATGACGTCATTCGAAGTTGAAAATTCATTCGGTGGTAATAAGATGTATCAGGACATGAAGAGAGTCTACTACTGGAAAGGGATGAAAAAAGATATTTGAAAGTTCAATTCCAAGTGTATGAACTATCAGTTGGTGAATGCTGAACCGAAAAAGCGAGTGGGTTGCTTCAACCATTAGAGGTTCCTACATGGAAGTGGGAGCATATATCGATGGATTTTATCGATAGACTACCTAGAACTAGGGCAGGAAACAAAGGGATTTAGGTCATCGTGGATTGCTTGATCAAAAGTGCAAGATTTATTCTTGTCAAGTCGACTAGGACGACATCGAAGTTGGCTGATCTTTATACAAAATGGATAGTTCGATTCCATGGCATCCTGAAGAGAATAGTGAGTGATCGAGATCCATTCAAATTGATTTATATTTAATGGCTTGAATAGAACAAGCCGTGCAGCCACCGTTCGCGAATTTCAACCATTGACTTCAAATTGATGTACTGGGAGATCCGACCATCGGATTCTTCTAAAATTGGAATCGTTGGCTTCGTATCGAAAAGATCTTTCCAATGAGTATAAGAGATTTAAATTTGAATGGTTAGATCTTGAAATATATCCAAATCAGTTTCAAAAAAGGTCGCTATGGATGCAGTTCGGTGGCCGTTATTGGAAACGGACTGTAAAGGCCTTAATAAAATTATTAAAAATATGGAAAAATTGTGTAAAATCATAATAAATGATTTGGAGAGATTTTGGTGAAAAATTCCAAATTTGAAAATATAAAAATATATTTTTATCGAAATGAACTAATCAATAACTGGAATAATAATCCAATTATTTTTAGAAATAATAAATTTGATTGAGAAATGTATTTTGAATTAACCAGAATTTTCCAATGAATAAATTGGAATGGGTTTGAATGGAAATTATCTTCGGATATTTTCGATATTGGATTCCGTGATTACGGATATTGTTGAGGAATTTGAAAGATACAGATATCGTTATTCCCAATGCGATATCCGTTAGTTTCAGAATTTGACATTGAATACAAGTCGATATAATTTCTATTCAGAATCTTGTATTTAATATCAAATTTGATTTTGGGTTTGTCATGAATGGTGTCTTAAATAACACTGTTCTTAATCCTAGTTGACAAAAGAATAAATCTTTTAATTAAGATTTAGTGATGTTTACCAATTAATTAATTTAAGTGGAATTGAATTAAAATTGGATTTTGGGTTTATTGTGAACGATGTTTTAAATAACATTTGTTCTTTAACCCAATTAACGGTGAAGATATGATTTCGAATTTATAAATCTTTTAGTTAAGATTAATGGAATTTTCCAAAGTAAAATTTTCCAATTTAAATATTAAATTGGAATAGAATAGAACTCGATTTAGTGATAATCGAGATGAGGTTCTGTGAAGGAAGACCATTACTATTTATGGAATTTAAAAGGCTTTGTTGTTATTCCATTTATAGTATTGATTTGATACGGAAATTTATATCGATTATATGCTGTTATGATTTCCTTGAATATTCTTTTTGATGGAAGTTGATTTTGGGTTTATCGTGAACTTTTTTTTAAATGACACTGGTTCTTTAACCCAATTAAAAGCATGATTAATTTCCTAAAGATTGAATAATCATTAAGTAATGATTTTAGAGATTTAAACTAAGTAGATTTTTAATAAATCTTTAATTAGTTTTTAAGGAATAAATGGTAATTAAATTTACCAAAACATGAGATGTGTTATAAACCAAATATTATTGGTTTTTGTTATAGATTGTGATTGGTTGATTGTTTGGATTATGCTTGACCAATTTATGAGCAAAATATGCTTTTACATTTAGCATTGGGTTAGGTACAAATATTGATATGCTAACATCTTGTGAAACATTTCACGATTTGACTATGAGATGTGTAGCGAGGTTGTTGAGTTCATTTCAAATTTAATGAATGATGTTGAAATGATATTTTTCTTAAGTGAAAAGAGATGTATTCCCGATTTTGGACAGGGAATCTTTTATAAAAATGTTTTATAAAATAGAAAGGATTTCGAGGGCTAAACCCGATGTTGTCGAAATGATTTCGAAATGTATTATGTGTTTGACATTGTAGTTCATCACATAACCGATTAGTTGCTATTGATGATATATCTGTTTAGTGGAGGAGAATTTATTCTCTTGCTTAACACCCTTCTTTGAGACGTACGAACTCAAAGGTTATGTGGTTAATAGTGACCGATCATATGTGTGAATCGCTAATGTAAAGTACAATATTTTGGAAAGTACTTGTGATTATTATGTTGTGAAATGATTTTACCTAATTCGGGATATGAAATGATTTGGTATGTGGCTAAAGATTCGAATAACCCTGGATGACTAAAAGTGTGAGGGGGGGGGGGATATTTTCCCCGAAGGTGTGGTATGTTTCACCGTCAGTGTAGCCTGCTCGATAGTGGGAGGTGCACATATATATATCGAGTTAGTGAGGCGCGTACAACCTTGTTTGAGGGTTGAATACCTCCCAATATTCGGTTGCATACTTGTTTGTATGCATTGTAATGTTTTGGAATTCATATTTCCGAAGATTCTGATTTGAGATCTCGAAGTGAAATCTACTTTGATATAAAGGTAGATATGTATTTCAAATGATTAGAAATAAGAAATCGGGAATAAAGTACAAAGAAATAATTTCTGTAAAGTGAATTGGATTTGGAAAAAATCTAAATTTGGAATTAAGCCTAAATGGGCAGATTGAGGAATTGCATGTTGTATGATGCATTATAGATCCATATGACTATCATTAGTTGTTGTTTATGCATTGGTATTCATGGGGGTGAACCCTTTCCGTGACATGCGGCGTGGTCCTATGATTTACCCTATTTTAAAGTAAAAGTTTAATAACTGTTTTGAGTTCTCACACCAGTCCCATGACGGGCTCGGAGTTTATTGTTTCTACCTAAACTCTGGGTGCCCGTATTTTCCACACGAGCAGCTAGTAGTTTTGGTTTTGCAGATTATTTCATTTAGCAGGATTCTGTATCGATGCTTAAAGCTGTGTCCAGAGCATTGATAGTCTTCCGCTGTATTAGTTTATTTGTTTCCACTGCATTGTATTACATTTGTTGTAAATTTATTTTCCACTGTTTATTATTTTCGATACTCTGATATTTTGTACTCTTATGTAATATTATTATGATGTTTATAAAAGTCTTCTATTGTTTGTTCAGATGTGTGGTGCACCCAAAGTTAGCATATCCACCTTTTTGGTTCGATTTACATCGGTTTAACGATCGATTTAGATCAACCAAGAGGGAGGATCAATACATTTTATTTCTCAGAATTTGGGTTTCTGGAAATAGATGGCAACACCCTTATGCCATCGCCATCATAGACAAGCCGCCACAGAGCTCGACGGGCCAGAAAAGTTAACGCTTTGGCGCCATTGTCTTCTCCTATCACCGATCTATTTACATGCAAATAAGGTATGGGAGCAGCCTATGGAACAACTAAGAGTAGAGCAGGAGTAGCATCATTGGGAGTATTAAGACCCAAGCTTGTAATGAAATCGATCATGCCTGCTGTTATGGATGGAGTTCTTGGAATTTACGGATTGATTATTGTTGTTAATGTTTGTCTACTGGTATGGCAATCGTGATTGTAGGCGGTGCTGGTGTTTGGTAACATATTATATTTTTTTATATGAGCTTTGAATTTATGTTCAGGTTTATATTTGTTTAATATTGTTGTTCAGCTGCAGTTGTGTGTTTATTTAATGAAAATAAGAAATAGATTTGCATTAACAAGAAATGGAAGTGATGCTGCAACTTATAGGAGCTTGTTTAGTTTACTAAAGTTGTTTTGGTACATTTAATCCTTTTTTTGGTTTACTAAGTTGTTTTGGTACATTTAATCCTGTGGAAATGAAAACTATGTTCATGTATATTAGTTGTAAACAACTTTAGTATTCCTAACTAATTCACATGAAGGTAACTTAGATGCTTGAACTTCCGTATCAACAAGCAGCTACAACCACTATCAAGCATTTAGATGTGTTCAGTAATGCACCTATTTATTTGCTTGTGCATGCTCGATTTTTTTTAATCTGCAAGTTTTATGTATAAAAAGATGTTTTGTGTTTATTGCAATAATCAAGAATTTCTAACAATTCGTTAGGGGTTGAATGGCCACAGTTTTATTTTTATTAATAGTCATCATTTAGTGAAGAGTATATTGCTTTTCTATTAACAGTCATTATTAACGATCTTCATTACATTTCCAAGTATATTTCTTTTTATACGTGAAATAACTGTCATCATCCCTTAAGTGAAGAAAATAATTGTCTACATCTTATCATTTGATCCAAAAATGTGGAACATACAGTTCATGGAGTTTTATTATATATGCAGCCCTACTAGTATTATATACACAGTTTTATTTCAGTTTTATATTTTAGCTTATAAGATAAATGTTTTTATTCAAACCTGGATTAGTTTTATGCAACAAATTTTTGGAAAGAAAAAAATATTACTGCTTTCAGATTTTAGTATAAATATACTTAGCCCAGTGTATAACGTGATGCCAAAATAGCTTAAGGTCATACTATTATAAATGCTATAAAACCAAAATGGCATAGCAAACTGTGAAACTTGCTACGATTTCACTGCATTTTTCATCTAGTTCAATCATTGAAGAATTTGTAGAATTGTTTTTCCTGGGTATTGTTTTTATGCGTATGTGCTTTAATAAGCTAAGATTGTGATTGTAGGATATGAATATCAGATTAATAAAAAGGGGTTTGAGTATGCATTGGTTACTCTTTAGTTGTATAGGAAAAGCTAGAAAATGTATAAGAAGAAACAACACTTACTAACCTACCCGATTGAAAGGACTGAGATACAGGTTGTGTGTATATCAACGTTTAGTATGCATTGAGTGTTCTAAAGAAACTAGTAAGATGGATAGGTTAAATAATAGAAATGTATAAACAGGACTCTAGTTGACATGGACATACTTTAAGAAGTAAGGAGTATAATAAGGTGATAAAATATCTGGGAGGGGTATGTTAATTACTAGAGTATATTTGTAGGTAATTGAATAAATTAAGGATAATAACTTGCATGTTATTAAGGTGAGAAAAAGGTTAAAACACCAATTGTTGGAGTAATCTATAATAAAACCAATATCAAGAAGGATTCAATAAAAATATTTAATGAAGAAAACCCAATGTAGAGGCATGGAATGTCATGTAGATTCATTTGATTTTACTTAAACTCAGATTATAAGCAAAAGGGGGCTTATATATCTTCATATATATAAGCTATGAACAGATTGAATCAAACTAATATTTTTATTGGTGCATCTGAATCCTGGAAGATGTAAAGAAGTGGGACACAAGAAGACGCATATGCGCACAAAGCTCAACAAAAGCTGTAATTTATTAAAAGTTATTAAAAGGAAATTTATGTATAAATCTATATTTTCCGTTGTACAAAATATTGTAAACTTTGATATCTATATAAAATTTTATTTTTCTATTATTACTAAGCACTGTGATGTTGTGTTAAAATTCCATTTAAAACCCTGTAAGCCAATAACAGTACGTTGTTTTGAACGCTTCGAGATGGTTTAATTACCGATTTGAAGCGGTCAAAATGGTGGGTTGTTACAATTGGTATCAGACCTATGGTTTTTATAAAATTTAGCTTATTGGGTTTTAAGCTTATTAAAGATAGGGCGGTAATACCCTAGAATGAGCAGAATTGATACTAGAATCGCTTTTTAGAGAGCGTAATTTTTTGGGAAGAATAAGATATTTTAATAAGATTATGGAAAAAGAAAAGAATTTTTTTTTGAAGATATTTTTTTTTTGAAAGAAATGTGTTCAAAATATAAGTTTCCTTATTGGAATTCCCATCTGGAAGCCCTTTGCAGCAAGAATTTCCGAAGTTTACCATCAGGGAAAAATACATCAGAGATTTTGAAAGGAGATTTTTGGTTAAAAATCATGATGGGTAATAAGTATGAGGTTTTGAAAAATACTTAGAAATTTGACAAAGTGGAACCCAAACAATGCTCGATTTGGGAATGTTAAATAAGAACCAAAACAGTTTTGGAATTGACTCGGATCAGATTTTTATAAAGTAAGAATGCCAATGATAATGAACAATAAAAACAACCAAGATTAAGTTAGTTATTTATATTTGACGAATATATAGTTTCCATTGAACACAATTTTTATGGAGAATTATGTGAAATTCTATATGATGAGGATTCTGAGTAAATGGATTAGTAATACCAAGCGGTATGGGATGTTTGGTAATACTTTTCTGATTACTTTCTTGACTCCTCATATAGAATATTCGATTGTTTTTGTATTATCAGATGTGAAATATACTGGTAACATAAGGTGATATAGGAGCATGTGTTATATTTGAATAATTACCATTTGAAAGTATACTTCAATTACTGAATTGAAGTGTTTTCTAAGTAGACATGCTTTTATGTCATTAGTATGACGATGCTTTTTGTTCTATATCGCAACTATTGTAATTTGATTTATTTTGTCATATTGTTTTATATATGATATTTATTGTGAGTGTCATATTGATTTATATATGATACTCTGACTTGGTTTATTTTATCATATTACTTTTATATACATTAAAGTTGAATATCAGTTTTGTTTTGTTTTATTCGAGTTGTGATTATTATTTTGTTTTGTATGTGATGGTATTTTATTTTCCTCAAGGCATGATTAAGTTTATAAAGTGTTTTGACGTTATAAACACTTTGAACCTCATGCCACATTTATATGAAATGACATTCTAAGAATATTTTTGATTTTGGGGTTGGGATAGATTGGACTCTGTTGTACCAATGGACCAAAAGTCCATCTTGGTCGACCTGATTTAGGATCGCTACCTTAATCAATGGTTTTAAATTTTGCCCACCTACCACCAAAGGTCAACAGTCTGCTACATTGGGCAATTTGGTTGTTTCGATCGGGATTCCCGATCGGGGGGTCGCAGACTACATTAGATGGAGGCGTGGGGGTCCCACGTGTAGTGTTGTGAATGGGTAGCTTACGGCCTTCGGCTTAGACCGTTTTGGTTATCCTAGGTTGATCGCCAGGTGTGTTATGGCGCTTTGAGTAAATTACGGCGTTGATGTCTCGATGCGCGCTCGAGCTCTACCACTGTGATTTACAAATTAGCATCTGTTTAATTAATTGGTATGTTATGAGTCGGGTAATATTTATCCCATAATCCCCTAATATTTTACTACATTACCATAATTGGTTAATTTTATTATCATATAGATTTATATATGATAATGGTTATGAGTATCGTATTGATTTATATATGATACTCTGATTTGATTTATTATCATATTGATTTATATATGATAATTGTTATGAGCATCATATTGATTTATATATGATACTCTGATTTGGTTTATTATCATATTGATTTATATATGATAATTATTATGAGTATCATATTGATTTATATATGATACTCTGATTTGATTTATTATCATATTGATTTATATTTGATAACTGTTATGAGTTTTGTATTGATTTACATATAATACTCTGATTCGATCATATTGCTTTTACATATGATAAGTACCATGAAGATTTTATCGATTTGATTAATTATCATGAGATATTTATTATAAGTATCTTATTATTTTGTATGTGATATTTGTTATGAGTATCGTACTGATTTATACATGATACTCTATTTTGGGTTATTTTATCATATTGTTTTTATATATGATAAACGTCACATGGATTTTATTGGTTTATGATACTTTGACTTGATTATTATGAGTATCATATTGGTTTATATGTGGTATTTTAGCTTTGTTTATTTTATCATATTGCTTTACATGTGATAAATTTCATGAAATATTTGATCTATATATGTTACTCCGTTATAGTTTGCTTTACCCTCTTGTTATATTTGTTACGAGTATCGTTTTGATCTATATATGATACTCGACCTAATTCCTTTGTCACATTATTTCATACATGATAAATGTTATGAGTATCGTATCGATTTTTATATGGTACTCTGATTTTATTTGATTTATCATGTTGTTTTAAACATGATATGAGACGACCCGAACTTCCCCGGTGAGGAAAGCGCGGATAGAGCCGAGGACAAGCCATAAAAGAACGCGAACAGAAGAACATTTCATTGCTTATTACAACCATACCATCAGAATACAAGAATATATAGAGTATAAACAAATATTACCCAGAAAATATCAGAGATTACAATACATTACTGCCGCAGAAAATAATACAATACACAACTGAAAGAGATATACGGATACAAAGATTCCCGAATATTGTTCCAACTGTAAACCAGGATCCTGTGAATATAAATCTGCAGAACCAAAACTACTAGCTGCCCATGTCAAAATAAGGGCACCCAGAGTTCAGGTTAAAACAATAAACACCAGGTCAGTCATGTGACTGGTGTGAGAACTAAAAACAGTTATTAATATTTATTTTTAAAGTTAGGTAAATCAAGGGACCACGCCGTATAACACGGAACGGGTTTCCTCCCAAGAATAACAGTGCATAGAACAAACAGCACAATGCTAAGCAAAGAAAAATGAAGCTGTTATAAGACCCAGGTCCCATCACACAATGCAACGCAAGGCGGAGGATAGGGTTTTACCTTATAATAGCCAAAGCATGCTTGATACGTTAAAAACAAATCATTTGATACTATTAATAGTGCATAGTGTATAAAACAACTTCAAATCATAAGTATCAATCATAGATGGCATGGGTACCATATATCATGTCGCCAATACTAGGCTCTACAATCAAAACCGCACATGTCACGTATTGGAAGTTGGATTTCCATCTGTGAACCGATGCAAAAGATAGTCCTCACCGATTCGAGATGCTCTAGCCCGTGTCTCAGGACCCAGACTCAGGTGCGCCCTTGGATCGTCAGGGCCAGTCTGCCGATGTGGATTAAAATGCCTGAACACTGCGTTTCCCCACCCTTTGGGGTGTCAATGAGCCAACGAATGACTCCATCGGATTCACATAGTCACCGATATATCCGAGGCGCCTCGCAACAGCAACAACCACATAAGTCAAACTCGTCAGGGTGTATAAAACCACTGAGGCCACTTCTAACTAGAAAGAAACGCATGTCCTCCTTGAGGTCCTCTCCCGTTTTTGGTTCACAACCGGGGTATGAGGCTCGTGAATCCACGCTACACAAAGCTATGCCACACAGGTCGTGCTTTGATCATCAACCACAGGACTTTGCTTTTCAACAGAAGCCTTGATCATTTGCCACTTAGGCATGCCACACAGGCATTTCACTCCATGCGTTTGATATCCATCAATATATAACCCCTGAGCTCGTACGTCTCAGAGAAGGGCGTTAAGCAAGAGAATAAATTCTCCGCCGCCAAACAGATATATATTTAATAGAAATCAATCACACAGACTAAAATCCAATGTCAGACACGCAGTCAATTTACAAGTTCGTTCTGGGTCTGAACGAAACTGGAGGCACCTAGTACCCCGCATATCCATCGATCTCCAAGTACGTCTGGACGATCACCAACTGATTCCCTCCTCTTGGGTGTACGGCCCAATCAAGATCATCAGTAATTATACAGACGAAGTGAAGACCTCCGGTCTTCAACCACCATCTTCATCTTCGACTAATCGCCGAATCAATTGTTCAGAATGGGATAAACCCGGTCTTTCCGAATAACTCGCATATATAATAAACAAGTGTTACACAAACACAACATACGCCTCATTCCAATTCATCAGTCACTAACCGTAAATTAACAAGAGAATAATTCCCCAAATATTAACCCCGAAGGTCGAAACAAACATCAGATCAATATCCAGAAAACCATTCTGCTTAGCTAATCGACAGTTAGTTTCTAAATTTCACATTCTTAGGGAAAGGTTCCCATTAATTTTATCAAAGATAAATCCTTTAAATTTATTCTTTAATCTTCCTTTGAATATCATTTCAAACTAGTCGGGATTAGCAAAGCACACTGAAGTAATTATTTATTTTATTTTCCCAATCCCAACCTATTTATCCCATGAAGTAAAACTGGTCATACTTCATATCTAACACCACGGTGTTATCAGTAAATTCAATTACCATTTTACGTTCAAATCTAATTAAAGATTTAACTACCGTCTGGAGTAAAACTGGTGATACTCCATTCTCGATCTTTTCAATCTAATTAAAGATTCATTAAAACACCACTTAGTTTTAATCTTTGACTGGGTTAAAGAACCGATGTCATTTAAAACACGGTTCACGATAAACCCCAAAATCACAACACATTTCAATCAGTCCCTAACCGTAAATTAGCAAGTGAGCAATTCCCTAAGTATTAACCCCGAAGGCCGAAACCAACATCAGATCAATACCCCAGAAACCATTCAACTTAACTAATCTCCCATTAGTTTCTGATTTTCTTAACTCCTTTGGGTCTAAGAACTGTATTATTGAAGATACCATTCACGACAACCCAAAATCACATTTCATTAATTTTCGGGTTAAAGAACAAGTGTTATTTAAAACACTGTTCACGATAAACCCAAAAATCAATACCAATTCAATTCCAATTAAATATCATTTGATTGGTACACTTCATTAAATCTAAATGAAAAGATTTAATCTTTTTCTCAACTGGGCTTAAGAACAGTGTTAATGAAGACACCATTCACGACAAACCTAAATCACATTCGATATTAATACAAGGCTCTGAATAGAAAATATATCGGCTTATATTCAATATCAAATTCTACGACCAACAAATATCGTATTGGAAATAACGATATATATATATATATATCTTTCAAATTTCCATAACAATTTCTGTATAATCACGAAATCCAACATCGAAATATTCCGATGACAATTTCGATTCAAATCTATTCCAATGCAATTATTGGAAATTCTGGTTATTTTCAAATCCAATTTATTTATTTAAAAAAAATAAATAGAATTATAATTCTAGTTCGAAACTAGTTCATTTCGATAAAAATCTATTTTTATCTTTTCAAATATGGAGTTTTTCATCCAAATTCTTCACAAATCATTTCTAATGATTTTACACAAATTATTACTATTTTTAATAATTTTATCAAGGCCCGTACAGTCGATTTCCATCAACGGCCATCGAACTGCACTTACAGCGACCTTTTTCAAATTTGATTTGGACATAATTCCAAATCCATCCGTTAGATTTCAAATTTCTAATATTCATTGGAAAGCTCTTTTTGATACGAACCCAACGGTTCCGGTTTCAGGAGAATCCGACGGTCGGATCTCCCGCAATATCCATTCAAAGTCAATGGTCGAAATTCGCGAACTGCCGCGACGCGGCACGTTCTATTCAAGCCATTATATATAATATATATATATATTATATATTTCGTCGATTTCCTTTCAAAACGTATTTTATAAATCGTTTAAAATTCGTTTTCAAAACGATTTCAACTTCATTTTCAAATTCAAATCAGAATTAAATTTTTCAAAACAAATTCGTTTTAATTTCATTTCAAATCGATTCCAATTCAAATCAATTTCAATTCATTTTCAATTCTATTCGATTTTGAATTTATTTCAAATCGATTTCTATTCAATTTCAATTCAATTCGAATTCATTTCAATTTTATTTCAATTCGTATTCAATTCTATTCAATTTTAATTCGAATTCAATTCTATTCAATTTTAATTCGAATTTCAAATCATTTCAATTTATTTCAAATTTCAATTCATTTCAATTTATTTCGAATTTCAATTCATTTAAATTTATTTCGAATTGCAATTCATTTCAATTTATTTCGAATTTCAATTCATTTCAATTTATTTCGAATTTCAATTTCAAATCTATTCAATTTCAAATCTATTCAATTTCAAATCTATTCAATTATCCATTGAAAAATGAATAAAATCGATATAAATATTGTTCACGTCAAAATGGCGTCAATCTAATCAACACGGCTTCAGATATTTCTATTTTTAAATATTCTATTTTAAATATTTCTATTTCAAATATTTCTATTCAAATATTTCTATTCAAAACTGAAATGAGGCCCAATCAATTACCATATAATGTTAATTATATGGATTTTATACAACACATGTAAAAAAAACAACGATAAATAATCAACCATCATCCATAGTGCATTCTACACTGTATCAGCATCAAATATAAATATTTAACGCTTATGACAGTCTGTCAATCAATCGATCGACATACAACTAATTATTGGGATTAGTGTATGTCATATATCATCCCAATACCCGTGTGGGGTTTCAAATAATCAAACACAGATTTTATTTGTGCAGTTGGGCGATGTGTAAAATATATCGTCCCAATCAATATCAGTCAAATGTGTGTATATAAACAAATCGTTCGATTTGTTTATATTAATTTATTTCATTTCATATACACATTAAAAATTCTATTTTTAACTATAAAATATTTCTACCTATATAAATATTTTATTTCATTTCACATCACACAATCAACTACACATCAAAATCAAACAAATAAGCATACAAGCTGTCCATGGTCTGTGGATGACGGGTGTCGGGTGCTACTAAACACCGTCTACATCCTAGCATATATTTTAACTAGAAAAATTAAATTAAAGGTGAGGAGTTCTCACCGAGGGTTCCACTCCGCCGTGCTTTACTTTTGAACTGCTGAACCGTCTGGATTTTACTGAAATTCCAATGCAGTTCTTTATCCTGCTGTTCATAATAAAAATTATATTTTTATCACTTCATTTCAATAAATAAAAATCATATTTTTATTTCCACTTCATATATATTTTCAACGCTTATTCTATATAAAATTTATATTTTTATATTCCTACTTAATATATAAAAGGTCAAATTTTTATATCATCACTATAAAAATAACATTTTTATGTCATCATATATATAATAAAAATCAGATTTTTATTTTATTTTCAAAACCACGATATTTTATATGTTTAATTCTCTTTTTACATCAATGATATATATTTTGTAAAACCAATTTCATATATCTTTTCTAAAACAATTTCAAATATATTTTCTAAAACAATTTCATATATATATTTTCTAAAACAATTTCAAATATATTTACTAAAACAATTTCAAATATATTTTCTAAAGCAATTTCATATATATTTTCTAAAACAATTTCATATATCTTTCTAAAACAATTTCAAACTGATTTTAAATTGCTTTTAAACTGATTTTAAACTGATTTTAAAACCGATTTTTAAACTATGAATTTTTATAAAAAAAACAAAGGGAGGGCTCACTGTTTTTCCATCTGCACCAAGTCGTATGGAGTTCGCGCCCTAGGGCACCCGATTCACGCCGCCACCGTTGCCGTGGGTCCCATCAAGGACCGCCATGCCCTCCGCCTCGCAGATCCGCACCACCACGCTCCGACCCGGCCAACTCGGTGGCCCTCCGCTCCTTCAATCCGCGTGCGACGGCAGGCCATTCGTGGCCTAAAATTTCGCTCAACACTCCACGATTTCAGATCCTAATATGGTGGATTTGAATAGTGAATCGAATACTACGAATTTCCTCTTGTAATCAGATTTTAAATCGCTCTAGGTTGGGTGATTTTTGGGATTCAATTTCTGTTGATTTTGGCTGTTCTTTCTGAAGTGTCAGCTGCGTTGAAAACGGGGGTGCTAGGGTTCCAAGGAGATAAGGGCCTTTATATATTTAATTATTTATTTTATTTAATTGCAATATAAAGGAGATTTCACATATGAACTCCCAAACAAATCCAACGACTATTGCCCCTAGCTAATTACCCCCATTCCGAACACAATGAGATATGTATCGTAAGCTGATTCGAATGTTTCGACCAGTTTTCATCAAAATCCAAATATAACTTTATATATTAATTTTGAACGCGCGTTTCAATTTACCGGGGCCACATACTAACTCGAAAAATTCTAGAAAAATTATTTTTAGCTTCATATTGACGATACGGTCCTAACAAAACTAATTTCGTCAAATTCTGAAACCGTTTGAAAAATGGCCATTTTCCAGTCGATTAAAATCAACTAAAACTGGTCAAACGCGTTTTCCTTTGCCACGCTCACATATTGATTCGAAAAATTATGAAACCGAGGTCGTTTGCAAAATTCCCATTTTTAAGGGCCAGAATTCCATAGCGACTATTCTGAATTTTCAACTGGGCGTAACTTCTCATCCCCGCTATGAAATTTCAATATTTCGGATTCGTTGGAAAGGTATTCTCAAGTAGATTCAAATATTTTTGGTTTCACTAAAATCCGTTTTAATTTGCACCCTGTACATTCATTTGAATTTTGAAATCAAATTATCGAACTACCGCGCCATTTTCAATTCCTTTTATAATTTAAAATAAAATATTTATATTCTAACGACGATCTATATAAATATATACATTCTATTCTATTCGAAATAAATTTCTCATCATTATTATTTAAAATAGTTCATTTTAAATAATCAAAATTCGCTAAAATTGCCAAAATAAAAATTTTAAATTGGCTCGGATTTTCGGGTTATTACAGTCTCCCCCACTTAAAACTTTTTGTCCCCGAAAAGGAACGAAGTCGAAAGTTGTTTAACTAATCAACTCAACTTTCAGTATTTTCACTACGGCTTAAGTTCTTCAACTTTTCAGTTTCTAAGAACTTTTCAATTTTTTCAAAAATTTGGCTAACACCCTAAATTTTCGAAATTTTTTGCCATAACCTCCCCTGCACTGGGGACTTCGGGATATTTCATATAGCCTCCCATGGCCTTCTTCAATCCAAAAGAAAATGAAAAAGCCAAGCGGCTCATAAAATCATCATCACCCAAACAAAACAGTAAATTATGGTAAACATGTACCTATTTGTCGAGCAAACAATTTTATTCTTCTGCACTAGCCTCCTTGCTATGACATGTTCAATGTAAGTACATGTATATGCATGCAAATGCGACTAATTTTCAATACACGTCACTATTCGATTCAATTTGGTGATAGGTTCAACATTCAATTAATCAAACAATAATCAAACAACACAACCAGCAATCAATTAGTTGATTAGCCTTTCAAATTCATAATTTTGATATATAGTCAAAAAATCAGATTTTGGTAACAAATCACAACAATAGGCCCTATATAATTTTGGTTCTCACACCAGTCAATTGGAAATATATAAATATCACACCTTCGAAGCTCGAACACTAATTCTGATGATGTAGCTACAATCATTAGAATCATCTCCGGGCGACTAGAGTGTGACTTTATATCTATCCAGTATATCAAAACTTCGAATACACGTGGATCAGACGTATATGCAAAATCTATATATACTAGATTGTCTACATCAATATAAATAATCAAATACAAATAGTTGATTCAAATTTTCAAAACAAAAATCCTTTTCATTTTTAAAATATACTCTTCACACTTGTTCTAGGATGCTACTGATCCCATCTCTAACGAGTCATTCTCATTGGATATTACTAATCCAATTTCTGATGAATTCTTTCGTATGGTTCTAATGTGTCTGGTTCTATGAGCTTTGTAAACCAAAGCTCTGATACTAGCTGAGACGACCCGAACTTCCCGGGTGAGGAAAGCGCGGATAGAGTCGAGGACAAGCCACAAAAGAACGTAGACAGAAGAACATTTCATTGCTTATTACAACCATACCATCAGAATACAAGAATATACAGAGTATAAACAAATATTACCCAGAAAATATCAGAGATTACAATACATTACAGCCGCGGAAAATAATACAATACACAACTGAAAGAGATATACAGATACAAAGCTTCCCGAATATCGTTACAGCTGTAAACCAGGATCCTGTGAATATAAATCTGCAAAACCAAAACTACTAGCTGCCCATGTCAAAATAAGGGCACCCAGAGTTTAGGTTAAACCAATAAACTCCAGGTCAGTCATGTGACTGGTGTGAGAATTAAAAAAAGTTATTAATCTTTATTTAAAAATTAGGTAAATCAAGGGACCACGCCGTATAACACGGAACGGGTTTCCTCCCAAGAATATCAGTGCATAGAACAAACAGCACAATGCTAAGTAAAGAAAAATGAAGCTGTTATAAGACCCAAGTACCATCACACAATGCAACCCAAGCCGGAGGATAGGGTTTTACCTTATAATAGCCAAAGCATGCTTGATACGTTAAAAACAAATCATTTGATACTATTAATAGTGCATAGTGTATAAAACAACTTCAAATCATAAGTATCAATCATAGACAGCATGGGTACCATATATCATGTCGCCAATACTAGGTTCTACAATCAAAACCGCACATGTCACGTATTGGAAGTTGGATTTCCATCTGTGAACCGACGCAAAAGATAGTCCTCACCGATTCTAGACGCTCTAGCCCGTGTCTCAGGACCCAGACTCAAGTGGGCCTTGGATCGTCAGGGCCGGTCCACCGATGTGCATTAAAATGCATGAACACTGCGTTTCCCCACCCTTTGGGGTGTCAATGAGCCAACGAATGATTCCATCGGCTTCACATAGTCACCGATATATCCGAGGCGCCTAGCAACAGCAACAACCACATAAGTCAAACTCGTCAGGGCGTGTAAAATCACTGACGCCACTTCTAACTAGAAAGAAACGCATGTCCTCCCTGAGGTCCTCTCCCGTTTTTGGTTCACAACCGGGGTATGAGGCTCGCGAATCCACGCTACACAAAGCTATGCCACACAGGCCATGCTTTGATCATCAACCAAAAGACTTTGCTTTTTAACAGAAGCCTTGATCATTTGCCACTTAGGCATGCCACATAGGCAATTCACTCCATGCGTTTGATATCCATCAATATATAACCCCTGAGCTCGTACGTCTCAGAGAAGGGCATTAAGCAAGAGAATAAATTCTCCGCCGCCAAACAGATATATATTTAATAGAAATCAATCACACAGACTAAAATCCTATGTCAGACACGCAGTCCATTTACAAGTTCGTTCTGGGTCTGAACGAAACCGTAGGCACCTAGTACCCCGCATATCCATCGATCTCCAAGTACTTCTGGACGATCACCAACTGATTCCCTCCTCTTGGGTGTACGGCCCAATCAAGATCATCAGTAATTATCCAAACGACGTGAAGACCTCCGGTCTTCAACCACCGTCTTCATCTTCGACTAATCGCCGAATTAGTTGTTCAGAATGGGATAAACCCGGTCTTTCCGAATAACTCGCGTATATAATAAACAAGTGTTACACAAACACAACATACGCCTCATTCCAATTCATCAGTCACTAATCGTACAAGAGAATAATTCCCCAAATATTAACCCCGAAGGCCGAAACCAACATCAGATCAATATCCAGAAAACCATTCTGCTTTGCTAACCGACAGTTAGTTTCTAAATTTCATATTTTTAGGGAAAGGTTCCCATTAATTTTATCAAAGATAAATCCTTTAAATTTATTCTTTAATCTTCCTTTGAATATCATTTCAAACAAGTCGGGATTAGCGAATCACACCGAAGTAATTATTTATTTTATTTTCCCAATCCAACCTATTTATCCTATGAAGTAAAACTGGTCATACTTCATATCTAACACAACGGTGTTATCGGTAAATTCAATTACCATTTCACGTTCAAATCTAATTAAAGATTTAACTACCGTCTTGAGTAAAACTGGTGATACTCCATTCTCGATCTTTTCAATCTAATTAAAGATTCATTAAAATACCACTTAATTTTAATCTTTGACTGGGTTAAAGAACCGATGTCATTTAAAACACGGTTCACGATAAACCCCAAAATCACATCACATTTCAATCAGTCCCTAACCGTAAATTAGAAAGTGAGCAATTCCCTAAGTATTAACCCCGAAGGCCGAAACCAACATTAGATCAATACCCCAGAAACCATTCAACTTAACTAATCTCCAGTTAGTTTCTGATTTTCTTAACTCCTTTGGGTCTAAGAACCGTATTATTGAAGATACCGTTCATGACAACCCAAAATCACATTTCATTAATTTTCGGGTTAAAGAATGAGTGTTATTTAAAACACTGTTCACGATAAACCCAAAAATCAATACCAATTCAATTCCAATTAAATATCATTTAATTGGTACACTTCATTAAATCTAAATAAAAAGATTTAATCTTTTTCTCAACTGGGCTTAAGAAAAGTGTTAATGAAGACACTATTCACGACAAACCCAAATCACATTCGATATTAAATACAAGGCACTGAATAGAAAGTATATCAGCTTATATTCAATGTCAAATTCTACGACCAACAAATATCGTATTGGAAATAACGATATATATATATATATATATATATATATATCTTTCAAATTTACACAACAATATCTGTATAATCAGGAAATCCAACATCGAAATATTCCGATGACAATTTCGATTCAAATCCATTCCAATGCAATTATTGGAAATTCTGGTTATTTTCAAAACCATTTCAAATCCAATTTATTTATTTAAAAAAAAATAGAATTTTAATTCTAGTTCGAAACTAGTTCATTTCGATAAAATTCTATTTTTATCTTTTCAAATATGGAGTTTTTCATACCAATTCTTCACAAATCATTTCTTATGATTTTACACAAATTATTACTATTTTTAATAATTTTATCAAGGCCCTTACAGTCGATTTCCATCAACGGCCATCAAACTTTACTTACAGCGACCTTTTTCAAATTTGATTTGGACATAATTCCAAATCCAACCATTAGATTTCAAATTTATAATATTCATTGGAAAGCTCTTTTCGATACGAACCCAACGGTTCCGGTTCCAGGAGAATCCGACGGTCGGATCTCCCACAATATCCATTCGAAGTCAATGGTCGAAATTCGCGAACTACCGCGGCGCGGCGCGTTCTATTCAGGCCATTATATATATAATATATATATTATATATGTTTCGTCGATTTCCTTTCAAAATGTATTTTATAAATCGTTTATAATTCGTTTTCAAAACGATTTCAACTTCATTTTCAAGTTCAAATCAAAAATTAAAATTTTCAATATAAATTCGTTTTAATTTCATTTCAAATCGATTCCAATTCATATCAATTTCAATTCATTTTCAATTCTATTCAATTTCTATTCGATTTTGAATTTATTTCAAATCAATTTCTATTCAATTTCAATTCAATTCGAATTCATTTCAATTTGATTTCAATTCGAATTCAATTCTATTCAATTTTAATTCGAATTCAATTCTATTCAATTTTAATTCGAATTCAATTCTATTCAATTTTAATTCGAATTTCAAATCATTTCAATTTATTTCGAATTTCAATTCATTTCAATTTATTTCGAATTTCAATTTATTTCGAATTTCAACTCATTTCAATTTATTTCGAATTTCAATTTCAAATCTATTCAATTTCAAATCTATTCAATTTCAAATATATTCAATTATCCACTGAAAACTGAATAAAATCGATATAAATATTGTTCACGTCAAAATGGCGTCAATCTAATCAACACGGCTTCATATATTTCTATTTTTAAATATTCTATTTCAAATATTTCTATTTCAAATATTTCTATTCAAATATTTCTATTCAAAACTGAAATGAGGTCCGCTCAATTACGATATAATGTTAATTATATGGATTTTCTACAACACATGTAAAAAATAACAATGATAAATAATCAACCATCATCCAGAGTGCAATCTACACTGTATAAGCATCAAGTATAAATATTTAACGCTTATGACAGTCTGCAATCAATCGATCGACATACAACTAATTATTGGGATTAGTGTATGTCATATATCATCCCAATACCCGTGTGGGGTTTCAAACAATCAAACACAGATTTTATTTGTGCAGTTGGATGACGTGCAAAATTTATCATCCCAATCAGTATCAGTCAAATATGTGTATATAAACAAATCGTTCGATTTGTTTATATTAATTTATTTCATTTCATATACACGTTAAAAATTCTATTTTTAACTATAAAATATTTCTACCTATATAAATATTTTATTTCATTTCACATCACATCACACAATCAACTACACATCAAAATCAAACAAACAAGCATACAAGCCGTCCATGGTCTGTGGACGACGGGTGTCGGGTGCTACTAAACACCGTCTACATCCTAGCATATATTTTAACTAGAAAAATTAAATTAAAGGTGAGGAGTTCTCACCAAGGGTTCCACTCCGCCGTGCTTTACTTTTGAACTGCTGAACCGTCTGGATTTGATTGAAATTCCAATGCAGTTCTTTGTCCTGCTGTTCATAATAAAAATTATATTTTTATTACTTCATTTCAATAAATAAAAATCATATTTTTATTTCCACTTCATATATATTTTCAACGCTTATTCTATATAAAAATTATATTTTTATATTCCTACTTAATATATAAGAGGTCGAATTTTTATATCATCGCTATAAAAATAACATTTTTATGTCATCATATATATAATAAAAATCAGATTTTTATTTTATTTTCAAAACCATGATATTTTATATGTTTAATTCTCTTTTTACATCAATGATATATATTTTGTAAAAAGAGTTTCATATATCTTTTCTAAAACAATTTCAAATATATTTTCTAAAATAATTTCATATATATATTTTCTAAAACAATTTCAAATATATTTACTAAAACAATTTCATATATATTTTCAAAAACAATTTCATATATATTTTCTAAAACAATTTCATATATCTTTCTAAAACAATTTCAAACTGATTTTAAATTGCTTTTAAACTGATTTTAAAACCGATTTTTAAACTATGAATTTATATAAAAAAAACAAAGGGAGGGCTCACTGTTTTTCCATCTGCACCAAGTCGTATGGAGTTCGCGCCCTAGGGCACCCGATTCACGCCGCCACCGTTCCCGTGGGTCCCATCAGGGACCGCCATGCCCTCCGCCTCGCAGATCCGCACGACCACGCTCCGACCCGGCCAACTCAGTGTCCCTCCGCTCCTTCAATCCGCATGCGACGGCAGGCCATTTGAGGCCTAAAATTCCGCTCAACACTCCACGATTTCATATCCCAATAGGGTGGATTTGAAGAGTGAATCAAATACTATGAATTTCCTCTTGTAATCAGATTTTAAATCGCTCTGGGTTGGGTGATTTTTGGGATTCAATTTCCGTTGATTTTGGCTGTTCTTTCTGAAGTGTCGGCTGCGTTGAAAATGGGGGTGCTAGGATTCCAAGGAGATAAAGGCCTTTATATATTTAATTATTTATTTTATTTAATTGCAATAAAGGAGATTTCACATATAAACTCCCAAACAAATCCAACGACTGTTGCCCCCAGCTAATTACCCCGATTTCGAACACAATGGGATATGTATCGTAAGCTGATTCGAACGTTTCGATCAGTTTTCGTCAAAATCCAAATATAACTCTATATATAAATTTTAGCGCGCATTTCAATTTACCGGGGCCACATACTAACTCGAAAAATTCTAGAAAAATTATTTTTAGCTTTGTATTGACGATACAATCCTAAAAAAACTAATTTCATCAAATTCTGAGACCGTTTGAAAAATGGCCATTTTCCAGGCGATTAAAATCAACTGAAACTAGTCAAACGCGTTTTCCTTTGCCACGCTCACATATTGATTCGAAAAATTATGAAATTTGAAACCTAGCAATAATTTGACATCACGAATCCAACAAAAGTGGTTTCATCGAAAACCGAGGTCGTTTGCAAATTCCCATTTTTAAGGGCCAGAATTCCATAGCGACTATTCTGAATTTTCAACTGGGCGTAACTTCTCATCCCCATTATGAAATTTCAAATTTTCGGATTCGTTGGAAAGGTATTCTCAAATAGATTCAAATATTTTTGGTTTCACTAAAATCTGGTTTAACTTGCACCCTGTACATTCATTTGAATTTTGAAATCGAATTATCGAACTACTGCACCATTTTCAATTCCTTTTATAATTTAAAATAAAATATTTATATTCTAACGACGATTTATATAAATATATATGTTCTATTCTATTCAAAATAAATTTATCATCGTTATTATTTAAAATAATTCATTTTAAATAATCAAAATTCGTTAAAATTGCCAAAATTAAAATTTTAAATTGGCTCGGATTTTCGGGTTATTACATGATAAATGCAATAAAGACTTATTGACAAATAGATAACTCTCTGACTTAATTAGTTAACATCTTGTATAAGATATTTATGGATATCATATTAGTTTATATATGATATCCTGTCTAATTTTATAATATTTCAAAAACTATTATGAAAAGAATCGTATTGATTTATATATAATAACTTTATATTAAAAACGGGGAGTGGGCGTCTCAAAATATGTATTATATCCGAGGTATGAGTTGAAATTCTTATAATTAAGTAATCAAGCTTGAAATTTTCCGTCGAGGAAGGTTATAAAAGATCCAAGCTCTATGTGATGAATATTTAAATTAAAAAAGTTAATATCCAATGTTGGAATGTCATAATGTTGTATTTTAACCCGTGTAACTAGCGAGGACACAATTTCTATAAGGGGGGGAGTCTGTAACAACCCGGATTTTTGGAAGGAGAGTTGCAATAGCTCAGAAAATTTTGGCGTTTAAAATAAATAAACTAATTAATTAAGATTTGGTGTTAAAATAAGTATTTATATTTGTTCCTGACATAGAATTCGGAATTTTATCTACTTGAATAATATTGAGTTCATGTTAAATAAAATTTCTTTTCGTATATTTATTTTAATATGAACATTTTTCCGACTTAATGTGATTTGCTGATTTGGATAATTAACATAAAATTCTTTTGTTACACTTAATTTAAACGTTTGTTGAAGAAATGTTGTTAACCAATTTGAATTTATTAGAATAACTAGGATTTAATGTTGGAATATGTATCTATAAATTTGATTTTTAAATCTAACTTGAGATTTATTTTAATGTATGTAGATTTAAATTGGTTTTATTAAAAATAGTGATTTAAGAATTGTATTTGGAAATATATAAATACATTGTATTGAGTTTGTATATAAAGTAAATGGATGGAATAACATTTGATATTAAATGATATTTGTTTAGTGTAGTGCTAAGGACACCCCAATATGTTCTTTCCAGTACCGCGACTAAAAAATACCACAAAAATTAGTATTACACTCTTCTTAACACCCCACACTTAAGGGGCTACCACACTCTTTTACCATATTTCTATTTCGCTCGGTATTCGTTCGTCCTTATTTGTAAAACTGATTAACGAGCTAAACCCTAGATATATAACCGATCATTAAAAAATTGAGAGATTACAGTACAAATTTGAATTTTCCCGCAAGAGACGCAAAGAAGAAAGCGATTACGAGAGATTAGGGTATTTAGATTAGCTTAGTACGTGTTAGTTCAGCAAATAATGATTGAGTGAGAGATTATAATGGAGAGGTAATGTGGTATTAGAAAGCGTACAAAATTTAATAAGTTTTATTTTTTTAATACCGTTATTAGAAAGAACATATTGGGTTGCCCTTAGCACCACACTTTGTTTATTTGGAGTGGCCACTTGTTTTATTTGCTGAATTTGTTTGACACCTATTGAAAACTAGGAAAAATCGGTTTACACGTGTTAAAACCGGGTCTGGATTGTTCGTGAAAGGGTCCTCCATCGTTTTATTGTTCACAGTTCGCTTCCTCCGGGAAAGTGGTGGAACCCCCTACTCTTGCTCTTCCTTTTACAGCCAAAATTAATTCATTCTATTTCCTCAAAATCGATCTTTCCCTAATTTAAAATCGATATGTTTCCCAAAATCAAAGCCTCACTCGTTAATGGCCGAAGCCTTGCCGCGCCACTCGAGACAGCTGCTCCATCAGTAGCTCATCAAAGCCATGCCTCATCATCGCATGAAGCATTGTGAAACATAGCCGCCACCTGTGCTACCCGAACCCGTTGGGCCTGCTTCTTCTTCTATATTTCCCAATTACTTTGTTTCTCATAATTTGGGTTTCTGGAAATAGATGGCAGCGCTTTGATGTTATCGCCACCAAAGACAAGCTGCCGCCGAGCTCGATGGGCCAGAAAAGTCAACGTTTTGGCGCCCTCATCTTCTCCTGTCACCGATCTATTTACATGCAAATAAGGTATCGGGGAAGCCTATGGAACAACTAAGAGTGGAGCAGGAGTAGCATCAATGGGAGTATTAAGACCGGAGCTTGTAATGAAATCGATCATGCGTGCTGTTATGGCTGGAGTTCTTGGAATTTGCGGATTGATTACTGCAGTTAATGTTTGTTTACTAGTATGGCAATCGTGATTGTAGGCGGTGCTAGTGTTTGGTAACATATTTTATTTTTTTACGAGCCTTGAATTTATGTTCAGGTTTATATTTGTTTGATATTGTTGTTCAGCTGCAGTTGCATTTTTATTTAACAAAAATAAGAAATAGAATTGCATTATCAAGAAATGGAAGTGATGCTGCAACTTATGGCAACTTGTTTGGTTTAGTAAAGTTGTTTTGGTACATTTAATCCTATGGAAATGAAAACTATGTTCATGTATATTAGTTATAAACAACTTTAGTATTCCTAACTAATTCACATGAAGGCAACTTAGATGCTTGAACATCTGTATTAACAAGTGGTTACAACCACTATCAAGCATTTAGATGTGTTCAGTAATGCACCTACTTATTTGCTTGTTCTTGCTCAATTTTTTTTCTAATCTGCAAGCTTTATGTATAAAGAGATATTTTTTGTTTATTGCAATAATCAAGAATTTCTAATAATTCATTAGGGGTTGAATGGTCATAGTTTTATTTTTATTAATAGTCATCATTTAGTGAAGAGTATATGGATTTCCAATTAACAGTCATTATTAACGGTCTTCATTACAGTTCCAAGTATATTGCTTTTAAAAACGTGAAACATCTTTCATTATCCCTTTAGTGAAGAAAATAATTGTCTACATCTTATCCTTTGAGCCAAAAATGAGGAACATACAGTTCATGTAGTTTTATTATATATGCAGTCCAGTTAGTATTATATACACATTTTTATTGCAGTTTTATATTTTAGCTTGTAGGATAAATGTTTTTAATCAAACCTGGATTAGTTTTATGCATCAAATTTTTGGAAAGAAAGAAATATTACTGCTTTCAGATTTTAGTATAAATATACTTAGCCAAGTGTACAACATGATGCCAAAATAGCTTAAGGTTATACTATTATAAATGCTATGAAGCCAAAATGGCGTAGTAAACTATGAAACTTGCTACATTATGCTATGACTTCACTGCATTTTTCTTCTAGCTCAATCATTGAAGAATTTGTAGAATCATTTTCCTGGGTATTGTTTTTGTGGGTATGTGCTTTAATAAGCTAAGCTTGTGATTGTAGGATATGAATATCAGATTAATAAAAAGGGGTTTGAGTATGCATTGGTTACTCTTTAGTTGTATAGGAAAAGGTAGAAAATGCACAAGAAGAAACTGCACTTGCTATCCTACCTGATTGAAAGGATTGAGATACAGGTTATGTGTATATCAACGTTTAGTATGCATTGAGTGGTCTAAAGCAACCAGTAAGATGGATAGGTTTAATAATATAAATATATAAACAAGCCTCTAGTTAACATGGCAATACTTTAAGAAGTAGGGGTATAATAAGGTGATAAAATATCTGGGAGGGTTATGTTAATTACTAGAGTATGTCTGTTGGTAATTGAATAAATTGAGGATAATAAATTGCATGTTATTAAGATGAGACAAAAAGTTAAAACATCAATTGTTGGAATAATCTATAATAAAACCAATATCAAGAAGGATTCAGTGAAAATACTTGATGAAGAAAAACTGAATGTTGTGTAGATTAATTTGCTTTTACTTAAACTTTGATTTTAAGCAAAAGGGGGCTTATATATCTTCATATATATATAAGCTATGAACAAATTGAATCAAACTAATACTTTTATTGGTGCATTTGAATCCTAGAAGATGTAAAGACGTGGGGCGCGAGAAGACGCATATGCGCGCAGAGCTCGACAAAAGTTGTAATTTATTAAAAGGAAATTATATGTAAATTTTTATTTTTCGCTGTACAAAGTATTGTAAACTTTGATATCTGTATAAAATTGTATTTTGCTCTTATTATGAGTACTGCGATGCTATGTTAAAATTCCATTTAAAACCCTATAAGCCAATAACAATTCATTGTTTTGAACGCTTCGAGTTGATTTAATTACTGATTTGGGGCGGTCAAAATGGCGGGTTGTTACACCATCCTTCCATACACAAGCCCAAACAAAAAACGTTACCCTCCACGTCACATAACACTTTGCAAAAAGCTCCCCACCAATGCAACAGTAAACTACTTCTTCTCCAAACATATGTGAACGAACTGGAGCCTCAGTCAACCATCATGCCATGAAAGTATCTCTACGCTTTCTCATTTCCTCACCACTGTTATACCCTCATATGAATTGCGTCTTCCCCTTTTATGAACTCCAACCAACCCACTCTCTACTCTTTCCATTATATGCGAGCTTCTCTAGAAGAAAAATGATCGCGCCATGAACCAAAAATGTTTACCTCTTCCTCCTGCTGCTATGAGATCTCCTTCCCATATCACTGTTCCTTTTCTTTCTCTGTGACTGCCGTTAACCAACTCCATGCTGCCACAGCACATCATCTTCTTCGCCCACCCTCCCCTCTCTGACATGCTTCAGAGACGTGCATTCTTATATTTACTTGTTTATATAGAAGTATTTATACACTTGGTTTCGCTAGATGAAAATAATCGAAATGAACAAGATAGCCACATATGTATATAGACGAGAAGAAGCTAGGATAAGAACACTATCATTCCATGTAGTATTGCATAGGGTTAGATTAGGTTATGCTACTTCGAGCTTTGCCTGTACGTCTCCATGTGTTAAGTTTAAATGCGAAAAGAAATGTCTGTGCATTTTTGCATGCTCTATTTTAATATAAAAGGATATATCGAGGTAGTTGTATATTTCGATTTAGGCAGATATGGAGTAGGATAGATTCAGCTATGCTTTGGTGTGTGGTCGGATTGAAGTGAAAGCTTGCAGAATGACAGGATGGGAAAAAAATGGAGGCTGTCGATTTAGTTTGTAGGTTGGCTGCGTTGAAGGTAACAGGTCGGTTGAAATGATGAAACAATGTGCATTTGGTTGGCTATATGGTTTGATTTAGATAGGTAGTGTTTATTTTAGGGTAGATTTATTTTTTCACGGTTACCACTGTATTACATTGACCGTTAAAATCACATCAAGACACACCAACTTCAAAAATAATGAAAATCAACAACCTGGTATAATTTGACGTTACGGTCCTAATAAAACTTGCTTCGTTGAAAATGGACTCCGTTTGAAAAAACGGTGCTATTAAGATCTCAAATTATTCATCGGTTCACATTTAAATTGCACGCACAGGTAAAATAACTCAGATTGGCTCCAAACTGGAAAACTAGCAATAACTAGTCATACGTATTTCAATAAAATTCGTTTTATTGAAAACGGAGGTTGTTTGGAAAGCAGTTATTTTTAATGCTTATATAATATCGATATATTATTATAAACAAATTTCAAAATAATTATATTCAATAATAATAAATTATTATTGTCAAATATATTCAAATAAAATAGTATAATTCCAAATATAAACCAATATGTAATTATAACTCGATATTTATATTTTCGAGTTAAGCGATATTCGAAATCTATTCGAATTCCTATTAAATTTATTAAATAGACATTAAACGTTTATTAATGATTTCCATAGCGACTATTTTAATTTTTTATTTGGACATAATTTTCAATATATAAACTAAAATCTCAAACTTTCTTTTCCATTAGAAAATTTTAATCAATTCAATCCCAACGTTTCTTATTTCATAGAATTCCGACTTATAACGGATTATGTATATTCAATTAAAGTTCAAAACTCAATATTGCGAACTACCACGACGTTACGAGTTCGTTTTGAATAAAATATAAATAAAAACGTTTAATCATCGTTTAGTAAATGAATTCTATTATTAAAATCCATTAATATTCCAAATATAATATTTAAAACCAATTTAATTATTCAATTCAAATGATCGAAAAATCCGGGTCGTTACATTCTTCCCCCCTTAACAGAATTTCGTCCCCAAAATTACTAAGTTAGAAGAATGCTTCAAACCCAATTGTTTCCAAAATAACTGTATAAATATTAACAAAAATATGAATTTTTAAAATTTTACGAAAAATTAGCCAGCACCTCCTCTGTACAGTTCGGTCCAAACAACAACTTGCCTCTTCGAGCCTCACATCGATCAAAAGAAAATAAAAGCCAAGTGACTACCCAATTCAGGGGTATAAAATCAAAACACTCAATCAACATAATTAAGGTTTACCTATTAGTCGGGCCACAAATACTCTAATCATGAAGAACGACAACTAACAATTCTTCGTCTTCCATCCCGCACTAACACAGTATAATGCAAATAACAGAAACAAAATTCAATCATTTCAGTTTCATTTCTCAAGCAATCCTATTCAAATTTGTTATAATAGGATTTACTCTCTTTGTTTCCAATTCATTTTATTGTTGACGATATTTACTGTCAACTAATCCATTATTCAACAAACAATCAATCACAATCAATATAACACAATCATCCATATTAGCTTATTTTTAAGTTAACATTTGATACATTTTATTCCATATATTTAAAATTTTATTCATAAATTCCATAATTTAAATTCCCTTCTGGCTTTATTAACCCATTTACCATCACAATCTTATTTGGATCCATTCAAATTAACAAACCAATAATAATTTGATAAAATTATTTCTTTTCTATATAAAAATATTATTTGGGTAAAATTGTTTCATTTACCCTCTTTTACAAAACAATATTGTATCAATTGTCAGTTTAACTTGAACCGACCAAACAACACAATACAAAACATTTATATATAAAATCTACAAATATGCGCTCTCATATATATACACTTAATCTCAATCTATGGTATTACTAACCCAATTTTTATCCAGTTACACCACAGAGCTAAGGTGATTCCTAAACCATTGCTCTAATACCAACTGTAGTGGCCCGGGAATTTTCGACGCTCGAATCTAAACACTAATACATCCCGTGTCCAAACCCAAGTATCGAAAAATCCAGAAAGCTAAAAGAAAGATATTAGAGGGTGAGATAAGAAAGAAAGTTAGAGTAGACGAATAAGAAGAAGAAACAACACAGAATCAGAATCTCACGTCGCAGCGGAACAAAATATAACATAGAAATAAATCTTTATTGAGAGCTTTGAAATACACTTACAATCATCAGAGTACATCAAAACATCTGGACAGTTATAGTAATCCGTTCTCATATACAACACACAGCGGAATAATATCTATATAATATCATATGTCCGAACTCTTCCAGCTTGGCTTTGGACTTCACAACATCCGATAACCTGAATCTATATAACCCGGTCTAATCCGAGCATTACAAACGCCGGATTAGTCCGGTGAACCGGAGTGAGAAAACTCGCTAATTTTGAAGGTATCATCCAGCTTGATTTTAAAGTTAAAATTTCTTTCGAAAGAAAAGGATAATCGTAAGACCAAATCCACACATAAATATGGATGGTTTTTACCTTTCGATAACCCAAAACATTTTTGAATACAATATCTCTTCTGATATTATAATAATGTCTAAATATAAATAAATAACAATCTAGTAGAATGTTTGCATCTCACGCTCTACATATATAATATGCAATCAAAACCACGGGCGCTTATTGGAGATTGGATTACAACTTGAAAGGTATGGGTCCACCTTCCGACAGTGTATCTCTAGTGAAGAATACAACAGGTTCAAAAAGAACATCTTGCAACCTAGGCTAAACATGACCGACCGTTCATTTCGCTTGAATGTTCCAAATATATTGTCACCTACGGTAACTAGCAACATAACCGTTCCCTAGAGATACAGAAGTGAAAAGAAGAACAAATATGAATATTCTCTAGATGGTCACAATACACCCTAATGGGAGCGACCCACATAGCCATGCGACCTACCCGATTTTATACCATTTCCCGGTTGATGAGGCTTGAGGTTATAAACTCTTTCGGAACGTCTGGTCACCATTTACTTTGAATGCCACATTGTCAGATCCGTCAAATCACTAATTGACATCCATAAATATACTCTGGGTGTAAAAGAAGTGCTCCTCTTCTCCACAAACTTGGTATATTTGTAAAAATCAATGTGGGTTTTAGGAAATACTTTATCAGACATTCATCCATACAAGTTATCCAGGAACAGGATGAACCGAAGGTACTCACCTACTGCATCCAATATAGGAATCACCCCATGGATCAGTAGCGAGTAGTCCTTGCAATCCGTAGGCTCCAACCACGACAGAATCACTATCGAATATATATCACTAGGGATCAGCCAGTGAAATTCAACAATAGTTCCTCTACTCATGAAGATTCACGGTCTTCAATTGCTACATCTTGATCAGATATCTTCTTCATTTATGTATTTATTTGTCGGAATGGTTTTCGAATATAAATTCGATCCCGGTCTTTCCATACCAACAACGTTGGGCCAGATTTTGATAGTCGGTTATTTAACTATCAAAATAAACGATCATAAAAATAAAACAATTCATTGGGTTATACACAGTGTCTCCAGACCCTTTAAATATCCATTCGTTAATCAAAATGTTTAAACATCCAAATTTGAAACCACATCTTTTTATTTCTTATTTCAAAAATAAGACTTACTCAAACACTTCTATTCAATTTAAAAAACTTTTTGGATTATATTTTATAATACCATACTCTCTCTTTGGACATCATATAGATATACGTTTACTTAAATATTAAGTAAAATATTATTTAAAACCTTTTTATATTAACTTTACTTATCTTTTTAAAACATTAAACACAAGCCTTGACTCTATTACAAATAAAATCCCTTTTTATAAACTCCTGATAAGTTTATTTCAAACCAAATGTAATTACATCTCAATAAAACCTCATTTCTCACTTAATATAGAGAATATAAATCGCTCCTTTATCACTTACTTGCCTGATCATTTTTATTCAAATCTGGGTTTCCATTTCGATTCCATTTCATATCTTCATCAGTCCCTAGCCGTAAAATCAGCAAGAAAATAATTTCCTAAATATCAACCCTGAAGGCCGAAACCAACATCAGATCAATACTCAGGAAATCATTTATCTCAACCAATCTCCGGTTAGATTACAATTCCTTAATTTCATTTCCTCCACTTTTATCCCACACATAAGCCATTTTAATAACTCGTTCCATTAATATATTCAATAAAAACTTGGGTTTTATAACTTCGTATAACTGGGATTTCATATAGTCCACTTAAAATAATTCAATAAAAATTTGAATTAAAACTTCGATTTAAACATGACTTATATTATTATAAATCTTACATCGCTTAAATATTCATTAAACATAAACATGGCTTTAAAACTTCACAAACTTCCATTTCTAGATTTTACATTTTAAATTTATCACCTTAATTATCACTACAAGAAATTTGACCTTTACCTACCAATATTTCACCAACCAATAAATATGGTTAGGTAAGGTGAACCTTTATCTACCAATATTCAATGGTAAAATTTATTGGTAGGTAAATATTGTCAATGTTATAAAATTGTTGAAGGATGATTATCTACCAATGAATATAGGTTGGTAAAATGTATGATGATTACCCCCTACATTTTTCTCATATCATTTTAACCTTTCGTTAAAAATAATGCTGAGTTGTATGATGATGTGCCAAAAAAAGTATATTCTAGCAATTTTTTTGAATTGAAGATTTCATTTTCATGTCCTAGCAATGTTTTTTGTAAAATCATTTCTTTACTAATTATTAATAATTATTTTGAAATATGAAATAATTAACAGTTAATGAATTGATAAACAATAATTAAATTGTAAATAATTAATATTAAATAATTATTCATTAATAACTTATCATACATTGTAATTTTTTTTTGCAAACAATTGACTATAAAGTTTTGATTTTAATTTTTTCTAAAATGTTTTACAATTTCACATTAATATGTCATTATTTGAAATGACTAAAACATATTTTCTTTAGTTTATTACAGAGACACAATCCATACCATACTTTCAGGCTATAAATTTAAGAGCTTATTTTAAGTTAAATCTAACGGTTCAAATCTCAGTCCACGTGATCTCTTTTATGACCTCAATCTCTTTTGATTGGCCACAGTATAAACTACAAAAACTGTTACTACAAATAAATACCAATAATCTTAATGATAAATATTTACTATAATTGCTATGTTTACATATCTTAATATTATAAACTTAAATATGGTCAAAATATATAAACTCCATAAAATTAATAAAAATATCAAAAAGAAACATAAATTATTGCAACTTATCAAACAGACCGCTTATCCGCTGTTTATTTGAAGCCAAAAGGTTAAATATGACCAAAATCATAATAAAGGATAAATACGGCCAAAATCAATTTCTTTGAAACAAAAAAAGAATGCTGATGTTTATCAAGTAAAGTATGCTTAAGGTTAAATATGGCCAAAATCATAATAAAAGTTAAATTTGGTCAAAATCAATTTCCTTTTAAGGTTAAATATGGACAAAATCAATTTCTTTGAAACAAAAAAGAATGCCAAGTTTATCCGTTGTTTTCTCTGCTCTTTTATTTCTCATTCGATTTTCCTCACATCTCTCGCTAATTTTTTCACTCCCAATTATGTCTTATCTTTCTCTTCTCAAATCACGGTTTTATAGATAGAAGTTTGATAATTACAATTTATTCTCCTCGTTCATTTTTAATTGAAACTGAATTCAATTTTGATGCTTATACAAAACCTATAAACGAAATTTCATTGCTTGTAATGTCGATCGAGGGTTCCATGAAAGGAGTGCGCAGTGGATTTAGGGATGAGGTAGGGATGCTGATGGAGGGTTCCACGAAAGGAGTGCGCAGTGGATCGAATTTAGGGATGAGGTAGAGATGCTGATCGAGGGTTCCACGAAAGGAGTGCGTAGTGTAATTCTTTTTCATTTTCAAAAACGCATCATCGCTTTCTCTATCTATAGATGGGTTGCTTTTGTTCAAAACCTATTATTGAAGACGATGAAGTTAACTGGATCAAACCAATCTTAGGTATTCTATTTTAGAAATTTTCATGTTTAGCTTTTTTTTCTTCTGTAAATTGGGTTTTCTTAATTCGAATTTGATTATGATTGGAAAATAATAATCATTTGATTTTTTTTTAAATTTTGCGTTCTATTTTTATGATTTAAGCTGAAAGTAAGGATCTTGATGAAATAGAAATGGTTTAGGTACAGAACTAAATCTGCCAACTTGTTTGTTAGATTGAATTTTTCTTTTGGTAGTTTCGTCCATTTTACACACTAGACTGTTGGTAGAGCAGAAAGAAAGAATCACATAAATAACAAACGAGTTACTTGTTTGCTAAAAAAAACAAGTGGAAATTAGACCGTTTGGTCTTAATGCTGCAATTCTTGCCCTGATGCCCTCCCAGTATTCTTTCTTCACTCCCAGGAATGACTTTGGAATACCTTTGAAAGGATTTAGTGGTCCTTCGATAGAAGGACACGACTTTTTCATAAACATCCCGTTTTTGTACCAAAACTTATAGTTTTTGAATTCTGACAAAGAATCCTGCATAATGTACCTGATATCATAACATGGTTAGCTTACATTATAGGCATCAAAAATTGTGTTCGAAGAAACTATCAGCGTAAATGGTTGGAAGAACATAATGAAATCACATTCAGCAAGTACGCCTTGTTCTTTTAACATGCATTTCTTACTGCAATTGCTTCATAGATTTTAAATACATATCAGATCATATTATCCAGTATATTCATTTCAAAGTGTACGTTATTGTTCTAATTATCATTAACAAGGATGCATTGATGCATTTGATGATCATAATTAACTTCCTATCTTAATAACATTCCATTTTTTTCCTTTCCATTTTTTTTAATTTTGTTGTTTCAATTTTATTTTAAGAATCATTTTATATACAAGTTATTATTTTTTATTTGGATGGAAACTCTCAGTTTTAGATATATCTCTTTGCTATAATAGTTACATACTTCATTTAAAGGCATGACGTGGTGTTACAATTACTCCAATATAAGTCGTCAGAACTGTTCTTCAAGTTTTAAATCTTATTATTATTTTGATACTGACGCAACCTCTTACATTCTCACCTCGTGTATAGGCCAGAGCTAGATACAACTAAAGTTTGGTAGAAGTCATGTGATTTTGATATTGTTTTAAATACACTTGCATTGTAAAATACTAGTTTTCCATTCTACTTTTTCAATTTAACCTTATTGAAATTACAGGTTTGCATAACTATTTTACAAAAATAAAAAATGATGCTTACTAGTTTTGTTTATTTGTTATGCTTAGTTTTTGTAAATAAAATGTTACAATGTTTACTTATGTATTTCATTTAAAAGGTGTTGTTCTCTAGCTTCTTATTTATTTTAATATTTTTTATTTATAAGTTTAATATATTATTGGGGAAAAATACGAATTTAGGTTTAATTTAAATTTTACCAACTTCAAACTCATTCGAAAATTTAAATTTAAAATTGTCTAGATACATTGGAAAAAAATGATTGAACGCTTAAATTTATGCACAAAATGATACGGAATTTAGCAGAAATCTTAGGGAGTGTTTGGCACGGTTATAATGATGCTCGACTAATCGAGATTAAACCATCGACATGAAGTCTCGACTTGCTTTTTGTATGAATTTCGGGGGCCTGGTTGGAAATTAGTCGATTAATCGACTAGTCGAGTAGACTAGTTTGTTATTGGTGTCGACAATGTTTATCATCTAGCCATTCAAGCAACATTTGGATTATTTGACTAATAAATTATTAACAGACCTAGTAGCTATTGGGTCCATCGGAGGTACACCTCCAACACTAGGAATGTTTCCAAATATGATGAATCTTGTTTCCTCTGGTCAAGTATGTATACATTATATTATATTTGCATCTCATATTTTATTCAGTGCATATGGTTGGTGCCATCTGAATCTTGCTTGGATGCCAGTTTTCTCCTATTCCGTTTATGCCTACGCAAGAAATGACTTAACAGGTATCACAATATGCTAAGTAGTTCACTATTCAATGTTGTTGGTATTAGCGATTCATGCTCTTAACATTTGTTGATTGCAGACAACGCGTCATGCCGTATGTATGTAGGTGGTCTTCCTTCTAATGTTAAGAGAAGAATAAATTTTATCTGCGAAGAATTTGAACTGCGGAATTTAGAGGGAATAGCTTGCCAACTAAATGAAACTGAAACAAAGGCGAAGTTGAACATGTTATACAACAGTCTTCTTCACCGTCAAGGTGTGTTTTATGCAAATATATTACATATCATGTGTTTTGCATTATAGTTTCATTTATCAAACTCATTTTTGCGAATTAGAATTTAAATCAAATTCATATTGGTGAATTAAATTGTTTCTTTTCCAATTTACTATGCTATTTTATTATGACAGGTACGACAGACAACTGGACAAATTCTGGAGCAAGAAGTCGATGACTAAAACTAGAGTGAGAGTGCGAGTGACTGTGTACATGTATATGAGTGAATGAGTATGTAGTAATGAGCCAATGTATACGAGTGAAATATAGCGAGGAAGTATATGTATAAGTCATTGTATAGTAGTGAGGAAAGAATATGTGTACTATTCGAAAGTGTAATAAATATTTATTTGAATAAATATTTTTTATTTGTTTAAAAATAAATTTTGTTAAATATTCAATTCTTATGGATATTTATATATAGTAAATAATGCCATGTAGCCTAAAAACGATGTCATATGCACTAATCAAATGATGACACATGGACAAATTATTGTTTAACACATGAATCAACAATTAAATGCCAAGTGTCGGCATTAATATATGCCATGTGTATGCTACGACGACAACCATGTCAGCAGCCATGTAGGATGACACATCATCAGTCATGTCAGCAGCCATGTAAGATGACACATCGTCAAACACATCAGCTGATGACTCATCATTTGAGTCACAAAGTAGTGGGGTCCGTTGGTTCTTTTACCTAACAATATTAATAAGTGTAGGCAAAACTCTTTCTCTACTAACCTTTATCCACCAATTTCTACCAATTCAATATTGGTAACTAAAATGAATTACCTACCATTATGTAAGTTTTACCTACACTTACAATTCGTAGGTAAAGACCCCATTTTCTTGTAGTGTATTATTAAATAACTAATAATCAAGTTTCAACATTTACTAAAATAAAACTGGGTTATTTCACTATTAACTACTCCTATTAAATTAATAATTAACTAATTTAATAAAACAATCCCAGTTAACTCATCCTCTAAACATGATTTATTCGTTAATCAATTCCACATAGCGCTTTCCATTAATTAATAATATAATATAATTAATTAAAATAATTCGATATACTTTGATTATTAAAAAATAAATAATAATCAATTCCAATACAGTTCAATTTTAATAATAAATCTCGGTTATTAATCGTCACGTTAATTCCGGCTCACTTGCTTATCAATTTTATTAATATAAGAATCAGCTTTATAAAATCAATTAGTAATCACTTAAATAATAAATATATAATTTCTTATATAAACTCCCGTTTAAAATAATAGATTTTAAAAAAATTGATCTTTAGTTATAAAATGAATTTTATAGATTCATTTCTATCGATTTACCTGATGGTAAATCAGTTTTTATAAAACAGTGTATATTTGGGCCATCTACTATAAATTCCTCAGCCAATACTACCCATCGTTTTATAATAAACAAACGCGGAATTCATATTCAACAATCAATAATCATATCAATAATCCAACCATATTGGTTAAAAAGTTCATGTAACGATCATATGTAAATAAATAATCAATTCAACTAATAGCGGTCAACCAATAATAATAATTCAAGCATCCAATTTAATTTAAATATGTTTATATTATTATAAACGTAACCAACAAGGTAAGTTACCTATATTGGAAATAATCTTTAAAAATAATGATGTCATTTTAAACAACAATTAATTTAAATAATCAATATAACAATATTAACAACATCTAAACAATCATCAAATCAACCAACAATTAGCAAACATGGCTTACAAATAATAAACCCGACTTATAATAATTATACGTGGGAGAACTGAGTGAGTTTAACTCACCATGGTTAATTTGTTGATTAAAATGCTTATTTTTAATTAAATTAAACTTGCGTTTAATTTAATTAAAAATCTCTGTTGCTTCCTGTGCTAACCAAACCAGTTCCAAGATGTCGCGCTCGTCGACAAGATCCCGTTGCCCCTTGGGTTTTCTTGAATTCTATTTACATACGAGCACATTACACAAATGATAGGTTACAGTTTAAATTAAATTCATTAATATCTTAATTAAATCGTAAATTTCATGTCTAATAAAAATTAGGCCATAAATAACTTGGTTAAAGCTTACGCACTATTCCGTCCGTATATATTACATTTATACAAAATATACTGAACGTATTTTCACTAACTGGGCACATTACTTATTTGGCCATGTAAGCTTTTATTGTCACCTGCAACTTCCTCTTCCCTTTGAACATGAAGCGAGAGCAATTCTTCTGTGCCCAACCCTCCTGTCCCGCGTGTGCCCAGCAATCAAATCTCCCCATTTCCCTTGTTTTGCATTTAAGTCCACGGACAATTGAGGGATTTAACTGCAAAAAACGGAAATCAGGGATCTGTGATTGGCTGGGGATACGGGGCACATACAAAACAAGGACAGAAGAATTGGTGCGACATGAAGCCACCAATATCGTTCCCCTCATATCCTCCTACATGTTTGTTCTTCTCCCATGCGGTTCCCTTCTTTCCACCTTATTTTAATCTTTTTATTGAAGGCCTGGAAGCCCACCAAAGACCATGCTCCATGTTCACACAAATTTTCTTCACTAAAGCCCACCTAAGCTTTTCTTTCCACCTGAAAGAACCGCCTCACCCCTCCTATTGCTCTACTTTTCCACGCATTCCCTATTACATACGTGACTGGACTCCCATTTTTTCTCTAACTAGAAATCCACTGGCCACGTAACATAAGGCTATGCATGTACCACCTTCTTCTTCAATCATTTTCTTCCCACTTTGTTTTGTTTCTTCACGTTTTTCCACTAGAAGAAAACTTCCCATTCTTGCATTTCAAAATACCCCATACAGTCTTCCCCTTTTATTTTCCATTTGCCATACTTCTTACTGCATGGAGCTGCTACTCAACTCCCACCACGTTCCGTTCCCATCCTTCCATACACAAGCCCAAACAAAATGTTGCCCTCCACGTCACACAGCACTTCGCAAAAATCTCCCCACTAATGCAACAATAAACTCCTTCTCCAAACATATGTGAATGAACCGGAGCCTTAGTCAACCATCGTGCCATGAAAGCATCTCCACGCTTTCTCATTTCCTCACCGCCGTTGTACCCTCATCTGAACTGCATCTACACCCTTTATGAACTCCGACCAACCCACTCTCTACTCTCTCTCTCTCCATTATATGCGAGCTTCTCCAGAAGAAATATGGTTGCGCCATGAACCAAAAATGGTTACCTCTTCCTCCTGCTGTTTGAGATCTTCTTCCCACGTCACTATTCCATTTCTTTCTCCGTGACTGCTATTAACCAACTCAATGCTGCCGCGGCACATCATCTTCTCCACCCGCTCTCCCCTCTCCGGCATGCTCCAGAGACATGAATTCTTATATTTACTTGTTTATATAGAAGTATTTATACATTTGGTTTCGCTAGATGAAAATAATTGAATTAAAAGAAGATAGCCACCCATATATATAGAGAGAGAAGCAGCTAGGATAAGAACACTGTCATTCCATGTGCTACTTCGAGCTTAGCTTGTACATTTCCATGTGTAAGGTTAAATGCGAGAAGAAATAACTGTACATTTTTGCATGCTCTATTTTAATATGATCGGATATATCGAGCCAGCTGTATATTTCGATTTAGGTAGATAGATTTACAACTATATTGTAAATGTAAGTTTGCAAGTGCTGGAACAAAATGTAATTAGAGAAATTAGAAAATAGTTGTATTCAGCCAAAATGATTTGATGATGGGTACAGAAGTCTTTATATAGATAACACTAAGTGGGCTGTGGGTTCTTCCCATTACTTAACTATACAGATATGTTAAGCGAGTGAAAACAATGGCGGCGCTTCATCAATCTCCAGGAAGAATTCCGTAATCACCAGAAATCGAATGCAATTGGACGGCGCAACTGATAGATCTGCTACTCTGGCATGAAAATTTGTAGATTTGTGCGCTTGCTTGGATCTTCATCATCTACATTAAGCTCTGTCTTCAGTCTTGCAAAGTTTGCCTTTGAGAGAGGCTTAGTAAGTATGTCTGCCTTTTGATTTTGAGAAGGTATATATCCGATTCTCAATTTATTCTTCATTACTTGTTCACGTATAAAATATAGATCCAATTCAATATGTTTAGTCTTCGAGTGAAGAACTGGATTAGCGGTTAGAGAGATAGCACTAGTGTTGTCACACCAGATCGTAGGTTGTTTGCTGAGATTAACTTTAAGTTCACTAAGAAGCGACTTTATCCACATTAGCTCTGCAGTAGTGCTTGCCATACTTCTGAATTCAGCCTCTGTGCTGGATCTGGAAACTGTATTTTGCTTTTTAGCGCACCACGACACGGGGTTTTTGCCTAAATATACACAATAACCAGATGTTGATTTTCTGTCGTCTTGGTCCGTTGCCCAATCTGCATCTGAATATGCATTTATGTTGAGATTTTCACTGTGTTTTAGTATGAGTCCTTGTGTTATAGTTCCCTTTAAATATCTGAGTATTCTCTTTAGGGCTTTCCAGTGTTGGTCCAATGGATTTTGCATGTATTGGCTGATTTTGTTGACACTGTAGGAAATGTCTGGTCTGGTAATTGTGGCATATTGTAGTGCTCCAACCAGACTTCTATACTGTTTTTCATCTTTGATAGCCTCTCCTTTAGTTTTAGATAATTGTGGACCTGTAACCATAGGAGTAGGAAGTGAGTTAGCATTGTGCATTTTTGCTCTAATTAGAATTTCAGAAATATACTTCCTTTGGCTAAGATGAATTTCAGAGTTGCCATTTCTTTTGACCTCAATTCCTAAGAAGTAATTTAGGTCGCCAAGATCTTTTATAGAGAATTCTGAATTTAAGGCTTTTGTGATTTCACCTATCTCATCATCACTATTTCCTGTAATTATAAAGTCGTCAACATATATGAGTATATAGGTAGTAGACACAGTGGTGAATTTTGTAAAAATAGAATTATCAGATTTCAGTGAGTTATATCCATGTTTGACAAGTGTTGCCTTGAGCTTGTCAAACCAAACCCTAGGTGCCTGCTTTAGCCCATAGATAGCTTTGTTTAATTTGCATACAAGCCCTTCCTTTCCTTCCTATATGAACCCCTGTGGCTGCTCCATATACACTTCTTCCTGTAAGATACCATTCAAAAAAGAATTATTTACATCAAGTTGTTTGATAGACCATTTATTGTGTAAGGCAATGGTCAACACTATTCTTATAGAGGTTGGTTTCACAACAGGTGAGAATGTTTCAGTAAAGTCAAATCCACTTTGTTGTGAATACCCTTTTGCGACTAGCCTTGCCTTGTACTTTGAGATTGAGCCATCAGAATTTCTTTTAATTCTAAAAGTCCATTTACAGCCAATGACATTTTATGATTAGGGGCAGCTGCTAATGTCCATGTATTATTTTTAATTAAAGCCCTGTACTCCTCATTCATGGCTGCAATCCAGTGATTAGATTGTGCTGCTTCATGATAGGATACTGGTTCTTGATTTTCTGATGCTATGTTGTAAATTTTTGGTTTAAATACACCACATTTTGCCTTGGTCATCATGTGATGTTGATTTTTGTTGTTCTCAGCAGTATCATGTTGCACAGTATTACCTGTATCCATGTCATCATTACTGTAGCTAGATTGATTATTATTACTGATATGTGGCTGCTGAGTATTGTGATCAGAAGCAGTTGGTGGTGATGCATGCTCCTCTTGACCTGGCCCATCAGATGGCATTGTGTGTTGAGGATTGCTGTCACTGCTGACCTGACACCGTTGAATTGGTATCACTATGTCCCCAACATCAGGTATGGCTAGAGCAGATTGCCTTGGATTTTGAATTTTATGAGTGGTTCTAATTCCAGTGTTACTATATGGAAACACATGTTCTTTGAAAACTACGTGTCTGGACACATAAATTCTACCTTTGTTATCTAAGCACTTGTACCCTTTCTGATTGTTTGAGTATCCTAAAAATGTACATGGTACAGACCTAAAATCAAGCTTATGACTGTTATATGGTCTTAAATAGGGAAAGCATTGACAACCAAATGTTCTCAAGTGATTGTAATCTGGACTATTACCAGTTAACATCTCATGAGGACTTTTGAATTTTAGGATTTTATTGGGCATTAGATTAATTAAATATACTACTGTTGCAAAAGCTTCAGGCCAAAATTTAAGAGGCATAGAGGCTTTTGCAAGCAATGTTAGCCCTGTTTCAACAATGTGTCTATGCTTTCTCTCTATAATCCCATTTTGTTCAGAAGTATAGGGGCAGGTAGTTCTGTGTAGAATACCCTTATTATAAAAATATTGTTTTAGAGGTAAGAATTCTTTACCCCCATCTGTTTGAAATATTTTAACCTTATTGCCAGTTTGGTTTTCAACATATGTGATGAAATGTTGCACAGTTTTGCAAGTGTCAGATTTGCTTTTAAGCATATATATCCAGACATGTCTACTATAACCATCTATAAAGGAAATGTAGTATTTGTACCCGTAGTCAGAACAAATAGGAGCTGGACCCCATAGATCTGTAGCAATCAATTCAAGTGATCTAGAATACTTTGTGTTTGAGTCTGGAAATGCAATCTTATGACTCTTTCCCATTTGACAAAACGTGCATACATGAGTGGTTGGTAGTTTGTCTATGTTAATATTATTGTTATTTTCAAGTACATGTTTCATAATTTTTATACTGGGGTGTCCCAGTTTATTATGCCATAGTTCAAACTCACTATCTTGCATGCATTTACTGTCAGAAGTCGTCACTTGATCATTAAAAACAGTAGAAACATTATCATAGGAAATAGTCAATACATGATCATTAGACATATTTGACAAATGAGTATTGCCACTACAGTCATTGATTTCGGATTTATTGACATTGAACTTGTATAGTCCGTTGGTTTCATTACCCTGCAAAATTATTTCATGGGTCAGTATATCTCTAACTAGACAAGCATTGGGAAAGAATTCGAAATATACATTATTGTCTTTAGCAAATTGGGAAACACTCATTAGATTTCTTCTAATTGATGGTACCCTTAGTAAGTTTTTAAGGTATAGTTGTTTAGGTCCATCAATTATTGCATTTCCAGTGTGTGTTATGTGAATATTTCTACCATTTGCAGCAAGTAAGTTTTGCGTACCTTTGTACTCATGATTTCCAAGATTTAAATTGTTCAAATTGTTAGTCACATGATTTGTAGCTCCTGAATCGGGGTACCAACTATCGTCAGTAATATCTTCGACTTTAGTTGCGTCTACATTGTGCACTTCTGACTTGTTGTCATTTTGATTGCTTACGTTGTTCACACTTGAGTTGCTATTAGAATTGCTATTTTGCTGAGGGGTGTAATTAGCATTAAATCTGAAATAGCACTTAGCGGCACTGTGACCATACTTCTCACAAATTTGACATCTCACTTTACTATTGTTGTTCCTGCCACGACCTCTGCCTCTAGAGGCCTGACCACCCCTCTGACTGTTGGTTTGATTTCTTGATGAATTCCCCTTATCTTGAAATTTCCCCCTTCCATATGAGGTGTAATTGATTGACGGATCGGAATTAACACTTTTCTTGTGATCAATTCTCCCTTCATGAGCTAGTAGAGTAGAGCATACATATTGTAAATTTGGGGTAGGATCCATTGATAGTATAATAGCTGTAACGGCTTCATAATCATCATCTAGACCACTAACAATGGACAGTACTTGTTCAGACTCAGGTACGTTTTGTCCTGCTGAACTCAATTGATCACATATATTCTTTACTTTCAGAAGATAATCATTCATAGTTGATTCTCCTTTCCTGATGCTGTGTAATTGTCGTCTGTAGTGCATAATTCTTGCTGAAGATTGTGCAGTGAAGTTTCTTTCGATAGTAGCCCATACTTCTTAGGCAGTTTTTACGCCAATTAGTTGTGGCAGTATTGTGGGACCTATGGATGACATCATCCATGAACAAACGAGGCTATCTTGCCTTTAGTAGGCCAAGAATTCTGGGTTTTGCACGAGTTTTCCTTCACTGTCTCTGATAAATTTTGGTGGCACAGTTTTTGTACCATATATGAATTCATCTAAGCCATAACCTCTAACGGCTGTTTCTATTTGTAATTTCCATAACAGGAAATTGGATTCGTCGAGCTTTTCAGAGATTAGTTGACTCTGTCGCTTGATTATAGCTTTCATCAGATCAATTGTGGGATCAGATTGACCACTTGAGATTCTACTGCTTGACGCTTGAGGACTGGTGACATCTCCTTGATTCGTCATGGCAGAAAGAAAACAGGATGATGATGCAACTGGTATGAAACGGGTATGAAAATTTGAACTGGGTAATTCTTGAATTGAGGTAACTATAAGAAACACTTAGGTTGATTAATTTTTGCAACCAGAAGGTTTATAGTATGATGACTGCTTCAATTCTTGATGAGAATGATGTCTGAAAACTTTCTTTGGATGGCACTTTAATCAACTGAGTGATTTCTTGAGTTTTCTTGATCGATTACTTTTGAGTTCAGATTTTCTGTACCAACAAACTCTATCAAAACAGTTGACTGCAGCCACACAGGTGATGGCGGGGCACAATTGCCTTTTGATAGAGTCACAACTCTCAAATGACAGGATCGCAAGATCTTTGATGGGAGGAGTCCAAATGATGAAGCTCCTCTGATGGACTGCTGCAAGAATTGCCTCTGAGTGATCGATAATGATCAAAACTCGATGGCGATGCAGTTAGCACACGGTTGCTCCGATACCAAGATAGATTTACAACTATATTGTAAATGTAAGTTTGCAAGTGCTGGAACAAAATGTAATTAGAGAAATTAGAAAATAGTTGTATTCAGCCAAAATTATTTGATGATGGGTACAGAAGTCTTTATATAGATAACACTAAGTGGGCTGTGGGTTCGGCCCATTACTTAACTATACAGATATGTTACATTCACTATTATGTTACATTCGCTATTATAGGTAGATATAGTGTTGGATAGATTCAGCTATGCTTTGGTGTGTGGTCAGCTTTGAAGTGAAAGCTTGCAGAGTGATAGGATGGAAAAAAATGGAGGCTGTCGATTTAATTTGTAGGGTAGATCGGTTGCGTTGAAGCTAATAGGTTGGCTGAAATGATGAAATAATGTGTATTTGGTCGGCTGTATGGTTTGATTTAGATAGGCAGTGTTTATTTTAGGGTAGATTTATTTTTTTCACGATTATTGCTGTATTACATTGACCGTTAAAATCACATCAAGAATCGCGAACTTCAAAATAATGAAAATGGTCGTCACTGTATAATTTGACGTTACGATCCTAATAAAACTTGTTTCGTTGAAAACGGACTCCGTTTGCAAAAACGATGCTATTTAGATCTTAAATTATTTGTTGATTCACATTTGAATTGCACGCACAGATAAAATAACTCAGATTGGCTCCAAACCGGCTAACTAGCAATAACTAGTCATATGTATTCCAATAAAATTCGTTTCGTTGAAAACGGAGGTTGTTTGAAAAACAGCTATTTTTAATGCTTATATAATACCGATACAATATTATAAACAAATTTCAAAACAATTATATTCAGTAATAATAAATTGTCATTGGCAAATATATCCAAATAAAATAATATACCAAATATAAACCAATATGGAATTATAACTCAATATTTATATTTTCGAGTTAAGCGATATTCGAAATCTATTCAAATTTTTATTAAATTTATTAAGTTTATTAATGATTTCCATAGCGACTATTTTAAATTTTGATTTGGACACAACTTTCGATATATAAACTAAAATCTCAAATTTTCTTTTCCATAAGAGAATTATAATCAATTTGAAACCAACGTTTCTTGTTTCATAGAATTTTGACTTATAACAGATTTTGTGCATTCAATTAAAGTTCAAAACTCAATATTACGAATTACCGCAACGTTACGAGTTCGTTTTGAATAAAATATAAATAAAAACGTTTAGTCGTCGATTAATAAATGAATTCTATTATTAAAATCCATTAATATTCCAAATATATTAATTAAAACTAATTTAATTATTCAAATCAAATGATCGAAAAATCCGGGTAGTTACACGATCCAAAAAGACAAAAAAGCCCGCATTGTTAGGAGAGCACGACGCATCAGAACACAAAACAAGAGAACATTTCATTGCTATTTCAACAATTTTACATCATAGTACAAGATATCATAGCACAAATAATATATCAAAATGGAAAAATATCAAAGATTAATAAATTACAATACAACAGAAATTTAAATGCATAAATATAATGAGTGGAAGACAAAAAAATAATTCAAAGCATAGCTCCCGCCATAATCTAGGATCCTGTTAAAGAAATGTTTGCAAAACCAAACTACTAGTTGCCCGTGTGGAAAATATGGGCACCCAGAGTTTAGGTGGAAACAATAAACTCCGAGTCAGTCATGGGACTGGCATGAGAACTAAAATCATCTATTAACTTTATTTTCAAAATTGGATAAATTACGGGACCATGCCGTATGACACGGAACGGGTTTCCTCCACATAAATGCCAGTTAAAAAACTCAATGCTTTTTGAAAAATAAAGCTATTATAAGACTTATGTCCCATAACACAATGTGACGCAAGCCGAAGGATAAAATTTTATCTCATAATAGCCAAGCATGCTTGATACGCGAAATTAAAAATTATTTGATATTATTATTAGTATCTACGTGTTTAAAACAACTTTAAATATAAATGTATCAATCTTAGATGGCATAGTACCTCATCCTACTATATCGTCATAGGTATACAACTAAAACTGTAAAGTCGCATATTGGAATTTGGATTTCCATCATGAGCCAAGGCAAAGGATCATCCTTTTCCAATTTGGGGCACTCTAGAACATGTCCCAGTAATAGAATGCATCGTCCCTTGGAGTTGCAGGGCCGATCCGCTCTTACGTCTGCGGTTTAGCAATTCCTAAACAATATTTTTCCGGTCCTATTGGACCTCTTGGTCTGTCCGTCGACCGTGGTCTGTATGTTGACCATTTTGACGTTGTGCAGCCATATGCGAGGTACCTCACTATCCAACATCCACACAAGTAAAATGACTGGGCTTTGTACCATGACATCACTCCTAGCTAGAAAGAAACATGTGTCCTCCCTATAGTCCTTTATCCCATTTTTGACTCATACCGGTGTGTCAAGCTCGCGAATTAACACCATACACAAAGCTATGCTATTTTAAATCCTGCTTTGATCATCATCCACAAAACCCTGCTTTTCAACAAAGGCTTTGATCTATGCATCTAGGCATGCAACATTGTCAGTCCATACCATCTAAGCTCATATGTCTCAGAGAAGGGTGTTAAGCTAAGAGAACAAATTCTCCACCACCAAATAGATATACATTTAGTAGAGATTAACGAATACAGCGCGAAATACATTATCAGACATGCAATCCATTTGCAAGTCCGTTCTGGGTGTGAACGAAACTAGAGGCACATTATTTTCTTGTCCATATGTCTAATACAAGAGAGAGACCCTCGCATATCCGGTCGATTTCCAAGTACGTTTGGACGACAACCACTTATTACCTCACCTTGGCTATACATGCCAATCGAGACATCAGTAATAATACAAACTATGTGAAGATCTCTGGTCTTTGACCACCGTCTTCAAATCTTTGACTTTTAATCTACGTATCGTTTATTCAGAATGGTTTTAACCCTGTCTTTCCGAATAACTCGCACATCTTAAATCAAGTGATATATAAACATTTCATTACCTCATTCGAATCCAAAAAATTCTTTTATGCAAATATTCTTTATACTGGGAATTATTCCCACAAATCTTATCAAAGATTTACTTTATTTAAACCTCTTGTTTAAGTCTTTCCTTTAAAGCGTTGCAAAAGATTTTATAATATCATTTAAAAAACTTAAACCAAATTAAGGTTTATATGCCGTACCGAGATTAACGATCCTTACCGAAGTAATCATTCATTTTATTATCTCAATCCCAACCTATTCATGCCATGGAGCAAAACTGGTAGTACTCCATATTTAACACCCTTCATGTTATCAGTATATTTAATTACCATTTAACGTTTCAAATCTAATTAAAGATATTACTACCGCATGGAGTAAAACTGGTGGTACTCCATTCTCAAACACTTCTTGAATTTGATAAATTTAATTACTCTATTCACATTTCAGTCTAATTAAAGATTCATTAAAACTCCAACTTAGTTTTAATCTCAAAAATCATTACTTAATAAATCATTAAACTTTAGGAAATTAATCCTGACTTTAACTGGGTTAAAAAACAAATGTCACTTAAAACATTATTCATGATAAACCCAAAACCAATCTTTCTTTCATTCAATTTCAATTTAATTTATTAAATTGGAAAACTCAATTAAATCTTAATTAAAAGATTTATTTTTTAAATTCCATTCTCAACTGGGTTTAAGAACGTTGTTATTAAAGACACCATTAATGACAAACCCTAAAATCTAATTTGATATTAAATACAAGGCTTTAAGTAAAAATCGTATTGACTTATATTCAATATCAAATTCTGAAAGCAAAAGGTATCGTATTGGAATAATGATATCAAAATCTTCCAAATTTCTCAATGTTATCCATATAATTACGAAACCTAATCTTGAAATATCCAAAGATAATTTCCATTCAAATTCATTCCAATTCATATGCTGGAGATCTTTGATTATATCAAAACCAATTACAATCCATTATATTAATTTAAAATCATTGGATTATTACTCTTTAGAAAACATCGTCTGATCTTAGTCAAATATCTGATGTTCTTTTCGGTTCTTTATTCTAGTTGTTTAATAGTTCATTCAAATAAAGTATCTTTTATCTTTTCAAACTTGGAATATTTCATGCATAAATCTTTCTAAAACATTTATTATGATTTAACATAAATTTTCCCGATTTTTAATTATATAAAAATAGTCCAGTTCATTAAAAATCAATTTCAAGTCATTTACAACACTTGCTCTGTTTTATTCAAACTTTGATTTGAACATTTCTCAAAATTTAGCCATTGAATTTCAAAGCTCTTATTATCATTTGAGAGATAATTTCGATACGAACCCAATGCTTTCAATTTCGAGAGAATCCGGCGGTCGGATCTCCCGGCACATCCGTTTGAAGCTAACGGTCGACATTCGTGAACTGTCGTTGAGCGACAAGTTCTACTCGAACCAAACTTCAATTTATATTATTTAACACTACGCAATAGATTGCATACTGCAACACTAAAGAAGTGATGCAGAAAGTGCCAAAAAGTGTTGATATAGAGAAAAAATGATCTGTGGCAACACTTTCTTGGTGATGCATTTTGCGGCGTTGCCTTAGGGTCAAAGACAACATCTTTGTGACCCTAAGGCAACATCTGTACTAGTGTTTCCACAGGTTCTAAATTTACACAAATGTGGGACCCAGTAAAACCTATAGCCTGGGTTTACAGAATCCCGTTGTGGAACCCACATGCATAAATCTGTGGCAACAATTTTACCACCCAATGGCAATACTATATCATAGCTATGGCAAAATTTAACATCACATATTGCAACATTATATTGTATATATGGTAACATTACATAACATAGCATCACACTAAAATTAACAAAGAAATTTTTATTTCAAATTAACCAGCAAACACAAGTAATACTTAGTCAACTGCAAAATAACAAAACATAGCCACTAAATTCAATTTTACAGACATTTCAGTTAAAACATAGCCAATACTAAATTCATGTTTACATAAAACTAAAACAGTATCAAAATATAGCACAAGTCACCAGTTTTAGTGCCTCTACTGCATCAAGTACCTCTAGTGCCTTCAGTAACAAGTTCTTGAACAACCTCATCACTGGCTCCTTCACCTACAAACATCAGTTGCATTTCAGCACAAAATAAGAGGTATGCATGCCTCAATTTCATTTCAGCACAAACTGAGTTACATAACTGATCTACACAATGTGTACACAAGTGTATACTGATCTAAACATTACCGAATTTCATTTGCATTTGTGTTTCGTTTACATAACTGAATTACATAACAGAGACATAATGTGCATACAAATGTATACTGATCTAAACATAACCGAGTTACATAACTGATCTAAACAATGTGTATACAAGTGTATACTGATCTAAACATAACTGAGTTTCATTTGCATTTGCATTTCATTTACATAACTGAGTTACATAACAAAGGAACAATGTGGATATAAGTGTATACTGATCTAAACAATGTGTATACAAGTGTATATAATGTGTATACATAGTATAACAGAGGCACAATGTGTATACAAGTGTGTACCGAGTAAACAATTAGACAGTGATAATGTGGACAAAATTATCAGTAATCAACACTTTAGGTTTAGTGGGCAATGTGGCAAAAATTACCACTAATCTGCAATGTGGCAAAAATTATCACTAATCTACAATGTGACAAAACTTAAAATTATACCTGAAAAACTGCCTATGGATTCTATTTCATGTTACTTCACTGCTCTACATTTCCGTAGCAACACACAAAAGAACTCCAAACATGATCCAGGACATAACTAAAGCAGTTGCAAAGAATTTTTCTCCTTTCTCGTGTTTTCAACATTCAATGCGCATGAGGGCCAACTCTTCCTTTATATCTGCCACAAATTCATCGGCTTTTGCCCTCTTTTGCCCTCTTTTGCTTTTGCTTCAGCAGCTTTTCTTCAAATGTCTTCGTTTCCACGAGCAATTGCGATATAGTCTTTTCTTTTTCCATCAATTTAACAGTAGTATCATCTAATTCAGCATTGCTGTTGATGTCATACACTTCGTCATGCCACATAAAATACCTGCAATCGCCATTCTGCACATATCTTAAATTCTTGACTAAAACATCACTGAAAGATATGATAATCGACAAAGCAACCAAAATAAAACTAATTTATACTTACCGGCCACATGGAGAAACCAAAAAATTTCTTCCCCGCATTCGACCCTACCTTCACTGTCCTCATCTTCGTTAGGATTTTGTGGTGGTAGTTCTTTCTCGCAGCTGCTGTTGACGAATTTGAAGTAGAAATTGATTGAGTAGTCATTGAACTTGAATTGAAGGAAGAATTAATTGATATCACAAACTACAAATCATTCAGTAGGATTTTAGACATGTATTTCATGCATTCAGTATTTATGTGCATAACCAAAACAAAACATGCGTATATTTATTTGCCAGTCTTATACACACGCTTAAGAAATCAAGCGTATACTTATTAGACGGTCTTATGCATACAGATCATGATAATACTTAAGAAATGATAACTATCATGTATATTTAAGCTTCCTTTTGAAACCATTTTCATAAACCACTGTATATCTTATTAAAAAAAAACTAGCAATATCATGTCTCGATCATCACAGACAATAACAACCTGGGAAACCCAAGCAGTTATTTAGAACATGTAGCTCATATAAGGTCGATGGCCTAATTGTTCATAACCACACTTCACTAGGAACTAAAGTTATGTGTTATTAAATTGATTAACAACCCATTAGCTTCTCAAAGAACATTTTAGCGAATCAACATACAACAGAATCACAAAAAAACACCACCAACCAAACAAAATTATACTCATGGTGATAATATTTTCTGTTTCTTCGTAGACTAATTAATAGCGATGATAAAAAAACAGAAACGTACATGAGAAACACAAGATAAAAGGCTAGCACCTTTCTTCTTGGGTTGACTGCCATTTGATTATAGGGAAGGGGAGAAGTGGGTGCGTTTGGAGTCGAGGACTCGCTGGAAGAAGTGGAGGACATGGAGAGGGTTGGAGTGGAAGAAGTAGGTGAATGAAAATTAGGGATTGGAATTGGAAATTTGGGGGTGAGAACGAACAGATCTGAGAAATTGAGAAAGAGGAATCGAATGATTAATATAAGTTGATTTCCTATCGGTGGTGAAGTATTTTAACGGATTAGCGAGGTATCAACTTCAGATGTTGTTTTTAAAAGGTAAATTGACGGATAGATATGCATCTTTTTATAGATGAAGATTGATGACATGGCAAATTAAATTTATAAGTTCATAACTATAGCTACTGCAACATAATTTGATATCAATGGCAGCATATTGAAAGTGAGTTGCAATACACAAAAATCAGCATAGCTGTGGCAACATTTTAGCTGACAATATCTTGAATTTTCATTGCAGTAGGCAATCTATGACGTAGTGTAAAAACCTCGTCTAAAATAAGTTTATTACTATTTAATAACTTCTGCAAATATTCGTTGATATTTTACAATCTACGTATCCATCCAAAATCGGACCTTGAAATCAAACTTTTATTTTCACATAATATTTTATTATTAAAATATTTAATTTATTTACGAATCGGAATGAGATTCAACCAATTACCATATAATTTAATTTATATGGATTTCACACATCATTAACATCATATCAACTACCATCTATCAAACAACATCCAATTCGCATACAAAGCTCCTAAGAACTTTCTAATTTCTCAAAATTCTGTTAATGCCTTATATTGTCGAATCGCCATATTCGTAAGGGTTGATCGAAAAAACCATAACTCACCTCTCTAGGCCCTCATAAATCAATATATATGTATCCAAACAAAATCAATCGGGAGATATGCCAAAATTTATCATACCAACACCCATTTGGGGTTTACATCATGTTCACAATCAATTGCGACTTATCAACACATAAGGGACAACAGTAAAAATATCATCCAAAGACCCATTAGGGATTATATCATGATCTTCTTACTTATACACACATAAGAGAGACGTGTAAATTCTTGTCATCTCAAGACCTGTGTGGGATTTGTTATTAAATCCTATGATTTATCGTTATATGGTTATTAAGTTCACATCAGATAAGCATCAAACAATTACATGCTTATATGGTAATACTTTCCAGTCCACATTGGATAAGCATCAGACGATTACCTGATATTCGCTTCTCTTTCTTCTTTTGTTCTCGTCGTATAAGCATCACACAATTACATGCTATATGATTCACATCATATAAGCACCAAATAATTGCATGCTTATATGGGTATGCTGTTCTGTGTTATGCTGTGTGGTCCACAATTACTGTTCACTATCCAATGTTGTATATTTTTATTGCACATAAGAAACCATCATAGCGCACCCAATTCACACACAATAATAGTAATAAATTTCTCAATCAATGCCATTTAGGGTACTACTACCAAAATTAACTCTGAAACAAACTGACAGTGAAGGGGTATGGATGACCACAATCATATAGGAATTCTCCAAAAACCAAAGTTAAACATTAAAAAGAACCAAGAGTAGGAAGGAATGGTCCGAAAGCTACATAAACCGAAACCTTTCTAAGAGAAAGGAACTTAAAAGACTACAGAATACCGACAGGATCTATCCGACAGGGTCCATCCGGTAGGGGATCCTACAACGAAAGGTCATCTTAGTATGTAGCTAAGAAAGAGGGAAGCAAGAGCTCTGCTAATTAAAACCCGGAATGATGGAAGGGCTATTGGTATTAACCTTCTTAATATCGATACATTGGGAGGTAAAGACATCAAGAGTATCAAGCCAGAAGTACATAGATATTATCTGGAACCAAATTTTAAAACCTCTATCACATAAACACCAAAAGGTCATATTGATAGGCAACAGGAAAATCAACTGGAGCGACATTCCAGGAGACCAGGCTACACCCGGAGACCCCACCGGAAGGCAAACCGGAACCCTAGAAGGGATACAGGCTATCCATACTAGTCCACTTAGTATAGGCACCGACGGTGGTTTCGAACCGACATCTATCGACATACATCATGAAGGCAAGCTCCTATAAGTATTCATGAGAAAAACCGAAAGCCTACATCTGGAAGCTTATAACCAAGAGCATACAACCGAAAGCTCAAATACCTTCCAGAAACTTACTGCATCAACAAGCTCATATCAATCTCAAAGACGCCCAAACTAACCGTAACCTTCACTGTGAAGCTATAATCAACACCACAAAGCGGCCGGAAGCTAAAACATCTGAGACAAGGAGAAGAATTGCCGACAAAGGCTCCTACAGGCCCAACAATCCAACATGGAAGGGCCCCCGAATTCTCTATAAATAAGACTCCAGGGGTCTCAATTTGCAGAGGATTTTTATCATTCTTATTCTTGTACACTTTTTCTCTAGAGTAAACCCTAATTCTTTGATCGATTTGGGGATTTCTTCTATTATATTCATGTATTCCAAAACAAAGATCAATAAAGATTGGACTATTACTCATGTTATTTCTTTTTAAGTTTACCATGCTATTTCTTAGTTATCGTTGCTACAACTCAATTCTTGTTTCCTTCTATAGCACAAACCTTTACCCAAGCCTTTCCGCAAGTTGGGTGAAACACCCCTTCCTACAAGCTTAGAACCCTCAACAAGCATAGTGCAGAATCCCTTCCTACCATCTGTTAAGTCCTTTATCAAGGGTCGTGTTTAGGAATCCATCTTCCCAAGGTAACTGTTGGTTCTTGAATCGCTTAAGCATGACGCTCACACCATCGAGGGAAAGTAATAATCCTTTTGGATTATACACTTGATACCCAGGAAACGGTGAATAACTCAAACTTGTGGAGGCTAAACAACCTATTTTCCCCGAGGTCCGCTTCCATAGACCTATCTCCGGTGTTAATGAAAAATATCGTTAACATTTGGGCGCTAGAAGGAGGGCCCATATCTCCGATCCTTTGGTTAACCTTCCCACATATCTACCCGTGTCGTTCTGTCCCCGATTGGAATAAGGCTTTGAAGAAGCAAAGTTATGGGTAAGAGGTCCCAACAAAAGCCTTCCGGATCTCAAATGGATAAGTCGGAAATCACTGACCCAAGGGTGACAGAAGAACGAAGGTTTGAATGGAAGCTTTGTGGATAATAAAGCGAAAAAGAAAAATAGGACAATATGCTTCCGACACTTGGGATAAGAGCATTTCCCACATAGGACAAACCCTAACACCTCCTCCAATTAGCTCTACGTCAAAGGATATTAACATTTTCTCCCACATAAGAAGGACTCTCCATAAGAAAAACAAAGGAATGATGTTTGAACAAGAAATAATGAATGACTTTGATCACTTCACCAACAAATGGTATGAAAGGATAACACCCCAACCTTAGTATATTTTGGGAAGTAGGAACCAAGATATAGGTAAAAAAACATGATTGGGTCACAAACGGGTTAAGTCTCAACGGCCAGGAGAGAGGCTTATGCCAGGATTACCCAAGGGATACTACCTTACCACTTCGATGGAAAATATTTACTTCCTAACCAAACACGAACTCAACTATTGGCCGATCACAAAGAAAAAGCCCAAATATGGAAGGAAAATATGAGGACCCAATTGTCATTACCACATGATGAATGGGCATGAAACTAACCACTACAGGATCCTTGAGGTAACAGTCATCCAATTCATCAACCAAGGCCAATTATGAGAGTTTATAAAAAGATCAGATTAAGTTCAATAAAATTCCTTAGGAAAAGGATTATCAAACATGATCGAGGTTATGGAAAACCCTCCTTTCGAAGACTAATGAAACCCAAAAAGGGTCAAACACGATTGGAACAAATCCCTTGTCACCACCAAATTTGTTAGGGCAAGGCATCACCCAAAGAGGGATGGTGTGTTAGTCTTTTTCCATGCCCAAATAAGAAGGGGCTAGGTTAAAGCATCAAAAGCCCAAGCCTCCATTTCACACCATAAATGGTCGTGGCAGTGCATCTAATGTAACACCCCGAATTTTAGTTAATACTAAAATTCACTAATTACAGGATAAATAATTTCAGATGTGGGAATTGGGGGAAACGGGCTACGTCATTGTGTTCGTCTCGGAAAAATACGCGAAATAGAGTCCGAGTTTTCGAAAATCGGAGTCCGTATGAAAGAGATAAGGACGAACGAAGTTAGGCAGAAAAACCAGAAAAAGGCCAGAAATGCACTGGCGCACTTGTGAAGTGCGCCAGTACAAAGATACACTGGCGCACTTGTGAAGTGCGCCCGTGCCGAGCCAAGAAACCTGCACAGTTTCTAGTGAGTTCTGTGGTTGGGTGCACCAGTTTGGGGTTTGGGCTTGGTCTTAGGGCTGGTTTCTAGAGATTTCCTAAATCTAAGGGTCTTAATCTAATCTAGGGTTAATCTAAGGGCCTAAAACACTCACCTAATCCTATAAATAAGACCCCAACCCTACCCTAATTCATTCATAATTAAATCTAGTAACTAAACTATGGCAAAATGAAACTTGGTCATGGCCTCCACAAATCAAATGTAGAGAGTTGCAAGCTAATCAACTCCTAATCACCTTCTTCTTCATATTTGGCAACTAGTTTTACTTCATTGATTTGCTAATCTTGGTTTTGGTGAGTTTCTATGGCTTTAATAATCAATTGTTAAATTGATTATGGTAGGATGTGATAAGACATGGCTATGTTTGTGGATAAATGTATTTGTGCAAGTTTGTATGATATGTGATTTGCAAGTTTTATGTTAAATGCAAGTTAAGGCCATGTTTTATGATGCAAAACACCATGTTAAACATTTATGCATATGTGACATGTTATGCAAACTATATGTGAGGATATATGCAAGTTATAGGTAACATGATATGCAAGTTATGCATGTGATTTTATGCATGCTAAGTAGTTGGTGTTATGCATGTTAAGTATTTGATGTTATTCATGCTAAAGTATTTGACGTTATGCATGATAAGTATTTGATTGTATGCATACTAAGTATGGGGTTTTATGCATGTTAAGTGTTTGGGCTTATGCAAGTTAAGTGGTGGGTTTATGCATAATAAGTATTTGATTTTATGCATAATAAGTATTTGATTTTATGCATAATAAGTATTTGGTTTTATGCATAATAAGTATTTGATTTTATGCATAATAAGTATTTGATTCTATGCGTGATAAGTAAGTGGTTATATGCATGCTAAGTGTTTGGTATTATGCATAAATCATGACATGCAAGTTTACCCTTTTAAATATGGTATATACATATGCAAGATGGCACCCTTATATGCTATGCATATTTACCCTCCTTTAAGATGCAAGTCATATATGTAAGATTCGACATATTATGCAAGTTATGTGTATGAGGGTATGCAAGTTGTGTGCATAATGTTATGCAAGTTAAGTCTATGAGATTATGCAAGTTATGAGCGTGATGTTATGCAAGTTATGTATATGCTTAAATGCAAGTTTAATGTGATATGCAAGTTATGCATGCTCATGCAAGTATGTGAATGCTTATGCAAGTATGTGAATGCTTATGCAAGTATATGAATGCTTATGCAAGTTATGTGTATGCTTAAATGCATGATTAACATGTTATGCAAGTTATGAGAATGCCTATATGCAAGTTCAACATGTTATGCAAATCATGTGTATGATAATATGCAAGTTTGGGTTATATGTAGTTGGGTTAATATATGTTCATATATGCAAGTTGACATCCTCTTAACCCATGACAAAGTTATATGTTAAACCCATGATATTTGTGATGGATCTTTTCCTTTATTATGTCGTGAAATGAGAACGATTTACGTGGGGAACGATGGGGTAATAAATATGTTAATAAAAGTATGATTGGGTATGATTAAGCATACCATAAAAATAAATTACCATAAGTGGGAATTTACCTATTGAGTTAGGTCTACCCCATGGGAATTTACCTATTGAGTTAGGTCTACCCATGTTATGGAAAACTTGATATTAATTAGGGATAATTAATATGGGGGTGATTAATTAGGTATAATTAATCGACTAAGACACGAGGTTGGACTCATTTGTAGTGTAAAACTGCCCGGACCCGACCGGCTTAACCAGTTGCTACAAATGTCAGCCCAATGTGAGAGGTCTTAGCCATAAATTAAATACGTGATTAAGGTAAAGACACGAGGTTAGACTCTGTTATGACGTAAGACTGCCCGGACTCTACCGGCTTAACCAGGCGGTCATAACAGCCAGTCTAATGTGGGAGGTCTTTATGGGAGATCACGGTCTTAATTAATTAAGAAACACTTAACCATATTAGCATGTAGTGGGACATGAGGGGTTAAGTGGGTGCCTTGGGGTGGCATGATGAGACTAGTGGGTTGCCTTGGGTGGCAATAGAAAAATACGATTAGAATACTTAACCAAGGTGGAACATGTAATTAAACATGATTAAGGGGTTAAGTAAGTGCCATGGGTGGTATGTGGGAAATCTAGTGGGTGCCCTAAGTGGCAATCGAAATATGATTAAAGGACTTAACCAAGATTTATAACATGTAAGGGGACATGGTTAAAGGGGTTAAGTGGGATGCACTAGATTAAATGACAAGCTTAAGTAGTAGCTTGTGGGGGGCCCATTTCAACCAATATCCCAAACGTATCTTTGTAGGCTCGACTCAAGTCGAGTGATGGGACACGCATATTGGGCTTGACTATAAGAGGCCAAAACAGGTTAGCGGTGGCAACGCGGGACCAACGGGTTTCATATGCGTGTGTGGGCCCGGGCTGGTTGGTAAGTCGTTGTTGCATCGTGTAGATATAAAGCCGTGCACCGTGATATTATCTGGTAGCCACTTTAGGGGAATGATACACCCCAATCGTGGGACCAGCACGGGTATCTACGGTAGGGAGCCGATCGATGGGTAGTAGTAGGTACACCTAGTAAAGATAGGGGCAGACGGCACCTGTGTAGGGGTACACGAAACTACTGGGTAAGATTACTAGGTACACCTAGTGGATGTAGGGGCAGACGGCACCTACGTGGTCAGTTATACACCTAATGGATGTAGGGGCAGACGACACCTACGTGGTCAGCTAGAAGTACCAGAAACTACTAGTTATATTTTCTAAGACTTTAGATGGGATCAACCTTTAAGTAGGAATTACTCTTGGTGGGTAGAACTGGTGTGGTGCAGTGTAGGAATTACCCTTGGGTGAATAAGTCTGGGGTGGGGTAAGAATTATCCTTGGGTGGATAAATGCGTCTTTTCGGTTATCGTAGTACACCCGGTGTTTAGTTGGCTACATAGTGTAGTCATTATCCCCAAAGGTACCGTACCTTATTTATGTCATACCCTAATTACTTTAATGGTTGTATTGTTAGGGTTATAGGACTCACTCAGACTTATGTCTGACCCCGTTGTTTTTATTTTTTTTCCCAACCCTCAGGTTATCAGAGTGGGCCTAGCACTAGTGGGCTTGGATCAGACTGCTATATCTATCTTTTGGGCTTGGATCGCAGAATTAAAGCTCGGTTTATCTTTTCTATTATGGCTATTGTCTATGTAATGGGATTATGTACTTCTATTTTATCAGGATGGATATTATGTACTTGACTCTTGTTACGGTTTTGTGATGTAACCAAACATGTTTTGTTAATGAAATGATGTTTTAAATTTTCAAGCATTACTTATATCTGTCCTGTTGTAATTTTTCTGTTCTATACCCATTAAAAATACTCCACCAAAGCTAAGGCATTCCCTTTGTGAGTGACCTTAGCGGGCGTGGGGTGTTACACGTGGTATCAGAGCTTAAGGTTACCGGAACAGATAAAATTTTTAGAAAAACTATTTTCTAAGAATATTTTTGGAAAGGAGTATTTTCAAAAACATGTCTTTTAAGAGAAAAGTTTTTGAAAGAAAAGCATAATCCCCAATAGCCATATCTATATCTTTCGAATTCTCCATTTTGAATCTCTTCCTTTCTCTCGTTTTGAGTTTCCCCTCCGCGTATAGATGATCTTTCTAGGATAGATAAGGATGGAAAACCACTTCAAGGGACTTAGACATTAGTCGGATTAGAAGTTGGTTCAAGAAGGAGGAGGACTGGTAGGTATCTATTGGATAAACGATGGGAGGAAGGCTCAAATAGTTGTTTGGTTAATGAAAGATGAGACCTCATTGGTGGGAGGTTATGAGTGGAGAATAGGGAAGAAGAAGGCTGGTAGTTATCCTTTTGGGAGGAATAGGACACGTTATTAGGATTGTCCAAAGAAGCAAAGGCAAGGTATGGAATCTTCAGGAGGGTAGTTGTATTCCCTCACGACTTGGGTACCAGATGGGGATATGACCGTTTAGGTTGGAATTTGGATTTCTTTATTATCCGATCCAAGCTTTATTTGATTCTGATATATCGAGTTCGTTTATCTCATCATAGTTAGTTGAGTCACTGCACTTAGACACCAGTTGGTAGATTATCCCTTAGTTGTTTCAAACCCAATTGGGGCTCCATGATATGTTTGGGTTTGAAAGTTTCTATACTTAGCATTGAGTTTAGATGTGATGCTTGTTGGGCTTCACGGGCTATGGGTTAATTTTGGGCATGGACTGGTTATCCAGTAGGAGTGCTGTTCTTCATTTTGAAGGGAGAGTTGTTAGGCTTATGGGCCGCCGGGGTAACACTCTCGAGATCTCTTGTAATCCCATAGAATTTGTTATGCTAAGGTATCTAGAATCGCTTGACACGTTGGTCTAGAGTCTGCGATCTGTTAGAGCGGTCCGGGAATATCCGGATGTGTTTGAGGAGGTGAAGGGCTTACCTCCGAAGCGGGAGATTGGCTTCCGAATATATCTGGTGGATAATGCTAAACTAGTATCTTGGCCAGTGTGCCACATGGCTCCTAGTGAGAGGAGGGAACTCCATAAGTAAGTAGGCGATTAGCTTGAGAAGGGGTTCATAAGACGAAGTGTATCGGAGTGAGGTGCTCCAGTAGTTTTTGTCACGAAGGCGGATGGGTCCCTCAGACTTTGTGTAGGCTAAAGAGAACTAAAGAAACTCACAAAGAAGAATAGATACCCATTGCCGAGGATTAATGATCTCCTTGATCAGTTGGCTGGCGCCTCAGTATTTTTGTGTAGTAGGACTTAGCCACGGGACTTCATCAGTTGAGAGTGGCTGAGAATAGTATAGAGAAGACTGCCTTTGGGACTCCGGATGATTTTTTTTTATGAGTGGCTGGTGATGCCATTGGGTTTGACGAACGCCCCCGTATACTTTGTTGAGAAGGGTGTTCAGGGAGTACCTGAATAAGTTCGTGATGACATCTGGGTCTTTGCTAGGAGCGAAATAAGTTTTCGTATGTGCTCAATAGGCTGAGCAGGGCCAGTATAGGATAAACGACGGTTTTGGAGCGAGACTGGCGAGAACATCCAGAATTGGTTAAGGGCTTAATTATTTAGCCATTTTTATTAGTATCATCTCACGTAGGTCGTCTGAATTCGAAGGAGGTATCCCTTGGGTGTTTGTCTGATATTGGTTTAGGCCTTTGGGGCTTGCATTTGGGGGATGCCGAATTCGACTAGGGTGGTCTGCGTGGGAGACAGTTGTGATGATTTTGGATGATATCCTTGTGGAGAAGAGCATGCCCTACATCTTAGGGAAGTGTTGGAGACTCTTCGAGCTCATAGTTTAGGACAGCAAAGTGGATGGGATCCTTAGCATCCTATGAGTAAGAGTATCATGGTAACGGACACCTTAAGTAGAAAAAGGTTGTCCTTGAGTTCATTGTTCGTTGAACAACGGAGCTTAGAGTTTATTTCTAAGTTTGACTTTAGACCTTCCGTTGACTTTGTACCCGGTTTGCTAGCCTCCTTGGAGGTTAGACCTACTCATTTGGGGCGGATTGGAAGAGTACAAAGGGACGATCCACAGTTGGTTGAGTTGGTAGAGAAGCTCATAAGGGGGGAAGTCGTCCAGCCATTTGAGTAGGAACACCCTAGACGATAGGGGTGTTTGCGTAGAGACAGTAGAATTTGTGTACCGCAAGACGAGGGTTTGAGGAAGGCTATTCTTGATGACGCACACCGTTCTAGGATGACCATTCATCCCGGTGGGGATAAGATGTACCAAGACATGAAGAGGGTTTTCTTCTGGGCCGGTATGAAGACAGATGTGGCCGAGTATGTCGCTCGATGTTAGGTGTGCCAGCAAGTGAAGGCGGAGCAAAGGAAACCAGGTAGGTTGCTTCACCCATTGGAGGTTCCGCAATGGAAGTGGGATAGCGTCTCGTTGGATTTTATGGACAGGTTACCCAGATCGAGAAAGAGTAATACAGGAATTTGGGCGGTGGTAGACAGACTTACTAAGAACACCCATTTCATACCTGTGAAGAGTAAGTGGACTGCTCCATGGCTAGCTTTTGTATATCTTTGAGAGATAGTTCGATTGCATCGGGTACCCTCCAGTATAGTGAGTGATCGAGATCCTATCCTCATTAGAGAGTTTTGGAGGAGTTTGCAAAAGGCGGTAGGGACTCAGTTGCGTTTGAGTACCGCATATCATCCTCAGACGGACAGCCAGACCGAGAGGGTGAATCATATTTTAGAAGACCTTTTGAGGCTACGTATCTTGGATTTTGGAGGTACATGGGAGGAGCATCTTCCATTGGTGGAGCTGCCCGACAGACTTAGTAGTGTACATGATGTACTCCATGGGAGGAAGTGCCTACATAAGACCGCAGAGGTGGTAGAGCCAAGTTTGCTTAGAGAAGTGGAAGCAGAGCGTGATGCGACTATTCGACGAGCTCCTACTCGCATCCTTGGGTCAGAGACTAGGAAATTGAGGAATCGAGAGGTTTAGCTAGTCAAAGTGTAATGGGGAGAAGAGGAGAGCAACGCAACTTGGGAGACGGAAGCGAAGATGCGTTCTTTGTATCCATTTCTTTTTGAGAGTATGTCTTTTAACTTCTCCTTTATCGTTTGACTGGTACTTATCTTATCCTTAGTATGTCCTCTCGTTAGTACCTTTGACCTTCAGATAGGATAGTCCTATGGTTGAAACATGTGTTTGAGACATGTTATGGTTGATGGATGCAAGTGGATGCAAGTGTTTGCTAGTGGTTGCTCGTGGATGCATATACACACACTCTAGGCACTAGATCGGCTCAGTCACTTCATATCGCATATTGCATAAAATTGTGTGTAGGAAAATATATTTATGGATGTATAATGGTTGTGTTATCACATGGATGATGCATTTTGGTGAATGATTGTGCACTCATGTAGATATTGTATGTGTCGATAGGGTTTTCTCGCATACATAATGGATGCATGGCACTATCATGGTTTGCATATGTTCATACATTAGATAGGGAACATATACACACACTTTTTGCATATGCTCATACATCATTAGAAATTGTTTTAAGGACAATGGATGCCCGTGTTTGATGGATTGAGTAGATGGTTGTTTGGATGGTAGGATATGCATTCTCCTTAGCTTAGAGATTTCGGGGACGAAATCCTTTAAGGAGGGGAGAATGTAACACCCCGAATTTTAGTTAATACTAAAATTCACTAATTACAGGATAAATGATTTCAGATGTGGGAATTGGGGGAAACGGGCTACGTCATTGTGTTCGTCTCGGAAAAATACGCGAAATAGAGTCCGAGTTTTCGAAAATCGGAGTCCGTATGAAAGAGATAAGGACGAACGAAGTTAGGCAGAAAAACCAGAAAAAGGCCAGAAATGCACTGGCGCACTTGTGAAGTGCGCCAGTACAAAGATACACTGGCGCACTTGTGAAGTGCGCCCGTGCCGAGCCAAGAAACCTGCACAGTTTCTAGTGAGTTCTGTGGTTGGGTGCACCAGTTTGGGGTTTGGGCTTGGTCTTAGGGCTGGTTTCTAGAGATTTCCTAAATCTAAGGGTCTTAATCTAATCTAGGGTTAATCTAAGGGCCTAAAACACTCACCTAATCCTATAAATAAGACCCCAACCCTACCCTAATTCATTCATAATTAAATCTAGTAACTAAACTATGGCAAAATGAAACTTGGTCATGGCCTCCACAAATCAAATGAAGAGAGTTGCAAGCTAATCAACCCCTAATCACCTTCTTCTTCATATTTGGCAACTAGTTTTACTTCATTGATTTGCTAATCTTGGTTTTGGTGAGTTTCTATGGCTTTAATAATCAATTGTTAAATTGATTATGGTAGGATGTGATAAGACATGGCTATGTTTGTGGATAAATGTATTTGTGCAAGTTTGTATGATATGTGATTTGCAAGTTTTATGTTAAATGCAAGTTAAGGCCATGTTTTATGATGCAAAACACCATGTTAAACATTTATGCATATGTGACATGTTATGCAAACTATATGTGAGGATATATGCAAGTTATAGGTAACATGATATGCAAGTTATGCATGTGATTTTATGCATGCTAAGTAGTTGGTGTTATGCATGTTAAGTATTTGATGTTATTCATGCTAAAGTATTTGACGTTATGCATGATAAGTATTTGATTGTATGCATACTAAGTATGGGGTTTTATGCATGTTAAGTGTTTGGGCTTATGCAAGTTAAGTGGTGGGTTTATGCATAATAAGTATTTGATTTTATGCATAATAAGTATTTGATTTTATGCATAATAAGTATTTGGTTTTATGCATAATAAGTATTTGATTTTATGCATAATAAGTATTTGATTCTATGCGTGATAAGTAAGTGGTTATATGCATGCTAAGTGTTTGGTATTATGCATAAATCATGACATGCAAGTTTACCCTTTTAAATATGGTATATACATATGCAAGATGGCACCCTTATATGCTATGCATATTTACCCTCCTTTAAGATGCAAGTCATATATGTAAGATTCGACATATTATGCAAGTTATGTGTATGAGGGTATGCAAGTTGTGTGCATAATGTTATGCAAGTTAAGTCTATGAGATTATGCAAGTTATGAGCGTGATGTTATGCAAGTTATGTATATGCTTAAATGCAAGTTTAATGTGATATGCAAGTTATGCATGCTCATGCAAGTATGTGAATGCTTATGCAAGTATGTGAATGCTTATGCAAGTATATGAATGCTTATGCAAGTTATGTGTATGCTTAAATGCATGATTAACATGTTATGCAAGTTATGAGAATGCCTATATGCAAGTTCAACATGTTATGCAAATCATGTGTATGATAATATGCAAGTTTGGGTTATATGTAGTTGGGTTAATATATGTTCATATATGCAAGTTGACATCCTCTTAACCCATGACAAAGTTATATGTTAAACCCATGATATTTGTGATGGATCTTTTCCTTTATTATGTCGTGAAATGAGAACGATTTACGTGGGGAACGATGGGGTAATAAATATGTTAATAAAAGTATGATTGGGTATGATTACGCATACCATAAAAATAAATTACCATAAGTGGGAATTTACCTATTGAGTTAGGTCTACCCCATGGGAATTTACCTATTGAGTTAGGTCTACCCATGTTATGGAAAACTTGATATTAATTAGGGATAATTAATATGGGGGTGATTAATTAGGTATAATTAATCGACTAAGACACGAGGTTGGACTCATTTGTAGTGTAAAACTGCCCGGACCCGACCGGCTTAACCAGTTGCTACAAATGTCAGCCCAATGTGAGAGGTCTTAGCCATAAATTAAATACGTGATTAAGGTAAAGACACGAGGTTAGACTCTGTTATGACGTAAGACTGCCCGGACTCTACCGGCTTAACCAGGCGGTCATAACAGCCAGTCTAATGTGGGAGGTCTTTATGGGAGATCACGGTCTTAATTAATTAAGAAACACTTAACCATATTAGCATGTAGTGGGACATGAGGGGTTAAGTGGGTGCCTTGGGGTGGCATGATGAGACTAGTGGGTTGCCTTGGGTGGCAATAGAAAAATACGATTAGAATACTTAACCAAGGTGGAACATGTAATTAAACATGATTAAGGGGTTAAGTAAGTGCCATGGGTGGCATGTGGGAAATCTAGTGGGTGCCCTAAGTGGCAATCGAAATATGATTAAAGGACTTAACCAAGATTTATAACATGTAAGGGGACATGGTTAAAGGGGTTAAGTGGGATGCACTAGATTAAATGACAAGCTTAAGTAGTAGCTTGTGGGGGGCCCATTTCAACCAATATCCCAAACGTATCTTTGTAGGCTCGACTCAAGTCGAGTGACGGGACACGCATATTGGGCTTGACTATAAGAGGCCAAAACAGGTTAGCGGTGGCAACGCGGGACCAACGGGTTTCATATGCGTGTGTGGGCCCGGGCTGGTTGGTAAGTCGTTGTTGCATCGTGTAGATATAAAGCCGTGCACCGTGATATTATCTGGTAGCCACTTTAGGGGAATGATACACCCCAATCGTGGGACCAGCACGGGTATCTACGGTAGGGAGCCGATCGATGGGTAGTAGTAGGTACACCTAGTAAAGATAGGGGCAGACGGCACCTGTGTAGGGGTACACGAAACTACTGGGTAAGATTACTAGGTACACCTAGTGGATGTAGGGGCAGACGGCACCTACGTGGTCAGTTATACACCTAATGGATGTAGGGGCAGACGGCACCTACGTGGTCAGCTAGAAGTACCAGAAACTACTAGTTATATTTTCTAAGACTTTAGATGGGATCAACCTTTAAGTAGGAATTACTCTTGGTGGGTAGAACTGGTGTGGTGCAGTGTAGGAATTACCCTTGGGTGAATAAGTCTGGGGTGGGGTAAGAATTATCCTTGGGTGGACAAATGCGTCTTTTCGGTTATCGTAGTACACCCGGTGTTTAGTTGGCTACATAGTGTAGTCATTATCCCCAAAGGTACCGTACCTTATTTATGTCATACCCTAATTACTTTAATGGTTGTATTGTTAGGGTTATAGGACTCACTCATACTTATGTCTGACCCCGTTGTTTTTATTTTTTTTCCCAACCCTCAGGTTATCAGAGTGGGCCTAGCACTAGTGGGCTTGGATCAGACTGCTATATCTATCTTTTGGGCTTGGATCGTAGAAGTAAAGCTCGGTTTATCTTTTCTATTATGGCTATTGTCTATGTAATGGGATTATGTACTTCTATTTTATCAGGATGGATATTATGTACTTGACTCTTGTTACGGTTTTGTGATGTAACCAAACATGTTTTGTTAATGAAATGATGTTTTAAATTTTCAAGCATTACTTATATCTGTCCTGTTGTAATTTTTCTGTTCTATACCCATTAAAAATACTCCACCAAAGCTAAGGCATTCCCTTTGTGAGTGACCTTAGCGGGCGTGGGGTGTTACATCTAACATTAGCATGCCCTGCCTCTGCTCGTAGAAGAGTACACCTTGCCTCTGCTATAAACTAAGCACATGCTACCTCGGCTCATAGAAAAGCATGTCCTACCTCTGTTTATGTTTCGCATTACCCGCGGAAGGGAGCGCCAACCCCTATCATCGCCTACGATGGTCAGAGTAGGGCACCCCTCAGAGGGGGTGGTGTGTAAGCCTGTATAAGTACCTACGATGGTAAGTATAGAGCATCAAAAGAGTAAACCTTAATTACGTGTCTACAATGGCCAAGTTTAAGTTTCTAAGACCTTATCATCACCTACGATGGTTAGGATAAGGCACCTCCTGAAGGGATGTCGGGTAAGTCCTTAGGCCCTGCTTGTGGATAAGCTAGCGAAGCGCACCGGACACATAGGCATATAGAGTGGACAACAAAACATGTACATCCTCTTCTTTGACATTAAAAGCCCAGAGATTGACTCAAGAAGCACGTACAACCTCTGCTTCGCAAATCAAACCCAAGGGGGACACCAAAACATTAATACCCGAATCTGGGATGATTCGATTCTTCACAAATACTGGGAGGGAATTTCTAGTCTTCAATCTTTAGTTGCCTGAACAAGGGTTGGTTCAGGTCTTCTATATTAATACCCGAATCCGGGTTGGTTCAGATCCTCATAAATACTGAAAGGGGAATCCCGGTCTTGTCTCAACATCGAATGCAGGTTGATTCAACTTTCAACAAAGGCCAGAAGCGGACTCTTGGTATTCTATCTTAATGCCCAAATCTGGGTCAATTCAGGTGTGAATTACAACCAGATGTGGGGTCCTGGTCTTGTCACAAATACCCAAACCTAGATGAATTCAGAATCTTAAATCTAAACAAGAAGGAGTTGTTCGACCCTCTCGGTAACTTGAATATGGCTCAGAACTACACTTCCGTTATTACTAAGGATAAGCTCATGATCCTATCGTTTGCCCAGGGAAGTGTCTTTAACCTATACATTCATCAATTTGTTTTTAAATATACTAGCTGCTTGCACAACATAGGAAATAGCATCACATTAAAACATAAGTTAGGAAAAGTACTAGAGAAAAAATCCCAAACATTTCTAATAGAGTCCTATAACTAGGACTACTCCTTTTTCTAGGTAATCCTACAGTGGGGGTTCTCTAAAAAACACCTGATACATAAGAAAGTTTCTTACTAACACTTGGAACGAGTAGATCTCCGGTCGTTACAACATCTTATGTCATGATGGCGCTGTTTTCCACAAAAAGTATTGCATCATATAAATAACACAGCACACAGGCGTGCCCACTAGAAGTGTAATGACCCGCATTGTCAGAGGTATTATAATTAATTTATTTAATTATATAAATAGTGATTTAGGGAATTAAATCGTCGTTAATTAAATAATATGGAATATTTAATTAAATTAAATGATTAAATAATATATTTAATTCAGAGTTAACCAGAAATAGTGAAATCACAATATTCTGTGAAGTGGGTCATCCCTAATATTTAATTCAGCTTAGAGTTGAATTATATTGACGAATATATTCAATCGACGTCAGTTTGAAACATAGAATTATAATATAATTAAGATAAAGCGCGTAACGACGTGGCAGTTCGCTATTTGGTGATTCGAACTTCAATTGAGTATACAGGGTTTGTTTTAAATCGGATTTCTGTGAAACAAGAAACGTACGGAGCTGGTGGAGTATATCTTTCTAGTGGAAGAGAAAAATCAGGATTTTGCCATGTAGATTTTGATGTATGTCCAAATCAAATTTTAGAAAAGTCACTGTGGAATTCCTTTATAATTTATAAAGGAATTATTTATATTTTAAAGAGGAAATTCAATGTAAATCGAATATCGGGTTGACCCAGAAGCGAATATCGAGTTAGAAATTCATATTGGAATATTCTGAGCTGGATGGTATTCCACTGTGAATATATACGATACTATTTATTTTTAAATATTAAATTTAATTATATTTAAATATATTTATATATTTAAATAGGCTATTTAGAGCTTTAAAAATAACCAGTTTTGCAAACGAAGTCGGAATTCGACGAAACTAATTTTGTTGGATCCGTAATGTCAAATAGTTGTTAGATTCCAAGTTTTGTGATTTTCAGAGTCACTGTGTGGTCGTACGGATTTTTAGAGTGAAAAACAATCAGTATTTTGACAGCTAAAAATACGCTGTGTGAGCATACGGAGTCGGAATTCGTCGAAACCAGTTTCATTGGGACCATAATGTCAAACTCTAGATGCACGACAATTTTCTTGATTTTTGAGTATCACATGTGATCACACGAATTTTTAAGAGACAAATACAAATAGAAATTGATTAAAAATGAATAAAATAATTAATTATAAAATATCTAGATATTTTGTGTTGCCTATAAATACTCCTCAATTACCTCCTCTAACCTAATTTCATTTCCTTGGTCAACAGAATAAATGCGCCGCAAGTTCTTTTCTTCCAGTAAACATTTCTAATCTTCAAACAATTGTTTAAAATCACTCGATCCTCTAAAAACCTCGAAACACCCTTCATTTGATTCGTGATGACCGGAGCTACACGCTCATACCAGTTTTACACAGCTCGATGCCATTTTCCGACCTCGAGATCTTTACCAGCGTGAACTAGGGTTCACGTTCTTTTCCAATTGGGTCATGGATTCATGGTTTGGTTATTTGATTTGGTTTAAGCGAGAAAATCCACACCTGCTTGAAATAATTGGTGGAGTCCGGTTTCGAAATCCAAAGATGTCCTGTAGCGCGGCCGAGGTCGACGCGAAGTGGAAGGGGGATCGTGAGCGTCGCCGGTAGTATGGAGAAGGATGAGGCTTGGACGAGGAGTGGCTCGGTGATGTCGGCGCTTGAAGTTGATGGCCAGAGGAGGAGCAATTGGTGGTCAAATGTGGGTTTGACTGTGTTGTTTGTGAGGACGGGATCTGTTGGTCATCGGGGAAGAAGAGGAGTGATGAGCGGGTATGGTAATTAAGGGTTGGTGATGGGCTTAGTTGATGGATTTACGAATGGTCAGTCACGTTGGGATCGTATGGACGGTGGTTACGCCATGGAACTGACTGGGAGCGAATCCGAGCTCGTTACAATTTATGGCGAAATAAATTGTCGGAATCAAATCAAGCGACAATTATCGTTAATTAACGATGATAGTCCAATGTGAGTAAAACTCACTAACTCTGAACAGTTTATAATTTCATGTTGTATTTTTAGAACTGTTAAATATTATCTGTTTGATTATGTGTTGACCGTTGATTGAACTGCTAGTCAGTTAGTGGAAATTTTATATGTATATATATATATAAACCGTTAAATAGTTATATGTTGATTCTGCAATCAGAATATTTCATATCAAAGTGAAATCAATGTTGATCGTATTGTCTAACATCTGTGATGCAGGGAAACAGGTTGGAGGAATCCAGCTGGATTCCTCAACATTTATATTACTGTGATATATATATTGTGATATATAATGTGATTTATAATCTGATGTTGATTATGTGTGTTTTGACGATATTTATCGTTGTTATATGGTGTGTTAAATACCATAAGAAATACCAGAATGTGATAAAGGGATTTTCAATGTATATTTTGAAAATAATTTATTTATATAAAATCAATGGATTTTATATTATAAAAGAAAAAGGATTTTGAATAAAAGAATTATATTTGTAAATCAAATATGAAAGAATTATATTTGTAAATCAAATATAAAGGAATTATATTTTTTAATCAAATAAAAAGGGATTTTATTGTTAGACAAATATACAGGAGATATATTTGTGAAATCAAATATAAAGGAAAGTATTTGTAAAACAATATATATAAAGGAAAATATTGTCAAAACAAATAGAAAGAGGGATATTTGTAAACCATTTACAAATAGATATAAAAGGATTTATTTATTTAGAAAATAAATAAAGGTAAAAGAATTTATTATTTAGGGTATAAATAAAGTTAAATGATTTATTTATTTAGGGAATAAATAGAATAAAGGAATATTTATTGTTAAACAAATAGTATTTAATCAAAGTGGATTAGTTGAGTTAAACTAAGTGAATTGGTTAAGTAAACAAAGTGGATTAGCTGAGTTAAACTAAGTGAATTGGTTAAATAAACAAAGTGAATTAGTTGAGTTAAACTAAGTAATTTGGTTAAGTTAATCAAAGTGGATTAGTTAAGTTAAATCAAAGTGAATTTGGTTAAGTTAAACAAAGTGAATTAGTCGAGTTTATCAAAGTGATTAATTCAGTTAAATCGAGATAAGAAAAATCAATTGAGGTTAATCGAGTTGATTTAGTCAGTCGAGTTAATAAATTGAGTTAGTCAAACCAAGTAAAATCAATTAAGGTTGACCAGTTAGAATAAATCAATTAGAGTCAACCAGTTATAGTTAACCAGTTAGAGTTATTCGAATAGAGTTAGAGGAGTTAATCGAATATAGTTTATTCGAATAGAGTTAGAAGAGTTAATCGAATATAGTTTATTCGAATAGAGTTAGAGGTGTTAATCGAATACAGTTTATTCGAATAGAGTTAAAGGAGTTATCGAACATAGTTTATTCGACATGAGTTAAGTGAATAGAGTAAATCAAATCGAGTAAATCAAGTAGAGTTAATCCAAAGGAGTTAATCGAATAGAGTTAAGTGAAGGAGTTAATTGAATATAGTATTCGAAAGAAAGGTTAATTAAGGAAGTTAGTTAAAGAAATATAAAGTGAACTTTGCCTATTTCAAGGTTAGAAGTGTTGTTCAGTTAAGGTCTGAGAGGTAGCTATACCCCAACTTGATTGACTGCGGTTTTAATTAAGAAATGGTTACGGTTCGAGAGTGAAGTGGTTAAGTGGATTTAGTTAATAAGTAAAATGGTTTAAGTTGGCATCGCGATGGTTTGTTTAACCATCTGTCGAAGTCCAATGTTTGAGTTTTGGAAATGTTTTCCAACGAAGTATCAGAATTGTTTTCTAATATAGGAAACAAGGAAATGGAAATGTTTTCCAATGTTAATAACATATATTTTCTAAATCTATAAAATAGCAAATGTGGAATATAGGGAAACAGGAGATGTAAAAGGAACTAAAGAGATTAATGTTAAAAGATGTTTGTTCGATATAATTTCCATCTGGAAATAATATCGTTGTTTGCACACTTGTTTCTTTGATTGTTAACTCACAGACTATCGAAATTTTGACCATTTTAACGTTGTTAATATGGAGAGACCGGTTGGATTATTATCCAAAGAACCACTCCGTATTGGCATAAGCGTTGCGAATCATTTATGCCAAAGATAATTAAAGACGGAGTAAAATGCAAGGGCTGTTGTATAGATCTTGGATAACAGTGACTAAGACGGATATACTGAATAGTGCCTTCGGTTTGTCCAGTCCCATGACAACTTGTGTGGACGAAGGTCTGACAGACTATATCCAATGGATCGCGTAAGTTGATCTCTTCAAACGTATATACGTTGGTGGTGGAGGAATTCGTTTCTCTTAGCTGTATACCCGTTGTATTTTTTAGGAAATCAATTTGTGATTTTGCGGGTATGACGATGTGACATTCTAAGTGAATGGAGATGTGGTATGGATGACCTGTATGGATGATTGTCTGACAGAGTATTTCCAGAAAGGTCACGTACATTGATTTCTTCAACCGTACCAAGAGTGGAAGCGGAGAAGGAAACTTCTTAGCTAACACGTAATGTACTGTTGTAGGCGTCAATTAGTGATTTTCGATGGATCTGACAATGTGGCATTCGAAGTGAATCTGATGTGATGATAAAGCGTAGCTTCTAGCCTCATTAACTGGTAAATGACAGAAATCGGGCATGCAACATGGCTATGTAGGTCGCACCTATTAGAGTGTATAATCACATGATCTAGAGTTTCATTTACTTCTAAAAATCTATTGTTGATGCTGTCCCATTCGGGAAACGATTGCTGATCCCAACCGTTGGTGATGTACATTCAATACACTCAAGCGAAATGAGTGGTCGGTCATGTGTGGCTGAGTTGCGAGATGTTCTTGTTGAACTCCAGTGTATCGTTCCTAGAGTACACTGATCGGAAGGTGGTTCCATACCTTGTCATAGTTGGAAATCCATTACCTAATACGTGCTTACGGTTTTGATTGTATACTATATATGTAGAACGTGAGATGAAAGCGTTTCTGCTAGATGATTAATATATTGTGGCTGATAGACATTATTATAATATCAAAAGGTTTTTGATATAAAGATATTTTGGATTCTCATAAGGGAAAAACCCGTTCCGTTACACGGCGTGGTCTTATGAGATATCGTTCACTTGTTCAAACTACTTTAAACTGTTTTACTCATACTAGTCCCATGACTGACCCGGAGTTTATTTTGTTTTGTTTTCCCTAAACTCTTGGGTGCCTAAATTTGTACGGGTAGTCAAGTAGTCGGGATTTTACAGATACACTTGAAGAACTTGAGCAGGAGGCTTCAGGATCATATAGCTATAGTTTATTTCCGCTATATTGTAAGTGCTGTACTTTGATAATGATGTATATTCAAATACAGATGTATATTTCAAGTTATGTTATATATATTATATGTTATTCGTTCCGCTGTGAGGTTCGTGTTACTCTGATGATGTTCTTCTTCTTCCTTTATTCTATTAGTTCTATCTTATCTATCCTCACATTCTATCTTCTTTCTATTAATTTCTTGAATTTCCGGTACAATTTGGGGTTGGACTTGTGTTATTTGGTCAGCTCAATTGGAACGGATTTTCGGGTCATTACAGTTGGTATCAGAGCTTAAGTTAAGAATTACCTTGGCTCTGTGGCGTGACTCGGTAGAGATAGGGTTAGTAATACCCTAGATTGAGTTTGAGTGTATATATACGAGTGAACGTATTTGTAGATGATATAAAAATAATTTCATATTGTGGTGATTTATTGGTTGAGTTGTTTATGAGTTCTGGTCGATCAGTTTGATCCACTGTATCGGTAGGAGTTTATAAACACTCGAATACGATGGGTTGACACGATATGTTTTGTAAAGAGGGTAAATTGAAATAATTTTACCCAGAGTATATTCTGATATAGAGGAAATATATATTAGATATATTGGTTGTAATTATAATCAGATAAGATTATAAAGTGAAATGGTTATATATAACCAATCAGAATTCATATAAGTAAAATATATGAAATTGAAATGAATTAAATCTGAATTTAGATCAGAATTGGAATTTAAAATCCCAGAAATGGGAAAGGTGTTTGTAAATGAATCTGGATTTAATATATGTAAATTTTTAGATCCTGGGAGATTTTAAATTTGTTCACAACATTTTGAAAGGATATTTGGAATTGATTTCAAGGTGGAAATGTTTAAAAATGGGTTTTGAAAGTGCTATAGTATTGAACTCACGTCGGTAGCTGGAAAATAGATTCCGATGTTGATCATGACATCATCGGTGTTCATTTTCGAGTATGTAAGTGACAGATTACTACAAAGGATTTTGTTTTGAATTTGTTTTGGGAAAACAAGTTGTATTGAATTTCAAAATGGAAAATTTGATTTTTTTAAAGAGGTAAACTGTTTAAAAACTTCCAGGAAGAAAAGGTTGTTTGAATTTAAACAAATTAAAGTAAAATTTGTAAAATCTAATAGAATTGGGATGGAATTAAAAGCCAGTAGGTGAAAATCATTTGAAATAGATTAATGTAAAGTAGAATTAGACTTGATTAGAGATAATCTGGAATTATATTGGACTGGTGAGTTATCGATTTGAAATCAAGAATAGTGCTTGAGTTTGAAATGAAATTCGACTTAGGTATAAGCGAATGGTTGTGTTAAAGATAAATTGATTTGAGATCAAGTTGGAATTGCATTGGTATATGTTAAATTGATGACAGGTGAAATGATAAAGTTGATATACCCGACAAAAAGGTACAAGTTTATATTTGATATAAGCATGAAATTTATGAGCCGAATTGGCAAGCCGCTTGGCTATTTGATTTTCATTTGGGTTGGAGAAGGCCTAGAGAGGCGAGTTGGAGTTTTACCGATAGGGCTGTACAAAGGAGATTATGGCAAAATTTTCCCGAAAATATATAGTGTTAGAAAATTTTCAAAAATTTTGAAAATTTTAGTTAGTCGGAGGGAATTAATATTTTAGTCGATATTAATTGGTTTAGATGAAATCAGAAATAAGGGATAAACAGATCTTAGGAATTCCAATAGATAGGGTCGTCCTCTAACTTAGCAATTTCGAGGACGAAATTATTTTAAGCGGGGAAGAATGTAATGACCCGCATTGTCAGAGGTATTATAATTAATTTATTTAATTATATAAATAGTGATTTAGGGAATTAAATCATCGTTAATTAAATAATATTGAATATTTAATTAAATTAAATAATTAAATAATATATTTAATTCAGAATTAACCAGAAATAGTGAAATCACAATATTATGTGAAGTGGGTCATCCTTAATATTTAATTCAGCTTAGAGTTGAATTATATTGACGAATATATTCAATCGACGTTAGTTTGAAACGTAGAATTATAATATAATTAAAATAAAGCGCGTAACGACGCGGCAGTTCGCTATTTGGTGATTCGAACTTCAATTGTGTATACAGGGTTTGTTTTAAATCGGATTTCTGTGAAACAAGAAACGTACGGAGCTGGTGGAGTATATCTTTCTAGTGGAAGAGAAAAATCAGGATTTCGACGTGTAGATTTTGATGTATGTCCAAATCAAATTTTAGAAAAGTCACTGTGGAATTCCTTTATAATTTATAAAGGAATTATTTATATTTTAAAAAGGAAATTCAATTTAAATCGAATATCGGGTTGACCCAGAAGCGAATATCGAGTTAGAAATTCATATAGGAATATTCTGAGCTGGATGGTATTCCACTGTGAATATATACGATAATATTTATTTTTAAATATTAATTTTAATTATATTTATATATTTAAATAGGCTATTTAGAGCTTTAAAAATAACCAGTTTTGCAAACGAAGTCGGAATTCGACGAAACTAATTTTGTTGGATCCGTAATGTCAAATAGTTGTTAGATTCCAAGTTTTGTGATTTTTAGAGTCACCGTGTGGTCGTACGGATTTTTAGAGTGAAAAGCAATCAGTATTTTGACAGCTAAAAATACGCTGTGTGAGCATACGGAGTCGGAATTCGACGAAACCAGTTTCATTGAGATCATAATGTCAAACTCTAGATGCGCGACAATTTTCGTGATTTTTGAGTATCACATGTGATCACACGAATTTTTAAGAGAAAATACAAATAGAAATTGATTAAAAATGAATAAAATAATCAATTATAAAATATCTAGATATTTTGTGTTGCCTATAAATACTCCTCAATTACCTCCTCTAACCTAATTTCATTTCCTTGGTCAACAGAATAAATGCGCCGCAAGTTCTTTTCTTCCAGTAAACTTTTCCGATCTTCAAACAATTGTTTAAAATCACTCGATCCTCTAAAAACCTCGAAACACCCTTCATTTGATTCGTGATGACCGGAGCTACATGCTCATACCAGTTTTACACAGCTCGATGCCATTTTCCGACCTCGAGATCTTTACCAGCGTAAACTAGGGTTCACGTTCTTTGCCAATTGGGTCATGGATTCACGGTTTGGTTATTTGATTTGGTTTAAGTGAGAAAATCCGCAACTGCTTGAAATAATTGGTGTAGTCCGGTTTCGAAATCCGAAGATGTCCTGTAGCATGGCCGAGGTCGTTGCGAAGTGGAAGGGGGATCGTGAGCGTCGCCGACAGTATGGAGAAGGAGGAGGCTTGGACGAGGAGTGGCACGGTGATGTCGGCGCTTGAAGTTGATGGCCAGAGGAGGAGCAGTTGGTGGTCAAATGTGGGTTTGACTGTGTTGTTTGTGAGGACGGGATCTGTTGGTCATCAGGGAAGAAGAGGAGTGATGAGCGGGTCTGGTAATTAAGGGTTGGTGATGGGCTTAGTTGATGGATTTACGAACGGTCAGTCACGTTGGGATCGTATGGACGGTGGTTACGCCATGGAACTGACTGGGAGAGAATCCGAGCTCGTTACAATTTATGGCGAAATAAATTGTCAGAATCAAATCAAGCGACAATTATCATTAATTAACGATGATAGTCCAATGTGAGTAAAACTCACTAACTCTGAACAGTTTATAATTTCGTGTTGTATTTTTAGAACTGTTAAATATTATCTGTTTGATTGTGTGTTGACCGTTGATTGAACTGCTAGTCAGTTAGTGGAAATTTTATATGTCCATATATATATATATATATATATATATATATATATAAACCGTTAAATAGTTATATGTTGATTCTTCTATCAGAATATTTCATATCAAAGTGAAATCGATGTTGATCGTATTGTCTAACATCTGTGATGCAGGGAAACGGGTTGGAGGAATCCAACTGGATTCCTCAACATTTATATTACTGTGATATATATATATATATATTGTGATATATAATGTGATGTATAATCTGACATTGATTATGTGTGTTTGGACGATATTTATCGTTGTTATATGGTGTGTTAAATACCATAAGAAATACCAGAATGTGATAAAGGGATTTTCAAAGTATATTTTGAAAATAATTTATTTATATAAAATCAATGGATTTTATATTATAAAAGAAAAAGGATTTTGAATAAAAGAATTATATTTGTAAATCAAATATGAAAGAATTATATTTGTAAAACAAATACAAAAGAATTATAATTGTTAATCAAATAAAAAGGGATTTTATTGTTAAACAAATATACAGGAGATATATTTGTGAAATCAAATATAAAGGAAAGTATTTGTAAAACAATATATATAAAGGAAAATATTGTCAAAACAAATAGAAACAGGGATATTTGTAAACCATTTACAAATAGATATAAAAGGATTTATTTATTTAGGAAATAAATAAAGGTAAAAGAATTTATTATTTAGGGTATAAATAAAGTTAAATGATTTATTTATTTAGGGAATACATAGAATAAAGGAATATTTATTGTTAAACAAATAGGATTTAATCAAAGTGGATTAGTTGAGTTAAACTAAGTGAATTGGTTAAGTAAACAAAGTGGATTAGCTGAGTTAAACTAAGTAAATTGGTTAGGTAAACAAAGTGAATTAGTTGAGTTAAACTAAGTAATTTGGTTAAGTTAATCAAAGTGGATTAGTTAAGTTAAATCAAAGTGAATTTGGTTAAGTTAAACAAAGTGAATTAGTCGAATTAATCAAAGTGATTAGTTCAGTTAAATCGAGATAAGCAAAATCAATTGAGGTTAATCGAGTTGAATTAGTCAGTCGAGTTAATAAATTGAGTTAGTCAAACCAAGTAAAATCAATTAAGGTTGACCAGTTAGAATAAATCAATTAGAGTCAACCAGTTATAGTTAACCAGTTAGAGTTATTCTAATAGAGTTAGAGGAGTTGATCGAATATAGTTTATTCGAAGAGAGTTAGAAGAGTTAATCGAATATAGTTTATTCGAATAGAGTTAGAGGAGTTAATCGAATACAGTTTATTCGAATAGAGTTAAAGGAGTTATCGAACATAGTTTATTCGACAGGAGTTAAGTGAATAGAGTAAATCAAATCGAGTAAATCAAGTAGAGTTAATCCAAAGGAGTTAATCGAATAGAGTTAAGTGAAGGAGTTAATCGAATATAGTATTCGAAAGAAAGGTTAAGTGAGGAAGTTAGTTAAAGAAATATAAAGTGAAATTTGCCTATTTCAAGGTTAGAAGTGTTGTTCAGTTAAGGTCTGAGAGGTAGCTATACCCCAACTTGATTGACTGCGGTTTTAATTAAGAAATAGTTACGGTTCGAGAGTGAAGTGGTTAAGTGGATTTAGTTAATAAGTAAAATGGTTTAAGTTGGCATCGCGATGGTTTGTTTAACCATCTGTCTAAGTCCAATGTTTGAGTTTTGGAAATGTTTTCCAACGAAGTATCAGAATTGTTTTCTAATATAGGAAACAAGGAAATGGAAATGTTTTCCAATGGTAGTAACATATATTTTCTAAATCTATAAAATAGCAAATGTGGAATATAGGGAAACAGGAGATGTAAAAGGAACTAAAGAGATTAATGTTAAAAGATGTTTGTTCGATATAATTTCCATCTGGAAATAATATCGTTGTTTGCACACTTGTTTTCTTTGATAGTTAACTCACAGACTATCGAAGTTTTGACCATTTTAACGTTGTTAATATGGAGAGACTGGTTGGATTATTATCCAAAGAACCACTCTGTATTGGCATAAGCATTGCGAATCATTTATGCCAAAGATAATTAAAGACGGAGTAAAATGCAAGGGCTGTTGTATAGATCTTGGATAACAGTGACTAAGACAGATATACTGAATAGTGCCTTCGGTTTGTCCAGTCCCAGGACAACTTGTGTGGACGAAGGTCTGACAGAGTATATCCAATGGATCGCATAAGTTGATCTCTTCAAACGTATTTACGTTGGTGGCGGAGGAATTCGTTTCTCTTAGCTGTATACCCGTTGTATTTTTGAGGAAATCTATTTGTGATTTGGCGGGTATGACGATGTGACATTCTAAGTGAATGGAGATGTGGTATGGATGACCTGTATGGATGAATGTCTGACAGAGTATTTCCAGAAAGGTCACGTACATTGATTTCTTCAACCGTACCAAGAGTGGAAGCGGAGAAGGAAACTTCTTAGCTAACACGTAATGTACTGTTGTAGGCGTCAATTAGTGATTTTCGATGGATCTGAAAATGTGGCATTCGAAGTGAATCTGATGTGATGATAAAGCATAGCTTCTAGCCTCATCAATCGGTAAATGACAGAAATCGGGCATGCAACATGGCTATGTAGGTCGCACCTATTAGGGTGTATAATCACCTGATCTAGAGTTTCATTTACTTCTAAAAATCTATTGTTGATGCTGTCCCATTCGGGAAATGATTGCTGATCCCAACCGTTGGTGATGTACATTCGATACACTCAAGCGAAATGAGTGGTCGGTCATGTGTGGCTGAGTTGCAAGATGTTTTTGTTGAACTCCAGTGTATCGTTCCTAGAGTACACTGATCGGAAGGTGGTTCCATACCTTGTCATAGTTGGAAATCCATTAACCAATATGTGCTTGCGGTTTTGATTGTATACTATATATGTAGAACGTGAGATGAAAGCGTTTCTGCTAGATGATTAATATATTGTGGCTGATAGACATTATTATAATATCAAAAGGTTTTTGATATAAAGATATTTTAGATTCTCATAAGGGAAAAACTTGTTCTGTTATACGGCGTGGTGTTATGAGATATCGTTTACTTGATCAAACTGCTTTAAACTGTTTTACTCATACCAGTCCCATGACTGACCCGGAGTTTATTTTGTTTTGTTTTCCTTAAACTCTTGGGTGCCTAAATTTGTACGGGTAGTCAAGTAGTCGGGATTTTACAGATACACTTGAAGAGCTGGAGCAGGAAGCTTCAGGATCATATAGCTATAGTTTATTTCCGCTGTGTTGTAATTGTTGTACTTTGATAATGATGTATATTCAAATACAGATGTATATTTCAAGTTATGTTATATATATTATATGTTATTCGTTCCGCTGTGAGGTTCGTGTTACTCTGATGATGTTCTTCTTCTTCCTCTATTCTATTAGTTCTATCTTATCTATCCTCACCTTCTATCTTCTTTCTATTAATTTCTTGAATTTCCAGTACAATTTGGGGTTGGACTTGTGTTATTTGGTCAGCTCAATTGGACCGGATTTTCGGGTCATTACAAGAAGTCAAAACAAAAACCGTTACCCAAACACAATAGCTGTCTTAAAAGGATTTACGTTACAAACATGCAAGAAAATTCTATCATTTTGAGTCGGGTTTTATAATGAAAATTCCAACGAAGCGTAATTCTCCTTAGCTTTCTTTAGTTAATTTTCAAACTTGTCAATTTGCTGGTATAGCCTACCTATCTCCACATCAGAGTTATCAGTGTATTTTTTTGCTAGCCTACGTTGCAAATTATAGATAATCTCATCTTTCTCCTTTAGTTGTTTTTCCAAACGGGACATCTGTTCCCATATATTCGTGACAACTATCTTTTGAAGACAATTCATCTTTTTATAGCCCGAAAGGGGAGAACTCTCAAAATTATCTCTGTGGCTAGCAATGTTCAAAGTTTCCTCTCTAAACGTGAAGAGGGGGTCTAGAATTGGTCCTCCTAGTCATGTATAAGATGAAATATCGTAATACGTAAAACACAAGCAATGAGTATGCAGTAGTAATACCATACATTCCAAGGAAAGATAACTACATGAATCTTATCAATTCATACACACATACGCATAACGTCCACATTGACATATTAATACAACATCATAAACCACCAAATGTCATGAAGTCAACACCATTCCTGGATAAGTTAAAAATACTTCATATAATAATATTTTAAAATCCCTGCTAGATATTTTTACAAGACAAATTCCTTGGAAATTCTCCACGTTTTCAAAAACAGAGACTAAAGCATTGCTGTATCTTACATCGTTGGGGAAGCAGAGAGATGTCGCGACATGAAAAGACTAGTTATTAACAAAATTCAAGAAGAAGGAAGATATTTCGAGATCGAACGCCATACCTAGGTAACATTTGACCAGTCAGAGGTCTCTTTATTCTTAAAATCTAAAGAGCCATACACCTTGGAGTGCGGATGGACTCTGGGTAAGTGAGATACTCGCGGAACAGTAACATTCCCTTATCATCAGGTAACTCTCTAGGTATGGAAGGGGATATCCCATTACCCTTTCCAGATCCACCTTGTTGGTCCATGTCTTCTCGTAATCCCCTTCCTCCATGGTTTCTTCTTCCACCTCTTCCTTATAATCCTTGGAAAACTTGTCAATAAACAAGAGAGGCATGAGATTTAACTTATCCATTGAAGGAATCATGTTCTCTTGCATTACCTATGTGATCTTCTCCAAAACTCTATCTCTGATAGAAGGAACAACTGGAGAAAAATCAAATTCCGGGAGTTTCTTATAATTATCAGAAAAAGAAAGGGTGAGGGCATCTTCATAATATTCCATAACTATGTTATTTAGAAGAACTTTCAGGAAATTTGAAATTTTGTCATTAGCCTCATAAATTATTCTTTTTGTGATAGAAAGCTGAGTGTTCATCATGTCCAACTCGGCGGCATAATCAGCCTCCATTCCCGACTTTTCTTCCTTAAGATCTTCAACTTGCTTCGCCAACTCATCTTTGGCCTTTCTCTTCCCTTTGAGAAGGCTTGTCAACTCATTACGTTCATTGTCTCCCTCCTCCTTCTCTCATAAAAAAGTATTAACCTTATCTGCCAGCGCCATGTTCTCCTCTTTAAAGGCATTAACCTCCGCCGCCGAAGAGGAGGCTATTACTCTAGATGCATACCAAGTTTTCAACACCAAAGGAAAAGAAATGGGTTAAGCCTCCTACAGAAACAATGTAAAAACAAAAGCATCAGGGAAGATAAATCAATACCAAAGTTGATCTCTGATTTGTTGCCAATGGAAATATTTTGAATCAAAGGATAAAGAAGATGGAGTAATGTTAGCGACTTCAGGGGATGAAAGAGAAAGATTCACAAGCCTATAGAAATCTGAGACTGGCGGAGGAGGTACATGAGAAATAACAGGATGAGAAGAGGAAGGCATCGAGAGGCCATGCCTTTCCCCGCCTAACTCAACAAAAGTATCGAAGAGGACAAGGCTCCTTACGGACTTACCTTTCGGAGAAATGTCAGGAGAGGCATCAACGTTGACCACCTGGTCATCATCAGTAGCAGTGGCTTCAAAAGTCGGCCTTGTCTTCAGGGTAATAACAATGTCTTCTGGAAAACCAACTGGCTTATCATGCCTGGACTTGTTTGACGGTGATTCAATGTTTGACTAAGCAAGCCTCTTTATAGCTCTGTCACTAGACCGGTTAAAGGCTGCGAGATCGGATGCATCCTGGGAAGTTGAAGATCCTAAACAAAGAAGATTTAAATTAGAGAAAATAGGAATAAGGAAACGAGAGACAAAATGACAAACATTATCTAACCAAAGGTATGATCTAATCCAAATCACCTAGAAAGATGGAAGAGCCTATGTTAAACGTGCTAGAACTCAGGGACAGTCCTTTAGAACTAGAGAATTGGATGGGAGGTTGCCCTAATATCTTCTGCCCTAGGGGAATCAAGCCATATTGATGAAGCCTATCGGTAGTTAAAAGGAATGATCGACACATATGCTCCACCGTTGCTTTGAAGATAGCCTCGACAACTTGAGCTTCCTCCATCGTTAAAATCATATCTTTAGAAGGGGGTTTTGAGATAAAAGAAGGATACAAATAAACGAAAGTCACAAAACATAAAACAGCAACTTTTTGAAACAAGAATCATACCATATGTTGATATCAAATCCGGTATCAACACCCCAAAAATGCAATCAAACTTTAAAGTATGAACAATTACAAGACCAAGAGTGAAAAAAAAAGGGAAAAGTAAAGTGCACACAACTTTTTAAAGTGGTTCGGCTCTAAAAGAAGCCTACGTCCACTTTGAGGGAAGTTTCAATTATGGTCGTGGCGATTACAAAGTACATTGATCTCAATTTCATTTACATCTTCTCTCTTTTACAATATATTCTCTCTCTCACACTTAGATGGCACTTAGACCCATGCAAATCGACGGAGTAATGGTAAGATAAATGGAGAAATGATGAGATCAGCGGGGAAATAATGAAATGTCTTTGAATGCAAGGAGGATGGAGGAGGATCTTCGATCTCTTGGTCACTTAGATAATATCGATGGTAGTTATGGCCAATTAGATGGTATATCTTCGAATAGTGACGATGAATAATGGTACGATTTTTTAGGAATAGTGGTAGGAAGGATCCGATAGCACTTCTTGGTAGCAAAGAATCGATCCCTTTAATGGTGGAAGCCATGGCCTATTTATAGTCGGAGAGAAAATGAGGAGAAGGTCGAAAATATATGGTGCAGGAAACCGATCGACATTTTTAGATATTTACATAAATGCCTCTAGCTAGTTGCTTCCACCTGTCATATTGTTGCCTACCTACCGGTTATATCCTTATTCCACCGATCGGTTATGCCTTTGAATGCCGGAAGGTTATGGACTTGACTACCGATCGGTCATACTTCTGTCAACCTCCCGCTTATTTCTCTTTTAAGCTAACTGAATCGTGTTGCCATAGCATTGACTAGACCATAGATTTAAGAATACCGACTAGGCTACCTTATCGAGCTATGTTGTTTAGTGCTGATCACCTCAGCCATCTTAGAACTGATCAACAAATCTTCAGAACCTGACCAGGAGTTTATATACCGACTGGTCATGCTCATGCTTGATTCATCGAAAAAGTGTGTGTAATATTTTAACGGATAAACATTTGCCCCTCGGAGTTTATGATTTTTCCCTACAAAAAATCGTGAGCTTCGAAATGATCATTTTTATCAAATTTTGAAAGATCATGCACACTACACTTCATTTTGAGTTGGTGTGGTTTCCATATCCAGTCGGTCTAACCAACCTATAGGATGACTAATCGGTTTGAACAAGCTGGGCCTAGTGGACCATCATGGGTCGATTGGTCCATCAAAATCGCTTCTCAAGTCAACTTTCACTTACATGGACCCCTGAACTCGATTGCCTCTACCTGCGCCTTCATCAACCCTTGAACTCGATTGCTTCTTTATTCCTAGCAGGTCCAAATTGATCTGAAGCCTACCGCCTTGAATCCCTGTGGCTTTATCACTATCAGACTTCGAGATATCTTCAGACATTTGAATCAGCGATCCCATTACAGGTATTGTTATTTTTTGGATTGACTTGTTGCTCTCCAAATTAGGGTTTTGAATTTTGAGGTAATTGGGTTTGGAGGTTGATCTTGAAGCTATAATGGTTTAGGTAAAAGAATTGTAATGGTTTGTATTTGGAAATGAATTGAATTTGGGATTATGTATGGATGAATCAGATAGCATGAAACTTCTTAAAATTAGGATTAAATATGGTGCACATAAGGTGTTTTACCAATTGCTTGAGTCATTTTTTTTTTAACTTTGTGTGCTTTAAGGTTGCTGTCGTGAGATCATATGTGAATAGCTTGTGCATGATTGTGTTTGAACTACCTGAACCCCTATTTCGAGCTTGTATGCCCTTTGTCGATAGTATTTGCATGTGTTACTTTTATTGTCGAGATCGTCTACCATCTTATTGATGAATTACAGTGGTAAATGTGTGTGTTGTACATTGTTTGACTTCACTAGTTGCATCAGAATTGGTTAAAGTCACACTTGGTTATGGATTAAAGGAAGCTTGGGAATTTAGAAATGTAGGCGCCAGTCGATCAGTATTAATCCTTTTGAGAATTGATTATACCGATGTATTAGTCTTTCACACCGATCGGTTTGCATCAGTTCTCTAGGGGGCTTACAATGCCGATCGGTTAGTCTTAGACACCGATCGGTTTGCATCAGTTCTTCTAGGGAACCGACTATAACGATCGGTCAATATCAATCTTTTGTGGAGTCGGCCGTGCCGGTCGGTCAATCCTGGAGAATTGTCCGGTCAGATTGGTCATTCCTGGGCACCGTCCGGTAAGCTCCATACTTCAGAAGGATTGATCCCATGGATTGGTCAGTCCTAAGTACCAATCGGTCAATATTAACCCCCTAAGGTTTGGTTTATGCTGACCATTGCACTATGTTTCATGTCATTCTTATGGCTTGAACCTTTTTTAGCCGCCACTTGTCCTGTACCAAAGCATTTGTCTGTTTCGGGCCATTATACTCTGTTGTCGACCGCCCGTGTTGACAACAAGTTAGATAATTCACTACAAAAGAATTCTGAATTCCATATGCCAATTTGGCGTAGGGAATCAAATTTCCCTATGCCAAAAAGGAAGTAGGAAAACAGACGTCGCAAAATTTTCCCTACGCGTTCCCAACGCCAGGTTCCCTACGCCATTCTTATGCCAGGTTCCCTACGCCAAGGTCCATACGCATTCCCTACACCACCGTACACTAAAATTTAATATGATTCTTTTATATTTATCTTCATCTAGCACGTATCCTAATAAAACCGAACATATGCAAAATCGTAACAATATATATCAATAAAAACATTGATGTAAATGAATATCATGATCAAATTACCATAAACTTGCTACAAATGTATTTCAAATATATCATGTCCAACAAACAATAAAATAAAGTTGCTACATAACTCAAACATGGTCGTTTCGTCTAATGCAAACATCGTGTAATGTACCTTACACAAATAGAACATCAAACCCACTGCCAAAATAAGAATAACTCATAAATCATGTCATATCTTCAATTTTTTCTCCTGCCTCAACACTTGTACAAACTCCTGGGAAAAAAATCATATCCTCTAGATGAAACCTAAATCCCCTTGTAGTTTTTTAGTCGTGACATTCATTTCTTGATTTTTACTTCTCAGCTCTTCTACGTCCTCCGCAAGTTTCTCTCTCTCTCTCATCTGAAACATCAAACCTAGCAGTGTATGTATTGTCTCTATATATATGCACATAAATTATTTAATCCAATTAGTACACAACGAATAAACAAGCACTAAATAGAGGATAAACAAATGTAAATAACCTGAGCCATTCGGCTTGGTTTAACTAAGCCCTTCGGCTTAGTATAACTAAGCCGAATGGCTCATTTATACTGAGATGAATGGCTCAGTATTACTGATGTAAATTAATATTATCATTTGTGTACAAGTTAAATTTACGCATAAGAAGATAAATTATTAAGGCATCCAATTCAGTTTGGCCAGAGAGGGGCAGTTTGCAAAACATACCTATCCTTCAAAATAAAATTAAACATCTCTCATGTGAAATATTACAATTGTATTACTCTCTACTATCACGATTTTTTGGTGTTTAAACTGTTGAAAGGGCAATTATTTATATTATTACTAACATAACGTAACCGCATAATAATAGAAAATCATGACTGTTCAAACATAAAAATGTAAAGAATTAGAACACAAAAGAGAAATTCATATTTGGATGCACAAAACCAATGCTCCTAAGATTATCCCAAAGCAATCATAGCCCTCAAATCAGATAAGAGTTCTTATTAAAACTATGTATACCTCAATGTACCTGAGTAGCATGGCACATGTACTTTGAATGACGCAGGTGTTGTAAGTGTATCTTACTTTCCTTCCAATTTTGAAACCATATCTGACCATCAAAAAAAGGAGGAAAAGAAAGCTTTGCGTTTTCAGTAGGTGTTTCACTAGTAATTGATGATTATAAAGGTCAATTACTATTAACATTTAAAAATATTTGAAGCCTTGAATATTGTTAAACAAACCTGTAATACAGTCCCACATCTAAAAGTCCTTTCTCTAAAAGATAACGGCTGACTACAGGGGTGCCACCAATATGTCACGGAAATATGTAATAATTTAGTGACAAATGATCACATCAGATTGTTAGAAGAAACAATGATCGTATATGAACCTTTGTATAAATCATAAATAACATATTTACCACCAGGCTTGAGATCTGCGAAGAAAGGGGCTGCATCACTGATTTTGTAAAAATGATCAATGGTCAACCTTAAACATACGAAGGCAAAAGTAGTTCAGAAAATCAACAAATTGACATCTACACGCATTTTAGCCTTGAGAAGACCAGTCCAACTTTTGACATCTACAAAACAAACAAATAAATCAACAATGTAAAAAATTTAAAATCCAAATAAATTGGTATCGTTGATTGAATGTTTAAGATCCCAAATCCACAATCAAAATCAAAATTTTGTTTGAGTTTCGAGATTGTTACCGGACCACAAACATCTTAACAAATGTCGTGTCTCTTCTTCTTGCTGTAATACCCATTCATTTCTATCATCTCGGATTTGCTCGAGAATTTGTAAAATTGTGAGGCTTTATGAATTTCGTGTTTCCACTCTTCAATAAAGGCCTCTCTTTTTCTGAAGCTTCAATTATAGGCTTTTCAAATTTTGGAATTCGGATAATGAAAAAAATCGAAGACCCCAAATATTCTAACCTTTGAAATTTGAATTAATCAAACTCTGGCTCCTCTTGGCTGCGCCGTTGAAGCCTTGAAGGTAGGGCGACGAGGCAAGGATAGATCTAGGTTTTATTTTATTTTATTATTTAGATACGATGGTGCGAAATAAAGGAAACTGCGGTTGTTTTAGAGGAAAGCCCATTTAAGTAAATTCCAACCCAGAATTCCCTACACCATCCCTACATCTTCCACGTATTTTCATGTTTTCCCTACGCCGCGCCTACGCGGCATAGGGATGGCATAGGAAATTCAGGATGGAAAATTGCCTCTTTTTTTGTAGTGATTATTTAGAGAATTTATACACAACATTTTTATGACTTACACTCGAATAATATGTCTACGTTGTGGTGTTTTGTAGACTTTTTAATCACACACTTTTCATACATATCTAACCATTCTCATGCTAGTTCACATTAAAACTTGGAACTGATTGATCATTTATAGACCTCAAATTCCATTTTTATGTTGTTGCATATAATATCTCTAATTTTAGGAAGCGCATACCTATAGTTGATATTCAGACATAGTTAATGATGACTCAATAAAAACTTCGTGGACATACTGGGGAAGCATCCGAGTCTACTAGAACTGAAACTTCTGCTCAAACATCAGAAAATGTGATGGAAAATGTCCCTTCTTCAGAGGTTAATCCCGAGTTCCCTCTACCGCATCCTATTGCCAGGAAACATTCCGAGGGGACTTCGGCGAAGCATACTATACAATCTTATAAGAACCGGTGCCTTCAATTCAGAATATTAGAAGCTGATGCCAAGTTTCCTGAAGACAATGAATTAGCTGATCCTCCACCTCCTAGGTATGTTGCGGTTAATCTACACATGTTAACAGTAGTTGTTCCCCCTTTCAACTCATTCCTGGAAATGATCTTATGGCACCTGGCTATTGCCCCCATGCAGTTACATCTAAATGGTTATATTATTTTGAATAGTCTATATGTGCTCTTCATGAGAGTTAATTGACGGGAGCCTACTTTCTGAAATATTTGTTGTTTATATGCCTTTTAAAGGAGGGAAAAACCATCAAATTTTTTTGTGGAAGTGAATCATTCTAAGATTATAACGGATTTGGTAGAGAGTGTCAAAGGATATATAGATCATGATAGCTTTATTCGATGCCCGACCAGTTTTTCCGACCAATGGATGGATGGGGGTGAGAATTCTATCACTTAAAAATCCTTTATTTTCTTACTACACCTAAGTTTCAGAATTCTAACTCTTTTCTTATCTCATGCTCTGATATTGTTATGGATGAGGATTTTCTTAACTGTCTAACGACTGTAAATGAGAATGAGAGGAGTAGGAAATTTTTAACCATGGAGAAATTCCTCTGTCAATATCACTTCCTACATCCTTCTCAAAACTTGTCTTAGATCCAGCCTTTAAGAAATCTTTTATGAAAAAGTGTTCGGACCATAGTAGTGGCAGTAAAACACCCGTAGGACCCCCACTGCCTTCAACTACCGAGGAAGAAATTCCACATTGAGAGGGAAAACTAATTGAGAAAAGTAAGGTTGCTCTAAGAGACAGAACAAAACTTTGAGGAAGTTATCGATAATCCCATAGCCCTAGTCACTCAAGAGAAGAGTTCTACGAGCACCTTCGAAAACTTAGGTGATGTGGACACCGTTAAAGATCTTAGTCAGGGTGACACCATGACTTCTGACCCTACAATTCCAGCCACGAAGTCTAATGCAGAAAAAGCTTGGGAACTTGCCTAATTGCTTGGGAAAACACTTGATTTACACACTCCTCTTGAAATTGGTTCGTTACTAGGCGTGCATTAGAAAACATATACGCTATAAGATCTTTATGTTTTCCATAAATCTTATAGTTTAACTATATATATATATTTCAACTTAAGTGCTGAAACTTTGATTTGTTCCCTTTTATGGATACATGAATGAAGCACTCGTTGTTAGACAGCTTCTCTCAACAGATTAGTTCTGTTGACCCACAGAATCTTGCATTCTCAACCATCTTCGGGTCCTCAGTGTCAGCACACTTTCGAGCTTTCATTGATTGACAAGCGGAGGAAGGGAAATCCCGATCATGTAGATGTACCAGACAAAGGTGATAAGGGAAAAGGGTAGTACGTACCAGAAGAAGGGAGAGAGCAAGAGAGGCAGAGATGAACGAGGCGAGGATGAGATTCTAAAATGTCATAAATCAACTGAGTTATCAGATCCTGATATCTCCATTCCTCCTGAACAACCCTTTGCCGCTTCTCAATCCATTGTCCCAACTTCTACTCAGATTAAGATGATTCTTAACATGCCTCCTTATAAAATTCTACCCGAAAATTTGAAGCTTAAGGATCGTTTTGGAGGTTGATACCTAAGAGGAATGTTCTTCAATTTGGATTTACATTCGAATGAAAAGAAGGATGCAATCGATGAGTTGGGCACTATAAGAGCTGCATGCTTACCCAACTCGATATTGCCAAGAGTCAATTTGAAACGTGGTTAGACATGGCCATAAGCAAAACCGAAAAACGATTTGAGGCATCGAAAATTTTTGGCTATGAGTTTCAAAGGTTAAACTCCCAATACCTTGAGCATATTGAAACTTTGGAAAACGACAAGGCTTGATTATTAGTCCTCATGATCAGGTCCCAAGAATCTGAAATTGCATAAAGGATGGAAATACTAGGGTAAACCGCTTAGAAACCAAAAATGGGAAACTTAAAAGAGAGCTTGAGGCTGCTAGAAAACAAGTTCAAGAAGCTCAAGCTGCCGAAGTATTTACTGAATCTCAATTGACTTTGGAAAAGCTAGCTTTGGCTTCTTATCAACGGGAAATTGTTGAATATAACAGTGTAGTATACACAATTATATGATTTTTGTTTGATGATAACAAACAAATATATATTAATATAAATGTGTTTTTTATTGTATTGTTTCATATATACATCACAAACATGAATATAATATTTATATTTAAATAAAATATGACAGTACAAACATTTAGATATTTACACAGTATTTTGTTTAAATATAAATATTTTATTTCAAATATTCAAATAGTACACTATTTGTAACTCCACTATTTGAACACATCACATTTCACATACATTCCCATAATATTGTACCTGTAAATAAACTGAATATAATAAACAAGTTTGTTTGAAAACAATAAAATAATATTTTATTTCAATCGAATTTGTTTATTACAAATGCAGTACAATTCGCTCATATATACATTCATATTCAGCTCCTCACTACAACACTGTCACTTAGTTATACAATTCTTATATACAAACATTTTCACATTGACTCATATATAGAAACTTATACATTTCACTGTCTATACTCGTCTTCTGTCTTCTGTCTTCACAGCATCTTTCAGTCAGTCTACTCTTCATACCTGTCATATACATAAACACACACAGTATGTGGAACAGAAATAATATTTTAAACTCTAGTGAATATATTTTTTATTTAAAAAAAAATTATTTTCCTTAGAATTCTGATGTGTTTCTCATCATTTTTCATGACTTGATCTGATTCATCTGTGCCTAGTCAGTTTGTATATGTATAGTACAGGGACAGGAAATCTTGTCTGATGGCTGCATATACCCACGTGTATAAATATACATGTGTGCACTGTCTCGCCAATCAGTATGGCAACTGAGGAGTAGCCATATGTACCATCTCGACTCAGTGCAACATAATCGTGTGTGGTCGAGAACAAGTACACATAGCACAACCCAAATAAAATGGTCGTGCATCAATGGACAACAAGTAAATCAAAGTACAAAACATGGAAGTAAACATCTAAACATGGAATGGGGCTAGGCTACATGGTGTGCAAGCATGACATGTCAGGCAAGATGTCAAGTGGATGTATATACATGCATAGGTGGTGTAACAGCTAGAACACAACAAACTCAAAGTACACCAAGGAAGTTAAATGGTCGAGCATACTGTGGAGCAGCTCAATGGTCATGGTCATGGGCATGGTGTAAACAACATAGATCTGGTGCAAGTGCATGCATATATATGTTAATGAACAAGGTGCACTACAGTATGTACACAGTGTTGCATGAACACAAATCAGTTCAGCAAACATGGCAACAATAAAAGCAGTGTGGTTCAAATAAAACAGGGTGACGTATACAAAGTATGATGACAAAACAGGCATGGTCGAAGCAACAACACAAAAACAAGCAGGGTAATCAAACATAAAATGCAGGCATTTTTTTCAAGGTGGTCATGCACACAGGATTCAATATACAATGGTGCAACAGTATGGTCATACATAAGGTCAAGACAATGGAGTGTTCAAGCCAACATGAATTAATGGATAAAGTCTACACACAACATAAATAAGAAAATCTGGAATGGGTCAATGCAGCATCATTACAAACAGTTCTTTGATGGCACGACTCAATATGATTAGAGCAATGCATATACATGGAATTACAGTGTGGAGTCTACGCAGCAGTATATGATGAATATAGTAAAGCATGACATAAAGCAACATTGTCAAAAGGTTCAAGTCAAGTTCAGAATTCCACTTTTTTCCAGGAATGAACACACTTATTCAATCTTGCACGAAATCAGTAGAGAAATTTCAAAGTTATTTCAAGTTTTTGGCATAGGAACAATCACAATATTTATTCATGTAAGGAAATCAAGTATGTCATCAAAATAAATTAGATAGAGAATTCATTTAGATGACTCGTGCCACTTTTAATCAATGTCTATGGATTTTACTCAAGCCAGCAAATCTATCAATCACATAAGAATTCTCCAGATGCAAGCAAACCATTTTTGCAAGGAATTTTTTTTCAATCAATTTAGGTTTTGAATGAAATTGAAGATTAAATCATTTCCAGACATATATGCAATAAATTATGGAGAATGGAGATTCTCAGACAATTTTTATTAAGAGCAAAGCAATTTCAGAAATTAAAGTGAACTTTTAGCAAGTGTTTAATTGGTTAGCAGAAAATTAGCAAACACAAGGGATGAAGACATTTCGTGTAAATCATGAATTATATATGGCATTTTTTAATACGGTATACTCAAATATACTTCCAGAATTCACTGAAGGAATTTTCAGCAACAATTCAAAACCAAATTCAATCAAAGAAACAAGTTTTTGGTTAATCATACAAGAGAAAATCGAGGGCCAAATATTTTTCCAGAATTACTCATTTCATCAAGGCCATAAGTGGAAATAAATCAAAGCAATTCAGTCAAGAAACTAAAAGAGGAAATCGAGGCAACACAAATCACGCACAAAATCAGTCAAGTCATTATATATGAAATCAGAGATTTTCAAGGATTCTAGGACATATAAATTAACCAATCATCGCAGGCATATGTGTATCGAAATCCAATAAGAACAATTTGAAGAATTCAAGACAAAATCCCTCATAAATTTTCAGGTTTTTGACCATCCGAGAACAATCCCAAACCGATCGAGCAAAGCCGCAAAGAATTGAGCATCAGAGAAGCTATTCCATCAATTCCAGAAAGCCATCGAAGTCGAAATAGATTTGGAGAAGTACGGAAAACCCTAGCTCTTGAGAAGCCAAAATTTTTATTTTCTAGAGATAACGAGAACGGGACTAAACCAATTGGGAGAAACTCGGCCTTGTTTTAACAAAGGGGATAATCCTATTCTTAATACTAGGGTTTTAGTTTTGGGTTTATTTAATTTGTATTGTTTTAATTTTGTTTTGTAATCGTTCCAACAGTTACTAGAGTCTGTAAAATTCTAGCAATTTACTAAAGTCTGTAAATTCTAGAGTTCCGCGTTACGGGTTTGTAATCCGGGAAAATCTGGTCGAGGGGATATCGGTCAGTCTAGGGTTTTGAGCGTAGGGTTAGGAAAAGAGTGAGGAGTTCGCGAGTTTATAGCATCTGTAAGCGGGATCTGTTTGTAAAACCTAGTAGAAACCTTAGGAATGCAGTAGTAGGCAGGATTTTGCCGAAGCTGGGTATCTCTATGTGTTATTTCCTTTCGGCACTTTTATTTCTACTGCATTCTGTGATCTGATTATTATTTTAATATCCCGTCTGTTTAACTCAGTGAAAACTAAACTGTGATAAACCCTATTCACCCCCTCTAGGGTTAATCTAGATCCAGCAAGTGGTATCAGAGCTGGTATAAGGTAACATCATGATAGGGGGTTCTCGTTGTATGATCATGTGGCGAAGTATTGACTCTTTCCCCTACACGCCCGTGGGTAGTTGTCCGTGTCGAGAGGCAGGACGTGAAACCAGTGTCTGAGGTATCTTTGGTAGCCACCGGGGTGCTTAAAATTCCGCGCAATTGGAGACACCATGTGGTATCAAAGCAGGTATTTTGTTTAACTCTAGAGTCATGGGTCATCCTAGTGAGAATCAGTCCAGTAATATTCCAACTATTTTCAATGGAATAGAATTTTTAAATTGGAAAATTAAAATGAAAATATACGTAAAATCTGTTCATATTAAATATTGGAATATTATTGTTAATGAAGGAGAATTGTCAGAAAAAAGGAATATAGTTATCAATACTCATGCTATGGACATTATTTATTAATGCCTTAGTATTGATCAATTTAAACTTATCTCCCGTTGTTTAACTACGTAGGAAATTTGGAATACTCTCAATAAAAGTATAGACAAATCGACAACAGCTGCTCAAAACCCGAAAAAGTAAACTCAGATTCAGACTTCTTCCTAACAGGATTTACAAATGAAAATTCAAATGGATCAGTCGATGGAGATTAAATAGGCGATGAGACAGGAAATTTCTCATATGAAGATTTAGTTTATGTGTGCTGATCTAACTAAGTATGTTGATAAACTCCAATCTAAAAACAAATTTCTAAAATCTAAAAATCTTGAGTTGACCAGCAAAATTAATAATTTGAATTCATAACTTGAATATTTTAAAAACTCTGCAAATTTGAACTACAAAAAATGTTCAAAATTAGAAACCAATCTTGTTCATCTCAATAAAAATATTCAAAAGTTTGAAAATGAAATTTTGATCTTAAAAGAGAACAAGATTGAGTTATCAAGTACGAATAATTTTCTGCAAAAGGAATTTGAAATTTTTAAGACTGCTATAAATTCCAAACTTGAAATTACTAAAAATGAAAATTTGGTGAAAAGTGACTTAATATTGAAAGAACTTGAAAATGAGATTGAAAATTCCAAGAATGTTAAGTTTGAAAAACAAAAACGATTTGAATTTGAAATCTCGGAATCTCAAGCCAGAATTAAATTTCTTGAAGAAGAAAATTTGGTTTTGAAAACTGATTTTGAAAAGAATAAGATCACTAAAAACCGTTGTTCAGATTTAATGAAAGATAATGGTGATCTTAAATTTAAAATTCAACAACTTGAAGCAACTTTGGTTAAATTTTCTAATGGTGAAAAATCTCTGAATATGTTGTTGAAAAATCAATTTTCATCTGGAAATAAAAGTGGACTTGGCTTTGAGAAAAATAATGTTTTTGAAAATCAAAACTCAAATGATTTTAAAAATCTTTCAAACTGCTTAAGAAAGAATCGATATGAAAATTCAAACTCTGACAATCGCAAAGGATTTTTGAATCATAAACATGATGTGAATTTGTTTTATCATAATCCATTTGAACAATTTTGGATCCCAAAAAAAATAAAACAAACTTCATTAAATTCAAACAGATCTGGGTTCCAAAAGGTACAAAGTTAGATTCGAATGGATTGTTATACAAACAGATTTGGGTACCAAAAGATGCAAACAAAGCTATGAGTGGTTTTACTAATTTTGTTAGACCACTCGATCCTTTAAACTGCTAGGTACCGAAGGTGGCTGAGGAGTTGCTGTGCTGAAAGGAAATTTGAAATTAAGCCGGTCTATACTTCTGTAATCATTCACAGTTCCTTAGCCAAGACTGTTGAGTTGGAGATTCTGGTTTACATATATTTCAGGTATAATCTCTGAACTCATTTTTGTAAATATTTTGGTTCCTTTGTTTATTCCTTCTTCTACCCGTCTATTTTCTTTATTTGTCACTGTCATATCATTCTAACTTCTTGGGCTTCCTTAACTTCAAATTGCAAAATTCATATTTTTTTTTGGAAATTCGCTTCATTACAATAAAACACTGATGTTTTAATCATTTCCAGATCTTGAGTTTAATCTTGTAAATATCTGCAATTGTTTTGAAGTTTATTTTCTGTTTTCTGAATTCATAACAGTGTCGATGCATTTTTATCATATCTTGAACACTGTTGATTTGAATTCTAAAATTTTGAAGATCTGAAAGTTTAATGGAATTTCACACGCTTCTGCTGTTTTGAGTTTCTTCTAATTCAGTTTAGAAAATCTTGAAATATTATACTCATTACAGCACATTACTACTTCACAGTCGTGATAATTTCATTGATTTTCAGATTGGCTTGGATATTTTGATCTGTCTTGAATCATTGCTTACACCTTGATATTTACTATTATTCATGACCATGTAGTTTAGATGTTTTGAGATCATTTGAAATATTTGATATTTTGAATCTCACACACCTCTCAGATCTGAAATTATTTATCTTGTGTGATTAATTCATTGTATCTCATGTTTTACATTTGTTTAAATGATTTCGAATAATCCATTATTTTTGGATCATGAATATCTCTCAAGTCTGATGTAAATGATTTGAAATTACTCTTGTGATTGTCAGAAAAATTTATGAAAAATTCTTTGAAAATATGGTCTTAAATCTCACTACTATTTCATGATGATTTGATTGAATACTTGTTTGTTCAAAATCATTTGAAATTATTGATTTATTGAATCTCACTCATATCTAGAATCTGGAACTTAATCTGGTGTGATTGATTCATTGAATCTTAAGATCTTCATATTTCCTCAAATGATTTCAAATAAACTGTATTGTTTATTTTGAATCATATTTTGTGACCATCAGAAACATCGTCTGACAAGTCTGTTGTGATATTGATTTTTCTACTCTGATATTGTTTTTTGAAAATGTCCTTTGATTATTGCTTGTCTTGGTATATACTATTTGCTGCTTTGACAAATGTGCCAAATTTATTTGTCTTGTCTACTTATGATATGATTTTGGATATCATTGTCTAGGATACTTGTGTTAGCCACCCATGTCATGTTAAAAATCATGTAAATAGAGACGCCAACGTGTGTTATCAATTTAGATGTGTTGCATTCTTAGATTTATTCACATCGTGTATTTTTTTTCAATCCCTTATGTTTCGTGTAAATCTTTCATTCCCCTCTTGTAATTGTTTTTCAATTTTAAAATTATTTATTGATTATTCATTCAGAAATTGAAATTAATAACCAAACCGAACTATATTTATAATTCATCAAAATTATTACCAGAACTTGAAATTGTGATGAACTATGACTGCATTATATTTCACAAAAAGAGGAAATTTTATTTAAAATTTTCATGATGGTTAAATATTTATTATAATATTTTTGAATTGGCAATTATTTCATGACCATCTCCTCTTTCAATCATCATTCTGTCATCCATCATGTTTTATATATTAATGTGGAGAGTTTAATATTATTTAAAAATCATCTTGAATAAACAGTTAAAATATTTGTGATGGAATTGTGGTTGTACTATTATTCAAAATTAGTGATAATTGAAAATTTTCGACGATCTCCATATAGTTGATCATATTTTGTAGTATGATTAATTTAGAAACTTATTTCACAAATCATTTCTGTACCTACCACATTTCTATCATCCATATTGGTTTTGTATACCAAGGAGTTTTTTTTCCTTTAAAGCTGAAAGTAATAATTAAAATTAATACATAACTGTGTCTCTAATCTCATTTAAAAATCCAAGCTCCGGTCATGCATAGTTATGAGACAATTTGTAATTTAAACTGCGACTGGCCTCATTTAAAAATCTAAGCTTTGGTTTTGCATGGTCATTTGCTCTTAAATAATAATAAAAAAAGAGGAAAAGGAAAAATGTGTTATAAATAAAATTAATTTGAAATCCTCCTTTGCATATGAAAACCAGCCTATCAATCCAATTTCTATTTGTGAAATGTGTAGAAATCTTATGACGTATTATGATTTGTTGATTGATAGGTATTGGACTTGAGATTATTCAATTTTATCACTTAAATTGAATTATTAATTATAGTCCAAATCCATCACTGTTTTTATACTCATTTTGGAAATCCTATTTGAAAATAATTGGAAATCATTAATTTTAAAACTCTCTTCATTATATATAAATTTCATCGTAAATTCGTCATTCTCTACAATGTGACATATGCCACTAGTTCTTAGAATATTATGATTTTTATTTGACTGATTGAGATTTATGATGACAGTTCTTCCTCTTAAGCTAATATTATATTTGTTAGTCACTTTTTCATTATATTTTACATTCTATATCCTTTAGATGATAACAAAAGGGGGAGAACGGGTGAGATTTTGATTTATGAGCGAATATTTTATAAATATTTAAATTTTGAAAATTAATTATTACCCATTTCATTTCACTCGTGCACAGTTATAGGGAGAGTTTTCTGTTGTAGGAGGAGCTAATAAATAGGGGGAGTTCAATATTCACTGTCAAACACATTTATTATATTCAGAATCTTCATATTTTTTTGTCAACATCAAAAGGATGAGATTGTTGTATATAACAGTGTTGTATACACAATTATATGATTTTTGTTTGATGATAACAACCAAATATATATTAATATAAATGTGTTTGTTATTGTTAGTTTCATATATACATCACAAACAGGAATATAATATTTATATCAAGGTTTTAAATCTCAGATATTGGTCGCGTTTCATCTCGGGAATTTTATAGACTCGGTTTCGTGTCGGGGGAGATCTCGGATGAGATGAGTCTAACTCAGGAGCTCGTCTCGGATTTTCATCTCGGGTCTGAAAGTTCATATCGGACCAATCTCAAGGTACATGATATGTTAAAAATGATATTTTAACAAAATGATTTTTATGAATGCTATCAAAACAAAGTACTTAAACTTAAAATGCAAAATAACTTTATTATTCTTTATTTTGCAAAAGATCTTTCATACTCTATATCGTAATATACTTAAAATAGGAATATTGTTAGATAGGAAACATTAGAAGGATCCAAAACATTAAAAAAATGCAGCATAAATAGACCATAAAATACATGATTTTATAAGTAACATGTATGTAAAAAGACGTATATGAAAATCATAAGCATTGTAAACATATACTAACATACAATATAGTCATATAACAAAAGATTGATATGGCTAGTTTTGAGTTTTTTAATTGTAGTTCTAGTTCAGGCAAAATTTAAATTTTAACCAAAAAAACTAAGATCTCAGACGATATTCCAGTATTTCGTCTCGGTCAATATATCATTCGATATTGCAATATCTCGGGGAACATATTCTAAAGGAGATTTAGAGTGATATTTGCTGTTTCGTTTCGGTAGGAGCCCAAAACGAGATTTTAGAGGAGATCTCGGGCGATATTTGCGAGATTTGAAGATTTATATTTAAATAAAATATGACTGTACAAACATTTAGATATTTACACAGTATTTTGTTTAAATATAAGTATTTTATTTCAAATATTCAAACAGTACAACTATTTGTAACTCCATTATTTGAACACATCCCATTTCACATACATTCCCAAAATATTGTACCTGTAAATAAACTGAATATAATAAACAAGTTTGTTTGAACACAATAAAATAATATTTTATTTCAATCGAATTTGTCTATTACAAATGCCAGTACAATTCGTTCATATATACATTCATACTCAGCTCATCACTACAACACTGTCACTCAGTTATATAATTCATATATACATGCATTTTTACATTGACTCATATACAGAAACTTGTACATTTCACTGTCTATACTCGTCTTCTGTCTTCACAACATCTTTCAGTCAGTCCGGTCTTCATACCTATCATATACAGAAACACACACAGTGTATCTGGAATAGAAATAATATTTTAAACACCAGTAAATATAATTTTTATTTTAAAAAAAATATTTGCCTCAGATTTCTGGTGTGTTTCTCATCATTTTTCATGACTTGATCTGATTCATCTGTGTCTGATCAGTTTGTATATGTATATTACAGGGACATGAAATCTTGTCTGACGGCTGCATATACACACGTGTGCACTGCCTCTCCAATCAGTATGGCAACTGAGGAGTAGCCACATGGACCATCTCGACTCAGTGCAACATAATCATGTGTGATCGAGCACAAGTACACATAGCACAACCCAAATAAAATGGCCGAACATCAATGAACAACAAGTAAATCAAAGTACAAAACATGGCAGTAAACATGTCAGCATGGAATGGAGCTAGGCTACATGGTTTACAAGCATGAGATGTCAGGCAAGATGTCAAGTGGATGTATATACATGCATAGATGGTGTAACAGCAAGAACACAACAAACTCAAAGTACACCAAGGAAGTTAAATGGTCGAGCATATTGTGGAGCAGCTCAATGGTCATGGTCATGGTGTAAACAACATAGATCTGGTGCAAGTCATGCATATATATGTTAATGAACAAGGTGCACTACAGTATGTACATAGTGTTGCATGAACACAAATCAGTTCAGCAAACATGGCAACAACAAAAGCAGTGTGGTTCAGATAAAACAGGGTGACGTATACAAAGTATGATGTCAAAACAAGCATGGTCAAAGCAATAACACAAAAACAAGCATGGTGATCAAATATAAAATGCAGGCATTTTTTTAAAGGTGGTGATGCACACAGGATTCAATATACAATGGTGCAAAAGTATGGTCATACACAAGGTCAAGACAGTGGAGTGTTCAAGCTAACATGAATTAGTGTATCTAGTTTACACACAACATAAATAAGCAAATTTGGAATGGGTCAATGCAGCATCATTACAAACAGTTCTTGGATGGCACAGCTCAATATGATCAGAGCAATGCACATACATGGAATTATAGTGTGGAGTCTACGCAGCAATATATGATGAACATAGTAAAGCATGACATAAAGTAGCATTGTCAAAAGGTTCAAGTCAAGTTCAGAATTCCATTTTTTTCTAGAAATGAGCACACTTATTCAATCCTACATGAAATCAGTAGAGAAATTTCAAAGTTGTTTCAAATTTTTCGCATAGGAACAATCACAATATTTATTCATGCAAGGAAATCAAGTATGTCATCAAAACGAATTAGATAGAGAAATCATTTAGATGACTCGTGCCACTTTCAGTCAATGTCTATGGATTTTACTCAAGGCAGCAAATTTATCAATCACAAAAGAATTCTCCGGATACAAGAAAACCATTTTTGCAAGGATTTTTTTCCCAATCAATTCAGGTTTTGAATGCAATTGAAAATTAAATCATTTCCAGACACATATGCAATAAATTATGGAGAATGGAGATTCTCAGATAATTTTTATTAAGGGCAAAGCAATTTTAGAAATTACAGTGAACTTTTAGAAAATGTTTAATTGGTTAGCAGAAAATTAGAAACACAAGGGATGAAGACATTTCAAGTAAATCATGAATCATATATGGCATGTTTTAATATGGCATACTCAAATATACTTCCAGAATTCACTGAAGGAATTTTTGGCAACAATTCAAAACCAAATTCAATCTAGGAAACAAGTTTCTGGTTAATCACGCAAGAGAAAATCGAGGGCTACATATTTTTCCAGAATTACTCATTTCATCAAGGCCATAAGTGGAAACAAGTCAAAGCAATTCAATCGAGGCGCTAAACGAGGAAATCGAGGCAACACAAATCACGCACAAAATCAGTCAAGTTGTTATATATGAAATCAAAGATTTTTAAGGATTTTAAAACCTAGAGATAAACCAATCATCATAGGCATATGTTTATCGAAATCCAATAAGAACAATTTGAAGAATTCAAGACAAAATCACTCACAAATTTTCAGGTTTTCAATTGCCAGAGAACAATCCCAAACCGATCGAGGAAAGCCACAAAGAATCGAGCATCAGAGAAGCTGTTCCATCAATTCCAGAAAGCCATCGAAGTCAAAATAGATTTGGTTAAGTTTGGAAGACCCTAGCTCTTGAGAAGCTTCCATTTTTATTTTCCAGAGACAACGAGAACGAGACTAAACCAATTGAGAGAAAGAACGACCATGTTTTAACATAGGGGATAACCCTATTCTTAATACTAGGGTTTTACTTTTTTGGTTTATTTAATTTGTATTGTTTTAATTTTGTTTTGTAATTATTCCAACAGTTACTAAAGTCTGTAAAATTCTAGCAGTTTACTAGAGTCTATAAAATCTAGAGTTACGGGTTTGTAATCCGAGAAAATCTGGTCGAGGGGATATCGGTCAGTCTAGGGTTAGGACAGGAGCGAGGAGTTCGCGAGTTTACAGGGTCTGTAACTGGGATCTATTTATAACACCTAGTAGAAACCTTAGGAATGCAGCAGTATGTAGGATTTTGCCGAAGCTGGGTATCTCTGTGTGTTATTTCCTTTGTGCACTTTTATTTCTACTGCATTCTGTGAACTGATTATTATTTTAATATCCCATCTTTTTATCTCAGCAAAAAACTAAACTATGATAAACCCTATTCACCCCCCTTTAGGGTTAATCTAGATGCAACAGAAAAGGCAGATCTTGAAGACAAGATTATTTCCTAAAACAAAGCTCTTTCCATGCCAGATAGCAAGGCTAAAGTTCTGGTAGAAATAAAACGAAGTTGACCAGTGCTCTTGAACAGGCCAGGGTTAAAGTTGATGATACTTTGTCCCATTTTCATGTTTATAGCGTCATGAGTCGCGAAAGCTTAAGCTACTTGAAAGAAGACTTTCCATGAATTCTTGCTCTTGTTTAGGAACAAATGCTTATATACTCTAATGGTGTAGAAGGTAGTGTCCTTAAGGAGACTCTCCTAGAAGCAGAAGACCGTGATGCTTTGGCTAAGGGCTGGAAGATACTGATAGATGAGCGAGCTCAATCCCTCGAGAAGAAAACCCTGGATGCTACCGCTATTCATGCTCCGTCCTGCCCTGCCAATGTTGAGATTTCAAGTTCTCAAACTCCTTCTACGGGCCCTCCTACTGTTCATACTGATGAGAATGTTATTGAAGTTCATCCTACTGAGGAGCATGTTGTTCAAAAAGATACCGCCAAGTAGTGTACAGGGAATGGCGAGGAGAATGATGACACCCCTTTGAATCTAAATGATTATGAAGTTGAGCTTATAAGCTCGGAAACCCCAGGTAAAACTAATACTCATCAAATCTATGGATTATTTTATTTCTTCGCGTGGGTTTGCCGAATTCCGTGCTCACTATTCATTTGTGTTAGGTTTGCCTTCGTCACCTGTTGACGGGAAAAATTGTCACACGCCAACACCCAATGTGTATGTGTGAACAATTATCCAAATAAGCAGTAAATAATGTAAATGCGAGGATACACAACTTTTATAGTGGTTCGGCACTGACACCTACGACCACCTTATAATAATCATTCATCATATCTTTTGTCGATTACAAAGTTGTACAAGTTCGGATAATATCTAAGTACAAAGTGTTACAATAGAATAACAAATATATGTTTGTTCTACACTTTGACTATATTGCCCTTCTTCTTCTTCGTTGAGAAGCGTTGACTCGGTCAATAATATCCCACTTTTGTAGTCATGTCCATTAAGTTCAAAAGTAGCATAACATTCCTTGTTAATGTCCAAATGTTGATGGACAATACGTATGCCACTTTTTAATTATCCATGCCATCTCCAATGGCCTTGGTGAAGGTGTTGGAAGCCATTAATGAGTTTTGGAGCTTTCAAGGTCCTAAAATTCCAAGGGAAAAATATCCAAGTGAAGGCCAAGGGTTGGGGTATTTGAAGGAAGGGGGTAGGTGGGAGTAGGTAGGAAATGGGACCACAACCCCTTAATTTTGCACCCAAACAAAGGCCTCTTTACAAAAAATTCGAACTGCTGGCGAGAGGTGCGAAATTCGCACCCCACCAAAGGGTACGAAAATTCGTACCCCTTGGAGGGGTACGAATTTTCGCACCCCACCAGGGGGTTTGAGGAGAGTGCTTAATTCGCACCCCACTAGGGGGTGTAGAATTTCGCACCCCCTGGAGGGGTGCAAAATTCGCACCTTACCAGGGGTATGTGGAATTTCACACACCCCGGAGGGTTACAAAATTCGAACCTCTCCAACGGATACAAATTTGATGGAGAAGGGGACCGAAGTCGTGTTGTCGAGGGAGTTGAAGTTCCTGAATGCGAAGTGAGGGAATCCGCGGTTTTTCTGGTCCAAAGTAAAGGGATCTAGGCTTCCAGCATGGTGAAAATCGGATAAATCGGGCGGTGCCCACAGGTCGATTGCCGCTAGGACTGTGGGGCCCTGGACCCCAACCGGCGCTGCGCCTGGACCCGCTTGACGGCTGGCCTTCGGCTCAGAGAACGGCTCTCCTTCGGCTCATATGACGGCTTGCCTAAGATTTCATTGGTCCCGAAAGAGGCCATCTGATAGAGGTTTCAGGTCTCCTTGTGTTTGCGACGCGACTTAGACCCCGCTGCTTTGTGTTTTTTTGACATTTGAACTCATTGTTCACCAAATACTTGACGTGTGAATGCTTTGGCAAAAAATCGTATCAATATCAACTCTTCCTCCTACTGATGCCACCACCATTCAAGCTGCTACTACTGATTCGGTCTTAATGTCAACTAGCACTAGCGCGCATATCACTCCTCCGCCAGGTGATGCATCATTACTTACTGCATCTGATCTGGAAGCTGCTGATTATGATTATAGTAACGATGAGGATGAGATTTAGGATACTAAGGCTATATCTACTTTGAAACGGAGGAGGAAGTGTGCTGTGAATAAGCCAAGAATTATTAATCTATACTCCCCGGAGAGTCCTTACGCAGACAGAGAAGCGAAAGATGGAAGCCAGACAGTTGATACACCTCCCCCTTCCTCCATCAAACAGTCTTTAAGATCTAGTGATGGGAATAAAAATAAGTAGTAGTACTTGTGATTTCCGTCCTTTTATTTCAGTTTGTTTCCTTTCTTTTGGTACATTTAGGCAGGTTGTATATGCGAGTGTCGGTCCTCGCTTGCTACTTTATGCTTATGTTGTTGATTTTGTGACCCAGTGATGAAATTGTGCTTTATTTTATTGCATGGAACAATGTTCTTTTTGTTGTGCTACAACCTTTTATTCAGCTTTGTCGTACTTTTTATCTGCACATTGCATATTGCACTTGCATATTATACTTGTATCACAATACACTTGTATCACAATACACTTGTACCACAAACACTTTGTTGACTATGAGGTTGTAACGAACTGATGGTATGTAAAGTTTATATTGTTGGTTTGATCTCAATTCTATGGTTATGCCCCCATACCGAGGTTCATCACAATCTCGTTAGGCTGGGAGTGACCAACGTTTCTGAATTCTCTTGGTTGTAACTAGAATGCTAGAAGATTTTTTTTCCATTAATTAAGGCTTAGCGATGAAATTCAGTTTGGTTGGTTGATCCATGCCACTTTCCCTATGCCTCTGCTTGAGAGGTCTTGTATTTATAATGTGTTCAGGCATATTTCTAGCAAACCTGGTAGTCCAGCCCTTAAGAGATTAGATCTGATACATGCCCCCGGAGAGGTCTTGGTTTTTGTGCCTCCCAGGTCTTTCACTCAATACCGTTCACATCCGGGATGACCGGATGCGACGCAGATAATTGAATGCCTATAGGGAGGTCGTTTTAAATCCGTTATTCATTGTGACTGAATAATTCAGACATTTTTTGAATTGGTTGGATGCCCCTGGTGAGGTCTTGGGTTTTGAGTTTATTCCAATTTTGTGTCTTGCTTGTTTCGATTAACTCAGAATCGGGAAGATTGTATTGGATACCCTCATTCGGTTATGATTTCTATCAATGTTGGTCCTTCTAGCTTGTTGCTGGTCCTTCCAACCTAGGATTGTTACTTCTAGCCTAGGTTTTATCGGTCCCTCCGACATGGTGCTGTTCCTTCCATCTTGGGTTGTAAGTCCTTCCAGCCTAGGACTGGTACTTCCAGCCTAGGTTTTGTCGGTCCTTCCGACATGGTGCTGGTCCTTCTAGCTTGGGTTGCATTGTCCCATGAGGCAGACGCCAGTCTTTTATCGAGGGTTATCTCGATTTATAGAACTGAGGTCCTGAACATTGCATTTAAGAAGGTGCCTCTACGGTGGAACTTGCAATTCTTTGTTTGTTGGCCTGGATGGGGTATTCCCACCTTTGCATCATATTTTGAGTTTGATACCAATCCTTCTGCTGGACGCTTATCTTGATAGGCTACAGTAGTCAGGGATTTGGCATCTTAAACCTCCTTCTTTAGGAAGTTTTTTCCTTGATGAAAGGTGTAGCTTTCCGACTTGGTGCCCATTTGCAGCGCTTTTCACCATTTGACTCTGGATAGCTTGTTCCTTTTAGATTTGCAAGGCGTTGCGTTTCATCATCTTGTTTAATTTGCATGATGCTTTTGGCACTCAATGCTTGAACTGTCCCAATCGTGATATGCTTAGTAAGATTCCAGGTCCGGCTGTGTTGTGAATGAGCTATTGCTCTTATATTGCCTACATCAAAAAATCAATTTTAGCAAGAGTTTGCGAATATATGATTCATGCAAGTAAATGGACTTTCTCATTCATGACTTTTCATATGTACATAGCTCAAATGCAATGCTCGCAAGTGTCTACAACTTTTACAATAGTTTTGAACAATGTATTATCGAAAGTAACGGCGAAGATGCTCGCTATTCCAAGCCCTAGGAATCTGCATTCCATCTGTGGTGGACAACTTGAAGGTGCCATCTCAGAGTTTTTGGCTTATAACATAAGGTCGTTCCTAATTTGGCTCGAAAACCCCGGTTCCAGTCATTACTTTTTTGAGAACAAGGTCTCTTATCTCGAAAGTCATGTGTCTGACTTTTGAATTGAAATGTCTTGCCACCCTTCTTTGATGTGTAGCAACCCTGAGTTCTGCTTCATTCCTCTTTTCTTCAAGCTGATCGAGGGTGTCAATCTGTAACTTCTCATTTTCCTCTTGGTTGAATCGGATCCTTTTGTGAGTAGGAACCTCCAACTCTACGGGAATCATAGCCTCCGAGCCAAAAGCCAAGAAAAGGGAGCATGCCCAATTGTAGTTTTATGAGTTGTGCGGTATGCCCATAGTGCAAGCAGAAGCTCATCTACCCGACTACTGTTTGATTTCTCTAATCGCTTCTTGGTGGTTGACTTTACGATTTTTTTAACCACTTCTACTTGCCCGTTTTCCTACGGGTGGGCAACAACTACGAAGCTTTTCTGGATTTTATTTTTGGAACAAAAGCTTTGGAACTCTTCGCTCTAAAATTGGGTTCCGTTGTCCATGGTTATCTTCTGCAACACTCCAAACCTACATATGATGTTTTTCAAGACAAAGTCAATAACTTTCTTTGAGGTTATGGTTGCCAATGATTCTGCCTCAACCCATTTAGTGAAGTAATCAATGACAACAATGGCATATTTGAATCTATACTTTGCTGTGGGAAGTGCTCATATAAGATCAATGCCCCAGATGGTGAATGGCCACCGACTGACCATTTGAGTTATCACTGTGGACGGTGCTCTCGGAATCTTCGCAAGTGTAACAACCCGCATTTCATGTATCGAAGAATCGTAAAATATTTTTATTTTATTCCCTAAGGGTTGGATCATTCTCATCTTTTGGTATGTTGCTTATGTGGATGTGAGACATGTCCATAATTTTTACCAATTTTATTTGTGACCATTTTGCCCCTGTCAGTCTTGTACAGGGCATAACTTTTGACTCAGTTTCTTCATCTTGAGCCAACTCCCAAACTCTAACTTCTTATTAATAGCACCCTTCCGTGCCGCTAATATGTACTAAGGTTCTGTATCTATAACTTTGGCTTCCGCAGCATGGAACCTTGTAACAAAAGCCTTGACCGTTTCCCTAGGCATCTGCTCCATTTCGCTAAGCGACATCACATCCCTTACTTTGGTAGTTTGTAGTCAAAACTGGTCTTGAAACCTTCTCGCCAAATCAGCAAATTGATCCACACATTTAGAAAGTAGTGTAGTAAGCCATCGTGAAGCTACCCCTTCCAAGAACATGGGGAAGTATAAGCTTTTATCTCATCAGTGGCCTTAGATCCATTCAATTGTTGATCATACTTAAACAAGAAGATGTTTGGATCTCTAGTCCCACCATAGGTTGCTATTTTCGGGGGTGTGAATTTTTTAGGGAACTTCGCTTGACGAATTCTTTCTGTGAACGGATTCTTGCTTGGTGGAACACCCCATTCCCTCTCATCATCTTGATGAGCCATGTTCTCTTTCATTATTCGTTGGTTCATGTCCGATATGTACTTTTCATCATCAGTTCGTTCCACGGAGCAGGCATCAATCCTTTTATCGAAATGATCATGGTTCAAGATCTGATGCCTTGGACCTCCCTTAGGAGGTGCCCCTTTGGTGGGACTTGTGGCGCTTTGAGTTGTATGTTTCTTGACATGCTCCAGCCTCCCCCTTGTCTTCCACTAAAAATTGGGAATGACTAGGGTCGAGGCAGAAGAATCCTTTTTTCGTCAACATTGACTACGACCTTCGGAGGCGGGGGATTGACTTGGGCATTGAGAAACGCATCAAGCTTTTACATCATCATCTTGGTCGTAGCATCCATTTTTTCATTCAAGCCAATTACCACCACGTTCAATTCCTCTTGAGTTACAGCTGGCCTCGAGGACTCACCGGCCTCTCAGTTCAAAGTTTGTGGTGTAACTACATCATCGTTATTAGCATTTTCATTACTCGTAGTCACTCTGGCAGATTTGCTATTTTTATTTGAAGCGGTCATGATTTCTGACAACTTTTTGAACTACGAAGCAAATTATTCAACGGCCCACTTTTTAGGCTTTTGGAGCCTATCGTAGTAAACAGGCTTTACTGCAACACTCTAGCAAACCCTCAACAAGGCTCTTAACCTTGTGGTCGTGGGTTCAAGCCCCACGGTGGGTGCCAAAAATGTTGATATCAAATCCGATATCAACACCCCAAAAATGCAGTCAACACTTTAAAGTATGAACAATTACAAGATCAAGAGTGAAAAGACGGGGAAAAGTAAAGTGCACACAACCTTTAAAAGTAGTTCGGCTCTAAAGGAAGCCTACGTCCACTATGAGGGAAGTTTCCATTATGATTGTGGCAATTATGAAGTACATAGATCTCAATTTCATATACATCTTCTCACTTTTACAATAGATTCTCTCTCTCAGGATCCATGCAAATTGATGGGGAAATGGTAAGATCAGCAGAGAAATGACGAAACGTTCTTGAATGCAAGAAGGGTGGAGGAGGATCTTGGATCTCCTGGTCACTTAGATGATCTCGGTTGAAGCCATGGACGATTAGATGGTAGATCTTCGAATGAGGATTATGAATGAAGGTAGGATTGCTTAGGAATGACGGTAGGAAGGACCCGACAGCACTTCGTGGTATCAAAGAATCGATCTCTTTAATGGTGGAAGCCATGACATATTTATAATGGAAATCAAATGAGGAGAAGGCTGAAAATATATGGTGAAGGGAACCGATTGGCATTTTTATATATTTACAGAAATGCCACTAGCTAGTTGTTTCCAACTGTCATATTGTTTCCTACAAACTGGTTATATCTTCATTCCACCGATCGGTTATGCCTTTGAATGCCGGATGGTTATGGCCTTGACTACCGATCGGTCATACTTCTGTCAACCGCCTGCTTATTTCTCTTTTAAGCTAACTGAATTGTGTTGCCATAGCACTGACCAGACCATAGATTTGAGAATACCGACCGAGCAACCTTATAGACGATCGAGCCATGTTATTTAGTGCCGAACACCTCAGCCTTCTTAGAACCTACCAACAAGTCTTCAAAACCTGACCAAGAGTCTATGTACCGACCGGTCGTGCTTGATTCTTCGAAAAAGTATGTGTAATATTTTAATGGATAAATACCATAGTCAATAAATTTCCAGATATGCCGAGAGGGCATTTAACGAGAAAAAATTGATCTTCCCATGACTTAGTTTTGCTAATGCTATCGCTAATCAATGTTCTTATGGGATTAGCCCTCCATATTGGAGACTCCAATCTTTTAGAAAATCGGACCATATGACAAATAATTTAGGGCTCAAAGAATCTTGACCTGATGCAAGCGCTGGAGTTTCCAAGCATAAAAGAGTTGTATGTGTATTGGGCGAGAGATGAATAGGAGAAATTCTCAAATCACATAAAAGCTTGTGTAAGAAAGATGGAAAAGGAAGGAAGCCTCCGTGCCAGATATGGATTGCCGAATACGCAAAATAACCTCCTGGAGGGTTTTTGAGGAAATCCGGGGAAGAAGCTACGTTGGCATCAATTCCTGATATGCCAAAACTGTCTAATATAGCCTTCACTGAATCTCTAGAGGTGATTGAAGATGGTCTTAGAGCAAATTCTTTCTTCGGTCGTGAAACCTTAGGATTTTCAGTCTTCGCCTTAGCAGGACTTTTGCTAGACATGATTCTACCATATGACATCATTCCATTATAACGCAAATAGTATACATATTCCTTACACAAACGCTTGCATGACACTTATAAATAGATTGGTTATCATTACATCTTGTTAACAAAAGATTCAATTTGCCAAAAGACAAACTGAACGTAGACATTGAATATCAAAGGGGTTGGTAGACATCTAAGCTTTTGATAACAAGTGAAGGGGTATCCTAATATCATTAAGACCTCAATGGGAATTATGTCAGAATTAGATAGTTCGACGTTATCATAAAAAAAAACTTAGACAAAACACTAACGATGGAAGTGGATTAGCCCTAATTATGTTGGAATCATTTCATATCGATGACATAAAATCTTAATTAGTCAAAAAGTTGCTTTCCTTTTGTGTATTTTGTTTTCCGTATCATATTTCCTAAATAAGGTAATCAATGAAATAGGTGGCCACTCATATTGGACATTAATCGCAAAGAAAGAGATTGTCATCATTCAAACCCATTCCATATTTGGCATAAACGTAGTCGACTCCCCCATCAATTTCAATACATAATTAAGATTACATCTTATAGAAAGAATAGAAAATACTCACCAAGAATCGAGCTTTGATTTTCAAAGAGAAAATTTGAGAAGCTTTTAAGAGAAGTGGTAATCTTGCTTGAGAATTTGATTTGTAGGTGAAAAGGCGGAAACAAGAGAGAAGAAGGATTTATGTTCAAATTTCAAGGCCGATCTGGACCGTACAAGCACAGACAAATCAACGCTTCCGATCAAAGAAGATCATAAGAACTAGATATGACACTTCGGAAAAGACAAAAAGTTTGACTTGGAAAGTCGAAAATACCCATTCACTAGGGGGAAAATGTTACTACCAGAATCAACTCCGAAACAAGCTAGCCGGAAATGGGTATCAGATGACCGCAAACATATAGAAATTCTCCAAAAACCAAAGTCAAACATTAAAAATAACCAAGAGTAGGAAGGAATGGTCCGAGAGCTGCGTAAACCGACACTTTTCTAGGAGAAAGGAACTTAAAAGACTACAGAATACCGACAGGATCTATCCGATAGGGTCCATCAGACAGGACCAATCTGGCAAGGGGATCCTATGGCGAAAGGTCATCTTAGTAGGAAGCTAAGAAAGAGGGTGGAAAGAGCTCCGCTAATTGAAACTTGGAAGGACGAAAGGGCTGTAGGTATTTACCTGCTTAATACCGATACATTGGGAGGCAAAGACATCAAGAATATCATGCCAGAAGTACGTAGAGATTATCTGGAACTAGCTTCCGAAACCTCTACCACACAAAAATTGAAAGGTCATATTGATAGACAATAGGAAAATCACCTGAAGCAACCTTCCGGGAGATCAGGCTATACCCAGAGACCCCACCGGAAGGCAAACCGAAGCCCTAGAAGGGATACAAGCAATCCGTACTAGTCCACTTAGTATAGACATCGATAGTGGTTCAGAACCGGCATATATCTACATACATCATGAGGGAAAGCTCCTCTAAGTATTCATGAGAAAAACCGGAAGCCTATGTCCGGAAGCTTATAACCGAGAGCATACAACCGAAAGCTCAAATACCTTTTGAAAAGTTACTACATCAACAAGCTCATATCAATCTCAAAGAAGCCCAACTGACCAGAACCTTCACTACGAAAGCTACAATCAACACCACAAAGCGGACAGAAACTAAAACATCCGAGACCAAGGAGAAGAATGGCCAATAGAAGCTCCTACAGGCCCAACAGCCCAACAGCAGAAGGGGACCCGAATTCTCTATAAATAAGACCCCAGGTGTCTCATTTTGTGGAGGATATTTCTCATTCTTATTCCTGTACTCTTTTTCTCTAGAGTAAACCCTAATTCTTAGATCGATTTGGGGATTTCTTCTATTCTGTTCATGTATTCCAAATCAAAGGTCAATAAAAAGTGGACTATTACTTATTGTAACATCCCAGAATTTTTGCGATTAAATAATTAATTTGTTTAATTATTTTATATATTGGTTAGTTAATTTAAATGGTCTAAATTCAAATATTTGGAATATTAATTTATATAACTCGTGGAATAATAAAATGTTTATTTCCAAAATAGTCTGAAATAACTGAAGTGACAGTATTGTGTAAATTGGATGATGTAATCGATATAATTCAATCTAGAATTGAATTATAATAACAGATATGTTATTTAAACGGCAGTTTGAACATATTAATTATAATATAAATTAAAACGAGCCCGTAATGTCGTGGTAATTCCTAATTTAACGTTCTGAACTTCAACCGAATTTACAGGATCCGTTATTAGTCGGATTTCCTCGAAATAAGAAACATTGAAATTTGAGGAACTGTTTTTTTTCTAATGGTAGTGAAAAATAAAGATTTGGTATTATGAATTGCAAGTTATGTCCAAATCAAATTTCCAGAAAGTCGCCGTGGAGCGTTTATAAGCCATAATGGATTTTTTTAATATAATTAAATATTGGTTTTGATTTTGGATGAACCCTTGACGTAATTATAATTTAATTTTTAGAATTTTACTATAATTTTTATTTTGAAAAATAAGCTAATTTTTTATTTGGAGTAATTTACACCCTATACCAGCATTTTGGAGTTTCACAAAATAAGCCAACCAGTCTATATTATTGTATTTTCTGGACCATGATACATCGCTTGATACGATTATACTTTTATTTTTGTCTATAGCAGTTCAGATATAAAGAGAATTTTATGTAACGAAAACCGTAAAAAAATTCATGTTGAAAACTGAACAAGATATATATACTTAACGCATGAATACAAGATGCTAATTAGTAGACCATCATCCTATTTTCCAAAATACATGCATGCACCATGCCTTATATTGTCATGACATGCTTACCTTTCATTGGACTCTGATTACAACTTCAAGTGACATGAATCATAGGCATAGTAGTTAACGTTATAACTTGTCCATGTTTTGCATTTATTCAAGGTATGGTCATACATCAAATTCAAAGTAATTTGTTATCTTCTAGGAAACAAGCTTGACTTATTGCTAAAGCACGACTATTGTGACTAATCTGAAGAATCACTAACCTACTTTAGTATCAACCATGCATTTGACAATAAATAATTATAGAAGTTGACTTTTACATACAATAAATAAGATAATAATTATATGCAAGGAAGTTGTACAGGCTAGAACGCAGGTCCAACATGACTAGTTAATTAAACAAACAACTATAGAACATATACGAGTAAAATCCAAGGAAGAAGAAAACTTCATAAGTAAATTCCACCTTGTTGGTTAAGTTATGCGTTACCTTAACAGCGAAGGAAATGGTATAGCCCCTACTTCTACGCAGATGGTACAGCTCGTGTGTTTTCACATCACAGAGGTACTAGCTATTCCTTAATGTTTAAGTTTTCCACATATATTAAACAAATATCCATCTGGCTTATCCCCTAAGGATTGGCTCTCCTATAAATAATATCACACAAGTCTTCTTTCGGTTTTGAGAATGACGAGCAAAGCCGAAACTTTTAATGGCTTAATAAATATAAATAAAATAATGTTGCATGAGTACTGAAACCCCAGGTTGAAGGCGAGCTCGTATTTCAGTTCATGGAGATGGGAGCTGTAAAGCACGATGAAGATTGCATGCGAGATATACTGCGTGTGTTTAGTGAAGTACAGAACATAAGCACCAAAATAGGAGGAAACACGGTAGTCTTTCTAGACTGGTGAAATACCTTATATTGCAATTTATAAGATTGAGGTTGCGCATTTTTTTGATAACTGTTGAGTGTACATGAGCTCAGAGGTTTTGTTCTAAACCATGTAAAAATGCGGGGTTAGGAGAAAGGGGAGGAGCCGATGAGCTAAGAGCACAACCAACAATGGCTTGTTCAGTTACTAAACAAGCCATGGAGCAACCAGGTGTGGCTTGTTCACTCACCCGTGGCTGGTCTGTGGCTAGTTTTGAGCTCCTCCGTGGCTGGTTCACCCAACAGAGACTGGTTCTTATAACGGCAAACTGTTTGCCGTTATAAGATTATAACGGCAAACACTTTGCCGTTATAAGATTATTACGGCAAAGTGTTAGCCGTTATAATCTTATAACGGCAAACAGTTTGCCGTTGTAGTCACTAGCCATTGCAACACCAACGGCTAGTTCACTTCCTCCCTATAAACCACCCTACCTCCTTCTTCCTCCTCCACACAACCACTCCACCTTCCCAACTTCTTCATCAACAAAATGTCTTCGTTTGCACCCAAGCGAAGCGGGAAAAAAACCATAAACAAGAAACTCATGTCCCAACCGCACTCGTCATCGTATGCCATGCAACGGTCAATCCAACAACAGCAACTGTTGCAGCCATCTCACGAATATGGCTACTCGCCGTATTCAAATTATCCATACCGTCCACCGTACCAACTGCTCGGTCCTCCTAATTTTCCTCCCATCCAATCGTCCGTCCCGCCATAGTTTTACCAACGACCGCCCGGGGTAGGCGTGTACGATGATCATTCAGTAGGACCATACACCTAACAACTGCGAAAGTACATAAAAGTGATAGTAACTCAGTCGTCCGAGTCATCTGATGTGTACGTGGACGTGTGCGGCGCCGATGACGTCTCTCATCATCACCAACATCTGGAGGCTGATTGGACCCAGCACTAGACCTATGGTGGTAATACATCTGCAAGTCCTGAAGTCTCTTGCGCTCTGCCTCAAGATGGGCCTCTAAATGCGCCTGCTGCTGTCGTGCCTCCTCTGCAACATGACGTAGCTCAACATCATAGTAATCTAGGCTACGCCTATGCTCTATATAGCCCGTATGCCTAATCCCCATCTGCATATCATACAGATCATGATATGATATATGTGTAGGATCCGGGTAATCGTGATGGGCCGGAGGATGAAACACGTCAACGTGACGATCCGGTCCAATGGCGAGCAATGCAATGGTCCATCCAAAATGACTGGCGGCCGCCACATGACCAGCTGCACGAAAACTCTAACTGGGCTGGGTAACATCCTCGACAACAGGTGGACGTATGCCGTGTCGTATAGCAGATGGCCCTACTAAATCAATCGATGCTGCATGCGTAATCGTATCTGAGGACCCGGTGAAAAATCTACGCCAGAAGGTAAGGTAACACTCCCCGATAATAACAAAGCTCTCAGCCGTCCACCAGCCTGCTGTCCTGGCTATATCTAGCTGCTCCGTCGGGTAAATCATACACCGATAAGTATGTGGGTGTGGATCATCCGGAATAGCATCGAAGTCATACAACTGTCTCCAGCACCTCTCACCAAGATACCAATAAGCACCTAGTGCCACGGGAGAAGATATAAGTGGAAATCTCCATCCGGCAAGCATCCTAGCAATCTGTATGATCTCAAGATCGATGGATGTAATCTGCTCAAATGGATGCCATAGAATCTGATCCCTATACATCCTCAGCTCGATCTGGTTATGGGCAACGGGAAACACATGGCGTGACTCATTATCTCTGGGCCCCCGGTTGTCCGTAGTCCAAAAGTATATACGGGGGAAAAAGGTCGATGGGTCTGCAATATGGGTGATAAAATGAAAGTTCCTAGAGTACTCAAAGTACCAATACTGTAACAACTCCCAGAATCCAAATAAAGAAACCTGAGAATCAGTGATGGTGCACTGCATGTCGAGACATTTGTATAGGTATGCAAGGATAGGTGTGCCCCAATCATATAAAATCGCCCCATCGGCATTTTTCTCAGCCGCGACCGCAAAAAACCCCACAGGAACGCTACTGCTCGAAGAACTAAAGAAAAGGTTACCCATAAGGTATAACACAAATAATCGAGCAAGCTCCAAGTCGTCATCAACAGAGTAGTGCTCGAGTATCCTGTCCATAGACGCACGGATCGCGCTCACTCTAATAGCGCCTTCTGCCTGATACGACGTAGTAGAAACATCCAAATGAGGCAGTAGATCATGAACAAGTGCACGATCACGCCATCGACCATTGTCATAAGGCAGTTGGGGATAAGCACTTACTCTAATGCTAATACCAGTAAGCATGGAGAAATCAAGCGGTGTAAGTCCTAACTCACCACAAGGAAAGTGAAATGTGTGGGTGGTTTTGTACCACCGTAGAGCAATGGCCGCACACAATTGGACATCGGCATTTATAACATGGTTTATTCCTAAAATAGCAAATTGCACAATAAGATAAAATATGACTACTAAATTATCCACTTATTTCATTAAAAGGTCTATAATATTACCTAGAAAAAATTGAAATCCAAGAGCATGTAACAGTCCTGCGACCCCCTCCTTACCCGCCAAGTGTGCATGATAATATCTAAGTGTGGTCGCTAACGAACCACGTGGACGTATATTCCGCGACTGTTAACGGTTCAACAAAATGTTATACCATCTACCCAATATCTAACACTCAAAGAATACTATGTAAATAATACTAGAAATACTTACAGCCAAACTCGACTGCGTGCTAACGTGTACTTCGTCATCTGGAAGAATGCGAAAGTTGGATAACGCAGGAAGCTTCGCGGCGCTGAGGTTCATATCCACATAGCCATCGAGTTGGCCCTCTCTAGCGGCAACTGATCCAACACCCCTACGTGCCCTGCCTGCTCGTCCGCCTCTACGCCCGCCGCGTCCCCGATGGCCACCTCCCTGTTGCACCTCTGCTTCTTCGTTCTCCATGTTTTCGGCGGCTACAAGTAAGTCTTCTATTCCGAGCACTGGCTGTTGGCCACTACCACCTTCACCACTCCCGCCGGCGCCACGATCGTCGCCGTGCATGAATTTTTTGGCGAAATTTTTTAGTAATCTAGCCATATTTTTGAACTAATATCTCACACAAGCTAGTTAATTTTGTTAAAAACTGGCGGATTGGTGAATTGGTGGAGAAAATTGGGTGAAAAATGGGGGAGGAATATGGGTTTTCGGGTTTGAAGAAGAAGGAAAGGGAAATGGAGCAGAGGAGGGGAGGCGGCGAGGGTTTTGGGGGGGTAACATTATAACGGCAAACACTTTGCCGTTATAATGTTATAACGACAAAGTGTTTTCCGTTATAATATTACGACGACAAAGAATTTGCCGTTGTAATATTATAACGGCAATATCTTTGCCGTTGTGTCCCCACTCCTCAACCAACCTGTGGCTGGTTCTCCCCTTCTGGGTGCTCGGCTCGTTGGACCAGTTTCAGAACATGAGAGAGAATAACTGAACAGAACGGATGGTTGGTTATGGTCTAATGTGGCGCAACCATCTGGTGATGGCCGAAGTGGGGGAGTTTGGCGATGCTTGTGTCAGTGGAAGTGGTTGTAGAAGTTCAAGCAAAGGATGTAAGGGAAGTAGACTGACGTGAGATCAAAATGGATGGATGGATCAACATGAAGGTATGACAAATGGTTTACTGGGGAGTGCGGAACAAACCAGGGAAGAACGTGGTATTAGTTTAGAGACGGAGTGTAAAAGAAAATAATGTTATCAGTATATATAAAAGAAAATGGGTAAAAAAACAAAACTGATGCTGGTCAGTGGTAACTTACACGCATGGGAGAAAAGCATCGGCAACACAATGGCATGGAAGGAAGCATATAAATGTTGCACAGTGAAGTGGGATCATGTATTATTGGAAAAGAAGAGGATGGTCACTGGCCACTGTAGTGTTCATGTTGGTAGCGGATGGGTTTATTTCTTGGCAGGCTGAAATGATTGGGGTGCCGGCTGTTTTCAAAAAGGATAAAGCCCAGTTATAAAAGAAAAGAAAAGGACCCAAAGAAAGGTGGAAGTGAATTGGACTAAAAAGGGGCGCAGTAGTTTTCTGTGGGTGGATGGGCCGAATCAGACAAACTAAGATGCATTTGGATCGCATCGACAAGCAGTACGTCATGAAATAGATTTGGAGCACGTTACAGTTTAGGCAACTAAAGCGCATGGTATAATCAACTGACGCAAATCGTTATTTAATGGTAAACGCGGAAGGTGAGTAAATTCACTAACTTTGTTCTATTATAAAATATTAGAATTATATTTTAAATGTTTATAAATGAATAATGTGTGCAATGGTCGCTTGGATGATTTACTAAATAATTTGGTTGAAATAATATACACCGTTATATATATAAACCGTCGATTGAAAGCTAGCTGTATTCCATTATATTTGATGCTGATATAAAATTGGTGTTATTTATGTGACTAACATCTGTGGATGCAGGGAAACAGGTTGGGGAATCCAACTGGGTTCCTCAACAGTTATATTGTTGTTCATCATATATTACATTAGATGATGTGATAAATAATCTGTTATTAATTATTGTTTGTTTGGAGCGTGGAATTACCCTGACCCTGAAATAACTGGTATTTAAATATTGTAAATTATATTTGATTGGGATGGAAATGAATTTGGGTTTTCAGAAAGGGAAAATCTATTTTTAAAATGAAATTTGAAATTCGATTGGAACGGTATATGATAACTTGTTTTAATTATATTAAAACAAGTAGTTGATTTATAATCAATAATTAGAGATAAAGTGAAATAATTACTATTAAATAATTTGGAAAAATAAGAATAAGTTTAGAAATGGGGAGTGGAAAATCGTTCAAAGAAAAGGATGAAATTTATTTTAATGATTCGAAATATAGTAGGATTAAAATGAATCCATAAGGGTTGTAATCAAAATTCGACTATGTCGAATGGTTTAGAAATAGTTATTTTTAGAAATTATATATTATACAATTTGATAAAATAGTAATGTTTGGTTTGAAGTCAATAAACCACAATAAAATATGTAATCGAGATTCAAAATAACTTTGTATTTATTTAATAAGAAGCTACTTGCAATTAGGGTTATAAATTAAAATTGTAATATGAATTGCTGAAATAACTCGATGAATAGAGTTGTAACCGGGAATGGTAATTACAAATGAACTCAAGATTTATGTAAGAAGTTCGATTCTTATAAAGAAATATTATTCATGTTTTAAAGATAAATAAGGATTTAGAAGCAAAAGGTTTGCAGATATAAATAGTTATAATGGAAACGGGAAACATTTTCGAACATTAATAATATACATCTTCTAGAAAATGGGAAATAAGATTTTAAAATATTTGAAATTGTTTCCAAGGAGAGTGAAGAGTTAATATTTAATAGCCATAAACAACGGAGGTTTCAAAGTAAGTATATGGCGTTATAAAAACTATATTGTAAAATGAAACAAGAAATACGATTTGATTGAGATTAGAAATAATAAGGGGTTAGAGTATGGGCTTATATCTGTTCTAAGATAAGAACGTTGTTTATCAAGGTCTAAGAGGTAAATAAAACACCCCAACTTGAATGCCTTCAATATTATTGAGGAATGTTATCAGTTTGTAATGGGAAGAGATGTCAAGATTAGTTATAAAGGGGATATTGCAGCGTATTGCAAGTTTTTGAACTGTAACGATAGATTAACGTTGTCGACCAAGCTTAAGCGTGATTTTTATATATAGCACTATTCCCTAGGGAATGAAACAGTTTGGTTTGATATCCACTTATTCTAAAGTAATAAGTAACGATGTTTGTCCAAAGAAATATAGGAGTGTTATGTTGTGTTGGGAACAAAGACGAATAATTGAGATTTATTATATTTCCCATATTAAATGGAAATCTTCAAGTTTGTAAATTGATAAAAACATTAATGATAAAATATGTCGTTCGACATTGGTTTTAGGTCATATAAGAAATGATAGTCGGATATTGAATAGATTATATATATATAACGCTATTTTCAAATTAAAGGAAGGCTAAAGGAGTTTTCGAAATATGATGTAATACTTCCAAGAAAAGGAAAATAAAGAAGAGTATATAAAAATATGGGAAGCTAGAAAATTAATATTTATACATAAAAAGAGCCCGTGATTGTATGATGTTTAGTTGTACATTTGAATGGATGTTTGTTTTTACTTCAATAGTTAAATAACCGACTATCGAAGTGTTTTGACCATCGTTGTCAATATGGAGAGACTAGTTGGATATATTATTTGAAAACCACTCCATACAGGTATAAGCGCTGCAAATTAGATTATGCTGAAGATAATTGAAGACGGAGTGAATTGCAAGGGTCGTTCTGTTCTAGAATGGTTCTTTTTGTTTGTCTAGTCCCAGAACAACTTGTATGGATGAGCGTCTGACAGAGTATACCTAACAAATCACGTACGGTTGATCTCTTAAAGGTATTACGTCTGGTGGCGGAGGAATTCGTTCCTCCAAGTTTTTTATACCTGTGATATTTGTGGAAATCGGTTAGTGAATTGACGGGTTTGACCATGTGGCATTCGAGTTGTCAGAAGTTCTTAAAGGTAGACGTAGCCTCTAGCCTCACAACCCGGAAATGACAAAAACCAGGCAGGCAACATGGCTAGTTGGGTCATCCCAAGCATGGTGTATTGTCAACGATCTAGAGAAAATTCATATTGTTCTTCTTTTCGTTTCTGTATCTTCGGATTACGGTTGGATGGCCAACAACCATGGGTAATAATATATTCGCTACACTGAAGCTAAATGAATGGGCGGTCATGTGTGCCCAGGTTGCAAGACGTTCTTGTTGAACCCCCAGTGTTTACCCTCTAGAGTACACTGATCGGAAGGTGATCCCATACCGTGTCTGTTAGAATCCAATCACCAATAAGCGCCCTGCGGTTTTTTATTTTATACTGTATATGTGGAGCATGAGATGCAAGCGTTCTACTATTTGGTTATTTACTTGATTAGACATTATTATAATATCACTGGATTTTGATATCAAAATATTTTGGGTTCTTGTAAAGTAAAAACCGTCCATGTTTATATGTGGGTTGGTCTTACTATTATCTTTTTGTTTCAAAAGGATTTTCAAAGTTAAACAATATGGTTGGAGTTTACTCACACCAGTCCCATGACTGACCCAGAGTTTATTTTATTTCTTTTCCGTAAACTCTTGGGTGCCCAAAATTGTACTGGCAGTCAAGTGTTCTAGGATTTTACAGATTCACTTGGAGGAGCTTGAAGCAAGAGGCTTCACTGTTAATTATTTAGAGATTATTTCCGTGGTGTTGTATATATGAGTTATACTCTGATATGGTATGTATACGCAAATTCAGATTTGTATTTCAAAATTATGATATATATTGTATTTTATTCGTTCCGTTGTGAGTTTCGTGTTTTACTCTGATTCCATTCAGTTCTGTTCTTTTTATTCTTCTATTCTATTAGTTCTTTCTTTCTACTTCTCACCCTCTAACTTCTTTCTATTAATGACCCGATATTTTAATAGTCAACGTTGTGTTTTATGTTGATTTCGGGGTTGAAAATTCCGCGGCCGTTACACTTATGTTATTTTTTTTATAAATTTACCAGGCTATTTCTTATTTATTGTTGCTACAACTCAATGCTTGTTTCCTCCGAGAGCACGAACCTTTACCTAAGCCTTTCCGCAAGTTCGGTGAAACACCCCTTCCTACATGCTTAGACCCTTCCTACAAGCTTAGACCCCTTAGCAAGCGTAGTGCAAAATCCCTTCCTACCATCTGTTAAGTGCTTTATCAACGGTTGTGTTTAGGAATCCATCTTCCCTAGGTAACCATTGGTTCTTGAATCTCTTTAGTGTGATGCTGACCCCATCAAGGGACGAGTAACTATTCTTTTTGATTCTAGACCATGATACCCAGGAAACCTTGAACTAACTCAAACGTATGGAGGTTAAACAACCTATTTTCCCCTAGGTCCGCTTCCATGGACCTATCTCTGGTGTTGACGAAAAATATCATTAATAAAGGCTAAACAAATTTCCAATAAACTTGGTGTGTAGTTCAAGTGTTGAACTCAAAGGATATCACATATAACATATATGAATGATTTTTCTATCGAACTACTTAATGTTTAACCTATCATAAAATTTGTGTAATCTGTGTTTAAACATTTCTAAATATTTCCATTTAACCATGCGTAGTTAATTAAGTTAAATACCTATCTACTTGAGTTTTGGTTTCTCATAACTAACACATTTTGTGGTTATATGTCACGTATCAAAGCAATTTCACATATATCAAATGAAAACGGTATTTTTAACATGCTAATCATTATTTATCATCATAATAAACTTGTATTAGCAACCAGTACTTATCACACAACATATACTGAAACCACTATTTCAAATCTCGCAAATATCGTCTGAGATCTCCTCCGAGATCTCGTTTTGGGCTCCTTCCAAAATGAAACAACAAATATCACTCTAAATCTCCCTCGAATATATCGCCCGAGATATTGCAATATTGAGCGATATATCGACCGAGACGAAATACTGGAATATCGTCCGAGATCTTAGTTTTTTTGGTTAAAATTTAAATTTATGCCTGAACTAGAACTATAATTAAAAAACTCAAATTTATCCATATCAATATTTTGTTATTTTACATTTTTCTTGTTAAATGACTATATTGTATGTTCGTATATGTTTTACAATGCTTATGATTTTCATATTCGTCTTTTTACATACATGTTACTTATGAAATTATGTATTTTATGGTCTATTTATGCTGAATTTTTTAATGTTTTTGATCCTTTTAATGTTTCCTGTCTAATAATATTCCTGTTTTAAGCATATTACGATTTAGAGTATGAATGATCTTTCGCAAAATAAATAATAATAAAGTTATTTTGCATTTTAAATTTAAGTTACTGTGTTTTTGATAGCATTCACAAATCATTTTGTTAAAATGTTATTTTTAACACATCATGTACCCCGAGATTGTTCCGATATGAACTTTCAGACCCGAGATGAAAACCGAGACGAACTCCCGAGTTAGACTCATCTCCTTCGAGATCTCCCCTGACACGAGACCGAGTTTATAAAATCCTTGAGATGAAACGCGACCGATATCCGAGATTTAAAACCTTGACTGAAACAGGTAAATAGTCATGTGTTATTTGACTTGTAAATGGGCGTTTAATCCTATAACAACTACCAAAAAGCAAATATTGCAATCAAAGGCAGTCAATATAAATTTAATTATGATTATATTTACCATAAAAAAATCATTTTGAGTGAGAGTTCTCACATTGGTCGTTTATCGCAAAATAACTTTAAATCGTCGATGAAGTAAATCAGACGTTTCCCTCCACCAAAAATTGCCATGATCTGCAAATCACTCCGAATCAGTTTCATTGCGAATCTCTTGTGGATGTCATTTCAATGCATCATGTTTCATCGAATTCCGAGGAAGTACGAAAAAGTTATGATTTTTACAAGTTTATAGGCATATACACACACATACATACACACACACACAAAAAAACACACACACACACACATATATATATATATAACATAACCTCATTAACTTGATTAATAAATTAATTAACTTCCTTAATTACCTCCTCTAATCTCTCTTCCTCCACCCTTCTTCCCGTTGTACACGGCCAAAAACGCACCATGGCCGCTCCATTCTTCTCAAAATCAACTCAACACCTCTCCCAACACTCGATTGCATATTTCTATAGAGCATACAAGATAAAAAAGTATGATTTTAATGGGTTTAAGGTTTGAAGGGGGCATGGGACCCACGATAAGGCGTTGGATAGTGGAGGTGCAGTCAAGGGGAGGTGGTGAGGTGGCTTGCGTGGAGGTGGTAGTTCTTGGTTTTAAGTTAAAAGGAAGTGTCTTTTGCAAAATGGAAGGATTTTTGTCATGTGAGAGGGGCCCACGGTCTGACGTGGAATGCTGTAGGTGGAGGAGGAGGATGCGCAGTAGCTCACAGTGTCTGCTGAGGACTTGGAGGTGGCGGTGTGAGGCTTGGAGAAGGAGGAGTAGCCATTAATGAGTGTTTTAAGCTTTAGGAATTAGTTTAGGAAAGTAAATGAACATAAACACTAATTAACTCAAACTTAGGGTCTAACCACTCCTGATGTGACTATTGATGGATGAATTTGAAACTTGACAAGAAAAGAGTTGAGTTGTCTAATTCTTATTGGTTTGAAATTGTAGCTTTAAGTGATGTTTAAGTTGATCTATTAATTACACCTTGCAAACTTCGTTCTAGTTTCATGAACACATGTTAACCCCAAAAATTACGAAATTTAAAATCTCGCTTTGGTATAAAATTGCGCTTCCGATGAACCTAGTCTTGTCGAATTTGGAGACCATTGAAAAAATCGTATTATTTCTAGCTTAAACTGAAAACTGACTGAATTTTCTGCTTACATTTATATTAGGAGTGAGCATTATTCGTTAAACCAAATAAACCAACCAAACCAATTTATTTTGGTCGGTTTGGTTCGGTTTTTAAACTAAATCGGTTTGTAGTCGGCCCAAAAAAATATTAAGTTCGGTTATCGGTTTATCAAATTAACCGAATTTTTACTTTATTTTCAAAATTATATGTATTATAATAAATATTTTAGGTTAGTTTAGTTATTTAAGTATATATTAATCATCACCTATGTGTCAAAAACAATATTAAAAAGCATAAAAATAAAAAAATGTAATCATATATTCATAATTTGTTTCAAATTATAGTGAATATTTCAAACACAAAGTGTAAAACATTTTTAGTTTGGTTTAATCGGATAACCAACCGAACCAGCCAAATTTAATTTGGCTGGTTTGGTTTGGTTTTCATTTTTGTTGGTTTTAGTTTGGTTTGTCAAATTTATCGTCGGATAAACCAAACCATCCAAACGCTCACCCTGAGTTTATATACCGTTATCTCACATACAAACTCCGTTTGACTTGAAATTTTGGATTCTACCATATTTAAACTTTCTGGATCCAATGGAAGTAGTTTCGTCGGATTACGAGACTATCTCAAAAATGGTCCTTTTATAGGGCATCAAAATAGCTTTAAAATATCGATTTTCGAATTCTGAGGTTTTAAATTGTTTTAAAAATTTTACTGGCCCTGTTTTAAGTCACATAAAACATTAAAATAAAATTTAGAATTGTTCTCAAATTTTATCAAGTCAAAATCAACATTTTCTAATTTAAAATTCATTATAATAGATTAATAGACAAATTTTAAATTGGTCAAAATTACGGGTTGTTATAAATAATTACCATGTTTTTGTTATTAATGTCAAGTGTATTATATTGTGATGTTTTAAATCTTACTAGTATTTTTTATAGGACATCGAATTATAACTAGCTTGATGTAGAAGAACTTGTCGTCTTTACCTTGTTTTTGCCAATTAAATTAGATATATTGTTTAGCTTGGCACACATATTATAGCTTTGTGGAAAAAACAGATAACATGAAATATATAATAAGGTATACTTTTATAGTTTTTGTTTTGATTTTAGGGTACAATGTTCTATTACCACTACACACATATTATACATGATTAGAATGTTAAATTCATGATAAATCTGGATGTTTTCGTAGTAATTCAATGCTATTTTTCTAAGAAAAATTTTAATAAAAAATTAATATATATTTATTAGGGACAATTAATGACAAGGACAAAGGCCCATTAAAATTTGTCCATAAGGACAACCACTTAATAATTTATCCATAAGAACAATACACTGAAATTAAATTTCGGCCGATGCTTCCATCTTCTCCCTCTGTCGCGTATCTCGATTTCATCGTTTATCACGAAATCACAAAAATCACGAAATCATAAATCGTTGAAATCACAAATATCATAAGACATTAGAATCGAAATTCACAATCGAAGACAAACGTCACGAAATCAAAATCACGACAAAAAATTAGCCGAAACAGAAATCCTAGAAAATAAAAAATAGGTCGAACAACAAAAATCCATTGGAAATCAAAATTGAATGAAAAAAAATATTTTTCAAACTATAGAAAGCACAATTGAAGAAGTCAAAATTGTTGAAACAAAATTTTTAGGTTGGAAATGTTTTTTTTTTGTTACTAGTATAGCAGTTCGTGGGTATCATTTTGCTATTTTTTTAGGTATCATTTTTCCTGTTTTAACTGTAAAACATAGCAGTAGTTTTTAGGTATCATTTTTCTATTTTTCTAGGTATCATTTTTCATGTTTTAACTTTAAAACATAGCAGCAGTTTTTAGATATCAGTTTGCTATTTTTTTAGGTATCATTTTTTCAGTTTTAACCGCGTTATATGTTTTTTTCATGAGATTTTGTTGCTGTGTTAATTTTGAAGTTATATTGTTGTATCACCTTTGAAACTAAGTCGAATTTATTTCATTTTAATCAATCAAGCTGTGATATAATTTTTTTTCATTATTTTATCTTCAACACATAAGCAAGATTTGTGTTTATCACATCAATCCAGTAATTACAGAAATGCAAAACAATATCAACTACTTTCATTTAAAAATGAAATTGTATTGTAACAGGAATTGGGCATCAGTTTTAAATCATTCTAAGTATCATTTTTTTAATTATTTTCTGTGCAGTTTATAGGTATCAGTTTTATGTCGCAGAAGGTATCAGTTTTAATTATTTTATTTGTTAACAGTGTTTAGGCATCAGTTTTAGGCCATGGTATTTATCCGTATTCTGTTTTTTTCTATAGTGTATTAGTATCAATTTCAGGCATGAATTAACGCATTTATTTTTACTTGTACTCAATCCAGTCTTGAATTCAAGTAAATTCCAGTAGCATGCAGTATCTGCAAGTATTTCATACACAATCAACACTGATATCAACATAATTTTGTAATAGTACACCATCACAAAAATTGCCACATAAAATAAAGACGTATATAAACATAACACAGAAATTACACTAAAAATGATACCTTAAAAAATATAAAAATGATACCTTAAAACTACTGTGATGTTTAACATAACACATAAACTACAGTAAAAATGATACCTTAAAAAATATAAAAATGATACCTTAAAACTGCTGTGATGTTTAACAAAACACATAAATTACAGTAAAAATGATACCTTAAAAAAAATAAAAATGATACCTTCAAACTACAGTAATGTTTAACATAACAGAGAAATTACACTAAAAATGATACCTTAAAAAATATAAAAATGATACCTTAAAATTGTTGTGATGTTCAACATAGCACATAAGCTACAGTAAAAATGATACCTACAAAAATAGCAAAATGACACCTAAAAACTGCTGCTATGTTTTAAAGTTAAAATAGGAAAAATGATACCTAAAAAAATAGCAAAATGATACCTACGAACTGCAATACTAGTAACGAAAAAAAACATTTCCAATCACGAAAAAATTGTTTCAACAATTTCGACTTCTTCAATTGCGTTTTCCATCGTTTGAAAAATATTTTTATTCCATTCAACTGTGATTTCCAATGGATTTTTGTTGTTGGACAATTTTTTGTTATCGAGGGTTTCTGTTTCGAGCGATTTATGGATTCGAATTTTTGGGTTCGATTGCAATTTCGATTTTGATGTCCTTTTGATTTTCGTGATTTATGAATTGTTATGGATTCGAATTTTTGTGATTTTTGGGTTCGATTGTTTTAAAGATGGAGCGGACGTGAATCGGGAGCGGAGGAAGAAAAATAAGCGCACCTGAAGAAGAAGAGAAACAGTGTATTGTCCTTCTGAATAAAATTTTAGTGGGCTGTCCTTATGGATAAAAAGGCATTCACTTTTTTCCTTATAAATATTTTCCTGTATTTATTATTTATTTCATCGAAACCATTGTTTCTTTGTGTTACTTTAGTTATTATTAATATCTTGTATAAACTTTTCGATAGTTTTTGGAATCAATTAGTACTTGTATATAGGCGTTAACTCACAATTTCCTATGGGTGCTAGAAGTCGTAAGATCAACTATTATGTATCGGTTGGATCCATGTAAATAAGTTTTTCGAATACATTTACCTAGACAGGAAAATAGCATCAAAGAAAAAATTACAGGCTTTTTCAGTTGTAAGAACGACCTGCTGAAATTTTATTCTAAAGGACAAAATATCATATTTTAGGTATTAGATTTACAGTGTGCATGGTATCAGAATTTGACTACTAGTTTTTAAGTATCAGTTTTACAGTGTGTATAGTATTAGAATTTAACTATCAATTTTTAAGTATCAGTTTTACAGTGTGTATAATATTAGCTTTACAATGTATTGTCCTAAGGAATAATTTTTCATGGGTTGTCCTTGAGCTTAATTTTTTTTATGAAATATGTGCTTTATAGTAAAATATCCTTTACTAGTTCATTTGTAGAAAAAATAAATAATATGAATTAAAAAGTAAGGTATAAAAATCAACTTTATTCATATTTCATATTGTTATTGTACACAACCAACAATAGGGAAACCATATAGATTGTTGTCGAACGTTTGTACAGAACTACTCAAAAAATGTTAGTTAATATTCTTAATTGGTGCCCCCATGCAGGATCGAACTACAGACCTCCAGTTTACAAGACTGGCGCTCTACCACTGAGCTATAGGGGCAACTGCTAAAGTTCGGCCAACCCGTAACTAAGTATACAAATACACTTAGAAAAAAGTTCCCCCACTGGATCTATATTAGGCTTATGAAGTCTAATTTACTTAAAGTATATCTAAATAGAATTTGAATAAAATTATTTATTTGATTTAAATTTATATGTAATGGATAGGATTTTATTCAATTTATGTTTAGTTATATATAATGGTACACATTTGTTTCATATACATGTATTTATATGTGGGTATGTGTAACATAATAATCCTTCTAAGGTATAATATGACTGTATGCAAATGTTGGGACATGCATAGCAACAGACATGTTAACTCATCTTACTGTATTGTACGTTATCTAAATATATGAATACATATATAAACTTATAAATCAATTAGGTATTAAAATAAAAATATCTACTTATATATCTAACATACGTATTATATAAATGTAGAGTATTAATAATATTGTATATTGAATTAGTTATTAATTAAATTAATGACTATATATATAACATATGTGCACAAACTGTAACACCCCGTAATTCTGTAACATTAAGCTTCACAAACTAAAGTATAGTTAATTTTTAGAAGAAGAATTAAGGGAAACGGATTACACCAATGCGTTCGTCTCAGAATTCTGCTTGAGATAGAGTCCGAGTTTGCGTAAATCGGACTATGTATGATGAAGTTATGGCCTTCAGAAATTTCAGAAATTCAAATTAAATAAAACAGATTCAAAATTCAAAACAGAACCCAGAAGCGGGCTGGGCAGGAAATTTCCCACCCAGGACCCAGGTCGACCTAAGGGTCGACCTTAGTGTCGACCTCCCCCCTATAGGTCGACCTGGGGGTCGACCTAGGCCTGTTTGCCAGATCTGGACTGCAGTGATTTTAACCTATTCTGGATGGACCAGATGGATTCTAGAGTGATCTGATGGCTCTAAAACACTCTCAACACCTATAAAAGAATGCCTAGACCTAAGGTTTCTCCACAAAAATTCTTTGAGGCGTCTACGTGCTGTTTCTCTCTATTCTAGCCTCCACCATTAAAATAAATCTTATTCTCCATTAAAACAAGTTATAGTTCTTCTTCAAATTGGAAATTCAAATCAAGTTAAAGCTTCAAGTTGGACCGTAGGCATTCCGCTTCAAGCAACGTCACTCGAATCATAGCAAATCGCTACAACGCTATCTTATTACCCTTTTCTAAACCGATCACTGTAAGTTCGGTTATTCTTTAGATTTGAACGTGCAATTGGAATCGCGAATGTAATAAATCAAAATATAGAACTGTACCTATTTGCAAGTTAATTATCTTTGATTCATGCTTATGTCAAATCTAAAGTTATCTATGCCTTTGGATCTGATTCAAGACTATGAGACTTTTGCCTTAGACTATGACTATGAAACTATTGCCTATGACTATGAGACTTTTGCCTAAGACTATGACCATGAAACTGTTGCCTATGAAATTATTGCCAATGACTATGATTCATCACTATGAGACTATTGCCTATGACATTGATGAAGAAACTATTGTGATTAGTCGCCCATGACTATTGTGGTTAATTGCCTATAACTATTGTAGTTAGTTGCTTATGCCTATTCCCATTGTTACAATTAACCAATCATGTTGTACCTTGAACTAGCATTATGTTGGACCAAATCACCTATGCCTATTCCCTTAATTATGTTGGATCCCATATTTAGTGTGTAACTTGGCTAGTTTATTGCTATTCACTGTTATGTACATCGAACCTATTGGAGCCATTATTTTTGTATTTTGTTCATTATTGGATGCCTATTCTTTTATATCGATTCTTATGCTTATCCCCTATTCCTTTTGTTAGTGCCATTTCATGAGTACTTATAAGACTTGTTAAATCATGTTATACGTACGATCATGACGCGGGGATTGGGCGTAGCTTAATTAAGTTAACTTGGCATAATAAATATGTTGGCATAATCTGAATTGGCTATAATAGTGAATAATCTACATGCATATTAGACTTGGGCATAAATTGATAAATTTTAATTGGCCTCAAAGTATGTAATTGGCATGCAAACCAAGTTTTGGACATAAATGGTAAACTAGAATATTAAATCTAGTTTTGACATGAAATGTAAATTGGAATATTAATCTAGATTGGGCATGAACTGTAAATGGGAATATTAAATCTAAATTGGTATAAACTGCAAGTTAGGCTAATTGATAGGTAAATCAAGTTTTGGGCATAGAATATAAGTATGTTAATTGGCATGACAAATGAATATGATCTAGGCTAAATTGATTTATGGAAAATTTACATAAATAGTAAATATGTAAATTAGAGAAGAGGAAAATGCCTAACCCGAGGATAGATTGAGTTGTGGTGTAAAACTGCCCGAAACCGCCTGGCACATCCAGTAACCAGAACAACACCTATGTAATGTGAGAGGTTAGTGTATCATGCCCAAGAAAACCCAAGGTTAGATTGAGTTGTGGTGTAAAACTGCCCGGAACCGCCCGACATATCCAGTAACCACAACAACACCTATCTAATGTGAGAGGTTGGGGCATTAATAAATTAATTAATGCTAATGGCACATGCTAAGTATGGGAGGATTAGGTCAATAACCCTCAACCAATTTGACATGAGTGGGTTAAGTTATACATTAATGGATAAGGGGCACCTAATCAACATAACATGATTTGCGATAGGGTTAAGTTAACTAAAGGAATAATTGACCGTTATAACCTGTGAATAAACATATGGCAGGGTTAAGTTAACTAAGGCAACACTTAACCATTATAACATAATAATTAAACAGATGGGTAGGGTTAAGTAATAAGGAACACTTAACCAATTGAACATGAATGGGTAAGGTTAAGTAATAAGTAACACTTAACCAATGGAACATGAATGGGTAAGGTTAAGTAATAAGGAACACTTAACCAATGGAACATGAATGGGTAGGGTTAAGTAATAAGGAACGCTTAACCGATGTAACATGACAAGTGGGTGGGTTAAGTTAACTCGACTGGATTGATAACACTTAAACAACATAACCTGATGAATGGGTGGGGTTAGGTTGATGGGAAACACTTAACCAATACAACACGATGAACGAGAAGAGAACTAAGTAGTAAACCTTAGTTAAGCGGACTAAGTTGTAAACCTTAGTTAAGAAAATGAAAGATTCAGGAAACTAAGTAGTAAACCTTAGTTAAGAGAACTAAGTAGTAAACCTTAGTCAAGGAAATCAAGTAGAATACGAGGGGGAGCGAACGTCCATCTGATCACGAAGAAGGCTCCAACGAACTGGGTTACGAAGCACACGGCTTCGAGGGAACGTGAGGGTACTCTTGGTATCACTCTGTGAGGCTGCAGATGATCCTCCTGTGTTCATAGAGGTTAAGGTCTGCGTTAGAAGAGCCAAGGGTATGCCTTGGTTGCAATAATAAGGCAACCTAAAGACTAGGATGGACTAGCGTGATTCAGTGAGACCATTTTTTTCCCTATGATAACAACTCGTCGTCTACCTCCCATCTTGAGTCAGTCGAGATACGTGAACCGGAAAGGCGGAGAACTCCAACAGACCATATACTTGCTATCTAGTTATAGGTGAGGTTGGCCCATAGGTTTGTGGGGGCAGAGAGGGGCCTGCGTACAGTTCTCATTCTTGATTTTGTTGGGTGCCTTTCATTTGTTAGTTGAGGGAGGGTTCTAGTGGGACCATAACCACTGTAAAAGTAGACATTAACATCTGCTATCGGCAGATATCTGAAAGCTCCCAACCGAGTTCCGTGTTTCTTGACTAGCCCTGCCACGGGACTCGGGTCGCACATATAGAGGACATGTGCATCTAGACATCGATAACGATTCACGACACATACGTGGGGAAAGTCTAGAAACATATACCGCTCTGGGTAGTGTGTCCTAGCCTAGGGGGCATCATTCGATAGGTAGCATAATCCCTAGTTGGATCTAGGTCGCATAAACCCTAAATCCGAGAAGCGTTCAATAGGTAGCATAAACCCCAGTGGCCCTGGGTAGCGTAAACCCTGGTTGAATCTAGGAAGTGCTCGATAGTAAACCCTAGATTAGATCTAGGTAATAAATGGAATCCCCATAATAGATGTACAACTGAAGTTAACCACAATTACGGGGATTGGGATCACGTTATCATATGATCATTTTATATAGATTACTAGTTTGGACACTAGTTAGGTAGTGCAGAGATATAAAAACCAGTATAACATGGTAGTCACGTAGCAGAGAAGGAGTAGAAGCGCATTCAGTTTATCAGTATGTTCAGTTTATCAGTATACTCAGTTTATTAGTATATCCAGTTTATCAGTATATTAAGTTTATCAGTATATCCAATTTATCAGTACATTCAGTTTATTCTTGCCATATCATATCTCATGCTTATCCCGTGTTATCTTGTTACTATGGTTTAGTCTTATATTTAGTTTATTCATGTCATGACCCTTTTCCTCGTTTAAATGCTAAGAATCACTGAGCTTACCAGGCTTTATGTCTGACCTAGTTTGCTTTCGCCTCTTTTCTTCCGTTCCCCCCCAAAGGTAGCGAGGCAGGGAATAGCTCAGCTCATTTTGGACCGTTACTCTTTCCAAGCATGAAGATTCTTTGACGCATTGCTTTGAACTCCATTTTCTACTGCTATGGCTGGCTCATGCTTTATTGGGGAATATCATTGTCAGTTTATGCTTCTTTATTTTAAACAAGACAGATGCTTTGTTGTAATAAGTATTGGTGTTGTAAAACAATCTTTGTGCAAGTTGTTTTTAATCAATAAAGGTTATTTATTTTCCGCTGCTTTATTTGTCTGTCTTGTAATTTTTCTCCATCTTGTATCAAAAATGCTCCATCGAAGTTAAGACATTCCCTTTGTGAGTGACCTTAACGGAGGTGGGGTGTTACACAAACACACACTGATATATATATATATATATATATATATATATATATATATATATATATATGCAATATACATTTTTTTTTCAAATATAATATAAACCAATATTCTACAAATTGTAATTAATATATACATATATAAAATTATATTTTATCTTCTTATATATATATATAAATGTGAATATTTAAATGTTTGTGTGTATGTTTCCTACATAACATAAAACATATAATAAGGAATACTTTACGGTAGTCGGCTAATTGTCGGATATGAAGTCATATTATGATAATGTATAAATATATTTTTTATGATTAGAATGCTAAAATTTAGAATAAATAAGCAAGTTATCTTGGTAATTCAATGCTAATTTTCCCAATAAAGACTGACATAATACTTACTTATTATCTATTTCATCTAAACCAATGTTTCTTTATGTTAATTAATTTATTACTAATACATTGTGTAAACTATTTTTATAATTTTTGCACCCAAATAGTATTGCATTTGGGCATTAACTCACAACATGCTATAAGTGCCAGATCTAGCAAGATCGACCATGTATGTATTAGTCAACTACTTTTAAACAAGTTAGTAAAATGCATTTACTATTGATTTTATAGAAAAATACATAGTATGAAATAACCAATAAGGTATAAAAGTTAACTTTATTTATTTTTCATATTTTCCATTTTACACAAGCAACAATAAGGAAACATTAAAGATTATTCTCGAATGCATGATGTAAGTACAAAACTCTTAAAAATTTATTAGTTTTTTAATATGTATAAGTAATAAAGATGAGTATGCTAAATGCAAAGGGACAATATTATAATTTTCTAGGCGTCTAGAGTCCATAAATTGACGGCTCATCTACGTTGTATATGTATTTGAATTAATAAAAAATAAATGCTCTTCTCTCCCTAATATATATTGTTTTGGTTTAATTTTACAACATCTAATCAACACGACCTCTAAAAAAAAATCAGATATAGATACAATCACTTTTCTTAACTAGTTACAGAACTCAGAATTATCACTTCATTCTATCCAGTGAGTTAAATCATATTTGAAAATGTTCAAACTTTATTTTTCTAAATTCATTTTTACGGTTAATTTAGATCTAGTTTTAGGCATCATTGATTCAAAATACTAGTATTCCTTACGTCTTCAATGTTGGATTATGTTTTAGTAGACTTATCTTTTAGACATCATTATATTGATTTTATCATTTCAGATCTGTAGATATTTTAAAAATATATTTTCCATTTTAAAAACTATTAGTTTTGGGTTACGATTTAGAAGATGATTTTGAGATATAATTTGTATTTATAGAAGAAATATTATATTGTTTCTTAAGAATTCTTTTATAAAGAGAACTTGTTTAGAAGTTCATATTAAGTCTCAGTCTAATATTTATCTTGATTTAGCACACGTGAGATGAATGCAAAAGCATTTGAATAAGAAGAAAAAGAAATTAAGAATCTGAAATTTCTATAATTCTAGATGGTGATTTTGATGTAAAAAATGAGATCTAAATGATTTTTATATGGATTGTGTAATAAAATAAATTTTGAGATGTTTAATTTTTTGGGAAATAATCGTAATCCATTAAATTTTGGATATAACCTAATCTTATTCGTAATATGTTGATTTGGGGATCTACTTATTTGTTTCAAGAAGTTAACTTCTTTATGAGTGAAATAATTTAGGCATGAGACACATAGGTGATTTTGTTTAAGTTTGTTATTGTTATTTGTAGACCTACAGATTTTTAAATCATTCATGTTAGAGAATATAAAAACTTAATCTTGTAATTACATTTTTTTACACAATTTTTGACAAGATATTACATTTTTGGATCATTTATATTGTAAGAGAATATAAAAACTTGGTTATGTGGTTATATTGTTTTACTTAACTTTTTATTAGACATTATACATATGGTATCTTAGGAATTTGAATATTGAGAAATAAAGTGTAACTTAGTGGTGTTCATTTATGTTTTGTACATAAAAATACTCTAGCTAGATCCAAATCTTATTTTGTTGCCTTAAGAAGAAGAATTAATTTGTTCGTGTACTTAAACCACATAACGTTTATTTCTATTTGTATTAAAATGCATTAAATATGGTTGTCGTTATAATAAATATTATTACCTAATTATAATAAATGTAATAAATGCATTGATCATTGTAAATTAAATAATATTGCATGTCTCTCTTTGGAATAAGAATAGACATATGTTCTATTATTTATGTATTTGTTTTCAAAAGTAATGTCTTGTGTAACGGAAAGAATAGAAGAGGGTTTAAACCACAACCCAAAGTTGTGCAATGAAATTTACATTAAACAATAAACTAAATATCACAGAGCCAATCCATCTTTTTTAGTGACACTTTTAAATATTTAAAATGTTGGCCAATTGATTCTAAAAATATAAGAACGTCATTAATCTATACAATAGTCAGTGTTGTGTAAGCACTGTAAATATCATATATAATTTTTTTAGAATTTTGAAGGGGCATTTTTTAATTTAAACGGCACTGCATTACATTCATAGTGTCTAAATGGAACTGTAAATGTAGTTTTATATCTATCTTTTTCTTTAATTTGAATTTTCCAAAATCCAAATTTCAAATCAAATTTTGACGTAATTTTTGCTGAATAAAGCCTTCCAAACAAATATTTTTTTGTTTGGAATCGGATATCTAATCCATCTTAATGATTTATTTAAAGGTTTATAATTTATTACCAATCTTGCAGCACTGCATTCCAATTCAGTAGCATTTTCAACATGAAATGTCGAACAACTCCAAGGACTTTAAATGGTCTAACTAAACCTTTTTTGATTAGTTATTCTATTTCTTTTTTACAAATTTCTAGATGTCTTTGAGATATTGCAATTGGTCTAGCTTTTGTTGGGATTTGACTTTCATTAAATTCAGGTACATAAAGTAAATTTATTTCATGATTTTTCCTTTGCGAAAAGGCATTAGGAGTGTCTGCACAAATTTTATTTTCAATATAATACTATTGGATTTTACCTTGTGTTGTAATTGGGTTGATAATAATTTTTCTTTTACCTTTGTGTAATTTATTTCTTGAGATAAGGAATTTAAAAAGTTCTCTTTTCTTTTAATTCCTTTCTATATTGAATCATTTTTATGATGCTTAGGTTGTGAAACAAATTAAATGTTAATTCTATATTATTAATCGTACTAGTAATAACTTTTGCTGAAATTTTTGTTATCGTATATAACAAATGTAAGAGGGGCCTAATATTACGTCATGAGACAAATTTTTAACCATTATAAATGACATCTCTAGGCAAATGCCTTTATTACAAACGACAAGGTTTTGTAGTTTATTATTAACTAAAAGTTTTCTGTCATCTACAACATTTAATATTTCTGTAGTTTTAAAGAAGTATTTTGAAGGTAAACATTCTTATGAAATATTGTTATTATTTCGTGTATTATCAATTGGTGGTTTTACTTTTAGTAATTTTACTCTTTATTTTAATTCTTTTCATTTTTGTTTGAGTATTTTAACTTCATGTTGTTATTATGGAATAGTATTTCAGTACTTACTAAGTTAATTTTCTATGAAGTTTTAACTCTATTTAATATACCTTTCAAATTATATGTTCCTCGGTCCTTTAATTTTTTATCCTTTTTCTTTATTTTTTATCTTTATAATCTTTATAAGATTTTAAATATTTTTTAAAACATCTTTCTTTTTTCTGGGTATGTAATTTTATCTTTGATTTCTAGGACAAAATGTTCTTCTGTTGTTAACGTAAATAATCCATTAGCCTTACATAAGGCTTTGTAATAGTCACAGTTGCCATCTCAACGGTCATATCCTGCATCATTATCTCAACCGCTTTCTACTTCGCATTTAGTTTCTAAATTGAGTTCTATAATAACACATAATTTTAATTTTTCTTGTTCTGAATAAAGCTTGTTATTAAGAGTTTTTTAAGTGAATCTTTTAGATCTTTGTCAATATTGAGATTGTTAATATTATTCTTCGTTCTGCATTTATTAGCATAATGACCTGATGTTTAACATTTCCAACATACTTTTTTCCTTTTGTCTTATTAGACTTATATGATTTCCTTTTAGGAATTTTACTGCGTTCTACATAATTTTCCTTTTTAAAATTTGATTTTTTTATAGAATTTTCGCTTAGTCAATTTTCTAGTTTTTCTTCTATTTTCTTCTATTGGTTTCATAGGTTGTAAACCAAGGTGATCACAAAAATTTCCTTAAATTCTTTTTGTTTGAATTTTATCCTTTTAAATATGGTTATGTAATTTTATTTCATTGCATAAGTGAATTCCTTCAGCAGCCACTTCTACTGCCAAATTGCCATATGTATATATGCTATAACGAGTAGTTCCATTATTCCTTTGTTTTATTTGATTTTTTACTCTTTCGGCAAAGAAATGTGGTAACCCTAATAAGAATTTTTCTTTTTGAAAGTCATGTATACTACCATTTCTACTAAACAATTTAAAGAAATGTACGACTTTACACCATCTGAATTGTGATAAATTCTAACATCTTAGATTCATTAATTGTTCTCTAGTTTTATCAGTTTGATGTGCTATAGTTCCAATAAAATGTTTAGCTATTATAAATATTAAAGTACCCACATAATCGGTTTTGAACGTTCCATCTTTCATTTTGGTAGTCGTATATATGCATTTTGGTTTCATCTGATAAATGAAATTCGTCCAACCTTTTAGTTAGCCAGTAAAACCTTGTGTTATAGCTTTAACTATTCTATCATCTGAATTACCTTTTATTACACTTGCGGTTTCATACATTGTCATGTGATTAAGTGTAGTTTGTATTTGATATTCAATATAACTGTCTATATTCCATTCTACAATGGTAATTCCATCAAATTGCTCTAGTTCATACTGTTCCTCGTACAAGAGGTCCATTATTGACGGCCTCAAGTAATAAGGTTTACTATGTGAACTACTACCATAGTTTTTACAGTTAATTTTATTAACCTTAGAATTATTCTTTATGTTTTCTTGTTTTATTTTTAAGAACATATTTTGTATAATTTTTACTTCTTTATCTGAATAAATATCATATTTTTGTTCAATACTTTCTTCTTCTTAATTATTTTTTATTATAGGTGCAACTTGTTTTTCATTGATTTTTGTAGTGTGTAATCTTTTTGTTCTTTATCTCGGCATTTTTGAGTTTTATGTTTTATCTAAATTTATTTCTAAGTTTTGCGTTGACCATGGTTTTTGTAAAATTATTATGTTTCGTTATAGCATCAAATGTTTTTTCTTTCCTATAAGGAGTAACATTAAACACTTCTTTATCAACATTAATTGTTCAATTCTATACGATGAATAATCCTAACTATTTTTCTTGCTAGTTGTATAATCTCTATAAGTAGAATTTATATTTGCAAATGTAAAATAAAATATCAAAATCTGGAAAAGATTCTTTTCGTTTTTCACTTTTATACGTTTTTTTATTAGCATAAAGATACCATAATCCTTATTAAAGTTATTGCCCATTTTTTTCTAGAAATATTTTCTATTTCTGATCCACATTTTTTTTCTCTTTTGGATCTTTCAAAAGAAACCATTTTCTTTTATATTCATTTTCTTCTGAATAAAAATTATTTTTTCAGATTATGAAAATTCAAACTATTCATTAAGAGTCAGGGTATTAATACCAAACACTAATCTATCTTCATCATATCCCATATTTGAAGGAGTTGGAGACCTAGGATTAGATGAGGGAACGTCGACCTTTTATTCAGGTTTACTTACACCATCTTTGGCATTCCTAGTTCTTACGTTTTTGTTATTCAAATTTAATGAGATTGTATCAACATTGCTAACTCTTGCTTTCTCTATTTTAGAGGTAGAACCGATTTTTTGGTGTGTTATTCTTTCTTTTCAAATTCTAGTTTCAATGCCACCATCAGGATATTCAATAAAATTTTTTTTTCTATCTTTGTAGATTCATTTACTTCTGTTAGAAGCCATTTATCTGGTAAAATTATTTCATTCTAGATAATTGATTTTGGAATAACAACATCAGTTTTACTAATATCTGGTATAAACAGTGTAGTTGTTTCTTTGTTTTTTGTTGGAACATTTCTAATTTCGGTAACTGTTGTGTTCGTAACTTTGTAACATATTCTATAAATAAGAATAACATTTTGTGATCCTGATTTCATATTAAAACTTGTAGTTTTTACATCCAAACAAATTGATTGAAGTAAATTTAGGTCTGTTAGAGACATAGTAAAATTTGGATAACAAGAAAAGTATATTGATCCATCACAAAGTGTCGATTCTATAATTCCTAATAAGAAATCATAAAATTTATTATGTCTTATGTCTCTTACAGCAATAACAGAGAATGTATTTAATCTTAATCTTGTTTCTGTTGTGGATAATTTCAACTCAAGACCAGTTAAATAAAAAAAACCACAACTCAGCGGAAGACGAGATCGTGGTAAACGTGCAAAAACAAGCATTCAATATATCGAAACAATCTCAAGACAATCCACATAACAATCACAATCACCAAACAAGAGAAAATAAAGGAGCAATAACGACAAGTAAATCACACAGGGATTTACAATGGTTCCACTAGCGTCATTCTAGCATATGTCCACTGTGAGAGAATCTTTTGTTAATATCAATAGAAGAGTACAAGAGATTGATTACAATGATCAAATTCGCCAGAAAAATTTAATTTTGTGGAGATAAGAATTGAAGAAGATTAGGGTTGCCAAACCTTAATTAGAATAAACCTAGGTCTTAACCTCTTGATTAGCATTTTTCTAGCACCTTCCCTTTTGGATCTGATGTAGCTTATATAGGGAAAGAATAATATATAGCAATTGCCTAAATTTCACATTGGTCCTCCACAAATCAGCCTGAAATATTTGAGTCCCAAACAGCTAGAAAATCGCCTCAGGTGTCCGTCTTGGTTGTGACAGATGTCTGTCTCGGTTCTAGGAATTATTTTGCTTCATCACAGACGTTTGTCAAAAATGATAGACATCCGTCGTAAGTCTCGGGAAACTCCTCCCTGATAACTCAGACATCCATCGTGGTACGACAGACGTCTGATGCGGAACCAAACTGAAGCCTTGTGCCTTTTCGCCTCTAACTTCTGCGTGCGAGCTTTGATTTGCGAACTGTCTTCTTTGACTCGAAGCTACTTCCATTTACTTCAATTCTAACATATAGTATCGCAAAATTTAACACTCCACCTCGATACTATATCCATCTCCATTACTGAAACCGATGGTACCAAACCATCCTCTACCTTCAACTAAGTAAGCTTGAATGTTTTCCCAATGAACTCTGGCATAGCTACCCCCATTGCACTCAACCAACGTGTTCAGGCTAAGCCCCTACCCGCCAAAGAGGTGTTGAAGACACCCAACTCCAAAACTAGTCTCACCAAAGGACAAACATAACAAGAAGATAGAGCTCCAATCTCTCACTGATACTCCTCTCCATCTATAATCAAGTTTCTCTCTCAACCGTGCCACCCCGTGAACCGTGCCACCTAGCACCTCTACAAGCGAATTAAGTTCGAGAAATGCTCAAACTTCCTAACCAGCAACGGCTTAGTGAACATATCCACTACATTATCATTTGAGTTAACCTTCTGAAGGCATAGTTTCTTGTCTTCGTCCATGGATACTAGAAATGACTCCCTCACTGCAATAAGCTTAGTCCGTGAGCTAAACGCTAAATTCTTCGCCAAATGAATAGCACTTTGGCTATCACATTGAACATCAACACTGCCATGTTCAAACCCCAAGTCAAGCAACAATCGCTTCAAATAAAGTGCTTCCTTTGCTGTCTTCGCCGCAGCTATCAACTCCACATCCGTAGTGGATAAAGCAACTACGGTTTACAATCACGATCTCCAATTTATGGTTGTACCATCAAGGGTAAAGACATATCCGAAAGTTTATTTTCCCTGATCCCTATCACTAGAGTAGTCCAAATCACATTAACCAACTAACATGCAATTCTTCTTCTGACTGCCCCTAAAAACAAAACCATGAGATGTTGTACCTTTCAAGTATCTCAAAATAAGCTTCACTGCTTCCAAATGTGACTTCCCCGGATTAGCCATAAACTGACTAACCGCCCCGATGATATTTGCAATATCGGGCCTTATACACACCATGGCATACATCAAACTAGCAACTGCTCTAGCATATGGCGCCTTTTACATATAAGCCTTATCTTTCTCCTCGATAGGTGATTCCTTACTCGAAAGCTTTACATAAAAATGTAAAGGTGTATTTGACGTCTTTGCATCCTCCATGCTAAACCGACAACACACTTTTATAATGTATTCCTTTGATTTTATTTCAGCTCAAATTACTTTGATTCCTTTCAAGTTTCATGCCCAAAATCTTCTTTGCTTCTCCAAGGTCTTTCATCTCAAATTCCTCCTTTAACTTCAATTTCAACTTGTTGATTTCAGCCTTATCCTTAGAGGCAATGATCATATCGTCCACATACAAGAGTAAATACACCCAACGATCATTTTCTAACTTCTTGAAATATACACAAGCATCTTTGATGCTTCGATGGAAGCCACTTTCAGGCATGAAATGATCAAATATGTTGCAACATTGCCTATGTGATTTCTTCAAACCATATAGTGATTTCTTCAACTTGCAAACTAATTTTGACTTACCATCTACAACAAACCCTTTCGGTTGTTCCATGTATATGTCTTCATCCAAGTCACCATGCAAGGATGCGGTTTTCACATCAAGTTGCTATAACTCCAAGTCGTGAATAGAAACTAAAGCAATTAATATTTAGATAGAAGTATGTCTCACAACCGGTGCGAAGATCTCATCACACTCCTTTCCTTTACGCAAACACCTTTGCCACTAGCCTACTTTGTATCTTTCATCGTTCTTCACCTTGTATATCCATTTTCACCCAATAGCACGGTTTCCTTTAGGAAGTGGAACCAACTCCCAAGTCTGGTTCTTCAACAATGGTTGCATCTCTTCCTCTATGTCACAAATCCACTCGAGCTATCACTTGAACTCATGACGTCATTAAGGTACATTGGCTCATCTTGATCTACATGAAGATCATAGTCCAAATTCCCACAAAAGCAAAGATAGTTCCAATCACCATATATTTTGGGTGGCCTTATAGCATGATGACAACCCCAGTAGTAGTTCCATCACCCGGTCTTCCTTCAGCTCCACCTTGAACTGAATCTTCTCTAGAATTATGCACATCACCAACACTACTAGAGGAACCCTGTGGACTATATGATGTAACATCAACCACATTCACCTCACAAGCACCTCCAATAACTCTACTCTCTCTAGGCCTGAAAGTGGGAACGACTTCCTTCTCCTTTGATTCACCATGAGCCAAATCCAAAACAACCGATGAGCCCTCATTCTTCTTGAATATAGCTGACTCATCGAAAGTTGTAACACCCCGTATTTTCTGTGAACGTCAAAATAATAGATTAAAGAATACTTAATTTTTAAAGTGAGAATTAAGGGAAACGGGTTACGCCATTGCGTTCGTCTCAAAATTCTACTTGGAATAGAGTCCAAGTTTTCGTAAATCGGACTTCGTATGAGGAAGTTATGACCCTCGGAAGTTTCATGAATTTAAATAAAATAAAATAGCTCAGATTTAAATATAAAATTCAAATCACTCACCCGGGCTGGGCGGGAAATTTCCCGCCCAGGACCCAGGTCGACCAAGGGGTCGACCTGGGGGTCGACCTGGGTCACATAGGTCGACTAGGGGGTCGACCTCCCCCCTATTTCCAGATTCGAGGACTGGTTCTTTTTTTTGCATTTGGACGACCGTTCTGACCAGATTCGTTGATCCCTATGCTATATAAACACCCCTAAGGCTATAGTTTTATCTATACAACTTCATTACGCCTATACTCTACACTAATTCATAACAAAATAAATTAAAGACGTCCTTATGTTGCTCTAGTTCTTCAAGAAATCAAGTTTAGAATTCAAGTAGAGATTCAAAGGCTAATTCAACGACTTCAACAACTATTTTCTAAGAATCAGATCTAAATTAGAGAACCGATAATCTACGACAAGGGATAGCTTTTCAGTTTTAGAAAATAGATTCCAGAAATACAAGAATCATTCTCTTTTTGTAAGTTCAAGTTATTATCAGATGTGAATTCTTAATTGAAATTCTTGGCATGTAATATTCTGGATCTAAGCTATTCTTGATTATGAGATAATCCTTTTAGATTTATCAAATCTAATCTATTAGATTTATGCCTGCGATGTTATTCAAATCTAATCCAATAGATTTTTTCCTGATGTAAGTAATCCTTTCATTTGGATCTGTGCTTGTATATGCCTTTGGGAATCATTATTGACTATGGAATTAGTCCAATCATATCTATCCTTGTTGTATATCGGAATTGTAATCCTGTTTAAGTTCATGGTATAACTCTTATCAAACCTATACATCTGTGATGGTTCATAATGATATTCATATCATATTTATATACTTGTAATGGATTTTATGCAAAACTTGTCAATTTGGTATATCAAATTTATTGGACCAATAGTTCTTATCGTCGTATGCCTATTCTTATGCCTCTTATGTTCTATATTGTTTCTCCGCTTATTTCATGAATCTTGCATTAAATCTCGAAATATGTACGTTATGAATGTGGGGGTAATTAGGTATAACATGAAATTGACATTTATTTGGCATAATTTGGGACATGTATTATGGCATGATAGTTAAGATGCAATTTAGGGTAATTTGACATGAATTATGGAATATGTAATTTGACATGTTGAACCTAGAATTGGCATGAACAACAAAGTATGAAATTTGGCAAGAAAAACCTAGTTTTAGGCATAAACTGTAAATTGGAATATTAAATTTAGCTTGGGCTTAACTATTGATTTGGGACACCAAACATAATGCGTAGTGATTTTGGGCATGACTATTATTGCCAAATTTAGGGAAGATTAGGTATAGCCAATTTTGATTAATAACTTGAAATTGGAATTTCTTGGGCATAACTTGGGAATTGGAACATGACTAGTTTTGGTGAATTTAGTAATTAGCTTGTAAAATCTAGATTTGGGTATATATGGTAAATGTGTAAATTAAAGATGAACATGCCTAACCCGAGGTTAGATTGAGTTGTGGTGTAAAACTGCCCGGAACCGCCCGACACATCCAGTAACCACAACAACACATATCTAATGTGAGAGGTTAGTGCATCATGACCAAGAAAAACCCGAGGTTAGATTGATGAATGGGAAACACCTAACCAGTATAGCATGATGAATGGGAAGGGTTAAGTAATAAGAAACACTTAACCAATATAACTTAATTTGTGTTAGGGTTAAGTTAACACAAGAAGGCAACACTTAACCAAAGTAACATGACAAGTAGGTGGGCTAAGTTAACTTGAATTGATTGATGACACTTAACCAATATAACTGGATGTACGAACGGCGTTAAGTTAATAAGAAACACTTAACCAACATGACATGATGAATGGGTAGGTTAAGTTAACATGAATGGACAACACTTAACCAATATGACATAATGTGTAAGAGGGTTAAGTACATATTGGGTTGGTGGGTAATATTTGTAAATATAGGCCCACAAAACTTAACCATTAAATAAACATGCTTGAATGTGTAGGAGGGTTAAGTACATATCGGGTTGGTAGGTAATATTAGTAAATATAGGCCCACAAAACTTAATCATTAAAAAAACGTGCTAGAATGTGTAGGAGGGTTAAGTACATATCGGGTTGGTGGGTAATATTAGTAAATATAGGCCCACAAAACTTAACCATTAAATAAACATGCTTAAATCAGTGGGAGGGTTAAGTACATCTCGTGTAGATGGGTAATATTTGTAAATATAGGCCCGCAAACTTAACCAGTAAGGAACCTTAGTAACGGGGACCCATTTCAGCAGTAACCCACATAGATGTATCATGGTACCCTGAACTAGGTAGGGTGGGGCACGATTATTAGGCTGATTATAAGCGGTCAAAAAAAGTGGCAAGGGGTACGTCAGTGCAGGTTCCGACGGTTTACTGGCGTGCACGTACTCCGCAGTGGGAAAAAGCAGGCACTGGGTACTAGTAGTTATACACTGTGCATCTTGAATCGTGTCAGGTTGCTATCATAAGGACAAATAAACCTTATGGTGGGACCAGCACAGGGTATCTACACGCAAGAGAGGGCCGATTGACACAGACACAAGAGAAATTAATACAAGTAGGGAGCCGATCGATAGGGTAGTAAGGGTACATCTAACATGTTCTTGGCAATTAGGCAGATTGAGGTGGAATCCTCACGATAGATGTACACTTGAAGGCTACCATAATTGCGGGGATTGGGATCACATTACAATATGATCATTTTATATAGATTACTAATTGGGACACTAGTTAGGTGGTGCAGAGATATAAAAATCAGAATAACAAGGCAGTCGCGAAGCAGAGAAAGAGTAGAAGCGCATTCAGTTTATCTTGCCTTATCATATCTACACTAATCGTATGTTATCTTGTTATCCTTGTTCTCACGGTATTGTCTTATACTTAGTTTATTCATGTCATGATGCTTTCACCTGTTTATATGCTGAAAGTCACTGGACTTACCAGACTTATGTCTGACCTAGTTTTGTTTTGTCTCTTTTCTTCCGTTCCCCCTCCCCCCCGAGGTTCACAGGGAGGAAATGTTACCACTTAGCTCAGTTTACTTTCAAAGCTCGAAGATAGTCGATGTATTACTTTGGACTTTCTCTTCCACTGCTATGGCTGGTTCATGCTTTATTGGGGAATATCATTGTTATTTTTATGCTTCTTTCATATTTGCAAGTTTTTAAATCAAGACAGAAATTCTATGTTTTACTTTTAAGTATGATTGAGACAACTATTGTAAAAGCTTGACTGAACCACATTGTTTATAAAATGACTTTATTTTCCGCTGCTTTATTTGTCTGTCTTGTAATTTATCTGCATCTTTTACCTAAAATGCTCCACCGAAGTTAAGGCATTCCCTTTGTGAGTGACCTTAACGGAGGTGGGGTGTTTCACTTGGTATCAAAGCTGAAGGTTACCGGATCAGATAAAAGATTTGAAAAATTATTTTCAAAACGGTTTTAAAAGAAGCATTTTCAAAAGAAAGGTTTTGTTTAAAGGCATATTCCCCAAAGCCATGTGCACTATCTTTCGATCCTTTGTTTGAATCCTTGTTTCCTTCTTTCCTGAGTCTCCGGGTCTCCTGGCTTTCTGGAAGTAACCTCATCACGGCATGGTTTCGTAGGCTCGATGAGACTACGACACCTGTCAAAGGGCGAAGAAGTGTCCAACCTCCATCCATAGTCGTAGTAGTTTCACCTATGGCTAATTCTCTTCCAAGCTTTGTAGGGTTTCCCGTGCGATGGAGGCAACGTTCCGAAGGCTTGTCAACATGGTTCACAAAGGAGGTAAAGAGGAAGAGGCCAAAGGGGAAGAATCACATACAAGGGATTGGAATATAGGAAGGGCAGAGGAAATAATAGATCCCGCAACAAGAGGAAATATCTTTTCTGTGGTATAGCGGGTCATTTTATTATAGGAAGTAAAAGACAAGTGGTTGTTTTTAGCATGGTGAGGCAGGGCATCTTATCAAGGATTTCCCGGAGGACAAGGACAAGGAAAAAGGACATGATTTTCAGGAAGGCAAGTGCATGCTTTCACCGCCAGTGTAACGACCCGCATTCTACGCATCATAGGATCGTAGGATATTTATTTTTTTCACATACGAAGTCGTATGGTCATGTAACTTTGGGAGACGACTATTGGGGTCATTTCCCATGTTCATGATTTTTCCCGATTTTTAAATGACCATTTTACCCCTAGTTGGCACTGTTTTGGCCATAACTTTTGACTGGAAAAGAATTTTGACCTGAAACCACTTCCATTGGCTCTGAATGATGGTTTCTCTTTCCGTAGAGTGGTCACATTAGCCAAACGGACTCACCGTTTGGGAGATATGGCTTAAACAAGTTTCAGATGGTGAAAAACAGCTTAATTGGGCTTAGCCGGGTGATTAGCAGCTAGGCCCAGAGGGGAATTTCGGGTTTAAAGGTATAGGAGGACTGATTAGGGTTAGGTTATCACTTTCATTTCAGTTTTGAGCCACCACAAACCTTCTTGAGAACTTAGTAATGGCTTCCATCCTCTAAAACCATCCCAAAACACATTTTTAGTGAAGATTAAGCCTAAAGTACATCAAAGCAAGGCCAAATAGCAACAAAGCAAGGTTGGAGCTGCTGCTATACATAGGAATTCGACCCAAACAGAGAGTATTTCAGATTTGGTGTTTCATTTGTGGCCAAGGTGAGTGATTTGCATAGTTTTTGCACTAATTACGGTGATTAAGGGTAATTAGTGAAGATTAGCGAATTTATACGTAAATAAATTCTGGAAAATTTCTTAAAATTCTAAAATAATGTTTTAAGGCTCTATTAGAAATTTGGGTTAATTTCGATGTGTTTTGCTAATCGTATGCTTAAACATGATTAAGAGGGATTATAGGAAAATGTGAGGTTTTAGCCACTTTTGATCCATTTTGGTTCATTTGAATTGTTGTTAGGTGTTTGTGGTTGTTCTTATATGTTGTTGTGACTATTTGACATGAATTGTGATTGATTAGAATAATTAGATTTGTCAAAAACATCGTCGAACGGCGTAAACAAGTTGCTGGAAAAGTTGCAGAAAGTTGTGCAGGGCTTCGGATCGGATCGGACGGGGGCTCGGATCGGATATGTGAACTGGGCAAGAAATCCGACCCGAACCGGAGTTTGGCACATAGGAGGCTTGGCGAGAAGGAAGGCCGTTTTCTTAGAGTTGGAGTGGACAAGGGGATCGGATCGGAAGAATAATTGGAGGCCAGATCGGATCAACTTGGAGACGTAGGGCTCGGATCGGAAGTAAACATTTGGGAGAATTAGCAAGAGGGAAGGCCACGCGGATCAGATGGCAAGGAGGGATCGGATCGGAATACGTGAGGAAATGAGCCAGCGGATCGGAGCACTGGAAGGAAGGACACCCGACCCGACCCGGAGGAGGACACCGACCCGACCCGAAGTGGAGTACCCGACCCGAACCGAATGGAAAGATGACAAGGAAGGAGGACCGACCCGAACCAATGAAGGTGATGACTCCCGACCCGAACAACCGAACCGTATTCTAGGGCTGCTACTGCACGACAACTCTTCTGAAGACCCACTCCAATTCGACCAAACCCGAGATGCAAAGGAAGTCCAAATGAGAAGTTAGAGCCTAAGATTCAGATGGGAATCAACGAGTTCTCTTCACGGTTGGGTTTTGCTGCGGGACGCGTGCCAAGGAGTTGTCGATGTCTATAGCTTTGAACCACTATGGTAGGAGATACGAAGGCGGATTCAGGGCCATTATGGCATCGGTAGAACCAAGGGCTACAACCAATGAAGTGGGTCATTGAAATGTTTGGTCATGACTCCACATGTTTAGCTTGGTCATAGCAGGGTTTCTACAAGTCGGGATTCGTCGTTACCTCAGTTTGTCTAGTGTTCCAAAGTGGTAGATGTCGTATGCTTTACGCACTGAGTGAGAGATGTGAGGATGGTTGCAATGGATGGTTTGTTTGCTATCATTATGACATACACACCCCACCCCGGTATTCTTTACACTATTCATTATGGCACCTTGGAGTATTGTACGGTATGTGGTACTAACTCTTTGGTTGCAGGTCCAGGTTCAGGTATGGTTTAGTATACCTGTTATCATTCTGTTTAGATGCTTATCGCTCACACCAGGCTTTATGTCTGACCCAGTTTTATGTCTCTTCTTATTACTCTGGGTGCTCACACGAGCAGACTAGAGACAGGTTAGCTGGTGATGCACAGGTAGATGATTCGGAGACGAGCAGGAGGCTTCCACGTAATATATATAGTATTCTCCCTGTGTTGTTGAAGATCACTGCTTGGGCATTGGTGGTGCATCTTCTACTTTAGCTTTCTTTTGTTTAGAGACAGTAAATTTGGAAAATTGTAATAAGCTGTATTTGAATTTCCGCTGCTCTGATGATGGATGTTGATTTTAGTTATCAGCTTATGCACTGTCTCACCTGTTTTATGTCAAGTATGTTATTATTATATTTTATTCCATGCGCTGTGAGACATTCTACAGGTTCCTTGATAGTTCATTCTCTTCTTTCTTTTCTTCTGACGACCGTCCCGTGCTAGTCGGGCATGTGTACAGCGCACTTTCGGAGGAAATGCAGGCTGGTGCGGGGCGAGCCGTCACACTTGGTATCAGAGCTCTAGGTTGCGTAGTTAACCTAGGGAAGTTATCAGGGAGAGATAATATACGTATACAAGAGAGCGTATTTGTGATTACTTTGGTTTTTAAAAGCTATATATATATACTACTACTACTAGTATAAGGACGAAGTCGTACTGCACTAGCACCACTATGGAGTCGTTAATCATTTCCTTTTTCAGATTGACGATGAGCCGATATACTAGAGGTGCTGGTAGGGGAGCCAATAATGGGAATGCTGCTGACATGAGGACGATGTTTACTGACCTCATGAGAGAGATGCTTAGGGATGTACAGAGGGCAGCTCCCAATGGTGGAAATGGTGGTGGTCCAATAGTGCAGGCGCCAAGAGTCGACTTCGCCAAGCTGAATAAGGATTATACTAGTCTTGGTGGGAAGCCGTTCCATGAAACGGAGTCGGCCACGGATGTTCAGGATTGGTTGGATAGTTGCGAACGTATCTTCGAGGATTTGGGTATCGAGGATGCGATGAAGAGAAAGTTATTGTCCCGTCAGCTGCAAGGGCGGGCAATGAATTGGTGGAATGCTATAAAGGCAGCTACTCCCGAAGATCAGATTACTTAGGAGCAGTTTAAGGCTCGCTTTAGTGAGAAGTTCATTCCAGCTGCTCAGAAGTCAGTGCTGTTTAAGAAATTCTTGGAGCTCAAGCAGAATGGCAGAGCTGTCTCGGAGTACATTGCTGAATTCGACACTTTATCAAAGTATGGGTTATCTCTTATTGATACTGCCGAGAAGAAGAATGAGAAATTCATAACTGGGTTAGATCAGTACTTAGGGGAAAGGCTTATTAACCACATCGATGAGACGTTTGAGTCAGTTGTGGGGAAAACATTAAGATCAGAGAGTCTTTACCCTAAGCCGAAGACTGAGGTTGCATCCACAGATGAGCCAAAGCCACAAGCAAGTGGTGGAGGCAAGGGTGGTTCCCAGAATAAAAGGAAGCAGAATCAGACTAAGGATGGCCAGAAGAAAAGGAATAAGCAAGATGTTGAGTGCTTCAGCTGTGGTAAGAAGGGCCATTATGCTAGTAATTGTCGGGCCAAGCCAGCGGATAGGAAGTGCTTCAACTGTGGCCAAATGGGACATCACAAGGACAAGTGTCCACAGCACCCTAAGGAAAAGAAAATGGTGAAAGCCTACGCTCTTAATGCTATTCCTTCTTCGTCGAATGCCCCAACAGCGGCGGAGAAGGGAAAGAATGTCGTCATTCAAGGTATGCTTTCTGTTTATGATGTTCCTGTTAGAGTTTTGTTTGATACCGGAGCTTCCAGTTCTTTCATATCTAGTGACCTGGTAGATAGGTTGGGATTGGAGCCCGAGATTGTCGATAGACCTTTAGTAGTGACGAACCCGGTTGGTGGTTCGACTAGCCTTAGCATGATTTGTCGTAATGTGGTCTTATCGAGTCATGGATGCATGTTTGTTTGTGATTGCTTTGTTTTGGGCTTTACTGGGTTTGGCATTATTTTGGGAGTAGATTGGCTCCGAAGATACGAGGTGGTGGTAGACTGTGAGGGCTTTTTGGTGACAGCTAGAGCGGATGATGGGCGGAGGATAGTGTTTGGTGGTCTACCCAGTGAGGGGGTATTGGCTAGTTTTCTAAACTCCCTCGACATTCCGCATAGTGAGTTGTCAGGTTTGCCCGTGGTTGGCCAGTATCCGGATGTTTTCGAAGAAGTGACCGGACTTCCACCACACCGAGAGATTGAGTTCCGTATTGATTTGGTAAAAGATTCCAGGCCTATAGTGATGCCACTTCGTCGTATGGCACCAAGGGAGCAGCGAGAGCTCGAGGTGCAAGTCAGCGATCTTTTGAAGAAGGGATTTATCAGAAGGAGTGTTTCTGAATGGGGAGCACCAGTTGTGTTTGCTACCAAGGCGGATGGTTCCCTTCGTTTGTGTGTAGACTACCGCGAGTTGAATAAAGTGACGAGGAAGAACAAGTATCCTCTACCGCGGATAGATGATTTGTTTGATCAGTTGAGTGGCGCGAGAGTATTTTCTCAGTTGGATCTCGCGACAGGTTTTCATCAGCTTAGAGTGGAAGCTGAGAGTATAGCTAAAACGGCATTTCGGACGCCGTCTGGATTTTATGAGTGGTTGGTCATGCCATTCGGGCTGACCAATGCCCCAGCATATTTTGTGGATCTTATGAATAGGGTATTCAGAGATCAGTTGAATAAGTTTGTCCTTGTGTTCGTTGATGATATTTTGGTCTATTCGAGGACAGAGGAAGAACACAAGGAACATTTAAGAGTAGTGATGGAGGTGTTGAGAAAACACCAATTGAAAGCAAAGTTTTCTAAGTGCCACTTCTGGAAGAGGGAAGTGAGGTTCTTGGGCCATGTTGTATCAGAAAATGGGATTGCCGTGGACCCGGCCAAGGTGGCTACGGTACAAGATTGGCCTACGCCCAAGAATGCAACAGATGTAAGAAGTTTCTTTGGGTTAGCGGGATATTATCGTAAGTTTATCCAAGGGTTCTCCAAGATAGCAGCACCATTGACCCAGTTGACCAAGAAGAATCAAGCTTTTGTCTGGGATGAAAGGTGCGAAAATGCATTCAAAAGTCTAAAGGACAAGTTGACAAGCGCACCAGTGTTAGTCATTCCTAAGGGGGATGAAGAGATAACGGTATACACGGATGCCTGTGGTACCGGACTGGGTGCTGTATTGATGCAAGGCGGTAGGGTTGTAGCTTACGCAAGTCGGCAATTGAAACCGCACGAGAGAAGATACCCTACCCATGATTTAGAATTGGCAGCGATCGTGTTCGCGATAAAGATGTGGAGACACTATCTCTTGGGAGAAAGATTTAAGCTGTTTACAGATCATAAGTCGTTAAAGTATCTCTTCTCTCAGAAAGATCTGAATCTTCGTCAGTAGAGATGGTTAGAGTTCTTAGCTTCCTATGATTTTGACGTCGCATACACACCAGGAAAGGGCAATGCGGTGGCTAATGCATTGAGTAGAAGACATGCCAGCTTAGGGGCTATGTTCCTTGAATGGAAGCAACTGGAGTATATCGCGGGGTTTGATTTCAGACCAAAGTGCGAATTGGATCCAGAAATGTTAGCAAGTTTGACGATCAGACCCACTTTGATTGAGCGGATCGGCTCTAGTCAGAGGGACGACCCTAACCTATTGGAAATCGTCTCCAAGTTAGAGATGAGTATCGATGAGGAGATGAAAAAGTATGGGCTTGATCGAGATGGATGGCTTAGAAAGAATGGAAAGCTTGTTGTACCCAATGTCAATGGATTGAGGGATGAAGTGCTTAGAGAATGTCATCACTCAAAGCTGACTATACACCCCGGTGGTAACAAGATGTATCGAGATATGAAGCAGACTTACTACTGGGAAGGGATGAAAAGAGACGTTGGGAAGCTTATATCCAAATGCATGAATTCCCAGCTAGTTAAAGCCGAGCAAAAGAAGCCTAGTGGTTTGTTACAGCCACTAGAAATTCCCGAATGGAAATGGGAGCAAGTCTCGATGGATTTCATTGATGGTTTACCAAGGACTAGATCGGGACATGATAGCATTTGGGTGATTGTGGACTGATTGACCAAAAGTGCAAGATTTATACCAGTCAGATCGACCAGAACGGCAGCTAAGTTAGCAGAATTGTATATGAAGTGGGTAGTGAGATTTCATGGAGTACCTAAAAGCATTGTGAGCGACTGAGACCCGTTGTTCACTAGTGGGTTTTGGAAGAGCTTACAAGAAGCTCTAGGGTCAGAGTTACATCTCAGTACCGCATATCATCCTCAGACCGATGGTCAGACGGAGAGGGTGAATCGTATTTTGGAAGATCTCTTGAGAGCATGTATATTGGATTTTGGTGGATCATGGGATGACCATTTGCATCTAGTAGAGTTTGCATATAATAATAGCTACCAATCCAGTATCGGTATGGCTCCGTTTGAAGCTTTGTACGGAAGACCGTGCAACTCACCATCATGTTGGATAGAGACTGGCGAGAAGTTTATGCTTGGACCAGAGATGGTGAGGGAAACTTCAGATAAGATTAAGATCATTCAACAACGAATGAAGGCTGCCCAAGATAGGCAGAAGAGTTATGCTGATAAGAGGAGAAGAGACTTAAAATTCTCCGTTGGCGACTTGGTGTTTGTCAAGATTTCTCCGTTGAAGAGCGTAATACGATTTGGCAGGAGAGGCAAGTTAGCACCAAGATTCGTTGGCTCATTCCCTGTTCTTGAGCTAGTCGGGAATTTGGCATATAGAATTGACTTACCAGAGAAAATGGCGGGAGTTCACAACGTATTTCATGTTTCCCAACTAAGGAAGTTCGTTCACGACTCAGATATGACTATTTCACCTGATCAGTTAGAGGACTTCGAAGTAGAACCCGAGGCGGTTGGGAACCGCAAGCCGGCCCGTATTGTCAAGCACGACATGAAGCAACTTCGAAGGAAGGCGGTGAAGCTAGTCAAGGTACAGTGGAGCGAGGACGAGAGTGATTGTACTTGGGAGACAGAGGAGGACATTAGGAAGACACACCCAGAACTCTTTGCCTGGTAAGATTTTGACTTCGATTTAGTTTTCCGCATGCTAGGAAAGGCTTGTTTGCTTGTTTTGCATAATTGATTGTTGTACGTGGCTGTTAGGCATGCGGGATCCTTTGTATGTTTTGGGTTAAGGAATTTCGGGAACGAAATTTCTTAAGGGGGGGAGAGTGTAACGACCCGCATTCTACGCATCATAGGATCGTAGGATATTTATTTCTTTCACATACAAAGTAGGTCATGTAACTTTGGGAGACGACTATTGGGGTCATTTCCCATGTTCATGATTTTTCCCGATTTTTAAATGACCATTTTACCCCTAGTTGGCACTGTTTTGGCCATAACTTTTGACTGGAAAAGAATTTTGACCTAAAACCACTTCCATTGGCTCCGAATGATGGTTTCTCTTTCCGTAGAGTGGTCACATTAGCCAAACGGACTCACCGTTTGGGAGATATGGCTGAAACAAGTTTCAGATGGTGAAAAACAGCTTAATTGGGCTTAGCCGGGTGATTAGCTGCTAGACCCAGAGGGGAATTTCGGGTTTAGAGGTATAGGAGGACTGATTAGGGTTAGGTTATCACTTTCATTTCAGTTTTGAGCCGCCACAAACCTTCTTGAGACCTTAGTAATGGCTTCCATCCTCTAAAACCATCCCAAAACACATTTTTAGTGAAGATTAAGCCTAAATTACATCAAAGCAAGGCCAAATAGCAACAAAGCAAGGTTGAAGCTGCTGCTATACATAGGAATTCGACCCAAACAGAGAGTATTTCAGATTTGGTGTTTCATTTGTGGCCAAGGTGAATGATTTGCATAGTTTTTGCACTAATTACGGTGATTAAGGGTAATTAGTGAAGATTAGCGAATTTATACGTAAATAAATTATGGAAAAATTCTTAAAATTCTAAAATAATGTTTTAAGGCTCTGTTAGAAATTTGGGTTAATTTCGATGTGTTTTGCTAATCGTATGCTTAAACATGATTAAGAGGGATTATAGGAAAATGTGAGGTTTTAGCCACTTTTGATCCATTTTGGTTCATTTGAATTGTTGTTAGGTGTTTGTGGTTGTTCTTATATGTTGTTGTGACTATTTGACATGAATTGTGATTGATTAGAATAGTTAGATCTGTCAAAAACATCGTCGAACGGCGTAAACAAGTTGCTGGAAAAGTTGCAGAAAGTTGTGCAGGGCTTCGGATCGGATCGGACGGGGGCTCGGATCGGATATGTGAACTGGGCAAGAAATCCGACCCGAACCGGAGTTTGGCACATAGGAGGCTTGGCGAGAAAGAAGGCCGTTTTCTTAGAGTTGGAGTGGACAAGGGGATCGGATCGGAAGAATAATTGGAGGCCAGATCGGATCGACTTGGAGACGTAGGGCTCGGATCGGAAGTAAACATTTGGGAGAATAAGCAAGAGGGAAGACCACGCGGATCAGATGGCAAGGAGGGATCGGATCGGAATACGTGAGGAAATGAGCCAGCGGATCAGAGCACTGGAAGGAAGGACACCCGACCCGACCCGGAGGAGGACACCGACCCGACCCGAAGTGGAGTACCCGACCCGAACCGAATGGAAAGATGACAAGGAAGGAGGACCGTCCCGAACCAATGAAAGTGATGACTCCCGACCCGAACAACCGAACCGTATTCTAGGGCTGCTACTGCACGACAACTCTTCTGAAGACCCACTCCAATTCGACCAAACCCGAGATGCAAAGGAAGTCCAAATGAGAAGTTAGAGCCTAAGATTCAGATGGGAATCAACGAGTTCTCTTCACGGTTGGGTTTTGCTGTGGGACGCGTGCCAAGGAGTTGTCGATGTCTATAGCTTTGAACCACTATGGTAGGAGGTACGAAGACGGATTCAGGGCCATTATGGCATCGGTAGAACCAAGGGCTACAACCAATGAAGTGGGTCATTGAAATGTTTGGTCATGACTCCACATGTTTAGCTTGGTCATAGCAGGGTTTCTACAAGTCGGGATTCGTCGTTACCTCAGTTTGTCTAGTGTTCCAAAGTGGTAGATGTCGTATGCTTTACGCACTGAGTGAGAGATGTGAGGATGGTTGCTATGGATGGTTTGTTTGCTATCATTATGACATACACACCCCACCCCCGTATTCTTTACACTTTTCATTATGGCACCCTGGAGTATTGTACGGTATGTGGTACTAACTCTTTGGTTGCAGGTCCAGGTTCAGGTATGGTTTAGCATACCTGTTATCATTCTGTTTAGATGCTTATCGCTCACACCAGGCTTTATGTCTGACCCAGAGTTTTATGTCTCTTCTTATTACTCTGGGTGCTCACACGAGCAGACTAGAGACAGGTTAGCTGGTGATGCACGGGTAGATGATCCGGAGACGAGCAGGAGGCTTCCACGTTGTATATATAGTATTCTCCCTGTGTTGTTGAAGATCACTGCTTGGGCATTGGTGGTGCATCTTCTACTTTAGCTTTCTTTTGTTTAGAGTCAGTAAATTTGGAAAATTGTAATAAGCTGTATTTGAATTTCCGCTGCTCTGATGATGGATGTTGATTTTAGTTATCAGCTTATGCACTGTCTCACCTGTTTTATGTCAAGTATGTTATTATTATATTTTATTCCATGCGCTGTGAGACATTCTACAGGTTCCTTGATTAGTTCATTCTCTTCTTTCTTTTCTTCTGACGACCATCCCGTGCTAGTCAGGCATGTGTACAGCGCACTTTCGGAGGAAATGCAGGCTGGTGCGGGGCGAGCCGTCACAGCCAGCGTACCTGAGAGAAAGATAGTAAAGTTTAGTTTTTCTTTTTGATCATCCTGTTAGTACTCTTTTTGATTTCGGTGCTTCACATTCGCTCATATCTACTTCCGTAGTTGAGTCTCTACACCTTAGTACTAGTATAATAGAAGATCCCATTATTGTCTCAAATCCGATTGGTGGTTTGGCTCATTTATCTTTTGTTTGTAAAGATTTGAGAATATTTATATTAAGGATTGAGTTTAGGTATAATGCTTATGTTTTTGGTTCCATGGGCTATGGGTTGATTCTAGGCATAGGTTGATTAGCTAGTAATTTCGAAAGGAGGGTAGTTAGACTTTTTACTTGCCTTAAGAATATCCTCGAGATTTCGTGCGATCCTGAGGGGATCAATTAGGCTTAGCTACCTAGAATCACTTGATGCATCTATCGATGATTTGCGATCCGTTAGAATATTCCATGAGTACGCAGATGTTTTTTTATTAGGTTAGGGGTTTTCCCCCTAAAACTCGAGATAGACTTCCGCATATATTTAGTTGACAATGCAAAGCCAGTTATGCGATCAACGATAGTTTTGGAGAAAGATTGGCAAGGATAGCCAGAGTCGGTTAAGTGCTTAATTGTTTGGTTGTTTTGCTAGTATCATCTCACATAGATCGTCCAAATTTGGAGGAGGTATCCTTGGGTGCTTGTCTGATATTGGTATAGGCCTTTGGGGCTTGTACTTGAGGGATGTCGAGTTCGACTAGGATGGTTTTCGTGAGAGATATATGGTTGTGGAAGGCGCCCTAAGTAGAAAAGACTAACCATAAGAGAGGTAAAAAGGTACATAGCAACCTTTAGCTTTAGACCCTTGAATCTTTTTTCTTTTACCGAATGACACTCTAGTTTTCTTCCCCATGACACATTTCTGGCAAAACTCCAATTTTTTTAAACTCTCATCATCAATCATCTCCCTTCTTTGAAGAACATGAAGACTCTTCTCTAAGACATGACCCTATCTAAAATGCCACAACCGTGTCGCAACTAAGCCACGAGAAGTATCAACAATAACACATGTTTTTCCCTATACAGTGACTCCTTGAAGCAAATACATTCCATGAGTCATAGCACCTTTCATAACCACAAGCGCCCATTTCGAAACCCTCAATCCATCACTCTCAATAGTGATCTTACAACCTAGAGAATCCAACTGTCCCAAAGAGATAAGTGACTTCCGTAGTTCCGGAACGTTCTGCACATTGGTGAGAGTATGAATCACTCCGTCAAAAATCCGAATTTTCATGGATCCAATGCCCTTCGACTTGCAAACTGCGCCATTTCCCATAACAATTGAATTTCCTTCTCGATCAACACAAGAAAAACAATTCCTATTAGGAATCATTGATATGAAGCCCCTGAATCAAGCACCCATTCGCTGCCCGAAACATCTGATGATACAGCTGAAAAAACACCTACATCTTCCTCACCAACATCTCTCTCCACCGCAACTGATGAAGATGCTACTTCCTTCTTCCCCTTTTCTGGAAAATCATTCTTCGAATGACCAAATTTCTTACATATAAACCAACATCTCTCTCCACCGCAACTGATGAAGATGCTACTTCCTTCTTCCCCTTGTCTGGACAATAATTCTTCGAATGACCAGGTTTCTTCCTTCTTCCCCTTGTCTGGACAATCGTTCTTCAAATGACTAAGTTTCTTACACCTACGTCTCCCTCACCAGCACTTGCCATTTTTTCCTTCGACTTTCCACTCCAATCGAGCTTTCTAGATTTAGAATGCCCTCGGTTTCCCTTCTTCTCTTCCTCCACAAATAAACCATGACCATTACGTTCACCACTACATCCATCACTCAGCTCTTTCATCTAATCTCGCAACTCCTCACTAAGAAGACCTGTCTTGACATCATCAAGAATCAATGTATCTCGGCCTTAGATCAGACTATTTTAGAAACCCGTATAACACTCAGGCAATGAACACAAGAATATCATCGCCTTCTGCTTCTCTTCAATCTTCAAATCTACCGCCTTCATCTTCATTAGCAAATCATCAAACACATTCAAGTGCGCCTTTAGCGAAGTTCCTTCCCTCATATTATAGGTAAAGAAAGTCCCCAACAAGATTAGTCGATTTGTGAGTGACTTCTTCATATACAACTCTTCCAACTTGTTCCTAATACCCATAGCAGTTATCTCACCACTAATTTCAGAGATAACGTTTTCTCCCATAGCAAGTTGAAGTATAGTAAATGAGCACTCTTCCATTTCTTCTCTCTCCACATCTGAGATGTCTGCTGGAAATAAATGTGTATCAAACATTACCCGATGTACCTGATTCCGCCTAAGAGCCACTTTCATCTTCTATTGCCATTTTTCAAAATCACTATCACCATTCCACTTATCAATAACAAATTGTGACAAGAAGCTGCGTACGACCCATATCCATAAGGAGCTACACCACTTGGACCAATTGTTAAGGCACTATTTGAATATGATTCCGTCATTTCTACAACTATTTACCATCACAAAAGATCCGATACTAAATGTTGTGGAGAATTTCAACTCAAGACTGCTCAAATCAAATACCCCAACTCAGCGAAAAACGAGATCGTGGTAAATGTGCAAAAACAACCAATAAAAATATTTATCTCAACCCAATCCACATGTCAATCACAATCACCAAAGAAGTGAAAATAAGGGAGCAATAACGATAAGTAAATCACATAGGGATTTATAGTGGTTCCACTAGCGTCTTGCTAGTGTACGTCCACTTTGAGAGAGAATCTTTTATTAATATCAATAGACCAGTACAAGAGATTGATTATAATGATCGAATTCACTAGAAAAAATTTCTTTTTGTGGAGATAAGAATTGAAGAAGAATGGGGTTGCTGAAAACCTAATTATAATAAACCAAGGTATTAATCTCTTGATTAACCTTTTTCTGGTACCTGCCCTTTTGGATTTGATGTAGCTTATATATAGAGAGAATAATATGTAGAAATTGCTCGAATTTCCCCTGGGTCCTTCACAAATCATCCTGCAATATTTCAGCCCAAAATAGCTTGAAAATTTCCTCAGACGTCTGTCCAACTGTGATAAACTTCTGTCCCGATGTGACAGATGTCTGTCCCGATGTGACAGATGTCTGTCCTTGTTCTGGGAATTATTTTTCTTCAACACATACGTCTATGAAAAGTGACAGATGTTTATCGCAAGTCTCAGGAAACTCCTCCCTGACAACTCAGACTTCTATCGCAGAACCCAGCTGAAGCCTTGCGCCTTTCCGCCTCTAATTCCTCGTACGAGCTCCGATTTGCGAACAGTCTTCTCTAACACGAAGCTACTTCCATCCACTTCAATTCTAACGTAAGTATTGCAAAATTTAATGGTTTCTGTTTTTAAAAGAACTTGTATTAATCCTACATGAACAAATTTAAATTCTCTTTTCAATTTAAAAGCTTCTTTGAAAACAAACCAAATGAACTATATCCTTTAGATAAAGGAATATCTTAATAAACTTTTTGATTATATAATCTGTTTTCCTAATAAATATTCTTGCTTTCTTATAAGCCATTGAAAGCAAAATGTCATAATGTTCAAGTTATTTATACTAGATTCTGAATCTTCATTTATAGTGATTTTTTTATTTTTACTAAAAATTTCTCTATTAAGATTATCTAGACAATTGTTATTCTTTCTCCTAAAATATAAAATACTAATAATCTATCAGTATTATTTAACTTATCACTTTCAACAATTTACAATGCAATATCCCTTAGAATGCCTATCTGCGACAACAATGGGAATAACATTGCTATGCGACTTAAGGACAAAGTCCTAGGTTTCAAAGGTAAACAATAAGTTAAAGAACCTGGATTTTATCAAATAGAATTAGACTATCGAGAGCTCAAACAAAACATATTTAGATATTTCTACAATAGTAGTTTACAGCGCAAAACAGTAATAGTGAATAGTAACCGTCGGGAACAGTGCGGAACAGTAACAGTGAATATAAACTATTGGTGAATAGCAACTGGTGATTATATGACTTCCCTTCGAGACTTTAAAGCGTGAACAACCCTGATATCTCCTTCCAACCTGGCTTCGATACCAAATGGACTTCGAACCTTCGGCTACTCTTAGATATGATTAGAGTTTAATCTTATGACTTTGATAATTTAGTGGACAACAGTTAAATTTTTAGCAAAGTAATGTGAGAGGTGATTGAACTCTAATCACACCAAATGGGCTTTAAGAGTCACCAGTATAGTTTCGATAAGATTTATATAGGTTTTAAGTTCCTCTAATGATTAAGGATAGAAATGCTTACATAAAGGAGAAGTTAGGGATGCTTTAGGAATACCTACCTACAAAACCTTACCAATTCTTTTTCATCTTTGTCATTCATCTCAAAAAATTTGTTGCACCATTTTATACCTATATATTTTCCTAGTTGTGATCTAAATTTCCCACCCCTTTTGAGGATTTAGACCTATTTTGAACATAAGCAAAGTATATTTCAATTAAATCCAGTTTGATGCTTATCGATATCATATATCAAGTAATATATTTATAACTATTATAAATATATTTAATAACATTTTTTCATCAAATCAAATCTTAAAATGAACGTTTCATAAGTATTAATTAATTTATAATAATTACAAATTTATTAAATTGTTCGGTCAAAAGAGAATTCATTATTTCCATTACATGACTAATCATATGCAAACTTGGTCGATGGTTAATATTGAAATTTTCAAGTATCCGCCTTTATGCACCACTTAGTAGGTGGTGTAACATGTTGGATGAATCTGTTGCTCACATAGTTCCGATAAAATCCAGTTTCACTTTATTAAGCATTATTAGTTGTGGCTTTACATCAAACCACTTTGTCAAAAGCTATATCACTTTGGATTTAACGAATGTGGTAATGTTTATTATTTCAATATTTTTCTTATTTAAATCTATATTTCAAACGCATATTACTTTGTCTAATAATAGCAAATATTATTAATTGAGATGCTCAAAAAGATACATTGAATTTGAGTAGACCGTGAATCTAACTGCTTATCTAACTTACAAGGTGAACTCTCTCATGGATAGTGCACCACTTTCAGTATCTCATCTCAAATTCAGTATGCTCGCTCGATTGACATCATGTTATGATTTGACTACAATAAAAGATGAGCTTTTATATTGAAAACCGATCATGTTCTCAAGTAGAGAGGACTATGTAAATCAATGACATCTATATATTTTATTCGATCTTAGTTATATTAATCAATAAAAAGCTATTGAGATAGTCGTTCAGTCATTACTAGTATTAATGAATACGTAACCCATTGGTCCCCTTACAGCCATAAGTAATACACTACCTAAATTTAGCGAATGTTACACATGTTAGGCTTATTAAATGCGTCGTTATTCCTTTCAAATACATCTTGGTTACAAATATTTAAAATGTTATATTTATTTTGTTGTAATGAATTGCTTTGTAACAGCTTGCATTCTATGTATCAAAGGATCATAAAATATTTCTATTTTATTACTTGAGGGTTGGATCTCTCACATTTAGATATGTTGGTTATGGGGGTGTAAGACATGTCCATAATTTTTATCAATTTTAATTATGACCATTTTACCCCTATCAGTCTTGCACTGGGCATAACTTTTGATTGGGATCGAATCAGGTGCTGGGGTTAGTCTCATTAGTAAGGAAATGGTGTTTCCAATTCTGTAGAGTGGTCACATTAAAGATTTGGCTCATGGGTTTGGGAGGAATCACTGTTTTTTTGTTTCACAGTTTGTTGTTCAGGTTTTTGAACCATTAGTGGGTGAATTTAGAGAGGCCCATTAGTGGACTGGTGGGAGACTATAAATAAGGGGTTAGAGGCATGGAGAATAATTTACTTTCTTCATTCTCTCATTTGGTTGAGCTCGTGATCCTCCTTGCTCAATTAAATACACCTTTCCACGATTAAAATTCTAGATTTACATAAGAAAATTGAACATCTACATTGTTTGAAGCTAGATTACATCAATCAAAGAGAGATTTCACCAAATAGAAGAGTTTGAAGCTAATTCTTCGCTCTTTGGATTTAGATCCAAGTGTTTTGGTGTTTTCTTGAAGATTTGGTGAGTGATATGCATCTCTCACACGGATTGAATCAAGTATATGCGTTGTATGATCACAATTTCATCATTTCAAGTTGATTTCACTGAGATCTACATCATGGCAAGTATATTTTCATTTGAATCGCCATATGATCTAATCTAGCAACTTAAAACCGATAATTCCTATGTTAATTCATATGTTTATGCAAGTTTAGTTCTATTATTTTGTCAATTCAATATTTATCATCATTTTGGTGAATTTCTCATATTTGAGTAATGATTAATAGTTGTGTTGATGCTTGTTGATGATTGATTTTGATGGATTAGCTAAATCAAGTGTTTTTCAATAAATCTTAGTCGAATTAAAGTTGAATTTGGTGGGAAATTGTATGGGTCGGTCATATATTGCATGGATCAGTTCGGCGTTGCTTCTTCTCTAAGCATTTGATGAATCAGTCACAGTTTGATGGACCGGACAGAAATTCTGGGCATGGATTGGCCACAGTTTGATGCATTGGACAGAAATTCTGGGTATAGATCGGTCACAGTTTGATAGGTCGGGCATGTATGGGTCGGGTATGTATGGATCGGACATGTATAGGTTGGACATGTATGGATCAGACATGTATGGGTCGGGCATGTATGGATCAGACATGTATGGACCGGACAATTATTCAAAGCATGGACCAGGCAGTTTTTCGAAGCATGGACCGGGCAGCTTATGTAACATCCCGTAATTTTAATAACACTAAAGATGATAAATTAAAAAAAATACTTAGTTTAAATATTCGGGATTAAGTGAAACATACTACGCCATTGCGTTCGTCTCGTAATTCTGGTCAATAGACACCTGGTTTGCGTAAAACGGACATCGTATGAAGAAGTTATTAAGGTTTGAAGTTTGTATACGCATAAGAGAAATATATATAAACAAATTAATCCAGAAATTCAATTTAATTCTAAAATCAAACAAGGTAGGACAACGCGGGAATCAGGCCCATTGGAAGTCGACCACAGCCCTAGGGGTGTCGATCCATGGGTCGACACCATAAGGGGTGTGTCAACACCTATGTCGACACCCCGGATGAATCTGGACCTGCTGCGTGTCCTGGTTCGTTGGATGATGGCTATAAATAAGACCCTATTCCCATTGTTTTATTCATCAAAATCAATGGCGACGGTGAAATGCTACTTCATCTCTGATTGAATCAAGCCTTTTCTTCTTCAACAATCAAGTCATTCAAGTTTAGAGATCTGTGATTCAATATATGCAATCCCTCTACTATTTCTTATGATCATAGTGAGTCTACGTTATTTTTAGATCTAAATACTTAAAAGTTAATCTTGGCATGACTATAACTTGGATCTAAGTCTGTGACTATTTGAATCATAACAGATCTGCTATAACCTGTGTATTTAAGTTATTCTGACATGACTATGAACTAGATCTAAGCCTATACCTATTTATCATGTCAGATCTATCATTATTTGTAGATCTAATTCATTGTTTAGATCTCATCATGCCTGTTTATGATGTCCCTATTATGTTAGAATCAGTTCTACTATCACATCAAATTTGTTCCTATATGCCTATCTTATCATTATGCCCAACTTTGTCACTGTATGTTTATTAGTTGCTATGCATATTTTACCGTTATATGTCAATCCTGTTATTGTGATTACTTTTGTTTTCTTCCCTCCTTCTTTTCCTTTTTTCTTTTGTAGCCAGGCTACCTTCGAGCTTAGGCATACCGCTGAAATATGCGAATAAAAAAATTGGGAATGAGGGGAAAACGTTAAAATTATGGCATAACTTGTATTGGGAAATTTGGGCATAAATTGAATGAAATACATGAAAATGAATTTAGGGGCATAAATCAAATTGTGATTTAGATGCTGAATTTGGGGCATATAGTACATGATAAATATGACTTGGAAAAAGGAGCATAAAAAACTGTAATGAAACATGTATAATGGGTTAATAATGAAAATGCCTAGAATGATAGTAATTATAAACTGTAACCGCACTTAGGCACTAGGCTAGATTACACTTATTGTGGAAATCTTCCTGGAACCGCACGGCATATCCAGCAACCACAAGTGGTGATCTAATGTGAGAGGTCGAAGTGCATAAACACGAGACATGCTAAGACACGAGGTTAAGCCAGACTTGTGGAATAAGACTGCCCGGACTCGCCCGGCATAACCAGCATCCACAAGTTGTAGGCTTGATGTGGGAGGTCTAGTGCATTATAACTATAAAGGAATAAATGAATACTTAACCTGGTTGAATCCATAGGGATTGTATGAACTTGTAACTTGAGTAGGGGTTAAGTAAACTTGTTTAAAATAATGGGGTGGTTAAGCATATCAGGGGTGGTGGGTAATATTCATATATAGGCCCACAAACTTAACATGTGGGGTTATGCAATCTTTTACTCTAGCATGGCATAACCTATGGAAAACCTAGTAGTGGGGATGCAAGCGTAGGGGAAAGCTTGTATCATCTTGAGTGTGGGACCCATTTCAGTCAGTAACCCATATATAGGTATCAAAAGAGTACTCCGAACTAGGTCGGAATCGAGGCACTCTTACTGGGCAGATTGTAAGAGATCCAAAAGTGGGGGACGGTGTGGGCGACGCATTCTGAGGGAGTCATATGCGTGCATGGGTCTGGAAGAGGAGGTTTAGACGTCGTGATACCTGTAGATATGGTTATGCACATCCTAAAAATTAAGGGTTGCCACTTTTGGACGTGATACATCCTACTGTGGGGCCAGCACAGGGTATCTACAGAGTAGGGAGCCAATCATTGGGGTAGTAATTAGGTACATCTAGACTCTGATATGTTTAGAAGCTCGTTATTATCCTTAGGAGTAACTCCAGTATGTTGGGCTGCCTGTTATTGTATGGGGTAAAAACTCTCATTAGAAGTACGCCTAAGTCTACCATCTTATACATGTTGGGGATCATCTCATTCTAGTTATACTAGTATTGGTGCAGAGAGAGAGAGAGAGAGAGAGAGAGAGAGAGAAAGTATTAGAGAAGCGCTATTTATTCTATCATGTTTATCCTGTTTACCGTGTCATACCTGCCTTTTATGATGTTATCTCACTTATCCACTTTATATGCCTGTCATGATACTTTTACTTATTTATATGCTAAAAGTAACTGGACTCGCCAGACTTTATGTTTGACCCATTTTGTTTTCTCTTCTTTCTCTTCCCCCCCCCCCTCAAGGTTCTTAGGATGTGAATACTCAATCTTGATCAGGATTCTGCTTTCATCTTGCTTGGAGCTGCTTAGATGTACTGCTTGATTTCATATCTCTTTACTATGGCTATGTTTTAGGGATTATGCTTCTTTTATTATTGTACTCTGATGATTTAGTACAACATAAATTTTTTAAGTTAATGTACTAGGTTTATGCATTTTCAGACTTATTATGTTCTGAACCACGATGTTATGTTTTATGGTTAATAAAACGTTTTAAATTCTGCTACTATTTTATATATGTCTTGTAATGTTTCTATTTCTGTTTACCTATAACGTTTCATGAAACTTAATGCATTCTCTTAATGAGTGACATTAACGGATGTGGGATGTCACACTTGGTATCAGAGCTGAAGGTTACCAGGTCGGATAAAAGATTTTGAAAATTATTTTCAAAAAAAGTTTTAAAAGAAAGCATTTTCAAAAGAAAAAGTCTATTTTAAAAGCCATAGTCCCCAAAGCCATATGCAATATCTTTCAATTCTCTGTCTAAATCCCTTTTCCTATCTTTTCAGCATTCCTGGGGAACCTAATATTCCTGAGAGTGTTACGATACCCGGCTGGTTCTGTAGGTATCTAGAGTCCATGGCACTTGCCGGTGGCCAAGCAGACAGTCCTCCCCCAGTTGCACCCGCCATTCCTCATACTCCTCCTCCGCGAGTAGATAATTTCTCTAAAATCTACAAAGATTTCTATGCTATGGGCGGAAAGCCATTTCGAGGAACCGAAACGTTCGTAGAGGCAAGGAATTGGCTCAAGGGGATGGACAATTTGTTTGGATTTTTTGATGTGGACGATCGTAGGAAGATTCAGTTAACCGCTTGGCTGCTGAAAGATGAAGCTTCATTTTGGTGGGAAGTGATGCAAGTAGGGCGTCGAGTAGAGACTTGGGATGATTTTCGGTAGAGGATTGAAATGAATTTTCTTTCTCAAGCTAAGAAAAGCATGCAAATTGAAAAGTTTCTGGCACTCAAGCAAGGAGGCATGAATGTCAAAGAGTATGCTAACAAGTTCAACCAACTGGCAAGGTTTGGTTTAGAGCTAGTGGATACCCCACATAAGAAAGCTTTTTGGTTTTCTAAAGGACTAAATGAACCTCTCCATGGGTTAGCTATGTCCCATATTCCAATAGGAGAAACTTTTGAAAGGCTCGTTGATATGGCGTAAATGCATGAGGAAGATAAAGCTGAAAAGAAAGAAGCTAAGGTTGAGGAAACACAAAATAAGAAAGTATGGCCCAAGAAGGGACAACAACAACAACAAAAGAAGGGCAGAAAGAATGTTCTAGACTAAGGATAAGAGAAAGTGTCGTAATTGCGGACGCGAGGGTCACTTGATCAAGGACTACAAATGAAGGAAGAATGCTTTTTTCAGTTGTGGAGAGGTCGGACACTTTTATAATGAGTGCCCGAAGATCCAAGGACAAGGTCAAAGGCAGGAGCTTCTAGAGTGCAAGTGCATGCTTTCGTGACCAGTGCTCCAGATAGAGGTTGGAAAGTTTTCGTGGAAGGTTTGATTTCTCTTTCTAATCATCCTATTAGAACTCTTTTTGAATCTGGCTCTTCGCATTCATTTAAATCTGATTCTATGGTTGAGTCTCTGCACCTTAGTACTAGTATGGTAGTGGATCCCGTTGTTGTCTCAAACCCCGTTTGTGGTACGGCTCATTTGTCCATGATTTATCGGGGCTTGAGACTATTTGTGTTAGGCGTCGAGTTTGAGTGCGACACATATGTGCTTGGTTTATGGGCTACGTATTGATTCTAGGAATGGATTGGCTAGCCATGTATGGTGCCATTCTGGATTGTGAAAGGAGGATCGTTAGATTTTTAACTTGCCATGGGAGGACCCTCGAGATTTCTTATGAACCAAAGGAGTCTATCATGCTTAGTTTCCTAGAGTCAGTTGATGCATCTATCGATGATCTGTGATATGTACTAGTAGTTTGTGAGTATTCTGGTGTTTTCGATGAGTTTCGGGGCTTACCCCCGAGGAGCGAGATTGATTTCCGTATATACTTGGTGAACAATGCAAAGCCAGTTACATTGCATGTGCGCCATATGGCTCCAAGAGAAAGAAGGGAGCTCAACAAGCAAGTAAGGGAGCTACTTGAGAAAGAGTTTATTAGGCGAAGCATATCTGAATGGGGTGCTCCGGTTGTATTCGCAACTAAGCCGAATGGTTCGCTTCTCTTATGTGTAGACTGTAGAGAGTTTAATAAACTCACCAAGAAGAATAGGAACCCACTCCCAAGGATAGATGGTCTGTTTGACCATCTGTTTTCTCTTAGTTAGACTTAGCCACGGGGTTTCATCAGTTGAGAGTGGTCGAGGATAGTGTAGACAACACCGCTTTTAGGACTCTAGATGGTTTCTTTAAATGGCTCGTCATGCCTTTTGGGTTGATGAATGCACCCGCCTATTTTGTAGATCTGATGAGTAGGGTGTTTCGAGAGTTCCTTAATAAATTTGTCGTGGTCTTTGTTGATGACATCTTAATCTTCTCGAAGAGTGAGGAAAAGCATATCCAACATTTGAGAGAGGTTTTGAAAACTCTCCGTGCACACCAGCTTAAGGCATAGTTCTGCAAATGTCATTTATGGAGAAAAGAGGTGAGATTTCTAGGGCATGTGGTCTCTTAAGATGGGATAGCAGTGGATCCTGCAATGGTAGTTGAAGTTCAAGATTGGTAGATCCCAAAGAATGCAATAGAGGTGAGAAAATTTCTGGGGTTAGTAGGCTATTATAGGAAGTTCATTAAGGACTTCGCCAAGATATCGGCCCAACTCACCAGGCTGACAAAGAAGAATTTGACATTTTCGTGGGATATAGAATGTGATGTTGCTTTCCAGCGATTGTAGAGGTCTCTGACAACAACCCCTGTCTTGACCTTGCCTGATGGGAACAAAGTGTTTACAGTATACACTGATGCATATTGTACAGGGCTTGGTGCGGTTCTAATGCAAGAAGGAAAGGTAATATGTTATGGAGGTAGATAACTAAGGGTTCATGAGAAGAACTACCCTACCCATGATTTAGGGCTTGCTGCCATAGTATTCACACTTAAGAAGTGGCGCCATTATTTTCTTGGAGAGAAGTTCGAGTTGTACTCTGATCATATCTCTCAAGTACTTGTTCTCGCAGAAGGATCTTAATTTAAGGCAATAAAGTTTGATGGAGTTCTTAGAATCTTATGATTTCGAGATTGCTTATACCCCTGGGAAGGGTAATGTGGTGGTAGACGCATTGAGTAGGCAGAGGTTGGCCTTATGTCCTCTGTTTGTGAAGGGGAAAAGCTTAGAGTTTATATCGACTTTTGACTTTAGACCCTCTACCGAGTTTATACCTGGCTTATTAGCATCACTGGAGGTGCGACATACTCTTATGGATCAGATAGGAGCTTCGCAGCGAGAGGATCCACAGATTTTAGACATCTTGGATAGGCTCAGTAGAGGGGAGACTTCTAGTCACCTCAATAGATATTCCACAGACGGTAAAGGGTGGTTGCGACGAGATGGAAGACTTCGTGTTCCCCGAATTGGGAGTCTTTTAAAGACAATCCTAGAGTAAGCCCATCATTCTAACATGACTATTCATCCAGGCGGTGATAAGATGTATAGAGATATAAAGAGGGTTTTATTTTGGGTTGGGAGTCAACAAGTCAATGCTGAGCAAAAAAAGCCAGGTGGTTTACTTCATCCTTTAGAAGTCCCACAGTGGAAGTGGGAGAGTGTCTCTATGGATTTCATAGGCGGTTTGCCTAGATCTTGGAAAGGCAACACCAGTATTTGAGTTATAGCAGATAGACTCACTAAGAGCTCTCACTTCATTCCAATTAAGAGCAAAAGGACGGCAGCTTGGTTGGCAACAGTTTACGTTCATGAGATAGTCCGTCTTCATGGAGTACCTTAGAGTATCGTAAGTGATCGTTACCTTATTTTCACTGAATTTTGGAGGATCTTGCAAGAAGCATTAGCTACACAATTGTGTTTATGCAGCGCTTATCACCATTAGACTAATGGACAAACGGAAAGGATGATCAGAGTTTTTGAGGATCTTTTAAGGTTGTGTATCCTAGACTTCGGAGGGACTTGGGGAGAGCACCTTCCTTTAGCAGAGTTCGCCTACAACAACAGTTATCAAGCTAGCATTGGCATGACACCCTTCGAAGCATTGTACGAACGACCCTGTAGATCACCGACTTGTTTTTGGCAGTCTACAGAAAGACTTCTACTTGGACCGAATATGGTTAGAGAAACTTCCAAAAGGATTGATCTTATTAGAAGGAGAATGAAGACAACTTAGGCTACGTAGAATTTCTACATAGATAAGAGAAGGACTAACATTGAGTTTGAGGTGGGAGACATAGTTTTCATTAAGGTATCACCATTAAGGAACGTGGTTCGCTTTGGATCTATAGGGAAATTGACACCATGATTTGTAGGGCCATTTCCCATAACAGAAAGTATTGGCCAAATGGCCTATAAAGTAAAGCTACTAGAGAGACTGTCCGGTGTTCATGATGTTTTCTACGTTTCTCATTTACCGAAGTACCACAGAAGTAGTTGAGCCGAGTATGCTTGAGGAAGTAGAGGTGGAATGGGAGGTGAAAATTAGGCGAGTTCCTATCCGTATTCTTGGATCGAAAGTTAAAAAGCTACACAATCAAGAGGTCAAGTTAGTAAAAGTTCAGTGGGGAGATAACCAAGAAGATGCAGCTTGGGAGAGCGAAGACAAGATTCGTGCTTCGTACCCTTTTCTTTTCGAGAGTATGTTCTTAACTCCTTTTCCAAAGCTTTTATTCATACTTGATTCTATCACTTAAGTATATCCTATCGAACGAATCTTCGACCTTTAGGTAGGAATCCCATGAATATAAACATTTGTTTGAGACATGTTATGTTTGACGGATGCAAATGGATGCAAGTGTTTTCTAGTGGTTGCTCATGAATGCATATACACACATTAGGCAGTAGATCGACTCAATCACTCTCATACAGCATATGGATGTGTGTGCATTTTTCTTCTTTTAATGGATGAAAGTTAGTGTATCATCATATGGATGTTGCATTTGGATGGATGATTGTGTACGCACATAGAACTTACATGTTATAATTGGATTGTTTGCATACATGTTGGATTCATGGCACACTGCATTAAGGAGCTCGACTGAATCAGTAGTCTGCCGGATCTTTCGCATTAGTGTAGGGACATATAAAAACACTGTTTCATATGTTCATATAAACATTAGAAATCTTTATGAACAGTGGATGCCTGTGATTGGTGGATGAGTAGATGGGTGATGGATGTTAGGATATACATTCTTCTTAACTTGGAGATTTCTGGGACGAAATCCTTTGAGTAAGGGAGAATGTAACACCAGGTAATTTTAATAACACTAAAGATGATAAATGAAAGAAAAGTTAATTTAAATATTCAGAATTAAGTGAAATATACTACGTCATTGCGTTCGTCTCGGTATTCTAGTCAAAATAGACACCCGATTTGCGTAAAACGGGCACCGTATGAAGAATTTATTAAGGTTTGATGTTCATATATGCATAAGAGAAATATATATAAACAAATTAATCTAGAAATTCAGTTTAATTCTAAAATCAAACAAACCGGGACAACGCGGGAATCAGGCCCGTTGGGGGTCGACCCCAGCCTGAGGGGTGTCGACACCCATGTCGACACCCCGGATGAATCAGGACCTATTGCGTGTCCTGGTTCGTTTGTTGATGGCTATAAATAAGACCCTATACCCATTGTTTTATCCATCTAAATCAATGGCGATGGGGAAATGTTGCTTTAGCTTAGATTAAATCAAGCCTTTTCTTCTTCAATTGTCAAGTCATTCAAGTTTAGAGATATGTGATTCAACATCTGCAATCCCTCTTCTATTTCTTAGATCCAATCACAGTGACTACGTTATTTTTAGGTATAAATACTTAAAACTTAATATTGGCATGACTAAAACTTTGATCTAAGCCTATGACTATTTGAGTCATATCAGATATGCTATAACCTGTGTATCTAAGTTATTCTGACATGACTATGAACTAGATCTAAGCCTATACCTATTTATCATGTCAGATCTATCATTATTTGTAGATCCAACTCAATGTTTAGATCTCATCATGCCTGTTTTTGATGCCCCTATTATTTTAGAATCGGTTCTACTGTCACATAATCATCAGATCTGTTCCTATATGCTTATCTTATCATTATACCCAACTTTGTCACTATATGTTAATTAGTTGCTATGCCTATTTTACCGTTATATGTTAATCCTATTATTGTGATTACTTATGTTCTCTTACCTCCTTCTTTTCCTTTTTTATTTTGTAGCCAAGCTACCTTCGAGCCTAGGCATACCACTGAAACATGCGAATGCGAAAAATTGGGAATGAGGGGAAAACATTAAAATTAGGGGATAACTTGTATTGGGAAATTTGGGTATAAATTGAATGAAATACATGAATTTGAATTTGGGGGCATAAATCAAATTGTGATTTAGATATTAAATTTGGGCATATGGTACGTGATAAAAATGAGTTGGATAAAGGGGCATGAAAACCTATAATGAAACAGGTATAATTGGTTAATAATGAAAATGCCTAAATGATAGTAATTAGAAACTGTTACCACGCTTATACACGAGGTTAGGTTACACTTGTGGTGGAAGTCTTCCCAGACCCGTCCGGCATATCAAGCAACCACAAGTGGTGAATCAAATCTGAGGGTCTAAGTGCATAAACATGAGACATGCTTAGACACGAGGTTAAGCCTGACTTGTGGAAGAAGTCTGCCCGGACCCGCCCGACATAACCAGCATCCACAAGTTGGTGGATTAAGTATATCTGGGATGGTGGGTAATATTCATATATGGGCCCATAACTTAACTTGTGGGTTTATGCAACTTTTACTCTGGTATGGCATAACCTATGGAAACCCTAGTAGTGGGGATGCAAGCGTAAGGGGAAGCTTGTATCATCTTGAGTGTGGGACCCGTTTCAGTCAGTAACCCATATATAGGTATCAAACGAGTACTACGAACTAGGTCGAAGTCGAGGCATGCTTACTGGGTTGATCGTAAGAGATCCAAAAGTGGGGTATGGTGTGGGCGGCGCATTCTGACGGAGTCATGAGTGTGCATGGGTCCGGCAGAGGATGTTTAGATGCCGTGACACCTGTAGATATGGTTATGCACATCCTGAAAATAAAGGGTTATCACTTTAGGACGTGATAAATTCTACTATGGGGCCAACACAGGGTATTTACGGAGTAGGGAGCTGATCGATTGGGGTAGAAATTAGGGTACATCTAGACTCTGGTATGTTTAGGAGCCCGTTATTATCCTTTGGGGTAACTCTGGTATGTTGGGTTGCTAATTATTGTATGGGGTAAAACCTCTCACTAGAAGTACGCCTAAGTTTACCATCTTATACATGTTGGGGATCATCTCATTCTGTTATACTAGTATTGGTGCATAGAGAGAGAGTGAGAGCAAGAAAGTATTAGAGAAGCGCTATTTATTCTATCATGTTTATCCTGTTTACCTTTTCATACCTTCCTTTTATGATGTTATCTTTATTATCCATTTTATATGCCTGTCATGATACTTTTACTTATTTATATGCTAAGAGTAACTGGACTCACCAGACTTTATGTCTGACCCATTTTGCTTCCTCTTCTTTCTCCCCTCTCCCCCCAAGGTTCTTAGGGTAAGAATACTCAAGCTTGATCAGGATTTTACTTTCATCTTGCTTCGAGGTGCTTAGATGTACTGCTTGATTTCATATCTCTCTACTATGGCTATGTTTTGGGGATTATGCTTCTTTTATTATTTTACTCTGATGATTTAGTACAAGACAGAAATTTTAAGTTGATGTACTGGGCTTACGTATTTTCATACATATGAAGTTCTGAACCACGATGTTATGTTTTCTGCTTAATAAAAAGTTTTAAATTTCACTGCTATTTTATATCTGTCCAGTAATGTTTCTATTTCTGTTTCTATTTACCTATAATGCATCATGAAACTTAATGCATTCTCTTAATGAGTGAAATTAACGAACATGGGATGTCACAGTTTATCGAAGCATGGACGGGCAGTTTATCGAAGCATAGACAGGGTGATTTTCAAAGCATGAACTGGGCAATTTTTTGAAACATAGACCAGGCAGTTTTTCTTGAAGCATGGACTGGAAGGAATTGATGGACCGAACATTTCCATGGATTGGGCGTTTCATGGACCTGGCATTTCTATGATGACCTACATTTTTGGATCGACGATGATCGTGGCTTCAAACTAAATTCAAGGAGGAATGTTCGAACTGTTGTGATGCGTCCGTTGATCGGTGTAAAACAACGAATGTGAAGACGAATCAAGGTTGTTTTGAGTTCATGAATAATGGTTTCTCGAGGGGGACTTGAGCTTGTGAATGGTCATCAGGGTTGATGACTAGAGATGTGAAGGCCGAGTGATTATCATTGTCGTAAGTTCTAACGAACTCAAAGGAGGGGTACTTTGGGTAGTCGTGAAGGGCCTCGTACCTTAGGCAGTCGTGAAGGGCCTAGTTGTCGAGATTTGAGAAGACAAACATACAAATTGTGAAGGCATATAGAAATTTTGCTAGAAATAGGGTTTACCATTAGCCTTTGACATATGGCTGGTAGCTGTCATATGATTAACGATAGTTTCGAAGCAGGAAAGGCAGTGATAGCCAAGGTCATGAACGTTTGGTTGTTTTGCTTGTACCATCTCACGTAGATTGTCTGACGTCGATGGAGATGTTTCTCGGCTGCTTGTATGATATTGTTTTAGGCCTCTAGGCTTGTGCTTGAGGGAAGTTGATCTCAATTAGGATGGTTTACGTTAGATATAACTAATTGCTATGGTTGTTATTGTATGGTTACTTCTGACTTCCATGGATGTGTAGTTGTTGGTTGTTCTCTGATTTACCTAGATGAGTGGTTGTTTCCAATTGATTGTTTTGTAAAGGCTATCACTGTCAGATGTGGGGAAGACAGGTTTGGGTTCTTCTCTGGTGTTTGGTAGATTAGTTTGTTAGTCTACCTATTCTCACATACTTTATTGATGATGTTAGATAGTTGTTTTATTGCTCACTAAGACTGTTGTCTGACTCAAGGTTTTATGTTTCCCTCTTATTACTTTGGGAAGTTCATCCGGTTTTGGACTTGCAGACTAGGTGGCAGGTGATTAGTGAGGACGATGTCGCCATGCGGTGGCAAGCTGGAGGCTGGCGTATTATCTTTCTATTATATAATATCTTTGTTTATGTTGTGTGAGAGTGTCTGTAGTGTGGCTTCTTTTACAAACTTTTATGTTATATACAGTTGATGTATGGATGATCTTTCAGGATGTTGTGAAAGTTTGATATATGATGCTTCAGTATTTTTTTCCTATTGTATATGTTCTATTATACTTTATCCTTGTGTTGTGAGTTATACGATAGGTTCCGCATGTGTTTACCTACTCTGATGATCGTCCATAGGTGTCTGGCACACCTTTCGGCGCATTATTCCTCTTGTTAAGTGTAGAAGTTATGGGCGTCGTCGCATTTGGTATCAGATCTCTGGTTATCGATTTTAACCAAAGTTTGAAGACATAATTGTTTATGAGAGACGTATTTGTAGATTTCTATTGGATGTACACTATATATTAGTGTATAATACAGTAGCGTTTGAACTCCATTAGTAGTTTTTCTCATAAGTAGCTAATCATTCTATATTGCAGATTTAGAATGAGTCAACGAACCTCGAGACATACTACTAGGGAGGAGGCTGTGCCTGGAGGGGGAAATAGTGGTGCACCAGATTACCCAGCCATGTATGAGGCCATGATGGAAGCATTCATGAAAAGGGTTCTCGCTCCAGTGGCAGCCAAGGTAGATGTAGGTGTGCAGGTACCTAGGGTTGTGGACTTTTCGAAACTATGTAAAGACTTCACATCTCTAGGGGGAAAGCCATTCAAAGGGACAGAGCCGACCGAAGAGGTTCAAAGGTGGTTGGATGCTTGTGTGAGGATTTTTGGAGACTTGGGTATAGATGATGCAACAAAGTGGAAGCACGGATTAAGGCAATTGCAAGGTAGATCCATGGGTGTTGGAACTCCATTACTCTTGAGACTACGAAAGAAGAGATAATTTGGGAACAGTTCCTAGTTAAGTTCGAGACAAAGTTTATCTCTACTACTCAGAAGTCTATTCTATTCAAAAAATTTGTGGAGTTGAAACAGAATGGTCGACCAGTTCTTGATTATGTTTCTGATTTCGAGGCTTTGTCTATGTATGCTCGTTCGTACATTGACTCTCCTTATAAGAAGAACAAAAAGTTTGTTATGGTTTTGGATACCTACATAGGGAGACCATTGTTGGATCATCTTGACGATCCTTATGAGAAGATAGTGGAAAAAGCCGTGAGAAATGAAAGATTGTTTCCAAAGGAAGGAACTGTTGTTGATGCAACAAAGGAAGCACAGAAACCAAACCGGGTGGTAATAACAATAAGAAGAGGAAGTAGCACTAGCGGAAAGGAAAGGATGGCAAGAAGAAGCCAAAGAGTGAGGTCATTTTCTTTAACTGCCAATAGAAAGGTCAATTTGCTAATGAATGCAAGAATCCAAAGGTTGAGAGGAAGTGTCACAACTGTGGCAAGACCGGGCATCTTAAGAAGGCCTGTCCGGAACCGGCTAAGGGAAAGCAGATAGTGAAGGCTTTTGCTTTGGAAGCAGTGTCGTCTTCTTCAAAAGCTCCTACTACAGAGGAAAAGGGAAAGGGGATCGTTGTTCAAGGTATTCTTTCAGTTAAAGGTGTCACAGTTCATGTGTTGTTTGATACTGGAGCATCGCATTCTTTCATCCGCAATGAGCTTGGGTGTCGCTTGGGTTTGGAACCCGAGATATGCGATAGACCTTTAGTTGTGACTAATCCAGTTGGGGGTTCGTCCAACCTTTGTATGCTTTGTCGTGGTCTTGTGTTGTCAAGTCATGGTTTCTCTTTTGTGTGTGATTTCTTTATTTTGAACTTCGCTGGGTTTGGGATCATCTTGGGTATTGATTGGCTTAAGAGGTATGCGGCAAGAGTGAATTGCAAGAAGCTTGAAGTGAGAGTTGGGGATGTGGAAGGGCAAAAGGTTTTGATTTAGTGTAAGCCTGAAGATGGTGTCTTTGTGAGCTATTTATATCCGCTTGTGATTCCACGAGAAGACTTGTCATCTGTGCTGACCGCAAATGATTTTGACGATGTCTTTGAGGAAGTCAAAGGTTTTTCGTCGCATCGTGAGATTGAGTTTAAAATCGATTTGGTCGAGGGTGTTAGACCTATCGTTATGCCTCTTCGGCAGATGTTGCCTAAGGAACAGCGAGAGTTAGAGGTGCAATTTCGTGACATTTTAGGAAAAGGATTCAATTGGAGATGTGTATCCGAATGGGGTGCACCAGTTGTGTTTGCACCAAGGTGGATGGGTCGTTGAGATTTTATGTTGATTATCGTGAGCTGAACAAGGTGACTAAGAAGAACAAGTATCTGTTGCCAAGGATAGATGACTTGTTCGATCATCTTCACAAAGCCAAAGCGTTTTCTCAAATGGACACAGCAGAGATCATCGTCCGTGGATCTGCAATAAAGACGCTCGAATTCAAGCATTTGATTCTATTCAACCTAGAACAAGAATCCGTTGGTTTTGTGATTTCAAGTTCAAACCTTTGTGTTTCATTCGACGAATTGAAGAAAGGTACATATTTAAATTAATCTTTGGAATTGAATTTCATACTTGATGTGTAAAATTATTAAAATCCGTTGTTAAATCGATCCAAATTTTTCCTTCAATGGTATTAGAGCAAGGTTATATGAATTCAAACAATTTGGGTTAAATCGTTTAATTCATCTTGAATGAATATGAATAGACTTGCGAGATCGAAAGTGCTGAGACCACTAATTTAATTTTGATTAGAACCATAAAACGTGAATACTCAAATCGACCCAGAAATTATTTCTGTGTAAATAGGATTTTATATTTGACATAGAATCCTAAAGTGAATTAATGGTTAAATTCGAGTTGAATATCTTATATTTACATTAACCATGTTATGTTACGTACTACAGACATTTTAAACGTGTTATGAACTTTTGAATTGTCATGATAGAGTTTAAATGAATTTTAGTAAACATGATTTCTTGATATCTCCTAACTGTAGATTTGATACTTCTGTTCTTATAACCAAATTGTCTTACTTCATTACAATTTTGTTTAAGAAAGTTAACCTAGTTTTGCTATCAGATATGAAGCTTCTGCACATATTTATATGATATGGTTTTACAAGTCACATACTTGTTCTATTATTCTAGTTAGACTGGATATATTTCTGATACCTTTTATATTATATACTGATACAATGTATAAAAGGGAAGTCATAAATTAATATTTGATATATTAACTGTAAAAATTATTAAACCGGATTTTGAATAATAGTCATTTTCTATTAAATAGTGAATAGATAATGTTGTTGTCATTCATGAATCAATCTTGGATTTAATTTCCTATTTTGATTTGTTTCTCATATATACATACTAATTATGATGTTGTATGTATTAAAATTGGATTTGGCTTTATTATTTGGAATACGATTCAAGATATAACTTTGCTAAAATCTTGTTTGCATAAGCAGGGTGTTTTAAATTCATTTATAATTTGTAAAATGTTTACATATTAAACTTGCAGCAGTTCAAGTCTAACTAAAGTACTTCCTTTTAGTATATAATTATATAGCTGATCAAATGTTGGTTCAGTATTATGATATTGTAAGAAAAGTCATGAATACATGAAACTGATCTGTATTCATTGATTAATACCGTTATTATCTTGGCGGATGATCATTATTGCTTCAATGACTTTGAATCATCTTGAATCTTGGGATTGTATATTACACACACACACACACACACACACACACACACACATATATATATATATATAGATAAATAATTTTTTTCCTTAAACTATATTGATTATATATGTATATTGATATTTGAACTGTAAATTTGATTTACAGATATCCCACAATAATTTAGAGTTGGAAATATAAAATTTGTGAATTTTATTAGATCAAAAGTTGTATCTAACCAATTGAATTCTGTATTTGATATAGTAATTCTAACACACACACACACACACACACACACACACACACACACACATATATATATATATATGTACATATATAAATCCATAGTTACTTATGAATTAACTATGTTTATATATATATATATATATATGATATATGTGTTCTGTTGGATCCCATGAATATGGTATAGATTGTAAACAGTATATCAGAATGTATGTGTTTGCATCAATGAACCATTTGATTATTCTAAATACTATAATCATCATGTAATTGGTACAAATTCATTGGTACAAGGATATATAAGGATATCCATAAACATATACAAGTATGACCTGCCTTAATTATATGTATCTGCATATCATGAATTCTGGAATGACATGCGTTGGTGATTGATAATTTCCTATTTAACATACAATTGTTTGATATGTATATATTTACATATATTCAGATAAAAAGGAACTGAATTTGTTTTGGTTGGTTTACATGTCACCATAGATGCATATTTGATATATTTTTTGAATATTTAAACATACTATTTAATGTTCAAAAGTTACATTGCAGATTTAGCTTGTAATATAACACTCTTAATTTGTTACCACTGCCTCTATGTATTATTGGGTGAACTTATACTGCCACATATATTAAACTGTAAGTCAGTATATTAGATTACCAAAGTTAACAAAACTTATGATTGATTTTGCATCAGTACAAAAGTTTTAAAGCAACTTAACGATAAAGTTTTGGACTTGTCTTATCATTTTGTTTCAAAATTTCTAATCTGCCGTGACATAGAGAATTTGAAACCTGAATGGTTATTTTGAATAACATTGGTAAATACATATAAATTTGATCATCCCAAATACAATATCATGTTGCGGATACTAATTGTATTCTAATAATGTATGTTAATATATATGCTAATAGTAGCATAAATGTACATTATATGAAAGGAGTTTCATAACATAAGGATAGTTGGTCTGCTGTTAAATTAACATCTCCAGTAAATGTAATTCTGCTATTAATTTGTTTAGATTATGTGATGATATTATGCACAATCTTTAACACATATTTATAGCTTATAAATGATAATGACATTAATAAAAATATGTTCAAATGTTTTGGACCTGTTTTTTTGCTGATTGAATAAAGGACATTAGATGCACCTGATCTATGTATTGATTATGTTTCATTTCAAAATGCTTGAATATGAAAAGGATTCGTAGGTTATAGCACTTGCTAACACTAACACATTAACCACCTGTAAAACATGTGCATTACCAAGGTCAATTCTTCCTTATGACTCATTGTTAGTTTAAAATAAGAAAAATCAGATTCTTTGGTTGATTGAATCATTAATTTTATTGTAGGATTTGATTCTAAGTTTAAATCAGTGATAAATTTATGGTTTAAAATAAAACCAGTTTGACTTCATTATGGATGTTAAATCTTGATTAAATGATCAATAGTAACCATAGTTCGGATATGTGTGACACAGTAAGCACATATGATTTTAATGGTTAAATGATTTCTGATATGCTTTATATGTTGTATTTCAGTTATGCATAATCTTATAATATTTGATATATAATTACTAAAAATTTTGTATGTGACGTGGATGATTACATAAATTACAATATACTCACAGTTTCAAAATATTATCTTGAGTTTTAGAGGCCAATGTGTACATATTGATGTACAATAGGAGTGCTTGGGTCGGCTCAAAAGGATGTTATGTTGGAAACAACCGGAATGCATAATGATGCATTCTCCAGCAAAATTGTTTTGCAATTGTAAGAGTGTATATTTATATTAGTGTAAAAGCATTAATTTAAATTTGTATATGACAATGTATAAATCTAATTTACACGTTTATTTGATCTACTGGCAGTACGTAAATAGATGCTAGTTAACAGTCTTTAATGACATGTTGTAACAATACAAGAAAGGGTTTGACCCAAAGATATTTAAATGTTTTGGTTACAATACCCAGTCTACTTTATTATAATCTAAAATTTTGTATCTGGGGTATGTTTGAATTAGTCTGTGATTTGTCTAAATAATTATAGAATTATTTCAAATTCAAGTGTTAATCAGTACATGAGTTTTATCATTATGGGTGTTAGTAAAACTGGACTAGATATGGATCTTGGAACACCATTATATATACTGATATATTTATATAAATAGAGGGATGTTAATTTGAGTGGGAGCGTATTTTAGTTTAAATTACACATTTATGTTAATATAAAATTTTGATTGTCAATGTTTATATTTAATAAATATTGAAGAATCAGATATTATTTATTATCTACTATAGATATTAAATAATAAATAACTCCGATAATTTAAATTAATCCTTAAGAAGGATAAATTGAATTAAATCAAATTTCTTGACTGACATTGAAATTTGAGGATTGTCCTCAAATAATTTAAACGTAATTGTTTTAGAAATGAAGAGAGGATCTAAAATAAGTTAAAGTATGACTTCAAATAATTAAGATATAAATGTTATAAAATCTACTTATACATCTCTAGTATTAGATACTAGATATGAATAACATAAGTGTATGTGAATTTAAAGAAATTGCAAAATAAGTAGAAATCTAATAAAATGACAAGTTGGCTTACGATTGGAAATGAAGCAAATGTTGCTGAATTGTCCATAGGAAGTTGATTCTTGTTGTATATGATGCCTCAATTAAATAAATAAAATAATTTTAGTATGAAATTCTGCTTAAAATAAATGTTATAATAGATCTTGTTTAGACAAGTTTGAATTTCATTTGTAAAAAAAAGAATAATTGTTATTAATTTTAAATGAAATATTGTATGGAATTTCGCATATAATTAATGATCTTTATAAATCCTTAATTATAATGAACTTAACATTAGTAATGGGTTGACTGGATTTAGTAATTTAAATCCAACATACCTTTAGTATTACCGGTTAGCCCAATAAACAAAGTGTATAACAAAACTCCATAATGATGGAATTTTCAGATCATTTGATTTTGAATTATATGAAGAACACAGATCTTGTTTATTAGGTAAAATAACTGGACCCCTTTCACTTGACACAGTGATTGAGTAATAAGTATTTAGTCTCGTACATAATGATGTATATGGAGCAACGAATACATAAGTTAGAGGCAGGTTGTAACACCCCGGATTTTTCCGTTAACAGTAAATTAACAAATTAAAGTATAATTAAATTGTAACAGAAAAATTAAGGGAAACGGACATCACCATTGCGTTCGTCTCGGAATTCTGCTTGAGATAGAGTCCGAGTTTGCGCAAAACGGATAACGTATGAAGAAGATATCTTTAATTTAAATATTACAGCAAAACATGAAAAAAAGAGAAGTAAGGAGAGGACAATAATTATTATTATTCTAAGACTTATTAACAAAAGCCTCTGTAGCTCAGTTGGTTAAGGCATTGGATTTGTAGCATGGAGGTCGGGGGTTCGAACCCCGGCGGCGACAAATTTTTATCTCTGTTTTAGAGAGGGCCAACTGAGCATGCAAATACATGTACGTATACAAATTCAAATTTTGAAAGGATAAGAACGTACATATAAGGAAATAAAGAAAATATATGTATATATATGAGAATATATATATATATATATATGCAAAAATATATGTATACAATAGATAAAATTCAAATAGACTAAAACAGCTCAATTTAAAGTTTAATTTTTGAAAATCGAACCCAGTCCCTCCTGGCTGGCCTGGTCTGTGTTTGGTCCAATTTCTGTGGGTTGCTTTGTCATTAGGGCTAGGTGGCAAGTTTTAATTGGTCTCTCTATCTAATGAATGGCTACGATCTAACCTAGCAACATCAATGGTTCTAATCAATTCCTAACCTCTATATAAACAACCCTAGACTAAACCCTAATCTATTCATTCAAATTAAGAGCATAGCCACCATGTTGCTGAGGAACGACTAAGAGTAGCCGCCATCTAGAGAGAGAAGATTAGGGAGAAAGTTTTAAAGCCTAAAGCAATTCAAGTAACCTAAAGCTAATCAATTCAACAAAGGAATCATATCTCTTAATTAGAGAATTTGCCGCAACCATTGTAAGTAGAGTATTACTTTGGTATGAACAAATGATTGTGTAGATATGTATGCTTGAATTGTGGCAATGAAATTCGTATTTGTGCGATTTATATACTTTTGGATATTCTGAATTATGTCATTCAATCATAAAGAACTACATGCGGTAGTTCTATGCAAATATACGTTTGGAATATTGCGCAAATTATGTAGTCTATGTTGAAGCTACATGTATGTAGTTGATTGAAATTCATGCAAGTTTGGGGCTTTGTTATTATGCCATCATGATGTCTATTTTGTGCATAAATCATTTTGCAAGTAATTGAGACAAGTTTGGTTGTTATAGTTCATATGAAACTATGTTGGAATTTTGACACCATAATCCATGTATTAAGTCATGCTTTTGCAAAACTTATGAATATGGCTAGGCTATGAATGATATTGGGCATAATTGAAATTCATGATTAAGTCTATCTTGTTTAAAAGAATTATATGATGACATATGTGAGACATGGCTAAGTTAGACACAAAAATCCCTTTTTTGCAAGTTAAAAGCAAACACCATGATTAGGAATATTTATGCATAAGTATACCATCGTTATGTGATTAAATTTAATTAAGTTGAACTATGCTTTTGTGTTAGTAACAAAGTATCCTCTTTGTAAACATGTAGAAACCTTATGAACATGACTTGTTTATATTTATGCCATGAACAAATTTAACTATACCTATGCCATGTTTATGCTAGAAGTATTTATGCCATGCTTATGTTTGACATTATGCCATGTTTATGCTAGAAGTATTTATGCCATGCTTATGTTTGACATTATGCCATGTTTATGCTAGAAGTATTTATGCCATGCTTATGTTTGACATTATGCCATGTTTAGGCTAGAAGTATTTATGCCATGCTTATGTTTGACATTATGCCATGTTTATGCTAGAAGTATTTATGCCATGCTTATGTTTGACATTATGCCATGTTTATGCTAGAAGTATTTATGCCATGTTTGACATTATGCCATGTTTATGCTAAAAGTATTTATGCCATGCTTATGTTTGACATTATGCCTAAGTAAAAATATAGGTTCATGGGTCAATAATGATATCTCAATTACAAGTTCACATGCTTTGATTCATGTCACCTATGTTACCACTATGCAAGTACACCAGTTTCTATTATGTATTTCCAACGTCATATGCAAGTTCATGCGCTCACCTTCCCCTCTTTGTGTATGTAATCACGCTTTAAGCCTCCCCTTTTCGCATGGCTAAATTGGGCTTTAAAAGGCTAAGCCCAATATATATAAACGGACGTGTAAAACGGGGGAAAATAATGTTGGGTTAAAATTACTAATGAATGAAAACTAAAGTAGAAGGGCCCAAATTCAAGTATGGGTTGGGCCCATGATTGGTGTAACCTTTACACCATTAACTTAATAATGGGCCGCAAATATTTACATATAAGAAATAAAGAAGAATGACAAGATATATAAATGTAGAAAATACGATATGTTTAACCCGAGGTTGGATTGAGTTGTGATGTAAACCTGCCCGGAACCGCCCGGCTGTCCAGTAGTCACAACAATACCTATCCAATGTGGGAGGTTAAACATGGAGCCCAATAAGGACCCGAGGTTAGACTGAGTTGTGGCGTAAGACTGCCCGGAACCAACCGGCAACAGGCAGCCACAGCAATACCTGTCTAATGTGAGAGGTTAGGGCCTTAATAAGACAATTAAGGCTGAATCAGGATTGTTAGGATTAAGTGGACTAAGACTTAATCAAAATGGAACATGCTAAACTAAACGGACTGGTGGGGTTAGGTTAGAAAACACTTAACCAACTTAGCATGTTGGCTAGAGATAGAAAACCTAGTAACGGGGGACCCTTTTCAGCAGTAACCCTACACGGTGTATCATGATACCCTGAAACTAGGCAGGGTGGGGCACGATTACTGGGCTGATTGTAAGAGGTCAAAAATCGACGGCGGTGGTGTAGCAGTGTAGGTTCTAACGGAGTGCGGGCGTGCACACACTCCGGCGCAGAAAAATAAGGCACTGGACACCAGTAGCATACCTGTGCACTCTAAGGTTGTGTCGGGTTGCCACTATGGGACTTGATACACCCCATGGTGGGACCAGCATAGGTAACTACGACATCGGGGGCCGTAAGACACATGTAACTATGCGAGTAGGAGCCGATCATCGTAGAATGGATCACATCACCCTGATTTTGGGGTGCAAATTGGAAACTAGTTTATATGGGTTCAGAGATTAACATGGGGTACGATAGTATATTCGACCCTAGATAACTTAACCAAGTTTATAATGTTGCCCACTTCCTGTTTTACTTATCATACCCAGTTCTTTATTCATAGACAAAGTAGTACTAGACTTACTCAGGCTTTATGTCTGACTCTATTTTTCTTTCGTCTTCTTTCTTCCGTTTCCCCCCCCCCCCCCAGGTCCTCAGGGAGGGAACACAGCAGCTTGACCTACCTCAACATCCAGCTTGAAGAAGAGAAATGTATTGCTTGGACTTTCCTGTTTTGAACTATGGCTTTGGACAATCCACTATGGGGCTTTGGCAGTTTGTCTACGTTTTATTTATGCTTCTTTAAAAATAATGTACTCAAGACAGATTATGAAGTGTTATGTTATGTTTTTGGAAAGGATGTTGTTGTAACACGTATTTGACTTTATGAAATAAAGTTTGTTGTTCTTCCGCTGTTTACAAATATGTGTTCTTATATCTGTCTTGTATATCTGTGACTTGTACTTATAAACCTCCACCAAAATTAGGGCATTCCCTTTGAGAGTGACCCTAACGGAGGTGGGGTGTTTCACTTGGTATCAGAGCATAGGTTTACCAGATAAGATAAAAAGTTTTGGAAATTTATTTTCAAAAAGGAAATTTAAAGAAGCATTTTTAAAAGATAAAAATATTATTTTATTTTAAAAAAAGGCAAAGTCCACTCCCCAAAGCCATAGGTACTATCTCTTATCCTTCGTTTTGAATCTATCCCTTTTGTTTCAGCATGTCCGAAGATCTTAACTTGCCGGAAGGAGTACCAATACCTGGTTGGTTTAGACGATTCTTAGAAGCTAGGGCCACTCAACCAGGTCCTACCGTTCCTCCTCCCCCAGCTGCAGGGAATCATCCAGCTGCAGCAGCACCTCTTCCTCCACCTCCTCCACAAGGAAACGCGTTTGCTAAGATATGTAAGGATTTTAAAGCTATGGGAGGAAGGGATTTCCATGGAACTGAGTCCTTCGTATCAGCTAGAAATTGGCTGAAGGAAACTGAGGATCTATTCATCATCTTTGAGGTAGAGGACAGACAAAAAGTACAATTGGCGGTGTGGCTATTGAAGGGCGAGGCTTCCTACTGGTGGGAAGTCACTAATGCTGAAAGACCAGTAGAAACAAGGGAGGACTTTAGGGCAAGGTTTGAGACCAAATTTCTCTCAGATGCGGAAAGAAGTTTGCAGTTGGAGAAATTCTTATTTCTTAAGCAAGGAGACAAGACTGTTAGAGAGTATGTGAATCAGTTTGATGAGCTAGCTAGGTTTGGGCTTGACCTAGTCAACACCCCGCACAAGAAGGCTCTCCGTTTCGTCAAAGGGTTAAATGAGCCATTACACAGTTTGGCCATGACACATATACCCATGGGGGCCACGTATGAAAGATTGGTGCAAATGGCATTGCTGAATGAGGAGGATAAGGGCAAGAAGGAGGCAAAGGCAGAAAGCTCTCAAGGGAAGAAAGAGGGTTTGCAGCCTAAGAAGACAGACTTTAAGAAAGGCGGGGAAGGCAACAAAGAGAAGAGGACGTGTAATTTATGTGGAAAAGTGGGGCACTTAGTAAAGGACTGCCGGAAAAAGAAGGCCAAGGAGAATGGTGGGTGCTTTTCTTGCAGTCAGACAGGCCACAGAGCTAAGGACTGCCCAAAGAAACGAGGGCAGGGGCAGGGGTCTGGATCCACTCCAGGGGCACAGGTTCATGTGCTGGAAGCGCCACCTTTGCAACAGCGAGGTACAAACACTTCTGTAGAAAGTGTAGTTTATCTTTATGATCACCCCGTTCGCACTTTATTTGATTCTGGCGCATCACACTCCTTTATCTCGTCTGCTTTAGTAGAATCTCTGCACCTAAAAACTAGTATGGTAGAGGACCCCTTAATTGTTTCAAACCCAATTGGGGGCCCAGCTCATTTGTCTATGATCTGTTTGGATTTGAAAATTTCTATTCTAAGTGTAGAATTTGAATGTAGTGCCTTTGTTTTGGGCTTTGCGGGGTATGGTTTGATTTTGGGTATGGATTGGCTATCCAGTAATGGGGCCATCCTTGATTGTGAGAAAAGGGTTGTTAGGCTCCTAACCCAGCTCAGTAATACTTTGGAAATTTCTTGTAATCCCTCGTATGCGGTTATGCTTAGTTATCTTGAGTCGCTAGATGCCTCTGTTGAAAATTTGCAATTAGTTAGAGTGGTCCGGGAATATCCGGATGTCTTCGAAGAGGTGAAGGGCTTGCCTCCGAAGCGGGAAATAGACTTCCGCATATATCTTGTAGATAATGCAAAGCCCGTTGCGTTGCCCGTTAGACACATGGCTCCACGAGAAAGAAAAGAGCTCAGTAAACAGATTAAAGAGCTTCTAGAGAAGGGGTTCATTAGGTGGAGCATTTCAGAATAGGGCACTCCAGGAGTGTTCGCCACTAAGGCTGAAGGTTCATTTCACTTATGCATGAGTTGTAAAGAATCACCTTAGTAAGTACATTTGGCAACATAGTTGGACTTAGGAAGGGACTCCCTTGTGACCTAAAAGGAGTCCATCATGCTTAGTTTCCTAGAATCATATGTGGTGGTTGGGTTGATTAATTCTTTGGGTGTCAGTCTGATGTTGATTTCGGTCTTCGGGGCTGATGCTTAGAGAGTTCTTCTCCTAATCAATATATATGTGGCATAGATTTCCAGTTTTGACATTGCCTAATGGGCACAAAATTTTTACTTGCTTCTATCATTCGACTATACCTTTAGGTAGGACCATTTCCTATCATTGAGAAAATTTGGAAAATGACCTATAGATTAGAGCTACCCGAGAAATTGGCCGGAGTCCACAACGTTTTTCACGTTTCACATCTCCGAAAATGTCTACATGAGTCTGCTGAAGTGGTAGAGCCAAATATCCTCGAAGAGGCCGAAGTGGAACGCGAAGCAACCATAAGAAAAGTTCCAACCCGCATACTAGGAACGGAAGTGAAGAAGCTACGCAACCGCGAAGTCAAACTCGTCAAAGTTCAGTGGAGCGACGCCGAGGGAGACGCGACTTGGGAAACTGAAGCTAGAATACGCACTGCTTACCCTTTTCTTTTCGAGGGTACGTCCTTGATCTTTCTTTTTCCTTAAGTTGCGCTTTTATCTATCTTTTTAGGAATATCTCCTCGACCTTATCTTTTAGATAGAAACCTTTTGGATGAAAACATGTAATTGAAACATGTTATGTATGATGGTTGCAAGTGGTTGCAAGTGATTGCTAGTAGTTGCTCGTGGCTGCATATACACACACAATCTAGGTTTTAGATCGGCTCAGTCACTTCATATTGCATATGCATATATGTTTGCACTCGTATATGGTTGAATTGTAATGTGTTGTCATATGGATGTTGCATTTGTATGAAAGATTGTGCACCCATGTAGAATCATGAATAGGAAAAATCTGCATACATAATGGATACATGGCACTTACATGATTCGCATTAAGGAGGTCAACTGAATCAGTAGACCGCCTGATTTTGCATTAGATAAGTTCATGAACACACACTTCGCATATGATCATGAAGCATTAGAAGTCTTTTAAGGACAATGGATGCTCTTGTTTGATGGATGAGTAGACGGATGATTGAATGTTAGGATTTACATTCTTCCTAAACTTGAAGATTTCGGGGACGAAATCCTTTTAAGTGGGGGAGAATGTAACACCCCGGATTTTTCCGTTAACAGTAAATTAACAAATTAAAGTATAATTAAATTGTAACAGAAAAATTAAGGGAAACGGACATCACCATTGCGTTCGTCTCGGAATTCTGCTTGAGATAGAGTCCGAGTTTGCGCAAAACGGATAACGTATGAAGAAGATATCTTTAATTTAAATATTACAGCAAAACATGAAAAAAAGAGAAGTAAGGAGAGGACAATAATTATTATTATTCTAAGACTTATTAACAAAAGCCTCTGTAGCTCAGTTGGTTAAGGCATTGGATTTGTAGCATGGAGGTCGGGGGTTCGAACCCCGGCGGCGACATAATTTTTATCTCTATTTTAGAGAGGGCCAACTGAGCATGCAAATACATGTACGTATACAAATTCAAATTTTGAAAGGATAAGAACGTACATATAAGGAAATAAAGAAAATATATGTATATATATGAGAATATATATATATATATATATATATGCAAAAATATATGTATACAATAGATAAAATTCAAATAGACTAAAACAACTCAATTTAAAGTTTAATTTTTGAAAATCGAACCCAGTCCCTCCTGGCTGGCCTGGTCTGTGTTTGGTCCAATTTCTGTGGGTTGCTTTGTCATTAGGGCTAGGTGGCAAGTTTTAATTGGTCTCTCTATCTAATGAATGGCTACGATCTAACCTAGCAACATCAATGGTTCTAATCAATTCCTAACCTCTATATAAACAACCCTAGACTAAACCCTAATCTATTCATTCAAATTAAGAGCATAGCCACCATGTTGCTGAGGAACGACTAAGAGTAGCCGCCATCTAGAGAGAGAAGATTAGGGAGAAAGTTTTAAAGCCTAAAGCAATTCAAGCAACCTAAAGCTAATCAATTCAACAAAGGAATCATATCTCTTAATTAGAGAATTTGCAGCAACCATTGTAAGTAGAGTATTACTTTGGTATGAACAAATGATTGTGTAGATATGTATGCTTGAATTGTGGCAATGAAATTCGTATTTGTGCGATTTATATACTTTTGGATATTCTGAATTATGTCATTCAATCATAAAGAACTACATGCGGTAGTTCTATGCAAATATACGTTTGGAATATTGCGCAAATTATGTAGTCTATGTTGAAGCTACATGTATGTAGTTGATTGAAATTCATGCAAGTTTGGGGCTTTGTTATTATGCCATCATGATGTCTGTTTTGTGCATAAATCATTTTGCAAGTAATTGAGACAAGTTTGGTTGTTATAGTTCATATGAAACTATGTTGGAATTTTGACACCATAATCCATGTATTAAGTCATGCTTTTGCAAAACTTATGAATATGGCTAGGCTATGAATGATATTGGGCATAATTGAAATTCATGATTAAGTCTATCTTGTTTAAAAGAATTATATGATGACATATGTGAGACATGGCTAAGTTAGACACAAAAATCCCTTTTTTGCAAGTTAAAAGCAAACACCATGATTAGGAATATTTATGCATAAGTATACCATCGTTATGTGATTAAATTTAATTAAGTTGAACTATGCTTTTGTGTTAGTAACAAAGTATCCTCTTTGTAAACATGTAGAAACCTTATGAACATGACTTGTTTATATTTATGCCATGAACAAATTTAACTATACCTATGCCATGTTTATGCTAGAAGTATTTATGCCATGCTTATGTTTGACATTATGCCATGTTTATGCTAGAAGTATTTATGCCATGCTTATGTTTGACATTATGCCATGTTTATGCTAGAAGTATTTATGCCATGCTTATGTTTGACATTATGCCATGTTTAGGCTAGAAGTATTTATGCCATGCTTATGTTTGACATTATGCCATGTTTATGCTAGAAGTATTTATGCCATGCTTATGTTTGACATTATGCCATGTTTATGCTAGAAGTATTTATGCCATGTTTGACATTATGCCATGTTTATGCTAAAAGTATTTATGCCATGCTTATGTTTGACATTATGCCTAAGTAAAAATATAGGTTCATGGGTCAATAATGATATCTCAATTACAAGTTCACATGCTTTGATTCATGTCACCTATGTTACCACTATGCAAGTACACCAGTTTCTATTATGTATTTCCAACGTCATATGCAAGTTCATGCGCTCACCTTCCCCTCTTTGTGTATGTAATCACGCTTTAAGCCTCCCCTTTTCGCATGGCTAAATTGGGCTTTAAAAGGCTAAGCCCAATATATATAAACGGACGTGTAAAACGGGGGAAAATAATGTTGGGTTAAAATTACTAATGAATGAAAACTAAAGTAGAAGGGCCCAAATTCAAGTATGGGTTGGGCCCATGATTGGTGTAACCTTTACACCATTAACTTAATAATGGGCCGCAAATATTTACATATAAGAAATAAAGAAGAATGACAAGATATATAAATGTAGAAAATACGATATGTTTAACCCGAGGTTGGATTGAGTTGTGATGTAAACCTGCCCGGAACCGCCCGGCTGTCCAGTAGTCACAACAATACCTATCCAATGTGGGAGGTTAAACATGGAGCCCAATAAGGACCCGAGGTTAGACTGAGTTGTGGCGTAAGACTGCCCGGAACCAACCGGCAACAGGCAGCCACAGCAATACCTGTCTAATGTGAGAGGTTAGGGCCTTAATAAGACAATTAAGGCTGAATCAGGATTGTTAGGATTAAGTGGACTAAGACTTAATCAAAATGGAACATGCTAAACTAAACGGACTGGTGGGGTTAGGTTAGAAAACACTTAACCAACTTAGCATGTTGGCTAGAGATAGAAAACCTAGTAACGGGGGACCCTTTTCAGCAGTAACCCTACACGGTGTATCATGATACCCTGAAACTAGGCAGGGTGGGGCACGATTACTGGGCTGATTGTAAGAGGTCAAAAATCGACGGCGGTGGTGTAGCAGTGTAGGTTCTAACGGAGTGCGGGCGTGCACACACTCCGGCGCAGAAAAATAAGGCACTGGACACCAGTAGCATACCTGTGCACTCTAAGGTTGTGTCGGGTTGCCACTATGGGACTTGATACACCCCATGGTGGGACCAGCATAGGTAACTACGACATCGGGGGCCGTAAGACACATGTAACTATGCGAGTAGGAGCCGATCATCGTAGAATGGATCACATCACCCTGATTTTGGGGTGCAAATTGGAAACTAGTTTATATGGGTTCAGAGATTAACATGGGGTACGATAGTATATTCGACCCTAGATAACTTAACCAAGTTTATAATGTTGCCCACTTCCTGTTTTACTTATCATACCCAGTTCTTTATTCATAGACAAAGTAGTACTAGACTTACTCAGGCTTTATGTCTGACTCTATTTTTCTTTCGTCTTCTTTCTTCCGTTCCCCCCCCCCCCAGGTCCTCAGGGAGGGAACACAGCAGCTTGACCTACCTCAACATCCAGCTTGAAGAAGAGAAATGTATTGCTTGGACTTTCCTGTTTTGAACTATGGCTTTGGACAATCCACTATGGGGCTTTGGAAGTTTGTCTACGTTTTATTTATGCTTCTTTAAAAATAATGTACTCAAGACAGATTATGAAGTGTTATGTTATGTTTTTGGAAAGGATGTTGTTGTAACACGTATTTGACTTTATGAAATAAAGTTTGTTGTTCTTCCGCTGTTTACAAATATGTGTTCTTATATCTGTCTTGTATATCTGTGACTTGTACTTATAAACCTCCACCAAAATTAGGGCATTCCCTTTGAGAGTGACCCTAACGGAGGTGGGGTGTTTCACAGGTTTTATTACTTCATTACATTTACTGATGATATCAGTAGATACAGATATGTGTATCTTATGAAACACAAATCAGAATCATTTGAAAAGTTTAAAGAATTCAAAATGAAGTTCAAAAAACCAATTTTGATAGAAAATAAATTCTCTTCGAACAGATCAAAGAAAATTTTAAGCCAATTAATTAATGATTGTCCATATGAGTTTGAAATTGTTTCACAACTCACTCCATTTAGAACACCATATTAGAATGGTGTGTCTGAAAGGAGAAATCGCACCTTATAAGATATTGTACGATTAATGATAAGTCATATAGATCCCCTAACAACTTAAATTTATAATAATTGCATTTAGTCCTACTAAGATGATCTTGAAGATGCCATATAAGATATGAACTAGGAAATGTCCTAGAGTATCTAATACGATAATTTGGGATGTAAAGATGTTTATTAAACGTCCTTCCTCTGATAAGATCGGACCTAAATCAAATAACTATTTTGTGGATATAAATTCTCTGAGAATAAAATGTTTATTGCTCGATTTGGTATCTTTTTGAAGGAGAGTCAGTCTCTAAAATACCAATGGGAATGGAATAGAATTCGAGATATATCGAAAAACCACAAAATACTATTAAATTTTTGTATAGACAAGAAATAGAGTGGGAGTGACATAATAATTCTGATATTATTTGATAACACGTTAACTATTGTAAATAATGGTAGTTTAAAAACAAGAAGTAAATACTGATTTTTGAGAAAGAAAAATGTTTGGGTTAAGAAGTTCATAAATGAGCTTAATTCATTGCTAATCCAATGATATACATTGGGATAACAATATGGCTGTTGCTCAAGCCTAGAACATTAAACTCATTATAGATCCATATATATATATATATATATATATATATATATATATAAGAAATATAATTCTTATGTGAATCTGTTCACATGGGAAATGAACATATCTGCAAAGTTACAAAAGGTTGTAATGTTGCAGACCAACAAAATTAATCTCTGTTGCAGCAGAAGTTTAATGATCATACTAGTTTCATGAGTATATGATACATGAATGGTTGACTCTAGTGCAAGTGGGAGATTGTAAGAGTTTATGCCCTAGAGGAAATTTAATTGATGAGACTGATAACACTGTTGATGTTATTATTTTATTTGGAATAAAATAATATTCTATTATATTATATTTACTTTGTAATATAAATATTAATATAATAGAAGTCCTTAGAATTATAATACGGAATTATATAGTTCGAGTAAGACTTAGATTTGAGATTATATAATTGATAATTATTATAACTCTTAAATGTCCCTAGTCGAGTTTTATTGTTTATATAGGACAACAATAAAGAGTTGAGACTAGTAAGTTTATTGACTGATGATCACATCTCATTGATCATTAATATACGTGATATTAATGTCAAAACATAAATACGTATTGGAGAATATTGTATTGGGCTGTCCCACCATGAGATAACTACAAGGAATATAATTAACAGTATAATAAGTTATTCTCATAGTGACAGTGATGTAATGGTCTTCATACCTGAAATCATTATAATTTTATTTGAGGATATTTATGTTTTGATATCATCTAAAGTTATTCGTAACAGAGTAACGATAACGGTGATTATTGGATACATCTCGAATCGAATGAAAATTATGAATGATCTAGATAGAATTTAACCCCATAATATATTTGTGATGATATCCATGGGCCTCTTGATTGAGTGACATTGTGAAATACATGGTCGTGCTCAAATATTGATTTGTTTTGAACAGTCTAATCATCGATCAAGAAAAACAGATTAAATTATAAAGAGGATGATACGATCCGTGCCACGAGTTTGATTCTGGATATATTGGTTAAAAGGAATATATTACATTGATACACTGGTCACGGAAAGGTTGTATCGAACCAGTGATATTATTATAACTTGGGTAACAACGATGTATTACTAGATGCCGCTCACTGTTTACAGTTTGAATATTGTTTGAATTGTTGTCAACGTTATAATAACCTATAGGGTCACATATAAGGACGTTTGAATAAGGTGCGAACTATTTAAATAAAAGTGGATTCAAAATGTTTGACATTTTCTTTTATTTAAAGAGATAGAATGGGTAAAAGGGGCAACGAAATCAACGTGATTTTCATTATAAGAAGGGTCGCACCTTCTCTTTACTTAATCATCAGAAATCACGTTCATCTCTTAACCCTAAAAAACCTAATATTGGCTAGTACCAAATCCACCTTCCTCACTTTGTTCGACACAGCAAAGATCATCATCCGTGGATCTCCAATACAGACGCTCGAATGCAAGCGTTTGATTCAATTCGACCTAGAATAAGAATCCGTCGGTTTTGTGAGTTCAAGTTCAAACCTTTGTGTTTGATTCGACGAATTGAAGAAAGGTACATATTTAAATTAATCTTTGGATTCGAATTTCATACTTGATGTGTAAAATTATTAAAATCCGCTGCTAAATCATTCCAAATTTTTCCTTCAACTGGAAGCAGATATCAATGGATTTTATTGACGGACTACCCAGAACCAAGGCAGGAAACGAAGGAATTTAGGTCATCATGGATTACTTGACCAAAAGTGCAAGGTTTATTCATATCAAATCAACTAGGATAACATCGAAGTTGGCTGGGCTTCATATAAAATGGATAGTTCAATTTCATGGTATCCTGAAGATCACAGTGAATGATCGAGATCCATTATTCATGAATGGATTTTGGAAGAGACTTTGGGAACTGATTTGTGTTTGAGTACGGCTTATCATCCCCAGACTGATGGTCAAACCGAGAGTGTTAACCGAGTTTTGGAAGATCTCCTAAGAGCTTGTGTATTGGACTTCAGGGGATCATGGGAAGACCACCTACATCTAGTTGAGTTTGCGTATAATAATAGCTACCAGTCGAGCATTGGAATGGCTCCATATGGGGCATTGTATGGTAGACCGTGTAATTCTCCGGCATGTTGGTTAGAAACTGGAGAGATAAGTTAATACTTGAGCCAGGGATGATCAGGGTGACATCGGATTGTGTCGAGATCGTTAGACAACGAATGTAAGCGGCCCAAGACCGTAAGAAGAGTTATGTCAATAAGCATCGAAAAGATTTGGAATTTGACGTTTACAATATGGTTTTCCTGAAGATTTCGCTGTTGAAACATGTTGTTCGGTTCGGAAGCAAAGGAAAGTTGGCCCCAAGATTCGTTGGAACGTTTCCAATAATCGAGCGGATTGGAAAGCTCGCGTATAAGTTGGAGTTACCAGAGAAGATGTCAAGTGTACATAATGTTTTCCATGTGTAGTTTCTGCGAAAGTTCGTGCATGATTCTAACATGGTGGTATCTCCAGAGCAGTATAAAGACCTAGAAGTAGAGACTATAGCTACGAGACCTTGTAAGCCGCTTTGTGTTGTGGGGCATGACATGAAACAGCTTAGGAGGAAGATGGTTAAGCTAGTCAAGGTACAATGGAGTGAGGATGGCAACGATTGTACATGGGAGATGGAAGAGAGCATGAAGGCGACCCATCTAGAACTCTTCGTCGGTATGACCCATTGATATCATGTCATCATTACATCATTGTGACTTGTGCTTTGGTTGTTTTTGTTAGAATTCCACATGCTTGGATAAGTCTATGGAAGCATGGCTTGATGGCTGCTAGTTTGGTGACACAATTGGTTGCTAGTTTAGTGATAGAATTGGCTGCTAATTGATGATAGGCATGCATAATTGTTTTGGTTGCTTGTGTTTGTGTGGGATTTCGGGGGAGAAATTCCTAAAGGGGGAAGAATGTAACAGCCCGCATTTTACGTATCGGAGGATCGTAAAATATTTTTATTTTATTTCTGAGGGTTGGATCATTCTCGTATTTTGATACGTTGGTTATTGGGGTGTGAGACATGTCCATAATTTTTACTAATTTTAATTGTGACCATTTTTCTTCGTCAGTCTTGTACAGAGCATAACTTTTGACTGGGATCGAATCAGGAGCTGGGGTCAGTTCATTGGAAAGGAAATGGTGTTGCCAATTCCGTAGATTGGTCACACTAAAGATTTGGCTCAGTGGTTTGGGAGGAGTCGTTGTTTTATGTTTCACAGTTTGTTGTTGAGGTTTTTTAAACCATTAGTGGGCTGATTTGGAGATGCCCATTAGTGGGCTGGTGGGAGGCTATAAATAGGGGGTTAGAGGCATGGAAAATAGTTTACTTTCTTCATTATATCATTTGGTTGAGCTCGTGATCCTCCTTGCTCAATCAATTACACATTTCCACCATTAAAATTCTGGATCTACATAAGAGAATTGAAGATCTACATCATTTGAAGCTAGATCTGCATCAATCGAAGAGAGATTCCATCAAATCGAAGAGATTGAAGCTAATTCTTCGCTTTCCGGATTTAGATCTAAGTGTTTTTGTGTTGTTTTGAAGAATTGGTGAGTGATATGCATCTCTCACACGGATACAATCAAGTATGAGTTATATGATCATAATTTCATCATTTTAAGTCGATTTCACCTAGATCTACATCATGGTAAGTATATTTTCATATGAATCACCATAGGATCTAATCTAGCAATTTAAAACCAATAATTTCTATGTTAATTCATATGTTTATGCAAATTTAGATTTATTATTTTGTCAATTCATTGTTTATCATGGTTTTGGTGAATTTCTCATGTTTGAGTGATGATTAATCGTTGGGTTGATGCTTGTTGATGATTGATTTTGATGGATTAGTTAAATCAAGTATTTTGCACGAATTTTTAGTCGAATTAAAGTTGAATTGGGTGGGAAATCATATGGGTTGGTCACATATTGCATGGATCGATCACATGTTGCTTGGATCGGTTCAGTTTGGCTTCTTCTCCAAGCAATGGATGGATCAGTCACAGATTGATGGACCGGGCAGAAATTATGGGCATGGATCGATCACAGTTTGATGGACTGTGCAAAAATTCTAGGCATGGATCGTTCACAGTTTGATGGACCGGGCAGAAATTCTAAGCATGGATCGGTCGAAATTTGATGGACTGGGCATACATTCTGGGTATGGATCGGAAATATATGGTCCGGACATGTATGGTTCGGAAATGTATGGTTCAGATATGTATGGTTCGGAAATGTATGGTTCAGACATGAGTGGGTCGGGAATGTATGGATCGGACATGTATGGACCAAGAAGTTTTTCAAAGCATGGACTAGGCAGTTTTTTGAAGCATGGACCGAGCAGTTTTTCGAAACATGGACCAGACAGTTTTTCTTGAAGCGTGGACTGAACAAAATTGATTGACCGGACATTTCCATGGATTGGGCATTGCATGGACTGTTCATTTCTATGATGACGTATTTTTTTGGATCGACGATGATCGTGGCTTCAAAGTAAATTCGAGGAGGGATTATCGAAGTATTGTAATGTGTTCGTTTATTGGTGCAACGCAACGAATGTGAAGATGACTCAAGGGTGTTTTGAGTTCGCGTATAATGGTTGCTCGAGGGGGACTTGAGCTTGTGAATATTCATCGGGGTTGATGGCTAGAGATGTGAAGGCTGAGATATTATCGTTGTTGTAAGTTCTAGCGGACTCAAAGCAGGGTACTTTGGGCAGTCGTGAAGGGCCTCGTACCTTGAGCAGTCGTGAAGGGCCTAGTTGTCAAGATTTGGGAAGACAAACATACGAGTCGTGAAGGCGTATGGAGTTTTTGCTAGAATTGGGGTTTACCGTTAGCCCTTTACATATGGATGATTGGCGTCATATGATTAACGATGGTTTCGAAGCAGGAAAGGCAGTGATAGCCAGGGTCATGAATGTTTGGTTGTTTTCCTTATACCGTCTCATGTAGATTGTCTGACGTTGAAGGAGATGTTTCTTGGGTGCTTGTTTGATATTGGTTTAGGCCTCTGGGGCTTTGTGCTTGAGGGATGTCGATCTCGATCTCAATTAGGATGATTTACGTGAGATATAATCAATTGCTATGGTTGTTATTGTCTGGTTACTTCTGATTGCCATGGATGTAATGTTGGTTGTTCTTTGATTTCCATGGATGAATGGTTGTTTCCAATTAGTTGTTTTACAAAGGCCATCACTGTCAGATGTGGGGAAGACAAGTTTGGGTTCTTCTCTGGTGTTTGGTAGACTGGTTTGTTAGTCTACCTATTCTCATATACTTTGTTTATGATGTTAGATAGTTGTTTTATCGCTCACTAAGACTGTTGTCTGACTCTATGTTTTATGTTTCCCTCTTATTACCTTGGGCCGTTCATCTGGTTTTGGATGGGCAGACTAGGTGGAAGGTGACAGTTGATTAGTGAGGATGATGCTGTTGTGCGGTGGCGAGCAGGAGGCTGGCATATTATCTTGCTATTATATAATATCTTTGTATCCACTATTTGAGAGTGTCTATAGTGAGGCTTCTTGCACAAACTTTGATGTTATATATAGTTGATGTATGTATGATCTTTCAGGATGTCGTTAAAGTTTAATATATGATGCTTCACTATTTTTTTCCTGTTGTATACGTTCTATTATACTTTATCCTTGCAATGTGAGTTATACGACATGTTCCGCATGTGTTTACCTACTCTGATGATCTTCCATACCTGTCTGGCACACCTTTCAATGCATTATTCCTCTTGTTCAATGCATGAGTTATGGACAGTCGTCACATGCTCACATTCAATTTTTTTTTACAACTATTAGTATAGAATATATCATTGATGGATTTTAATTTAAATATACTTATGGTTAAAATAATTAATTATTTAACGTACCATATTATACCATGAATATAATAGATAGAGAACTCCTTTTGTTACATTCGTTTACCTCGACTTATGTTAAAAAAAAAGCTGAATATGGCACATAATAGTAGGATAACTTATTGATGTATGATAGCACGCTGTACAAATGGTGTATAGGTTTGAAGAAGCATATTTAGAAAACGGGAAAGATGAATACAAGGGAGACGGTGGCAGTGGAAAAAAAGGAAGAAATAAAGAACCCCATAGAGAAAAAATAAACGAAAATTGGAGAAGTTTTGCAGCGAATGGGGCAACGCACTCACATGAATATAATTCCTTCTGATTTCCTTTTCTTCAGCTGTCCAAGATCCATGGAACGGGAAACGTTTTCGCTGGCAGGCTCATCTGACTATGAATTTAAAGTAATTGAATAGTTGTCAATTTAAAAAATGACGATGTACAATCATGATGTACCTGACATAATTTTGCCTTCCCTTTTTTGTAAGCTGCAGGTTGTGATGGTTCGTTCTGCTTTGGAGAAAGTAGATCCAAGCTTTAGCTTTGTTAGCTGGTGGGTTTATTTGCTTCTGCCAAAAATAAATATTACAATGTAGCAATGATATTTTAGCCCAATTCTAACGCATATTAAATCCGAACAATATACAATACCTGAATTTGAACTTCAGTTCCTAAAGTTGCAGCAACACGCCTAACTGTTTTCTTGGCAGTCAACGAAGAATCAGGGTTGTTGATCTCAAATTTGTTTAGTTGAAATTCGAACACTTCTTCTGTGCCTGATGAAGCGTGGAAAATCTTTTCTACTGTATTGTAGCCATTATCCTATTATAGACAAATTCATATAGTATCTGCATAAATGAAATAAAAGGGAAACGATTAGTATATGTATATGATGGAAATGACTAAATAACATAGTATCCGAAGCAATGTATATTTTGAAAAGTGGACGGTTGATAAAGAGTTATTAAGACATCACAACATGGAGCACATAAGTAGTGTATAACATGAAATGCTGTTGACTAGTGCTGACGTACCACAACATAATTGATGTAAATAGAAGTAGATTATAACCAAGCACATAAAGTAGTAGTTTTGAACAAAATGTTACTGACATGGATATTAAAATTCAATGTAGGTTTAAAAAAAACAGAAGAGTGCAAATGGACAAACAGAAAATTTATTAAAAAGAGGGCCTTTACATTGATTTGACGAAATAAAAAAAACCAAAGAAGAGTGAATCCTTTTATGGTAACATACATATGTCATTGTTTTATGGTTATCTTTCCATAGAGTGACTACATTAAAGATTTGGTTCACTGATTTGGGAGGAATCGTTGTTTTAAGGTTTTTCAGTTGGCTGTCCAAGTTTTGGGAGCCCAGTGGGCTGATTTGGGGGAGGCCCATTAGTGGGCTGGTGGAGACTATAAATAGAGGGTAAGGGATATGAGAAATGGTTTTAATTTTCCATTCTTTCATTTGGTGCCTTGAGCTCCTCCTTCCTCTAACACCTTTCCACCATTAAAAATCCAAATCCAATGAGGGAAATCATAGATCTACACCATTGGAGGCTAGATCTACATCAACTAAAACAAGGAGTCATCGAATCAAGGTGTTTGGTGCGAGGTGCTTGCTGTCTGGATTCCTATTTCATTGATTTTTGTTTGTTTGGGAGAGTTGGTGTATGATAGAAAAGGATTCATTAAAATTTTTGGCTTAATTTGATCTCCATTAGAGCACTATGCAATTTTGGCTTAAAGTGCGCAATAGAAAAGGATTCATTAAAAATTACAAATGGCTCATTGACAGTAATGAAAGGGGTAAAAGATGGAAATCTATGTTTGTTGAAGGCTACAACTGCTGTTGCAGAGTCTGTTTCAGTGTATAGTTCATATACTCGGTTGCGGTTTGGCCCAATTTTAACAGTTGCCCCTATAGCTCAGTGGTAGAGCGCCAGTCTTGTAAACTGGAGGTCTGTAGTTCGATCCTGCATGGGGGCACTAATTTAAAATATTGACTAACAATTTTTTAGCAGTGCTATAATAACATCACACATTCGACAACAATCTATATGGTTTCCAATTTTGGTTATGTACAATAACAACTATGAAATATGAATAAAAATAATTTTATACCTTATTTTTTATTTCATTTTTCCATAAAAGATTTAATTAATGCACTCGAATAGCCTGTTTATATAGATTTGACCGAGACATAATGGTTGATCTTAAAACTTCTGGAACATACAGTAAATTGTAAGTCAACACCCATATACAAATATTAATTGGTTCCAATAATCCTCGAAAAGTTTATACAATATATTAATAATAACTAAGGTAACACAAAGAAACAATGTTTCGGACGAAATAGATAATAAATATATATTGAATTTTTATTAAAATTAGTCAATTTTTTGTTAGAAAAGTTAGCATTGAAATACTAGGAAAACAACCCAATTTATCATGAATTTAACATTCTAATCATGTATAATATGAGTGTAGTCGTAATAGAACATTGCATCCTAAACTTAAACCAATAACCAAAAAAGTATATCGTATTGTTTATTTTATGTATGTGCTTTTTCCATAAAGCTATAATATGTGTGTCATGCTAACTTATATATATAATTTAATTGGTAAATACAAGGTAAAGACAACAAGTTCTACTTCCTCAAGCTAGTTATAGTTCGATGTCCTTATATTTTAGGACATCGATTTATAACTAGCTTGAGGAAGTAGAGCTTGTTGTCTTAACCTTGTGTTTACCAATTAAATTAGATATATAAGTTAACATGACACAGATATTATAGCTTTACGAAAAAAGCACATTACATAAAATAAACAATAAGATATACTTTTATGGTTATTGGTTTAATTTTAGGATACAATTTTCTATTACGGCTACACACATATTATACATGATTAGAATGTTAAATTCATGATAAATCTGGATGTTTCCTTAGTATTTCAATGCTAATTTTTCTAACAAAAAATTGACTAATTTTAATAAAAAATTAATATATATTTATTATCTATTTCATCCAAACCATTGTTTTTTTGTGTTACTTTAGTTATTATTAAAATATTGTACAAATTTTTCAAGGATTTTTTGAACCATTATAGTATTTGTAAATGGGTGTTAATCACAATTTACTGTAGGTTCCAAAAGCCATGAGATCAACCATTATATATCGGTCAAATCCACATAAATAAGTTATTCGAATGCATTTACTAGATTTTTCATGGAAAAATAAATAATATGAAATAAAAAATAAGGTATAAAATTTAACTTTATTCATATTTTATAGTTTTCATTGTACACAACCAACAATAGGGAAACGGTATATTGTTGTTGAATGTAGGAAGTTAGTACAAAAGTGATAAAAATTTGTTAGTTAATTGTGACGACCCAAACTTCCCCGGTCTCCGAAGAGAAGAGAAAGAACGGATTGTCTAAGAAAATGACAAATCAGAATACAAACAGAAGAATATTTCATTGCTTATTACAACAATTTACATCAGAGTACAAGAATATACAGAGTATGAATAAATAATATATATTTGACAAATATAAGAGATTTACAAATTACAATGCAGCGAAAAATAATACATAACACAATTGAAAGGAATACATGGATACAAAGTTTTCCGAGTATAGTTCTAAGTGTAATCCAGGATCCTGTGAATATAACATCTCCAAAACCAAAACTACTAGCTGTCCGTGTGGAAAATAGGGGCACCCAGAGTTTAGGTTAAAACAATAAATTCCAGGTCAGTCATGTGACTAGTGTGAGAACTAAAACAGTCATTCAATCTTTACTTTAAAAATAAAGTAAATCAAGGGACCATGCCGTATAACACGGAACGGGTTTCCTCCCAAAAATACCAGTGCATATAACAAAACATCGCAATGCTTTTTGAAAAAAATGAAGCTATTATAAGACTCAGGTCCCATCACACAATGCAACGCAAGCCGAAGGATAGAGTTTTACCTTATAATAGCCAAACATGTTTGGTACGTTCAAAACAAATCATTTTATTGTTACTATAAGTGAAGAAATCAACTTCAAATATAAATTTGTCAATCTTAGATGGCATACCATCCCATGATACTATGTCGCCATATAGGTTTACAACTAAAACCGCAAAGTCACGTATTGGAAGTTGGATTTCCATCTGTGAACCAAGGAAAGGGATCGTCCTTACTGCTTCGAGACTCTCTAGCCCGACCCTCAGGCAAGCGCGCAGGCAAGCCTTGGATCGTCAGGGCCGGTCCACACGGAGTGGATTAAAATGCCTGAACAATGCGTTTCCCCGCCCTGTAGGGCGTAAAACTGGTCAGTATATTGACCAAACCATCCATCGGTCCCGTAGTGACTGATATAACCAAAGCGCCTCGCTTTCCATCATCTACATAAGTAAAAATGTCTGGGCTCCATACCATGACACCACTCCTAGCTAAAAGGAAATGCATGTCCTCCCCGAAGTCCTCTCCCGTTTCTGGTTCACACCGGGGTGTGAGGCTCACGAATTAACGCTATACACAAAGCTATGCTATATTAAAGCCGTGCTTTGATCATCAACCACAAGACTCTGCTTTTCAATAGAAGGCCTTGATCATTTGCATCCCAGCATGCCACATAGGCAATTCACGTCATGCGACTGATGTCTATCGCTATATAACCTCTGAGCTCGTACGTCTCAGAGAATTGTGTTAAGCAAAATAATAAATTCTCCGCCACCAAACAGATATATACTTAACCGAGATCAATCAATACAGAATAAAATCCAATGTCAGACACACATCCATTTACAAGTTCGTTCTGGGTCTGAATGAAATCGAAGACACCTTATTCCCTATCCCATATGTCAGATACAGGAGAGAGGTCCTCGCATTTCCGGTCGATCTCCAAGTACGTCTGGACGATCGCTACTTATTACCTCGTCTTGGGTGTACAGCCCAATCAAGACATCGACAATCATCCAAACGGTATGAAGACCTCTGGTCTTCAACCACCGTCTTCATAGTCAACATATCGTCGAACCAGTTATTCAGAATGGGATAAACCCGGTCTTTCTGAATAACTCGCGTATCTATAAACAAGTACTATAAAAACACAACAAATGCCTCGTTCCAATCCAGAATATTATTTTATTCAAATATTCATATCTTTAGGGAAAGGTTCCCATTAATTTTATCAAAGATAAATTCTTTTAAATTTATTCTTTAATCTTCCTTTGGATATCAATTTAAACCAAACTATGGTTTATCCAAACTAGTCGGGACTAGCGCACCTTACCGAAGTAATCATTTGTTTTATTTCCTAATCCCAACCTATTTATCCCATGGAGCAAAACTGGTAACGCTCCATATCTAACACCACGGTGTTATCAGTAAAATTATTTACCATTTCACGTTCAAATCTAATTAAAGATTTAACTATCGATTGGAGAAAAACTAGTGATACTCCATTCTCGATCATTTCATGAATTCGGTAAATTTAATTATCTCATTCACCTTCCAATCTAATTAGAGATTCATTAAAACTCTAATTCAGTTTTAATCTCAAAAATCATTACTTAATGATTATTCAAAGTTAAGAAATTAATCTTATCCTTAACTGGGTTAAAGAACTAATGTCATTTAAAACACAGTTCACGATAAACCCAAAATCGCATTCCATTAATTACGGAATCTTATTGGAAAATAGATCAATATATATAATCGATATAAACTTTCATATCCAACCAATAATATAAATGGAATAACGACAAAGCCTTTTAAATTCCATTTATAGTAATGGTCTTCCTCCACAGAAGTTCACTTCGATTATTATCCAATTGAATTCCATTCCATTCCAATTTATCGTATTAAATTGGAAAACTTTACCGTGGAAAATTTCCTTTAAATCTTAATAATAGATTTATAAATTCCAAATCATATTTCACTGTAAATAGGGTTAAAGAACGAATGCCGTTAAAAATGCAGTTCACGATAAACCCAATTCACATTCCATTTTATTCCAATTACCAAAAATAACCGGAAACTCTAACAATCTTAATTAAAAGATTTATTCTTTTCAGACGGGGCTTAAGAATAGTGTTACTGAAAACACCATTCAAGACAAACCCAAAATCCAATTCTTTTATTCAATTCCAATTAAATATTAATTAATTGGAAAAAACTTCACTAAATCTTAAATAAAGATTTATTCTTTTCTCATCTGGGTTTAAGAACAGTGTTAATGAAGACACCATTCACGGAAACCCAAAATCCAATTCAATATCAAATACAAGGCTCTGAATAGAAAATATATCGCCTTATATTCAATATCAAATTTTGAAACCAATAAATATCGTATTGGAAATGACAATATAAATATATCTTTCAATTTCCATAACAATATCTTTATAATCACGAAATCCAACATCGAAATATCCCAAAGATGATTTCCATTCAAATCCATTCCAATTGTTATATTGGAAATTTCTTTTGGTTATATTAAAACACATTCTCAATCCAATTTATTTATTTGAAAATAATTGGATTATAATTCTAGTTAATAACTAGTTCGTTTCAATAAAAATATATTTTTATCTTTTCAAATTTGGAACTTTTCATCTCAATTCTTTACAAATCATTTATTATGATTTTACACAAATTATTAATATTTTTAATAATTTTATCAAGGCCCGTACAGTCGATTTCCATAAACGATCATCAAACTGCACTTACACCGACCTTTTCCAAATTTGATTTGGACATAATTCCAAATCAATCATTAGATTTCAAATATCGTATATTCATTGAAAGCTCTTTTCGGTACGAACCCAACGGTTCCGATTTTAGGAGAATCCGACAGTCGGATCTCCCGTAATATCAATTCGAAGTTAATGGTCGAAATTCGCGAACTACCGCGGTGCGGCGCGTTCTATTCAGGCCATTAAATATATATAATATATATCGTCGATTTCCATTTAAAACGTATTTTATAAATTCATTTTAAAATGATTCTAACGTCATTTTCAATTCTAAATCAAAATTTAATTTTCCTTATCATTATAATATATAAATGATAATATTTTCAAAATATCAGATTTTGAAATCATTTCCTTTTCGATATTCATTATAAAAATGAAAAAATACATATAAATATCACTCACGTCAAAATGCCATTAATCTAATCAACACGGCTTCATATATTTCAATATTTTCATGTCCATCCCAAATCGGACATCAAAATCATATTTTGACCCATTACTGAATATTATTTAAAATATTAGTTATTTTAAAATATTCATTATTCTTCATTCTAAAATATTAGTTAATTTTAAATATTCGTTCTTTCCGAATTAGAATCAGACACAGTCAATTACCATATAATTTTATTTATATGGATTTCATACACACATGTACACAACAATAATCAAACACAGTCAACCATCATCTAGAGTGCATTACACAACTGCATAAGCGTTAAATATAAATAATTAACACTTACAACAGTCTGTCAACCCATTGATTGACATACATCTAAATATTGGGATTAGTGTATGTCCAATATCATCCCAATACCCGTGTGGGGTTTTCAAACAACAACAGTGATTATTATTTGTGCAGTTGGGCGATGTGTAAGATATATCGTCCCAATCAATATCAGTCATATATGTGTATATAAACAAATCATCCGATTTGTAAATGAATATTTATTTTATTCATATACACGTTAAAAATCATATTTTTAACTATAAAATATTTATTTCAACACATGAATATTTTATTCAGTTCATTTATACAATAAAAATGATATTTTTATGGTTCTAACATTTGTAGAAAATTTCGGCAGCATAACGGCACGATACTAGAACCGGAATAAGGTCTAGCCTTATCCCTCACCTAATAATGGCTCGCGCCATGTACAAACCAAATTTTAATCAATTCAATCCATTTCCCAAAACAAATTCAAACAAATAAACCAATCCACCAAACAAACATGGTTTCAAACAAAGGTGTCGGGTGCTACTAAGCACCGTCTGCATCCTAGTATATATATATTTACTAGAAAATAAATTAGAGTGAGAAGTTCTCACTTTTGTGATCCACTCCTCCAGTTCTATATTTCTGAACGGTTTGGATTTGGATTCATTTCCAGTCAGTTCCATCGCAATCTGTTTCACGCGGTTTATGTTAAAAATCACATTTTTAATAATGCTTCATATATTATAAAGATCATATTTTTATAATATCACTATACGTATAAAAATCACATTTTTATAACGCTACTCACATAATTAAAATCATATTTTTATCATCATAAGAGTATTCCAAACATACGACAAAAGTCATATTTTTATCTTCATAAGGTTAATATTTTTATCAACTAAAAATCATATCTTTATATGCTTGAAAATCAAATCTTTACATAAATAAAAATCGTATCTTTACATAGATAAAAATCATGTCTTTACATAAATAAAAATCGTATCTTTACATAGATAAAAATTATATCTTTACATTGCTATTTTCTATAAAAAAATCGAATCTTTAATTTACTATATATAAAAATCATGTTTTTAATAACATAAATAATTGAAATAATATAAAAGACCCACCGGCGCGCTGATGGAGCGGGGTGGTGGCGACCAAGTGGTGGTGGCCTCGAGTGGTGGTTCGCTATGAAGAACGGGGGTTTTCGGACATTGAAAAAAATATCATGTTTTTGGAAGGAGGGGGTCCACAGTTGGAGATGGCGGCGGGGATAAGTGGCGTTGGGGTGCTGATGGGTTGGAGGTGGTGCGGCGGTTGTCTAGTGGTGGCGGCGGCCCATAGGAGGCTGGAGGCGCGGGTTTTAGGGGAACTAGGGCTTGGGTTCTTCAATGGAGCGAGGGGAGAGAAGGGGAAGGGAGGAGGAGGGGATTGCCGACGCTGGTGGGGTGTAGCGCTTGGAACGACGGTGGGGAGGGTTGGGCAGCACCATCGACGAGGTGGGGTTTTACTTATTTTTTATTTTATTTTCTTCTATGTAACGAGAGAGAGAGGGAGAGTATGGGGGTTTATGTAATAAAAAATATATATTTATTTTAATTTATCTCCAAAAAGTAACTTCTTCATTCGATCTCCAAACGAGACCCAACGACCGTTGCCCCTAGCTAAATACCCATATTCCTGGTATAATGGAATATGTCCCGTAAGCCAATTCAACTTTTACGCTTAGTTTCCGCTAAATTTAAAATATAAATCATTATATTTTAAATTCAAACGCATATTTTAATTTATCGGGGCCACATGTTGACTCCCAAAATTTCAGAAAAATTATTTCTAGCTTTGTTTTGACGATACAGTCTTAACAAAACTAATTTGTTCGAATTTGGAGACCGTTTGAAAAATGGTCATTTTCCGGTCGATCCAAATTGACTAAATCTATTAAAACACGTTTTCTTTTGCCACGCTCATATATTAATTCCAAAAATTATGAATTTTGGAATCTAACAATAATTTTACATTTCGGATCCAACAAAAGTGGTCTCGTCGAAAATGGAGGTCATTTGCTAAATCACTATTTCTAAGGGCCATATATTATATAAATTCCATAGCGACTATTCTGAATTTTCAACTGGACATAACTTTTTATTCCCGTTATGAAATCTGGATTTTTCACATTCATTGGATAGATATTTTCAAATAGATTCAAATATTTCTAGTTACACTAAAATCCGATTTATTTTAAATACTATACATTCATTTGAAATTTGAAATCTAAATTTTGAACTACCACGCCATTTTCAATTCCTTTTATAATTAAAATAAATATTCATATTCTAATTTCGATTTAAATAAGTATATACGTTTTAATTCTATTCAAAATAAATTTCTAGTCGTTATTATTTAAACTAAATCATTTTAAATATTCAAAATTCGTTAAAATTGCCAAAATAAAAATTTTAAATTGGTTCTGATTTTCCAGGTTGTTACATCAATATTCTAAATTGGTGCCCCCATGCAGGATCGAAATGCAGACCTCCAGTTTACAAGACTGGCGCTTAAATTGAGTAGCCACCCATTTAGTATTCTTCAACCGAATCGAGATAGGACTTTCTCGATATACAGAGTTTGAGCGAGCCTCAAACTCTTTGCTTTCTATCTTTCCGATTCTCCATCCCCAAAACTCTTTGTGCATTTCCCAAATCTTTCATCTCAAAATCCTTGGTGGGCTCCATCGTCAACTCTGAAATTATAGTCATACTCTTAGAAGCTATCAACGTATCATCAACATAAGGCAGTAACTAGATGATGTCTTCTTTACATTTCTTAAAATAAACACATTAGTCCTTAAAGCTTCTAAAATAGCCTCATGAGATCATAAACTTATTAAATTTCTTATACCACTATCTAGAAGACTGTTTTAAACCATAAAGGGATTTGTTAAGTTTACAAACATGACAAGCCATGCTACTCTCAATGAACCCCTCTGGCTATTGTAGGTAAATGTCCTACTCATGCAAGATCCTATCTTGACATCTAATTGTTCCAAATCCATGTCGAAGTGAGCATCCAATGCCAAAAGAATGTGAATGGAAGTGTGTCTAACAACTGGAGAAAAAATATCATGGAACTCGACACCTTTCTTTTGAACGTAACCCTTCACCACTAATATTACCTTGTACCTTAATGTTACCATTGATGTTGTCTTTCACCTTATAGATCTATTTGCATCCAATTGCTCTCTTGTCAAAAGGAAGTGACCCTAAATCCCAATTTTGATTTTTGTGCAAAGACACGATCTCCTCCTTCATAGTTACTAAACAACTGGAACTTTCAACTAAACTAATGTCATCTCTATAGCCTCTAGGTTCATCATGAAATATGTTTAATGCATAAGCTGGCATGTCATCAAAGACAATGTCTTCAACACTTAATCACACAAAGTCATCAAACCATGTAGGTATTTTCTTCTCTCAGGTTGGTCGAGTTTGAATTTGAGCTCCTCCTTGAGATTGATCCTTTGTCCCCTCCTTATCAACTATGGTGTCATCAGAATTACCATTTTTACTCGTATAGAATTCTGATGATCTACTTTGTGTTTGGTATTTTAAATTTGTCCTCTCAATATCATCATTAACAGAAGTAGAAGTCTCCACCTTTAGCATAGCCATTTCATCAAATGTAACACGCCTGCTAGGAATAATCTTCTGGGTAGTAGGACACCACAACTTATAACCCTTAACTCCTTTCCTATAGCCAAGAAAAATACACTTCCGCGATCTTGGATTCAACTTCCCTTTAATCTCATTCATATAGCCTGGATAACCAAACACTCCGAGAAAGGAATATGAAACATACTCTGCCTACAATATTTCTTTAGGACTTCTCATATCAATGGTTGTAGAAGGTGTACGGTTGATAAGGAAAACCGTTGTAGATAATTCTTTTTCCCAAAAATGTTCTTTAATCCCGCAGTCCGTCTATAAAATTTTCAAGGATTTTTTGAACCATTTAGTACATGTATATGGGCGTTAATCACAATTTACTATAGGTTCCAGAAGTCATGAGATCAACCATTATATATCGGTCAAATCCACATAAATAAGTTATTCGAATGCATTTACTCTATTTTTTATGGAAAAATAAATAATATGAAATAAAAAATAAGGTATAACTTTAACTTTATTCATATTTCATAGTTTTCATTGTACACAACCAACAATTGGGAAATGATATATATTGCTGTTGAATGTAGGAAGTTAGTACAGAAGTGATAAAAATTTGTTAGTCGATATTCTAAATTGGTACCTCATGCAGGATCAAATTGCAGACCTCCAATGTACAAGACTAGTGCCTAAATTGAGTAGCCACTCATTTAGCATTCTCTATACCGAATCGAGATAGGACCTTCTCGATGTACAGAGTTTGAGCGAGCCTAAAAACTCTTTGCTTTCTATCTTTCCGATTCACCATCCCCAAAAATCATTGTGCATTTCCCAAATCTCCATCTCAAAATCCTTGGTGCGCTCCATCGTCAACTCTGAAATTATAGTCATACTCTTAGAAGCTATCAACATATCATCAACATAAGGTAGTAAATAGATTATGTCTTCGTTACATTTCTTAAAATATACACAGTGGTCCTTAAAGCTTCTAAAATAAACACATGAGATCATAAACTTGTCAAATTTCTTATACCACTGTCTAGGAGACTGTTTTAACCCATAAAGGGATTTGTTAAGTTTACAAACATGGCAATGCATGCTACTCTCAATGATCCCCTCTAGCTACTGTAGGTAAATGTCCTACTCGTGCAAGATCCTATCTTGACATTTAATTGTTCCAAATACATGTCGAAGTGAGCATCCAATGCCAAAAGAATGTGAATGGAAGTGTGTTTAACAACTGGAGAAAAAATATCATGGAACTTGACACCTTTCTTTTGAACGTAACCCTTCACCACTAATATTACCTTGTACCTTAAGCCACCATTGATTTTGTCTTTCACCTTATAGGTCCATTTACATCCAATTGCTCTCTTGCCGGAAGGAAGTGACCCTAAATCCCAAGTGTGATTTTTGTGCAAAGGCACAATCTCCTCCTCCATACTACTAAAAAAATGGAACTTTCAACTAAACTAATGTCATCTCTATAGCCTCCAGGTTCATCATAAAATATGTTTAATGCATAAGCTGACATGTCATCAAAGTTAATGTCTTCAATACTTAATCCCACAAAGTCATCAAACCACGTAGGTCTTTTCTTCTCTCTGGTTGATCGAGTTTGAATTTGTGCTCCTCCTTGAGATTGATCCTTTGTCCACTTCTTATCAACCATGGTGTCATCTGAATCACCATTTTTACTCCTATGGAAGTCTGATGATCTACTTTGTGTTCGGTATTCTAAATTTGTCCTCTCAATGTCATCATTAACAGAAGTAGAAGGCTCCACCTTTAGCATAGCCATTTCATCAAAGGTAACACACCTGCTTGGAACAATCTTCTGTGTAGTAGGACACCACAACCTATAACACTTAACTCCTTTCCTATAGCCAAGAAAATACACTTACGCGATCTTGGATTCAACTTCCCTGTAATCTCATTCATATAGCCTGGACAACCAAACAATCTGAGAAAGGAATATGAAACACACTATTCCTTCCATATTTCTTTAGGACTCCTCATATCAATGGCTGTAGAAAGTATACGGTTGATAAGGAAAATAGCTGTAGATAATTCTTTTGCCCAATAATCTTCTTTAATCCCGCAGTCAGTCGTAAGCAACGAGTTCTTTCCATCAAAGTCCAATTCATTCTCTCTGCAACCCCATTTGACCAAGGATTCCCTGGCTTTGTGTAGTGTCTTTTGATTTCCTCGGACTCATAAAATATATTGATTTTTTGAGAAGTGAATTCACCACTATTTTATGAACGAAGAACCTTCACTTTCTTTTCAGACTGCTTCTCAACACGATATTTCCAAATTTGAAACCTATCAAAAGTTTCATCTTTGGACCTCATAGAGTAAACTCATGCCTTTATAGAAAAATCATCAACAAATGAAACAAAATACCGTGCTCCACCAAAATATAAGCATGGTGTAGGGCCGCAAACATCAACGTGAACATACTCTAAATCATCTTTAGACTTACACTTTGCACTGCCAAAAGAAACCTTCATCTTCTTTTCAATCACATATCCTTCAAAAAAGCCATGTTTTGAATATTGAACGATGTCAATCCAAACCTGCTTTCATATATTATTATTGAAAAATATTCTAGTGATTTTTTAAAGGTAGTAGTATAATATGTTTTCTGATGATTGGATTCTAAATTATAATGTATCAATTCTTATGATGTTTAATAAACATTACATTTCTTCTCATGCCATTAAGGAGGGGCATGCAATTTTATAGGCATTATTGCCTACATGCAAGTTTTTGTGAATTGTTCTAATTTGAATTTGAATATATGATAGTATTATGCGTACATTAGCTAGTGTTTTCTATGTTTCAGGTCTTGAAAAAAATTCATTGATCACTCTTTACTTATTAGCAATATTGAGAGCATGACTACTATTATTTGATAATTTTCATGATTGAAATTGTGATTATGAAGGATATTACAGTTCGAAATTTATTCTATAGATACCACTATTTTCAAAGATCCATATGTTAGAGTTGATAGTGCTAAAGATTGCTAGCGAATTAAATCAATAGTTAAGAACATTATTATTGATCAGCATCTCCAAAGGAAAAAAGGAGAAGACATTGAAAAAATAACCGATTCTATAAAGTTCCAAAAGTAATAATTTTCCAAATCTCCTATCGATAAAAGAGTCTAGAAATAATGATTAGAATATCATATTCATTTCATAAATGGTATGTTACATTAGTAATTATACTTTAATTCCTTTATACTAATTACGTTAATATTTTGTTGTAAATTTTCATTATGATCATAACAATATGATTTGGGAGCTAAAACCTGTGATGACTAAGCTTGTTTGCATATAACTTTACCATAAATTTGTAATAAAATTTGATTGCTAAAATATTAGTTTTCTTTTAAAGTTTTGTAAAACATGGATCGTTGTTATGAATAGAACAATTGCATTTTATTGCCATGTTTTCGTTATTAATCTCAAGTGTAGAATATTGTGATGTTTTTTGAATCTTACAAGTACTAGTTATAGGACATCAAACTATAACTAGCTTGAGGAAGTAGAACTTGTTGTCTTTACCTTGTGTTTACCAATTGAATTAGATATATAAGTTAGCATGACACACATATTATATCTTTATGGAAAAAGCACATAACATAAAATAAACAATAAGATATACTTTTATGGTTATTTGTTTAAATTTAGGATACAATTTTCTATTACGACTACACACATATTAGACATGATTAGGATGTTAAATTCATGATAAATCAGGATGTTTTCTAAGTATTCCAATGCTAATTTTTCTAACAAAAAACTGACAAATTTTAATAAAATTTTAATATATATTTATTATCTATTTCACCCAAACAATTGTTTCTTTGTGTTACTTTAGTTATTATTAATATCTTGTATAAATTGTTCGATGATTTTTGGAAACAATTAGTACTTGTATATGGGCGTTAACTCACAATTTACCGTAGATTCCAGAAGCCGTAAGATCAACCATTATGTATTGGTCAAATCCACGTGAATAAGTTATCCGAATGCATTTACTAGATCTTTTATGGAAAAATAAATAATATGAAATAAAAAATATTTTGTAACTTTATTCATATATCATAGTTGTCATTGTACACAACCAACAATAGGGAAACCATATAGATTGTTGTTGAATTTAGAATGTTAGCACAAAACTGATAAAAATCAAGTTGTAAATATTCTGAATTGGTGCCCCCATGCAGGATCATACTACAGACCTCCAGTTTACAAGACTGGCTCTTTAACACTTAGTTATATGAGCAACTGTTAAAGTTGGGCCAACCTGCAACTGAGTATACGCATACAATTCGGAAAATGTTCCCTTATCAGGTATATATTGGGCATATGTAGTCTAATTTATATGAAATATATATAAATAGAATATATATAATTAGTATATATAAATTGTATCGAAATTGGATCTATATTGGGCCAACCCGCAAATGATTATTATGCAAATTGTAATTAATATATATATACACACACACAATTATATTTTAATATCTAAAATATATACAAATGTGTATAGTTAAATGTTTGTGCGTATGTTTTCCACATAACATAAAATATATAATTTTTTGGATTGCCTCACATGTTCTTAAGGTAGGAATGATGATTTGAATATAAGTCCCACATCACAGAATAAATTGAAGGGTGAAGTACAAAATGAGTTGGTAGGCACGTAATAACATGGATTCCTTTTGTTATAAGGATGTGTGTGCCAACCCATATGTGTGTGCCAACCCATATGTGTGTGCCATATGTGGATGGAAGAGGGGCTTTGTTCTGACCGTCGTTATGTAACAGTGGTATCAGAGCTGAAGGTTACATATTGAGCCATGCAGGCAAGGCAGTCCTCTCAAAAGATACTCGAAGGATGTGAGTCAAGGGCGAGACTGTTAGGATTGCCTCGCATGTTGTTAAGGTAGAAATAACGGTTTGAATATAAATTCCAACACCACATAATAAATTGAAGGATTTGTGTACAAATATGAGTTGGTAGCCACATAACATCATGAATTCCTTTTGTTACAAAGATGTGTGTGCCAACTCGTATGCGTGCGCCCTTTGTAGGAAGGAAGAGGGCTTTGTTCCGACCAACATTACATAACAATAGTAAGCTATACTTTACGATAGTTGGTTAATTGTCAGATATGAAGTCCTATTATGATCATGTATATATATACTTTTTATGATTAGAATTAAAAAATTCATGATAAATAAGCATATTTTATTAGTAATTCAATGTTGAATTTTCCAGTAAAACAAACATTTTTTCTTTAAAATAAATCTGTTACTTACTTATTATCTATTTCATTTAAACCATTGTTTTTTATGTTTATTAATTTATTACAAATACTTTGTATAAACTATTTTGATAATTTTCGAACCTAAACAGTACTATATTTGGGCATTAACTAACAACTTACTATAGGTGCCAGAAATAGCAAGATCTACCATGTATGTATTAGTCAACTCCTTATAAATAAGTTAATAGAATACATTTACTTTGAATTTTACAGAAAAACACATATTATGAAATAACCAGTAAGGTATAAAAGTGAACTTTATTCATATTTCATATTTTCAATTGTACACAAGCAGCAATAAGGAAACCATATAGATTACTCTCAAATGTGTGATGTATTTACAAAACCTCTAAATTTTATTAGTTTTTGTAGTATTTATAAGTAATAAGGGTGAATATGCTAAATGAGAAGTGACAATATTGTAATTTTAAGCGCATAGAGTCCATAAATAGATAGCTTATCTACATTCTATGTGTATCTAAATTAATAGAAAATAAAGGCACTTCTCTCTCTAATATATTTCGCTCTGGTTTAATTTTACAACACCTTATAAGCATGACCTCTAAGTGAAATTATACATAGATAAAATTACTTTTTCTTAACTAGTTACTAAGAACTATCTCTTCCTTCTACCTAGTGAATTATATTAGATTTGAAAATTATCTAACATTACTTTTCTAAATTCATTTTTACAGTTAATTTAGATCTAGTTTCAAGCATCATTGATTAAAATTTTAAGACATTTCCTTTACTTTTCAAATTTGGATTATGTTTTAGTAGATGTATCTTTTGGATATCATGATATTGATTTTATCATTTCAGATATATAGATATTTTATAAATATAGTTTTCATTTTGAATGAGTTTTCGGTTACGATTTAGAAGAAGATTTTGAGATATAATTTGTATGGGCATTGTTATTGACACTCCAAATAGTGTTAGGTGGGAGCAATTTTTTATTTTTAAAAAAATTGTCAAGGGGAGTACCAATGAGGAAAGTAGTTCCTTAACAAATAAATTTAATTTTACCTTATTATCCATCTAGGCTTAATTTCACTATCATGTTCATTAATATATTTTCTAATGGTTAATCATGACATCCCCATGCCGAAGTAAAAAAAATGATACCCCCACAGCGAAGAACATATACACTATTTTGAAACCCCCTTGACCGAAATAAAATCATTATCACCACATCCCCCTCCGAAGTAGAAAAAAATGCGTCTAGTAATTCCCCAAAATTTTCAGAATTCCATGAGTCGATTCTACTAATTACACCAAAATCGAGACTTTTAGAATGAAGAAATTTAGCTGTAACCATCAGAATAAAGAAAATTGAAGATTAACATCACGTACCTTTCGATTAGCTTCTTCGCTATCTCACAATCTAGTAGAGAGGATAGTGATGTTTTCTTCGTTCTTACCTTTTTTTTTTTTGACATTGCCCTAGCGTTATTTGTAGTTGAAATGATTTAGAGTTTTTGTGATTTAAGGGACTGATGATTTTTACGGTGAGTAATTTTTAGAAGTAAGGGTAAATGTGTAAGAAGTAGAAAAAGTTAGTCATCTACATTAACCCCCCCCCCCCCCCCCCAACAATTTAAAAAAAGTTGAGTGTCCATAAATTATGCCCCCCTCCCCTTTAACATAAAACGTGGTGTCAGTAACAATCCCCATTTGTATTTATTGAAGAAATATTTTGTTGTTTCTTAAGGTAACTTTTATAAAAAGAACACATGTCCAGAAGATCGTATTAAGTCTAGATCTAATATTGATCTTGATTTGGCAGACCTAAGATGAATGCAAAAGTATTTGAAAAAGAATAAAAAGAAATTAAGAACTAGTAGTTTCTATAATTCTAAAATTTAATTTTGATGAAAAAATGAGATCTAAATGAATTTTGTATGGATTTTGTAATAAAATAAATTTTGGGAAGTTTTTATTTTTAGGGAATAATCTTAATCCCCTAAATTTTGGATATAACATAATCTTAATTCTGATATGTTGATTTGAGGATCTACATGTCTGTTATATGAAGATAACTTCCTTATGAATGAAATAATTTAGGGGTGAGACATATAGTTATTTTTGTTTAAGTTTGTTGATTTTATTTATAGACCTACATATTATGTTAGAGAATTGATCGTCGCTTTCTATGAACTAGAAAAGCGCGAATTTTAAAATAAATACCGCAAGCGCATAGATCGTGTAGTATGCAGGTCGAATCACAGGGAGGTAAATTAAATTAAATTATTTATAAAATTTCTTGGGCGAGTTAGACAAATCTTCGAGGTTGGTTTTGAACGCAAACGAAATTGGAACTGCAATTAAACTATTATTGAATTGAATCAGATCTGAATCTAATCAAATCTGTATTCAATCCAGTTGACCTAAGAAAGTAGTAAAAAGAACAGAAATTGAAATTGCAAAAATTAAAATAACAAACAGAAAATAAAATTAGGATTATCGCTGAATCTAATCAGACGGTTAATCACAAATGAAAAAATAAATGAAAAAGACAAATAGTGTTCTACCAAATCTAATTGTGTAAACAACACTAATTGCTAAGAAAATAAAAAAAATGCAGAAAAGAGAAGAAGAAGACTTTATTAATTCTAGGATGGATCTTTACAATGAGATTACATGGATATTATAAGAGATAGATAGCCAACCTAAAACCCTGATCCAGTCTATGCATATATGGGCCAATTAATTAGCAATTATTTCTCCCATATTAATTAGCAATTGATTCCTCCCATATTAATTAGCAATTTATTCCTCCCATATTAATTAGCAATCATTTTTATTTGGCATGTGACTAATCGAAGGGAGACAAGATTTCAGGAGATTTCTTCTACCAAAGATGAGCATATATTAAACTCCAAAAGAAACACAATGCGAAGTCTTCATCTTCAGATCGTCATATGTATATACACAACATTTTGATCTTTATTTTCTATTTTTTTGGCTGCATGTGGCTTAGTTGGCATATCTATAAAAGTGACAAAATAACACCCAAGTAATATTTATTTATATACAAAAGATAAGATATAAGAGCATAAAATAAACACATTTATATATTAATCAATTACCCCCACACTTATCTTTTACTCGTCCTCGAGTAAAATAAAAATGAAAATCTAAACTAGATAGGTCACACTTTCATAGGAAACACGATTGCATAGAGCGTATGCAAAAAGCCGTTAAACCTCTAGGTGTCCCTGGTAGGACGAGTGGTGTCTCGTGAGGGTTTTTAGCAGATACTAGCCAAAAAATCCAAATGCAATATGATATGGTTCTAATGCAACTAATGAATGAAACAGACATATGCAAATGGAAATAATAATCAAAACATGACTTATTTTAGGAAAATGGTACAACAAATTAAATTAACAGTTTCTAATCAGTTGATTGTACTTTAGAAACCTCAACTTGTCACAAAATTTTAATATAATTCAAGTTTTCAAAATGTTAAATTCCAGTTTGGCCAGTTGGTTCGGTCGATAACATAGTGCAGCCATGAAATAAATTCTTAGTTTGCTTGCCACAGTTTGTAAAGTGGTATTGTAATTTCCTTGTGTATGGCTAGTCAAATCAATAAGGTCAAGAAATGTTTGGGCATCATTGCTTATTCTCTATCTCTATAACAGTTAAAATTTATGATTAATTACATACACCCAACTTATAAGACCAAGGTATACCATCCATACACTGTCTTGCGGACCGACGGAGAGTTGCGACAGAGCTTGGCGGATTGTGCAGACCGACGTAGACTTTGTCAACAACATGTCGATAATCCTTAGGTGTCCAACTCATAAAATGAGACCAAGATATGCCAACGCTGACTTTGTCAACAACATGTTGGATAGAGCTTGGCGGGTTTGCTCACCAACGCTAGACATACAAGCAATGTTGGATACCCTTGGATTACTATTATTATTATTGAAAATTTAAGAACAAGAGAGATTACGCGAATTCAGCTTAACACAACTTAGTTATAAAATTCGAAAAGCCAATATAAGTATTTTAAGTCCTCCACTCAGTAAACAAAGACTACAATTTAGAATAAACATCATGGTCATCACCTAAGAATCTCCCTATGAACCAGTTACACTATTATCCCTCAAAATTCAATTTTTCATTATATTTCTTATTCGATCTTAGCTGAGAGAAAAAATACTATCAACTGATTAACAATCCTTAACTTATTTTGTTGTATCAATCTAAAATGAGTTATGTTTCAAAAAAAAAATGGCATGTTACTATAATCTAAAATGCATGATGGTCTTATTTAAATGGCTGAAAATAAAAAGAAAAATAAATAAAGAAAAAATGAAAATAAATGAAATGCAGACTCCCCCCACACTTGGACAAAACAGTGTCCACACTGTAGCACGTTTCCTAAATTGGATTGATAAAACCCATAGATGGATTAGATGCAAAATGATTTGCAGAATGAAATGTAGCCTGACTATAAGTAAGAATGGATCATATGTACAATGATTTATGTGTTTGCGATGCGTGCGACACAAAGAATGCCACTATCTTTTCCCCCACACTTGGTTCTAGCTCGATGAATCCCATTCCCACTATGTCTAGACATGTTTTCTAATAAGCAAAGGTTTTTGAAAACCATCTCATCTTTATACCTAGATTTATAGTCCAGTAGATAAATATCCAGTGTCATCCTAGTCCGAAGTTTTCCAAGAGAAACAATGTCTTCAAGATGATTCATGTGTTCCACAAATTTATCAGTGTAATTGTACGAAAATTTGTGATCGTATATAGATTTAGTTACAATCGTGAAATTTAAATTCTGAGTGTTGTTCAAGATTATGTGATCACATTTCTCAATTTTATTAATTGACAATTTATTTCTGACACTGACAATTTCAAGGTCGTTGGAAGTTTCCTCAAAGTTAATATTTTCAAACTTGGATTCGTGGCCTGATTCAATTTCATCTTCATTTGGCAACTCATCCTCATACAATCCAAAAAATCCATGTTCATTAAATCCTTTTCCAATTTTGAGTTTTCGAAAAATTCAACATCTTGTTTTTGTTCAATTTCAAAAATTTCAAATTTCTCGCAGCCGAAAAGAGGAAGATCAAAATCTGAGCTTAGATCTTTTTCCTGAAAAGAATCGAAGTCCAAATAAATTGTTGAATTTTGAACAACTTCATTTAGATCGTTATTCTCAATTTCCAAAGTTGTAATCTGAAAATTTTCACTATCAATAAAGAATGGATTATTTTATGATTCATCGCATGTTTGAATTTGATTTTGTTGCTCTCGTTGTTCTTTTAAAGATGCCATTAAACAAAGAAGTTCATCCATCTTTTTATTTATCCTTTCTTCCCTCTCATCAAAATGACATTCTTTAGAATCGTTGATTTGAGAGCTATCATTTTAGATTTCTTAATTATCAAAATTATAGTCCACATCAATTTCACAATCAATATTATTTCCAATGTAGTGGTTGTTTGAATTTTAAGAAAAATGGCAATGATATTGGAAATCATTTTGATTATATAAATTATGTACGTAACCAAAACTGTTAAAATTCGAGGGAAAATTGCAATTTGGTTATTTTCAAGATGTTGATATGGGCTATAACTCTGAAAATTTTGGTTTACAACCCCATATTGATGTTGATCAAAGCCATATTGAGATTCAAAGCTATTTTGATGTGGATGTGGCCCATAATCGAAATTATTGAAATTTGAATTGACATCGCAATTTCGATCATTTCTATAATTTTGAAAATGTTGGTCAGTTGGAAAATTTTGAAAATTGTTGGCATTGGGCTCACGCCATTCTGGAAAATCTTGCCTCATGAGTTGTAATTCATACTTATACTCCTCTAGAGGACGTCTACTCCGATTGTTATCCCACATTTTTCTCAATGATTTTTTTGAATCAAACATTTTAAAGAAGTCAAGGTAAGACATAAATTATTCCCACTTCAAAATATTATAAAATATTGAGTTGTGCTCTATTAATTAACTGATTCAATTAGAAGGGGGAAGAGGGTCTTATGGTCTTTCACGTATAGTATAAATACTAAGGGATACGATCAATGTTTTACGGGTAGTATGCAACCTCTTTTGCTAATAGTTCAATAAATTGAACTACTATATATCCGTGATCCAATTATACAAGACAGTCAACTTCACAAAACACCACTTTTCAATTATATAATTTTGCAAATCAAATCAAGTGTTAAAATTGAAAATCAACGAGAGTGATTAATTATGAAAATTCGTTTCTCGCCAAACAGATTCAGAAACTACAATCGTAGAACATACAGGACAATAAATTGCAGAAAATTAAAATATTGTACAAGCAAGCCGCTGCCCCTGCAGAAGATTTTTACAAGCAATTTCTATATTTTTCAAAGCAACTGCAGAACCTGTGGAGATAAGAAAATTTTACAGTGGGGGTATAGCAGTCCTTCCAGAAAAATTGAGTAGTGTTAGCGATTCAAATCCATTATATGCAAATTGCTTGACTTGTCAAATTCCCTATTTGATTGCCTGACCCCTTATCGCCTTGGCCTATGGTCAGAAAGAATGTTTTTTTTTTGAAGAAAACTAAAAGAAACAAAAATAGAAGTCTAAATAGGAAGAAAAAAAATAAGGAACTAAAATAAAACCAAATCTTTTTAAAAAAAATTACAAAGATCTAAACCTAATTAGAAACTAGGCTAAACAAATTGACTCAAAAAGAATGAAATAAAAATAAAAACTAACCCAACAAAATCTAAGACAATAAAAATAACATACACACTCAAAAGGAAATAAATCAAGCCAATTCCATAACAATCCCTTTTCAAATCAGGGAACAATCAGAAGAAGAAATCTGGAAACAGATCGCACTCGCTCAGCTAAAGAATATCACAACCCTTTAGCTACAAAAAAAAATCACACCCTTTTTTAAGCAATAAAATCTCATGCCCCTGAAAACAATTCATGCAATACTATTTTTATTTTCTTTATCGAAAATTTCTGAATCGGATTCGAATTGGTCGGCTTCCGAATTGAAATATATGGTGAAATTGCGAATTGGTGATGGTTTCGAATCAGGTTTGTGGAGTTTTGGGTATTGTGATTGTCAGCGTGGCTCTGTAGTTGATTATAGGTTGGAGTGATGCGATGTTTTACTGGACTTGTGGCAGCTGTTTGTTGATGGTAATCGGTGAGGAATTTTGTGGATTGGGATTTTGGTTCGTGGGGTAAGGAGAGGGTGACTATGTGGTGGGGGAGATGATTGATCTGAAGTAGCGGCTTATGAGGAGCAGGTTGACGGTGGATGGTATGAAATGATTGGAGAACTTTGGGGTGGGGAAAATTTAGTCTTTGCAATGGCGTTGAAGGTATGTTGGCTTGTGACATGAAGAAGGTGGAAAGGGGTGATTTGAATTGGATGGGAGGTGAAAGGTGATGTGAGCGATTGTCAATGTTTTGTGGACTAGTGAGCGTTATTTTGTGGTAAAGAAAATGCTTTGGTGGTGGAGATTTTGTGAACAGGAAGCTTGCTCTTTTTTTTTCTTTTTGAATTTTTGTGAAATTGTAAAAGGGGCAGATCATAGAAGATTTAGGAAGAAACTTGAAAGAGGGAAAGAAATAAAGCAAAATTGAAAGTTGTTTTTTTTTAATGAAGGAGAGAGCAGGAAAGAAATAAATGAAATAATGGAAAGAGAGATTGTAGGAGGTGAATGAGAAATGCAATTAGAAAGAAATTAATAAAAAAAAGGATGCAAGTTTTTTTTTAATGAAAATTTGAACAAGAAGAAAGGGAAAGAAATGAATGGGAAAAAGAAAAACAAAAAAGGAAAAAAAAATGAAAAGAGGAAGGAAATAAGAAAAAAAAGCAAGGTTTTTTTGAGTAGAGAGGAAGGGTAAAAGGAATTCAGTAAAGAAATAAAAGCAGACAAAAACAAGAAAGAAATCAAAGTAGACATAGAAGAAATTGCAAAAGTTTTTTTTTTTAGAAAGTTGTAGACAAAAGATAGAAACAAATAAAAGAAAAGGAAATGGAAAAGAAAAATGTGAAAATCAGCAAGGTGGTAGAAAGATGGAAAGAAATTGAAGAAAAATTAGCAAGTTTCTTTTTTTGTATATATTTTTTTCTTCTTGAAGGAATTAGATTGGAAGAAATGCAAACAAAAAAAGGAAAGAAATAAATGGAAAAAAGAAGGAAAATTAAAAGAAAAAGTGGCAAGATTCTTTTTGCTAGTCTTAGAGATTATAATATCAATATGTGATACAAAACCAACTAATCAAGATTTTTATCTACATATATGTACCAAAAAAAACAATAGGAAAATAAAAGGAAATAAAAGAAAATTTGGCAAGATTTTTTCTTTTCACAAAATCAAACAAAAAGAAAAAAACTAACACGAATCAAAAATTAAATAAATAATTAAATTCAATTGTTAACTCCTCAGCAACGGCGCCAAAAACTTGATCGTCGCTTTCTATGAACTAGAAAAGAGCGATTTTTAAAATAAATACTGCATGCGCACAGATCGTGTAGTATGCAGGTCGAATCACACTGAGGTAAATTAAATTAAATTATTATAAAATTTCTTGGGCGAGTTAGACAAATCTTCGAGGTTGGTTTCGAAAGCAAACAAAATTGAAACTGCAATTAAACTATTATTGAATTGAATCAGATCTAAATCTAATCAAATCTGTATTCAATCCAGTTGACCTAAGGAAGCAGTAAAAAGAACAGAAATTGAAATTGCAAAAATTAAATTAACAAACAGGAAATAAAATTAGGATCACCGCTGAATCTAATCAGATAGTTAATCACTAATGAAAAAATAAATGAAAAAGACAAATAGTGTTCTACTAAATCTAATTGTGTAGACAACACTAATTGCTAAGAAAATAAAAAAATGTAGAAAAGAGAAGAAGAAGACTTTATTAATTCTAGGATGTATATTTACAATGAGATTACATGGATATTTATAAGAGATAGATAGCCAACCTAAAACCCTAATCCAGTCTATGCATATATAGGCCAATTAATTAGCAATTATTCCTCCCATATTAATTAGCAATTGATTCCTCCCATATTAATTAGCAATTTATTCCTCCTATATTAATTAGCAATTTATTCCTCCCATCTATTCCTTGTTTGGCATGTGACTAATCGAAGGGACATAAGATTTCAGGAGATTTCTTCTACCAAAGATGAGCATATATTAAACTCCAAAAGAAACACAATGCGAAGTCTTTATCTACAGATCTTCATATGTATATACGCAGCATTTTGATCTTTATTTTCTATTTTTATGGCTGCATGTGGCTTAGTTGGCATATCTGTAAAAGTGACAAAATAACACCCAAGTAATATTTATTTATATACAAATGATAAGATATAAGAGCATAAAATAAACACATTTCTTTGTTAATCAAGAATCTAAAAATTTAATCATGTGCTTATATTTTTTTACTCATTTTTTGACAGGATATTACGTTTTTGAATTATTCATATTAGGGAATATAAAACCTCATTCCATGGTTATATTTTTATTTTACTTAACTTTTTATTAAACATTATACATATGGTATCTCAGAAAATTTGACTATTGAGAAATAAAGTGTAACTTTAAGGTGTTAATTTAAGTTTTATGAATAAAAATATTGTAGCTAGATCCAAATCTTATTTTGTTGGCTTAAGAAAATAATAATAATTTATTCATGTACTTAAACCACACAATGTTTATTTATACGAGCGTCACGGCACGCGCTTCACGCGTGGTCGTGGCACGCGCTTCGCGCATGGTGATGGCATGCGTTTCGCGCATGGATTATTGTTTCTCAGATATATAGAATGAGTATCTAGCAAAACTTTCATTATAGAAGAATGAATGGTTATATAATTATTGTTTCGCTCATCAAAACAGGGAAGAAAACTCATACGATTGTTGCACTAAATTCAGTGTTCCAAATAAAATCATCATTTGATATATCACATTGGAACTCAAAATTCTGTAATACATATAAAACAAAAGGAAAATAGAAATATATCTCAACCTAAATAGGGAATCTACCCTTAGACAGATATTAGTAGTGGCTATGAGATTGAAACGCTGGAGGAGTAGCAGGAAAGGTTAAAGATCAAAGAGTGATGAAGATATATTATACTGAGTGGTATTTATAGAACGAAGGGGATTTTTCTAGAATTACATGAATTATGATAAGGTTGTGTTAGAATATTTGATATTTGTTAATATATATTAATTGATAATATATATTACCATATTTATTATGAGGCATAATGTGTGACAGCTAATTAGATTGTTGTCTATTTTTTTGATTTGGATAAGTGCTCCACATAGCTTTTATAAAAGATAAATGTTTCAAAAATTTGAGTAATTGCCTATCCAAATTTAGACTGATTGGAATAATTTTTGCCATGTGATATTTTGTATAATAGATATATATTAATTGATAATATATTACCATATTAATTGATAATATATTACCATACTTTGTATAACGTGGTATTTCGGTTTAAAAAGAATTGTACGTTAATTATAATCAGTGAGTTATTAATATAGTACATATATGTTTTCCCCTTGCCATTTTTGTCTGCATTAATTGTTCGTTTTTTCATGTTATTTCCCCATGTCTCTGTCTCTCTCTCCCCCTCATTCTCTCTCTATATATATTATTTATTTCCTTTATATTCACATATGCTTATTCATTTTTTCCTCACATGCACATTCTTTGGACAGTTGCCTAAAATTTTGGGCAATTAAAGATTTGAATTGGTAAATTAATTATTTGAAGGGCATTTTCGTCAGTTCAGGTGTACACCAAAAAGGTGTGAGACCAAACCTATTCCAACTATTATTAAAGATTTGTATTAAATGCATTAAATATGGTTGTCATTGTAATAAATAATATTACCTAATTATAGTATATATAATAAATTCATTGGTCATTGTGAATTGAATAATATTGCATGTCTCTCTTTGGTATTAGAATAGACATATGATCTATTATTTAATGTTTTAATTTGGAAAGTAATTTCTTGTGTAACTGAAGGAATATAAGAGGGTTGGAACCACAACCTGAAGTTGTGCAACGAAATTTACATTAAAATTATAAGCTAAATAGCATAGAGCCAATCCATCTTTTTAGTGACATTTATAAAGATATTTAAATATTTAAAATGTTGGCCAATTGATTCAAAAAATAAATGAACGTCATTAATTTATGTAATAGTCAATGTTGTGTAAGTACTGTAAATATCATAACTAACTTTTTAAACTTTTGAAGGGCATTTTTTAATTTAAACGACACTACATTACATTCATAGTGTTTAAGTGGAACTGTAAATGCAGTTTTATATCTATCTTCTTCTTTAATTCGGATTTTCTGAAACCTATATTTCACATCAAATTTTGACATAATTTTTGCTGAATAAAGCCTTGCAAACAAACCCTTTTTTGTTTGGAACCGGATATCTAATTCTTCTTAATGATTTATTTAAAGGTTTATATTTTATTACCAATCTTGCTGCATCGAATTCCAATTCAGTATCATTTTCAACATAAAATGTCGAACAACTCTAAGAACTTTAAGATGGTCTAACTAAACCTTTTTTAATTAATTCTTTTATTTATTTATTTTACAAATTTCCAGATGTCTTTGAGACATTGAAAAGGGTCTAGCTTTGGTTGGGATTAGACTTTCATTAAAGTAAGTTTCATAAGGTAAATTTATTTCATGATTTTTTCTTTGCGAAAAGGCATTAGGAGTGTCCGCACAAATTTTATTTTCAATATAATCCTGTTGGGATTTTACCTTTTGTAATAGTTGGGTGATAAAAAAATTTCTTTTACCTTTTTGTAATTAATTCATGAGATAAGGAATTTAAAACGTTCTCTTTTCTTTTAATATTTCCTATGTAGAATAATTTTTATGATGCTCAGGTTGTGAAACAAATTAAATTAATCATATTGTAATATCCTCTATTGAATTTTTTTTATCGCATACAACAAATGTAAGAAGGAATTTCCTAATATTACATCATTAGATAATTTTTAACCATTATAAATGACACTATTATTTTTTGCCCGCTTTGCTGGGCATTAAATTTATGTTATTAAAAAAAATTGTAATGATTAAATATCAAAAGTAAAAAAAACTAAATTAACGTAATTAATATTAAATAGTTACATATATATTTTTTAAATATAATAATTTATGCGGCAATAATAATAAATTGTTCTATTGTTCATCCAAAAATAATTTTATTATGGATGATTATTTTGATTAATTGTTCCGTTATCCATCTAATAATTTATGCAGTAACAATAATTAATTATCATGTTGTTCACCCAACAATAATTTTGTCTCGGATGATTATTTGATTAATTATTCTGTTATCCATCTAAATTTTTTGTTATGAATGGTTATTTTTGGTATAGATATAAAAATAATGATTATTTGTGATTTTATTCTGAAAACATGTTCTTAATTCATTACAATTTAAACTTATTTTGTGATCTTTAAATGTGAAAAATTGAACAAATAATCATTAAAATTATATAAGTGATACAATTCAAGTAATATTACATAAATTATATACAAACTACAATATGATAACTTTTTTGGATGAAGCAAAAAAGTGTATATGATGTCATCATATATATATAATATGATGCAATGTATGCTTTGTTACTAAGTTTTAAATATATTTTTATATGTATAAGAGGCATTCTAACTAAATTTTCAAATTACAACATAAAAATAAACATACATAACAGAAAAATACCTTAATCAATAGTAGTTTTTAGAGCAAAATAAATATAAGATCATGAATAGTTTTCATTCCGAACAAAATAAATATGAAAATCAGAGAAAAATAAATATAAGATCATGAGTAGTTTCCATTCCAAACAAAATAAAAATGAAAATTATGTTCAAGTCAAATCTTGTTCACAACAAACTTCCTGATTTCCACTTTTTTGAATAATTTTCATTCCTGTAGTGCAACAAACATTTGAATAAATGAACAACATATTAGTCACTCCTTACCAAAAGGATAATAATATGTACACCGTATATAAAATAGTGAAAATTAGGCACATATCCCTAAAATCAAACTTAATTAACGCCACATCCCCCTTAAAGTTTAAATACATACCTGGTCCCTGTTTGTAGCTGCTGCCCTTTTTCTTTTGGCACTTCCGCCTTTTCACCTTTTGGACCCAAAAAAATGCGCCAGTGACTATTTTTTTTTTTCAAAATATAGGAAATATTCTCGGAAGCATTCGTAAAAAAAAAAGTTGCATACTTCTGTGCAACTTTTGCCAATAGTAGCATACATACATTCATATATTCATATAATGTATTTAGGTTGAAAATCTGGACCAACATACGCATACATGTATGCAACTATTATCAATAAACTGCATACATGTATGCATATAAAGTTGAATTGAGATTTATGTGTCACGAATAATTGCATACGTGTATGCAACTATTCTGTATATATGTATGCATGTGTGCAACGAATTCAAAAGGGGTGAAGGCTTCGGAATATGCACATGAATGCATGCATGTATTCTGTACAAGAGCATAAATGTGTGCAATAATGTCTAAAAATGGCGAATTCTTGAAAAAACAAGCCAAATTTGAATATATGCATAAAAGGATGCGTATAATGCTGTTTAGCTGTATATATGTATGCATTTATAATGTAGTTGGATGCAACGCTGAAATATAAGCATGAATGTATGCAATTATTTAAAAATAGGTGTATCTTTTGATGCAAAAACTTGCTATTTTGCTATTTTTTTGTTATTTTGGGTTTTAACGTGGTTTTTGATTATTTTTCCACCTGAATTCTTTGGCCTGAATGTGTTTTATTTAATAATGAATTTACGTGATTTTTTTTATTTTTTTAATATGTTTTGAAAAATAGAGACCTAATTTACATGAAAAGTTGGACCAGATATGAGCCTAATTTTGAAACGTAATAGGGACCTGTGGCAAACGGACCCTATAAAATAACCATCATATATATATAACTTACTTTTTCTTTTTTAATTGCTTTCAATTTTGAAATAAATCCATTTTCATCATCTTTTTTATCCTTAAAGTCATCAAAAATATATGGCAGCTTGACATCATTATCAATCTCTTTGCTTTTCCTCTTCAAACTATTAGTGTTTGTAGATTTTTCAGCACCGAGGCTTTGCGTATTGATGTTAGTTTTAGATTCAGTGCTGAAACTTGGTATAGACATCTGCATATAAATGAAATAATCTAACTTGGTGCAATGAACATGACTAACCACATATATATATGTATATATGTATGTATGTATATATGTATGTATGTATGTATATATGTGTGTGTGTGACAACAAAATACCTGTGAACTTTGTAACGCAACTGCACCGTCTTCACTTTCTATCATAGAATTCCCAATCAACTTAAAACCTTCAAATATGTCTGTGGCCATATACATGCTTGAACCTATGTGTACATTATTCTCACCAACACATATAGTAATTGTATACTGCCTTCCCTCTAGACACTTCAAAATTGTTGGAAATTCATTTTTCTTTCCTTTCTAGAAAGAATATTATAATTTATTGAAATATGTCAACAAATAAAGTATTAAAATTTTCTGTTAGAATACTTGAAGCTATACGTACCTTTCCTTGATCTCCCATTATGTCATAAACATTTTTCTTAACTATTCTGTAAACCTCACGGTCTTACAAAATTATTGCAACACAACCACTATGATCTTCAACAATAACACATAATTTAAATCTGCACAAACACACACACACACACACACATATATATATATATATATATATATATATATATATATATAAACTATTAGCAGGAAAGTAAGTAAATGTTTCTCTAGCATTACAGAAAATTACCTAATGTCTGGACAGGGTATGCTTCTTTTACATTTAGGACATTTATACTTCCCATCTTTCTCCTTAACTTCTTGATCACTACATGCTAAGCAAGCATCATCAAACCAAGTTTGTTCCTCTTTTACATTCCTAACGGTTACTTGACAAATAATTTCTTTCTAAAATTTATAAAATATAGTAACTTTAGGTACTTGAATAGGAACGACAAATAAAAAATATTAAAGTCTAGGGAGCATACCTCAATATATTCAGATTTCAAGATCCTTATCTCACCAATACGCAGTATTTGATAAGTGAATATTAGGCTCACATCCCTATTTTGAAACTTAATTAGGCTCACATCCGGTTTTAAACTTATTATAAATTTGGTCCCTGTTTTCAAAACTTATAAAATAATAATTAAAAAAAAATCGTAAATTAGTAATAAAATAAATTATGCATTATACATAAAATTCAGTTCAAAAAACAACAAAAATCATGTCAAAAAGAAGAAAACAGCAAAAAAACTGCAGTTAAATGCATAATATTATGCACCTTTTTGAGTTTATTGCATGCATATGTGCAATTATTACAGTTCTTACAGCGCCTAGATTTAACTGCATATTTCAGTTCATTTTTATTTGCATCCAAATGTGCAAATATCTCAGAAAACATGCACACATGTGTGCAACATTTTTATAGGATAATACGTTAGCTAAAACCGGGGACCTAATTTATAGAAAAAAAGGAATTTAAAATTAAACACCGCCCCCTATTTTCTGAGTTCCGCCTTTTTTCTTTTAAAAAAAAATGTGCGGTACTTCATAAAGAAGTTTTTTTTCTTCTAAAATCTGGAAATAATTTCAGGATTCCACGGAAATTAAAAAAAAATTGCATAGATTTATGCAATTATTACTGATAATTGCATATATATATGCAACTTTTCCGTAAGCTGTGTTCGGTTTGGAAATCTGAAAATAAATCTGCACAAATGTGTGCAAGTATTTGAAATATTTGCACACATGTAAGCATGTATTTGCATGAATAAAAATCAACGAAGATGAATGTAGTGAAAAATAAGCACGGATGTATGCAGGAAAATGATATATCTGCATAGTATTATGCATTTAACTGCAAATTTCATTTTTTTTCTGTTTTTGACGCCTTATTTGATGGTTTTTTGTTCTGAATTTTTTAGCATTTACATATTTTATTTAAATACGAATTTACGTAATTTTTTTATATTTTTTTGATGAATTTTCAGAAAATAGGGACCTAATTTACAATAAGTTTATGACTGTTTTTTTTTATGTTTTGAAACTTAATAGGGACCTCTAAAAAATGCACCTATTTGATAATCTTCAGAAATCATATCGTTAACATCAACTTTTCCTTCATTGAACTCAATAATATCCAACTTACATATTTTATAAGTTTAATTTTTGATGTATATTATATATTACATTTCAATAAAATTCAAATTTACCTCTTTCTCATTTTAAGAACACTGTGATGATTGTAGTTGACGAAAAACCGAGTTGCACCAACAATTGTCATATTCGGTTGCTCTACAATATAAGAAACATCATGTTATTAAATTTTAACAACTTAAAGTAATTGATAGTCGATAGCATAATTGGACCGATGGATGAGAGAATTGAGCTAGACTGATGGCGAAAAAGGGGTAAACCCTACCAAAACATATTTTTAATAAATTTTCTCAATTATGAATAACAAAAAAGTCATAATAAAATTGTACCTGTAAATGAATTCAACCTACTGCCACAATGACGATAAATGTTTTCTTAGTAGCTTCTTTTAAAGCGGTGGCAAACAATTTGGCAAAATCATCCCAAAAACAAAATTTCAAAGTAGATCTGTCGAAATATTAAAAATGGGAAGCAAAATATTGTTTATGCATATAACAAAATAAAGGTTCAAATTCCAAAATATTTAAAGTGTTATATATACATACCTCCCATCTGTAAGTTCAAATATAAAATAGCATTGCTCTTTGCCATTTGCATTCATAAACTCATTTAAACCATCTTTTAAAATATCACAATCCTTATACTTGAGCACTCTAATAAAATCTGATAAATAATAGTAATAAATAAATGAAACTTAGTACTTATTGTAAAACAGATCTGTATGTATGTCTAAAGTATCTTAGATCATACCTAATAATTGAGCTTGGTCTTTCTCTAGTGATAACTCTTTCACATCAGCAATATCAAAGAAATCAAATTCATTTTCCTGTATCATCGTCTCATAATTCAATAATTTCGTTACCTTGGTACATCTTGTTAACCAAATCTGTAGATCGTTGCTGATAGGTTTTATAGATTCTGGTTTGTAGAATTTTACACACAAATTGCTGAGAATGTATGTTTGTCCTTCTTCCAACTTGTCCTTCAAGTATTCAACATGATTTGCCCATATAAAAGCATGAATTCAGGTATGCTATGTTATGCAATAATAAACGTTTGAAAAAATGAATAATTATGAGACAACAATATATATATATATATATATAAATAATGAATTGTTTAAATATAATTATTTACCTTGTCATCTAACAATAGGAGATTTCTTCCTAGATATTCCTTGTCACCTTTACTGCTGTAGCTTTCCCAGATTCTAATAACTCAAACTTTGATTTTCCATTCATATTTATTATTAATAGGTTTTAGAGAGCTTAAGCTATCAAATCTTTCCATATATGCCGGTGATATGAGTTCTTATGAAAAAAAGAAAACTTAGCTAAGTTTTGATAATCAATGGCATATGGATGAAAAAAATAAAAGAGATGTTACATGTATATGTGCGATATTGACAGTTTTTAGCAGTACTAACCCAAGAATATAGAGAGGCTTGGAGATGAGGAGGGTGTGACAATACGGAGAAGTAGGGACAAAATTGATTTATATTGTGCTATGTACAATCTCTTTAGCTGGCCAAACATGATGGTCCATATTGTTAAATTAATGTTATATGTTAAGATATTACTTATATATGTTAAGATATCATTGTAAAATTATATACAAATAATTGGTATCTATTTTAGTCAAATGAGTAAAGGTATTAATGTTATATCATTGTGGTACATGTAACAACCCGGATTTTTAAAACCAATTTAAATTTTTTATTTTAGCTATTTTTATGGGTTTTGAATATTTAAAATGATTTATTTCAAATAATAACGACTAAAAATTTATTTTAATCAAAGTTATAACATATAATTTTTTTTAATTATAAAACGAGCCTGAAATGACGTGGTAGTTTGAAAATCCAATTTCTAATTTCAAATGAATATACATAATTCAAAATAAATCAGATTTCAGTAAAACCAGAAATATTTGAATCTATTTAACAATATCTTTCTAAGGAATGTAAGAAACTTAGATTTCATTTTGTAAATTGTAAGTTTTGTCTAGTTTAAAATTCATTACTATGGAATTTATATATATATATATATATATATATTAGTATAATATATAGCCCTCAAAAATAGCCATTTTGCAAACGACCTCCGTTTTCGACGAAACCACTTTTGTTAGATCCAAAATGTCAAATTATTGCTAGATTCTAAATTTTATATTTTTGGAATAGATATGTGAACGTGGTGAATTTAAATGCATTTGGTGATTTCAGTTTGAATTTAATCGACTGGAAAATGACCATTTTTCAAACAGTCTCCAAATTCAACGAAATTAGTTTTATTAGGACCGTATTGTCAAAACATAGCTGGATTTATTTTTTTGGAATTTTTGGAGTCAGTATGTGGCCCCGGTAAATAAAAATGTACGTTCAAATTCAATATGTATTGATTTATATTTTAATTTAAAGAAAAAATGATCGAAACAGTCGAATTGGCTTACGAAACATATCCCATTGAGTTTGAAATGAGGGTAATTAGCTATGGAAAACAGTCGTTGGCTTGATTCGGAGTTCGAATAGAAAATACACTTTTTGGAAAATTAAATAATTAAACAAAGTCAACCCCTCCGCTTCCGTTATCTCCTTCGTTTAAAGCCACGAAGAAAAAAATAAAAAAAACCGAAACCCTCCCGTCGCCCTCAGCCCCCCTTCCAGGCCGCCGCGCCGCCCGTCCTCGCCGCCGTACCGCATGCCACACCACCCCCTCCGTCCATCGCCCCTCAGCGCCGCCCCTCTCTCCCTCCTCCTTCTTTTTCAAACCCTAATCCCCTTAAACCGCCGGCCCGACCACCAAATCGACCACCTCCGATGGTTGCTGGCCAGGGCACCACCCCCAAGCCGCACGCCCTTGACCTCCGCCCCTCCCTCCTCCTCCCTTCTTCTGTCAAAAACCGCGAGCACCCAAAACAGCCCCAAACCCCATTGACACGCTGCCTCCAGCCACCTGTGGGCTCGCCGCCGTTGTGCACCACTCCTCGACCCCGGCGCCGCCCCCTATGCCACCAACCCCGACTGTGGGACTTCCTCCGACCGAAAACAGTGAGTTTTATGATTTTTAATTATAAAAGTATGATTTTTATGAAATGAGTAACATTATAAAAGTAGGATTGTTATGATATAAATAACATTATAAAAATAGGATTTTTATGATATGAATAACATAAGAAAAATATGATTTTTATTATATGAATAGCGCTATAAAAATATGATTTTTATTATAAGAATAGCATAATAAAAATATGATTTTTATCTATGTAAGAGCGATATAAAAATGTCATTTTTATATATGTAATAGTATTATAAAAATATGATTTTTATCTATGTAGGAGAGATATAAATATATAATTTTAAGTGATATAAATATATAATTTTTAGTGATATAAATATATGATTTTTAGTTGAAGAAAAATATGATTTTTATTATCAGGATAGCTTTATAAAAATGTGATATTTATATATATAACGTTAGAATAAAAATGTGATTTTTATTTATATAGTAGCAGAATAAAAATGTGATTTTTGAATAAATATCACTGCATTAAAAATGTGATTTTTAATACAAACGCTTGCAAACATATTGCGATGGAACCGACTGAAGCGATCTGAAATCCCTCGATCTCCGAAGAGATGGAAAATGCCGGATTGAGTTGAGAACACAACAAATCAGAATGCAAACAGAAGAACATTTCATTGTTATTACAACAATTTACGTCAGAATTCAAGAATATAACAGAGTATGAATAAACTGAAGCGATCCGAATCCTCCCGATCTCTGAAGAGACGGAAAAGGCCGGATTGACTTCAGTTGGCATCATAGCTTTGGTTTACAGAGCTCGAGAACAAGACACATTAGAACCGAATGAAAGAATTCATCAGAGACTGGATTAGTAATATCCAATAAGAATGACTCGTTAGAGATAGGATCAGTAGTATCATAGAATGAGTTCTTGTGTTATTTTTAAAAATAAAAATGAAAACAAATTTTGTTTTGAAAATTTAAACCTTATTATACGTATTTGAGTATTTTATTTTATATTGATTTTGGACTGTCAGGTATATGGAGATTTTAATATACGTCTAATCCACGTGTATTTGAAGTCTCAAATATACTAGATGGATATAAAATCACACTCTAGTCGCTCGGGGATAATTCTGGTGATTCCCGGGATTCATCAGTATTTATGTTCGAGTTTCAAAAGTGGGATATGTATATATTTCCAATTGACTAGTGTGAGAACCAAAACTTAGATAGGGTTATTTGTTGTGAATTGGCATCAAAAACATGATTTTGAATATATATATATATATATATATATATATATCAAAGTTATAAGTTTGAAAATGTAATCAACTAATTGATCGCTGATTGTGTTGTGTGATTATTAATTTAACTAATAAAATTATTGAAACCGATATGTAAATAAAAGGCGAATTTATCCAATTTGAATTAATGTTGAATTGAATGGAAAATTGATTGCAATTGCATACATGTACATATATATGTGTGAACAGGTCATAGCATGGAAGCTAAGAAGAGGAATAAAATTGTATGCCCAACAAATAGGTCCACGTTTACTAATTTCTTGGGTTTTGATGATTTTATGAGCCGATTAGCTAGCTGCTTGGCCTTTTCTTTTTCTTTTGGATTGGTAAGGGCCCTATGAGGCAAGTTGCGGTTTTAAAGGTCTCCCCGTACAAAAGGAGGTTATGGGGAAATTTTTCGAAAATTTAGTGTGTTAGCCAAATTCTTGAATAATTAGAAACTTCTTAGAAACTGAAAAGTTGAAGAATGGACACCAGAATTAAAGTTGTGTTGGTTGGTTAAACAACTTTCAGCTCCATTCCTTTTCGAGGACGAAAAGAGTTTAAGTGGGGGAGATTGTAACAACCAGAATTTTCAGAACCAATTTAAATTTTTTATTTTAGTTATTTTTATGGATTTTAAATATTTAAAATGATTTATCTTAAATAATAATAACTAAAAATTTATTTTAATCGAATTTAAAATGTATAAATTTATTTTAATTATAAAACAAGCCTGAAATGGTGTGGTAGTTTGAAAATTCGATTTCTAATTTCAAATGAATATACATAATTCAAAATAAATCGGATTTCAGTAAAACCAAAAATATTTGAATCTGTTTAACAATATCTTTCTAACGAATGTAAGAAACTGAGATTTCGCATTGTAAATTGCAAGTTATGTCCAGCTTAAAATTCAGTACAGTCGCTATGGAATTTATATATAAATATATATTAATATAATATATAGCCCTTAAAATAGCTATTTTGCAAATGACCTTCGTTTTCGATGAAACCAATTTTGTTGGATCCGGAATGTCAAATTATTGCTAGATTCCAAATTTCATAATTTTTGGAGTTGATATGTGAGTGTGGTGAATTTAAACGCATTTGGTGATTTCAGTTTGAATTTAATCGACTGGAAAATGACCATTTTTCAAACGATCTCCAAATTCGACAAAATTAGTTTTGTTAGGACCGTATCGTCAAAATATAGCTGGGCTTATTTTTCTGGAATTTTTGGAGTCAGTATGTGGCCCTGGTAAATTAAAATGTACGTTAAATTTCAATATGTATTGATTTATATTTTAATTTAAAGAAAAACTGATCGAAACTATCGAATTGGCTTACGAAACATATCCCATTGTGTTTGGAATGAGGGTAATTAGCTAGGAACGGCAGTCGTTGGGCTTGATTTGGAGGTCGAATAGAAAATACACTATTTGGAAAATTAAATAATTAAACAAAGTCAATCCCTCCCCTTCCTTTATCTCCCTCGTTCAAAGCCACGAAGAAAAAAAACAAAAACCCCCCATCTTCCTCACCACCCCCCTCTAGGCCGCCGCACCGCCCCTCCCCTTCCAGGCCGTCGCGCTGCCCCTCCCCGCCGCCGTACCCACGCCGCACCACCCCCTCAGTCCATCGCCCCCAGCGCCGCCCCCTCTCTCCCTCCTCCTTCTTTTTCAAACCCTAATCCCCTTAAACCGCCGGCCTGACCACAAAATTGACCACCTCCGACCGTCGCAGGCATGGGCACCACCCCTACCGCCGTCAGACCCCCAAGCCGCACCCCCTTGACCTCCACCCCTCTCTCCTCCTCCCCTCTTCTGTCAAAAACCGCAAGCACCCAAAACATCCCCAAACCCCACTGACCCGCCGCCTTTAGCCACCTGTGGGCCCGCCACCGCTGTGCACCACTCCCCGACTCCGGCCCCACCCCCTATGCCATAAACCCCGACCATGGGACCTCCTCCGACCGAAAACAGTGAGTTTTATGATTTTTAATTATAAAAGTAGGATTTTTATGATATGAATAACATTATAAAAGTAGGATTTTTATGATATGAATAACATTATAAAAATAGGATTTTTATGATATGAATAACATAAGAAAAATATAAATTTTATTTATATGAATAGCATTATAAAAATATGATTTTTATTATATGAATAGCATAATAAAAATATGATTTTTATCTATGTAGGAGCGATATAAAAATGTGATTTTTATATATGTAATAACATTATAAAAATATGATTTTTATATATGTAGTAGCGATATAAATATATAATTTTTAGTGATATAAAAATATGATTTTTAGTTAAAGAAAAATATGATTTTTGTTATTTGGATAGCGTTATAAAAATGTGATATATATATATATATAACGTTAGAATAAAAATGTGATCTTTATTTTTATAGTAGAGAATAAAAATGTGATTTTAAATAAATAGCACTGTATTAAAAATGTGATTTTTAATATAAACCGCCTGAAAACAGATTTGCGATAGCGATGGAACCGACTGGAAGCAAATAGAATCCAAACAGTTCAATTAAAGAATGGCAGAGTGGAAACCTGAGGTAAGAACTTCTCACTCTAATTTTGTTTATAGTTAAATATATACTTGGATGTAGACGGTGCTTAGTAGCACTCGACACCTTTGATTGAAACCATGAATGTTTGGTTGTTTTGTTTTATTTGGTTGAGTGTTATTTAATAGGGTTTGGCAACCCTATTAAGAAATTGGTTGAATTTGATTTAGTATGTTAAATTGAATTGATTGGAATTAGTATGTGCATGGCGCGAACCAGTATTAGGCGAGGGATAAGGCTAGACCTTATTCCGGTTCTAGTATCGTGCCGTTATGCTGCCGAAATTTTCTAAAAATTGTTAGTAGGTAAGTGAAAATATTATTTTTAGCTTATAACTGTGATAAATAAAATAATTATTAGATAGTTAAAAATAGGTTTACACATTCATTTACAAGTCGGATTATTTGTTTATGCTCGCCTATTTTTGTGATATCGATTGGGACGATACTTTTTACGCATCGCCCAACTGCACAAATAATATTCAGTATTTGTTAGTTGAAACCCCACACGGGTACTGGGATGATATTTGACGTACACTAATCCCAATTGTTTAGTTGTATGTCAATCGATTGGTTGACAGATTGTTGTAAGCGTTAATTATTTATATTTAATGCTTATGCAGTTGTGTAATGCACTCTGGATGATGTTGACTGTGTATGATTTTTGTTGTGTACATGTGTGTATGAAATCCATATAAATAAAATTATATGGTAATTGATTGTATCTGATTCCAATTCAGAAATAACGAATATTTTAAAATAATATTCAATAAAGAACCAAAATATGATTTTGATGTCCGATTTGGAATGGACACGAAAATATTTGTGACGACCCCAAAACCCCGTACTAACGGTGTCAAGGGTAATCTTTGGAATATAACACATAAACAGATAATAGCAGGATGAAAATAAATAAATACACCAGATAATGAACAGATAATACACTGGATAAACATAATCATCAGAGTTACACAGTATACTGGATCATACTTAGTACAAATACAGTTCAGCTATACATAAATGTCTACAGCGGAAAAAAAAACATAATATGTACAATAGGATCTGAACAGCATAAAAAGAGATAAATAATAGAATCCATCTTCAGCTCCAGCTATCCAGAAGAGCGTGCTAAAACCTGAATACAAGGACGCCCGTGTAGAAAGAGGGGCACCCCGAGTTTGCAAGTGAAACCAACTACGAGCTAGTCATGGGACTGGTATGAGAAATCTACTTAACACATTTATAATATGGCTAATCACAGGACCACGCCACTTTCGCGGAACGGGTTTACTCCATTGGATTGCCAGTGCTTTAAAACAATTAAATCTTTTAAACATCGCAATGTTTTTTATAAAAATGAAGCCGATATAAGACTCAAGTCCCATCACACAATGCAACGCAAACCGGAGGATAGAGTTTTACCTTATATCGACCAAAATATGCTTGATACGAGCAAAACAAATCATTTAAAATGTAAACTTTGTTTTTTAATTCTTAATCAGACTCCAACTGTAAATTAGCAAGAGGACGACCCCCTAAGTATTAACCCCGAAGGCTGAAACCAACATCAGACCAATACCCAGGAAACCACCCATCTTAACTCGTTTGCAGTTAGTTTCTAATTCCATACACAATCATAAATATCAATCATAGACGGTATGGGTACCATATATCATGTCGCCATATATATATATACATACATATATATATATATATATATATACAATCAAAACCGCACGGTGTCGTATCTGGAAATTGGATTTCCATCATGAACCAAGGCAAAAGATAGTCCTTACCGAATTCGAGACTGTCTAGCCCGATTCTCAGGAACAGCTGCAACTGCACCTTGGATCGTCAGGGCTGGTCCACACGGAGTGGATTATAATGCTTGAACAAAGCGTTTCCCCAACCTTTGGGGCGTAAATGAGCCAACGAATGACTCCATCGGTCCCGGATCGACCGATACTCCCGAGGCACCTCGCAACAGCAACAACCACATAGGTGAAAATAGTACAAACGCCAACTAGTTTAAGCACTGACACCACCTCTAGCTAGAAAGAAACGCACGTCCCCCCTGAGGTCCTCTCTCGTTTCTGGTTCATACCAGGGTGTGAGGCTCGCGAAGTAACGTTATACACAAAGCTATGCCACATAGGCGGTGCTTTCATCATTAACCACAAGACTTTGCTTTTCAACAGAAGCCCTGATCACTGCATCTTAGCATGCCACACAGGCAGTTCACACCATGCAACTAATGGCTATCAATCACACAGAATGAATTCCAATGTCAGACACACAGTCCATTTACAATCCGTCCTGGGTCTGAACGAAACCGGAGGCACTATATACCTCGCATATCCATCGATCTCCACGTACGTCTGGACGGTCACCACTCATTATCCACATTTCGGGATGCCTCCTAATCGGGACATCAGTTACCATCCAAACGAGGTGAAAATCTCCGGTCTTCGACCACCGTCTTCATTTTCGATTTCTTATCGTCGATTCAGTTACTCAGAATGGGTTAAACCCGGTCTTTCTGAGCAACTCGCGTAAACAATAAACAAGTCTGCATAAACACGACATACGCTTTATTCCAATTCATTAGTCACTAACTGTGAATCAGTAAGAGAACGATTTCCCAAATATTAACTTGGAAGGCCGAAACCAACATCAGATAAAAACCCAGGAAACCATTCGACTTAGCTAACCTTCAGTTAATTTCTAAATTTCACATTCCATATCGTTTATAATATTTTATAACGATTTATCGCTATTTTTATTTATTTAAAAATAGCCAATTTATTCAAACGACGCTTAAGGCCATAACGCGGTCGTGGCGCTGTTTTTCTTCAGATTTGATTTACACATATCTGAAAATATAACCGTTGGATCTTCACAAAATTTATATCATTAGAAAGATCTTTTCAAAACGAATCCAACGGTTCCAGTTTTGGGAAAATCTGACGGTCGGATCTCCCGGTACAATCGTTTGAAGTTTCGATATCAAAATACGAACTGCAGCGTCGTTATTCGATTCAATTTAATTATATATATATATATATATATAGATATAATCGATTCTGGCGCTGTTTTACTTCAGATTTGAATTAAACATTCTAGACAATCCAACCGTTGGATCTTTACAAAGTTGGTGTCGTTGGAAAGATATTTCCAAAGCGAACCCAACTGTTTCGGTTTCGGGAAAATCCGATGGTCGGATCTTCCGCACTAATCGTTTGAAATCACGGTTTCAAAACACGAACTACAGCTTCGTTATTCGATTTATTTTAATTATATAATTATATATATAATCGATTCTTCGATTTCAAAACCATTTGCTTTTCATACATTTGATAAAAATGATATTTTTATCTAACTGAGATGATAAAAATATGGTTTTTATTATAAATTCAAAACACGAATACCATTCAGCACATGAATTTCTATTCAACGAATGAATTTCTACTCAACACATGAATTTTTTCTATAGTTTTTATATATATATGTGATTTTTATTGCAAAACAATTTATTTCAAAACACGACTATTTTATATAGTTCATATAGATGATAAAAATATGATTTTTATTATAAAACAATTTATTTCAAAACATGGATGTCGTTCAATACATGAATTTCTATTCAACACACGAATATAGTTTCAACACTTGAAAATAATTCTAACACATGAATATTATTCAAAATTTCGGCAGTATAACGGCAAGGTAGTTAAAACCGGGGTCGGCCCTAGTACGGCTCCTCGCTCTACCTTAAAGCCTCGCAGCTTTTGACAATGGGGATTTCATGCATCTAGTTCGCACGTAGGCGGCATGTATTTTTTTTCCATTTCCACAAACTAATCCTATGTGGTTTCAACCAAATAATTCTCAACCACAAACGGGTATTTTTCAACCACAATTAATCAATTTCAACCACAAACAATTCTAATCAACCATTCGCTATCAACCAATTTTCACACCAATCACAACCAATAAATATCGTCCATGGTTTGTGGACGAGGGGCGTATATGTATATACATACATACACATATATATATTATATAAGCATTTCACTTCTATTTCAACACATATGTAATTTTTACAACGAAAATATAAAATATACATCGAACGTACAACCTATACAACGCTTATACATGAGGTGTATAACGCTTATATAAGTCATACATCGACTATATAATTTATACATCGTCGTTTTCCATATCGTTTATAATTTAGAAATCTCACTTTGGGTTCCACTCCACCAAAAATAGCAGAAGGCTCAAAAAAAATATGTGGTCTCTTCTAGAATGTAGAAAACGTCCACACGAGTCCACTGTCTCTTGTTTCACTAAATTTCAACAACGTATGAAAAGGATATTAATTTTAAACTAAAAACATGAATTTGCAACAACGAAAAAGCATCGCAAACCTTTCTTCTACTTCCAACCGTGAGCTTCAGGAATGGGTTCGAAGTTAGGTCTTCGATTTTCACGCGGATCTTGAAGCTGGAAGGCGATCAGAGAAGTCCACGTCGTAGAGCTCCGAATCCCGCACCTGACGCTGGTGGTTTGGTCGAGTTCGAACTCAGATCGTGGGGGTACCGATCTCTTGAACGTCAAAACGTTGGAGCTCGAGATCTCGGGCGATACTCGACGATAGGGGATGATCCGGGTCTAGATGTGGAGAGGGGAGGAAGCTCGACAAAAAGTTGAACTGGACCAAGGGCTATCGACGCGTGTGGCGGTCAGAAATGGACTGGGAAGGTTCGAACGGCGGCCGTCGTTCGATTTGGGTTTTCCAGGAAAAGCGGGGAGAAAGAAAGTTTTGACCGACCAATCAGATTTTTTTTATTTATTTATATATTTTAAAAATCCGAAAATACCCCTTGTCACACACGAACACCAATCCAAACCCAACGACTGTCATCCCAAGATAAATACGCCCATTCCGAACACAATGGGTTATGTTTTGTAGGCCCATTCGAATGTTTCAGTCAGTTTTCCTTCAAATTAAAATATAAAACATTCAATATTTAATTTGAATGTACATTTCAATTTGCCGGGGCCACATATTGATTCTAAAAATTCCAAAAAAATAAATCTAGCTATGTTTTGACAATACGGTCCCAACAAAACTAGTTTCGTCGAATTCTGAGACCGTTTGAAAAATGGCCCATTTCTGGTCGATCCAATTTAACTGTAATTGGCCAAAACACGTTTTTCTTTGCCACGCTCATATATTAACTTCAAAAATTATGAAATTTGAAACCTCGCAGTAATTTGTCATCTCGGATCCAACAAAATTGGTTTCATCGAATTTCGAGGTCGTTTGCAAAATGGCCATTTTCACGGGCTATATAAACTCTATAGCGATCTTTCTGAAAATTCATTTGGCCATAACTTTTGCTTCCCGCTATGAAACTTCAATTTTTCAGATTCGTTAGAAAGATATTCACTAACATATTTAAATATTTTTGGTTTCACTCAAATCCATTTTGATTTGCACCCAGTACGGTCGGTCAAAGTTTGAAATAAAAATTTGAAACTGCCACGCCATTTCAGGCCTTGTTTATAATTCAAAGTAATTATATTTATTTTCAATGTCGATTCAAACTTACTTTTCATCGTTATTAATTAAAATATTTATTTTAATTATTTTAAATTCACTAAAATAGCCAATTTAAAATTTTTAAATTGGTTCAGATTTTTCGGGTCGTTACAATCTCCCCCATTTAAAACTTTTTGTCCCCGAAAAGGAACAAAGTCGAAAGCGGTTTGATTAATCAACTCTACGTTCAATCTAGCTTCCATTCTCCAACTTTTCAGTTTCTGAGAATTCTCAAATTCTTCAAAAATTTGGCTAACACCCAGAATTTTCGAAAAATTTCGCCATAACCTCCTTTGTACGGGGAGGGGTTTGGAAATTTATTGGGCCTTATTAGTTACCCAATAAATCCTATAAAGCATACACATATTTATAGTGATATAGTCTGGTGTTTACAGGGGAGCGTGTATTGATAATAACTCCAGAGAATAAATTCTCGTCACCCTGTCTAAGCCTGAGGGAGTGTGTATTTTAATAGCTCCTGAGAATAAATTCTCGTCACCTCGTCCCATGTGGGAAATAAATAATCTATGTGTCGTATCTAATGACCAGAGAGACGTGATTATTGTCAACTCTAGACCCGTGTGGGGTTTTTATTAATCTGGCAATTTATCGTTACATTTTATATGGTCCATATCAATCATCAGTTCAACCTGTAATATATAGTCATCGCCATACAAGCCTCTCGCTCGTATGGTAAATCTTCCACCTCGTCACACAAACTCCAAATGCTTATGTGGTATATGATGAAGTATGCCTATCTTCCAGAAGTATGCGATGTAGCGTAGTTCAAAATTAATTGTTACTATCTTATGGTGACATTTTATTATTACACACAGGACAACCAGCACTCCGCATCCAATGGCATTCACAGGAGTTGATATAATAATAAAATTGCGCATCCAACTCATTAAGGTTTACCTATTTGTCTGGCACGCAAATAAATTCTTTACTCAACAGCTAATCCATTTACCTATTCAAACATATATAATGCACATGTATATATTTCTAACTATTTTTAACTCGGTTCAATGTGTGATTTAATCGAATAAATTCTACCATTCATTCTCTTATTGATTAAATTAACTATCATTCTAATAATTTAATTAATCAAATCCACTATCACACAATGCAAACAACAAGCAATTTGTTTTTAACTTTTCAAAATCATACAAATTAATTCATACACTCTTTTTAAATTAATCAGACTATAGAATTAAAAGTGCACATCCATGGAAGAAAATAACAACAAAGTAGAGAACTAAATGGTAATGCAAAGTATGGTAAATGTACCTTGCACCGGAGTCAATCAGAGATATCCACTCGACACTTAGGATAGGCTTTCTGAATGCTCTCCTCAGTTTCCCAAGTACAATCTCGCGGATCTCCACTCCATTGCTCTTTGACTAAGTGAACCTTCTTGTTCCTCAGTTCTTTGGTTTCTTTGCCGATAATCTTTTGCGGCTCTCTTCTCACAGCCAATTCTGGAGTAATTTCAATATCTTGTTGGGCGGCTTCTTCCACAACCAAGTCTGGGTCATGAACGTTCTTTCGAAGTTGAGATACGAGAAATACATCATGTACTCCAGGCAACCAATCAGGCAATTGAACCCTATAAGCGAGAGTTCCAATCCGTTCAAGAATAGGAAACGGACCAATGAATTAGGGCGCCAATTTTCCTATTTTACCAAACTGGATAACTCCTCTCATCGGCGATACTTTCAAATATACATGGTCGCCAACAGCAAACGATATATCTCTTCTCTTATCGGCATAGCTCTTTTTTCGGCTTTGAGCGGCGAGTAATCGTTTCTTAACGAAACCGACTTTGTCGACAACCTCGCGGATCATATCAGGTCCCAATACAAGTCTATTATCGGGTTCGACCCAACAAGCAGGAGATCAGCACGGTCTACCATACAATGCTTCGAATGGTGACATTGTCAGGCTCGCCTGGTAGCTATTGTTATATGAGAATTCAGCCAAATGCAGATGGTCTTCCCATGATCCACCAAAGTCAAGAACACAAGCCCGCAACAAATCTTCTAGAATACGATTCACCCTCTCAATTTGACTATCTGTCTGAGGATGATAAGCGGTTCTTAGATTCATCTTGGTCCCCAGTTCTACTTGAAATGCCTCCCAAAATTTGCTAGTAAATATTGGATCTCTATCACTAACTATACTGATCGGCACTTCGTGTAGCCTAACAATTTCCCTGAAATATATTTGTGCCAGACTCTAAGCAGTTCGGTTCGACCTGACAGGTATGAAATGGGCGGTCTTCGTGAAGCGATCTACGATCACCCAAATACTGTCATTTCCTTTCCTGGTTCTAAGCAAACCATCTATGAAGTCCATGGAAATATGTTTCCACTTCCAACCTGGAACGTCCAGCGGTTGCAACAATCCAGCCAGTTTCTGTTGGTCGCTTTTGACTAGCTGGCAAGTAGGGCATCGGCTAACATATAAAGAAATGTCTCTCTTCATCGACTTCCACCAGAAAGTGCATTTGATGTCATTATACCTTTTGCTTACTCCTGGATGGATACTAAGTTTTGACTTGTGGCACTCATCCAGTACTTCCTTTCGGAGCTCAGAGATGTTAGGAACACAGATTCGACCTTTTAGCCTTAGAATCCCCTCATTATCAACTTGAAAACTCGAGGGCTCGCCTTTCTGAATTATCTCTCTGATCTTCTGAATGAAGTGATCATCCTTCTGAAGAGCAGGTATTTTATCTATCAATGAAGTTGTGATAATAAAACTGGCGATCATTACATTCTTCCGGCTTAGCGCATCGGCCACAACATTGGCTTTCCCTGGAGTGTATAGATTCTCAAAATCGTATGCTGCAAGGAATTCTAGCCAACATTGCTGCCTCAGATTCATGTCTTTCTGGGTGAACAGATACTTTAACGACTGGCGATCTGTAAACAGTTTGAATTTCTCACCCAGAAGATAGTGTCTCCAGATTTTCAAATCAAATACTATAGCCAGCAACTCAAGATCATGAGTAACGTAGTTCTTTTCATGTGGCTTCAACTGGCGGCTAGCATAAGCAACGACCTGACCTCTTTGCATTAATATTGCACCAAGGCCTTATCTAGAGGCATCTGTCCAGACTTTCAAGTCCTGATTGCCGTCGATTATCGTTAACACTGGAGCCGTTGTTAACCTCAACTTTAGCTCCTCAAAAGCCTCCTCACATTCTGGAGTCCACTTGAATTTTGAGTGCTTCTTTGTTAGCTTCGTTAAGTGACTAGATATCTTAGAAAAATCTTTAACGAACTTCCGGTAATAACTAGCCAACCTAAGAAAACTTCGGACTTCTGTGGGAGTACTGGGCTGTTTCCAATTTTGAATAGCGGTGATTTTACTTGGATCCACAGCAATTCCTTCTTTTGATATGACGTGGCCCGGAAACTTCACTTCATCTTGCCAGAATATACATTTAGACAGTTTGGCTTTTAATACATTCCTTCTTAGAATTTCTAGAACCTACTCCAAATGTTATTCAAGTTCGGCCTTTGATTTAGAGAAGATTAAAATATCATCAATAAAAACCAGAACAAACTTATTCAGGACTCCTCTGAACACTCTATTCATCAAATCGACGAATTATGCTGGAGTGTTACATAAGCCGAACGACATTACTAACCACTCATAGAATAAGTCTGGACCTCTGAATGCTGTCATAGGAACACACTCTTCGGCAATACGAAGTTGATGGAAACCTGTAGCTAGGTCCATCCTTGAAAATACTTGTGCTCCATTCAGACGGTCCAATAAATCATCGATTCGCGGCAATGGATATTTATTCTTTATTGTCTGCTTATTAAAGTCACGATAATCTACACATAGTCGAAGAGTACCGTCTGACTTTAGGACAAACACCACTGCTGCTCCCCAATCAGAGAAACTAGGCCTGATCAGACCCTTCCATACAAGCTGACAAGTTTGATTGTCTAGTTCTTCTTTCTCCTTTAGGGTCATTCTCCGAATAGCGTGCACTACTGGCCTTGCGTTCGGAATTAAAGCGATCTTGAAATCAATTTATCTCTACGGAGGTAAGCTGACAACTTCTTTGAACACATCCGCATATTTCTTGACGACAGGAATAACTTTGATGAGGTTGGGAATATTCTCTATGACTACAGGGATATTTTCTATTTGAGCAGGAGAAACATCCAAGGCTGCCCGGAAGTCTTTTCTATTAGAATTGTGACCTTCACAGGGTATGGTTATATAATCACCTGATTTAATCTTTGCCTTAACGACTCTATCGGCGCATTTAACCTCAGCTTCATATTGGGTCAACCAGTCTAACCCAAAGATAAGATCAAATTCTATAAAATTCATGACGACCGCGATGGTAGGGAACCGATAACGAGAAAAAGAAACTGGCACTCTACAAACCCAACTGAGATCGAGGGAACTCCCAACCGGATTATGGACAGTCATTGGTTCTTTGAGCTTCTTTAAATTCAAATCCAGTTTCTTAACTGCGTTCTTTGCAACAAAGCTTCGCGACGCGCCGGTGTCAGACAGTACTTTAACTGGGATATCTTTGACAGTAAGCGTGCCTTCTAAAACATCTGGCCTTTCCTGAATAGCTGAGGGCTCAGAAGTTTCTGCCACTTCATTTACCTGAGCCCCTTTGGTCACTTTCAACAGTTGGCAATCTTGCTTTACATGGCCAAACCGATGGCATTGATTGCATCTTCTACTTTTCTGAAGCTGTTTGCCGGATTTAAATCCATCAGTCTTTCGTTTCTTCGAGGATTTACAATTCCTGGTTAAATGCCCTTGCTTATTGCAGTTAGAGTAGGTGGCCATCGTCACTGGTTCTTTTTCAGATCTGGCCTTTTTCGATTGACTTTGGGCGTCATACTGACCTCAGACATCGTACTAGCCTCAAGACGATCAGTTTCTGACTCTCCTCTATTACTAGAACTGACTTCCTCTTCGTAACGTAACATACCTTTCTTGTCGAGATCTTCGTACTGGTAAGCCATGTATATCATTTTAGAAAAAAGGAAGCTTTACATTCCTCATTACACTATTCTGATATTTTCTTTGAAGCCCGTTGATAAATCTCAGATTCTTCCTCTTTGGGTCTTTAATCAGATGAGGGGAAAAATGAGAGAGTTCGTTGAATTTCTTATGATATTCTAAAATTGTCATATCTCCTTGTATCAGATAAGAGAATTCATTACATAACCGCTCAGTTGCTTCAGGAGGAATAAATCTTTTTAGGAAAATCAGTTTGAATCTATCCCAGGTGATATCACCTTCTGGATTATCCTTAATAACCGAATTTCTATTCAACGAATGAATTTCTATTCAACACATGAATGTTTTCTATAGTTTATACATTTATATATATATGTGATTTTTATTGCAAAACAATTTATTTTAAAACGCGACTATTTTATATAGTTCATATAGATGATAAAAATATGATTTTTATTATAAAACAATTTATTTCAAAACATGGATGTCGTTCAATACATGGATTTCTATTCAACACACGAATATAGTTTCAACACATGAAAATAATTCTAACACATGAATATTATTAAAAATTTCGGCAGCATAATGGCAGGGTAGTTAAAACCGGGGCCGTCCCTAGTACGGCTCCTCACTCTACCTTAAAGCCTCGCAGCTTTTGACAATGGGGATTTCATGCATCTAGTTCGCACGCAGGTGACATGTATATATATTTTTCTTCCATTTCCACAAACTAATCCTATGTGGTTTCAACCAAATAATTCTCAACCACAAACGGGTATTTTTCAACCACAAACAATTCTAATCAACCATTCACTATCAACCAATTTTCACACCAATCACAACCAATAAATATCGTCCATGGTTTGTGGACGAGGGGCGTATATATTTATATATTTTATATAAGCATTTCACTTCTATTTCAACACATATATAATTTTTACAACGCATATATAACTTATACATCGAACGTACAACCTATACAACGCTTATACATGAGGTGTACAACGCTTATATAAGTCATACATCGACTATATAATTTATACATCGTCGTTTTCCATATCGTTTATAATTTAGAAATCTCACTTTGGGTTCCACTCCACCAAAAATAGCAGAAGGCTCAGAAAAATATGCGTTCTCTTCTAGAATGTAGAAGACGTCCACACGAGTCCACTGTCTCTTATTTCACTGAATTTCGTCAACGTATGAAAAGGATATTAATTTTAAACTAAAAACATGAATTTGCAACAACGAAAAAGCATCGCAAACCTTTCTTCTACTTCCAACCGTGATCTTCAGGAATGGGTTCGAAGTTAGGTCTTCGATTTTCGCGTGGATCTTGAAGCTGGAAGGCGATCAGAGAAGTCCATGTCGTAGAGCTCCGAATCCTGCACCTGATGCTGGTGGTTTGGTCGAGTTCGAACTCAGATCATGGGGGCGGCGAGCTCTCGAACGTCGAAACTTTTCTCGAGATCTCGGGCGATAGTAGACAATAGGGGATGATCCTGGTCTAGCTAGATGTGGAGAGGGGAGGAAGCTCGACAGAAAGTTGAACTAGAGCTAGGGCTATCGACGCGTGTGGCGGTTAGAAATGGACTAGGAAGGTTCGAACGGTGGCCATTGTTCGATTTGGGGTTTCCAGGAAAAGCGGGGAGAAAGAAAGTTTTGACCGACCAATCAGATTTTTTTGTTTATTTATATATTTTAAAAATTTGAAAATACCCCTTGTCACACACGAACACCAATCCAAACCCAACGACTGTCGTCCCTAGCTAAATACCCCCATTCCGAGCACAATGGGATATGTTTCGTAGGCCCATTCGAATTTTTCAGTCAGTTTTCCTTCAAATTAAAATATAAAACATTCAATATTTAATTTGAACGTACATTTCAATTTGCCGGGGCCACATATTGATTCTAAAAATTCCCGAAAGATAATTCTAGCTATGTTTTGACGATACGGTCCCAACAAAACAAGTTTCGTCGAATTCTGAGACCGTTTCAAAAATGGCCCATTTCTGGTCGATCCAATTTAACTATAATTGACCAAAACACGTTTTCCTTTGCCACGCTCACATATTAACTTCAAAAATTATGAAATTTGAAACCTCGCAAAAATTTGTCGTCCCCGATCCAACAAAAGTGGTTTCGTCGAATTCCGAGGTCGTTTGCAAAATGGCCATTTTCACGGGCTATATAAAATTTATAGCGACCTTTCTGAAAATTCATTTGGCCATAACTTTTGCTTCCCGCTATGAAACTTCGATTTTTCAGATTCGTTAGAAAGATATTCACTAACAGATTTAAATATTTTTGGTTTCACTCAAATCCGTTTTGTTTTGCACCCGGTACAGTCGATCAAAGTTTGAAATGAAAATTTGAAACTATCACGCCATTTCAGGCCTTGTTTATAATTCAGAGTAATTATATTTATTTTCAATGTCGATTCAAACTTACTTTTCGTCGTTATTAATTAAAATATTTATTTTAATTATTTTAAATTCACTAAAATAGCCAATTTAAAATTTTTAAATTGGTTCAGATTTTCCGGGTCGTTACAATATTGAAATATACGAACCGTGTTGTTTAGATTTGCGCCATTTTAACGCGAAAGATATTTATATCGCTTTTATTCATTTTTATAATGAATATCGAAAAGGAAATGATTTCAAAATCAGATAATTTGAAAATATTATCATTTAAATATTATAATGATAAGGAGTACTCAATTTTGATTTAAAATTGAAATGAAAGTCGGAATCGTTTTAAGATGAATTTATAAACGATTTATAAAATAAATTTTAAATGGAAATCGATGAAATATATATAATATATAAATTATATACATTTAATGGCCTGAATAGTTAGCGCCACGCCGCTGCGAATTTCGATCATTGACTTCGAATTGACATTACGGGAAATCCGACCGTCGGATTCTCCTAAAGTCGGAACAGTTGGGTTTGTATCGAAAAGAGATTTCCAACGAATATAAGAGATTTGAAATCTAACAGCTGGATTTGGAATTATGTCCAAATCAAATTTGGAAAAGGTCGCTGTAGGTGCAGTTCGATGACCGTTTATGGAAATCGACTGAAAGGGCCTTAATAAAATTATTAAAAATATTAATAATTTGTGTAAAATCATAATAAATCATTTGGAAAGGATTTGGATGAAAAAGTCCACGCATGTAAAGATAAAAATATATTTTTATCAAAATGAACTAGTTATTAACTAGATTTGAATTCCAATAATTTTTAAATAAAATAAATTGGATTTGTGAATGGTTTTAATATAACCAGAAATTTTCGACAAGCAAATTGGAATGGAAATAATCTTCGGAATATTTTGACATGGATTCCGTGATTATACAGATATTGTAATGGAAATTTGGAAGATATATTTATATCGTTATTTCCAATACGAAATTTGTTGGTTTCAGAATTTGATATTGAATATAAGCCGATATAATTTCTATTCAGAACCTTGTATTTAATATCAAATGGGATTTCGGGTTTATCGTGAGTGGTGTCGTCAATAACACTATTCTTAAACCCAACTGAGAAAAGAATAAATCTTTTAATTAAAATTTAGAGAAGTTTACCAAGCAATTAATATTTAATTGGAATTGAATTGAAATTGGATTTTTGGGTTTATCGTGAACCGTGTTTTAAATAACACTTGTTCTTTAACCCAATTAACAGTGAAGAGATGTGATGGAATTTATAAATCTTTTATTAAGAATTAATGGAATTTTACCAAAATAAATTTTTCCAATTTAATATATTAAATTGGAATTGAGTGGAATTCGATTTAGTAATAATCGAAGTGAGCTTCTGTTGAGGAAGACTATTTATATATATGGAATTTAAAAGGCTTTGTCATTATTCCATTTATATTATTAGACAAACACGGAAATTGATATCGATTACATATTGATCAGTTTTCCTTGAAGATTCCATGGTTAATGGAATGGAATGTGATTTTGGGTTTATCGTGAACTGTGTTTTAAGTGACATTAGTTCTTTAACCCAGTTAAAGACAGGATTACATGTCTGACATTGATTCCTTTATATTTATTCGTTGATCTCTGCTAAATATATATCTGTTTGGTGGCGGAGAATTTATTCTCTTGCTTAACACCCTTCTCTAAGACGTACGATCTTAGAGGTTATATATCGGCAGAAATCAATGGTACGGTGTAGATTGTCGATGCGACATGTTTGATTTCCCGAAGTTAAATATTGATTAATATTTATTTTTAGTAAGATTAAAACTAAGTGAAGTTTTAATGAATCTTTAATTAGATTGAAATGAGAATATGATAATTTAAATTATCAAATTCGGGAAATGATCAGGAATAGAGTACCACCAGTTTTACTCCAGGCAATAGTTAAATCTTAATTAGATTTGAACGTGATGGTAATTAAATTTACCGATAACACCGTGGTGTTAGATATGGAGTATTACCGATTTTGCTCCATGGGATGAATAGGTTGGGATTGGGATACTAAAATAAATGATTACTTCGGTAAGTTGCGCTAATCTCGACTAGTTTGGATAATCCTTAATTTGGTTTGAATTGATATCCAAAGGATGATTAAAGAATAAATTTAAAGAATTTATCTTTGATAAAATTAATGGGAACCTTTCCTTAAAGATGTGAAAATTTGAATAAAAGAATATTCAGAATTGAAATAAGGCGTATGTTGTGTTTTTATAGCACTTGATTATAAAATACGTGAATTATTCGGAAAGGCCGGGTTTATAACTATTCTGAATAATTGATTCGACGATAAGTCGACGATGAAGACGGTGGTTGAAGACCGGAGGTCTTCACATCATTTGGATGATTACTGATGTCTTGATTGAGCTGTACACCCAAGACAAGGTAATAAGTGTTGATCATCTAGATGTACTTGGAGACCAATCGGATATGCAAGGACCTCTCTTCTGTATTGGACATATAGGACGAGGAATAAGGTGCCCCCGGTTTCGTTCAAACTTAGAACGGGCTTGTAAATGGATGTGTGTCTGACATTTGATTTTATTCTGTGTTGATTGATCTCTATTAAATATATATTTGTTTAGCGGTGGAGAATTTATTCTCTTTCTTAACGCCCTTCTCTAAGACATACGAGCTCAGAGGTTATATATTGATAGGTATCAGTCGCACGGCGTGAATTTCCTGTGTGGCATGCCGAGATGCAAATGATCAAGGCTTCTGTTGAAAAGCAGAGTCTTGTGGTTGATGATCGAAGCACGGCCTTAAATGGCATAGCTTTGTGTATAGCGTAAATTCACGAGCCTCACACCTCAGCATGAGTGAAAAACGGGATAAGGTACTCAAGGAGGAGGATGTGACGTTTCTTTCTAGCTATGGGTGGTGTCATGGGATGGAGCCCAGACATTTATTATATTTTTACCTACGTGGATGATGAATTGTGAGGCGCCTTGGATATATCGATTACTATGGAGTTGATGGATAGGTCCTATAGAAGCGGGAAATGTGTGTTCAGGAATTGCCAATTCACTAAAGTATGTCTGGACTAGCCTTGGAGAATCCAAGGGTTTCCCCGCGGTGTGTAACCTAGAGGTATTTGCTAGAGTGTCTCGAAGGCGGCGAGAAGTACATCCCTTGCCTCGACTCATAACGAAAATCCAATTTCCAATACGACATTTCAGTTTTGATTGTAAACCTGTATGGCGACATAGTAGCATGGGATACTATGCCGTCTATGATTGATACATTTATATTTGAAGTGATTTTGACACTATATACTTATTATAATAGCAAAATGATTTGTTTTAAATGTACCAAGCATGTTTCGCTATTATAAGGTAAAACTTTATCCTCCGGCTTGCGTTGCATTATGTGACGGGACCTGAGTCTTATAATAGCTGCATTTTTCCAAAAAAGCATTGCGCTGTTTGTTTTATGCACTGGTATTCTTGGGCGGAAACCCATTTCGTGTTATACGGCGTGGTCCATTGATTTACTTTATTTTAAAGTAAAGATTTAATAACTTTTTAGTTGTTACTCCTGTCACATGACTGACCTTGAGTTTATTATTTTAACTTAAACTCTGTGTGCCCCTATTTTCCACACGAGCAGCTAGTAGTTTTGGTTTTGCATATTTATTTTTATAGGATCCTGGTTTACAGCTGGAGCTATATTTGGAAAGCTTTGTATCCGAGTATTTCTTTCGGTTGTGTTATGTATTATTTTCCGCTGCTTTGTAATTTGAATCTCTAATATTGATCAAATGTATATTATTTATGCACAATCTGTTATATTCTTGTACTCTGATGTAAATTGTTGTAATAACAATGAAATGTTCTTCTGTTTGTGTTCTGATTTGTCGTGTTCTCATCTCAATCCGGCCTTTTTCGTCTCTTTGGAGATCGGGGTATTTCGGATCGCTTCAATACATAATATAAAAAGAAATAAAGCAACGAAACGTATGAGAATATATGGAAAAAGTTTATATAAATAACAACTAAAATTAATTGCAAGTGTACAAGTGCTATAGAATCATCAAGCTTTAGAATAAGAAATTTCATGGATCGAAATAATGGATATAAATGTAAACATATTCTACACATAATTAGAAGCTTATGCAAATATATGGCAGTTATTTATATTCGTATATAACATAACTCTATTCTCTGTGTCTGTCATTCATTTATCTATCTTACTCTAAAGAAAATACTGTAGTACATGACATAGTAATGCTAAAAAGAACTGATGTATGTTTTATACAGGCAAGTGTTAAGTAGTGGTCATAATCGAGAAGAATACTTAAGACATGTTATGGTAAGTATAAATCATAGAATGTGAAAAAGAAAATGCATATTACTATAAGTTTTAAAATGAAACTGGTTAAAAGGAAAATGCACAAAAGGAAATTTATTCAATGATAAGCATGAAAAATGGAAATTAAAACTGATGAATGATATAAATGACAAAGTTAAGAATTCAAGTAACTCAAGTATAATGTGGGAACAATTGTCAAAGAAGGGAAAATGTCATAACATACCATTTTTCATGCATGTCATTGAATAAATTGGAACATAACTACAATTATGTTAAAAAACTTGCCCATTGTTTCATCTTAAGCATGATAAGTGCAAAATTTATGTCATCTTATGTGGATTTATCTATACCAATAATCAACAACTGTAAGTTCAAGTATGCATGTCAATGCCATTGGTGACATCAAATAATTCTTTCTTTGATAAGTTTCTCATGTAACATGTAATGCACAACATGTTGATATAAAACTTTAAACGTACATGTCTTCCCTCTTTTGAAGATAATTTTGAGAATAACTGCATCAAAAACACGCAAATGCATAAATATGAAAAATAACCGAAGCAAAGGTAGATATGAAGAAATTGCAAATTAAGGAAATCATGATTGAAATTGCATCAAAAGTGGTTGAAGAAAAACATTGTATCTTAAGTTAGTATCATGTATGCAAGAGACTTTCCTTTAAGGAAATACAAACAAAATTATCTTTACGTTAGATATTTTCTTTTATAGATTCAAAAAAATCAAAATTAAGCAACCGCCACACGAATAGTGATCTACTTTAAGATAGAATTATATAAGGGACCTTCTTTCAATGAAAGTAAAAATTAATAAAATAAAATAATTGCCACAAATATCAGAAAGTCAATAACGCAACAAGAAACTTCAATTTGTAAAAGCTGAATCCTAAACTTGCGAAATTTTAAAGAGCGATTAAAAAGGTCTATAGATCTGAAGCAAACCAATTTAACTACTACAATTAATCATTGTTTTCCATCTTAATGTGATTTATATCATGTAGATTCTAATGAAAATAATATAATATCTTTTTAAAATAAAATATTACCTGCCAAAATGAAAGGTTTTAATGTGTAAGTGGATTATTAATACAAATACATATCTGTGTACATATACTTACTTTATATATGTATCCATATATACCACTTTGTGTTGTGATATGGTTTGTTCAGTAGTGAGCAAACTGCAGTTAAATTGGACAGCTGTAACTTTTGTAAGAATGACACTAAAACTCTAATCTTATTTTTTTTATATTATTTTGAATAAATCACAAGTGCATGTTGAAGGTTGGAAAACTCACTGAACATTAGAAGAAGATCAATTTATTCAAAATCAAAGTGCTTGTGTTTTACATAACCTTCAAACTACGTAACTAAACAAAAATAATTTTGGATTGCTTACTGCTTAAAAAATTACAATTTTCATGAAACTGCTAGATCATTTCCATTAAAAGGAACATGTAGTTGTTGCTCAATCTTACATAAATAGAGGTATATTTGCAGTTTTATATATCTTTTGCTATCATATTTATTTAGAAAGCCAATAAAAATCCTTTATCTATTAATAACGAATAGATGCTGATCTGTAGTTGCCTTATCTTATATTACCTTCTAGTTATACACCGTATCACATAAAAGTAAAAAAAAGTCAAATGAACCCTAAATTTATGATGAGAATAAAAACAAATCCATAAACTTCATCGACTCCATCGCCATAGTACACGATCTTGTAGTAATTCAAGAGATGTTACTGCATGTTGTGAAAATATCGGTATAACTCAACAATCTAATCATCATCAATACGTTGGAACACAACAGAGATGAAATTTTTAACCAGATTAACTAAAATAGAAAATGTTAATAGTAAAGCTAATGGAAAATGGAAAATTGCGTAATAAAGGGTCTTTGTAGAAAAAAAATGAATTGAGAAAATGTGTTGCCTTCTAAAGTAATTGCCCTTGCGTTGGACTAATCAATGGGTAGATTCCTTCGATGGATATTGAATTAGGATCTTGACTGAATGCAATTAGAAGAAGAACTGTCCAGTAAATAGAACTGCAATAGGGAGGATGTGACGACAAGGAATTTCGCTCGATCCGAATTAGTCGCAAAACCGACCCAGACCGGTCAAAACCCCTGATTGTTTTGAAAACACGACAAATTAGAACGCAGATGGAAGAACATTTCATTGTTTATTACAACAATTCCATCAGAATACAAGAATACACAGAGTATGAATGAATAAATATTACACAGAAAACATCAGAGGTTACAATACATTACATAGCAGCGGAAAATAATACAATACACAACTAGAAGAGATATACGGATACAAAGCTTTCCGGATTTCATTCCAGCTGTAAAACAGGATCCTGTGAATATAAATCTGCAAAACCAAAACTACTAGCTGCCCGTGTCAAAATAAGGGCACCCAGAGTTTAGGTTAAAACAATAAACTCCAGGTCAGTCATGTGACTGGTGGTGGGAACTAAAACAATTATTATTCTTTATTTTAAAGTTCGGTAAATCAAGGGACCACGCCGTATAACACGGAACGGGTTTCCTCCCAAGAATACCAGTGCATAAAACAAACAGCGCAGTGTTGAATAAAGAAAAATGAAGCTATTATAAGACCAAGGTCCTATCACACAATACAACGCAAGCCGGGGGATAGGGTTTTACCTTATAATAGCCAAAGCATGCTTGACACGTTAAAACAAATCATTTGATACTATAAGTGTATAGTGTTAAAACAATTTCAATCATAAATATAAATCATAGACGGCATAGCATCCCATGCTACTATGTCGCCAATACTAGGCTCTACTATCGAAACCGCAAAGCCACATATTTGGAAATTGGATTTCCATCTGTGAACCAAGGCAAAAGATAGTCCTCTACCGATTCGAGACGCTCCAGCCCGCCCCTTAGGACCCAGACTCAGGTGGGCACTTGGATCGTCAGGGCCGGTCCACCGATGTGGATTAAAATGCCTGAGCACTGCGTTTCCCCACTCTTTGGGGTGTCAATGAGTCCACTGACTCCATCGGTCCCAGATCAACCGATATATCTGAGGCGCCCCGGAACAACAACAACCACATAAGTCAAACTCGTCAGGGCGTGTAAAACCACTGACGCCACTTCTAGCTAGAAGGAAACACATGCCCTCCCTGATGTCCTCTCCCGTTTATGGTTCACAACCGGGGTGTGAGGCTCGTGAATAAATGCTACACAAAGCTATGCCACACAGGCCGTGCTTTGATCATCAACCACAAGACTTTGCTTTTCAACAGAATCTTTGATCAATTGCCACTCAGGGACGCCACACAGGCAATTCACTCCATGTGTTTGATATCCATCAGTATATAACCTCTGAGCTCGTACGTCTCAGAGAAGGGCGTTAAGCAAGAGGATAAGTTCTCCACCGCCAAACAGATATATATTTAATAGAAATCAATCACACAGACTAAAATCCAATGTCAGACACACAGTCCATTTAGAAATTCGTTCTGGGTCTGAACGAAACCGGAGGCACCTTGTACCTCGCTTATCCATCGATCTCCAAGTACGTCTGGACGATAACCAACTGATTCTCTCCTCTTGGGTGTACGGCCCAATCAAGATCATCAATAATTATCCAAACGACGTGAAGACCTCCGGTCTTCAACCACCGTCTTCATCTTCAACACTATGTCGAATTAGTTATTCAGAATGGGATAGACCCGGTCTTTCTGAATAACTCGCATATATAATAACAAGTGTTACACAAACACAACATACGCCTCATCCCATTTCATAATATTCTTTTATTCAAATATTCTTATACTTTGGGAAAGGTTCCCATTAATTTTTTCAAAGATAAATTATTTAATCTTCTTTGAATATCAATTCAAACTAGTCGGGATTAGCAAACCACACCGGAGTAATCATTTATTTTATTTCCCAATCCCCACCTATTCATCCCATGAAGTAAAACTGGTAATACTTCATATCTAACACCACAGTGTTATCGGTAAATTCAATTACCATTTCACGTTCAAATCTAATTAAAGATTTAGCTATCGCTTGGAGTAAAACTGGCGATACTCCGTTCTCGATCTTTTCAATCTAATTGAAGATTCATTAAAACTCCACTTAGTTTTAATCTTTAACTGGGTTAAAAAATCAGTGTCATTTAAAACACGGTTCACGATAAACCCAAAATCACATTCCATTAATTATCGGGTTAAAGAACAAGTGTTATATAAAACACTGTTCACGATAAACCCAAACATGAATACCAATTCAATTCCAATTAAATATTATTTAATTCGTACACTTCATTAAATCTAAATAAAAAGATTTAACATTTTTCTCAAATGGGTTTAAGAACAGTGTTAATGAAGACACCATTGACGACAAACCCAAATCACATTTGATATTAAATACAAGGCTCTGAATAGAAAATATATCGGCTTATATTCAATATCAAATTCTACGACCAACAAATATCGTATTGGAAATAACGGTATATATATATATCTTTCAAATTTCCCTAACAATATCTGTATAATCACGAAATCCAACATCGAAATTTCTCCGAAGACAATTTCGATTCAAATCCATTCCAATAAAATTATTGGAAATTCTAGTTATTTTCAAAACCATTTCAAATCCACTTTATTTATTTTAAAAATAAATAAATTATTATTCTAGTTCAAAACTAGTTCATTTCGATAAAAATCTATTTTTATCTTTTCAAATATGGAGTTTTTCATCCCAATTCTTCACAAATCATTTCTTATGATTTTACACAAATTATTACTATTTTTAATAATTTTTATTAAGGCTCGTATAGTCGATTTCCATCAACGGCCATCGAACTGCACTTACAGCGACCTTTTTCAAATTTGATTTGAACATAATTCCAAATCCAACCGTTAGATTTCAAATTTCTAATATTCGTTAGCTCCTTTCGATACAAACCCAATGGTTCCGGTTTTAGGAGAATCCGACTGTCGGATCTCCCGTAATGTCCGTTCGAAGTCAATGGTCGAAATTCGCGAACTACCACAGCGCGGCGCGTTCTATTCAGTCCATTATATTATATATATAATATATACTTCGTCGATTTCAATCCAAAACGTGCTTTATATATCGTTTTAAATTCATTTTCAAAACGGTTTCAACTTCATATTCAATTTCAAATCAAAATTGAATATTCCCATATAAATTCGTTTTAAATTCATTTCAAATCGAGTTCAATTCAATTTCAATTTAATTCGAATTTCAATTCATTTCAATTTTATTCGAACTCAATTCTTTTCGATTTCAATTCTTTTCACTTTCAATTCGAATTCAATTCTATTCAATATAATTCAAATTTCGAAATCACTTTCCCTATAATTCAAATTTCGAAATCACTTTCAATATAATTCAAATTTCGAAATCACTTTCAATATACATTGAAAATTGAATAAAATCGATACAAATATCGTTCACGTCAAAATGGCGTCAATCTAATCAACACGGCTTCATATATTTCTATTTTCAAATATTCTATTTCAAATATTTCTTTTTCAAATATTTCTATTTCAAAACTAGAGTGAGGCATAATCAATTACCATATAATGTTAATTATATGGATTTTCTACAACACATGTATAAGATAACAACGATAAATAATCAACCATCATCCAGAGTTCATTCTACACTGTATAAGCATCAAATATAAATATTTAACGCTTATGAAAATCAGTCAATCAATCGATCGACATACAACTAATTATTGGGATTAGTGTATGTCATATATCATCCCAATACCCGTGTGGGGTTTCAAACAATCAGACACAGATTTTATTTGTGCAGTTGGGCGATGTGTAAAATTTATCGTCCCAATCAATATCAGTCAAATGTGTGTATATAAACAAATCCTTCGATTTGTTTATATTTATTTCATTTTAAATACACGTTAAAAATTCTATTTTTAACTATAAAATATTTTTAACTATATAAATATTTTATTTCATTTCACATCACACAATCAACTACACATCAAAATCAAACAAACAAGCATACAAGCCGTCCATGGTCTGTGGACGACGGGTGTCGGGTGCTACTAAACACCGTCTGCATCCTAGTATATATTATTAACTAGAAATCAAAATTTAAAAGTGAGAAGTTCTCACCCATGCTATACCAAATGCCTCGACGCTTCTACTGTAGAAAATCTTCATCGTGCCTGCCCTTCGTCACTTTCGTCCCCCGTATTCACTACGTATATAAAAATCACATCTTTATATTCTCTATTATATAAAAATTCGATTTTTATTCTTCTTCTTATATAAAAATTCGATTTTTATTCTCTACATACATTAAAAATCATATTTTTAATAGAAGAAAAGTCATACCCCTTTTATAATTAAAAATCAAACCTTTATACTTAGTAAAAATCATACTTTTCTACGTTAAAAATCGTTACTTTACTATGATATAAACCATTACTTTTCTATGATAAAAACCATTCCTTTTATCATATTACAAAGCTCGTCTTTAACATATAAAAATCTTATCATACAGATCCTATGTTTTTATAATAACAATCCTACTTTTAAAATAAATAAATAAAATAGAAACTCACTTATTTTCGATCATCGAGGAAAATCCAACTCTCTTTTTCCTCAATCGCTTGCGCACGAATGCCGAGGACTCTTAGAGGTGATCGACGGCTTCAGATTGGCGGAGGGAGGCTTGGGGACTCATTTGCAATTCTGAAAATAGTGTAAAAAGGTAAAAATGGAGAATGGGGGACCCACGGCCGGAGTGGGTGAGGGAGGAGGGGCGTCTTGAGGTGCTGGTGGTGGTAGGGGGTACGGCGGTGGTGGTGGGGTCTGGAATGGACGGCGTCAGTCCCTCTTGGCTAGGGTTTCATCGGATAGAAAGGGGGAAAAGAGGAGGCAACGCAGGGGCTTGGGAGGATGGCCGGAGGCCGACGGCGCTGGTGGGTGGGTCTGGCGGTTGGGCGGCAGTGATAGGAGGAACGGTGGCGGCATTTAATCGATCGAGTTGGGGGAGGGTTTTTCCCTGAACAACGGATTTGAAATTAAAGGAGGGGGAGAGAGAAATAAAAGGGAAGGGGTGTTTTATATAATATTTAATTATATATTTTTTTAAACCAAAGTTGACTTCGTATACGAACTCCAAACGGGACCCACCGACTGTCGTCCCTAGCGTAATACCCCCATTCCGAACACAATGGGATATGTTTCGTAAGCCCATTCGGCCGTTATGATCAGTTTCCGTCAAAATTTCAATATAAATTAATATATCGTTAAAAAATTTATTTTAACGTACATTTCAATTTGCCGGGGCCACATACGGACCCGAAAAATTCCAGAAAAATTATTTCTAGCTTTGTATTGACGATACGGTCCTAACAAAACTGATTTCATCGAATTCTGAGACCGTTTGCAAAATGGCCATTTTCCAGTCGATGGAATTCAATTGAAATTGCTCAAACACGTTTTCTTGTGCCACGCTCACATACTGATTCAGAAAATTATGAATTTTGAAACCTAGCAATAATTTGACATCCCGTATACAACAAAAGTGGTTTCGTCGAAAACCGAGGTCGTTTGCAAAATTTCCATTTTTAAGGGCCAGAATTCCATAGCGACTATTCTGAATTTTCAACTGGGCATATCTTTTGATTCCCGCTACGAAATTTTGATTTTTCGGATTCGTTGGAAAGATATTTTCAATTAGATTCAAATATTTTTGGTTTTGCTAAAATCCGGTTTATTTTGAATCCTGTACATTCATTTGAACTTTGAAATCGAATTATCGAACTACCGCGCCATTTTCAATTCCTTTTATATATATAAATAATTATTTATATTCTAACGACGATCTATATAAATATATACGTTCTAATTCTATTCAAAATAAATTTCTCGTCGTTATTATTTAAAATAATTCATTTTAAATAATCAAAATTCGCTAAAATAGCCAAAATAAAATTTTTAAATTGGCTCAGATTTCCGGGTCGTTACAATCTCCCCCACTTAAAACTTTTCGTCCCCGAAAAGGAACGAAGCCAAAAGTTGTTTAACAAATCAACTCAACTTTCAGTGTTTTCACTATGGCTTAAGTCCTTTAACTTTTCAGTTTCTAAGAACTTTTCCAAAATTTGGCTAACACCCTAAATTTTCGAAAAATTTCGCCATAACCTCCCCTGCACCGGGGACTTCGGGATATTTCATATAGCCTCCTATGGCCTTCTTCAATCCAAAAGAAAAATAAAAAGCCAATCGGCTTATAGAATCATCATCACCCAAAAAAAACAGTAAATTATGATAAACATGTACCTATTTGTTGGGCAAACAATTTTATTCTTCTGCTCTAGCCTCCTTGCTATGACCTGTTCAATTTAAGTACATGTATATGCATGCAAATGCGACTAAATTTCAATACACTTCACTATTTGATTAATTTGGCTAAAGGTTCAACTTTATCAAACAAATAAACAAACAACACAACCAGCAATCTATTAGTGGATTAACGTTTCAAATTCATAATTTGATATATATACAGAAAATCATGTTTTTGATGCCAAATCACAACAAATAAACCTAAGTAAATTTTGGTTCTCACACCAGTCTAATGAAAATATATAGAAACCTCACTTTCGTCACTCGAATATAAACACTAATGATGGCGCGCCATTATCAGAATCAGACCCGGGGACTAGAGTGTGACCCTATATCTACCCAATATATTAAAACTTCGAATACACGCGGATCAGACGTATATGCAAAATCTTTATATACTGGATAGTCCAAATCAATATAAATAAATATTGAAATACGAATAATTGATTTAAATTTTCAAATCAAAACTTGTATTCATTTTAAAAATATAATCTTCACTCTCGTTCTAGGATACTACTGATCCCATCTCTAATGAGTCATTCTCGTTGGATATTACTAATCCAATTTCTGATGAATTCTTTCGTTCGGTTCTAATGTGTCTTGTTCTCTTAGCTTTGTAAATCAAAGCTCTGATACCAAATGTGACGATATGGAATTTCACTTGATCCGAATCAGTCGCTAAACCGACCTAGACCGGTCAAAACCCCTGATCGTTTTGAGAACACGACAAATTAGAACGCAAATGGAAGAACATTTCATTGTTTATTACAACAATTCCATCAGAATACAAGAATACACAGAGTATGAATGAATAAATATTACAAAGAAAATGTCAGAGGTTACAATACATTACATAGCAGCGGAAAATAATACAATACACAACTAGCAGAGATATACAGATACAAAGCTTTCCGGATATCATTCTAGCTGTAAACCAGGATCCTATGAATATAAATCTGCAAAACCAAAACTACTAGCTGCCCATGTCAAAATAAGGGCACCCAGAGTTTAGGTTAAAACAATAAACTCCAGGTCAGTCATGTGACTAGTGGTGAGAACTAAAACAATTATTATTCTTTATTTTAAAGTTCGGTAAATCAAGGGACCACGCCGTATAACACGGAACGGGTTTCCTCCCAAGAATACCAGTGCATAAAACAAACAGCGCAATGTTGAATAAAGAAAAATGAAGCTATTATAAGACCCAGGTCCTATCACACAATGCAACGCAAGCCGGGGGATAGTGTTTTACCTTATAATAGCCAAAGCATGCTTGATACGTTAAAACAAATCATTTGATACTATAAGTGTATAGTGTTAAAAAAATTTCAATCATAAGTATAAATCATAGACGGCATAGCATCCCATGCTACTATGTCGCCAATACTAGGCTCTACAATCGAAACCGCAAAGTCACGTATTTGGAAATTGGATTTCCATCTGTGAACCGAGGCAAAAGATAGTCCTCTACCGATTCGAGACGCTCTAGCCCGCCCCTCAGGACCCAGACCCCGGTGGGCCCTTGGATCGTCCGAGCGGTCCACCGATGTGGATTAAAATGCCTGGGTGTCAATGAGTCCACTGACTCCATCGGTCCTGGATCGACTGATATATCTGAGGCGCCTCGCAACAGCAACAACCACATAAGTCAAACTCGTCAGGGCGTGTAAAACCACTGACGCCACTTCTAGCTAGAAGGAAACGCATGCCCTCCCTGATGTCCTCTCCCGTTTCTGGTTCACAACCAGGGTGTGAGGCTCACGAATCAACGCTACACAAAGCTATGCGACAAAGGCCGTGCTTTGATCATCAACCACAAGACTTTGCTTTTCAACAGAAGCCTTGATCAATTGCCACTTAGCATGCCACACAGGCAATTCACTCCATGCATTTGATATCCATCAATATATAACCTCTGAGCTCGTATGTCTCAGAGAAGGGCGTTAAGCAATAGGATAAATTTTCCGCCGCTAAACAGATATATTTTTAAAAGAAATCAATCACACAGACTAAAATCCAATGTTAGACACATAGTCCATTTACAAGTTCGTTCTGGGTCTGAACGAAACCGGAGGCACCTTGTACCTCGCTTATCCATCGATCTCCAAGTACGTCTGGACGATCACCAACTGATTCTCTCCTCTTGGGTGTACGACCCAATCAAGATCATCAATAATTATCCAAACGACGTGAAGACCTCTGGTCTTCAACCACCGTCTTCATCTTCGACACCACGTCGAATTAGTTATTCAGAATGGGATAGACCCGGTCTTTCTGAATAACTCGCATATATAATAACAAGTGTTACACAAACACAACATACGCCTCATCCCATTTCAGAATATTCTTTTATTCAAATATTCTTATACTTTGGGAAAGGTTCCCATTAATTTTATCAAAGATAAATTCTTTAATCTTCTTTGAATATCAATTCAAACTAGTCGGGATTAGCGAACCACACCGGAGTAATCATTTATTTTATTTCCCAATCCCCACCCACTCATCCCATGAAGTAAAACTGGTAATACTTCATATCTAACACCACCGTGTTATCGGTAAATTCAATTACCATTTCACGTTCAAATCTAATTAAAGATTTAACTATCGCCTGGAGTAAAACTGGCGATACTCCGTTCTCGATCTTTTCAATCTAATTGAAGATTCATTAAAACTCCACTTAGTTTTAATCTTTAACTGGGTTAAAAAATCAGTGTCATTTAAAACACGGTTCACGATAAACCCAAAATCACATTCCATTAATTATTGGGTTAAAGAACAAGTGTTATATAAAACACTGTTCACGATAAACCCAAACATTAATACCAATTCAATTCCAATTAAATATTATTTAATTGGTACACTTCATTAAATCTAAATAAAATGATTTAACCTTTTTCTCAAATGGGTTTAAGAACAGTGTTAATGAAGACACCATTCACGACAAACCCAAATCACATTTGATATTAAATACAAGGCTCTGAATAGAAAATATATCGGCTTATATTCAATATCAAATTCTACGACCAACAAATATCGTATTGGAAATAACGATATATATGTATATATCTCTTTCAAATTTCCATAACAATATTTGTATAATCACGAAATCCAACATCGAAATATTCCGAAGACAATTTCGATTCAAATCCATTCCAATGAAATTATTGGAAATTCTAGTTATTTTCAAAACCATTTCAAATCCACTTTATTTATTTCAAAAATTAATAAATTATTATTCTAGTTCAAAACTAGTTCATTTCGATAAAAATCTATTTTTATCTTTTCAAATATGGAGTTTTTCATCCCAATTCTTCACAAATCATTTCTTATGATTTTACACAAATTATTACTACTTTTAATAATTTTATCAAGGCTCGTATAGTCGATTTCCATCAACGGCCATCGAACTGCACTTACAGCGACCTTTTACAAATTTGATTTGGAAATAATTCCAAATCCAACTGTTAGATTTCAAATTTCTAATATTCATTAGAAAGCTCCTTTCGATACGAACCCAACGGTTCCGGTTTTAGGAGAATCCGACTGTCGGATCTCCCGTAATGTCCGTTCGAAGTCAATGGTCGAAATTCGCGAACTACCACAGCGCGGCGCGTTCTATTCAGGCCATTATATTATATATATATAATATATACTTCGTCGATTTCAATCCAAAACGTGCTTTATATATCGTTTTAAATTCATTTTCAAAACGGTTTCAACTTCATATTCAATTTCAAATCAAAATTGAATATTCCTATATAAATTCGTTTTAAATTCATTTCAAATCGATTTCAATTCAATTTCAATTTAATTCGAATTTCAATTCATTTCAATTTTATTCGAATTCAATTCTTTTCAATTTCAATTCGTATTCAATTCTTTTCAATTTCAATTCGAATTCAATTCTATTCAATATAATTCAAATTTCGAAATCACTTTCACTATAATTCAAATTTCGAAATCACTTTCAATATAATTCAAATTTCGAAATCACTTTCAATAGACATTGAAAATTGAATAAAATCGATATAAATATCGTTCACGTCAAAATGGCGTCAATCTAATCAACACGGCTTCATATATTTCTATTTTCAAATATTCTATTTCAAATATTTCTTTTTCAAATATTTCTTTTTCAAATATTTCTATTTCAAAACTAGAATGAGGCACAATCAATTACCCTATAATGTTAATTATATGGACTTTCTACAACACATGTATAAGATAACAACGATAAATAATCAACCATCATCCAGAGTGCATTCTACACTGTATATGCATCAAATATAAATATTTAACGCTTATTACAGTCTGTCAATCAATCGATCGACATACAACTATAGGATTAGTGTATGCCATATATCATCCCGATACCTGTGTGGGGTTTCAAACAATCAGACACAAATTTTATTTGTGCAGTTAGGCGATGTGTAAAATTTATCGTCCCAATCAATATCATCAAATGTGTGTATATAAAAAAATCCTTCGATTTGTTTATATTTATTTCATTTTAAATACACGATAAAAATTCTATTTTTAACTATAAATTATTCTTAACAATATAAATATTTTATTTCATTTCACATCACACAATCAACTACACATCAAAATCAAACAAGCATACAAGCCGTCCATGGTCTGTGGACGACGGGTGTCAGGTGCTACTAAACACCGTCTGCATCCTAGTATATATTATTAACTAGAAATCAAAATTTAAAAGTGAGAAGTTCTCACCCATGCTATACCAAATGCCTCGACGCTTCTACTGTAGAAAATCTTCATCGTGCCTGCCCTTTGTCACTTTCGTCCCCCGTATTCACTACGTATATAAAAATCACATCTTCATGTTCTCTATTATATAAAAATTCGATTTTTATTCTTCTTCTTATATAAAAATTCGATATTTATTCTCTACATACATTAAAAATCATATTTTTAATAGAAGAAAAGTCATACCCCTTTTATAATTAAAAATCAAACCTTTATACTTAGTAAAAATCATACTTTTCTACGTTAAAAATCGTTACTTTACTATGATATAAACCATTACTTTTCTATGATAAAAACCATTCCTTTTATCATATTACAAAGCTCGTCTTTAACATATAAAAATCTGATCATACAAATCCTATGTTTTTATAATAACAATCCTACTTTTAAGATAAATAAATAAAATAGAAACTAACTTATTTTCGATCATCGAGGTAAATCCAACCCTCTTTTTCCTCAATCGCTTGCACACGAATGCCGAGGACTCTTAGAGGTGATCGACGGCTTCAGATTGGCGGAGGGAGGCTTGGGGACTCATTTGCAATTCTGAAAATAGTGTAAAAAGGTAAAAGTGGAGATTGGGGGACCCACGGCCAAAGTGGGTGAGGGAGGAGGGGCGTCTTGAGGTGCTGGTGGTGGTAGGGGGTACGACGGTGGTGGTGGGGTCTAGAATGGCCGGCATCAGTCCCTCTTGGCTAGGGTTTCATCGGATAGAAAGGGGGAAAAGAGGAGGCGACGCAGGGGCTTGGGAGGATGGTCGGAGGCCGAAGGCGCTGGTGGCTGGGTCTGGCGGTTGGGCGGCGGTGATAGGAGGGACGGTGGTGGCGTTTAATCGATCGAGTTGGGGGAGGGTTTTTCCCTGAACGACGGATTTGAAATTACAGGAGGGGACAGAGAAATAAAAGGGAAGGGGTGTTTTATATAATATTTAATTATATATTTTTTTATCCAAAGTTGACTTCGTATACGAACTCTAAACAGGACCCATCAACTGTCGTCCCTAGCGTAATACCCCCATTCTGAACACAATGGGATATGTTTCGTAAGCCCATTCGGCCGTTACGATCAGTTTCCGTCAAAATTTCAATATAAATTAATATATCATTAAAAAATTGATTTTAACGTACATTTCAATTTGCCGGGGCCACATACGGACCTGAAAAATTCCAGAAAAATTATTTCTAGCTTTGTATTGATGATACGGTCCTAACAAAACTGATTTCGTCGAATTCTGAGACCGTTTGAAAAATGGCCATTTTCCAGTCGATGGAATTCAACTAAAATTGCTCAAACACGTTTTCTTGTGCCACGCTCACATACTGATTCAGAAAATTATGAATTTTGAAACCTAGCAATAATTTGAAATCCCGAATCCAACAAAAGTGGTTTCGTCGAAAACTGAGTCCGTTTGCAAAATTTCCATTTTTAAGGGCCAGAATTCCATAGCGATTATTCTGAATTTTCAACTGGGCATATCTTTTGATTCCCGCTATGAAATTTTGATTTTTCGGATTCGTTGGAAAGATATTCTCAATTAGATTCTAATATTTTTTGTTTCGCTAAAATCCGATTTATTTTGAATCATATACATTCATTTGAACTTTGAAATCGAATTATCGAACTACCGCGCCATTTTCAATTCCTTTTATATATATAAATAATTATTTATATTCGAACGATGATCTATATAAATATATATGTTCTAATTCTATTAAAAATAAATTTCTCGTCATTATTATTTAAAATAATTCATTTTAAATAATCAAAATTCGCTAAAATAGCCAAAATAAAAAATTTAAATTGGCTCGGATTTCCGGGTTGTTACAGAGGAATAGCATTGATCAAAATACCGAGAGGTTTGGATATGAGGACGTGTGAAAATATGAAGAAGTAGGGACAAAAGTGATTTATATTGTGCTATGTACAATCTCTTTAGCTGGTCAAACATGATGGTTCATATTGTTAGATTAATGTTATATGTTAAGATATTACATATATATTTTAAGATATCATTGTAAAATTATATACAAATAATTGGTATCTATTTTAGTCAAATAAATAAAGGTATTAATGTTATGTCATTGTGGTACATAATATAAAAAGAAATAAAGCAACGAAACATATGAGAATATATGGAAAAAGAAATTGAAAAAGAAAATGCATATTATTATAAGTTTTAAAATGCAACTGGTTAAAAGGGAAATTCACAAAAGGAAATTTATTAAATGACATGCATGAAAAATGGAAATGGAAATTGAAATTGATGAATGATATAAATGACAAAGTTAAGAATTCAAGTAACTCAAGTATAATGTGGGAACAATTGTTTAAGAAGGGAAAATGTCAAAACATACCATTAAAAGCCATAGCATTACATGAGCCAATAAATCTGACTCATAATCAATTCATGTCGATAATGGAATTAACAATTCCTTGATGTGTTTTTGGTTGTTTATCAAACAGGTGTATTTGGAAGAAATATACATTTATTTCAAGTAAAAGTTATCATAAATTATATTAAATTCAATAAACATAAACAAAATGTTTGCACTAAATTCCGAAAATGTTGTGGCAGTTTGGAAAGTATCCATTATCAGAAGATAAAAAATCTATTTTTATAAGTAAATTAATTTTTTAGAGAGCATTGGAACGACCATAAAAGCAGAAACATTTTCTACATACCATTAAAAGCCCAAGCAAATAAAATAACAATTATTTATTAAATATACATCAATTCCTAATGTTTACTTCTCATATATTTGATTGAATAGTTTGTATTTCTCATTTTTTGCAGTAAACAATCAGTGCAATGCATTTTCGTAAACATTCAATTATACAAATGGATTTTATGGTCGGACCAAATAAAATAGAAATCAAATAAAATGGAAATACTTAGAACAAAAGAAATGAATATAGAGTGGGTAATTGGGGAATTCTACGGTGGGACCAAATAAAGATTAGTGCGAATCACATAGAAAGGAAATACCTAGAACAAAAGAAATGAATATAAAGAGGGTAATTTGAGAATTTTACGGTCGGACCAAATAAAGATTAGTGAGAATTATTATATAGATAGAAGATAGATTTGTAGGTAATGCCTTTATTACAAACGGTAGAGTTTTGTAGTTTGTAATTAACAAAAGTTTTCTCTCATCTACAACATTTAATATTTCTATGGTTTCAACAAAGTGTTTTGAAGGTACACATCCTTCATTAATGTAGTTTATATTTGCTACTGAGTCTATCATAGTTATTGTAGTAAAATAATATACTTTATGAACTACAATAGTTACTTTAATATGTTATTTATGAGTAATTACTCTATCAGCCACGTTTATAAACGTTAAAGAATCCAATTCTTTTTCTTCTAAAATAGTGTTATTATTTCGAGTATTATCAATTGGTGGTTTTACTTCTAGTATTCTTACTCTTTATTTTAATTATTTTCATTCTTCATTGAGTATTTTAACTTCATGTTGTAATTCTGGAATAGTATTTCAGTACTTGCTAAATTAATTTTGTTTGAAGTTTTAACACTGTTTAATGTATCTTCCAAATTATATATTTCTAGGTCTTTTAATTCTAATCTTTTTTCTTTATTATTATCATTATTAGATTTTAAATATATTTTTTAACATATCTTTCTTTTGTTTTGGACCTATAATTTTATCTATGATTTCTAGGACAAATTTTTCTTCTTTTGTTAACATAAATAATCCATTAGCCTTAAATAAGGCTTTGTAATAGTTAAAGTTTCCATCTCAATGGTCAGACCTAGAATCATTATATGAACCGCTTTCAACTTCGCATTTAGTTCCTTAATTGAGTTCTATAATACTATATAATTTTAAATTTTCTCGCTCTTAATCAAAGCTTGTTATTAATAATTTTATAAGTGAATTTTTTTATATCTTTGTCAATATTGAGATTGTTAATATTACTTTTCATTTTGCATTTATTAGCATAATGTCCTGGTGTTTAACAAATCCAGCATACTTTTTTTTGTTTAAACTTACTTTGTTCTTTTGTCTTATTAAATTTATATGATTTCCATTTAGGAATTTTAATACATTCTACATAATTTTCCTTTTTAATATTTCAATTTTTATAGAATTTTCACATAGTTGATATTCTAGTTTTTCTTCTATTGGTTTCATAGGTTATAAAACAAGGTGATCACAAAAATCTCCTAAAATTCTTTTGCCTTGAATTTTATCCTTATGAATATGGTTATGAAATTTTATTTCATTGCATAAATGAATTCCTTCAGCACCCACTTCTGCTGCCAAATTGCCATATGTATACAAGTGCGCACCCGTGCTTCGCACACGGAAATTGCAAAATAAATATATTTACAACACTTTTAACAACCTTAAAAATACACAAATTTTGTGTTATTTAGATCTTCATGGATGAAGTAAAAAGAATAATTAGTCGAGGAGAAATGCCATATTTCTAGTAAATGTCAATACCTTTGGAAACTACAATATTTCTTATCTGGGTAAACCATCAACCGTCCAATCCATAAAACACTGCAAATTTTACTGATGCTTGGTATTCCATTATAAATTATAAAAGTGCAGCATATATCATTATCCTCACTTCATTAAGAAAGCAATCCCATATAACTATTTTTAGAACGCTACAGACCAATAAACCACTGAGCTTTCAAGTAAACAACTTATTCAAAGTTGTAAATTTATAAATGATCAGACTAACACATAAGTTGAATACAAAACAACAATAATAACATTCAATTCTAGCGGAGATGTGATTGTAAGAATCCATCTTGCATGAAGTCAACTTAACAAATCAAAATACTCAGGATGCTAAAGCGTGAAGACAACAGTGAAAATTACTTTTCATCGGCCTCCGTGAAAACTCTTCGTGGAAACCTAACTCCATTTACCCTGTAAGAAAAAAGTTACATTGATTTGAGATAAAGCCAAAATAATGGTCGCATAGTAACGCCAATATAGCCTGCTGTTGTAAAGTACTTGCAAAAACATATACTAACTGCCTAGTCAACGGAAGATATAACCTAAAATGAAGAAATTTCAAAGCGAATTTGTTTAGCCCATTGTTCAACCTACTTCTCAGTTGGTTTAGTCATGTAACTCCAAACAGATTGCTTCAACAATGAAGTTTACAGTTAACCAAAAATTGGATAGAAGTGGTAAATGATGCATGCCAGTATTTCATCAAGTATAGCTACGAATTATTATCATTCTTCTGGTTTTGTAATAATTACTCGTCTTTTAAGTTTTTATTTTTTTTAGAATAGTAGTAAACTCATATTTACGTGCACTTTAATGGACAGTCCAAAACATTTGATTTGGACATCATAATATACTGTTATTTAAGGGAAAAAATTAATTTAATTTGGTTCTCTTTTTACAAAGTATTGAAGGTTGTTACTTCAATTCTTACGCTGCCCTTCTCCACTGCGGACTGGCAAATACAAAATTGGATCTTACATCTCAAAATTAAGATGTGCTTGTCTTCTCAAAAGATTGCAATCATATGTTTATTGTTTTTGAATGCTTATATTATTTAATCAAAATGCTCCTCATCTTCACAAAAGACCACAGCCATACAATGTTGTTTTATTTCCTATTGATTATTTCATTTCACCAAAATATTGTAGTTATGATTCACATGGGCATAAAAAGACAACAAAATTACATACGACGTAATTAAACAAATTTGCATGCGACATAATTGAACCCAAGCTGAGTTAGTAGTATTATTTGGTAAAAATAGGAATCATTAAAATGCCTTGATGGCAGCAACATCGATATTCAGTAGTAGCTAGCTTAATGTTAAGGCAACCCAATATTAAATTAATGCCACATCACACATTTTTATATCACAATAAAATGTGGGCTATAGTTGTCATCCATGTCAGTTTACAATAACGTGGCCCAAAGTTTATAAATGTAATATTGAGATGCACTATTTTATTTATATAAACAGGAAAGTCACATATAGTTAAATGATTAATTATTATTACCATAAATCTCCTTCAGTCTTTTGTGAATTGAGCAGTGAATATTGCAGCTTCATGCAACCTATAAGGAGAAACTTCCTGCAATTAAAAGAGTGCAACTTGTTTATACGATGAATATGAAGATTTTGAAATGGTCAATAATATAAAGTGTTCTAATACATTTTAATGTGGTAAAGACTGAATAAGGTCCACGTGCAAAGCTGATAACTTTCATCATTCAAATATTAGAATAGGGAAAAAAAAATCCGGAAACCAAAATATTTAAATTTAATAAAAGGACCATTTTCCTAAATCCTTAGTTTAAGCGACCTAAATTGAACGTTTTCCTAAATTTAAAGGACGAAATTATAATGTTTGAGACAATAAAATACGCTAATATAAGTGCAAAACAATTAAAATTGATAATAAATGACAATATAATTTCAGAATTATTGAAGAATCGGTTGATTTCTTGAAAGTTTAAATCCAAGATAGCATGCATCTTGAAAAGGAAGATATAAACGGGAGAGCATTCAATTTATAATGACTACACAGGAGGCAGAAATGAAATGTCAATAGTAGATGTAATAATTGGTTCAGTAAAGATTAATATAAATTCAGCAAAATTTAATATAGACTCAGGCATGCAGCAAAGCTTACACACAAAAAATCGACGATCTTTCAAACAGTTTGAATGGTAGAATCCAGTCAAAAGTGAAAATCTTTGTCAAACTACAATGTTTTGATATCTTGTTGATTATACAAACATAGGTTTGGTTATACAAAAATATCTTAGGAGCTATATAATTCTGTGAACTGTGATCACCACATGGTTTGGTTTATGTATACTGTGATCACGTGAATTTAAAACTCTGTCCGAAATACAGAAAAAAAGAATGATCTGTGTGCTATTTGTTGTTTTGGATCCATTTTTGATGCTATATATATGAATGTTTTCACATATGAGTTTCATTGCCACTTTGTTTATGTTCGGCATCATGTAAGTACCTATAGCATTTTGACAATTAAAGTGTAAGCATTCGTTCATACTCAATAATGAACCATGATAAAGCTGATAATGAAATGAAGCAAAAGTATAAGTTTCCTTAAACTACAACCTGAGCATCATTGACCAAAAAATAATCTAGGTAAACACATTTAGATATATAGCCAACTAATAACCCAATATTAAAAATAGAAATCTTAAATTTTAACAGAGATTAACTTAAGGTATTAGTCAAAAATAAAAATATTAATATAGGCTATAAGAGTATTATAATCAAGAATACATGCTTAAACCTGGTTCCAACATGATCTATCTGTTGTAGCTGATGCTAATGTCAGTCAAAACCTCAATTTTGTACCTCTAATTTTCTTCTACTGATTTGAAGCATATTTCAGTTATTATCCAAAAGTACATAAAACTTAATCCTCTAAAACATGCTTAAACTTGTTTCCAGCATGGTCTATCTGTTGTAGCTGATGCTAATGTCAGTCAAAACCTCAATTTTGTACCTCTAATTTTCTACTGATTTGAAGCGGTTTTCAGTTATTATCCAAACGTCCATAAAACTTAATCCTCTAAAACATAGTCATGTAAAGGAATTTTATATATAAACGATTAAACGGCTATTGGTGATCTAATAAGCAATGTGTGACACGTATTTCAGGCAAATTGGTCAGAATCTCACCTGGTTAAGAAACTAACTCCTATGAAACTATTTATTTAAGACAATAACGTTCAAATTTATCAAAAATGTTTTTTTCCTTAAAGAAGGCAAAAAGTACTGACATCCTAATTTTAATAAACACCCCAAATAAACATGTGTTAGTTATTATCAGTAAACATCGCTCACATGTACATCAAATGACATGAAGAGAGCTAGTCTGCTAATGAATCATAAAACTATGCAACAAAATGTAGCAACTGAGTAGTGAAATCCCAATAATCAATTATCCCTCTGGTTCAATCTACAATTCAGCAGACTGATTATAAAATTTAGTATAACCAAGTTCCACTATAGCGACGGAAGAATAAGCAGTGTCATATGGATGAAGCATGGCTTTTTGTTGTACTTAGTTGTAAATGTAGCTAAACCTAGTGAGTATAGTGAAATTCACTTACCTTTCGCGTTACTTGTGTTAAATATTCAAGGATGCTTGAACATTTTTCCTGATAAGAATCTGCAAGAAAATTAATATTAATAGTGAGCATCTACTAATCCATTACTATGTTAAAATCATCGATAAATACATAGTACAATTAGCAAGCCTTAAGCTTCCTCCCATGATATCTAACTGGGTTGTGGTCACTCAAAATGTTAGTCAAGAATTCGGTGGAAGATAATAAACTTACTGGTTGCAATCCATATGATAATTGCTTAATTAGGACAACCAAAAGTTGAGCATAATAACAATTACAGTGAAAATGTGTTAATATGTTAAATTATAAATGAAAAGAACTTGGATTATCAGTTAAGTCCATATTATAGATGAATTAGAACAACTTACCAGTTGCAGTTAAAGTATATAAATAATTAAGAAATGATATAAAAATGAGAAGCGGCGAATGAATTTGCCAATCAACTTACTCAAATTAATTGAATAAACTCATGATTGGATTTTAATTAGAAATCAAAACCTGCAAATTTGTAAAACAACAGCAGTACAAAAGATTGAAAACTAACCAAAGTATGAGAATAATAATATGGATTTTTGTTTCTAAATCCAAAGAAGGCAACAATAGCGAATGGTCTGGCAATGGCGAACGCATATGGCAAAAAAGCTAATGTGAATTCAATATCAACGGTATAACGGGTAAAAAAAATGATAGGGTCAAGGCATACATAAATATTGATCGTTAGAGGAAGCGGTTAATGCTTGGTCGCTTCAGTGATTTATTAGTTATTTATGGAAAAAATCTCATTTGATTCAAGCCTATTATTGAGAAATTTCTACTAAATTATAATTGGAAACCGTAGAAGAGAAAGAAGTGACAATATGGAAAAATGTTGATAGAAGAGAATGTGAAACACTGGAAACAACACTGAAAGGAGAGAAAATTGATTAAAATATAGATAACTTCATGAATCTATGATTACAGTAACAGATTAATAAGAAATGCAGATTATGGCCCAGTGACTTGTAACCTTAACATCAATAGTACATATGTGCAATGTGCTAAAAATTAAAACAAATCATTTAGTATATCAGTAATTGATTGGGCTATAAAACCATGTATACAAATTAACATCAGTCCCAAAAAGAAAAATATTAAACTTAAGCACAGTTTATAATGCTCTTGCTATACCTATATCGTTTTGATCACTAACAGTTGAAACCCAGTTTTTGTGGAAATAGATTTTCAATGGCGATATAAAAGGAATCAATTTCAAAATTAGTTGAAAGGAAGTCTCAATCAAATTCAAGTGATATGATAAACAGTATGTAAACAAAGACATTCTAAAATCAAAAAATGACAGAAGTAAGGGAAAAAAACATAACAATTATAATTTAGTAGTGGTGCTTGTACCTATTACACAGTTGGACAGAATGGATCGTCTATCTCCATTGATAAAAGCAAGCTTTGTTCTTTTACCATAATAGGCCACTTAAGAATGGTAGTTGTACTCCAAAATTTGGGTATACACATCCAATGGCCTCAGATATTAACAACGTTCTCTGCCTGAAACCAACCCAAAATAATGGTATAATCATGGCAATCCTAATAATTCAAAAAGAAAATGGATTGTAACGTTTATTAAGTCATCATTATGTTTATCTATTACAACCTTTACCACGTTTAAGTCAGAAATTAGTTTAACAATTTAGTTCTTTTATATTACCATCATATGAAAAAAGGTACATGAATATTCCAAGTATAACCATACTACATGTTCTTAAATCAGAGCTATTCTTTAAAATATTGCAGAGCTATTCTTTAAAATATTGCAAAATTAGAAAATTATTGGCAAAAAATAAAGATGTCACCAAATTCATTAGTTTTATTGATAAGATAAACAAAATAATAGAACAAATAAAAAATATACTCTTATTATAATTACTTCACTATTAGTACCTTTTCCTTAACGGTTTAATGTAACGATATAGTTGGCAAATATGTGCCCTGTTTCGGTAAAGGGAAGTGCTTTGTCTAGTTATATTTATGGTGTTTGAAATAAAACAGACAAAAATAATGTATATGGCACAACAATGGAACGAATTCATGTGCTTACCACCTGTATATGGCACAACAATATTTTAGAATTCATGTGCTTACCACCTGTATAGGGAAGCGTGCATGAAAATTATAAAAACTCCCAAAATTTAATTACCATTGATCTGAAAACGAAGCAAATAATAAAATCTTGTCAGTAAACTTTGTAACACAATATGGGTAAATGTTGAATTCGGTTTTTTATAGATGAAATTAGATTAGAAAGCACAGAAACATGCTTATATATGGCACAACAATATTGCAATCAGATTGTAACACTAAAATGGACCACTGCTGTCAGCCATCATAAGAACAAAACCACCGTTGCGTGCCAAAAATTAAACCCTAATTCAATGCACCAATGGAACCCAAAATTGATTCGATCAAAGGTAAAATTCTAAGGAAAAAAAGCCGCTTACATCCAAGGAAGAGATGGTAGCCTGGAAAAAAAACCACATCATTCAATAACTGTCGACCGATTGTATAGTGGAGGCAGCAGAGAAGATTACCGAAAGAATCATCATGAGAACCGTGAAGGATGGAGAGAAGCTATGACCTGGCGATAGAGGCTGGGAAAAGGTGTAAGGCGCAAGACCAGTCACTGCAGGTTCGCAACTCATGCGGAAGAAGCTAAAATCAAAATGATGTAATTTGTTACGATTTGGTGAGAAAATAGAAGGAAGAGAGCAGTGAAGATCCAGTGGTAGGTTAAGGAAAAAGAAATGCTTTACATGGAAAGGAAGAAATAATAAAATTGGGTGGCTGGGGAAAAGAACGAAGGAGAAACGCAGAATGGAAGAAGGGTAAAGTGAATTGGCGACCCTTTGTTTTCGAAAGGACGATAAATCTGTTGGACGTAAAAGTAATGGAGACGTTTCGGTTCATAATAATGTGAGAGCGCACAAGAGAGCAGCATTTGATATTCATCTTTTATAATATAGTATAGATATGCTATAACGAATAGTTCCATTATTCCTTTGTTTTATTCGGTTTTTTACCCTTTCGTCAAAGAAATGCGATAATCTTGATATGAATTTTTCTTTCTGGAAGTCACGACTACTGTCATTTCTACTAAACAACCATCTGAATTGTGATAAATTCTGACATCTTAAATTCTTAATCGTTCTTTAGTTTTATTAGTTTGAGGCGCTATAGCTCCAATAAAATGTTTAGCTATTATAAATATTTAGGTACTAACACAATCAGATTTGAACATTCCATCTTCCAATGGTAATTCCATCAAATTGTGTTAGTTTATAATGTTCCTTGTACAAGAGGTCTATTGGTGATGGCCTATAGTAATAAGGTTTAATATATGAACTGCTACCATAGTTTTTACAGTTAATTTTACTAACCTTAGAATTATTCTTTGTTTTTTCTTGTTTTATGTTTAAGAATATGTTTTGTAAATTTTTTACCTCTTTATCTGAATAAATATCAAATTTTTTTTCAACATTTTCTTCTTCTTACATATTTTTTATTATAGATGCAACTTGTCTTTCATTGATGTTTATGGTGTGTAATCTTTTCATTATTTCTCTCAGCATTTTTGAGTTTTCTATTTTATCTAAATTTATTTCTAAGTTTTGCGTCGACCATGGTTTTAGTAAAGCCTCTTCTGTATTACATATTCCCTTAACTTTATTTTCTTTTTATTAATTTCTTTTTCAATTCTAGTAAGTTGATTACCTATTGATTGTAGCGTTGGATTGGTAAAATTATTCTATTCTGTTATAGCGACAAATGCTTTTCTTTCCTATAAGGAGTAGAATTAACAACTTCTTTATCAAATTTAATTATTGAATTCTATAGGATGAATACTCCTAATTATTTTTCCTCCTTTAGTAGTGTACTCTCTATAAGCAAAATTTATATCTGCAAATATAAAAAAGTTACCAAAATCTAGAAAATATTTTTTTCATTTTGCACGTTTATACATTTTTCTATTAAGATAAAGATATCATAATCCTTATTAAAGTTATTGCCATTTTTTCTAAAAATACTTTATATTTTTTGATCCACATTTTTTTCTTTAAGATCTTTCATAAGAAAACATTTTCTTTTGTATTCGTTTTCTTCTGAATAAAACATCGATTTTTTAAATTATGAAAATTCGGCCTCTTCATCAAAAGTCAAGGTATTTATACTAAACACAGATCTATCTTCATCTTTTCCCATATTTGAAGGAGATGGAGATATAGGATTAGATGAAGGAATGTCGACCTTATATTCAGGTTGACTTAAACCGTCTTTGGTGTACCTAGTTATTATGTTCTCATTATTCAAATTTAATAAGATTGTATTAACATTGCTAACTCTTGCTTCCTCTATTTTAGGGGTAGAATCTATTTTTACGTGTGTTACTATTTCGTTTGAAATTCTAATTTCAATGTCACCATCTGGATATTCAATAATTTCTTTTTGTTTTTTATTATTTATCTTCTAAGATTCATTTGCTTCTTTTAGAAGCCATTTATCTGGTTTCATTATAGCTAATTGATTATGAAAAAAACATTACTTTTACTAATATCTATTATAAACAGTGTAGTTTTTTCTTTAATTTTTGTTTTAACATTTATAATTTCAGTAACAAGTTTGTTCATAACTTTATAACATATTCTACAAATAAGAATAACATTTTTTGTTCCTGGTTTCGTATTAAAACCTACAGTTTTTACATCCAAACAAATTGATTGAAGTAAATTTTGGTCTGTTAGAGACATAGTAAAATTTGGAAAACATGAGAAATATGTGATTCGAAACATAGTGTTGATTCTATAATTCCTAATAAGTAATCATGAAATTTATTATGACTTCAGTCGCTTACAGCAATAATTGAAAATTTATTTAATCCTAATCTTGTTTCTAGTTTCAAAGAAACTTGTATTAATCCTACATGAACAAATTTAAGCTTTTCTTTATGTAAATTTAAAACTACTTTGAAAATAAACTGAATGAACTATATCCTTTAGAAAAAGGAATAGCTTACTAAATTGTTTTTATTATATAATCCGTTTTCCTAAAAACCTCCAAATTTCTTATAAACCTTTGAAAGCGAAAAAGTCATAAAATTCCAGTTATTTAAACTAGATTCTAAATCTTTTTTATAGTGATTTCTTTCTTTTTACTGAGAATCTCTCTATCAATATTATCTCGAACAATGTTATTCTTGCTTCTAAAAGAAAAAATACTATATAATCTATCTGTATTATTTAACTTATCACTATCAACAATTTACATTGCAATTTCCATTAGAATGACTATCGGCGGCAACAACGGGAATAACACATCTACGCAACTTAAGGAAAAGTCCCAAGTTTCAAAGGTAAATAATAAGTTAAAGAACCTGGATTTTATCAGATAGAATTAGAATATCGACAGCTCAAATAAAACACATTTAAAAATTGCTAAATTAACAACGAATAGTGCAGAATAGTAACAGTGAATAGTAACCTTCGGGAACAGTGTGAAACGGTAATAGTATATATTGACTATCGGTGAATAACAACTGGTGATAACATAACTTCCCTTCGGGGCTTTAATGTGACAACCCCAAACCCCGTTCCATGGTGGCAAGGGTAATCTTTGGAATATAAGACATAAACATATAATAGTAGAACAGAAATACATAAATACACCAGATAAATTTACATAAGAATGTACTGGATAAAAATAATCATTAGAGTTACATAGCATACATGATCATACTTAGTACAAAATACAGTTCAACTTTACATAAAATGTCTACAGCGGAATCAAAACATAATATGTACAACAGGAGCTGAACAACATAAAAGGAAATAAGTGATAGAATCCAGCTTCAGCTCCAGCTATCCAGAAAGAGCCTGCTAAAACCTAAATGCAAGGCTGCCCATGAAGAAAATAGGGCACCCGAGTTCGCAAGTGAAACAAACTACGAGTCAGTCATGGGAATGGTATGAGAAATCTACTACTTAAATTATTTTATAATAAGGCCAATCACAGGACCACGCCGCTAATGTGGAATGGGTTTACTCCATTGGATTGCCAGTGCTAAAAACAAGTGAATCATTAAAACATCGCAATGCTTTTTATAAAAATGAAGCCATTATAAGACTCAGTTCCCATCACATAATGCAACGTAAACCGGAGGATAGAGTTTTACCTTTTAATGGCCAAAATATGCTTGATACGAATAAAACAAAAGCATTTGATATTATTACTAGTGTTTATATGTTTCAAAAACAATTTCAATCATAAGTATCAATCATAGACGGCATAAGTGCCCTATACCACTATGTCGCCATATATAGGTATACAATCAAAACCACATGGTGTCATATTTGGAAATTGGATTTCCGTCCTGAACCAAGGCAAGGGATCGTCCTTACCACTTCGCGACTCTCTAGCCCGAGCCTTAGGAAAGCACGCAGGAAAGCCTTGGATCGTCAGGGCTGCTCCACACGGAGTGGATTAAAATGCATGAACACTGTGTTTCCCCACCCTATGGGGCATAAACTGGTCATATACCGACAAACCATCGGCCCCGGAGCAACCGATATAACCGAGGCGCCTCGCTATCCATCATCCACGTAAGTAAAATGCCCGGGCATGTAAAACCCAAAACACCACTCCTAGCTAGAAAGAAACGCAGGTCCTCCCTGATGTCCTCTCCAATTTCTAGTCCATACCGGGGTGTGAGGCTCGCGAATCAACGCTAAACACAAAGCTAGCTATCTAAAGCCCTGCTTTGATCATCAACCACAAAGCTCTTCTTTTCAACAAAAGCTTTGATCACCGCATCTCTGTATGCCACGTTGTCAATCTACAACGTCAGACACACATCCATTTACAAGTCCATTCTGGGTTTAAACGTAACCGGAGGCACCTTATTTCTCTCCCGTATGTCCAAGATAGGAGAGAGGCCCTTGCACATCCGAACAATCAACAAGTACGTCCGGACGACCACCACTGTAACTGTAGTGTCTCGAAATTCCGGTACAATTTGAGCTGACCAAATAACACAAGTCCAACCCAAATTACACTGGAACCCAGAAAACTAATAGAAAGAAAACAGAGGGTGAGGATAGATAAGATAGAAACTTAGAATAGAAGAAGAAGAACATACAACATCAGAGTAACACGAATCTCATAGCGGAACGAACAAGCTCTCCAAGTGTATATGTAAAATCCTGACTACTTGACTACCGTACAAATTTGGGTACCCAAGAGTTTAGGGAAAACAAAACAAAATAAACTCTGGGTCAGTCATGTGACTGGTGTGAGTAAAACAATTTAAAAATAGTTTGAGCAATAAAATGATATCTCATAAGACCATGCCATATAACGGAACGGGTTTTTCCCTTATGAGAATCCAAATCAATTTGATTTAACTTTCAAAATCATTTTGAAAGAAACAATGATCTTTTACATCAAACTCTTTTGATATTATAATAATGTCTATCAACCATAACTAAATAATAATCTAGCAGAAACGCTTTCATCTCACGTTTTACATATATAGTATACAATCAAAACCACGAGCACTTATTGGATAATGGATTACCAACTATGACAAGTTATGGAACCACCTTACGATAGCGTACCTCTAGAGAGGAATACACTGGGTTCAACAAGAACATCTTGCAACCCGACCACACATGACCGACCACTCATTTCGCTTGAGTGTATCGAATGTATATCACCAACGGTTGGGATCAGCAACCATTTCCTGAATGGGACGGCATCGATGATAGGTTACAGAATGAAATGAATTTATCTAGATATGTGATAATACACCCTAATTAGCAGCCAACCACTTAACCATGCTGCCTGCCCGATTTTTGTCATTTCCCGGTTATGAGGCTAGAGGCCACATTTATCTCTGATAGATCACACATTTATTCACTTTGAATGTCACATCGTCATACCCGCCAAATCACAAATTGATTTCCCTAAAAATACAACGGGTATACAGCTAAGAGAAACGAATTCCTCCGCCACCAAACGTACATACGTTTGAAGAGATCAACTTACGCGATCTATTAAATATACTCTATCAGACATTCTTCCATACAGGTCGTCTTGAGACTGGACAAACCGAAGGCACTATTCTGTAAACAGGACAGCCCTTGCATAACTCCTTCTTCAATTATCTTTGTCATATTTTATCGCAACGCTAACACCCATACAGGGTGGTTTTCAGACAATGAATCTGATCCCGGTCTCTCCGTATTGACGACGGGAATGGTCAAAAACTTCGATAGTCGGTGGGTTAACTATCAAAGAAAAACACATGTGCAAACAACGATGTTATTTCCAGATGGAAATTCTATCGATCAATCATCAATCATCATTTGTTTCTTAAATTAATTTATCATTAATTTATTTATTTCCTGTTTCCATATATTCGACATTCCTTGATTTTCTAAATTTAGAAAATATACGTTATTAATCATTGGAAAACATTTCCATCTCTTTTTAACGTATCACTGTCATTCCAGTATTCTTTATCATCAAACATTCCATTTTCTATGATTAGAAAATATCACTGATTATATTCGGAAAATGCTCATTCATTGGATTTAAACAGATGTTTAAATAAAACATCGCTATGCCAACTCGAAACATTAACACTTATTAATTAAATTCAATTAACTCCTTCACTATCGAACCTTAACCATTCCTTAGTTAAAAATGGAGTCAATCAAGTTAGGGTATAACTACCTCTCATACGTTAACTGAACAACATTTCTAACTTCGAAAATAGACAAAATTCACCTTCTAAATCTTTAACAAAGTTCCTTACGTAACTCTCTTTTGAATAAATCTCTATTCGATAACTCTCTTCGAATAGCCATATTCGATCTACTCTATTCAATTAACATTATTCGATTAACTCTAATCGATTTACTATTATCAGTTAGCTCTATTTGATTAACTCTATTCTATTAACTCTATTTGGTTAACTCTACTGGATTAACTCTATTTGATTAACCCTAATCGATTAACTCTATTGGATTAACTCTAACCAATTAACTCTTATCAATTAACTCCTATCAATTAACTCCTTTCGAATAAACTATATTCGATTAACTCCTTTTGAATAAACTATATCCGATTAACTCTTTTAACTCTATTCGATTAACTCCTTTAACTCTATTCGAATAAACTATATTCGATTAACTCCTTTAACTCTATTCGAATAAACTATATTCGATAACCCCTTTCGAATAACTAATATTCGATAACTCCTTTCGATTAACTAATATTCGAATAACTCTTATTCGAGTAACTAATATTCAACTAACTCTCTTCAAATAACTAGTATTCGATTAACTCTTTTCGAATAAGCAATATTCGATTTAACTCCTTTCGAATAACCAATATTTGATTAAGTCTCTTCGAATAACTAATATTCGATTAACTCTTTTTGAATAACCAGTATTCGATTAACTCTCTTCGAATAACTAATATTCGATTAATTCCTTTCGAATAAACTATATTCGATAACTCCTTTTCTCTATTCGAATAAACTATATTTGATTAATTCCTTTAACTCTATTCGAATAAACTATATTTGATTAGCTCCTTTAACTCTATTCAAATAAACTATATTCGATGACTTCTTTCCAATCAACTCTAACTCTAATCAATTAACTCTAACTCTAATCGATTAACTCTAATCTAATTGAATAACTCTAATTCCTGTTATAATCCTACTTACTTTCCAAATATTTCCTTTTATGATATCTTATTTATTTTCTAAATAAATATTCCTTTTATCCTTCTATTTATTCTCTCGATATACATTCCTTTTATCTTTCTATTTATTTAACAAATAAATATTCCTTTTCACTTCTATTTAATTTCTACATATTTCCTTTTCAATTCTATTTGTAAATGGTTTACAAATATTCCCTTTTTAATTCTATTTGTAAATGTTTTACAAATATTCCCTTTTCAATTCTATTTGTAAATGTTTTACAAATATTCCCTTTTCAAATCTATTTGTAAATGGTTTCACAAATATTTCCTTTTACAATTCTCTATATTTATTTTCTAAATAAATATTACTTTTTATTTTGTTTTATTTGTCAAATGGTAAATATTCCTTTTATAAAATCCTTTGATTTTATAAATATTTCATTTCAAATATACACTTTTAAAAGATCTTATTTATTTTCTAAATAAATATTTCCTTTTCTATTTATTATACAAATATTTTCCTTTTCTATTTGTTCTACAAATATTTCTTTTCTATTTGTTCTACAAATATTTCTTTTTATAAAATCCCCTGATTTTATAAATATTTCTTTATATAAAATCCCTTGATTCTATAAAGATTTCAATTTCAATATACCATTGAAATTCCCTTTTTATATTCCAGTATTTGTTATGGTATTTAACATACCATATATCTCACACAATCAACAACAGATTATATATCACATCATATATCACAATATATGAAAAACAGTAAAATAAATGTTGAGGAATCCAGTTGGATCCCTCCGACCTGTTTCCCTGCATCCACAGATGTTACACAATACAATTAACATCGATAATATTTCACTATGAAATATTCTGCACTAAACAGAATCGATATTTGATTAACGATTTATATATATATATATATATATATATATTTATTTATTTATCGTTATTTATAATTTCAACCAATACAAAAGCAATTCAACCAAACAGTTAACACACAGTAATCAACAGATAATTATCAGTTCTAAGAATACGTTATAAAAATATAACTGTTCAGAGTTGGTGAGTTTTACTCACATTGCTTGTCAACCGTTAAATAACAGTCAACATCAGTCCATTCAATAGGCGTGTTATTTCTCCATGATCCAAACACATTCCAAATGACTCTAGACCATTTCTGTTGTGAAGCCAGTGACTGTACCAAAGTTGCGAAATTCTGAAACTGTTCGGGTAAAATATTACATTAACAAATGGTCCATTATTTTTTCTAACTAGCTTATTTTATATTTTTAAATAAAATTTAAAACTAAATTTCTATTTCGTTTTGGGCCTTACCAGTGTTCCTTGGTCCAATAATATGATACCAGGCCCGCTTCCATGCTCAAAATATGGTTCACCATTTCTGATTGTTTTTCACGTAAAGGCCTTTGCTGCCACAAATCTTCTATCCTTTGGTCCTACACAAGCTCATCTCCTATTATTTCCAACGCTGCTTCTACCATTTTCTTCTTTGAAAACTTCAACCCATTCTTATTACAGAAAACTCCACCTCCAAACTATACACGGCCTACCTTTTATACTCAACTAAATCTAAAACAAATACCACCGGCATCACCCTCTTCGAATCCACTTTCACTACATACCGTGTGTGACCAAGCGCACCAGTAAATCCCCTTGCGTTAAAATGGTCCATGCATCAGCCTTGTTGCCAAAACAATACACCCCCTCCAGTATTTACCTTCTCGCGAGCCCTTCGATAATCACACACATACCTTCTATTCATGAACTACTCCACTAAACTGTAACGACCCGGAAAATCTGAACCAATTTAAAAATTTTAAATTGGCTATTTTAGTGGATTTTAAATATTTAAAATAAATATTTTAAATAATAACGATGAAAAGTAAGTTTGAATCAACATTGAAAATGAATATAATTATTTCTAATTATAAACAAGGCCTGAAATGGCGCGGTAGTTTCAAAATTTGAATTAAAACTTTGCCTAACTGTACCGGGTGCAAAACAAAATGGATTTTAGCGAAACCAAAAATATTTAAATCTGTTAGTGTATATCTTTCTAACGAATCTGAAGAATCGAAGTTTCATAGTGGGAAGCAAAAGTTATGGCCAAATGAATTTTCAGAAAGGGCGCTATAGAGTTTGTATAGCCCGTGAAAATGGCCATTTTGCAAACGACCCCAGAATTCGATGAAACTACTTTTGTTGGATCCGGGATGTCAAATTATTGCTAAGTTTCAAATTTCATAATTTTTGAAGCTAGTATGTGAGCGTGGCAAAGGAAAATGTGTTTGGTCGATCTCTATTAAATTAGATCGACCAGAAAATGGCCATTTTGCAAACGACCTCAGAATTCGACGAAACCACTTTTTTTGGATCCAGGATGTCAAATTATTGCTAGGTTTCAAATTTCATAATTTTTGAAGTTAATATGTGAGCGTGGCAAAAGAAAATGTGTTTGGTCGATTTCTATTAAATTGGATCGACCAGAAATGGGCCATTTTTCAAACGGACTCAGAATTTGACGAAACTAGTTTTGTTGGGACCGTATCATCAAAACATAACTAGACTTATTTTTCGGGAATTTTTAGAATCAGTATGTGGCCCCGACAAATTGAAATGTACTTTCAAATCGAATATTGAATGATTTATATTTTAATTTGAAGGAAAAATGACTGAAACAGTCGAATGGGCCTACGAAACAAATACCATTGTGTTCGAAATGGGGGTAAAACGCTAAGGACGACAGTCATTGGGTTTGATTTGAAGCTCGAACGCGAAAACACCTTTTTAAAATTTAAATATATGGTGGACCAATAGGATTTTTCCATTTAAAAAAAAAGTGAAAAGGCGGAGCTTCTCTCTCCCCGCTCCAGCGAACGACGGAAATCACCCCGAACTTCTCTCCTCCCTTTCTCCTTCCACACTCAATGAAATCGAGCGCCCTATATCAATTTTTGAAGCTCTTCACCTCCTCTTCAAATCCGTATAAGCCTTGCCCCTAACCATTGCATGTTCGCGGAGATCCACCCCTCCAAACCAAAGCCGTTCGTCGCGCTGGATCTCCCCCAGGCCGAGCTCGAGTTCATCAAGGTGGGGACCACCTGTTGCGCCTCCCGTAGCTCTTCGTAGTGGTATAACCTGACCGTCCTCAAACTGAGCGGATCGAGCGCAAATCGAAGACCAAGGTTCGAACGATTTTAGAAGGTAACGGCAGTTAAAATTATTTTATATATTATAGCACTTTAAAGCGCTACCATTTATGATTTCACTGTAAAAATCTTATATTTTTCGTTTCTTGGCGAAATTCAGTGAAACAAGAGACAGTGGACTTGTGTGGACGTCTTCTACAATCTAGAGGAGACCGCATATTTTTTTGAGCCTTCTGCTATTTTTGGTGGAGTGGAACCCAATGTGAGATTTCTAAATTATAAACGATATGGAAAACGACGATGTATAAATTATATAGTCAATGTATGAGTTATATAAGTGTTGTACACCTCATGTATAAGCGTTGTATAAGTTGTACGTTCGATATATAAGTTATATATGCATTGTAAAAATTATATATGTGTTGAAATAGAAGTGAAATGTTTATATATATATATATATATATATATATATATATATATATATACACACACACACACACGCCCCTCGTCCACAAACCATGGACGATATTTATTGGTTGTGATTGATGTGAAAATTGGTTGATAGTGAATGGTTGATTTGAAATGTTTGTGGTTGAAATTGATTGATAGTGGTTGAGCGAGGCTTTAAGGTAGAGCGACGAGCCGTACTAGGGACGACCCCGGTTTTAACTACCCTATCGTTATGCTGTCGAAATTTTGAATAAAATTCATGTGTTAGAATTATTTTCATGTGTTTAAACTATATTCATGTGTCGAATGGTATTCATGTTTTGAAATAAATTGTTTTATAATAAAAATCATATTTTTATCATCTATATGAACTATATAAAATAGCCGTGTTTTGAAATAAATTGTTTTATAATAAAAATCATATTTTTACCATCTATATGAACTATGTAAATTAGTCGTGTTTTGAAATAAATCGTTTTACAATAAAAATCACATTTTAACTATATAAATGAATTGTTAAAAATAGTGAAGTGTCGAAGTGAATGTTTGTTGGATAAAAATATCATCTTTATCAAATGTATGAAGAGAATATGGTTTTGAAATCGAAGAATCGATTATATATATATATATAATTTAAAATAAATCAAATATCGAAGCTGCAGTTCGTGTTTTGAAACCGTGATTTCAAACGATTAGTGCGGGAGATCCGACCATCGGATTTTCCCGAAACCGAAACCGTTGGGTTTGCTTTGGAAATATCTTTCCAACGACACCAACTTTGTAAAGATCCAACGGTTGGATTGTCTGGAATGTTTAATTCAAATCTAAAGAAAAACAGCACCAGAATCGATTATATTTATATATATATAAATATAATTAAATTAAATCGAATAACGACACTGCAGTTCATATTTTGAAATCGAAACTTCAAACGATTGTACCGGGAGATCCGACTGTCGGACTTTCCCAAAACTAGAACCGTTGGATTCGTTTTGAAAAGATCTTTCTAATGATATAAATTTTGTGAAGATCCAACAGTTAGATTTTCATATATGTGTAAATCAAATCTGAAGAAAAACAGCGCCACGGTCGCGTTATGGCCCGAAGCGTCGTTTAAATAAATTGGTCATTTTTAAATAAATAAAAATAGCGATAAATCATTATAAAATATTATAAATGATATGGATGTGAAATTTAGAAACTAACTGAAGGTTGGCTAAGTCGAATGGTTTCCTGGGTTTTGATCTAATGTTGGTTTCGGCCTTCGGGGTTAATATTTGGGAAATCGTTCTCTTACTGATTGACGGTTAGTGACTAATGAATTGAAATAAGGCGTATGTTGTGTTTGTGTAGCACTTGTTTACTATATACGCGAGTTGCTCAGAAAGACCGGGTTTATCCCATTCTGAATTACTGAATCGACGATAAGAAATCGAAGATGAAGACGATGGTCGAAGATCGGAGATCTTCACCTCGTTTGGATGGTAACTGATGTCTTAATGGGAGGCATCCCGAAATATGGATAATGAGTGGTGATCGTCCAGACGTACGTGGAGATCGATGGGTTTGCGAGGTATATAGTGCCTCCGGTTTCGTTCAGACCCAGAACGGAATTGCAAATGGAATGTGTGTCTGACATTGGAATTCATTATGTGTGATTGATAGTCATCAGTTGCATGGTGTGAATTGCCTGTGTGGCATGCTAAGATGCAGTGATCAGGGCTTCTGTTGAAAAGCAAAGTCTTGTGGTTGATGATCAAAGCACCGCCTGTGGGGCGTAGCTTTGTGTATAACTGTAACAACCCGGAAAATCCGAGCCAATTTAAAAATTTTATTTTGGCAATTTTAGCGAATTTTGAATATTTAAAATGATTATTTTAAATAATATCGATGAGAAATTTAATTTGAATGGAAATAGAATGTATATATTTATATACGTCATCGTTAGAATATATATAATTTATTTTAAATTATAAAAGGAATTGAAAATGGCGCGGTAGTTCGAAAAGTCGATTTTAAACTTCAAATGAATGTACAGGATTCAAAATAAACCGGATTTTAGCGAAACCAAAAATATTAGAATCTAACTGGGAATATCTTTCCAACGAATCTGAAAAATCAAAATTTCATAGCGAGAATCAAAAGATATGTCCAGTTGAAAATTCAGAATAGTCGTTATAGAAATCTAGCCCTTAAAAATGGAAATTTTGCAAACGACCTCGGATTGACGAAACTACTTTTCTTGGATCCGTGACGTCAAATTATTGCTAGATTCCAAAATTCGTAATTTTTCGAATCAATATGTGAGCGTGGAAAAGGAAAACGCGTTTTACCAGTTTTAATTGATTTTAATCGACTGGAAAGTGGCCATTTTTCAAACGGTCTCAGAATTTGATGAAATTAGTTTTGTTAGGACCGTATCGTCAATACGAAGATAGAAATATTTTTTCGGGAATTTTTAGAGGCTGTATGTGGTCCCGGTAATTTGAAGTGTACGTTTAAAATAGAATATATTGATTTATACTTTAAATTTAACGAAAAATGATAGTAACGATCGAATTGGCCTTCGTAACATATCCCATTGTGTTCAGAATGGGGGTAATTAGCTAAGGACGACAGTCGGTGGGTTCGATTTTGAATTCGAATGGAAAAGTTACTTTAGGGAATTAAATAAAAAAATAATAAAAAAAACCCCTCTCTCCATACTCTCCCTCAGCCCCCCTCCCCCGTTGACCATTTCAATCGAACAAAAATAAAAAAAGTAAAAAAGAAATCCGCTCTCGTTCCTCCCTCCCTCAGGTCTTCCGCCGCCGCGTCGGCCTCCACCCATCGCCGCCCCTTCTTCCACCGCCCACTACAACAAAAACACCATATTACAACTTTAATTTTACAACGGTGGTAAATGCACCGTTGTAATAAATGGGTTTTTACAACGGTGGTAAAAGCACCGTTGTAATAAATGGTTTTTTACAACGGTGGTATAAACACCGTTGTAACTACAACAAAAACACCATATTACAACTTTAATTTTACAACGGTGGTTAAAGCACTGTTGTAATAAATGTTTTTCACAACTTTTTATCCAGAAAAGTTGTAATAAATTTATTTTTAACAACTGTGTTATTTTGACTGTTGTAATATATGACTATATTTTAATATTAATTATTTTCATTAAATAGTTTTTAATAATTAATATTTACAACTAATTAGTAATTATTAATTAATAACCTATATATTAATATTAAATATTTAATTAAAAAGTACTTCAATAAATAAATAATTCATGCTAATAATTAGTAACTGACAACCAATTAGTAATTATTAATTAATAATCAATAAATACATATTAAATATTTAATTAAAAATTCATCAATAAATAAATAATTCCTACTGATAATTACTAATTAACAACCAATTAGTAAATATTTAATAATAATCAATATATAAATATTAAATATTTAATTAAAAATAATTATTTATGACTACTTCATTATCAAGTACTGGTAATTAATTAGTAAGTAATAACTAATGCGCGGTTAATAATCAATTAGTTAATAATCAATAAGTAAATAACAATTAATAAATATTTAATTTATAATTAATCATGACTATTAGTAGTAATTAATATTTAGTATATAATATTTTTTAATAAGTAATCGTTGTTGAAAGTTTTTCCAAAATCTTTTGTCAAATATGATCCCTACGGAGGGGGGTCCAGGGGGGGTGGCAACCCCCCTAGGTGGGGGTGCGGGGGAAACGCCCCCGCTAACGGGGTTCGACCTGCCCGGTCAGGTCGCGGGGGTCCAAGGGGCAGCGCCCCCGGCGGGGTGCGGGGCAGCGCCCCGTCCGAAACGGTACATTTTGTGTACTGTTGAATTTGAATTTTTCACAAATTAATTTAAAAAAAAAATGAACTAGAACTTTTATAAAATATCCGAAATTCCGAAAAACTAGTTAGTTTTTTTTTTCTTATGATAATTGAACCTTAAAATCGAAATGAATATTTAGATGACTTAAACAACGTGATTTATTGATTGTTGAAATTGGTTAAATGCTTCCTATAAGAAATAATATTATGTATAGTTCTGAAAACAATTGAAATATAAGATGTAATCACATTAGTAAGTACCAATCAGATGAACATGAAAAAATAAATCGTTTGGCGGGCCAGCTTGAAAATTTTGGCGGCCATCCCTTATATTTCACGAAGCTTTCCTGAACCCTAAATCTGGCCGCCACAATTTCATACCCAAATTTCACTAGGGTTCCGTCCTCCTTCCCCTATCTCCCTTCAATCCTTTCTCCTACCCTATTTTCGTCCCTCCTCGGTCATGCTCGTCCTTTGCTATCCCCTATACCCCATCGTTCCCTAGCTTTCTCCTCTGTGGTACAGTTGCTCCACTTTCCAGATCTAGATCCAAGCCTTCATCTGCGTCCGCTGTCAGCTGTAGTAGATGCTAGAGTCTCACCAGTGTAGATGCTAGAGTCTCACCAGTAGTAGATAGTGCTTCCGCTGTCAGCTCCTCAGGCTGTCCTCTTACTCATCTGCGTCCCCCTTTGTTGTGCCTCGTCTTTACCCCTTAAAGCTGGTAAAATCTATTACTCAATTCGTGAACTTGTGCTTTTAATCAGAGCTGGCGATTTAATTTTTATTGCATCAAGCTTTGATTTTGATTTGAACCTGAAAAATTGTTTGAGTTGATAAACTTGGATGGTAATCGTTCACAAAATGTATATTCAAACGTTTTGTAGCTCAGAACTGTTGTGTAATAATCCATGTGGAATCAATATACTATGCTCTATTTTATGTACCGATTTCTTCAATCTTTGACGCTGTTAAACACTAGGATATGAACTTTGGTAGTATATGCGTCATCCCTGAATTAGGCAAATTCTTTTGAGCCATTTCCTGTGTAACATGTTTTGAATTTAGTGGCAATATTTGTTGCAGATCTGCGTCTTGATGAATTTCAGTTTGGGACATTTTATGTAATGGCTATTAGATCTTTGTGTCGATCAGATCTGCCTTTTTGGATCCATGAATCATTTTGCAATTTTAATTCTAATTTGCTTGCAAAAAAAAAAAGATTCTTGCTTTCAATGTTGCATGCCCATAGATTCTTATCTAAAAGTAAAAAAAAGGATTATATGTAAACTTGATTGTTAGTCCACGTATTTACGAAATACTTATGTTTAGAAAGTATTTGATGTATGGGATCCCATAATTCATTATATTTCCATTCAATTCACAGGAAGAGGAAGGAGGTTGAGGAGAATGACGATGGATTTTATATGGTGAGCAACGAGAAAGGAGAGTTGAAGGTTGTGAGAGGAGGATTGGGATTAAAGAATTTGATCGGGAATTGGTCAGGTTTGTTTCATTGCTGCGGCATAGCTATGCAGTGATTGCACTGCAAAGCTTGCAAAGCTTTGCAATGCTATTTGCAGTGCAAAGCTTTGCTGTGCAAAAGCTTTGCCAAAGCTTTGCTGCGGCAAAGCTTTGCTGTGCAAAAGCTTTGCCAAAGCTTTGCTGTGCAAAAGCTTTGCCAAAGCTTTGCTGTGCAAAAGCTTTGCCCAAAGCTTTGCTGGCAAAGCTTTGCTGCGGCAAAGCTTTGCACTGCTATTTGCAGTGCAAAGCTTTGCTATGTAAAAGCTTTGCCAAAGCTTTGCTGCGGCAAAGCTTTGCAGTGCAAAGCTATGCAGTGATTGCACTGCATAGCTTTGCCGCGGCAAAGTGATTGCACTGCATAGCTTTGCCACGGCAAAGCTTTTCAGTGCATTGTATATAACAAAATGAATCATCCAACGTTACATGCATTGTATATAATGGTCAGGTTATTTACGTATATAATGGTTTGAATGCATTGTATTAGCTGTTTATTTTGTGCACTCACATTTTTCCAATTTTTGTTACATGCATAAATCTATACTGCAGCACTAACAGTTTGATAATTTCTTTCTTAGGAATGGATATTAAGGAGAAAAAGGAGCACAAGGAGATTAACAGGAGCAGAAGAAAGTTAGAACTGTTATAAAGTCTTTGTATCTTCAGTTTTGTCAATGTATTATGTAAAAAAATGATGAGTTTGAAATTAATAATATATTGTTTTGGTTCATGGTTTAAGTTTGTTTGATATTTTCAGTTTTGTAGATAATATGTTCTGCAATGAATTCTTTTATTAGTAATATGTATATAATTTGTGGATATATTACAATTGTAAAATATAAAAATTGTAATAAAATGTAAAAATTAAAACAACAACGGTGCATAACTGTTGTAATAAACTTATTACAACGGTGGAAAAAAGTTGAAAAATATACATATTACAACGGTCTTGCAACAGTGCAGAAAAGTTGTAAAAGATATTAGGCTATTACAACTTCTTAAGACACGACGGTTTGCCCACCGTTGTAAAAACCCTATTACAACGGTGTTTCACCGTTGTAATAGGGTCATTTTGTTGTAGTGGCCTCGCCTCCCCCTATCTCCTCCTCTCTCCTCACACGCTTCCCCTTCCTTCGATCGAAGAACCTAAACCCCTTAACAGAAAACCGCGTCGCCTACCACCTGCAACCCCAACCACCTAAAACGCCGCGCCTGCCGCCGACCTCAAATGATGGCACCCTCCGCTCTTCGATCCAGCGAGCTCCACCCCCTTTGGAAATATACAGTGAGTTTATTTTATTTAAATTTCAGTTTTTATAGGATTCACATTTTTTAAATTTCATTTATTTTTATATATATGAAAAACAAAGCAAAGTTTAGATTCCTTTTTTTTTTATATAATAGAGTTTTGAAATTAAAAAGGATAGAGTTTTGAAATTAAAAAGGATAGATTTTTGATGTTAGAAAGGAGAGATTTTTAATATTAGAAAGCAGAGATTTTTAATTTATGAAAGGATATATATTTTTAACAATGAAAGATTTGATTTTTAATTCGAGAAGGATAAGATTTTCGGTACTTAAAAATATGATTTTTATTCTTGTAGAGTAATAAAAATATAATTTTTATATAGGTAGGAAGTTGAAAATATAATTTTTATGTAAGGAGCAAAGTAAAAATTCGATTTTTATATATTGAATAGCAAAGTAAAAATTCGATTTTTATGTATTGAATAGCCAAAAAAAAAAATGATTTTTATATATGTAGTGAATACGAATGACGAAAGTGACGAAGGGGAACGCTGAAGATTTCTACATATGAAGAGTCGAGGCGTTGGTTTAGCTAATCGGTGAGAACTTCTCACCTTTAGTTTATTTTTTCTAGTTATAAATATATACTAGGATGCAGACGGTGCTTAGTAGCACCCGACACCCATCGTCCACAGACCATGGATGGCTTGTGTGCTTGTTTGTTTGATTTTGATGTGTAGTTGATTGTGTGATGTGAAATGAAATAAAATATTTATATAGTTAAAAATATTTTATAGTTGAAAATAGAATTTTTAACGTGTATTTAAAATGAAATAAATATAAACAAATCGGATGATTTGTTTATATACACACATTTGACTGATATTTATTGGGACGATAAATTTTACACATCGCACAACTGCACAAATAAAATCTGTATTTGATTGTTTGAAACCCCACACGGGTATTGGGATGATATATGACATACACTAATCCCAATAATTAGCTGTATGTCGATCGATTGATTGACAGACTGTTATAAGCGTTAAATATTTATATTTGATGCTTATACAGTGTAGAACGCACTCTGGATGATGGTTGATTATTTATCGTTGTTATTTTGTACATGTGTTGTAGAAAATCCATATAATTAACATTATATGGTAATTGATTGGGCCTCATCCCAGTTTTGAAATAGAAATATTTGAAATAGAATATTTGAAAATAGAAATATATGAAGCCGTGTTGATTAGATTGACGCCATTTCGACGTGAACGATATTTATATCAATTTTATTCAATTTTCAATGTATATTGAAAGAGATTTCGAAATTTGAATTATATTGAAAGTGATTTCGAAATTGGAATTATGTTGAAAATAATCGAAATTCGAATTGAAATTGAAAAGAATTGAATTGAATTGAAATTGAAAAGAATTGAATTCAAATTGAAATTGAATAGAATTGAACTCGAATTAAATTGAAATTGAATTGAAATCGTTTTGAAATGAATTTAAAACGAATTTATATTGGAATATTCAATTTTGATTTGGAATTGAATATGAAGTTGAAACCATTTTGAAAATGATTTTAAATAGATTTATAAAGCACGTTTTAAAAGGAAATCGCCGAAGTATATATTATATATTATATATATATAATATAATGGCCTGAATAGAACGCGCCGCGCTGCGGCATTTCGTGAATTTCAACCATTGACTTCGAATGGATATTGCGGGAGATCGGACCGTCGGATTCTCCTAAAACAGGAACCATTGGGTTCGTATCGAAAAGAGCTTTCTAACGAATATTAGAAATTTGAAATCTAATGGTTGGATTTGGAATTATGTGCAAATTAAATTTGGAAAAGGTCGCTATAAGTGCAGTTCGATGGCCGTTGATGGAAATCGACGGTACGGGCCTTGATAAAATTATTAAAAATAGTAATAATTTGTGTAAAATCATAAGAAATGATTTGTGAAGAATTGGGATGAAAAACTCCATATTTGAAAAGATAAAAATAGATTTTTATCGAAATGAACTAGTTTTGAACTAGAATAATAATTTATTTATTTTCAAAATAAATAAAGTGGATTTGAAATGGTTTTGAAAATAACCAGAATTTCCAATATATAAAGTGGAAATGGATTTGAACGAAATTGTCTTTGGAATATTTCGATGTTGGTTTTGTGATTATACAGATATTGTTAGGGAAATTTGAAAGATATATTTATATCGTTATTTCCAATACGATATTTATTGGTTGTGGAATTTGATATTGAATATAAGCCGATATATTTTCTATTCAGAGTCTTGTATTTAATATCAAATGTGATTTGGGTTTGTCGTGAATGGTGCCTTCATTAACACTGTTCTTAAGCCCAGTTGAGAAAAAGAATAAATCTTTTTGTTTAGATTTAATGAAGCGTACCAATTAAATAATATTTAATTGGAATTGAATTGGTGTTGATTTTTGGGTTTATCGTGAACAGTGTTTTAAATAACACTTGTTCTTTAACCCGATAATTAACGAAATGTGATTTTGGGTTGTCGTGAACGGTATCTTCAATAATACTGTTCTTAGACCCAAAAAGAAGTTAAGAAAATCAGAAACTAACTGGAGGTTAGTTAAGTAGAATGGTTTCGGGGGTATTGATCTGATGTTGGTTTCGGCCTTCGGGGTTAATACTTAGGGAATCATTCTCTTACTAATTTACGGTTAGGGACTGATTGAAATGTGATGTGATTTTGGGGTTTATCGTGAACCGTGTTTTAAATGACACTGATTCTTTAACCCAGTTAAAGATTAAAACTAAGTGGAGTTTTAATGAATCTTTAATTCGATTGAAAAGATCGAGAATGGAGTATCACCAGTTTTGCTCCAGGCGATAGTTAAATCTTTAATTAGATTTGAACGTGAAATGGTAATTGAATTTACCAATAACACCGTGGTGTTAGATATGAAGTATTACCAGTTTTACTTCATGGGATGAATAGGTTGGGATTGGGAAATAAATGATTACTTCGGTGTGGTTCGCTAATCCCGACTAGTTGAATCGATATTCAAAGGAAGATTAAAGAATAAATTTAGAGGATTTATCTTTGATAAAATTAATGGGAACCTTTCCCTAAGAATGTGAAATTTAGAAACTAACTGTTGGTTAGCTAAGCAGAATGGTTTTCTGGATATTGATCTGATGTTGGTTTCGGCCTTTGGGGTTAATATTAGGGGAATTATTCTCTTGATTAATTTACGGTTAGTGAATGATGAATTGGAATGAGGCGTATGTTGTGTAACACTTGTTTATTATATATGCGAGTTATTCAGAAAGACCGGGTTTATCCCATTCTGAATAACTGATTCGACGTGGTGTCGAAGATGAAGACGGTGGTCGAAGACCGGAAATCTTCACATCGTTTGGTTGATTGCTGATGATCTCGATTGGGTTGTACACCCAAGAGGAGAGAAATAGTTGGTGATCGTCCAGACGTACTTGGAGATCGATGGATATGCGAGGAAAGTGTCTCCGGTTTCGTTCAGACCCAGAACGAACTTGTAAATGGACTGTGTGTCTGACATTGGATTTCATTCTGTGTGACTGATATCGGTTGCATAGAGTGGTTTGCCTGTGTGGCATGCTAAGATGCAAATGATCAAGGCTTCTGTTGAAAAGCAGAGTCTTGTGGTTGATGATCAAAGCACGGCCTTTGTGGCGTAGCCTTGTGTAGCGTGAATTCGCGAACCACACACCCCGGTATGAACCAGAAACGGGAGAGGAGCTCAGGGAGGACATGCGTTTCCTTCTAGCTAGAAGTGGCGTCAGTGGTTTTACACGCCCTGACGAGTTTGACTTATGTGGTTGTTGCTGTTGCGAGGCGCCTCGGTTTGATCGGACGATCCGGGTCCGATGGAGTCATTTGTTGGCTCATTTATGCCCTATAGGGCAGGGAAACGCAGTGTTCAGGAATTTTAATCCACGTCGGTGGACCGGCCCTGTCGCTCCAAGGGCCCACCCGAGTCTGGGTCCTGAGACATGGGCTAGATTGTCTCGAATCGGTAGAGGACGATCCCTGCCCTCGGTTCGCAGATGGAAATCCAATTTCCAATACATGACTTTGCGGTTTTGATTGTAATCCTTTATATGGCGACATAGTGGGATGGGGCGCTTATGCCGTCTATGATTGATACTTATGATGTGAAGTTGTTTTATGCACTATACACTTATTAGAGTATCAAATGATTTGTTTCAAACGTATCAAGCATTCTTGGTTATTATAAGGTAAAAACCCTATCCTCCAGCTTGCGTTGCATTGTGTGATGGGACCTGGGTCTTATAATAGCTTCATTTTTCTTTATTTAGCATTGCGTTGTTGTTTTATGCACTGGTATTCTTGGGAGGAAACCCGTTCCGTGTTATACGGCGTGGTCCCTTGATTTACCTAACTTTAAAATAAAGATTAATAACAGTTTTATTTCTCATACAAGTCCCATGACTGACCTAGAGTTTATTGTTTTAACCTAAACTATGGGTGCCCTTATTTTGACATGGGCAGCTAGTAGTTTTGGTTTTGCAGATTTATATTCACAGGATCCTGGTTTACAGCTGGAATGATATCCGGAAAGCTTTGTATTCGTATATCTCTTCTAGTTGTGTATTGTATTATTTTCCACTGCTAGGTAATGTATTGTAACCTCTGATATTTTACAACGTGTAATATTTATCCATTACTCTGTATATTCTTGTATTCTGATGAATTGTTGTAATAAGCAATGAAATGTTCTTCTTCTGCGTTCTATTTTGTCGTGTTCTCAAACAATCAGTTATTTCGAACGGTCTAGGTCGGTTTAGCGACAGATCAGGATCAAGTGAAATTCCTTTTTGTCACAATAACGTGAATTCGCGAACCTCACACCCCGGTATGAACCAGAAACGGGAGAGGACCTCAGGGAGGACATGCGTTTCTTCCTAGCTAGAGGTGGTGTCAGTGCTTAAACTGGCTGACATTTATATTATTTTCACCTATGTCGTTGTTGCTATTGCGAGGCGCCTCGGTTATATCGGTCGATTCGGGACCGATGGAGTCATTCGTTGGCTCCTTTACGCCCCAAAGGGTAGGGAAACGCAATGTTCAGGCATTTTAATCCACATCGGTGGACCAATCCTGACGATCCAAGGGCCCACCTGTGTCTGGGTCCTGAGGCTCGGGCTAGGTGGTCTCGAAGTCGGTAAGGACTGTCTTTTGCCTTGGTTCATGACGGAAATCCAATTTCCAAATACGTGACTGTGCGGTTTTGATTGTATACCTATATATGGCGACATAGTGGTATGGGGCATTAATGCCGTCTATGATTGATACTTATGATTTGAAATTGTTTCTGAAACATATAAATACTAGTTATAATATCAAATGCTTTTGTTTTATTCGTATCAAGCATGTTTTGGCCATTATAAGGTAAAAACTCTATCCTCCGGTTTGCGTTGCATTGTGTGATGGGAACTGAGTCTTATAATGGCTTCATTTTTATAAAAAGCATTGCGATGTTTAAAAGAATTGTTTGTTTTAAAGCACTGGCAATCCAATGGAGTGAACCCGTTGCGTGAAAGTGGCGTGGTCCTGTGATTTTCCATATTATAAATGTGTTAAGTAGATTTCTCATACCAGTCCCATGATTGACTCGTAGTTTGTTTCACTTGCAAACTCGGGTGCCCCTTTTTCTACACGGGCAGCCTTGTATTCAGGTTTTTAGCTGGCTCTTTCTGGATAGCTGGAGCTGAAGATGGATTCTATCATTTATCTCTTTTTATGCTGTTCAACTCCTATTGTACATATTATGTTTGTTTTCCGCTGTTGACATTTATGTATAGCTGAACTGTATTTGTACTAAGTATGATCCTGTATACTGTGTAACTCTGATGATTACGTTTATCCAGTGTATTTTTTGTTCATTATCTGGTGTATTTATTTATTTCTGTTCTACAATTATCTGTTTCTGTGTTATATTCCAAAGATTACCCTTAACACCATCAGTACGGGTTTTGGGGTCGTCACATTAACCATTTCTGGAAACCGTAGGAATGCAGTACGCCACCTTTCTGCACATATCCATCTTCTCCGGTTTCGTTCAACACATCCGCTCCTCATTCCTTTGCCATGACCGCAACTTACTCCCATTTTCCTCCAATATTCCTCAACCAAAAATCCAACAAAAATATCCAAACTTCATCTTTTCGAACTCTCCTTCCATCCAAATCCTTTTCACTTTGCTCGCTTGCGCCTAGGGGAATCCAACGTTCACCATCTCGCATGTACTCAGTGCCCAGGTGCGACATTTCTGTCAGCCGTACTACACTAGAAAGTGCCTGGCAACTCCACAATGACCAACGAATCCAAATTTATGCTCCATTTCACTCCTTCGATTCTTAACCCTAGCTCTACTGTATATTTTACAGTCCATGAAATCGTAATCGAACTCAAAAAAAAGCATACAGAAATGACGAGAAAGCCACGAGGAATACAACGATATGAGTTTTGGGATTTAAAGATTTTTGAATAATTTGTTTGTATTTTATTCTTCTTTCACGAATTTGGTTTGAACAAAATCAGTGGCGGCTGGGTATGTTATCGTGAAATAGAAATGAGGAACTAGGGTTAGGGGAGTGTTAGGATTATTTATAGGTAATTTTAATATATATCTTATTCGTTATTTAATTCATTTTTAAGCAAACGCTATGTGTATTTATTGTTAAAAATTCCTATAATTACACATGATATCCAAAAATCACAAAAATGGACATACACCTTCAGCTTGACATTACGGACCCAACGAAACTGGTTTCATCAAATTCCGACTCCGTTTGCTCACACAGCGTATTTTTAACCATCAAAACATTGACTGTTTTTCACACTAAAAATCCGTACGGCCACACACTAACTCCAAAAATCACTGAAATTGGAATCCAACAATAATTTGATATTACGGATCCAACAAAACTAGTTTCGTCGAATTTTGGAGGTCATTTGTAAAAATGGCTATTTTCTATGGCCTAAATAAACCCATTTAAATATTAATATATTTAAAAATAATTAAATTTAATATTTATAAATAAATATTATCGTATATATTCACAATAGCATATCATACAGCTTCAGTTGGATTTATAATTGATATTCAAATCCCGGTTGAATCGATATTCAATTTATAATGAAATTCCTTATATATAACGTTATAAATTATAAAGGAATTCCATAGCGACTATTCGGAAATTTGATTTGGACATAACTCAAAATATACACAATGAGATCTCGATTTTTCTCTTCCATTAGAAAAATATACTTCACCAGCTCCGAACGTTTCTTGTTTCACAGAAATCTGACTTAAAACGGTTCTGTATATTCATTTAAAGTTCGAATCGCCAAATAGTGAGCTGCCACGCCAATTCGAGCACGATTTTAATTATAATATAATTATACATTCAAACTTCGTTTATATAATATATTCGTGAATATAATTCAACTCTAAACTGAATTATATATTTTAAATAATCAAATTCACATAATATTGTGAATTCAGTTATTTTTGATTATTTCAGAACTAAATATATTATTCTATTATTTATATTAATTAAATAATCCATACAATTTAATTTAACAACCATTTAATTTATTTGAATCACTATTTAAATAATTAAATTAATTAATTATTATCCGTAAAAATACGGGTCGTTACAGTAACCCCTTCAGGGCAGCAACTCCCATCAAAGGCATCAGTATCCATCTATTCGATGTGAAGATCATCGGTCTTGCACCGTCTTCATATCTTCGACTTCCAAATGTTGATCAATTATTTGAAATGAGAATCAACTCGGACTTTTCAAATAATTCACGTATATTTAGAATTTCAAATCAATTCATTTCAATGGTTAAATTTTCTGATATCCATAATTCAGCTTATTTATCTAATTTTCACATCAAACAAATTCAACCATCAAATATCCTATAGACCAAGTAAATTCAGTTTATTTCCATTCCATATCGTTTATAATATTTTATAATGATTTATCGCTATTTTTATTTATTTAAATATAGCCAATTTATTCAAACGACGCTTCAGGCCACCACGCGGCCATGGCGCTGTTTTTCTCCAGATTTGATTTACACATATCTGATAATCTAATCATCGTATCCATACATATTTTATATCATTGGAAAGATCTTTTCAAAGCAGACCCAACGGTTCCAGTTTTGGGAAAATCCGAGGGCCGGATCTCCCGGTACAATCGTTCAAAGTTACGATTTCAAAATACGAACTGCAACATCATTATTCGATTTATTTTATTTATATATACATATATTTACATACATAAAATCCATTCTGGAGCTATTTTCATTCAGATTTAAATTAAACATTCCAGACAATCCAACCGTTGGATCTTTGCCAAGTTGGTGTCGTTGGAAAGATATTTCCAAAGCGAACCCAACAGTTTCGGTTTCGGGAAAATCCGATTGTCGGATCTCCCGGTACAATCATTTGAAATCACGTTTTCAAAATACGAACTGCAGCTTCGTTATTCGATTTATTTTAATTATGTATGTATATATATATATATATATATATATATATATATATATATATATATAATCCGTTCTTCGATTTTCAAACCATATTCATTTCATATGTTTGATAAAATAATATTTTTAGCCAACAAATATTCATTTCAACATATGACTATCTTTAACACTTTATATATAGATAAAAATGTAATTTTTATCGTCAAAACAATTTATTTCCAACATGATTATTTTTAACACTTTGTATATATTACAAAAATGTGATTTTTATTGTTAAAGCAATTTATTTCAAAAATGAAGATTTTTAGTGATTCATATATATTATAATTATGTGATTTTTATTGTTAAAAAAATTATTTCCAACATGAATATTTTATATACTTCACACATACAATAAAAATGTTATTTTTATCATTTAAACAATTTATTTCATACATTCAATAAAAATGTTATTTTTATCATTCAAACCATTTTATTTTATACATTCGATAAAAATGTTATTTTTATCTTTCAGACCATTACATTTCAAAAACGAATATTTTTCCCAATGCATGAATATATTTCAATACATGAATATAAATCAAAACACAAGACTTTTTCAGAAAATTTCGGTAGCATAACGGCAGGGTAGTTAAAACCAGCACCGTCCCTAGTACGGCTCCTCGCTCTACTTTAAAGCCTCATAGCTTTTGAGAATGGGGATTTCAATATCTAGTTCGTACACAGACGAATTTTTCCTATAAACTAATCCTATTGAGATTTCAACCACAATCAATCATATCAACCATTCGTATTATTCACCAAATTTCACATCAATCAAAATCCAAACAATAACAACCAATATATATCGTCCATGGTCTATGGACGAGGGGGTGTATATATATATATATGTACGTATATAAATATATTTCGATTCCATTTCAATATTATTTCAATTCCATTCATCGCACATATGATTTTTACAACCCATATATAACTTATACATCGCACATACAACTTATACAACGCTTATACATGAGGTGTACAATGTTTATATAACTCATAGATCGACCGTATAATTTATACATCGCCATTCCATATCGTTTATAATTTAGAAATCTCACATTGGGTTCCACTCCTCCGAAAATTGTAGAAGGCTCAGAAAAATATCCGGTCTCTTCTAGAATGTAAAAGACGTCCACACGGTCCCAGTGCCTCTTATTTCATCGGATTTCGATTACATCGCAAAAAAATATGATTTTTATTGTAAAATCATATTTCGTAGCGCTTCAAAGTGCTATAAACAGTTAAAATAAATTCAGCCATAACCTTTCTGAAAATTTTCAAACCTAGGTCATCGATTATCGCACAAACCGTAAAGCGGTTGGACGATCGGGCTCCGCAGCGGCGTAAAGGGACGGAGGGCGCACATGCACCTGAAGCGGGGCCTACTTCGGTGGCCAGAATAAGCGGCAGAGGCAGTTGATAGTCGACAACTTCGTGGGCTCGGTTCTCAGCAAATACCATACGAAAAATTCTACAGCTGGTATGGATTTGAAGATCTCGGAGAGCACTACAAAAACATCAACTACGGCGTTGGATTTATTGAGTAAATCGAGAGATAAAGAGGAGGGAAGGAAGAAGAGGCAACCGCCATATATCGCGAGGGGGGTTTTACGGACTAATCTCGATCGGAGAAAAATGATTGGCCCACAATATTTTATATTTATTTTTAATTTATTTAGTGCATCAAATTTTTTTAATTTATTTAAATCCGAAAATACCCCTCAATCCATACTAACTCCAATTCACACCCAACGACTGTCGTCCCTAGCTAAATACCCCCATTTTGAACACAATGGAATATGTTTCATAAGCCCATTCGACATTTTCAGTCAGTTTTTCTTCAAATTAAAATATAAAACATTCAATATTTGATTTGAACGTACATTTCAATTTGTCGGGGCCACATACTGATCCCAAAAATTCCATAAAAATAAATCTAGCTATGTTTTGATGATACGGTCCAACAAAACTAGTTTCGTCGAATTTGGAGACCATTTGAAAAGTGGCCATTTTCCGGTCGATCCAATTTGACTGAAATCAACCAAACACATTTTTCTTTACCACGCTCACATATTAACTTCAAAAATTATGGAATTTGAAACCTAGCAATAATTTGACATCCTGGATCCAACAAAAAAGGTTTCATCAAAAATGAAGGCCGTTCGCAAAATGTCTATTTTCAAGGGGTATATAAACTCCATAGCGACCTTTCTGAAAATTCATTCGGCCATAACTTTTGATTCCCGCTATGAAATTTCGATTTTTCAGATTCATTAGAAAGACATTCATAAACAGATTTAAATATTTTTGATTTCACTAATATCCGTTTTATTTTGCATCCTGTACAGTCAGTCAAAGTTCGAATACAAATTTTCAAACTGCCACGCCATTTCAGGCCTTGTTTTATAATTAAAATAAATATATTTATTTTTCCAACATCGATTCAAATAGACTTTGGTCGTTATTATTTAAAATAATTTGTTTTTAATATTCAAAATCCACTAAAATAGCAAAATTAGAATTTTTAAATTGGGTCAGATTTTCCAGCTTGTTACAATCTCCCCCACTTAAAATCTTTTCGTCCCCGAAAAGGAACGAATCCGAAAGTTCTTTAATTAACCAACTCATCTTTCATTCTTCAACTTTTCAGTTTCTAAGAATTTTCCAATTCTTCAAAAATTTGGCTGATACCTTAATTTTTGAAAAATTTCACCATAACCTCCTTTGTACAGGGAGGGGTGTGGAAATTATTGGGTCGTATTAGATACCCAATAAATCCTAATAAGCATGCACATATTTATAGTGATATATTCCAGTGTCCACAAAGGAGTGTGTATAGATCATAACTCCAGAGAATAAATTCTCATCACTCTATAAATGGTTTTTGTGCCTTAATGACCAGAGAGACGTGTTTATTGTCATCTCTAGACCCTTGTGGGGTTTTTATTAGTCTTGCAATTTACCGTTACATTTTATATAGTCCATATCAGTCATCGGTTCAACCTGTAATATAGTCATCGCCATACAAGCTCTCGCTCGTATGGTAAATCTTCAACCTCGTCACATAAGCCCCAAATGCTCATGTGGTATATGATAAAGTATGTCATCTTCAAGAAGTATGCCATGTAGTGTAGTTCAAAATTAATTGTTACTATCCTGTGGCAACGTTTATTATTACACACAGAACAACCAGCACTCCGCATCCAATGGCATTCACAGGAGTTGATATAATAATAAAATTGCGCATCCAACTCATTAAGGTTTACCTATTTGTCAGACACGCAAATAAATTCTTTACTCAACAGAAAATCCGTTTACCTGTTCAAACATATATAATGCACATGTATATATTTCTATCTATTTTCAAATCAGTTCAATGTTCGATTCAATTTGCATAAGTTTACCTTTCATTCTCTTATTGATTTGATTATTCCAATGCGATTTAGTTTAAACTAACAATCACTCCACACAAACAACAATCAATTTATTTTTAACCTTTTCAAATATATAGTAATTAATTCATATACTCTTTTAAAATCATTCAGACTATATGATTAAAAATTCTACATCCATGAAAAGGAAACAACAACCAAGTAGAAAACAATACGGAAATGCAAAATATGGTAAATGTAACTTGCACCAGAGTTAATCAGAGATATCCACCCTGCACTTGGGATAGGCTTTCATAATGCTAGCCTCAGTTTTCAAAGTATAGTCTCGCGGATCTCCACTCCATTGCACTTTGACTAAGTAAACCTTCTTGTTCCTCGGTTCTTTAGTTTCTTTGCCAATAATCTTTATCGGCTCTCTCCTCACAGCTAATTCTGGAGTAATTTCCAAATTCTGTTGCGCGGCATCTTCCACGACTAAGTCTGGATTATGCACATGCTTTCGAAGTTGAGATACGTGAAACACATCATGTACTCCAGGTAACCAATTAGGCAATTGAACTCTATAAGCGAGAGTTCCAATCCGTTCGAGCACAGGAAATGGACCAATAAATCTGGGCGCTAACTTCCCCGTTTTACCAAATCGGACTACTCCTCTCATCCGAGAAACCCTTAGATACACATACTCACCAATAGCAAATGGTAAATCTCTTCTTCTCGAATCTGCATAGCTCTTCTGTCGGCTTTGAGCGGCTAGTAATCGTTTCTTAATGAAATCGACTTTATCCGCAGCTTCGCGAATCATATCTGGTCCTAATACAAGTCTATTGCCAGGTTCTACCCAACAAGCAGGGGATCTGCATGGTCGACCATACAATGCTTCGAATGGAGACATTTTCAGGCTCGCTTGGTAGCAGTTGTTGTATGAGAACTCAGCCAAATGCAAGTGGTCTTCTCATGATCCACCAAAATCAATAACACAAGCCCGCAATAAATCTTCTAAAATACGATTCACCCTCTCAGTTTAACCATCTGTTTGAGGATGATAAGTGGCGCTCAAGTTCAATTTTGTTCCCAATTCTACTTGGAATGCTTCCCAGAATTTACTAGAAAAAATCGGGTCATGATCACTAACGATGCTTGTAACACCCCACCTCCGTTAAGGTCACTCGCAAAGGGAATGCCTTAACTTTAATGGAGCGTTTTAGTAGACAGAACATAAGTTTATAAGACAGATAAGTAGATCTTGAAATTTATAACTTTATTACAGCAGAAGCAGAAATAAGTTTGGTTGCATCTTTCTAAATCACAATACCAAAACTCAAGTACACAATTATCAGTCTTATACAAAATCCTTCAGAATGTAAGGTTTCAAAGCCATAATCCCTAATATATACTGCCATGGAAAGATAGAGCCAAAGCCAAGCAATACTTCAAACACTTCAAGTAGAGAGAACCTAAATCAAGCTCCTATGTTTCCTTCCTGAAAACCTAGGGGGGAGGGGGAACGGAAAGAAAAGAGGCGAAACAAACTAGGTCAGACATAAGTCTGGTGAGTCCAGTGACTTTCAGCATATAAACAGATAATAGTATCATGACATGTAAATAAAACTGGATGAGAAATAGCCGTAACAGGAGTAGCATGTTAACAGAAGAAAGAAAATGATATAAGTTAAGCTATGCTCCTTACTTAGTTTTCACTTCTCTGCACTAATACTAGTATAACAAGATTAGGTGTTACCCTAATATCTATATTGAAACAGAAACGGAAATAGAATAATCACTACAGAAACAGAATGCTAGTAATGGGCCCTTACCACCCGAACAGAGGCAGACGGTACAGAAACAGAATGCTAATAATGGGCTTTAACCACCCCAACAGATAGAAGGTACGGAAATAGAATACTAATAATGGGCCTTTACCACCCAACTAATGGCCCTTTACCACCCAACTAATGGGCCTTTACCACCCCAACAGACAGAAGGTACGGAAACAGAATCGGAAACGGAATCAGAGGCGGAAATAAAATAATCCCTATGGAAACAGAATGTTAGAATTAGGTGTACACTAGTAATGGGCCTTTACCACCCCAACAGATGGTACCACGCAGAAACAGACAGGTGTTACCACCTAACAGAAACAGACGGTACCAACAGAAACAGACAGAACTAAGTGTACCCTAAGTCCTACCCCCAAGCGATCGGCTCCTTAACACATAAATACCCTGTGTCGGCCCTACAGTAGGGCGTATCACTCCCTAAAGTGTCAACCTATTGGCACAGACCTATTTACAGATTTCACAGTGTCTTACATCCTCATAGCAGACCAGATCCATGCACGCACATGACCCGGTTGGAACGCGCCATCAACACCCCTCGCCATTATCAGAATGAACCGCTTATAATTAGTTCAGTAAGCGTGCCCAGACCCCTACATAGTGTGGGGTTAAAGTTTTGATACCAGAAAGGGTTACTGACTAATATGGGTCCTAAACAATAGATGACACAAGTATTTCCCCTCCTAACCTTGTGTCCCCAGACTAGCAGATTTCAGATTAACTTGTTTACAAGTTTCAGACAGAGTTCAGATTACTAGTTCACATATCAGACAATCAAGTTAACAAGTTTTCAGATTAACAGATTAGATGTACAGATTTAATAGACTTATAGATTGTCTAACTTTGTAATAGGCCTACAGATTCACAAAACAGGTTTATTAGATTCATCAGTCCAGTTGGTTTAACCCTATCTACCCAATACGTTTTTAAACACCACATTTCTCTTTTATTTGCATTAATTAAATATTTATGCATAGACCTCTCACATTAGGTCAGTAGCTTGTGGCTGCTGGATGTGCCGGGTGGTTCCGGACAGACTTCTGCCACAAGCCAGACCTAACCTCGTGTCTAAGCATATTTTAGTTGTGCCTACGATCTCTCACATTAGACTGACAGTTTGTGGTTGCTGGTTAAGCCGGTTGGTTCCGAGCATGCTTCTACAATGAATAGAGTCTAACCTCGTGTCATAACCAATTTATTCCAATACAGATTATACAGATAACAGATTAAACTTCTTTACAGGTTACAGCAGATTAATCAAATTTCCATGTTTTACTCAATCTTAGATCGAGCCTACAGATTTTCATACCCAAATTACAATTATTCAGCTTTCAACAGATTAGGCAATTCAACAGATAACAGATCGAGCAGATTAGGTGATTCAACAGATTTAGCAGATAACAGATTTAGCAGATTAGGTAATTCAACAGATTTAGCAGATAACAGATTTAGCAGATTAGGCAATTCAACAGATTTAGCAGATAATAGATTTAGCAGATTAGGTAATTCATCTTTATTTACATATCTTGCCAAATCATAAATTTAGCCTAAACTTACATGCCTAAATCATGGTCATAGTTCATAATACAACATATGCCCAAATCTTTAGTTAAACTTTACACAGTACAGAATATTCTCTAAAAGCCCAAATCATGATATACTATATGAATTATGCCAAATTATAGCCTTTAATGCCAAATATCCAAAAATCCACATTTAGGTGTATTCACATTGATAGTTATCCTATTATAATACAGGTTTCTACGCCTAAGTTACATATTCCTTTTTCAAGTCATGAATCGTTACATTAAATTTACCCTAAAAGTCTAGATCTTTAAATTATACCATAAAATTTACCCTAAAAGTCTAGATCTGGAATCTGTATTCTGACACTGAATAGCGCTCCTTTGGTGTAGACTATCTATTAGATTATAAAATAGTTTTTCTCTTTTAACTCTATTCAGATTGGAAGAAGATGAACTAGTTCTAGTTTTGATTCTAGCAGATTAGCGACGCCACTTTTATTTTTAAATAGAATAGAGGCAGAGTATAGGCAGAATTAAATGGTGTGGGGGGAAAGCTAGGTTTGGGGTTTTTAAATAGGAGAGTAGTGTAATTTAGAGCCTTTAGATCAGTCTAGAAGTCATCAAAATCGTCCGGAGTAGCAGGCCACATCACACAGCGAATTAGAGAGCGACACGTGGCAGAACATGTCAAAGTTGGATCTGGGAAAACATGGGGGAGGTCGACCCTAAGGCCGACCCTAGTGTCGACCTGTGTACTTAGGTCCACCCCCAGGTCGACCCTACTATCGACCTGGGTCCTGGGCGGGAATTTTCCCGCCTAGCCCGGGTGTCTGTTTTCAATTTCGAAATCTGAAATTTGAATTTCAGGCTGGTATTTATTGAAACTTCTGAAGGTCATATCTTCTTCATACGGAGTCCGATTTACGCAAACTTGGACTCTATTCCAAGCAAAATTTCGAGACGAATGCAATGACGTAACCCATTTCCCTTAACTATTTTTTTACAATTTAATTATTCTCTGATTTTTCATTCTTATGTTCACAGAAAATACGGGGTGTTACATTCTCTCCTCCTTAAAGGATTTCGTCCCCGAAATCTTCAAGTTAGGAAGAATGTGTCCTACCATCCAATCACCCATCTACTCAAACATCATCCACAAGCATCCATTGTCCTTAGAAAACTTCTAATGTTGTATGAACATATGCAAAAGTGTGTGTATATGTCTCTTATCTAATGCAAAGATCAGGCGGTCTACTGATTCGGTTGTCCTCCTCAATGCTAATTATGTCAGTGCCATGAGTCCAGCAAGTATGCAATTTTCCAATTTGATACATATCATTTCTATATGAGTGCACAACCGTTCATTCATATGCAACATCCATGTGCTGAGTCAACCATTTTTCATCCACAAAATTGAAAAATGCACACACATCCATATGCAGTATGAAAATGTTTTTGAGCCGATCTAGTGCCTAATTTGTGTATATGCATCTACGAGCAACCACTAGCAACCACTTGCAACCATCAAACATAACATGTCTCAAACACATGTTTACACCCATTAGTTTCTATCTAAAGGTCGAAGATTCGATCGATATGATACAACTGAGTGACAGAAGCAAGTATAATTAAAACAAAAGCTTTGTTCCTATTAGGCATCGATTTAAGAGAATAACCCCATAAGTATCAACCCCGAAGACCGAAATCAACATCAGATTGACACTCAGAGAATCACTCCCCTTAAACAAATGTCCAACTGGAAATCTACTTCACGCTTTGAGTAAAAACCCTTAACCTTATTAGAAATATTCAGATACCTACATACTACTGGTATAGATCAGATTACCAAATGATTCTTAGGAAACTAAGCATGATAAAAACCCAGAATGTATGCGTCATAGTCAACTTAACGCCCAACACAGATACCCTCAATCCCCAACTTATCACAAACAAATGAGTCATAACCTTTATGGGTCTGAGTCTACAGCAGGATCAGAAACAAGACTAGTATTAAAGTGCAGAGTATCAATTACAGATTCAAAATGCCAGAATCAGAAAGAGTTTTAACTCAAAAATCAGATAAGGAAATTAAACCTTCTACAGAAAGTTTCCCGATTTCTATCCTATCCACCAGCCTCGAGGGTATTCGCCTTCCCTCCAAAAGTAGGACCTGTCCTCTGCCCTTGCCCTCGTTTCTTCGGGCAGTCCCTAGTGAAGTGTCTGATCCCACCACAGTTAAAGCAAGTGCCCTTCCTCTTTCTGCAATCCTTGTTCAGATGGGTCGAGCTTCCACAAGTAAAGCACTTCTTCTTCTTCTTGTCTTCAGACTTCTCATCCTTCTTTTGTGTTTCCTTTTTAGACCCCGCCTTCTTATTCTGTGGTCCTTCAAGCTTTTCTTCTTTCTTCTCACTTTTGGTTTCCTCTTCATGCATCAATGCCATGTCAACTAATTTCTCGATGGTAGCCCCCATAGGAATGTGGGACATTTCCAATCAGTGTAGCGGCTCGTTCAGACCTTTAGCAAACCTTAGTGCCTTCTTATGCGGTGTATTTACCAAATCTAAGCCGAATCTCGCCAACTGATTAAACTTGTTTACGTACTCTCTTACTGATAAATTCCCCTGCTTCAACGCCAAGAACCTCTCTATATATAAACTCTCTTCCGCTCGTGAAAGAAATTTCATCTCAAACCTATGCCTGAAATCCATCCATCTCTCTATCGGACATTCTCCATTTGTGACCTCCCACCAAAAAGAAGCTTCGTCTTTAAGCAACCATACCGCCAACTGTATCTTCTGCCTATCGTCCACCTTGAAGATAACAAAAAATCCTCAGTTTCTTTGAGCCAGTTCCTTGCCTCCACGAAGGATTCAGTTCCATTAAAGTTCTTTCCACCCATGGCTCGAAAGTCTCTATATATATTCGGGAAAGTATTCACGCGCGGAGGAGGAGGAACCGCTACAGCTGAGGGAGGAGGGACGTCTGCTGGGCCCGCATTATTAGCCCTAGCTTCTAGGTACCTCCTGAACCAGCCAGGTATTGGTACGCCCTCCGGAAGGTTAAGATCCCCAGACATGCTGAAATGAAAGAAAAGGATAGATTCAAAACAAAGGATAGAAAGATAGGCATATGGCTTTGGGGATTATGTTTTCCAAAATAAAATCTACTTTTGAAAATACTTCCTTTTAAAAACCTTTTCGAAAATAGCTTTCAAAAACTTTTTATCAAATCTGGTAACCTTTGGCTCTGATACCAAGTGTAACACCCCACCTCCGTTAAGGTCACTCGCAAAGGGAATGCCTTAACTTTGATGGAGCGTTTTAGTAGAGAAAACAAAATTTTACAAGACAGATAAGTAGTACTTGAAAAATTATAACTTTATTATAGCAGAAGCAGAAATAAGTTTGGTTGCATCTTTCTAAATCACAATACCAAAACTCAAGTACATAATTATCAGTCTTATAAAAAATCCTTCAGAATGTAAGGCTTCAAACCTATAATCCCCAATATAAATTGCCATTGAAAGATAGCCAAATCCAAACAATACTTCAAACACTTCAAGCAGAGAGAACCTGAATCAAACTCCTATGTTTCCACCCGGAAAACGTAAGAGGGGGGGGGGGATGGAAAGAAAAGAGGCAAAACAAACTAGGTCAGACATAAGTCTGGTGAGTCCAGTGACTTTCAGCATATAAACAGATAATAGTATCATGACATGTAAATAAAACTGGATGAGATATAGCCGTAACATGAGTAGCAGGTTAACAGAAGAAACAAAATGATATAGGCTAAGCTAAGCTCCTTACTTAGTTTTCACTTCTCTGCACTAATACTAGTATAACAGGATTAGGTGTTACCCTAATATCTAAATTGAAACAGAAACGGAAACAGAATAATCTCTACAGAAACAGATTGCTAGTAATGGGCCTTTACCACCCGAACAGAGGTAGACAGTACAGAAACAGAATGCTAATAATGGGCTTTTACTGTAACACCCCCTGTCCATTAATGTCACTCACAAAGGGAATGCATCAATGTCCATGAAGTGTTATTGTTGTATAGAACAGATAAATTACAAGAATAAATAAACACAGAGGAAGTTAAATCTTATTTTATTGCTTCATAACTCAAAAACGAGTTTACATAAGTAGTCTCCAAAACCATTACAACTGGATCAATAGACTTTTCCAAAATTTCAAAGTACATAAAGAAGCAAGTACTTAAATAACATAAATGCATAAATCCCCACTGAGCATAAGCAAAGCCATAAGATGAGAGAGTCCAAAGCGATACATCTTCTCTCTTCATGCAACTGAAAGTAAACGGCACTAAGCTGTAGTATTCCCTCCTTGCAAACCTGAGGGGGGGGGGAAGGAAGAAAAGGGGGTCAGACATAAAGTCTGGCTAGTGCGATAACTTTAACAACACAATTATCAAAATAACTAGGATAAGGCATAAGCTGGAAAATGAGGAAATGACTGTAAAAAATTTGGTATGACAGAGCAAACAAGGAAATAAGACGATCAAAGTTAATGTTAAAGGGGCCCCCTAATCACTATAGGATAATTACTATACTGCACCACCACTAGTCACCTTAAAGGTTGATCCCGCATACAAAACTTAATAATGATAATGGCAGTTCGTGTACCCCTAGCTGCCTTCATAGGTGCCGTCTGCCCCTATCTTCACTAGGTGTACCCGGTACCCTCCCCATTCTAATTACAATATTTATTCATAATATGGTAGTTATACTCCTAGCTGTCTTCATAGGTGCCGTCTGCTCCTATCTCCACTAGGTGTACCCACTACCTTCCCCATTCTAATTACAATATTTATTCATAATAAGGTAGTTTTACTCCTAGTTGTCTTCATAGGTGCCGTCTGCTCCTATCTCCACTAGGTGTACCTACTACCTTCCCCATTCGATCGGCTCCCTAACTCGTAGATACCCGTGCTGGCCCCACAGTGAGGTGTATCACTCCCCAAAGTGGCAACCCGATACAACCAAAAATGCATGGCTTATATCTACACGATGCAACAACATCTTACCTACCAGCCCGGGCCCACACACGCATATGAACCCGTTGGACTTGCGTTGCCACCGCTAACCCGTTTTGACCTCTTACAATCAAATCCAGTACGCGTGTCCCGTCCTCGACTTGGGTCGAGCCCACAAAGATACTTAATGGGTTACTGGTTTGAAAAGGGCCCCCACACAAGCTTTCCCCTTATGCTTGGTCCCCACTAGAATTTCCCACTCAACCCCTCTTATTCATGTCTTCTTACATATTTCAACTTGGTTAAGTGTTTATAATTATATCCCACGTGTCACCCATGTTACTTACTCAACAAATCAACATGTGTTATTGGTTAAGCTTGTCTTAACCCTATCCACTTATCAAACTATTTGTTAAATTTGTCTTAACCCTACCAGATCAATGTATATTATTGGTTAAGTTTGTCTTAACCCTACCCACTTATCGAATTATTGGTTAAGTTTGTCTTAACCCTACCCACTTAACAAATTATTGGTTAAATTTGTCTTAACCCTACCCACTTATCATTTTATTGGTTAAGCTGTTCTTAACCCTTTTACTTAGTTTATGATTAAGTACTTCTTAGTCCACAGATACATTGGTTAAGAGAATAACTCCCTAAGTACCAACCCCGAAGACCGAGATCAACATTAGATCGTGACTAAGAGAATCATTCATTCAACCAAACTTCTGTTTTTCATCCATATTTGTCTTTAATCAACATTAATTAATTATTGAGACACCTAATCGTATTTCACATGCCACCCAAGGCACCCACTTAATTTCACATGCCACCCACTTAACTCCTCATGTCCCACTACATGTTTATCTGGTTAAGTGTTTCTTAATTCATTAAGATCGTAACCTTATAAAGACCTCCCACATTAGACTGGCATTTGTTGCAGCTAGATTTGCCAGGCGGGTCCGGGAAGTCTTACACCACAAACGAGCCTAACCTCGTGTCTTTACAATTGTTACGCATTTAATTTATGCCTAAGACCTCTCACATTATACTGGCATTTGTGGCAGTTGGATTTGCTGGGCAGGTCCGGGCAGTCTTACACCACAAAAGAGTCTAACCTCGTGTCTTATGCGATTAATTACACATAATTAATTACCCCCAATTTGAATTAATTTCCCTATTCAAATTGTCAATCAATTACAAATTTAACTATATCCATAATTGACTCAATTATGTCCATCTATTTATGGTATATAAAATTATACCAATTAACATCACATTTAAGGCATTTATGCCAATTCTCAATATTAAATCTTTTAATATTATCTCATTGCCCCACCTTGTACGTTCATTCGTTTAAGGTAAAATATACGTTAGACTCGAATAGTCTAACTTATGGAATAAAGAGAAAACATCACAACATGCATAGGATATAAATTAGATCTAACTTATGAACAAAAAGTCATAACATAAATTGGCATATAGATCTAAACATAAAGGCTGAACTTGCATGTGTGAACAAGGTGTTTCATCTAAACTTGCATAGACAATGGGTGTCATAGATCTAATCATAAAGCGTAAACTTGCATAGGCAATAGTTACAATCTTACATTACATGATCCACACTCCAATATATATATATACTTGAATATGTGATTTATGCAACATAAACTATAGTGTAAACTTGCATCTAAACTCACACATGTCATAGCCTAACTTTAGATCCAATTTACACATAAAATAGATGTCATGAAACATGTAAGGTTGTATATGATTCTCACTAACTTGTATATGATTCATATTAACATTTAAACTTGCATACATACATATGATTTAACATATGAATCAGTTCTAACAACATGACCAACTAGCAAATGAAACATCATTTTGAATTGATTGTACTAAGCCAACAATTAACATAGATTTACAACATAGATGATAACATCACAGCTTTACAACATAGATAATAACATCATAGATTTACAACATAGATAATAACATACGGTCAATGATTCACAACATAACCACATAATCCAAATCATGGCTCAGTCTAATTAAATTGTTAATTATCTTATTAAAGAAATCGAACTCACAAAAAGTAGGTCTTGAGTTCTGAAATCTGAGTTCTGAAATTGATTTAGCTCGCCTTTGTAGTAGATTCGTTATGGTTTAGATTAGAGTTGAATAGAACTGAATTGATTAGCTTTGATTTCCCTCTAGTTGTAGTAGATTCGTTATGGTCTAGATTCGTTATGATCTTAGGGTTAATCAAAACCACTCAGTCGGGATAGGGTGACACCTCAGCCCTAATGACTCGGCAAGGAGTCAGAAAGGACTCAGCAATGAGTCCCAATGTGGATCAGATTGCACTAGAAAGCTGTGCAGGCTTTCTCCTCGGCCTGGGCGCACTTGGGAAGTGCGCCAACGTATTTTTGTACTGGCGCACTTCCCAAGTGCGCCATGCATTTTTTTTAATTTTTTTCCTCTTCTTCTTCTGGTTTTTCCGCCTAACTTTGTTCATCCATATCTCCTTCATACAGTGTCTGTTTTACGCAAACTCGGACTCTATCTCGACCAGAATTCCGAGACAAAAACAATGGCGCATTCCATTCCCCTTAATTCTCACATCTGAGATAAATTATTCTTGAATTTAGTTAATTCGATTATTCAAAAATTCGGGTTGTTACATTTACCAGCCCAACAGACAGAAGGTATGGAAACAGAATACTAATAATGGGCCTTTACCACCCCAACAGATAGAAGGTTTGGAAACAGAATCGGAAACGGAATCAGAGATGGAAACAGAATAATCCCTACGTAAATAGAATGTTAGAATTAGGTGTACATTAGTAATGGGCCTTTACCTCCCCTACAGACGGCACCACACAGAAACAGACAGGTATTACCATCCAACAGAAACAAATGGTACCAACAGAAACAGACAGAACTAAGTGTACCCTAAGTCCTACCCCCAAGCGATCGGCTCCCGAATACATAAATACCCTGTGTCGGCCCCACAGTAGGTCGTATCACTCCCTAAAGTGGCAACCTATTGGCATAGACGTATTTACATATGTCACGGTGTCTTACATCCTCAGAGCAGACCGGATCCATACACGCACATGACCCGGTTGGAACGCGCCATCAACACCCCTCGCCATTATCAGAATGAACCGCTTATAATTAGTTCAGTATGCATGCCCGGACCCCTACATAGTGTGGGGTCAAAGTTTTGATACCAGAAAGGGTTACTGACTAATATGGGTCCCAAACAACAAATGACACAAGTATTTCCCCTCCTATCCTTGTGTCCCCGGACTAGCAGATTTCAGATTAACTTGTTTACAAGTTTCAGACAGAGTTCAGATTACTAGTTCATAGATCAGACAATCAAGTTAACAAGTTTTAAGATTAACAGATCAGATGTACGGATTTAACAGACTTACAGATTGTCTAATTTGTATTGGGCCTATAGATTCACGAAACTAGTTTATTAGATTCATCAGTCCAGTTGGTTTAACCCTATCCACCTAACACATTTTTAGACACCACATTTCTCTTAAATTTGCATTAATTAAATATTAATGCATAGACCTCTCACATTAGGTCGGTAGCTTGTGGCTGCTGGATGTGCCGGGCGGTTCCGGGCAGACTTCTGCCACAAGCCGAACCTAACCTCGTGTCTAAGCATATCTAAAATATGCCTACGACCTCTCACATTAGACTGACAGTTTGCGGTTGCCGATTAAGCCGGTTGGTTTCGGGCAGGCTTCTACCGCGAACAGAGTCTAACCTCGTGTCATAGCCAATTTATTCCAATACAGATTATACAGATAACAGATTAAACTTCTTTACAGGTTTCAGTAGATTAATCAAATTTCCATGTTTTACTCAATCTTAGATCGAGCCTACGTATTTTCATACCCAAATTACAATTATTCAGCTTTCAACAGATTAGGCAATTCAACAGATAACAGATCTAGCAGATTAGGCGATTCAACAGATTTAGCAGATAACAGATTTAGCAGATTAGGCAATTCAACAGATTTAGCAGATTAGGCAATTCAACTTTATTTACATATCTTTCCTAATCATAAATTTTGCCTAAACTTACATGTGGAAATCATGGTCATAATTCATAATACAACATATGCCCAAATCTTTAGTTAAACTTTACACAGTACAGAATATTCTCTAAAATCCCAAATCATGATATACCATATGAATTATGCCAAATTATAGCCTTTAATGCCAAATATCCAAAAATTCACTTTTAGGCGTTTTCACATTGATAGTTATCCTATTATAATATAGGTTTCTAAGCCTAAGTCACATATTCCTTTTTCAAGTCAACAATTGTTACATAAAATTTACCCCAAAAGTCTAGATCTTTAAATTATAACATCTCAAAATCAGATCTTAATTTTTATACGCATTATGTCCCCATGTTTCAAGTCACATGTTATCATACAATGATTCCCCTTCTTCCAACAGAGTATGCACAGATCTAGATCTAATTTACAACATATGTCCATTTCTCAAATCAGTCAAAGATCAGTCATGTCCTATTATGCATTATCCATTATTTGTCCCAAAATTTAGCATTCGTGCATTAATCTCTTATGAGATTTGGCGCAGGCTCGTGGTAGCCTGGCTATAAACAAAAAGGAAGAAAAGGGGGAACAGATACAGAACAGTCACAATCAAGATAGATCCGCAGAAAAGTATGTATAACCTCAGATCCAGATTCACAAAAATGTCAAGATAATTATTAAATTTCATATCTGAAAATAATTGTACTCACGATTGAAAAGGTAAATCTTGATTTCTGGGATCTGTATTCTTACACTGAATAGCTCTCCTTTGGCGTAGACTATCGATTAGATTAGAAAATAGTTGTTCTCTTTTAACTCTCTCCAGATTGGAAGAAGATGCACTAGTTCTAGTTTTGTTTCTAGTTGAGTAGCGACGCCATTTTTATTTTTAATTAGAATAGAGGCAGAGTATAGGAAGAATGAAATGGTGTGGGGAGAAAGCTAGGTTTGGCAGTGTTTAAATAGGAGAATATGGTAATTTAGAGCCATTAGATCATTCCAGAAGCCATCAGAATCGTCCAGAGCAGCAGGCCACATCACACAGCGAATCAAAGAGCGACACGTGGCAGAACAGGTCAGAGCTGGATATGAGAAAACAGGGGGAAGGTCGACCCTAGTGTCGACCTGGGTCCTGGGCGGGAATTTTCCCGCCCAGCCCGGGTGTCTGTTTTGAATTTCGAAATCTGAAATTTGAATTTTGGGCTGGTTTTTATTGAAACTTCAGAAGGTCATATCTTCTTCATACAGAGTCTGATTTACGCAAACTTGGACTCTATTCCAAGCATAATTTCGAGTCGAACGCAATGGCATAACCCATTTCCCTTAATTATTTTGTTACAATTTAATTACCCTCTGATTTTTCATTCTTATGTTCATAGAAAATACGGGGTGTTACAATGCTCATGGGAACTCCATGGAGTATAACAATTTCTTTTAAAATAAATCTACGCCAGACTCTGAGCAGTTCTATTTGACGTGACATGTATGAAATGGGAGGTCTTCGTGAAACGATCTACGATCACCCAAATACCGTCATTTCCTTTCTAGGTTCTGGGCAAACCATCTATGAAATCCATAGAAATCTGTTCCAACTTCCAACCTAGAATTTCCAACGGTTGCAACAATCCGGCGAGTTTCTGTTGATCGCTTTTGACTTGTTGACAAGTGGAACACAGACTAACATATATAGATATATCTCTTTTCATCGCCTTCCACCATAATGTTCGCTTGAGGTCATTAAACATTTTACTAACCCTTCGGTGGATACTCATTTTGGACCTGTGACACTCGTCCAATACTTCTCTTTTGAGCTCAAGGATGTCAGGAACACAAATTCTTCCTTTCAATCTTAGAACTCCTGCGCTATCCACTTGGAAACTGGAGACTTCGCCCCTTTGAATTATTTTGATCATCTCTTTAACAAAACTATTGTCTTTCTAAAGAATAGATATTTTATCGATCAACGATGGTGTAATGATAAGATTGGCGATGATCACATTCTTTCTGCTGAGCACATCAGCCACAACATTGGCTTTCTCCGGAGTATACAAAATATCAAGATCATATGCCACGAGAAATTCTATCCAACGCTGCTGTCTCATATTCATATCATTCTGGGTGAACAAGTACTTCAAAGATTGATGATCGGTATATAATTCGAACTTCCCACCCAATAGATAATGCCTCCAGATTTTCATAGCAAACACGATGGCTAACAATTCAAGATCGTGAGTTGCATAGTTCTTCTCATGCGGTTTCAACTGACGGCTAGCATAAGCGACCACTTGGCCTCTTTGCATTAATACTGCACCAATACCTTCTTTAGAAGCATCTGTCCAGACTTTCAAGTCTTGATTGCCATCAATAATTGTTAACACTGGAGCAGTCGTCAATCTTAACTTCAGCTTTTGGAAAGCTGCCTCACATTCTAGTGTCCAATTGAACCTTGAATGTTTCTTAGTAAGCTTAGTTAAGCAACTAGACATCTTTGAAAAATCCTTAACAAACTTCCGATAATAACTAGCTAATCCGAGAAAACTTCAGACTTCTGTGGGTGTAGTTGGCTGCTTCAAATCTTGAATAGCTGTGATCTTACTGGGATCCACAGAAATTCCTTCTTTTGATACAACATGACCAAGGAATTTCACCTCTTCTTACCAGAATATACATTTGGAAAATTTGGCTTTTAAAACATTCTTTCGGAGAATTTCCAACACTTGTTCTAAACGTTTTTCATGCTCGCTCTCGGACTTAGAGAAGATTAGAATATCATCAATGAAGACCAGTACAAATTTGTTCAATACTTCTCTGAATACCCGGTTCATTAGATCAACAAAATAAGCTGGAGCATTACATAAGACGAACGGCATTACTAACCACTCGTAAAATAAATCTGGACCTCTGAATGTTGTCAAAGGAACACAATCTTCGGTAATACGAAGCTGATGGAAACCTGTAGCTAGGTCCATTCGTGAAAATACTTATGCGCCATTCAATCGATCCAACAAATCGTCAATTCGCGGCAATGGATATTTGTTCTTCAATGTCTGCTTATTCAAGTCACAATAATCCACACATAGTCTGAGAGTACCATCTGACTTTGGGACAAACACCACTGCTGCTCCCCAATCAGAGAAACTAGGCCTGATAAAACCCTTCCATACAAGCTGTCGAGTCTGATTGTCTAACTCTTCTTTTTTTCCTTCAAGGTCATTCTTCGAATATTGTGAACTACTGGCCTTGCATTCAGAATTAAAGAGATTTTGAAATTTATTTCTCTACGTGGAGGTAAGCTAACAACTTCTTCAAACACATCCGCATAGTTCTTGACGACAGGAATATTTTCTACGTCGACAGAGGTATTCTCTGTAACGACAAGAATATTTTCTTTTTGAGCAGGAGAAACATCCAGAGCTAACCAAAAGCCTTTTCTATCAGAATTCGAACCTTTACATGGAATGGTTATATAATTGCCTAATCTAATCTTCGCCCTTACGACTCTGTCGGCGCATTTAACCTCAGCTTCATATTTGGTTAACCAATCCACTCCCAAAATAAGATCAAACTCTGTGAAATTCATTACGATCGCGATGGTAGGGAACCGATAACAGGAAAAAGAAACACGCACCCCACAAATCCAACTAAGATCGAGGGAAACCCTAACTGGATTATGGACAGTCATGGGTGTTTTGAGCTTTTTCAAATTCAAATCCAGTTTCTTAACTGCATTCTTTGCAATAAAGATTCGCAATGCACCTGTATCAAACAGTACTTTAACAGGAATATTTTTGATAGTAAGTGTGCCTTCCAAAACATCAGGTCTTCCCTGACTAGCTGAGGGTGCAGGAATCTCTCCCACTTTATTCACTTGTACTATTTTGGTTGCTTTCAACAGCCGGCAGCCTCTCTTTATGTGACCAGCCTGATGGCAAAGATTGCATTTTCTATTCTCTTGCAACTTGTTCTTCGATTTAAATTTATCCTTCCTATGATTCTCTAGAGATATGCAACTTATCGTCAAATGCCCCAGCTTATTGCAGTTATTGCATACGGTAGTCGTTACCGGCCCTTTCTCAGATTTAACCTTTTTCTTATTGAATCTAGGAGTCTTTCTGACCCCAGACGTCGTACTTGCCTCCGGCTGTGTACTTGTCTCTGGGCTATTAGCTTCAAATTTCCTTTTGTTGCTAGAACTGACTTCCTCTTTATCACCCAAAAGGCCTTTCTTATCTAGATCTTCATACTGATAAGCCATGTATATCATCTCAGAAAAAGATTGTTGCATATGTGTAGTTACACTACTTTGGTACTATCTTTGAAGCCCGTTAATAAACCTCAGATTCTTCATCTTTGGATTTTGAATTAGATGCGAGGCAAAACGAAAAAGTTCATTAAATTTCTTATGATATTCTGGAATAGTCATATCTCCTTGGATCAGATAATAGAAATCATCACCTAACCGCTCAATCGCTTCTGGAGAAATAAATCTTTTATTGAAAATTTCTTTGAATCTATCCCAGGTAATATCACCTTCTGGATTACCTTTAATAACTATATCCCACCAGATTAAAGCCTTGTCTTTGAGTGCCCAAGATGCCAGTAATCTTTTCTGTTCATCTCTCAGCTTTAAACCTTCAAAATTTTTCTCAGCAGAGCGCATCCATGCTTGTGTTTGAATAATGGATTCATTGCCCGAGAACGGTACTCCACCCAGATTTCGATACTTGTTTAATAGAGCCTCAATATCTGGTTCTGACCTACCTCTTCTACTTCTGCCACTCATTTTTCAATGTCTGCAAATTGCAGACAAAGTGTTAGGCCAACAGAAAAGGTATTTTAAAGCATAGAGACATATACTTGAATGTACATGCTTCTATCGGGGTGTATTTCATTCTACTACGCTCATTCTAGGATATTACTGATCCTATTGAAATTAGTTATTCGTCATAGAATACTTATGATTCTATTTCTGACGAGTTCGTTAATATGTTATATTCTAGAACTAAGCTTGACCAAAGCTCTGATACCACATTGTGACAACCCCAAACCCCGTTCCACGGTGGCAAGGGTAATCTTTGGAATATGACACATAAACAGATAACAGCAGAACAGAAATATATAAATACACCAGACAAATTTACAACAGAATGCACTAGATAAATATAATCATCAGAGTTAAACGGTATATAGGATCATACTTAGTACAAAATACAGTTCAACTTTAACTATAAAATGTCTACAGTGGAATCAAAACATAATACGTACAACATGAGCTGAACAACATAAAAGGAAAGAAGCGATAGAATCCAGCTTTAGCTCCAGCTATCCAGAAAGAGCCTGCTAAAACCTGAATATAAGGCAGCCCATGAAGAAAATAGGGCACCCGAGTTTGCAAGTGAAACAAACTACGAGTCAGTCATTGGACTGGTATGAGAAATCTACTACTTAACTTATTTTATAATAAGGCCAATCATAGGACCACGCCGCTAACGCGGAACGGGTTTCCTCCATTGGATTGCCAGTGCTAAAAACAAGTGAATCATTAAAACATCGCAATGATTTTTATAAAAATGAAGCCATTATAAGACTCAGTTCCCATCACACAATGCAACGCAAACCGGAGGATAGAGTTATACCTTATAATGGCCAAAATATGCTTGATAAGAATAAAACAAAAGAATTTGATATTATTACTAGTGTTTATATGTTTCAAAAACAATTTCAATTATAAGTATCAATCATAGACGGCATAAGTGCCCCATAACACTATGTCGCCATATATAGGCATACAATCAGAACCGCACGACGTCGTATTTGGAAATTGGATTTCCGTCATGAACCAAGGCAAGGGATCGTCCTTACCGCTTCGGGACTCTCTAGCCTGATCCTCAGGAAAGTGCGCAGGCAAGCCTTGGATTGTCAGGGCCGGTCCACACGGAGTGGATTAAAATGCCTGAACGCTGCGTTTCCCCGCCCTATGGGGCATAAACTGGTTATATACCGATCGAACCATCGGCCCTGGAGCGACCGATATAACCGAGGCGCCTCACTATCCATCATCCACATAAGTAAAATGCGCGGGCGTGTAAAACCCAAAACACCACTCCTAGCTAGAAAGAAACGCAGGTCCTCCCTAATGTCCTCTCCCGTTTCTAGTCCATACCGGGCTGTGAGGCTCGCAAATCAATGCTAAGCACAAATCTAGCTGTCTAAAGCCCTGCTTTGATCATCAACCATAAAGCTCTGCTTTTCAATAAAAGCTTTGATCACAGCATCTCTATATGCCACGTTGTCAATCTACAACGTCAGACACACATCCATTTACAAGTCCATTCTGTGTTTGAACGAAACCGGAGGCATCTTATTCCTCTCCCGTATGTCCAATACAGGAGAGAGGCCCTCGCACATCCAAACAATCGACAAGTACGTCTGGACGACCACCATTGTAACCCCTTCAGGGAAGCAACTCCCATCAAAGGCATCAGTAGTCATCCATTTGATGTGAAGATCACCAGTCTTGCGCCGTCTTCATATCTTCGACTTCCAAACGTCGATCAATTATTTGAAATTAGAATCAACTCGGCCTTTTCAAATAATTCACGTATATTTAGAATTTCAAATCAATTCATTTCAATTATTAAATTATCTGACATCCATAATTCAGCTTATTTATCTAATTTTCACGTCAAACACATTCAACCATCAAATATCCTATAGACCGAGTAAATTCAGTTTAATTCCATTCCATATCATTTATAATATTTTATAACGATTCATCGCTATTTTTATTTATTTAAATATAGCCAATTTATTCAAACGACGCTTCAGGCCACCACGCGGCCATGGCGCTGAATTCTCCAGATTTGATTTACACATATATGAAAATCTAACTGTTGGATCTTTACATATTTTATATCATTGGAAAGATCTTTTCAAAGCGGACCCAACGGTACCAGTTTTGGGAAAATCCGATGGTCGGATCTCCCGGTACAATCGTTTAAAGTTACGATTTCAAAATACGAACTACAACATCATTATTCGATTTATTTTAATTATATATATAATCCATTCTGGCGCTGTTTTCAATCAGATTTGAATTAAACATTTCAGACAATCCAACCGTTGGATCTTTGCAAAGTTTGTATCGTTGGAAAGATATTTCCAAAGCAAACCCAACGGTTTCGGTTTTGGGAAAATCCAATGGTCGCATCTCCCGGTACAATCATTTGAAATCAGGTTTTCAAAATACGAACTATAGCTTCGTTATTCGATTTATTTTAATTATATATATATATATATATAAATATAATCCGTTCTTCGATTTCCAACCATATTCATTTCATATGTTCGATAAAATAATATTTTTAACCAACAAGTATTCATTTCAACATATGACTATCTTTAACACTTCATATATAGATAAAAATGTAATTTTTATCGTCAAAACAATTTATTTCCAACATGATTATTTTTAACACTTTGTATATATTATAAAAATGTGATTTTTATTATTAAAGCAATTTATTTCAAAAATGAAGATTTTTAGCGATTCATATATATTATAAAAATGTGATTTTTATTGTTAAAACAATTTATTTCCAACATGAATATTTTATATATTTCACACATACAATAAAAATGTTATTTTTACCATTCAAACAATTTATTTCATACATTCAATAAAAATGTTATTTTTATCGTTCAAACCATTTTATTTTATACATTCGATAAAAATGTTATTTTTATCGTTCAAACCATTTCATTTCAAAAACGAATATTTTTCCCAATACATGAATATATTTCAATACATGAATATAAATCAAAACATAGGAATTTTTCAGAAAATTTCGGCAGCATAACGGCAGGGTAGTTAAAATCGGCACCGTCCCTATACGGCTCCTCGCTCTACCTTAAAGCCTCGCAGCTTTTGACAATGGGGATTTCAATATTTAGTTCGTACGCAGACGAATTTTTCCCATAAACTAATTCTATTGGGATTTCAACCACAATCAATCATATCAACCATTCGTATTATTCATCAAATTTCATATCAATCAAAATCCAAACAATCACAACCAATATATATCGTCCATGGTCTGTGGACAAGGGGAGTGTATATATATATAGATATTGATATTGATATACGTATATAAATATATTTCGATTCTGCTTCAACATTATTTCAATTCCATTCATCGCACATATGATTTTTACAACGCATATATAACTTATACATCGCATATACAACTTATACAACGCTTATACATGAGGTGTACAACGCTGATATAACTCATACATCGACTATATAATTTATACATCGCCATTCCATATCGTTTATAATTTAGAAATCTCACATTGGGTTCCATTCCTCCAAAAATTGTAGAAGGCTCAGAAAAATATCCGGTCTCTTCTAGAATGTAGAAGACGTCCACATGGTCCCGGTGTCTCTTGTTTCACTGGATTTCGACTACATAGCAAAAAGACATGATTTTTGTTATAAAATCGTATTTCATAGCGCTTTAAAGTGCTATAAACAATCAAAATAAATTCATCCGTTACGTTTCTGAAATTGTTCAAACCTAAATCATCGATTATCGCACAAACCGTGAAGCAGTTGGACGATCGGACTTCGCAGTGGCGTAGAGGGACGGAGGGCGCACGTGCGCCTGAAGTGGGGCCCACTTCGGTGGCCAGAATAAGCGGCGGCGGCGGTTGATAGTCGGCAACTTCACGGGCTCGGTTCTCAGCAAATACCACACGAAAAATTCTACAGTTGGTATGGATTTGAAGATCTCGGAGAGAACTTAAAAAACTACAACTACGACGTTGGATTTTATTGAGAAAATCGAGAGATAAAGAGGAGGGAAGGAAGAAGAGGCAGCCGCCGTATATCGCGAGCGGGATTTTACGGGCTTATCTGGATCGGAGAAAAATGATTGGCCCACGATATTTTATATTTATTTTTAATTTATTTAAATCCGAAAATACCCGCAATCCATACTAACTCCAATTCACACCCAACGACTGTCATCCCTAGCTAAATACCCCTATTCCGAACACAATGGAATATGTTTCGTAAGCCCATTTGGCAGTTTCAGTCAGTTTTTCTTCAAATTAAAATATAAAACATTCAATATTTGATTTGAACATACATTTCAATTTGCCGGGGCCACATACTGATCCCAAAAATTCAAAAAAAAAATAAATCTAGCTATATTTTGATGATACGGTCCCAACAAAACTAGTTTCATCGAATATGGAGACTGTATGAAAAATGGCCATTTTTTGGTCGATCCAGTTTGACTGAAATCAACCAAACGCATTTTTCTTTGCCACGCTCACATATTAATTTCAAAAATTATGGAATTTAAAACCTAGCAATAATTTGAAATCTTGGATCAAATAAAAGTGGATTCGTCGAAAACGGAGGTCGTTCGCAAAATGTCTATTTTCAAGGGCTATATAAACTCCATAGCGACCTTTCTGAAAATTCATTTGGCCATAACTTTTGATTCCTGCTATGAAATTTCGATTTTTCACATTCATTAGAAAGATATTCAGAAACAGATTTAAATATTTTTGGTTTTACTAAAACCCATTTTATTTTGCATCCTGTACAGTCAGTCAAAGTTTGAATTCAAATTTTCAAATTGCCACGCCATTTCAGGCCTTGTTTTATAATTAAAATAAATATATTTATTTTCTAACATCGATTCAAATAGACTTTTGGTCATTATTATTTAAAATAATTTATTTTAAATATTCAAAATCCACTAAAATAGCCAAATAATTTTTTTTAATTGGTTCAGATTTTCCGGGTTGTTACATTTAAAGCGTGAGAAAACCTGACATCTCCTTCCATTCTAGCTCCGATACCAAATGATCTTCGGACCTTTGGATGCTCTTGGATATAATTAGTGTTTAATATTATGACTTTGATAATTTAGTGGACAACAGTAAAAAAAAATTAGCTAAGTAATAAGAGAGGTGATTGAATTGTAATCTTACAAAACAGACTTTTAGAGTCACTAGTATTATTTTGACAATATTTATTGAGGTTTTAAGTTCCATTAAAGATTAAGGATAAAAATGTTTGCATAGAGGAGAAGTTTGGGATGCTTTAGGAATAATATCCCACAATATCTTACCAATTCTTTTTCGTCTTTGTCATTCATCTCAAAACATTTGTTGCACCATCTTACAACAACATTTCCCTAGTTGTGATCTAAATTCCCTACCACTTTTGTGTATATTGACCTATTTTGAGCCTAAGCAAAGTATTTTGCAATTAAATGTTCTTTAATGCTTATCGATATCATATATCGAGTAATATATTTATAAGTATTATAAATATATTTTATAATATTTTTTCATCAAATCAAATCTTAAAATGAATGTTTCGTAAGTATTAATTAATTTATAATAATTGCAAATTTATTAAATTGTTCGGTCAAAGGAGAATTCATTATTTCTGTTGCATGACTCATCACATGCAAACTTGGTCGTTGGTTCATATTTACATATTCATATATCCGCCTTTACACACAACTTGTGCAGTTAAAAGGCTTAGTGGTTCTATAGCGGTGATAAAACGGGGAAATAGCGGAGATATAGCAGTGACGCAAAAAAGTTCATTATATGTAAAACCAAATATTTACAAATTAATTGATCATCTTTCTTACATTATCTATACTATATTATAATTACTGAGTTTGGTTTCAAAGGCTCACAGGCATTCTCAGCTACGTAAAGCTCAACCGTCTCTTTTAGTATTTTTTTTATGCAACTCTCCTATTCCTTTTTAACCCCTCAATAACCCTACCTATTCCCATCTTCTCTTGATTCCTGCTTTCCCCCCGTTGTCGTTAACATCTCCACCTATCAACATTGTTAACGTAATCTCTCTATTCTTATTATTGAGTTTGATTAAATGGACGCACAATTGCTTTGATGTTTGGACAAAAGACTCGCTTCCCTCAATCGTTCTTCCTGCAGCTTTCTTACGTCGGGTTGCTTCGTTCATCCCAGCTATATTGTATCATAGCCTTTGAATGCTCGATTTTAGGTAACTTTTTATTATAATGATTGCCCTCAAATTAATAAGCTTTCACCCTTAATCTGGCAATTTGTTGCAGTTTATAGTAATTTATTGCGGTACGATAATCAATGCCCTACCATGTCACTGTTTTCCTGTCAGCTGAAATTTACAGGTTGTTTATGGATAAAAGGTGTTTATTCATTGTAGGGTTCTTACATTTAAATGATAGATTATTTGGTTGCTTCAAAAATTTTGCAATTGGTTATAAGATGTAGTAGTCTAGCAGATGCCACATACCTCAATGTTATGGCAGCTAACGATTCCTGTTAGATGTTAGGGTCATTTTTTTGTCCATTAATGCATTTGTAAATGCTGTGTTGACTCTTTTGAGTAATTGCTATATATTTATTGATTTTTTAAGGATAAAAAAGTTACTAAAAACTTAAACAATTGAAGCCAAATACTATTTCCGTTCATATTGTTTAGCTTGGGTATCTAGCCGAGGCCGGAATTCCCTTCCCTTACTTTTTGTGTGTGTTCCCTGAATTTACTTTCATTTCCTTTGTTATTTAGTGTATTAAGAAACTCACTTCTCTGATATTATATTTATTAAGTAACCATAGGCATTTGTTAACTAACACGTAAATACAAATGTTACCCTTTTATGTTTGATGTTTGTTACCCTCTTTGTTTGTACATATTTTATTGAGTTGTTTGATATAACGTGTCATGTTCATCAGTTCAAAATTTTAATAGCTCATTTGCACTGGCATTACAAGTTTAGGTTAATATTTCTAATGAGGGATAGATAGAGTTTGTTTGGAAGATTAAGCATGTTTTGCAGAATTCAATGGTATGATTTCTTATTTCATTTTGTGATGGGATGACTTAATTATGTGGCATGCAACTTGATCATAAAAAGGTAGTGAACAAAATATGATAACGTTGTGTCAGGTTGAGACTACATGTTCAATTAACTGCATAGGACCAAACATCTTCATTAGAAGGTAGTAATAAATGTCATGCTTAGCTCAATTGATTGAGAAAACAATATCAACTATGAGAGAGAAGGATCATACTAACATCATTAACTATACTAGCAATCAAGTAGTATTTATAATCCTGTCATTATAAGGAGGTGATGCAGACTAGAATACAACAAATGGGATAACTAATTTATTAAGTTTAGTGTGGTACTAAGGGCACCCCAATATGTTCTTCCTAATACCGCAAATAAAAAATACCACAAAAATTAGTATTACACCCTTCATAATACCACACACTTATCTTACTAGTAAGATGAATTCTCTTATGGATGGTGCCCCACTTTCACTATCCCATCTCAACCCAAGTATACTCGGTCAATGGACATCATGTCATGATTTAACTACAATAAAAATTGAGCTTTTATATTGAAGACCAGTTGTGTTCTCAAGTAGAAAGGACGATGTTAATCACTGACATTGATATTTTTTATTCGATCCTAGTTATATTAATCAATAAAAAGCTATCGAGATAACCGTTTTGTCGTTACCAGTATTAATACGTAACCCATTGGTCCCCCAACAACCATAAGTAATACACTACCTAAATTTAGGAAATGTTACATATGTTAGGCTCATTAAATACATCGTTATTCCTTCTAAATACATCTTGATTACATATATTTAAAATGTTAAATTTATTTTGTTATAATGAATTGCTCATAGTTAAATTTTTTGCAACTATTAGTAGAAAATATACCATTAATGGATTTCCAATTAAATATACTTATGGTTAAAATAATTAATTTTTAACATACCTTATTATACCATGAATACTAGTATAATCGCATAATGGTGGAAAAACCGATTTTGTAATACATCTTGATTTACTTTCCATATAATGAAAAAAATACATTTCCATGTTGTTGTTTTTTATATATGGACGTATTGAAAATTTCACACAAGTACCCTACCATTTGTTCATTCATAATAAATGTTTATGACTAATTTGCACATGAAATTCAAAAGTTATAAGAGAAAATAAGCATCGTGATTTTGGCTTTAAAGGCAAGGCTATAAGGCTGCAATTAATGTGAAATAACTTTACATATGAAATGAATGTTCCTGGACAACTTCTTGCATGACATATATGGATATAAATAAGGTAAACAATTACCATGCTCCATTAGGGAAAATGTTGAGACTTATAAAATTAACCACAAAGGAGGACAAAATGGGTATTGTAAAAAAGCTTCAGACGGGCACAAGTTTTCTAAGGCTTAGTAGAATTAAGAAAAACCGACAAAGTCGGTTTGATAATAGATAGAAAACACCTTTTGTTACATTCGTTTACCTCGAGCTATGTTAAAAAGAAGCTGAATACTGCACATGACTAAAAGAACCAACCTTACCATAAACGGTGAGACAAAAAGAAAAGAGGTAGAAATGACTCAGTGGACAATGGAAAAAAGAGAAGTCAAAAATCATAATGAGGTACATGAATAGGAATTAGCTATCGAGTTAGGCATATTTAGCATGCCCTAAATAGTTTCTTCATTGGTGGCAGTGCGTCCCCCATCCTCAAATGAGGCCTCCACTAGTTGTTACCAAACAAACCAGGATCCCCATCGTCAACTATATTTTGTTTAGGTTCAAGATGAACTATTTGTTCAGGTACATTTATGTTATGTCTATCGCATTGGACATGGGTGTTGCTTCTATGATAATGGTGATATATTTTACATGAACCATGGAGAATAGAAGTGTTGGTTGGTAGGTGTAATGAGGAGGAGCATCATCCTTAGCTACACGTCCTATGGCTAATGTCTTTGTTGTTTATGGTTGCACCGTATTTTAATTTGTTTTGTTACCTATTATTATTCTTTAGCATTTCTTTCGAAGGTCAGTCCTCTCGTTTAGTTTATTAGTTAATTTATGCAATCCAGCTATGTAAATTATCTAAACATGACTATATATGAAATATGATGTTGGAATGCACACTTTTTCTTCAAAAGCATTCATTATTTTTTTCTTGATATAGAAATGTTATGAATTAAATTATACTTTTCTTAACACATTAAATAATAATATTGCAAATGATTTTCAGCATTGTAATATTGACATATGCGTGTATCATTTATGTATAATAAATTGATTATACGTGCAAAGGATGTAAATATCTTCCTTATCCCCTTTAATAAAATATGTGTTCTCATGAAGGTGCTGCAACAACTACAAAACTAGCAAACCTTCGATTGGACTTGCAAGTGCAATACACAAAAATTGCCTTTTTGATGCATTGAAAAATTATAATTATCTACACAAAAGTTGAATTTGAGAAATAAAGTCACTAAATTTTTTCTCTAGTAAGTTAAATATGGGCGATTTAAATATACTAATGAGAAAATATTAATTGATTCCCATAATCAAGTCAATTATGGGAAACACATCGGGAAGATAATATGTTAATATAGAGAAGGTATGTTCCTGATTTAAAGGAATCAATCAAATAATGGTATTGGTGTAAACATATACAAATATGCTAGATTTGTAATGGAATCAAATCAAGGAAATCTAGAAATATTTCATCCTTTTCTTTAAAGAATTCTACATCCCTCATCCTATATATATATATATATATATATATATATATATAGGATGACATTTTCTTATATATTAGAATACACAAGATAAGAAAGCTCTGCATATTATATCTTCAATAAGATCCCTATTTTTATTATATGATGGGAAATTTGTACCGAGTGTTATGTGTTTTTTCTTATATTGTACAATCTCCTCTTGAAGTGAAGAAATAAAAGGTTGTTAGGTCCGAGGAAGTAGGCATAGCCGAACCTCTTATATTGGAGTTTCTTTCACTTTCCTTTTTCTGTTTTTCTCTATAATTCGAGCCATTTGATTTTTCATTATTATATTTGTTTGATTGGCCTTGTTGACATTTTCGACATGCTAGATTATTGGGTGTTGTGTTTTCATAGCCCAAATCGCTGATTTTTCACTACAGTTTGGTATCATAGCTTGTTGTTATATTTTTCACTACTTTAGCAAAGACTACATCAGCTAAATTAGATGGAAATGGAGACTTTGGTACATGGAAGATGAAGATGGAAGTGGTGTTGAAAAAAGAGAAGACATTTAAGGTTATCTCGAATCTAGAGAAATTGAAGAATTTAGCACCTGAAGCGATAGAAGAATTGAAAGAGGATGCTTTTTTTACCATCCAACTTAGGCTTTCTGATGAAGTACCTAGAGGGGTTCCTCATGATAACACTGCTAAGAAACTATGGGATGCTGTTTAGAGAATGTTCTATTACAAGTCTCTCACCAACCACATCATCCTACAAAAACAACTTTATTCATTCAAGATGAAGTCTGGAACCGATGTATTTGCTCACGTGGATGCCTTTAACACAATTTTTATGAATCCTTGAGCAGCTAATGTATAGATTGAGAATGAAATGAAAGTTGTTATTCTTTTATGTTATTTTCCAGTGGAGTATAACACTTTTGTTAACTCCATGATCTATGGATGTTAAACTATTTGCTTGGAGAATGTGAAGACAATTCTACATAACAAGATGTTGAGGTTAAAGTTAGCAAGCATGAGCATGGAGAATGATTTCGGAAGCCTTATTACACAAAAGTGATTAAGTAAGAGTAGACCCAAATATGGTAGAGATAGAGCTAATTCCAGATCTTAGTCAAGGGGAGGTCGAAGGGAGTTTTTCATAATTGTAGAAAACCTGGACATTATATTCCAAGTTTCCCCAAGTTGGAGAACAAAAACAAAGCAGTTCCCCAAAAGGCTTCAGCTTCTACAACCGAGCCATCAGATTCAGAGAGTGATCATGGCATTTTTACATCTTCTTCCTCAGTATGAAGAGTACTATGTGGATTATTGACTCAGGAACATCATATCACATGACACCTGATAGACACTTTTTTCCGATTATCTACATTTTGATGGAGGAGAGGTTCCCATGGGAAATAATGCTTCTTGTTGAGTGGTTCGTAATGGAATGGTAAAAATTTGGATGTTTGATGTTGTTGTTCATACTTTGTATGATGTCAGGCATGTGCCTGATTTGAGGCATAGTTTGATCTCCATTGGAGCATAATGCAAATTTGGCTTAAAGTGCATGATAGAAAATGATTCACTAAAAATTACAGATAGCTCATTAATAGCAAAGAAAGGGGTAAAAGCTGGAAATCTACATTTGCTAAAGGGTACAACTTATATTGCGGGGTCTGTTTCGGTCTATAGTTTGTATGCTCAGTTGCAATTTGGTCCAAATTTTACTATTGCCCCTATAGCTCGTTGGTAGAGCGCCAGTCTTGTAAACTGGAGGTTCGTAGTTCGATCCTGAATGGAGGCACCAGTTTAGAATATCGAGTAATAATTTTCTAGAAGTTCTGTAATAACATCATACATTAGACAACAATCTATATGGTTTCCCTATTGTGGTTGTGTACAATGACAACTATGTAATATGAATATAATTATTTTTTTATACCTTATTTTTTATTTCATATTATTTATTGTTCCATAAAAGATTTAATTAATGCATTCGCATAACTTATTTGTATAGATTTGACCGATACATAATGGTTAATCTTATGACTTCTAGAACATACAGTAAATTATGAGTTAACACACATATACTAGTGCTAATTGGTTCAAAAATCCTCGACAAAACTTATATAATATATTAATAATAACTAAAGTAACACAAAGAAATAATGGTTTGTATGAAATAGATAATAAATACAGATTAATTTTTTATAAAAATTGGTCAATTTTTTGTTAGAAAAATTAGTATTGAAATACTAAGAAAACATCCTGATTTATCATGAATTTAACATTCTGTCATGTATAATATGCATGTAGCCATAATAGAACATTGTAACCTAAAATTAAACCAATAATCATAAAAGTATGCCATATTGTTAATTTTATGTAATGTGCTTTTTCCATAAAACTATAATATGCGTGTCATGCTAACTTATATATTCAATTTAATTGGTTAACACAAGGCATAAAAACTAGTTCTACTTCCTCAAGCTAGTTATAGGACATCGATTTTTAACTAGCTTGAGGAAGTAGAACTTGTTATCTTTACCTTGTGTATACCAATTAAATTAGATATATAAGTCAGCATGACACACATATTATAGCTTTACGGAAATAACACATTAAATAAAATATACAATAAGATATACTTTTATGCTTATTGGTTTAATTTTAGGATACAATTTTCTATTACAACTACACATATATTATACATAGTTAAAATGTTAAATTCATGATAAATTAGGATATTTTCTTAGCATTTTAATGCTAATTTTTCTAACAAAAAATTGACCAATTTTAGTAAAAAAAATTAATATATATTTGTTATCTATTTCATCCAAACCATTGTTTCTTTGTGTTACTTTAGTTATTATTAATATCATGTATAAACTTTTCGATGACTTTGGAACCAATAAGTATTTGTGCATGGGCATCAACTCACAATTTACTGTTGGTTCCAGAAGTCATGAGATCAACCATTATATATCGGTCAAATCCACATAAATAAGTTATTCGAATGCATTTACTAGATCTTTTATGGAAAAATAAATTGTATGAAATAAAAAATAAGGTATAAAATTTAACTTTATTCATATTTCATAGTTTTCATTGTACACAACCAACAATAGGGAATGATATATATTGTTGTCAAACGTAGGATGTTAGTACAGAAGTGATAAAAATTTGTTAATCAATATTCTAAATTGGAGCCCCCATGCAGGATTGAACTGCAGACCTCCAATTTACAAGACTGACACTTAAATTGAGAGCCTGATTGAGTAGCCATCCATTTTGCATTCTCCATACCTAATCGCGATAGGACTTTCTTGATATACATAGTTTGAGAAAGACTCAAAACTCTTTGCTTTCTATCCCTCCAATTCTCCATCCCTAAAACTCTCAGTGCATTTCCCAAATCTTTCATCTTGAACTCCTTGGTGAGCTCTATCTTCAACTCTGAAATTCTAGTCATACTATTAGAAGCTATCAACATATCATCAACATAAAGCAGTAAATATATGATGTCATCATTACATTTCTTAAAATAGACACATTGGTCCTTAAAGCTTCTAAAATAACCTTGTGATATCGTAAACTTGTCAACTTTCTTATACCATAGTCTAGGGACTGTTTTAAACCATAAAGTGATTTGTTCAGTTTATAGACGTGACTGTGCATGCTATTGCCAATGAACCCTTCTGACTGTTGTAGGTAAATCTCCTTGTAATAACCCTGAATTTTGGAACTAATTTAAATTTTTAATTGATATTGATGGAAATTAAATATTTTAAACGATTTATTTTGAGAATAAACGATTAGGAGTTTATTAAAAAACAAACTTTGAATGAATAATTTAAAATTTAATTAAAACAAAGCCGTAACGTCGTGGTATTTCGAGAAATATAGTTTTGAACTTTAGATGTATATCCCAAATTCGATAAAAGTCATATTTCCGAAAAACAAGAAACATTAGAATCTATTTAATTATATCTTTCTAATAGATATGAGAAATTGAGATTTCATGATGCTAATTATAGATTATGTCCAAATTAAAAATTCAAATGGTCGCTATGAAATCATTTATAAATTATAACGGTTTATTAAATATAATAAAAGGATTTTATTATCAACTTGAATATCATTTGACTAGAAAATTAGGATATTAAGTCTAGAACCCAAGTATGTTTATTTTATAGTTATATGATATTTTATTTATATATATGCTATAATAATAATTAGTTTATTATTAATTTGAATAATTTTGGAATTTAATAATATTATAATAATATTACACAACCCTTAAATTCATCATTTTGCAAATGACCTCCGTTCGACGAAATCAATTTTGTTTGATTCAGAATGCCAAATTATTGTCAGGTTTAAAATTCCAAGTCAATTGTTATTCAAATGTAAGCGTGGTAAAAATAAATGTGTATTCAAATTTAGATATAATTCAAACAAGCTAGCTATAAGGCCTTTTTTCCAAACGGTCTCCAAATTCGACAAAATTAGTTTTATCAGAATCTTATTTGTAAAACATAGCTATATTTCAAATTTTGTAATTTTTTGAGTGAGTATGTGGTCGTGGTAAATTAAAACGCACGTTCAAATTCAATATTTAATGTTATATTGATTTGTATTTTAACTTTGAGAAAAACTAATTGAAACGAACCAATCAGCTTACGAAACATATTCCATTGTGTCCAAAATGAGGGTATTTAGCTAGGAACGCCAGTCATTGGGGTTCATTTGTAGTTCACTATGTTAAACAAGTAACATGTGAATTAAATATTTATATATATATATATATATATATATACACCCCTAAAATATTAAAACCCTAAACCTAAGAGCACTACGCCACTACTAAACATTTCAAACGCCATAATTGCTCCAATCATTCTTCCCAATTTTATTGAAATCAAATCACTAATTCAATAAACATTCAAAACAAAAAAGATAGAGATTCATGAGCTCTTTAATTTTATAAGGAGATGATAAATTTTCATTGTGTATTTTTCACGAATTCTGTGCTCAAAGGCGCTGTGTTTGAGTTCGAATGGAGAAGCATTGGGGCAACCGAGTTGGCCGAGGTGGACGACGTCGATGAAGGAAGGTGGAGGCTACATGGCGTTGACCTCCAATCAAGTTTCGACCCCCTGTAGCACATACGACGACGAACCCTAGGTGGCGAGCTCAAGTCGACTTCGATGCCAGGAAATAAATCACAAGAAAGAAAAGTTAATTAAATATAATTAAGGTTTAGGTTAATTTAGTTATTTGTTAATGACGTATTAAATTATTCAAAGTTTGTAACCCCATAACTTTTGCATACAGAAATAGAATTCAATGATTTCAGATGCATTTGAATCATAATGACGAGAGCTTCACAGTGAAGCTGACTAGAAGGAATTTGAAAGAAGTTACAATTTTTGGTTAAATTAAATGTCCAGTTTAATTTAATTAGAACAATCGTTGTCTAACGATTTCAAACTGATCATAGTGAGAATTCTCTTACTTAGTTATTTTGTTATGTTATTATAAATATATTTATAAATATATTGATTTCCTATGTTGATCTTTATCTGTTTAATTATGACAAATTGTTATACAGTATTTGGTAGCTCGCATCACAAATTGTTTGCAAACCCGATGGATGAATTGATAATTTATTGTGTTATGTTTTAGATGTGAATTTGAGTTGATTGACATGTTAAAACGATGTTAATATATTTTTTGTAGTTGAAATTTGATTAAAACATCCATTTATAATTCAAACGACGAATTTATTAGTACTTGTTAAACTATAATTGGTTAGATTTAAAAATAATTTTAAACAAATAAGTTATGATTAATTTCATGAATTTATGGTTAATTTGAATTGGATGAAAACCCCACACTGGCCTTGGGATGATATTTGATTGTACACTAATCAAATGTATTTAGTTATATGTTAATCGGTTGATTGACAGGCCGATATAAACGTTAATTGTTTATTTAAAGCTTATATGGTTGTAAGTGCACTCTAGACATGAATTGGGTGTTTGATGATTGTTCACAGCTATTGTTGGATGCTTAGGATGGATGAAATCCATATAAGTTTATTTATATGGGTATTGGTTGAGTTTCCTTCCAATCAGGAATAAAAATGAATATTTTAATAATATAATATTCAGTGAAAAATCAGAATTTGATTTTACGGTCCGATTTTGGATGGACGCGTAGATATCGAAATACCGATAAATATTCGTAACTGTAGCGAATGGTTTTGAATTAATTTTCATATACTTACAGTCTGTCGAAGTTTTGATTTCGAAATGAATAGTAACTCTTTAAAGTGTAGTTCAGTTAGGCTATTTAGAAGATATTCTAAAAGGAATTTCTTTTTGAAATTTTATTGTTTATTTTTATAACGTCTATCAAGAAAACTTGAATTGAAAATAACGAGTTTTGAAAAATAATATTATTTTATTCATTTAAATAATATTAAAATGATTTAATATTGAGATATTTGATTTTGAAAGACAAATGGTTAAAACAGAATTTCAAATGGCAGTTCTAAATAATTTATAATATTTACAAATTTTTTTGGAAATGTTTTAGACCGTATTTTAATTTATAAATCGATTCGGGCTTGAATAGAACACGTCGAGTAGCGACGGTTCATGAACGTCAACCCGTTACTTCGAATTGATGTAATGGGAGATCCAACAGTCGAATTTTCCTAAAACCGGAACTATTGGATTCGTATTGAGGAGACCTTTCAAATGATAATAAGAGCTTCGAAATCCAATTTTCAAATTTTAAATAAGTCCAAATCAGTTTTGGAAAAGGTCGCTATGGATGTAGTTCAGTGGCCGATATTTGAAATTGACTAGAATGGCCTCAATAAAATTATTATAAATATGAATAAATTATGTATAATCATAATAAATGATTTAGAAAGATTTTTACAAGAAATATTAAAAGTTTGAAAAGATAAATTTTTTTAATCTGAATGAACTAGTTAACAATTAGCATTGTAATCCAATGATATTAATTTAATAAATTGGATTCAAATTGGTTTTAACAGAACCAGAGTTTTCCAATGAATAATTTGGAATGGATTTGAATGGAAATTATCTTCGGATAGTTTCGATATTGGATTCCGTAATTATATGTATATCATTCAGGAATTTATAAGATATAGATTTCGTTATTCCAATACAATATTTGTTGGTTTCAAAATTTGGTATTGAACGTAAGTCGAAATGATTTCAATTTAAATACTTATGTTTAATATCAAATTGGATTCTGGTTTTGTGGTGAATGGTATCTTAAATAATACTGTTCTTGAACCTATTTGTAAAAAGAATAAATCTTTTTATTAAGATTTAAGGAAGTTTTCCAGTTTATTTAATTAAATTGGAATTGAGCGGAATGCGATTAATAATAATCGGGATGAGCTTCTGTGAAGGAAGACATTTACTATTTACGGAATTTAAAAGGCTTTTCCGTTATTCCACTTATAGTATTAGTCGAATATGGAAATTTATATCGATTATAAATTGTTCATATTTCCGTGAAGATTCCGTATTAACTGGAAGATGATTTTGGGTTTATCATGAACAGTGCTTTTAAATGGCACTTGTTCTTTAACCCAGTTAAAGAAAGGATTTATTTCCTAAAGTTGGATAATCATTGAATAATGATTTATGAAGATTAAAATTGAATTAGAGTTTAAATAAATCTTTAATTAGTTTGAAATGTAAAAAGAGATAATTGAATTTATCGAATTCGAGAAATGTTCGAGATGGAGTACCACCAGTTTTACGCCATGCGATGGATGAATCTTTAATTAGATTTAAACGTTAAATGGGAATTAAATTAAGCAATAACACGATGGGTGTTAGATATGGAGTGCCACCAGTTTTGCTCCATGGGATGAATAGGTTGGGATTGGGATAATTTCGGTAAGGCTCGATAATCCCGACTAGTTTTATAAACCTTAATTTCGTTTTAAATTGTGAAAAGATGTAGTGAAATCTTTTGAAATGATATCCAAAGGAAGATTTAAAAAAGATTTTAAATTATACGAATCAGTGATAAAATTAATGGAAACCTTTCCCAAAGTAATGAATATTTGAATAAAAGTATATTCTAGATTGAAATGGTATGTGTGTTATCTTTATTTATCATTTGATTTTAAAGATATGTGAGTTATTCGGAACGACCGGGTTTAACCCATTCTAAATAGCAGTTACGATGATTAAAAGTCGAAGATATGAAGATGGTGGTTGAAGACCGAAGATCTTCACATCGTTTGGGCTATTGCTGATGTCTCGATTAGGCGGTACACCCAAAATGAGGTAATAAGTGGTGATTGTCCATACATACTTGGAAATCGACCGGATATGCATGGACCTCTCTCCTGTGTTGGACATATGGGACGAGAAATAAGGTGCCTTCGGTTTCGTTCAGACCCAGAACGAACTCGCAAATGGATTGTATGTCTAACATTGTATTTTATGTTGTATCAGTTGATCTCTACTAAATATATATATATATATATATATATGTTTGGTGGTAGAGAATTTATTCTCTTAGCTTAACACCCTTCTCTGAGGCGTACAAGCTCAGAGGTAATATATTGGTGAACATCAGCTGTATGGTATGAATTGACAATGTGGCATGCTGAGGTGCATAGATCAAAGCATCTGTTGAAAAGGAAGGCTTTGTGGATGATGATCAAAGCGTGGCTTAATATAGCGTAGCTTTGTGTATAGCGTTAATTCGCGAGCTTTACACTCCGGTATGAGTCAAAAACAGGATGAAGGATAGCAGGTAGGACATGCATTTCTTTCTAGCTAGTAGTGATGCCATGGTATGAAGCCCGGGTACTTTACTTATGTGGATGACAAATAGCGAGGCACCTCAGATATGGCCGCGCAAGGTCAATATGGTCGATGTACTGAACATGTTATTGGTCTGATAGGACCAGGAAACGTATTTTTCATGCATAACTAATCAATAAAAGTACGTCTGGGCTGGCCCTTGCGCTCCAACGGTCTCCCAAGTGTGTGGTCCTGGACATCCCGCTAACGAAGGCCTGAATTCGATTAGGAAGATCCCTTGCCTCGACTCAAAGATGGAATCCAATTTCCAATATGTGACTTTTTTGTTTTAGTTGTAAACCAATATGGCGACATAGTAGGATGGGGTACTATGCCATCTATTATTGATACATTTATATTCGAAGTTGTTTTCTACACTATGCACTTAAAATAATATCAAAATTATATTTTTTAAAGCGTATCAAGCATGTTTGGCTATTATAAGGTAAAACTCTATCCTTCGGCTCGTGTTGCAATGTGTGATGGAACTTGAGTCCTATAATAGCTTTGTTTTTCAAAAAGCATTGCGTTGTTTTGTTTTAATGATATTCATGTGGAGTAAACTCGTTCCATGTCAAATAACGTGATCCCATGATTTTCCCACTTTTGAAGTAAATTTTTAATAACAGTTTTAGGTTTTCACACCTATCCCATGACAGACCAAGAGTTTATGTTTTTACCTAAACTCTATGTGCGCATATTTTCCACACGGGCAGCTAGTAGTTTCGGTTTTGCAGATTTTCTATATAAAAGGATCATGGATTATGGATGAAGCTATATTTAGGATATATTTATGATCCTTGGCTGGGTTAATTGATGATTTTCTGCTGTGACATTGTATACATGTAATTTTAATTCTGTTACATTGTAATTTATTCTGATATTGTTTGTTTTTCCGCTGTGTATTTATTCGTACTCTGATATTCTTGTATCCTGATGTGATATTGTTGTAATGGAAATGAAAAGTTCTCTTGTTCCTTATTCTGATGCGTCGTGTCATCCTAACCATCCGCCATTTTGAATGGTCTTGGTCAGTTTAGCGAACAATTCGGACTGGGTGAAATTCGGGTCATTACAGTTTGATATCAGAGCTTTGGTTTACAAAGAATGAGAACAAGACACATTAGAGCCTAACGAAAGAACTCATCAGAGGTAGGATTAGTAATATTCTATTAAAGAATACTCAATCAAGATAGGATCAGTAGTATCCTAGAATGAAAGACTCATTAGAGATAGGGTTAAGAATGCCCTAGAATGAGTAGAGAGTTATATGTTTTTAAGTAACTTATTTGTGATTATTATATATAATCTGATTTTCAATCATATTTTATATATAAAGAAAATGTATGTTTTGAAAATATATGGATAACCTACCAGATTATGTTATAATATGATTTTGAATGTTTTTTTTAACGTTGATGTTGTACTATCGAGTATAAGAAGATTTTGCATATACGCTCGGCCGACGTATATCCGAAGTCCCAAATATACAGGATTGATATAGAATCACATTCTTGTCGCTTGAGGAAGATTCTAATAATGATAGCTACATCATCAGTATTTATTTTCAAGTTTCGAAAGTAGGATGACTATATACTTCCTATTGAAACATCGAAATATACTTAAAACTAATTTAAGTAAGTATTTGGAAATGATTTGTGTAACAACCCGAATTCTGATAGACCAGATTTTTTTCAAAAATCCCAATCTACCGAGACCCGAGTTGGCTTGTATGGTATCCTGCTAAAAGACAAAGATTTAAATTATATCAGAGCTCAGAAAACATCTCACCGTGGAATGGATAAAATATAATATAACCAAATATAGCCTTACCGTAGTAATAATATTGCCTAATCTATATCCAAAGCTATTATATCTCTACCATAAATATAACTTATGAGTGTGTTATGAGGAAGGGGGTCAGAACACAAGTTTCGGTGACTGGACTAAATTACACCATCTGAAATAACCATACATATACCATTCAGTTATGTTACTTATTTTATTAGGTTGTTGGGTTAATAGCACACAAGGCTTCACATACGGCGTACCTATCTACCTGCTAGTAGATTAACCTAATATAATATATATGCAGTTAACCCCAATATCAAGGTACTTCCCATGGTACCCTTCTCGCACAGTCTACGTTGTCACGCCATGGAAGCATATGCAACTCTTATCCTATGCCGGAGCGATGTAGGAATATCCATAAATTTACCATCAGCATGCTACGTAAGCATACAGACTGTCGTATCTAAAAGTCCTCGGCCAAGCTCGATCTTAACGTGGAGTAATTCTTTAGCGTCTACGATACAACACCCGGTGCGGCGTGCATGTGTCTGGATCCTCAAACGTATTTATTGTCTATTGTACCCCAAGTTCTGTAGCAGGACTGCATCTGAATGCACGGAACTCGATCGGGAGCTTTTCCATATCTGTATAGGTCTACTAAAGAGGCCTAAAGTACAAGTATCTAAAGTATGTTCTGCACTTCTATGGTGGCTACGGTACCAACTCGATCCCTCCGTCAATTAGTGAAAGACCACATCAAGAGCTAAGTGTCGCGCCCATAGCAAATAATTTACATACAAATTGGCGTGTCCCGCAACCAAAGTCTCGATAGTGAAAGCTCGAAGGTCTGTAGGTTTATCTCTAATCTTTCTGCCTCACACTGACTGTTGATGACAGATAGCCGACAATTACAATCCTTTATTTTGTCTCGACCCGTTTCTCTGTAGGCAAATCATTGAATTACCCCAATGTCATATAGCCATATCCTACTGACTTCCAAAGTACCATTGCAGTCAAGGTATACTTATCAGGTGGTAGCGCACAGACCCAACCTCTGGGAATACAGCCTGAGCATGTACCGCAACAAAGGACCACCACGGAGTATTAAACGACCCAAAACTCACCCTTATGGGAAAGTCCAGATTGAGTTGAGAACACGACAAATCAGAACGCAAATAGTACAACATTTCATTACTTATTACAAAAATTACATTAGAGTACAAGAATATAACAGAGTATGAATAAATAACATACATTTGATAAATATCAGAGATTTAAAATTACAATGCAGCGAAAAATAATACATAACACAACTAAAAGAAATACATGGATACAAAGCTTTCCGAGTATAGTTCCAGTTGTAAATCCAGGATCCTGTGAATATAATATCTGCAGAAACCCAACTACTAGCTGCCAATGTGGAAAATAGGGGCATCCAGAGTTTAAGTTAAAACAATAAACTCCAAATCAGTCATGTGACTGGTGTGAGAATTAGAAATAGTTATTAACTTGGTTTCAAAGTAAGGTAAATCAAGGGACCACACCGTAGAACATGGAACGGGTTTCCTTCCAAGAATACTAGTGCATAAAACAAACAACGCAATGTTTTTTGTAAAATGAAGCTATTACAAAACTCAGGTGTAATCACACAATGAAACACAAGCAGGAGGATAGAGTTTTACCTTATAATAGCCAAACATGATTGGTACATTTAAAAAAAATCATTTTCATACTATTGTAAGTGTATAGTGTGTATAAAAAACTTCAAATATAAATGTATCAATCATCTACGACATAGTATCCCATGCTACTATGTCGTCATACTAGGTTTTACAACTAAAACCGAAATGTCGTGTGTTGGAAATTGGATTTCCATCACGAGTCGAGGCAAGGGATCGTCCTCACCTGCTTCAAGATACTCTAGCAAATGCCTTAGTTTTACACATCGTGGGGCAACCCTTGATTCCTGTAGAGCCGGTCCATACATACTTTAGTGGATTAGTTATTACTGAACACACGTTTCCCGATCCTGTTGGACCTATCCATTGGCTCCTTAGTAGTCGATATATCTAAGGCATCTCGCTATCCATCATCCACATAGGTAAAAATATAATAAATGTCTGGGCTCCATACCATGACACCACCCATAGCTAGAAGGAAACGTCATGTCCTCCCTGCATCACTGATCCCGTTTTGACTTATACCGAGGTGTGAGGCTTGTGAATTAACGCTATACACAAAGCTATGCTATTTAAAGCCCTGCTTTGATCATCAACCACAAGACTCTGGTTTTCAACAAAAGCCTTGATCCTTTGCATCTCAGCATGCCTTACTGACAATTCACGCCATGCCACTAATGTCTATCGATATACAACCTCTGAGCTTGTACATCTCAGAGAAGGGTGTTAAGCAAGAGAATAAATTTTCCGTCACCAAACAGATATAAATTTAATAGAAATTAATCAACAAAGAATAAAATCCAATGTCAGGCACACATCCATTTACTAGCTCGTTGTAACACCCCATGTCCATTAATGTCACTCACAAAGGGAATGCATTAACTTCCATGGAGGTTTTAAGTGAATATAGAACAGTAAAATTACAACAAGACAGATATAAAATAGTACTTGGAAATTCAAAAACTTTATTTCATTGTAGCAGAAGTCAAAACATGTTTGATTACATCATAACACCATATTCAATGTCAAGTACAATATCTATCTTGATAAAACAAGTACATAATCCCATTACATGAATAGCCATTAAAAAGAAAGATAACAAGCTGGACTTTACTTCAGCAGTCCAAGCTTTCCAGTAGATAAGCGATCCAACTAGACTCCACTAGAACTTGGCCCAACCTGCGGACCTGAAGGGAGAAAAAGGATGGAAAAGAGGGGGTCAGACATAAAGTCTGGTGAATATGATAATTCTACAATACTATTACCAAAATAACTGGACTAAGGCATAAGCTGGAAAACAAGAAAATGTCTATGAAGAGCAGATTAAGGACATAGACAATCGCTAAAGACAACGTTATAGGCGCTCCTAAATACTAAAGGATAAACACTATACTGCACCACACCAGTCACCCTAAAGATTCATCCCACTTAGCTTTACTTAGAAACTTTCCCAATGGCTTTACGTACCCCTAGCTGACTACATAGGTGCCGCCTGCCCCTATCTCCACTAGGTGTACCCTACTTCCCATTATTCGATCGGCTCCCTAACTCGTAGATACCCGTGCTGGCCCCACAGTGGGGTGTATCACTCCCCTAAAGTGGCAACCTGATACAACGGACATGCACGGCTTATACCTACACGATGCAACAACGTCTTACCTACCAGCCCGGGTCCACACACGCATATGAAACCCGTTGGACTTGCGTTGCCACCGCTCCCTGTTTTGGCCTCTTATAGTCAAACCCAGTATGCGTGTCCCGTCCTCGACTTGGGTCGAGCCCACAAAGATACGTTTTAGGATACTGGTTGAAATGGGCCCCCACTATTTACCACAAGCATTCCACCTAAGCTTGTCCCCATTAGTCCATCCCACTTAACCCACTTAGTCATGTTCATTTACATGTGTGTTTGGTTAAGTCTAATCGTATTTCAAATGCCTCTAAAGGCAACCACCAGATTCCTCATGCCACCCAAGGCACCTACTTAACCCCCACGTCCCACCTTACATGATTATCTGGTTAAGTATTTCTTAGTTCATTAAGGCCATAACCTCATAAAGACCTCTCACATTAGACTGGCATTTATGGAAGCTGGATTTGCCGGGCGGGTTCGGGCAGTCTTACACCATAAAAGAGTCTAACCTCGTGTCTTTACAACTGTTATGCTTTAGTTTGGGCCTAGGACCTCTCACATTGGGCCGACATTTGTGACTACTGGATTTGCCGGGCGGGTCCGGGCAGGTTTACATCACAAACGGGTCCAACCTCGTGTCCTAAGCATTGATTATTAATAATAATCCACTTTCCCCCAATTTTAATAATTCCCTACTTGAATTATTAATTACTTCCAATTTTTAACAATGTCCATAATTGACTCAATTATGGACATCCATTCATGGTATGCAAAGTCTTACAAAATTGCACCCAATTTATTAATTCCTAATATTACCCCTACCCCACGTTTGAACGTTTATTCGCAAAATATATGTTAGACTCGAATAGCCTAACTCATAGCATAAAAGAGATTATCATAATAACAACATGTATATGTGACCAAATGAATCATAATAAGGGGTGAAACTTGCATATGTCCAACTTGCATAGATTATACATGTCATGGATCTAAAGGTGTCAACTTGTTCAAAATTCACCTAATATAATCTCAATCAATTTTCATAAACTTACATATGAACATGTGTGAATCAACATCATCTAAATTTTTTAACAACATGGTTTTATATGGGTACACCTAACTCAATAGGCAAATTCCCATATTCAAGTTTTATTTAATTATAGTTTCAAGTTTATGGGTACACCTAACCTAATAGGCAAATTCCCATAAACAAGATCCATTTAAATTAAAAAAAACATAACTTTAAGCATGTTCCAACAACATCATGATTTTACAACATAATATAGCATGATTTATAACATGGCATAGTATGATAGTATAACATAGCTTGACATGATTCTCAACATAGCACGACATAGCATAAGAGAATTTACAACATAGCATGACATAGCATATATAATTTACATCATACGACAACATAATAACATAATAAGAGATCCACAATATATAGAATTTACAATTACAAATCACATCACTTTCTTGTGATCCATTCATAACTGAGTCAAATTAGTTTGTAATAGTCTTGTGAGAATCATCATACTCACCAACAAAAGAAAAGAATTAGAGAAAGAGAGATCTTTTGATTTGATTTGTGTAGATTTAGTTGTAGATGATTAGGCTTCCTCTTCTTAGTTTGTGACGGCTACGCTGAACTCCATGGCAGCAGCATGACGGTAGCTTCTCTAATTTTAAAAGTGATTTAGGTTTAGGGTCTACCCACCTATTTATAGATTTTAGAATGCATTTAGGCCATTAGATTTAACCTAGAAATAACCGCAGCCGTTCAGACAAGATGGGGTTTATCTTGTTGACTCAGCAATGAGTCAGAAGTGACTCAGCAAACACTCAACATATTAATAAACTTCTATTCATGTCATAAATATATATATATTTTCTACAATGTACATATTAGATACATCCCCCTTTACTTATTATTGTTTTTATATACATATTAGATACATCCCCTCTCTCACACACTTATTAATATTTTTATATTCATATTAGATACATCCCCTCTCTTACACACTTACTAATATTTTTATATTCATATTAGATACATCCCCTCTCTTACACACTTATTAATATTTTTATATTCATATTAAATACATCCCCTCTCTTACATACTTATTAATATTTTTATATTCATAATAGATACATCCCCTCTCTTACATACTTATTAATATTTTTATATTCATATTAGATACATCCCCTCTTCTACACACTTATTATTATTTTAGCAACTTTAGTGTTAATAGAAAATTCGGGGTGTTACATTCTCCCCTCCTTTTAGGATTTCGTCCCCGAAATCTTCAAGTCTGGAAGAATGTATATCCTACCATCCAAACGTCCATCTACTCATCCATCATACACAGGCATCCATTGTCCTTACAGACTTCTAATGCTTTCATGTTTAAATGCACAGTGTGTGTATATGTCCGTATCTAATGCCAAATCAGGCGGTCCACTGATTCAGTTGACCTCCTTAATGCAACTATGATCGTGCCATGCATCCATTATGTATGCAAAAGATTCTTAATGCTACATAATACTTCTATATGCGTGCACAACCATCATCTGAATGCAGCATCCACATGATAATACAACCATCGTTCATCCATTTTACTAAATACATCCATATATATATGCAATATGCAATATGTAGTGACTGAGCCGATCTAGTGCCTAAAGTGTGTGTATATATGCATCCACGAGCAACCACTAGCAAACACTTGCATCCATTTTGCATCCATCATACATAACATGTCTCAAACACATGTTTCAACCATAGGATTATCCTAACTAAAGGTCAAAGATACTAATGAGAGGACATACTAAAGATAAGATAAGATAAGCTAAGCGATAAAGGAGAAATTAAAAGACATACCCTCAAAAAGAAAAGGGTACAACGAACGCATCTTCTCTTCTGTCTCCCAAGTTGCGTTGCTCTCATCATCTCCCCATTGCACTTTAACCAGTCTGACCTCTCGATTCCTCAACTTTTTGATCTCCGACCCAAGAATGCATGTAGGAGCTCGTCTAATTGTTGCATCACGCTCTATTTCCACCTCTTTAAGCAAGCACGGCTCTACCACCTCCGCGGTCTTGTGCAAACACTTCCTCAAATGTGATACATGGAATACGTCGTGTACTCCACTAAGTTTCTCAGGCAACTCCACCCTATATGCCATCTTCCCAATCCTGTTTTTTTACAGGAAACGTCCCTACAAACCTTGGTGCTAATTTCCCCACGGACCCAAAGCGAACAACATTCTGTAACGGAGAAACTTTGATAAAAACCATGTCCCCAATGTCAAACTCAAGATCTGTCCTCCTCTTATCAGCATACGATTTTTGCCTATCTTGTGCTGCTTTCATCCTCCTTCGAATCAACTCAATCTTCTCCAAGGTTTCCCTAACCATATCGGGCCCAAGTAGGATTTTATCGGTAGATTCCCACCAACATGTAGGCGAACGGCAAGGCCTTCCATAAAGAGCTTCGAAAGGTGCCATGCCAATACTAGACTGAAAGCTATTATTATATGCGAATTCTACTAACGGAAGGTGCTCTTCCCATGTACCCCCAAAGTCTAGGTTACAAAGCCTTAAAAGATCCTCTAGAATGCGATTCACCCTCTCGGTCTGGCCGTCTGTCTGAGGATGATATGCGGTGCTCAAACATAGCTGAGTCCCTACCGCCTCTTGTAAACTCTTCCAAAATTCGCTAGTAATATGGGGTCACGGTCGCTTACTATACTAGAAGGAATACCGTGCAAACGAACTATCTCCTTAATGTATACAGAAGCCAACCACGGAGCAGTCCTCTTACTTTTCACGGGAATAAAATGGGCGCTTTTAGTAAGTCTATCTACTATAACCCAAATCCCCGTGTTACCCTTCCTTGATCTTGGTAATCCATCCACAAAATCCATTGAGATGCTTTCCCATTTCCATAGTGGAACTTCTAATGGGTGAAGCAACCCACCGGGTTTCTTTTGTTCTGCTTTAACTCGTTGGCACACCAAGCATCTAGCGACGTACTCGGCCACATCCTTTTTCATACCGGCCCAAAAGAAAACCCGCTTCATATCTTTGTACATCTTATCCCCGCCGGGATGAATGGTCATTTTTGAGCGATGAGCATCATCAAGAATGGCCTTCCTTAAGTCTTTGTCTTGTGGTACACAAAGTCTATTATCCCTTCGTAACCAACCCTTATCGTCTAGGGTATACCTACGAAGATGGCTTGACGACTCCCCCCCTTTGAGCTTTTCTACTATCTCAACCAACCGTGGGTCGTCTCGCTGTGCCTCACCAACCCGTCCTAGAAGTGTAGGTCTAACCTCCAAGGATGCTAACAGACCGGGTACTAAGTCAACGGAGGGTCTAAAGTCAAACATAGAGATGAATTCTAAGCTTTGTCGTTCAACAAACAACGGACTCAAGGACAACCTTTTCCTACTTAAGGCGTCTGCCACCACGTTACCCTTGCCCGGGGTATATGCTATTTCAAAATCGTAGGAGGCTAAGAATTCCATCCACCGTTGCTGCCTTAAATTCAAATCCTTCTGAGAGAATAAGTATTTTAATGATTTGTGGTCAGTGAACAGTTCGAATTTCTCACCAAGAAGATAGTGACGCCAAGACTTAAGCGCGAAAACAATTGCGGCTAGCTCTAAGTCATGCGTGGGGTAATTCTTTTCATGAACCCTCAACTGCCTTCCACCATAGGCTATTACTCTTCCCTCTTGCATGAGGACTGCGCCAAGTCCCGTCCCACAAGCATCAGTATAGATGGTAAACGGTTTATTCCCGTCTGGCAGCACTAAGACTGGGGCTGAAGTTAAGGCACTCTTTAAACGTTGGAATGCATCATCGCAATCTTTGTCCCACGTAAAAACCAGGTTCTTCTTCGTTAACCGTGTTAATGGAGCTGATATTTTTGCGAAGTCTTTGATAAACTTCCTATAATAGCCAGCCAACCCCAAGAAACTTCTTACTTCGGTTGCATTTTTAGGGACCTTCCAATCTTGGATGGCCACCACCTTTGCGGGATCCACTGCTATCCCTTCTTTGGAAACCACGTGCCCTAAGAACCGTACTTCCTTCCTCCAGAAGTGACACTTAGAAAATTTTGCCTTAAGGTTATGCGCTTGAAGGGTTTCCAACACTTCCCTAAGATGTAGGGAGTGCTCTTCTTTATTCTTAGAAAAGACTAAGATGTCATCCACAAAGACTACCACGAATTTGTTAAGGTATTCCCTAAACACCCTACTCATCAAATCAACAAAATATGCAGGGGCGTTTGTCAAACCAAAGGGCATCACTAGCCATTCATAGAATCCGTCAGAAGTCCTAAAAGCAGTCTTATCTATACTATCCTCAGCCACTCTCAGTTGATGAAAGCCAGTGGCTAAGTCCAACTGCGAAAACACTGAGGCGCCAACTAACTGATCAAAGAGATCGTCAATCCTCGACAGTGGGTGTCGGTTCTTTTTAGTAAGCTTGTTTAGTTCTCTATAGTCCATACAAAGTCTAAGAGACCCATCCGCCTTTGTGTCAAAAACTACTGGAGCACCCCACTCCGATATACTACGTCTTATGAACCCCTTCTCAAGCAACTCCTTTACTTGCTTATTGAGTTCCCTCCTTTCACGAGGAGCCATGTGGCGCACTGGCAAAGATACGGGTTTAGCATTATCCACAAGATAAATTCGAAAGTCTATCTCCCGCTTTGGAGGTAAGCCCTTCACCTCCTCAAACACATCCGGATATTCCCGGACCACTTCTACCGATCGCAGGTTCTCTACAGACGCGTCAAGCGATTCAAGATAACTTAGCATAACGGAATTTATGGGATTACAAAAGATGTCGAGAGCATTACCAAGGCGAGTCACAAGCCTAACTACTCTCCTTTCACAATCAAGAATGGCCCTATTTCTAGACAACCAATCCATTCCTAAAATTAGCCCATAGCCCGTGAAGCCCAATACATAAGCATCACATCTAAATTCAACGCTAAGTATAGAGTTTTTCAAATCCAAACATATCATGGTCAAATGAGCCGAACCCCCAATTGGATTTGAAATGACCAGGGGATCCTCTACTAAACTGGTGTTCAAGTGCAGTGATTCAACTAATGATGCAGAGATAAATGAATGAGATGCGCCAGAATCGAATAAGGTACGGACAGGATGATCAAACAGAAAAACTAAGCTTTCAACAGAAATTGTTCTACCTCTTTCTTGCAGCGGTGGGGCCGCAATAGCCTGAACTTGCCCCCTTGCCTGCCCTAGTGCCATAAGAGCCTGCACCTGTCCTCCCGAGGTAGACCCTGCCCTCTGCCCCTTCTTTGGACAGTCCTTTACTAAATGTCCCGCATCTCCACAATGAAAACAACCAGTCTTCTTTTTCTTTCTACAATCTTTGCTGAGATGGCCAGGCGTCCCACAATTGAAGCATTTCTTCTTCCCTTTGCCATTATTGTTTTTACCACCCTTCTTATTTTGCTGTTGGGGTTTCTTCTGATCCCCTTTCTTTTCAACTGCCTTATCCTCATGCATAAGTGCCATTTCTACTAGCTTTTCAAAGGTGGCTCCCATAGGGATGTGGGTCATAGCCAACCCTTGCAACGGTTCATTCAAGCCTCTAACGAACCTCAAAGCTTTCTTCTCTGGCGTGTTCACCAACTCCAAGCCAAACCTTGCTAACTGATTAAATTTATTGACATATTCCTTTACTGATGAGCTCCCTTGCTTTAGTGCCAGGAATTTTTCCATATTTAAGTTCTCCTCTGCCCTTGAAAGAAACTTTGCCTCAAACCTTCGTCTGAAATCCGCCCATGAATCAACTGGACGTTCCCCGTTAGTGACCTCCCACCAAAACGAGGCCTCTCCCTTCATTAACCAAGCAGCTAAACGGACTTTCCTCCCATCTTCCACTTCAAAGATATCCAACAGTTCCTCAGTCTCCTTAAGCCAATCTCTGGCCTCCACAAACGTCTCAGTCCCTTGAAAAGTTTTTCCTCCCATAGCCTTGAATTCCTTGCACGTCTTTGCAAAAGTGTCAACACGAGGAGGAGGAGGAGGAGGAGGAATGGGTGCAACTTTGGGTGGAGGAGTATCCGCTGGGCCTGCAGTGGTGGCCCTAGCCTCCAAGTATCTCCTAAACCACCCTGGAATCGTCACACCCTCTAGGAGAATAAGATCTTCAGCCATGCTGAAACGAAAAAGGAAAGATTCAAAATGGAGAATTCGAAAGATAAAGATAAGGATGTGGCTATTTGGGATTATGTTTTTCATAAAAACTCTCTTTAAATAACATGTTTTTTTTGAAAGCACTTCTTCTAAAAATACTTTAGAAAAAAAAAATATTTTTCTAAAAAATTTTTATCTGTTCTGGTAACCTTATGCTCTGATACCACATGTAACACCCCACGTCCATTAATGTCACTCACAAAGGGAATGCATTAACTTTCATGGAGGTTTTAAGTGAATATAGAATAGTAAAATTACAACAAGACAGATATAAAATAGTACTTGGAAATTCAAAAACTTTATTTCATTGTAGCAGAAGTCAAAACATGTTTGATTACATCATAACACCATATTCAATGTCAAGTATAATATCTATCTTGATAAAACAAGTACATAATCCCATTACATGAATAGCCATTAAAAAGAAAGATAACAAGCTGGACTTTACTTCAGCAGTCCAAGCTTTCCAGTAGATAAGCGATCCAACTAGACTCCACTAGAACTTGGCCCAACCTGCGGACCTGAAGGGAGAAAAAGGATGGAAAAGAGGGGGTCAGACATAAAGTCTGGTGAATATGATAATTCTACAATACTATTACCAAAATAACTGGATTAAGGCATAAGCTGGAAAACAAGAAAATGTCTATGAAGAGCAGATTAAGGACATAGACAATCGCTAAAGGCAACGTTATAGGCGCTCCTAAATACTAAAGGATAAACACTATACTGCACCACACCAGTCACCCTAAAGATTCATCCCACTTAGCTTCACTTAGAAACTTTCCCAATGGCTTTACGTACCCCTAGCTGACTACATAGGTGCCGCCTGCCCCTATCTCCACTAGGTGTACCCTACTTCCCATTATTCGATCGGCTCCCTAACTCGTAGATACCCGTGCTGGCCCCACAGTGGGGTGTATCACTCCCCTAAAGTGGCAACTGATACAACGGACATGCACGGCTTATACCTACACGATGCAACAACGTCTTACCTACCAGCCCGGGTCCACACACGCATATGAAACCCGTTGGACTTGCGTTGCCACCGCTCCCTGTTTTGGCCTCTTATAGTCAAACCCAATATGCATGTCCCGTCCTCGACTTGGGTCGAGCCCACAAAGATACGTTTTGGGATACTGGTTGAAATGGGCCCCCACTATTTACCATAAGCATTCCACCTAAGCTTGTCCCCATTAGTCCATCCCACTTAACCCACTTAGTCATGTTCATTTACATGTGTGTTTGGTTAAGTCTAATCGTATTTCAAATGCCTCTAAAGGCAACCACCAGATTCCTCATGCCACCCAAGGCACCTACTTAACCCCCATGTCCCACCTTACATGATTATCTGGTTAAGTATTTCTTAGTTCATTAAGGCCATAACCTCATAAAGACCTCTCACATTAGACTAGCATTTATGGCAGCTGGATTTGCCGGGGGGTCCGGGCAGTCTTACACCATAAAAGAGTCTAACCTCGTGTCTTTACAACTGTTCTGCTTTAGTTTGGGCCTAGGACCTCTCACATTGGGCCGACATTTGTGACTACTGGATTTGCCGGGCGGGTCCGGGCAGGTTTACATCACAAACGGGTCCAACCTCGTGTCCTAAGCATTGATTATTAATAATAATCCACTTTTCCCCAATTTTAATAATTCCCTACTTGAATTATTAATTACTTCCAATTTTTAACAATGTCCATAATTGACTCAATTATGGACATCCATTCATGGTATGCAAAATCTTACAAAATTGCACCCAATTTATTAATTCCTAATATTACCCCTACCCCACGTTTGAACGTTTATTCGCAAAATATATGTTAGACTCGAATAGCCTAACTCATAGCATAAAAGAGATTATCATAATAACAACATGTATATGTGACCAAATGAATCATAATAGGGGGTGAAACTTGCATATGTCCAACTTGCATAGATTATACATGTCATGGACCTAAAGGTGTCAACTTGTTCAAAATTCACCTAATATAATCTCAATCAATTTTCATAAACTTACATATGAACATGTGTGAATCAACATCATCTAATTTTTTTAACAACATGGTTTTATATGGGTACACCTAACTCAATAGGCAAATTCCCATATTCAAGTTTTATTTAATTATAGTTTCAAGTTTATGGGTACACCTAACCTAATAGGCAAATTCCCATAAACAAGATCCATTTAAATTACAAAAAACATAACTTTAAGCATGTTCCAACAACATCATGATTTTACAACATAATATAGCATGATTTATAACATGGCATAGTATGATAGTATAACATAGCTTGACATGATTCTCAACATAGCACGACATAGCATAAGAGAATTTACAACATAGCATGACATAGCATATATAATTTACATCATACGACAACATAATAACATAATAAGAGATCCACAATATATAGAATTTACAATTACAAATCACATCACCTTCTTGTGATCCATTCATAACTGAGTCAAATTAGTTTGTAATAGTCTTGTGAGAATCATCATACTCACCAACAAAAGAAAAGAATTAGAGAAAGAGAGATCTTTTGATTTGATTTGTGTAGATTTAGTTGTAGATGATTAGGCTTCCTCTTCTTAGTTTGTGACGGCTACGCTGAACTCCATGGCAGCAGCATGACGGTAGCTTCTCTAATTTTACAAGTGATTTAGGTTTAGGGTCTACCCACCTATTTATAGTTTTTAGAATGCATTTAGGCCATTAGATTTAACCTAGAAATAACCGCAGCCGTTCAGACAAGATGGGGTTTATCTTGTTGACTCAGCAATGAGTCAGAAGTGACTCAGCAAACACTCAACATATTAATAAACTTCTATTCATGTCATAAATATATATATATTTTCTACAATGTACATATTAGATACATCCCCCTTTACTTATTATTGTTTTTATATACATATTAGATACATCCCCTCTCTCACACACTTATTAATATTTTTATATTCATATTAGATACATCCCCTCTCTTACACACTTACTAATATTTTTATATTCATATTAGATACATCCCCTCTCTTACACACTTATTAATATTTTTATATTCATATTAAATACATCCCCTCTCTTACATACTTATTAATATTTTTATATTCATAATAGATACATCCCCTCTCTTACATACTTATTAATATTTTTATATTCATATTAGATACATCCCCTCTTCTACACACTTATTATTATTTTAGCAACTTTAGTGTTAATAGAAAATTCGGGGTGTTACACTTGTTCTGGGTTTGAACGAAACCGATGGCACCTTATTCCTCATCCCATATGTCCAATACAAGAGAATGGTCCTTGCATATCCGGTCGATCTCCAAGTATGTCTGAACGATCACCACTTATTACCTTGTCTTGGGTGTACAGCCCAATCAAGACATCAGTAATCATCCAAACAATGTGAAGACCTCCGGTCTTTAACCACCATCTTCATCGTCGACTTATCGTCGAAGCAGTTATTCAGAATGGGTATAAACCCAGCCTTTCCGAATAACTCGCATATATTATAAACAAGTGCTGCTCAAACACAACATACGCCTCATTCCAATTTAGAATATTCATTAATTCAAATATTCTTATCATTAGGGAAAGGTTCCCATTAATTTTATCAAAGATAAATTCTTTAATCTTCCTTTGGATATCAATTTAGACCAAATTAAGGTTTCTCCAAACTAGTCGAGATTAGCGCACCTTACCGAAGTAATCATTTATTTTATTTCCCAACCCCAACTTATTTATCCTATGGAGCAAAATTGGTAATACTCCATATCTAATACCACAGTGTTATTGGTAAATTTAATTACCATTTCACGTTCAAATCTAATTAAAGATTTAACTACCGCTTGGAGCAAAACTGGTGATACTCCATTTTCGATCATTTTCCAAATTTGATAATTTAAATTATCACATTCAGATTTCAATCTAATTAAAGATTCATTAAACTTCACATAGATTTAATCTTCCCAAAAATCAATATTAATGATTATTTAACTTTGGGAAGTCAAACATGCTGCATCGAAAATCTACACTGTACCATTGATTTCTGCCTATATATGACCTCTAAGCTCGTACGTCTTAGAGAAGCATGTTAAGAAAGAGAATAAATTCTCCAACACCAAACAGATATATATTTAGCAGAGATCAATGAACACGATATAAAGGAATCAATGTCAGACATGTAATCCTGTCTTTAACTGGGTTAAAGATCTAATGTCATTTAAAAAATAGTTCATGATAAACCCAAAATCACATTCCATTAACCATGGAATCTTCACGGAAAACAGATCAATATATAATTGATATCAATTTCCGTATCTGACCAATAATCTAAATGGAATAACGACAAAGCCTTTTAAATTCCATATATATTAACACTCTTCCTCCACAGAAGCTCAATTCGATTATTACTAAATCGAATTCCATTCAATTCCAATTTAATATATTAAATTTGAAAATTTTACTTTGGAAAATTCCATTAAATCTTAATAAAAGATTTATAAATTCCAAATCATCTCTTCACTGTTAATTAGGTTAAAGAACAAGTGTTATTTAAAACACCGTTCACAATAAGCCCAAAATCCCATTTGATATTAAATACAAGGCTCTGAATAGAAATTATATCGGCTTATATTCAATATCAAATTCTGAAACCAACAAATATCGTATTGGAAATAACGACATTAATATATCTTCCAAATTTCCATAACAATATCTGTATAATCATGGAGTCCAATATCAAAATATTCCGAAGATTATTTCCATTCCAAATATATTCCAATTTGCTCGTTGGAAATTTCTGGTTATATTAAAACCATTCACAAACCCGATTTATTTTATTTAAAAATTATTGGAATTCAAATCCAGTTAATAACTAGTTGATTTTGATAAAAATATATTTTTATCTATATAAACATGGAATTTTTCATTCAAATTCTTTCCAAATCATTTATTATGATTTTACACAAATAATTAATAATTTTATTAAGGCCCTTTCAGTCGATTTCCATAAACGGCTATCGAACTGCACTTACAAGGACCTTTTTCCAAATTTGATTTGGGCATAATTCCAAACCCAACTATTAGATTTCAAATCTCTTATATTTGTTGGAAAGCTCTTTTCGATATGAACCCAACGGTTTTGGTTTTAGGAGAATCCGACGGTCGGATCTCCTATAATGTCAGTTCGAAGTCAATGGTCGAAATTCGCGAACGGTTGCGGCGCAGCGTGTAATATCCCGGAAATTTTGACTAAGTTAATTTGAAATTTTATTGGATAATTTAGTTTTTCTGAATATAAATTGATTTTATTAAGGTTTAAATATAGAATTTTATATTGAATAAGTACCTTGTTTATTTTTTAAATATGATTTTGTATAAGAGAACTTATTTGAAAAGTTATATTTAGTTTATAAGATTTTATAGTATTTCAATATTAATGAGTAATGATATTTTCTGATTTTAATTATATTAATGTAAGAATATGATTTGGACTTTTTATTGATGTTAATTTTGAATTGAAATATAATTTATTTAATTTTGATTAATTATAATTTTGATATTTATATAGTAAAGATATATATAAATGTTACACTAATAAGTATGGCAAAGTTTGGTTACATTTATAAGTATCACAAAAGTGTTGCTAAAGTAAATGAATTAATTAAGCCTTAAGATAAGGATCAATGATGAGTTGTCCCCTTAGGTGTCTAAACGTATGATAAAGGCTTCAGGAAGAAAATTAAGTGTCGTGGTATGTGTAACATTTATGGAGAAGGCTCCATGAGGAAGAACAAGTGTCCCTTGATTTAAATTACTGAAGTACCCTTTTTTAAACCCTATATAAACACCTCCATCTCCTCCATCAAACCATAAATTCGATCTATATGTTACGATTTCTATACTTCTGGTTTTTCAGTTTCCGGTAAAAAAAGAAATCACCATTCCATTCAATTGAAAATCCATAATTCTCAATCTATTCAATTTCAGCAAAAATGATCTATGCGAATAATGTCCGGATCGTCGTTACCGATTTTTAGAAATTGTCGGATCGAAATTTCGTTGACAAATAAAAGAGAGATTGCAGATTTACAGAGAATCGAATAAACGGGTTCAAAACTTCAGAAAATCATATCTCTTAATCCGCTTCGAATTAATCGACGCCGTCAGCACCATTGCAATCAGCGAGAAACGTAGTATTTTTGGTGCGAATTTGGATCGATTTCATGTCGATGATTGAAAATGTTGAAAACTAGGTTTTGGATTCATTGGAGCATCAAGCAACGATATAGGAAGTGGAGCATGGCGTTGCGACGAGGTTGGAAAGAGCTTCGATATGGCAAAAATTGGTGGAGTTCGATTTTTGAATGGGAAGTGCAACATCAGGAGGATCACGCGGTATGGTGTTTCGTTCCAGGCTCGGCTAAGGGATCAGATTTTGATTGAAGAGGCCAGAGCTGGAGCGATGTGGTCCAGTCGAGAGAGGATGCAAAGATAAGTTCGTGGGTGATCTAGAATTTGAATTTGGTGGAGTATTTGGGCGTGCGCATGCACGGGGTGTACGGTGGAGTTTAGTTTCAGGACATTGAAAAGCAGAAACGCGGGGAGGGAAGAAGAAGAAGAGGGAGTGGGCCGGCTTGAACGTGATAAAGAGTTGGGCTTTGGGCTTTAGGTATGGTTATTTTATATTATTCTTAAGTTTAAATAGTTTAAAACTTTAAACCCTTATAACTCGTTCGATTTACTCTGATTCACTCGCCGTCAGAGGCGTTGATATCGTGTTGAAAATAGAACATACCAGAATATTATATTGGTAATTTTTATTAATTATAAATTTAAAATAAAATAAAATGTCATTGCATATTTATATCAATATATAACGAGCGTTATGAATTTAATTTCAACATAATAATTAGCAGAAAAATCCCCAGTTGCTAATAGAAGTGAATTGAAAGCAATACGAGTGACGGTAGCAGTGTTCTTTGACTTGTTCATCCTGGTAATGAAGATTTTTGAGCTATTATGGTGAGAACTCCTAATTTAAAATTATTTATTTAAATGGATAGTGGTTGAATAATTATAATTAGTTGTGATAAATTATAATTGGTTGGTTATGTATGTTATTATCTGAATGGATGTGTAGATAGCACACTGAACACAGATAAGCGTTATTGTTAGTAACGCTTGTGCACAACTAAAATGATTGCTTATTGGTTGTGATTATAAGTCATGTTTATCTGATTTAGATGGTTGATTCATTATGATTGTATGAAATCACATACACTGTACTGGTGGAATTATACCGGTGATTGATTGAATCTTCCTCCCATATAAATGAAGATTGATTTTTAAAATATTATTTTTAAGTCAAGTTTAACTCAAAATGAGATATGAAAATGGTTTTAATATATACTGACAATGTTTTGTTTATAATATATACCAGAACATTCTAGGATGACAGAGAGGATAGTGTCTAGGCTTGGGTTTGAAAATATAGTTTCCTGCTCTCCCTGGCTATCTCTAACTAATCCGACAAACGGGATGGTTAATTTAAAATCAAATTTGAAATACAATTTGAAACTGTTTTCCAAAAGAATTGAAATTATAAATTCAAATTGAAAAGGATTTGAACGATTTATATTTAAATCGTTATATGGCGTGAATAGAATGTGCTGTGGAGCGACGGTTCGTAAATATCAATTTCAAAATTCGAATGGCTATAACCTGATGGTTTGAAATCGGTTTGACTTGAAATAAGAAACGTTGCATTTAAAATGATAAGCAGCTTTTGAATAAAAAAAGGAATTTTTGAATTCCCATACATGATTTCCAAGTTATGTTTAAAACAAATTTGGAAAAGATCGCTATATGTGCAGTTCGGCGACCGTAGCGGAAATCGATTAAAAGAAGGTTATAAAATTATTTTTTAAATGGAGAAAAATTATGATAAATCTTATTTATTATTTTAAAACTAGAATATTTGAATTTTGAACGGTTTGAAATCTATTTGTTTTAAACAACTATTTTACGACAGCATTTTTAGTAACGTTTCCAAATGTTATTATAACAGTTTCAACGGTAATATAGTTTTAAAGCTTATAAGTTGTGAACTATTATTAAAACGGTAAGAGGATTTGTAAAATAGTTTGAAAAGGTTTAAAGTGATTAAATAGTTGTAAATGGAATTAATTATTAATTTTGGAAATTGGAATTTAAAAAAAGTGAGTCGGGAAGAGTTTATCTTCATATGTTCGATATGGGATTCCAAGAGCAGACGAATACTATCAAAAAAATTAAAACATATTCATATCCAAATTTTGATGGTGTTTGCCATGTCGGTGAATCGATGTCAAATATAAGTCGATTAAATTCTGTTTTAAACTTATATTTGAAATATCAATCATTTGAGTTATGATAAATGGAGATTTAAATCCAAATTAATTTTTGGTGATTTTGAAGCTTATGGAAAGAGATATTGATGAATAAATGAATTTGGTTTTTGAAATATAAGGATGGAAATGAATATAGAGTTTCAAGAAAAGTTAAGATGACAACAGGGTTTACGGGAATTGAATGAATCCAACCTTAAATTGAAATGAATTGTTAACAATTTGGGAAGGAGATTTGAATTGAGAAACTTGTATAGTCCATAGCTACTGATTTTAAAAGTACGCGTATTATTTGGGATCTAATATATGTTCGAAAACCATTCCAAGTAATTATACGACGTTATGGAGCAATTCAAGAATTGGAAAGCGAAGAATGAAGGCCAGGATTCTTTGAATTGTTTGGATTGATTGTTGATGTCTCGGTTCGGTAGGCCACCCGATACGAGGTTATAAGTGGCATGAGATTTGAATATATTTAGAGATTTTCGAATTGATGTTTCGTTCAGACCCAGAACGGACAATTATGGATTGTGTGTCTGACATTGTAATTAACTACATAGCACTGTTTTATCAATATATATCTGTTTGGTGGCGGAGAATTACTCTCTTGCTTAACACCCTTCTCTGAGACGTACGAGCTTAGAGGTTATATATTAGAATTCATTGATGCGTTATTAATGGATAATGTGGCATACTTAAGATATGTGATGAGCTATGGATGATCAAAGCATGGCTTGTTTAAGTGTAACTTTGTGTATCGTGACCTCGGCAAGCCTTACAACCCAGTAAATGGCTAAAACAGGAAAGACGCAACGAGGTCAAGGGTGGCATTTCCTTCTAGATAAAAGGTGTACTATGGTATGAAGCCCAGGTATTAACCTATGTGGATAACTTCTATTTATATGGATGTTTATGTTGCGAGGCCTCGGTTTAAAGGTTGGTAACGACCGGAGGTCTTCACATCGTTTGGATGATTACTGATGTCTTGATTGGGATGTATACCCAAGACAACGTAATAAGTGGTGATCGTCCAGACGTACTTAGAGATTGACCGGATATGCGAGAACCTCTCTTCTGTATTGGATATATGGGATGAGGAATAAGGTGCCTCTGGTTTCGTTCAGTCCCAGAATGAACTAGTAAATGGATGTGTGCTTGATATTGGATTTTATTCTATGTTGATTGATTTCTATTAAATATATATCTATTTGGTGGCGGAGAATTTATTCTCTTGCTTAACACCCTTCTCTGAGACGTACGAGCTCAGAGGTTATATATCGATAAACATCAGTCGCATGGCGTGAATTGTCAGTGTTGATTGTTGAGATGCAAATGATCAAGGCTTTTGTTGAAAAGAAGAGTATTGTGGTTGATGATCAGAGCACATCTTTAAATAGCATAGCTTTGTGTAAGCGTTAATTTGCAAGCCTCACACATCGATATGAGTCAAAAACGAGATTAAGGACATAGGGAGGACATGACGTTTCCTTCTAGATATGGCTGGTGTCATGATATGGATCCCAAACATTTATTATATTTTTACCTATGTGGATGATGGATAGCGAGGCGCGTTAGATATATTAGTTACTACAGAGCCGATGAATAGGTCCTACAGGAATGGGAAACATGTGTTCAGGAATAACTAATCCAATAAAGTATGTGTGGACCGGCCCTGCAGGAACCAAGGGTTTCCCCATGGTGTGTAACCGTAAGGCATTTGATAGAGTGTCTCGAAGCAGGTGAGGACGATCCCTTGCCTCGACTCATGACGGAAATCCAATTTCCAATACATGGCATTTAAGTTTTAGTTGTAAAACCTAGTGTGGCGACATAGTAGCATGGGATACTATGCCATCTATGATTGATACATTTATATTTGAAGTTCTTTTATACACTATACACTTATAATAGTATCAAAATGATTTGTTTTAAACGTGCCAAGCATGTTTGGTTATTATACGGTAAAACAATATCCTCCGGCTTGTGTTGCATTGTGTGATGGGACCTGAGTCTTATAATAGTTTTATTTTACAAAATGCATTGCGCTGTTTGTTTCGTGCACTGGTATCTTGGGAGGAAACCCGTTGCGTGTTATACGGCATGGTCCCTTGATTTACCTTGCTTTAAAACCAAGTTAATAACTATTTTTAGTTCTCACACAAGTTACATGACTGACCCGGAGTTTATTGTTTTAACCTAAACTCTGGGTGCCCCCATTTTCCACATGGGCAGCTAATAGTTGGGTTTCTGCAGATATTGTATTCACAGGATCCTGGATTTACAGCTGGAACTATACTCGGAAAGCTCTGTATCCGTGTATTTCTTTCAGTTGTGTTATGTATTATTTTTCCTTGCATAGTAATTTTAAATCTTTGATATTTATCAAATGTATATTATTTATTCATACTCTGTTATAGTCTTGTACTCTGATATAATTGTTGTAATAAGCAGTGAAATGTTCTTTTGTTTGCGTTCTGATTTGTCGTGTTCTCAACTCAATATGGACTTTCTCGTAAGAGCGAGTTTGGGTCGTTTCATTTTGGTATCGGAGCTTTGGTTTACAGAGCTTGAGAACAAGACATATTAGAACCAAATGAAAAAATTCATCAGAGATTGGATTAGTAATATCCAATGAGAATGACTCATTAGAGATAGGGTTAGTAATGCCCTAGAATGAGTTGGAAGAGTGTAATTTTAAAATAAAAACAAAAACAAAAACAAATTTTGTTTTGAAAATTTAAACCTTACTAAACATATTTGAATATTTTATTTTAAATTTATTTGGACAATCGAGTATTTGAAGATTTTGCATACACGCATCATGCAAGTATATTCGATGTCTAAAATATACTGGATTGATATAGAATCGCACTCTAGTCGCCCGGACCTGATTCTGATAATAGCGCGCCATCATCAGTATTTATGTTCGAGCTTCAAAAGCGGAATATCTATATATTTCCAATTGACTGGTGTGAGAACCAAAATATAGTTAGAATTATTGTTGTGATCTGACATCAAAAAGATTATTTTTGAATATACTAAGGTTATTTATTTGAAAATTTAATTGACAAATTGATTGCTGGTTGTGTTGTATGATAATTAGTTTGACTAATTATAATGTTGAACCAATGAGAGAATGAAAGGTAATTTAGCCAAACTGAATCAAATATTGAACTGAATTGAAAATTGTTTGGAACTGCATACATGTACATGTATATGTGTGAATAGTAAGGAAGCTAAGAAGAGGAATAAAATTGTATGCCCGACAAATAGATACATATTTACTATTTTCTTGGGTTTTGATGATTTTATGAGTCGGTTGGCTAGCCGCTTGGCCTTTTCTTTTTCTTTTGGATTGGCGAGGGCCCTGTAAGGCAAGTTGCGGTTTTAAAGGTCTCCACATACAAAGGAGGATATGGAAAAAAAATTCAAAAATTTCGGGTGTTAGCTAAATTTTCGAGAAATTAGAAAATTCTTAGAAACTAAAAAGTTGAAGAATGAAAGCCAGAATGAAAGTTGAGTTGATTAATTAAACAGCTTTAAGCTTCGTTCCTTCTCGACGACGAAAAGATTTTAAGTGGGGGAGATTGTAACAACCCGGATTTTCAGAACCAATTTAAAATTTTTATTTTAGCAATTTTAATGGATTTTGAATATTTAAAATGATATATTTTAAATAATAACGACTAAAAATTTATTTAAATCGAAGTTAGAACGAATAAATTTATTTTAATTATAAAATGAGCCTGAAATGGTGCGGTAGTTTGAAAATTCGATTTCTAATTTCAATTTAATATACAAAATTCAATATAAGTCAGAATTGGACGAAATAAGAAATATTTGGATTTGTTTAATTATATCTTTCTAACGAATGTAAATAATTGAGATTTCATAATATAAGTTGAAAGTTATGTCCGGTTTAAAATTCAGAATAGTCGCTGTGAAATTTTTATATATTTTTAATATATATATATATATATATTGCCCTTAAAAATAGCCATTTTGCAAACGACCTCTGTTTTTTGACAAAACTACTTTTATTGGATCCGGAATGCCAAATTATTACTAGATTCCAATTTTCATAAAATTTGGAATCAATATGTGAGCGTGGCAAAAGAAAACATGTTTTGTCAATTTCAGTTGAATTGGATCGACCAGAAAATGGTCATTTCTCAAATGGTCTCCAAATTCGACGAAATTAGTTTTGTTAGGACTGTATCGTCAAAAAATAGCTAGATTTATTTTTCTGGAATTTTTGGAGTCCGTATGTGACCCCGGTAAATTAAAATGTATGTTTGAATTTAATATACATTGAATTATATTTTAATTTAAATGAAAACTGATCGAAACAGTCAAATTGGCATACGATACATATCCCATTGTGTTCGGAATGGGGGTAATTAGCCGGGCACGACAGTCGGTGGGTTCGATATGGAGTTCGAATTAAATAGTAACATTTTTGGAAATTAAAATAATATAATTATATATTTATATTTAACCCCCCATTTTTTCCCTCTCTCCGCTCAGATCGAAGAAGAGAAAAAAAAACCCAAAAACTCGTGTTAACCTGTCGTTCCCCCGACCTTCACCGCGCAGACCAGGCCGCCACTACCTCCAAGTGCGCCGCCGGCCTCCCTGGCCACCCCTCCCCTTCTCTCCCCTCTCTCCACCGCAATCCCCAAATCCGATCCAAACCCGTCAGCAAACCCTAACCGCCACATCACTAGTCCCAGACCCCCCTCGGTGCCTCTTCCCTCTCTCCTTCCCCCTTCTTCCAATTCGAGCCAAACCCCCTTCAAATCGTCAAAAGCCGCTGCTCCACCACACCGGGCCCGCCGCCGTTGCCTGCGCCGACCACCGACGACGCACAACACCCCTACCTCCGACGGTGCCACCATCCCCACCCCCAAATGCCCCGTGAGTTTTTATTTCTATTTTTATTTAATTATGTAAATTAAATTGAAATTAGAAATCGAATTTTCAAACTACCGTGCCATTACAAGCTCTTTTCATAATTAAAATAAATTTATTCGTTCTAACTTCGATTTAAATAAATTTTTAGGCGTTATTATTTAAAATATTCAAAATCCAATAAAATTGCTAAAATAAAAATTTTAAATTGGTTCTGAAAATCCGAGTTGTTACAGAGTACCCTACCACGTCCCTTAGAAGTCGCGTGCTTCCTTTCAGTCCCGCAGAGCCAGCAAGCCGAAAATTAACAGAGTAATCAAATGGACTAGCTCCTCTCGGGCCTCTAAACACCATAATGATCTACCCCATTAGGTTCTTCACCTTCAGATGTGCGGACTGGTCCAAGCGCATCACACTAACCTATTATTGGACCCAATGTCTTAATGTTTAATTACACGCATCCTCCACCTCATCCGATTTGTAGTTAACTTGGTTATTTCCAATCATATTAACTTCTTATTCAAGCTACCAAGTTCTCTCCGAGCCCCTTATATCTCTAAGGAATGGACCCCTCTCATTTATTAATTTCAGTTATATAACTTAACCCATTTTAGTTCATTAGTAAGCCTATAACATGTTATTCTCTAGATTTAATTCAAGGTCTATAATCTACAATGTTCTTTCATTATTATCCTGTCATTCATTGTCCAATTTCAATGTTTACAGGTTACAATTACATGTTCTGCTTAATGTATAATTAAATATATCTTATCTCAATCAACAGGCTTCATGTTAACATGTTACTTAATATATATCATTAAGTAAAAATCATTTTCATTTCATATGTTTTCTTACTTCATTCAGTCTTATGCCACCTGAGCAGGCTTCCTCTTATCATTACTTTATATTATTAGACTTCTTAATTCCCATTTATAAATCTATTAGTAATAAGCCTACTTCATTCTTATTCATTGACAATGACTTGGTTTAATACAACCTCTTGTTGTTCTTTACTTATTTACTTAGTTCTCTTAACTAAGGTTTATCAATTAGTTTCTTTCCATTTATTATAACCTACAATATAATTTCCACTTGTCCCTAGGATAACCCTAATTATTATATAACTTTCTCATTAATGTAATTAATTATAATAGGTTATATTCCTTATTTATAACATTTTTCTTTAGTTTTTTACACTAACAAAACTTTTATTGTTGTAACACTTATCTCTTTACTATTTTGTGAATTCTTCACACTCATTCCAGTTATGTACATATATTCATATTTATATGTTTAGGTACCAGACACCTCACATTAAATTGACCACTTGTCAATGTTGATTTTGCCGAGCGGTTAAGCTTCTATCATAAGTTGAATTTAACCTCGTGTCTCAGTGCAGCTACAATTTCTTAACTACTGTAAATTTTCCATCCAATTCAGGCAAATCTATCATTCCAAATTTTACTGTAATTCTATTTACAACCTTTGGCATTATTATATCCTTAAGAAAATGTTCGGGTTTATCATAAATTCCTTAATTACAACATTTACAGTAATTTCCTATTCAGACGGATGTTTAAATGGAAACAAGCTTATACGACATAAATGTTCTCAGCAGATTCAACCCCAATTACCACAATTATTAGCAATTTCATTTTAACTTGATTTACAACATCCAACTAACAGGTTTTTATGTCCTAAACAGTTTTAATACCCGGTTTCCACAAATATCAACTGTTTAGCCGATTAATTATAATGAGGAATACAAACGAAAAATATACCATTATTTAAAATGGTATAATTTAGATCCACTCACCTAATAGCTTTCCAATCCATGAATCTGATCCAGATTTGTTGTTCTGTGGCATCCCTAACTGAATCTATTGTCAGAACATCCACGGATTCAAAAATCCATTTCTAAAAGTAGAGGAAAAGAGAAAGAAACCTATATAAACCATATCCAAGTACTTACCTTACACTGATTAGAATTCTTAACACCTATTTATAGATTTATACTCTTTTATCTTCAAATCTTGAAAAAGAATTACCTAAAACTAATATTCTAATTTTCTGAAAAGATTTGAGGAGAAAGGAAAGTGGCAGAGCTTAGGCAGCCTCTCGGAAAATATGAGATTTAGATTAGGCCCTGCTAGTCTATTTATAAGTGTATGAGAAAGTCTGAACCGTCGGATTTAATGTATTAAAATTCGAGCTACACACATAAGCAAAATCACATCACACAGCATATCTGGACCCGCCTTAGGTCGACCCGTAGGTCGGCCAACTTCTTTGGGTCGACCCAAGCACAACTTGGGTCAACCCATATGGGTCCAGGCGCGACGTGTTCGCTGTACTTTATGTTTTAGTTTAAATGTTTGATTTTTTGCCCGTTTCTTATTCTTTGATTTATCTTATGCCTTTTTATATACCATTACTAAGTTTAAATTTCACTTGTGTATATATATATATACACACAGCTTTCAATTATTTAATTTATTGTTATCTTTCGCATATGGTCCCCGTTTTGGTCATACCATATACCAAAACAAATGAGAAAATCACCACGACTGCATTGGTGAATGTCTCGCGGACAAATACTTAAAATATAATCTTTTATATTTTCCTTTTTTTAGCATAAAAAAATGAGGTGTTACATTCTCCTCTCCATAGGAAATTTCTTCCAAAAATTTGCTAAGGATGAAATAATGTTATTCCTATTACATAGCAACCAATTTGTGTCTATCCAATTTCTCAACCATCTGTGCACTTGTGCAAAGTGTTACTTGTACGAAAATATGAATGAAAAGGATGCCTAAATGATACCTCCTATATGAATGTAATTTTTTATTGAAAATCTTTTGAAAAATGATGCATACATCCTAAATATACCGCCAGTTTCTTCATGAATGCAATATTCTGAAAATCAAAAATACTTTTCATCTAAATTTTCCCACACTCTTAGAAAGAAAGAGTGTAGTTCATCCAATTTTTGCATCCAAAATCCTGCCATACAACTTTCAAATTTATTAATTTGGAAAAACAATCATTTTTTCACAAATCATTTCTCCCCGCAATGCTTTTGAGGAGACATATTTTTTCGTTATTATCTTGTGTTAGTTTTTCGCTTGTCGTTAGATTACAATATACAGTGATTACAATATAAATTTTCTTACTAATAAACAAAGTTTTAACATAACAACACATTACTACAAAAAAGTCAAATCTAAAACAAAAGTTCTATTACAACAAGTCAGCCTAAGATAGTCAAGTCCGTAGACACATGGTCTGACAAACAATACAACAACTATCCATCACTAGTAAGGATGTCTTGTCCCCGACCCAAGAATACTGCAGGTAATCGAATCTAACCCACCTATGGTATCCTCTACTCTACCTAGATACTCCTCCTGTCGCCTAATACCCTCTCTAACCTCTAGCTGCATGTCTCGCATCTCTGCCCGCATATGGTCCAATCTCCGCTGAGCGCCATATATCTCCTGCAAGCTCTACTTCTGCGTTTGGGCGGCCTCTACCTGGGCTCATGCCATCTCTTTCTGTCCAAGAAATATGCCTGATACTATCTGGCTAGTTGAAGATATCTATCAGAAATGGTCCTAATCTCGGCTCTCATATCCTATGACTCTCTGGATGACCATGTGTCCCACTCTCAAGACCGGGAAGAGCCAACGTCTCCCCAGTGCTGCTATGCACCTGCATACTGATAATCCTTTGGACGATAGAAATATACATACTATTGTGGGCCCTCTGCTGGCACAAACTAAGGCTCGATCCCTGCTATGGGCAAATATCCAACCATAGGCCCTTAAGGCACCTCTTCTGGGGGAACCGGTTGCTCTCTTTGGCCCTGCTGGCCTCGCTTTTCCTAATGATCTATATTTGCAGCGTCCGCATATGGAAATCCTCCTCCCCCATCAAATCCATCATGCCCATCATCACTGTTATCCCCAACATCACCGTCATGCTCCATCGGTTGTGGATTCATTGCCAGCAAATCCTGAAACTCAATCTGCATCCTTGTTAGCTTGGCTAGGTTTATAAGATGGCTGGGGTGTCCAATATGACTCTCTTTCTCTCTAAGGGGACTCTGGCATGTATAAAAAATGTCGTCCAAAGTTGTCCAAATGGGATGCTGGTTTTTGTCATATCCATGGAGGAGTGATAGTATTGTAAAATCAAATGTGCCTAATATGCATTGATCCCTGCAAAAACTGCATAGGTAGCCAACCAAATTATTGGAGAGACCCTATTGAAGCTGCCAGTCATCGCTACCAGTTTATACTATAGAATGTGTATAACCACTCTAGCCAGTGGGCGCAAATACACCACATTCCAAACCCTCTCATTCTCATTTATAAAATCCTATGTATCACTGCCAGATCTTTCATCTCCACATCCTGCAAATTTAGGCCCCAACTTCGTATAACAAGCATGGCCCCAAATTATGCCTGAGTAAATAGAAAATTACTCCCTAAACATCAGACTTAATAACTACCATCACATTCTCTTCCCTACTTAATAGATTAACATCAAAAAGACGTACTAACCTTGGATAATCCTTCCTCTCCATTATGTTGTGGTTCAAGATGTTGCCTAGCCCTACTACATTAAACAATGCCTCCAAAGCGATGGCTAAAAAGTCAGCAAAATTGACCGGTCTCCCTATCAAAATACTATATCCTTCGGTTCTTACCTATGCTTCCACTATATCCCTCCGATTGTTGCACGAAGCGATCTCTTAAGGGTTTATTTGGGGAAAAGAGGCGGCGAAGGAAGGTTAAGGTTGCACGGCGATTTTCCTCCAAATCTGAAAGAAACTTGTGCAGATCCCGGTGGAGAATGTCGAGGGTTTCAATTTGACACCAATTTTTCATGAAACAGTTGAGGTTTGAGGTGGTGGTAGCCTTGGGAAGTTGGAGGAAAATGGGTTTTCGGGAGGAGCGCGAAATGAAAGACGAAGCCATTTGGCTTCATCTTTTATTTTTTCGGTCCTATGGCGGTGGGTTGACCCAATGTAGCGGGTGCGACGACCCGCTCGATGTGTGTCAATCTGTAGGTCGACCCAACTCGAAACTGGGTCGACCCAACCCAATTTTTTTTTCGTTTCCCCCATTGATTTCCAACTATGTTCACCTCGAAGAAGAAGAGAAATGAAATGGTCGGTCAATTGTTATTCGTATGTCCTAAAGTGTCTTTTCTTGTTGTATTGTCACTTTTATTTCTTAAAATGCATCGATTTTCGACGATCTCTTTAGGACTAATTTCCCATTATTTTCTTTTCCAATATCTTGTGCACCCTCTTAACCATATTTTCAAATTATCCAATATTTTAGCTTTCCCTCTTTTATCAATTTCATGTAGTGCGTAAGTCTTGACGGCTGAACTTCTCACTTGTATATAGATATATATACACACACATAACTATATATACTATTCTGACTATATAAAAATATACAAGTACGTGCTCTCACAAATTGGAATGCTAAGCAAATGCTCTGATACCAGATGTACTAATCCAAATTCTGATAGACTGATATTTAAAAAAAAAATCCCGATCTATTGAAACCCGAGTTGGATTATTTGGTATCCTGAAGAAAAAAAAGAGATTTAAAATATATCAAAGCTTAGAAAACATCTCACGGCGAAATAGATAAATACAATATTACCAAATATAGACTTATCGTAGTAATAATACTGCCTAACCAGTATCTAAAGTTATCATATCTCCGCTATAAAACTAACCTGCGAGTGTGTTATGAGGAGAGGGTCAGAACACAAGTTCTGGTGACTAGAGTAAATTACACAATTTGAAATAACCCAACATATATCGTTCAGTTATGTTACTTATTTTATTAGATTTTTAGGTCAATATCACTTAAGGATTTACGCACATGTCGTACCCATCTACCTCCCAGTAGATTAACCTAATATAACATATATGTGGTTACCCCCAATATCAAGGTACCTCCCATGGTACCATTCTTGCACGGTCTACGTCGCCACGCCATAGAAGCGTATGAAACTCTCATCCTACGCCGGAGCGACATACAGATCTCCATAATACTATGCCATATTTCACACAAAACAACTAGCGCCATGCTACGTAAGCGTACAGACTTCCATATCCGAAACTCCTCGACCACGTACAATCTTAACACGGAGAAATTTCCTAGTATCTATGATACACCACCCGGTGCGGCGTGCATGTATCCGGATCCTCACACTTATGTACTGTCTACTGTACTTTGAGTTCCATAATAGGGCTGCATCTGAATGCACAGAACTTGGTCGGGAGCTTTTCCATATCTGTAAAGGTCTACTAAAGAGGCCTAAAGTACAAATATTTAAACTATGGTCTGCATTTCTATGGTGACTATGGTCCTACCTTGACCCCTCCCTCAACTAGTGAAAGACTACATCAAGAGCTAAGTGACATGCCCATAGTAAACAATCTACATCCAAATTGGCGTGTCCCGCAACAAAAGTCTCCATAGTGAAAGACCGATGGTCTATAGGTTAAGCTCTAGTCTTTCCACATCGCACTGATTACTGATGACAGGTACCCGATGATTACTATCCTTTATTTGGTCCTGACCCGCCTCTCTGTAAGTAAATCGTTGAATCACCCCAATATCATACCACCATAGCCTTCCAACTACCAAACTACTGTTGCAGTCAAGGTATACTCAACGGGTGGGAACGTGTAGATCCAACCTCTACGCTACAACCTGAGCATGTACCGCAACAGAGGACCACCACGAAGTACCCTACCACGTCCCTCGAAAGCTAGCAAGCAAAATATCACAGAGTCATCAGATGGACGTCCTCCTCTCGTGCCTCTAAACACCACGATGATCTACCCCATTGGGTTCTTTGCCTTCAGACATGCGGACTAGTCTAAGTGCATCACGCTAAACTATTATTAGACCCAATGTCTAAACTTTTAATTACATGCTTACTCGACCTCATCCAATTTCTAGTTAACTTGGTTAATCCAATCATATTTTCTTCTTATTCAAGTTACCAAGTTCTCTCTGATCCCCTTATATCTCTAAGTAGTGGACCCCTCTCACTTATTAATTTCAATTATGTAACTTAACCCATTTAATTTCAATAATAATCCCATAACATGTTATTCTTTATATTGTAATTCAATGACTGTAATATATAATCTTCTTACATTATTATCCTGCCATGCATTGTCCAATTTCAGTGTTTACAAGTTACAATAACACGTTCAACTTAATGTAAATTTAATTACACCTTATTTCAATCAGCAGGCTTCATGTTAACATGTTACTTAGTATATATCATTCAGTATAACTCATTTCATTTCATATGTTTTCTTACTCCATTCTGTCTTATGCCGCCTGAGCGGGCTTCCGCTTGTTATTACTTTCTATTATTAGGCTTCTTAATTCCCATTTATAAGTCTACTAATAATAAGCCTACTTTATTCTTATTCATTAACCATGACTTGGTTTAATACAACCTCTTGTTGTTCTTCACTTATTTACTTAGTTCTCTTAACTAAGGTTTATCAATAAGTTTCTTTCCATTTATTATAACCTACATTATAATTTCCACTTGTCCCTAGGACAAGACTAACTATTATATAACATTCTCATTAATGTAATTAGTTATAATAGGTTATATTCCCCGTTTATCACATTTTTCTTTAGTTCTTCACATTAACCAAACTTTTACAGTTGTAACATTTATCTCTTTACTGTTTTGTGAATTCTTCGCACTCATTCCATTTATGTGTGTGTGTGTATATATATATATATGTTTAGGCACCAGACCACTCACATTAAATTGACCACTTGTAGATGCTGGATTTGCTGGGCGGTTCCGGGCAGGCTTCTCCCACAAGTTGAATTTAACCTTGTGCTCAAGGCAGTTACAATTTCTTAATTACTGTAAAATTTTCATCTAATTCAGGCATATCTATTCTTCCAAATTTTATTGTAATTATGTTTACAACCTTTGGCTTAATAATATTCTTAAGAAAATGTTCAGGTTTATAATACATTCCATAATGACAACATTTGCAGTAAATTTCCATTTAGACGGATGTTTAAATGGAAACAGGCTTATATGATCTAAATGTTCTCAGTAGATTTAACCCCAATTATTCGTAATTTCATTATAAATTAATTTACAACATCCAATTAACAGGTTCTTAAGATGGTTCTATATACAACAATAATCTTTTCACATGTCATAAACAGTTTTAATACCCAATTTCCGCAAACAACAATTGTTTAGCAGATTAATTATAACAAGGAATACAAACGATAAATATATCGTTATATCTAATGGTATAATTTAGTTCCACGCACCTAACAGGTTTCCAATCCATGAATCTGATCTAGATTTGTTGTTCCGTGGCATCCCTAACTGAATTTATTATCAAAATATCCAGATTCACAAATATTTTACTAAAAGAAGAGGAAAAGAGAAAAAAAACCTATATAAACCGGATTCAAGGGCTTACCTCACACTGATAAGAATTCTGAACACCTATTTATAAATTTATACTCTTTTATCTTCAAATCTTGAATCATAATTACCTAAAACTTGTATTCTAATTTTTTGAAAAGATTTGAGGAGAAAAGAAAGTGGAAGAGCCTGGGCAGCACCTCAGGCTAGGCCCTGCAAGTCTATTTATTGGTGTATGAGAAAGTCTGTACTGTCGGATTTAATCTATTAAAATTCGAGCTATAGACATAAGCAAAACCACGTCCCATGGCAGATCTAGACCTACCCTGGGTCGACCCAGCCTACTTGGTTTGACCCATAGGTCGACCAATGTGGATCCAGGCGCGACATGTTCGTTGTACTTTACATTTTTGTTTAAACGTTTGATTATTTTTCCATGTCTTCTTCTTTGAATTTTCTTATGCCTTTTTATATTCCATTACTAATTTTAAATATAACTTATATATAAACATACGTAGCTTTCCAATTATTTAATTTATTGTTATCTTTCTCATACGTTCTCCGTTTTGGTCATACCATATACCAAAACGAATCAGAAAATCACCCCGAACGCATTGGCAAATGTCTTGGGGTCAAATACTAAAAACATAGTGCTTTATATTTTCCTTTTTTAGCATAAAAAAATACGGGTTGTTACAATTTGAGATTTAAATTTAACTTATACAAGTTAAATAGATTAAAAGAGTAAAAGTAAATCGAACGAATTAAAATTTAACTTAAGTGAAGTTAAATGAAATTGAAATGATAAAACCAATATTAGTATAGAATCTAAATTTAGCCAATTCACATTTAATTTTGAATTAATTTGAAACTAGTTGGATACAGATATATATATATATATGTGTGTGTGTGTGTGTGTGTGTGTGCGTGCGCGCGCGTGTATGTGTGTTGGACAGGTTATGGAAGCTAAGAAGAGGAATAAAATTGTATGCCTAACAAAAAGGTACATATTTAGTATATTGATTGGGTTTGATGATTTTATGAGCCGATTGGCTTTTGAATTTTCTTTTTGATTGATGAGGGCCCAAAGAGGAAAGTTGTAGTTATGCCGATCAACCCGTATAAAGGAGGTTATGGTGAATTTTTTTGAGAAATTTAAGGCGTTAGCAAAAATTTTGGAAATTGGGAAGTTCTTAGAAATTGAAAAGTTGAAGAGCTTGAGTCAACATGAAGGTTGAGTTTGTAATGTAAACGACCTTCGGTTTTGTCTTTCTTTTTCAGGGATGAAAAGTTTTAAGTGGGGAAGATTGTAACAACACTGAATTTTGGAACCAATTTAAATTTGTTTTTAGTTGATATTAATGGAAATTATATATTTTAAAGGATTTATTTTGAGAATAAATGACTTAGAATTTATTTAAAAACGAAGTTTAAACGTATATTTCAAAATTTAATTAGAATGAACCCGTAACGTCACGGTAGTTTGAGAAATTTAGTTTTAAAATTGAAATGTGTATACAGAATTCGATATAGGTCGGATTTTTGTAAAACAAGAAACGTTAGAATCTATTTAATTATATCTAACGGAAGTGAGAAATTGAGATTTCATGTTGTAAATTATAGGTTATATCCAAATTAATATTTCAAAAAGTCGCTATGAAATCGTTTATAAATTATAATGGTTTATTAAATGTAATAAAATGATTTTAATATAAACTTGAATATCGTTTGACTAGAAAATTGAGATATCAAGTCCAGAACCTAAGTATGTTTACTTTACAATTATGTGATATTTTATTTAAATATATGCGATAATAATAATTAGTTTATTATTAATTTGAATAATTTTGGAATTTAATAATATTATAATTGTTAACGATTTTTTTCGTCAACACCGGAGATGGGTCAACTGGGTCATATCCAAGGGAAAAATAGGCAATTCTGTTATTTTTTGGTTAAATCAGATCACCACCCTAGATATCAAAATCTGGAGGAGTGGAATTGCTAAGGACTAGTAGAATGGATCTATGCTCAGGGAAGGAGATATATCCTCCTATTTGAGGACATATTGAGAAGGGAATCCTTGCTTATCTGAAAAATGAGCAGTAAACTGCAATAGTGATGATTGGAAACCATAATATAAACTTACAGAGCAATTCTCTATAAGATGATCCCTTTTTATTAAAGTTTTATTTTGAGTACATGAATGTAATAGGAGGAATTCTCTGGTCTATCTAAGCGCTAAGCTTCTTTTGAGAGTAGTAGTATGAAGGAAAAATTGACCCCCTTCCCCCTAAATGTGACCCCTAGGGTCAATTTATAGTGGTTCTGGGCTCCTTCCATTGTTGGGCTATTGGGCCTGTGAGCGCCTTTGCCAATCGCTTTTTCCTTGGTTTCAGGCGCTTGCCTTTCGGCCGTCTTTGGAGTATCAGTTATGGTCTTCGGATGGTATTTGAACCCTTGGTAATAGCTCTTGAATGCAGGCTCTCGGACGTAAGCTTTCGGATGTAGGCCTCTGGCTTTATCGTGAATACGTAGAGGGGCCTGCCATAAGATGTATGTTGATAGCTACCGGTTCGAAGCCGTTGTAGGTTTCGTTACTAGGTAAATCAGTATGGGTAACCTGTATCTCTGCTTGGGTCCCGGTTAGCCTTTTGATGGAGCTTTTGCGGTAGCCTAGATTAACGGAGGGTGGCTTCTGGTGACGCTTCTGTTATTTGTGGATATGGCCTTTCGGTATTTGTGTAGCAGATGCTCCTGAAGTTGGTTCTGCATGATCCTTGTGTTCTCTTGGTTTAGTACCTTTGATGCCCTCGCCTTCAGGCATATCGGTATTTATGTAGGTCATTACCGAAGATTACTTTGGGCTTCATCTTACGGGTTTATTGTTTTTGTCCTTCTTGGTTTCGGATTAGGATGACTCTTTGCTACAGAATATTTTGTCAGACTGATACCGTCGGAGGGATCTTTTCGGATTGGCCCTGGCGAATAGATCCCGCTGGTTATATCCTGTAGCTTTTACGACCCCTTCCCCTAGGAGAATTTCGGTTGACGCAGCTTTTCGGGTTATTTCTTCCTGCTCTTAGCTCTTTTTAGTACTTGGCCCTAATTTCTGAAGAGTTTTCGGTGAGCTTCCGATCATTCGATACCCCTTTACCGCCAGCTCACTTCACTGTTAATTTTGGTAGTAACTTTTGCCCCCTAGTGAAGGGGTGTTTTCGACTTTTTAAGTCAAGCTTTTTTTCTTTTCTAGAGTGTTATTCCTGTGTCTCTTTGTTTCCCCCAACCGAGCGTTGATCGGTCCCTTTCTGGGTGGTCTTGATCGTCTCTTGATTCTTAATACAAATTCTTCTTCCTTTCACTTTTTACCCCTGGCCAGCATTATTGTTTTCCCCGTATTAATCCTGTTCGTCGATCTGGTCTCAGATGTACGTCTACGAGGCAAGGTGGATCTTTTTTCTCTCCTCCTTTTTTTCGAAAAAGGAATTTTATTTTTCTTTTCCCTGCATAGCATTTCACTAAATCAAGATTACTGTTCATCGAAATTTGTCATACTACCTCCCCAGGATTTCAGATCCATCTAGTAGTAACTTTTCTTGTCCGAATTCCAATTACAGATTTGGACTATGCTTTGAATTGAGAACTGATGATTATAGCATAGATTAAACTCTCACCAATCGTCTAAACTAATGATTAATGGCGACTTTTTGCGAAGTAATACCTACCCATGTTCATTACCGGGGCTTTAGGAAGTAAAATTTGTATAAACAAATAACATGTAATAGAAGGTAATTCAACATGCTGGCATCAGCCTTCCCAGTCAAGATCGTTGTCCCATAGGATAACAAAATTCCATGTCGCTTGTATGTCTGTGTTGTAACAGTCATCAAATAGAAATTAGATTAAAATACATGTTTATGTTATGGTATCAGCTGGCAGGACTATGTCTGAGATATCACAAATTGGTCATTCCATACTGAGCAAATGCGATCTTTTTATGACGAAGGAGAAGCCTAGAGTGATGGGACTTCAAGTGAATAGTGCCATAGGTGAGGCCCCAGGTGTCTTGAACTAGCATTCTGCCCTGCTATTCTCAAACATTCTTTATGAGCTCTCCCCTACACCTTTGGGACATGATCTCCTAGAACAACCTTCTCTCTCTCGTTCTGTATTTCCTAGGGATGGTTCATACCGACCTTCCATGGTATCTTCCCCTCCTAAATTTCTGTCTAAGAATAGGTCTGCTTCGGCCTCCAACAACGGTCCTTTTACGGATCATAAGAGGGCAAATTTTGTTTCTCGTTCTTCTGGAGATGAAATTATTAAGTCGTTCTATCGTCGGCTACTGCATACCCCTCTTGCACCTTCTTCTGGAAGTTTTCATAACGTCTGACCTTCCTCAGCGGAGACTATAGGAAGTGATTTCGTTAATAGCTTCCTAAGATCTAATTCTCAGGGAGATTTGGATTTAAGAGAGTGTAAGCCACTCCTTTTTCCTTATAGGCTGTTTGACCCATGAGTCCTTCCTTTTAGGCCTTGGTCTTTGACAAGATTATCGGATCTATCTTACCCTCCATTGATGTCTCCGAAGTTCCGGAATTTGCCACCGAAGAATGGTCTAAGTTTTACCTTAATATTGTTAAATGACAACTTTTGGTTTGTACTCTTATTTCCCTGAGACTTTTTATCCGCCTTATTGATTTAAGGACTAACATCACATCTTTTTTTTAGATGTTCAGGAATTGGTATGTTGCCAGGCTGACAGCTACCTCCTTATCCCGGGAGAAGAAAGAACTCCAAGAAGAGAAGACCATGTTAGAGTCTAAGCTTCAAGATTTAACCTTTGCGAAGAGTAGCAATGAAGAGGTTTCTATCCAACTGAGGGTATCCCTTGAGAGGGAAAGGGCTGACAACAATTCCTTAGCTGCTGAAGTTTCAGCCCTCGGGCGTGAGCAGTTGGGTATGTTGATGAAGCATGCAGGGAAATTGAAAATAAAGGAAGAAATTCTTTCTAATGCCAGGCGGATAGTTTACGAGACTCGAGACCGGATTTCCTTGTTTTTGAAGGTGCATTCTCCAGACATGATGTATGATTGTTATGAAAAGGCTCTCTTTTTAGTTTACCATGATAACTGCAGCAAGTTCTCTAATATGGACATTCCTTCTCTTCCCTCATCCCTACGGAATAGGATCTTGGGGGATGCTATTGCTTCAGATCGGGGCACTGAGATTTCTAAAAGAAAAAGGCAATGGTTGAGGATCTTTTATTTGTCGAAAAGCTACCTGACTGTTCAATGTCCGGGGATGATGAAAATTTGATTTCGCATAAAGGAGGTTGTAATGTAGGTGACTCGTGCAGAGATGGTGAGTTTGCGGAGGGAGTCAATCCTTCGGAGCTTGATGAAAGAGAACAGGCGATGTACACAGCCTCCCCATTCCTCAGGTACAAATCTCAGTTTTCTGAATTCTTTCTTTACTCACCGAAATTGACCCTTGATGAGTTCTTATGGTGATGGAAATACTGTTTTTGTTGATTACCCTGTTTTTCAAGGATGACCTTCATTCTCTCTCTAAGTTGAAGAGGGATTTTCTTACAAAGCCTCCTTATAAATCTGGCAGGGAGCGCTTCTTGAAGGAGCTCAAACATATTTACATAAAGGTCCATTTGTTACAGGTCCCTATTAAGTTTCAAAATTAGGCTCACATCTGGTCCAACTTTTCATGTAAATTAGGTCCCTATTTTTCAAAAACATATAAAAAATATATTAAAAAATCACGAAAATTCATTATTAAATAAAACTCATACACCAAAAATTCAGGTGTTAAAACAATCGAAAACCACGTCAAAACCCAAAAATACACAAAAACAGTGAAATAACAGGTTTATGCATCAAAAGATGCACCTAGTCGTAAATAGTTGCATACATTCATGCTTATATTTCAGTGTTGCGCCAAACTGCAGAATAAATGCAAACATGTATGAAGTTAAACAACAACATATGCATCCTGTTATGCATATATTCAAATTTGACCTATTTTTTCAAGCATTCGCCATTTTCAGACATTGTTGCACACATTTATGCTCTTGTACAAAATACATGCATACATTCATGTGCATATTCAGAAACCATCGTACCTTTTAAATTTGTTGCACACATGCATGCATATGTACAGAAATAGTTGCATTCATGTACGCAACTTTTCGTACCACATGAATCTCAGATCAACTTTGTATGTATACATGTATGCAGTTATTTTGTAATAGTTGCATACATGAATGCGCATATTGGTCCAGATTTTCAATAGAAAAACACTATATGAATATATGCATGTATGTATGCTACTTTTCAGACATTATTGCATAGAAGTATGAACTTTTTTTTGGCGAATGTTTCAGAGAATATTTCCTATTTTTTGAATTTTTTTTCAGTGCGTGGCGCATTTTTTTGGGTCCAAACATGTAAAAGGTGGAAGTGGCTGGACGAGAAGGTGGAAGGGAGAAAAAAAGAGCGACACCTTCATTTTAGGGACCAGATATGTATTAAATCTTTGGGGGGGGGGGATGTGGATTTAATTTGAAACTTAAATAGGGATGTCACGCTTATATTCACTTTATATAAAGTACCCTCAATTATCTTTCAACTTCTTGGGGAATGACAGGAAGATGATATTAAAGAAACTTAAAACTCATCATGTAAAGTTAATATGTAACATGAAGGAAAAGAGTACCGAGGAGGGAAAATAACTTGTTGTATTCTTTTTAGTTGACAATAACGTGTATGGACGCGAATTGTATTCGTTTTTGTTTTCTTTCTATTGCATGCATTTCTGGGGTTCAAATAATGATGTCTTCTGGCAATAAATCTCTCAAAAGGTCGCTTATTTGTTTATATGAAGAGGAAAATTCACCCGAAGACACTCTCTCTTTCGTAGATAAAGGTGTTTTGCTTACTTTGAACTAAGAAGATTTTCTGGGGAATTCCCCTACCAGTATTGATGGTGGATCCGCCTTGTCTTGGGAGCGATTTACACAACGTTTAATAGAACAAATAAGTGTATTGGAGGCTCAAATGAAGCAAAAGGATAAAGACATCCTTGAAGAAAAGAGGAGTATAAAGACGAATCCTTCTATCGATTTTAATGGAGAAAAGGATGAACTTCGGTGTCAAGCTATTGACTTAGAGGAGAGATGCAAAGACATACTAGTAAAATGTAAAGAATGGAGAACTGTCTTCGGATGCGCTCTTGGGATCTTCGCTTATGGTGTTTTGCATGCTTCGACGGGATCCGAATCTTTAGAGTTTGAGATAGGGATCTTCCCTCTAGAATGGATGACTTCCTTGCTGTCAAGTGGCATAGACAGGTTAAGGCTAACATGAAAAGTTTTTATGATAGGAAGGGGCTTGAGGGTGACCCTTACTGTACCGACTTTTATGCTACCAAAATTAAGCAACTACAAAAGGAAAAACAGTCCTTGCGCAAAGATGCCTTTGACTTGAGGAAGGAAAACAAAAATCTTCGTGTAATAGCAAGGCTTTCAATCAAGATTTTAAAGTGGAAGCCTAAACCTTTGGATGAGTCATGTGTGATCATAGAGAAGGTACAAAAGGTTGACGGGCTTTTGCGTGCTGCAATTCTTCTTTCGTTACTTCTTTCCGGGCTCATGAATAAAACGCATCCCACCAAGGGTTAGATTATTGCTTATACCGGAGTTGTAGTGCTGGGACATGGTTTCTCCCTTTTTTATTTTTGGAAATGTATTTATTTCATGAACTTTCTTTCAAACAATTATGTAATGTATGAAGTACAAAGCATTTTGCTAGTGGAGTATAGTATTCTATAGAGTCAGTACATACGAATAGGGGTAGGACCTTCAAAGATATCACTTAGCACGCGACTACGCATTTTAGTATAAACGCTTTTCCTTTAGCCATGGTTGTATCATGACAAGGTGCACATCTCCCACATGTTTCGCTGGGAGTTTATCTTATGGGCTTTTAAATATTGTCCTATACTCTTTGCGGGATCAACGGTATCTAAGTGCGTCAATAATGAGGGAGGCTACCCGTTTGTGCCTAATAATGATGGAAATGCACTTCCCAGCCTGATCTGAGTTAGGACAGGTTCGACTAACTCTTTCTTGTTCAGCTTTGATAATTTGAATCGATCCATATTTGGATGCCTTGTGTTGAGACCGAGACCCTACATCCGGCTGTGATTTGCGCCTGGGCTCGGCGTTGAGACATGGCCAAATTGCTTCCTCTAATATTTGTAAAGAACTGAATTGACCCCGGTTCACATATTTAAGATTATTGGCCAGAGATTCCTTATCGACTCTATTAGAAGTCTCAAAATAACCCTTATACAAATAATTAAAGATCGGGAATTGTGAAACCCCTTCCGGTATTTGTAAAGCACTGAATCGACCCGGACTCAGGTATTAAAACAGAAGACCGGAACCCCCTTCGGTATTTGTGAAGAGCCGAGTCGACCCAGATTCAGGTATTAATATAGAAGACCGGAACCCCCTACAGTATTTGTGAAGAGCCAAATCGACCCAGATTCGGGTGTTAATATAGAGTACCGAAACCCCACCGGTATTTGTGAAAAGCTGACTCGACCTAGATTTGGGTGTTAATATAGAGGACGGAACCCCTCGGGTATTAATATAGATGACCGGAACTCCCTCCTGCATTTGTGAAGAGCCGAATCGACCTAGATTCAGGTGTTAATACAGAGGACCGGAACCCCCTCTGGTATTTGTGAAGAGCCGAATCGACCCAGATTCGGGTATTAATATAAAAGACCGGAAATCCTCCGGTATTTATAAAGAGCTCAATCGACCTAGATTCGGGTATTAATATAGAAGACTGGAATCTCCTCCGGTATTTATGAAGAGCCAAATCGACCCAGATTCGGGTACTAATATAAGAGACCAGAAACTCCTTTGGTATTTGTGAAGAGCCGAATCGACCCAGATTCGGTTATTAATATAGAAGACCGGAATCTCCTCCTGTATTTGTTGTTTTGGCATCCCTTTTGGATTCAATATGTGAACCAGAGGGTGTACGTGCTTCCTGAGCCACTTCTTGAGCTTTTTATGTCAAAGCATAAGGTGTACGTGCTTTGTTGGCCACTCTCTAGGCATGTGCATCCGGTGCGCTTGGCTAGCTTATCCACAAGCAGAGCCCAAGGACTTACCCGACCTTCCTCAAGGAGGCGCCTTATCCTGACCATCGTAGGCGATAACAATGTCTTAGAAACTTAGACGGGGCCATCGTAGGCATGGAACTAAGGTTTACTCTTTTGATTCTCTATACTGATCATCGTAGGTTTTGATAGAGGCTTATAAGCCACCCCCTCCGAGGGGTGCTCTATCCTGACCATCGTAGGTGATTATATGGGTTTGCGTTCGCTTCTGCGGATAATGCGAAACATAAGAAGAGGTAGGACGTGCTCTTCTGCGAGCAGAGGTAGGACGTGCTTAGTTTAGCAGAGGTAGGGCGTACTCTTCTACGAGCAGAGGTAGGGCATGCTAAGGTGAGAGGGACCGCCACGACCATTTATGGTGTGAAACGGAGGCTTATGCTTTTGATGCTTTAACCCTGCCTCCTCTAACTTGGGCATGGAGAAAGACTAACACACCATCCCCCTCCGGGGGATACCTCGCCCTGACCAATTTAACGATTACGAGGGATTTAATCCATTTGTAATTAGAACCCTTTTGGGTTTCCATTTAAATTTCGAGAGGTGGGTTTTCCGTACCCTTGCATATGTTTAGTACCCCTTTTCCTAAGGATTTTTCCTGAATTCACCTTATTTTTTTATAAACTCTCGTAATTGGCCTTGACTGAAGAATATGACGATGGTTTCCCTAAGGATTCTACTGTGATTAGTCTCGTGTCCATTCTTCATGTTGTAATGGGAGTAAGTCCCTCCTGTTTTCCTTTCGTATTTGGGTTTTTCTTCGTGAACGAGCAATATGTGAGTTCGTATTGGGTTAGGAAGTAAAGTTCCCAATTAAAGTGGTGAGGTAGTAGTTCTTTGGGTACCCTTGGTGCACGTCCTTCTTCTTGCTGTTGGGGTTTGATCCTTTTGTGACTCAGCCTAGCTGCGGTGCCTATACTTTCGTTCTTTCATCTCAGATCATACTGAAATTGAGATATTATCTCTTTGGACCATTTGTTAGCAAAGTGGTTGAAATCGTCCATTATTCCTCGTTCGAGTGTCGTTCCCCTAACTTTGCTCATAGAGAGCACTCTTTAGGTGACAGAAAATGCAAGTATCCCATGATGTAAAACGACTGGGTGGGTGCGTTGAGGTTTGTCCTATGTAGGAAAAGAATATCATACCAAGTATCGTGAGCATGTAGTTCCGTTTTTCTTTTCGGCTTTATCACCTACAAGGCCTCTTCTCTTAACCTTCTCCCCTATATCGCTCTAGGGTTGGTGGTTTTTGACTTATTTGTTCGAGATCCTAACAACTTTTGTCAGGGTAGTCCAATTCCGGACATAACAGTTCAGGTAGATATGTGATGGGTTTAACCAAAGGATCGGAGGTTTAGGCCCTCCTTCTAGCACCAAAATGTTAACGATATTTTTCACCAACACCGAAGATGGGTCAACTGGGGCAGATCTAAAGGAAAAATAGGCAGTTCAGCTATTTTTGGGTTAAATCGAATCACCACCCTAGATATCGAAATCTGGAGGAGTGGGATCGCTAAGGAATACTAGAACAGACATATGCTCAGGGAAGGAGATATATCCACCTATCAGAGGACATATTCAGATGGGAATCCATGCTTATCTAGAAAATGAGCAGTAAACTACAACAGTGATGATTGGAAACAATAATATAAACTTACAGAGCAATTTTCTATAATCCCTTTTTTTTATTAAACTTTCATTTGGAGTACATGAATGTAATAGGAGAAATTCTTTGGTTTATCTAATAGCTAAGCTTCTTTTAAGAGTACGAGTATAAAGGAAAATTGACCCCCTAAATGTGACCCCTGGGATCGTAATTATTGTGGTTCTTGGCTCCTTCCGTCATTGGGCTATAGGACCGATGGGGGCCTTTACCGGTCGCTTTTTCCTTGGTTTCGGGCGCTTGGCTTCCGACCGTCTTTGGATTATCAGTTATGGTCTTTGGGTGGTATTTGAACCCTTGGTAACAACTCCTGAATGCAGGCTCTCGGATGCAAACTTTCAGATGTAGGCCTCCAGCTTTAACGTGAATACTTAGAAGGGCCTGCCCTCATGATGTATGTTGATAGCTGCCGGTTCGAAGCTGCTGTGTGTTTCGGTACTATGTAAATCAGTACGGGGTGCTTGGTTCTCGGTTGGCCTTTTGTTGGATCTTTTGCGGTAGCCTGGATTTTCGAAGGGTGGCTTCTGGTGACGCTTATGTTATTTGAAGATGCGTCCTTTCAGTATTTGTGCAACATATGCTCATGAAGTTGGTTTTGGATGATCCTTGCATTCTTATGGTTTAGTACCTTTGATGCCCTCGCCTACAGGCATATCGGTATTTAGGCATGTCACTACGGAAGATTCCTTTGGCTTCATCTGATGGGTTTATTGCTTTTGTCCGTTTTCGTTTCGGATTAGAATGAATCTTTGCCATAGAATATTCTGTCAGACTGATACCGTCAGAGGGATCTTGTCGGATTGGCCCTGGAGGATAGACCCCGCCGGTTATATCCTGTAGCTTTTAAGATCCTCTCCCGTAGGAGGATTCCGGTTGACGCAGCTTTTCGGGTTATTTCTTCCTTCTCTTAGCTCTTCCTAGTACTGGCTCTACTTTCTGAAGAGTTTCCGGTGAGATTCTAGTCATCTGATACCCCTTCACCGCCAGCTCACTTCATTGTTAATTTTGGTAGTAACAATAATAATATTATATTGCCCTTAAAATTGGAAATTTTGGAAACATACTCCGTTTTTGCTGAAATCAATTTTGTTGGATCCAAAATGTCAAATTAATGTCAGATTTAAAATTTCAAGTCAATTGGAATTCATATGTAAGCATGGTAAAAATAAACGTGTATTCAAATTCAGTTATAATTCAAGTAAGCTAGTTATAAGGTCATTTTTTAAACTATCTCCAAATTCAACAAAATTAGTTTTATTAGAACCGTATTTGTAAAACATTGCTAGATTTCAAATTTCATAAATTTTGGAGTTAATATGTGGTCGTGCTAAATTAAAACACACGTTCAAATTCAATATCTAACGTTATATTGATTTACATTTTAATTTTGAGAAAAACTGATCGAAAGACCGAATCAGCTTACGAAAAATATTCCATTGTGTCCGGAATGGGGGTATTTGGCTAGGAACGTCAGTTGTTGGGGTTCATTTGGAGTTTGGAGCTTTAAACAAGTAACACGTGAATTATATATATATATATATATATATATATATATATATACACATACCCCTAAAATACTAAAACCCAAAACCTAAGAACACTGCGCCACCACCAAACATTTCAAAGGACAAAATTGCTCTTATCGTTTTTCCCGATTTTCATGAAATCAAATCAATAATTCAACAACCTTTCAAAACAAAAATGATGGAGATTCACGAGCTCTTCAATTTGATATGGAGATGATAAATTTTCATTGTGTATTTTTTACGAATTCTATGCTCGAAGGCACAATGTTCGAGTTCGATTGGAGGAGCGTGAAGGCCATCGAGTTGGCCAAGGTGGACGATGTCGATGGAGGAACGTGGCGACTACAAGGCGATGACATCTGATCAAGTTCCGAACCCTTCTAGTGCATGCGACGACGAACCCTAGTTAGTGAGCTCATGTCGACTTCGGTGCCTAGAAATAAGTCACAAGGGAGAAGGGTTAATTAAATATAATTATGGTTTAAGTTAATTTAATTATTTGTTAATGACGTATTAAATTATTCTATGTTTGTAACCTTATAACTTATGCATATAGAAATAAAGTTTGAGTATTCAAGATGCGTTGAAATCGTAACAATGAGAGCTTCGCAGTGAAGCTGACTAGAAGGAATTTGGAGCAAGTTACATTTATTAGTTAAATTAAATGTCAAGTTTAATTTAATTAGAACAGTCATTGTTTAATGATTTCAAACCAATCAAAGTGAGAACTCTCTCACTCAATTATTTTGTCATGTTATTATAAATATATTTAAAAATATGTTGATTGCCTATGCTGATCTTTATTTGTTCAATTATCACAAATTGTTATACGTTACGGTAGCTCACGTCACAAATTATTTGCAAACCCGATGGATGAATTGATGATTTATTGTGTTATGTTTTGGACAGAATTTGAATTGATTGACATGTAAAAACGATGTTAATATATTTTTGGTAGTTGAAAATGGATCAAAGCATCCATATATAATTCAAACGACGAATTTATTATTATTGTTTAAGTGTAATTGGTTAGATTTAAAATTAATGTAAAACAAATAAGTTATGATTAATTTAATGAATTTGTGGTTAATTTTAATTGGATGTAAACCCCATACAATTCATGGGATGATATTTGTTTGTACACTAATCTCATGTGTTTAGTTGTATGTTAATCGGTTGATTAACATGCCGATATAAATGTTAATTGTTTGTTTAAGTCTTATACGGATGTAAGGGAACTCTAGATATGAATTTGGTGTTTGATGATTGTTTACAACTCTTGTTGGATGCATACGATGGATGAAATCCATATGAATTTATTTATATGGATATTGATTGAGTTTCATTCCAACCCGAAATAAAAATGAATATTTTAATAATATAATATTCAGTGAAAAAGAAAATTTTGATTTTGTAGTCCGATTTAGGATGGACGCGTAGATATCGACAAAGATTCGTAACTGCAGCAAATGGTTTTGAATTAGTTTTCATATACTTACAACCAATCAAATTTTGATTTTGAAATGAATAGTTACTTTTAAAAGTGAAGTTTAGTCAGGCTATTTAGAAGGTGTTTTAAAAGGAATTTATTTTCGAATTTTTTTTGTTTATTTTTATAACGAATGTTAAGAAAATAGTAAGTTTTGAAAAATAATATTATTTTATTCATTTAAATAATATTAAAATGATTTAATATTGAGATATTTGATTTTGAAAGGTAAATGGTTGAAATAGATTTTCAAATGGTAGTTGTGAGTAATTTATATTATTTATAAATTATTTGGAAATGTTTTCGATTTTATTTTAATTTATAAATCGATATGAACTTAAATAAAATATGTTGTACAGCGACGGTTCACGAACGTTGGGTTCGTATCGAAGAGACCTTTCAAATGATAATAAGAGCTTTGAAATTTAATGGCTCAATTTTTAAATAAGTCCAAATCAGTTTTGGTAAAGGTCGTTATGGATGCAGTTCGGTGGCCGATATTGGAAACCGACTAAAGAGCCTTAATAAAATTATAAAAATATGAATAGATTATTTAAAATCATAATAAATGATTTGGAAAGATTTTTGGATGAAATATTCAATGTTTGAAAAGATAAAATATATTTTTGTTTATCTGAATGAACTAGTTAACAACTAGAGTAGTAATCCAATGGTTTTAAATTAATAAATTGGATTAAGAATAGTTTTAATATAACCAAAGTTTTCCAAAGAATAAATTGGAATGGATTTGAATGGAAATGATCTTCTAATAGTTTCGATATTGGATTCCATAATTATACAGATATCATTGAGGAATTTGGAAGATATAGATAATGTTATTCCAATATGTTTTTTGTTTGTTTCAGAATTTGGTGTTAAATGTAAGTCGACATGATTTCCATTTAATGACTTATATTTAATATCAAATTGGATTTTGGGTTTATGGTGAATGGTGTCTTAGATAATACCATTCTTTAACCCAGTTGTAAAAAGAATAAATATTTTTTATTAAGATTTAAGGAAGTTTTCCAGTTAATTTAATTAAATTGGAATTTAGTGGAATTCGATTAATAATAATCGAGATGAGCTTCTGTGAAGGAAGACATTTTGTATTTATGGAATTTAAAATGTTTTGTCGTCATTCCACTTATATTATTAGTCGGATACAGAAATTTATATCGATTATAAATTGTTTAGATTTACGTAAAGATTCCATATTAAATGGAATATGATTTTGGGTTTATTGTTAATGATGCTTTTAAATGGCAGTTGTTCTTTAGCCCAGTTAATGATAGGATTTATTTCCTAAAGTTGGATAATCATTGAATAATGATTTATGAAGATTAAAACTGAACTAGAGTTTTAATTAATCTTTAATTATTTTGAAATGTAAAAAGAGATAATTGAATTTACCGAATTTGAGAAATGTTCGAGATGGAGTACCACCAGTTTTAATCCATGTGATGGATGAACCTTAAATTAGATTTACATGTTAAATGGTAATTAGATTTACCGATAACACGATGGGTATTAGATATGGAGTGCCACAAGTTTTTCTCCATGGGATGAATAGGTTGGGATTAGGATAATAAAATGAATGATTACTTTGGTAAGGCTCAATAATCCCGACTAGTTTTATAAACCTTAATTTGGTTTGAATTGTAAACAGATGTAATGAAATCCTTTGAAATGATATCTAAAGGAAGATTTTAAAAAAAGTATAAATGAGATGAATCTTTGATAAAATTAATGGGAACCTTTCCTAGAGTAATGAATATTTGAATGAAAGAATGTTCTGGATTGGAATGAGATGTGTGTTATATTCATTTATCATTTGATTTTAAAGATACCTAAGCTATTTGGAAAATCGGGTTTAACCCATTCTGAATAACAGTTACGACAATTAAAAGTCGACGATACGAAACGCTAGTTGAAGACTAGAGAGCTTTACTTCGTTTGGGTTATTGTTGATGTTTTAATTGGGCGGTTCACCCAAGATGAGGTAATAAGTGGTGATTGTCCAGAAGTACTTGAAAATCGACTGTATATCCGAGGACATTTCTCCTGTATTGGACGTATGGGACGAGGTATAAGGTGCCTTCGGTTTTGCTCAGACCCGGAATGAACTTGCAAATGGACTATACGTATGACAATTTATTTTATGCTATATCAATTGATCTCTAATAAATATATACATGTTTGATGGTGGAGAATTTATTCTCTTAGCTTAACACCCTTCTCTGAGACATATGAACTCAGAGGTTATATATTTGTGGACATCAGTTGTATGGTATGGACTGACAATATGGCATGCTGAGGTGCTTGGATCAAAGCTTCTGTTGAAAAGCAAGGCTTTGTGGATGATGATCAAAGAATGAATTTAATACAGCGTAGATTTGTGTGTAACATTAATTCGCGAGCTTCGCACCCCGGTATGAGTAAAAAATGGGATGAAGGACAATAGGGAAGATATGCGTTTCTGTAACAACCCGCAAATTCTGAACCAATTTAAAATTTTTATTTTAGAAAATTTTAATGAATTTTGAGAATATAAAATAAATTATTTAAATAATAATGGCTAAAATTTATTTTAATCGAAGTTAAAACGAATAAATTTAATTTGAATAAAAAAGGAGTTAGAACTAGCGCGGTAGTTTGAATTTTTAATTTTAAACTTTAAACAAATGTACAGGATTCATAATAAATCGGAATTGAGTGAAACCAGAAATATTTAAATCTGTTTAATCATACCTTTCTAACGAATCTGAAAACTTGAAATTTCGTTTTAAAAATCAAAAATTATGGCCAATTCAATATTTTGAAAGGTCGGTGTAGAATTTATATATATAATATATATGGCCCGAAGGGCTACTTTTTACATATGAAGGAATTTGGACTCGAAACCACTTCCATTGAGTCTGGAATGATGTTTCTGCATTTAAAAAGTATAAACACTTATATATTTTGAGTTTTGGAATTTATTTGTTTAAAAATGTATTTTTAATATTAAATATATTGGCCTTAAAATAGTCATTTTTCAAACGACCTCCGTTTTCGACGAAACCACTTTTGTTGGAACCGGAATGTAAAATTATAGCTAGGTTTCAGTTTTTAGAAATTTTCAAGTTAATATGTGAGTGTGGCAAACGAAAATGTGTTTTGACTATTTCAGGTAAATTTAAACGACTTGAAAATAGCCATTTTTCAAATAGTCTCAGAATGCAACGAAATTAGTCTTGTTAGAACTGTATCATCATAAGAAAGCTAAAAATATTATTTTTTCGGAATTTTCTGAGGTCATATGTGGCCCCGGCATATTTAAATGTACGGTCAATATTTAATTAATTAATTTTTAATGAGATTTTAAATAAAATTTCTACAGATTTTGGAATTGGACCCCGAGACCTGTCCCATTGTGTTCGGAAGGCCTCAAAACGTTAAGAACGACAGTAAGCAGGCCCAATTCGGAGACAGTCCGCGTTTTCCACTTTAAAACACGCATTTCAGTGAATAAAATAATAAAAAAATAAATAAAACCCTAAAAATCCATGGCCGGCCGCCGGTTAATTTCGGAGGGCTGAAAATGCACGAAATTCAAACATCAATAACTTTTAATCCATTGATCGTGGTGGCCGCTGGAGGGTTCTGAAGTCGACGGGGTTGAGGGCGTTTTTGGGTCCGATGGGGGATTCGAACGTGGAGCGCTTCCAAGAGGAGGTCGAGGGCGGTCGGGGCTTCGACGGCGGCGGGTCAGATGGAGGTCCGATGGCATGGACTGGCGGCGGCATGTGGTTTCATTTCGGTGGTAATGGGTTTCAAGGGTCCAGTAATAACGAAAAGGGATCGGGAGGAAGATGGCATAAAATATATTTTATTAATTTAATTAGTTTAATATTTAATTTTTTAAAAAAACTTTAAACCGCGATAACTTTTTCATATGAGGGTCGTTTTATGAACTGTAAGTTGTGTTGGACTCGTCTTTCAGAGACCTTCGCAATGGCACAGACCAGAGCTGAAACCGAGACAGTTGGATTTTCAGCCATATTAATGTGAGATTTCTATTTTTTTTTAAATTAAGATTAATTATTTATTTTAAATGTGAATTTATATTTATTTCATATTCATGATTGTATACATGATTATTGCAATGATGATTTGTTCTGTGTTGACCAATTGCTGAATGTATTGTTGATTTATCAAAATATCCCGTTTGTTAGATCAATAGCGTAGACATAGAAATAGCATATTTGGATGGATCATTTCCAGTGTGTGTAGAGATAAAATTTTCGACAAAACAAGATTATCATTTTGATTTGTTATATTAACAATAAATGAACAACGTTTGCTAGGCAATGAACATTAGAATAAAATGTTCATTTTTGTTTAAAACATGATTACTGAATTAAAATACAGAATCTGTTAGACAAACAAAATTCATTTTTGTTGGTCATCTGAAATTCAGAGTTTGCCATCACTTTTAATCTTATTTTATTGAATTGATCTGATTTATCAATTCATTATAAAAATAAAATTTTCCATTCTATTGTATTGATTTAGTTTATCAATACAATATCAAAATATGAATTGTCACTTTAAAATTTGTCATTCTATTGTATTGATTTAGTTTATCAATACAATATCAAAATATGAATTGTCACTTTAAAATTTGTCATTCTATTGTATAGATTTAGTTTATCAATACAATATCAAAATATTAATTGTCACTTTAAAATTTGCCATTCTATTGTATCGATTTAGTTTATCAATACAACATAAAGTTTTTCAACACAAATATAACAGAGAAAATGAACCATCCTTTTTATTTGTGTTCTTAACACAATATATACATAGATATGAATCATCTTTTTATTTGTGCTCTTAAAACAAATATAAACATAGGAAAATGAACTACCTTTTTATTTGTGTCTTCAACACAAAAACAAACGTAGAAATTAAGTTCATTTTTGTATTTGTATTTCCAATACAAATATGACATAGGAATAAGTTCATCCTTTTTATTTGTGTCTTCAACACAAAAACAAACATAGAAATTAAGTTCATTTTTGTATTTGTATTTCCAATACAAATATGACATAGGAATAAGTTCATCCTTTTTATTTGTGTCTTCAACACAAAAACAAACATAGAAATTAAGATCATTTTTGTATTTGTATTTCCAATACAAATATGACATAGGAATAAGTTCATTCTTTTATTTGTGTTCTTAACACAAAAACAAACATAGATATAAATTTCATCCTTTTATTTGTATTTTTCAATACAAATATGGCGTAAAAATAAAGTCCATCTTTTTATATACATGCTACAACACAAATATGACATGCAAATAAAAGTGCATCTTTTTATTTTTGTTCTCTAACACAAATATGACACAGAAATAAAAATGCATCTTTTATTTGTACTATCTAATGTAAAAACACATATTGAAAATAAAGTTTTGATCTTTTATTTGCATTCACAAATGCAAACACATATTGAAAATAAAGTTTTGATCTTTTATTTGCATTCACAAATGCAAACACATAATGAAAATAAAGTTTTATTCTTTTATTTGCATTCACAAATGCAAATACATATTGAAAATAAAGTTTTGTTCTTTTATTTGCATTCACAAATGCAAATACATATTGAAAATAAAGTTTTATTCTGTTATTTGCATTCACAAATGCAAACGCATATTGAAATTAAAGTTTTGTTCTTTTATTTGCATCCATAAATGCAAACATATTTTGAAAATAAATTTTGTTCTTTCTTTTTATATTCACTAATGCAAAATATACTCTTTTGTCAATTTTCATTAGTTAACACAAAATATACACTTTTGTCAATTTTCAATAGTCAACACAAAATATTCACTTTTGTCAATTTTCATTAGTTAACACAAAATAAACACTTTTGTCAATTTTCATTAGTTAAAACAAATTATACACTTTTGTCAATTTTCACTAGTTAAAACAAATTATTCACTTTTGTCAATCTACACTAGTTAAAACAAAATATGCATTTTTTTGTCAATTATATTAGTTGAGACAGAAATGTACATCTTGTCAAATTAAGATGGTTGAAAATTAAAAGGACATTTTTGTTAAATAAAAGGATTATGCATAAGTAGCATTTTTATTAACTAGACTCCTGTTATAACAAAAATGTTCGTTTTGATAAAGTAAAACTTGTCAACAAAATGAATATATCATTTCTTATACATTTTTTTTGGAATAAACTTATATGCAAATATTATAATCATTTTTATTTGCATAACATACAATAGAACTAATATACAAATATAATAATTATTTTTATTTGCATAACATGTAATAGGATTTATAAGTAAAAGTAAAAATCAATCTTTATTGGTAAACTTACATTTGAAATTATATCCAAATATAAGAAACATATTATTGGTTAAACATACATTGAAACACATACATATAAATTATCCCTTTTATGTGTTAAAGTTAAAATATTTGTATACAAATAAAAGAAAATGGGAATTATCTTTTATTTGTCACCCACAATAATGACAAGTGAATAAATTACAGTTTATTTGACTTTAGTAATGTATAGGGAAATTATACGAATAAAAATACATTTTTATTCGGCATTAGAAATAAATAACATGTTATTCCATTATTATCAACATGTTAGTAGTATTAAATTGGTTAAATTCTTTAACCAATCATATATTTGAATGAATTATTTTTGGCTGAAAACCCCACACGGGTGTTGGGATGAAAATTAATATACACTAGTCCCAATATTTAGTTGTATGTCGATCGATAGTGTAACACCCCGTGAATTCTATAACATTAAGCTTCACAAATTAAAGTGTAATTAATTCTAAATGAAAGAATTAAGGGAAATGGGTTACGCCATTGAGTTTGTCTCGGAATTCTGCTTGAGATAGAGTCCGAGTTTGCGTGAATCGGACTCCGCATGAAAAAGTTATGACCTTCGGAAGTTTCAGAATAAAAATTAAATTCAAACAGCTCAGTTTTAAATTCGAAATTCAAAAATAGGTTCAAACTGGGCTGGGCGGGAAAATTCCCGCCCAGAAGACCAGGTCAACCCTAGGGTCGACCATGGTGTCGACCTGGCCACCCCAGGTCGACCATAGTGTCGACCTGCCAGTCGACCTACCTGCTCGACCTGGCTGGCTAGGTCTGGCTCTGGCTCGAATTTCTATGGCCTTGTGTGTCACTAGGGCTGACGTGTCGCCTCTTGATTGGCTCTTTGAACTTTGTATGGTCTGGATTCCTCCTGTCTTCATCTGACGACTCAAAACAATTTAAAAATCTATAAAAGCACCCTAAGTCTCAACTGAAATTCACATAAAAAATAAGAAAGGAGTCGTCATGCTGCCAGGGAGGGATTGAACATAGCCGTCAAGAGAAAAGCCTAAGAGACGAATCAAATTAGAAGAAGTTTAAAGTTTAGTCAAATTAATCAATGCAACGTTAGTCTACCCAAAGGAGCGCATCTCAATTTCAGAATTCAGAATCCAGAATTCAAGGTTCTGCATTCGTTGTAAGTATAGTGACCTTTCAGAATATGAATAAAACTGTGATGTGATTCGATGTAAATGAAAATAGAATCATGTTGTTATAATTTTTGTGTATTGTAATGGTTCTATCATGACTTGTGTATTGACGTTTGTGGCATAAATTGATTGATGCAAGCCTATTGAACAATTGTATATGAAAGCAATGGCACTTGCAAGTTTGTGGAAAAAACTAGAAATTGATCCCTTTTTGTATATGTCAATGGCATGGACTATGTATATTCCCTTAGTCTAAATTAGAATTTATGTAAACATGTTATAGACCTTTTATGCCTACATGACCCAAAACCTATAATGTCCTTCTTATGTTTATTGGCAAGTGTAATTAAATATATGTTTGCAAGTATAATTGGTTCTATGTCAAACATCGTTTGGGTTTTCATAAACTATGCAAGTTCATGTTGAAATAGGCTATATGATTAGATGACAAAATTGTACATTTCGATGAAAATATAACATGCTAGTTTTGTGGTCGATATTATGCCAAGTTAAACATGTTTAAACACAAGTTTGTATTTGCCTAAACTATGCCATTTCATATGTCACCTACTTAGTCATACTTTGATTTGAATGCAAGTTCACATGACCCATGTTATATGTTAGTTGAATCGCCAAATTGCAAGTTCATGCGCCACACACCTTTATGTATTACATGTTCATGATTTCCCCTTTTCCTCACGTTTATAAAGTTGGGCTAAATTGTGACAAGCCCAACACATGTTATAACATTGCGAACAAACGGGGGTAATAACGTTGGGTGTAAAATATGAAAATATATGTTGGCATGTTTGGCACATGCCAATGATTATGACACATAACCGGTATGAATTGAAATACCAAAAAATAAAAGATATGACATTTACATATGGTTGAGAAGTAATAAAATATGTAAATTCAGAAAACACGAAATGCTTAACCCGGGGTTGGATTGAGTTGCGATGTTAACCTGCCTGGACCCGCCCGGCTGTCCAGTAGTCACAACAATACCTATCCAATGTGGGTGGTTAAGCATTGAACCCAATAGGGACCCGAGGTTAGACTGAGCTATGGTGTAAACCTGCCCGGAACCGACCGGCACATCCAGTAACCGTAGCAATACCTGTCTAATGTGAGTGGTCTGGTGCTCCTAAGAGGCTAAGGGCAGATGGTAGGGTTAAGTCAACTATAACACTTAACCAAATTCAACATGTTAACAAGAATTGATGGGTGGGGTTAGGTAAATACATACACTTAACCACTTAACATGTTTGACTAGAAAATCCTGGTAACGAGGGACCCGTTTCAGCAGTAACCCAAAGTTAGGTATCAACGTTACCCTGAAACTAGGCAGGGTGGGGCACGATTACTGGGCTGATTGTAAGCGGTCAAACGATGGCGGTGGGTGCATAGTGCAGGTCTAACTGGGTGCGGGTGTGCACACACTCCGGAGCAAACAACCAGGGCACTAAGGACACCAGTAGTATAACCTATGCCTTCTAGGATTTGTGTCGGGGCCGCCACCATGGGTCTTGATACACCCCATGGTGGAACCAGCATAGGTATCTACAATTCTTGGGGGCCGTATGACACATGTTAACGCGAGTAGGAGCCGATCTTTAATAAGAAATGGGGACCACTTCACCCTCACCACGGGGTGCCAGTTAGAATAAACTCAAGTAGGTGCAGAGATATAGTATGGGTGTGATAGTACATTCGACACTTCCTTAGCTTGTGATACTTTCCTATTCTTAGTTTACATCCATCATACCCTTTTCTTATTCACATATTGAAGAGTTACTAGATTTACTCAGGCTTTATGTCTGACCTTATTTTCTTTTCGTCTTCTTTTCTTTCGTCCCCCCCCCCCCAGGTCCACAGGGAGGAAACAGCTCAACTCAATTAGACTCTTTACAAGCACCAAGAACGTAGATGTATGATTTGGATCTTTCTTGCTCGGATAATGGCTTTGGATATCACTATGGGGATTTTTGTCACTTTATTTATATTTTCATGCTTCTTTAATAATCAAGGCAGTTATGAGGTTGTAATGTTGGAAGTATTTTGAGACAATTTTGGAAATCTTTGTTTGATACACGTATTGATGAAATAAAAGTTTGTTTGGTTTCCGCTGTTTAAAATATGTGTATTTATATCTGTCTTGAGTTCATCTGTGGCTTTTACCTATAAACCTCCACCAAAGTTAAGGCATTCCCTTTGTGAGTGACCTTAATGGAGGTGGGGTGTTTCACTTGGTATCAGAGCATAGGTTTACCAGACAAGATAAAAGTTTTTGATTTTTTTTTTCAAAAAGAAAGTTTGAAGAAGCATTTTTTTATAGAAAAAGTGTTATATTTATAAAAAAAGACAAAATCCCCCAAAGCCCTGTGCCCTATCCATCCCTCTCTATCATTCGTTTTGAATTTTTCCTTTCTGTTTCAGCATGTCTGGAGACCTTAACCTTCCGGAAGGAGTGCCGATTCCCGGCTAGTTTAAGAGGTACTTAGAAGCAAGGGCCAATGGCGTGGGCCCAGCAGACATCCCTCCTCTAGTGGCTGCAGTTTCTCCTCCTCCTCCGCCTCCTCGTGGAAATGCCTTCGCAAAAACATGTAGAGACTTCAAGGCTATGGGTGGAAAAGACTTTTATGGGACAGAATCTTTTGTTGAGGCAAGAAACTGGTTAAAGGAGATTGAGGATTTGTTTGTCATCTTTGGAGTGGATGACAGGAAAAATATACAACTTGCGGTGTGGTTACTTAAGGATGAAGCTTCCTATTGGTGGGAAGTTACTAATGCTCAGAGGGCGGTGGAAACATGGGAAGACTTCAGGACAAGGTCTGAGATGAAATTCTTCTCCCAAGCCGAAAGAAGCCTGCAAATGGAAAAGTTTCTAACTCTGAAATAGGTAAGCATGACGATCAGGGAATATGCTAATCAGTTTAATCAGCTGGCCAGATTTGGGATAGACTTAGTAAACACCCAACACAAGAAGGCACTTTTCTTTGTCAAGGGTTTGAATGAGCCTCTACACAGCCTTGCCATGACCCATGTATCCACGGGTGCGACTTATGAAAGCCTGGTGGACATGGCGTTGCTATAGGAGGAAGACCACGGCAAGAAAGAAACTAAGGGGGAAGAGAAGAAAGAAGGTCTACAAGCAAAGAAAACAGACTTCAAGAAAGGAGGGAAGAACAATAAGCCCCGTGAGAAGAGAAAGTGCAATTTCTATGGCATTGTGGGCCATATATCAAAAGATTGCCGGAAAAGGAAGGCGAAGATGGGTGGTTGCTTCCATTGTGGTGAAACTGGACACCAAGCTAAGGACTGCCCAAAGAAGAAAGGGCAGGGACAGAAAGCCAGATCCACTTCAGGGGGTCAGGTTCATGCGCTAGTGGCACCTCAGCAGGAACGAGGTAGTAATATTTCTGTAGAAAGTGTAGTCTATCTTTATAATCATCCAGTTCGCACACCTTTTGACTCTGGCGCATCACACTCTTTTATTTCATCTTCCTTAGTAGAATCTCAGCATCTAGACACTAGTATGGTAGAAGATCCCTTAGTAGTTTCAAATCCAATTGGGGGCTCCGCTTACTTGTCAATGGTTTGTTTGGGTTTGAAAATCTCTATTCTCAGTGTTGAGTTTAGTTATAATGCCTTTGTCTTGGGCTTCTCGGGATATGGTTTGATCTTAGGCATGGACTGGTTATCCAGTAATGGGGCCATCCTTGATTGTGAGAAAAGAGTAGTTAGACTCTTGACTCGGCTTGGTAACACTCTAGAAATTTCTTGTAATCCCTTGAATGTTGTTATGCTTAGTTATATAGAGTCGCTTGATGCTTCTGATGAGAATTTGCAATCATTTAGAGTAGTCCGGGAATATCCGGATGTCTTTGAGGAGGTGAAAGGCTTACCTCCGAGGCGGGAAATAGACTTTCGCATATATCTTGTGGATAATGCAAAGCCTGTATCTTTACCTGTCAGACACATGGCTCCAAAGGAGAGAAAGGAGCTCGACAAGCAGGTGAAAGAACTTCTCGAAAAGGGGTTCATTAGATGGAGCATTTCGGAACGGGGTGCTCCAGTGGTGTTCGCAACCAAAGCGGATGGTTCGCTTCGCCTTTGCGTCAACTATAGGGAGTTAAACAAATTGACCAAGAAAAATAGGCACCCTCTTCCCCGAATCGACGATTTGTTTGATCAGCTTGTAGGAGCGTCGGTCTTCTCCCAACTTGATCTGGCAACTGGGTTCCATCAGCTAAGAGTAGCTGAAGATAGCATTGATAAGACGATGTTTAGAACCCCAGACAGTTTCTTCGAGTGGCTTGCATGCCTTTCGGCTTGACAAATGCACCCGCTTATTTCGTAAATCTAATGAGCAGGGTGTTCAGAGAATTCCTCAACAAATTCGTGGTTGTCTTCGTAGACGATATCTTAATCTTCTCAAAGAATGAGGAAGAGCATGCTCAACATCTGAAAGAAATCATGGAAACTCTCCATTCACATCAGCTAAAAGCCAAATTCTCCAAGTGCCACTTTTAGAGAAAGGTGGTAAGATTTCTGGGGCATATAGTGTCCAAAGAGGGGTTGGCCGTGGACCCTGCGAAAGTGGTGGCAGTGCAAGATTAGAAGACACCAAGAAATGCAACCGAAGTTCGAAGCTTTCTTGGGCTAGCCGAGTTTTACTGAAAGTTTATTAGGGATTTCGCGAAAATCTCAGCCCCACTCACAAGGCTAACAAAGAAGAATCTGGCATTCACTTGGGATTTGGACTGCAAGTTTGCTTTCCAACGATTAAAAAGGGCTCTCAAAACAGCCCCAGTTCTGACCTTGCTAGATGGAAGCAAAATGTTCACAGTATACACGGATGCATGTGGAACGGGACTAGGTGCTGTTCTAACACAAGAAGGAAGGGTAGTAGCTTATGGCGGAAGACAATTGAAAGTTCATGAAAAGAACTACCCAACCCACGATCTTGAGCTAGCCGCCATCGTCTTTGCGCTTAAGTCTTGGCGCCATTATCTCCTAGGTGAGAAGTTCGAATTATACACTGACCATAAATCGTTGAAATATCTCTTCTCGTAGAAGGATCTTAACTTAAGGCAGCAAAGATGGATGGAGTTTCTTGCCTCGTATGACTTTGAAATTTCCTATACTCCCGGCAAAGGCAACGTAGTAGCAGGCGCGTTGAGCCGAAATAAATTGACCCTAAGCCCACTCTTCATAGAAAGGCAAAGCTTGGAGTATATAGCCAGTTTTAATTTTAGGCCCTCCTCGGATTTTGTACCAGGTTTGCTAGCATCTCTCGAAGTACGCCCTACTCTCTTGGACTCAATAGGGGCTGCACAACGTGAAGACCCTCAGCTTGTTGATGTGATTGATAAACTTATTAGGGGTGAGACTTCTAGTCACCTAAGTAGATACGCCATCGATAATAAGGGTTGGCTGAGGTGAGATGGAAGATTATGTGTCCCACAAGCAAGGGAGTTGACAAAGAAGGTTCTCGAGGAAACGCACCATTCCATGATGACTATACACCCTGGCGGTGATAAGATGTACATGGATATAAAAAGGACTTTCTTTTCGAGCGGCATGAAGCAAGACGTGGCAGATTTCGTTTCTAAGTGCATGACCTGCCAACGGGTCAAGGAGGAACAGAAAAAGCATGGAGGACTACTTCATCCTTTAGAGGTCCCACAGTGGAAGTGGGATAGCATTTCAACGGACTTCATTGATGGACTGCCTAGGTCGAGAAGAGGCAACACTAGCATTTGGGTAATAGTGGATAGGCTTACTAAAAACACCCACTTTATACCTATCAAGAGTAGGAGGACTGCCACATCTCTAGCATCTCTTTATCTCAAGGAAAAAGTTCGACTCCATGGGATACCCTCCAGCATTGTTAGTGACCGAGACCCTATCTTCACAAGTGAGTTTTGGCGGAGTCTGCAAGAAGCTGTAGGCACACAGTTATGTTTGAGCACGGCCTATCACCCCCAAACCGATGGCCAGACGGAAAGGGTGAATAGAGTTTTGGAGGATCTTTTAAGACTTTGTGTTCTTGACTTTGGAGGGACGTGGGAGGATCACCTTCCTTTAGTAGAATTTGCCTACAACAACAGCTACTAAGCTACCATAGGTATGGCACCCTTCGAAGCCTTGTATGGAAGACCGTGCAAATCACCAACTTGTTGGTGGGAGTCTACATATAAGCTTATACTTGGGCCAGACATGAATCGAGAGACTTCGGAGAAAGAGGACTTGATACGTAGGAGAATGAAGACTGCCCAAGACAGACAGAAATCCTACGCCGACAAAAGAAGGACCGAGCTTGAGTTTGAGGTTGGGGGCTGGGTTTTCCTTAAGGTATCTCCTTTAAGGAACGTCGTTCGCTTTGGATCTGCAGGAAAGCTAGCACCAAGATTTGTAGGACCGTTTCCTATCACCGAGAAGGTTGGGAAGATGGCCTATAGATTAGAGCTACCCGAGAGACTGGCCGGAGTTCACAACGTCTTTTATGTTTCTCACCTCCGGAAGTGTTTGCATGAGTCTGCGGAAGTGGTGGAACCTAGCTTTCTAAAAGAAGCCGAAGTGGAACATGAAGCAACTGTGAGGAATGTTCCAACCCGCATCTTAGGAACTGAAGTGAAAAATCTACGCAACCGCGAAGTCAAACTCGTTAAAGTTCAATGGAGCGACGCCGAGGAAGACGCGACTTGGGAAACTGAGGATAGAATACGCGCTGCCTACCCTCTTCTTTTTGAGGGTACATCTTTGATCTCTCTTTTTCCTTAAGTTATGCTTTATCTATCTTTTTAGGTATATCTCCTCGGTCCTTTAACTCCTTAGGTAGAAAACAAATGGATGCAAACATGTATTTGAAAACATGTTATGGATGATGGCTGCAAATGGTTGCTAGTGATTGCTAGTGGTTGCTTGTGGATGCATATACACACACATTCTAGGTTACAGATCGGCTCAGTCACTTCATATTGCATATGCATATATATGTATTCTTATTTGTATATGGTTGAAACTTGATATGTTGTCATATGGTCGTCGCATTTGTATGAATAATTGTGCACTCACGTAGAATTATAAGTAGGAAAAACTTGCATACATAATGGATTCATGACACTTATATAATTCGCAATAAGGAGGTCAACTGAATCAGTAGACCGCCTGATTTCTGCATTAGATAAGGACATGTACACTCACTATGCATATGATCACAAAGCATTAGAAGTCTTTTAAAGACAGTGGACGCCTGTGTTTGTTGGTTGAGTAGATGGACTGTTGGATGGTAGGATATACATTCTTCCTAACTTGAAGATTTCGGGGACGAAATACTTTTAAGGTGGGAGAATGTAACACCCCGTGAATTCTATAACATTAAGCTTCACAAATTAAAGTGTAATTAATTCTAAATGAAAGAATTAAGGGAAATGGGTTATACCATTGCGTTCGTCTCGGAATTCTGCTTGAGGTAGAGTCTGAGTTTGCGTGAATCGGACTCTGTATGAAGAAGTTATGACCTTCGGAAGTTTCATAATAAAATTTAAATTCAAACAGCTCAGTTTTAAATTCGGAAATCAAAAACAGGTTCAAACTGGGCTGGGCGGGAAAATTCCCACCCAGAAGACCAGGTCGACCCTAGGGTCGACCATGGTGTCGACCTGGCCACCCCAGGTCGACCATAGTGTCGACCTGGCCACCCCAGGTCGACCATAGTGTCAACCTGCCAGTCGATCTGCTGGTCGACCTGGCTGGCTAGGTCTGGCTCTGGCTCGAAATTCTGAGGCCCTGTGTGTTAATAGGGCTGACGTGTCGGCTCTTGATTGGCTCTTTGAACTTTGTATGGTCTGGATTCCTCCTGTCTTCATCTAACGGCTCAAAACAATTTAAAAAACTATAAAAAGCACCTTAAGTCTCAACTGTAATTCACATAAAAAAATAAGAAAGGAGTCGTCATGCTGCCAAGGAGGGATTGAACATAGCCGTCAAGAGAAAAGCCTAAGAGACGAATCAAATTAGAAGAAGATTAAAGTTTAGTCAAATTAATCAACGCAACGTTAGTCTACCCAAAGGAGCGCATCTCAATTTCAGAATTCAGAATCCAGAATTCAAGGTTCTGCATTCGTTGTAAGTATAGTGACCTTTCAGAATATGAATAAAAACTGTGATGTGATTCGATGTAAATGAAAATAGAATCATGTTGTTATAATTTTTGTGTATTGTAATGGTTCTATCATGACTTGTGTATTGATGTTTGTGGCATAAATTGATTGATGCAAGCCTATTGAACAATTGTATATGAAAGCAATGACACTTGCAAGTTTGTGGCAAAAACTAGAAATTGATCCCTTTTTGTATATGTCGATGGCATGGACTATGTATATTCCCTTAGTCTAAATTAGAATTTATGTAAACATGTTATAGACCTTTTATGCCTACATGACCCAAAACCTATGATATCCTTCTTATGTTTATTGGCAAGTATAATTAGATCTATGTTTGCAAGTATAATTGGTTCTATGTCAAACATCGTTTGGGCTTTCATAAACTATGCAAGTTCATGTTGAAATAGGCTATATGATTAGATGACAAAATTGTACATTTTGATGAAAATATAACATGCTAGTTTTGTGGTCGATATTATGCCAAGTAAACATGCTTAAACACAAGTTTGTATTTGCCTAAACTATGCCATTTCATATGTCACCTACTTAGTCATACTTTGATTTGAATGCAAGTTCACATGACCCATGTTATATGTTAGTAGAATCGCCAAATTGCAAGTTCATGCGCCACACACCGTTATGTATTACATGTTCATGATTTCCCCTTTTCCTCACGTTTATAAAGTTGGGCTAAATTGTGACAAGCCCAACACATGTTATAACGTTGCGAACAAACAGGGGTAATAACATTGGGTGTAAAATATGAAAATATATGTTGGCATGTTTGGCACATGCCAATGATTATGACACATAAGCAGTATGAATTGAAATACCCAAAAATAAAAGATATGACATTTACATATGGTTGAGAAGTAATAAAATATGTAAATTTAGAAAACACGATATGCATAACTTGCCCGGACCCGCCCGGCTGTCCAGTAGTCACAACAATACCTATCCAATGTGGGTGGTTAAGCATTGAGTGCAATAAGGACCCGAGGTTAGACTGAGCTACGGTGTAGACCTGCCCGGAACCGACCGGCACATCCAGTAACCGTAGCAATACCTGTCTAATGTGAGTGGGCGGGTGCTCCTAAGAGGCTAAGGACAGATGGTAGGGTTAAGTCAACTATAACACTTAACCAAATTCAACATGTTAACAAGAATTGATTGGTGGGGTTAGGTAAATACAAACACTTAACCACTTAACATGTTTGACTAGAAAATCCTAGTAACGAGGGACCCGTTTCAGCGGTAACCCAAAGTTAGGTATCAACGGTACCCTGAAACTAGGCAGGGTGGGGCACGATTACTGGGCTGATTGTAAGCGGTCAAACGATGGCGGTGGGTGCACAGTGCAGGTCTAACGGGGTGCGGGCGTGCACACACTCCGGAGCAGATAACCAGGGCACTGGGGAGACCAGTAGTATAACCTATGCCTTCTAGTATTTGTGTCGGGGCCGCCACCATGGGTCTTGATACACCCCATGGTGGGACCATCATAGGTATCTACAATTCTTGGGGGTCGTATGACACATGTTAACACAAGTAAGAGCCGATCTTTAATAAGAAATGGGGATCACTTCACCCTCACCATGGGGTTCCAGTTAGAATAAACTCAAGTAGGTGTAGAGATATAGTATGGTTGTGATAGTACATTCGACACTTCCTTAGCTTGTGATACTTTCCTATTTTTAGTTTACATCCATCATACCCTTTTCTTATTCACATATTGAAGAGTTACTAGATTTGCTCAGGCTTTATGTCTGACCCTATTTTCTTTTCGTCTTCTTTTCTTTCGCCCCCCCCCCCCTCCCCCCAAGGTCCACAGGGAGGAAACAGCTCAACTCAGTCAGACTCTTTACAAGCACCAAGAACATAGATGTATGATTTGGAACTTTCTTGCTCGGATAATGGCTTTGGTATCACTATGGGGATTTTTGTCACTTTACTTATGTTTTCATGCTTCTTTAATAATCAAGGTAGTTATGAGGTTGTAATGTTGGAAGTATTTTGAGACAATTCTGGAAATCTTTGTTTGATACACGTATTGATGAAATAAAGGTTTATTTGGTTTCCGCTGTTTAAAATATGTGTATTTATATCTGTCTTTAGTTCATCTGTGGCTTTTACTTATAAACCTCCACCAAAGTTAAGGCATTCCCTTTGTGAGTGATCTTAATGAAGGTGGGGTGTTTCAGATAGATTGACAGGCTGCGATGAGTGTTATTATTTCATTTTAATACTCACACAGTTATAAACTTCACTCTGGTTGTGAATGGATGCTTGATGATTATTTATTTTCATTGTCATGTACACGAAATGTATGAAACCCGTATAACCAATGTTATATGGTAACTGATTGAGTCACATTCCAGTTCAGAATTTCTTTAAATAAAGAATATCTTTTAAAATAAAGAATATTTTATATTAAGAATCTGTTTATATAAAGAGTATTTTTAAATAATAAATATATTAAATAATATTTACAAAGAAGGAAAAAAATATGATTTCTTTGCCCATTCTTGAATGGACAAAGGATAAAAAGATATTTCTATTGAAGTAAATTAGTTATTAACTAGAATCAGTCTTCTAATTAAGATTTTTAGAGTTTCAATTATATTTTGTAATTAAAATAAAATGTTATGTGGATAGGGTTTACCGTGAACTATGTTTTAAATGACATTTGTTCTTTGTCCCAATTTAGAGTGATAATATGATTTAGAAATTATAAATCTTTTATTAAAGATTTAAAAAGAAATTCTCTAAAGCAAAGTTTTCCAATTTAATAAATTAAATTGGAATTGAGTGAAATCTGAGTTGAAAAATAATAAAACGAGATAGGTTTCTGTGAAGGAAGACTGAAACTATATATGGAATTTAAAAGGGCTTTTCCGTTATTCCATTTATATTATCAGTTCGATACAGAAATTTATAGCGATTATTTATTGGCTTGATTTCTATGAAAATTCCATATTTAAAGGAAGATGACTTTGGGGTTTATCATGAACAATGTTTCTAAATGACATTGATTCTTTAACCCAAATTAAAGACACATTAAGAGTTAAATAAACAATTAATAATGATTTTTGATATTAAAATCAAATTGGAATTTTAATGAATAAATTTATAAGAATTTATCTTTGATTTAATTTATGGGAATCTTTCCCTTTATTTTGAATATTCTATTAAAGAATATTCTGAATTGGAATGAGACGTTGGATGTGTTTTATAACACTTGATTTTCAATTATAAAATACGTAAGTTATTTGGAAAGACCGGGTTTAACCCATTTCGAATAATGATTACGACGATGAAGAGTCGAAGATGAAGACGGTGGTCAAAGATCGGCGATCTTCACATCGAATGGGTAACTAGTGTTGAGGCCCTAGATTGATTTGCTCCCAAGATAGGGCTAAGATGGTAGTTATCCGGACGTAGTGTTGATTTGTATGGATTTGGCTTTTGCTCAGACCCAGAGCATAAGCTTATAAATGGATTGTGCTTCTGACATTGCATTCCTTTCTACTATATTCGTTGAACGCTACTAATTATATATTTCTGTTTGGTGGTGAAGAATTTACTCTTTACTTATCACTCTTCTCTAAGACGTATGAGCTTAGAGGTTATATATATATTGGTAGATGATCAATAATGTGGTAGGGTCTGACAATGTGACATGCCAAGATGCAAATGATCAAGGCTTTGTTGAAAAGCAGGCCTTGTGGTTGATGATCAAAGCACAGTTTCTTTAGGCATAGCTTTGTGTATATCGTGACTTCGCGAGCCTCACACACCGGTTGAGTCTAAAACGGGAGAAGGGAACGCAGGGAGTGCACACGTTTCTTTCTAGCTAGAAGTGGTGTTGGGCTTTGACACGGCCCGACATTTTCTTGTGTGGTTGATGGAATTTTTGCGAGGCCTCGGTTTATTCTTATCGGTCGCCCTCGGCTGATTTGTAGATCCAATAGGATCGGGAAGCGTGTGTTCAGGCATAACTAATCCACTAAAGTATTTGTGGACCGGCCCTGCTGTATCCAAGGGTTCGCCAGCGTCCGAATCCTAAGACATTGCTAGAGTGTCTCGAATCGGTAAGGAGCTCCTCCCTAGCCTTGACTCATGATGGAAACCCAATTTCCAATACGCCCCTTGCGGTTTTGAATGTATAACTAGTATGGCGACATAGTAGATGGTAGCTATGTCGTCTAGGATTGATATTATATTTGAAATGTTATATATATATATACACACACACACTAATAATATCGTTTTTACGTATCAAGCATCTTTTGACCATTATAAGGTAAAACCCTATCCTTCGGTTTGCGTTGCATTGTGTGATGGGACCTGGGTCTTATAATGGTTTCATTATTCTAAAAAGCATTGCGTTATTTAACGATTTACATTATTTTATGCATGGGCAATCCAATGGAGTAAACCTGTTCTGCGCTAGCGGCGTGGTCCAGTGATTAGCCTTATTATTAGATAAGTTAAGTTAAGATTTCTCACACCAATCCCACGACTGACCTGTAGTTTGTTTCACTTTGCAAACTCGGGTGCCCTCTTTCCACACGGGCAGTCGAGTAGCTTTTTGCAGATATAGTTAAGCAGGATTCTGGATTGAAGCCTGGAGCTGGGTCCAGAATAATGATGGCCTTCCGCTGAGATCAGTTCCGCTGCAATGTGTTAATGTATTGTAATTTATCTTCCGCTGTAATTTTATATCAATGTACTCTGATATATTATGTACTCTGATGTAACGTTTATTATTGATGTTATAAAAGTCTGTGTTGTTGTTCCGATGTGTTGTATGCCCAAAGTTAAAGTATTCGGAGATTTCTAACTCTTTGGATCAGACCTGTGTGGTTTATGGTCGATCCAAAAGGCGGGGATTTCCGGATCTTTACATGTGGTATCGGAGCCAGATTATCTCAAATCTTTGGGGTACAACTCATTAGAACTAAACAGAAGACTCATCAGAGGTTGGATTAGTAATATCCAATAAGAATCCTCATTAGAGATAGGATCAGCAGTATCCTAGAATGAGAAGACTCATTAGAGATAGGGTTAGTAATGCCCTAGAATGAGTTCAGAGGGAAAAGCTTATAATTAACGTACTTGTAATTATATATAATCCTATTTTAGAAAATATGATTTTTGAATATATTAAAGCAAAATATTTTTGAAAATTTAATCAACTAATTGATTGATGATTGTGTTGTGTGAATATGAGTTCAACTAAAAAAAATATTAAACAATTGAATTAAGAAAATTAATTTAGTTAAATAAACAACTTTAAGCTTCATTTCCTTTTCGAGAACGAAAAGATTTTAAGTGGGGGAGATTGTAACAACCCGCAAATTCTGAACCAATTTAAAAATTTTATTTTAGAAAATTTTAATGAATTTTGAGAATATAAAATAAAATATTTAAATAATAATGACTAAAATTTATTTTAATCGAAGTTAAAACGAATAAATTTAATTTGAATATAAAAGGAGTTAGAACTAGCGCGGTAGTTTGAATTTTTAATTTTAAACTTTAGACAAATGTACAGGATTCATAATAAATCGGAATTGAGTGAAACCAGAAATATTTAAATCTGTTTAATCGTACCTTTCTAACGAATCTGAAAAATTGAAATTTTGTTTTAAAAATCAAAAGTTATGGCCAATTCAATATTTTGAAAGGTCGCTGTAGAATTTATATATATAATATATATGGCCCGAAGGGCTACTTTTTACATATGAAGGAATTTGGACTCGAAACCACTTCCATTGAGTCTGGAATGATGTTTCTGCATTTAAAAAGTATAAGCACTTATATATTTTGAGTTTCAGAATTTATTTGCATAAAAATGTATTTTTAATATTAAATATATTGGCCTTAAAAATAGTCATTTTCCAAAGGACCTCCGTTTTCGACGAAACCACTTTTATTGGAACCAGAATGCCAAATTATAGCTAGGTTTCAATTTTCAGAATTTTTTGAGTTAATATGTGAGCGTGGCAAACGAAAATTTGTTTTGACTATTTCAGGTAAATTTAAACGACTTGGAAATAGCCATTTTTCAAACTTTCTCAGAATGCAATGAAATTAGTCTTGTAAGAACCGTATCGTCACAAGAAAGCTAAAAATATTTTTTTTGGAATTTTCTGAGGTCATATGTGGCCCCGGCATATTTAAATGTACGGTCAATATTTAATTAATTAATTTTTAATGGGATTTTAAATAAAATTTCTACAGATTTCGGAATTGGACCCCAAGACCCGTCCCATTGCGTTCAGAAGGCCTCAAAATGTTATGAATGACAGTAAGTAGGCCCAATTCGGAGACAGTCCGCGTTTTCCACTTTAAAACACGCATTTCAATGAATAAAATAATAAAAAAATAAATAAAACCCTAAAAATCCATGGCCGGCCGCCGGTTAAATTCGGAGGGCTGAAAATACACAAAATTCAAACATCAATAACTTTTAATCCGCTCAATGGATTTCAACAAGCTTGGTGCCAAATCGAAGAGCAGATCGAACTCTACAAATCCATACGGTGATGATCATAATTGGTTCATCGTGGTGGCCGCTGGATGGTTCTGAAGGCGACGGGGTTGAGGGCGTTTTCGGGTCCGATGGGGGATTCGAATGTGGAGCGCTTCCAGGAGGAGGTCGAGGGCGGTCGGGGCTTCAACGGCGGCGGGTCGGATGGAGGTCCGATAGCATGGACTAGCGGCGGCGGGTGGTTTCATTTCGGTGGTAATGGGTTTCAAGGGTCCAGTAATAACGAAAAGGGATCGGGAGGAAGATGGTATAAAATATATTTTATTAATTTTATTAATTTAATATTTATTTATTTTACAAACTTTAAACCGCGGTAACTATTTCATACGAGGGTTGTTTTACGAACCGTAAGTTGCGTTGGACTCGTCATTCAGAGACCTTCGCAATGGCGCAGACCAGAGCTGAAACCGAGACAGTTAGATTTTCAGCCATATCAATGTGAGATTTCTATTTTTTTTTAAATTAAGATTAATTATTTATTTCAAATGTGAATTTATATTTATTTCATATTCATGATTGTATACATGATTATTGCAATGATGATTTGTTCTGTGTTGACCAATTGCTGAATGTATTGTTGATTTATCAAAATATCACATTTGTTAGATCAGTAGTGTTGACATAGAAATAGCATATTTGGATGGATTATTTCCAGTGTGCGTCGAGATAAAATTTTCGACAAAACAAGATTATCATTTTGATTTGTTATATTAACAATAAATGAACAACTTTTGCTAGGCAATGAACATTAGAATAAAATGTTCATTTTTGTTTAAAACATGATTACTGAATTAAAATACAGAATCTGTTAGACAAACAAAATTCACTTTTGTTGGTCATCTGAAATTCAGAGTTTGCCATCACTTTTAATCTTATTTTGTTGAATTGATCTGATTTATCAATTCATTATAAAAATAAAATTTGTCATTCTATTGTATTGATTTATTTCATCAATACAATATCAAAATATGAATTGTCACTTTAAAATTTGTCATTCTATTGTATTGATTTAGCTTATCAATACAATATCAAAATATGAATCGTCACTTTAAAATTTGTCATTCTATTGTATCGTTTTAGTTTATCAATACAACATAGAGTTTTTCAACACAAATATAACATAGAAAATGAACCATCCTTTTTATTTGTGTTCTTAACACAATATACATGTAGAGTTGAATCATCTTTTTATTTGTGTTCTTAAAACAAATATAAACATAGGAAAATGAACTACCTTTTTATTTGTGTCTTCAACACAAAAACAAACATAGAAATTAAGTTCATTTTTGTATTTCCAATACAAATATGACATAGGAATAAGTTCATCCTTTTTATTTGTGTCTTCAACACAAAAACAAACATAGAAATTAAGTTCATTTTTGTATTTGTATTTCCAATACAAATATGACATAGGAGTAAGTTCATTTTTTTATTTGTGTTCTTAACACAAAAACAAACATAGATATAAAGTTCATCCTTTTATTTGTATTTTTCAATACAAATATGGCATAGAAATAAAGTCCATCTTTTTATATACATGCTACAACACAAATATGACATGCAAATAAAAGTGCATCTTTTTATTTGTGTTCTCTAACACAAATATGACATAGAAATAAAAATGCATCTTTTATTTGTACTATGTAAAAACACATATTGAAAATAAAGTTTTGATCTTTTATTTACATTCACAAATGCAAACACATATTGAAAATAAAGTTTTGATCTTTTATTTGCATTCACAAATGCAAACACATATTGAAAATAAAGTTTTGTTCTTTTATTTGCATTCACAAATGCAAATACATATTGAAAATAAAGTTTTGTTCTTTTATTTGCATTCACAAATGCAAATACATATTGAAAATAAAGTTTTATTCTGTTATTTGCATTCACAAATGCAAACGCATATTGAAATTAAAGTTTTGTTCTTTTATTTGCATCCATAAATGCAAACATATTTTGAAAATAAATTTTGTTCTTTCTTTTTATATTCACTAATGCAAAATATACTCTTTTGTCAATTTTCATTAGTTAACACAAAATATACACTTTTGTCAATTTTCAATAGTTAACACAAAATATTCACTTTTGTCAATTTTCATTAGTTAACACAAAATAAACACTTTTGTCAATTTTCATTAGTTAAAACAAATTATACACTTTTGTCAATTTTCACTAGTTAAAACAAATTATTCACTTTTGTCAATCTACACTAGTTAAAACAAAATATGCATTTTTTTGTCAATTATATTAGTTGAGACAGAAATGTACATCTTGTCAAATTAAGATGGTTGAAAATTAAAAGGACATTTTTGTTAAATAAAAGGATTATGCACAAGTAGCATTTTTATTAACTAGACTCCTGTTATAACAAAAATGTTCGTTTTAATAAAGTAAAACTTGTCAACAAAATGAATATATCATTTCTTATACATTTTGTTGGAATAAACTTATTTGCAAATATTATAATCATTTTTATTTGCATAACATATAATAGAACTAATATGCAAATATAATAATTATTTTTATTTGCATAACATGTAATAGGATTTATAAGCAAAAGTAAAAATCAATCTTTATTGGTAAACTTACATTTGAAATTATATTCAAATATAAGAAACATATTATTGGTTAAACATACATTGAAACACATACACATAAATTATCCCTTTTATGTGTTAAAGTTAAAAATATTTGTATACAAATAAAAGAAAATGGGAATTATCATTTATTTGTCACCCACAATAATGACATGTGAATAAATTACAGTTTATTTGACTTTAGTAATGTATAGGGAAATTATACGAATAAAAATACATTTTTATTCGGCATTAGAAATAAATAACATGTTATTCCATTATTATCAACATGTTAGTAGTATTAAATTGGTTAAATTCTTTAACCAATCATATACTTGTATGAATTGTTATTGGCTGAAAACCCCACACGGGTGTTGGGATGAAAATTGATATACACTAGTCCCAATATTTAGTTGTATGTCGATCGATAAATTGACAGGCTGCGATGAGTGTTATTATTTCATTTTAATACTCACACAGTTATAAACATAACTCTGGTTGTGAATGGATGCTTGATGATTATTTATTTTCATTGTCATGTACACGAAATGTATGAAACCCGTATAACCAATGTTATATGGTAACTGATTGAGTCACATTCCAGTTCAGAATTTCTTTAAATAAAGAATATCTTTTAAAATAAAGAATATTTTATATTAAGAATCTGTTTATATAAAGAATATTTTTAAATAATAAATATTTTAAATAATATTTACAAAGAAGGAAAAAAATATGATTTCTTTGCCCATTCTTGAATGGACAAAGGATAAAAAGATATTTCTATTGAAGTAAATTAGTTATTAACTAGTATCAATCTTCTAATTAAGATTTTTAGAGTTTCAATTATATTTTGTAATTAAAATAAAATGTTATGTGGATTGGGTTTACCATGAATTATGTTTTAAATGACATTTGTTCTTTGTCCCAATTTACAGTGATAATATGATTTAGAAATTATAAATCGTTTATTAATGATTTAAAAAGAAATTCTCTAAAGTAAAGTTTTCCAATTTAATAAATTAAATTGGAATTGAGTGAAATCCGAGTTGATAAAATAATAAAACGAGATAGGTTTCTGTGAAGGAAGACTGATACTATATATGGAATTTAAAAGGGCTTTTCCGTTGTTCCATTTATATTACCGGTTCGACACAAAAATTTATAGCGATTATTTATTGGCTTGATTTCTATGAAAATTCCATATTTAATGGATGATAACTTTGGGGTTTATCGTGAACAATGTTTCTAAATGACATTGATTCTTTAACCCAAATTAAAGACACGTTAAGAGTTAAATAATCAATTAATAATGATTTTTGGTATTAAAATCAAATTGGAATTTTAATGAATAAATTTATAAGAATTTATCTTTGATTTAATTTATGGGAATCTTTCCCTTTATTTTGAATATTCTATTAAAGAATATTCTGAATTGGAGTGAGACGTTGGATGTGTTTTATAACACTTGATTTTCAATTATAAAATACGTAAGTTATTCGGAAAGACCAGGTTTAACCCATTTCAAATAATGATTACGACGATTAAGAGTCGAAGATGAGGACGGTGGTCGAAGACCGACGATCTTCACATCGAATGGGTAACTAGTGTTGAGGCCCTAGATTGATTTGCTCCCAAGATAAGGCTAAGATGGTAGTTATCCGGACGTAGTGTTGATTTGTACGGATTTGGCTTTCGCTCAGACCCAGAGCATAAGCTTATAAATGGATTGTGTGTCTGACATTGTATTCCTTTCTACTGTATTCGTTGAACGCTACTAATTATATATTTCTGTTTGGTGGTGAAGAATTTACTCTTTACTTATCACCCTTTTCTAAGATGTATGAGCTTAGAGGTTATATATATATATATATATATATATATATATATTTGTAGATGATCAATAATGTGGTAGGGTCTGACAATGTGACATGCCAAGATGCAAATGATCAAGGCTTTGTTGAAAGCAGGCCTTGTGGTTGATGATCAAAGCACAGTCTCTTTAGGCATAGCTTTGTGTATATCGTGACTTCGCGAGCCTCACACACCGGTTGAGTCTAAAACGGGAGAAGGGAACGCAGGGAGTGCACACGTTTCTTTCTAGCTAGAAGTGGTGTTGGGCTTTGACACGGCCTGACATTTGCTTGTGTGGTTGATGGAATTTTTATGAGGCCTCGGATTATTCTTATCGGTCGCCCTCGGCTGATTTGTAGATCTAATATGATCGGGAAGCGTGTGTTCAGGCATAACTAATCCCCTAAAGTATTTGTGAACCGGCCCTGCTGTATCCAAGGGTTCGCCAGCGTCCGAATCCTGAGACATTGCTAGAGTGTCTCGAATCAGTAAGGAGCTCCTCCCTAGCCTTGACTCATGATGGAAACCAAATTTCCAATACGCCCCTTGCGGTTTTGATTGTATAACTAGTATAGCGACATAGTAGATGGTAGCTATGCCGTCTAGGATTGATATTATATTTGAAATGTTATATATATACACACTAATAATATCGTTTTTACGTATCAAGCATCTTTTGACCATTATAATGTAAAACCCTATCCTACGGTTTGCGTTGCGTTGCGTGATGGGACCTGGATCTTATAATGGTTTCATTTTTCTAAAAAACATTGCGTTATTTGATGATTTACTTTATTTTATGCACGGGCAATCCAATGGAGTAAACCCGTTCCGTGTTAGCGGCATGGTCCTGTGATTAGCCTTATTATTAGATAAGTTAAGATTTCTCACACCGGTCCCACGACTGACCTGTAGTTTGTTTCACATTGCAAACTCGGGTGCCCTCTTTCCACACGGGCAATTGAGTAGCTTTTTGTAGATATAGTTAAGCTGGATCCTGGATTGAAGCCTGGACCTGGGTCCTGAATATTGATGGCCTTCCGCTGAGATTAGTTCCGCTGCAGTGTGTTAATGTATTGTAATTTATCTTCCGCTGTAATTTTATTTCGATGTACTCTGATATATTCTGTACTCTGATGTAACGTTTATTATTGATGTTACAAAAGTCTGTGTTGTTGTTCTGATGTGTTGTATGCCCAAAGTTAAAGTATTCGGAGTTTCTAACTCTTTGGATCAGACCTGTGTGGTTTATGGTCGATCCAAAAGGCGGGGATTTCTGGGTCTTTACATTTTCTTTCTAGTTAGAAGTGATGCTATGGTATGGTGCCTAGGAAATTTAGTTATGTGGATGATGGATAGCAAGGCTCCTCAGATATGGCTGCATAAGGCCAATATGCTCGACGTATTGACCAGGTTATAGGTTCGCTAGGACCCGAAAACATATTGTTAACTAATCCACAAACGTTGGCATGGACCGGCCCCGACGCTCCAGGGGTCGTCCGAGTTGTGGTCTTTGGCATCCCGCTAGGGATAGCCCGAATTCGGTGAGGAAGATCCCTTTCCTCGACTCATAGATGGAATCCAATTTCCAATACGTGACTTTTCGGTTTTAGTTGTAAACCTATATGGTTACATAGTAGGATGGGATACTATATGTCGTCTATGACTGATACATTTATATTCGAAGTTGTCTTCTGCACTATGCACTTATAATAAAATCAAAAATATTTTTTTAAAGCGTACCAATCATGTTTGGCTATTATAAGGTATAACTCTATCCTATGGCTTGTGTTGCAATGTGTGATGGCACCTGAGTCTTATAATATCTTCAATTTTCGAAAAGAATTGTGTTGTTTTGTTTTAATGATATTCATGTGGAGCAAACCCATTCCATGTCATACGGCGTGGTCCCATGATTTTCCACTTTTAAAGTAAAGTTTTAGTAACCGTTTTAATTTCACACACTAGTCCTATAACTGACCTAGAGTTTATTATTTTCACCTAAATTCTGGGTGCTCATATTTTCCACACGAGCAACTAGTAGTTTTGGTTTTGCAAATTTTCTATTTAACAGGATTCCGGATTATGGCAGGAGCAATATTCTAGATATATTTATGATCCTTGGCGGTGTTAGTTTATGGTTTTTCTCTGTGATATTGTATACAAGTAATTTTAGTTCCACTGCATTGTAATTTATTCTTTGATATTATTTATTTTTCCGCTGTGTATTTATTCGTACTCTGATGTTCTTGTACGCTAATGTAATATTATTGCAATAGAAATGAAAATTCTTGTTCTGTGTTCTAACGCGTCATGTTCTCCTCACCATCCGCCATTTTGAACGGTCTTGGTTAGTTCAGCGAACAATTCAAACCGGGCGAAATTCGAGTCATTGCATTTCTCCTTTAGGTCACCATGCAAGATCCTATCCTTACGTTTAATTGTTCCAAATCCTTGTCAAAGTGAACAACCAATGAAAAAAGAATGTGAATGGAAGTGTGTCTTACAACTGGATAAAAAATATCATGGAACTCCAAACCTTTCTTTTGAACATAACCCTTCACCGCTAATATTGCCTTGTAACATAAGTCACCTTTGCTACTGTCTTTCACCTTATAGATCCATTAAAATCCAATTGCTCTCTTGCCAGAAGGAATTTTCCCTAAACCCTACGTGTGATTTTTGTGTAAAGACACAATCTCCTCCTCCATAGCTACTAAACAACTGGAACTATCAACTGTACTAATGGCATTTATATAGTCCCTGGGTTCATCATGAAATATGCTTAATGCATAAGCTGTCATGTCATCAAAGTCAATTTCTTCAATACTGAATCCCAAAAGTCATCAAACAATAAAGGTCTTTTATTCTCTCTGGTTGGTTGAGTTTGAATTTGAGCTCCACCTTGAGATTGATCCTCTGTCCTCTCCTTATCAACTATGGTGTCATCAGAATCACTATTTTTACTCGTATGGAAGTCTGATGATCAACTTTATCTTTGGTATTCTGAATTTGTCCTCTCACCATCATCATTAACAGAAGAAGAAGGCTCCACCCTCAACATAGACTTCTCATCAAATGTAATATGCCTGCTAGTAAGAATCTTCTGGGTAGTAGGACACCACAACCTATAACCCCTTGACTCCTTTCCTAAAGCCAAGAAAAATACACCTGCATGATCTTGGATCCAACTTTCCTTTAGTCTCATGCACACAGACTGGACTCACTTCCATATTTCTTCAGGAATCTTTATATAAACGGCTGTAGATTGTACACGATTGATAAGGAAAACCATTGTAGATAACGCTTCTGCCCAAAAGAAATCTTCATCTACTTTTCAAGTATATATCCTTTACAAAAGCTAAGTTTTGAATGATGAACATCGTCAATCAAACCCCGCTTTCATATATTATTATGGAAAAATATTCTAATGATTTTTTAAAGGTAGCAGTATAATATGTTTCTGACGGTTGCATTCTAAATTATAGAATATCATTTCATATGACGCTTAATAAACATTATTTTTCTTCTCATGCCTTAGAGGAGGGACGTGCAATATTTATGTGCAGTAATGTTAAATACAAGTTTTTCTGAATTGATCTGATTTAGATTTGACTATATGATTGTACTATGCGTACATTATGTAACAATCTAGAATTTTTGAACCAATTTAAAATTTTATTTAAGCTATTTTAATGGATTTTGAATATTTATAATGATTTATTTTAAATAATAACGACTAAAAATTTATTTAAATCGAAGTTGGAACATATAATTTATTTTAATTATAAAACGAGTTTGAAATGGTGTGTTAGTTTGAAAATTCGATTTCTAATTTCAAATAAGTGTACATAATTCAAAATAAACCGGATTTCAATAAACTAGAAACATTTGAATCCGTTTAATTATATCTTTCTTACGAATGCAAAAAAAATTAGATTTTACTTTATAAATTGAATGTTATGTCCAGTTTAAAATTTAAAACTGTCGCTATGGAATTTATATATATTAATATAATTTATAGCCCTTAAAAATAGCCATTTTGCAAACAACCTCCGTTTTCGACGAAACCACTTTTGTTGGATCTGGAATGTCAAATTATTTTTAGGGTCCAAATTTCATAATTTTTGGAATTAATATGTGAGCGTGGTGAATTTAAACGTGTTTTGTCAGTTTTAGTTTGAATTTAATCGACTGGAAAATGGCCATTTTTCAAACGATCTCCAAATTCGATGAAATTAGTTTTGTTAGGACCGTATCATAAAATTATAGCTAGATTAATTTTTCGGTAATTTTTGGAGTCTATATCTGGCCCAGGTAAATCAAAATGTACGTTTAAATTCAATATATATTAATTTATATTTTAATTTTGACAAAAACTAATCGAAACAGCCAAATTGGCCTACAAAACATATCACATTGTGTCCGGAATGGGAGTATTTAGCTAGAGGCCACAGTCGTTGGATCTTGTTTGGAGTCCGGACGTAAAAACCTCGTTATAAAGCAATGTTTAAATTAAATAATAATATTTTAGTTTCCTATATAATACCCTCCCTAGGTTTTAAATCGTCAAAAGCAAACCGTGGTCAAACATCGTTCTTATGCCTCCACTATGATTTCAACAGCCAAACTCCTCTAAAATTCTTCCCTATTTTCCCCCTTAATTCACTCGTTTATTCAAGAAATCCAAAATAGCAAAATAGATGTATAAGTGCTTCATATAGAACGGTTACAATGGGTTTTAATACACCGTGGCTGCCGGAATTTGGCTTCAAATAGTGCCGAGTTTGAGGCTTTTTTGGGGTGTAGGGGCGCTCGAGCTCCACCTGGAGGATGGCGTGGGGTGGTGGCGATCGAGGAGAGGTAGTGGTGCTAGCGGATTGGGGTATGGCGCAGTGCGGTGATGGGGGTTTTAAACCGTAGAAGTCGACATGTTTTTTTCCCAGTTCCAGGCAAGATGAAAACGACGAAGGATGAAGAAAGCGTGCAGCCCCATTTTTCTAAGTGTAATTAAAACATTTAATTTAGAGATTAAGGAATTTAATTATTATTTAAATTGTTTATTAATGTAATTAACATATATAAAGTCATATCTTGATCAAACGATATCAGAATTTAGTGAAAGTGGAGTCTTTGGGCTAATGGAAACGTACACTACGCAATGGAACTGACCAAAACGGAAACAGAACAGATTTGAATTTGAGACGAATTCAAATCCGAACAGAAATAAAATCTTCAAATAGAGAATGACGGAGTGGAAACCCAAAGTGAGAACTCCTTCTCACTAAATTATATTTTATCATGTTATTGTGTTTATGTATAAAAATATATAGAATTGCCAGTGTAGATTTTTGTTAGTTTTAATCATTATAAATTGTATATAGTGCTTGTTAGCTCACCTCCCTCGTCCACAGACCATGGACGATTTAAATTGACTGTATTGTGTGTTGTGTGTGATATTGAAATGTTTAACGTTTTAAAAATAATATTAACATTAATGTGGTAGTTGAAATCAAATTATAAATATCCATCTATAATTCAAACAGTGAAAATTGGTTAAATAGAAAAAATAATTCAAACCAAATTAGAATTAGTTAAATTTGTTAACCAATAATTTATTCAAATAAACTGTTGTTGTTTGAAAACCCCACACAGGTCTGGGAATGATAATTTATTCACATCTCCCATGAATTTAATTATATGTCAATCGATGGATCGACAAACTGTAATAATCGTCATTTAATTATTTAAATACTTATATAGTAGTAAATTTCAGTCTAGATGTGAAATGGCTGTTTAATAGTTGTTTAACACTATTTTTGAATACATATGATGTATGAAATCCATATAAATAAAATTATATGGTAATTGATTGAGTCTGATTCCGATTCAGAAATAACGAATGTTTTAAAATAGCGAATATTTTTAAAATAATATTCAGTGAATAATCAAAATATGATTTTGATGTCTGATTTTGGATAAATACGAAAATATTGAAGTATATGATGCCGTGTTTAATTAATATACGCTATTTTAACCCGAACGGGTTTACCGACCGATTTTATTCATTTATCTCCCCGTAATTTTAAACGACACTAAAGATGATAAATTAAAGAATAATTAATTTGAAATACGCTATTAATAATGAATTAAGGAAAACTTTATTAAATATTCAGAATTAAGTAAAATGGACCGCGCCATTGCGTTCGTCTTGGAACACTGGTCAAGATAGACATCAAGTTTGCATAAAACGGACTTCGTATAAAGAAGATATTAAGGGTTAAGGTTGTATGCATATAAGGAGGATATATATATATATAAATTAAATCAGAATTCAAAAATTCGAAACCAGGAAATCCGGAGAGCAAAAAAGCGAAGGACTGACCGTTTGGGGTCGACTCGAGACCCTGCAGGGCCGACCCCGGGGTTGACCCTGGCTCTTTGGGGTCAACACCGGGGTCGACCCCGGGGTCGATACCATGGGGGGAGGGGGTCGACCCCCCTGTTCAGATTTAGGCAGATAATTGTTTCTAAACGTGGACCGATTTTGGAGCTAGATTCGTGAACCCTAGTCTATATAAAGGACCGTAAACCTAGGTTTTATTCATTTAAAAAAAATGGCGGTGATGGAAGAGCTCTGCTGCAACGTAAATTCAATAGCCTATTCTTCTCCAAATCCAATTCAGCAAACATTATACAAATTCAATGATTGCTAAAATAACAAATCCAACGTGTTCTTTTCAGTTATTTGGATCCATTTCCTTAGATCTATTCACAGTGAGTTCATGTTATTTTTAGAACTAAATATTTAATTGGTAATCGTAAAATGTATATAAAAATTGGATATTGGATCTATGCCTAAACAAGTTATGTTACGACATAATTATCAGATTTGCCTTTATATGTTCATACCGGCACCATGTTAAATCTTGTCATAATATATCTATTCAGTTTTATGCCTATTTCTGCCAGTTTATTATTGATTCGTCATTATGCTAGTTTTGATTCTGTTCTTTCCCTCTTTTCCATTTTTATTTTAATAGCCAGGCTACCTTCGAGCATATGCCTAACGCTGAAATATGCGAATGCGCGAAATTGGGAATCGTTTGGGAAAATTATGATTTGGGGGTAAATTGGAACATATGTAAAATATGATTTGGTATAAATTGGAATGTATGTAAATATTGATTTGGGGCATAAACTGGAATATATGTGAATATGAATTTCGGCATAACTTGTACTGAAATATGTGAAAATGAACTAGAGACATAAATTAGCAAATATGTGAGTACGGATTTGGGCATAATATGTATACCTTAATTTATGACTTAGGAAAAAGGGCATATTGTGCATAAGGAAATATGAATTAGAAAGGGGAATAAAGATCTATATTTGGAATAGGGAAATTTATTAATATGAATATGCCTAAAATAATGGAACCATAGTAACACGTAGACACGAGTTTAGATTGCACTAGTGGTATAATTCTACCCGGAGCCGGCCGGCATATCCAGTGACCACAAGTGGTTAATCTAATGTGAGGGGTCTAGTGCATAACATCACCATGACATGAGGTTTAGTCTAAACTTGTGGTTTAAGTCTTCCCAGAGCCGCCCGGCATTTCCAGCATCCACAAGTGGTTGACATAATGTGAGAGGTCTGGGGCATTAACATGTATGAACAGAAAAGATAAGATGTTTAGGATTGTCCTAGGGACAAGTGGAAATTATAATTTATGTTATAATAAATGAAAAAGGGAATAGAATAACTTATGTAAGGGGATAATTTGTATTTAATTGTAAATTAAGTTATTTGCAAGAACAAGAATCTGAAATCTACGGATGATGTCAAAGTAAGTTATATTTATGGAAAGAAAACTAATTAGTAAACCTTAGTTAAGAGAACTAAGTTAATAAGTAAACAATGATAAGATGGAATTATGATTAAATGAGAAAGAATGAGGAAAACTTGTAAAATTAAATAAGTTATATTTAATCATAAGTGGTAAGTGACATGTTAATTAGGAAACATGTGAATTGAGATATACTTAATAACATATTAAGTAGAACATGTTATTGTTATGGTGTAACCAAGAAAGAATACTAAAGAGACTGTGGATTACAGACCTTGAGCCACAATCTAGAGAACAACATGTTATGGGATTATTAATGAACTTAATTGGTTAAGTTATATAACCAAAATTAATAAGCAAGAGGAACTTGGTAACTTGACTAAGAATTCAATATGAATGAGAATAACCAAGTTAAATGAAAACCTGATGAGGTAAGGCAAGTGCATGAAAGAATGTTTAGACATAGGGTCTAACAACATATTAAAGTGAGGCACTTGGGCCAGTCCGCACGTTTAAGGGTGAATAACCCAACGGGGTAGATCGTCATGGTGTTATAAGGCATGAGCAGAGTGCACTTTTATTCGATTATTCTATCATCTCCGAAGGAGTGGAAGGGGAAGCACGCGGCTTCCGGAGATACGTAATGTGCTCCTTGTAGTCCTTTGTGTGGTGGCAAATGTTTAGGCTATGCTCGCAGAGGTTGGATCTGCGCGTAACTACTAGGTGGGTGGGCCTTGATTGCAAATGTAGCTTTGCAGTCAGAATGCTATAACGCGTTGACACTAGGGTGATTCAGCAGTTGCCTCAATGGGGAGACGAAGGGTCATGACCAACAAGGATGGTAGATTGTCGGATACTCATCATCGACAGCCAGTGGGATGCAGAAAGACTAGAGCTAAAACCAATAGACCGTTCATCTTTCATCATCGGGGTACGATGGTTGAGGGAAGACGCCAAATGGATGTTTAGATTATTTGTTATTAGGGGCAGTCGCTTAGATCTTGTAGTTTTTACTAGTTGAGGGAGGGGCCGAGGTGGGGCCATAGCCACTATGGAAAACAGACCCAAGGAATATCTGTATTTTGAGGCTCTTGAAGGCGGGACTATAGAGGTATGGAAGAGCTCCCGATCGAGTTTCGTGTTCCTTGTATCGCCCTGCCACGAAACTCGGTGCACATTAGAGGATGTGCGATTAAGACATCGAGCTACAATTACAGTACATATGTGGGATAGTCTAGATACATGCACGACTGCTCTAGGTGATGTATCGTAGACTTGAGGGCATTACTTTAGAATGAAATTTGATTCGATCGATGGTGGCAGTCCATACACTTACGTAGCATAGTAATTATAGATATATGCGGAATGTAACATTGTTATATAGAGATTCGTACATCACTCCGGCGTAGGATGATGGACTGCATACTTTTTTGTGGTATTACGAGGAATACCATGCGAGTGGAGTACCATGGGGCGTACCTCAGTATTGAGGGGTAGCTACATATACACCACATTAGGTTAATCCACCGGGAAGTAAATGGGTACGACGTGTGTGTAAGCGTTGAGTGCCATTAACCTAAGAAACCTAACAATGTAGGGATCATTCTGTTTCTGAGATACTAGTATGGAATCAATGCAGGGAAACGTATTTAAAAAGCGCAGTATATTCTGTTCAAACTTATCTTGCTCAGCTCACACTTGATATTGTTATTGTTACCGTGTTCTTCCAGTTTTTATATACCTGCCATGATACTTTCATTTATTTATATTTAAAAGTAACTAGACTCGCCAGACTTTATGTTTGACCCTTTTTGTTTCCTCTTCTCTCTCTTTCGTTTTCCCCCCAGGTTCTTAAGGTGGGAGTGCTTAGAGTTGATTTGGATTCTTTCAGCTTGGCTTGGATTTTGGATATTGATGTGCCACTTTGATTTCTTGTCAATCTCGTATGGCTTCGCACGGGAAATATGGTTTTATGCATTTGTACTCTAATATTTTCGACAAGACAGACTATTAATGTAATTGGTTATTTCAAACTTATGATGTAAAACTCAGTATTTGGGACCATGATGTTTTGATTTAAATAAAGTTTTTAATTCCATTGCTATTTTACATGTCTATCTTGTGATATTATGCTCTTATTTACCTATAACGCTTCACAATACTTAATGCATTCTATATAGAGTGACATTAACAGACGTGGGGTGTTACAATTCGTTTGATAATGAATATGAAAAAGAATTGATTTCAAAATCTGATATTCTGGAAATATTACCATTTTAGTATTATTATGACATGGAATATTCAATTTTGATTAAAAATTGAAAATGAAGTTGAAATCGTTTTAAAACGAATTTATAAATATTTTATAAAATACGTTTTAAATTGAAATCGACGATATTATATATATAAATATATATTTTTTTATATATATAATGGCCTGAATAGAACGTGCCGCCCAGCGACCGTTCGCGAATTTCAACCATTAACTTCAAATTGACGTGACGGGAGATCCAACCGTTGGATTCTCCTAAAACCGGAAGCATTAGGTTTGTATCGAAAAGAGTTTTCCAATGAATATAAGAGATTTGAAATCTAATGGCTAGATTTTGAAAAATGTCCAAATCAATATCAGAAAAGGGTCGCTATGGATGTAGTTCGATGGCCGTTATTGGAAATCGACTGTAAGGGCTTTAATAAAATTATTAAAAATATGGAAAAATTATGTAAAATCGTAGTAACTGATTTGGAAAGATTTTGGATAAAAATTCCAAGTTTGAAAAGATAAAAATATATTTTTATCGTAATGAGCTAGTTATTAACTAGAATAATTATCCAATGTTTTTAAATAAATAAATTGGATTAGAAATGGTTTTGATGTAACCAGAATTTTCCAATGTATGAATTGGAATGGATTAGGATGGAAATAATCTTCGGAATATTTCAATATTGGATTCCGTGATTATACGGATATTGTTGATAAATTTGGAAGATATAAATATCGTTATTCCCGATACGATATTGGTTGGTTTCAGAATTTGATATTGAATATAAGCCGATAAAATTTCTATTCAGAGTCTTGTATTTAATATCAAATTGGATTTTGGGTTTGTTGTGCATGGTGTCTGAAGTAACACTGTTCTTAAACCCAGTTGAGAAAAGAATAAATCTTTTAATTAAGATTTAGAGAAGTTTACAATTAATTAATATTTAATTAGAATTGAATTGAAATTGGATTTTTGGGTATATTGTGAACGGAGCTTTAAATAACATTTGTTCTTTAACCCAATTAACAATGAAGTTATGATTTGGAATTTATAATTCTTTTTATTAAGATTTAATGGAAATTTTCCAAAGTAAAGCTTTCCAGTTTAATATATTACATTGGAATTGTATGGAATTTGATTTGGTAATAATTGAGATGAGCTTCTGTGAAGGAAGACCATTACTATATATGGAATTTAAAAGGCTTGGCCATTATTCCATTTATATTATTATATGATACGGAAATTTATATTGGTTATATATTGACCTGTTTTCCGTGAAGATTCCATAGTTAATGGAAGAGGATTTGGGTTTATCGTGGATGGTGTTTTAAATGGCATTGGTTCTTTAACCAAGTTAAAGACGGGATTTATTTCCTAAAATTTGAATAATCATTAAGTAATGATTTTTGAGATTAAAACTGAACCAGAGTTTTAATGAATCTTTAATTAGATTAAAATGAGAATGAGATAATTAAGTTTATCGAATTCATGAAATGATCAAGAGTGGAGTACCACCAATTTTACTTCAGGCAATAGTCAAATCTTTAATTAGATTTGAACGGGAAATTGGTAATTAATTTTACCGATAATGCGGTGGGTGTTAGATATGGAGTACTACTAGTTTTGCTCTATGGGATGAATAGGTTGGCATTGGGATAAGTTAATAAATGATTACTTCGGTAAGGTTCGCTAATCCTGACTAGTTTTATAAACCTTAATTTGGTTTAGAATTGATAAAGGATAAAATCAAATCTTTTGAATTGATAAAAAAAGAAAGATTAAAGAATAAATTTAAAAGAATTTATCTTTGATAAAATTAATGGGAACCTTTCCCTAAAGATGTGAATATTTGAATAAAAGAATATTCTGAATTGGAATGAGGCGTATGCTGTGTTTTTATAAAACTTGATTATAAAATACACGAGTTATTCGAAAAGACCGGGTTTAACCCATTCTGAATAATTAATACGACGACTAAAAGTCGACGATGAAGATGGTGGTTGAAGACCGGAGATCTTCACATCATTTGGATGATTACTGATGTCTTGATTGGGTTGTACACACAAGACAAGGTGATAAGTGGTGATCTTCCTGGTGTACTTCAAGACCGACCAGATATGCGAGGACCTCTCTCCTGTATTGGACATATGGAACGAGGAATAGGGTGCCTCCGGTTTCGTTCAGACCCAGAACGGACTTGTAAATGGATGTGTGTCTGACATAGGATTTCATTCTGTGTTGATTGATTTCTATTAAATATATATCTGTTTGGTGGCGGAGAATTTATTCTCTTGCATAACACCCTTCTCTGAGACGTATGAGCTTAGAGGTTATATATTGATAGACATCAGTTGTATAGCATGAATTGTCAGTGTGGCATGCTGAGATGCAAATGATCAAGGCTTTTGTTGAAAAGCATAGTTTTGTGGTTGATGATCAAAGAAAGACTTTAAATAGCATAGCTTTGTGTATAGCATTAATTCGCGAGCCTCACACCTGGTATGAGTAAAAATCGGGATAGTGACCGCAATGAGTGCACGACGTTTCTTTCTAGCTAGGTATGGTGTCATGGTATGGAGCCCAGACATTTTTACTTATGTGGATGATGGAATGAGGTGCCTCAATTATTGAGTCCTTAGTGGCTCAGAGATAGGTCCGATAGGACCGGGAAACGTGTGTTTAGGAATAACCAATCCACTAAAGTAAGTGTGGACCAGCCTGCCGCTTCCAAGGGTTGCCCATAGGTGTGATCCTGAGACATGTGCAGAGTGTCTCGAACCGGTGAGGAGACATCCCTTGCCTCAACTCATAGATGGAAATCCAATTTCCATTATGACATTTTTCGGTTTTAATTGTAGAACTAGTATAGCGACATAATATATGGTACCAATGCCATCTATGATTGATACATTTATATTTGAAGTTGATTTTGACATTATTCACTTATAGTAATATCAAAATGATTTGTTTTATATACCAAGCATGTTTGGCTGTTATAAGGGAAAACTCTATCCTCCTGCTTGCATTGCATTGTCTGATGGGACCTGAGTCTTATAATAGCTTCATTTTCCAAAATGGATTGAGTTTTTTTTAAGCTGTTATTCATGTGGAGTAAACCCATTCTGTGTTATACGACGTGGTCCCGTGATATCTTTATTTTAAAGCAAAGTTTAATAACTGTTTTGAGTTCTCACACCAGTCCCATGACTAACTCGAAGTTTTTTGTTTCTATCTAAACTCTTGGTGCCCATATTTTCCACATGGGAAACTAGTAGTTTTGGGTTTGCAGATATTCATTTTCACAGGATCCTGGATTACAGCTGGAGCTGTATTCAGAAAGCTTTGTATTCGTGTATTTATTTCAGTTGTGCTAAGTGATGTCTTTTCCTTTATGCATTATATTTATACATTTTATTTCTACTGCTATCTACTTTAAATCTCTGATATTTTCTACTGTATATTATTTAACTATGATATATTCTTGTACTTTGATGTTATTGTTGTAATAGCAATGAAATGTTCTATTGTTTGTGTTCTGATGAGTCGTGTTCTCAAAGCAATCCGGGCATTCTCTTAAGGGGAAGTTTGGGTCGTTTTAGTTCGTATCGGAGCCTTAGTTTACAAAGCTCGAGAACAAGACACATTAGAACCGAACGAAAGAATTCATCAGAAATAGGATTAGTAATGTTCTATGAGAATAACTTGTTAGAGATAGGATTAGTAGTATCCTAGAATGAGCTTGAAGAGTGTTGTTTATTAAAAACAAATTTAATTTTAAAAATTATACCTTATTATACGTATTTGGATATATTATTTTATATTGAATTTGGACTATCGGGTATATGAAGATTTTGCATATACGCCTAGCTAGCGTATATACGAAGTCTCAAATATACTGGATGAATATAGAATCACACTCTAGTCGCCCGGGCATCATTCTGATGATGAAGTATACCATCACCAATATTTATTTTCGAGTTTCGAAAGTGGGATATCTATATATTTCCAATTGGCTGGTATGAGAGCCAAAACTTAGTTAGATTTTATTGTTTGTGATTTGACACTGAAAATATGATTTTGAATATATATAGAAGATATATATGTTTGAAAAGATATTCAACTAATTGATTGTTGGTTGTGATGGATGATTATTAGTTTAACTAATTAAAATATTGGAATGATAAAAACCAATAAGAGAATGAAAGGTAAATTTAGCCAAATCGAATCGAATATTGAATTAAATTGAAAATTAATTGGAATTGCATATATGTACATGTATATATAATGAACAGGTCATAGCATGGAAGCTAAGAAGTGGAATAAAATTGTATGCCCGACAAATAGGTACATGTTTACTATATTCATTGGGTTTGATAATTTTATGAGCCGATTGGCTTTTTCTTTTGGATTGATGAGTGCCCTATAAGGCAAATTGTGGTTTTACCGATAGGGCTGTACAAAGGAGGTTATGGTGGAATTTTTCAGAAACTTAGGGTGTTAGTCAATTTTTTGAGAAATTAGAAAGTTCTTAGAAACTGAAAAGTTGAAGAACTCAAGCCAGAATGAAAGTTGAGTTGGTTAGTTAAAAAACTTTCAGCTCCGTTCCTCTTCGAGGACGAAAAGATTTCAAGTGGGGGAGATTGTAACAACCTGGATTTCTGAACCAATTTAAAAAATTTATTTTAGCTATTTTAATGTATTTTGAATATTTATAATGATTTATTTTAAATAATAATGACTAAAAAATTATGTAAATCGAAGTTAGAACTATAAATTTATTTTAATTATAAAACGAGTTTAAAATGGTGCGGTAGTTTGAAATTTGATTTCTAATTTCAAATGAATGTACAGAATTCAGTATAAATCGGATTTCAGTAAAACCAGAAACATTTGAATTTGTTTAATTATATCTTTCTTACGAATGCAAAAAAATTTAGATTTTACTTTATAAATTGAAATTTATGTCCAGCTTAAAATTTAAAATAGTCGCTATGGAATTTATATGTATTTTAATATAATTTATAGCCCTTAAAAATACCCATTTTGCAAATGACCTTCGTTTTCGATGAAACCACTTTTGTTGGATCCACAATGTCAAATTATTATTAGGTTTCAAATTTCATAATTTTTGAAATTAATATGCGAGCGTGGTGAATTTAAACGTGTTTTGTCAGTTTTAGTTAGAATTTAATCGACTGGAAAATGACCATTTTTCAAGCGATCTCTAAATTTGAAGAAATTTGTTTTTTTATAACCGTATCATCAAACTATAGCTAGATTAAATTTTCGGTAATTTTTTGTGACGGCCCGCCCCGCACCAGCCTGCATTTCCTCCGAAAGTGCGTTGTACACATGCCCGACTAGCACGGAACGGTCGCCAAAGAAAGGAAAGAAGAGAATGAACTAATCAAAGAACCTGTAGAATGTCTCACAGCGCATGGAATAAAATATAATAATAACATATTTGACATAAAACAGGCGAGACAGTGCATAAGCTGATAACTAAAACCAACACCAATCTCAAAGCAGCGGAAATCCAAATACAGCTTATTACAATTTTCCAAATTTACTGTCTCTAAACAAAAGAAAGCTGAAGTAGAAGATACACCAACAATGCCCAAGCAGTGATCTTCAACAATACAGGGAGAATACTATATATGTATATTACGTGGAAGCCTCCTGCTCGTCTCCGGATCATCTACCCGTGCATCACCAGCTAACCTGTCTCTAGTCTGCTCGTGTGAGCACCCAGAGTAATAAGAAGAGACATAAAACTCTGGGTCAGACATAAAGCCTGGTATGAGCGATAAGCATCTAAACAGAATAATAACAGGTATACTAAACCATACCTGAACCTGGACCTGCAACCAAAGAGTTAGTACCACATACCGTACAATACCCCAAGGTGCCATAATAAATAGTGTAAGAATACGGGGTGGGGTGTGCATGTCACAATGATAGCAAACAAATCATCCATAGCAACCATCCTCACATCTCTCACTCAGTGCGTAAAGCGTACGACATCTACCACTTTGGAACACTAGACAAACTGAGGTAACGACGAATCCCGACTTGTAGAAACCCTGCTGTGACCAAGCCAAACACTTGGAGTCATGACCAAACATTTCAATGACCCACTTCATTGGTCGTAGCCCTTGGTTCTACCTATGCCATAATGGCCCTGGATCCGCCTTCGCACCTCCTACCATAGTGGTCCAAAGCTATAGACGTCGATAGCTCCTTAACACGCGTCCCGCAGCAGAGCCCAACCATGAAGCGAACTCGTTGATTCCCTTCTGAATCTTGAGCTCTAACTTCTCATTTGGACTTCCTTTGCATCTCGAGTTTGGTCGAATTGGAGTGGGTCTTCAGAAGAGTTGTCGCGCATTAACAGTCCTAGAGTTCTGTTCGGTTCGGTAGTCATCACCATCATCGGGTCGGGTCGGTAGTCCACTTCGGGTCGGGTCGGTGTCTCCCTCCGGGTCGGGTCGGTTCAGTGATTCTCCCCCTTCAGATATCGGTTCGGTTCGGGTGCCTCTGCTTGAGTTCGGTTCGGAGGTAGTTCATCCGATCTGATTCTTCCTGTTTGACTTGTTTGCCTGCTCCGATCCGTCCTGTTCTCTTCCTCTGATCCGGTCTGCTCCCTTACTCCGATCCAATTTGCTCCATCGCTCCGATCCGATCTTCTGTCCAACTCCAACTCTAAGCAATGGCCTTCCTTCCTGCCAAACTTCTTCCAGTGGCAAGTCCCCATCCAGTTCGGATTCCCTTGGTCAGTTCCCTAGTCCGATCCGACCCCTTTCTCCGATCCGAACCGGTTCGGAACCTGCACACTTCTGCAACTTTCCAGCGAGCTTTCTACGCCATTCGACGACGTTTTCGAGCAATTTAACTATTCTAATCAATCATGAAACATACCTTAGAGTCATAGCAACATATAATAGCAACCACAAACAGCAAACAACAATTCAAATGAACCAAAATGGATCAAAAAGTGGCTAAAACCTCACATTTGCCTATAATCCCTCTTAATCATGTTTAAGCATACGATTAGCAAAACACATCGAAATTAACCCAAATTTCTAACAGAGCCTTAAAACATTATTTTAGAATTTTAAGAATTTTTCCAGAATTTATTTACGTATAAATTCGCTAATCTTCACTAATTACCCTTAATTAACTGTAATTAGTGTCAAAATGATGCTATCACTCACCTTGGCCACAACTAAAACCCCAAAACTGAAATATTCTCTGATTTGGTGCTGTTCCCAATCTTACACAGCAGCTCTACCTCGGTCCTCGTGTCAATACTCCTTGATTTGATGTTTGCCAAGCCTAATCTTCAATTAGAAAGTGATTTTTGGGTGTTTTAGAGAGATTTAGAGAGTGGAGGCCATGGCTATGTCAAGAGAAATGAAAGTGGCGGCTGGGAAATGTCTAAAGAAATGTTTTCTAACCCTAATCAGCCTCCATATACCCCTAAACCCGAAATTCCCCTTGGGCCTAGCTGCTAATCACCCGGTTAAGCCCAATTAAGCTGTTTCTAACCATCTGAAACTTGTTTCAGCCATATCTCCCAAACGGTAAGTCCGTTTGGCTAATGTGACCACTCTACGGAAAGAGAAACCATCATCCGAAGCCAATGGAAGTGGTTTCAGGTCAAAATTCCTTTCCAGTCAAAAGTTATGGCCAAAACAGTGCCAACTAGGGGTAAAATGGTCATTTAAAAATCGGGAAAAATCATGAACATGGGAAATGACCCCAATAGTCGTCTCCTAAAGTTACACGACCATTCGACTTCGTATGTGATAGAAATAAATATTCTACGATCCTATGATGCGTAGAATGCGGGTCGTTACACTCTCCCCCCCTTAAGAAATTTCGTCCCCGAAATTCCTTAACCCAAAACAAAGGATCCCGCATGCCTAACAACCATATAGAACAATCAAATATGCAAAACAAGCAAACAAGCCTATCCTAGCATGCGGAAAATCTAAATCGAAGTCAAAATCTTACCAGTAAAGAGTTCTGGGTATGCCTTCCTAATGTTCTCCTCTGTCTCCCAAGTACAATCATTCTCGTCCTCGCTCCACTGTACCTTGACTAGCTTCACCGCCTTCCTTCGAAGTTGCTTCATGTCGTGCTCGACAATACGGGTCGGCCTGCGGTTCCCAACCGCCTCGGGTTCTACTTCGAAGTCCTCTAACTGATCAGGTGAAATAGTCATATCTGAGTCGTGAACGAACTTCCTTAGTTGGGAAACATGAAATACGTTGTGAACTCCCGCCATCTTCTCTGGTAAGTCTATCCTATATGCCAAATTCCCGACTAGTTCAAGAACAGGGAATGGACCAACGAATCTTGGTGCCAACTTGCCTCTCCTGCCAAATCGTATTACGCTCTTCAACGGAGAAATCTTGACAAACACCAAGTCGCCAATGGAGAATTTTAAGTCCCTTCTCCTCTTATCAGCATAACTCTTCTGTCTATCTTGGGCAGCCTTCATTCGTTGTTGAATGGTCTTGATCTTATCTGAGGTCTCTCTCACCACATCTGGTCCAAACACAAACTTCTCGCCAGTCTCTATCCAACATGATGGTGAGTTGCACGGTCTTCCATACAAAGCTTCAAACGGAGCCATACCGATACTGGATTGGTAGCTATTATTATATGCAAACTCTACTAGATGCAAATGGTCATCCCATGATCCACCAAAATCCAATACACATGCTCTCAAGAGATCTTCCAAGATACGGTTCACCCTCTCCGTCTGACCGTCGGTCTGAGGGTGATATACGGTACTGAGATGTAATCTTGACCCTAGAGCCTCTTGTAAGCTCTTCCAAAACCCACTAGTGAACAACGGGTCTCGGTCGCTCACAATGCTTTTAGGTACTCCATGAAATCTCACTACCCACTTCATATACAATTCTGCTAACTTAGCTGCCGTTCTTGTCGATTTGACTGGTATAAACCTTGCACTTTTAGTCAATCGATCTACAATTACCCAAATGCTGTCATATCCCGATCTAGTCCTTGGTAAACCATCGATGAAATCCATCGAGACTTGCTCCCATTTCCATTCGGGAATTTCTAATGGCTGTAACAATCCACTAGGCTTCTTTTGCTCGGCTTTAACTAGCTGGCAATTCATGCATTTGGATATAAACTTCCCAACGTCTCTTTTCATCCCTTCCCAGTAGTAAGTCTGCTTCATATCTCGATACATCTTGTTACCACCGGGGTGTATAGTCAGCTTTGAGTGATGACATTCTCTAAGCACTTCATCCCTCAATCCATTGACATTGGGTACAACAAGCTTTCCATTCTTTCTAAGCCATCTATCTCGATCAAGCCCATACTTGTTCATCTCCTCATCGATACCCATCTCTAACTTGGAGATGATTTCCAATAGATTAGGATCGTCCCTCTGACTAGAGCCGATCCGTTCAACTAAAGTGGGTCTGATCGTCAAACTTGCTAACATTTCTTGATCCAATTCGCACTTTGGTCTGAAATCAAACCCCGCGATAAACTCCAGTTGCTTCCATTCAAGGAACATAGCCCCTAAGCTGGCATGTCTTCTTCTCGATGCATCAGCCACCGCATTGCCCTTTCCTGGTGTGTATGCGATGTCAAAATCATAGGAAGCTAAGAACTCTAACCATCTCTGCTGACGGAGATTTAAATCCTTCTGGGAGAATAGGTACTTCAACGACTTATGATCTGTAAACAGCTCAAATCTTTCTCCCAAGAGATAGTGTCTCCACATCTTTAACGCGAACACGATCGCTGCCAATTCTAAATCATGGGTAGGGTATCTTCTCTCGTGCGGTTTCAGTTGCCGACTTGCATAAGCTACAACCCTACCGCCTTGCATCAATACAGCACCCAGTCCGGTACCACAGGCATCCGTGTATACCGTCATCTCTTCATCCCCCTTAGGAATGACTAACACTGGTGCGCTTGTCAACATGTCCTTTAGGCTTTTAAATGCATTCTCGCACCTTTCATCCCAAACAAAAGCTTGATTCTTCTTGGTCAACTGGGTCAATGGTGCTGCTATCTTGGAAAAACCTTGGATAAACTTACGATAATATCCAGCTAATCCCAAGAAACTTCTTACATCTGTTGCATTCTTGGGCGTAGGCCAATCTTGTACCGTAGCCACCTTTGCTGGGTCCACGGCAATACCACTCTCTGATACAACATGGCCCAAGAACCTCACTTCCCTCTTCCAGAAGTGACACTTAGAAAACTTTGCTTTCAGTTGGTGTTTTCTCAACACCTCCATCACTACTCTTAAATGTTCCTTGTGTTCTTCCTCTGTCCTCGAATAGACCAAAATATCATCAACGAACACAAGGACAAACTTATTCAACTGATCTCTGAATACCCTATTCATAAGATCCACAAAATATGCTGGGGCATTGGTCAGCCCGAATGGCATGACCAACCACTCATAAAACCCAGACGGCGTCCGAAATGCCGTTTTAGCTATACTCTCAGCTTCCACTCTAAGCTGATGAAAACCTGTCGCGAGATCCAACTGAGAGAATACTCTCGCGCCACTCAACTGATCAAACAAATCATCTATCCGCGGTAGAGGATACTTGTTCTTCCTCGTCACTTTATTCAACTCGCGGTAGTCTACACACAAACGAAGGGAACCATCCGCCTTGGTAGCAAACACAACTGGTGCTCCCCATTCAGAAACACTCCTTCTGATAAATCCCTTCTTCAAAAGATCGCTGACTTGCACCTCGAGCTCTCGCTGCTCTCTAGGTGCCATACGACGAAGTGGCATCACTATAGGTCTGGCATCCTTTACCAAATCAATACGAAACTCAATCTCTCGATGTGGTGGGAGTCCGGTCACTTCTTCGAAAACATCCGGATACTGGCCAACCACGGGCAAACCTGACAACTCACTATGCGGAATGTCGAGGGAGTTTAGAAAACTAGCCAATACCCCCTTACTGGGTAGACCACCAAACACTATCCTCCGCCCATCATCCGCTCTAGCTGTCACCAACAAGCCCTCACAGTCTACCACCACCCCGTATCTTTGGAGCCAATCTACTCCCAAAATAATGCCAAACCCAGTAAAGCCCAAAACAAAGCAATCACAAACAAACATGCATCCATGACTCGATAAGACCACGTTACGACACATCATGCTAAGGTTAGTCGAACCACCAATCGGGTTCGTCACTACTAAAGGTCTATCGACAATCTCGGGCTCCAATCCCAACCTATCTACCAGGTCACTAGATATGAAAGAACTGGAAGCTCCGGTATCAAACAAAACTCTAACAGGAACATCATAAACAGAAAGCATACCTTGAATGACGACATTCTTTCCCTTCTCCGCCGCTGTTGGGGCATTTGACGAAGAAGGAATAGCATTAAGAGCGTATGCTTTCACCATTTGCTTTTCTTTAGGGGGTTGCGGACACTTGTCCTTGTGATGTCCCAATTGGCCACAATTGAAGCACTTCCTATCCGCTGGCTTGGCCCTACAATTACTAGCATAATGGCCCTTCTTACCACAGCTGAAGCACTCCACATCTTGTTTATTCTTTTTCTTCTGGCCATCCTTAGTCTGACTCTGCTTTCTCTTATTCTGAGAACCACCTTTGCCTCCACCACTAGCTTGTGGCTTTGGCTCATCTGCGGATGTAACCTCAGTCTTCGACTTGGGGTAGAGACTTTCTGATCTTAACGCTTTCCCCACAATCGACTCAAACGTCTCATCGATGTGGTTAATAAGCCTTTCCCCTAAGTACTGATCTAACCCAGTTATGAATTTCTCATTCTTCTTCTCGGCAGTGTCAATAAGAGATAACCCATACTTTGACAAAGTGTCGAATTCAGCAATATAATCAGAAATTGCCCTTCCATTCTGCTTGAGTTCCAAGAACCTCTTGAACAACACTGACTTCTGGGCCGCTGGAATGAACTTCTCGCTAAAGCGAGCCTTGAACTGAACCCAAGTAATCTGGTCTTCGGGAGTAGCTGCTTTTATAGCATTCCACCAATTCATTGCCCGCCCTTGCAGCTGACGGGACGCTAGCTTTCTCTTCATCGCATCCTCGATACCCAAATCCTCGAAGATACGTTCGCAACTATCCAACCAATCTTGAACATCCGTGGCCGACTCCGTTCCGTGGAACGGCTTCCCACCAAGGCTAGTATAGTCCTTATTCAGCTTGGCGAAGTCGACCCTCGGCGCCTGCACTATTGGACCACCACCATTTCCACCATTGGGAGCTGCCCTCTGAACATCCCTAAGCATCTCTCTCATGAGGTCTGTAAACATCGTCCTCATGTCAGCAGCATTCCCATTATTGGCTCCCCTACCAGCACCTCTAGTATCTCGGCTCATCGTCAATCTGAAAAAGGAAACGATTAACGATTCCATAGTGGTGTTAGCGCAGTACAACCTCATCCATATACTACTAATAGTATATATATATATATAGCTTTTAAAAACCAAAGTAATCACAAATACGCTCTCTCGTATACGTATATTTTCTCTCCCTGATAACTTCCCTAGGTTAACTACGCAACCTAGAGCTCTGATACCAAGTGTGACGGCCCGCCCCGCACCAGCCTGCATTTCCTCCGAAAGTGCGTTGTACACATGCCCGACTAGCACGGAACGGTCGCCAAAGAAAGGAAAGAAGAGAATGAACTAATCAAAGAACCTGTAGAATGTCTCACAGCGCATGGAATAAAATATAATAATAACATACTTGACATAAAACAGGCGAGACAGTGCATAAGCTGATAACTAAAACCAACACCAATCTCAAAGCAGCGGAAATCCAAATACAGCTTATTACAATTTTCCAAATTTACTGTCTCTAAACAAAAGAAAGCTGAAGTAGAAGATACACCAACAATGCCCAAGCAGTGATCTTCAACAATACAGGGAGAATACTATATATGTATATTACGTGGAAGCCTCTTGCTCGTCTCCGGATCATCTACCCGTGCATCACCAGCTAACCTGTCTCTAGTCTGCTCGTGTGAGCACCCAGAGTAATAAGAAGAGACATAAAACTCTGGGTCAGACATAAAGCCTGGTATGAGCGATAAGCATCTAAACAGAATAATAACAGGTATACTAAACCATACCTGAACCTGGACCTGCAACCAAAGAGTTAGTACCACATACCGTACAATACCCCAAGGTGCCATAATAAATAGTGTAAGAATACGGGGTGGGGTGTGCATGTCACAATGATAGCAAACAAATCATCCATAGCAACCATCCTCACATCTCTCACTCAGTGCGTAAAGCGTACGACATCTACCACTTTGGAACACTAGACAAACTGAGGTAACGACGAATCCCGACTTGTAGAAACCCTGCTGTGACCAAGCCAAACACTTGGAGTCATGACCAAACATTTCAATGACCCACTTCATTGGTCGTAGCCCTTGGTTCTACCTATGCCATAATGGCCCTGGATCCGCCTTCGCACCTCCTACCATAGTGGTCCAAAGCTATAGACGTCGATAGCTCCTTAACACGCGTCCCGCAGCAGAGCCCAACCATGAAGCGAACTCGTTGATTCCCTTCTGAATCTTGAGCTCTAACTTCTCATTTGGACTTCCTTTGCATCTCGAGTTTGGTCGAATTGGAGTGGGTCTTCAGAAGAGTTGTCGCGCATTAACAGTCCTAGAGTTCTGTTCGGTTCGGTAGTCATCACCATCATCGGGTCGGGTCGGTAGTCCACTTCGGGTCGGGTCGGTGTCTCCCTCCGGGTCGGGTCGGTTCAGTGATTCTCCCCCTTCAGATATCGGTTCGGTTCGGGTGCCTCTGCTTGAGTTCGGTTCGGAGGTAGTTCATCCGATCTGATTCTTCCTGTTTGACTTGTTTGCCTGCTCCGATCCGTCCTGTTCTCTTCCTCCGATCCGGTCTTCTCCCTTACTCCGATCCAATTTGCTCCATCGCTCCGATCCGATCTTCTGTCCAACTCCAACTCTAAGCAATGGCCTTCCTTCCTGCCAAACTTCTTCCAGTGGCAAGTCCCCATCCAGTTCGGATTCCCTTGGTCAGTTCCCTAGTCCGATCCGACCCCTTTCTCCGATCCGAACCGGTTCGGAACCTGCACACTTCTGCAACTTTCCAGCGAGCTTTCTACGCCATTCGACGACGTTTTCGAGCAATTTAACTATTCTAATCAATCATGAAACATACCTTAGAGTCATAGCAACATATAATAGCAACCACAAACAGCAAACAACAATTCAAATGAACCAAAATGGATCAAAAAGTGGCTAAAACCTCACATTTGCCTATAATCCCTCTTAATCATGTTTAAGCATACGATTAGCAAAACACATCGAAATTAACCCAAATTTCTAACAGAGCCTTAAAACATTATTTTAGAATTTTAAGAATTTTTCCAGAATTTATTTACGTATAAATTCGCTAATCTTCACTAATTACCCTTAATTAACTGTAATTAGTGTCAAAATGATGCTATCACTCACCTTGGCCACAACTAAAACCCCAAAACTGAAATATTCTCTGATTTGGTGCTGTTCCCAATCTTACACAGCAGCTCTACCTCGGTCCTCGTGTCAATACTCCTTGATTTGATGTTTGCCAAGCCTAATCTTCAATTAGAAAGTGATTTTTGGGTGTTTTAGAGAGATTTAGAGAGTGGAGGCCATGGCTATGTCAAGAGAAATGAAAGTGGCGGCTGGGAAATGTCTAAAGAAATGTTTTCTAACCCTAATCAGCCTCCATATACCCCTAAACCCGAAATTCCCCTTGGGCCTAGCTGCTAATCACCCGGTTAAGCCCAATTAAGCTGTTTCTAACCATCTGAAACTTGTTTCAGCCATATCTCCCAAACGGTAAGTCCGTTTGGCTAATGTGACCACTCTACGGAAAGAGAAACCATCATCCGAAGCCAATGGAAGTGGTTTCAGGTCAAAATTCCTTTCCAGTCAAAAGTTATGGCCAAAACAGTGCCAACTAGGGGTAAAATGGTCATTTAAAAATCGGGAAAAATCATGAACATGGGAAATGACCCCAATAGTCGTCTCCTAAAGTTACACGACCATTCGACTTCGTATGTGATAGAAATAAATATTCTACGATCCTATGATGCGTAGAATGCGGGTCGTTACATTTTTGGAGTTAGTATGTGGCCTTGGTAAATTAAAAAGTACGTTTAAATTCAATATATATTGATTTATATTTTAATTTTGATGAAAACTGATCGGAACAGCCGAATTGGCTTGCGAAACATATCCCATTGTGTTCGGAATAAGGGTATTTAGCTAGGAGCAACAGTTGTTGGGTCTCATTTGGAGACCGAACGTAAAATCCTCGTTATAAAGCAATGTTTAAATTAAATAATAATATTTTAATTTCCTATATAACTAGTGTATGACCCGTGCTTCACAAACGGGCAGTGGAAGAACTTAACTGTAAACGAATTTTGCTGAATTTAAAAATATTAGTTAGTTTTGGTAACTGTAGTCAATAATGGTTGCAGAGTACATGCGGACTACTATTTATTGTGCAAAAAGTTTTCTTGTTAATCAACGTAATAAAAAATTATGTGCAACATCACAATTGATGCGTCCATGTTACTGACATTGTTACATATATATATACATATATATATATACATATATATATATGTATAAGGAGCGTTCAATGGCACCCCAAATAGTGACCACCTCTTTTGCCCCCCTATATAAACCAATGATTTATATTAGAATAAGTGAGTGGACGATGAGATAATGAGTGGAGGAAGAGAAAAACGGAATATTTGGTGGAAATCAAAGAACATTTAGGACTGCTTCACTATTTGGGGTGCCACTGAACGCTCGCATATATACATATATATATATATATATATATATATATATATATATATATATATATATATATATATGCAAGCGTTCGGTTGCACCCCAAAAATGGAGCACCCCAAATGCCCTTTGATTTCCACCACCCGTTTATATTAAAGAATGTGAGTGGGAAGTGGAAGAGTGAGTGGAAGGAGAGAGAAGGGGAAATATTTGGTGGAGATTGAGGGGCATTTGGGGTGCTGCACCGTTTAGGGTGATCTCGAACCTGCCACCTAGGTCTTTAGGTATATAGACCACCGTTTAGGGGAAATATATATATATATATATATATATATATATATATATATATATGCTTGCATATACATTTGTACATATGTCGTAGGGTAATCAGGCTGAAAGGAATACATTTAAAAGTATCAACTGCCACCTAGGTCTTGGTTAGCAGCATAGTAGATATCAAGTTAGCACATATGGGAGAAACAGGTTTATATAGCCGTTGGTTTTAGACATAAAACTACCAACGTTTAACAGATGCACGTCCATATTGCAGTTGTTAAGATTTGGTAATGAATTTTAAAAAGAGATGGTAATATTAGTCATAGAATTGCGTTGATTAGAATAATTGTACAGTACTCATCACGTCACCATGCACACAGTAAGCATCGTCAAAAAATTGTTTTATCAGTCTATACTAGTATTACTGTACAACGGTGGGAAACCGACCGTTAAAGTACATAATACAAAATAAAAAAATATTTGATAAATTCAGATACAAGTAGCAAAAAGTGAAGGAAGAGGCAGACTATTTTAGAAAAGAATAAATGGTAGAAAATAAATATTGGTAATGAAAAAGTGAAAGAGAAAAAAATGTGTGTGTGTGTATATATATATATATATATATACATATATATATCCTATAATTACATTATTATATTTTTGGATGTATAAAGTAAGGTAAAACTTTACAGTAATCCGTCTAACTACATTATTTCTTATGATGTATTTTCAAAAAAGCTATCAACAATTAGAAAACATTATGGTATATCTATATATCATTATTTTGCTAACAAACACAACTGAGTAAACAACAAATAAAGATGCATATTTGACAATCAACGTAGCATATATTATTACATATCGCTTTATACATTATACCACTATGCATATTTGACAATCAACATTGCATATATTATTACATGATACATTATACTAGTTAGAAAAATTTTACTGACATGCAAACATCACCAGGTCTCTTTTTGTACAGGCCTTTCAATATTTTATACTGACGCAGTTTGCAATGCAAGCATCACACATCACCTTAATTTGCAGCAAAATTTTCTTTAACATCAAAGCAGAATCACGTAGAAATAGCATCTGATGTCAACTGCTTCAATTTTTTTTAAAACCTTTGCCGCTATTGTAAATTCAAAAAATTAAACAGTTATATTTTTGGTTTTGCCTCATTTCCGTTTTATTGATCATCAAGGATGATCTTGCATAACAACAATAACTTGATTCTATCAAACATTTGTATGGAGTTGCATGTGTTCATTAGTTTCATATATCTCCTCGTATATATTCATTAACTTCTAATTGTTAAAATAGATATATCTATAACCAAATCATGAAATAGGAGCGACATCATTATTATAATTATATATGCATATAAGTAGATATAAATGATTTTTTATGTGTGATTTTCTAAGACTGTCGGCTTACCTTGGTTTACCAAAAAGTATTCCTGTAGTAGTAGTCATCACCTCAATAAGCATGCTTACATCTTCAGCGCTCTTTCAAGCTTCAGTATACATGCTTCAACTCTGTTACTGCCTTCTTGCTGCTCTTGGTAACCAACACCAGACCAAAGACTTCTCTCATTTTCATCTAGCAACATCAGCACAGTTTAGTTCAGTTAAGACTCTTTCAGAATCTGCCCATTTTACACCTCTCAGGGCAACTTAAAAAGACCAACAGTTATAAATTCACTGAGTTTGTACTCAATGTGTACATTCAATGACCTAAACAGCGTCATATCAGCACCTGACATGCTCTGCCTTACTTATATTCAAATTTCTTGACATACTTATATTTCAATAGTTTCATGTACAATGTGCTTCTCTGGGCTAAATACTTCATACTCCATCACCTATCAAGAGCTTTGCCTATTGTGCTTGCTCTCCAAACAATATCTCTCTGTTCTCCCCATGATTCAGCTATTTCCCTTTTTTGTGCTTCTTCAAATTTATTAGATGCACAGTCCTTTATTGCGGTGTATTTTCACATGTAATTTTTTTTTTTAAAAAAGAGTGTTAGCTGCTTAGTTACAAGAGTAGATAGCATATATCTGAAAACTAGCATAAGTGATTGATACGTGTCTTTAGGTATATAGAACGATAGAGAAATAGACGTGATACATATGAAAATTTTAGAGGAATAAATGGGAATAACATGCTTGATTCTTTGAAGATATAATTAAGTACTCAACATAGGAGTACACATTACATCATATTGCTTGCATACTGCTCATCACTGGATCATGAACATACATCAGATTTGACATATGATTGTTCATTGTACTTCTATTGTTGGAACTTCATTGATCCTACTCTTCATAATTTAATTGCAATGTATACTCTTGTCTAGATTTCAAACATGCTTAGTGGTTCCAGTTTTATTCAGCAAACTAATAAACTGTCTTTTTTTCAGCTTAATCGAACTCATTCAGAGCTGGTCTTCAACGTTGATTCGCTTAATTTTTGGTTCGACTCATTCATGGTCGTTCAGAATCTTTAGTGCTCCAATATCATGATTTGAGTCATTCATGTGTGCAGTCCTGCACGTCCACATAGTAGTAGAACCAGTCCTCATAGTAGTAGATCCAGTCACCTACAAATGAAAATAACATTCTAATGTATTTTATTTGTTATATGATCAGCATAGAAATATGTTAATTTATGTACCTATATTTTATCTTTTTTTATATAGATAACTAGTACATTGGGTATTATTTTGTTGTTTTTATAGATATGTTTTTCAGACCTCATTCAGCGTTAAAAGTGAAGAATAGATGCCATTTACGTGAAGAATTGCATAAGAGCTTTCATTGGAGGCAAGATGTGTTCACATTGGTCATATTAGAAGAAGATTGGTAGAAAAGACCTCTAAAGATGTCATTGGCGGCTGTTTGTGTCACATTAGTCACTTTGGAAGGAGATTGTTAGAAAATATCTTTTGAGATATGCTATTGGACCACAATTTTTGATGAGAAGGCCCATTAGAGGATTAGGGTTTCCAGGTCACCTATAAAAGCACATGTATACCCATTGTAACAATTATCCATTTTTCCTGTATCCTTTTCTCCATTAATAAAGCTTTCTTTTATTTTAATTCTATAAATTTTATTTTCATGGCAATTTATATTGTCTAGTCAATTAGATTTGCTAGAACACAATTGCTATTGCAATTTTAATATTTATTAGTGATTGACTGTCTGATTAGATTCAGAGGTAATCCTAATTTTATTTTTCTGTTAATTTAATTCTATTTTGCAATTTTATTTACAGCAATCTGTTTTATTCTTAATCATTGAATTGATTATAGATTCAATTAGATTCAAATCTATAATTCATTCAATTGCAGTTTTACTTGCTTTTATTGACAATTACAATTTTAGTTATCGGTTCAATTAGATTTGTTCTGAACTACATTGTAATTTCAATTTTATCCCATCTCCAAGATTTGTCTAACTCGCCCACGAAATTATATAAATAATTTGATTTAATTTACCTCCCTGTGATTCGACCTGCATACTACACGATCTGTGCGCTTGCAGTATTTATTTCAAAATTTGCGCTTTTCTAGTTCCTAGAAAGCGACGATCAAGTTTTTGGCGCCGTTGCCGTGGAGGTAAATATTGAATTTTATTATTTATTTAATTTCTTATTCATGTTAGTTTTTATTTTATTTTACTTTCCTTTTGTTTTCTTGTATATAAAGAAAAAATTCTTAATTTGATTGATTTTGTATTATTCATTGATACTACAGTCTTCCAAGCAAGAGAAAAAAAACATGCAAATTTTCTTAATTTTTTTATTTTATTTCTTTCCCCTTTTCAATTTTTTTTCTTTTTATATTTTTTCCCTCTTCATCTATTCCATCTTTCAAATTTTTACTTTATTTTTATTGTTCATTGTTTTTGAACATTTATTTTGCCAAATTTTCGTTAATTGCTTTCCATCTATTCCTTCTTTCCTTTTACTTCATTCCAATTGTCAATACACTGGTTTTCATTCTTTTACAACAATAACCAAAAAAGTAAAAAAATAAAAAAACATATTCTCTTTTGAAATCTTTCCCTTTTCTGCCTTGTAATTATTTCTCTACCTTGCTATTTATTTCTTTCCACTTTTGCAATTTTCTTCCCAACTTTTACATTTCTTTCCATTTTTTTAACACAAAACAAACAAAAAAAAGTTGCTAATTTTCTCTTAGTTTCCTTCCTTTCTTTTATTTCTTACTCTTCTCACCTTTCTTTTGCAAACTGATTGCTTTCCAGGAAAAAAATCCTTTAAAACTTCTTTCTTTCCTTGCTGCAAATTTCTCCATCTTCATAAACCACAATCCATCCATTACCACATCCAGAAACCTGCATCTGAAATTTCCATCAACCCCTCTACACCAAAACAATCCAAGCATAAACTTTTCAAACCAAAACTTCACCACTTGCTCCACGCCACTGCCACAAACAGCCCCCGCTAGTGCTTCCAATTTCCTTCATTGCCACAATTTCTATCACAAGTTCACCAAAGCCCTCTTCTCCTCCAAACCACCAAGACCCCTTTCAACATCCGATCACCATCACCAAGCTTCCTCCTCGGACCTCAAAATCTGCATACCAAACCTCATACCAACAAGCACCGCCTTTTACAGCCAATTCAAACCACCATAGTACCAAAAATCTCCGATTTGAAAACCGATTCGAGAGCTAAAAAAATCCAACTTGCCAATTCGATTGATACCCAGGAACAAAGGCGGCTGCGATTTCTTATTTTCTTGTTTGAGAGACCAGTTCGATTTCCTTTTTACTAAAAAAAGGTGTGAATTTTGGTTTGAGCGTGAGAAATTTAGGACTTGTTTCCTTTTATTGAGGGAGGTGTGTTTGTTTTAGCTGCTTTATTAAGAGGGTTATTTTTGGGGTGTGATTTGTTTTAGCCTAAGAGGTACGATTTGTTTTAGCTGAAGGAATGCGATTTGTTTCCTGATCTCTTCATTTTGGTTCAAGTGTTTCCTGATTTGAAATAAAAAGGATTGTTCTGAAATTAGCTCTCTGATCTGTTCCTTTTGAGTGCATGAGTTATTCTTTTTCCTTTTATTCTGTGTTAGCTTTTTATTAGTTTAGTTTCTTTTTATTATTTTATTTTGTGCGAGTCAATTATTTAGCCTATTTTAATTTTTTAATTTCAGCTTACTTTTAGTTTTGTCCCATCTTGAATTTGTTGAGTCTTAATTTGTTGTCTTTATTTCTTCTTTCTTTTTTTCCCTGTCGTTCTTTGAGTATAGTTTATATTTTTTATTTTGTTGGTATTCTTTTTTCTTTTTCTTTCTATTCTAAAAAAAAGAGTCAAGGGCCAGAGTGAAGATGGAATTCAAGCAAACAAAACAAAGGATCTAAAGATGAGCGATTGCAAACAGTGTAGTATAATTTTTTGGACAGACAACCACACCCACTGTAAAATTTTCTAACTCTACAGGTGCTCTGCTGCAAAGAAAAAATATAGGAATTGCTTGTAAAAAATTTCTGTAGGGGCAACGGCTTGCTTGTACAATATTTTAATTTTTTGCAATTATTATTGTTTGGTTATTGTGTTGACTAAAATTGCTGAATAGATTTCATGAGGAATGAATTTCCATAATTAAAATCATTACCCTGGTCATAAAACTTGATTTGATTTGCAAAATAATTAACTACAAGTGTGTATTTTATGAAATTGATTCTCTCAACGGTTTGATCGCCGATATATATTAGTTCAATTTATTGATCTTCTAGCAAAAGAGGTTGCATACTACCCGTAAAACATTGGTCATATCCCTTAGTGTTTATACTATACGTAAACGGCCATAAGATCCTCTTCGCCCTTCAAATTGAGATTATCAACTCATAGGATATACTTAAGTATGTTATCTATTTTGTAATAACAGCTACTTGTGTCAATCTTAAGTCTTAGAATTTTTTTTATGTTCAACAACGATGAGTGAAAAGAGTGTTAGCCATCATAATTCTCTAAGGAATTTTGAGATTGATGAAATTGGCATGATTCAGACCATAGTTAATGAAACCTTTATTGACACTTCTGAAGCCTTGAAAATGTGTTTTAACCATTTAAACTCTAATTTCGATGAGCTCGAATACATTTTTGAATTAAATGAACTTCTTGACCCGAAACCTATGTCATCTAGATCTAACCAAGGAACGTTCACCAATCTTAGCACACAAGAAATTCCTAAGTTGGACCTCAAACCATTGCCACAAGACTTTGAGTATGATTAATTGGACTCTACACAAAATTTTCCTATAGTGTTGGCCTCTGATCTTACGGAGGACCAAGAAGGAATACCTTTGAAAATTTTACGGGATAATCTGAATTTGAATGGTATTAATCACTGTCACAACCAAAATTGCATAGGGAAGATTTTGATTTCAGAAGTTATTGACAAGCCTCTAGTACCTAAAAAATCAGATACTAAATTCTCAAACATCATTTTAGATAGAGGCAAGTGTGGGGCAAAAAGGAAATCTCATTTTTCACATAAAAATCATCATCATCGTAGATTTCATTCTGCATATGATTTTCATTCGCATATAGTGGCTAAACTTCATTTCATTTTACAAATAATTTTGCAACTTATTCACCTTTGGGTATGATATTTCAAATTTAGGTAACGCTACAGTGTGGACACTGTTTAGTTGTGGGGTAGGCTGCATTGCATTCGTTTTTATTTTCTTTTCATTTTATTTTTCTTTTCACTTTCATGCGTTTAGATAGGACCATCATGCATTTTAGGTCATAATAGCATGCCATTTTTTTTTGAAAATATGACTCATTTTAGATTGATACAACAAAATAAGTTAAGGATTATTAATCAGTTGATAGTATTTTTTTTTCTCTCAACTAAGATCAAATAAGAAATATAATGAAAAGTTTAATTTTGAGGGATAATAGTGTAACCGGTACATAGGGAGATTCTTAGGTGATGGCCATGAAATCTATTCTATATTGTAGTCTTTGTTTAAATAAGTGGAGGACTTAAAATACTTATATTGGCTTTTCAAATCTTTAAAACTAAGTTGTGTTAAGTTGAATTCGCGTAACTTTCTTTTGTGCTCATATTATTATTAATAATAATAGTAATCCAAGGGTATCCAACATTGCTTGTATATCTAGGGTTGGTGTGCAAACCCGCCAAGCTCTATCCGACATGTTGTTGACAAAGTCAGCGTTGGAATATCTTAGTCTCATTTTAAGGATTACCGACATGTTGTTGACAAAGTCAGCGTCGGTCTGCACAATCCGCCAAGCTCTGTCCCAACTCTCCGTCAGTCCGCAAGGCAGTGTATGGGTGGTTTACCTTGGTCTTCTAAGTTAGGTGTATGTAATTAATCATAAATTTTAACTTTTATAGAGATAGAGAATAAGCGATGATGCCCAAACATTTCTTGACCTTATTGATTTGACTGGCCATATATAAGGAAACTAGAATACTACTTCACAAACTGTGATAAGCAAACTAAGAATTTATTTCATCGCTGCACTATTTTATCAAACGAACCAACTGGCCAAACTAGAGTTTAAACATTGAAAACTTGAATTATATTGAAAATTTGTGACAAGTTGATGTATCTAAAGTACAATTAACTGATTAGAAATTGTTAACTTAATTGGTTGTACCACTTTCCTGAAACAAGTCGTGTTTTCATTTGTCGTTTTTATTTGCATATGTCCATTGCATTCATGTAGTTGCATTAGACCCATATCATACTGCATTTGGATTTTGTGGGTAGTATCCGCTGAAAACCCTCACGAGACACCACTCGTCCTACTGGGGACACCTAAAGGTTTAACGGCTTGTTGCATACGCTCAATGCAATCATGTTTCCTACGAAAGTGCGACCTACCTAGTTTAGTTTTTTATTTTTATTTTACTCGAGGACAAGTAAAAGATAAGTGTGGGGGTATTTGATCAGCATAGAAATATGTTAATTTATGCACCTATATTTTATCTTTTTTTATATAGATAATTAGTACGTTGGGTATTATTTTGTTGTTTTTATAGATATGTTGTTCAGACCTCATTCAGCCTTAAAAGTGAAGAATAGATGCCATTTACTTGAAGAATTGCATAAGAGATTTCATTGGAGGCAAGATGTGTTCACATTGGTCATATTAGAAGAAGATTGGTAGAAAAGATCTCTAAAGATGTCATTGGCGGCTGTTTGTGTCACATTAGTCACTTTGGAAGGAGATTGGTGGAAAATATCTTTTGAGATATGCTATTGGACCACAATCTATGATGAGAAGGCCCATTAGAGGATTATGGTTTCCAGTTCACCTATAAAAGCACATGTATACCCATTATAACAATTATCCATTTTTCCTGTATCCTTTTCTCCATTAATAAAGCACTCTTTTCTTTTAATTCTTTAATTTTTATTTTCATGGCAATTTGTGTTGTCTAGTCAATTAGATTTGCTAGAACACAACTGCTATTGCAATTTTAATATTCATTAGTGATTGACTGTCTGATTAGATTCAGCGGTAATCCTAATTTTATTTTCCTGTTAATTTAATTCTGTTCTGCAATTTTATTTACAGCAATCTGTTTTATTCTTAATCATTGAATTGATTATAGATTCGATTAGATTCAAATCTATAATTCATTCAATTGCAATTTTACTTATTTTTATTGACAATTACAATTTTAGTTATCTGTTCAATTAGATTTGTTCTGAACTGCATTGTAATTTCAATTTTATCTCATCTCCAAGATTTGTCTAACTCGCCCACAAAATTATATAAATAATTTGATTTAATTTACCTCCCTGTGATTCGACCTGCATACTACACGATCTGTGCGCTTGCAGTATTTATTTCAAAATTCGCGCTTTTCTAGTTCCTAGAAAGCGACGATCATTATACATTAGTAAATATATTGCTCCACCGACATGTGAATAGCATTTTCATTATCTATCCATTTTTGTAGGGCCAATCACCAGGCATGTAGGCGGTTTTTTTAATCTCTTTTCAATAATATAATAATGATAAGTTCTCTCCTCATTTTGCTAACTACCCTATCACCAAAAAATTGTGAAAGCAGACTAAAAAATAAGTAAAATTTGAAACAAAATTACAGTTGGCTATCAACAAATCAGTGGGTATTTTCCAAATTACATAAGGGAAACTTATATAAATTGAGTGGCACCAAAAATTGAAATTGACAAAAATCCTATGCCTATCCACTCCATGGAGACTCAATTTTCAAATGATATCCTCCTTGACTGTCTTTGTTATATATTCACTGTAAAATTAAATAGAGCCAACTCATTAGCTTGTAAAAACTATTAGCTTAATTATTTGCTCTTGATTTTTCTATTTTAAAAATAGAATTTTATTTGAACATTATTCATAGTAATTAAATTTACTAGTTCATTCTCATTTATATTGGCTGAATTTTGATTAATAATTATCAACCCATCTTCAATTAAGAAATAATTCCAAAAATTACGCAGTTATATCCTCATCATGATTTTGAATAATTGAAGTTGGTTTTTTAATTAGTGAAAAGACATTGTCGTAAGCTAGCGAACATAACGTATGTTAAAAAGACTACATCCAAACGGTTAAAGATAATGGTTAACATCAAGATGCAATAGTTAAAAGGAAAATGCATATAGATTGTGAAAAGACAATCTAAGAAATTCATGTAGGAAATGTGAGAAGGCTATTTGCGTTATATTCATGGAATTTTATTTGTACTGAATGAATTTCCTATAACATCATCTTATACTAAGGAAAAGAAATCAAATCTCTTAGTCCAAAAAACAAACCTAATAGTTTATAAGGCATTAGAAAAAAGATGGAAAATATCTTGTGTAGAGCATAAAGTAAATTGTTTGCAAGATCATTATATTTTGTAGTTGGATTAATATATTTTTCCTAGAATTGCGGTATTATGTATTTTTTCCTCAAACACAACAATAAATTTAATTTCCCATCGTGAATTTTAACAAAATATGGTTGCAACTTGATGTAATGCACTCATGTTAATAAAACTAGCTTTAATGATGTAGCTTATATATGATATTTGCATTAGTATCAAAAGTAAGCATGGTAATTCCAATAAATCACCCGTTCTAGTACCACTTTCCCAGATAAATAAAATAGAATAAAAACGTACTCCTAAAGTCAGCTTGTCATAATTAAAAACAGCACCCCCTCAGGAAGAGTAATGATACGAGCAATAATTTTGAAAAATGGACCTTCTTCCTTGTGAGCAAGTATCCAACCAAAGTAATGCTTCAACTTAATTATATGATCAACAAAATCAGCAGTTGAAAAATAATTTTCTAAGCCAGAGTTCTTCAAACTGAAGTATGATTGATATATCACGCAGACACTATCTTCATGTACATCTACAGTCAACATTCTAAATGGAAGAATCCCACGTATCAGTTGCCAAAGGCATCAAATACTGTCCTACATTATCCAAAAAGAATATATATAACCAAAAAAAATTGAAAAATAAAGGGTGTTTAAAAATGATTATAATAGTTGTATATGATTTACATTATCAATCCCAAAGTCAGCAAATATGGTTCTATATTACTGAAGTTGTTGCTAACGTCAACATTCCTTATATCCTTCCAAGGAATTTTAATGTTGTTCTATAGGTTGGACAATGATTAGGGAAATTAAAACATAAATATTTAAAAAAACCATTATTAATTATGGGTCAACTAAATCTCAATATTAGTAACATCGTTACGTGGAGGGGAGGTATGGATTTTCCCACTTTTTGTAAGGTAAAAAAATATTCATAAATTTTGAGCTTCAACAAAAATTTCCAGATTGTTGCATACATATTTTAGATCACTTTACAAGCAATCTCATATACTCAAACACTTCATGTGCATAAAAAGTGGAAATTAGGTTTATCACAAATTAAAATAATAATTGTGTAACGACCTGCATTCTACATATCGAAGGATCGTAGAATATTTATTTCTTTCACATACGAAGTCGTATAGTCATGTAACTTTGGGAGACGACTATTGGGGTCATTAACCATGTTCATGATTTTTGCCGATTTGTAAATGATCGTTTGGCCCCTAGCTGATCTTTTCTCGGCCATAACTTTTGATTGGAAAGGAGTTTTGACCTGAAACCACTTCCATTAGATCCGGATGATGGTTTACCTTTCCGTAGAGTTGTCATATGTGAAAAACGGACTTACCGTTTGGGAGATATGGCTGAAACAAGGTTTAAGAGGTGAAAAACATCTTAACCGGGCTTAATTGAGTTGTTAACAGCTAGGCCCACTGGGGGACTTCGAGATTAGGGGTGTATAGGGGCTGATTAGGGTTAGAAAACATTTCTTTAGACATTTTTTCAACCTCCACTTTCATCATAGAAATCCTAACAATGGCCTCCAACCTCTAGAATCATCTCTAATCACTCTCTAATCAAGTTTTAGCCTAATCTACATCAACTCAAAGGGAAATAGCACCAAAGCAAGGTTAGAACTGTTGTGTTGTCTTGGAAACAGCGCCAAATCAGAGGATAGTTCAGTTTTGAAAGTTTATCTGTGGCTAAGGTGAGTGATTAGCATTGTTTTTACACTAGTTACAGTTAATTAGGGTGATTAGTGTTAATTAACGAAATTATGCACGTTAAAAATCTGGAAAAATATTTATAAATTTCGAAATATTGTTTTAGGCATCTGTTAGAGAATTTTGTTAGTTTGGTTAAGTTTTGCTAATCATATCATTAGTTTTGCTTAAACGTGCTTAAGGAAAATATGAGATTTTGGCTATGTTTGATCCGTTTTAACATATCAAATTGTTGTTTTAGTGTTTATGGTCAATTATACATGTTTCTATGACTGTTTGGAATGATTTGTGATTGTTTAGAAAAGTTAGATTGATCGAAAACGCCATCGAATGGTGTAAGCAGGTCATTGGACAAAGTGCCGGAAGTGTGCAGAGATCGGATCGGATCCCCTTAACCCCTAACCGAACCGCTCGTGGATGGTGGCACCGAACCGACCCGCTCACCAAGAGAGCCATACGATCTGACCCACTTGCACTTGATGCTCTGATCCGAGCCATTCTTCTGGAGTGCGCTATGAAGTCTCGACCCAAAGCCGAAGAGGGAGACCGAACCGAAAGGGGTACCGACCTGAACCGATGTACCACGAATGGACTTGAGGGACTCGACCCGATCCGGAGTGCTTGGAAGGAGGACCGAACCAGAGGAGCTCTCCACGACCCAAACCGTTGGAGGAAGGATACCACTATTCGAACTGACCTGGAGAGGGTGCTACGAACCGATGGGAACCCGAGCCTAGATGATGATCACGAACTGAATGAAGACCGATCCGTAGATGATGACCAAAACCCGAGATGCAATGGTACTCTAAGTAGGAAGTTTGTACTCAGGATCTAGTTGGGAACCAACGAGTCAGCTTCATGAGTTTGGCTTTGCTGCGGGACGTGTGCAAAGGGGTTATCGATATTTATAACTTTGGATCACTAAAGAGTGTCGGGAATGTGGACAGATTCAGGGCCACAGTGGCCTAGGTAAGGACTATTGGCTATGGACCAATGAGGTGGGGTCTTTTGTAAGGATTGAGTCATGACTCCATGGGGTAAGCTTGGTGGTAGAAATAGTTATACAAGTCGGACTCCGACACTACCTCGACGGGTCTAGTGATCAAAGTGGTGGATATCGTACGCTTTACGCACTGAGTGAGAGATGTGAGGATGGTAGCTATGATTGATTGTTTGCCATCACTATGTCATGCACACCCCCACCCCCGTATTCTTTACACCTTATGTTTAGTGGCACCTTAGAGTATTGACCGGTATGTTGTGCTAACTCTTTGGTTGTAGGTCCAGGTTCAGGTATAGTTTAGTATACCTGTTATTATTCTGTTTTGCTGCATTATCGCTCATACCAGACTTTTGTCTGACCCAGAGTTTTATGTCTTTCTTATTACTCTGGGTGCTCCTAAATGGGCAGACTAGAGACATGTTAGTTGGTTATGTACGAGTAGCAGATCCGGAGACGAGCAGGAGGCTCCTACATATTATCTACATATATCCTCCCTATGTTGTGATGGTCACTACTTTGGGCATTAGTAGTGTACTTGTAACGACCCAGAAAATCTGAACCAATTTAAAATTTTTAAATTGGCTAAAATAATGGATTTTAAATATTTAAAATAAATATTTTAAATAATAGCAATGAAAACTGAGTTTGAATCGACAATTGAAAACGAATATAATTAATTATAATTATAAACAAGGCCTGAAATGGCGCTGCAGTTTCAAAAATTGAATTCAAACTTTGTCGGACTGTACCGGGTGCAAAACAAAACGGATTTTAGTGAATCCAAAAATATTTAAATCTGTTAGTGAATACCTTTCTAACGAATCTGAAAAATCGAATTTTCATAGCGGAAAGCAAAAGTTATGGTCGAATGAATTTTCAGAACGGTCGCTATGGAATTTATATAGCTCGTGGAAATGGCCATTTTGCATACGACCTCGGAATTCGACAAAACCACTTTTGTTGGATCCGGGACGAGGAGTTATCGCTAGGTTTCAAATTTCATAATTTTTGAACCTAGTATGTGAGCATGGCAAAGGAAAACGTGTTTTGGTCAATTACAGTTAAATTGGATCGACCAAAAATGGGCCTTTTTACAAACGATCTCAGAATTCGATGAAACTAGTTTTGTTAGGACCGTATCGTCAAAACATAGCTAGATTTATTTTTCTGGAATTTTTCGAATCAATTTGTGGCCCTGGCAAATTGAAATGTACGTTCAAATTAAATATTGAATGTTATATATTTTAATTTGAAGGAAAACTGACTGAAACAGTCGAATGGGCCTGCGAAATATATCCCATTGTGTTCGGAATGGGGGTAAAATGCTAGGGACGACAGTCGTTGGGTTTGATTTCGAGTTGGTGGAAGAAAACCCTAATTTTCGAATAAATATATATCGACCAATAAGAAAAATTCTTTCACAAAAAAAATAAAATAAAAAAAACGAACCCCCCCCCCCCCCCGTTAAACACGATCGACGGCGAAGGAAGCTTCCTTCTTCCTAGCCAAAATCCGGCCGATCCATTCATCGGTGACCCCTACCCCAGTTCAACTTTTCGAAGCTCTCTCTCCCCTCTACAAATCTGTGCCACCCTCGACCTCCATCGTCCAGCCGTCGACGAGATCTGGCCCTCCAAACCTGACGCCGTTGAAGCCCCGCCACGCCCTCCACCTGCAACCGAGTGGGGCCTACCTGGCATCGATAGGCGCGCCTCACGACACCCTACGTCGTGGTATGGTTGGTTGACCAAGTGCAGCGGATTGAAAACTATTGCTAAACCTAGTTTCGAACATCAAAGGCAAGTTACGGCTGATTTTATTTAATTTGATTTTTAACACCTTTAAACCGTTGCAAACCTTTGAAAAATCATATCTTTTTTGTTCGTTAATGAAATTCGATGAAACAGGAAACATCGTGACCGTGTGGACGCCTTCTACATTTTAGAAGAGACCGCATATTTTTCTGAGCCTTCTGCTATTTTTGGTGGAGTGGAACCCAATGTGAGATTTCTGATTTAAAAACAATATGGAAAAAGACGATGTATAAATTATATAGTTGATGTATGAGTTATATAAGTGTTGTACACCTCATGTATAAGCGTTGTATAAGTTGTACGTTCGATGTATAAGTTGTATATGCGTTGTAAAAATTATATATGTGTTGAAATAAAAGTGAATTGCTATATATAAATAAATATATATATATATACGCCCCTCGTCCACAAACCATGGATGATATTTATTGATTGTGATTGGTGTGAAAATTGATTGATAGCGAATGGTTGTTTGGGATTGTTTGTGGTTGATATTGATTGATTGTGGTTGAAAAATACCCGTTTGTGGTTGAAAAATATTTGGTTGAAACCACATAGGATTAGTTTTTGGAAATGAAATAAGTATATACATGCCTCCTGCGTGCGACCTAGATGCATGATCCCCATTGTTAAAAACCGCGAGGTTTTAAGGTAGAGCGAGGAGCCGTACTAGGGACGGTCCCGGTTTTAACTACCCTGCCGTTATGCTGCCGAAATTTTGAAAAATATTCATGTGTTTGAATTATTTTCATTTGCTGAAACTATATTTATTCATTGAATAGAAAACCTTCATGTGTTGAATCGATATTCATTCGTTGATTAGAAATTCATGTGTTGAATGGTATTCGCGTTTTAAATATAAAAATCACATTTTTATCTATATATAGAAACTATAGGAAACCTTCATGTGTTGAATCGACATTCATTCGTTGAATTGAAATTCATGTGTTGAATGGTATTCACGTTTTGAAATAAATTGTTTTATATTAAAAACCACCTTTTTATCATCTATATGGACTATGTAAAATAATCTCGTTTTAAAAGAAATTGTTTTATAGTAAAAATCCTATTTTTATCACCTCTATATACTATATAAAATAATAGTGTTTTGAAATGAATTGTTTTACAATAAAAATCACATTTTTATTATATACATGAATTATTGAAATGTGAAATGTTAAAAATAGCAACTCGTTCAAATGAATATGCGTGACTTGAAATATTCATTAATTAGCTAATGATATGATTTTTGACTATGAATGCAACATTAAAATGAATGGTGTTTTTAAACCAAATGGAATCAAATATGAAGTTGAATGGAAAATGATAAGTGATAAGAACTGTATATATGTACATGCATATTTATTGAACAGGTTATAGCAAAGGGGCTAGAGAAGAGGAATAAAATTTTGTGCCCGACAAATAGGTACACATTTACTGTTTTGTTTGGGTGATGATTTTATGAGCCTGTTGGATAGCTGCTTGGCTTTTTCTTTTTCTTTTTGACATGAGACAGCCGTGTGGCTATTTGGGATTTTTCCCAGCCCCTCCCGTACAAAGGAGGTTATGGCGAAATTTTCCAAAATTTTAAGGCGTTAGTGAATTATTTGAAGTGAAAATGATATTGAAATTGTTGAAGGAACTATATTTATATAAATATATAAATATAAATAAAATAAAACGAAACGTGGCCGTGCAGTTCGCGTTTTGAAAACGTGATTTCAAACAACTAGTACGGGAAATCCGACCATTGGATTTTCCCGAAACCGCAACCTTTGGGTTCGCCTTGGAAATATCTTTCCAACGGCACCAACCTTGTAAAAATCCAACGGTTGGATTGTCTGGAATGTTTAATTCAAATCTGAAGAAAAACAGCACCAGAAACGATTATTTATATATATATATATATATATATATATATATATATATATATATATATATGTATGTATAATCGAATAACGACGCTGCAGTTCGTATTTTGAAATCGAAACTTCAAACGATTGTACCGGGAGATCCGACTGTCGGATTTTCCCGAAACTGGAACCGTTGGATTCGTTTGGAAAAGATCTTTTTAATGATGTAAATTTTGTGAAGATCCAACGGTTAGATTTTCAGATATGTGTAAATCAAATCTGAAGAAAAACAGCGCCACGGTCGCGTTATGGCCCGAAGCGTCGTTTTTTTTAAATTGGCTATTTTAAAATAAATAAAAATAGCGATAAATTGTTATAAAATATCACAAACGATATGGAATCGAAATAAACTGAATTTGCTCGATTTATGTGGTATTTGATGGTTGGATGTGTTTGGTGTGAAAATTACATTAAAGAACAAAATTGGTGTTGTCGAATGATTTAACCATTGAAATAAATTGATTTAAAATTCTAAATATACGTGAATTATTTGAAAAGGCCGAGTTAATTCTCATTTCAAATAATTGAACGACGAGTGAAAGTCGAAGATGAAGACGGTGGTCGAAGACCGGAGATCTTCACCTCGTTTGGATGGTAACCGAGGTCCTGATTGGGAGGCATCCCGAAATATGGATAATGAGTGGTGATCGTCCAGACGTACGTGGTGATCGATGGGTTTGCGAGGTATTTAGTGCCTCCGGTTTCGTTCAGACCCAGAACGGACTTGTAGATGGACTGTGTGTCTGACACTGGATTTTATTCTGTGTTGATTGATCTCTATTAAATATACATCTGTTTGGCGGCGGAGAATTTATTCTTTTGCTTAACGCCCTTCTCTGAAACGCACGAGCTCAGAGGTTGTATATCGATGGACATCAGTCGCATGGCATGAGTTGCCTGTGTGGCATGCCAAGATGCAGTGATCAGGGCTTCTGTTGAAAAGCAAAGCCTTGTGGTGATGATCAAAGCACCGCCTGTGTGGCGTAGCTTTGTGTATAACGCGAATTCGCGAGCCTCACACCCCGGTATGAACCAGAAACGGGAGCAGGACCTCAGGGGGGACGTGCGTTTTCTTTCTAGCTAGGGTGGTGTCAGTGAGCTACCAGCCCTGACATTTATATACTTTTCACCTATGTGGTTGTTGCTGTTGCGAGGCGCCTCGGTTTGATCGGACGATCCGGGTCCGATGGAGTCATTCGTTGGCTCATTTACACCCCAAAGGGTGGAGAAACGCATTGTTCAGGCATTATAATCCACTTCGTGTGGACCGGCCCTGACGATCCAGGTTATGGTCGCGGCTGTACCTGTGGCTCGAGCTAGAGAGTCACGAATTCGGTAAGGACTATCTTTTGCCTTGGTTCAGGACGGAAATCCAATTTCCAATTACGACATCGTGCAGTTTTGATTGTATACTTATATATGGCGACATAGTGGTATGGGGCATTAATGCCGTCTATGATTAATAGTTATGATTTGAAATTGTTTTCAAAACATATAAACATTAGCAATAATATCAAATGCCTTTGTTTTATTCGTATCAAGCATATTTTGGCCGTTATAAGGTAAAAACTCTATCCTCCGGTTTGCGTTGCATTGTGTGATGGGAACTAAGTCTTATAATGGCTTCATTTTTATAAAAAGCATTGCGATGGTAAAAAGAAGGATTTGTTTTAAAGCACTGGCAATCTGTTGGAGTAAACCCGTTCCACGAAAGTGGCGTGGTCCTGTGATTAGCCATATTATATATGTGTTGAATAGATTTCTCATACCAGTCCCATGACTGACTCGTAGTTTGTTTCACTTTCAAACTCGGGTGCCCCTTTTTCTACACGGGCAGCCTTGTATTCAGGTTTAGCTGGTTCTTTCGGGATAGCTGGAGCTGAAGATGGATTCTATCATTTATCTCTTTTTATGCTGTTCAGCTCCTATTGTACATATTTTGTTTGTTTTCCGCTGTAAACATTTATGTATACTGAACTGCATTTGTGCTAAGTAAGATCCTATATGCTGTGTAACTCTGATGATTACTTTTATCCAGTATATTCTATTGTTCATTTTCTGGTGTATTTATTTTAATTATGTTCTGCTATTATCTGTTTATGTGTTATATTCCAAGGATTACCCTTGCCACCGTCAGTACGGGGTTTGGGGTCGTCTCAACGTGGTATCAGAGCTTTGGTTAAGCTTAGTTCTGGAATATAACATTTGAACGAACTCGTCAGAAGTAGAACCAGTAGTGTTCTAGGACGGGTAACTCTATACAGATAGGATCAGCAATATCCTAGTATGAGTAAAGCAGAATGAAATTACACCTCGATAGACACATTTACATTGAAGTATGTGTTTCTATATTTTAAACTACCTTTTCTGTGACCTGACACTTGATCTGCCATTTGCAGAAGTACTAGAAAAATGAGTGCCAGAAGCAGAAGGAATACAGAACCCGATCTAGAGGCTCTATTTAAGAGATATCGAAATCTAGGTGGAGCACAATTCTCGGGCAATGAATCTATTATTCAAACTCAAGCTTGGGTGAGCTCTGCAGAAAGAATATTTAAGCGTTTCCAGCTGAGAGACGACCAGAAAAGATTAGTAGCATCTTGGGCGCTCAATGGAGAAGCTTTAATATGGTGGGAAACAATCATAAAAGATAATCCAGAAGGTGATATCACCTGGGATAGATTCAAAGAGATTTTCCTAGGAAGATTTACTCCTCCCGAAGCAACCGAGCGATTATGTGATGAATTTTCTTATCTAATACAAGATGATATGACCATCCCAGAATATCATAAGAAATTCAACGAATTTGCTCACTTTGCTCCTCATCTGATTCAAGATCCAAAGAGGAAAAATCTGACGTTTATTCATGGCCTGCAAAGAAAGTATCAGAATAGTGTACTGAGGAATGTAAAACTTCCCTTCTCTGAAATGATTTATATGGCTTATCAGTATGAAGATCTCCATAAGAAAGGAATGTTGCGCGACGAAGAAAAAGTCTGTTGTAGTGACAAAGAAGAGTCGGGAACTGATATTCCTGAAGCCAGTACGAGATCTGAGGTCGGTAGGAAGCCCAGTGCCAAGAGGAAAAGGGCTGAATCTGGGAAAGAACCTGTAATGACAGTGGTATGCAGTAACTGCAATAGGCAAGGACATCTCTCGATAAGTTGCAGATCTCTAAAGAAACAAGTAAAGGATGGGTTTAAATCCGACAAGAATCTCCGGGAAAGTAAAAGATGCAATCAATGCCATCGGTTTGGTCATGTAAAGCAAGATTGCCGGCTGTTGAAAACAACCAAAGAAGCTCAAGTAAATGAAGTAGCAGAAACTTCTGAGCCCTCAGCTAGTCAAGAAAGGGTCGATGTTTTAGAAGGCACGCTAACTGTCAAAAACATTCCAGTCAAAGTACTGTTTGACACAGGCGCGTCACGAAGCTTCATTTCCAAAGAGGCAGCTAAGAAACTGGATTTGAATTTGAAGAAGCTCAAGGAACCAATGACTGTCCAAAATCCGGTTGGGGGTTCCATTGATCTCAGTTGGATTTGTGGAGTGTCGGTTTCTTTCTCTCGTTATCGGTTTCCTACCATCGCGGTCGTCATGAATTTTGAAGAGTTTGATCTTATCTTGGGATTAGACTGGTTGACCAAATATGAAGCTGAAGTTAAATGCGCCAACAGAGTCGTAAAGGCGAAGATTAAATCAGGTGATTATATAACCATTCGCTGTGAAGGTCAGAATGCTAATAGAAAAGACTTCTGGGCAGCTTTGAATGTTTCTCCAACCCAAATAGAAAATGTCCCTGAAGCTGCAGAGAATATTCCCGACCTCATCAAAGATATTCCTGTCGTCAAGAATTATGCGGATGTGTTTGAGGAAGTTGTTCACTTACCTCCGCAGAGAGAAATAGATTTCAAAATTGTTTTAATTCCGAATGCAAGGCCGGTAGTTCACGCTATTCGAAGAATGTCCTTGAAATAGACAGAGGAATTAGACAATCAAACACGACAGCTAGTATGGAAAGGTCTGATCAGGCCTAGTTTCTCTGATTGGGGTGCAGCAGTGGTATTTGTCCCAAAATCTGACGGTACTCTACGGCTATGTGTGGACTATCGTGATCTGAACAAGCAGACAATAAAGAACAAGTATCCATTGCCGCGGATTGATGATTTGTTGGATCGATTAAATGGAGCACAAGTATTTTCACGAATGGACTTATCTACAGGTTTCCATCAACTTCGAATTGCCGAAGTGTGTTCCAATGACAGCATTCAGAGGTCCCGACTTATTCTACGAGTGGTTGGTAATGTCGTTCGGCTCATGTAACGCTCCAGCTTACTTCGTCGATCTCATGAATAGAGTGTTCAGAGGGGTTTTGAATAAATTTGTTCTGTTTTTCATTGACGATATTCTAATCTTCTCTAAATCAAAGGCCGAACATGAAAAACATTTGGGACAAGTGTTAGAAATTCTAAGAAGGAATGTATTGAAAGCAAAGTTTTCCAAATGTATATTCTAGCAAGATGAAGTGAAATTTCTGGGCCACGTTGTATCGAAAGAAGGAATTGCTGTGGATCCAAGCAAAATCACAGCTATTCAGAATTGGAAACAGCCCAGTACCCCCACTGAAGTCCGTAGTTTTCTCGGATTGGCTAGCTATTACCGGAAGTTCGTTAAAAACTTTTTGAAGATATCTGGTCATTTAACAAAGCTTACAAAGAAGCACTCTAAATTCAAATGGACTCCAGAAAGTGAAGAGGCCTTTGACGAGCTAAAGTTGAGATTAACAACTGCTCCAGTGCTAACCATCATAGTTGGCAACCAGGATTTAAAAGTCTGGACTGATGCTTCTAGAGAAGGCCTTGGCGCAGTGTTAATTCAAAGGGGCCAGGTGATTGCTTATGCAAGCCGTCAACTGAAGCCACACGAGAAGAACTATGTAACTCATGATCTTGAGTTATTGGCGATAGTATTCGCTTTGAAAATCTGGAGACACTATCTTCTGGGTGAGAGATTTGAACTGTTTACAGATCACCAGTCGTTAAAGTATCTGTTCACTCAGAAAGACTTGAATTTGAGGTAGCAACGTTGGCTGGAGTTTCTTGCAGCATATGACTTTGAGATTATATACACTCTAGGGAAAGCCGATGTCGTGGCCGATGCACTGAGCCAAAAGAATGTAATGATCGCCAGCTTTATTATCACGACTTCCTTGATTGACAAAATATCTATTCTTCAGAAAGAGGACAACTTTATTAAGGATATGATCAAAAGGATTCAGAAAGGCGAACCCTCGTGTTTCCAAATAGATAACGACGAGACTTTGAGGTTGAAAAGAAGGATTTGTGTTCCTGATATCCCAGAGTTAAAAAGGGAAGTGTTAGACGAGTGTCACAAGTCCAAACTGAGTATCCATCCTGGTGTGGCCAAAATGTATAACGATCTCAAACGAACGATCTAGTGGAAGGCTATGAAAAGAGACGTTTCAATATACGTTAGCCGATGCCCTACTTGCCAGCTAGTCAAGAGCGACCAATAAAAACTGGCGGGATTGTTGCAACCGCTAGAAGTTCCTGGTTGGAAGTGGGAACATATTTCTATGGATTTCATTGATGGTTTGCCCAGAACCAGAAAAGGGAATGATAGTATTTGGGTGATCGTAGATCGGTTCACGAAGACCGCCCATTTCATACCTATCAGATCAAACAGAACCGCTCAGAGTCTGGCGCAGATATACTTCAAGGAAATTGTTAGATTACATGGTGTGCTGCTCAGTATAGTCAGTGATAGAGACACAATATTTACTAGTAAATTCTGGGAGGCATTTCAACTCGAGCTGGGAACAAAGTTGAACTTGAGCACCGCTTATCATCCTCAGACAGACGGACAGACTGAGAGGATGAATCGAATTTTAGAAGATCTATTGCGGGCTTGTGTTATAGATTTCGGGGGATCATGGGAAGACCATCTGCATTTGGCTGAGTTCTCATATAATAACAGCTATCAGGCGAGTCTGACAATGTCGCCATTCGAAGCATTGTATGGTAGGCCATGCCGATCTCCTGCTTGTTGGATCGAACCAGGTAATAGACTTGTGTTGGGTCCTGATATGATCCGAGAAGCCGCCAACAAAGTCGATTTTATTAGGAAGCGATTACTTGCCGCTCAAAGCCGATAAAAGAGCTATGCCGATAGAAGAAGAAGAAATATATCCTTTGCTGTTGGCGACTACGTGTATTTGAAAGTCTCGCCGATGAGAGGAGTTATCCGGTTCGGTAAAACTGGAAAGTTGGCACCCAAATTCATTGGTCCGTTTCCTATTCGGGAACGGATTGGAACTCTTGCTTATAGGGTCAAATTGCCTGACTGGTTGCCTGGAGTTCATGATGTATTTCATATATCTCAACTTCGAAAACACGTTCATGATCCAGACTTGATCGTGGAAGAAGCAGCTCAACAGGACATTGAAATTACTCCAGAACTAGCTGTGAGAAGAGAGCCGCTAAAGATTATCGGCAAAGAAACCAAAGAGCTGAGGAACAAGAAGGTTCACTTAGTCAAAGTGCAATGGAGTGGAGATCCGCGAGATTGTACTTGGGAAAATAAGGAGAGCATTCAGAAAGCTTATCCTAGATGCCGAGTAGATATCTCTGATTGACTCTGGTGCAAGGTACATTTACCCTACTTTACATCACCATTTAATTCTCTACTCTGTTGTTATTTTCTTTCCATGGATGTGTACTTTTAAATTCTATAGTCTGAATGATTTTAAAAGAGTATAAAAGTTGATCAGTATATTTTTGAAAGTTGAAAACGATTTGATTGTTGGTTATTTTGTGTGATTGTAGATTTATCAAACAACTTTCGACTTTGTTCCTTTTCGGGGACGAAAAGTTTTAAGTGGGGGAGATTGTAACGACCCAGAAAATCTGAACCAATTTAAAATTTTTAAATTGTCTAAAATAATGGATTTTAAATATTTAAAATAAATATTTTAAATAATAGCAATGAAAACTGAGTTTGAATCGACAATTGAAAACGAATATAATTAATTATAATTATAAACAACGCCTGAAATGGCGCTGTAGTTTCAAAAATTGAATTCAAACTTTGTCGGACTATACCGGGTGCAAAACAAAACGGATTTTAGTGAATCCAAAAATATTTAAATCTGTTAGTGAATACCTTTCTAACGAATCTGAAAAATCGAATTTTCATAGTGGAAAGCAAAAGTTATGGCCGAATGAATTTTCAGAACGGTCGCTATGGAATTTATATAGCCCGTGGAAATGGCCATTTTGCATACGACCTCGGAATTCGACGAAACCACTTTTGTTGGATCCGGGACGAGGAGTTATCGCTAGGTTTCAAATTTCATAATTTTTGAAGCTAGTATGTGAGCATGGCAAAGGAAAACGTGTTTTGGTCAATTACAGTTAAATTGGATCGACCAAAAATGGGCCTTTTTGCAAACGGTCTCAGAATTCGATGAAACTAGTTTTGTTAGGACCGTATCGTCAAAACATAGCTAGATTTATTTTTCTGGAATTTTTCGAATCAATTTGTGGCCCTGGCAAATTGAAATGTACGTTCAAATTAAATATTGAATGTTATATATTTTAATTTGAAGGAAAACTGACTGAAACAGTCGAATGGGCCTGCGAAACATATCCCATTGTGTTCGGAATGGGGGTAAAACGCTAGGGACGACAGTCGTTGGGTTTAACTTCGAGTTGGTGGAAGAAAACCCTAATTTTCGAATAAATATACATATCGACCAATAAGAAAAATTCTTTCATAAAAAAAAAAAACGAACCCCCCCCCCCCCCCCCCCGTTAAACACGATCGACGGCGAAGGAAGCTTCCTTCTTCCTAGCCAAAATCCGGCCGATCCATTCATCGGTTACCCCTACCCCAGTTCAAATTTTCGAAGCTCTCTCTCCCCTCTACAAATCCGTGCCACCCTCGACCTCCATCGTCCAGCCGTCGACGAGATCTGGCCCTCCAAACCTGACGCCATCGAAGCCACGCCCTCCACCTGCAACCGAGTGGGGCCTACCTGGCATCGATAGGCGCGCCTCATGACGCCCTACGTCGTGGTATGGTTGGATCTTGACCAAGTGCAGCGGATTGAAAACTATTGCTAAACCTATTTTCGAACATCAAAGGCAAGTTACGGCTGATTTTATTTAATTTGATTTTTAACACCTTTAAACCGTTGCAAACCTTTGAAAAATCATATCTTTTTCGTTCGTTAACGAAATTCGATGAAACAGGAAACACCGTGACCGTGTGGACGCCTTCTACATTTTAGAAGAGACCGCATATTTTTCTGAGCCTTCTGCTATTTTTGGTGGAGTGGAACCCAATGTGAGATTTCTGATTTAAAAACAATATGGAAAACGACGATGTATAAATTATATAGTCGATGTATGAGTTATATAAGCGTTGCACACCTCATGTATAAGCGTTGTATAAGTTGTATGTTCGATGTATAAGTTGTATATGCGTTGTAAAAATTATATATGTGTTGAAATAAAAGTGAATTGCTATATATATATATATATATATATATATATATATACGCCCCTCGTCCACAAACCATGGACGATATTTATTGATTGTGATTGGTGTGAAAATATATTGATAGCGAATGGTTGTTTGGGATTGTTTGTGGTTGATATTGATTGATTGTGGTTGAAAAATACCCGTTTGTGGTTGAAAAATATTTGGTTGAAACCACATATGATTAGTTTGTGGAAATGAAATAAATATATACATGCCGCCTGCGTGCGAACTAGATGCATGATCCCCATTGTCAAAAACCGCGAGGTTTTAAGGTAGAGCGAGGAGCCGTACTAGGGACGGTCCCGGTTTTAACTACCCTGCCGTTATGCTGCCGAAATTTTGAAAAATATTCATGTGTTTGAATTATTTCCATTTGCTAAAACTATATTTATTCATTGAATAGAAAACCTTCATGTGTTGAATCGATATTCATTCGTTGATTAGAAATTCATGTGTTGAATGGTATTCGCGTTTTAAATATAAAAATCACATTTTTATCTATATATAGAAACTATAGAAAACCTTCATGTGTTGAATCGACATTCATTCGTTGAATTGAAATTCATATGTTGAATGGTATTCACATTTTGAAATAAATTGTTTTATAATAAAAACCACCTTTTTATCAACTATATGGACTATGTAAAATAATCTCGTTTTAAAAGAAATAGTTTTATAATAAAAATCCTATTTTTATCACCTCTATATACTATATAAAATAATAGTGTTTTGAAATGAATTATTTTACAATAAAAATCACATTTTTATTATATACATGAATTATTGAAATGTGAAGTGTTAAAAATAGCAACTTGTTCAGATGAATATGCGTGAGTTGAAATATTCATTAATTAGCTAATGATATGATTTTTGACTATGAATGCAACATTAAAATGAATGGTGTTTTTAAACCAAATGGAATCAAATATGAAGTTGAATGGAAAATGATAAGTGATAAGAACTGTATATATGTACATGCATATTTATTGAACAGGTTATAGCAAAGGGGCTAGAGAAGAGGAATAAAATTTTGTTCCCGACAAATAGGTACACATTTACTGTTTTGTTTGGGTGATGATTTTATGAGCCTGTTGGCTAGCCGCTTGGCTTTTTCTTTTTCTTTTTGACATGAGATGCCTGCGTGGCTATTTCGGAATTTTCCCAGCCCCTCCCGTACAAAGGAGGTTATGGCGAAATTTTCCAAAATTTTAAGGCGTTAATGAAATATTTGAAGTGAAAATGATATTGAAATTGTTGAAGGAACTATATTTATATAAATATATAAATATAAATAAAATAAAACGAAACGTGGCCGTGCAGTTTGCGTTTTGAAACCGTGATTTCAAACAACGAGTACGGGAAATCCGACCATTGGATTTTCCCGAAACCGCAACCGTCGGGTTCGCCTTGGAAATATCCTTCCAACGACACCAACCTTGTAAAAATCCAACAGTTGGATTGTCTGAAATGTTTAATTCAAATCTGAAGAAAAACAGCGCCAGAAACGATTATATATATATATATATAATTATATTTAATCGAATAATGACGCTGCAGTTCGTATTTTGAAAACGAAACTTCAAACGATTGTACCGGGAGATCCGACCGTCGGATTTTCCCGAAACTGGAACCGTTGGATTCGTTTGGAAAAGATCTTTCTAATGATGTAAATTTTGTGAAGATCCAACGGTTAGATTTTCATATATGTGTAAATCAAATCTGAAGAAAAACAGCGCCATGGTCGCGTTATGGCCCGAAGCGTCGTTTTGAATAAATTGGCTATTTTAAAATAAATAAAAATATCGATAAATTGTTATAAAATATCATAAACGATATGGAATGGAAATAAACTGAATTTGCTCGATTTATGTGGTATTTGATGGTTGGGTGTGTTTGGTGTGAAAATTACATTAAAGAACAAAATTGGTGTTGTCGAATGATTTAACCATTGAAATAAATTGATTTAAAATTCTAAATATACGTGAATTATTTGAAAAGGCCAAGTTAATTCTCATTTCAAATAATTGAACGACGAGTGAAAGTCGAAGATAAGGACGGTGGTCGAAGACCGGAGATCTTCACCTCGTTTGGATGGTAACCGAGTATCCTGATTGGGAGGCATCCCAAAATATGGAAAATGAGTGGTGATCGTCCAGACGTAAGTGCTGATCGATGGGTTTGCGAGGTATTTAGTGCCTCCGGTTTCGTTCAGACCCAGAACGGACTTGTAGATGGACTGTGTGTCTAACACTGGATTTTATTCTGTGTTGATTGATCTCTATTAAATATACATTTGTTTGGCGGCGGAGAATTTATTCTTTTGCTTAACGCCCTTCTCTGAAATGCACGAGCTCAGAGGTTGTATATCGATGGACATCAGTCGCATGGCATGAATTGCCTGTGTGGCATGCCGAGATGCAGTGATCAGGGCTTCTGTTGAAAAGTAAAGCCTTGTGGTGATGATCAAAGCACCGCCTGTGTGGCGTAGCTTTGTGTATAACGTGAATTCGCGAGCCTCACACCCCGGTATGAACCAGAAACGGGAGCAGGACCTCAGGGGGGACGTGCGTTTTCTTTCTAGCTAGGGTGGTGTCAGTGACCTACCAGCCCTGACATTTATATACTTTTCACCGATATGGTTGTTGCTGTTGCGAGGCGCCTCGGTTTGATCGGACGATCCGGGTCCGATGGAGTCATTCGTTGGCTCATTTACACCCCCAAAGGGTGGAGAAACGCATTGTTCAGGCATTATAATCCACTTCGTGTGGACCGGCCCTGAAGATCCAGGGTATGGTCGCGGCTGTACCTGTGGCTCGGGCTAGAGAGTCACGAATTCGGTAAGGACTATCTTTTGCCTTGGTTTAGGACGGAAATCCAATTTCCAATTACGACATTGTGCGGTTTTGATTGTATACCTATATATGGCGACATAGTAGTATGGGGCATTAATGCCGTCTATGATTGATAGTTATGATTTGAAATTGTTTTCAAAACATATAAACATTAGCAATAATATCAAATGCCTTTGTCTTATTCGTATCAAGTATATTTTGGCCGTTATAAGGTAAAAACTCTATCCTCCGGTTTGCGTTGCATTGTGTGATGGGAACTGAGTCTTATAATGGCTTCATTTTTATAAAAAGCATTGCGATGGTTAAAAGAAGGATTTGTTTTAAAGCACTGGCAATCTGATGGAGTAAACCCGTTCCACGAAAGTGGCGTGGTCCTGTGATTAGCCATATTATATATGTGTTGAATAGATTTCTCATACCAGTCCCATGACTGACTCGTAGTTTGTTTCACTTTCAAACTCGGGTGCCCCTTTTTATACACGGGCAGCCTTGTATTCAGGTTTAGCTGGTTCTTTCGGGATAGCTGGAGCTGAAGATGGATTCTATCATTTATCTCTTTTTATGTTGTTCAGCTCCTATTGTACATATTTTGTTTGTTTTCCGCTGTAAACATTTATGTATAGCTGAACTGCATTTGTGCTAAGTAAGATCCTATATGCTGTGTAACTCTGATGATTACTTTTATCCAGTATATTCTATTGTTCATTTTCTGGTGTATTTATTTTAATTCTGTTCTGCTATTATCTGTTTATGTGTTATATTCCAAGGATTACCCTTGCCACCATCAGTACGGGGTTTGGGGTCGTCTCAGTACCTTCCCTTTCTTTTTCTTTAGATACAGTTTTAAAGTTGTAATAATGATGATGTGGAACATAAGCTATATTTGGATTTTCCGCTGCTATGATGTTTAGTTTTCAGCTTATGCACTGTCTCGCCTGTTTTATGTCAAGTATTTTATATTATATTTTATTCCGTGCGCTGTGAGACATTCTACAGGTTCCTCGTTAGTTCAAATTCCATACCTTTCTTTTCTTTGATGACTGTCCCATGCTGGTACGACATCGATACAACGCACTTTCAATGGGAAATGTCGGCTGGTGCGTGGTGGGCCGTCACATTTGGTATTAGAGCTCTAGGTTGCGTAGTTAACCTAGGGAAAGACACCAGAGAGAGATAATACGTATATGAGAGTGCGTACTTGTAATTATTTTGGTTTTCAAAAGCTATATATATATTATTAGTATAGCTAAGGATGAAGTCGCACTGCACTAACACCACAAAGAGGATGGTTAATCGTTTATTTTTACAGATTGAACGATGAGCCGATATATGAGGGGTGCTGGTAGAGGAGCCAATAATGGGAATGCTCCTGACATGAGGACGATGTTCACTGACTTCATGAGAGATGCTTAGGGACGTTTAGAGGGCAGTTCCTAATGCTGCTAATGGTGGTGGTGCAGCAGTGCAGGCGCCTAGGGCCGATTTCGCCAAGCTATGCAAGGATTACAATAGTCTTGGTGGGAAATCGTTCCACGGAACGGAATCGACCATGGATGTTCAAGATTGGTTGGATAGCTGTGAGCGTATCTTCGAAGACTTGGGTATCGAGGATGCGATGAAAAGGAGGCTAGCATCCCGTCAGTTGCAAGGACGGGCAATGAATTTGTGGAATGCTATAAAGGCAGCTACTCCCGAGGATCAGATTCCTTGGGATCAGTTTAAGACTCGCTTTAGCGACAAGTTTATTCCAGCTTCTCAGAAGTCAGTATTGTTTAAGAGGTTCTTGGAGCTAAAGCAGAATGGTAGAGCTGTCTCGGAGTACATTGCAGAGTTCGATACCCTATCGAAATATGGATTGTCCCTTATCGATACTACCGAGAAGAAGAATGAGAAGTTCATAACTGGGTTGGATGAGTACTTGGGGGAAAGGCTTATTAACCACATCGATGAGACGTTTGAATCGATTGTAGGGAAAGCGTTGAGGTCAGAGAGTCTTTACCCTAAGACGAAAACTAAGGTTGCATCTGAAGAATAGCCAAAGTCGCAAGCAAGTGGTGGAGGCAAGAATGGTTCTCAAAATAAGAGAAAGCAGAATCAGACCAAGGATGGCCAGAAGAAAAGAATACGAAAGATGTTGAGTGCTTCTGCTGTGGTAAGAAGGGCCATTATGCCAAAGAATGTCGGGCCAAGCCAGCGGATAGGAAGTGCTTCAACTGTGCCCAAGTGGGACATCACAAGGATAAGTGTCCACAACCCCCTAAAGAAAAGCAGATTGTGAAAGCATATGCTATCAATGTTATTCCTTCTTCGTCGAATGCCCCAACTGGGGCGGAAAAAGGAAAGAATGTCATCATTCAAGGTATGCTTTCTGTTTATGATGTTCCTGTTCGAGTATAGTTTGTTAATGGAGCTTCCCGTTCCTTCATATCTAGTGACCTGGTAGATAGGTTTGGATTGGAACCCGAGATAGTCGATATACCTTTAGCAGTGACGAAATCGATTGGTGGTTCGACTAGCCTTAGTATGATTTGTCGAAATTTGATTTTATCGAGTCATGGATGCATGTTTGTTTGTGATTGCTTTGTTTTGGGCTTTATTTGGTTTGGCATTATTTTGGGAGTCGATTAGCTCCAAAGATACGGGGTGGCGGTAAACTGTGAGGTTTTTTTGGTGACAATTAGAGCGGATGATGAGCGGACGGTAGTGTTTGGTGGTCTGCCTAGGGATGGGGTAATGGCTAGTTTTCTAAATTCACTCGACATCCCGCATGATGAGTTGTCAAATGTGCCCATGGCTGGCCAGTATCCGGTCTCCTTCGAGGAAGTGACCGGACTTCCATCACACCGAGAGATTGAGTTCCGTATTGATTTAGTGAAAGATGCCAGACCTATAGTGATGCCACTTCGTCGTATGGCACCAAGGGAGCAGCGAGAGCTCGGGTGCAAGTGAGCGATCTTTTGAAGAAGGAATTTATCAGAAGAAGTGTTTCTAAGTGGGGAGTATCAGTTGTGTTTGCTACCAAGGCAGATGGTTCCCTTCGTTTGTGTGTGGACTACCGCGAGTTGAATAAGGTGACGAGGAAGAATAAGTATCCTCTACCGCGGATAGATGATTTGTTTGATCAGTTGAGTGGTGCGATAGTGTTCTCCCAGTTGGATCTCATGACAGGTTTTCATCAGCATAGACTAAAAGCTGAAAGTATAGCTAAAACGGCATTTCGGACGCCGTCTGGATTTTATGAGTGGTTGGTCATGCCATTCGGGTTGACCAATGCACCAACATATTTTGTGGATCTTATGAATAGGGCATTCAGAGATCGGTTGAATAAGTTTATTCTTGTGTTCATGGATGATATACTTGTTTATTCGAGGATAGAAAAAGAACACAAGGAACACTTGAGGATAGTGATGGAGGTATTGAGAAAACACTAATTGAAAGCAAAGTTTTCTAAGTGTCACTTCTGGAGGAGGGAAGCGAGATTCTTGGGCCATGTTGTTTCAGAGAATGGTATTGCCGTAGATCCTACGAAGTTGGCTATGGTACAGGATTGGTCTACGCCCAAGAATGCAACAGATATAAGAAGTTTCTTGGGATTAGCTGAATATTCTCGTAAGTTTATCCAAGACTTCTCCAAGAAAGCAGCACCGTTGACTCAGTTGACCAAGAAGAATCAAGCTTTCGTCTGGGACGAAAAGTGCGAGAATGAATTTAAGAGTCTAAAGGAAAAGTTGACATGTGCACCAGTGTTAGTCATCCCTAAGGGGAATGAAGAGATGACAGTATATACAGATGCATGTGGTACCGGACTAGGTGCTGTATTGATGCAAGGAGGTAGGGTTGTAGCTTATGCTAGTCGGCAACTGAAACCGCATGAGAAAAGATACCCTACCCATGATTTGGAATTGGCAGCGATCGTGTTCGCATTGAAGATGTGGAGACATTATCTCTTGGGAGATATATTCAAGTTGTTTACCGATCATAAATCGTTAAAATATTTTTTCTCTCAGAAGGATCTAAATCTCCGACAGCAAAGATGGTTAGAATTCTTGGCTTCCAACGATTTCAATAACGCATATACACTAGGAAAGGGAAATGCAGTAGCTGATGCATTGAGTAGAAGACATACCAGTCTAGGGGCTATGTTTCTTGAGTGGAAGCAACTGGAGTACATCGCTGGGTATGATTTCAGAACAAAGTGCGAATTGGATCCAAAAATGTTAGCAAGTTTGACGATCAGACCCACTTTAATTGAGCGGATTGGTTCCAGCCGGAGGGACGATCCTAACATTAGAAGTCATCTCCAAGTTAGAGATGGGTATCGATGAGGAGACGAACAAGTATGGGCTTGATCGAGATGGATGGCTTCGAAAAAATGGAAAGTTAGTTGTACCCAACGTAAATGGATTAAGAGATGAGGTGCTAAGAGAATGTGATCACTCAAAACTGACTAAACACCCCGGTGGTAACAAGATGTATCGAGACATGAAGCAGACTTACTACTGGGAAGGGATGAAAAGAGACGTTGGGAAGTTTATATACAAATGCATGAATTGTCGGCTAGTTAAAGCTGAGCAAAAGAAGCCTAGTGGCTTCTTGCAACCATTAGAAGTTCAAGAATGGAAATGAGAACAAGTCTCAATGGATTTCATTGATGGGTTACCAAGGACTAGGTCAGGCCATAATAGCATTTGGGTGATTGTGCACCGATTGACCAAGAGTGCAAGATTTATACCTGTCAAGTCGAATAGAACGGCAACTAAGTTAGCTGAGCTATATATGAAATGGGTAGTGAGATTTCATGGAGTACCTAAAGGCATTGTGAGTGACTGAGATCCATTGCTTACTAGTGGATTTTGGAAGAGCTTACAAGAGGCGTTAGTATCAGAATTGCATCCCAGTACCGCGTATCATCCTGAAACTGACGGTCAGACAGAGAGGGTAAATCGAGTTTTAGAAGATCTCTTGAGAGCTTGCACATTGGATTTTGGGGGATCATGGGATGACCATTTACATCTAGTAGGGTTTGCATATAATAACAATTATCAATCCAGTATTGGTATGGTTTCATTTGAGGCTTTGTATGGAAGACCGTGTAACTCACCATCATGTTGGTTAGAAACTGATGAGAAGTTTGTGCTTGGACCAGATGTGATAAGAGAAACTTCATACAAGATCAAGACTATTCAATCGCGAATGAAGGCTACCCAAGATAGACAGAAGAGTTATGCTGATAAGAGAAGAAGAGAATTGAAATTCTTCGTTGGTGACTTGGTGTTTGCCAAGATTTCTCCGTTAAAGAGCGTGATTCGATTTGGCAGGAGAGGCAAGTTAACACCAAGATTTGTTGGTCCATTCCCAATTCTTGAGCAAATTGGGAATTTGGCGTATAAAGTTGAATTACCAGACAAGATGGCAGGGGTTCACAATGTATTTCATGTTTCCCAGTTAAGGAAGTTTGTGCACGACCCTAGTGCGAATATTACACCGGATCAGTTGGACAATATCGAGGTTGAACCTGAGGCAGTTGGGAACCGCAGGCCTATGCGTATTGTTGGGAACGATACGAAGCAGCTTCGAAGGAAGGAGGTGAAATTAGTCAAAGTTCAGTGGGGTGGTGATGAGGGAGACTGTACTTGGGAAACAGAGGAGAACATAAGGAGGAAGTATCCAGAACTCTTTGCCTGGTAAGGTTTTTATATCGTTATAGTACTCCCTTATTAGTAAACCGCATGCTATGATAGACTTGTTGTGTTGTTTTATATGCTTTATTGTTTTGTTAATGATTGGAAGACGTGCGGGATCCTTTGTATGTTTTGGGTTAAGGAATTTTGGGTACGAAATTTCTTAAGGGGGGAGAATGTAACGACCCGCATTCTGCGTATCAAAGGATCGTAGAATATTTATTTCTTTCACATACGAAGTCGTACAGTCATGTAACTTTAGGAGACGACTATTGGAGTCATTTCCCATGTTCATGATTTTTGCCGATTTTTAAATGACCGTTTTACCCCTAGCTGATCTTGTTTCGGCCATAACTTTTGATTGGAAAGGAGTTTTGACCTAAAACCACTTCCATTAGATCCGGATGATGGTTTACCTTTCCGTAGAGTAGTCATATGTGAAAAACGGACTTACCGTTTGGGAGATATGACTAAAACAAGGTTTAGGACCTGAAAACAGCTTAACCGGGCTTAATTGGGTAGTTAACAGCTAGGCCCATTGGGGGATTTCGAGATTAGGGGTATATAGGGGCTGATTAGTGATAGAAAAGACTTCCCTAGACATTTTTTCAGCTGCCACTTTCATCATAGAAACCCTAACAATGGCCTCCAACCACTAGAATCATCTCTAATCACTCTCTAATCCAGTTTTAGACTAATCTACGTCAAATCAAAGGGAAATAGCACCAAAGCAAGGTTAGAACTACTGTGTTGTCATGGCAACAATGCCAAATCAGAGGATAGTTCAGTTTTGAAAGTTTATTTGTGGCTAAAGTGAGTGATTAGCATTGTTTTTACACTAATTACAGTTAATTAGGGGGATTAGTGTTAAATAACGAAATTATGCATGTTAAAAATCTGGAAAAATATTTATAAATTTTGAAATATTGTTTTAGGCCTCTGTTAGGAAATTTGGTTAATTTGGTTATGTTTTGCTAATCATATCATTAGTTTTGCTTAAACATGCTTAAGGAAAATATGAGATTTTGGCTATATTTGATCCGTTTTAACATATCAAATTGTTGTTTTAGTGTTTATGGTCAATTATACATGTTTCTATGACTGTTTGGAATGATTTGTGATTGTTTAGAAAAGTTAAATTGGTCGAAAACGCCGTCGAATGGCGTAAACAGGTTGCTGGACAAAGTGCAGGAAGTGTGCAGAGATCGGATCGGATCCCCTGAACCCCGAACCGAACCGCTCGTGGATGGTGGCACCGAACCGACCCGCTCACCTGGATAACCATACGATCCGACCCGCTTGCGCTTGAAACAACGATCCGAACCGTTCTCCTGGAGTGCGCCATGAAGTCTCGGCCCAAAGCCGAAGAGGGAGACCGAACCGATAGGGATACCGACCCGAACCGATGTACCACGAATGGGCTTGAAGGACTCGACCCGATCCGGAGTGCTTGGGAAGGAGGACCGAACCAGAGGAGCTCTCCACGACCCGAACCGCTGGAGGAAGGACACCATGATCCAAACCGATCTGGAGAGGGTGCTACGAACCGATGGGAACCCGAGCCTAGATAATGATCACGAACTGAATGAAGACCGATCTGGAGATGATGATCAAAACCCAAGATGCAAAGGTAGTCCAAGTAGGAAATTTGTACTTAGGATCCAGTTGGGAACCAACGAGTCAAGTTCATGAGTTGGGCTTTGCTGCGGGACATATGCAAAGGGGTTATCGATATCTATAACTTTGGATCACTATGAAATGTGGTGAATGTGGATGGATTCAGGGCCACAGTGGCCTAGATAGGACTATTGGCTATAAACCAATGAGGTGGGATCATTTGTCAGGATTGAGTCATGACTCCATAGGGCAAGCTTCATGGTAGCAATAGTTATACAAGTCGGACTCCGTCACTACCTCGATGGGCCTAGTGATCAAAGTGCTGGATATCGTACGCTTTACGCACTGAGTGAGAGATGTGAGGATGGTTGCTATGATTGATTGTTTGCCATCACTATGTCATGCACACCCCCACCCCCGTATTCTTTACACCTTATGTTTAGTGGCACCTTAGAGTATTGAGCGGTATGTTGTGCTAACTATTTGGTTGCAGGTCCAAGTTCAGGTATGGTTTAATATACCTGTTATTATTTGTTTTGCTGCATTATCGCTCATACCAGACTTTTGTATGACCCAGAGTTTTGTGTCTCTTCTTATTACTCTGGGTGCTCTTAAACGGGCAGACTAGAGACAGGTTAGCTGGTTATGTACGAGTAACTGATCCGGGGACGAGCAGGTGGCTCCTACGTATTATCTACATATATTCTCCCTGTGTTGTGATGGTCACTGCTTTGGGCATTAGTAGTGTACTTTCCCTTTCTTTTGCTTTAGAGACAGTTTTAAAGTTGTAATAATGATGATGTGGAACATAAGTTGTATTTGGATTTTCTGCTGCTATGATGTTTAGTTTTCAACTTATGCACTGTCTCGTCTATTTTATGTCAAGTATTTTGTTATTATATTTTATTCCATGCGCTGTGAGACATTCTACAGGTTCCTCGTTAGTTCAAATCCCTTACCTTTCCTTTCTTTTACGACCGTCCCGTGCTGGTAGGACATCGGCACAGCGCACTTTCAATGGGAAATGTCGGCTGGTGCGGGGCGGGCCGTCACAAATTGTAATCAAAGTGTATGTATCATATTTCTACTAACTCAACAATGAAATACATAGGTACTAACAAGCAATTGAGGATAATGCCAGTCGTAACAAGCAAAAACACCAGACGTATAACAAAGAAATAGTATATTTTGAAATAAATTACATGACATAAACAAATGAATATCATAACCATAAATTCTAGTTGTGTTAACCTGAAATAGTACTTCCATACCAACCATAATAGAAATCTAAAAATTTCCAGATCAACCATGACAGAAATAGTACTTCCATACCAACCATGATAGAAATCTAAAAATTTCCAGATCGATTCATTAATTGATTTCCGAATTAATTTATTAGTTAATACTATTTAAGTACAATTTACCTGATTTCGCGACCTTTGACTGTTAGGAAGTTTCTACGAGAAGAAGGAAAATGAGAAGGAGGAGAAAAATCGCGATGAGTAGAAAATGAGAAGAAGTAAAACGTGGAAGAAAACGAGAAGAAGGAGAAAAATCGCGACGAGAAGAAAACGAAAAGAAGGAAAACACGGAAGAAAACGAGGAGGAGGAAAAGGAAGAAAGGAAAGTGTTGGTAGCGAAAATTACGACTTAATTTATTGGCTCGGACATTTTGTTTTTGGCTCTTACAGCAGGCAAACCTCCCTAACGGTCGGTTTGACTATACATTTACGTAACAAATCATAAGTCGAATATATAAATCAAAATACGAGAAAACCAATAACGGATTTAATCATGCAACAATCGTCATCGGTAAGTAGTCCCTAATTAGTTCAGTATTAATATACGGACCACCTCACGTGCATGCCCTTTTACTACCTGCGTCTAGCATCAAGTTCATATGCATCTGTGTGTCGTTATTCCAGTTGCGTCAAGGTTTTGTAATACTCGTCAAGCTTCTGTAATACTCATTGTGTTGGACTTCAGTTCCTCAACAGTAACCCTGCATTTAAATATCAGCTTTAGTCCTCCAGTATGCACCATTCATGTTACACGCCATCCCCTTCACATCAGAACATCTGAAATTATTAAAGTTCGATGTTAATGATACTGACACAATGTTAGAATAAACCTCATGCATGTGTAATTAAAGCTGGTAATCATGGGTTATGAACATGTGTTATGCAATAATGATTAGCAATAGGTTAAAAAATCACAAAATATTTGTTAAACTAAAAGTAATGTCTATTTTCCATTTTTTTTTCCATGACAATGTAAGTTTAAGCAGCCAGTATATACAAATTATATTAAAAATTGCCTAACTAACAAAGAGACCTTACACATATGAAGGTATATCTAAAGGTCAGATATAAGTTGGAAAAACGTACAGAGCATATGAACTCCCTTAAGAAAATCGATTAAACATCATATGTTCATTAGGTTCATTGACAAAGAATTAGCTAATGTACACTCTTGTCATGTGTGTTGCAATATACAGTTAAGTAAAATATTAAGTGTGAAACTTAGAGCAAATAACTTGCAATCAATTCCACTATGACCAATGTTTTCATTAAATAAGTAAGAATTTTACAAAATATTTATTATTGAAAAAAACATTCACAAGATAGTTAATGTATTAACTAATTTAATATTGGTAGAATTTAATCCATTTGTCGGAAAGAACCTAAAAGTTTATCCGCTTTTAAAAGATGCAACTAAAATTTATGGGTCGTTCCTGTTTTGACATGTTTTATTAGTTCGTGATTGAAACGTATGTATAAACATGAATTTGTGTGTATATATATACATATGTGTGTATATATATACATATGTGTGTGTGTGTATGTGTGAGTGCGCGCGCGTGCGCGTATGCGTAACCGTTCACACATTGTCGCATTGCCGGTAAACCCCTAACAGTTTTGCCAAAGCGACAGATAAAATGTATGGACGAGGTTATATTCATTCAATATAATGTGCATTTTTTTCCATGCCCACTGTTACAAAGCTTCAAGTTTTGTTAAAAGGAGGTATAAAAAATTTCAACCTTTAGATATATGATTGAGGTATAAAACAAATGCATAAAAAGGTTAAACTCTAAAGATAGTGAATATATAGGACGTCATGCTTATTAGCGCAGGCATACCGATGTAAAGAAAGTGGAATACAAACAAAACCAAGAAGGTTTGGCAGACAACATAAGACAAAGCTACACCAGTTTTCCTTTGTACTCTTCTTTATTTTTCATGGCATGGTAAATAATATATGTTTTATGAAATTGAACGAAGATGTATAAATAGACAACCAATTTATGATCGCACTTATCAGTGTTATGTGAAACACTGTGTGTTCCAGTCTATGGATTAGCATTATATTGAAAATCAAAATGTCCTTCCTAATATCATAGTTTATTCATCTTATTTTCGAGAGCTCTGTTTCTATCCACTGAAATTCATGTGTAAAGAAAGTCAGCCTACATATATACGCAAGTAATAAATATTGAGAGTTGAATCAAGTCGTAAAATTTCATATAATATCTTTCCTACATTAAATTATAAATGGCGGATGACTTAAATGTCAGATGTTGTCAGTTAAACAGAAAAGTAAAATTAGTACACTGGAATTGGATGATATATTGCTTAAAAAGTTGACAGTTGATCTAGAGACAAACATGTATTAGATCATAAAAGGTAAATAAAACAAAACATACATTTAAGAAATGAAAATGTTATGCCTTGTCTCACTGTATGCATGAGATATCACATCTATCATCACACAGTTGCTACAAATAAGATCACAAGTAATATTAGCACAGTTTAATGTTGGCAGATATAAATATTGACGGATATGGATAAATACTATACCCGCTAAACGACGTAGGTCTATCTCACAACAGTGGACAGCAAGACCACAGATTTTACATAGAGTTTAAAAACTAAGAAAATAAAGAATTGAACAATTTCCTGATAATTTAAATTCAGTGAAGTCGAAAACGAATGCAAAGTATATCAGTTGATAGTATGGTTCCATGAAGGATAGGTAAAAAAAAGTCAAATTTTGACACGAATATGAATCCAAACAATACGTACTCATCGGTCAAAAAGATAGAATTATTGCTGGTCTGAGATATCTATTACTTCACAGCTGACTTAATTGAATGACGAAATTGGGTAGCAAAACAAAGTGTATTTAACTGCTGGATTGAGAACAACCTAGTAGTAGGAAAATGAAACCCAAGCTTTAAAAAATTTAAATGTAACACCAATATGAATCTATCAGATGGACAATGGAGAGGGAACTTTGTCTATTTTGAACATTTACTTATACAGGCAGACTATAAGTATTTTCATACATGAACATATGTAATGAGTAAAAATGGCGAACAGTGAGGGAAACAAATGTGTACATAATTAAAGGTAAAAAAGTTAGTGGTGTTCCAATAGAAGAGTCAGAAAAACTGATGAAGTCATAAAAACCTGAATCATTACCCTACGCCATAATTTGAAACGCATGTTGGTGGATTACTGGGAAACTGCTACAATGATTCCAAATGGGATAGATTATATTGTAATTTAACTTTGTTACCCTGTTTCATTAAATTGATTACCAAAATTTTTATTTCAAATGGCACGCATAACAGTAATAGGGTTTACTTATTTACAATGGTAAACTGGTTAAAGTTGCGAACTTTGTTTTGAAATATTAAATTTGTAACCGGTGACGGCCCTAGTAGTCACGTCTGTTACTGATTAACATATTTAGTCACAAAAGATTCCCAACAATCTTTAGTCATGAAATTTATTACAAGTTAAACCAAAGAACATGAATTAGAAGTCTTACCTGTAATGGCAGACTAAAATTATTTTCATGTATATGGTTGTACATAGTTAACAGGATCATTGGAAGGTGAGGAAAAAGAATTTGTATGTAAGTGAATGTGAAAAAGTGGTAGTGTTTCCACCACAAGATTTAACATAAATAAAGATGTTATAATAAGCTGAATCATTACCCAACGCCTTAGTTTAAAAGGACCACTGGCGGATTACATGAAAAATACTATAAACTTATTGCAATTGGGATTGTGTATTTGACAATTTAACTTACTAATACAACGGTTTTACCCAGATATTAGAATTCATATGGTAAATAATCTATGCATGTATGTAACTGGACTAGAAATTGGGGGAATGTGGTTTAAAATCAGGCAGAGTTGGGAGCGAACCATTTATGGCATATAAAAAACAGATCTAGAGATGTAGTTACCTGTCAAACAGCAGATCAGGTTCAAAATGCGTTGAGGAAGGAAGGTAACCTGAGAGATAATGGGAGGAATAGGTTTGCGATCTTCGGAGAAGTCGAAATCGGCCGGTTAGAATTGCAGAAGGGAAGAGGGGAAAATCGCTGTCAGCCTTCAACGTAGACGGTAAAAGGGAAATTATTAATGTGGAAGGGGGAAAAGCACGAACGGTGTGAGCGTCATCTTGGAAGAAGAGCGGTTAGAAGTTGAGGAATGTTAGGGGTAACAGCGTCAAGGGTAGAAGTAGAACGTGTGACAAAAGGAAAAGAAATTGAAATGGCGGAAGAGTTAATAAGCTGACACGTGTAATCTGGTTCTTACTTTTCCATTGAAATGCGCAAAATAGGAAAACTACAGAGAAAAGAAGGGGAAAACAGTAATTATGGGGTGTAAATCGTGGGAGATATTGAAAACTGTATGGCTGATATTGCAGCCGCACTTACCTGGTGAAGAAAAACCGGTTGATACAGTATTATCGAATCGGAATTGTTGTTTCAACCGGTGGAATACCCGTTGAATTACACCGAAGTAGAGATAGACGGTGGTCCCCTCCTATTTTTTCGCCTGAATTGTAGCCTCCATCTGCTAATCTCTTCCGTTTATTTTTATTCCACGTCACCCGTGATTATTTACTCCCGGTCATTCTAGCATGGTTGTTAAGTAATAGATACCCTCCTAAGGTTTTAATTGGTCAAAAGCAAACCGTGGTCAAACATCGTTTCTGCGCCTCCACTACGAGTTCAACGGCCAAACTCCTCCATAATTCTTCCCTATTTTCCCCTTAATTCACTCGTTTATTCAAGAAATCCAAAATAGCAAAATCGAAGTACTAAGTGGGTTCTTCATATAGAACGGATACGATGGGTTTTAATACACCGTGGTAGCCAGAATTTGGCTTCAAATAGCGCTGAGTTCGAGGCATTTTCTGGGGTGCAGGGTCGCTCGAGCTCTACCTGGAGGCTGGCGTGGGGGTGGTGGAGATCGGGACGAGGCAGTGGTGCTAGCGGATTGGGGTACGGCGCAGTGTAGTGATGGGGATTTTAAACCCTAGAAGTCGACGTGTTTTTTCCCCAGTTCCAGGCAAGATGAAAACGACGAAGGATGAAGAAAGAGTGCGACCCCATTTTTCCAAATGTAATTAAAATATTTAATTTAGAGATTAGGTAATTTGATTATTATTTAAATTTTTTATTAATGTAATTAACACACACACACACACACACATATATATATATATATATATATATATATATATATATATATATATATATATGCATATATAGTCATATCTTGTTCAAACGATATCAGAATTTAGTGAAACTGGAGCCGTTGGGACCATGGCAATGTACACTACGCAATAGAACTGACCAGAACAGAAACATAGCAGATTTGAATTTGATGCGAATTCAAATTTGAACAGAAATAAAATCTTCAAATAATGAATGATGGAGTGTAAACCTAAAGTGAGAACTCCTTCGCACTAAATTATATTTTATCTGTTGTTGTATACATGTATAAAAATATATAGAACTGCCAGTGTAGATTTTTACCAGTTTTAATCATTATAAATTGTATACGGTGCGTGTTAGCTCACCTCTCTCGTCCACAGACCATGGACGATTTAAATTGACTGTATTATGTGTAGTTTGGGATGTTGAAATATTTAAGGTTTTAAAAATAAAGTTAACATTAATGTGGTAGTTGAAATTAAATTATAAATATTCGTTTATAATTTAAACAGTGAAAATTGGTTAAATAGAAAAATAATTCAAACCAAATTAGAATTGGTTAAATTTGTTAACTAATAATTTACTTAAATAAACTGTTGTTGTTTGAAAACCCCACACCAGTCTAGGGATGGTAATTTATTCACATCTCCCTTGAATTTAATTATATGTCAATCGATGTATCGATAAACTGTGGTAAGCATTATTTAATTATTTAAATGCTTATACAGTAGTAAATTTCACTTTGGATGTGAATTGGCTGTTTAATAGTTGTTTAACACTATTTTTGAATATAGTGACGTATGAAGTTCATATAAATAAAATTATATGTTAATTGATTGAGTCTGATTCCGATTCAGAAATAACAAATATTTTAAAATAGTGAATATTTTTAAAATAATATTCAGTGCATAATCAAAATATGATTTTGATGTCCGATTTTGGATGGGCACGAAAATATTGAAGTATATGAAGCCGAGTTAAGTTAATATACGCTATTTTAACTTGAATGAGTTTATCGATCGGTTTTATTCATTTGATAATGAATATGAAAAAAAATTGATTTCAAAATCTGATATTTTGAAAATATTGTCATTTTAATATTATAATGACATGGAATATTCAATTCTGATTAAAAATTGAAAGTGAAGTGGAAATCGTTTTAAAACAAATTTATAAATATTTCATAAAATACGTTTTAAATTGAAATTGACGATATATATATATATATATATATATATATATATATATATATATATATATAATGGCCTGAATAGAACGCGCCGCACATCAACCATTCGCGAATTTCAACCATTAACTTTAAATTGACGTAATGGGAGATCCGACCGTCAGATTCTCCTAAAACCGGAACCTTTGGATTCGTATCGAAAAGAGCTTTCCAATGAATATAAGAGATTTGGAATCTAATGGATAGATTTGAAAAAATGTCCAAATCAATTTTAGAAAAGGGTCGCCATCGATGCAGTTCGGTGGACGTTATTGGAAACCGACTGTAAAGGCCTTAATAAAATTATTAAAAATATGAAAAAATTATGTAAAATCATAATAACTGATTAGGAAATATTTTGGATGAAAAATTCCAAGTTTGAAAAGATAAAAATATATTTTTATCGTAATGAGCTAGTTATTAACTAGAATAATAATCCAATGTTTTTAAATAAATAAATTGGATTTGAAATGGATTTGATATAACCTGAATTTTCCAACATATGAATTGGAATGCATTGGGATGGAAATAATCTTCGGAATATTTCAATATTGGATTCCATGATTATACGGATATTGTTGACGAATTTGGAAGATATAAATATCATTATTCCCAATACGATGTTGGTTGGTTTCAGAATTTAATATTGAATATAAGCCGATAAAATTTCTATTCAGAGCCTTGTATTTAATATCAAATTGGATTTTGGGTTTGTCATGAATGGTGTCTTAAATAACACTGTTCTTAAACCCAGTTGAGAAAAGAATAAATCTTTTAATTAAGATTTAGAGAAGTTCACCAATTAATTAATATTTATTGGAACTGAATTGAAATTGGATTTTCGGTTTATCGTGAACGGTGCTTTAAGTAACATTTGTTCTTTAACCAAATTAACTGTAAAGTTATGATTTGGAATTTATAATCTTTTTATTAAGATTTAATGGAAAATTTCCAAAGTAAAGCTTTCCAATTTAATATATATTTATAAATCTATTTATTAGGATTTAATGGAAAATTTCCAAAGTAAAGCTTTCCAATTTAATATACTAAATTGGAATTGAATGAAATTCGATTTGGTAATAATCGAGATGAGCTTCTGTGAAGGAAGACCGTTACTATATATGGAATTTAAAAGGCTTGACCGTTATTCCATTTATATTATTAGTATGATAGGGAAATTTATATCGATTATATATTGACCTATTTTCCATGAAGATTCCATTGTTAATGGGAGAAAATTTGGGTTTATCATGAATGGTGTTTTAAATGACATTGGTTCTTTAACCCCGTTAAAGACAGGATTTATTTCCTGAAATTAGAATAATCATTAAGTAATGATTTTTGAGAATGAGATAATTAAGTTTATCGAATTCATGAAATGATAGAAGTGGAGTACCACCAATTTTACTCCAGGCGATAGTTAAATCTTTAATTAGATTTGACTGGGAAATGGTAATTAATTTCATCGATAACACAGCGGGTGTTAGATATGAAGTACTACCAGTTTTGCTCCATGGGATGAATAGGTTGGGATTGGGATAAATAAATAAATGATTATGAAACACCCCACCTCCGTTAAGGTCACTCACAAAGGGAATACCTTAACTTTGGTGGAGGTTTATGAGTAAAAGTCACAGGTAAACACAAGACAGATATAAATACGCATATTTTAAACATCGAAAACCAAACAGACTTTTATTTCATCAATACGTGTTCCAATAAAGCATTTCCATAATTATTTCAAAATACTTCCAACATTACAACCTCATAACTGTCTTGCTTATTAAAGAAGCATAAAACATAAATAAAGTAACAAAAATCCCCATAGTGATACCCAAAGCCATAGTCCGAGCAAAAGAGATCCAAATCATACATCTAAGGTCTTGAAGCTTGCAAAGAGTCAGACTAAGCTGGGTTGTTTCCTCCCTGTGGACCTGGGGGGCCGGGGGGAGGGGAAGAAAAGAAGACGAAAAGAAAATAGGGTCAGACATAAAGCCTGAGTAAATCTAGTAACTCTTCAGTATGTGAATAGGAAAAAAGGGCATTATAGATATAAACTGAAAACAGTAAAGTAATACAAGCTAAGGATTGCACCCACACTATATCTCTGCACCTACTTGAGCTTTATTCTAACCGGCACCCCATGCTGAGGGTGAAGTGATCCCATTTCTAAAGATGCACCCTATACTGAGGGTGAAGTGATTCCGTTTCTAAAGATCGGCTCCTACCCGCATAAACATATGTGTCATACGACCCCCAAGAACTGTAGATACCTATGCTGGTCCCACCATGGGGTGTATCAAGACCCATGGTGGCGGCCCCGACACAAACCTTAGAATACATAGGTTATACTACTGGTGGCCCAGTGCCCTGTTTGTTTGCTCCGGAGTGTGTGTACGCCCGCACCCCGTTAGAACCTACATTGTGCACCTACCGCCGTAGTTTTGACCGCTTACAATCAGCCCAGTAATCGTGCCCCACCCTGCCTAGTTTCAGGGTACCATGATAGCTAACTTGGGTTACTCCTGAAACGGGTCCCTCGTTACTAGGGTTTTCTAGTCAAACATGTTAAGTGTCTGTATTTACCTAACCTCACCCATCAATTCTTGTTAACATGTTGAATTTGGTTAAGTGTTTTTAGTTGACTTAACCCTAGCATCTGTCCTTAGCCTCTTAGAGCACCTGACCACTCACATTAGACAGATATTGCTACGGTCACTGGATGTGCCGGTCGGTTCCGGGCAGGTTTACACCGTAGCTCAGTCTAACCTCGGGTCCTTATTGGGCTCAATGCTTAACCACCCACATTGGATAGTTATTGTTGTGACTACTAGATAGCCGGGCGGTTCCGGGTAGGTTTACGTCACAACTCAATCCAACCTCGGGTTAAGCATACCGTATTTTCTAAATTTACATATTTTACCATTTCTCAATTATATGTAAATGTCAAGTCCTTTATTCTTGGGTATAACAATTTATACCGCTTAAATGTCATTGTCTTTGGCATGTGCCAAACATGCCAACATATATTTTTCATGTTTTACACCCAACGTTATTACCCCCGTTTGTACGTTCGCAACATTATAACAAATGTGAAAAGTTGAGTGTGCCCGACTTATGCAGGATCTATAATATGGCTATGCGGAAGTAAATGATAATCTAAATTATACAATAGCTACACAGGTAAAAATTCGCAAACAAGAAATATATCACTAACAAATATAAATGCAGTAAGTAGAGTAAAGTAAAGTAACGACATCAGAATTTTTATACTGGTTCGGACCTCCCGTCCTACGTCCAGTCCCGAAGCTCCTCTTCGGCTTTTCACTAAACAACGCCCTCTCTTCACCCGGAGGAACAGGTTCACAACACTACTTGATTTACGGGCTACAAGTTTACCCACTTGATTTCACGGGCTGCAAGCTTACCCACTTGATTTCACGGGCTACAAGCTTACCCACTTGATTTCACGGGCTACAAGCTTACCCACTTGATTTCACGGGCTACAAGCTTACCCACACAGGACAATTACAAGAGTTTGACTTCTGACTGTGTTCTTCTTTCAACACTGATTAGCCAACGATTGAGTACACCCTTCCTATAATCTTATCCTCAAATGAAATTTGATGTTTAGAAAGATTAGGAAGTATAATATCGAATTGAATCACAAGTGTATGAAATATGCTTGGAGATTCAACCGATAAAATGAATGCTTTTTGAGTGCTTTTAGAATGCTAAGAATAATACAACATAGACAAGAGAATGGAGAGAAATTTCGGTGATTTGGATGATTGTAAAATCATGTATTTATAGAGATCGAGAGGTTGCAAATGTTGGTGAAAAGATGCATCTAAAAGGAGTGATTATTCATGAAGAAAAATGGATGCAACTCTTGAAGAAAGAAGATGACTTTTCAATATAACGGTCAAAATTCAAAAACCTGTTGACCTATAGAATTTTATAGGTCGACATGTTTTTAGCCGTTGGAATTCAAAAACCTGTTGACCTATAAAATTTTGTTGGTCGACCTATTTTTGACCGTTACAATTTAAAAACCTGTTGACCTATAAAAAATTGTAGGTCGACATTTTTTCGGTCATATGCATAAAAAATGTCTTCATGGGTAGTATTTTCAAACAATTAGAAGTATGATTATTTGAGGATAGATTTTAACATTTTATAACTCTAAATAATCAACTTCTAACCTATGAAATCATCTTGTCTTCTTTTTGTCGATGTAGAAGCTTCTTCTTGTCATAAATCAAAATAACCATCGACGCTTCGACTCAACATTCTCCCCCTTTTTGATTGATGACAACCTGACATAATAAAGGTATTGTTCCTTGTATATTGCTCCCCCTGTATATATGCTCCCCCTGAATTATATAATCTGCATAGCACTTGTTAGTAACATTTTCTCCCCCTTTGTCATCGACAAAAAGGGTTTTCATAATAATGCATAAGAGAACAATAATTCACAGAGATACCATACTACTAAAAATCCATAGAATATTGTACGAGTTACAAGTCAAACCAAACGAGCACAAGGAGATAGTATAGTTAATACAAAACAAATGAAATAGAAGTTCATAGATCAAAGCGTAAGAAATGATGCGTAGAGACTATTGTGGTGATTGTGGAGGCCAATCAGAATCACTATCTTCTCCTTCGTCCTTGTCACCTTCCTCCTCTCGTTCCTCATCATCACTGTTATTATCATCGTCATGAGTTCCCTCCTCAATGTGTGACATTCCACGACCTAGCATGTGTTGAGTACTTGCTCCCGAACTCGTACTTTCTTCAGAGGAAGACCATGTAAATGTAGGCGGCATTGGACGTTTACCTGGGTCTTGAGCAAGTGGTGCGGAGGTCGAAGCACAAGAGATGGCTTCCCAAATCGTCCCAAAGAAAGATTTCAATTTATTGAACCGCTTATCAAGTTTAGAATCTAAGCGGTCGAGTTTATTATCGGTTCTTTTAAGCCTAGCTTCAAGTAAGAACTGATTTCGGGCGATTTGCTCAAGTGTATCCTTAGTAGAAGAAGTAGGAGGCGGAATCACAACATCTTCAGGCCTATGAGTAGGAACTTGAGAAGTGGAAGTTTGTGGAGGTGGAGGTGGTCCTTGTTCGACATATTGTTCAAAAGGAATAATATTCAAATATGGAATTGGAAGCTTCATCCTCTTTTTAGAAGCTTTATCAATACATTTTGGTATTGATATTCTTGATGGAGGAGATCTTACGCCACATTCCATGAGGCAACGCATAATATACTCGTTATAAAACAAGTGAGGCCTTGAGCGTTTATTAACCATCAAAATCTCGTCAAATATCATCGCAACCCAATTCACTCTGATATTTGCATAAATGGCATATAGTGCCTTAAAGTTTTCTTTGTATACCGCATCAAAATTTCCGGTTCTAGGAAGAAGAGAATGTGTGATACAAAGGTGTAGAAGTCTAGCGGATGGTCTTAGATTAATACCTTTAGTACTTGACTTATGGTCTTCAATAAAAAGGTGACTATATTTATCACGAATATGAATAGGGCAGAACTCACTGGTAAATTGAATTCCATCATTGTGGGTTCGAAGAATTTCTGCCATTCGATCTTTGGAGAGAAAGATGTGTTGGCCACACACCACTGACCATAAGCAATCATCAGAATTTTGAGGCTTAAATTTGTCTAAATTGAGATTAGCATAGAATAATTTTATCAAAATATGGCTAATCTCAACATGGTTATCTTCAAAATTGAGAAGAGACTCTATACCAACTCTTGCTGATAGTTCTCTAACATCGTAGATGATGAAATGAGAGAAATTGAGAAAAGATCCATGATGAATAGTATAGTCTTTCATCTTATTCCATCTTTCTACTACAAGAGGATCCATAAGCCATTGTTTGATTTGGGTATCTATAGGTTGAATAGGGGCTTGAGAAGATGATGTTTTGGACTTCTTTTGCTTTGGGGCCATTGATTTTGTTGAAGAGAGATCAAAGAAATTTATGAAGTAGGGTTTTTAACAAGGAAGATATTGGAAAGAAGTGGCCTTTGGTGAAGAGATATAATATTTAAAGAAGGAAAGGACGTGTCGATTGGAAGAATGGACAGAAATAAGCGAAACCGGTCGACAGTAAAAAATGGTTCGGTCGACAGCTTAAAGTTCTGGAACAAAATTTAGACAATTTTTGTTAAGGCCGGTCGACAGGTGTTTAGGGTCGGTCGACCGTTTAAAGATCTAGAGAAAATGGTATATAAGAATTCTAATAGACCGGTCGACAGTATGGATCGGGGCGGTCGACCGATAAAATTTCTGGAAAATTGTTACTTAAATTTTTATGAAGACCGGTTGACAGGTTTTAACAGGGCGGTCGACCGTTAAAGTTTCTGGTTGGAAAATAAAGGAATAAAAATACTAGGTCGGTCGACAGGTAAATTCTCTGGAACAAAAATGGAGTTAAAATTATACTGTACCGGTCGACAGGTTATTTTTTGCGGTCGACAAGTCTTGAATAATATTGTTTTTCTGGATTTGAGAAGAATAGAAACGAGATTTTATTCAAAACAAAATGTTTTTAGAACAAACAAAATATTTGAATGACAAAATACAAAATTATTTTCAGAAAATTTTTTAAACGATATAAATTATCTCCTTGGCTCCCATGCATTCTTCGGTTCCCAAGGATTGAACCGTCCACTAGCTCCTTCATTGTTTTGATAATTTCTATCCCATGAGTTCGGAGTTCGTGAAGACGATGGTATTGGAACTGGCTCATGAACATTATGTCGGTCAGAGCCACAGAAGAGAGTAGCTAATCGTTCGAGGTAAGTCAAACGAGAAGTCGTCAGTTTCTGCTCGTAAAACATTTGTTGTTGATAGTAGTGCATCTCGTCTATCTTTTCTTTAGTACGGGGAGAACAGAACAACACCTTCTTGCTTCTCTTAGGAGTAGGCGTAGTTCCCGGAGTACGAGAAGGTGGATGATAACCAGGTGGATGCTCTGGTGTTTTTGGGGAGTTATATTCAGTCGGTTCGGAACTTGTAATCGAAATGTGTGAATTTTCAGCACATTTCTCACAAATATGAGCCATATTTAAAAAAAAAATATGAATGAATAAAATTGAGGTAATGTTTTCAGAAAGCACTCAAATATGATATATATAGAGAAATATTTCTATTTATAGAATATGAATTGTTGGTTTCATATTCATTTCACCGTAGAATTTTTCTCTACTATGTATAGTTAATATTAAAATATTTAAAATGTTAGTTTCTGTAGATGAACTCTTTTAAGTTATATATATATATATCCTTTAATTTTCGAGTTCACTTTTAGATACTAAACCTAGCTCTCTACGCAACTTAATGAAACATGATTCTTGTAGAGGCTTTGTAAAAATATCTGCTAGTTGATTTTCCGTGTTGACATATTCAAGAGTTATATTTCCCTTTTCAATGTTATCTCTTAGAAAATGATGACGAATGTCAATGTGCTTAGTCCGAGAGTGATTAACTGGGTTTTTGGACAAATTTATCGCACTAGTGTTATCGCAATATATAATAGAATTCGATAAATTTATACCGAAGTCTTTAAGTGTTTGTTGCATATATATAACCTGTGTGCATGCCAAAGCTGCTGAAATATACTCTGCTTCGCATGTCGATAGTGAAACACAGTTTTGTTTCTTACTAAACCAAGAGACAAGTGATTTTCCGATGAAATGACACGTACCACTTGTACTCTTTCTATCCGTTCGTGATCCTCCGAAATCAGCATCACTATAGGATACTAATTCGAATGCACAATCTTTAGGATAGAAAAGACCGAAATCTTTGGTGTTATTAAGATATCTAATAATTCGTTTTACTGCTCGTAGATGTGATTCCTTAGGATTAGCTTGAAAACGTGCACACAAACAAACACTCATCATAATGTCAGGATGACTAGCTGTTAAATATAGGAGAGAACCTATCATACTTCGATATGTCTTTTGGTCTACACTTTTTCCATTTTCATCCTTTTCAATATGACTAGTTGTACTCATCGGAGTTGATTTTCCGGAAGTATTTTCAAGTCCAAATCTTTTAATAAGATTTTCACAATATTTTTCTTGATTTATAAAAATACCATTCGGAAGTTGTTTAATTTGAAGACCAAGAAAGTATGATAACTCTCCCATGTGTGACATTTCAAATTCTTTGGTCATGACATCTGCAAATTCTTTACAGAGTCTCTCGTTTGTTGAACCAAAGATTATGTCATCCACATATATCTGAACAATAAGTATATCTTTGTGCGATTGTTTAATAAATAATGTTTGACCAACCTTCCCTATTTGAAATCCAGATTTGATAAGATGACTTCGTAGTCGTTCATACCAGGCACGTGGTGCTTGTTTTAAACCGTACAAAGCCTTTTTGAGCTTGAAAACATGATCTGGATATTTTTCATGTTTAAATAATGGTGGTTGTTCAACATATACTTTTTCTTTTATAAACCCATTTAGGAACGCACTCTTGACATCCATTTGATATAATTTAAAATTATGGTGACAAGCAAAAGATAAAAGTATTCGAATTGCTTCTAGTCTAGCGACAGGTGCAAAAGTTTCTTCATAATCGATACCCTCTTCTTGATTATATCCTTGTGCTACTAACCGTGCTTTGTTACGAGTTATGTTTCCTTGTTCATCAGCCTTGTTTTTGTAAACCCATTTAGTTCTGATAACTGAATGATCGGTTGGCCTTGGAACAAGTTCCCATACATCATTGCGTTCGAACTGATTTAGTTCTTCTTGCATAGCAATGATCCAATATTCATCAGTAGCAGCTTCTTTAGGATTCTTAGGTTCGATATTTGAAATAAATGCAACATGTCCCATTTGGTTAAGTTGACTTCTAGTTCTTATTTGAGACGATATTTCTCCAATTATATTTTGAACTGGATGATCTCTTAAAATTCTTGTTGGAGAACGTATTCTTGGTGGAGATCTTGGCTCTTCTTGTTGAATATTGTTATCAATTATTTCTGAGTCAGAATCTATATTTGTGACACTATTATTTTCTGAGATAATATTTTCGTCCTCATCATCAAAAGTATTTTGATGTTTATAATATTCATCGAATGATATATGAAGTGATTCTTCAATATTTTTAGTTCTTTTATTATATACACGATATGCCTTGCTTCGATCCGAATAACCAACAAATATTCCTTCATCAGCTTTTGAATCGAATTTACCAAGGTGATCTTTCGTGTTTAGAATAAAGCATTTTGAACCAAAAACTTTGAAGTATGAGATATTCGGTTTTCTTTGATTAAATAGCTCATATGATGTATTTTTAGTCAGAGGTCGAATAGACACACGATTCAAAACATAACATGCAGTTGCAACAGCTTCTGCCCAGAAATGTTTTGGTAAAGTGCTTCCATTTAATAATGTTCTTGCATATTCTTGTAATGTTCGATTTTTCCGTTCTACAACTCCATTTTGTTGTGGAGTTCTAGGAAACGAAAAATTATGATTGATACCTTTTGTTGTACAAAAATGTTCAAAATCATTATTTTCGAATTCTCCGCCATGATCACTTCTTATATTCTTGACTTTAAGTCCCTTCGATTTCTGAATACGTTTGACGAAAGATTTGAATTTTTCAAAAGTCTCACTTTTATTTTTCAAGAAAATAGTCCAAGTGAATCGAGAGTAGTCATCAACAATTACAAACACATATCTACTATGATTTATGGATTGTATTTGAGTAGGTCCAAATAAATCCAAATGTAATAGTTCAAGTGGTTGTAATGTTGAGATAACCTTCTTAGATTTAAACGATGACTTGGTTAATTTTCCGATTTGGCATGCGTCACAAAGATTGTCAACTTTGAAATTAAGTTTCGGTAGACCTTTGACTAGATTATTTTTAGCTAGCTTGTCAATAGTTTTAAAGTTTATATGACAGGAACGTTTGTGCCATATCCATGGATCATTATCATTAGCGATAAGACACATATCTGAATTATGATTAATATTCATATTCAGAATATATATGTTTCTGTCTCTATATCCTTCAAAAACTAACTTTTGATCTTTGTCCAGTATACTACATTTATTGTTTGAGAAAGAAATCGTAAACCCTTTGTCACATAATTGGCTTATACTAAGTAAGTTATGTTTTAGATTTTTAACTAGCATGATATTTGTAATAAGAGCTAAATTAGATGTACCGTAATTGCTCGCATCGCCTTTTCCGATGATAAAGCCTTTTGAATTATCTCCAAATGTGACTGAGCCTCCATCAAAATATGTAATATTCGTCAATATGCTCTTGTCTCCAGTCATATGCTTTGAGCAACCACTGTCCAAAATCCATTTTCCTCTTTTCTTTAGTGGGACCTGCAAAAATAATATTAAGTTCATGGTACCCACTTTTTATAGGGTCCTAAGAGTTAGGTCTTAGGAGTCCAAACCCATACGGGTCCGGTATCCCCTTTATACAAATAATTTGAATTATGATGTACAGTACTTAAAAAATTTTGAATGTACTTGTTCCTAATCAAACTATTATTTGTTTTAGGAACCCATACTTTTATAGATTCGACATTCTTCTTTTGAAGTTTCACAATCGGTTTAGGTTTGGAATATAATAAACTAAGATTTTTCTTAGCTTCAGTTTCTTGTACTACCTTATTTTTCCTTTTTCTTTTACCAAGATTTTTCTTGATAACTTGTTTCTTATATCCCAATCCTTGTTTATTTGTAGTTGATTGTGAATTCTCAATAAGTTTTGTCAAATTTTCTCGACCTTTGTTAAAGTTAGAAACATTTTTTGTAATGTCATCTAATTTTGATTGTAGACTAGCTTTTTCAAGGTCTAGAATCTTGACTTTTGCTTTAAGCTCAGGATTTTTAGTAATGAGAATATCATTCTTCTCTTTTTGAACTTCAATTTCTTGAGTCAAAAGAGATAGTTGAGAATTAGAATTAGAAGACGATTCTTGAGCCTTTTCAAGTTCTTCTTCTAATATTTTCTTCTCATCTTTTAACATATCTCGTTCTAATTCGGATCTATTCAACATTGTCTTGACTTCTTTTAACTGATATTTTGTATCTTTGAGTTTAATCATTACTTTATCATAAATATCAAGCATATCCTCAAGAGTAGGAATTCTTACCTCATCCTCTGTTGCCATAAAACATACATTTGCTTGTTCAGTGTCTGAGTCACTTTCGCTATCAGATGAAGATGAGTCTGAATCATCCTAGGTTACTAAGAAAGCTCTCTTCTTTGATTTGTCCTTCTTGAATTTTTCGGAATTCTTCTTTTTATCCGGACAATCTTTTTGCACATGTCCCTTTTTGTGACAATTGAAACATTCCATATTTGAAGATGATGTTTTATTTGATCCAAACTTCCTTTTGTCGTATCGACTAGCTTTTCTTTGCTTCAAAAACTTCTTAAAGCCTTTTGCAATAAGTGCTAAGTCTTCATCTTCAGAATCTGAAATGTCTTCATCTTTTTCGGCATGAAAAGCAACATTTTTCTTTTCTTCTTTTTGTTCTCTTCTAGCCTGTAAATTTGCTTCATAGGACATTAGATTTCCTATCAACTCATCTGGCTTCATGGTAGAAAGATCATTAGCTTCTTCTATAGCTAATACTTTTCCTTCCCATTCATTAGTCAGTGAGTGTAGGATTGTTGAAACTACATCAAAGTCAGAATATTTTTGTCCTAACCCAATAAGAGCATGATGAATAGTTTGAAACCTTGAATACATCTCATTGATTGTTTCATTTGGCTTCATTTTGAAATTTTGGAATTGACTTTTCAACAAAGCTATTTTTGCTTGTTTAACCTTGTTAGTACCTTCATGAGTTGTTTTTAGCGTTTGCCAAATTTGATAAGCAGTGGTACAGATACTAACACGGTTATACTCATTTTGGTCTAATGTACAAAACAACATATTTATTGCTTTTGCATTTACTGCTGCTGCTGTTTTCTCAGCAGGAGTCCATTCTGCATACTCAGTAGTTGGATTAACTATTTCTTTCTGAGTAGCATTCCAAGCATCATAACTTGTTGATTGCATATAGAAAGCCATACGTGTTGCCCAATAACTATAATTTAGGCCATTAAAGAAAGGAGGTCTTTGTGTTGATTGACCTTCAGTGTTAGTGCTGGTACTTACGTTATTTGCCATACTACTAGAATATATCAAATAACTGTGTTACGGTTATATGATGACCGTGCTTTGATACCAAATGAAAAGTCGAGTGTGCCCGACTTATGCAGGATCTATAATATGGTTATGCGGAAGTAAATGATAATCTAAATTATACAATAGCTACATAGGTAAAAGTTCGCAAACAAGAAATATATCACTAACAAATATAAATGCAGTAAGTAGAGTAAAGTAAAGTAACGACACCAGAATTTTTATACTGGTTCGGACCTCCCGTCCTACGTCCAGTCCCGAAGCTCCTCTTCGGCTTTTCACTAAACAACGCCCTCTCTTCACCCGGAGGAACAGGTTCACAACACTACTTGATTTACGGGCTACAAGTTTACCCACTTGATTTCACGGGCTGCAAGCTTACCCACTTGATTTCACGGGCTACAAGCTTACCCACTTGATTTCACGGGCTACAAGCTTACCCACTTGATTTCACGGGCTACAAGCTTACCCACACAGGACAATTACAAGAGTTTGACTTCTGACTGTGTTCTTCTTTCAACACTGATTAGCCAACGATTGAGTACACCCTTCCTATAATCTTATCCTCAAATGAAATTTGATGTTTAGAAAGATTAGGAAGTATAATATCGAATTGAATCACAAGTGTATGAAATATGCTTGGAGATTCAACCGATAAAATGAATGCTTTTTGAGTGCTTTTAGAATGCTAAGAATAATACAACATAGACAAGAGAATGGAGAGAAATTTCGGTGATTTGGATGATTGTAAAATCATGTATTTATAGAGATCGAGAGGTTGCAAATGTTGGTGAAAAGATGCATCTAAAAGGAGTGATTATTCATGAAGAAAAATGGATGCAACTCTTGAAGAAAGAAGATGACTTTTCAATATAACGGTCAAAATTCAAAAACCTGTTGAGCTATAGAATTTTATAGGTCGACATGTTTTTAGCCGTTGGAATTCAAAAACCTGTTGACCTATAAAATTTTGTAGGTCGACCTATTTTTGACCGTTACAATTTAAAAACCTGTTGACCTATAAAAAATTGTAGGTCGACATGTTTTCGGTCATATGCATAAAAAATGTCTTCATGAGTAGTATTTTCAAACAATTAGAAGTATGATTATTTGAGGATAGATTTTAACATTTTATAACTCTAAATAATCAACTTCTAACCTATGAAGTCATCTTGTCTTCTTTTTGTCGATGTAGAAGCTTCTTCTTGTCATAAATCAAAATAACCATCGACGCTTCGACTCAACAAAATGTTGGGCTCGACACAATTCAGCCCAACCTTTTAAACGTGAGAAAAAGAGGAAATCAAGAACATGTAATACTTATCAATACATAATGGTGTGTGGCGCATGAACTTGCAATTTAACGATTCAACTAACACAAATTATGGGTCATGTGAACTTGCATTCAAATCAAAGTATAACTAAGTAGGTGACATATGAAATGGCATAGTTTAGGTTTATACAAACTTGGGTTAAACATGTTTAACTTGGCATAATGTCAAACACAAAACTAACATGTTGAATAATCACCCAAAATGTCTAATTTTTACAACTAATCATATAGCCTATTTCAACATGAAACTTGCATAGTTTATGTAACCCAAACGGCGGTTAACATAAATCTAATTATACTTGCAAATAAACATAAGAATGTATTCATAGGTTTTGAGTCATGTTAGCATAAAAGGCCTCAAGTCTAGAACATGTTTACCTAAGCCTTAATTTAGACTTAGAGAATGTATACAGTCCATGCCATCGTCATAACCGTAAAGGGGTCAAATTCTAGTTTTTGCCACAACTTGCAAGTGCCATTATTTTCATACACAATTGTTCAATAGGCTTGCATCAATCAATTTTAGGCCACAAATATCAATACACAAGTCATGACAAAATCATTACAATACATAGAATTTATATCATTATTATACAATAACATAATTCTATTTTCATTTACATCGAATCACGCCATAGTTTTATTCATATTCTGAAAGGTCACTATACTTACAACGAATGCAGAATCTTGAATTCTAGATTCTGAATTCTGAAATTGAGGTGCGCTCCTTTGGGTAGATTAATGTTGCGTTGATTAATTTGATTAAGCTTTATTCTTCTTCTTAATTTGATTCGTCTCTAAGCTCCTCTCTCTTGACGGCTATGCTCAATTCCTTCCTGACAGCATGACGACTCCCATCTTATTTTTTTGTGTGAATTTTAGTTGAGACTTAGGGTGTATTTATAGATTTTTAAATTATTTTGAGCCGTAAGATGAAGACAGGAGGAATCCAAACCATACAAAGTTCAAAGAGCCAATCAAGAGGTGACATGTCAGCCCTAGTGACACACCGAGACACACAAATTCGAGCCAGAGCCGGACCCAGCCAGCCAGGTCGACCAGGTAGGTCGACTGGCAGATCGACACCCAGGTCGACACTATGGTCGACCTGGGGTGACCAGGTCGACACCATGGTCGACCCTATGGTCGACACCATGGTTGACCCTATGGTCGACCTGGTCCCTGGGCGGGAATTTTCCCGCCCAGCCCAGTTTGAACCTGTTTTTTGAATTTTAAATTTTATTCGGAAACTTCCGAAGGTCATAACTCCTTCGTATGGAGTCCGATTCACGCAAACTCGGACTCTATCTAAAGCGAATTTCGAGACGAACGCAATGGCGTAACCCATTTCCCTTAATTCTTTCATTTAGAATTAATTACACTTTAATTTGTGAAGCTTAATGTTATATAATTCACGGGGTGTTACATTCTCCCCCCTTAAAAGGATTTTGTCCCCGAAATCTTTAAGTTAGGAAGAATGTATAACCTACCATCCAATCGTCCATCTACTCAACGAACAAACACAGGCGTCCACTGTCCTTAAAAGACTTCTAATGCTTCATGATTATATGCATAGTGTGTGTACATGTCCTTATCTAATGCAGAAATCAGGCAGTTTACTGATTCAGTTGACCTCCTAAATGCGAATCATGTAAGTGTCATGAATCCATTATGTATGCAAATTTTTCCTGCTCATAATTCTACATGAGTGCACAACTATTCATACAAATGTGACAACCATATGACAACATATTAAGTTTCAACCACATATAAATGAGAATACACATATGCATATGCAATATGAAGTGACTGAGCCGATCTAAAACCTAGGGTGTGTGTGTATAAGCTTCCACGAGCAACTACTAGCAATCACTAGCAACCATTTGCAGCCATCATCCATAACATGTTTTCAAATACATGTTTGCATCCATTTGTTTTCTACCTAAGGAGTTAGGAAAAGGACCGAGGAGATATACATAAAAAGATAGATAAAGCAAAACTTAAGGAAAAAGAGAGATCAAAGATGTACCCTCAAAAAGAAAAGGGCAGGGCAGGCAGCGCGTATTCTATCCTCAGTTTCCCAAGTCGCATCTTCCTCGGCGTCGCTCTACTAAACTTCAACGAGTTTGACTTCGCGGTTGCGTAGCTTTTTCACTTCGGTTCCTAAGATGCAGGTTGGAACTATCCTCACAGTTGCTTCACGTTCCACTTCGGCTTCTTCTAGAATGCTAGGTTCCACCACTTCAGCAGACTCATGCAAACACTTCCGGAGGTGAGAAACATGAAAGACGTTGTGAACTCCGGCCAGTCTCTCGGATAACTCTAATCTATAGGCTATCTTCCCAACCTTCTCGATGATAGAAAACAACCTTACAAATCTTGGTGCTAACTTTCCTGTGGATCCAAAGCGAATGACGTTCCTTAAAGGAGATACCTTAAGGAAAACCCTGTCCCCAACCTCAAACTCAAGGTCGGTCCTTCTTTTGTCGGCGTAGGATTTTTGTCTGTCTTGGGCTGTCTTCATCCTTCTCCGTATCAAGTCCACTTTCTCTGAAGTCTCTCGAATCATGTCCGGCCCAAGTATAAGCTTATCTGTAGACTCCCACCAACAAGTTGGTGATTTGCACGGTCTTCCATACAAGACTTCGAAGGGCGCCATTCCGATGGTAGCTTAGTAGCTGTTGTTGTAGGAAAATTCCACTAAAGGAAGGTGATCCTCCCATGTCCCTCCAAAGTCAAGAACGCAAAGTCTCAAAAGATCCTCTAAAATTCTATTCACCCTTTTCGTCTGGCCGTCTGTTTGGGGGTGATAGGTCGTGCTCAAACATAACTGTGTGCCTACAGCTTCTTGCAGACTCCGCCAAAACTCGCTTGTGAAGATAGGGGCTCGGTCACTAACGATGCTGGAGGGTATCCCATGGAATCGAACTATTTCCTTGAGATAAAGAGATGCTAGAGATGAGGCAGTCCTTCTACTTTTAATGGGTATAAAGTGGGCGCTTTTAGTAAGCCTATCCACTATTACCCAAATGCTAGTATTGCCTCTTCTTGACTTAGGCAGTCCATCAATGAAGTCCATTGAAATGCTATCCGACTTCCACTATGGGACCTCTAAAGGATGTAGTAGTCCTCCAGGATTTTTTTGTTCCGCCTTGACCTGTTGGCAGGTCATGCACTTAGAAACGAAATCTGCCACGTCCTGCTTCATGCTGCTCCAAAAGAAAGTTCTTTTTATATCCTTGTACATCTTATCACCGCCAGGTTGTATAGTCATCTTGGAATGATGTGCTTCCTCGAGAACCTTCTTTGTCAACTCTCTTGTTTGTGGGACGCATAATCTCCCATCTCGCCTCAGCCAACCCTTATCATCGATGGTATATCTATTGAGGTGATTAGAAGTCTCACCCCTAATAAGTTTATCAATCACATCAACAAGCTGAGGGTCTTCACGTTGTGCAGCCCCTATTGAGTCCAAGAGAGTAGGGCGTACTTCGAGAGATGCTAACAAACCCGGTACAAAATCTGAGGAGGGCCTAAAGTTAAAACTGGCTATGTACTCTAAGTTTTGCCTTTCCATAAAGAGAGGGCTTAAGGTCAGTTTCTTTCGGCTCAACGCATCTACTACTACATTGCCTTTGCCGGGAGTATAGGAAATTTCAAAATCATACGAGGCAAGAAACTCCATCCACCTTTGCTACCTCAAGTTAAGATCCTTCTGCGAGAAGAGATATTTCAATGATTTATGGTCAGTGTATAATTCGAACTTCTCACCTAGGAGATAATGGCGCCAAGACTTAAGTGCAAAGACGATGGCGGCTAACTCAAGATCGTGGGTTGGGTAGTTCTTCTCATGGACTTTCAATTGTCTTCCACCATAAGCTACTACCCATCCTTCTTGCATTAGAACAGCCCCTAGTCCCGTTCCACATGCATCTGTATATACTGTGAACATTTTGCTTCCGTCAGGCAGAGTTAGAACTGGAGATGTTGTAAGAGCTCTTTTTAGGCGTTGGAAGGCAATGTCACAGTCCAAATCCCAAGCAAATGCTAAACTCTTCTTTGTTAGCCTTGTGAGTGGAGATGAGATTTTTGCGAAATCCCTAATGAACTTTCGGTAAAAACCTGCTAGCCCAAGAAAGCTTCAGACTTCGGTTGCATTTCTTAGTGTCTTCCAATCTTGCACTGCCACCACTTTCGCGAGGTCCACCGCCAACCCTTCTTTGGACACTATATGCCCAAGAAATCTTACCTCTTCTCTCCAAAAGTGGCACTTGGAGAATTTGGCTTTTAGCTGATGAACTCGAAGAGTTTCCATGATTTCTTTCAGATGCTGAGCATGCTCTTCCTCATTCTTTGAGAAGATCAAGATATCATCTACGAAGACCACCACGAATTTATTGAGGAATTCTCTGAATACCCTACTCATTAGGTCTACAAAATAAGCAGGTTTGTTTGTCAAGCCGAAAGGCATGACAAGCCACTCGAAGAAACCGTCTGGGGTTCTGAACGCAGTTTTATCAATGTTGTCTTTAGCTACTCTTAGCTGATGGAACCCAGTTGCCAGATCAAGTTAGGAGAAGACCGACGCACCAACAAGCTGATCAAACAAATCATCAATTTGGGGAAGAGGGTGCCTATTTTTCTTGGTCAATTTGTTTAACTCCCTATAGTCGACGCAAAGGCGAAGCGAACTGTCTGCTTTGGTTGCGAACACCACTGGAGCACCCCATTCCGAAATGCTCCGTCTAATGAACCCCTTTTCAAGAAGTTCTTTAACCTGCTTACTAAGCTCCTATCTCTCCTTTGGAGCCATGTGTCTGACAGGTAAAGCTACAGGCTTTGCATTATCCACAAGATATACGCGGAAGTCTATTTCCCGCCTCGGAGGTAAGCCCTTCACCTCCTCAAAGACATCCGGATATTCCCGGACTACTCTAACTGACTGCAAATTCTCATTTGAAGCATCAAGCGACTCTAGATAACTAAGCATAACAACATTCAAGGGATTACAAGAAATTTCTATAGTGTTACCAAGCCGAGTCAAGAGTCTAACTACTCTTTTCTCACAATCGAGGATGGCACCATTACTGGATAACAAGTCCATGCCTAAGATCAAACCATATCCCGAGAAGCCCAAAATGAAGGCATCACAACTAAACTCAACGCTGAGAATAGAGATTTTCAAACCCAAACAAACCATTGACAAGTAAGCGGAGCCCCCAATTGGATTTGAAACTACAAAGGGATCCTCTACCATACTAGTGTCTAGATGCAGAGATTCTACTAAGGCAGATGAAATAAAGGAGTGTGATGTGCCAGAGTCAAAAAGTGTGCGAACTGGATGATCATAAAGATAGACTACACTTTCTACAGAAATATTACAACCTCGTTCCTGCGGAGGTGCCGCTAGTGCATGAACTTGACCTCCAGAGGTGGATCCAGTCCTCTGCCCTGTCCCCGTTTCTTTGGGTAGTCCTTAGCCAAGTGCCCGGTCTCTCCACAACTGAAGCAACCACCATTCATTTTTGCCTTCTTCTTCCTGCAGTCTTTTGTTATATGTCCCACAATGCCACAGAAATTGCACTTTCTCTTCTCACGGGGCTTATCGTTCTTCCCTCCTTTCTTGAAATCTATTTTCTTAGCTTGTAAATCCTCTTTCTTTCCTTCCACCTTAGTCTCTTTCTTGCCGTTGTCTTCCTCGTGTAGCAACGCCATGTCCACCAAGCTTTCATAAGTCGCTCCCGTGGATACTTGGGTCATAGCAAGGCTGTGTAGAGGCTCATTCAAACCTTTGACGAAACGAAGCGCCTTCTTGTGTTGGGTGTTTACTAAGTCCAGCCCAAACCTGGCCAGCTGATTAAACTGATTAACGTACTCCCTGATCGTCATGCTCCCCTGTTTAAGAGTTAGGAACTTCTCCATTTGCAGGCTTCTTTCGGCTTGAGAGAGGAATTTCATCTCAAATCTTGTCCTGAAATCTTCCCATGTTTCCACTGCCCTCTAAGCATTGGTAATCTCCCACCAATAGGAATCTTCATCTTTAAGTAACCACACTGCTAGCTGTATCTTTTGCCTGTCATCAACTCCGAAGATGACAAATAGATCCTCAGTTTCCTTTAGCCAGTTTCTTGCTCCTACAAAGGACTCTGTCCCATGAAAGTCTTTTCCACCCATAGCCTTGAAGTCTCTACATGTTTTTGCGAAGGCATTTCCACGAGGAGGAGGAGGAGGAACCGCGGCTACTGGAGGAGGAATGTCTGTTGGGCTCGCGCCATTGGCCCTTGCTTCTAAGTACCTCCTAAACCAGCCGGGTATAGGCACTCCTTCTGGAAGTTTCTGGTCTCCAGACATGCTGAAACAGAAAGGAAAGATTCAAAACGAAGGATGGAGAGGGATAGTGCACATGGCTTTGGGGGATTATGCCCTTTTTAAAATATAACATTTTTTTTCTCGAAAAATGCTTCTTTAAACTTTCTTTGAAAACAATTTCAAAAACTTTTATCTTATCTGGTAAACCTATGCTCTGATACCAAGTGAAACACCCCACCTCCGTTAAGGTCACTCACAAAGGGAATGCCTTAACTTTGGTGAAGGTTTATGAGTAAAAGTCACAGGTAAACACAAGACAGATATAAATACACATATTTTAAACAACGGAAACCAAACAGACTTTTATTTCATCAATACGTGTTCCAACAAAGCATTTCCATAATTGTTTCAAAATACTTCCAACATTAAACCTCAGAACTGTCTTGCTTATTAAAGAAGCATAAAACATAAATAAAGTAACAAAAATCCCCATAGTGATATCCAAAGCCATAGTCCGAGCAAAAGAGATCCAAATCATACATCTACGGTCTTGAAGCTTGCAAAGAGCCTGACTAAGCTGGGTTGTTTCCTCCCTGTGGACCTTTGGGGAGGGGGGACGAAAGAAAAGAAGACGAAAAGAAAATAGGGTCAGACATAAAGCCTAAGTAAATCTAGTAACTCTTCAGTATGTGAATAGGAAAAAAGGGCATGATAGATATAAACTGGAAACAGTAAAGTATTACAAGCTAAGGAAGTGTAGTTTAGAATCGAATGTACTATCGCACCCACACTATATCTCTGCACCTACTTGAGCTTTATTCTAACCGACACCCCATGCTGAGGGTGAAGTGATCCCATTTCTAAAGATGCACCCTATACTGAGGCTGAAGTGATTCTGTTTCTAAAGATCGACTCCTACCCGCATAAACATATGTGTCATACGGCCCCCAAGAACTGTAGATACCTATGCTGGTCCCACCATGGGGTGTATCAAGACCCATGGTGGCGGCCCCGACACAAACCTTAGAATACATAGGTTATACTACTGGTGCCCCAGTGCCCTGTTTGTCTGCTCCGGAGTGTGTGCACGCCCGCACCCCATTAGAACCTACACTGTGCACCCACCGCCATCGTTTTGATTGCTTACAATCAGCCCAGTAATCGTGCCCCACCCTGCCTAGTTTCAGGGTACCATGATACCTAACTCGGGTTACTGCTGAAACGGGTCCCTCGTTACTAGGGTTTTCTATTCAAACATGTTAAGTGGTTAAGTGTCTGTATTTACCTAACCTCACCCATCAATTCTTGTTAACATGTTGAATTTGGTTAAGTGTTTTTAGTTGACTTAACCCTGCCATCTGTCCTTAGCCTCTTAGAGCACTTGACCACTCACATTAGACGGATATTGCTACGGTCACTGGATGTGCCGGTCGGTTCCGGGCAGGTTTACACCGTAGCTCAGTCTAACCTCGAGTCCTTATTGGGCTCAATGCTTAACCACCCATATTGGATAGGTATTGTTGTGACTACTGGACAGCCGGGCGGTTCCGGGCAGGTTTACGTCACAACTCAATCCAACCTCGGGTTAAGCATACCGTATTTTCTAAATTTTCATATTTTACCATTTCTCAATTATATGTAAATGTCAAGTCCTTTATTCTTGGGTATAACAATTTATACTGCTTAAATGCCATTGTCGTTGGCATGTGCCAAACATGCCAACATATATTTTTCATGTTTTACACCCAACGTTATTACCCCCATTTGTACGTTCGCAACATTGTAACAAATGTTGGGCTCGACACAATTCAGCCCAACTTTTTAAACGTGAGAAAAAGGGGAAATCAAGAACATGTAATACTTATCAATAAATAAAGGAGTGTGGTGCATGAACTTGCAATTTAACGATTCAACTAACACAAATTATGGGTCATGTGAACTTGCATTCAAATCAAAGTATAACTAAGTAGGTGACATATGAAATGTCATCGTTTAGGCTTATACAAACTTGGGTTAAACATGTTTAACTTGGCATAATGTCAAACACAAAACTAACATGTTGAATAATCACCCAAAATGTCTAATTTTTTACAAATAATCATATAGCCTATTTCAACATGAAACTTGCATAGTTTATGTAACCCAAACGGCGGTTAACATAAATCCAATTATACTTGCAAATAAACATAAGAATGTATTCATAGGTTTTGAGTCATGTTGGCATAAAAGGTCTCAAGTCTAGAACATGTTTACCTAAGCCTTAATTTAGACTTAGAGAATGTATACAGTCCATGCCATCGTCATAACCGTAAAGTGGTCAAATTCTAGTTTTTGCCACAACTTGCAAGTGCCATTATTTTCATACACAATTGTTCAATAGGCTTGCAACAATCAATTTTAGGCCACAAATATCAATACACAAGTCATGACAAAATCATTACAATACATAGAATTTATATCATTATTATACAATGACACAATTCTATTTTCATTTACATCGAATCACGCCATAGTTTTATTCATATTTTGAAAGGTCACTATACTTACAACGAATGCAGAATCTTGAATTCTGGATTCTGAATTCTGAAATTGAGGTGCGCTCCTTTGGGTAGATTAACGTTGCGTTGATTAATTTGATTAAGCTTTATTCTTCTTCTTAATTTGATTCGTCTCTAAGCTCCTCTCTCTTAACGGCTATGCTCAATTCCTTCCTGATAGCATGACGACTCCCATCTTATTTTTTTGTGTGAATTTTAGTTGAGACTTAGGATGTATTTATAGATTTTTAAATTGTTTTGAGCCGTCAGATGAAGACTGGAGGAATCTAGACCATACAAAGTTCAAAGAGCCAATCAAGAGGTGACATCTCAGCCCTAGTGACACACCGAGCCACACAAATTCGAGCCAGGGCCAGACCCAGCCAGCCAGGTCGACCAGGTAGGTCGACTGGCGGGTCGACACCCAGGTCGACACTATGATCGACCTGGGGTGACCAGGTCGACACCATGGTTGACCCTATGGTCGACCTGGTCCCTGGGCGGGAATTTTCCCTCCCAGCCCAGTTTGAACCTGTTTTTCAAATTTTGAATTTTAAACCGAGCTGTTTGAATTTTAAATTTTATTCTGAAACTTCCGAAGGTCATAACTCCTTCGTACGGAGTCTGATTCACGTAAACTAGGACTCTATCTCAAGCAGAATTTCGAGACGAACGCAATGGCGTAACCCATTTTCCTTAATTCTTTCATTTAGAATTAATTACACTTTAATATGTGAAGCTTAACGTTATAGAATTCACGGGGTGTTACAGATTACTTCGGTAAGGTTCGCTAATCCTGACTAGTTTTATAAACCTTAATTTGGTCTAGAATTGATAAAGGATAAAATCAAATCTTTTGAATTGATATCAAAAGGAAGATTAAAGAATAAATTTAAAAGAATTTATCTTTGTTAAAATTAATGGGAACCTTTCCCTAAAGATGTGAATATTTGAATAAAAGAATATTCTGAATTGGAATCAGGCGTATGATGTGTTTTTGTAGCACTTGATTATAAAATACACGAGTTATTTGGAAAGACCGAGTTTAACCCATTTTGAATAATTAATACGACGACTAAATGCCGATGATGAAGACAGTGGTTGAAGACCAGAGATCTTCACATCATTTGGATGATTACTGATGTCTTGATTGGGCTGTACACCCAAGACAAGGTAATAAGTGGTGATCGTCCAGACGTACTTCGAGATCGACTGGATATGCGAGGACCACTCTCCTGTATTGGACATATGGGACGGGGAATAAGGTGCCTCTGGTTTCGTTCAGACCCAAAACAGACGTGTAAATGGATGTGTGTCTGACATTGGATTTCATTATGTGTTGATTGATTTCTATAAATTATATATCTATTTGATGGCGGAGAATTTATTCTCTTACTTAACACCCTTCTCTTATATGTATGAGCTTAGAAGTTATATAATGATAGACATCAGTTGTATGGCGTGAATTGTCAGTGTGGCATGCTGAGATGCAAATGATCAAGGCTTTTGTTGAAAAGCAGAGTCTTATGGTCAATGATCAAAGCACGGCTTTAAATAGCATAGCTTTGTGTATAGTGTTAATTCGCAAGCCTCACACCCAGTATGAGTCAAAAATGAGATAGTAACCGTAGGAAGTGCACGACGTTTCTTTCTAGCTAGCAGTGGTGTCATGGTATGGAGCCTAGACATTTTTACTTATGTGGATAATGGAATGAGGTGCCTCGATTATTGAGTCCCTAGTGGCTCAAACATAGGTCCGATAGGACCGGGAAATGTGTGTTCAGGAATAATTAATCCACTAAAGTAATTGTGGACAGGCACTGCCGCTTCCAAGGATTGCCCGTAGGTGTGATTCTGAGACATGTGCTAGAGTGTCTCGAATCGGTGAGGCCCTTGCCTTGACTCATAGATGGAAATCCAATTTCCAATATGACATTTTTTTTGTTTTAATTATAGAACTAGTATGGCGACATAATATATGGTACCTATGCCTTTTATGATTAATATGTTTATATTTGAAGTTGATTTTGACACTATGAATTTATAGTAATATCAAAATGATTTGTTTTAAACGTACCAAATATGTTTGGCTGTTGTAAGGGAAAACTCTATCCTCCGGCTTGTGTTGCATTATGTGATGGGACCTAAGTCCTGTAATAGCTTCATTTTCCAGAAAACATTGTGTTGTTTTATTTTAAACTGAGATTCATGTGGAGTAAACCCATTCCGTGTTATACGGCGTGGTCCCATGATTTACTTTATTTTAAAGAAAAGTTTAATAACTGTTTTGAGTTCTCACACTAGTCCCATGACTGACTCGAAGTTTATTGTTTCTACCTAAACTCTGGGTGCCTATATTTTCTACATGGGCGGCTATTAGTTTTGGGTTTGCAGATATTCATTTTCACGGGATCCTGGATTACAGCTGAAGCTATATTCGGAAAGTTTTGTATCCGTGTATTTCTTTCAATTGTGTTAAGTGATATATTTTCCGCTACGCATTATATTTATACATTTTATTTCCGCTGCTATATACTTTAAATCTCTGATATTTTCTATTGTATATTATTTGAACTCTGATATATTCTTGTACTCTGATGTAGTTGTTGTAATAGCAATGAAATGTTCTATTGTTTGTGTTCTGATGAGTCGTGTTCTCAAAGCAATCCGGGCTTTCTCATAAGGGAAGTTTGGGTTGTTTCACATTAGCTAGTGTTTGCTATGTTTCAGGTCTTGAAAAAAGTCATTGATCAATTTTGACTCTTTAGAAACATTGAGAGCATTACTACTATCATTTGAGAATTTTCTTGGTTGAACTAGTACATTATAAAGGATATTACAGTTCGAAATTTATCATATGGATATCACTATTTTTTGAGATCTGTATTTTAGAGCTGATAGTGCTAAAGATTTTCCAGTGATTTAAATTAGCAATTACGAACATTATTATTGATCAGCATATCCAAAGGAAAAAGAAATGGAGACGATGTTGAAAAAATAATTGTTTCTATAAAGTTCCAAAAGTAATAATTTTCAACATCTCCAATCAATAGAAGAGTCTAGAAATAAAAATTAGAATATCATATTCATTTCATAAATGGTAAGTTACTTTAATAATTACACTTTCATGCCTTTATACTAATTATGTTATTTTTATGTTGTAAATTTTCATTTTGATCGTAACAGTACGATTTGGCAGCTAAAACTTATGATGACTTAGCTTGTTTGCATATAACTTTAACATAGATTTATAATAAACTTTGATTTCTAAAATATTAGTTTTCTTTTAAAGTCTTGCAAAACATGGATTATTGTTATGAATAAAGTAGTTATGTCTTATTACTATGTTTTCGTTATTAATGTGAAGTGAAGTATATTGTGATGTCTTTTGAATCTTACAAGTACTTGTTATAGGACATCGAACTATAACTAGCTTGAGGAAGTAGAACTTGTTGTCCTTACCTTGTGTTTACCAATTAAATTAGATATATAAGTTAGCATGACACACATATTATGGATTTATAGAAAAAGCACATTACATAAAATAAACAATAAGATACACTTTTATGGTTATTGGTTTAATTTTATGATGCAATGTTCTATTACGACTACACACATATTATACATGATTAGAATGTTAAATTCATGATAAATCAAGATGTTTTCTTAGTATTTCAATGCTAATTTTTCTAACAAAAGTTGACTAATTTTAATAAAATATTAATATATATTTATTATCTATTTCATCCAAAACAATTGTTTCTTTGTGTTACTTTTGTTATTATTAATATCTTGTATAAACTTTTCTATGATTTTTGGAACCAATTAGTACTTGTATATGGGTGTTAACCCACAATTTACTATATGATTCAGAAGACGTAAGATCAACCATTATGTATCGGTCAAATCTAAGTAAATAAGTTATTCGAATGCATTTACTAGATCTTTTGTGGAAAAATAAATAATATGAAAGAAAAAATAAGTAAAAAAAACTAAATTCATTCATATTTCATGGTTATCATTGTACACAACCAAAAATAGGGAAATGATATAGATTGTTGTCGAATGTATGATGTTAGGAAAGAACTGATAAAAATATATTTGTCAATATTCTAAATTAGTGCCCCAATGCAGTATTGAACTACAGACCTCCAGTTTACAAGACTTACACACAACCACTGACCTATCGGGGCAACTATTAAAGTTGCGCCAACCCTCAACTGAGTATATGAATACAATTAGGAAAAAGTTCCCATATTGGATCTACATTGGGTTATGTAGTATAATTTATACAAAATATATACAAATAAAATATTATATAATTAATATATATATATATATATTGGATCTACATTAGGCCAACCCGCAACTGAGTACTCTACAAATTGTAACTGGTATATATATATACACAATTATATTTTAATATCTAAAATATATACAAATGTGTTTTCAAACCCATTATAACGCGGTTCAAAAGTCATGTATTGGATCGTTAAGAAATTATCAGTCAGTTAGCAAATCGGTGCGTTACGCAATGAATCGGTATCACTTGAGAACCATGGATCGAGAATACTTTATCTATGGATCGTCTACCACATTTAAGTCATATATGATGATCGTTTGCAGTACAAAAGAATGATTCAATCACGCATAATACACACAAAATTTGGTGTAGCTTGTGTAAGATGTGGAGCAAATAATGCATGCATGGATCATTTTCTAAGGAGCAACATAAGGCCACATGTAAAACAGCAAAAGCGAGATACATGGGCATGGCATAACAAATAGCATAGAAGTTGTTCATAGTATTATATGAATCAGTTACTACTGTATAAATATGTATGAAACATCAGGTCAGCTGTATTATTACATCCAATATGGATCGACACTGATGGGTCTGCAATAATACATGGAAATCTTAAATTCAATATACATAGATAACTAACTGTTTTCGTGGATTACATGTAAAAGCAAGAACATGGGCACATGGCATTTTATTGTAAATAGATGAACGCATGTACCTCATACCTAGTTTCTCTACAATATGGATCGACATTCTACTATACAATATGTTGCAAGTGTATAGAAAACGTATCTGCATGGTTCATCCACTTCATATAATGAATGGAGTTCAGCGTATATATGTGAGCAGGTCATTTGTATTAAACATATTATTTAGGTCGGCCACAATCCCAGTTTGTTAGCATATACAAGAGTCGTTGACTCAACGAGTTAAAGCAATGGGTCAGTTCATGTGCTGGAATGAATGGCATGCAAGCTTTTATAATACACGATCCGTATTAATATTAGCATTGTATGGATTGGTTTAAAATGTACGCAAGGGGTAATTATACTTCATTTGCATGAGGCCACGTGGCACAAGACATAATGCACATGTAAAATACATGTGGCAAATAAAGGATACATGCTATTTAAAGTATGGGTCATGAGTTGTTAGTAGAACATAACTAGCAAAATTTGGGGCGCAGGCAAATCAAGTGGCACACATATAATGTAACGTCCCACTTTTCAGTACAATTTAAGCCGACATTTTACTATCATAGTCATCCCAAATTACACAGAAAAGAAGAATGTTAAGAGAAAGAAATTAGAGAATGAGAGAGAAAGAAATATTAGAATAGAAGAAAGAAGAAGAACACCAGAATCTCACAGCTGAATGAACAAGATAAATAATATAACAACATATCTTTACATAAAAGAAACTTTTATACACATACCAATCATCAGAGTACATAATGTATCAGATACATCGGAATAACTTTAAATAACTAACGATGAAGCCTCTTGCTTCCAGCTCCTGAAAATCCAAGCGAATCTTAACTTGGAAAATATGTTTGGTCTGACCCGAGCACATTTTGAAGCAAAGCAAAAACACCCAGATCAGTCTGGAATACTTTCAGTGCTAAATTCACATCAAACAATTGGCTTAACTTTAGAAAATCATTTTGAAAGGAAAGATAATAGTAAGACCAGCTCACACATAAATACGAATGGTTTTTACCTTACTATAACCCAAAACGTTTTTAATATATCAAAATCCAGTGATATTATATTAGTGTCTATCAAATCACAAATAAATAACCAAGTAGCAGAACGCTTGCATCTCACGCTCTACATATTTAGTATAAAATCAAATATCGCATGGCGCTTATTGGAGATTGGATTCCGACTATGACAAAGTATGGAACCACCTGCCGATAATGTATCTCTAGAGGGGAGTACACTGGGTTCAATAAGAATGTCTTGCAACTCGGCCCACACATGACCGACCACTCATTTCGCTTCAGTGTATCGAATATATATCAACAATAGTTGGGAGCTACCCACCGTTTCCTGAAGAGGAACAACATCGAAATAAATTAAAGAAGTAAAAGGAATTTCTCTAGTTAGGTGATTATACACCCTAATGGGAGCGACCCACATAGCCATGCTGCCTGCCCGATTTTTGTCATTTCCCGGTTGATGAGGCTTGATGTTATAATCTTTTGAACATCTGGCCAATTCACTTTGAATCCTACATTTTCAGATCCGTGAAATATCACTAATTGACGTCAACAAAAATACACTAGTCGTTAGCTAAGAGAAGGTGTCTTCTCCGCTACCAACAGTAATACATTTGAGGAAATCAACGTATGTGATTCCTTTGGAAATACTCTGTCAAACACTCGTCCATACAAGTCATCCAGGAACAGGATGAACCGAAAACATCCCCCTACCACATCCAAGGAATCACCCTATAAATTAGTAGCGAGTAATCCTTGCAAATCCGTAGATCTCAACCACGACAGAACCACAGTATATCTCTGGCTGTAGTCCAGAGATTATAAGTAGTTCTTCCATTTATGAGTATCAACGGTCTTCAATTGCTCCAACTTTATTCTCTGCAACTTAGTTTCGATCGCAATGCTGATTCGAAGTGGTTTTGGGTCCAGTTCCTATCCCGGCCTCTTCGAAACAACACGTCAAATGGTCAAATAAAATATTCATTGATAGTTTTGTGTTTTAACTATCAATGTCAAAATAGCACGATCAAGTATATTGGCAGCTCAGATCCCCATTATGCAAAAATCATTCATTAAAAATATTATTGAATCATAAAAAATTATTTCATAGATTTGAAATCGATTCCATTTATGTATCTTGGCCACTCATCTTTTCATTCCATCGTTTGGAACAATATCTCTTCTTTATTCACACTCTGCATTATTCTCCTTTAATTCTGAAAATAATGCTATATTTTCATAAACCATTTATTTCCTTAATGTTGATATATAAATATATCATTAACTCACTAATATAACCCAATTACCAATTTTAATGCAGCAAAAACCCTTTCAAACGACACACACTTTCTTATTAAAACTCAAGAGCTTTTATTCCACTTACACTTGGAAATGTTATGGAAATCTACTTAAATCCTGAATACTTATGTTTCCAAGTTAATATATCCCCTCTATTTCTATTTACTTAGTATATTTCAACTCTATTACTTCCATTACCTGGAAATGGTATAAACATTATCACATCTCAGGTTGGTCAAAACAATGTTAATTTATTCATTGTTTTCTTAAAACCAATAGTTAAATTTTCAAGTCAATACCTTGCAAATAAGTTACAATATATCTCTTATGGAAGTAATGAACCAATTCAACATCTTTACCCATTACAAACTTAAACCATCCCTTGATAATGGCGATGTCGTTCAAGTTGGGGTATTCTAATTACCTCCCAGACCTTGAACGACCACGTTTTTATTTTGAGGTAGACAACAGTTTGTAATTCAAAACTCGTATTACTTATAATATCAATCTGATCTTATTTCTATTTTATTTAAACCATGGTTTTATGAAACATGTCCTTTGTTTTGAAACTCTCAATCGGTTATAACCATGTATTTATTAAGTAAATCATTTTCTAAAATATTAACTCTTTTGCTTCAAAACTTCATTATACAATTCTTACCCAGATTATATTAGAATACCCATTCACTAATATCTTTCCCAAAATCCTTTTTACATTATATAATCTAAACCTTTTTTTCATAACTACAAATCCCTTTATCATCTTCTTTTATTACAAAACATTATTATCCCTCTCACCTTTGAAGTTTCGATTACGGCGATTTACTTAATTAAATCCTTAACTAAAATATTTATTTAAGGCCCTTGCCTTAATTTAAACTTCAAACCCCTTTTTCTTATAAACTTGGATCCATTCACTAACACTTTATCCGAAATTCTTTTTAACATCATTAAAAATTAATGATTGGATTTTATAATCAAAACACTTTTATTAACTCCTTTACTCAAATCGACAAGTATTTACATTTACATGTTTACAAATCGTCTCTTTAATTCTAACTCGAATGGAATCCTTTTTTAAACTCAAATTTCTTTTATAATCGTTTATAAAATTCAGATTATAAAATCTCTTTCCATAAGCTTCTATCAACTTTACTAAATCTTGTTACATATTCCATTACTACCTTAGTTGAATTCTATTTAAGTAGTAATTGACAATAACTTACTTTGTCATTTACTGAAGTAAAACCCCTTTTCTTCTTTACTAACCAAATAGGTTAGTTTCCTCCCTCAATAGGTTGTTAAGCTAATAATTTATTTTATAAATAATAAAGTATCCAATAATAAGCTTAAACGTATTTACATTAAGGTTAAAAGTTTTTTATAAATCATCGTTAAGTTTGATTAATTATTCACTGAAACTATACTTTATTAAGTTAATGCAAAAATATAATTAATTTAATAAAAAATATCACTTAATTGTTTCTCTTGGAACAATTATTCCAAATGATTAATTTCCCTGTTAATCTCAGGCTTCGTTATGTATTAAATCCCATGGTATTACTTTATAAATTATTTTAACAATTTCTGTATAAAACAAAGTCATAATTATCAATTTATTTAAAATATTCTATTTAAATAACTAAAATAAAATTAAAACTTCGATTCAATTAATAAAATAAATTTTATAACTTAAAAAACATAAATTCGCCTGATGGCGAATTTATGTTTCAAAACGATGGATTTAGACCATCTGCTGCCAATTACTCAATCAATACTGCATATTGATTTAAAACATGACAATTGTTGAATTTAGATCCAACAATCAACATTCATTTAATCGTCAATAATTAAACAAATATAAACAGGATGTAATATAAATATGAATAAAACAATTCACCTTTAACAATGTGAAACAATAAATAATATACAATTTATTTGAAGAATCCGGTTGGATTCCTTCAACTTATTCTTCCCTGCACAACAGTTAATAATATTGTTTATTACCAACATATGAAATGAGAATTTATAATATAACACAGACAAACAATCAAACAATAACAATATGAATCATCCATAGCATCCATTAAACTAATTTTATGATAAATATTAATTATATGAATTTAACACATCACAATATTTGTGAAAATTAACTCACTAATCCTTTCTGATGATTGATTCATGCATTATTTCATTTAATTTTAAATAGTGTTTAAAATTAGATGAAATTCTGATAGCTTCTAATCTTATCCGAACTCACCAATAGTATAGTATTCTTCAGCGCGATTCCAACATGACTTGTTTCATTGAATTCTGATTAGAAACGAACAACTTATCGCGGTTACAACTTTATATTAAAATTAAATAGCTTAAATCTTAATTAAAATAATTAATTAATTCTGATTATTATCGTTTCCAAATTTAAACTGGTCCTTAAACCAGAAATTACGTGGCTTCTTCTTTCCATAGGAATTTCCCAAACCCGATTCCTTTTTCCCTAATGTTAATATTCTTCCTCGCTCCTGCTTCACGTAAAATACCCAATAAATTTTTATATATTAAATGCTTTATTATGCTAAACAATTATTTAAACATTTAATCCTTAATTATGCAGTTACCATTAACATCTTGATTAGCAACCCTGATCCACACGTCTAATAAAGTATCAATCACCTGAAGCAAGCTCTTCTTTCTGCTAATTGAAATCACGACCATAACCCATAATCGATCAGGAGACCTCCCCTCCATGGCTCCATCCATGTCGGCAACTTCCTCCATCGAACTCTGGCGATCCCTTCGACTCCACCCCTTCCTCAAACCGCGTAAGAACAACACCATCTCACCGAGTTTCCGCTTGCCAACATCTCATTTCTCTCCGACCAACTGCACCACCTCCGGTGGTCCACAGATCCTTCACGCCTCCAGAAACCCGACAACAAACCAAAATTTTTTCAACTCCTCTCTCACAAACCCCATCGTAAAAACCTAACGTGAACTTTGATTTAGTGTTGGAAAGCTTCCGGTTGTAGATTCCTGTGATTTGGTTGAGCTTACGATTTAATTCCATCTTATGATGATCGCTGTTTTTGTTTGAATAAGAGGAAGCTATTGTATTGTCTGAATGGGCAAAGGAAGCGAAATAGAAAGAGGTCTAAATAGAAGAAAGAGGACGAGTTTTCAGAAGAGCCCCTATGAATGGCAAGAAGGCAGAAGCACGGTGTGAATTTATATTTAGGAGAAAAAATGAAAATAATAACAATGTCGTGTCTTCGTATAGGTTAGATCGGCTGTAAAACATAGGTTTGTATTCTAACGTACAGGCAAGAAAAATATACATGTTCTTCTTTCACTTCAAGCCGCTGGTGATGTTGCGTTTGAAAGAAAAGGGTAAGAGGCTTTGCTGGGGAGGTAGGTCTATGACGGGAAAAGAACTTGGGTAGGAAAAATATTTTTTTGATTACACGGAACATATGATGGCTGCGATATATGTATCAGGGAACGTGGTTTCTGAAAATAAAGGATGCGATAGAACAAAGGTTATAAATTTGAAGTGACCAGCGATATTTTTATTGGGGTGACCGACTATGTTTTTATGAAGACGGCTAACCATATTTTTAACGTATAACGCTCGTTATTCACGGTTCGTACAAACCCGTATAAACTGCGATCGTAACAAAAATTGGAAATTTCATGATAATTTAATTTTTCAGTTATAAAATATATATTGATTTAAATATAAACAAATCTATTAATAATAAATTATTATTAACCTATTTATTCAATTGGAATCCTATACGGCTTCAAATTTATATATTTTACTTTATTTTTAAACTCGTCATTCTATATTCTAAGTCCAAACGATATTTAATATTTTTAATGTCCATTTTATTATTATAATAATCATTATATTTTGATAAGGAATTCCATAGCGACTATTTGAAATTTTGATTTGAAAATAAAACAAAATCTACAATACGAAAACTCTATTTTCCTGCTTCATTAGAAAATTATTATCACATAGATTCGGGCGTTTCTTGTTTCGAAGAAATCCGACTTAAATTGGACCTTGTACAGCCATTTAAAGTTCAAAACGAAATATTACGAACTACCACGCTGCTGCAGCTCATTTTATAATTAAATTTTACGTTCAAATAGCGTTTAATAAACGAAATTATATATTATAAATCCATTCCTAACTCCAAATCAATATTTAAAATAATAAATTAAATTAAATATCTTACTACCAAAAATACGGGACATTACATATAATCAGGTCGCATATGTATATGTTCAGAGAGGTCGTTAGCCGACCTAACTACTCAAGTCGTTTTCCGACCTATGAAGTCGGGTCATTAAACGACCCGGAGTCGGGTCACTAAACGACCCGAATGCCTTTACACCAATTTGTGAGATTCTCCACTCTAAATCACTCAACTACCACTCCTATAAATTCCCCCACATTTCCACCATTAAGAGGAGGGATTTCTCGAACCACGAAGTGCTGCCATTTTCATTCTCAATAACTCCAAATCATCACAATCAAAGAAATCTAATCACATCCATGGTGAAATCGAGAGAATCAAGAGATTAAAGAGAAGAAATTGAGATAATTGTTGTAAAGAGAGAAAATGAGCAAAGTTATAGAAGTTATGTACCGTGTAATATCGAGAATGATAATGAAATCTCTCTTCAAAGTGGACGTTGGCCATATCTAGATTGAACCACTCTAAATATCTGCCTTATTACTGCTTTTGTGTTTGTGGTTTCCCATAATCTAGATCTAAATTGTTTAAAGGTGTGTATACACTTTATGGGGTGTTAGTGATCCGTTTTTGACATTAAATTTTTGGCTCCTACCGTGGGGCCACATCCACATTCATAGGTCAAGTGCTTTATGGGGGACGTCGAAGTTTGAAGCCTGTTTTTAAGATAGATTCTCGAAGTCTAAAATTCAGGCCCGTTGAAGGATTTTCTACAAAGTTTTAAAGCTTGTCTGAGATAATGGCTCCACCTAAGAAAGATGGAAGTAAGTCCATTAGAGGAGGTTCCGATAATGTTGCTAATGAAGCTACGCCACAAACCAACTGCCTTGAACTTGGCTAAAGTTCGGTAGGCGGAGCTGGTGTAACTAAAGATGTGGTGGATGCAGTTGTCGCCAGCTTCAATCAATGGATGGGGCTTCTTATCAGGCTTTGATGGACAAGATAACTACTCTTATTACCAATCAAGCCAAACCAACACCTCCTAAAAGAGTCAATGTCGACCTCGAGAAGAATGTGAATTCATCGGCTTCTGATCGTAATCATAATGATAACATGGAAGATCATGATGGTTGGGTGAGCGATAAGGATGAAGCTAATGTTGAAGATTCAAGGTCTAAGGCTAGAAATCATTCTGATCGAAATACTACTCGAAGGATTGCTAGTCCCGCCAAGGGGCACCTCCCCATAGTGGAGGTAAAAGACCTCGATCCTCTAACCGCGATCGCTCGCCAAGACGAGCATCTGACAAAGTGATTGAAGTCTCCCCATGGAACAACACAACACCGAGGAGTATATCTCGGACATGATAAAACAAATCATGAAGGATACCATGGCTCGCAATGAAGTTGAAAGGGAATGGGATTTTTCTCCTAGCAAAAATCCATTCACTGAAAGGAGCCACAAAGAATAATTCCCAAAAAAGTTCACTCATCCTACTTTGCCTCACTATAACGGAACTGTTGATCCTAACTTCTTTCTATGTAAGTACGAATGGTACATGAATGCAGCGAAGGTGACGAACGAGATCAAATGCTTATACTTTCCTCTTTACTTGGAAGGTGTGGCATCGCAGTGGTTGACAAAGCTGCCTCCTAAGTTAGTGGATCAGTTTGCTGATTTGACCAAGAAATTTAAAGAGCAGTTCAAGTTGCAAGATACGAAGGCCAAAGATGTTATATCACTAACACCAATGGAGCAGAATCCGGGATAATATGTTAAAGCTTTTCTATATCGATTTAATTCTGCTTTTTTCGAAGTGGGAAATCCAAAGCCACTCATGATCCTAATGTCTCTAATCGATGCTATAGATAGGAAGAGCGAGTTTGGGAAATGGATAGAAATGAAGGAAATAGACATGCTCTAGAAATTATATGAGAAAGCCGAAGAGTTCATCAGAGTGGAGGAAGATCAATTTATCTAGAATGTCGCTAAAAGCAGTGCCATGGAAGATAAGAAAAGCATTAATACTCAAGGTGACGAGAAGAATGCCGGAGGTCTAAAAAGGAAAAATGAGGACAACGGAAAAGGGGAAAATGATAACAAAAGATTCTGCTTTATCAAATTCGAAGAGCTAACTCCTCTAAATGATACCCCGGAAAACATCTACTTCGCCACCGAAGATGTAGGACATTATCCAACTCCATGACCCATAAAAGTAGACAATATGGCAGCTAATTCTGGAATGTTCTGTCGCTACCACAACCAGCCTTGTCACAATACTAATGAATGCATATACTTAAAGAGCTTGATTGGGAAATTGATTAAGAAGAATAAGCAACAACAGTATGTGAAAAAGGCCACAAGCACCTAATACCTCTTCAGCCGCTCAGCGTCGAGTTCAAGTTAATGATGGTTGATAGAGTTCAAATGTTCAAAGCCTGGAATAATGACCATTTGTTTCAACTCTCTGCTAAAAACATTGTTCATTTATGAAAGTTTTTGTAACTTTTTCTTAAAAGTACAAAGGCACCATGACTAGGGTCATTGTATCGAAACATTTAATATTTCCGCTATTGATAAAGCCTACACTCAATCAACTTTTACGATTCCTTGCAAAATTCTATTGCTAGCTTAGAATTGCATGGTTCTAAAAGTGATTTAATATTGCGGGCTATCCAAGGAGCTTTTGCTTCCTCACAGTTCGACAAGACCAGGTGATCCTTACCACACATCCTGACGATGACAAATCAAGTGTCGAGTGCTACAAGCATCATTCCACACATAAGCGGAGATATAATGCATCGCTTTGTATCTCGAAAAGGGAAGTCACTTGAGGTCAAGTGACAAGGAAAGAGGCAAGTAAAAAATTCAACAAGATCAGCAAAGCCAAAATTACTCAGCCCGATTGCGACGAATGTTGAGTGAAACCAAATGTCTTCCATACGCGAAGGCGTCCAGTTGAATCTCCGACGCTGTTACTTGGCCGAATGAGATGAACGCTGGGGCAAATCCAGCGTCTTCCTTATGCAAACACGAAACCAAATGTCTTCCTTATGCGAAGGTTTCCATTCGAAGATTCGATGCCATTACTCGACCAGATGAGATGAACGTTGGGGAAAATCCAACGTCTTCCTTACGCGAAGGCACCCAGTCGAATCTCCGATGCCATTACTCGGTCAGATTAGATGAACGCTGGTGCAAATCCAACATCTTCCTTACGCGAAGAAGAAACCAAATGTCTTCCTTATGCGAAGGTGCACAGTCGAATCTCCGACGCCATTACTTAGCCAGATGAGATGAACGCTGGGGCAAACCAACCTCTTCCTTATGTGAAGATGAAACTATAAACCTTCCTTATGCGAAGGTGCTCAATCGAATCTCCGATGGCCATTACTTGGCCAGATGAGATGAACGCTGAGGAAATCCAACGTCTTCCTTATGCGGAGACAAAACTAGAAACCTTCCTTATGCGAAGGTGCTTAGTCGAGTCTCTGACGTCATTACTTGGCCGAATGAGATGAACGTTGAGGCAATCCATCGTCTTCTTAATGCGAATAGAAAACCAAGGCCTTCCTTACATAGAGATGAAACCAAATGTCTTCCTTACGCGAAGGCGCCCAGTCGAATCTCCTACGCCATTACTCAGCTGGATGAGATAAACGCATGAGCAAATCCAACGTCTTCCTTACGTAAAGACGTGCAGTCGAATCTTCGACGCCATTACTTGGCCAGATGATATGAACACTTTGGCACATCCAACGTCTTCCTTACGCGAAGACAAAACAAAATTTCTTCTTATGCGAAGGCGCCCAGTCGAATCTCCGACCCTATTACCCGGCTGAATGAGATGAACGCTGAGGCAAATTCAATGCTTCCTTATGCGAAGAAGACACCAAATGTCTTCCTTACGCGAAGGCATCCAGTCCAATCTCCGACGCCGTTACTCGGCCAGATGAGATTAACGTCGGCGCAAACCAACGTCTTCCTTATGCAAAGACGAAACTAGAAACCTACCTTATGCAAAGTTTCTTAGTCGAAACTCCGATGCCATTACTTGGTCGGATGAGATGAATGCTAAGGAAGTCCAACGTTTTCCTTATGCGAAGACAAAACTAGAAACCTTCCTTATGCGAAGGTGCCCAGTCGAATCTCCGACGCGATTACTTGGCCAGATGGGATGAACGCTGAGGCAATCCAACATCTTCCTTATTCAAAGACCAAACCAAGGCCTTCCTTGCACGAAGTTCCTTATGTGAAGACAAAACCAGAAGCCTTCCTTACCCAGAGGTGCCTGGTTAAGTCTCTGATGCCATTACTCGTCCGGATGAGACGAACGCTAAGGCAAACCAATGTCTTTCTTATGCAAAGACAAACCAAAAACTTCCTTACGCAAAGGTACCAAGTCGAGTCTCCGATGCCATTACTCGGTCAGATAAGACAAACACTGCGGTAAGCTAAAGTCTTCCTTATGCAAAGGCATCCAATCAAGTCTCCAATGCCATTACTTGGATGGATGAGATGAATGTTGTAATAAACAAAGGACCTCCTTACACGGGGGCATTCAACCTAGATTCCTTGAAGCTTGATTTATTAGGTCGGAAGAGACAAGAGTTTGATTAAGAGAAAGAACTCTCCAAAGAAGAAGCATATGATCAGCTACTAAAGTCGGGTTTCCAAGATATATTGGCAAGAGCAGAAGCTTTAAATAAGCTGGTAAAAGAAAAAAAGACTTTTCCAACAAATTAGAAGCTTCTAGTACGATAATTTGAATCAAGGAAATTCAGCAAAGTTGATCACATTCATCTTATCCAATTCGTGATGACCCATGGTATCGGGGCAATACAACCACATTAAGATTGGACAATATTCGAAAAACATACTACGGGCTCATCACGACATCGCAATAAGCAAAGGTCGACTTGCACTCAACAAAGAAATAAATGCATTTGAAGGTGTATGAGCCAAAGTGTACAGCAACAAAAGATCTCACCCTAATAAGCTTGGAAAAAGGTCCTTGCCTTCGAGAGTGGGGCATTTGAAAACTTGACAAAATCGATATGTTCGATATATCGACAAGACTAATTACATCGATGAAGATCAACCTTGGATATCAAACTAGTTATCATTAATTAGTTGCGAACCTCATAAAGAAGAAAAGGTGGATACATAGGTCAAATCGAATCAAAAGCAATCTCTTGTGAGAATGAATTCCTTCCCTAAGCAAATCTAGAGTCCCTCAACACAAAAGCATCCTCGTCTGGAAAGCTCCAATTGTAAATAACTCAAAGAAACCGATGGTATTCTGCTTCAAACCAGAGGATAAGCCATGCTCAAAAGACGACTAGGCTAACATGGCATATATCGAATCTAATAGAGCAGTAACGCTTCCTAAGGAATCAAGGCTAATACTTGTCAATGGTGTCAACGTGAGATATAGAAAGAAGATTGAGCAATAATCATGCACTAGGGAAAGCCATTGTGAAGTTGAGATTCAAAGTTTTCTACACTCCGGGATGATCCACGATATCAAACGCTGTTGGATAAGACAACAATACCACAAGGCTGTAGTTACCAAAAGAGCATCCCAAAATACGGAGAAAGTAAATATAAGCAAAGGCAGGAATAAAGCAAGAAGCGATTCATTTCTACGCAGCATTTAAATTCCAAGACCAAGCTTCAAGACTCACGGTTCATAGGGTGTTTGCTGCAAAAGAATAATATAAAATGCCAGCTTAGTACAACTTATTAATCGATACACACAAGGCACTTAGTTTCCTGAAAATATTGCGGTCATGGCCACCCAATGGATTGGTGGAGAATATGAGTTAAGCCGACTTAAAATTTCATCAATCAAATTGTCAGGTGCACGCCTTTCATAAATATTGAATCTAGTGCAGTAAAAGTTCATAAGATAATGCTTATAATTCGCAGTCCAAAACCTAGATTGACGAATCTCAAGTGTTCTCGACAAGCAAATGAAGTGTATTACCAACATGGACTTTATCCAGCGAGTTATAAACTCTTAGATAGAATGGTTTCACATTGATAACACACTTAAGTTTGCAAATTAGTCTCATAATCCATCTTCTTTTATTGGACTAACCCCTTGTCGTTTTGAGTAATCGACAACGAATTCGCCGCCAAATGCGCGCGAAAGATCTTCATTACATATTCTCTGGATGAGCACATATGTTAAGAGAAAATCTCCAATGAAACTAGGTCAATATTACACCACTTTTCATCAAAATAAGGAAAAGGATCCAAACGAATCCAGTGTGCATTGTCGACTAGTTCAAAAACCATATGCAAATTAAAGCTCTAATTTCTGAGTCCAACTAAAGCTACCACAACAAGCGTAAAGATGAACAATTAGCAAATTCCTTTTCTTTGGCAATCTAGAACCTGCACTCACCTTAGCACATAACAACATCAGTGCGCCAAACTGAGCGCACACTTGATTAAAAACATATTTAGTTAGCACATAACGACATCTCTTCAGCAAATTGTCAGGAGGACGAGGAATAACCAAAGACTGATTCATTTACAATCCAGAAGCTGCACTCACCTTAGCTCTAGAAGCTCAAACTGAAACTCCAATTTTAGCATAAGTAATCTCCTTTCTAGAATGATAACTACTCGTTTATCTAGTATTCATTCTGCACATGGAATCTCGTTTTTTAAACAACTCATGGGTACACGTTTCGTATAGTATGAACCATCGTGAAAAACTACACAAGTCATATTAAAGTGAAGCTTGACATCTGCAGTCAACGCGTGTCGATTAGTTGATCCCTAGCATCACTGAAAACTTTAACTAAAGCACTATATCTATGCAGGCAGAGTTTGACAAGTTATAAAATAAATTGTTGAACGAAATGATCTTGTGTAGATACGTCATCCAGTTTAAGTCTTTAAATGCGCTATAGCATAATCCGTTATCGATGTGGATGGCCAATGATGTAGTATAAGTCCAAAAAGTTGTGCAAATGCTTGTTTTGATTTCAGAACAGGTAGCATGAAGACTATGTATTCAATTTGAAAGTTTTAAAGCTTGGGTCGTTTAAATCTTGAGTCGTAGATATGGTGAGTCATTTGATAACCATGGGCAAAGAGAGTGCATTGCCATCCCCAGAAATCAGGTCGGTTCAGCGACTCAAAAGCTCAGGTCGTTCAATGACCCAAACGATTAGGTCACTCAAACAAACTAAAGGTTCAAGTCATCAAACGACCCAAAGCTTCAGGTTTTCTTCTGACCCGATGGTGATAGGTTGGCAAACTTCAAGCGTGCATCAAGAGGCGAGTATTATGGACCAGTGAATGAAGGCAATCATCAAAAGTGGTTAACGTAAAGGTTAATTCATATATCAAAGTATAGATAACCAAACACAAGAATCGCAATACAATTCAACTACAATACATTTTCCAAAAGCATACAAGAGATGCAAGTCCGAACAACGCAGCATATAGATTCATCTTCAATGAACGTCGAGTTGTCGGATTCAAACCAAAACACAATCCATACAAGATCGCACTTTGAATATGGAACTTCATTTGCTAATTCAAAGCCCTGAAGACTGCATCCATTCAAACCAAAAACACCAAGTGTTGAAACATGAAGGCTGTCCAAAATAAGAGAAATTCAAATCGCCACAGTGTACTATTCATCAAAACGAAGTTCATACAAAAATTGATTCATCAGTCAAATTTTCGACAGCTGAATACAAAGAGTTGTGATCAATCTTAAATAACTACTTGCCAAATCTGTGTTCGACAACATACAACTCATCATAGACAAGCATTAATGTAGTCTTTGAAGTACACAGTAAATATCAACGTATAAATCAATACCAAAAATTGCGATCGGCTCAATTTCGGGTTCTCGAGAAAAAATCAAGCAACAAAGAAACTCAGTCAGACCCAAATTCACAAACAAGTCATTGATCACCAATTCCATTAAGAAACAAATTCATCCAAATCCACAGAGCCCAAAGGGAAATTGATTTGAAGCAGGTCAACAGGCCGAAGCCTTATATTGACTTAAAGTAGAGGTCAACATGGCAATTGGGCTTCCAATTCGTAACGAAAGACTCACGCTGAACTTTGAGTCTTGAAAAATTGGTGATTTGTCGGATTTGAGTCACAGCTGTGGGCCTTTAATGATTAATGCAGATGTTGATAGCACAAATCTAATCGGAGACAGGTCTGATTGAGTTTGAAGTAGCGAACATAGGTTGCAGAAATTCTTTCGGAAAAAGCTCGGCTTCCATTAAAATGCTTTCTTCAGCAAGAAGGATAAAGTGAAAAAATAGAGGCATAATGATATACAAAGTGATGATAAAAGAGAGTTTATCCGACCCTTGATATGTGCTTTAATGATCCATTGAGAAAAAAATCACAGCCCACTATAGTTTCTATATACCGATCCACCGGGTTTATGTAATCGCGGCCCATCAGAACGACACCAAGACCATTCAAATTTCAATGTTCACATTTTTACAAGAAAAGACGTAAACTCCGAGGCAAAAATGTTAACCCTATTATAACGCGGTTCAAAAATCATGTATCGGAACATCATGAAATTATCATTTGGTTAGAAAATCAGTGCGTTACGCAATGAATCGATATCATTTGAGAACCATGGATCGGGCAGACATTATCTATGGATCAGCTACCATGTTTAAGTCACATATGATGATTGTTTGCAGTACAAAATAATTAATTAATCACATATAATACACACAAATTATGGTGTGGCTCGTGTAAGACGTGGAGAAAATAACACATGCATGGATCAATTTCTAAGGAGCAGCATAAGGCCATGTGTACAATAGCAAAGGCATGATACATGAGCATGGCATAACAAATAGCGAAGCATCTGTTCATAGTATTATATATGGATCAGTTACTATTGTATAAATATGTATGAAACATTGGATCAGCTGTATTATTACATCAGTATGAATCGACACCGTTGCACCTGATGAGTTGGCAATAAAACGTGGAAATCTTAAATTCAATATACATGGATAACTAACTGTTTTCCTGAATTACGTGTAAAAGAAAGAAGATGGGCACATCGCATTTTACTGTAAACAGTTGAACGCATGTACCTCACACATGGTTGCTCTACAATATGGATCGACAATCTACTATACAATAAGTTGCAAGTGTATAGAAAACGTATCTGCATGGTTCACCCACTTCATATAATTAATGGAGTTCAGCGTATATATGTGATCAGGTCGTTTGTATTAAACATATTAGCTGGGTCGGCTACATTCCCAGGTCGTTAGCATGTACAAGAGTCGCAGGCTCAACGTCGGGTCGCTCAACGGCCCGAAGCAATGGGTCGGTTCATGAATCTCCATGTGAGTTGGAATGAATGACACGAAAGCTTTTATAATACACGAGCTGTATTAATGTAAGCATTGTATGGATCATTTTAAAGTGTTTGCAGGGGGTAATTATACTTCATTTGCATGGGCCACGTGGCACAAGATATAACGCACGGGAGAAATACACGTGGCAAATAAAGGATACCTACTATTTAAAGTTTGGGTCATTCTAGTTATAATATGGGACAAAACGTGGACACGAATGATCACGTGTGAGTTATATAGGTCATGAGTTGTTAGTAGAGGACAACTGGCAAATTTTGGGGTGTAGGCAAATCAAGTGGCACACGTACAATCAGATATGTATATGTTCAGAGCAGGTCGTTAGCCGACCTATCTACTGAGGTTGTTTGTCGACCTATGGATTCGGGTCATGGAACGACCCCGGGTGACTGAACGACCCGAATGCCTACACACCAATTTTGGAGCTTCTCCACTCCAAATCACTCCACGACCACTCCTATAAATACCCGTACATTTCCACCACTAAAAGGTGGATTTCTCGAGCCATGAAGTGCTGCCATTTTCATTTCTCAACAACTCCAAATAATCCAAACCTCCATTAAACCTCTTTCAACCTCTGATTCAACATCTTAATCATCATGAAATCGTCAAAGATCATCTAAGTTCTCGATTATTGAAGATCAACTTCAACGATCATCGCAATTAAAGAAATCTAATCGTTTCTATGGTGAAATCAAGAGAATCAAGAGAATAAAGAGAAGAAATAGAGAGAATTATTGTAAAAAGAGAAAATGAGCAAAGTTATAAAAGTTATGTACCTTGTAACATCAATAATGATAATGAATTCTCTCTTCAAAGTGGACGTAGGCCAGATCTAGGGTGAACCACTATAAATCTCTGTCTTTTTACTGCTTTTATGTTTGTGGTTTCCCATAATCTAGGTCTAAATTGTCTGAAGGTGTGCACAAACTTTACGAGGTGTTAGTGATCCATTTTTCACATTAAAATGAGAATATTTAAATGTTTGTTCGTATGTTTTCCATATAACATAAAATATATAATTGTTCGGATTTCCGTATATGTTGTTAAGGTTGGAATGACAGTTTGAATATAAAGTCGCACATCACATAATAAATTGAAGGAGTGGAGTATAAATATGATTTGGAAGGCATGTAATAACAAGAATTCCTTTTGTTACAAGGATGTGTTTGCCAATTCATATGCATGCGCCATATGTGGAAGGAAGGGGACTTTGTTCCGGCCGTCACTACATAACAGTGGTATCGAGCTGAAGGTTACAGACTGGGCCATGCAGGAAAGGCAGTGCTCTCAAAAGATACACTTAGGATGTGAGTCAAGAGGGAGAATGCTAGGAGTGCCTTACATGTTGTTAATGTAGGTATGATGATTTGAATATAAAGTCTCACATCACAGAATAAATTGAAGTACTTGTGTACAAATATGAGTTTGTAGGAACATAACATTATGGATTCCTTTTGTTACAAAGATTGTGTGCCAACTCATATGTGTGCGCCCTATATAGAAAGGAAGGGAAGCTTTTTCCTGACTGTCATTACATAACAACAATAAGCTATACTTTATGGTAGTTGGTTGATTGTCAAATATGAAGTCCTATTATGTTCATGTATACATGTACTTTTTATGATTACAATGCAAAAATTCATGATTAATAAGCATGTTTTCTTAGTAGTTCAATGCTAGTTTTTCCAGTAAAAAATGACATTTTTTCTTTAAAATAAATTTAGTACTTATTATCTATTTCATTTAAACCATTGTTTTTTAAGTTAATTAACTTATTACTAATACTTTATATAGACTATTTTGATGATTTTCGAACCCAAATAGTATAGTATTTGGGCATTAGCTAACAACTTACTATAGGTGCCAGAACTAGCAAGATCGACCATGTATGTATTAGTCAACTCCTTATAAATAAGTTTGTAGAATGCATTCACTATGAATTTTATAGAAAAACACAAATTATGAAATAACCAATAAGGTATAAAAGTTAACTTTATTCATATTGCTACTACCAAAATTAACTCTGAAACTAGTTAACGGTGAAGGGGTATCCAATGAACACAAACACAAAGTAATAATCCAAAAGCTACACAAACCGACACCTTCTTACGGGAAAGGAGCTCAAAGTTTGCAGACTGCCGACATAGTCTATCTGGAAGGGCATACCCGGCAGGTGGTTCTATAGTGAAAAGTCATCTAAGTCAGAAGCTAAAAAAGAAAGAGGCCAGAGTTCCACTAACAGAAACCTAGAATGGAGGAAGGGTTTTCGGTATTAACCCGCTTAATACCGATACACCAAGATGTGAAGACATCAAGAATACTAAGCCTAAGATGCTTAAAGATTATCCGGAACCAGCTTTCGAAACATCTACTACATAAACATCAAAAGGTCGCTATGATAGACAGTAGGAAGCTCGCCCGGAGTTACCTTCCAAAAGATTAGGCCATACCCGGAAACTCCACCTAAAGACAAACCGGAACTCTAGGAAGGATACAAGCTATCCATACTAAGCCACTTAGCACAGACACCAACAGTGGTTCCGAGCCGGCAGCTATCTACATACATCTTGAGGACAATCTCCTCTAAGTATTTATAAGAAAACCAGAAGCCTACATCGAGAAGCTTATGACCAAGAATTTACAATAGGAGATTCAAAGACCTTCCAAAAAAAGCTGCTACATAAACAAGCTCATATCACTCTCACAGAAGCCCCAACTGATCGGGATCTTCCTTCCGGAAGATGTAATCCACACCACAAAGCGGTCGGGAGCTAAAACAATCAAAAACGAGGAGAAAAGCAGCATATAAAGGTGTCCGCAGGCCCAACGGCCCAACAATAGAAGGGCCCCGATCCTCTATAAATAAGACCTACGGGGTCACACTTGAGGTGGCTCTGATTCTAATTCTTATACTCTTTCTCTCTAAAGTAAATCCGAATACTTAAATCAATTGGAGGGTTTCTTCTATTCTTTTCTTGTACTCAAAATCAAAGATCAATAAAGAGCGGATCTATATTTGTAGTATTTTCTTATGACCTTATCATGCTATTTCTTAATTATCGTCGCTACAATTTACTGTTTGTTTCCTACATATGCGTGAATTCTTTCCCGAACCTTTCCACAGATTGGATGAAACACCCCTTCTTATTTGCTTAAACCCTTCTTGCAAGCTTAGACCTTTCCTACGAGCTTAGATCTTTCAGTGAGCTTGGTGCAGAATTCCTTTCTACCATCAGTCAAGTCCTTTATCAAGGGTCGTGTTTAGTGATCCTTATCTCCAAGGTAACTGTTGGTTTTTGAATCGGTTAAGCGTTATGTTCACCCCGTAATAGGAAGAGTAACTATTCTCTAGGATTCTAGACTTCAATACCAAGGGACGGTGATCTAACCCAAACTCGCGAAGGCTAAACAACCTATTTTTCCTTTAGGCCTATTCCCATTGACCTATCTCCGGTGTTGACGAAAAATATCATTAACCTTTTGGTGCTAGGAGGCATTGGACCTCCGACCTTGTGGTTGATTGCCACACATCTGCCTGTGTTGTTCCGTCCCTGAGTGGACTAAGGCTTTGGAGAAGCAAAGTTACGGGTAAGAGATTCTGACAAGAGGTTTCTAGATCTCGAATTGATAAGTCGGAAATCACTGACCCTAATATGATAGAAGAACATAAGATAAGAGTGGAAACCTTACGGATAATAAAGTAAAAAAGGGAAAGGGTACAATATGCTTTCGATACATGGGATAATAACCATTCCCACATAGGACAAACCTTAATACTCCTTCCAAGTGGTTCTACATCGGAGGACACTAACATTTTCTCTCTTCTAAGAAGAACTCTCCACGAACAAGTCAGAGGAATAGTATTTGAACAAGAAATAATGAATAATATTTACCGCTTCACCAACAAATGGTTTGAAAGGGAGATACCCCAACCTTACTATATTTTGGAAAGAAGGAACGATGGTATAGGTACAATAACAAGGGTGGGTCACAAAAGGATTAAACCCCAGCGGCAAAAAGAGGGGCTTACGCTAGGATTACCCAAGGAATACTACCTCACCACTTCGATGTAAAACATTTACTTCCTAACCAGACACGAACTCAACTACTGGCCACTACCACATGATTAATGGGCATGAAACTAATCACTGTAGAACCCTTGAAGAAACAGTCTTCAAATTCATCAACCAAGGCCAACTACGAGAATTTATGAAAAGATCAGATTAAGTTCAGTAAAAATCCTTAGGAAAAAGATTATTAAACATGTCCGAGGGTATAGAAACCCCATCTTTTAAAGCTTAAAAACCCAGAAGGGTTCAAACCATAAATGGATTAAATCCCTTGTCATCACCAAATTGGTCAGGATAAGGCATTCCCCAGAGAGGGATGATGTGTTAGTCTTTCTCCATGCCCAAATCAAAGGGGGTAGGTTAAAGCATCAAAAGCATAAGCCTCCATTTCACACCAGAAATGTAATGGCGGTGCATCTAAAATTAGCACACCCTGCCTTTGCTTATAGAAGAGTACGCCCTTCCTCTTCTAGAACTAAGCATGTCCTACCTCTACTCATAGAAGAGCACGTCCAACCTCTACTTATGTTCCGCGTTACCTGAAGAAGGGAACGCCAACCCTATCATTGCCTATGATGGTCAGGATAGAGCACCCCTTGGAGGGGGTGGTGTGTAAGCCTATATCAGTACCTACAATGGTCAGTATAGAGCATCAAAAGAGTTAACCTTTGTTCTGTGTCTAAAATGACCCCGTCTAAGTTTTTGAGACCTTATCATTAACTATGATAGTCAAGGTAAGGCGCCTCTTGGAGGGAGGTCGGGTAAGTCCTTGGGCCTTGCTTGTGGATAGGCTAGCCAAGCGCACCGGATGCGCAGGCCCAGAGAGTGGCCAACAAAGCACGTACATCCTCTACTTTGACATCAAAAGCCGTGAAAAGTGGCTCGAGAAGCATGTACAACCTCTGCTTCACAAATCAAACCCAGAGGGCGATACCAAAGCGTTAATACTAGAAGGGAATTTCTGGTCTTCAATCCTTATTTACCATAACAAGGCTTGGTTATGGTCTTATATACTAATACCCGAATCTGGGTTGATTCCATTCTTCACAAATACCAGAAGGGGATTCCTAGTTTTCAATCTCTAATTGCTTGAACGAGGGTTAGTTCAGTTCTTTTATATCGAAGCCCGAATATGGGTGAATTCAGTTCTTGGCAAAGACTAGAAGTTGACTACTAGTCTCTTACTTTAAATAACCCGAATCCGGGTCGAATCAGATACACACGCGCACTGGAAGGGGGTCCCGATCTTATCTCAATACCCGAAGCGGAGTTTGTTCAGTTCTCAGCAAAGACCAGAAGTGGGTTATCGGTCTCATACCTTAATACCCAAATCTGGGATGATCTAGGAGAAAACTACAACCGAATATGGGGTTCTGGACATGCAACAAATAACCAACCAGGATATGCTCGGACTCTTAAATCCAAACAATAGAGGGACATTCGACCTTCTCGGTAATTTGAATATGGTCCAGAACCACACTTTCGTTATTACTAAGGATGAGCTCATGATCCTCTCGTTTGCTCAGGGAAGTGTCTTAATCTATATGTACATCAGTTTATTTCTTTTACACACCCGCTGTTTGCATATCACGAGAAATAGTGTCACATTAAAGCATAAGTTCGGGAAGGAATTAGGGAAAAGATCCTAAACATTTCTAATGGAGTCCCATAACTAGAACTACTCCTTTTCCTAGGAAAATATTATGGAGGATATTTTCCCAAAAATACCTGTTGCATAAGGAAGGTGGTCACTAACACTTGGCGTGAGTAGTCTCCTATCGCTACAATGCCCTGAGCTATGATTACAATGTTCCCGACAAAAGCAAAACATCAAATAAATAACACAATATACGAGCACGCCTACTAGAAGTCATGACATAAACCATTACACAAACACAATCATTATTTTGAAATGATTTATATTACAAACATATGGTAAAAGTCTATCATTCCGAGTTGGGGTTTAGCAAAGAGAATTCCAAGGAAGCGCAATTCTCCTTAGCTTTCTTTAGTTCATTCTCTAACTTGTCAATTTGTTGGTATAGCATACCTACCTCCGCGTCTGAGCTCTCAGAAGATTTTGTCGGTAGCGTTCGTTGCAAGTTATAATTAATTTCATCTTTCTCCTTTAATTGTTTTTCCAAATGGGACACCTGTTCCTTGAGATTTGTGGCGATTATTTTTTGAAGATAATTCATCTTTTTATAGCTCGAAAGGGGAGCACTCTCAAAAATATCTTTGCAGCCAGCAAAGTTCGAATATACCTTTCTAAACAATGAAGGAGGGGTCTGGAATTGGTCCTCCTAGTCATGGATAAGATAAGATATTGTAATACGTAAAACACAAACATCATATATACACTAGTAACATCATGCATTCCAAAGAAAGACAATCACATGAACTTTATCAATTCATACACACATGCGCATAACGTCCATAATGACATATAAATACAACATCACAAACCACCAAATGTTACAAAACCAACACCATTCACGGAAAAGTTAAAATAAAATGTATAATTCATACAATGATGTTCGAAACTCATTGTTAAATTGTTTGGACCAAATTCCTAGAGAATCCCCCATGTTTCAAATGCAAAATCTAAAGCGTTACTGTAATTTACATCTTTGGGGACGTAGAGAACTATTGTAACATAAGAAGACAAGTTATTAACAAAATCCAAGGAGAGGGTAAATATTTCGAAAGCGAAAGCCATACCTATGTAACTTTGACATCAGACCGGTCAAGAGTCCATTTCTTCTTATCCGGAGAACCACCTACCTTGGAAGGTAACTCCTTGTCTCATCGCCCTTTCCAACTCCATCTTGCTGATCTATGTCTTTTCCTATTTCACCTTCCACTATACTTTCCTCCTCTACCTCTTCCTTATAATCCTTAGAATAATCGTCAATAATCAAAAGAGACGCAGGGTTTATCTTGTACATCGGAGGAATCTTATGCTCTCGCCTCACCTGCTCAATCTTCTCCAAAACTTTACCTACGATGGAGGGTTCAATCGAAGAGAAGTCAAATTTCGAAAGCCTCTTATAATTGTCAGAAAAAACAAGGATAAGGGCATCTTCATAGTAATCCATAACTTTGGTATTAAAATGAACATCCATAAAATTGGAAATTTTGTCACTAGCCTCGTAAATTATTCTTTTTGCGGCAGAAAGTTGAGTGTTCAGCAAGTCTATCTCAGCGGCATGATCAATCTACATCCCTGATTTTTCCTCCTTAAGTTCTTCAACATGCTCCACCAACACATCTTTAGCTTTTCTTTCCTCTTCCAGCAGGGTCACCAACTCATTACGCTTGTTCTCACCTTCCGCCTTCTCCTAGAACAAAATATTGACCCCATCCATCAACATCCTGTTCTCCTCCTTAAGGGCATTGACCTCCGCCACTGAAGCAAAAGCCATCCCTCTGGATAGATACCTAGTCTTCATTATCTAAGGAAGGGAAATGAATTAAGCTTCTCACAAAGACAATATGAATACAAAGGTATCGAAAAGGATAAATCAATACCAAAAGTTGGTCCCTGATTTGTTGCCAGTGGAAATATTTTGAATTTAAGTGTGAAGAAGTCAGTGTGATGTTAGCAACTTCAGGAGATGAGAGAGCAAGACTCACAAGCCTATTGAAATTAGAGAGTAGAGAAGGAGGTGAAGGGGAGATAGCAGGCTGATAAGAGGATGGCATCGGAAGACTATGCCATTCCCCACCTAACTTGCCGAAAGTATCGAAAAGAACAGAGCCACTTACGGACTTACATATAGGTGAAATATCAGGGGAAGCTTCAACATTGACTGCCTGGTCATCATCAATAGTAGAAGGACCAAAGGTCTGCCTTGTTTTTTGGGTAACAACGAGGTACTCTGAAAAGCAAACTGGCTTATCATGTTTGGGCTTCTTTGACGGTGAACCAATATCGGTATGGGCAAGCCTCTTTATAGCTTGGGCACTGGACCGGTTGAAAGCTGCAAGGGCAGATGCATCCTGAGAAGTTGACGATCCTAAACAAAGAGGAATTAAATTAGTAAAATAATAATAATAAGGGAGCGAGAGAAAAAATAACAAACGTTGTCTAATCAAAATATAGTCTCATCCAAATTACTCGGATAGATGGGGGAGCCCATGTTGAATGAGCTAGAACTCAGTGATAGTCCTTTAGGACTAGAAAATTGGATGGGAGGTTGCCCAAGTATCTTCTGCCCAGGAGGAATCAAGCTATATTGACGAAGCATGTCGGCGGTTTAGTGGAATACCAACACATAAGTTTCGTCTGTGCTTCGATGAGAGCCTTGACAACTTGAGCCTCCTCCGGCGTTAAAATCATATCTTTAGAGGGGGGCTCTGTGATAAGAGGAAGATACAGATAAACAGAAACAACAAATATAAAACATTTGCTATCTAAAACAAGAAGCCTACCATCATCGAATTTTTTTCTTGATATGTCGGAAGGGCATTTAACGAGAAAAAATTGATCTTCCCATGACCTAGCTTTGTTCATACTATCGGTAATCAGTCTCCTTACGGGATTAGCCCTCCATATCGTCGATTCTGAACTTTTAGAAAATTAGACCATGTGGGGAATGAGTTCAGGGCTTAAAGAATCATGACCTAATGCAAGCGCTAGGTCCTCCAAGCATAAGAGGGTTGTTTACGTATTGGGTGAGATTTGAATGGGAGCAACTTTCAAATCACCTAAAAGCTTGTGTAGAAAAGGTGGGAAAGGAAAAAAGCCTCCATGCCATATATGAATTGTTGAGTACGCAAAATACCCTTTTGGAGGATTCTTGAGGAAATTTGGAGAAGAAGCTACGATAGCATCAATACCCGATATGCCAAAACTATCCAATATGGTCATCATGGAATGTTGGGAAGTAATTAATGACGACTTGGGAGCAAATTCTTTCTTAGGACGTGAGACCTTGGATTTAGTCTTCACCATAGTAAGGCTTTTGCTTGACATGATTCTGCCAGGTGACATTATTCCATCACAGTACCATTAGTATATATTGACGGGCAAAATTGTCGCACGCCAACACCCAATATGACTGTGAACAATTATCAGAATAAGCAGTAAATAATGAAAATGCGGGGAGACACAACTTTTACAGTGTTCGGCACTAACGCCTACATCCACTTTATAATATTCATTCATCATTTCCTCCATTGATTACAAGAGATATTACAATGTTTGTTTACAAAGTTGTATGTAGGATAAACTTTGACTAAATTGCCCTTCTTCTTCCTTTAGACGAATTGACTTGATCAACTATAGGCAAGGTTGGCTTCAATGTCCAAGAGGTCTAGAAGCGGTGTAGCAAGGCTTGCTAGTGTTCAAGTGTTGAAGGAAAAACATGCATGTCATGTTTTAGGTCTTTATCCCATCTCCCATGGCCATGGTAGAGGCATTGAAAGCCATTAATGAGTTTTTGGAGCTCTTAAGGTCCAAAAATTCCAAGGGAGAAGGATCCAAATGAAGGACAAGGCTTGGGGTATTTATAGGAAGGAGGTTAGGTGGGAGTAGGTGAGCAGCAGGACCCACAAGAGCCATTTTCGCACCCAAACAAGGTCGTATGCAGGAAATTCGAGCCCCTAGGCACGGGCTTGAAATTTCGAACCCCTTCAGAGGGCTCGAAATTTCGAACTCCTTGGAGGGGCTCGAAATTTCGACCCTTTTCAAGAAGATCGAAATTCCGTACCTCCCGAGGGGTACGAATTTTCGAACCCCACCGGGGGTGTGAAATTTGAGGAGGGGAAAGAGGTGATCTTCTTGGTGCTGGAATCTCGTCGTTTTAGTGCATCGAAGCTCCTGGATACGAAGTGAAGGAATCTGCGGTTTTGCTGGTCCGGAGTGAAGGAATTTGAGCTTCCGACATGGAGAAAACTGGATGAATCGAGCGGTGCCCACAGTTTCGACCTAACCGGTTAGGTCGATCGCCGCCAGGACTGTGGGGCCCCGGACCCCCACCGATGCTGCGCCCGAACCTGCTGGACGGCTCGCCTTCAGCTCGGAGTGCAGCTTGACTAAGAGTCCATTGGGCCCGACAGGGGCCATCTGATAGAGGCATTGGGTTTCGGTGTGTTTGCGACGTGACTTCGACCCAACTGGTTTGTGCTTTTTGACGCGTGAGCGCGTCGCTCGCCAAATACCTGACGTTTGACTGCTTTGACAAAAAGGCATGTCAATAGTATACATAATTCTTACACAAATGCATGAATCTCATTTCTGAGTAAGTAGAGTATTATTGTATCTTTTTCAGAAAAATCTTTATTTGTCATAAGATAAACCGAGCCCAGATATTGAATGCAAAATGGATTATGCATAATGTACTTTCATTAGTGGTCATCTAGGATTTTAATAGCAAGGAAAACACATATCCTAGCATCATTAACACCACTGTGGGATTACGTCGGAATTACATAATTCAACGTTGTCACCGAGTACTTAAGCAAAACACAAACATTGAAGGAAAATTAGCCCTAATCATGTCAGAATCAATTCATTTCGTATCGACGACATAGAATCTTAATTAGTGGGAAAGTTGTTTCCTCCTTGTGTGTTTTGTGTTGTATATCGTATTTCCTAAACAAAGTAACCTGTGAAACAGGTGGCCACTAATGCCGAACATTAACCATGGTAAAAAAAGAGATTATTATTGTCTATACCTATTTTATGGTTATCATAATCCTGATCATCATCCCCGTCAATTTTGGTACATAATTAAGACTACGACTTATATAAAAAGTAAAAATACTCACGAAGAATCGAGCTTGGGTTTTCAAGAAGAAAATTTTGAGCAGCTTCTTAGAGAAATAGTAATCTTGTTCGAGAATTTGATTTGCAGGTGAAAGGAGGAAACGAGAGAGAAGAAGAATTTATGTTCAAATTTCAAGACCAATCTGAACCTTACAAGCAAAGATCAATCAACGCTTCTAATCAAGGGAGATCAAAAGATTCTGAGGTGACACTTTGGAGAAGACAAAAGGTTACACTTAAAAAGTCAAAAACACCGCTTCACTAGGAGGGAGGGAAAATGTTACTACAAAAATTAACTCTGAAACCAGCTAACGGTGAAGGGGTATCCAATGAACACAAGTACGAAGGAATAATCCTAAAGCTACGCAAACCGACACCTTCTTAGGGGAAAGGAGCTCAAAGTCCACGGAATGCTGACATAGTCTATCCGGCAGGGCATACCAGGCATGGCATACCCGGCAGCGGGTTCTCTAGCGAAAGGTCATCTACTTAGAAGCTAAGGAAGAAAGAGGCCAGAGTTCCACTAACAAAAACGGAGAACAATGGAAGGTTCGTCGGTATTATCATGCTTAATACTAATACACCACGATGTGAAGATATCAAGAATATCACGCCTAAGATGCATAAAGATTATCCGGAACCAGCTTCCGAAACATATACTGCATAAACATCAAAAGGTCACTGTGATAGGCAACAAGAAGCTCGCCCAGAGTTACCTTTCGGAAGATTTGGCCATACCCAAAAACTCCATCGGAAGACAAACCGGAACCCTTGGAAGGATACAGGCTATCCATACTAATCCACTTAGTATAGACACCAACAGCGGTTCCAAACTGGCAGCTATCTACGTACATCTTGAGGACAAGCTCCTCTAAGTATTTATTAGAAAACCAGAAGCCTACATCCGAAAGCTTATGACCAAGAATATACAAGAGGAGATTCAAAGGCCTTCGAAAAAAAGCTGCTATATCAACAAGCTTATATCACTCTCACAGAAGCCCCAACTGATCGATACCTTCCTTCCGGAAGCTGTATTCCACACCACAAAGTGGACGGGAGCTAAAACAACCGAAAACAAGGAGGAAAGCAGCCGGCAAAGCTGTCCACAGGCTCAACGGCCCAAAAACAGAAGGGTTCCCATCCTCTATAAATAAGACCCACGCGGTCACACTTGAGGTGGCTCTGATTCTAAATCTTATACTCTTTCTCTCTAAATTAAACCCGAATACTTAAATAAATAGGAGGGTTTCTTCTAGTCTTTTCATGTATTCAAAATCAAAGATCAATAAAGAGCGGATCTATATTTATATTATTTTCTTATGAGCTTATCATGTTATTTCTTAATTGTCGTTGCTACAATTTATTGTTTGCTTGAATTCTTTCCCGAACCTTTCCACATATCGGGTGAAACACCTCTTCCTATATGCTTAAACCCTTCCTGCAAGCATAGACCCTCGCTATGAGCTTGGATCTTTCAGTGGGCTTTGATTAACGTAGAAATGTGTTTATTTTATGCACTTATATCTTATCTTTTGTATATAAATAAATATTGCTTGGGTATTATTTTTTTCACTTTTACAGATATGCCGATTTAGCCCCAAGCAGTCAGGAAATAGAAAAATAGAGATCAAATTGTTGTATATTTACATATGAAGACTTGTTGATAAAGTTCTCGCATCTGGTTGTTTTTTGGACAAGAAAATAATTGGTAGAAAGGCAATGCATATGACAAATCCATGAAGAATTATCAAGGAAGCAAGAAGAAAAGAAGAAAGGCCTGATTTTAATAGAATTAACTAAAGCCCATTTGTGATTGTATTAGGGTTTAGGTTGGCTATCTATCATATAAATATCCTTGTATTCTCATTGTAAACATCATCCTGGAATCAATAAAGTTTTATTCTTGCTCTCTTTTCTGCATTTTTATTTTCTTAGCAATTAGTGTTGTCTACATAGCTAGATTTGGTAGAGCACTATTTTTCTTTTTCATTTATTTTTCATTAGTGATTAACCGTCTGATTAGATTCAGCGAAAATCCTAATTTTATTTTCTATTTGTTATTTAATTTCTGCAATTTTAATTTCTGGTTTTTAATTGCCTTCCTAGGTTAAATTGGATTTGATTAGATTCAGATCTGATTCATAGTTTTATTTGCTTTTTAATTGAAAATTGTGATTTGATCGTCGGTTCAATTAGATTTGTTCTGAATCAAATTACAGTTTAAATTTTTATTGTTTTTCAACCTAACTCCAAGTTTTTTTCTAACTTGCCCAAGAAATATGTAATTAATAAAATTTAAAATTCCTCCCTGTGTTCAACCTGCATATTATATGATCTGTGCACTTGCAGTTATTACTACAAAATTTGCGTTTTTCTATTCCTTAGAAAGCGTCGATCAAGTTTTTGGCTCTGTTGTCGTGGAGGTAACAATTAGATTCTATTATTTATTTAATTTATGATACGTTTTTTTTATTTTATTTTTACTTTTTGTTTGATTTTTGTTTTAAAAAAAGAAAAAATCTTGCTATTTTTTCTATATTTCTTTCCTCTTTTCAACTTATTTTCCTTATTGTTCCCTTTTTTCCATCTATTTCTTTCCTCTGTACAATTTGTTTTATTCTTTAAAATAAAAAAAATCTTCCCAATTTTTTGTTTTATTTCCTTCCTTTTTTCCCAATCAATTTCTTTTCCTTTATAGTTTCTTCCCCTCTTTTCAGCATTTCCATATATAAAAAAGAAAAAAAATCATTTTTTCCCCTCCTTTCGTGCTTCTATTGCTTGTATTTCTTCCTAAACATCAGCTCGCACAATCCATCATCATCCCTTTTGAAACCAAATTCACCTATAAACCAAACACCCACGTGAAAACCAAGCACCAAATCCTCCCTCAAACCGTGATGCCCAAAACACCAGTCCAGCAACATACCCCTTCAGAAACAAAAAATCCTTCTCCACGCGTTGCATCAAATACCCAATAAAAACTTACCAATTTCCATTAGTTTCCTTCCATTTTTCATTTTCCTTCCTTTTCACCATTCCTTCTACCTAAATTCTCCATCCTCCATCACACTTCTCATCTGTCCGCACAAACCCACAAAGCTCATCTCCGATCAACACTACAACAAACTCCCCATCTCTACTCTTCTCCCCCCAACATACACATTGCTTGTAACACTCTACCTCCCGTAAGGTCACTCACAAAGGGAATGCCTTAACTTCGGTGGAGCATTTTAGGTAAAAGATGCAGATAAATTACAAGACAGACAAATAAAGCTACGGAAAATAAAGTCATTTTATAAACAACGTGGTTCAGTCAAACTTTTACAATAATGGTCTCAATCATACTTAAAAACAATACATAGAACTTTTGTCTTGATTCAAAAACTTCCAAGTATAAAAGAAGCGTAAACATAATAATGAAATTTCCCCAATAAAGCATGAACCAGCCATAGCAGTGGAAGAGAGATTCCAAAGCAATACGTTGACTATCTTCGAGCTTGGAAAGAAAACTGAGCTAAGTGGTAACATCTCCTCCCTGTGAACCTTGGGAGGGGGGGGGGGGGGAAGAAAAGAGGCGAAACAAACAAGGTTAGACATAAGTCTGGTTACTCCATTGACTTCAGCATGTAAATAGGCAAAATCATTCATGACATGAATAAATTGAATATAAGACAATACCGTGATGACAAGGATAAAAAGATAACATACGACTAGAATAAATATGATAAGACAAGATAAACTGAGTGCACTTCTATCTTTCTCTACTTCGCTACTACCCTATGATTCTGATTTCTATATCTCTGCACCGCATAACTAGTGTCCCAACTAGTAATCTGTGTAAAATGATAATACTACGACGTGATCCCAATCCCCGCAATTATGGTAGCCTTCAGGTGTATCTAGTATGAGGATCTTACCTCAATCAGCCTAATTTCCATGAAGATGTTTGATGTACCCTTACTACCCTATCGATCGGCTCCCTACTTGTATTAATGTTTCATGTGTCTGTGTCAATCGTCCCTCTCTTGCGTGTAGATACCCTGTGCTGGTCCCACCATAAGGTGTATCAATCCTTATGATAGCAACCCGACACGATTCAAGATGCACAGTGTATAACTACTGATACCCAGTGCCTGCTTTTTCCCATTCCGGAGCACGTGCATGCCCGTAATCCGTCAGAACCTACACTGACATACCCCCTGCCGCTATTTTGACCGCTTATAATCAGTCCAGTAATCGTGCCCCACCCGGCCTAGTTTCAGGGTACCTTGATACATCTATGTGGGTTACTGCTGAAATGGGTCCCCGTTACTAGGGTTTCTTACTGGTTAAGTTTGTGGGCCTATATTTACTAATATTACCCACCAACCCGATATGTACTTAACCCTCCCACACATTCTATCATATTGGTTAAGTTTTGTCCATTCATGTTAACTTAACCCACCCACTCATCATGTCATGTTGGTTAAGTGTTTCTTATTAACCCTTCTCACTTGTCATGTTGGATTGGTTAAGTGTTTCTTGTTAACTTAACCCTGTTCATTCATCATGTTATATTAGGTAAGTTTTTCCCATTAACTTAACCCCATCAAGTTAAATTGGTTAAGTGTTTATTATTGACTTAACCCCACGCGTTCATCATGCTGTATTGGTTAAGTGTCATCAATCAATTCAAGTTAACTTAACCTACCCACTTGTCATGTTACATTAGTTAAGTGTTGCCTTCTTGTGTTAACTTAACCCTTCCACGCATCCTGTTATATTTGTTAAGTGTTGCTCTCTTGTTTTAACTTAACCCTACCCATTCATCATATCATATTGGTTAAGTGCTTGTTATTAACTTAACCCTTCTCATTCATCATGTTATACTGGCTAACTTAACCCTGCTCACTTTTCTAATTAACCTATTATAACGGTTAAGTGTTCTAAATTTACTTAACCTCACCTTCTTGTCTAATTAACCTGTTATATTGTTAAGTGTTCTAAATTTACTTAACCCCATCTTCTTGTCTAATTAACATGTTCTAACGATTAATTGTTGCCTTAGTTAACTTAACCCCACCATTCTTAACATGTCTTGTTCATTAGCACTAATTTGATTTATTAATGCACCAACCTCTCACATTAGATTTACGTTGTTGCGGTTACTAGATGTGTTAGGTGGTTCCGGACAGTTTTTCACCACAACTCAATCTAACCTCGGGTTTTTCTTGGGCATGATGCACTAACCTCTCACATTAGATAGGTGTTGTTGCGGTTACTGGATGTGCCGGGCGGTTCCGGGCAGTTTTACACCGCAACTCAATCTAACCTTGGATTAGGCATGTTTATCTTTTAGCATATTTACCATACATGTCCAAGTCTAGATTTTTTTTTATGCTAATTATGCCAAATTCATGAAACTAGTCATGTTCCAATTCTCTAGTTATACCTCAACAAAGCTAATTACAAGTTATGCCCCACAAATTCAAATTCAAGTTATTACTCAAAATAGGTTACGCCCAATTCTCCCAAATTTGTAATAATAGTCATGCCCCAAAAATCACAATATAACACATGCCTAAGGTTTAGTCATATTGCAATGTACAAAATATTCTCCCAAAAACCGCCAATCATGATTCACAGTATAACCTATGCCAAATTATAGCCTTTAATTACAGTGCATGCTAATTACCCAAAATCCCAATTTAGGCATGTTCACATTTAACAGTTATCCCTATCTTACTATAGGTTTTTCATGCCTAAGCCATGTATCACTATACACAATGATTTCCTTCTTCCAAGTCATAAACTATCATATATATATATATGTGCCCCAATTTTAGGCCTTAAACCACAACATGTACTATGCCTTTTATGTTTATAGTTCAATTCATGCCTCAAATCCCTAGTCATATGTCCAATATACTTTATGCCTCAAATCTCAAGTCATATGTTCGATACACTTTGTGTTTTAAATACAACATGTGTTATGTCCTCAAATCAGTCACAAATCAGTTATGCCCAATTATACATAATTTAATACTTTTCCAAATTTTAGCGCTGGCCATGTCCCAATCATATATTATGCCTAATTTTTTTTCCAATGTACGTTCATCTCTTATGAGATTCTGCTCAAGTTAGTAGTAGCTTGGCTATAAAAACAAAAAGGGAAGAAGGAAAGAAGAGACAAAGAATGGAAATAATAATATCAATGAGATAGATCCAATAGATGTATAAATACAGATAGAAATAGGCATAATCTCAGATTCAAATTTATTACAATGTCAGAATCACAATTGAATTTTACTTCTGAAAGTAACATGAACTTACAAATTACAGAACGGTCTTGAATTCTGGTATCTAATTTCTGAATTTGATTAGCTATTCCTTTGATGTAGACTTCGATTGTTAACTTGAAAAATCTAATTTGATTGATTAAGGTGGAGGCTAGGTCACTACAGGTTTTAGCAGCATATAAGCGCTTATGAATTCGTGTGTAGAAAACAATTGGTTTAGGGGTCTTTTTTATAAGTGTATAGGGAGATTTAGAGCCATTAGATCAGTCTAGAAGTCATCAGAATCGTCCAGGGCAGAATAACACGTCACACAGCTAATCAGAAAGCGAAACGTGCAAAACATGTCATCGTCCAGATCTGGGCCAAAAGGGGTCGACTCCCCTACAGGGGGTCGACACCTATGTCGACACCCCTATAGGGGGGTCGACACCTATGTCGACTCCCCATTAGGTGGTCGACTCCCTGAGAGGGAATTTTCCTGCTTAGCCTATTCTGCTTGAATTTCGAATTTTGAACTTGCTTTGAGATGTTTAATTATTATTTATATTTTCTATTTAAACATGAAATCTTTTGAACTCCATAACTTCTTCATACGGAGTCCGATTCACGCAAACTCGGACACTATCTCAAGCAGAATTCCGAGAGGAATGCAATGGCTTAACCCATTTCCCTTAATTCTCACTTTTAAAATTAAGTATTCATTAATTAGTTACTTTAATATTCATAGGAAATACGGGGTGTTACACTGATCCACCATCCGCAGTTCCAACCACTTACGTTTTCAACAACTCCAAACTTCCAAGCCACACCAAACTTTACTCATCGAACACTCTAGACAACACAGTACAAATCACCATGCACAAACAAGCTCTACCATAAACTATTAGCCAAACATCACCACCTTTCTACCCATTTTCATCATCACGACAGCCTCAAATTTCCCCTTTGCTCCCATCCCAGTCATCACCGCCCTCCAAAGACCCTTCTCTAATCTTCACGAATTCAACAATCCGACCTTCTATCAATTCTGTAACCACCATCTCCTTAGCCAAAACACCTGTATTTTAGTCACCGTACTTCCAAAAGCCAATATCAACTAGCCTCTCCAGCCCGCAAGCTACATCCTCTCAAACATGTCACGCAAACTCCCATAATACAAAGATCCATCAACCAACATCATCCTTCCTCTACATCTCCTCAGCCATCAATAACCCACGACAATCATCATCATTCACCTCTGTACAAACATTCACCAGTAAACTCTTCATCATACAAACCACCCTAACATCGAACCCCTGAAGTGCCCAAAATTTCCAAACTGAAACCTGAATCTTGGAACCCTAGCCTCAGTCGATCAATCCCAATCCGAATAAACCAGTCAAAATAGCAAACCGCACCATCCATCAATCCAAACACCACATCCACAAACTCAGATCTAACCATCGGCAGTCATCATCATGGTCTAGCCGTTTCAGCCTTTGGGCAAAGAACCGCCTTTCTAGACATTCGAACACCAAAAATTCAATTTGAAGAGCCTCAAAACCCAAAAATCGAATCGAAATATTGCCCCAATTCAATTTCGAAAAGGAAAAAAAGAGACTTGTGAGATTCATTTCCGGATACAGAAGAGGAGCGTGATTTTCTTTCCTTATTTTATTCGGTTTTTGGTATCTCATTTATTTTTTTTGTTTTGGTTAATGAATATAGGATGAGATTTTATAGGGATTATTTGATTTTATTTCTTTGGTTGATCGACCTATTGATATAAAACAAAATCCAACACATTCGCTCTTTGTTTGGTTAGGTCGGTGGGTCCACTAGCCTTTGAACGTGGCTTTGATTCGTTGAGCTTCTCATTTGTTTATGTGGTTTATTGCTTTGTTTTATTTTGTTTTCTATTTTTAGTTTGCAATTTCTTTTGCTTTCCCAAAAAAAGAAAAAGAAAAATTAAAGGAAAAAGAAACTCAAAGATCGAAGTGAGAACGGATTCAAGCAACAAACAAGGAAATTAGTGGTCAAGCAATTTGCATTTAGTGGATTTGAATTGTCAGTGTTACTCAATTATTCTGGACGGACTGACATACCCCACTATAATTTTTTTGAACTCAACAGGTGCTTTGCTACAAAGAAAAATATAGAAATTGCTTGTAAAAATCTTCTATAGGGGCAGTGTCTTGCTTGTACAATATTATAAATTTACGTAGTTATTATTGTCTGATTTTTGTGGTTGACTGATATTTCCATAATTAAAATCTCCACTCTCATTGTTTTTAACAATAAAAAATAGATGTTGTAAAATAATATAATTGAAAAGTGGTATTTTGTGAAGTTGACTGTCTCATATAATTAGATTGCCGATATATAGTAGTTCAATTTATTGAACTATTAGCAAAAGAGGTTGCATACTACCCGTAAAACATTAGTTGTATCCCTTAGTATTTATACTATACGCGAACGGCCATAAGACCCTCTTCCCCCTTCAAATTGGGTCAGTTAATTAATTGAGAAAAACTCAGTATTTTATACTATTTTGAAGTGAGAATAATTTCTGTCTTGCCTTCATTCAAGTGTCTGATTCAAAAAAACCCTTGAGAGAAATGTGGGATAATAACCTGAGAAGGCATTCCCTGGAAGAGTATGAGTATGAATTATAACTCATGAGGCAAAAGTTTCCAAAATTTCGTGAACCCAATGCCAACAATTTTCAAAATTTTCCAAATGACCAACATTTTCAAAATGATAGAAATGATCAAAATTACGATTTCAATTCTAACTTCAATAATTTCGATTATGGGCCACATCCACTTCAAAACAGCTTTGAATCCTAATACAACTTTGATCAACATCAATATGGGGTTGTAAACCAAAATTTTCAAAATTATAGCCCATATCAACATCTTGAAAATAACCAAAATTGCAATTTTCCCTCAAATTTCAACAGTTTTGGTTACGAACATAATTTTTATAATCAAAATAATTTCCAATATCATTGTCAGTTTTCTGAAAATTCAAACAACCACCTCATTGGAAATAATATTGATCATGAAATTGATGTGGACTATAATTTTGAGTATCAAGAAATACAAAGCGAGAGCTCTCAAATCAACGATTCTGAAGAATATCATTTTAACATTCTTAGAGAAAGGGTAGAAAGGCAAGATAGACAGCTTGATGGAAAAGATAGATAGTTTAATGAACTTCTCTGTTTAATGACATCTTTTAAAGAACAACTCGAACAACAAAATCAAATTCAAATATTCGATGAATCATGAAATATTCCGTTCTTTACTGATAGTGAAAATTTTTAGATAACAACTTTGGAAATTGAGAATAACCATCTAAATGAAGTTGTTCACAATTCAGTAAATGATTTGGACATCAACTCTTTTCAGGAAAAAGATTTAAGCTTAGATTTTGATCTTTCTCTTTCAGGTTGCGAGAAACTTGAAATTTTAGAAATTGAACAAAATAAAGATGATGAAATTTTCAAAAATTCAAAATTTTACAAGGATTTTAATGAAATGAACTTTTTGGGTTGTATGAAGATGAATTGTCATATGAGGAAGAAGTAGATTCAAGTCACAAGTTCGAAAATTTTAACTTTGAGAAAACTTCAAACAAACTTGAAATTGTCAGTGTTGAAACTAAGTTGTCTAGTAATGAAATTGAGAAATGTGATCGCATAGTCATGAACAACACCCAGAATTTAAATTTCACGATTGCAACTAATTTTCTATACGATCACAAATTTTTGAACGATTACACTGATAAATTTATTGAACACTTGAATTATTTTTGGAACGTTAGCTTGGTTGAAAAACTTCATGTTAGGATGACACTGGAAATTTATCTATTGGACTATAAATCTTGGTATAAAGATGATATGGTTTTCAAAAACCTTTGCTTATTAGCAAATATGCCTAGACATAGTGGGAATGGGATTCATCAGGCTAGAACCTAGTGTGGGGGAAAAAGTTGGTGGCACTCTTTGCGTCGCATGCATCGCAAACACATATATCATTTTACATATGATCCATTCTTGCATATAGTTGCTAAATTGCATTTTATTTTACAAATCATTTTGCATTTAATCCACCTTTGGGTACGTTCTTTCAAATTTAGGAAACATTTACAATGTGGACACTGTTTTGTCCAAGTGGGGGAGGGGCGTCTGCATTACATCCTTTTATTTTTTTCTTCTTTCTTTTCGTATAGGACCATCATGCATTTTAGATCATAATAACATGCCATAGTTTTTTTTTTGAAAATACGACTCATTTTAGTTTGATACAGCAAATTAAGTTAACAATTTTTAATCAGTTGATAGTGTTTTTTTCTCTCAACTAAGATCGAATAAAAAATATAATGAAAAGTTGAATTTTGAGTGATATTAGAGTAACCGGTACATAGGGAGATTCTTAGGTGATGGCCTTGAAGTTTATTATAAATTGTAGTCTTTGTTTAATGAGTGGAGGACTTAAAATACTTATATTGGATTTTTGAATCTTTAAAACTAAGTTGTGTTAAGATGAATTCGCGTAACTCTCTCTTGTTCTTATATTTTCAATAATAATAATAGTAATCCAAGGGTATCCAACATTGCTTGTAAATCTAGCGTTAGTATGCAAACCCGCCAAGCTCTATCCGACATGTTGTTGACAAAATCAGCGTCGGTATATCTTGGTTTCATTTTATGACATTGGACACCTAAGGATTACCGACATGTTGTTGACAAAGTCTGCTTCGGTCTGCACAATCCGCCAAGCTCTGTCCCAACTCTCAGTCAGTCCGCAAGGCAGTGCGTGGGTGGTATACCTTGGTCTTTAAGTTAGGTGTATGTAATTAATCGTAAATTTCAAATTTTATAGAGATAGAGAATAAGCGATGATGCCCAAACACTTCTTGACCTTATTGATTTGACTGGCCATATACATGGAAATAATAATACCACTTTACAAACTATGACAAGCAAAATAAAAATTTATTTCATGGCTGCACTATGTTATCTACTAGCCAAACTAGAGTTTTAAATTGAAAACTTGAATTATGTTGAAAATTTGTGACAAGTTGAGGTATCTAAAATCAAATCAACTGACTAGAAATTGTTAATTTAATTTGTTGTACCACTTTTATGAAACAAGTCGTGTTTTCATTTTTGTTTTCATTTTCATATGTCCATTGCATTCATGTAGTTGCATTAGAAACTTAGCATATTGCATTTGGATTTTATGGGTAGTATCCGCTGAAAACCCTCACGAGACACCACTCTTCCTACTAGGGACAGCTAGAGGTTTAACGGCTTGTTGCATACACTCAATGCAACCGTGTTTCCTACATAAGTGTGAACTATCTAGTTTAGTTTTTCATTTTTTTACTTGAGGACGAGTAAAAGATAAGTGTGGGAGTATTTGATTAACCTAGAAATGAGTTTATTTTATACTCTCATATCTTATCTTTTGTATATAAATAAATATTTCTTGGGTATTATTTTGTCACTTTTACAGATATGCCAATTTAACCACATGCAGTCAAAAAATTGAAAAATAGAGATCAAATCACTGTATATTTACATATGAAGACTTGCTGATAAAGACCTCACATCCAGTTGTTTTTTGGACAAGGAAATAATTGGTAGAAAGGCTATACATATGAAAAAACCATGAAGAATTATCAAGGAAGCAAGAAGAAAAGAAGAAAGGCCCGATTTTAATAGAATTAACTAATGCCCATTTGTGATTGTATTAGGGTTTAGGTTGGCTATCTATCGTATAAATACCCTTGTATTCTCATTGTAAACATCATCCTGGAATCAATAAAGTATTCTTCTTGCTCTCTTTTCTGCGTTTTTATTTTCTTAGCAATTAGTGTTGTCTACACAATTGGATTTGGTAGAGCACTATTTGTCTTTTTCATTTATTTTTCATTAGTGATTAACCATCTGATTAGATTCAGCAGTAATCCTAATTTTATTTTCTGTTTGTTATTTAATTTCTGTAATTTTAATTTCTTCTTTTTAATTACCTTCCTAGGTTAAATTGGATTTGATTAGATTCAGATATGATTCATAGTTTTATTTGCTTTTTAATTGAAAATTGTGATTTGATCATCGGTTCAATTAGATTTGTTCTTAATCAAATTACGGTTTCAATTTTTATTGTTTCTCAACTCCAAGTTTTGTCTAAGTCACCCAAGAATTATATAAATAATAAAATTTAAAATTCCTCCCTGTGTTCGACCTGCATATTACATGATCTGTGCGCTTGTAGTTATTATTACAAAATTCGCACTTTTCTATTCCTTAGAAAGCATCGATCAAGCTAGGTGCAGAATTCCTTTCTACCATCTGTTAAGTCCTTTATCAAGGGTTGTGTTAAGTGATCCTTATCTCCAAGGTAACTGTTTGTTTTTGAATCGCTTAAGTGTGATGTTCACCTTGTAGACGGAAGAGTAACTATTCTTTAGGATTCTAGACCTCAATACCTGGGGATAGTGATCTAACCCAAACTCGCGAAGGCTAAGCAACCTATTTTTCCCTTAGGTCCATTCCCATTGACCTATCTCCGATGTTGACGAAAAATATCGTTAACACTTATTTCATATTTTGCATTATACACAAGCAACAATAAGGAAACCATATAGATTGTTCTCGAATGCATGATGTAATTACAAAACTCCTGAAATTTATTAGTTTTTGTAATATGTGTAACTGTGTAAGCAATATAGGTGGGTATGGTAAATGTAAAGTGACAATATTGTAATTTCCTAAGCATGCAGAGTCCATGAATTGACAGCTTATCTACATTGCATGTGTATCTAAATCAATAGAAAATAAAGGCACTTCTCTCCCTATTATATTCCGTTCTGGTTTAATTTTACAACATTATATCAGCATAACCTTTAAATAAAAAATATATATAGATAAAATTACTTTTTCTTAACTAGTTACATAAATCAAAACTATCTGTTCTATCTACCCAGTGGATTATATCATATTTGAAAATTTTCTAACATTATTTTTCAACATTCATTTTTACAGTTAAATTAGATCTAGTTTCAAGCGTCATTGATTCAAAATTCAAGACTTTTCTTTTACTTTTCAAATTTGGATTATGTTTCAGTAGATTTATGTTTTTTGACATCATAATATTGATTTTATCATTGCAGATCTATAGATATTTTATAAACATAGGTTTCATTTTGAAAACTATTAGTTTTAGGTTACGATTTAGAAAATTATTTTGAGATATTATTTGTATCTACCGAAGAAATATTCTATTGTTTCTTTAAGTAACTTTTATAAAGAGAATACCTATCTAAAAGATTGTATGAAGTCTAGATCTAATATTGATCTTGATTTAGCAGACTTGAGATGAATGAAAAATATTTGAAAAATGAATAAAAAAATAAGAACTGGTAGTTTCTATAATTATAAATTGTAATTTTGATGAAAAAATGAGATCTAAATGAATTTTATATGGATTTTGTAATAAAATAAATTTTGGGATGTTTTAATTTTTGGGAAATAATCCTAATCCCCTAATTTTTGGAAATAACCTAATCTTAATTCTGGTATGTTGATTTGATGATCTACATGTCTGTCTTATAAAGTTAACTTCCTTATGAGTGAAATAATTAAGGTCTGAGACATATAGTTAATTTTTTTTAAGTTTGTTAATTTTATTGATAGACCTACGTATTTTTGGATCATCCATGTTAGAGAATCAAAAAATTCAATCCCATGATTATATTATTTTACTCAATTCTTGACAAGATATTGCATTTTTGGATCATTCATGTTAAAGAATATAAAAACCTAATTCCATGGTTATATTGTTTTACTTAACTTTTTATCAGGCATTATATATAAGGTATCTCAGAAAATTTGACTATTGAGAAATAAATCGTAACTTTAAGGTGTTCATTTAAGTTTTAGGAATAAAAATATTGTAGCTAGATCTAAATCTTATTTTTTGGCCTTAAGAAAAAATAATTAATTTATTCTTGTACTTAAGCCACATAACTTTTATCTCTATTTGTACTAAATGCATTAAATATGGTTGTCATTGTAATAAATTATATTACCTAATTAAAATAAATGTAATAAATGCATTGGTCATTGTAAATTAAATAATATTGCATGTCTCTCTTTGGTATAAGAATAAACATGATCTATTATTTATTTATTTGTTTTGGAAAGTAATGTCTTGTGTAACGGAAGGAATAAAAGAGAGTTAGAACCACAACCCAAAGTTGTGCAATGAAATTTACATTAAAACTATAAGCTAAATAGCATAAAGCCAATCCATCTTTTTTAGTGACATTTATAAAGATATTTAAATATTCTAAATGTTTGCCAATTGATTCAAATATTATAAGAATGTCATCAATCTATACAATAGTCAACGTTGTGTAAGCACTATAAATATCATAAATAATTATTTGGAATTTTGAAGGAGAATTTTTTAATTTAAACGACACTACATTCCTTTCATAGTGTCTAAATGGAACTATAATGCAGGTTCATATCTATCTTCTTCTTTAATTAGAATTGTCCAAAATCTAGATTTCACATCAAATTTTGAATAAGTTTTGCTGAATAAAGCCTTGCAAAAAAAAAAAAAAAAAAAAAAAAATCCTTTTTTGTTTGGAACTAGACATCTAATCCATCTTAATGATTTATTCAAAGGTTTATAATCTATTACCAACCTTGCAGCACCGCGTTCCAACTTAGTGTCATTTTCAACATGAAATGTCGAACAATTCTAAGAACTTTAAGATGGTCTAACTAAACCTTTTTTTATTTAATTTTTCTATTTATTTTTTTACAAATTTCAATATGCCTTTGAGATATTGAAGTTGGTTCAGCTTTGGTTTAAATTTTAACTTTCATTAAATTTAGGTTCATAAGGTAAATTTATTTCCCGATTTTTCCTATGCCAAAGGCATTAGGAGTGTCTGCACAAAATTTATTTTCAATATATTCCTATTGGGATTTTACGTTTTGTTGTAGTTGAGGTGATTTTTTTTTTACCTTTTTGTGTTTTATTTCTTGAGATAAGGAATTTAATTTTTTTTTCTTTTATTACTTTTCTATACAGAATTGTTTTTATGATGCTTAGGTTGTGAAACAAATTAAATGTTAATTCTAGATTATTAATCATACTAGTAATACCATATGTTGATATTTTTGTTATCGTATATAACAAATGTAAGAAGGGATTTCCTAATATTACGTCATGAGATAAATTTTTAATCATTATAAATGACATTTCTAGGAAAATGCTTTTATTAAAAATGGAGAGTTTGTAGTTTATAATTAACCAAAAGTTTTCTGTCATCTACAACATTTAATATTTATGTATTATTAAAAAAGTATTTTGAAGATACACATCCTTCATTAATGCAGTTTATATCTGCTACCAAGTCTATCATAGTTATTTTGGTAAAATAATATACTTTATGAACTACAATAGTTACTTTAGTATGCTATTTATGAGTAATTACTCTATCAGCCATAAACGTTACAGAATCAAATTCTTTTTCTTCTTAAATATTGTTTTATTTCGAGTATTATCTATTGGTGGTTTTATTACTAGTGATCTTACCCTTTCTATTAATTCTTTTCATTCTTTTTAAGTATTTAACTTCATGTTTTAATTCTGGAATAGTATTTCAGTACTTACTAAATTAATTTTGTTTTAAGTTTTAACTCTGTTTAGTATATCTTTCAAAATATATGTTTCCGGGTCTTTTATTTCTAAACCTTTTACTTTATTTTATGTTTATAAGATTTTAGATATTTTTTAACATATCATTCTTTTGTGATGAATCTGTGATTTTTTCTATGATTTCTAGGACAAAATTATTGTCTTTTGTTAGCATAAATAATCCATTAACCTTACATAAGGCTTTGTAATGGTTACAGTTGCCATCTCAATGTTCAGATCCTGAATCATTATCTAAACCGCTTTCTACTTCACATTTATTTTCTAAATTTAGTTTGATAATAATAGACAAGTTTAAATTTTCTTGTTATGAATCAAAGCTTATTATTAATAAATATTTAAGTGAATTTTTTATATCTTTGTCGATATTGAGATTGTTAATATTATTCTTCATTCTGCATTTATTAACATAATGTCCTGGTGTTTACCATTTCCAGCTTGTTTTTTTTGTTTAAACTTACTTTTTTCTTTTGTCTCATTAGATTTATATTATTTACAGTTAGGAATTTTACTGCATTCTACATAATTTTTCTTTTTAAAATTTCGATATTTATAGAATTTTCGCTTAGTTGATGTTCTAGGTTTTCTTCTATTTGTTTCATAGGTTGTAAACCAAGGTGATCATAAAAATCTCCTAAACATCTTCTTCCTCGAATTTTATCCTTTTGAATATGGTTATGAAATTTTATTTCATTGCATAAATGAATTCCTTCGGCAACCAACTCTACTGCCAAATTTCCATATGTATATATGCTATAACGGGTTGTTCCAATATTCCTTTGTTTTATCAACTTTTTTTTTTTACCCTTTTGGCAAAGAAATGCAGTAATCTTGATATTAATTTTTCTTTCTGGAAGTCATGACTACTGTCATTTCTACTAAACAATTTTTAGAAATATACGACTTTATGCTATCTGAATTGTGATAAGTTCTGACATCATAAATCCATTAATCGTTCTTTAGTTTTATTAGTTTTATGTGCTATAGCTCCAATAGGATGTTTAGCTAATGTAAATATTAAGGTACTAACAAAATTAGTTTTGAATGTTCCATCTTCCATTTTGGTAGTTGTATATATATGAGCTTTGGTTTAATTTGATAAATGAAAATTCAACCAACCTATTAATTGGCCAGTAAAACCTTGCGTTATAGCTTTTCTATCACCTGAATGACCTTTTATTACACTTGCGGTTGCATGCATTGTCATATGATTAAGTGCAGTTTTTATTTGATACCCGATATGAAGGTCTATATTCCATTCTATAATGGTAATTCCATCGAATTGTGCTAGTTCATAATGTTTGTAACACCATAATTTTAACAATACTAAAGATGGTAAATTAAAGAATAATTAATTTAATATTCAGAATTAAGTGAAACAGACTACGCCATTGCATTCGTCTCGAAATTCAGGTCAAAATAGACACCTGGTTTGCGTAAAATGTACACCGTATGAAGAAGTTATTAAGGTCTGAAGTTTTTACACGTGCAAGAAGAATGTGTGTGTATATATATATATATTAAGCTTACACAACAATTGTCTCAATCATACATAAAAGTAATACATAAACCTTCTGTCTTGATTTAAAAACTTCCAAGTATAAAAGAAGCATATAAATAACAATGATATTCCCCAATAAAGGATGAACCAGCCATAGCAGTGGAAGAGAGAGTCCAAAGCAATACATCGATTATCTCCGTGCTTGGAAAGAAAACTGAGCTAAGTGGTAACATTTCCTCCCTGCGAACCTAGGGGGAGGGGAGGGGGAAACGGATGAAAAGAGGCGAAACAAACTAGGTCAGACATAAGTCTAGTAAGTCCAGTGAATTTCAGCATGTAAATAGGAAAAAGCATCATGACATGAATAAACTGAATATAAGACAATACCGTGAGAAAAAGGATAACAAGATAACATACGATTAGTATAGATGTGATAGGGCAAGATAAACCGAATGCACTTCTACTCTTTCTCTGCTTCGCTACTACCTGGTTATTCTGATTTCTATATCTCTGCACCACATAACTAGTGTCCCAACTAGTAATCTATATAAAATGATCATATGATAATGTGATCCCAATCCCCCGCAATTGTGGTAGCCTTCAGGTGTACCTCTAGCATGAGGATCTTACCTCAATCAGCCTAATTGCCACGAAGATGTTAGATGTACCCTTACTACCCTATCGATCGGCTCCCTAGTCTGTGTCAATCGACCCTCACTTGCATGTAGATACCCTGTGCTGGTCCCGCCATAAGGTGTATCAATCCTTATGATACCAACCCGACACGATTCAAGATGCACAGTGTATAACTACGGGTACTCAGTGCCTGCTTTTTCCCACTCGGGAGTACGTGCATGCCCGTAATCCGTCGGAACCTACACTGATGTACCCCCTACCGCTATTTTGACCGCTTATAATCAGCCCAGTAATCGTGCCCCACCCTGCCTAGTTTCAGGGTACCTTGATACATCTATGTGGGTTACTGCTGAAATGGGTCCCCGTTACTATGGTTTCTTATTGGTTAAGTTAGTGGGCCTATATTTACTAATATTACCCACCAACCCGTTATGTACTTAATCCTCCCACTGATTCAAACATGTTTACTTAATGGTTAAGTTTGTGGGACTATATTTACTAATATTACCCACCAACCCGATATGTACTTAACCCTCCAACTGATTACATCATATTGTTTAAGTGTTGTCCATTCATGTTAACTTAACCCACCCACCCATCATGTCATGTTGGTTAAGTGTTTCTTATTAACCCTTCTCACTCGTCATGTTGGATTTGGTTAAGTCTTTCCTATAACTTAACCCCATTCGTTCATCAAGTTACAGGTTAAGTGTTTCTTATTAACTCAATCCCACGCGTTCATCATGCTGTATTGGTTAAGTGTCATCAATCAATTCAAGTTAGCTTAGCCCCCCGCTTGTCGTGTAACATTGGTTAAGTGTTGCCTTCTTGAGTTAACTTAACCCTTCCATGCATCCTGTTATATTGGTTAAGTGTTGCTCTCTTGTTTTAACTTAACCCTACCCATTCATCATGTCATATTGGTTAAGTGTTTCTTATTAACTTAACCCTTCTCATTCATCATGTTGTACTAGTTAACCTAACCCTGCTCACTTGTTCAATTAACATGTTATAACGGTTAAGTGTTCTAAATTTACTTAACCTCACCTTCTTGTCTACTTAACATGTCTTGTTCATTAGCATTAATTGATTTATTAATGCACCAACCTCTCACATTAGATCTATTTTGTTGTGGTTACTGGATGTGCTGGGCGGTTCCGGGCAGTTTTACACCACAACTCAATCTAACCTTGAGTTTTTCTTGGGCATGATACACTACCTCTCACATTAGATAGGTGTTGTTGTGGTTACTAGATGTGCCGGGCGGTTTCGGGCATTTTTACACCGCAACTCAATCTAACCTCGGGTTAGGCATGTTTATCTTTTAGCATATTTACCATACATGTCCAAGTCTAGATTTTATATGCTAATTATCCCAACTAGTCATGTTCCAATTCTCAAGTATTACCTCAACAAAGCTAATTTCAAGTTACGCCCCACAAATTCAAATTCAAGTTATTACTCAAAATAGGTTACGCACAATTTTCCCAAATTTGCAATAATAGTCATGCCCCAAAAATCACAATATAGCACACGCCCTAAGGTTTAGTCATATTGCACCGCATAAAATATTCTCCTAAAAACCCCTAATCATGATTCACAGTATAAAATATGAAAAATTATAGCCTTTGATTATAGTGCATGCCAATTACCCAAAATCTCAATTAAAGCGTGTTCACATTTAACAGTTATCCCTATCTTACTATCGGTTTTTTCATGCCTAAGCCATATATCACTATACACAATGACTTCCTTCTTCCAAGTCATAAACTATCGTATATATATGTGCCCCAATTTTAGGTCTTAAACCACAACATGTACTATGCCTTATATGTTTACAGTTCAATTCACGCCCCAAATCCCAAGTCATATGTCCAATATACTTTATGCCTCAAATCTCAAGTCATATGTTCGATACACTTTATGTTTTAAATACAACATGTGTTATGTCCTCAAATCAATTACAAATCAGTTATGCCCAGTTATACATAATTTAATACTTTTCCAAATTTTAGCGCTGGCCATATCCCAATCATATATTATGCATAAATTTTTTTCCAACGTACGTTCATCTCTTATGAGATTCTGCTCAGGCTCGCAGTAGTCTGGCTATTAAAAAAAATAGGGAAGAAGGAAAGAAGAGACAAAGAATGGATACAATAATATCAATGAGATAGATCCAATGGATATAGAAAGACAGATAGAAATAGGCATAATATCAGATTCAGATTTATTACAATGTCAGAATCGCAATTGAATTTTATTTCTTAAAGTAACAACTTACAAATTACAGAACGGTCTTGAATTCTGGGAACTGATTTCTGAATTTGATTAGCTATTCCTTTGATGTAGACTTTGATTGTTAACTTGAAAATTCTAATTTGATTGATTAAGGTGGAGGCTAGGTCACTTCAGGTTTTAGCATCATATAAACGCTTATGAATTCGTGTGTAGAAAACAATAGGTTTAGGAGCCTTTTTATAGGTGTATAGGGAGATTTAGAGCCTTCAAATCAGTCTAGAAGTCATCAGAATCGTCCAGAGCAGAATACCACATTACATAGCGAATCAGAGAGCGACACATGGCGAAACACGTCATCGGCCAGATCTGGGCCAAAAGGGCTCGACTCCCCTATAGGGGGGTCGACACCTATGTCGACTCCCCCTGTGGGTTGGGTGGGTCGACACCCTGAGCGGGAATTTTAACTTGGTTTGGGATGTTTAATTATTATTTATATTTTCTGTTTAAACATGAAATCTCCTGAACTCCATAACTTCTTCATACGGATTCCGATTCACTCAAACTCAGGCTCTATCTCAAGCAAGATTCCAAGACGAACGTAATGGTGTAACCCGTTTCCCTTAATTCTCACTTTTTAAATTAAGTATTCTTTAATTCGTTACTTTAACATTCACAAGAAATACGGGGTGTTACATTCTCCCCTCCTTTAAAGGATTTCGTCCCCGAAATCTCTAAGTCAAGGAGAATGTATCCTAACATCCAACATCCATCTACTCAACCATTCAATCACAAGCGTCCATTGTCCTTAAAAAGATTTCTAATGCTTTCATGAACATATGCATAGTGTGTGTATATGTCCTTACCTAATGAAAAATCAGGCGGTCTACTGATTCAATTGACATCCTTAATGCGAATTATGTCAGTGCCATGAGTCCAACATGTGTGCAATTATTTCTAATCGTACTTTATAACTTCTACACGATTGCTCGATAATTCATACAAATGCAACATACATATGATAACACACCAATTTTTAATTCATATATATAAAAATTCACTCATGCATATGCAAATATGACAGTGATTGAGCCGATCTAGTGCCTAATGTGTGCATATGCATCCACAAGCAAACACTAGCAAACACTTACATCCACTTGCATCCACCAAACATAACATGTTTCAAACACATGTCTACATCCATTGGCTTCTACCTAAGGATCGAGGATAGGATCGAGAGGATATACTTAAAAGATAAAGACTAGCAAATAAACTTTACAGAAAAGAGAGATCAAGGATATACCCTCAAAAAGGGTATGATGCACATATCTAGTCTTCAATCTTCTAAGTCGCATCTTCTTGAGCTTCATTCCATATTGCTCTGACTGTCTTAACTTCACAATTGCGTAGCTTCTTAATTTCTGTTTCCATAATATGCGTTGGAACTCGTTTCATTGTCGCCTCTCGTTCCACCTTTTCTTCTTATAGTATACTTGGCACTACAACCTCTGCCGTGTCATGCTAACATTTCCAGAACTATCTCTTGAAACTAAACAGAAGCTAACCATGTTGCCAAGTGTATATACTAAGATGATTAGGTTCTTCTCTGTCAATCTTGTAAGTGGGGCTAATACCTTTGCAAAGTACTTAGTTAACTTCCTATATTAGCCCGCTAGCCCAAGAAAGCTTCTTACTTCTGTTGCATTCCTTGGGACCTTCCAGTCTTGCACTGCAACTACTTTTGCGGGATCTACTGCTATCCCTTCTTTGGGCGCTACATGTCCTAGAAACCTTATTTCTTCTCTCCAGAAATGAAATTTTTAGAGGACTTCGCCTTAAGTTGATGCGTTTGGAGGGTATCCGAGACTTCCTTTAGATGCAAAGCATGTTCTTCCTCATTCCAAAATATCATCTATGTATAAGTGAAGCGAACCATCCGCCTTTGTAGCGAAAACAACTGGAGTACCCCATTTAGAAGTACTTCGCCTTATGAACCCTCTTTCAAGTAACTCTTTTACTTGTTTACTGAGCCCTTCCTTTCTTTTGGATTCATGTGTCGTATAGTAATGCAACTGGCTTTGCATTCTCAACTAGTTATATTCGGAAGTCTATCTCGCATTTTAGGGGGCAAACCCCTAACCTAAAAAAAACATCTGTGTACTCATGGACTACTCTAACAGATCGCAAATCGTCGATAGATGCATCAAGTGATTCAAGGAAGCCAAGACAAACTGATCCCTTAGGATCACATGAAATCTCAAGGGTATTCCCAAGGCAATTCGAAAGTCTAACTACCCTCCTTTCACAATTACTAGCTAACCTATCCATGCGTAAAATCAGTCCATAGCCCATGAAACCAAAAATATAAGCATTACACTTAAACTCAATACTTAATATAGCTATTCTCAAATCCTTACAAACCAAAGAAAAACGAGCCGAACCACCAACCAGATTTGAGACAATAATGGGATCTTCTATTATAAAAGTACTAAGGTACAGAGACTCAACTATGGAAGCAGATATAAATGAATGTGAAGCGCTAAAATCAAAAAGAGTATTAACAGGATGATCAAAAAGAAAAACTAGACTTTTTCAATAGAAACTTTACTACCTCTCTCTCAGATACGCTGGCGGTGAGAGCATGCACGTGCCCTCCTGAAAATCATGTCCTTTGTTCTAGCCCTTGTCCTTAATTATATGACCCGTTATACCATAATAACGACACTTTCTCTTGTCTTAGATTTTTCTGTTCTTTCCTCCTTCGTGAACCAAGTCCAAATCCATGAGTTTCTCATCCTTGGGTTGTGTTCCTTAGCCAAACTCCCTTATTATCGTCTTGGCCATCTTGGTGTAACTTATTGACAAGTCTCTTGAAAGCTGCGTCCATCGCACGGAAAAACCCTACAAAGCTTAAAAGAAAATTAGCCACGGGTGAAACTACTGCTGCTATATATGGAAGTTGGGCACTTCTTCGCCCTTTTGACAGGTGTCGTAGTCTCATCAAGCCTACGGAACCATGCCGCAATGAGGTTACCTCCCAGAAAGCCGGGAAGCCTAGAGACTCAGTAAAGAAGGAAAACAAGGATTCAAACAGAGGACCAAAAGATAGTGCATATGGATTTGGGGAATATGCCTTTAAAACAAAACTTTTCTTTAGAAAATGCTTCTTTTAAAACCATCTTGAAAATAATTTTTCAAATCTTTTATCTGATCTGGTAACCTTCTGCTCAGATACCAAGTGTAACACCCCACCTCCGTTAAGGTCACTCACAAAGGGAATGCCTTAACTTCGGTGGAGCGCTATAGGTAAAAGATGCAGATAAATTACAAGACAGACAAATAAAGCAGCAGAAAATAAAGTCATTTTATATACAATGTGGTTCAGTCAAGCTTTTACAACAATTGTCTCATTCATACTTAAAAGTATTACATAGACCTTCTGTCTTGATTTAAAAACTTCCAAGTATAAAAAAAGCATATAAATAACAATGATATTCCCCAATAAAGCACGAACCAGCCATAGCAGTGGAAGAGAGAGTCCAAAGCAATACATCAACTATCTCCGTGCTTGGAAAGAAAACTGAGCTAAGTGGTAACATTTCCTCCCTGCAAACCATGGGGGAGAGGGGGGAGGGAGGAAAAGAGGCGAAACAAACTAGGTCAGACATAAGTCTGGTAAGTCCAGTGACTTTCAACATGTAAATAGGCAAAAGCATCATGACATGAACAAACTAAATATAGGACAATACCGTAAGAATAAGGATATCAAGATAACAAACGATTAGTATAAATATGATAAGGCAAGATAAACTGAATGCACTTCTACTCTTTCTCTGCTTCGCCACTACCCTGTTATTCTGATTTCTATATCTCTGCACCACCTAACTAATGTCCCAACTAGTAATCTATATAAAATGATCATTTGATAATGTGATCCCAATCCCCCGCAATTGTGGTAGCCTTCAGGTGTACATCTAGTATGAGGATCTTACCTCAATCAACCTAATTGCCATGAAGATGTTAGATATACCCTACTACCCTGTCGACCGGCTCCCTACTTGTATTAATATTCCATGTGTCTATGTTAATCGGCCCTCTCTTGCGTGTAGATACCCTGTGTTGGTCCCACCATAAGGTGTATCAATCCTTATGATAGCAACCCGACACGATTCAAGATGCACAGTGTATAACTACTGGTACCCAGTGCCTGCTTTTTCCCACTCCGGAGTACGTGCACGCCCGTAATCTGTCGGAACCTGAACTGACGGACCTCCTGCCGCTATTTTAACTGCTTATAATCAGTTCAGTAATCGTGCGCCACCCTGCCTAGTTTCAGGGTACCTTGATACATCTATGTGGGTTACTGCTAAAATGGGTCCCCGTTACCAGGGTTTCTTATTGGTTAAGTTTGTAAGCCTATATTTACTAATATTGCCTACCAACCCGTTATGTACTTAACCCTCCCACTGATTCAAACATGTTTACTTAGTGGTTAAGTTTGTGGGCCTATATTTACTAATATTACCCACTAACCCGATATGTACTTAACCCTTCCACTGATTACGTCATATTGGTTATGTAACGACCCGAAAAATCTGAACCAACTAAAAAATTTTAAATTGGCTATTTTAGTGGATTTTAAATATTTAAAATAAATATTTTAAATAATAACGATGAAAAGTAAGTTTGAATCGACATTTGAAAATGAATATAATTAATTATAATTATAAACAAGGCCTGAAATGGCGCGGTAGTTTCAAAATTTGAATTCAAACTTTGACTAACTGTACCGGGTGCAAAACAAAACGGATTTTAGTGAAACCAAAAATACTTAAATCTGTTAGTGAATATCTTTCTAACGAATCTGAAGCATCGAAGTTTCATAGAGGGAAGCAAAAGTTATGGCCAAATGAATTTTCAGAAAGGTCGCTATAGAGTTTATATAGCGCGTGAAAATGGCCATTTTGCAAACGACCTCGGAATTCAACGAAACCACTTTTGTTGGATCCGGGATGTTAAACTATTGCTAAGTTTTAAATTTCATAATTTTTGAAGCTAGTATGTGAGTGTGGTAAAGGAAAACATGTTTTGGTCAATTACAGTTAAATTGGATCGACCAGAAATGGGCCATTTTTCAAACGATCTCAGAATTCGACGAAACTAGTTTTGTTGGGACCGTATCGTCAAAACATAGCTAGATTTATTTTTTGGGAATTTTTAGAATCAGCATGTGGCCCTGGCAAATTGAAATGTACGTTCAAATTAAATATTGAATGTTCTATATTTTAATTTGAAGAAAAACTGACTGAAACAGTCGAATGGGCCTACGAAACATATCCCATTGTGTTCGCAATGGGGGTAAAACGCTAGGGACGACAGTCGTTGGGTTTGGATTGGTGTTCATGTGGAACAGGGGGTAATTTTGTATTTTTAAAAATTAATAAATATAGAAAAATTTCATTGGTCCACCTCACAATTCTCTCTCTCCTCGGATCTAAGAAAAACCGATATCCCCCTCGCGTTATACGGCGGCAGCAACTCCTCCCTTCTCTCCTCTTTTTCTCTCCAATCACTCAATAAAATTAAGTGCTTCTTTGGGGGATTTTGAAGAGCTTCGAGCCCTCTTTAAATCCATACAAGGTTTGGATTTTTTCATGTAGTATGTGAGGAGTTACGAGCCCGGAAAGTTCTCCATTTCCTCCCTCCGCCGCGACCACCATCCTCGATCGAAGTGGCCCCCTACCACCATTGGGCGCGCCTTTCCATGCTCCAGGCCATAGCACAACCCGGTCGTCGATCCGCTGCACCATGGGATCGAAAAGTGAAAACCTAGTTTTGAAGATCGAGCTGAGGTAACGGCCTATTTTAAATAAACTATATTATAGCTGTTTAAAGCGCTACCGTTTTTTATTTCACTGTAAAAATCATATCTTTTTCGTTTGTTGACGAAATTCAGTGAAACAAGAGACAGTGGACTCGTGTGGACGTCTTCTACATTCTAGAAGAGACCGCATATTTTTCTGAGCCTTCTGCTATTTTTGGTGGAGTGGAACCCAATGTGAGATTTCTAAATTATAAACGATATGGAAAACTGAGACGACCCGAAATCCCGTTCTTACGGAAACAAGGGTTATCTTTGGAATATAACACAAAACAGATAATAGCAGATCAGAATTAAATAAATACACCAGATAATGAACAATAGAATATACTGGATAAAAGTAATCATCAGAGTTACACAGTATACATGATCTTACTTAGCACAAATACAGTTCAGCTATACATAAATGTCTACAGTGGAAATAAACAAAATATGTACAATAGGAGCTGAACAGCATAAAAAGAGATAAATGATAGAATCCATCTTCAGCTCCAGCTATCCAGAAAGAACCAGCTAAACCTGAATACAAGGTTGCCCGCGCAGAAAAAGGGACACCCGAGTTTGAAAGTGAAACAAACTACGAGTCAGTCATGGGACTGGTATGAGAAATATACTCAACACATATATTGTTTGGCTAATCACAGGACCACGCCACTTTCGTGGAACGGGTTTACTCCATTGGATTGCCAGTGCTTTAAAACAAATCTTTCTTTTAAACATCGCTATGATTTTTATAAAAATGAAGCCGTTATAAGACTTAGTTCCCATCACACAATGCAACGCAAACCGGAGGATAGAGTTTTTACCTTATAACGGCCAAAATATGATTGATACGAACAAAACAAAGGCATTTGATATTATTGCTAGTTTTTTCATGTTTTGAAAACAATTTCAAATCATAACTATCAATCATAGACGACATTAATGCCCCATACCACTATGTCGCCATATATAGGTATACAATCAAAACCGCACAGTCACGTATTTGGAAATTGGATTTCCGTCATGAACCAAGGCAAAAGATAGTCCTTACCGAATTCGAGACGCTCTAGCCCGCCCCTCAGGCAAGTACTCAATCAAGCCTTTTGATCGTCAGGGCCGGTCCACCGATGTGGATTAAAATTCCTGAACACTGCGTTTCCCCACCCTTTGGGGTGTAAATGAGCCAACGAATGACTCCATCGGACCCGAATTGCCCGATCAAACCGAGGCGCCTCGCAACAGCAACAACCACATAGGTGAAAAGTATATAAATGTCAGGGCTGGTAGGTCACTGACACCGCCCTAGCTAGAAAGAAACGCATGCCCTCCCTGAGGTCCTTCTCCCGATTTAGGTTCATACCGAGGTGTGAGGCTCGCGAATTCACGTTATACACAAAGCTACGCCACACAGGCGGTGCTTTGATCGTCACCACAAGGCTTTGCTTTTCAACAGGAGCCCTGATCACTGCATCTTAGCATGCCACACAGGCAATTCATGTCATGTGACTGATGTCCATCGATATACAACCTCTGAGCTCGTGCGTCTCAGAGAATGGCGTTAAGCAAAAGAATAAATTCTTCGCCGCCAAACAGATGTATATTTAATAGAGATCAATCAACACAGAATAAAATCCAATGTCAGATACACAGTCCATCTACAAGTCCGTCCTGGGTCTGAACGAAACCGGAGGCACTAAATACCTCGCAAACCCTTTGATCACCACGTACGTCTGGACGATCACCACTCATTATCCATATTTCGGAATGCCTCCCAATCAGGACCTCGGTTACCATCCAAACGAGGTGAAGATCTCCAGTCTTCGACCATCGTCTTCATCTTCGACTTTCAATCGTCGGTCAATTATTTGAAATGAGAATTAACTCGGCATTCTCAAATAATTCACGTATATTTAGAATTTCAAATCAATTTACTTCAATGGTTAAATTATTAGACAACGCCAATCTTGTTCTTTAATGTAATTTTCACACCAAACACATTCAACCATCAAAAGCCACATAAATCGAGAAAATTCAGTTTATTTCAATTCCATATCGCTTATGATATTTTATAACTATTTATCGCTATTTTTATTTATTTTAAAATAGCTAATTTATTCAAAACGACGCTTCGGGCCATAAAGCGGCCGTGGCGCTGTTTTTCTTCAGATTTGTTTTACACATATCTGAAAATCTAACCGTTGGATCTTCACAAAATTTACATCATTAGAAAGGTCTTTTCAAAACGAATCCAACGGTTCCAGTTTCGGGAAAATCCGACGGTCGGATCTCCCGGTACAATCGTTTGAATTTTCGATTTCAAAATACGAACTGCAGCGTCGTTATTCGATTAAATATATAATTATATTTATATATATATATATATATAAATATAATCGCTTCTGGCGCTGTTTTTCATCGGATTTGAATTAAACATTCCAGACAATCCAACAGTTGGATTTTTACAAGGTTGGTGCCGTTGGGAAGATATTTCCAAGGCGAACCCGACGGTTGAGATTTCGGGAAAATCCAACGGTCGGATTTCCCGTACTAGTTGTTTGAAATCACGGTTTCAAAATGCGAACTACACGACCACGTTTCGTTTTAATTTTATTTATATTTATATAATTATATAAATATAGTTCATTCAACAATTTCAATATCGTTTTCACTTCAAATATTTCACTAACACCTTAAATTTTTTGGATATTTCTCCATAACCTCCCTTGCACCGGGAGCATCGGGAAATCGCAAATAGCTTTCCCGGTCCTTCTAATCTCAAAAAGAAAAAGAAAAAGCCAAGCGGCTAGCCAACAGGCTCATAAAATCATCACCCAAACAAAACAGTAAATGTGTACCTATTTGTCGGGCACAAAATTTTATTCCTCTTCTCTAGCCCCTTTGCTATAACCTGTTCAATGAATATGCATATACATATATATACAGTTCTTATCATTTATCATTTTCTATCCAACTTCATATTTGATTTCTATTTGGTTTAAAAACACCATTCATTCTAATGTTACTTACATAGGTGCAAATCATTTCATTAGCTAATTAATGAATATTTCAACTCATATATGTTTATTTTGAACAAGTGGCTATTTTTAACACTTCACATTTCAACGATTCATGCATACAATAAAAATGTGATTTTTATTATCAAACAATTTATTTCAAAATATGAATTTCCAACCAACGAATGAATATCGATTCAACACATGAAGGTTTTCTATAGTTTCTATATATAGATAAAAATGTGATTTTTATATTTAAAACGCGAATACCATTCAACACATGAATTTCTAATCAACGAATGAATATCGATTCAACACATGAAGGTGTTCTATTCAATGAATAAATATAGTTTAGCAAATGAAAATAATTCAAACACATGAATGTTATTCAAAATTTCGGCAGCATAACGGCAGGGTAGTTAAAACCGGGACCGTCCCTAGTACGGCTCCTCGCTCTACCTTAAAACCTCGCGGTTTTTGACAATGGGAATCATGCATCTAGTTCGCACGTAGGCGGCATGTATATATTTATTTCATTTCCACAAACTAATCCTATGTGGTTTCAACCAAATATTTTTCAACCACAAACGGGTATTTTTCAATCTCAATCAATCAATATCAACCACAAACAATCCCAAACAATCATTCGCTATCAATTAATTTTCACAACAATTTCAATCAATAAATATCGTCCATGGTTTGTGGACGAGGGGTGTGTGTGTATATATATATAAATATTTATATATAGCAATTCACTTTTATTTCCACACATATATATATGGCTAGAAAAAGAAATTGAAGAGCGAGAAATTCTCACCAATAGCTATCCAATACTACGACTCTTCCTTTATAGAAATCTTCGCCAATCTCGCCTTTTGTCGCTTTCGTTGCCCGTATTCTCTACATATGTAAAAATCGAATTTTTACTATGTTATTCAATATTTAAAAATCGAATTTTTTACTTTGCTATTCAATATATAAAAATCTGATTTTTACTTCGACTTTCAATATAGAAAAATCTGATTTTTACTTCGACTTTCAATATAGAAAAATTTGATTTTTACTTCGACTTTCAATATAGAAAAATCTGATTTTTTACTTCGACTTTCAATATAGAAAAATCTGATTTTTACTTCGACTTTCAATATAGAAAAATATGATTTTTACTTCGATGTTCAATATATAAAAATCATATTTTTACTTCGATGTTCAATATATAAAAATCATATTTTTACTTCGATGTTCAATATATAAAAATCAAATTTTTACTTCACATTCCTATATAGAAAAAAAACGTATTTTTTTTATTCAGCTACATACATGTAAAAATCATATATTTTTATTTGAAAACTATATATAAATAAATCCTATATATTTTTTTTCTCCCAAAGATCACATCTTCTCATACTTCAACACCATAGTCTTTAATCTCAAAAAAACAAAGCTTCTTATTTTCAAAAACCAAAGCTTTATATATTTAAAAATTCTGAAATTTCACAATGTTCTCATATGAATTAAATTAAACTAATTATATAAAATAAATTAAAATAGAAGCTTACCGGCAAAATTGGGGGGGGGGGGGGGGCTCAGCGTCGAGGAAGCAGTCCAGTCGGGGTGGCTGACGTCAGGGGGTCGGCGAGTGGTGGCGGATGGCTGTGGCGGTCGGAGGAGGAGCACGCGCGAGGTCTGGGTTCGATTTGGGGTTATCACGGTTTAGGGTTTCGGTCTAGAAGAGGGGCTCGGCTTGTAGAGGGCGACGGTGGCCTGGAGGGGAGGGCAGGGTCGGCGTCAGGTAGTGGTGGCCGGTGGAGCAGCGTCGATCGTCGTTCGGTCCTTTATTGTTTTGTTTTTTTTCTTCTGATTGGTTTGAACGGGAAGGGGAGAAAGGGGTTGACCATATGGGAGAAAAGGGTGGGCCATCCTTTATTTTATAATTAATTAATTAATTAATTAATTTTCCAAAAGTAAATTATTCGTTCGAACACCAAACGGGACCCAACGACTGTCACCCCTAGCTAATTACCGCCATTCCGAACACAATGGGATATGTATCTTAAGCTAGTTCGAACATTTTGATCAGTTTCCGTTGAATTTACATTTAAATCACTATATTGAATTTTAAACGTACATTTCAAATTACCGGGGTCACATACTAACTAGAAAAATTCCAGAAAAATATTTTCTAGCTTCGTATTGACGATACGGTCCTATCAAAACTAGTTTCGTCGAATTCTGAGACTGTTTGAAAAATGGCCAATTTCCAGTCGATTAAAATCAACTAAAACCGGTCAAACGCGTTTTCCTTTGCCTCGCTCACATATTGATTCGAAAAATTATAAAATTTGAAACCTAGCAATAATTTAACATTACGGATCCAACAAAAGTGGTTTCGTCGAAATCCTAGGTCGTTTGCAAATTGTCCATTTTTAAGGGCCTGAATTCCATAGCGACTATTCAGAATTTTCAACTGGACATATCTTTTGATTCCCACTATCAAATTTCGATTTTTCAGATTCGTTGGAAAGATATTCACTAATAGATTTAAATATTTTTGGTTTCACTAAAATCCAGATTGTTTTGCACCCGATACAGTCCGACAAAGTTTGAATTCAATTTTTGAACTGCAGCGCCATTTCAGGCCATATTTATAATTATAATTAATTATATTCGTTTTCAATTGTCGATTCAAACTCAGTTTTCATCGACATTATTTAAAATATTTATTTTAAATATTTAAAATCCATTATTTTAGCCAATTTAAAAATTTTAAATTGGTTCAGATTTTCTGGGTCGTTACAATCTCCCCCACTTAAAACTTTTCGTCCCCGAAAAGGAACAAAGTCGAAAGTGGTTTGATAAATCTACAATCACACAACACCCAATTTGTTTTTAACCTTCAAAAATATACTAATCAAATTCTATATTCCTTTAAAAATCATTCAGAGTATAGAATAAATAGTGCACATCCATGGGAAGAAAATAGCAATAGAATAGAGAATTAAATGGTAATGCAAAGTAGGTTAAATGTACCTTGCACCTGAGTCAATCAAAGATATCTACTCGGCATCTGGGATAAGCTTTCTGAATGCTCTCCTAAGTTTCCCAAGTACAATCTCGCGGATCTCCACTCCATTGCACTTTGACTAAGTGAACCTTCTTGTTCCTCAGCTCTTTGGTTTCTTTGCCTATTATCTTTAGCGGCTCTCTCCTCACAGCTAACTCTGGGGTTATTTCAATGTCATGTTGAGCTGCTTCTTCCACGATCAAGTCTGGATCATGAACGTGCTTTCGAAGTTGAGATATGTGAAATACATCATGAATTTCAGGCAACCAATTAGGCAGTTTGACCCTATAAGCGAGAGTACCGATCCGTTCCAGAATAGGAAACGGACCAATAAATTTGGGCGCTAACTTCCGAACCGGATAACTCCTCTCATCGGCGATACTTTCAAATATACATAGTCGCCAACTTCAAAGGATATATCTCTTCTTCTTCTATCGGCATAGCTCTTTTGTCGGCTTTGAGCGGCGAGTAATCGCTTTTTAATAAAATCGACTTTGTCGGCAGCTTCGCGAATCATATCAGGCCCTAACACAAGTCTATTTCCAGGCTCGACCCAACAAGCAGGAGATCGGCACGGTCTACCATACAATGCTTCGAATGGCGACATTGTCAGACTCGCCTGGTAGCTGTTATTATAAGAGAATTCAGCCAAATGCAGATGGTCTTCCCATGATCCACCGAAATCTAGAACACAAGCCCGCAATAGATCTTCTAAAATGCGATTCACCCTCTCAGTCTGACCGTCTATCTGAGGATGATAAGCGGTGCTCAAGTTTAACTTTGTTCCCAGCTCGACTTGAAATGCTTCCCAGAATTTGCTAGTGAATATTGTATCTCTATCACTGACTATACTGAGCGGCACTCCATGTAGTCTAACTATTTCCCTGAAGTATATCTGTGTCAGACTCTGAGCAGTTCTGTTTGATCTGACAGGTATAAATTGGGCGGTCTTCGTGAAACGATCTACGATCACCCAAATACTGTCATTTCCTTTTCTGGTTCTGGGCAGACCATCAATGAAATCCATAGAAATATGTTCCCACTTCCAGCCAGGAACTTCTAGCGGTTGTAATAATCCAGCCAATTTCTGCTGGTCGCTTTTGACTAGCTGGCAAGTAGGGCATCTGCTAACGTATATTGAAACGTCTCTCTTCATAGCCTTCCACCAGAATGTTCGTTTGAGATCGTTATACATTTTGGCCACGCCAGGATGGATACTCAGCTTGGACTTGTGACACTCGTCTAACAATTCCCTTTTTAACTCTGGGACGTCGGGAACACAAATCCTTCCTTTCAATCTCAAGGTCTCGTCGTTATCTATTTGGAACCACGAGGGTTCGCCTTTCTGAATCCTTTTGATCATATCTTTAATAAAGTTATCCTCCTTCTGAAGAATAGATATTTTGTCAATCAAGGATGTCGTGATAATAAAGCTGGCGATCATTACATTCTTTCTGCTCAGCGCATCGGCCACGACATTGGCTTTCCCTGGAGTATATATAATTTCAAAGTCATATGCTGCAAGAAACTCCAGCCAATGCTGCTGCCTCAAATTTAAGTCCTTCTGAGTGAACAGATACTTTAACGACTGGTGATCTGTAAACAGTTCAAATCTCTCGCCCAGAAGATAGTGTCTCCAGATCTTCAAAGAGAATATGATAGCCAATAACTCAAGATCATGAGTTACATAGTTTTTCTCGTGCGGTTTCAGTTGACGGCTAGCATAAACAATCACTTGGCCTCTTTGCATTAACACTGCTCCAAGGCCTTCTCTAGAAGCATCAGTCCAGACTTTCAAATCCTGGTTGCCATCGATGTTGGTTAACACTGGAGCAGTTGTTAATCTCAACTTTAGCTCTTCGAAAGCCTCCTCACTTTCTGGAGTCCATTTGAATTTAGAGTGCTTCTTTGTAAGCTTCGTTAAGTGACCTGATATCTTCGAAAAGTCTTTAACGAACTTCCGGTAATAACTAGCCAATCCTAGAAAACTACGGACTTCAGTGGGGGTACTGGGCTGTTTCCAATTCTGAATAGCAGTGATTTTACTTGGATCCACAGCAATTCCTTCTTTTGATACGACGTGGCCCAGAAATTTTACTTCATCTTGCCAGAAGATACATTTGGAAAATTTGGCTTTTAATACATTCCGTCTCAAAATTTCTAGAACTTGTTCCAGATGCTTTTCATGTTCGGCCTTTGATTTAGAAAAGATTAGAATATCGTCAATGAAAACCAGAACAAATTTATTCAATACTCCTCTGAATACCCTGTTCATTAGATCGACGAAGTAAGCTGGAGCGTTACATAAGCCGAATGGCTTTACTAACCACTCGTAGAATAAGTCGGGGCCTATGAATGCTGTCATTGGAACACACTCTTCAGCGATTCGAAGTTGATGGAAACCTGTAGCTAGGTCCATTCTTGAAAATACTTGTGCTCCATTTAATCGATCCAACAAATCACCTATTCGCGGCAATGGTTATTTATTCTTTATGGTCTGCTTGTTTAAATCACGATAATCCACACATAGACGTAGAGTACCGTCCGATTTAGGGACAAATACCACTGCTGCTCCCCAATCAGAGAAACTAGGCCTGATCAGTCCTTTCCATACTACCTGTCGTGTTTGATTGTCTAACTCCTCTTTCTCTTTCAAGGACATTCTTCGAATAGCGTGAACTACTGGCCTTGCATTCGGAATTAAAGCAATTTTGAAATCTATTTCTCTCTACGGAGGTAAGCGAACAACTTCTTCGAACACATCCGCATAGTTCTTGACGACAGGGATGTCTTTCACTAGATCGGGAATATTCTCTATGACTTCAGAGACATTTTCTATTTGGGTTGGAGAAACATTCAAAGCTGCCCAGAAGTCTTTTCTATTAGCATTCTGACCTTCACAGGGAATGGTTATATAATCGCCTGATTTAATCTTCGCCTTTACGACTCTGTCGGCGCATTTAACTTCAGCTTCATATTTGGTCAGCCAATCTAACCCTAAGATAAGACCAAACTCTTTAAAATTCATAACGGCTGCGATGGTAGGGAACCGATAACGAGAGAAAGAAACTGTGACCCACAAACCCAACTGAGATCAATTGAACCCCCAACCGGATTCTGGACAGTCATTGGTTCCTTGAGCTTTTTCAAATTCAAATCCAGTTTCTCAGCTGCATCTTTGGAAATGAAGCTTCGTGACGCGCCTGTGTCAAATAGTACTTTGACTGGAATGTTTTTGACAGTTAGCGTGCCTTCTAAAACATCAGCCCTTTCTTGACTAGCTGAGGGCTCGGAAGTTTCTGTTACTTCATTTATACATACGGTTTCAGATTTCTTTGAGAGTTGGCACTCCCGTGCAATATGTCCTGCCTGGCGGCACTTATGGCGTCTCCTTTCCCCATGTGGGTTCTTTTGTTTCTTAGTGGGCTTAGATCCACTTTTTCTTCGTTTGTTCCAAGATTTGCAACTTATCGCCAAATGCCCTTTTCTATTGCAGCTTGAGCACGTGGCGGTCATTATTCGTTCGTTCCCAGATTCAGCCCTTTTTCTCTTGGCACTGGGCCTCTTATTGACCTCAGACCTTGTACTGGCTTCAGGGATATCAGTTTCTGACTCTGCTTTGTCACTAGAACAGACTTCTTCTTCATCTCGCAACATACCTTTCCTGTCGAGATCTTCGTACTGATAAGCCATGTATATCATTTCTGAGAAAGGAAGCTTCACATGCCCCAATACTTTATTCTGGTATTTCCTTTGAAGGCCATGAATAAATCTCAGATTTTTCCTCTTTGGGTCTTGAATTAGATGAGGAGCAAAGTGAGCAAGTTCGTTGAATTTCTTATGATATTCGGGAATGGTCATGTCACCTTGTATTAGATAAGAAAATTCATCACATAATCTCCCGGTTGCTTCGGGAGGAGTAAATTTTTCTAGGAAAATCTCTTTGAATTTATCCCAGGTGATATCACCTTCTGGATTATCCTTAACAACAGAAACCCACCAGAACAAAGCTTCATCTTTGAGTGCCCAAGAGGACAGTAATCTTTTCTGGTCATCCCTCAACTTCAAACCATCAAAGATCTTTTCAGCCGAACGAATCCAAGCCTGTGTCTTCATAATAGATTCTTCACCAGAGAACGGTATTCCACCCATATTTCGATATTTGATTAATAGGGCCTCAATATCCGGTTCTGCATTCCTTCTGTTTCTGACACTCATTTTCTAGTACTTCTGCAAATGGCAGATCAAGTGTCAGGTCACAGAAAATATAATTTAAAATATAGAAACATATACTTCTATGTAAATGTGCCTATCGAGGTGTAATTTCATCCTACTTTACTCATACTAGGATATTACTAATCCTATCTGTATTGAGTTGCCCGTCCTAGAACACTACTGGTTCTATTTCTGACGAGTTCGTTCAAATGTTATATTCCAGAACTAAGCTTAACCAAAGCTCTGATACCACGTTGAGACGACCCGAAATCCCGTTCTTACGGAAACAAGGGTTATCTTTGGAATATAACACAGAAACAGATAATAGCAGATCAGAATTAAATAAATACACCAGATAATGAACAATAGAATATACTGGATAAAAGTAATCATCAGAGTTACACAGTATACATGATCTTACTTAGCACAAATACAGTTTTGCTATACATAAATGTCTACAGCGGAAATAAACAAAATATGTACAATAGGAGCTGAATAGCATAAAAAGAGATAAATGATAGAATCCATCTTCAGCTCCAGCTATCCAGAAAGAACCAGCTAAACCTGAATACAAGGCTGCCCGCGCAGAAAAAGGGGCACCCGAGTTTGAAAGTGAAACAAACTTCGAGTCAGTCATGGGACTGGTATGAGAAATCTACTCAACACATATATTGTTTGGCTAATCACAGGACCACGCCACTTTCGTGGAACGGGTTTACTCCATTGGATTGCCAGTGCTTTAAAACAAATCTTTCTTTTAAACATCGCTATGATTTTTATAAAAATGAAGCCGTTATAAGACTCAGTTCCCATCACACAATGCAACGCAAACCGGAGGATAGAGTTTTTACCTTATAACGGCCAAAATATGATTGATACGAATAAAACAAAGGCATTTGATATTATTGCTAGTGTTTTCATGTTTTGAAAACAATTTCAAATCATAACTATCAATTATAGACGACATTAATGCCCCATACCACTATGTCGCCATATATAGGTATACAATCAAAACCGCACAGTCACGTATTTGGAAATTGGATTTCCGTCATGAACCAAGGCAAAAGATAGTCCTTATCGAATTCGAGACGCTCTAGCCCGCCCCTCAGGCAAGTACTCAATCAAGCCTTTGGATCGTCAGGGCCGGTCCACCGATGTGGATTAAAATTCCTGAACACTGCGTTTCCCCACCCTTTGGGGTGTAAATGAGCCAACGAATGACTCCATCGGACCCGAATTGCCCGATCAAACCGAGGCGCCTCGCAACAGCAACAACCACATAGGTGAAAAGTATATAAATGTCAGGGCTGGTAGGTCACTGACACCACCCTAGCTAGAAAGAAACGCATGCCCTCCCTGAGGTCCTTCTCCCGTTTTAGGTTCATACCGGGGTGTGAGGCTCGCGAATTCACGTTATACACAAAGCTACGCCACACAGGCGGTGCTTTGATCGTCACCACAAGGCTTTGCTTTTCAACAGGAGCCCTGATCACTGCATCTTAGCATGCCACACAGGCAATTCATGCCATGCGACTGATGTCCATCGATATACAACCTCTGAGCTCGAGCGTCTCAGAGAATGGCGTTAAGCAAAAGTATAAATTCTTCGCCGCCAAACAGATGTATATTTAATAAAGATCAATCAACACAGAATAAAATCCAATGTCAGACACACAGTCCATCTACAAGTCCGTCCTGGGTCTGAACGAAACCGGAGGCACTAAATACCTCGCAAACCCTTCGATCACCACGTACGTTTGGACGATCACCACTCATTATCCATATTTCGTGATGCCTCCCAATCAGGACCTCGGTTACCATCCAAACGAGGTGAAGATCTCCAGTCTTCGACCATCGTCTTCATCTTCGACTTTCAATCGTCGGTCAATTATTTGAAATGAGAATTAACTCGGCCTTCTCAAATAATTCACGTATATTTAGAATTTCAAATCAATTTACTTCAATGGTTAAATTATTTGACAACGCCAATCTTGTTCTTTAATGTAATTTTCACACCAAACACATTCAACCATCGAAAGCCACATAAATCGAGAAAATTCAGTTTATTTCAATTCCATATCGCTTATGATATTTTATAACTATTTATCGCTATTTTTATTTATTTTAAAATAGCTAATTTATTCAAAACGACGCTTCGGGCCATAAAGCGGTCGTGGCGCTGTTTTTCTTCAGATTTGTTTTACACATATCTGAAAATCTAACCGTTGGATCTTCACAAAATTTACATCATTAGAAAGGTCTTTTCAAAACGAATCCAACGGTTCCAGTTTCAGGAAAATCCGACGGTCGGATCTCCCGGTACAATCGTTTGAATTTTCTATTTCAAAATACGAACTGCAGCGTCGTTATTTGATTAAATATATAATTATATTTATATATATATATATATAAATATAATCGCTTCTGGCGCTGTTTTTCATCAGATTTGAATTAAACATTTCAGACAATCCAAAAGTTGGATTTTTACAAGGTTGGTGCCGTTGGGAAGATATTTCCAAGGCGAACCCGACGGTTGAGATTTCGGGAAAATCCAACGGTCGGATTTCCCGTACTAGTTGTTTGAAATCACGGTTTCAAAATGCGAACTACACGGCCACGTTTTGTTTTAATTTTATTTATATTTATATAATTATATAAATATAGTTCATTCAACAATTTCAATATTGTTTTCACTTCAAATATTTCACTAACGCCTTAAAATTTTTGGAAAATTTCGCCATAACCTCCCCTGCACCGGGAGCATCGGGAAATCGCAAATAGCTTTCCCGGTCCTTCTAATCTCAAAAAGAAAAAGAAAAAGCCAAGCGGCTAGCCAACAGGCTCATAAAATCATCACCCAAACAAAACAGTAAATGTGTACCTATTTGTCGGGCACAAAATTTTATTCCTCTTCTCTAGCCCCTTTGCTATAACCTGTTCAATGAATATGCATGTACATATATATACAGTTCTTATCATTTATCATTTTCTATCTAACTTCATATTTGATTTCTATTTGGTTTAAAAACACCATTCATTCTAATGTTACATACATAGGTGCAAATCATTTCATTAGCTAATTAATGAATATTTCAACTCATATATGTTTATTTTGAACAAGTGGCTATTTTTAACACTTCACATTTCAACGATTCATGCATACAATAAAAATGTGATTTTTATTATCAAATAATTTATTTCAAAATATGAATTTCCAATCAACGAATGAATATCGATTCAACACATGAAGGTTTTCTATAGTTTCTATATATAGATAAAAATGTGATTTTTATATTTAAAACGCGAATACCATTCAACACATGAATTTCTAATCAACGAATGAATATCGATTCAACACATGAAGGTGTTCTATTCAATGAATAAATATAGTTTAGCAAATGAAAATAATTCAAACACATGAATGTTATTCAAAATTTCGACAGCATAACGTCAGGGTAGTTAAAACCGGGACCGTCCCTAGTACGGCTCCTCGCTCTACCTTAAAACCTCGCGGTTTTTGACAATGGGGATCATGCATCTAGTTCGCACGCAGGCGGCATGTATATATTTATTTCATTTCCACAAACTAATCCTATGTGGTTTCAACCAAATATTTTTCAACCACAAACCGGTATTTTTCAACCTCAATCAATCAATATCAACCACAAACAATCCCAAACAATCATTCGCTATCAATTAATTTTCACAACAATTTCAATCAATAAATATCGTCCATGGTTTGTGGACGAGGGGCGTGTGTATATATATATATAAATATTTATATATAGCAATTCACTTTTATTTCCACACATATATATATGGCTAGAAAAAGAAATTGAAGAGCGAGAAATTCTCACCAATAGCTATCCAATACTACGACTCTTCCTTTATAGAAATCTTCGCCAATCTCGCCTTTTGTCGCTTTCGTTGCCCGTATTCTCTACATATGTAAAAATCGAATTTTTACTATGTTATTCAATATATAAAAATCGAATTTTTTACTTTGCTATTCAATATATAAAAATCTGATTTTTACTTTGACTTTCAATATAGAAAAATCTGATTTTTACTTCGACTTTCAATATAGAAAAATCTGATTTTTACTTCGACTTTCAATATAGAAAAATCTGATTTTTACTTCGACTTTCAATATAGAAAAATCTGATTTTTACTTCGACTTTCAATATAGAAAAATCTGATTTTTACTTCGATGTTCAATATATAAAAATCATATTTTTACTTCGATGTTCAATATATAAAAATCAAATTTTTACTTCACATTCCTATATAGAAAAAAACGTATTTTTTTTATTCAGCTACATACATGTAAAAATCATATATTTTTATTTTAAAACTATATATAAATAAATCCTATATATTTTTTTTTTCTCCCAAAGATCACATCTTCTCATACTTCAACACCATAGTCTTTAATCTCAAAAAAACAAGGCTTCTTATTTTCAAAAACCAAAGCTTTATATATTTAAAAATTCTGAAATTTCACAATGTTCTCATATGAATTAAATTAAACTAATTATATAAAATAAATTAAAATAGAAGCTTACTGGCAAAATGGGGGGGGGGGCTCAGCGTCGAGGAAGCAGGCCAGTCAGGGCGGCTGACGTCAGGGGGTCGGGGAGTGGTGGAGGATGGTTGTGGCGGTCGGAGGCGGAGCACGCGCGATGTCTGGGTTCGATTTGGGGTTATCGCGGTTTAGGGTTTCAGTCCAGAAGAGGGGGTCGGCTTGTAGAGGGCGACGGTGGCTTGGAGGGGAGGGCTGGGTCGGCGTCAGGTAGCGGTGGCCGGTGGAGCAGCGTCGATCGTCGTTCGGTCCTTTATTGTTTTTTTTCTTCTGATTGGTTTGAACGGGAAGGGGAGAAAGGGGTTGACCATATGGGAGAAAAGGGTGGGCCATCCTTTATTTTATAATTAATTAATTAATTAATTTTCCAAAAGTATATTATTCGTTCGAACACCAAACGGGACCCAACGACTGTCACCCCTAGCTAATTACCGCCATTCCGAACACAATGGGATATGTATCGTAAGCTGGTACGAACGTTTTGATCAGTTTCCGTTGAATTTACATTTAAATCACTATATTGAATTTTAAACGTACATTTCAAATTACCGGGGTCACATACTAACTAGAAAAATTCCAGAAAAATATTTTCTAGCTTCGTATTGACGATACGGTCCTATCAAAACTAGTTTCGTCGAATTCTGAGACTGTTTGAAAAATGGCCAATTTCCAGTCGATTAAAATCAACTGAAACCGGTCAAACGCGTTTTCCTTTGCCTCGCTCACATATTGATTCGAAAAATTATGAAATTTGAAACCTAGCAATAATTTAACATTACGGATCCAACAAAAGTGGTTTCGTCGAAATCTGAGGTCGTTTGCAAAATGTCCATTTTTAAGGGCCTGAATTCCATAGCGACTATTCAGAATTTTCAACTGGACATATCTTTTGATTCCCGGTATCAAATTTCGATTTGTCAGATTCGTTGGAAAGATATTCACTAATAGATTTAAATATTTTTTGTTTCACTAAAATCCGGATTGTTTTGCACCCGATACAGTCCGACAAAGTTTGAATTCAATTTTTGAACTGCAGCGCCATTTCAGGCCTTATTTATAATTATAATTAATTATATTCGTTTTCAATTGTCGATTCAAACTTAGTTTTCATCGACATTATTTAAAATATTTATTTTTAATATTTAAAATCCATTATTTTAGCCAATTTAAAAATTTCAAATTGGTTCAGATTTTATGGGTCGTTACAAAAACGATGATGTATAAATTATATAGTCGATGTATGACTTGTATAAGTGTTGTACACCTCATGTATAAGCGTTGTATAGGTTGTACGTTCAATGTATAAGTTATATAGGCGTTGTAAAAATTATATATATGTTGAAATAGAAGTGAAATGCTTATATATATACACCCCTCGTCCACAAACCATGGATGATATTTATTGGTTGTGATTGTGTGAAAATTGGTTGATTACGAATGGTTGATTAGAATTGTTTGTGGTTGAAATTGATTGATTGTGGTTGAAAAATACCCGTTTGTGGTTGAGAATTATTTGGTTGAAACCACATAGGATTAGTTTGTGGAAATGAAAAATATATACATGCCGCCTGCATGCGAACTAGATGCATGAAATCCCCATTGTCAAAAGCTGCGAGGGTTTAAGGTAGATCGAGGGGCCATACTAGGGACGACCCCGGTTTTAACCACCCTGCCGTTATGCTGCCGAAATTTTGAATAATATTCATGTGTTGAAACTATATTCGTGTGTTGAATAGAAATTCATCTATTTAACGACATTCATGTTTTGAAATAAATTGATAAATATAAAAATCACCTTTTTTATCTCTATATATATAAACTATAGAAAACATTCATGTGTTGAATAAAAATTCATTCGTTGAATAGAAATTCATGTGTTGAATGGTATTCGTGTTTTGAAATAAATTGTTTTATAATAAAAATCATATTTTTATCATCTGTATGAACTATATGAAATAGCCGTGTTTTGAAAGAAATTGTTTTATAATAAAAATCATATTTTTATCTTCTATATGAATTATATAAAATAGTCGTGTTTTGAAATAAATAGTTTTACAATGAAAATCACATTTTTATTATATACATAAATTGTTAAAAATAGCGAAGTGTCGAAATAAATGTCGGTTGGATAAAATATCATTTTTATCAAATGTATGAAAAGGAAATGGTTTCGAAATCGAAGAATCGATTATATTTATATATATATATATAAATATAAATATAATTAAAATAAATCGAATAACGAAGCTGCAGTTCGTGTTTTGAAACCGAGATTTCAAACGATTAGTGTGGGAGATCCGACCATCGGATTTTCCCGAAACCAAAACCGTTGGGTTCGCTTTGGAAATATCTTTCCAACGACACCAACTTTGTAAAGATCCAACAGTTGGATTGTATGGAATGTTTAATTCAAATCTGAAGAAAAACATCACTAGAATCGATTATATTTATTTATATATATATAAATATAATTAAATTAAATCGAACAACGACGCTGCAGTTCGTATTTTGAAATCGAAACTTCAAACGATTGTACCGGGAGATCCGACCGTCGGATTTTTCCCAAAAATGGAACCGTTGGATTCGTTTTGAAAAGATCTTTCTAATGATGTAAATTTTGTGAAGATCCAATGGTTATATTTTCAGATATGTGTAAATCAAATCTGAAGAAAAACAGTGCCATGACCGCGTTATGGCCCGAAGCGTCGTTCGAATAAATTGGCTATTATAAAATAAATAAAAATAGCGATAAATCATTATAAAATATTATAAACGATATGGATGTGAAATTTAGAAATTAACTGAAGGTTGGCTAAGTCGAATGGTTCCCTGGATTTTGATCTGATGTTGGTTTTGGCCTTCGGGGTTAATATTTGGGAAATCGTTCTTTTACTGATTGACGGTTAGTGACTAACGAATTGGGATAAGGTGTATGTTGTGTTTGTGTAGCACTAGTTTATTATATACGCGAGTTGCTCAGAAAGACCGGGTTTATCCCATTCTAAATAACTGAATCGACGATAACTAATCGAAGATGAAGACGGTGGTCGAAGACCGGAGTTCTTCACCTCGTTTGGATGGTAACTAATGTCCTAATTGGGAGGCATCCCAAAATAAGGATAATGAGTGGTGATCGTCCAGACGTACGTGGAGATCGATGGGTTTGCGAGGTATATAGTGCCTCCAGTTTCGTTCAGACCCAGAACGGACTTGCAAATGGAATGTATGTCTGACATTGGAATTCATTCTGTGTTATCGATAGCTATCAGTTGCATGGTGTGAATTTCCTTTGTGGCATGCTAAGATTCAATGATCAGGGCTTCTGTTGAAAAGTAAAGTCCTGTGGTTGATGATCAAATCACCGCCTGTGTGGCGTAGCTTTGTGTATAACGTTAATTCGCGAGCCTCACACCCCGGTATGAACCAGAAACGGGAGAGGACCTCAGGGGGGACGTGCGTTTCTTTCTAGCTAGAGGTGGTGTCGGTGCTTAAACTGGCTGACATTTATACTATTTTCACCAATGTGGTTGTTGCTGTTGTGTGACGGCAAGGAATTTCGCTCGGTCTGAACCAGTCGCTAAACCGATCCAGATCGTTCGAAACGCCCTATCGTTTGAGAACATGCCACAACAGAACGCATATAAATGAACTTTTCACTGTATATTACAACAATGCATCAGATTACAAGAATATACAGAGTATAAATGAATATTACACAGAAATATCAGAGATTTAAATTACATTTAAATACATAGCAGCGGAAAATAATACAATACACAACTAGAAGTAGATATACGGATACAAAGCTTTCCGGATATCGTTCCAGCTGTAAACCAGGATCCTGTGAATATAAATCTGCAAAACCAAAACTACTAGCTGCCCATGTCAAAATAAGGGCACCCAGAGTTTAGGTTAAAACAATAAACTCCAGGTCAGTCATGTGACTGGTGTGAGAACTAAAACAGTTAATCTTTATTTTAAAGTTAGGTAAATCAAGGGACCACGCCGTATAACACGGAACGGGTTTCCTCCCAAGAATACCAGTGCATAAAACAAACAGCGCAATGCTAAATAAAGAAAAATGAAGCTGTTATAAGACCCAGGTCCCATCACACAATGCAACGCAGCCGAGGATAGGGTTTTCCCTTATAACAGCCAAAGAATGCTTGATACGTTTAAAACAAATCATTTGATACTATTATTAGTGCATAGTGTATAAAACACTTCAAATCATAAGTATCAATCATAGGCGGCATGAATGGCCCATAACACTATGTCGCCATATATAAGTTTACAATCAAAACCGCAAGACGTCGTATTGGAAGTTGGGTTATCATTTATGGTATGAACCGAGGCTAGGGGCAAGATCCTCACCGATTCGAGACTGTCTAGTCCGAGCCTCAGGACCCAGACTCAGGTGGGCCCTTGGATCGTCAGGGCCGGTCCACCGATGTGGATTAAAATGCCTGAACACTGCGTTTCCCCGCCCTTTGGGGCGTAAGCCTGGCCCGTCAGCCGACCAGAAGCATCGGCCGAAACCGATATCACGAGGCGCCTCGCTTTTCAGCAAGTAATAATAAGTAACATCCACATGAGTCAAACTCGTCAGCCAGTTCAAGCACTGACGCCACTCCTAACTAGAAAGAAACGCATGCCCTCCCTGATGTCCGTCTCCCGTTTTTGATTCATACCGAGTGTGATACTCGCGAATCAACGTTACACAAAGCTACGCCACTAAGGCCGTGCTTCGATCATCACCACGAGACTTTGCTTTTCAACAGAAGCCTTGATCATTTGCATCTTAGCATGCCACACAGGCAATTCACTCCATGCGATTGATATCCATCAATATATAACCCCTGAGCTCGTACGTCTCATAGAAGGGCGTTAAGCAAGAGAATAAATTCTCCGCCGCCAAACAGATATATATTTAATAGAGATCAATCACACGGACTAAAATCCAATGTCAGACACACAGTCCATTTACAAGTCCGTTCTGGGTCTGAACGAAACCGGAGGCACCTAGTACCCCGCATATCCATCGATCTCCAAGTACGTCTGGACGATCACTAACTGTTTCCATCTTCTTGGGTGTACAGCCCAATCAAGATCATCAGTAATTACCCAAACGACGTGAAGACCTCCGGTCTTCGACCACCGTCTTCATCTTCGACTTATCGTCGTATCAGTTATTCAGAATGGGATAAACCCGGTCTTTCCGAATAACTCGCGTATATATTATAAAAGTGTTACACAAACACAACATACGCCTCATTCCAATTCATCAGTCACTAACCGTAAATTAATCAAGAGAATAATTCCCCAAATATTAACCCCGAAGGCCGAAACCAACATCAGATCAATATCCAGAAAACCATTCTGCTTAGCTAACCGACAGTCAGTTTCTGAATTTCACATTCATAGGGAAAGGTTCCCATTAATTTTATCAAAGATAAATCCTTGAATTTATTCTTTAATCTATCTTTGAATATCAATTCAAACTAGTCGGGATTAGCGAACCTTACCGAAGTAATCATTTGTTTTAATTTCCCAATCCCAACCTATTCATCCCATGAAGTAAAACTGGTAATACTTCATATCTAACACCACGGTGTTATCGGTAAATTCAATTACCATTTCACGTTCAAATCTAATTAAAGATTTAACTATCGCCTGGAGCAAAACTGGTGATACTCCATTTTCGATCATTTCAATCTAATTAAAGATTCATTAAAACTCCACTTAGTTTTAATCTTCGACTGGGTTAAAGAATCAGTGTCATTTAAAACACGGTTCACGATAAACCCAAAATCACATTCCATTAATTATCAGGTTAAAGAACAAGTGTTATTTAAAACACTGTTCACGATAAACCCAAAAATCAATACCCATTCAATTCCAATTAAATATCATTTAATTGGTACACTTCATTAAATCTAAATAAAAAGATTTAATCTTTTCTCAACTGGGTTCAAGAACAGTGTTAATGAAGACACCATTCACGACAAACCCAAATCACATTCGATATTCAATACAAGGCTCTGAATAGAAAATATATCGGCTTATATTCAACATCGAATTCTACGACTAACAAATGTCGTATTGGAAATAACGATATAAATATATATCTTTCAAATTTCCATAACAACACCTGTATAATCACGAATTCCAACATCGAAATATTCCGAAGACAATTTCGATTCAAATCCACTCCAATGCAATCATTGGAAATTTTGGTTATTTTTAAAACCCTTTTCGAATTCAATTTATTTATTTAAAAATAAATAGAATTATAATTCTAGTTCAAAACTAGTTCATCTCGATAAAAATCTATTTTTATCTTTTCAAATATGGAGTTTTTCATCCCAATTCTTCCCAAACCATTTCTTATGATTTTACACAAATTATTACTATTTTTAATAATTTTATCAAGGCCCGTACAGTCGATTTCCATCAATGGCCATCGAACTGCACTTATAGCGACCTTTTTCAAATTTGATTTGGACGTAACTCCAAATCCAACCGTTAGATTTCAAGTTTCTAATATTCGTTAGAAAGCTCTTTTCGATACGAACCCAACGGTTCCGGTTTTAGGAGAATCCGACGGTCGGATCTCCCGCAATGTCCGTTTGAAATAAATGATCGAAATTCACGAACTACCGCGGCGCGGCGCGTTCTATTCAGGCCATTATATTATATATATAATATATATAATATATATATCGTCGATTTCTATTTAAAACGAATTATATAAATAGTTTTAAATTCGTTTCAAAAGCAATTTCAACTTTCTTTTCAATTCAAATCAAAATTGAATTCTTCTTTATAAATTCGTTTCAAAATTCATTTCTATTCAATTCAAATTTCAATTCAATTTGAATTCATTTCAATTCAATTCATTTCGAAATCGTTTTCAATTCAATTCATTTCGAAATCGTTTTCAATTCAATTCATTTCGAAATCGTTTTCAATTCAATTCATTTCGAAATCGTTTTCAATTCATTTCTATTCGAAATCGTTTCAATCGATATAAATATCGTTTACGTCAAAATGGCGTCAATCTAATCAACACGGCTTCATAAATTTCTATTTTCAAATATTCTATTTCAAATATTTCTTTTTCAAAATAGTTGTTATTATCAAAATATTTCGTTCAACACATGACCAATCTCAATGAATGAGTACTGTCAACACATGAACTTTTATTTTATATCGATAAAGATGTAAATTTTAATATTAAAATATTTCGTTCAACACATGACCAATCTCAATGAATGAGTACTGTCAACACATGAACTTTTTATTTTATAATATTCTTTATTTTGTAAATTGGAATGAGACCCAATCAATTACCATATAAGGTTAATTATATGGATTTTCATACAACACATGTATATCATAGCATTGAAAAATAATCAACCATCAGCCAAAGTGCGCTACACTGTATAAGCATCAAATATAGATACTCAACGCTTATAACAGCCTGTCAATCAACCGATCGACATATTCAATCAATCAGGATGAGTGAACTTCAAATTTCATCCTAACACCCGTGTGGGGTTTCAAACAATCAAACACATATTTTATTTGTGCAGTTGGGCGATGTGTAAAATTTATCGACCCAATCAACGTCATTCAAATAGGTGTACATAAACAAACCGTCTGGTTTGTAAATGAATATTTATTTATTCACATTCACGTTAAAAATTATATTTTTAACGATAACACATTTTATTTTAACATATGAATTTCTATTCAGTTCATTCTTTAAATAAAATGCTATTTTTATTTTTCTAACTTATTTTAGAAAATTTCGGCGGCATAACGGCACGATACTAGAAACGGGACGAGGCCTAGCCTTATCCCCGGTCTAGTGAAGGCCCACGCCATTCACACATCAATCAAATCACCAAACAACCAAATTCTAATCAAATCATATAACTAATCTATGCAACCAAACAAACAAGTCCATGGTCTGTGGACGATTGTGTCGGGTGCTACTAAGCACCGTCTGCATCCTAGTATATATATATAACTAGAAAAATTAAATTGAAAGGTGAGAAATTCTCACCGATAGCTATCCAATCATCTCGACTCTTCTTTCGCAGAATTCTTCGTCGTTCTCGCCTTTTTGTCACCTTCGTTGACCGTAGCCACTACATATATAAAAATCGAATTTTACTTCGCTATTCAATATATAAAAATTCTATTTTTCTATCGAAGTTCAATATATAAAAATTCTATTTTTCTATCGAAGTTCAATATATAAAAATTCTATTTTTCTATCGAAGTTCAATATATAAAAATTCTATTTTTCTATCGAAGTTCAATATATAAAAATTCTATTTTTCTATCGAAGTTCAATATATAAAAATTCTATTTTTCTATCGAAGTTCAATATATAAAAATCGAATTTTTAGTCTTCACATATAATAATAAAAAAAAATCTTAACTTTTCTAACATAAAAATCATAGCTTTTATATTTTAAAAATCTCAACTTTATTTGCATAAAAATATTATCTTTTTCATGTTAAAACACATATCTTTCTTTATGTTAAAAACCATATTTTACTTTTATAACAATGCCATTTTTCTTGAAAACAAGGCTATATATATTTTATAAAATCAATACCATATATATTTATATAAAAACTATATTTTATATATTTATAAAAACAATATTATATATATTTTTATTCGATATTTTAAAATAATGCTTTCTACCTTAATCATTTTAGATTTTAAAGCCAATGATAATCTTAAATAAAATAATAAAAACAAAACTTAACTAACCTCCCTTTGGAAATCAGGCCGCTACAATCGACCTAGTCTTCGTTGCTCAAAGCTCCAGCTCGCCGCCGTTCTGCTCCATCGGAGGTCGATCAACTGGTGGCGCTTGAAGCGCCGGAAGGTCCTCCACCCTCGCCTGGTCCGGTGGGCCACTCGGTGGCCTAGTCCTCGCCAGAAAGTGGCTCGAACGGAAGCCCTTCTCGACCAAAATCCGATCACAATAGTTTATAACTTTCGATCAAACCCCTATCATTTGAAAGACCATGCTTTTCTCTTGGATTTTTGTTTTCGATTCACATATTAATTCGAGGTAAAATGGACGGATTTAAGGGATTAAAAATGGGACAATTTGGTGCGTTGATTAGGAGCTACGGCGGTAACAGAATGGGGTTAGGGTTCTTAGGGTTTGGGCCCTTTTATAGAAATTATTTTATTAATTTATTATTTTAAATTCCAATAATACCAGTTTTTACATACGAACTCGAAATCAAACCAAACGACTGTCGCCCCTAGCTAAATACCCCTATTTCGAACACAATGGGATATGTTTCGTAGGCTGATTCGATCGTTACGATTAATTTCTCTTCAAATTAAAATATAAATCATTATATTTTCAATTTAAACGCACATTTTAAATTACTGGGGTCACATACGGACTCGAAAAATTCCCGAAAGATATTTTCTAGCTTCGTATTGACGATACGGTCCTAACAAAACTAGTTTCGTTGAATTCTGAGACCATTTGAAAAATGGCCATTTTCCAGTCGATTAAAATCAACTGAAACCGGTCAAACGCGTTTTCCTTTGCCACGCCCACATATTGATTCTAAAAATTATGAAATTTGGAATCTAGCAATAACTTTACATCCCGGACCCAACAAAACTGGTTTCGTCGAAATCCGAGGTCGTTTGCAAAATGTCCATTTTTAAGGGCCTGAATTCCATAGCGACTATTCAGAACTTTCAACTGGACATATCTTATCATTTCTAAGATGAAATCTCAGTTTGTTAACTTCGTTACAAAGATATAGTTATACAGATTCAAATATTTCTTGTTTCGTTCAATTCTGACTTATATTGAATTCTGTATATCCATTTGAAATTAGAAATCGAATTTTCGAACTACCGCGCCATTTTAAATTCTATTTATAATTATATATAAATATTTATATTCTAACGACGACGCGTATAAATATATACGTTCGAATTATATTCAAAATAAATTTCTCGTCGATATTATTTAAAATAATCCATTTTAAATAATCAAAATTCGCTAAAATTGCCAAAATAAAAATTTTAAACTGGCCCAGATTTTACGGGTTGTTACATGTTGCGAGGTGCCTCGGATATATCGGTCGATCCGGGACCAATGGAGTCATTTGTTGGCTTATTTACGCCCCATAGGGCGGGGAAACGCATTGTTCAGGCATTATAATCCACTCCGTGTGGACCGACCCTGACGATCCAAGGTGCAGTTGCGGCTGCTCCTTAGACACAGGCTAGAGCGTCTCGAAGTCGGTAAGGACTATCTTTTGCCTTGGTTCATGATGGAAATCCAATTTCCAAATACGTGACTATGCGGTTTTGATTGTATACCTATATTTGGCGACATAGTGGCATGGGACGCTCATGTCGTCTATGATTGATACTTATGACTTGAAATTGTTTTTGAGACATATAAACACTAGTAGTAATATCAAATGCTTTTTTTTATTCGTATCAAGCATATTTTGGCCATTATAAGGTAAAATCTCTATCCTCCGGTTTGTGTTGCATTGTGTGATGGGAACTGAGTCTTATAATGGCTTCATTTTTATAAAAAGCATTGCGATGTTTAAAAGAATTATTTGTTTTAAAGCACTGGAAATCCAATGGAGTAAACCTGTTCCACGAAAGTGGCGTGGTCCTGTGATTTGCCATATTATAAAATGTGTTAAGTAGATTTCTCATAACAGTCCCATGACTGACTCGTAGTTTGTTTCACTTGCAAACTCGGGTGCCTTTTTTTCTACATGGGCCACCTTGTGTTCAGGTTTTAGTAGGCTTTGTCTGGATAGTTGGAGCTGAAGATGGATTCTATCATTTATCTCTTTTTATGTTGTTCATCTCCTATTGTACATTATGTTTTGTTTTCCGCTGTAGACATTTACGTATAGCTGAACTGTATTTGTACTAACTATGATCCTGTATATAGTATAACTCTGATGATTACGTTTATCCAGTATATTCTATTGTGCATTATCTGGTGTATTTATTATTTATGTTCTGCTATTATCTGTTTATGTGTTATATTCCAAAGATTACCCTTAACACCGCAGTACGGGGTTTTGGGGTTGTCACAGGTTAAGTGTTGTCCATTCATGTTAACTTAACCCACCCACTCATCATGTCATGTTGGTTAAATGTTTCTTATTAACCCTTCTCACTCGTCATGTTGGATTTGGTTAAGTGTTTCCTATTAACTTAACCTCATTCGTCCATCAAGTTAAATTGGTTAAGTGTTTCTTATTAACTTAACCCCACGCATTCATCATGTTGTATTGGTTAAGTGTCATCAATCAATTCAAGTTAACTTAACCCACCCGCTTGTCATGTTACATTGGTTAAGTGTTGCCTTCTTATGTTAACTTAAACCTTCCACGCATCATGTTATATTGGTTAAGCGTTGATCTCTTGTTTTAACTTAACTCTACCCATTCATCATGTCATATTGGTTAAGTGTTTATTATTAACTTAACCCTTCTCATTCATCATGTTGTACTGGTTAACCTAACCCTGCTCACTTGTTCAATTAACATGTTATAATGGTTAAGTGTTCTAAATTTACTTAACCTCGCCTTCTTGTCTACTTAACATGTCTTGTTCATTAGCATTAATTGATTTATTAATGCACCAACCTCTCAAGTTAGATCTATGTTGTTGTAGTTACTGGATGTGTCGGGAGGTTCCTGGCAGTTTTACACCACAACTCAATCTAACCTCGGGTTTTTCTTGGGCATGATACACTAACCTCTCACATTAGATAGGTGTTATTGTGGTTACTAGATGTGTCGGGCGGTTCCGGGCACTTTTACACCGCAACTCAATCTAACCTCGGGTTTGGCATGTTTATCTTTTAGCATATTTACCATACATGTCCAAGTCTAGATTTTATATGCTAATTATCCAAACTAGTCATGTTCCAATTCTCAAGTTATACCTCAACAAAGCTAACTTCAAGTTAAGCACCACAAATTCAAATTCAAGTTATTACTCCAAACAGGTTACGCCCAATTTTCCCAAATTTACAATAATAGTCATGCCCCAAAAATCCCAATATAGCACATGCCCTAAGGTTTAGTCATATTGCACCATATAACATATTCTTCCACAAAACCCCCAATCATGATTCACAGTACAAACTATGCTAAATTATAGCCTTCAATTACAGTGCATGCCAATTACCCAAAATCCCAATTTAGGCGTGTTCACATTTAATAGTTATCCCTATCTTACTTAGGTTTTTTCATGCCTAAGCCATATACCACCATACACAATGATTTCCTTCTTCCAAGTCATAAACTATCGTATATATATGTGCCCCAATTTTAGGTCTTAAACCACAACATGTGTTATACCTTATATGTTTACAGTTCAATTCACGCCCCAAATCCCAAGTCATATGTCCAATATACTTTATGCATCAATTCTCAAGTCATATGTTCGATACACTTTATGTTTTAAATACAACATGTGTTATGTCCTCAAATCAGTTACAAATCAGTTATGCCCAATTACACATAATTTAATACTTTTCCAAATATTAGCGCTGACCATGTCCCAATCATATATTATGCCCAAATTTTTTCCAACGTACGTTCATCTCTTATGAGATTCTGCTCAGGCTCGCAGTAGCCTAGCTATAAAAACAAAAAGGGAAGAAGGAAAGAAAAGACAAAGAATGGATACAATAAAATCAATGAGATAGATCCAGTGGATATAAAAAGACCGATAGAAATAGGCATAATCTCAGATTCAGATTTATTACAATGTCAGAATCATAATTGAATTTTACTTCTGAAAGTAACATGAACTTACAAATTACAGAATGGTCTTGAATTTTGGGATCTGATTTCTGAATTTGATTAGCTATTCCTTTGATGTGGACTTTGATTGTTAACTTGAAAACTCTAATTTGATTGATTAAGGTGGAGGCTAGGTCACTTCAGGTTTTAGCAGCATATAAATGCTTACGAATTCGTGTGTAGAAAACAATAGGTTTAGCGGTCTTTTTATAGGTGTATTGGGAGATTTAGAGCCTTCAGATCAGTCTAGAAGTCATCAGAATTGTCCAGAGCAGAATACCACGTCACATAGTGAATCAGAGAGCGACACGTGGCGAAACATGTCATCGGCCAGATCTGGGCCAAAAGGGGTTGACTCCCCTATAGGGGTCAACACCTATGTCGACAACCCTATAGGGGGTCGGCACCTATGTCGTGGGGGGGTCGACACTCTGAGCGGGAATTTTTCCGCTCAGCCTATTTTGCTTGAATTTCGAATTTTTGACTTGGTTTGAGATGTTTAATTATTATTTATATTTTCTGTTTAAACATGAAATCTTATGAACTCCATAACTTCTTCATACGGATTCCGATTCACTCAAACTTGTACTCTATCTCAAGCAGAATTCCAAGACGAACGCAATGGCGTAACCCGTTTCCCTTAATTCTCACTTTTAAAATTAAGTATTCTTTAATTCGTTACTTTAATATTCATAGGAAATACGGTGTATTACACTTTTTCTTCTTCTGCCATCAACTAAAGCTTAGAGATATGTGACTCGATTCTTCTATTTTTCTAGATCCAAACACTGTGAGTCCATGTTAATTTTAGATCTAAATATTTAGAAATAAAATTTGATATGACTATAACTTGGATCTATACCTATAACCATTTGAATAACATTATATCTGTTATAACCTGTTTACCTTAGTTATTCTGACATGATTATGAACTAGATCTGAACCTACACCTATTTATCATGTCAGATCTGCCATTGATTTTAGATCTAATTCACTGCTTAGATTACCATATACCTTTTCTATTATGTTTATAGCCAAATTAAATCTGTTATTATTTGGACATCTAAATCATTATTTAGATCATATCATGCCTCTCCCTATTATGTTAGAATTAGTTCTATCATCATATGTTCATTAGATCTATTCTTATATGCCTACCTTGTCATTATGTCACTATATGTTTTATTCCAGTTTTTCCCATTATATGTCCAGTGTGTTAGTATGATCATCTTTGTTCTATTCCCTCTACCTTTTCCCTTGTATTTTTACATAGCCAGGCTACCTTTGAATTGGGAATTGGGGCATAACTTGTAATTGGGAATTGGAGCATAACTTGTAATTGGGAATTTGGGCATAACATGAATAAAATATATGAATGTTAATTTGGGGCATATGGTTCAATATGAACATAACTTGGGAAAAGGGGCATGAAAACCTATAACGACATAGGTAAATTTGGTTAATAATTGGAATGCCTAGAATTACAGTAATTAGAAACTGTAAACGCACTTAGACACGAGGTTAGATTACAGTTGTGGTGGAAGATTTCCCGAAACCACCCGGCATATCCAGCAACCGCAAGTGGTGAATCTAATGTGTGGGTCTAAGTGTATAAACACAAGACGTGCTAAGACACGAGGTTAAGCCCGACTTGTGGAAGATAGATGATGGTTAGATGATAGATGATGGTTAGATTGAGATAGAAGGCTTTGTGTTCCCATAATTGGGAGTTTGTTAAAGACAGTCCTATAAGAAGCCCATCATTCTAAGATGACGATTCATCCAGGAGGCGATAAGATGTATAGGGATATGAAGAGGGTTTTCTTTTGGGCTGGGATGAAGTAAGATGTGGCTGAGTTTGTTTCTCAATGTTTGATATGCCAGCAAGTTAAAGTTGAGCAAAAAAGCCCATAGATGATTTACTTCATCCTTTAAATGTTCCACAGTGGAAGTGGAAGAGCGTTTCTATGGATTTCATAGATGGTTTGCCTAGATCGAAGAAAGGCAACACCAGTATTTGGGTTGTAGTGGATAGACTTATTAAGAGTGCTCTTTTCATTCCGATTACGGTAGCATGGTTGGCAGCAGTTTATGTTCGTGAGATAGTCCGTCTTCATGAAATACCTTCCGGCGTCATAAATGATCGTGACCCCATCTTCACCAGTGAATTTTGGAGGAGCTTGCAAGAAGCATTAGGTACACAGTTATGTTTAAGCACCTCTTATCACCCTCAGACAGATGGAAAAACAGAAAAGGTAAACAAAGTTCTTGAGGACCTTTTAAGGCTCTGTATCCTAGACTTCGGAGGGACTTGGGAAGAGCATCTTCCTTTAGTAGAGTTCGCCTACAACAACAGTTTTCAAGCTAGTATTGGCATGGTACCATTTGAAGCATTATACGGACAACCCTGTAGGTCACCGACTTATTGGTGGGAATCTAAAGAAGGACTACTACTTGGACCAGATATGGTTAGAGAAACGTCCAAGAAGATTGGTCTTATTAGACAGCGAATGAAGACCGCTTAGGATAGGCAAAAATCTTATGTAGATAAAAGAAGGACTGACATTTAATTCGAAGTGGGAGACATGATTTTCATAAAGGTATCACCATTAAGAAATGTTGTTCGCTTTGGATCTGCAGGGAAATTAGCACTAAGAGATATAGGACCATTTCCCATAACGGAAAGGATTGACCAAATGGCCTATAGAGTAAAGTTACCCGAGAGACTATCTGGCATTCATGACGTTTTCCATGTTTCTCATTTGAGGAAGTGATTTCATGATACTGCAGAAGTAGATGAGCCGACTATGTCAGAGGAAGTAGAAGCGGAATGGGAGGTGACAGTCAAACGAGTTCCTACCCGTATTCTTGGAATAGAAGTTAAGAAGCTATGCAATAGAGAAGTCAAGTTGATGAAGGTTCAGTGGGGAGATAACCTAGAGGATGCAACTTTCGAGACCGAAGATAAGATTCATGCTTCGTACCCTTTTCTTTTCAAGGGTAAGTTCTTAACTTTCTTTCCAAAGCTTTTATTCATGCTTGTTTCTATCATTTTAGTATGTCCTATCGATCGAATTTTTGACCTTCAGGTATAATTTCATGGATGAAAACATGTGTTTGATACATGTTATGTTTGATGGATGTAAATGTTTTCTAGTGGTTGCTCGTGGATGCATATACACAGACACTAGGCATTAGATTGGCTCAATCACTCTCATACTACATGTGGATGTGTGTACATTTTTCTTTTTTTAGTGAATGAAAATGGATGTATCATCATATGGATGTTGCATTTGGACGGATGATTGTGCACACATATAGAACTTACATGTTATAATAGGATTATTTGCATACTTGTTGGATTCATGGCACTAACATACATTGCATTAAGGAGGTCGACTGAATCAGTAGACCACATGATCTTTGCATTAGTATTGGCACATACACACACACCTTTGCATATTTTCATATAAGCCTTATAATTTTTAGGACAATGGATGCCTGAGATTGGTAGATGAGTAGATGGATGTGGATGATAGGATATACATTCTTCTTAACTTTTAGATTTCGGGGACGAAATCCTTTGAGTAGGGGAGAATGTAACACCCCGTAACTTTAACAACACTAAAGATGTAAATTAAATAATAACTAATTTAATATTCAGAAATAAGTGAAAGGACTGCTCCATTGCGTTTGTCTCGAAATTCTGGTCAAAATAGACACCTGGTTTGCATAAAACGGACACTGTATGAAAAAGTTATTAAGGTTTGAAGTATGTATACGCGCAAGAAGAATATGCATATATATATATATATATATATATATATACACACTAAGTCTAGAAATTCAAAATTAGGTCACAAAATCGCACAGAATTGGGGAGCGCGGAAAAAATCCCGCCTAGGGGTGTCAACCCCTGGGTCGAGCCCTCAAGGGGGTGTCAACCCATGGGTCGATCCCATATGGGGGGAGGGTCGACCCCCCTGCGGTAGATTGGGAAGATTAGGGTTTCAGGGGGATCAATAAATATGGCCTCATTTTCCATGTTTTTGCACACCAAAAATAATGGAGAACTAGATGCTGCCTCTGCCAAGATCAAATCATGTCTTTTTCTTCTTTTGCAATCAACTAAAGCTTAGAGGTCTGTGATTCGTTTCTTCTGTTTTTCTAGATCCAAACACCCTGAGTCTATGTTAATTTTAGATCTAGATATTTAAAAGCAAAACTTGATATGACTATAACTTGGATCTATACCTATAAACATTTGAATCACATCAGATCTTTTATAATAACTTGTTTACCTTAGTTGTTCTGACATGGTTATGAACTAGATCTGAACCTATACCTCTTTATCATATCAGATCTGCCATTGATTTTAGATCTAATACAACTTTTTTAAATCACCATATACATGTTCTATTATGTTTGTGGCCAAATTAGATCTGTTACTTGTTGGACATCTAAATCATTATTTAGATCATATCATGAATGTTCCTATTATGTTAGAATCAGTTCTATCATCATATGTTCATTAGATTTGTTCCTATATGCCGACCTTGCCATTATGTTGCTATATGTTTTATGCAGGTTTCTTCCATTATATGCCCATTGTGTTAGTATGATCATCTCTGTCCTATTCCCTCTATCTTTTCCCTTTTATTTTTATATAGCCAGACTACCTTCGAGCCTAGGCATGCCGCTGAAATAAGTGAATGTTTTAGATTGGGAACAAGGGGAAAGCGTTAAATTGAGGTATAACTTGTAATTGGGAATTTGGGCATAACTTGAATAAAATATATGAATGTTAATTTGGGGCATATGGTTCATTATGAAAATGACTTGGGAAAAGGGGCATGAAAACCTATAACAACATAGGTAAATTTGGTTAATAATTGGAATGACTGGAATTACAGTAATTAGAAACTATAACCGTGCTAAGACACGAGGTTAGATTATACTTGTGGTGGAAGGTTGCGCGGAACTACTGGGCATATCCAACAACCGCAAGTGGTGAATCAAATGTGTGAAGTCTAAGTGCATAAAAATGAGACATGCTAAGACACGAGGTTAAGCCCGGCTTATGGAAAAAGTCTGCGCGGACCTGCCCGGCATATCCAGCATCCACAAGCGGTAGGCTTAATGTGGGAGGTCTAGTACATTATAACCATACATGAATATGGCTATGAAGTTGAATACTTAACCCAGTTTAATCCATAGGGATTGTATGAACATGAACTTGAATAGGGGTTAAGTAAACTTGTTTGAACAGTGGGTAGGTTAAGTAAATCTGGGGTGGGTGGGTATTTTTATATAAAGGCCCACAAACCTAACCTATGGGGTTATGTGATCTTTTAAACTGGTAGGGCATAACCTTTGGAAAACCTAGTAGTAGGGATGCAAGACAAAGGAGAGAGCTTGCATCATCTTGTGTATGGGACAGTTTCAATCAATAACCCGTATATAGTTGTCAAACGAGTACTCTGAACTCGGTTGGAGTCGGGGCACGCTTACTGGGCTAAATATAAGCGATCCAAAATGGGGATGGTGTCTAACGGTGCATTCCATTGGGGTCATGTGCATGCATGACTCCTCCTGCTCGGGAAAATAAGACGCTGTGACATAAGTACATATGGTTGTGCACATCCGAGAAATGAAGGGCTGACACTTTATAGAGTGATACACCCTACTGTGGGGCCAGCACATGATATCTACGGAGTAGGGAGCCGATCGATTAGGGTAGTAGTTAGGGTACATCTAGACTCTGGTAAGTTTAGAAGCCATTATTGGGATGCATGTTGATTGTATGGGGTTAAAACCTCTCACCAGAAAGTACGTCTAAGTCTACCATCTTATACATGTTAGGGATCATCTCATTATGGTTATACTAGTATTGGTGCAGAGGAATCATTAGAGAAGCGTATATACTCTATCATGTTTATCCTATTTAACTTGTCGTACCTGCCTTTTATGATGTTATCTCTCTTATCCACTTTATATGCGTGTCATGATACTTTTACTTATTTATATGCTAAAAGTTACTGGACTCTCCAGGCTTTATGTCTGACCAATTTTCTTTCCTCTTCTTTCTCTTCCGTTCCCCCCAGGTTCTCAGGGTGGGTATACTCAAGCTTGATCAGGATTCTGCTATCGTCTCGCTTGGAGCTGCTTAGATGTATTACTCAAGTTCTTATCTTTGCTACCATGGCTATGTTTCTTTTGGGGATTAGCTTCTTTTATTATTGTAATATGATGTTTTAAGTACAAGACAGAAATTTCGATGATGTACAGGTTTTTATGTATTTCAAATATATATGATACTAGAACCACGATGCTTTATGATTAATAAAGTTTTTAATTCCGCTGCTATTTTATATCTGTCTTGTAACGTTTCTGCATCTGTTTCCTATAACGCTTCACGAAACTTAATGCATTCTCATAATGAGTGACATTAACGGACGTGGGGTGTCACAATGTTCCTCGTACAAGATGTCCATTGGTGATGTCCTCGTGTAATAAGGTTTATATATGAACTACTACCATAGTTTTTATAGTTAATTTTATTAACCTCACAATTATTCTTTATGTTTTCTTGTTTTATGTTTAAGAATACGTTTTGTAATTTTTTTTACTTCTTTATATTAATCAATATCAAATTTTTTTTAACATTTTCTTCTTCTTACTTATTTTTTGTCGAAACATTTTGTGAATTTATTAAAAAATAAGAATAAATATAAATTGAGCCATTGTAAGTTAACAACGGTAACATACTTTGTGCCATTATTGTTTTGAGTTGTTGCAATTTTATTACAGACAACATTTTTATGAGCCATTAACGCATAGAGCCGTTGGAAGCTATAAACGGTACTATATTTTGTATCAATAATTTTCTTTTGGCAGATGTTACGTTTGCGTAACAGTTATATATATATACACATATGCTTGTATAAGATTGAGCTGTTACAAAAAATAAATGGCATTGACATATTACCATGAACGATAACAAATTTAATAAAATTTACTATCTTTTTTTATTTTTGGAATATATACAATTTACATTGTATAAGTTATAATCTTTTGTTCGTCTTCTTTATTTTAATACATGATATTAAAATATTGCTATGAAGGATAATAAATTAATAGTTATTATCATTCATCAATTTTGAAACGTATGCAATTTACAAGTTAAAAACTGCAATTTTTTTGAATGTTTCTTTTATTTAATACGACATTAATTGCGGTCCAATCTTCCTTCCACTAACATAGTTACCATTTCTTCTATATAAGAAATTATTTTTAGACCAGGAAAGATATACAGAATAAAGAAGAAAAATGCTCTCTCTCTTCTTCTACCTCAAAAAGAAAAAAATCATATTTTTTTCTATCATCCCCTCCACCATTCTTTTACAAAATAGTGAAAAAAAACTTCAATGGTATTATTTTAGAGTGCAAACAGAATCAGCTTCATATGTGCAAATGATCCGATATAGAATGAAAAAACAAGGGAAAGGCAGTTTTTTCCCAAAGGCGGCGACGAACAGTACGACCTACTTTGCACCTTGAGTAGATCGCCGAAACGTCTTCAAGAAATTGATCTTGTCCAGACTCAGCCGAACCATTGTTTCCAACAATTTGAAGATGTTACCAGAAAACAATCGCTTCGACTACAAATCCGAACGATGCTGCCCCATCATCTAAGTTTCAACTTTTAATGGTCGGCACTATGCTTTTCAGATTTAAAGGACCACACTTCAAACACTAGCTTCAAAAAAATTGACGAATGACAGGTCAGTAGAGATGCATCACTTGAGCTTCAAAATAGATTTTGAGATCTTCTCTAAACGTAAGTGTATCGACCTGACTTTTTGGCTCTCAAAAATCAACACTAATACATCCTCTGTATTCATGTATCTCAAATCAAGTTCCAGATAGTCTGATAGTTAGGGGAAAAGAAGGAGGATAGAAGAATAGAAGAAAGAAGATGCAGAACAGAATCTCACAACGGAACGAATAATCTATAATAATAATTGTGCTCTTTACAAAAAGCGAAAAACTTTAAATAAATACATAAATCAGAGTACACAATGAATCAACCTGAATAGTTATAACAACTTACAATTGCTGATACATACAAAAACATGCACAGCAGAATAAATAAAAGAATATGAGTATACGTCTCGTCACCAATTCTCCTTCAAAAGCTCCAAAGCAATCCAAGTCCAATCTGTAAATATACTCGGTCTGACCCGAAAATTATCACAAAATAACACCTGGATCAGGCTAGCAACCACGTAAGATAACTCAACATTTAAGTAACACATATCTATACAATCTGAGGACCTACGCATGCCCGTAATGGTTATCCCTTAATAACATCGAACCATTAATTAGGAGAAGTATAGTTGGATATAGATAACGTCTAAGGTGTAGAATACAAATAAATTCACATAGAAGGAATGGTTACTTTGGTTACATTCGACAACAATTAAGTTTATAAACAAAACTGATAAGACATGTTCGCATATTGGATTTTCCATTCGGAGATCTCTTAATACAAATCCGAACTCCATGCACAAGGGTTAGAAATTACCTCTGAGCATCGTATATCTCTTAATAAAATGTACCATAAGGTAAACACAACTAGCCCACGCACGAAACACCGAAGTGCACCACATGGAACCAAATATACCCAACTCGCGCTTGCAACTTCGAGGAGCTCCCACACGATTTGATAATAAGGTTACACTAGATATGGAGTCAATAAATCCTGTCGTAGATTAGTAAAACCCCAAATTGTGCTCCTTCTCTATTTTTAGCCATATCCAATATCGAGGTTTCGTTCGGCATCTTTCACATGAGTCTTCATCACTTGGACATAATAATAATTCCCACATGGAATCCTATAGCTCAATAGATCTTGGAATCACACATAGATTCCTTCATAGATCTTGAAATCACACATGGATTCCAATACATCTAGATCTAGGAATCACACATAGATTGCTTCATAGATCATAGAATCACTGTATGTGTTCAAGCATCTCAACATATCACGGATCCCCATATAGGCTTCACTTCCCAGCCGCTTCCAAAACATAGAACCCGCATACTTGTTTTGAAGTGGTTTTCAATAAGTAAAACACTTACCAATCCCTGTCTCCTACAAAACAATCGCAGGATTTAAGGTCAAGTTTCATAGTCGAAACAGACTATATTACACATAATAAACGATTTGAATATGTAAAACAGCTTCACTTAATTTCCCTAACAAAAGAATAAACATTCAAGGCACTATCAAGTTTACGAAGCATGATAAACAGTTAAAGCACGGTCAACTCATATAAACGTCTTCTAATCCCCTTCCTATTTAATTAATCTTTCATTAATTAAAACTCCTTTATTAGTAAAACTTATTTTTTCTAATAAAACTTCACTTGTCAAATAAGACTTCACTTATTTAACAATACTTCATTTTATTAATCAATAACTCATACTCGATTAATATTCCTTTATATACTAGTGTGTATGTTCAACTTATACGTATAAAAGTTGTGTACATATATTGTACTAATTTGCTACCCCTTTATAACCTTACTACATAAAAATGGTTTTAATATACTTATCCCTCCGGTATAAGTACAAACACAATTAAATTCCAAGATTTCCTTTCTAACTTCAATACTTCAGAATGTATTCATATACTTATTCTTCCGGTATAAGTATAACTATAATTCATTTCTAAAATTTCTTAAAGTACAATCAAAGAGGTTAAAACCTTTGTTTAATAAAGAACCACTTCTCTTTCATAAGTTAAACATCTTATTCCATATCTTTATACCGAAATATTTCTATGCTAATTTCTATCCTTAAAATCCATTATTAAAGATCTAAGTATATTCATACTCGTTAAACTATATATCTCAGTTTAACTATACTCAAAAGGGTTTAAAAACAAGTGTTGCTAAAACACTGCAACAAACCCAAAACAATTCCTTTTTAATCATCTTTAAACTTTCGTTTAAATATTCAATTATATTTACTTCGGTGATATAATCTGAGAGGGTTAAAGACGAATGTAAATAACACATCGTCGCAATAAACCCAAAACCATTTCAATACTTGTTCACGTCTTTAAAATAGTCCTTTAAAGACGTAAATATCGTTAAATATTCGAAACGGTGAATTACCCGTGTTTTCTAAATCATTGATTATAACAAGAGTGTTATAATCTAAAACCGACTCCAAATCTTATTAAATTTCAAAGTGTATATATATACAGTAAAATAAAATAACTGGAAAAATATATTTTAAACAGAAGGATAAAACGATTAAGTTAAAAAAAAGTTAAAAAAAGAGAGTTAAAACGTATACATAATAAAATAGTTTAAAATAGGTTTAAGTAAAAGAATAAAAATGTATGTATAATAAAATATCTAAAATAGGTTTTAAATAAAAGAATTTATAAGACTGTCTTATTCCATAACCATTTCTTCAATTTCCCAATTCCTATTCCAATTCGTATAATTTCCCAAATAAGCCAGTTATGCTAAACACACCAAATTGTGTGAAATAACAAATTCAATATATTATATAAAATAATATACATTCACTTCACCACAATTCCACGTATAAGAACGTTATATAATCAATGGTGTCCACAGTCAGGTCTAACGCACAATCAATTCATATAACATCATATGAATATTGATATAGTGACAATCAAATTGACCACCACTAATAAAGCAATAAATCACCCAAACAATCAATTGTATATATAAATATGTATATAAACAATCAATACTATTATACAGTACAATAGTATAGAAATAAGCGTGAGTTGAACTCACCATCCAACTCACCATCCTTTCCAATCTACGATTACGCGCTATTTTATCTAATTTCAAACCGACGTTCGAAATTAGATAAATTTCATAACTCCTCAAAATGATTCCAATCGATAGCGCACGTAGTACTCTTCGCCACAAACCTAACACAACCAACGGTTCACAAATCCGACGTTGTACGAACTAGTTACGATATTTAGAAGCTAAAATAAGTTTAAAACAAAATTATCTTAACTTAAATTACTAATTAAAAACCCACCCCTTTTCACATGTGACTGAGCCTCCCTTTCTTCCCCAAATTCAAATTCCAAAGCCACCATTTCCTGTAACTATTTCTAGCCCTTGACTATGGCTTTGACCGCCGTTTCCTCTCCCTTCGCCCACCTTTTTTAAGCGCCACCACCACCAATCAATTTCTCTTCCCAAAACATACCCGACTAACCCCTTCTTCACTGGCTCGCAACCCTCTAACCAAAACCGCATGTATCCTAAAACTATCGCTGCCCTTTCGTCGCGTTTAATCTCTGGTTGCTGAAGCACCTCAAACCGATGCCGAACTTTTCCATTTCTGACCACAAGCTCTTCGCCATCTTCACCTTGGTCGATCCCCTACCACACCGTTGAGAAGCCTATGCCTTAGCCACGCTATAGCAAAACATGAGCTCCAGGAAAATTTTGCCCCCCTCGAAAAGCAATCGCACCATATGTAATGACCAGGCTTTTTTGCTCGGTTTTCGCAGGTAATTAAACCAACTTAAACCGTTCATAAAGACGGATTGTTAGGGGCACTTACACATTTTCACAAAATAAAAACAACTTTTCCTTTATTATTAAAATAATATTACATCAGAGTTACAAGAGGTACATCAGAGTACATCGATTACACAGCGGAAAAGATACTAACTCAACGGAAGAATGCAAATGCTCCAAACGTAATAGCTCCAGTTAAACCAGAATCCTGCTCCAACTAACTCCAAGGCTGAATCTGCGAACCAAACTACTAGACTGCCCATGTAAAAATTATGGGCACCCAGAGTTTAGGTGTGGGAACAATAAACTCCAGGTCAGTCATGAGACTGGTGTGAGAACTCAAAACAGTTATTAAGATTCATTTTAAAGTTGGGTAATTCAACGGACCTCGCCGCTAATGCGGAACGGATTTACTCCATATGAATTCCCGTGCATAGTAATTCGCAATGACTTTTCAAAAATGAAACTACCATAAGGTCTCGCGGCACACACACAATGTAAACGCACACATGGGCGAGATTTCTCCTTATGGTAGTAAAAAATGCTTGATACGTGAAAATCTTCTTCCAATACTATAATATAGTGTGAAAAATCATTTCGAAAGTAAATGTACCAATCTTAGACAGCATAGGTACCATATACTATACTGACGTATGGTATACAACTAAAACCGTACAGGCTCGTAGCGGAGGTTGGGTTTCAGGCAATGACCAGGCAAAGGAACTTCCTTCAGAATCGAATTTTGAACACCTCTAGAGGGATGCCTGAGGATTAACTAATGCTCCTCATGCCAACATAAGGCCGGGTTACCCCTTAACTGGGTAACTTAGAGTATGCCTGAGTATGCCATCTCCCGGTCGTGACCGACCTTTCCGAGCGCGCCCCAACAACAACCACAAAAGTAGATGCTTTTACCACATAGGTTAATACCTGGGCTCTATACCATAGTACACCTTTTATCTAGAAGGAGACAACACCCCATAACCTTGCCGCATTTCTTCCTGTTTTGGCCATTTACCGGGTTGTGAGGCTTGTCGAGGTCACGATACACAAAGCTACGCTTAAACAAGCCATGCTTTGATCATCTATAGCTCACCACGTATCTTAAGTATGCCACATTATCCATTAACAACGCATCACTGAATTCCAATATATAACCTCTAAGCTCGTACGTCTTAGAGAAGGTTTTTAAGCAAGAGAGTAATTCTCCGCCACCAAACAGATATATATTGATAAAACAATGCTATGCAGTTAATTACAATGTCAGACACACAATCCATACAAGTCCGTTCTGGGTCTGAACGAAACCACAATTCGGAATTCCTTCACATATGTTCGGGCTTCTTGCCACTTAACTGATATAAAATCCATCTGCAAATGGGAGCGACCCATTCGAGACATTCAGCAAGTCGTCCTTACGACATGAAGGGTCCCGGTCTTCAATGTCGTCTCCAATGTCTTCAATTGCTCCACAACGTCGTATTATTACTTGGAATGGTTTTAGACATACATCCGATCCTGGTCTTTCCAAATAATAAGCGCAATTTAAAAAAACATAATTATAGAACACACAGGCTTTCTACCAATTTCCTTCCGTCTTGGATTTTGTCAAAATTAAACTTCTTCTAACCTATTCTCAAATTATTACAAAATCCATATTTAACCTTTCTCTTTTAAAACACATCCCTTAAATCAAAGATGATTTAGCCTTAAAGCCTTAATTAATTTTCCGTTTGATAACTCATTATCAAAATCCAGATTCCTCTGAAAATCCTTATTCCACATTTTAACCCTATGTTCCAATTAAATTGATTTTCCAACATTCCATTTTTTTAATCTTAACTAAAAGATTATACTTTCTTTCCAATTCCTCACTTTTAATTTACTCAAATCACAGATTTGATCAAATCCTCAAATTACGATATGAATTTCCATAACTCAATCTCATGGGGTTTAAAGAATGATATTATTGAAGATATGATTCACGACAGAACCCAAATCAATTGATATTGAGCATAAGTTACACAAAAATTGTACCTACTTAAACTCGATCTGAACTCTCATAATCAACAAATACTATAAGTGGAATAACGATATAATAATATCTTCCAAATTCCTCAAATAGTATACATTTGCACCACAGAATTTCATATCTAATATTTGAAGATTATTTCTATCCAACTTATCTCAGTCAACTTAGGAAACTCATATCTTAATTTAAAGATTTATCCAACTCTTTGACATTAGATCTGGATAGAAATACCATCAACTTATACTCAATATTAATCTCGATATCCAACTCACACTATAAGCGGAATAATGGTGAACTACCTTTTAAATTCCTCAAATAGTAAGAATCATCATCTACCGAATAAATATCAACCATCCGAAGATTTATCTCCAACCATATCCAATTATTTAAATTGAAAAACACATTTAATTATTAAATAAATCAATTTAAATTCCAAACAAATTATTTTCAATATTTTTAAACCTTTGAAAACATTCAACTAATCATTTGCAAATGATTACTTATAGTTCATAAAACATTTCGTTGGTTATATACTTCAAAATAGGTTGTTTTCAAAGAAATCGTTACAATAGTGCTTCAAAAGTGTTACAAAAGCGTTACAAATCAGTTATCTTAACTACTTTGATAACAACATCGTTTATCTTAGCCAAAACTTAAAATTTACAATTCAAAACACTTTTACATAATTTATTATGATTTTACAAAAAAATTCCATATTTTTAAAAAATTTAAAAAATAGTTGTTTATAGTTATGGTCAACAATTGTTCTTACATCGATCTTTTCCAAAATGGTTTCAAACATAACTTCGAAATTATAACTCGAATTTAAAATCTGCTTTCTCTCATTTGAAAGTTCTTGTTAATATAAATCAAATGTTTTTCGTTTCATGGAAATCCGATATAGATTGCAAAAGTTATAAGCGTTTAAAGTTTGCATCTAAATACGTAAATTGTCGTTATGCGACAAGCTCTATTTTGATCATAATAACCATTATTCTATGATACTTCAAAATATCTTAGAAAACCATTATATTCTTATATAACACTTTTAAAATCATTTACATTTACTTTCTAAATTATTTTGGATCCAAAATTCAACTTTCATAAATTCCAATTCATTTCTAAATTCAAATAACTTCAAATTAACCATCCCATTTGTAACACCCCGTGAATTCTATAACGTTAAGATTCACGAATTAAAGTAAAATTAATTATAAAAGATGAAATCAAGGGAAATGGGTTACGCCATTGCATTCGTCTCGAAATTCTGCTTGAGGTAGAGTTCAAGTTTGTGTAAAACGGATATCGTATGAAGAAGATATGGACGAACGAAGTTGGGCAGAAAAACCGGAAAACGGGTCAGAATGCACTGGCGCACTTGTGAAGTGCGCCAGAACAAAGTTGAACTGGGGCACTTGGGAAGTGCACCAGTACAATTTTGGCCTGGCGCACCTGCCAAGTGTGCCCAGGTCAGAAAGACCTGCTGGTCAGGCCCTGGCTCTCCTGGTCAGGGTCTGGTCGAATTCTGATGCTTGGCTGAGTCACTATGGCTTACATGTCTCTTTCTTATTGGCCTCTCTTGAAATGGATGGTCTAGATTCACCCTAGCTTCATCGACGGCTCAAAACAATTTAAAATTCTATAAATACAACTCAAATCTAACCCTAAATTCACACAAATAATAGAATACAAAAGCCGTCATGCTGCTGGAGAGGAACTAGGAATGGTCGTCAATTAGAAAGCCTAGAGACAAGCCAACAAGCCTAAGAGACGAATCAAATTAAAAGAAGATCAAAGCTTAATCAAATCATTCAACGCAACTTTGCTACCCAAAGGAGAGCATCTCCAAATCAGAATAACAGAAATCAGAAAACAAGAATTCATCACACGTTGTTAGTATAGTGACCTTTCAAAAAATGAATAAAAACTGTGATGTAATTCGATGTAAATGAAAATAGAATCGTGTTGTTATAATCTTTGTGTATTGTGATGGTTCTATCATGACTTGTGTATTGATGTTTGTGGCATAAATTAATTGATGCAAGCCTATTGAACAATTGTATATGAAAAACAATGGCACTTGCAAGCTTGTGGCAAAAACTAGAAATTTATCCCTTTTTGTATATGTCGATGGCATGGACTATGTATATTCCCTTAGTCTAAATTAGAATTTGTGCAAACATGTTATAGACCTTTTATGCCTACATGACCCAAAACCTATGATATCATCCTTATGTTTATTGGCAAGTATAATTAGATCTATGTTTGCAAGTATAATTGGATCTATGTTTCATAAACTATGTAAGTTCATGTTTATTGGCAAGATATAATTGGTTCTATGTCAAACATCATTTGGGTTTCAAAAACTATGCAAGTTCATGTTGAAATAGGCTATATGATTAGATGTAAAAATTGTACATTTTGATGAATATATAACATGCTAGTTTTGTGGTCGATATTATGCCAAGTTAACATGTTTAAACACAAGTTTGTATTTGCCTAAACTATGCCATTTCGTATGTCACCTACTTAGTCATACTTTATTTCGAATGCAAGTTCACATGACCCATGTTATATGTTAGTTGAATCGCCAAATTGCAAGTTCATGCGCCACACAACTTTATGTATTACGTGTTCATGATTTCCATTTTTCCTCACGTTTATAAAGTTGGGCTGAATTGTGACAAGCCCAACACATGTTATAACGTTGCGAACAAACGGGGGTAATAACGTTGGGTGTAAAATATGAAAATATATGTTGGCATGTTTGGCACATGCCTATGATTATGACACATAAGCGGTATGAATTGAAATACCCAAAAATAAAAGATATGACATTTACATATAGTTGAAAAGTAATAAAATATGTAAATTTAGAAAACACGATATGCTTAACCCGAGGTTGGATTCAGTTGTGATGTAAACCTGCCCGGACCCGCCCGGCTGTCCAGTAGTCACAACAATACCTATCCAATGTGGGTGGTTAAGCATTGAGCCCAATAAGGACCCGAGGTTAGACTGAGCTACGGTGTAAACCTGCCCGGAACCAACCAGCACATCCAGTAACCGTAGCAATACCTGTCTAATGTGAGTGGTCTGGTGCTCCTAAGAGGCTAAGGACAGATGGTAGGGTTAAGTCAACTATAAAACTTAACCAAATTCAACATGTTAAAAAGAATTGATGGGTGGGGTTAGGTAAATACAGACACTTAACCACTTAACATGTTTGGCTAGAAAATCCTGGTAACGAGAGACCCGTTTCAGCAGTAACCCAAAGTTAGGTATCAATTGTACCCTGAAACTAGGCAGGGTGGGGCACGATTACTGGGATGATTGTAAGCGGTCAAACGACGGCGGTGGGTGCACAGTGCAGGTCTAACGGGGTGCAGGCGTGCACACACTCCGGAGCAGACAACCAGGGCACTGGGGACACCAGTAGTATGACCTATGTCTTCTAGTTTTGTGTCGGGGCCGCCACCATGGGTCTTGATACCCCCCATGGTGGGACAAGCATAGGTATCTACAATTCTTGGGGGTCGTATGACACATGTTAACGTGAGTAGGAGTCGATCTTTAATAAGAATGGGGATCACTCCACCCTCACCATGGGGTGCCAGTTAGAATAAATTCAAGTAGGTGCAGAGATATAGTATGGGTGTGATAGTGCATTCGACACTTCCTTAGCTTGTGACACTTTCCTATTTTTAGTTTACATCCATCATTCCCTTTTCTTATTCACGTATTGAAGAGTTACTAGATTTACTCAGGCTTTATGTCTGACCCTATTTTCTTTTCGTCTTCTTTTCTTTCGTTTCCCCCTCCCCCCCAGGTCCACAGGGAGGAAACAGCTCAACTCAGTCAGGCTCTTTACAAGCACCAAGAATGTAAATGTATGATTTGGATCTTTCTTGCTCGGATAATGGCTTTGGATATCACTATGGGGATTTTTGTCACTTTATTTATGTTTTCATGCTTCTTTAATAATCAAGGCAGTTATGAGGTTGTAATGTTGAAAGTATTTTGAGACAATTATGGAAATCTTTGTTTGATACACGTATTGATGAAATAAAAGTTTGTTTGGTTTCCATTGTTTAAAATATGTGTATTTATGTCTATCTTGAGTTCATCTATGGCTTTTACTTATAAACCTCCACCGAAGTTAAGGCATTCCATTTGTGAGTGACCTTAATGGAGGTGGGGTGTTTCACTTGGTATCAGAGCATAGGTTTAGCAGACAAGATAAAAGTTTTTGAAAATTGTTTTCAAAAAAAAAAAGTTTAAAGAAGCATTTTTCAAGAAAAAGTGTTATATTTTAAAAGACATAATCCCCTCAAAGCCATATGCACTATCTCTCTCTATCCTTCGTTTTGAATCTTTCCTTTCTGTTTCAGCATGTCTGGGGACCTTACTCCCCAGCTACAGATGCTGTTGCTCCTCCTCCTCCTCTACGTGAACCAGCAAACGGAAGAATCGTCAAATAAGAAGACGGATAATATTCAAGGAGGAAAGGACCACAACAATAATAACAAGACACTTGAGAAAAGGAAATGTTATTTCTGTGGCGTTGTTGGACATGTGGTGAGCGACTGCAGAAAGAAGAAGAGAAAGATGAGTGCTACTTGCTTCCATTGCGGTGAGGCTGGACACATGGCTAGGGACTGCCCTAAGAAGCAAGGGCAAGGCCCGAAAGTAGGACCTTCTGGGGTACCTCTTTAACTTCTTCTCCTAGATGCTTTGTTTTACCCTGCTTATCTTCTCAATCCTATCTTGAGAACTTTAGGTAGTAATATTTCTATAGAAAGTGTAGTTTATCTTTATGATCATCCAGTTCGTACACTTTTTGACTCTGGCGCATCACACTCTTTTATTTCATCTGCCTTAGTAGAATCTCTACATCTAGACACTAGTATGGTAGAAGATCCCTTAGTAGTTTCAAATGAAATTGGGGGCTCCGCTTACTTGTCAATGGTTTGTTTGGGTTTGAAAATCTCTATTCTCAGCGTTGAGTTTCGTTGTAATGCCTTTGTTTTGGGCTTCTTGGGATATGGTTTGATCTTAGGCATGGACTGGTTATCCAGTAATAGTTCCATTCTTGACTGTGAGAAAAGAGTAGTTAGACTCTTGACTCGGCTTGGTAATACTCTAGAAATTTCTTGTAACCCTTTGAATGCAGTTATGCTTAGTTATCTAGAGTCGCTTGATGCATCTGATGAGAATTTGCAATCAGTTAGAGTAGTCCGGGAATATCCGGATGTCTTTGAGGAAGTGAAAGGCTTACCTTCGAGGCGGGAAATAGACTTTCGCATATATCTTGTGGATAACGCAAAGCCTATAGCTTTACCTGTCAGACACATGGCAACAAGGGAGAGAAAGGAGCTCAGTAAGCAGGTTAAAGAACTTCTCGAAAAGGGGTTCATTAGACAGAGCATTTTAGAATGGGGTGCTCCAGTGGTGTTCGCAACCAAAGCAGACGGTTCGCTTCGCCTTTGCGTCGACTATAGGGAGTTAAACAAATTGACCAAGAAAAATAGGCACCCTCTTCCCCAAATCGACGATTTGTTTGATCAGCTTGTAGGTGCGACGGTCTTCTCCCAATTTGATCTGGCATCTGGGTTCCGTCAGCTAAGAGTAGCTGAAGACAGCATTGATAAGACAATGTTCAGAACCCCAGACGGTTTCTTTGAGTGGCTTGTCATGCCTTTCGGCTTGACAAACGCACCCGCTTATTTCGTAGACCTAACGAGCAGGGTGTTCAGAGAATTCCTCAACAAATTTGTGGTTGTCTTCGTAGATGATATCTTAATCTTCTCAAAGAGTGAGGAAAAACATGCTCAGCATCTGAAAGAAATCATGGATACTCTCCGTGCACATCAACCAAAAGCCAAATTCTCCAAGTGTCACTTCTGGAGAAAAGAAGTAAGGTTTCTTGGGCATATAGTGTCCAAAGAAGGGTTGGCTGTGGATCCCGCGAAAGTGGTGGCAGTACAAGATTGGAAGACACCAATAAATGCAACCGAAGTTCGAAGCTTTCTTGGGCTAGCCGGTTTTTATCGAAAGTTTATTAGGGATTTCGTGAAAATCTCAGCCCCACTCACAAGGCTAACAAAGAAGAATCTGGCGTTCACTTGGGATTTGGACTGCGAGTTTGCATTCCAACGATTAAAAAGGGCTCTCACAGTAGCCCCGGTTCTAACTCTGCCTGACGGAAGCAAAATGTTCACAGTATACACGGATGCATGTGGAACATGACTAGGCGCTGTCCTAATGCAAGAAGGAAGGGTAGTAGCTTATGGCAGAAGACAATTGAAGGTTCATGAAAAGAACTAACCAACCCACGATCTTCAGTTGGCCACCATTGTCTTTGCACTTAAGTCTTGGCGCCATTATCTCCTAGGTGAGAAGTTTGAATTATACACTGACCATAAATCGTTGAAATATCTCTTCTCTTCTCCCAGAAGGATCTTAACTTGAGGCAGCAAAGATGGATGGAGTTTCTTGCCTCGTATGATTTTGAAATTTCCTATACTTCCGGAAAAGGCAACGTGGTAGCAGACGCATTGAGCCGAAAGAAACTGACCCTAAGCCCTCTCTTTGTGGAAAGGCAAAACTTGGAGTATATAGCCAGTTTCAACTTTAGGCCCTCCTCGTATTTTGTACCGGGTTTGTTAGCATCTCTCGAAGTACGCCCTACTCTCTTAGACTCAATAGGGGCAGCACAACGTGATGACCCTCAGCTTGTTGATGTGATTGATAAACTTATTAGGGGAGAGACTTCTAGTCACCTCAGTAGGTACGCCATCGATGATAAGGGTTGGCTGAGACGAGATGGAAGATTATGCGTCCCTCAAGCAAGGGAGTTGACAAAGAAGGTTCTTGAGGAAGCGCATCATTCCAAGATGACTATACACCCTGGCGGTGATAAGATGCACAAGGATGTAAAAAGGACTTTCTTTTGGAGCGGCATGAAGCAAGATGTGGCAGATTTCGTTTCTAAGTGCATGACCTGCCAACGGGTCAAGGCGGAACAAAAGAAGCCTGGAGGACTACTTCACCCTCTAGAGGTCCCACAGGTGAAGTGGGATAGCATTTCAATGGACTTCATTGATGGACTGCCTAGGTCGAGGGGAGGCAACACTAGCATTTGGGTAATAGTGGATGGGCTTACTAAAAGCGCCCACTTTATACCTATCAAGAGTAGAAGGACTGCCTCATCTCTAGCATCTATTTATCTCAAGGAAATAGTTCGACTCCATGGGAAACCCTCCAGCATTATTAGTGACCGAGACCCTATTTTCACAAGTGAGTTTTGGTGGAGTCTGCAATAAGTTGTAGGCACACAGCTATGTTTGAGCACGACCTATCACCCCAAACAGATGGCCAGACGGAAAGAGTGAATAGAGTTTTAGAGGATCTTTTAAGACTTTGCGTTCTTGACTTTGGAGGGACGTGGGAGGATCACCTTCCTTTAGTGGAATTCGCCTACAACAACAGCTACCAATCTACCATCGGCATGGCACCCTTCGAAGCCGTGTATGGAAGACCATGCAAATCAACAACTTGTTGGTGGTAGTCTACAGATAAGCTTATACTTGGGCCAGACATGATTCGAGAAACTTCAGAGAAAGTGGACTTGATACGTAGGAGAATGAAGACAACCCAAGACAGACAGAAATCCTACGCCGACAAAAGAAGGACCAACCTTGAGTTTGAGGTTTGGGACAAGGTTTTCCTTAAGGTATCCCCTTTAAGGAACATTGTCCTCTTTGGATCCGCAGGAAAGCTAGCACCAAGATTTGTAGGACCGTTCCCTATCATCGAGAAGATTGGGAAAATGGCTTATAGAGTAGATCTGCCTGAATGATTGGCTGGAATTCACAACGTCTTTCACGTTTCTCATCTCCGGAAATGTCTACATGAATCAGCGGAAGTGGTGGAGCCAAGCATTCTAGAAGAAGCCGAAGTGGAACGCGAAGCAACTATGAGGAGAGTTCCAACCCGCATCATAGGAACTGAAGTGAAAAAGCTACGCAACCGCAAAGTCAAACTCGTTAAATTTCAGTGGAGTGACGCCGAGGAAGACGCGACTTGGGAAACTGAGGACAGAATACGCGCCGCCTACCCTTTTCTTTTTGAGGGTACATCTTTGACCTCTCTTTTTCTTAAGTTGTGCTTGTATCTATCTTTTTAGGTATATCTCCTCGATATTATCCTTTATCCTTAGGTAGAAACCCCTTTGTATGTAAACATGTATTTGAAACAAGTTATGGTTGATGGCTGCAAGTGGTCGCAAGTGGTTGGTAGTGGTTGCTCGTGGATGCATATACACACACAACCTAGGTCTTAGATCGGCTCAATCACTTCATACTGCATATGCATATATGTATTCTTATTTGTATATGGTTGTAAACTTGACATTCTGTCATATGGTCGACGCATTTGTATGAATAGTTGTGCACTCATGTAGAATTATGAGTAGGAAAATTTTTTGCATACATAATGGATTCATGATACTTACATGATTCGCATTAAGGAGGTCAACTGAATCAGTAGACCGCCTGATTTCTACATTAGATAAGGACATGTACACACACTATGCATATGATCATGAAGCATTAGAAGTCTTTTAAGGACAGTGGATGCCTATGTTTGTTGGTTGAGTAGATGGACTGTTGGATGGTAGGATACACATTCTTCCTAACTTGAAGATTTCGGGGACGAAATCCTTTTAATTGGGGGAGAATGAAACACCCCATGAATTCTATAACGTTAAACTTCACGAATTAAAGTATAATTAATTATAAAAGATTAAATCAAGGGAAATGGGTTACGCCATTGCGTTCGTCTCGAAATTCTGCTTGAGGTAGTGTTCAAGTTTGCGTAAAACGGATATCGTATGAAGAAGATATGGACGAAAAAAGTTGGGCAGAAAAACCGGAAAACGGGTCAGAATGCGCTGGCGCACTTGTGAAGTGCGCCAGAACAAAGTTGAACTGGCGCACTTGGGAAGTGCGCCAGTACAATTTTGGCCTGGCGCACCTGCCAAGTGCGCCCAGGTCAGAAAGACCTGCTGGTCAGGCCCTGGCTGGCCTGGTCAGGGTCTGGTTGAATTCTGATGCTTGGCTGAGTCACTAGGGCTTACATGTCTCTTTCTTATTGGCCTCTCTTGAGATGGATGGTCTGGATTCACCCTAGATTCATCGACGGCTCAAAACAATTTAAAATTCTATAAATACAACTCAAGTCTAACTCTAAATTCACACAAATAATAGAATACAAAAGCCGTCATGCTGCTGGAGAGGAACTAGGAATGGCCATCAATTAGAAAGCCTAGAGACAAACCAACAAGCCTAAGAGACGAATCAAATTAAAAGAAGGTCAAATCTTAATCAAATCATTCAACGCAACTTTGCTACCCAAAGGAGAGAATCTCCAAATCAGAATAACAGAAATCAGAAAACAAGAATTCATCACACGTTGTAAGTATAGTGACCTTTCAAAATATGAATAAAAACTGTGATGTGATTCGATGTAAATGAAAATAGAATCGTGTTGTTATAATCTTTGTGTATTGTGATGGTTCTATCATGACTTGTGTATTGATGTTTGTGGCATAAATTAATTGATGCAAGCCTATTGAACAATTGTATATGAAAAACAATGGTACTTGCAAGCTTGTGGCAAAAACTAGAAATTTATCCCTTTTTGTATATGTCGATGGCATGGACTATGTATATTCTCTTAGTCTAAATTAAAATTTGTGTAAACATGTTATAGACCTTTTATGCCTACATAACCCAAAACCTATGATATCATCCTTATGTTTATTGGCAAGTATAATTAGATCTATGTTTGCAAGTATAATTGGATCTATGTTTCATAAACTATGTAAGTATATGTTTATTTGCAAAATATAATTGGTTCTATGTCAAACATCATTTGGGTTTCATAAACTATGCAAGTTCATGTTGAAATAGGCTATATGATTAAATGTAAAAATTGTACATTTTGATGAATATATAACATGCTAGTTTTGTGGTCGATATTATGCCAAGTTAACATGTTTAAACACAAGTTTGTATTTGCCTAAACTATGCCATTTCATATGTCACCTACTTAGTCATACTTTAATTCGAATGCAAGTTCACATGACCCATGTTATATGTTAGTTGAATCGCCAAATTGCAAGTTCATGCGCCACACACCTTTATGTATTACATGTTCATGATTTCCCTTTTTCCTCGCGTTTATAAAGTTGGGCTGAATTGTGACAAGCCCAACACATGTTATAACGTTGCGAACAAATGGGGGTAATAACGTTGGGTGTAAAATATGAAAATATATGTTGGCATGTTTGGCACGTGCCTATGATTAGGACACATAAGCGGTATGAATTGAAATTCCCAAAAATAAAAGATATGACATTTACATATAGTTGAAAAGTAATAAAATATGTAAATTTAGAAAACACGATATGCTTAACCCGTGGTTGAATTGAGTTGTGATGTAAACCTGCCCGGACCCGCCCGGCTATCCAGTAGTCACAACAATACCTATCCAATGTGGGTGGTTAAGCATTGAGCCCAATAAGGACCCGAGGTTAGACTGAGCTACGGTGTAAACCTGCCCAGAACCGACCGGCACATCCAGTAACCGTAGCAATACCTGTCTAATGTGAGTGGTCTGGTGCTCTTAAGAGGCTAAGGACAGATGGTAGGGTTAAGTCAGCTATAACACTTAACCCAATTCAACATGTTAACAAGAATTGATGGGTGGGGTTAGGTAAATACAGATACTTAACCACTTAACATGTTTGACTAGAAAATCCTGGTAACGAGGGACCCGTTTTAGCAGTAACCCAAAGTTAGGTGTCAATTGTACTCTGAAACTAGGCAGGGTGGGGCACGATTACTGGGCTGATTGTAAGCCGTCAAACGATGGCGGTGGGTGCAAAGTGCAGGTCTAACGGGGTGCGGGCGTGCACACACTCCGGAGCAGACAACAAGGGCACTGGGGACACCAGTAGTATGACCTATGTCTTCTAGTTTTGTGTCGGGGCCGCCACCATGGGTCTTGATACACCCCATGGTGGGACCAGCATAGGTATCTACAATTCTTGGGGGCCGTATGACACATGTTAACGCGAGTAGGAGCCGATCTTTAATAAGAATGGGGATCACTCCACCCTCACCATGGGGTACTAGTTAGAATAAATTCAAGTAGGTGCAGAGATATAGTATGGGTGTGATAGTGCATTCGACACTTCCTTAGCTTGTGACACTTTCCTATTTTTAGTTTACATCCATCATACCCTTTTCTTATTCACATATTGAAGAGTTACTAGATTTACTCAGGCTTTATGTCTGACTCTATTTTCTTTTCATCTTCTTTTCTATCGTTTCCCCCCCAGGTCCACAGGGAGGAAACAACTCAACTCAGTCAGGCTCTTTACAAGCACCAAGAACGTAGATGTATGATTTGGATCTTTCTTGCTCGGATAATGGCTTTTGATATCAATATGGGGATTTTTGTCACTTTATTTATGTTTTCATGCTTCTTTAATAATCAAGGCAGTTATGAGGTTGTAATGTTGAAAGTATTTTGAGACAATTATGGAAATCTTTGTTTGATACACGTATTGATGAAATAAAAGTTTGTTTGGTTTCCGCTGTTTAAAATATGTGTATTTATATCTGTCTTGAGTTCATCTGTGGCTTTTACTTATAAACCTCCACCAAAGTTAAGGCATTCCGTTTGTGAGTGACCTTAATGGAGGTGGGGTGTTTCACCATTCGTCGGACTAGTTAGGGATAGCCAGGAAGAGCAGGAAACTTCATTTCCAAACCCAAGCCTAGACACTATCCTCTTTGTCATCCTAGAATGTTCCAGTATTTATTTTTTCATCTAAAGGACTTAAACAATATATATGAATTCATACATATGGTCTTTTACAATTATTAACCTTCAATTTTAATAATGATATTGCTTTTAATTATGAAGGAGATTTTTCGTTCACCAATGTGATACCATAATTGTTGTGTCATAGTGTGTGCAAAACAACATCAACAACCATTTAAACATCCATAGCAACCATCATCAACATGGTTCAATAAATCATAATTGTGCACAAGCGTTATAACACTAACGCTTAATAGTGTGTGTTCTAAACTTCGCACCCATCATCCATCACAACAAATATCAATCATCATTAACTAATAATATTTCACCGCTATATTTAAATTAGTCTAACTACTATATAAATTGTGATTAAAGAGTTCTCACCAAACAGCTTTCCAAATCTTCACGGTAGGCGAGCCTAGTTGAGCGAACCGTCGGACAGTATTTCGGCGCAACGTCTTCTTCACCAAAATATATATAATATAATATATATTAATCTCTCTCTCTTTATAAGTGAAGGAGGAGGAGGAGAATGACGAACTTTGGCAAGGTGGTGGTGGAAAAGAGAAAGACTTATGCCATGGAAACCATGGCCATAAGCTTTAAGAAGAAGGTGGAAATGGAATGGAATGGTAAGAAAATGGATAAAAGGTCTCCTTATATAGGAATGGAGAGTTAAGGAGGTGATGACACATAAGGAGGCACATGGAAGGCATGCATGAAAGCTTACATGCAAAAGTACAAGTGTCCATACACTTGTCTTAAGAAGAGAAGGTGAACTTTTGGTAGCATTTTCCCTTAAATGCTATGAAAACTAAGGGCAACACTTAATTCTAATGCTACTAATTCACGTTATAATTTGACAAATCCGATCGAACGACAAATAGTATCAATAAATCCAAAATTATTAATAATCATTCTCATTTATAATTCAAGTAAAACTTATCATATAGCTTATAAAAATTATTGAATATTCTTAACCATATATATTTACGTCAAATTCAAATTAAATAATAAAAATTCCAATTTTAATTTGGTTAAAATTCTGGATCTTTACATTCACCCCGCCTTAAAACTTTTCGTCGTCGAAAAGGAAAGGGAATCTTAACTACTCATTCGACAAATTCAAGATTAAAATTCTTTATACCAAAGCTTCATGTTCTCACATGTATTAACGGATAACCATATCTACATGTCCTCCTCGATAACATCCAGTTACCTATTATATTCGATTCATCGCTTACTGGGACAATTACTTATAATCAACCATTTACTGCTTTCCAAAAAAAATTTAGAGGTATAAATTATTCTCTTTGATCTTATCTTGCAAATACAATGGTTATGGGACTTATTTCCTTTTAATTAGCCAAACTTACTGTTATTCTTTACACGTAAAACTCGATCCTCAAAACTCAACTTATCTGAACGTTTCAGTTGAGGTAATTTCTTCTTACTACACCCGCTTGCCAAATATCCTTTAATCAATTTGTGAAACTTAATTCACAAGATATTCGTGCCTACTCAAATAATTCCTCTTGTTGTCACAATGTACTTTAGAACTTATCGACTGTCCAAAATTGCCGATAATTCCAGATTTTTTTCCTTATTTAAGTTTGGCTAACCTCATTAATTATTCTAACTTCAAGATTACAAAACTTATTTCCTTCAAACTTTAGAAAAAACAACTTTAAATAATGTAGTCCTCAACAAAAATATCATCAAATATCTTATCGTCATATTGAATTCTCAATATTTACATTTCAAAGTTAATTAGTTGAGGAGGAATAATTATAAATATTCTAATTGATTCATTCCAACTTAGCCTTTAAATCATTTCTCGAACTAATTGGATAACTTATGTAAATTACAACTTCACATAAACGTCTTTTAATCAACTAAGAAATTCCAATCACAAGATGTCGTGCTCAAGTTTTGAATTCCAAATATTTTCAAAACCCCTTTTTCCTTTATATTGAAAATATATTCTTTCAAAATCAATTCCAAAAATTAATTTCAAAGTTATTTCCAATTCTTACTCAAAATATTGATTTGAGTTTCCAAACTATATATCTTTCCAAAACCATTTTTTTATATATCACAAATACACTTTCTCATATAAACTCTACTTAATTTACCGGCTTATCCTTATTATAGGTTCACCTGATATAATTCTTACAACTTATCAAATTTTCAAGATCTCGCTTACTTATTCTAATTCTCATCAATTTACCAAATATTTTCAAACACTTATCTAAATTGGTTTAAATATATATTGATGTTTTAATTGGAATCATATAGTCATCCCATTTTCAAAACTCGAAAATACATAGTGAAGATGCTGCAGTCATCAACAGAATCATCTTCAAGCGACTAGAGTGTGAATTTATATATATCTAGTATATTTAATACTTCGTATATACGTTAGCTAGGCGTATATTCAAAATCTTCTTATACGCGATAGTCCAACCTCAGCATCGAATACAATACTTAAATTCTATATATATTTTTTAATTTCTAACCATAATGATTAGTTACCTTAACAAATTTGACCCAAGTTTAACGACATTTCGAAATCCCCAATAGTGAAATTAAATCCAAAAGGCATTTGTACTCCGATCGTTTTCCTGATCAGTTGAAGGGGCTTAATTACCATGCCGTAAGAAGTATTTTATGTGTAATTATAATCACAAAATGTAATCTTAATCATTTTATTAAGTATCCAGGTTATAATTAACTATATATTAAAACTTTTCAAAACTCATTTCATATTTTCAAATACGCTCTCTTAAGTATAATACTCCAAAATCTCATTCTAGGGCATTACTAACCCTATCTCTAATGAGATATATAACTCTGATGAGTCTTTCCATTTGTTCAAATGTGTCGTACCCCATTGCTTTTTATAAACCAAAGCTCTGATACCACGTTGGAACGAGCCGACATTTTTGCTTGGTTTTCGCAGGTAATTAAACCAACTTAAACCATTCATAAAGACGGATTGTTTGGGGCACTTACACATTTGCACAAAATAAAAACAACTTTTCCATTAACATTAAAACAATATTACATCAGAGTTACAAGAGGTACATCCGAGTACATCGATTACACAGCAGAAAAGATACTAACTCAGCGGAAGAATGCGAATGCTCCAAACATAATAGCTCCAGTTAAACCAGAATCCTGCTCCATCTAACTCCAAGGCTGAATCTGCGAACCAAACTACTGGACTGCCCATGTAAAAATTATGGGCACCCAGAGTTTAGGTGTGGGAACAATAAACTCCAGGTCAGTCATGGGACTGGTGTGAGAACTCAAAACAGTTATTAAGATTCATTTTAAAGTTGGGTAATTCAACAGACCTCGCCGCTAATGCGGAACGGATTTACTCCATATGAATTCCCGTGCATAGAAATTCGCAATGACTTTTCAAAAATGAAACTACCATAAGGTCTCGCGGCACACACACAATGTAAACGCACACATGGGCGAGATTTCTCCTTATGATAGTAAAAAATGCTTGATATGTGAAAATCTTCTTCCAATACTATAATATAGTTTGAAAAATCATTTCGAAAGTAAATGTATCAATCTTAGACAACATAGGTACCATATACTATACTGACGTATGGTATACAACTAAAACCGTACAGGCTCGTAGCGGAGATTGGGTTTCCGACAATGACAGGCAGAGGAACTTCCTTCCGAACCGAATTTTGAACACCTCTAGAGGGATGCCCGAGGATCAACTAATTCTCCTCATGCCAACACAAGGCTGGGTTACCCCTTAACTGGGTAACTTAGAGTACGCCTGAGTATGCCATCTCCCGGTCGTGACCGACCTTTCCGAGCGCGCCCCAACAACAACCACAAAAGTAGATGCTTTTACCACATAGGTTAATACCTGGGCTCCATACCATAGTACACCTTTTATCTAGAAGGAGACAACACCCCATAACCTTGCCACATTTCTTCCTGTTTTGGCCATTTACCGGGTTGTGAGGCTTGCCGAGGTCACGATACACAAAGCTAGCTTAAACAAGCCATGCTTTGATCATCTATAGCTCACCACATATCTTATGTATGCCACATTATCCATTAACAACGCATCACTGAATTCCAATATATAACCTCTAAGCTCGTACGTCTTAGAGAAGGGTGTTAAGCAAGAGAGTAATTCTCTGCCACCAAACAGATATATATTGATAAAACAATGCTACACAGTTAATTACAATGTCAGACACGCAATCCATACAAGTCCGTTCTGGGTCTGAACGAAACCACAATCCGGAATTCCTTAACATACGTTCGGGCTTCTTGCCACTTAACTGATATAAAATCCATCTGCAAATGGGAGCGACCCATTCGAGACATTCAGCAAGTCGTCCTTACGACATGAAGGGTCCCGGTCTTCAATGTCGTCTCCAATGTCTTCAATTGCTCCACAACGTTGTATTATTACTTGGAATGGTTTCAGACATACATCCGATCCCGGTCTTTCCAAATAATAGGCGCAATTTAAAAAAAACACAATTATAGAACACACAGGCTTTCTACCAATCTCCTTCCGTCTTGGATTTTGTCAAAATTAAACTTGTTCTAACCTATTCTAAAATTATTACAAAATCCATATTTAACCTTTCTCTTTTAAAACACATCCCTTAAATCAAAGATGATTTAACCTTAAAGCCTTAATTAATTTTCCGTTTGATAATTCATTATCAAAATCCAGTTTCCTTTGAAAATCCTTATTCCACATTTCAACCCTATGTTCCAATTAAATTGATTCTCCAACATTCCATTTTTTTAATCTTAACTAAAAGATTATACTTTCTTTCCAATTCCTCACTTTTAATTTCCTCAAATCACAGATTTGATCAAATCCTCAAATTACGATATGAATTTCCATAACTCAATCTCATGGGGTTTTGAGATTGATATTATTGAAGATATGATTCACGACAAAACCCAAATCAATTGATATTGAGCATAAGTTACACAAAAATTGTATCTACTTATACTCGATATCAACTCTCATAATCAACAAATACTATAAGTGGAATAACGATATAATAATATCTTCCAAATTCCTCAAATAGTATACATTTGCACCACAGAATTTCATATCAAATATCTGAAGATTATTTCTATCCAACTTACCCCAGTCAACTTAGGAAACTCGTATCTTAATTTAAAGATTTATCCAACTGTTTAACATTAGATCTGGATAGAAATACCATCAACTTATACTTAATATTAATCTCGATATCCAACTCACACTATAAGCGGAATAATGGTGAACTACCTTTTAAATTCCTCAAATAGTAAGAATCATCAACTACCGAATAAATATCAACCATCCGAAGATTTATCTCCAACCATATACAATTATTTAAATTGAAAAACACACTTAATTATTAAATAAATCAATTTAAATTCCAAACAAATTATTTTCAATATTTTTAAACCTTTGAAAACATTCAACAAATCATTTGCAAATGATTACTTATAGTTCGGAAAACATTTCGCGGGTTAAATACTTCAAAATAGGTTGTTTTCAAAGAAATCGTTACAATAGTGCTTCAAAAGTGTTACAAAAGCGTTACAAATCAGTTATCTTAACTACTTTAATAACAACATCGTTTATCTTAGCCAAAACTTAAAATTTACAATTCAAAACACTTTTACATAATTTATTATGATTTTACAAATTTTTTTCATATTTTTAAAACATTTAAAAAATAGTTGTTTATAGTTATGGTCAACAATTGTTCTTACATTGATCTTTTCCAAAATGGTTTCAAACATAACTTCAAAATTATAACTCGAATTTAAAATCTGCTTTCACTCATTTGAAAGTTCTTGTTAATATAAATCAAACGTTTTTCGTTTCATGGAAATCCGATATAGATTGCAAAAGTTATAAGTGTTTAAATTTTGCATCTAAATACGTAAATTGTCGTTACGCGACAAGCTCTATTTTGATCATAATAACCATTATTCTATGATACTTCAAAATATCTTAGAAACCATTATATTCTTATATAACACTTTTAAAATCATTTACATTTACTTTCTAAATTATTTTGGATCTAAAATTCAACTTTCATAAATTACAATTCATTTCTAAATTCAAATAACTTCAAATTTACCATCCCATTCGTCGGACCAGTTAGGGATAGCCAGGGAGAGCAGGAAACTTCATTTCCAAACCCAAGCCTAGACACTATCCTCTTTTTCATCCTAGAATGTTCCAGTATTTATTGTTTCATCTAAAGGACTTAAACAATATATATGAATTCATACATATGGTCTTTTCCAATTATTAACCTTCAGTTTTAATAATGATATTGCTTTTAATTATGAAGGAGATTTTTCGATCACAAATGTGATACCATAATTGTTGTGTCATAGTGTGTGAAAAACAACATCAACAACCATTTAAACATCCATAGCAACCATCATTAACATGGTTCAATAAATCATAATTGTGCACAAGCGTTATAACACTAACGCTTAATAGTGTGTGTTCTAAACTTCGCACCCATCATCCATCACAACAAGTATCAATCATCATTAACTAATAATATTTCATCACTATATTTAAATTAGTCTAACTACTATATAAATCGTGGTTAAAGAGTTCTCACCAAACAGCTTTCCAAATCTTCACGGTAGGCGAGCCTAGTTGAGCGAACCGTCGGACAGTATTTCGGCGCAACGTCTTCTTCACCAAAATATATATAATATAATATATATTGATCTCTCTCTCTCTTTATAAGGGAAGGAGGAGGAGGAGAATGACGAACTTTGGCAAGGTGGTGGTGGAAAAGAGAAAGACTTATGCCATGGAAACCATGGCCATAAGCTTTAAGAAGAAGGTGGAAATGGAATGGAATGGTAAGAAAATGGAGAAAATGTCTCCTTATATAGGAATGGAGAGTTAAGGAGGTGATGACACATAAGGAGGCATGTGGAAGGCATGCATGAAATCTTACATGCAAAATTACAAGTGTCCATACACTTGTCTTAAGAAGAGAAAGTGAACTTTTGGTAGCATTTTCCCTTAAATGCTATGAAAACTAAGGGCAACACTTAATTCTAATGCTACTAATTCGCGTTATAATTTGACAAATCCGATCGAACGACAAATAGTATCAATAAATCCAAAATTATTAATAATCATTCTCATTTATAATTCAAGTAAAATTTATCATATAGCTTATCAAAATTATTAAATATTCTTAACCATATATATTTACGTCAAGTTCAAATTAAGTAATAAAAATTCCAATTTTAATTTGGTTAAAATTCTGGATCGTTACACCATACCATTTTATCACCAAGTGTGTGCCTCAACTCGAGGACCCAATGTCACTCATACCATGGCTAATTGTCACCCCTGACTCCAACAGAACCGAACCCAAAGTCCCGCTGGTAAATGTCGAGCTCCAAAAGTATAGCCGCGCCCAAAACTAAGTATGCCAACATGAAGCTCTAGCGAGTAAGAGTTCAAGGGACTTAACATGGTTCGATTCCATCAAGTATTGCGTTTTATATAATTGATTGAAGAATTAGTGGAAGTGGTGGCTTTCTTTTTGAGTTACAGAAGATGAATGCTTTAGGTCTTAAGGAAGATAGAAGAGGTATTTATAAGGAAATAAATATCTAGATATTTTAGATATTTTCTATTATAATATTCGCTTATATTCGCTCGAGCATTTAAGCTTGCACGACCACTCGACCGTCTGATTGTCATGAAAATTGACACTCCGTTATATTTCTATATTCCGTACTTAATAAAACAGGTTTCGTCAAATTCCATACCCATTTGTAAAAACAATATTTTCTTGTGTTATAAAATCGAATTAATATTTAGTCGAATTCAAAACACTTCCAGTCTTCGATAATAAATTTATATAATCATTTACATTCACTTAGAATTTTCCATAAGCTTTGAATTCAATTCCATTCCATATTAAATTCCAAATTCGATTCAGTTATATTAAATAACTCGTATATTCTGAATTCAAGTTAATCAACTTTTAATTTAACATTTTCATATTTAAACAACTTGAATATTCAGATAGTAAAAACCCGGATCATTACATTATTCCCCCTTAAAAGGATTTTGTCCCGAAATCACAAGTTTAGTTGAATGTAAATAAACCCACTCATTTTTACTTCAAAATTTTATTTTCCAAAACCATGTTAGAATTTTCTAACGCCCGGAAATTATTGAAAATTCTGCCAGCACCTCCTTTGTAAGGCTCGATCCGAAAAATCCCAAATGCCACGCAGGCCTCACTTAATCCAAAAAAGAAAACAAAAGCCAAGTGGATTCCCATATCAGGGTCATAAAATCCATCAATCCCAATTAATTCCACAAATGTGTATCTATTTTTTGGGCAAACAAATCTCTACTTATGAAATCAAAAAGCGACTAGCGCCATTTGCTTCCATAACCTGTATATACTTACATAACCCAAATGAGAGTTAAGCAAATAAACAAAATAAATCTCCCTAAGTAAAACATGGCATTAATTATTCTTAAAGCCCATACGATATACATAAGTCATTCATATGCAATATCAAATTCGCTCACTCGCTCGATCACATAATTTCACTTCCAGACTAGTATCTTTAAAGACCCGCAACTTCCCCGTAAAGGAAAGCGTCGGATAGTTCGAGAACAAGCCACAGCAGAACGCATACAGAAGAACATTTCATTGAATATTACAACAGTGCATCAGATTACAAGGATATACAGAGTATAAATGAATATTACACAGAAATATCAGAGATTTAAATTACATTTAAATACATAGCAGCGGAAAATAATACAATACACAACTAGAATGAGATATACGGATACAAAGCTTTCCGGATATCGTTCCAGCTGTAAACCAGGATCCTGTGAATATAAATCTGCAAAACCAAAACTACTAGCTGCCCGTGTCGAAAATAGGGGCACCCAGAGTTTAGGTTAAAACAATAAACTCCAGGTCAGTCATGTGACTGGTGTGAGAACTAAAACAGTTATTAATCTTTATTTCAAATCATTAGGTAAATCAAGGGACCACGCCGTATAACACGGAACGGGTTTCCTCCCAAGAATACCAGTGCATAAAACCAACAGCGCAATGCTAAATAAAGAAAAATGAAGCTGTTATAAGACCCAGGTCCCATCACACAATGCAACGCAGTCGAGGATAGGGTTTTCCCTTATAACAGCCAAAGAATGCTTGATACGTTTAAAACAAATCATTTGATACTATTATAAGTGCATAGTATATAAAACACTTCAAATCATAAGTATCAATCATAGGCGGCATGAGCGCCCCATCCCACTATGTCGCCATATATAGGATATACAATCAAAACCGCAAAGTCTCGTATTTGGAAATTGGGTTTCCATCTATGAACCGAGGCAAAAGATAGTCCTCAACCGATTCGAGACAATCTAGCCCATGTCTCAGGCAAGCGCGCAGGCAAGCCTTGGATCGTCAGGGCCGGTCCACACGGAGTGGATTATTATGCCTGAACAATACGTCTCCCCACCCTATGGGGTGTAAGTCTGGTCCGTCAGCCGACCAGAATGCATTCGGCCGAAACCGATATAACCGAGGCGCCTCGCAACAGCAACAACCACATAAGTCAAACTCGTCAGGGCGTGTAAAACCACTGACGCCACTTCTAGCTAGAAAGAAACGCATGCCCTCCCTGAGGTCCGTCTCCCGTTTTTGGTTCATACCGGGTGTGAAACACGCGAGGTAAACGTTACACAAAGCTACGCCACAAAGGCCGTGCTTTGATCATCACCACAAGACTTTGCTTTTCAACAGAAGCCTCGATCATTTGCATCTTAGCATGCCACACAGGCAAGCCATCCTATGCAACCGATATCAGTCACACAGAATGAAATCCGATGTCAGACACACAGTCCATTTACAAGTCCGTTCTGGGTCTGAACGAAACCGGAGGCACCTAGTACCCCGCATATCCATCGATCTCCAAGTACGTCTGGACGATCACTAACTGTTTCCATCTTCTTGGGTGTACAGCCCAATCAAGATCATCAGTTATCACCCAAACGACGTGAAGACTTCCGGTCTTCGACCATCGTCTTCATCTTCGACTTATCGTCGTATCAGTTATTCAGAATGGGATAAACCCGGTCTTTCCGAATAACTCGCGTATATATTATAAAAGTGTTACACAAACACAACATACGCCTCATTCCAATTCATTAGTCACTAACCGTAAATTAATCAAGAGAATAATTCCCCAAATATTAACCCCGAAGGCCGAAACCAACATCAGATCAATATCCAGAAAACCATTCTGCTTGGCTAACCGCCAGTTAGTTTCTAAATTTCACATTCAAATCTAATTAAAGATTTAACTATCGCCTGGAGCAAAACTGGTGATACTCCATTCTCGATCTTTTCAATCTAATTAAAGATTCATTAAAACTCCACTTAGTTTTAATCTGTGACTGGGTTAAAGAATCAGTGTCATTTAAAACACGGTTCACGATAAACCCAAAGTCACATCCCATTAATTATCGGGTTAAAGAACAAGTGTTATTTAAAACACTGTTCACGATAAACCCAAAAATCAATATCAATTCAATTCCAATTAAATATCATTTAATTGGTACACTTCATTAAATCTAAATAAAAAGATTTAATCTTTTCTCAACTGGGTTCAAGAACAGTGTTAGTGAAGACACCATTCACGACAAACCCAAATCACATTCGATATTCAATACAAGGCTCTGAATAGAAACTATATCGGCCTATATTCAATATCAAATTCTACGATTAACAAATGTCGTATTGGAAATAACGATATACATATATATCTTTCAAATTTCCATAACAACACCTGTAATATCACGAATTCCAACATCGAAATATTCCGAAGACAATTTCGATTCAAATCCACTCCAATGCAATCATTGGAAATTTTGGTTATTTTCAAAACCATTTCAAATTCAATTTATTTATTTAAAAATAAATAGAATTATAATTCTAGTTCAAAACTAGTTCATTTCGATAAAAATCTATTTTTATCTTTTCAAATATGGAGTTTTTCATCCCAAACTTTCACAAATCATTTCTTATGATTTTACACAAATTATTACTATTTTTAATAATTTTATCAAGGCCCGTACGGTCGATTTCCATTAACGGCCATCGAACTGCACTTACAGCGACCTTTTTCGAATTTGATTTGGACGTATCTCCAAATCCAACCGTTAGATTTCAAATTTCTAACATTCATTAGAAAGCTCTTTTCGATACGAACCCAACGGTTCCGGTTTTAGGAGAATCCGACGGTCGGATCTCCCGTAATGTCCGTTTGAAACAAATGATCGAAATTCGCGAACTGCCGCAGCGCGGCGCGTTCTATTCAGGCCATTATATTATATATATAATATATATAATATATATTTCGTCGATTACTATTTAAAACGAATTATATAAATGGTTTTAAATTCGTTTCAAAAGCAATTTCAACTTCCTTTTCAATTCAAATCAAAATTGAATTCTTCTTTATAAATTCGTTTCAAAATTCATTTCTATTCAATTCAAATTTCAATTCAATTTGAATTCATTTCAATTCGCTTTCAATTCCATTTGAATTCGTTTTCAATTCAATTCATTTCGAAATCGTTTTAAAATTCAATTCATTTCGAAATCGTTTTCAATTCAATTCATTTCGAAATCGTTTTCAATTCAATTCATTTCGAAATCGTTTTCAATTCAATTCATTTCGAAATCGTTTTCAATTCAATTTATTTCGAAATCGCTTTCAATTCAATTTGAATTCGTTTTCAATTCATTTCGAAATCGTTTTCAATTCAATTTATTTCGAAATCGTTTTCAATTCAATTCATTTCGAAATCGTTTTCAATTCAATTTATTTCGAAATCGTTTTCAATTCAATTCATTTCGAAATCGTTTTCAATTCAATTTATTTCGAAATCGTTTTCAATTCAATTCATTTCGAAATCGTTTTCAATTCAATTCATTTCGAAATCGTTTTCAATTCAATTCATTTCGAAATCGTTTTCAATTCAATTCATTTCGAAATCGTTTTCAATTCAATTCATTTCGAAATCGTTTTCAATTCAATTCATTTCGAAATCGTTTTCAATTCAATTCATTTCGAAATCGTTTTCAATTCAATTCATTTCGAAATCGTTTTCAATTCAATTCATTTCAAAATATTCGATTTCGAAATCACGTTTCAATATTCATTTTAAAATGAATAAAATCGATATAAATATCGTTCACGTCAAAATGGCGTCAATCTAATCCTCACGGCTTCACATATTTCTATTTTCAAATATTCTATTTCAAATATTTCTATTTCAAATATTTCTATTTCAAATATTTCTATTTCAAATATTTCTATTTCAAATATTTCTATTTCAAATATTTCTATTTCAAATATTTCTATTTTTCTCGAAACTGGAATGAGGCCCAATCAATTACCATATAATGTTAATTATATGGATTTTCTACAACACATGTATATATCAACAACGATGAATAATCAACCATCAACCAAAGTGCACTACACTGTATAAGCATCAAATATAGACATTTAACGCTTATAGCAGCTTGTCAATCAATCGATCGACATATTTAATAAATCAGGATGAGTGAACTTCAAATTTCATCCTAACACCCGTGTGGGGTTTCAAACAATCAAACACATATTTTATTTGTGCAGTTAGGCGATGTGTAAAATTTATCGACCCAATCAACGTCATTCAAATAGGTGTACATAAACAAACCGTCTGGTTTGTAAATGAATATTTATTTATTCACATTCACGTTAAAAATTATATTTTTAACGATAACACATTTTATTTTAACATATGAATTTATATTCAGTTCATTCGTTAAATAAAATGCTAATTTTATTTTTCTAACTTATTTTAGAAAATTTCGGCGGCATAACGGCACGATACTAGAAACGGGACAAGGCCTAGCCTTATCCCCGGTCTAGTGAAGGCCCACGCCATTCACACATCAATCAAATCAATTCGTTATGCAAACCACAAACTTTGGAGTAAGGGTCTAACCTAGCCTTACTCCTTCGCCTTATAACGGCGCACGTCTAATCCTAACCAATTTATCGATTCGATTTTTCACACCACAAACCACATTCAAACCAATATCACAATCAATCACCAAACAGTCAAACAAACAAGTCCATGGTCTGTGGACGGGTGTCGGGTGCTACTAAGCACCGTCTGCATCCTAGTATATATATAACTAGAAAAATAAATTGAAAGGTGAGAAATTCTCACTTATAGCTATCCTAGCTCCACGGCTCTTCATTTGCAGAAGTCTTCGTCGTTTCGCCATTTTTGTCACCTTCGTTGTCCGCTTTCACTACATATGTAAAAATCGAATTTTTACTATGTTATTCAATAAATATAAAAATCGAATTTCCATTTCAAAGTTCAATATATAAAAATCGAATTTTTATTTCAAAGTTCAATATATAAAAATCGAATTTTTATTTCAAAGTTCAATATATAAAAATCGAATTTTTATTTCAAAGTTCAATATATAAAAATCGAATTTTTATTTCAAAGTTCAATATATAAAAATCGAATTTTTATTTCAAAGTTCAATATATAAAAATCGAATTTTTATTTCAAAGTTCAATATATAAAAATCGAATTTTTATTTCAAAGTTCAATATATAAAAATCGAATTTTTATTTCAAAGTTCAATATATAAAAATCGAATTTTTATTTCAAAGTTCAATATATAAAAATCGAATTTTTATTTCAAAGTTCAATATATAAAAATCGAATTTTTATTTCAAAGTTTAATAGATAAAAATCGAATTTTTAGTTCGAAGTTCAATAGATAAAAATCGAATTTTTAGTTCGAAGTTCAATAGATAAAAATCGAATTTTTATTTCAAAGTTCAATAGATAAAAATCGAATTTTTAGTTCGAAGTTTAATAGATAAAAATCGAATTTTTAGTTCGAAGTTTAATAGATAAAAATCGAATTTTTAGTTCGAAGTTTAATAAATAAAAAACCTATTTTTAATTCTAAAAATCCCAACTTTATACATCTTAAAAATCCTTTCTTTATATTTTAAAAACATCGCTAACTTTATTTTCAAAAACAACTCATGTCTTGTATTTCAAAAATAATGATATACATATATAAAAGTTAACCAAAAATCAAATCTTTTCGCTTGTTAACAAAATCAATTTCTAAACTTTTCTAAAAAGATATATATATATAAGAAAACTGATTTTATAAATAATGTCATATTAAAAATGCTCACTGTTTTTTTTCTATTTAACTAAAATCAGTTTTTCAATTTTTAATAAAACAGTTTTTAAACATTAATAAAATTTACAGATAAAAGAAAATAAACAAATAAAACAAAACTAAACTTACAGTCTTTGGTCAACAGAGGATAGGGAGAGGGGAGCGAGCATCGGAGGTCGGCGGTGGGCAGCCGCGAGGCGACAGTGGCTTGGGGGCTAGGGTTTCGATTTGCGGTGGTTTGCTGGGCGTGGCGATTTGGGGTTGGGGTCCAGGGGTCGCGAGGCTCGAGCGGGGTTCATCAGAGGATGGGCGCGAGGGGGAGGTGGACTCGGCGGAGGCGGCGGTCGGCTCTGGCAAAGGGTGGCGCCGACAGGAGGAGGGAGGCGCGATTTTCTTTGGGGGTTTTTTTTTTATTTATTTTTATTCGATCTGCAGAAGGGGGGGGGCCAACGTATAAAAGGGAAAGAAGATATATATTTTTTTTTTTTTATTATTATTATTATTTTAATTATTTTATTCGAAAAAAGGTTGACCTTTAAATACGAACTCGAAACGAGGCCCACCGCCTGTCGTCCATAGCGTTTCACCCCCATTCCGAACACAATGGGACATGTATCGCAAGCTGATTTGACCGTTTCGATCAGTTTCCTTTGAATTTACATTTAAATCACTATATTGAATTTTAAACGTACATTTCAAATTACCGGGGTCACATACTAACTAGAAAAATTGCAGAAAAATATTTTCTAGCTTCGTATTGACGATACGGTCCTAACAAAACTAGTTTCGTCGAATTCTGAGACCGTTAGAAAAATGGCCAATTTCCAGTCGATTAAAATCAACTGAAACAGGTCAAACGCGTTTTCCTTTGCCACGCTCACATATTGATTCGAAAAATTATGAAATTTGGAATTTAGCAATAACTTGGCACTGCGGATCCAACAAAACTGGTTTCGTCGAAATCCGAGGTCGTTTGCAAAATGTCCATTTTTAAGGGCCTGAATTCCATAGCGACTATTCAGAATTTTCAACTGGACATATCTTTTGATTCCCGATATGAAATCTTGATTTTTCGGATTCGCTGGAAAGATATTCACTATTAGATTCCATTATTTTTGGTTTCACTAAAATCCGGATTGTTTTGCACCCGGTACATTCAATTGAAGTTTGAAATCGAATTATCGAACTACCGCGCCATTTTCAATTCTATTTATAATTATATATAATTATTTATATTCTAACGACGACGCGTATAATATATACGTTCGAATTATATTCAAAATAAATTTATTGTCGATATTATTTAAAATAATTCATTTTAAATAATCAAAATTCGCTAAAATTGCCAAAATAAAATTTTCAAACTGGCCCAGATTTTCCGGGTTGTTACAATCTCCCCCACTTAAAACTTTTCGTCCTCGAAAAGGAACAAAGTCGAAAGTGGTTTGATTATTCAGCTCTACGTTCGATTTGGCTTCCATTCTCCAACTTTTCAGTTTCTGAGAACTTCTAAAATTTCAAAAATTTGGCTAACACCCTAAATTTTCGAAAAATTTCGCCATAACCTCCCCTGCAATGGGAGCATCGGGGAATTTCAAATAGCTTCCCCGGTCCTTCAGATCTCAAAAAGAAAAAGAAAAAGCCAAGCGGCTAGCCAATAGGCTCACAAAATCATCATCACCCAAACAAAACAGGAAATTATGTAGTAAACATGTACCTATTTGTCGGGCAAACAAATTTTATTCTCTGGCTCTAGCCTCCTTGCTATGACCTGTTCCAAAAGATATACATGTATGCAAGCAAATGCGACCAATTTTCAATATAAGTCAATATATGATTCAATCAGGCTAATTGGTTAAAAATTATCAAACAATTCAACAAACAACACAAACATCAATCAATTAGTGAATTAGAGTTTCAAATTCATAATTTTGATACATATACAAAAATCATGTTTTTGATGCCAATTCACAACAATGTATTCTAGCTATATATAAGTTTTGGGTTCTCACACCAGCCTAATGGAAATATATAGAAAATCACACCTTCGAGACACGAACATAAATACCGATGATGCACGTGCTATCATCAGTACCTTCTCCGGGCGACTAGAGTGTGATTCTATATCTATCCAATATATTAAAACTTCGAATACACGCGGATCAGACGTATACGCAAAATCTATATATACTGGATTGTCCAACTCAATATAAATAGAAAATCAAATACGAATGATTGATTTAAATTTTCAAAACAAAATTTGTTTTCACTTGAAAAAAATATACTCTTCACACTCGTTCTAGGATACTACTGATCCCATCTCTAACGAGTCATTCTAATTGGATATTACTAATCCAATATCTGATGAATTCTTTCGTATGGTTCTAATGTGCCTTGTTCTCTGAGCTTTGTAAACCAAAGCTCTGATACCAACTTTAAAGACCCGCAACTTCCCCGTAAAGGAAAGCGTCGGATAGTTCGAGAACAAGCCACAGCAGAACGCATACAGAAGAACATTTCATTGAATATTACAACAGTGCATCAGATTACAAGGATATACAGAGTATAAATGAATATTACACAGAAATATCAGAGATTTAAATTACATTTAAATACATAGCAGCGGAAAATAATACAATACACAACTAGAATGAGATATACGGATACAAAGCTTTCCGGATATCGTTCCAGCTGTAAACCAGGATCCTGTGAATATAAATCTGCAAAACCAAAACTACTAGCTGCCCGTGTCGAAAATAGGGGCACCCAGAGTTTAGGTTAAAACAATAAACTCCAGGTCAGTCATGTGACTGGTGTGAGAACTAAAACAGTTATTAATCTTTATTTCAAATCATTAGGTAAATCAAGGGACCACGCCGTATAACACGGAACGGGTTTCCTCCCAAGAATACCAGTGCATAAAACCAACAGCGCAATGCTAAATAAAGAAAAATGAAGCTGTTATAAGACCCAGGTCCCATCACACAATGCAACGCAGTCGAGGATAGGGTTTTCCCTTATAACAGCCAAAGAATGCTTGATACGTTTAAAACAAATCATTTGATACTATTATAAGTGCATAGTATATAAAACACTTCAAATCATAAGTATCAATCATAGGCGGCATGAGCGCCCCATCCCACTATGTCGCCATATATAGGATATACAATCAAAACCGCAAAGTCTCGTATTTGGAAATTGGGTTTCCATCTATGAACCGAGGCAAAAGATAGTCCTCAACCGATTCGAGACAATCTAGCCCATGTCTCAGGCAAGCGCGCAGGCAAGCCTTGGATCGTCAGGGCCGGTCCACACGGAGTGGATTATTATGCCTGAACAATACGTCTCCCCACCCTATGGGGTGTAAGTCTGGTCCGTCAGCCGACCAGAATGCATTCGGCCGAAACCGATATAACCGAGGCGCCTCGCAACAGCAACAACCACATAAGTCAAACTCGTCAGGGCGTGTAAAACCACTGACGCCACTTCTAGCTAGAAAGAAACGCATGCCCTCCCTGAGGTCCGTCTCCCGTTTTTGGTTCATACCGGGTGTGAAACACGCGAGGTAAACGTTACACAAAGCTACGCCACAAAGGCCGTGCTTTGATCATCACCACAAGACTTTGCTTTTCAACAGAAGCCTCGATCATTTGCATCTTAGCATGCCACACAGGCAAGCCATCCTATGCAACCGATATCAGTCACACAGAATGAAATCCGATGTCAGACACACAGTCCATTTACAAGTCCGTTCTGGGTCTGAACGAAACCGGAGGCACCTAGTACCCCGCATATCCATCGATCTCCAAGTACGTCTGGACGATCACTAACTGTTTCCATCTTCTTGGGTGTACAGCCCAATCAAGATCATCAGTTATCACCCAAACGACGTGAAGACTTCCGGTCTTCGACCATCGTCTTCATCTTCGACTTATCGTCGTATCAGTTATTCAGAATGGGATAAACCCGGTCTTTCCGAATAACTCGCGTATATATTATAAAAGTGTTACACAAACACAACATACGCCTCATTCCAATTCATTAGTCACTAACCGTAAATTAATCAAGAGAATAATTCCCCAAATATTAACCCCGAAGGCCGAAACCAACATCAGATCAATATCCAGAAAACCATTCTGCTTGGCTAACCGCCAGTTAGTTTCTAAATTTCACATTCAAATCTAATTAAAGATTTAACTATCGCCTGGAGCAAAACTGGTGATACTCCATTCTCGATCTTTTCAATCTAATTAAAGATTCATTAAAACTCCACTTAGTTTTAATCTGTGACTGGGTTAAAGAATCAGTGTCATTTAAAACACGGTTCACGATAAACCCAAAGTCACATCCCATTAATTATCGGGTTAAAGAACAAGTGTTATTTAAAACACTGTTCACGATAAACCCAAAAATCAATATCAATTCAATTCCAATTAAATATCATTTAATTGGTACACTTCATTAAATCTAAATAAAAAGATTTAATCTTTTCTCAACTGGGTTCAAGAACAGTGTTAGTGAAGACACCATTCACGACAAACCCAAATCACATTCGATATTCAATACAAGGCTCTGAATAGAAACTATATCGGCCTATATTCAATATCAAATTCTACGATTAACAAATGTCGTATTGGAAATAACGATATACATATATATCTTTCAAATTTCCATAACAACACCTGTAATATCACGAATTCCAACATCGAAATATTCCGAAGACAATTTCGATTCAAATCCACTCCAATGCAATCATTGGAAATTTTGGTTATTTTCAAAACCATTTCAAATTCAATTTATTTATTTAAAAATAAATAGAATTATAATTCTAGTTCAAAACTAGTTCATTTCGATAAAAATCTATTTTTATCTTTTCAAATATGGAGTTTTTCATCCCAAACTTTCACAAATCATTTCTTATGATTTTACACAAATTATTACTATTTTTAATAATTTTATCAAGGCCCGTACGGTCGATTTCCATTAACGGCCATCGAACTGCACTTACAGCGACCTTTTTCGAATTTGATTTGGACGTATCTCCAAATCCAACCGTTAGATTTCAAATTTCTAACATTCATTAGAAAGCTCTTTTCGATACGAACCCAACGGTTCCGGTTTTAGGAGAATCCGACGGTCGGATCTCCCGTAATGTCCGTTTGAAACAAATGATCGAAATTCGCGAACTGCCGCAGCGCGGCGCGTTCTATTCAGGCCATTATATTATATATATAATATATATAATATATATTTCGTCGATTACTATTTAAAACGAATTATATAAATGGTTTTAAATTCGTTTCAAAAGCAATTTCAACTTCCTTTTCAATTCAAATCAAAATTGAATTCTTCTTTATAAATTCGTTTCAAAATTCATTTCTATTCAATTCAAATTTCAATTCAATTTGAATTCATTTCAATTCGCTTTCAATTCCATTTGAATTCGTTTTCAATTCAATTCATTTCGAAATCGTTTTAAAATTCAATTCATTTCGAAATCGTTTTCAATTCAATTCATTTCGAAATCGTTTTCAATTCAATTCATTTCGAAATCGTTTTCAATTCAATTCATTTCGAAATCGTTTTCAATTCAATTTATTTCGAAATCGCTTTCAATTCAATTTGAATTCGTTTTCAATTCATTTCGAAATCGTTTTCAATTCAATTTATTTCGAAATCGTTTTCAATTCAATTCATTTCGAAATCGTTTTCAATTCAATTTATTTCGAAATCGTTTTCAATTCAATTCATTTCGAAATCGTTTTCAATTCAATTTATTTCGAAATCGTTTTCAATTCAATTCATTTCGAAATCGTTTTCAATTCAATTCATTTCGAAATCGTTTTCAATTCAATTCATTTCGAAATCGTTTTCAATTCAATTCATTTCGAAATCGTTTTCAATTCAATTCATTTCGAAATCGTTTTCAATTCAATTCATTTCGAAATCGTTTTCAATTCAATTCATTTCGAAATCGTTTTCAATTCAATTCATTTCGAAATCGTTTTCAATTCAATTCATTTCAAAATATTCGATTTCGAAATCACGTTTCAATATTCATTTTAAAATGAATAAAATCGATATAAATATCGTTCACGTCAAAATGGCGTCAATCTAATCCTCACGGCTTCACATATTTCTATTTTCAAATATTCTATTTCAAATATTTCTATTTCAAATATTTCTATTTCAAATATTTCTATTTCAAATATTTCTATTTCAAATATTTCTATTTCAAATATTTCTATTTCAAATATTTCTATTTCAAATATTTCTATTTTTCTCGAAACTGGAATGAGGCCCAATCAATTACCATATAATGTTAATTATATGGATTTTCTACAACACATGTATATATCAACAACGATGAATAATCAACCATCAACCAAAGTGCACTACACTGTATAAGCATCAAATATAGACATTTAACGCTTATAGCAGCTTGTCAATCAATCGATCGACATATTTAATAAATCAGGATGAGTGAACTTCAAATTTCATCCTAACACCCGTGTGGGGTTTCAAACAATCAAACACATATTTTATTTGTGCAGTTAGGCGATGTGTAAAATTTATCGACCCAATCAACGTCATTCAAATAGGTGTACATAAACAAACCGTCTGGTTTGTAAATGAATATTTATTTATTCACATTCACGTTAAAAATTATATTTTTAACGATAACACATTTTATTTTAACATATGAATTTATATTCAGTTCATTCGTTAAATAAAATGCTAATTTTATTTTTCTAACTTATTTTAGAAAATTTCGGCGGCATAACGGCACGATACTAGAAACGGGACAAGGCCTAGCCTTATCCCCGGTCTAGTGAAGGCCCACGCCATTCACACATCAATCAAATCAATTCGTTATGCAAACCACAAACTTTGGAGTAAGGGTCTAACCTAGCCTTACTCCTTCGCCTTATAACGGCGCACGTCTAATCCTAACCAATTTATCGATTCGATTTTTCACACCACAAACCACATTCAAACCAATATCACAATCAATCACCAAACAGTCAAACAAACAAGTCCATGGTCTGTGGACGGGTGTCGGGTGCTACTAAGCACCGTCTGCATCCTAGTATATATATAACTAGAAAAATAAATTGAAAGGTGAGAAATTCTCACTTATAGCTATCCTAGCTCCACGGCTCTTCATTTGCAGAAGTCTTCGTCGTTTCGCCATTTTTGTCACCTTCGTTGTCCGCTTTCACTACATATGTAAAAATCGAATTTTTACTATGTTATTCAATAAATATAAAAATCGAATTTCCATTTCAAAGTTCAATATATAAAAATCGAATTTTTATTTCAAAGTTCAATATATAAAAATCGAATTTTTATTTCAAAGTTCAATATATAAAAATCGAATTTTTATTTCAAAGTTCAATATATAAAAATCGAATTTTTATTTCAAAGTTCAATATATAAAAATCGAATTTTTATTTCAAAGTTCAATATATAAAAATCGAATTTTTATTTCAAAGTTCAATATATAAAAATCGAATTTTTATTTCAAAGTTCAATATATAAAAATCGAATTTTTATTTCAAAGTTCAATATATAAAAATCGAATTTTTATTTCAAAGTTCAATATATAAAAATCGAATTTTTATTTCAAAGTTCAATATATAAAAATCGAATTTTTATTTCAAAGTTTAATAGATAAAAATCGAATTTTTAGTTCGAAGTTCAATAGATAAAAATCGAATTTTTAGTTCGAAGTTCAATAGATAAAAATCGAATTTTTATTTCAAAGTTCAATAGATAAAAATCGAATTTTTAGTTCGAAGTTTAATAGATAAAAATCGAATTTTTAGTTCGAAGTTTAATAGATAAAAATCGAATTTTTAGTTCGAAGTTTAATAAATAAAAAACCTATTTTTAATTCTAAAAATCCCAACTTTATACATCTTAAAAATCCTTTCTTTATATTTTAAAAACATCGCTAACTTTATTTTCAAAAACAACTCATGTCTTGTATTTCAAAAATAATGATATACATATATAAAAGTTAACCAAAAATCAAATCTTTTCGCTTGTTAACAAAATCAATTTCTAAACTTTTCTAAAAAGATATATATATATAAGAAAACTGATTTTATAAATAATGTCATATTAAAAATGCTCACTGTTTTTTTTCTATTTAACTAAAATCAGTTTTTCAATTTTTAATAAAACAGTTTTTAAACATTAATAAAATTTACAGATAAAAGAAAATAAACAAATAAAACAAAACTAAACTTACAGTCTTTGGTCAACAGAGGATAGGGAGAGGGGAGCGAGCATCGGAGGTCGGCGGTGGGCAGCCGCGAGGCGACAGTGGCTTGGGGGCTAGGGTTTCGATTTGCGGTGGTTTGCTGGGCGTGGCGATTTGGGGTTGGGGTCCAGGGGTCGCGAGGCTCGAGCGGGGTTCATCAGAGGATGGGCGCGAGGGGGAGGTGGACTCGGCGGAGGCGGCGGTCGGCTCTGGCAAAGGGTGGCGCCGACAGGAGGAGGGAGGCGCGATTTTCTTTGGGGGTTTTTTTTTTTATTTATTTTTATTCGATCTGCAGAAGGGGGGGGGCCAACGTATAAAAGGGAAAGAAGATATATATTTTTTTTTTTTTATTATTATTATTATTTTAATTATTTTATTCGAAAAAAGGTTGACCTTTAAATACGAACTCGAAACGAGGCCCACCGCCTGTCGTCCATAGCGTTTCACCCCCATTCCGAACACAATGGGACATGTATCGCAAGCTGATTTGACCGTTTCGATCAGTTTCCTTTGAATTTACATTTAAATCACTATATTGAATTTTAAACGTACATTTCAAATTACCGGGGTCACATACTAACTAGAAAAATTGCAGAAAAATATTTTCTAGCTTCGTATTGACGATACGGTCCTAACAAAACTAGTTTCGTCGAATTCTGAGACCGTTAGAAAAATGGCCAATTTCCAGTCGATTAAAATCAACTGAAACAGGTCAAACGCGTTTTCCTTTGCCACGCTCACATATTGATTCGAAAAATTATGAAATTTGGAATTTAGCAATAACTTGGCACTGCGGATCCAACAAAACTGGTTTCGTCGAAATCCGAGGTCGTTTGCAAAATGTCCATTTTTAAGGGCCTGAATTCCATAGCGACTATTCAGAATTTTCAACTGGACATATCTTTTGATTCCCGATATGAAATCTTGATTTTTCGGATTCGCTGGAAAGATATTCACTATTAGATTCCATTATTTTTGGTTTCACTAAAATCCGGATTGTTTTGCACCCGGTACATTCAATTGAAGTTTGAAATCGAATTATCGAACTACCGCGCCATTTTCAATTCTATTTATAATTATATATAATTATTTATATTCTAACGACGACGCGTATAATATATACGTTCGAATTATATTCAAAATAAATTTATTGTCGATATTATTTAAAATAATTCATTTTAAATAATCAAAATTCGCTAAAATTGCCAAAATAAAATTTTCAAACTGGCCCAGATTTTCCGGGTTGTTACAGTATCGTTCACTCGATCACTCTTGTGCGGACTCAGATCTAGTTTCTTGATTAGAAACCGTCATTCTCGTACGTAGCCATATACTACGATGGAGAATTCTAGCATCTTATCAAGAATCCAATATCTAACTTCGTTGTCAAGAATCGAGTGAAAAATACCAACTTGATTCGGTATAGGCTACCACAAAATTACGCACTCGAATCTGGATCAAATTGCAAAGCAAATAAAATAACGTACATATATCTTACGTACTCATTCCAATTGGTTTATTAATGTTCCAATTAATTTATTCATCTTCGTACTTAGTATATAATTTTATACAAGTATCATTTCTGATTCAGTTCATAAAACTTTCTTCAAGTTATTAACCGTTATATAACTTAAGTTCCTATATATATAATATTCCAAAACAACTAAAGAATATATACAAGCAACCAATTTAGAACATTTCTTACTATCCAACTAATTCAATTGTTGTACAAACTAGAATTTTAGATTTTAAAACACTCGGCCCCTGAACAAATTGTATAATCCATAGGATTATATTTCTATTGTTCTTCCTTTTTAAATTCTTATTATAAACTGGTTTGATTTATTGTACGTTTATAATCCATTCAACACTTATATTCAAATATCAACGAACATTTGTATTTGCTAAGTGTAAAAAAAAAAATACTAACATAGTCAATTTACTAAACTCAACTAGCTTAATAATTGAAAACTAGTTCAAACTTAATATACGAGTTATTTAAACTTAATAATTCTCAAATTCAATATTCTAAACTTCGATTTCATTATCATTTTAGCTTTTAATAGCGAACTACCAAACCGCGATTTTTCGGAAATTTTGATTTAGCCATAACTCTAAATCTATAAGATGAAATCTAAAATTTTCTCTTCCATTAGAAAATTATAATCCAATAGATCCGGATAATTTTTGTTTGAAAGAATTCTGACTTATATTGAACCCTATACATTCGTTTAAACTTCAATTTAGAAAATCACGAACTGCCACTATGCGATGAGCTTGTTTTAATTAAATTTACCATAATTATTTCAACTTCATTGATTTATAAAGTATAAACCTATTCACTTACATTTTCACATAAACTGGATAAACATTCATATTCAACTTGGAAATATCGACTATCCAAAATCGTCGAACTTCCCATTCCATATAGAGATAAAATCTACTAACATCATATCAACTGAGATGTAAAACCATATAACTATAATCCCAAAGATTATATGCATCCATATATAACTTAGCTGAAAACTCTAGAATTGAAATCCCGGATTTTATATTTCAAACACATTGGATTCAAAACAGAAATCTATTCTAATCGAATTTTTCATCCATGGTAGCAAGTTCTTACATAGAAAATCGAAAATGAATCTTGATGATGCTGCAGTTATCATCAACATTATTTCCCAGTGATCAAAGCAAGATCCACGCTTCAAAATCATTTAAAATCCTTTTAAACATTTCTGAACAATCCCAATATTTCTTTCAAGCTTTGAAAACCATTTTCAAACTTAACGGAATTCCAAATCTCTTCGATTCTCAACTTAAATTCATCTCATATTTGTAAATCATGTTTATAAATTACACACGCATATTCCTTGTTTAAATTCATTTTAAACAACTTCATTCAAATTGAATTCTTACCCACCATCATCTTCGAACACCTTACAATCAAATCGTGAAACTGAATTCACAAGGAGTTCATTTCCAATGTTCCCCAATTATAAATCTACCCACCCATGCAAAAAAATGGATAAAATTTCTTTTATGCAAACATAGTAGTCAATACCGATAAACTAGTCAGGCACAACTTCAAATAAACTAATAAATGACAATATTTATATATTATAACTTCTTAACAAGCAATTCATGCATATAACTAAATTTAACAATGAAAACTTTCTTTATATATATAAAATATATAAATCTTGGCAACTTTTTCATTTACCAAATTCGAAACCAATATCAAATCGAATGACTAGTTCGAATGTTTCCGAATCTTCATCAAAATGATGATCAGTTGATTGATTCGGATATAGATTCAGACTTACAAATCAAACCACCCAGTACAAAATATTTTGTATTCACTAACAAGTATGTTCTCATATATAGAATATATACTCTCAGAACTATATCTAGGGTGCTACTAACCCTATCTCTTGTGAGCTATAACCCTATACAACCCTAGGTGTTCACTAAACCTAGGCTCTGATACCAAATGTAATGACCTGACTTTTCGGCTCTCAAAAATCAACACTAATACGTCCTCTGTATTCATGTATCTCAAATCAAGTGCCAAAAAGTCTGAAAGTTATGGGAAAAGAAAGGGGATAGAAGAATAGAAGAAAGAAGACACAGAACAAAATCTCACAACGGAACGAATAATCTATAATAATAACTGTGCTCTTTACAAAAAGCGAAAAACATTAAATAAATACATAAATCAGGGTACACAATGAATCAACCTGAATAGTTATAACAACCTGTCCTTACAATTGCTGATACATACAAAAACATATACAACAGAATAAATAAAAAATATGAGTATACCTCTCGTCACCAATTCCCCTTCAGAAGCTCCAAAGCAATCCAAGTCCGATCTATAAATATACTCGGTCTGACCCGAGCAATATCGCAAAATTACACCTGGATCAGGCCAGCAACCACATGAGATAACTCAACATTTAAGTAACACATATCAATACAATCTGAGGCCGTACGCATGTCCGTAATGGTTATCGCCTCAATAACATCAAACCGTTAATCAGGAGAAGTATACTTGTATATAGATAATGTCTAGGGTGTAGAATATAAATAAATTCACATAGAAGGAATGTTTACGTTGGTTACATTCGACAACTATTAAGTGTACAAACAAAACCAATAAGACATGTTTTCATATTGGATTTTCCATCAGAGATCTCTCAATATAGATTGGAACTCCATGCACAAGGGTCACAAAGTACCTCCGAGCATCGTATATCTCTAGATAAAATATACCATAAGGTAAACATAACTGGCCCACGCACGAAAACATCTAAGTGCACCACATGCAACCAAATATATCCAACTCCCGCCCACAACTTCGAGGAGCTCCTGTGCGATTCGATAATAAGCATACGCTAGATATGGAGTCAATATATCCTTTCGTAGATTAGAAAATCCCCAAATTGTGCTCTTACTTTGTTTTTAGCCATATCCGATGTCGAGGTTTCGTTCGACATCTTTCACACAAGTCTTCATCACTCGGACATAACAAGAATTCCTAGATGGAATCCCACAGCTTAATAGATTTTGGAATCACATATAGACTCCTTAACAGATCTCGGAATCACACATCGATTCCAATACATCACTAGATTTTGGAATCACGCATAAATTCCTTCACAGATGTTAGAATCACTATATGTGTTCAAGCATCTCAACAGATCTCCAATCCCGATATAGACTTCACTTCCCAGTCACTTCCAAAACATAGAATCCATATACTAGTTTTGAAGTGGTTTTCGATGAGTAGAACACTTACCAATCCCGATCTCCTAAAAACCAATCGCTAGATTTAAGGTCATGTTCCATAGTCGAAACCGACAATAGTACACACAATAACGAATGTATATGGAAAAAAGCCTCGCTTAATTTCCATAACAAACGAATAAATATTCAAGAGACTGTCAAGATCACGAAGCATGATAAACAGTTGAAGCATGGTTAACTCATATAAATGACTTCTAATCCCCTTCTCATTTAATTAATCTTTCATTAGTTAAAACTCCTTTATTAGCAAAACTTCTTTTGTCTAATAAAACTTCACTTATCAAATAATACTTCACTTATTTAACAATACTTCGTTTTATTAATCAATAACTCATACTCGATTAATATTCCTTTATATATTAGTGTATATATTAAACTTATACATATAAAAGTTGTATATGTATACATTCTACTAATACACTATCCCTTTATAACCTTACTACTTAAAAAGGGTTTTAATATATGTATCCCTCCGGTATAAGTATAAACACAATTAAATTCCAAGATTTTCTCTTTAACTTCAATACTTCAAAACGTATTCATATACTAATTCCTCCGGTATAAGTATAACTATAATTCATTTCTAAGATTTCTTAAAATATAATCAAAGAGGTTAAAAACATTGTTTAATAAAGAATCTCTTCTCTTTTTTAAGTTAAACATCTTATTCCATATCTTTATCCTAAAAGATTTCTATACTTGTTTCTATCTTTAAAATCCATTATTAAAGATCTAAGTATATTCAGACTCGTTAAACTATATATTTCAATTTAACTATATTCAAATGGGTTTTTAACAAGTATTGCTAAAACATTGTTTACAACGAACCCAAAATAATTATTTTTTAATCATCTTTAAACTTTCGTTTAAAGATTCAATTCTATTTACTTCAATGATATAATCTGAGAGGGTTAAAGACGAATGTAAATTACATGTCATTACAATAAACCTAAAACCATTTCTATACTTGTTCACGTCTTTAAAATAGACCTTTAAAGATGTAAATATTGTTAAATATTCGACACGGTGAATTACTAGTAATTTCTAAATCAATGATTAAATATAACAAGAGTGTTATAATCTAAAACCGATTCTAAATCTTATAAAACATGCTTATTTCGTTTCAAAGTATATACATAGTAAAAAAACTTGAAAAATATATTTTAAATAGAAGGATAACATGATTAAGCTAAAAACAAGTTTAAAATAAAAGAGTTAAAAGTTATACATAGTAAAACAGTTTAAATTAGGTTTAAGTAAAAGAATGAAAATGTATATATATAATAAAATAGCTAAAATAGTTTTAAGTAAAATAATTTATAAGACTGTTTTATTCCATAACAATTTCTTTCAATTCCCCAATTCATGTTCCAATTCGTATAAATTCCCAATTAAACCCAATTATGCTAAACACACCAAACTGTGTGAAATAGACAAACTCAATATATTATATAAAATAATATATATTCACTTCACCACAATTCCACACATAACAACGTTATATATTCAGTGGGGTCCACAGTTAGGTTTAACGCACAACCAATTCATATAACGTCATATGAATATAAATACAATAATAATCATATTTACCACCACCAATAAAGCAATAAATCACCCAAACAATCAATTGTACATATAAATATGAATATAAACAGTCAATACTATTATACGGTACAATAGTATAGAAATAAGCGTGAGTTAAACTCACAATCCATTCCAATCAACGATTACGCGCTATTTTATTTAATTTCAAATAGGTGTTCGAAATTAGATAAAATTCATAATTCCTCAAAATGATTCCTATGCACAGCATACACATAGCACTCCTCGCCACGAACACAACGCAACTGACGGTTCGCGTATCATACATCTTATGAACTAGTTACGATATTTAAAACAAGTTTTAAAAAAATTATCTTAACTCAAATTACTAATTAAAAACCCACCCCTTTTCACACGTGACCCAGCCTCCTTTTCTTCTCCAAATTCAAATTCCAAAGCCACCATTTCCTGTAACTATTTCTAACCCTTGACCATGGCTTTGACCGCCATTTTCTCCCCCTCCGCCCACCTTTTCCAAGCGCCACCACCACCAAACAATTTCTCTTCCCAAACCCTACCTGACCAACCCCTTCTTCACTGGCTCGCAACCCTCTAATCAAAACCTCCTGCAGCCTAAAACTGTGACAACCCCAATTTCGACAAACCGATATTTTTTAAAACTCCAATCTAATGAAACTCGGATTGAGTTGCTCTGGTATCCTGCAGAAAAGACAGAGACATAAAATATGTCGGAGCTCAAAAAATATCTCACAACGGAAGAAATAAAATATAAAATAATCAGCATATAGCCTTACCATACTAATAATACTGCTTAACAAGTATCCAAAGCTATCATGTCCCTGCCACAAATCTTACCTGCGAGTATGTTATGAGGAGGGGGTCAGAATACAAGTTCTGGTGATTGGATTTAAACTATACACTTTGGATAATCCTATATATACCGTTCAATCATATTTTCTTATTTATTAGGTTACTTGGGTTAACAGCACTCAAGGCTTACACACACGTCGTACCCATTTACTTCCAAGTGGATTAACCTAATACAGTATATGTGTAGCTACCCCCAATATCAAGGTACACCCCATTGTACCCCACTCGCATGGCCTCCACCGAAATGCTCGCAGTCCCTCATCCTACGCCAGAGTGACATACGGATCTCTATATAACAATGTTACGATCAACATATATCTGCCATCACTACACTACGTAAGCGTAGGGACTGCCACCCTCGATCGAATCAGATCTCATACTGGAGTAATGCCCTCAAATCTACGATACACCACCCAGAGAAGATATGCATGTATCTAGACTGTCCCTCGTACGTACTGTTAATTGTAGCTCGATGCCTCAATCACACGTCCTCTAATGTGGACTGAGTTCCGTGGCAGGGCGATACAAGAAACACAGAACTCGGTAGGGAGCTTTTACATATCTATGCAGGCTCGTCTTTAAAGAGCCTATATATACATATATACCTAGATTCTGTTTTCACCATGGCTATGGCCCCACCTCGGCCCCTCCCTCAACTAGTAAAGTCTATAAGAGCTAAGCGACTGCCCCTACGCAAAAAATCTGAACATCCATGTGGTGTCTCCCCTCAACCACCGTACCCCAATAGCAAAAGGTGAATGGTTTCTTGGGTTTAGCTCTAGTCTTTTTGCATCCCACTGACTGTCGATGATGAGTATTCGACGATCCACTATCTTTGTTGGTCCTGACTCTGCCTCCCATTGAGGCAACCGCCGAATCACCCTAGTGTCACCGCGTCACAGCATTCTGACTGCATAGCTGCTTCTGCATTCAATGCCCACCCACCAAGTAGATACGCGCAGACCCAACCTCTGCGAGCATAGCCTAAGACATATGGCACCACACATAGGACTACTAGGAGCACCTTATGTACCTTAGGAAGCCACGTGCTTCCCCTTCTGATATACACGTAAATGTGTATATTTTATCCGCTTATTTATCTAGTTTTCTATTTAAAATAATTAATATTGTGTATCTATAGCTGTGTTTTCAGATTGTTGATAAAAATCTTGGTTTAGAGCATTTGATGGATAAAGCATGAAGAATTGTCTTAAAAATAGTGAAGTTTGAAATTGCTAAAGCTTGAAGAACGGTTGCAAATAGAGTTCATTTAGAAAGATTTGGCTCAGTGAATACTCATGCCGTGTTCACATTAGCTCCATTGAAAGGCCTCTTACTCATGTTGCGTTCACATTAGCTCGTTTGCAAGACCACTCACTCTACAGCTGCGTTCACACTAGCTTGTGTGTTATTTGGACTAATTCTTTAGTCCCACATTGTGTAATTTTCGAAGTAGCCTTTGTCATATCAGCTATAAATACACTTTATCTCATTCATTGAAAAACACACTTAGTTTTATTCTGTAATCCTTTGCTTGGAATAAAACTCTTCTTTCTCTCTTCTATTTAGTTTTTATTTGCATTTTATTTATGTTCATGTCTGTTATTTTCTTTTTATTTTATTTTCTTTTAGCTATGTCTAGCTAATCCTCTTTGATTAGGGGGTGATGACACTAATAGATATGATTCAATATGAATCGCATAGCCAAAAGATTTGAACTTCATGTATGTAGATCTAGATATGAACTAAGGGTTAGATCTGAACCTTCATACCCTGTGTCGTTTAAGAGCTGTGCTCCTTCAAAGGGTATATACGAGTTCGATCTAACACTTATCAGATTTAGATTTAATATTTAGTGTTTTAGAAATAAAATAGTGAATCTGTCCTGATAGCCTATGGTTGTAGAGCTGAGCTCCTTCATAGGCTATGCTTGTCGTTATTTACATATTTGTTTCTAAAACCCTATTATCGTTGATTCATGTTTGTGACAGGAACATGTATTAGATCTGGTTAATCTTTTGGCTATTGATGATTATGAATCTGATCTATGTCATTATCCCCTAATTGCTTTCGCTTATTGTTAAAACTCTCTTTTATTTAATTTCTGCTATTTTCTTTGTTTTCAACCAATCAAAAGTTAGGGATAACTTGATTGGATTTATTAATAAAATAATTTGGTCCCAGAGATCGACACCCTCTACAACAATCCTTGTTGTTTAGGAAAGACGAACGAATTTTACAGTTGTTTACAATTGTTTAATTTGTTCGTAAACACCTTCTAGTCCTTCAGAGCCGTCAGAACAATCAGATGAAAGTGCGCTCCCCTCATGCCTTATAACACCTCGATGATCTACCCCGTTGGGTTATTCACCCTCAAACGTACGGACTGGTCCAAGTGCCTCACCTTAATGTGCTGTTGGACCCTACATCTAAACATTCTTTTACGCACTTGCCTTACCTCACCAGGTTTCCATTTAACTTGGTTATTCCCTTTCATATTGAATTCTTATTCAAATTACCAAGTTTCTCTTGCTTATTAATTCCAGTCATATAACTTAACCCATTTAAATTTAATAATAAGCCCACAACATGTTATTCTCTAGATTGTGGCCCAAGGTCTGTAATTTGCAATCCCTTTTATATTCTTGTTTAATTTCATCATTACAATATCATGTTTTACTTACTATGTAATTAAGTATATTTCAATTCACATGTTTTCTGTTTAACATGTCAGTATTTATTTATGATTAAATATAACTTATTTCATAAGTTTTCCTCATTCTTTCTCATTTAATCATAATTACATTTTACATTGTGAATACAACTTATCGTTGTTTACTTATTAACTTAGTTCTATTAATTATGGCCCATTAATAAGTTTCTCTACCCATTTGTTATAACCTATGTTATAATTTCCTCTTATCCCTAGGACAACGGGTTTCAAACCTCCAAGTTTACGGATTACTTAATTTATAATTAAGTACAATATATTTTCCCCTTTTCTTAACTGGTTTCAGGTTTTCCCTTTTTTTGATTAAATGTATACAAACTTCTAACGTTCATAACTTCTTCATACAGTACAGGTTTTATGCAAACAAAGTGTTTATCTTGGCCAAAATTTCAAGACAGACGCAATGGTGTAGTCCGTTTTACTTAATTCTGAATATTAGATTAACTTATTTACATTTTATTATCTTGAGTTAAAAATGCGGGGTGTTACAAAAACTGTCGCTGCCTGTTGTCGCATTTAATCTCTGGCCGCCGGAGCACCTCTAACTGATGCCGACCTTCACCATTTCTAACCACAAGCTCTTCACTACGTTCATCTTGGTCGATCTCCCACCACACCGTCAACAAGCCATTGCCCTAGCCATGTTGCAACAAAACTCGAGCTCCAGGAAAATTTCACTCTCCTCAAAAAGCAATCGCAGCATGCCAATTTATCACCAAGTGCGCGCCCTGACTCCAAGACCCCAATGCCACTCATGCCATGGCCAATCGTCACCCCTAACTCCAACAGCACCGATCCCTAAATCCCACTAGTAAATGTCGAGCTCCAAGAAATATAGCCGCACCCAAAACTAAGTATGACAACATGAAGCTCTAGCGAGTACGAATTCAAGGGACTTAACATGGTCCGATTCCATCAAGTATTGTGTTTTATATAATTGATTGATGAACTAGTGTAAGTGGAGGCTTCTTTTGAGTTATAGAAGATGAATGCTTTAGGTCTTAAGGAAGGCCAGAGGGGTATTTATATGGAAATAAATATCCAGATATTTTAGTAGATATTTTCTATTATAATATTCAGTTATATTCGAGCGTCTAAGCTTACACGACCACTCAATCCGTCTGGTTGTCACGAAAATTGACATTCCGCTATATTTCAATATTCCGGACTCAATAAAACAGGTTTCATCAAATTCCAAACCCGTTTGTGAAAATAGTATTTTCTTGTGTTATAAAATCGAATTAATATTTAATTGAATTCAAAACATTTCCAATCTTCGATAATAAATTTATATTATCATTTACATTCACTTAGAATTTTCCATAAGCTTCGAATTCAATTTCATTCCATATTAAATTCCAAATTCGATTTAGTTATATTAAATAATTCGTATTTTCTGAATTCAAGTTAATCAACTTCTAAATTAACATTTTAATACTTAAATAAATTAAATATTCAGATACTAAAAATCTAGGTTATTATAGTATGGCTTTAGATGAACAGTTTTTTGTTTGCTGTTATTATTGACAAACTGCTCCCAGATTGGAAAGAATTTGTTTATTATTATTTTGGATTTTGCATTAATTTGCTAATTAAAAAAACCAATTCAGAGACTTTTGGAAAACAACAGTAAATCTTATAAGTCTTGGAATTGATTTTGAATGGAAAAAAATTGTTCTAAGAATGATTAAGATTAGGAAAACATTATGAAGTACAATTATATTATTAACTAGAGATTATAATTTTATATTTCATTCGTGATAAGCTAAAATAATTGTTTTAGAGAACTGTTTGAAAGTGATTGTATGATTTATTAAGGTGCATATTAACAATTTACTAATCTATGAAATTTGTAAAAGGAAAACTTTTACAGAAAGCATATATTTAGAATTTTGCCCATCTTGCTCAGAGAATTTTAAATGAGGCAATAAATGTTTGTAACTGAACATTTAATTGCATGATAAATTTTATTAAACAACATATAATGATATAGTAAATGAGATACTAATCACATTTGATGGGTCATAAACGTTATAGTAAAATTCAATCAGTGAATTTAAAGTTGCAATAAACTTTAAATACTGGTATAAGATTAGCTATTTACTTTTGATCATATGTGATGATTTTGAAAGTTACTTTTAATTAGAGAATTTGAATTTCAGAACTATTTCATATAAGCCAATTGAAGTAATGAGTTTTATTTACATATACAGAAAATCAGTATAATATTACTATTATTAATGATTATTCCAGTGTTGCTATTTATAACTTATGAATAATAATAATTGAAGTGAATATGTTTTTTTAAAAGTGTCATTAGAAAGGCACTAATTGAATGCAAATTTTGAAGATGTCTCTAATAAAAGTTGACATTAATTAAATGCAAATTTGAAAAATGTTATAGAAATAACATTAATTAAATGACATTTATTTAACAATAAATGCATATTTATTAAGATGTCATTAAATGACAATTATTGAATAAATAATGAACATTCATTAAGTAATCATGTAAACACATGACATTGGTTGAATGTATAGATGGAGAACATTTATTGAATAATAAATGAGTATCTTTTGGAAATAAATAACATTGATCGAGTGTATAAGTAAAGAAAATTTATTGAATAATCTGGTGTATATTTTTGTCATGAAATCAACGAAATAAAGGATAATTGTAACGACCTAGATTTTTTAACCGTTTAATTTTACATTTAAATTTGTTTTAAATTTTGAATTGGATTTTTAAATGGTTTGAATTTAATAATTTGGATTATTATATTAGTTTAATTACTAAAATAATAATTTAATTTTGAAATAGTCGAAATTGACTGAAATAACAATATTGTATGATTTCGTATTATAAGAAGATTTATTTAAGTTTATATTTAATTTTATTTACGATTTCGTTTATTAAACGTTGTTTGAACGTTTAAATTATAATTTTAATTATAAAACAAGTTGCAGCGACGCAGTAGTTCGTAATATTACACTTTGAACTTTAATTGGTAATACAAGGCCCAATTTAAGACGAATTTCTTCGAAACAAGAAATGTCCAAGTCTATTTTGATAATAATTTTCTAATGAAGCATAAAAATCGAGTTTTCATATTGTAGATTTTGTTTTATGCCCTAATCAAATTTCAAATAGTAGCTACAGAATTCATTTATATAATATAACAATTTACTATACAAAATAATGAATTTTTATTTTATTAAACATTGTTTTGACTCGGGATTCAACCCAGAATATTTTATTTTAAAAATACATGAAATTCTGCTCGAGTGTGGACAATTATAATATTTTGATATTATCATATTGCAGCATTTTAAAATTGATTTATTTTAATTTAAATTGGACCCTTGAAAAGAGACTTTATTCAAATAACCTCCGTTTTCAACGAAACAAATTTTATTAAGACCGTAACAACTAATTATTGCTAGATTTCAAGTTTGCGCCAAATGAAGTTATTATGTGAGCGTGGCAAAATAAAATATAAATAAATAGACCATTTGAACACAAACTAGCATCATTTTCACAAACGAACATGATTTTAGATGAAACACATTTCATTAGGACTGTAACGTCAAATTATACGACGACGTCCATTCTCGCCGCGAATAGAATTCATATATGAGCATACGAGCCAATAAACATCGTATGGAAATTGCGATAGGTACGAATAAAAATCGTTAATCTTTTCAAATAAAAATCATCAGTCTCGTTAGATAAAAATCTTCAGTCACATCACAATAAAATAGTATAATAAAATATTATATTTTTATCTATATAATTATCTCGTACAATCCCTATTTCCCCAAACATTTTCCCGACTTCATTCTAAACCATTGCTAAAAAATTCATTACAATATTCATTGAAACCCAATACCAAATTGTGTTAAATAAATCTTGTTGAACACCTAAAATCATTCTTTGCACGATAGTATCAAAATTATCAAGCTTGCGGTTTTTTTCTAGATCTGAGCAGCGAAGGATTATCAGCATGCGTGCCATGGAAAGGTGACCGGGAAGCAAAGCGTTGAGATTGGGGCAAGAAGGAGTACAAGTGAGCAATTTTTTTGGGGTATCCATGAATTTTTGGGATCGCTACTTTGATGTATCATAGGAAGTGAGGTCAGGTTGTGGAAATGGTTGAGGAGGGTTTCGTAGTGACGGAAATCAGGGCATAGGCGTGCCAGAGGTGGCCGAAGCCGGAGATGGTGGTGGTATGAGGTCCGTTGACCTCGAATGTCGGAAACGGTTTAGTTTCTTTTTTCTGATAGTGTTTGAGTTTTGAGGTCGTTGGGGAGGTTGGGTTGATCGGAGGTGGAGGCCGATGGAAGGGGCATCGAATGGCAGAGGTGCGACAGCTTCAGACATTGTATGGACGGAGAATTTGTGTTCGAAAGTTCTCCCTTCATCTTCGTTTTCTGGCGGCTTGGAGGGGCTGGAGGACTCATCCTTTCGGGCATTGGAGTTGCATAGTGAGGCGAAGGGATGGGTCATTCGGGGTTGGTCATTGTTCAATGGTGGCAGCGAGTTTGGTGACGACAAAGCCATGTTTTCTCGTTTGAAGGCTAAAGGGGTATCAGGGAAGGAGATAATTATTTCGAGGGGAAGAAATATTTGTAGAGGAAATATTAATGTAGAGGGAAAGGGCACATGGGCTTTGAACGTGTTATGGGGCCTCGGGCCTTGAATGTTGAAAAAGGGGGGGGGGGGAACGATGGGAAGCGGCAAGGAGGAAGTTGCATGGGTTAAGAATGGTAATTTACAATTAATGATAATATAATAATTTGTCAATTTATATATTTTTAAATTCAAATGAATATGGAAATTGCTATAACTTATTCATTTGTTATCGAAATTTAACAAAGTAGGGACCCGTTGGAACCGTATGAACGAGCATTACGTTGCTGAATTGTTTGGACCGATTTGGAACATACTGGAGTTTTATAAAATTTCAAATGTATGTTTGAAATTATATATAGCGATCAGACCCGTCAGTCGAAAACAAAGGTGAGTTAATTCTCAGATTTTTGGAATGATGTGATTTGTTAAATTAATATTATTAATATTTATCATTAATAAGTATAAATTAGTTGAATGGATACTATGGATGATTTTTATTTTTTATTGGTTGTTTCTTATTATTAACTATGAATTGTTTATTCAAAATTATATTAGGGAGCGTTTGGCTCAGGTCCCTAATAAGTTTCAAAATTATGCTCACATCCGGTCCAAAACTTATTATAAATTACATTCCAATTTTTTGAAAATTCATCAAAAAATCACCAAAAAAATAAAAAAAATCACGAATACTCATAATTAAATAAAACAACAAATCTCATCAAACTCAGGTGTTAAAACCACGAAAAAACAACTCAAAACCAAAAAATAGTGAAACAGCAGTACATTGCATCAAAAGATGCACATATTTATAAATAGTTGCATACATTCATGCATATATTTCATTGATGCATCAAACTGCAGTATAAGCATATATGTATGTAGTTAAACTGCAAAATACACATTCTTTTATGCATATATTCAATTTTGGCCTGTTTTTTCAAGCGTTCACAGTTGCGGACATTGTTGCATACATTTATGCACTTATACAAAATAAATGCATACATTCATGCACATATTCAGAAGTGGTCATCCTTTTTAACTTTTTTGCATACATGTATGCATATATATGAAATAGTTGCATACATGTATGCAACTATTAGTAACATGCAGCTCAGTTCTACTTTATATGCATACATGTATGCAACTATATTTAATAGTTGCATAAATGTATGCATATATTCATCCAGATTTTCAATTGAAAACAATGAATGAATATATGCATACATGTATGCAACTATTGGTAATAATTGCATACATGTATGCAAATTTTTTTTAATGAATGCTTCTCGGAATATTTACGATTTTTTGAATTTTTTAGAGGATTTTCTTTTAAAGTACAAACTTAGCTTAATTTTTGGTAAAAAGTACATAAAATTTGGTTTTTAGGGAGAAGGGCATATTTTAGTGCAAAAGTGGAACTTAGGAGGCTCATTGCCATTTCTCCTTGTACACTAAGATGTGTTCTTTTGTCTAAATTCAAAACTTTGTATATTTTTCACCAAATTTTTGGCTAAGTTTGTCCTTCAGCCAATTTTCCACTTTGTTTTATATATAGAAGCACATATTATTTTCTTCAGAAAATACGTAATTTCCCTAAATAGGTAGTCGCTTTGAATTATAAACATGGGGTGGATGCCGTTTGTGTTTGCAAAGTTTATAGGAATTGTCCCTTACTTTCACTTTATATTTTATCCTGTTTAGATATCGATGATTGAATGAATATTGTTTATTGGATTTAATCGTTGTGTTTTAATCAATTGGCAATCTTGATTAAGTAATCGGCAATGGATGGTCTAAATCCATCATTGTGAGACATTAATTCGTCGTCAGGCGAATTGATATATTTTAACTTATAAATTTATTTTTATAACTGAATCGAAGTTTCAGTTTTATTTTAGTTATTTAAATAGAAAATTTTAAAAAAAAAATTATGACTTTAGTATATAAAAAAATGTTAAAGTGATTTATATAGTAACATCTTATGTTTTAATACATAAGGAAGTCAGATATTGACTAGGAAGTTGATAATTTGGAATAAAGTGAGATTTTATTATTTATATGGTTTTAACTCAACGATTGCTATAAAGCTAATTAATCTTTAATTTAACTATGTTTAATATGATTAATGAATAGTTTATTATTTACATTATTATCATAATGATATTATCTAAGTGTAACGAACGGGGATTTTGACTCCGAAAATCAACACACAACTTCCATGTTGACTATTCGAACATCGGAAATACATGATCATTAATAGAAAGAAATTAGAGGGTGAGAATAGATAAGATAGAAAATTAGAGTAGAAGAAGAAGAAGAAAAAACACCACAGAACAAAATCAGAGTAACACAAATCTCACAGCGGAACGAATGAAATATATTATAACATAACTTTGAAATAAAACAGTATATATACAATAACATTATCAAAAGTACAACACTTACACACAGCGGAAATAACAATAGCTATATTATCCTGAAGCCTCCTACTTCAAGCTCCTCCAAGTATATCTGTACAGACCTGAACTACTTGACTACCCAAACAAATTTGGGCACCCAAGAGTTTAGGGAAAACAAAATAAACTCTGGGTCATTCATGGGACTGGTGTGAGTAAACTAAAATTATTTGGTTTAACTTCTCAAAATCCTTTTCAAAAGAAAATGTAATCGTAAGACCGACCACACATAAATACGGATGGTTTTTACTGAAGCAACCCGAACTTCCCCGATCTCCGAAGAAAAGAGAATGAACGAATTACATTGAGGACAAGACAAATCAGAACACAAACAGAAGAACATTTCATTGTTTATTACAACAATTCCATCAGAATACAAGAATATACAGAGTAGGAATAAATATTACACATTTGATAAATATCAGAGATTTAAATTACATTTAAATACATAGCAGCGGAAAAATAATACAAAGCATAACTGAAAGAAATACACGGATACAGAGCTTTCCGAGTATCGTTCCAGCTGTAAACCAGGATCCTATGAATATAAATCTGCAAAACCCAACTACTAGCTGCCCGTGTCGAAAATAAGGGCACCCAGAGTTTAGGTTAAAACAATAAAATCCAAGTCAGTCATGTGACTGGTGTGAGAACTAAAACAGTTATTGATCTTTATTTTTAAAGTTAGGTAAATCAAGGGACCATGCCGTAAAACATGGAACAAGTCTCCTCCCAAGAATACCAGTGCATAAAACAAATAACGCAATGCTAAATAAAGAAAAATGAAGCTATTATAAGACCCAGGTCCCAACACACAATGCAACGCAAGCCGGAGGATAGGGTTTTACCTTATAATAGCCAAAGAATGCTTGATACATTTAAAACAAATTATTTTGATACTACTAAAAGTGTATAGTGTCAAAACAATTTCAATCATAAGTATCAATCATAGGCGGCATAGCTACCATCTACTATGTCGCCATACTAGGCTTTACAAATAAAACCGAAATGTCACGTATTGGAAATTGGATTTCCGTCATGAGTCGAGGCAAGGGGCAAGCTCCTCTCCGTTCGAGACACTCTAGCAAATGTCTCAGGACCACACACAGCGATCCTTGGATCTTCAACGCCGGTCCTCACCTAACTTTGGAGGATTGGCAATTCCTGAAACACGTTTCCCGGTCCTATATGACCTATATGATAGTATGTACGTCGGCTCACATAGTGCCAGTTATCGACCATATATTCGAGGCGCCTCGCATTCCAACAACCACACAGGTGAAAAGTATATAAATGTCAGCCAGTTTAAGCACTGACACCACCACTAGCTAGAAAGAAACGTCTTGCTCTCCATGCAGTCACTATCCCGTTTTTGGCTCATACCAAGGTGTGAGGCTCGCGAATTAACGCTATACACAAAGCTACGCCACACAAGCCGTGCTTTGATCATCAACCACAAGACTTTGCTTTTCAACAGAAGCCTTGATCATCTGCCACATAGGCGTGCCACACAGGCAATTCACTCCATGCGACTGATGTCCATCGATATACAACCTCTGAGCTCGTACGTCTCAGAGAAGAGCGTTAAGCAAGAGAATAAATTCTCTGCCGCCAAACAGATGTATATTTAATAGAGATCAATCAACACAGAATAAAATCCAATGTCAGACACACAGTCCATTTACAAGTTCGTTCTAGGTCTGAACGAAACCGGAGGCACTTTCCTCGCATATCTATCGATCGCCAAGTACGTCTGGACGATCACCAACTGATTCCCTCCTCTTGGGTGTACAACCCAATCAAGATCATCAATAATCATCCAAACGATGTGAAGACTTCCGGTCTTTAACCACCGTCTTCATCTTCGACTTACCGTCGAATCGGTTATTCAGAATGGGTATAAACCCGGCCTTTCCGAATAACCCGCGTATATAATAAACAAATGTTACACAAACCCATCATACGCCTCTTTCCAACTCAGAATATTCTTTTACTCAAATATTCACATTCTTAGGGAAAGGTTCCCATTAATTTTATCAAAGATAAATTCTTCTAAATTTATTCTTTGATCTTCCTTTGGATATCATTTCAAATCATATTATAGTTTTCCAAACTAGTCGGGATTAGCGAACCACACCGAAGTAATTATTTATTTTATTTTCCAATCCCAACCTATTCATCCCATGGAGCAAAACTGGTAATACTCCATGTCTAACACCACGGTGTTATAGGTAAAATTAATTACCATTTCATGTTCAAATCTAATTAAAGATTTAATTATCGCTTTGGAGCAAAACTGGTGATACTCCATCCTCGATCACTTTAATCTAATTAAAGATTCATTAAAACTCCACTTAGTTTTAATCTTCCCACTAATCAATATCCTATCTTTAACTGGGTTAAAGAAACAATGTCATCTAAAATACGATTCACGATAAACCAAAAATCACTTCCCATTGTTAATCGGGTTAAGGAACAGGTGTTATTCAAAACACCGCTCACGATAAAACCAAAAACCAATATAAATTCAACTCCAATTAATATTATTTAATTGGTACACTTCATTAAATCTAAATAGAAAGATTTAATCTTTTTCTCAACTGGGTTTAAGAATATTGTTAATGAAGACACCATTCACGACAAACCCAAATCACATTTGATACTAAATACAAGGCTCTGAATAGAAAATATATCGGCTTATATTCAATATCAAATTCTACGACCAACAAATATCGTATTGGAAATAACGATATAAATATATCTTTCAAATTCCCATAACAATATCTGTATAATCACGAAATCCAACATCAAAATATTCCAAAGACAATTTCGATTCAAATCCATTTCCACTTTATATATTGGAAATTCTGGTTATTTTCAAAACCATTTCAAATCCACTTTATTTATTTAAAAATAACTGGATTTTAATTCTAGTTCAAAACTAGTTCATTTCGATAAAAATCTATTTTTATCTTTACAAATGTGGAATTTTTCATCCCAATTCTTCACAAATAATTTCTTATGATTTTACATAAATTATTACTATTTTTGATAATTTTATCAAGGCCCGTACAGTCGATTTCCATCAACGACCATCAAACTGCACTTACAGTGACCTTTTCCAAATCTGATTTTAATTCCAAATCCAACCATTAGATCTCAGATTTCTAATATTCAATGGAAATCTCTTTTCGATACAAATCCAACGGTTCTGGTTTCTGGAGAATCCGACGGTCGGATCTCTCTTAACTTCAATTCGAAGTCAATGGTCGAAATTCACGAACTACTGCAGCGCGGCGTGTTCTGTTTAGGACATTATATAATATATATATATATTATATATATTTCGTCAATTTCCTTTTAAAACGTATTTTATAAATCGTTTTAGATTCGTTTTAGAAACGATTTCTACTTCATATTCAATTTCGAATCAAAATTGAATATTCCACATCATCGATATACAAATGATAATATTTTCAAATCACTTCCTTTTCTATAATCATTATAAAAATGAATATAATCGATATAAATATCGTTTGCGTCAAAATGGCGCATCTCTAATCAACACGTCTTTATACATTTCAATAACTTCGTTATTCTATTCAACAAATGAATATTTATTCTATTCAACACATGAATCTATATTTCTTTCAACACATGAATATTCTCAACACATGATCGTCGTCCACACATGACTATTTTTGTTATTTAATATATTTTATAAAATTATGATAAAGATGTAAATTTTATTGTTTAAAATATTTTATTCAACACATGGATATTTTCAACACATGAATATCGTCAACACATGACCATATATTTCTATGATATACTTTATTTTCCAAATTGGAATGAGGCCCAATCAATCACCATATAATGTTAATTATATGGATCCCATACAACACATGTATATAATAGCAACGATAAATAATCAACCATCATCCAAAGTGCACCACACAACTGCATAAGAATTAAAAGTAACTAATTAATGCTCATACATTCTGTCAATCAAACGATCGACATACCACCAAACAATTGGGATTAGTGTACGTCAAATATCATCCCAACACCCATGTGGGGTTTCAATCCACAAACACTGAATATTATTTGTGCAATTGGACGATGTGTAAAATTTATCGTCCTAATCAATATCCTTCAAATAGGTGTACATAAACAAACCGTCTGGTTTGTAAATGAATATTTATTTATTCACACTCACGTTGAAAATTATATTTTTAACGATAATTAATTAATTTCAACATATGAATGTTTTATTATCCATTTCACATCAACATCACAAACAAACTTCACAACACATCAAACAAGCATACAAGCCGTCCATGGTCTGTGGACGACGGGTGTCGGGTGCTGCTAAGCACCGTCTGCGTCTTAGTATATATTTTAACTAGAAAAGAAAATTTAAAGTGAGAAATTCTCACCCAAGCTAAACCAAACGCCACAACTCTTCTTATGTAGAAATCTTCGCCGTGCTCGCCTTTTGTTAATTTCATTGTCCGTAGCCACTACATTTATAAAACTCACATTTTTATATTGTTGTTATGTATATAAAAATCACATTTTTATAACTACGCTATATGGATAAAAATTCTATTTTTATACCGCTACTATATAGATAAAAATTCTATTTTTATACCGCTACTATATAGATAAAAATTCCATTTTTATATCGCTACTATATAGATAAAAATTCTATTTTTATACCTCTACTATATAGATAAAAATTCTATTTTTATACCGCTACTATATAGATAAAAATTCTATTTTTATCTTGCTATTAATATAATAAAAATTATATTTTTATTACTCTACATAAATAAAAATCTTATTTTTATTCTTCCTATGATATAAAAATCATATTTTTACATTGCTACTTCTATAAAGATCACATCTTTATAACTCTACATTATATAAAAATTATATTTTTATTATCTATACTATATAAAAATCATATTTTATTACTATACATCCGTATGATAAAAATCACGACTTTATATATTAAAAGATCTCATCTTTAGATTAGTAAAAATCTAATCTTTCCCTATCATAAAAATCTTAACTTCAACTCAATAAAAATCACGTCGTTAAACAATTAAAAATCTTATCTTTAACCATTTCAAAATTATAACTTTATCTATATATAGATTTCGACTTTCTCTACAATAAAATCATCATTTTATTTTCAGTTTTATATAAGTAAATAATTAAAGAAACTAAAATAAAATAAAATAAATGAAATTTACCTTTATTTTAAAGGAGGGGGAGGGTCATCATCGGGCTTAGGAGGAGATGGCGGAGAGGGAGCAGGCGCGGTGGTGGGAGAAGAAGGTCAGAGGGGGCGCGTCGGCAAGAGGAGCGGCGGAAGGGTGGTGGGAGGTTTAAAACCGATTTGGGAGAGGGGGTTCTCGAGCGTAGGAGGAGAGAGGGATCTCGAGCGTAGGAGGAGAGAGGGAAGGGTGGCCAGTCATTAGCGGGGTGGTGGGCGCCTCCGATGGCGAATCGACGATGGCGAGACAGTGGAGGGAGGCGGCGGGTTTCTACGATGGGAGTTTTTTTTTTCGATTTTGGAAATAGACCGGGGGGGAGTCTGAGAGGGTATAGGAGATGAAAGGGAGGGTTTTTATTTTATTTATTTATTTAACTATTCGATTTCAAAAAGCAACTTTTAATTTCGACCTCGAAATCGAACCCATGACTGTCGTCCCAAGCTAATTACCCCCATTCCGAACACGATGGGATAGGTATCGCAGGCTGATTCGATCGTTTCGATCAGTTTTCGTCAAAATCAAAATATAACTCTATATATTGAATTTGAACACGCATTTTATTTTACCGGGGCCACATACTAACTAGAAAAATTCCTAGAAAATATTTTCTAGCTTCGTATTGACGATATGGTCCTAACAAAACTGATTTCGTCAAATTCTGACACAGTTTGAAAAATGGCCATTTTCCAGTCGATTAAAATCAACTGAAACTGGTCAAACGCATTTTCCTTTGCCACACTCACATATTGATTCGAAAAATTATGAATTCTGGAATCTAGCAATAACTAGACATCACAGATCCAACAAAAGTTGTTTCGTCGAAAACCGAGGTCGTTTGCAAAATTTCCATTTTAAGGGCCAGAATTCCATAGCGACTATTCTGAATCTTCAGCTAGGCATAACTTTTTATCCCCGCTATGAAATTTCAATTTTTCAGATTCCTTGGAAAGATATTCACAATTAGATTCTAATATTTTTGGTTTCACTAAAATCCTGTTTATTTTGAATCATGCACATTCATTTGAACTTTGAAATCGAATTTTCAAACTACCGCGCCATTTTCAATTCCTTTTATAATTATAAATAAATATTTATATTCTAACGACGATTCAAATAAATATATATGTTCTATTTCTATTCAAAATAAATTTCCCGGCGTTATTATTTAAAATAATTCATTTTAAATATTCAAAATTCGCTAAAATTGCCAAAATAAAATTTTTTAATTGGCTCAGATTTTCTGGGTTGTTACATTTACCCTACGAAAACCCAAAACACTTTCAAAATCAATACTTTTCTGATATTATAGTAGTGTCTAATCATAAGTAATTAACAATCTAGCAGAATGCTGGCATCTCACGTTCCACATATATAGTATACAAACAAACCGCGGGCGCTTATTGGAGATTAGATTCCGACTATGACAAGGTATGGGACTGCAGATAGTGTAACTCTAGAAGCGAATACACTAGGTTCAACAAGAATGTCTTGCAACCCGGCCCACACATGACCGACCACTCATTTCGCTTGACTGTATCGAATGTATATCACCAATGGTTGGGAGCTACCAACCGCTTCCCAAAAAGGGACAACATCGAAATAGATAAAAGAATGAAATAGATTTTCTCTAGATAGGTGATATACACCCTAATGGGAGCGACCCACATAGCCATGTTGCCTTGCCGATTTCTATCATTTCTCGGTTGGTGAGGCATGAGGTCATTACGTATCTTTTGGGACACCTGACCACCATTCACTTTGAATGCCACATCGTCATACCCGCTAAATCACAAATTGATTTCCCCAAAAATACCATGGGTATAAAGCTAAAAGAAACGAATTCCTCCGCCACCAAATGTAAGTATGTTTGAATAGATCAACTTAGTGATCCGTTAGATATACTCTGTCAGACATTTGTCCATTCACGTTGTCCTAGGACTGGACAATCCGAAGGCACTATACTGTAAACAGCATAGCCCTTGCACAACTCCGTCTTCAATTATTTTCATCATATTTGATCGCAACTGTAACACCCATACAGAGTGGTTTTCAGATAATGAATCTGATCCCGGTCTTTCCGTATTTATTACGGAAAATGGTTAAAAACTTCGTAAGTCGATGATTTAACTATCAAAGAAAAACATGTGTGCAAATAACGATATTATTTCCAGATGGAAATTCTATCGGTCTATCATCATTCCACATTTATCTCTTTAGATTAAATTATCATTAATTTATCCATTTACCAATTTCTATATATTCGTAAATTCTTATTTCTAGATTTAAAAAATATACTTTATTAATCGTTGGAAACATTTTCGTATTTGCTCCATTCCTTATTTTCTATATTAGAAAACATTTTTGATTCTTATTTGGAAAACATTTCCCAAACTCCTTCATTTGATTTAAACAGATGTTTAAATAAAACATCACTATGCCAATTCAAACCATTACACTCATTAACTAAATTCACTTAACCAACCCTCACTATCAAACCTTAACCATTCCTTAGTTAAAACGAAGTCAATCAAGTTGGGGTATAACTAACTCTCAGACCTTAACTGAACAACAATTCTAACCTTGAAATAGACAAAGTTCACTTTTTCAAATCTTTAACAACTTCCTTACGTAACTCTCAGATTTCTATTTACGAATCAACTTCTTTTACAGAAATCATTTAGATTATAACAATAGTGTTATAATCCCATACCTCCGAAATAAAATAACTTAAATATAACCCTTCCTTATTAATTTTGATAAATAAACAAATAAATAATTTATTAGTGAATAAATAAATCTTGGTTTTTAAAAAGAAAGTAATTGGTACTTTCCCTAATTCGATATAATTGAATTTCAACTTACAATTCTCTCTCGAATAATCTCTATTCGATAACTCCCCTTTCGAATAACTATATCCGATTATCTCTCTTCGAATAACTATATTCGATAATCTCTCTTTCGAATAAACTATATTCGATAATTCTTCCTTTCGTATAGCTTAGATTCGATTAACTTTCTTCTTAGAATAACTTATATTCGATAATCTCTCTCGAATAACTTATATTCGATAAATCCTCTTCCGAATAACTTATATTCATAATTCTCTTTCGAATAACTTATATTCGATTAATCCTCTTTGAATAACTAATATTCGATTTATCCTCTTCGAATAACTTATATTCGATTATCAAATATCGGTTTCCGACCGAATACTAATTATCTTGTTAAATCCTGATTTATTCAATATATAATTTCTTCAAATAATTTATTTTTGAAACATCCGACTTAGTTGATTCTAATTACAAATCTTTACGGATTTTATTTAATCCTTTTTACATTTCGAATATTGAAATGGATTTCATTGTTCCTTTTAAAAACAACTCCAAATTTCCCATTTTTCAAATTCACTATTGAATTTGCAATCTCAATTATCCACTGATAATTATACTATAGTTCATTTATAAACATTGTTTATAAATCACAACACTTACTTTCATTATTCAACAAGTTATCTATTTCTAACCATTTGAAATTCCATTTCTGTTTAATTTTTATTTCAAAAATCCACTTTCCTTTATAAATATGTTTATTTCAAAATATTTGCTTAAGTCCATTATTCACACCAAATGTGAAAAATATTCCTTTTATACAATCTCTTTAGCTTGATTTCGTATTTCAAAATGATACCCAATTTTCCAACTTCTATTTATACTTTTACTTATAGAATTATTTATACGGAATCACCCTTTTTATTTCTAACACTTAAATCTCATTTATACTTCCCTTTATAAATGCTGAGTTCATATTCTATAAAAATATCGGTGTTAAAACCGATTTCTACTTCTCTATATAAATTTAGACTTATATATTTATTTATCAAAAGATAAATATTTCCTTAATTTATAAACATCATTTGTAAATTATTCTTCTCATGTTATTTGTTAAACGGATTTCTATTAAATATTTACTTTAAATCAATTTCCTATAATTCCTTCATATCTCGCCCATTCCCTTTCATAATTCTATAAATTTTCTAAATAATTATTTTTATAAAATCCATGGATTTTATTAAATCCTTAACTTCAATATTTACTTCAAAAACACTTTTTGTCAAATTCTTTGATTTCATTTAAATATATTCTTTCATATATTTCTTTACTTACTTCTTTTACTTCTATTAATTTAATTTTCACCTATCCCTTTTTTTATATAACCTTTTTGATTTCATAAAATTCCTCTTTTAATATTCACTTCAAAATTCCTTTTTATATAAAATCCTTTGATTTTATATAAATATTTTATTTCAAATTATAGTTTGAAATTTCCCTTTTCACACTCCAGTATTTCCTTTGGTATTTCAAAGTACCAAATAACAAAGATCAAACACACATAATCAACAACATATTATAAATCACATCATATATCACAATATATGAAAAACAGTAAAATAAATGTTGAGGAACCCAGTTGGGTCCCTCCGACCTGTTTCCCTGCAACCACAGATTTTAATCAACATAAATAACACAAATATATAATATTCTGATAACAGAATCAATATTCGATTAATGATTAATAACTATATAGTTATCTTATAATTTCAACCAATTGACTAGCAGTTCAACCAACAGCAAACACATAGCAAAACAACCATCATTTATCAATTCTAAAAATACGTTATACAAATATAAACTGATCAGAGTTAGTGAGTTTACTCAACTTGTTCGGTTTATCGTTAAATAATGATATACGTTCATTGATTTTATTCAGGCGTTTAATTTCACCATAAATCCAAACATGCTCCAACTCACTTCCGGTCAGTTCCATAGTGTAGCCGCCGTTCATACGATCCCAACGGATCTGACCGTTCGAATTTCTGATATCGTATGACATAGATATTTAATTTACAAGTTAAAGCATATATTAAAATTAAAATTAAACTAAATAAATGGTTAGTGGGCTTTTACCCCTAAATCCTGCCCATCTTCCCTTGCAAAAACCCCATGCCCACTTAGTACATCTTCCCCAAATTCCCTGTAACCGAACAAACCCAAGCACAGCTCCATGGCCAAATGCTCCCTCAACTCCTCACGATTAAATCCACAAAAATCACCATTATTCTTCTTTTTCAATGCTCAACCTCAACATACCAAAATGGTAAAACTCGAGACAACCATATGGATCACGTTCTGCTTATCTCGTTGCTGCTACAGGGTTTTCGAGCGACGACTTTGAACACGGAAAGTCACAAAGTTATGGATACATACTTTATAAAACCCCAACAATCCAAATATCAACTCAGAAATCCAAATCGATAAACCATCTTCATGAATTCGCAAGCCCTAATGTTCACTGTCGCAAAAACCAGTGAAAACGAAATCGTTGATCTCACAAACTGGCACACCATCTTGACGAGAATTGAAACAGGATCTCAGATAAAATTATTACATGATTTTTAGAACCTTGCTTGATTTTTGTTTGAATTTTCTTTTGATTTTCCCTACGGTTTTATAATTTGGGTGGAGGCGTGAAATTCTGTTGACCAGAGGAAAGTGGAAATTAGATTTAGGAGGAGTTAGGGTTATTTATAGGGAGGTTTATATATTTTTATATTGATTATTCTATTCAAATTTAATCAATCGTTATGTGTATTTATCGATTAAAAATTCCTATGATTACATACAACATTCAAAAATCATGAAAATGGACATAAAACTAGAGTTCGACATTATGGACCCAATGAAATTGGTTTCGTCGAATTTCAACTCCGTTTGCTCACCCAGCATATTTTTAACCATCAAAATACTGACTGTTTTTCACATTAAAATCCGTACGGCCACATACCGACTCTAAAAATCACGAAACTTGATATCTAACAATAATTTAATGTTACGGATACAACAAAATTAGTTTCCTCGAAAACGGAGTTCATTTGCAAAATTGGCTATTTTTAAAGCTCTAAATAACCCATTTAAATTTATAAATATATTTAAAAATAATTAAATTAAATATAAATAAATATATATTATCGTATATATATTCACACAGAATATTGTATAGTTCCAATTGGATTTATACCTCGATACTCAAATCCCGGTTGAACCGATATTCAATTTAGATTGAAAAATCCTTTATAATATAAATAAATTGATATAAATTATAAACGAACTCCACAATGACTTTTCTAAAAATTTATTTGGACATAAATCAAAATCTACACAATGATATCCAGATTTTTCTCTTCCATTAGAAATATATACTTCACCAATTCCGAACGTTTCTTGTTTCATAGAAATTTGATTTAAAACGGATTCTGTATATTCAGTTGAAGTTCGAATCGCCACATAGCGAACTATAGCGCCATTTCGAGCTCAATTATAATTATAATATAATTATACATTCAAACTTCATTTATATAATATTCGTGAATATAATTCAACTCTAAACTGAATTATATATTTTAAATAATCCAAATTACACAATATTGTGAATTCTGTTGTTTCTGGCTATTTCGGGTTTAAATATATTATTCTATTATTTATATTAATTAAATATTCAGTATTATTTAATTAAACGACCATTTAAATCTCTAAACACTATTTAAATAATTAAATAAATTAATTATATAACCATAAAAATACGGGACATTACTTTCTTCCCCCCTTAAAATAATTTCGTCCTCGAAACTGCTAAGGTAGAAAACTAACCTTATTAACTGGGTAAAAATTATTGATTTACTTCTTAACTCCAGTTTCACTGAACCAATTAATTTCAATTAAAATATTAATTAATTCTTACCAACGAAGATTTTCAAAAATCCTGAAAATTTTCTAACACCCGAAATTTTCGAAAAAATTCGCCAGCACCTCCTTTGTACCGGTCAATTGTTCAAACCCCAACTTGCCTCTCTAGGCCCTTTCCTTTCAAAAAGAAAATCAAAAAGCCAAGCGGCTTGCTGATTCGGCGCACAAAACCTCATATAGAAATTTAAACATGTACCTTATTGTCGGGCATATAATTAAATCCTTTTATTCTGCTGCCAATTCAGCATATACTAAAGTCATCCCAATCAATATCCAATCATTTGTTCTCAAATCCAATCATCCTATTTTCAAACCAAATCTCATTCTCAATCTCAAATTTCATTACCAATTTCAACTCTTACTTAACTATCCAATATACGTAAACAAATTCATAACTCACAAATCCAACTTTATTCGATATCATTCTATTTCAATTCAATTTCCCTATACTGGTTTTAATTCAATTCCAGTTTGCATTCACAAATTTCTATTTGATTTCCACTTCTGGTTTTAATTCAATTTCAATTTGCTTTTTCCAATTTTCTTTAAATTTGTTTTAATTCAAATAGTCTCTTTCTGGGAGTTTTTAAACAGCTTAGCTTTTCTAAAACCAAATATTCCTTTTCTAATTTCAAACAATTTGTTTTCCTCAAACAATCCAACACAAATCTTTGGTAGTAATCCGTCACTTAGAACTCGAAAATGAACATTGATGATGTGGCCAACATCATCAGAGTTATTTCCCAGGTATCGAAGTGAGTTCAATACTATATCACTAATCAAAACCACATTTAAACGTTTTCCATTTTGAAATTTATTTCAAAATACCATATACAATGCTTGTAAAACAATTTAAAATCTCCCAGGATTTTAAAATTCTCATCTACTTAATCCAAATCCACTTTCAAACACTCTTTCAACTTTTAGGAATTTTAATTCCAATTCTGATTTTAAATTCAGATTTAATTCATCTGATTCCATATATTACACTTATATGAATTCTAATTGGTTATATTTAACCATTTCACCTTTTATAATCTCATTTGATTACAATAACAACCAATACATCCAACATACTATAATATTTCCAATATTAATCATTCGTTTATATCAAAATATAGTTTGGATAAAATTAGTTCATTTACCCTCTTTCAAAACATACTATGTTGGTTTATCGTACTTGAGTGTTTAGAAACTCCTATCAATACAGTGGATCAAACTGATCGACCAGAACTTATAAACAACTCAACCAATAAAGCTCCACAATATAAAATCATCTTTATAATAAAATCTACAAATATGTTATGTCGTATATATATACTCAAACTCAATCTAGGGTATTGCTAATCCCATCTCTATTGAGTTATGCCACAAAGCGAAGGAAATTACTTAAACTTCAGCTCTGATACCACTGTAACGAACGGGGATTTTCGACTCCGAAAATCAACACACAACTGCCATGTTGACTATTCGAACATCGGAAATACCTGATCATTAATAGAAAGAAGTTAGAGGGTGAGAATAGATAAGATAGAAAATTAGAATAGAAGAAGAAGAAGAAAACACCACAAAACAAAATTAGAGTAACACGAATCTCACAGCGGAACGAATGAAACATATTATAACATAACTTTGAAATAAAATAGTATATATATACAATAGCATTATCAAGTACAACACTTACACACAGCGGAAATAAGAATAGCTATATTATCCTGAAGCCTCCTACTTCAAGCTCCTCCAAGTATATCTGTACAGACCTGAACAACTTGACTGCCCATACAAATTTGGGCACCCAAGAGTTTAGGGAAAACAAAACAAAATAAACTCTTGGTCAGCCATGGGACTGGTGTGAGTAAAATCAAATCATTTGGTTTAACTTCTCAAAATCCTTTTCAAAAGAAAAGGTAATCATAAGACCGATCTACACATAAATACAGATGGTTTTTTCCTTACAATATCCCAAAACACTTTCAAAATCAATACTTTTTTGATATTGTAATAGTGTCTAATCACAAGTAATTAACAATCTAGCAGAACACTTGCATCTCACGTTTCACATATATAGTATACAAACAAAACCGCAGGCGCTTATTGGAGACTGGATTCCGACTATGACAAGGAATGGGACCACCTGCCGATAGTGTATCTCTAGAGGCGAATACACTGGGTTCAACAAGAACGTCTTACAACCCGGCCCACACATGACCGACTACTTATTTCGCTTGAGTGTATCGAATGTATATCACCAACGGTTGGGAGCTACCCACCGTTTCCCGAAAAGGGACATCATCGTAATAGAGAAAAGAACGAAATGGATTTTCTCTAGGTAGGTGATATACACCCTAATGGGAGCGACCGACATAGCCATGCTGCCTGCCTGATTTTTGTCATTTCCCGGTTGACGAGGCTTGAGGTTACTACGTATCTTTTGGAACACCTAACCACCATTCACTTTGAATGCCACATCGTCATACCCACCAAATCACCAATTGATTTCCCCAAAAGTACCATGGGTATAAAGCTAAGAGAAACTAATTCCCCCGCCACCAAACGTAAGTACGTTTGAAGAGATCAACTTACGTAATCCATTAGATATACTTTGTCATACATTCGTCCATTCACGTTTTCCTAGGACTAGACAATCCGAAGGCACTATTCTGTAAACAGGATAGCCCTTACATAACTCCATCTTCAATTATTTTCATCTTATTTGATTGCAACGCTAACATCCATACAGAGTGGTCTTTAGATAATGAATCTGATCCCGGTCTCTCCGTATTTACGACGGAAAATGGTCAAAAACTTCGATAGTCGGTGTTTTAACTACCAAAGAAAAACATGTGTGCAAACAATGATATTATTTCCAGATGGAAATTCTATCGGTCTATCATCATTCCAGATTTATCTTTTTAGATTAAATTATCATTAATTTATCCATTTACTCATTTCTATATATTCGTAAATTCTTATTTCTAGATTTAGAAAATATACTTTATTAATCATTGGAAACATTTCTGTATTTGCTCCATTCCTTATTTTCTATATTAGAAAACATTTCTGATTCTTATTAGGAAAAAATTTCCAAAACTCCTTCATTTGATTTAAACAGATTTTTAAATAAAACATCACTAAGCCAGTTCAAACCATTACGCTCATTAACTAAAATTCACTTAACCAACCCTCACTATCGAACCTTAACCATTCCTTAGTTAAAACGAAGTCAATCAAGTTGGGGTATAACTAACTCTTAGACCTTAACTGAACAACAATTCTAACCTTGAAATAGACAAAGTTCACTTTTTCAAATCTTTAACAAATTCCTTACGTAACTCTCAAATTTCTACTTACAAATCTACTTCTTTTACAGAAATCATTTGGATTATAACAATAGTGTTATAATCCCATACCTCCGAAATAAAATAACTTAAATATAACCCTTCCTTACTAATTTAGATAAATAAACAAATAACTAATTTATTAATGAATAAATAAATCTTGGTTTTTAAACAGTAAGTAATTGGTACTTTCCCTAATTCGATATAATCGAATTTCAACTTACAGTTCTCTCTCAAATAATCTCTATTCGATAACTTCCCTTTCGAATAACTATATTCTACTATCTCTCTTCGAATAAGTATATTCGATAATCTCTCTTTTGAATAAACTATATTCGACAACTCTTCCTTTCGGATAGCTTAGATTCGATTAACTTTCTTCTTCGAACAACTTATATTCGATAATCTCTCTCGAATAATTTATATTCGATAATCTCTCTTGAATAACTTATATTCGATAAATCCTCTTCCAAATAACTTATATTTAATTAATTCTCTTTCGAATAACTTATATTCGATTAATCCTCTTCGAATAACTTATATTCGATTTATCCTCTTCGAATAACCTAAATTCGATTATCAAATATCGGTTTCCAACCGAATACTAATTATCTTGTTAAATCCTGATTTATTCAATATATAATTTCTTCAAATAATTTATTTTTAAAATATCTGACTTAGTTGAATTCTAATTACAACCTTTACGGATTTTATTTAATCCTTTTTACATTTCGAATATCGAAATGGATTTCATCGTTCCTTTTAAAAACAACTCCAAATTTCCCATTTTCCAAATTCACTATTGAATTTGCAATCTCAATTATCCACTGATAATTATATTATAGTTCATTTATAAACATTGTTTATAAATCACAACACTTGTTTTCATTATTCAACAAGTTATCTATTTCTAACCATTTAAAATTCCATTTCTGTTTAATTTTTATTTTAAAAATCCACTTTCCTTTATAAATATGTTTATTTGCAAAATATTTGCTTAAGTCCATCATTCAAACCAAATGTGAAAAATATTCCTTTTATACAATCTTTTTAGTCTGATTTCGTATTTCAAAACAATACCTAATTTTCCAACTTCTACTTCTACTTTTATTTATAGAATTATTCATACGGAATCTCCCTTTTTATTTCTAACACTTAAATCTCATTTATACTTCCCTTTATAAATGCTGAGTTCACATTCTATAATAATATCAATGTTAAAACCGATTTCTACTTCTCTATATAAATTTAAAATTATATATTTATTTATCAAAAGATGAATATTTCCTTAATTTATAAACATCGTTATAAATTATTCTTCTCACGTTATTTGTTAAACGGATTTCTATTAAATATTTACTTTAAATCAATTTCCTATAATTCCTTCATATCTCGCCCATTCCCTTTTATAATTCTATAAATTTTCTAAATAATTCTTTTTATAAAATCTATGGATTTTATAAAATCCTTATATTCAATATTTACTTCAAAAACTCTTTTTTTCAAATTCTTTGATTTCATATAAATATATTCTTTCATATATTTCTTTTCTAACTTCTTATTACTTCTGTTAATTAATTTACCTAAAAGCGGTCTTTTAAACTTCCATATAACTGATATTAATTTTATATAGAAGTTCTTATTTAATTTTCACCTATCCTTCTTTTTTATAAAACCTTTTTGATTTCATAAAATTCCTCTTTTATTATTCACTTCAAAATTCCGTTTTATATAAAATCCTTTGATTTTATATAAATATTTTATTTCAAATTATAGTTTGAAATTTCCCTTTTCACACTCTAGTATTTCCTTTGGTATTTAAAAGTACCAAATAACAGTGATCAAACACACATAATCAAACAAATTATAAATCACATCATATATCACAATATATGAAAAACAGTAAAGTAAATGTTGAAGAACCCAGTTGGGTCCCTCTGACCTGTTTCCCTGCATCCACAAATGTTAATCGACATAAATAACACGAATATGAAATATTCTGATAACAGAATCAATATTTGATTAATTTATATCTATATAGTTATCTTATAATTTCAACCAATTGACTAGCAGTTCAACCAACAGCCAACACACAGCAAAACAACCATCATTTATCAATTCTAAAAATACGTTATAAAAATATAAACTGATCAGAGTTAGTGAGTTTACTCACCTTGTTCGGTTTACCGTTAAATAACGATATACGTTCATTGATTTGATACAGGAGTTTAATTTCACCATAAATCCAAACGAGCTCTAATTCACTCCCGGTCAGTTCTACGGTGTAGCCGTCCATACGATCTCAACGGATCTGACCGTTCAAAATTCTGATATCGTGTGACGCAGATATTTAATTTACAAGTTATAACATATGTTTAAATTAAAATCAAGCTAAATAAATGGTTGTGGGCTTTTACCCCTAAATCCGTCCCATCGACCCTTGCAAAAACCCCACGCCTGCTTAGTACGTCTTCTCCAAATTCCCTGTAACCGAACAAACCTAATAACAGCTCCATGGCCGAATGCTTCCTCAATTTTTCACGATTAAATCCACAAAGATCAGCATTGTTCTTCTTTTTCAATGCTCAACCTCAACATACCCAAATGTTAAAAATCGAGACAACCATCCGGATCGCGTTTTGCTCGTCTCGTTGGTGCTACAGGGTTTTTGAGCGACGACTTTGAACACAAAAAGTCCCAAAATTATGGGTACATACTTTATAATACCCCAACAATCCAAATATCAACACAGAAATCCAAATCGATAAACCATCTTCATGAATTCGCAAGCCCTAGTGTTCGTTGTTGCAAAACCCAATGAAAATGCAAGTGTCGATCTCACAAACATGCACACCATCTTGACGAGAATTGAAACAGGATCTCAGATAAAATTATTACATGATTTTTAGAACCTTGCTTGATTTTTGTTTGAATTTTCTTTTCATTTTGCCTACGGTTTTATCATTTGGGTGGAGGCGTGAAATACTGTTGACCAGAGGAATGTGGAAATTAGGTTTAGGAGGAGTTAGGGCTATTTATAAGGAGGTTTATATATTTTTATATTGATTATTCTATTCAAATTTAATCAATCATTATGTGTATTTATCGATTACAAATTCCTACGATTACATACAACATTCAAAAATCATGAAAATGGACATACAACTAGAGTTTGACATTACGGACCCAACGGAACTAGTTTCATCGAATTCCAGCTCCGTTTGCTCACACATCATATTTTTAACCGTCAAAATACTGGCTGTTTTTCACATTAAAATCCGTACGGCCACATACGGACTCTACAAATCACGAAACTTGAAATCTAACAATAATTTAATGTTACAGATTCAACAAATTTAGTTTCATCGAAAACGGAGTTCGTTTGCAAAATTGGCTATTTTTAAAGCTCTAAATAACCCATTTAAATATATAAATATATTTAAAAACAATTAAATCAAATATAAATAAATATAGATTATCGTATATATATTCACACAGAATATCATATAGCTCCAATTGGATTTATGACTCGATATTCATATCCCGGTTGAATCGATATTCCATTTATATTGAAAAATCCTTTTATAATATGAATAAATCGATATAAATTATAAAGGAATCCCACAGCAACTTTTCTAAAATTTGATTTGGACATAAATCAAAATCTACACAATGAAATCCGAATTTTTCTCTTCCATTAGAAAAATATACTTCACCAACTCCGAACGTTTCTTATTTCATAGAAATCTGATTTAAAACGGATTATGTATATCCAGTTGAAGTTCGAATTGCCAAATAGCGAACTGCCACGCCATTTCGAGCTCAATTATAATTATACATTCAGACTTCGTTTATATAATATATTTATGAATATAATTCAACTCTAAACTGAATTATATATTTTAAATAATCCAAATTACACAATATTGTGAATTCTGTTATTTCTGACTATTTCGGGTTTAAATATATTATTCTATTATTTATATTAATTAAATATTGAATATTATTTAATTAAACGACCATTTAAATCACTAAACACTATTAAATAATTAAATAAATTAATTATTACACAGTAAAAATCTGGGACATTACATGTAACACCCCACGTCCATTAATGACACTCACAAAGGGAATGCATTAACTTCCATGGAGGTTTTAAGTGAATATAGAATAGAAAAATTACAACAAGACAGATAATAAGTAGTACTTGGAAATCTAAAACTTCATTTTATTGCAGCGGAAATTAAACATGTTTGTTACATCATAAAACCATAAATTAGAGTCAAGTACAATATCCATCTTGATAAACAAAATACATAATCCCATTACACAAATAGCCATTAAAGAAGATAACAAGCTGGACTTTACTTTAGCAGTCCAATCTTTCCCAAAGAGATAAAGCAATCCAATCAAACTCCACTAGAGCTGGGTCCACCCTGAGGACCTAGAGGGGAAAAAAGGATAGAAATGGAGGGGGTCAGACATAAAGTTTGGCGGGTATGATAATTATAACAATACTATTAACAAAATAACTAGACTAAGGCATAAGCTGGAAAACAAGGAAATGTCTATGAACTATTGGGTATGGAAGAGCAGATAAAGATAACATCAAAGGCACACCTAATTACTAACGAATAATTACTACACTGCACCGCACCAGTCACCTTAAAAGTTGATCCCACTTGCTTCACTTAGAAATTATATAAATAGCTTCGTATACCCTTAACTAACTACATAGGTGCCGCCTGCCCATATCTCCACTAGGTGTACCCCACTACCCACTTGCGATCGGCTCCCTACTCGTAGATACCCGTGCTGGCCCCACAGTGGGGTGTATCACTCCCCTAAAGTGGCAACCTGATACAACTTGAGAATGCACGGCTTATACCTACACGATGCAACAACGTCTTACCTACCAGCCCGGGTCCACACACGCATATGAAACCCGTTGGACTTGAGTTGCCACCGCTACCCCGTTTGGCCTCTTATAGTCAAGCCCAGTATGCGTGTCCCGTCCTCGACTTGGGTCGAGCCCACAAAGATACGTTTGGGTTACTGGCTGAAATGGGCCCCCATAAGCTATCCACCTAAGCTTGTCACCACTAGTATATCCCACTTAACCCTCTTAGTCATGTTCATTTACATGTGTGTTTGGTTAAGTCTTACTAATTGTATTTCAAATGCCACTAAATGCACTCACTAGATTCCTCATGCCACCCAAGGCACCTACTAAACCCCCATGTCCCACCTTACATGTTTATCTGGTTAAGTATTTCTTAATTCATTCAGGCCATAACCTCATAAAGACCTCTCACATTAGACTGACATTTATGGCAGCTGGATTTGCCGGGCGGGTCCGGGCAGTCTTACACCAAAAAAGAGTCTAACCTCGTGTCTTTACAACTGTTATGCTTTAATTTGGGCCTAGGACCTCTCACATTGGGCTGACAATTGTGACTACTGGATTTGTCGGTTGGGTCCGGGCAGGTTTACGTCACAAACGAGTCCAACCTCGTGTCCTAAGCATTGATTAACACTTATAATCTCTTACCCCAGTTTTAAATATATCCCAATTCAACTCATTAATTAATTCCAATTTTAATGATGTCCATAATTGACTCAATTATGGCCATCCACTTATGGTATGCAAAATCATATCAATTGCACCCCAATTTCTTAATATTAAATCCTTAATATTACACCTACCCCACGTTATACGTTCGCTTATTCAACATAAAGTATACGTTAGACTCGAATAGTCTAACTCATAGCACAAAGATAAATTATCACAACATATAGACAAATAAAATAGATCTAATCATAATAGGGGTGAAACTTGCATGTGTGATAGATGTCCAACACCTAAACTTGCATAGGCAAAAACTACAGTTTGCATAAAACTATACATGTCATGGATCTAAAGGTGTCAACTTGTTTGGTTAAATGTCACAATTCACATAATATGATCATAACGCAAATTCATGTATAAACTTGCCTATGTGGTTTATGCAACATAATGATGGTGTGAACTAGCATCTAACACGTAGTACTCACACATGTCATAATTCTAGATCTAAATAGATGTCATGGCATATGTTCATAATCTTTACTAATCAATCTAAACTTGCATACATGATTTGTCATATAAATCAACATAGCCCAAACATTATGATTTGATTAACATGAACTAATTAGCATAGATAATAACATCATGACTTTATAACATGTATGATTTATCACAATTTAGCATTGAAAATTACAACCTATACAATATCATTATAGCATGATTTACAACATATAGGATATCATCATCACATAACATAGGATTTACAACATACATGATAGCATAAGGTTACAACAACATATATGACAATTCACATCATTTTCTTATGATCCATATCACAACTTAATCTAATTAGTTTTCTAATAATCTTGTTAAGATCATCATACTCACAATTATAGAAGAAAAAGAGTCTTGATTTGCTTTAGAGTTGAGTATAATTAGGGTTTTGATTAGCTTTCTTCCTTCTTAGTTGGCGGTGGCTAGACTGAGTTCCATGGCAGCGGTATGACGGTGGCTATTCTATTTTTCATGTGAATTAGAGTGAGAGGCTACCTAGGTATTTATAGAGTTTAGGGTTTATTTAGACCGTCAGATCAACTCAAAACTAACCTGAACCGTTTAATTTGCCAACTCAGCCCTAAAGACACATCAGCAGCTCAAGATTGGGCTCAGTCAAACCCTAGCCGACTAGACCAGGTCGACACCCAGGTCGACTGCCCAGTCGACTCCCCAGTCGACCTGGGGTGCTGGGCGGGAAATTTCCCGCCTAGCCTGTTTGACTTCGAATTTTGAATTTTGAATTTTCTGAAATCTGTTTTGAATTTTATGAAACTTCCGATGGCCATATCTCCTTCATACGAAGTCCAAATCACGCAAACTCGGACTCTATTTCAACCAAAATTCCGAGAAGAACACAATGGCGCAACCCGTTTCCCACAATTCTCACGTCTGAGATTAGTTATTCTTTAATTTTGAATATTAATATTAACAGAATTACGGGGTGTTACATTCTCCCCTCCTTAAAGGATTTCGACCCCGAAATCTTCAAATCGAGGCGAATGTATATCCTAACATCCAATCGTCCATCTACTCAACCATCAAACATAGGCATCCATTGTCCTTATAGACTTCAAATGCTTTCATGTTTAAATGCATAGTGTTTGTATATGTCCATATCTAATGCAAAATCAGGCGGTCCACTGATTCAGTTGACCTCCTTAACGCAAATCATGATTTTGCCATGCGTCCATTATGTATGCAAAAGTTCCTTAAATGCTACATATTATCTCTATATGCGTGCACAATCATCATCTGAATGCGGCATCCATATGATAGCACAACCATTATACATCCATCAACTTAACTATGTACACACATTTATATGCAATATGCAATATGAAATGACTGAGCCGATCTAGTGCCTAAAGTGTGTGTATATGCATCCACGAGCAACCACTAGCAAACACTTGCATCCACTTTGCATCCATCATATATAACATGTCTCAAACACATGTTTCAATCATAGGATGATCCTAACTAAAGGTCAAAGATACTAGCGAGAGGACATACTAAAGATAAGATAAGTACAAGCTAAACGATAAAGGAGAAATTAAAACCCTAAAAAAGAAAAGGGTACATCGAACCCATCTTCGCTTCTGTCTCCCAAGTAGCGTTGCTCTCATCATCTCCCCATTGCACTTTGACTAGTCTGACCTCTCGATTCCTCAATTTCTTGATCTCCGACACAAGAATGCATGTAGGAGCTCGTCGAATCGTCGCATCACGCTCTATCTCCACCTCTCTAAACAAGCTCGGCTCTACCACCTCCGTGGTCTCATGCAAGCACTTCCTCAAATGTGACACATGGAATACGACGTGTACACCACTAAGTCTCTCAGGCAACTCCACTCTATACGCCATCTGTCCAATCATTTCCTTAATAGGAAACGACCCTACGAACCTTGGTGCTAACTTCCCAACGGACCCAAAGCGAACAACGTTCCGTAATGGAGATACTTTGATAAAGACCATGTCCCCAACGTCAAACTCAAGATCTGTCCTCCTTTTGTCTACATAAGATTTCTGCCTATCTTGCGCTGCTTTCATCCTCCTTCGAATCGAATCAATCTTCTCCGAAGTCTCTCTAATCATATTGGGCCCAAGTAAGATCTTATCCGTATGTTCCCACCAACATGTAGGTGAACGACAAGGTCGTCCATAAAGAGCTTTGAAAGGTGCCATGCCAATGCTGGACTGAAAGCTATTATTATATGCAAACTCCACCAATGGAATATGCTCTTCCCATGTACCCCCAAAGTCTAGGATACATAGCCTCAAAAGGTCCTCTAGAATATGATTCACCCGCTCAGTCTGGCCGTCCGTCTGAGGATGATACGCGGTGCTCAAACATAACTAAGTCCCTACCACTTCTTGTAAGCTCTTCCAAAATTCGCAAGTGAAGATAGGATCGCGGTCGCTTACTATGCTAGAAGGAACACCATGCAAACGAACTATCTCTCGGACGTATACAGAGGCTAACCATGGAGCAGTCCTCTTACTCTTCACGGGAATGCAATGGGCGCTTTTAGTAAGTCTATCTACTATAACCCAAATCCCCGTATTACCCTTCCTTGATCTTGGTAATCCATCCACAAAGTCCATCGAGACACTTTCCCACTTCCATAGTGGAACCTCCAATGGGTGAAACAACCCACCGGGTTTCTTTTGCTCCGCTTTTACTTATTGGTACACCAAGCATCTAGCAACATACTCGGCCACATCCCTCTTCATACCGGCCTAAAAGAAAACTCGCTTCATGTCTTTGTACACCTTGTCCCCGCCGGGATGAATGGTCATCTTCGAACGATGTGCTTCGTCAAGAATAGCCTTCCTCAAACCTTCGTCTCGAGGTACACAAAGTCTACTATCCCTACGTAATCAACCCTTATCATCTAGGGTATACCTACGGAGATGGCTTGATGACTCCCCTCTTTTGAGCTTTTCTACTAACTCAACCAACTGTGGGTCGTATCGCTGTGCCTCGCCAATCCGTCCCAAAAGCGTAGGTCTGACCTCCAAGGATGCTAGCAAACCGAGTACAAATACAACGGAAGGTCTAAAGTCAAACATCGAAATGAATTCTAAGTTTCACCGCTCAACAAACAACGGACTCAAGGACAGCATTTTCCTACTTAAGGCATCTGCCACCACATTACCCTTGCCAAGGGTATATGTTATCTCGAAGTCGTAGGACGCTAAGAACTCCATCTACCTTTGCTGCCTTAAGTTCAAGTCCTTCTGAGAGAACAAGTATTTTAAAGATTTGTGGTCAGTGAATAATTCAAATTTCTCGCCAAGAAGATAATCACGCTAAGACTTAAGCGCGAAAACAATAGCGGCCAACTCTAGGTCATGCGTAGGGTAATTTTTCTCATGCGCTCTCAACTGCCATCCACCATAGGCTATTACCCTTCCCTCTTGCATTAGGGCTGCTCCTAGTCCTGTCCCACAAGCGTCAGTATAAACGGTAAATGGCTTACTCCCATCTGGCAAACTAAGACTGGGGCTGAAGTCAAAGCTCTCTTCAAACGTTGGAACGCATCATCACAATCTACGTCCCATGCGTAAACTAGGTTCTTCTTCGTTAAACGCGTTAATGGAGCTGATATCTTTGCGAAGTCTTTGATAAACTTCCTACAGTAGCTAGCCAACCCCAAGAAACTTCTCACTTCGGTAGCATTTTTAGGGACCTTCCAATCTTGGATGGCCACCACCTTCGCAGGATCAACAGCTATCCCTTCTTTGGAAACCACGTGCCCTAAGAATCGTACTTCCTTCCTCCAGAAGTGACACTTAGAAAATTTAGCTTTAAGGTTATGCGCTCGTAGAGTCTCCAACACTTCCCTAAGATGTAGGGAATGCTCTTCTTCATTCTTAGAAAAGGTCAAGATGTCGTCTACAAAGACCACCACGAATTTATTAAGGTACTCCCTAAACACCCTACTCATCAAATCAACAAAGTATGCGGGGGCGTTTGTCAAACCGAAGGGCATCACTAGCCATTCATAGAAACCGTCCGGAGTCCTAAAGGCAGTCTTGTCTATGCTGTCCTCAGCCATTCTCAACTGATGGAATCCAGTGGCTAAGTCCAACTGCGAAAACACTGAGGCGCCAACTAACCAATCGAAGAGATCATCAATCCTCGGCAGTGGGTGTCTGTTCTTCTTAGTAAGCTTATTAAGTTCTCTGTAGTCCACACAAAGTCTAAGGGACCCATCCGCCTTCGTGGCAAATACTACTGGAGCACCCCACTCCGATATACTACGTCTTATGAACCCCTTCTCAAGCAACTCCTTCACTTTCTTATGGAGTTCTCTCCTTTCACGAGGAGCCATGTGGCGTACTGGCAAAGATATTGGTTTTGCATTATCCACAAGATATATTCGAAAATCTGTCTCCCACTTCGGAGGCAAGCCCTTCACCTCCTCAAACACATCCGAGTATTCTCGGACCACTCTAACATATCGTAGATTTTCCTCAGACGCGTCAAGCGATTCTAAATAACTTAGCATAACAGAATTTATGGGATTACAAAATATTTCGAGAGTGTTGCCAAAGCGAGTCATGATCCTAACTACTCTCCTTTCACAATCAAGAATGGCCCCATTTCTGGATAACCAATCCATTCCTAAAATTAGTCCATAGCCCGTGAAGCCCAACACATAAGCATCACATCTAAAATCAAAGCTAAGTATAGAAATTTTCAAATCCAAACACATCATGGACAAATAAGCTGAGCCCCCAATTGGATTCGAAACAACTAAGGGGTCCTATACTAAACTGGTGTTTAAGGGCAGTGATTTAACTAATGATGTAGAGATAAACGAATGCGATGCACCCGAATCGAATAAGGTACGGACAGGATGATCAAACAGAAAAACTAAGCTTTCAACAGAAGTGGTTCTACCTCGTTCTTGCAGCGGTGGGACCGCGAGAGCCTGAACTTGTCCCCTTGCCTGCCCTGGTGCCATAAGAGCCTGCACCTGTCCTCCCGAGGTAGACCCTGCCCTCTGCCCCTTCTTTGGGCAGTCCTTCACTAGATGTCCCGCTTCACTACAGTGAAAACCGCCAGTCTTCTTTTTCTTTCTGCAATCCTTGCTGAGATGGCCTGGTGTCCCACAGTTAAAGCATTTCTTCTTTCCCTTGCCATTATTGTCTTTACCACCCTTCTTGTTTTGCTGTGGTGGTTTCTTCTGATCCCCTTTCTTCTCGGGTGCCTTATTAGCATTAGCGCCTTTATCCTCGTGCATGAGTGCCATGTCTACTAGCTTCTCAAAGGTGGCCCCCATAGGGATGTGGGTCATAGTCAACCCCTGCAAAGGCTCATTGAAGCCATTAACGAACCTCGGAGCCTTCTTCTCCGGCGTGTTCACTAAGTCCAAGCCAAACCTTGCTAACTGATTAAATTTGTTAACATATTCTTTCACTGATGAGCTTCCTTACTTTAATGTCAAGAACCTTTCCATATATAGATTCTCTTCTGCGCTTGAGAGAAACTTTGCCTCAAACCTACGTCTGAAATCCTCCCAAGAATCAACAGGACGCTCCCCATTAGTGACCTCCCACCAAAACGAGGCCTCTCCCTTCATTAACCAAGCTGCTAATTTGACTTTCCTCCCTTCTTCTACTCCAAAGATTTCTAGTAATTCTTCCACCTCCTTAAGCCAATCTCTAGCTTCCACAAACGTTTCTGACCCTTGAAAAGGTTTTCCACCCATAGCCTTAAATTCCTTGCACGTCTTTGCGAAAGTATCAGCGCGAGGAGGAGGAGCGGGTGCAACTGGTGGTGGAGGAACATTGGCTGGACCTGCAGCGGCCCTAGCCTCTAATAACCTCATATACCATCCTGGTATCGTTACACCATCCGGAAGGTTAAGATCTTCAGCCGTGCTGAAACGAAAAAGGAAAGATTCAAAATGGAGAATTCGAAAGATAAAGATATATGGCTATTGGGGATTATGTTTTTCATAAAAACATTCCTCTTAAAATCACTCATTAAGACATGTTTTTGAAAATACTTCTTCCAAAAATACTTTAGAAAAATAGTTTTTCTAAAAAAATTATCTGTTCTGGTAACCTTAAGCTCTGATACCACGTGTAACACCCGCGTCCATTAATGTCACTCACAAAGGGAATGCATTAACTTCCATGGAGGTTTTAAGTGAATATAGAACAGAAAAATTACAACAAGACAGATAATAAGTAGTACTTGGTAATCTAAAACTTCATTTTATTGCAGCGGAAATTAAACATGTTTGTTACATCATAAAACCATAAATTAGAGTCAAGTAAAATATCCATCTTGATAAACAAAATACATAATCCCATTACATAAATAGCCATTAAAGAAGATAACAAGCTGGACTTTACTTCAGCGGTCCAATGTTTCCCAAAGAGATAAAGCAATCCAATCAAACTCCACTAGAGCTGGGTCCACCCTGAGGACTGGAGGGGGAAAAAGGATAGAAATGGAGGGGGTCAGACATAAAGTCTGGTGAGTATAATAATTCTAACAATATTATTAACAAAATAACTGGACTAAGGCATAAGCTGGAAAACAAGGAAATGTTTATGTACTATTGGGTATGGAAGAGTAGGTAAAGATAACGTTAAAGGCACACCTAATTACTAATGAATAATTACTACACTGCACCGCACCAGTCACCTTAAAGGTTGATCCCACTTGCTTCACTTAGAAATTATATAAATAGCTTCGTGTACCCCTAGCTGACTACATAGGTGCCGCCTGCCCCTATCTCCGCTAGGTGTACCCCACTACCCACTTGCGATCGGCTCCCTACTCGTAGATACCCATGCTGGCCCCATACTGGGGTGTATCATTCCCCTAAAGTAGCAACCCGATACAACTTGAGAATGCACGGCTTATACCTACACGATGCAACAACGTCTTACCTACCAGCCCGGATCCACACATGCACATGAAACCCGTTGGACTTGCGTTGCTACCGTTACCCCTTTTGGCCTCTTATAGTTAAGCCTAGTATGCGTGTCCCGTCCTCGACTTGGGACGAGCCCACAAAGATACGTTTGGGTTACTGGCTGAAATTGGCCCCCACAAGCTATCCACCTAAGCTTGTCACCACTAGTATATCCCACTTAACCCTCTTAGTCATGTTCATTTACATGTGTGTTTGGTTAAGTCTTACTAATCGTATTTTAAATGCCACTAAAGGCACTCACTAGATTCCTCATGCCACCCAAGGCACCTACTTAACCCCCGTGTCCCACCTTAAATGTTTATCTAGTTAAGTATTTCTTAATTCATTCAGGCCATAACCTCATAAAGACCTCTCACATTAGACTGGCATTTATGGCAGCTGGATTTGCCGGGCAGGTCCGGGCAGTCTTACACCATAAAAGAGTCTAACCTCGTGTCTTTACAACTGTTATGCCTTAATTTGGGCCTAGGACCTCTCACATTGGGCTGCCATTTGTGACTACTGGATTTGCCGGTCGGGTCCGGGCAGGTTTACGTCACAAACGAGTCCAACCTCGTGTCCTAACAATTGATTAACACTTACAATCTTTTACCCCAGTTTTAAATATATCCCAATTCAAATCATTAATTAATTCCAATTTTAATGATGTCCTTAATTGACTCAATTATGGCCATCCACTTATGGTATGCAAAATCATATCAATTGCACCCCAATTTCTTAATATTAAATCCTTAATATTACACCTACCCCACGTTATACGTTCGCTTATTCAACATAAAGTATACGTTAGACTCGAATAGTCTAACTCATAGCACAAAGATAAATTATCACAACATATAGACAAATAAAATAGATCTAATCATAATAGGGGTGAAACTTGCATGTGTGATAGATGTTCAACACCTAAACTTGCATAGGCAAAAACTACAACTTGCATAAAACTATACATGTCATGGATCTAAAGGTGTCAACTTGTTTGGATAAATGTCACAATTCACATAATATGATCATAACCCAAATTCATGTATAAACTTGCCTATGTGGTTTATGCAACATAATGATGGTGTGAACTAGCATCTAACACATAGAACTCAAACATGTCATAATTCTAGATCTAAATAGATGTCATGGCATATGTTCATAATCTTTACTAATCAATCTAAACTTGCATACATGATTTGTCAAATAAATCAACATAGCCCAAACAATATGATTTGATTAACATGAACTAATTAGCATAGATAATAACATCATGACTTTATAACATGTATGATTTATCACAACTTAGCATAGAAAGTTACAACCTATACAATATCATCATAGCATGATTTACAATATATAGGATATCATCATCACATAACATAGGATTTACAACATACATGATAGCATAAGGTTTACAACAACATATATGACAATTCACATCATTTTCTTATGATCCATATCACAACTTAAACTAATTAGTTTACTATTAATCTTATTAAGATCATCATACTCACAATTAGAGAAGATAGAGAGTCTTGATTTGCTTTAGAGTTGAGTATAATTAGGGTTTTGATTAGCTTTCTTCCTTCTTAGTTTGCGGCGGCTAGATTGAGTTCCATGGCGGCGGTATGACGGTGGCTATTCTATTTTTCATGTGAATTAGAGTGAGAGACTACCTAGGTATTTATAGAATTTAGGGTTTATTTAGACCGTCAGATCAACACAGAACTAACCTGAATCGTTTAATTTGCCAACTCAGCCCTAAAAACACATCAGCAGCTCAAGATTGGGCTCAGTCAAACCCTAGCTGACTAGACCAGGTCGACACCCAGGTCGACTCCCCAGTCGACCCGGGGTGTGTCGACTGCCCAGTCGACTCCCCAGTCGACCTGGGGTGCTGGGCGGGAAATTTCCCGCCTAGCCTGTTTGACTTCGAATTTTGAATTTTAAATTTTCTGAAATCTGTTTTGAATTTTCTGAAATTTCCGATGGCCATATCTCCTTCATACGAAGTCCAAATCACGCAAACTCAAACTCTATTTCAACTAGAATTCCGAGACGAACACAATGGCGCAAGCCGTTTTCCACAATTCTCACGTCTGAGATTAGTTATTCTTTAATTTGTGAATATTAATATTAATACAATTACGGGGTGTTACATTACACTAACTTATTGTTAGTTAATAATGAAGTAATATACTTTTACTTCAGTTGATGATAAAAGGACTTAAGAAATGGAATCGAGTTATATAAGACTTTTCAATAAGGAATTGTAAGGTATAAATCTTGAGATCAGGAAAGGAGTTTACTTATTCAAAAAGGTCAAGTGAAAATGGATATGTTTGAAAAAGGGATTTTTCAAATATAAGAAATGATTAATAAAACCATATTTAAATGGAAATGCTTATCAATTAGGTTAAGGAAGTTGATAAAAAGGATTTTTCTTATAAACTCCAATTATTAGTTTTTAATGATGTTGAAAGAGTTTTGGATAAAGTATTAGTAAATAAATCTATGTTATGAATAGAATAATGTGCAGAAATTTTGAATCAAAAGGTTAATACTTTAGTAAATGATTTACTTAATAAATATATTAAGTAAAATGGTTATTGTCGATTGAGATTTTCAAAACTAGGATTATGGTCTATAAAACCATGTTTTAAATAAGAAATAAAATCTGAATGACATTATAAGAATATGGATTTTGAGTTACGAACTTCTATTTATTCTGAGATAAGAACGTTGTCGATCAAGGTCCGAAAGGTAAATAAAATACCCCAATTTGGATGGCTTCACTATTATTTAGGAATGATATTAGTTTGTAATAGTAAAGGAGGTTAAAATGAGTTACCATTTTCTTAAATCATTTGCAATTCATTTGTAGGGTTTGAAATGTAATTTAAATTAAACAATGTGAAAATTAACATTGTTCAACCGAGTTGAAATATAAAGTTTATTTATACCATTAGGCTATTTATATAGCACGTTTTCCAGGAAATGGAAATAATATGAGTTGAGATATACTTATTCAAATAATAGGTAATTGGAAATGGAAGGGGTTATACCAGTTTTGGAAATAGAAATAAATATTTAGAATTTTGGTAGATTTCCTTAAAATCTCCAAGTGGGAGTGAATAAAAATTATTGATTTTAATGAGAAAACATATGTCGTTTAACATGATTTTTGGCGCATAAGAATTGGTAATTGGATTATACTATTGAGTTAACAGTATAATCATATATCGACATTTCCAAAGTTAAGGAAATAATGGTTCATGGAAATATAGAAATACTTTCAGAATTTAAGGAGAATAAAGCAGAGCGTGGATAAAGGGGAGGTATTATTTCCAATTGACGAAACAAAAATGTGTTGTCTAGATAGGTAAATTGAATCAACTTTAAATCTATGGGATGATTTTCAATGATCCGGTAAAGAGTTTTAATGAATGATTCTAAACAATGAGGGCCTGAGCTGCCAAGGTACTTGACAGTACTGTTGTGAGATGGTAGTTAAAAACCCGACTATCAATGTATATCTTAGTGGACATTTTGACGTGTTGTTTCGAAGAGACCGGGATGATAAATAGACCCAAAACCACATTGAATCAACGTTGCGCTCGAAAATAACTTGCAGGGAATTAAGATGGAACATTATAGACCATAGATCTTCATTAAATGGAAGAACTACTTATAATATCTATTTGGACTATTGAGATACACTATGGTTCTGTCGTGGTTGAAATCTTTGGAATGCAAGGACTTCTCGCTACTGATCCTTTGGGTGATTCCTATATAGGATGCGGTAGGAGGGTGCCTTAGGTTCATCCTATTTCTGGATGATAGAGTGTTTCCTGAAACTCATGTACGTTGATTTTTACAAATATTTGTGGATGTCAATTAGTGATTTAATTGATCTGACGATGTGGCATTCAAAGTTAATATGATGTGATGTTCAAACATTAACACGTGACCTCAAGCCTCATCAACCAGAAAATGGCAAAAATTGGTAGGTCGCATGGCTAGTTGGGTCGCCCCCAAGCAGGGTGTATTATCACCATCAAGAGATTCCATTTCCTTAATCTTTCGATTTTGTCCTATAGGAACGGTTGTTGATTCCAACCGTAGGTGATAATACATTCAATCCAGTAAAGCTGAATGAGTGACCTATCATGTTTAGCCTAGGTTTCAAGACGTTCTTGTTGAACCTTAGTGTATGCTTTTTAGATTACACAGATCGGAAAGGCGGTCCCATACCTTGCCATAGTTGGAAACCAATCTCCAATAATCGCTATGTAGTTTTTTATTGTGTAATGAATATGTAGAGTGTGAGATGCAAGCGTTCCGCTAGATGGTTATTTATTTGTGATTTGATAGACGCTATTATAATATCACTAGATTTTGATATATCAAAAATGTTTTGGGTTATAGTAAGGGATAATCCGTCCATGTTTGTGTGTGGGCTGGTCTTACTATTATCATTTCTTTCAAAGGATTTTCCTAAAGTTAAGCCGATTGTTTAAAGTGAATTTATCACTGAAAGTATTCCAGACTGATCCATCTGTTTATGCTTTTATTCAAGATGTGCTCTGGTCAGACCGAACATATTTTCCAGGTTAGTTTTCGCTTGGAGTTTCAGGAGCTTGAAGTAGGAGGCTTCACCGTTAGTTAATTAAAGTTTGTTCCGTTGTACCTGATATATTTTGTACTCTGATGATTGGTATGTATATACGGTTTTCTTTTGTGTAAAGAGATTTGATATGTATGTATATATATATATATATATATATATATATTATTTTCTTCGTTCCACTGTGAGATTCTAATGTTCTTCTTCTTTTTTATATTCTAATATTTCTTTCTTTCTATCTCACCCTATAACTTCTTTCTCTTATCTTTCTATTTTTCTGTATAATTTGGGTTGACTGTGGTAGTTAAATGTCGGATTAAATTGTATGGAAAAGTGGGATTACAGTAATTCTCTATGATCTAATGCATACACTGCTGAAGAATCATATAGTGTTGTTTTTAATTTGAGAAAAATAGTGGGGGTTTCTGTAACACCCCACTTCTGTTAAGGTCACTCGCAAAGGGAATGCCTTAACTTCGGTGGAACGTTATAATTAAACAGAACAGAAATTTACAAGACAGATAAAGTAGTACTTGAAAATTTTATAACTTTATTACAGCAGAAAACAAAAATAAGTTTGGTTACATCTTTCAAAACCACAATATCGGAATTCAAGTACATAAATATCAGTCTTGTAGAAAAGCCTTCAGAGTACGTAATTTTAAAGCCATAATCCCCAACAGAAAATGCCATAAATAGGTAGAATCAAAGGCAAGCAATACTTCACGCACTATAGCACATCAAGCAGAGAGAAATCTAAGTCAAGCTCTTACATTCCCAACCTGAGTACCGGGGGGAGGGAAATGGAAGAAAAGAGGCGAAACAAACTAGGTCAGACATACATTTGGTGAGTCCAGTGGCTTTCAACATATAAACAGATAATAGTATCATGACATGTAAATAAAACTGGATGAGAGATAGCCATAACAGGAGTAGCAGGTTAACAGAAGAAACAAATTGATATAGGCTAAGCTAAGCTCCTTACTTAGTTTTCACTTCTCTGCACTAATACTAGTATAACAGAATTAGGTGTTGTCCTATTATCTAAACAGAAAACAGAATGATCTCTTCAGAAAAACGATGATAGAAATGGGCCTTTACCACCCGAACAGAGACAAACGGTACAGAAACAGAATCAGGAACGAAATCAGAGACAAAAACAGAATAATCCCTACGGAAACATAATATTAGAGTTAGGTGTACACTAGTAATGGGCCTTTACCATCCCAACAGATGGTACCACACAGAAATAGACAGGTGTTACCACCACCTATAGAAACAGAAGGTACCCCAACAGAAACAGACAGAACTAAGTGTACCCTAAATTCTACCCCAAGCGATCGGCTCCCTAATACATAAATACCCTGTGACGGCCCCATAGAAGGGTGTATCACTCCATAAAGTGGCAACCTATAGACACAGACCTATTTACAGATGTCACAGTGTCTTACATCCTCAGAGCAGATCGGATCCATGCACGCACATGACCCGGTTTGAATGCGCCATCAATACCCCTCGCCATTATCAAAGTGAACCTCTTACAATTAGTTTAGTAAGCATGCCCGTACCCCTCTTAGTGTTGGGTCATAGTTTTGATACCAGAAAGGGTTACTGACTAATATGGGTCCCAAACAACAGATGACACAAGTAATTATCCCTCCTAACCTTGTGTCCCCAGACTAACAGATTTTAGATTAACTTGTTTACAAATTTCAGATGTACAAAGTTCAGATTAACTAGTTTTCAGATCAGACATACAAGTTAACAGGTTTTCAGACTGACAGATCAGATGTACAAATTAACTAGTTCTCAGACTAACGGATCAGATATACAGATTAACAGACTTACAGATTGTTTTACCTAACTTTGTACTGGGCCTACAGGTTGACGAAACGGGTTTATTAGATTCATCAGCCCAGTTGTTTTAACCCTATCCACCCAACACGTTTTAGGCATCATATTTATCTTAGATTAGCATTAATTAAATGTTAATGCACATACCTCTCACATTAGGTCGGTAGCTTGTGGCCGCTGGATGTGCCAGGCAGTTACGGGCAGACTTCTGCCACAAGCCAGATCTAACCTCGTGTCTAAGCATCCTTATGCCAACGACCTCTCACATTAGACTGACAGTTTGCGGTTGCTGGTTAAGCCGGTTGGGTCCGGGCAGGCTTCCACCGCAAACTGAGTCTAACCTCGTGTCTAAGCATTCTTATTTGTAGCTAAAGTTTTCATTCACAGATTATGCCAATATCATATTAATTATGCCAATTCAACAAATTAACATCTTTACAAGTTACAGCAGATTATTCAAAGTTCCATTAACATGTTTTGCTCAATTTTAGATCGAGCATACATATTACATACCCAAATCACAGTATTCAATTCCAACAGATCTAGCGGATTGGGCAATTTAATAGATTTAAGCATATCCTAAAGTTCTATTAACATATCTTGCCTAATCATAAATTAAGCCTCATTTTACATGCCTAAATTATGGTCATAATTCTCAACATAACATATGCCCAAATTTAGTTAGATTTTCCATAATATAGAATATACTCTAAAAGCCCAAAATCATGATATACAATATGAATTATGCCAATTTATAGCCGTTGATTACCGCGTATGTCAAATATCCAAAAATCCGAATTAGGCGTATTCACATTAATAGTTATCCCTATTTTAATATAGGTTTTTCAGGCCTAAGTCACATATCCTTTTTCTTCCAAGTCATAGATCGTCATATAAAATATGCCTCAAATCTAGCTCTTAAATTACAACATGTATTATGTCCTCAAAATCAGATCTTGAATTATAACATGCATTATGTCCCCAAATTACAAGTCATATGTTGTCATACATTTATTCTCCTTCTTCCAAATCATAAACCGTCATATATAGTATGCTTAGATCTAGATCTTAAATTACAACTTATGTTGTGTTCTCAATTTAGTCATAAATCAGTTATGTCCAATTATGCATCATTCAATATTTTCCCCAAATTTAGCGTTAGCGTGTCAATCTCTTATGAGATTTGGCTCAGGCTCTTAGTAGCCTGGCTATAGAACAGAAGGAAGGAAGAGATACAAAATAGTTACAATAAGATAGATCTACATAGAAAAACAGATCTGATAAACAAGAATAAGATGGATCTACACAGAAAAACAGATCTGATAAACAAGAATAAGATAGATCTCCAATTCAGATTTATACCCATGTCAAGATCAAAATTAAATTTCATATCTGAAAATAACTGTACTCAGAAATCGTGGTTTAAGAAAGAGAAGAATGATTATGGGATCTGATTTTCTGGAGTTGATTTAGCTTTCCGTTGATGTAGGCGTTGATTTGCTATCTTTATCTTCTCTTTTGAATTGATTGATTAGGGTGGAGGCTAGGTCACTTTAGGTTTTAGGAGCATGGAGGCACCATTCCTCTTTGTTAATGAATTAGGGTTTAGGTTAAGCTATGTATATATAGATGTCTAGGATCGATTAGAGCTCTTAGATTAACCCAGAAACCATCAGGACCACTCATATGCCACATCAGCCCTTAGGGCGAAACGGGCCACGGTTTTTTTTTTTTTTGAGTAAGACGGATGTGTAGTGCGAAACTACACAGCCGATTAAACATAATATTAAAATATATATAGCCCAGTTTACAAGCCCAACTGGTGGGAATCGGGCCACGGGATGACAGTCAAACACCCTGGATCGACCCCCAGTCGACCCAGCAGGGCTTGGGTCGACTCCAAAAATGGTGCGGTTCGGCTATTCCTCCTCCCGATTCGCTATTTTGAACTTTTTTGAATATTTATTTATTTAATTTTTTATATATATCTATATACATTTCTCTCATATGCATAAAACTTCAAGGCTTAATAACATCTTCATAAGGTATCCGTTTTGTGCAAACCAAATGTCCATCTTGACTCAAAGTTTTGAAACGAACATAATAGCGGAACCCATTTTACTTAATTCTTCTTCTAAAAATTATATATACTTTAATTTGTGAATTTTAATGTTATAAAATTACGGGGTGTTACATTCTCCCCTCCTTAAAGGATTTCATTCCCGAAATCTCCAAGTTAAGAAGAATGTATCCTACTATCCAATCATCCATATACTCAACCATCATCCACAAGCATCCATTGTCCTTAAAAGGTTTCTAATGCCGTATGAACATATGCAGAGTGTGTGTATTTGTTTCTTATCTAATGCAAAATCAGGCGGTCTACTGATCTAGTTAACCTCCTTAATGCGAATTATGTTAGTGCCATGAGTCCAATTACGTATGCAAGGAATCCTATTTGATACACATCATTTCTATATGAGTGCATAACCATTCATCCAAATGCAACATCCATGTGATGAGTCAACCATTCTGCATCCACAAAATTTGAAAAATGCACACACATCCATATGCAGTATGAGAGTATTTTTGAGCCGATCTAGTGCCTAGTTTGTGTATATGCATCCGCGAGCAACCACTAGCAACCACTTGCATCCACTTTCAACCATCAAACATAACATGTCCCAAACACATGTTTACACCCATTAGTTTCTACCTAACGGTCGAAGACTCGATCGACAGGATTCAACTGAGTAATAGAAGCAAGTATAATTAAAACAAAAGTTATGTTCCCATTAGACATCGGTTAAGAGAATAGATCCCTAAGTATCAACCCCGAAGACCGAAATCAACATCAGATTGACAACCAGAGAATTACTCCCATTAAACAATGTCAAAACTGGAAATATACTTAACGCTTCGAGTAAAAACCCCTATCCTTTTCAGAAATATTCAGATTCTTACAGACTACTGGTATGGATCAGATTATCAAATGATTCTTAGGAAACTAAGCATGATAAAACCCCACCATATCCCATAAAAATCAGAATATGCATCACAGTCAACTTAACGCTTAACACAGATACCATCAAACCCCAACTTATCACGAACAGATGAGTCGTAACCCTTGCGGGGTTTAAGACTATAGCGGGATCAGAAACAAGACTAGTATTAAAGTGCAGAGACTCAACAATAGAATTAAAATGCCAGAATGATCAGATAAGGAAATTAAACTTTCTACAGAAAATTTTCCACCTCTATCATGTCCACCAACTACGAGAACATTCACCTACCTTCCAGAAGATTCTATCCTTTGCCCTTGCCTTCTAGTTTAATCCTTGATTAGATGTCCTGTCTCACTGCACTGAAAACAACCGGTTTTCTTACATGTTAACAAGTCCTTCTCTAAAGTTGCCCCCATCGCGCGGAAAATCGTACGAAGCTCGAAAGAGGATTAGCCGTAGGTGAAATTACTGCGGCTACAGATGGAAGTTAGGCACTTCTTCGCCCTTTGACAGGCGCCGTAGTCTCATCATGCCTATGGAACCATGTCGCGATGAGGTTACCTCCCAGAAAGCCAGGAGCCCTGGAGACTCAGAAAAGAAAGAAACAAGGATTAAACAGAAAATCAAAAGATAGATATATGGCTTTGTGGACTATGTTTTTCAAAATAAACTTTCCTTTTGAAAATACTTCCTTTTTAAAACCTTTTTGAAAATAGTTTTCAAAAACTTTTTATCAAATCTAGTAACCTACAGTTCTGATACCAAGTGTAACACCACACTTCCATTAAGGTCACTCGCAAAGGGAATGCCTTAACTTCAGTGGAACGTTATAAGTAAACAGAACAAAAATTTACAAGACAGATAAAGTAGTACATGAAAATTTTATAACTTTATTACAGCAGAAAACAGAAATAAGTTTGGTTACATTTTTCAAAACCACAATATTGGAATTCAAGTACATAAATATTATTCTTGTACAAAAGACTTCAGAGTACATAATTTTAAAGCCATAATCCCCAACAGAAAATTCCATAAATTGGTAGAATCAAAGCCAAGAAATACTTCAAGCACTCTAGCACTTCAAGTAGAGAGAAATCAAAGTCAAGCTCTTACGTTCCCAACCTGAGTACCTGGGGGGAGGGGGTAATGGAAGAAAAGAGGCGAAATAAACTAGGTACGTCTGGTGATTCCAGTGACTTTCAACATATAAACAGATAAGAGTATCATGACATGTAAATAAAACTGGATGAGAGATAGCCGTAACTGGAGTAGCAGGTTAATAGAAGAAACAGAATGATATAGGCTAAGCTAAGCTCCTTACTTCGTTTTCACTTCTCTGCACTAATACTAGTATAATAGAATTAGGTGTTGTCCTATTGTCTAAACAGAAAACAGAATGATCTCTTTAGAAACACGATGCTAGAAATGGACCTTTACTACCCGAACAGAGACAGACGATACAAAAACAGAATCAGGAATGAAATCAAAGACAGAAACAGAATAATCCCTACGAAAACAGAATATTAGAGTTAGGCGTACACTAGTAATGGGCCTTTACCACCCCAACAGACGGTACCACACAGAAACAGACAGGTGTTACCACCCCCACAGAAACAGACGGTACCCCAACAGAAACAGACAGAGCTAAGTGTACCCTAAATTCTACCCCAAGCGATCGAATCCCTAATACATAAATACCCTGTGCTGGCCCCTCCCTAAAGTGGCAACCTATAGACACAGACCTATTTACAGATGTCACGGTGTCTTACATCCTCAGAGCAGACCGGATCTATGCACGCACATGACCCAGTTGGAATGCTCTATCAACACCCCTCGCCATTATCAGAGTGAACCTCTTACAATTAGTTCAGTAAGCGTGCTTGAACCCCTCTTAGTGTTGGGTCATAGTTTTGATACCAGAAAGGGTTACTGACTAATATGGATCCCAAACAACAGATGACACCAGTGATTATCCCTCCTAACCTTGTGTCCCCAGACTAACAGATTTCAGATTAACTTATTTACAGATTTCAGATGTACAAAGTTCAGATTAACTAGTGTTCAGATCAGACATACAAGTTAACAGGTTTTCAGACTGACGGAGTAGATGTACATATTAATAAGTTCTCAGACTAACGGATCAGATATACAGATTAACAGACTTACAGATTATTTTACCTAACTTTGTATTGGGCCTACAGATTCACGAAACGGGTTTATTAGATTCATCAGTCCAGTTTTTTTAACCCTGTCCACCCAACACGTTTTAGGCATCATATTTATCTTAGATTTGCATTAATTAAATATTAATGCACAGACCTCTCACATTAGGTCAGTAGCTTGTGGCCACTGGATGTGCCGTGCAGTTCCGGGCAGACTTCTGCCACAAGCCAGACCTAACCTCGTGTCTAAGCATCCTTATGCCTACGATCTCTCACATTAGACTGACAGTTTGCGGTTGCTGGTTAAGCCAGTTGGGTCTGGGCAGGCTCCACCGCAAACTGAGTCTAACCTCGTGTCTCGGCATTCTTATTTGTAGCTAAAGTTTTCATCCATAGATTATGCCAATATCAGATTAATTATGCCAATTCAACAAATTAAATTCTTTATAAGTTACAGTAGAATATTCAAAGTTCCATTAATATGTTTTGCTCAATTTTATATCGAGCCTACAGATTACATACCCAAATCACAGTATTCAATTCCAACAGATCTATCGGATTGGGCAATTTAATAGATTTAAACATATCCTAAAGTTCTATTAACATATCTTTCCTAATCATAAATTAAGCCTCATTTTACATGCCCAAATTATGTTCATAATTCTCAACATAACATATGCCCAAATTTAGTTAGATTTTCCACAATACATAATATTCTCTAAAAGCCCCAAATCATGATATACAATATGAATTATGCCAATTAATAGCCGTTGATTACCGCGTATGTCAAATATCCAAAAATCCGAATTAGGCGTATTCACATTAATAGTTATACCTATTTTAATATAGGTTTTTCAGGCCTAAGTCACATATCCTTTTTTCTTCCAAGTCATAGAACGTCATATAAAATATGCCCCAAATCTAGCTCTTAAATTACAACATGTATTATGTCCTCAAAATCAGATCTTGAATTATAACATGCATTATGTCCCCAAATTACAAGTCATATGTTGTCATACATTAATTTTCCTTCTTCCAAATCATAAACCGTCATATATAGTATGCTTAGATCTAGATCTTAAATTACAACTTATGTTGTGTTCTCAATTTAGTCATAAATCAGTTATGTCCAATTATTCATCATTCAATATTTTCCCCAATTTTAGCGTTCGCATGTCAATCTCTTATGAGATTTGGCTCAGGCTCATAGAAGCCTGGCTATAGAACAGAAGGAAGGAAGAGATACATAATAGTTACAATAAGATAGATCTACACAGAAAAACAGATCTGATAAACAAGAATAAGATGGATCTACTCAGAAAATAGATCTGATAAAAAAGAATAAGATAGATCTCCAATTCAGATCATAATTAAATTTCATATCTGAAAATAACTGTACTCACAGATCGTGGTTTATGGAAGAGAAGAACGATTCTGGGATCTAATTTTCTGGAGTTGATTTAGCTTTTCGTTGATGTAGGTGTTGATTTGTTATCTTTAACTTCTCTTTTGAATTGATTGATTAGGGTGGAGGCTAGGTCACTTTAGGTTTTAAGAGCATGGAGGCACCATTCCTCTTTGTTAATGAATTAGGGTTTAGGTTTAGCTATGTATATATGGATGTCTAGGATCGATTAGAGCTCTTAGATTAACCCAGAAACCATCAGGACCACTCAGATGCCACATCAGTCCTTAGGGCGAATCGGGCCATGGGTTGACAGTCAAACACCCTGTATCGACCCCCAGTCGACCCAGCGAGGCTCGGGTTGACTCCAAAAATGGTGCTGTTCGGCTATTCCTCCTCCTGATTCTTTGCTATAAGGTCTCCGCCCTCGAAGGGGGAGAGGGGCCTTTAGTTTCAATATCCCCTCCATTGCGAAGTAACTTTAGTTCGGCAACATAACATGCTCGCGCAGCAACTTGATCCCCTCTGACGATACCAATGCCAGCTTCTGTGGGGAATTTCAATAACAAGCACCAGGGGGCTATACAGGCTCTAAACTTTTGCGAGGGCCGGTCGGCCCAAAAAGGAATTGTAAGGCGATTCAACATCCAAAACCACGAAGGGAAGGATTCTCACTCTCTGGCGTTCTCCTTCCCCAAGTGTAACTGGTAAATCTACATAACCCACTGGAGCGGTAGATGCTCTGTTGAATCCACGGATCCATCCTTGGCAGGGCTTCAAGTCTTTTATTTCGAGGTACATCTGGTCAAATGTCCTTTTGAAAAGAATGTTGACAGAACTCCCGTTGTCCACTAAAACCTTACGGACAGTGGCTGGACCAATAGGTACTGTAATTACAAATGGATCTTCTGTCGGAGCATGGACTCCAATGCTTTCTCGTTCTCGGAAGACGACATCGTCGGTCATCATCTTTTGCTGCTTCACCGGGGTACTGTCCTCGGGGTTGCTACACTCCCCTACCTCGAGGTGTTGTTTGGTTGCATTGACGTATTGATCCAATGCCTTGGAACTATGCCCGGCGAGATAAAGTCCTCCGATTACGGTATTGATAACAATGTTCTTTCCCTTTTGCTAGGCAGTCGGCCTAGCAGCAAGTTGATTCTGGTTCTGATTTGGGGCCTGCACTGCTTGCCCCCTGTCTCTGGGCATTACTCTGTATTCATCTAACTTTCCTTCTCGAAGCAGCCTTTCGACTACATCTCTTAGGTGACGGCATTCATTTGTCGAATGGCCGTGAATCTGATGAAAGAGACAAAACTTCCCTGTTTCACGCTCTTTCTCCGTCGACTCTCTGGGAGGAGGCCTCTTATTCTGGAGGACTTCATACGCGTCCATGAAGATATTTTCCGGAGTATCATTTATTGGTGTATAACTTTCAAAGGCCCTGGGACGAGTCCTTCTCTAGGAGTCGTTCCCTCGGTTCCTCTTCCGGTTGTTGCCACTACCATTATTATTGTTGTTTCCTGGCTGACGACCACCCTGATTCTGATTTCCGACATTTACTTCAACTTTCCCCGAGCTGTCTCTCGTCTTCTTAATGGCGACATTGCTCTGGATTTCCTCCTTATTGGCCGTTTTTTCCTTTCGGTTAGCATATACCTCTTCCCGACGTAAATGTACGTTGGCTTTCTCGTAGAATAACTCTCTAGTGTGGGGCGGTTTGCCTGCCAGGTACCTCCCGAATTCAGTGTCCTTATCTACTCCGTCAATCAGTGCTCGACAACGGTCGGTTCATTGGGATCTTTAACCTCAGTAGCGGCCAAATTGAAACGATCCAGGTACACCCTTAAACTCTCGCCAGGTCGCTGCTTGACAAGGAACAAATCGATCACACTTTTTGTCTTCTGTGCGTAGATACGGAATTGTTCTACGAACTTCTCACTCAACTCCCTGAAGCTAGAAATCGGTCTCGCCGGCAAGCGAGTAAACCATAACAAAGCCACATCCTCCAGGAATATGGGAAACGCTTTGCACTTAAAAGCGTCAGAGGCTGCGGCAGCGGTCATTGACCAAGAGTATCTCATCAGATGCTGGACAGGATCAGACCTACCCGCATATCGGTTCATTTGTGGCATGTTGAAACGCCTTGGAAAAGTCGCATCCAAAATATCATCAGTGAAAGGGGTGTGACTGCGGTCGATCCCCCAATCTTCATTCCGTTGTCCACGGCTATCTGCCAGAATCTGGTGGATCATGGCTGCAACATTTGCACTGGTCAAAAGAGGTTCAGGGTCAGTGCCTCTGGCTCGGTGGGGTTCTCTAATCTCTCTTCCGGGAGCTGTCACGAAGTCCGGGGCTCGGATAGGGCTTCGTTGCCCCCTGTTATCATGAGTATGTGTGCAGCGACGGGGCTGAGGTAGTCTGTTACGTACGGGACTGTCCACATCTCGAGCCTCGGGAGCTGCGGCTTGATCGTTCACATTACGGTTTGAGGGCCCCGCCCCCAGCGCTTCTTCTTCCTGTGATGGCAGTGTTCCGAACCGAAGCTGCTCTATGTCTTCGGCTCTCTCATACGGTCATCGCGGAGGTCTCGGCGATTCTTCAAACGAAGAAGCATATACTGGAGTGAGTGGACGAACCGGCGATGTTCTTTGCCTCGCAAGCTCATCAAGTCTTCTATCTATAGCAGTCAAATTTTGTCGCAGGACGGAGCTTTCCTGCCTTTGGGCAGCCAATTCATCAAAGAACCTCTCCCACATTTCAGAAAAGCGAGAGAGATCCCCCTCAGTAACGGGAGCAGCAGGATCATATTGATCGTCATCACCTTCTCTTATGCGCAAAGAGCTTGAGCCGGGTCGAGCAGAGGGGCAAGGACGGTAGGAGCAATCCATAGGCTCCTTTCCAGGTCGATTTGTGGTCTGATCATCAATTCGGATCGCTGCGGTTCGTGGGTGGCGGCTCGCAGCGCCCCCTTGAGGTCGATTCGCGATCGCAGTGTGCGGAGGGTGCGAGGCGTTCCCTCGGGATCGAGTTACAACCCCTTCAGCAGTCCGGATCGCTTCGTTTTCGTCGACTCGGAGCGTGGTGTCTTCGTCGGATCGGTTCGCCCCCTGCGCCCTGCGATCCAGAGTTTCTTCATTGCCCAGCTCGTGCACACTTTCTTCAATTGTTTCGTTGGTCTGTGAAGCTCGTGCTTCCTTAAATCTTTTTCCAGCCATGATATCCGAATCGACGAAACCAGAGACGGAACCAGAAAGGGAGTCCTGGATGACCCCTCTAAAGAATTTCCTGATGAATGGAACGCTTCCGACCAAGAAAAGCAAGAGGCGTAAAGTAATTCGTAAAGCCGCCCGATACGTTCTGCAAGGCGGAGTTCTTTACAGACAAGGGTTTTCAATGCCCCTCCTTCGGTGTGTAGCCACGATGACATCAAACATGTGCTGCAGAAGTCCACGAAGGCGAATGTGGCGACCACACTGGAGGGCAAACTTTGGCAAAAAAGGTGTTGCGGCATGGTTATTTCTGGCCTACCATAAACAAGGATGTAGCAAGATACGCACGACGGTGTGATGCGTGCCAGAGATTTTCAAAGATACCTAGGGCACCTCCTAATCAGTTATAAACGATGATGAGTCCATGGCCTTTCGCTACGTGGGGAATTGATATCATTGGAAGTCTCCCCATAGCAAGGGGCGGAGCGAAGTTCGCTATTGTGGCCGTAGATTATTTCACTAAGTGGGTCGAGGCTGAACCACTAACTACAATCACAACCAAACGAGTGATCAACTTTATCGTGAAAACATCATCTGTCGATTTGGGATTCCAAAGATTGTAATAACAGATAACATAACTCAATTCGATAGTGCTGAATTCAGAAACTTCTGCCAAAAATACCACATCGAGAATCGATACACCTCTGTGGCGCACCCGCAATCGAACGGACAAGTCGAAGCGGCAAATAAAGTAATTAAGTCCATTCTGAAAAGAAGAATGAAGCGGGCTAGAGCCATCTGGGCTGATGAATTGCCCTTGGCACTATGGGCCTACAGGACAACATATAAATCGGCAACAGGACATACCCCGTTCTCCCTTGCTTTTGGAACGGAAGCAGTCATCCCGGTTGAGATAAAGGTACCTTCTCACCGGGTGACTTATTATGATCCAATGACCAATGATGAATTGCTCCTTGAGTCCCTGGATATGATCTAAGAAAAGAGGGATGAAGCAGACCTGCATGCCTTGAGATGCAAACAACAGGTCGCCCGATATTACAACAAAAAGGTTCGAGCCCGAACCTGGGAACCCGGAGACTTGGTTCTTAAACGTGTCTTCCCACCCCCAACTCATATGGGAGCGAAGCGGGAAGGACCGTACTCCATTCTGAGCAAGCTTGATAATGGAACCTTCAAGCTGGCAACCGTAGATGGAAAGGAAATCCCCAGAGTGTGGAATGCCCAACATTTACGGCCATATTTAACATGAAAGTTTCAAATTTATTCTTTTGCTTTGTTAAAAAACCATGTACAAGGCATGACTTGCCTAGAATAGTCTGATTCCTTAAAGCAAAAGATTATAAAGTGGACGTAATTGTGTGTCATTTACCTTTATTGCATCTTTATTTATCTGCCTATTTATTTTTATGGAAATCAAAAGAATAATGCAGGTACCCGAAGTCTGTTGCTTTTTTGAATATTTATTTATTTAATTATATATATATATATATATATATCTATATATATTTCTCTCATATGCATACAAATTTCAAGGCTTAATAACATCTTCATAAGGTATCCATTTTGTGCAAACCAAATGTCTATCTTGACACAAAATTTTGAAACGAACATAGTAGCGCAAATCATTTCACTTAATTCTTCTTGTAAAAATTAAGTATACTTCAATTTTTGAATTTTAATGTTATAAAATTACGGGGTGTTACATTTTCTTTTAATAGTAGTGGTTGCTTTCGACTATTTGGGAATAAAATTTATTTAGGTATTTACTGCTACTTTCCGTGCTTTTGTAACACCCTAAATAAATGTTAATTTTTGTTTATGATGAATCTAGAAGAATAAAAAGAGAAAAAAAAGGTAAAAGATCTTGGCTCATATTTGTATGATTTTCTATAAAGGAGAATCCCCTAAAACCTCCAAGAGGCCTATCTTACTTTGATCCCAATTCTTTGGCACGTAGCTAAATGATGAGTTGGATTCTTTTGAATCTAATAAGTCCGGGCACTTAGTGTAAATCTACAAAATAAATGAGTGCTTAAAAGAAATCAAAATATTATGGCATAACTGATAAATATGTAGCCCATTTAATAGCTAAAGGATGTAAGGAAAGACAAAATACAGACTTTATTGGCATCTTTCACCTATAACTGGAACTACATCAATTTCAGCATTAACTTCACTTGCATATATTCATAATTTTAAAATCGATGTTAAAGTTGCACTTTCAAATAGTGAATTGGAACAAGAAATTTATATGGACCAATTTGAATAATTTATAGTTCATGGTCAAGAACATAAATTTACAAACTAGATAAATCATTATATGGTTTAAAACAAACACCTAAGAAATGGCATGAAAAATTTGATAACTTAATAATCTCACATGGATTTGAAGTTAATGAAAGTGACAAATGCATTTATTATAAATCTGAAAATGACGTACTATAATATGTCTCTATGTAGATGACCTGCTTATTTTTGGGTCAAACATTCATGCCGTTAACATTGTTAAATCCTTACTAAGTGATAACATCGATATGAAAGATCTAATTGAGGCGAATGTAATCCAAGGTATTAAGATTACTAGGTCCGAAAAAGGACCTTCTTTGGATCAAACTCATTATTTTGAGAAGACTCTAAAGAAATACAATTACTTTGATGGTAAACCCGTAGGTGCACCATATAATCCTAGTGTAAAGTTATAAAAAAAACAGGTAATAGTGTACGACAGCCTGACTATGCGAGCATTATTGACAGCCTTCGGTTTGCCAATGATTTCATAAGACCTGGCACTACCGATGTCATGGGATTGTTATGAAGGTTTATCAGAAGACTAGTATAGAGCATTAACATGCTATTGAGAGGGTCATGAGAACTATGAACCTTGGATTACAGTATGAAAAGTTTCCAGCTGTTATTAAAGGTTATTTTGATGTAGACTAGAATACTTTGTATGATGATTCAAAAGCGACCAATGCCTATATATATTTAGCATTACTAAAGGAGTTATTTCTTGAAAAAATCCAGAGAACATACTATTTTAACTCAATATACAATAGAGATGAGATAATAACATTATTCATAGCCAGTGAAGAAGCAGAGAACTAAAGAAATCTACTAGTTGAGATCTCCATATGGGTAAATCCGACAACAGTGGTGTAATCTATTGCGATAGTTCCGTGGCTATTGCAGAAAGTACAAAACCGTTATTATTCGGTAGAAGACGACAGTCATAAGTTGTAACACCCCGTATTTTAACAACACTAAAAGAGGATAAATTAAATAATAATTAATATAATATCCAGAATTAAGGGAAACGGACTGTGCCATTGCGTCCGTCTCGAAATTCTTGTCAAGACAGACATTTGGTTTGCGTAAAGCGGACATCGTATGAAGAAGTTATAAGGGTTTGAAGTTTGTATATGCGTAGAAGAATTTTATAAATATAAATATATATATATATATAATATATCCAGAAAATCAAAAACCGTTCAAAATCAGAATAAAAGGAGGTGGTAATTTTCCCGCCCCAGGGGAGTGACCCCTTGGGGGGTGTCGACCCCCCTAGTGCTGAAGTGGCAGGTTGGATTCTGGTGGCTGGCAGCTATATATACAGGCTCATTTCTCTTGTTTTCATCACTGGAAATCAATGGAGGCCAAATGCCGTTAGTGCCTAGACTGAATCAGACTCTTTTCTTCTTCTGCAATCAAAGATTAGAGATTCAAGTGTAGATCTGTGACTTAACAATCTTCTCTTCTAGTTCTATTTTCTAAATCCAAACATTTTGAGTTCTAAGTTACTTTTAGATTTAAATGATTAAAAGTAAACATGATACGACCATAGCTTGGATCCATTTTTGTGACTGAATTATACCTAAATTGTAAATGTATGACATTCTGAATTAGTTATGACTTGGATCTCAATCTTTATCATATCGGATCTATTGCAATTTTTGAATTTATGATGTTATGACATACTATGACTCGGATCTCAATCTTTATCATATCGGATCTATTACAACTTGTGAATTTATGATGTTATGACATATTATGACTTGGATCTAGATCTTTATCAGGACAGATCTACTTTTGATTTTAGATCTAGCTTATTATTTAGATCACCTTGTGCCCAACATATTGGATCTGAACTAGTTGGACATCTAAATTATTATTTAGATCTTGTTATGCTTATTATGTCATTCCTACTATGTTAGAACTAGTTTAATTATCACAAGTTCACAGATCTGTCCTTATATGTCCACCATATCATTGTGCCAGTATATATTTATGCCAGTTATGTTAGAATAATCACTATTGCCATCTTCCTATCACCTTTCCCTTTTGTTGTTTATGGCCAGACTACTTCCTAGCTTAGGCATGCAACTAAATATATGTTATTGCTTTAGTTAGGGAATGGGGGAAAACATTAAATTTGACATAACTTGGATAATGATTATGAATATGAATTTGGACATATAATTCACTATGAACATAATTGGGGGAAAAGGGGCATGAAACCAATAACCTATAATGACATAGGTAAAATTGGCTAGTAATGAAATTCTTAGGATTACAGTAACTAGAAACTGTAATTGCGCCTATGACACGAAGTTAGATTACACTTGTGGTGGAAGTCTGCTCGGAATTGCCTGGCATATCCAGCATCCACAAGTGGTGAATCTAATGTGGGAGGTCTAAGTGCACAAATACGAGACATGATAAGGCACGAGGTTAAGCCCGATTTGTGGAATAAGTCTGCCCGGACCCGCCCGACATGTCCAGCATCCACAAATGGTAGGCTTAATGTGGGAGGTCTAGCATACTGTAACCATAAATGGAAATATGGTAATAACCCTTAGATACTTAACCTAGTTGAATCCATAGGGATTATATGAATATGAATTTAAATTGGGGTTAAGTAAAGTTAATTGAACAGAGGGTGGGTTAAGTAAATCTGAGGGGGTGGGTAATATTTACATATAGGCCCACGAATAGGGTTATGTAATCAAAAACACCCAGTGGTAAGCATAACTTGTGAAAATGTGGAAGTTATGAAATTAAAGACACCTTTTTAATGTAAGCATAACTTGTAGAAATGTTACGGTTATAAGGTACACATAACTGATAGAAATCCTAGTGGGGATACAAGACAAGGGGAAAGCTTGTATCATATTGTGTGGGGGAACAGTTTCAGTCAGTAACCCTTAATAAGTATCAAAACGAGTACTCCGCCCTAGGACGGAGTGGGGCACGCTTACTGGCCTGACTGTAGGAGATCCAAACATGGAGAACGGTGTGGGCGGCGCAAACCAACCGAGCCATGTGCGTGCATGGGCCGGGCTAAGGGGATAAGATGACCGTGACACCTGTGGATATGGTTGTGCATATCAACGAAGGGTTTCCACTATAGGATGCGATACATCCTATGGTGGGGTCGGCACTGAGTATCTATGCGGATTAGGGGCCGATCGATTAGGGTTGTAGTTAGGGTACACCTGGACGTATGCCTAAGTCTACCATTTGATAGTTGTTGGGATCATATCATTTCTAGTTATACTAGTATCAGTGTAAAGAATCAGAGTAATCATTAGGGAAGCATATACAATCTACCATGTTTACCTTGTCATACCTGCCTTATACAGTGTTATCTTTCTTATCCACTTTATATGCATGTCATGCTACTTTTACTTATTTACTTGCTGCAAGTAACTAGACTTGCCAGACTTTATGTCTGAACCTTTTTGTTTCCTCTTCTTCCTTCCATTCCCGCCCCCTAGGTTCTCAGGGTGGGAATACTCAGGCTTGACTGTGATTCTTCTTATATTTTGCTGGAGCTGCTTAGATGTATGGCTCAAGTTTCGGTCCTTTTTGCTATGGCTATATTTTGTTTGGGGAATTTTACTTCTTTTATGTACTCTGATGTTTTAAAGTACAAGACAGTAGTTTTTATGACGTAATGGTTTTCGTGTATTTCAGACATGTGACATTTTTGGACCATGATGCTTTATGATAAATAAAGTTTTTAATTCCGCTGTCACTTTATATCCGTCTTGTAATATATATGTTTCTGTTTACCTATAACACTTCATGAAACTTAATGCATTCCCTTTGTGAGTGACATTAACGGATGTAAGGTGTCACATAAGCACAATACTGTAAGAGAACATCATATATGTAGTGAAGAAAATTTGACAACTATTAAAAAAAGGACAGAACTGATAGTACAACGGTTGGAAATGATAGTCATATGCACAGTATTTTTAGAGAACATCACATATGAAGTGATGATAATTTGGCAGATCCCTTGATGAAATAACTGACCAGAAAGAAAGTACTTGATGATTCTAAAAGAATGGGACTATTTCCCTGAGATTGTGGAATCACGCACACTGGTTACTCGACATAAATGAATGGAGATCCTAAGAACTAGGTTCAATGGGTAAAAACAAGTTGTGCTGTGATAGTACACGAACATGCTAAATTTATAAATTAAGAATCATGTATTCCTAAAGTGATTAGAGTATGAGTTAATAGAATCTCTTAATGAGATCAATTCTTTATTTGGAGCAGAGTACCTAGCTTGAGGAGTACTCTTGATAAACACATATATGTGAATGTGGAAATGTGGTCGTTTCCTTTGGAGTTTTGGGGAAGATTCCTATAGCGTTCACTAAACTGGGGTAGACGTGCATAGCCATAAATGCACTGGCTTATTTGATTGCACTCTAGAAATGTTGTGTGTGGTTTCATATCAGGAATAGAGTTCAAGACTACGTGTCACTCTAATTAAAACTGAATCTTACTCGCTAAGCAAAGGTTCAAGTTGGAAGACACCTTTGTTTACGCACAATCTTATGCATTTTTTTGAAACTGCTCGAAAATATTTTTTACGAAATTCAAGTGAACGATTACCGAAACTTTTTGTGAATTTATTAAAAAATAAGAATAAATACAAAATGAGCCATTGTAAGTTAATAACGGTAACACATTTTGTGTCGTTATTAATTTAAGATGTTGCAATTTTATTACAGACAACATATTTATGAGCCATTAATGCATAAAGCCATAGAAAGTTATAAATAGTATTATATTTTTGTACTAGTAATTTTCTTTTGGGAGCTGTTACATTTGCATAACGATGCTTATATACGCACACACACACACACATGCTTATATAAGATTGAGTTGTTACAAAATATTAATGGCACTGACATATTGCCATGAATGATAATAAATTTACTATCTTCTATTATTTTTGGAATATACACAATTTACATTGTAATAGTTATAATCTTTTGTCCATTTTCTTTATTTTAATACATGGTATTAAAAAATTGCTATGAATGATAATAAATTAGTAGTTATTAACATTCATCTCTTTTAAAGAGTATGCAATTTACATGTTAAAAATTGAATTTTTTTCGAATGTTTCTTTTATTTAATATGGCATTAATTGCGGTCCAATTTTCCTCCCACTAACATAGCTACCATTTCTTCTATATAAAAAATTGTCTTAGACAAGGAAAGATATACATAATATATAAGAAAAACTCTTTCTCTTCTTCTTCCTCGGAAAGGGAAAAAAAAATTTCTATCCTTCCCTCAACCATTGTTTTACAAAATAGAGAAAAAACTTGATCGGTATTACTTTAGATTGCAAATAGAATCAGCTTCATATGTGCAATTGATCCGATATAGAATGAAAAAACAAGAAAGAGGCTGTTTCATCCCAGAGGCGGCAACGAACAGTACGATCTATTTTGCACGTTGAGTAGATTGCTGAACCATCTTCAAGAAAGTGACCTAGTCCATGACTCAGCCAAACCAACTTTTCTTTATTTCTCTCAACATTTTTGAGTTTTCTGTTTTATCTTAATTTTTTTCTAAGTTTGCATTAACCATGGTTTTATTCCCTTAACTTTATTTTACTTTTTATCAATTTCTTTTTCATTTCTAGTAAGTTGATTACATGTTGATTGTAGTGTTAGATTGGTAAAATTATTTTGTTCCATTATTGTGTCAAATGTTTTTTCTTTCCCATAAGGAGTAGCGTTAACACTTCTTTATCAACTTTAATTGTTAAATTCTATGGGATAAATACTCCTAACTATTTTTCCTACTTTAGTAGTGTAGTCCCTATAATTAAAATTTATATATGAAAGTGTACAAAAATTATTGATACTGGAAAAGATTTTTTTCGATTTTCACTTTTTTGCATTTTTTGTTAACATAAAGATTATAATCCTTATTAAACTTATCGCCCATTTTTTCTGAAATTTCTTTATATTTTTGAACCACATTTTTTTCTTTAGGATCTTTCATAAGAAGCCATATTCTGTTATATTCGTTTTCTTCTGAATGAAACTTTAATTTTTCAAATTATGAAAATTCAAACTCTTAATTAAGAGTTAAGGTATTTATACCAAACACTGATCTATCTTCATCATTTCCCATATTTGAAGGAGTTAGAGATCTAGGATTAGATGAAGGAATGTCAACGTTATATTCAGGTTGACTTACACTATCTTTTGTGTTCCTAATTATTATGTTCTCATTATTTAAAATTAAGGAGGTTGTATCAACAATGCTAACTCTTGCTTCCTCTATTTTAGAGATAGAACCCATTTTTACGTGTGTTAATCTTTCTTTAGAAATTCTAATTTCAACGTCACTGTTGGGATATTCAATAATTTATTTTTGGTTTTTATTTTCTATCTCCGTAGATTAATTTGCTTCTTCTAGAAGCCATTTATCGGTTAAAGTTATTTTCAAAAAATTGATTTTGGAATAACAACATTACTTTTACTAATATTTGTTATAAACAGTGTAGTTGTTTCTTTGTTTTTTGTTGGAACATTTTTAATTTCGGTAACAGGTTTGTTCATAATTTTATTACATATTCTATAAATAAGAAAAACATTTTGTGTTCCTAGTTTCATATTAAAACCTATAGTTTTTACATCCAAACAAATTGGTGAAGTAAATTTAGGCCTGTTAGAGAAATAGTAAAATTTGGAAAACATGAGAAGTTAATCCGTCACATAGTGTCGACTCTATAATTCCTAATAAAAAATCATGAAATTTATTATGTATTTTGTCTCTTATAGCAATAATGGAAAATTTATTTAATCCTAATCTTGTTTCTAGCAATAAAGAAACTTGTATTAATCCTACATGAACAAATTTAAGCTTTTCTTTATGTAAATTTAAAAGCTTCTTTGAAAATAAACCGAATGAACTATATCCTATAGATAAAGGAATAGTTCACTCAATTGTTTTGATTATATATTCTGTTTTCCTAATAAAACTTTCAGATTTCTTATAAACCTTTTAAGGCGAAAAAGTCATAATATCGATTTATTTAAACTAGATTATAAATCTTTGATTATACCGATTTCTATATTTTTACTGAGAATTTCTCTATCAATATTATCTAGACCATTGTTATTCTTACTTCTAAAAGAAAAAACAATAGATTGTTTATCCGTATTATCTAACTTATCACTGTCAATAATTTACACTGCAATTTCCATTAGAATCCTCATTTGCGACAACAATGGGAATAACACATCTACGTAACTTAAGGAAAAGTCCAAGGTTTCAAAGGTAAACAATAAGTTAAAGAACCTGGATTTTATCAAATAGAATTAAACTATCGACACCTCAAATAAAATAGATTTAGAAATTGCTATATTAACAATGAATAGTGCGGAATAGCAATAGTGAATAGTAACCATCGGGAAAAGTGTGAAACAACAATAGCGAATATGAACTATCAGTGAATAACAACTGGTGATAATATAACTTCCCTTCGGGGTCTTAAAGCATGAGCAGACCTGATATCTCCTTCCATCATGGCTCCGATACCAAATGAACTTACTAGATAACAATAAAAAAATTAGCAGAGTAATGAGAGGGGTGATTGAATTCTAATCTTACCAAATGGGATTTTAGAGTCACTAGTATTGTTTTGACAATATTTAGTTTAGTTTTAAGTTCCACTAAAGATTAATTATAGAAATGCTTGCATAGAGGAGAAGTTTGGGATGCTTTAGGAATAATATCCCATAACATCTTACCAATTATTTTTCATCTTTGTCATTCATCTCAAAACATTTTTTGCACCATCTTAAACAATATATTTCCCTAGTTGTGATCTGAATTTCCTACCACCTTTGTGGATTTAGACATATTTTGAGCCTAAGCAAAGTATTTTGCAATTAAATCCAGTTTAATGCATATCGATATCATATATCAAGTAATATATTTATAACTATTATAATTATATTTTTTCATCAAATCAAATCTTAAAATGAATGTTTCATAAATATAAATTAATTTATAGTAATTAGAAATTTATTGAATTGTTCGGTCAAAGGAGAATTCATTATTTCTGTTGCACAACTCATCATATGCAAACATGGTCGGTGATTAATATCGAAATATTCAAATATCCGCCTTTACACAACACTTAGTAAGTGTTGTGACATATTGGATGAACTTATCGCTTACTTAGTTCCGATAAAATTCAGTTTCACTTTATTAAGCATTATTTTTTGTGGATTTTATCTACATCAAACCACTTTGTCAAAAACTATATCACTTTGGATTTAACGAATTTGGTAATGGTCTTTATTTCAATATCGTCCTTATTAAATTTATAATTCAAATGCATATTTTGTTGTTTAATAATAACAATTATTATTAACCGAGATGCTCAAAAAGATTCTTCGAATTTGAGTAGACCGTGAAACAGACCGGTTATCTTACTAATAAGATGAATTCTCTCGTGGATAGTGCTCCACTTTCACTATCTCATCTCAACCTAGGTGTTTAGCCACTAAAATTCATATACATTCTAATGAATCAAACACAAAGCAGAAGACAATGGACCTATCAGTGTGAATGTATGGTTTGAGCAAAAGGTTGGTCAAATAAGCAGGAGGGATACCGATAGTTCACACAGACATTAGGTCGATCGGTCATGGCATAAGGACAGAAAGTGAACGCCTTCATCAAATGAAGAGCACCGATCGGTGGGAGTTGCATAGAAGAGGAAAGCGACACCGATCGATAGGATCTAGGAGTTTAAAGGCCAACCAGTTGGTACAAGCAAGGGCAATGTGGTTCTGTCAATTCAAAAGATAGTTGATCGATAAAATCACAGGAAGATATCGATCAATCTTCTAGAAGCATAGTTAGGTTACACAGACATCAAGCCAATCAGCTATGGTGTGAAAAGCATGAACAAAAACTCAATCGGTTGAGGCACTAGATACCGATCGGTCGAACCCAAGAAGTACCAAATGGTCATGGTTACAACTGGAGACAACTGGCCAGTGGCATTCCGGTAAATATCAAAATATACCAATCGGTTCCCTGCACCATATATTTTCATCCTTCTCATTTTCCCCACACCTATAAATAGGCCATGGCTACCACCATTAGGGGGATTGATTCCTTGCAACCACGAAGTGCTATTGGATCCTTCCTACCGCCATTCCTAAGAATTCCTACCTTCATTCGCCATTTCCATGCAAAGATCTTCCACCTAATCGACCATGGCTTCCATAGAGATCATCTAAGTGATCAAGATATTGAAGATCCTCCTCCATCCTCCTTGCATTCGAAGATATTTCTCCATTTCTCCGCTGATCCTACCATTCCTCCATCGATTTGCAAAGATTCAAGTGAGATCTACATGTGTGTGAGAGAGAGAGAGAATATATTGTAAAAAGGAGAAGATGAATGTACAAAGAGTGATTTCATGCCTCGTCATCATTGATGTGATAATGAAGGTTACCTTCATGGTGGACGTAGGCCAAGCTTATGGCCGAACCACTCTAAAACTCGTCTTTCACTTTACTTTCCCCCGTCTTTTCACTTTTAATCTTGTAATTGTTCATGCTTTAAAGTGTTGATTGCATTTTTGGGGTATTGATATTGAATTATCAACATTTTTGGCACCTACCATGGGGCTTGAACCCACGACCACAAGGTTTAGAGCCTTGGTGGGGTTTCCTAAAGTGTTGCGATAAAGCATGCTTGCTACGATAGGCTCCCGAAGCCTAAAAAGTGGGCTTGTTGAAGAATTTTCTTCGTAGTTCAAAAAGTTGTTAGAAATCATGGCCGCTTCAAAGAAAAACAGCAAATCTGCTAGAGCTACTACGAGTAATGAAATGCTCATAATAATGATGTTACGCCACAGTCTTTGAACTAAGAAATTGTATAGTCCTCGAGGCTAGCTGTAACTCGAGAGGAATTGAACGTAGTAGTAACTGGCTTGAATAAAAAAATGGATGCTACGACCAAAATGATGATGGAAAAACTTGATGCTTTACTTAATGCTCAAGTCAATCCCCAGCTTCCAAAGCTCGTGGTCAATGTTGACGCGCCTCAGACCCTAGTCGATCCCACTTCTTAGTGGAAGACAAAGGGGAGGCCGGCGTTGAGGACTCTAAAGTCAAAGACCACAGCATGTCGAGAAACGTACAACTCGAAACATCACTAATCCTACTAAAGGGCACCCCAAGGGAGGTCCAAAGCATCAGAACTTGAACCATGGTCATTTTTGTAAAAGGACTGATGCCTGCTCCATAGAGCGAACTGGTGATGAGAAATACATATCAGATACGATCCAACGAATAATGAAGAAGAACATGGCATGTTAAGAAGATGAGAAAGAATGGGATTTTTCGCCGAGCAAGAATCCATTCACAGAAAGAATTCGTCAAGCGAAGTTCCCTAAGAAATTCACACCCTTGACAATAGCACCCTATGGTGGGATCAGAGATCCAAACATCTTTTTGTTCACGTATGATCAACACATGAACGGAGCTAGGACCACTAACGAGATAAGATGCTTATACTTCCCCGTGTGCTTCGAAGGGGTAGCTTCACAAGGGTTCACTAGGCTCCCGCCTAAATGTGTCAATCAATTTTCTTATTTGGCGAGAAGGTTCCAAGACCAGTTCCGACTACAAACTACCAAAGTAAGGGATGTGATATCGCTTAGAAAAATGGAGAAAATACCTAGAGAAAAGATCAAAGATTTTCTTATAAGGTTCCACGCTGTGGCAGCCAGAGTTATAGATCTAGAAGCTTGGTACTTATTTGCAGCATTGAAAGTGCTATTGATAAGAAGTCAGAATTTGGGAATTGGCTCGAGATGAAGGAACCCAAAACTTTGAAAAAGTTCTATAAAAAGGCTGAAGAATACATGAGTACCGAAGATGATCCTCCCGTTGCTCGAAAAGCTGCAGAAAAATGTGCTACCGGTGAAAGGAAAGGTAGTGTGGTCCAAGCTGATCCGAAAAACAACTCTGGGTAGAAAAGGGGGAATGAGGGGAAGGATATCAAATCCTATAAGAGGATGCGGTTCTTCAAGCATTCAGAATTAACTCACCTAAATGAAACCCCATAGAAAATATATTCTGCTATGAAGGATTCGGGCATCTTTCTGAATTGAAGCCATAGAAAATTACAGAGCAGCAAGTTAATTCTGGTAAATTTTGTCATTTTCACAATCAGCTAAGGCACAATACCAACGAATGAAGACACTTGAAGAGTTTGATTGAGGAGCCCATCAGAAAGAACAAGGTTCAACAATATGTAAGAAATCCCCAAGGTGCTCAAGCGGCCCAGGGGCAAAGTAGTGCTACCAGTCAACCAGGACCTAGAGGCAAGGCTCAGGCTCCTGCTGACTCGAGACCAATAATCAATATGATTGCTAGATGTACTAACCCAGCTGGAAGAAGCTGGGGGGGGGCATGGAGAAATATGCTAATGAACTAAAGGACGCTTCAGAAGAATAAAGATGCCTGATCTTGAGCAACACACTTCCAATGAAGATGCCTAAAACTTCAGCTGAAGATGTGGTTTTCAAAGATAGAGATTCTGACGGACTGCATACACCAACTTTTGATCCCATGGTGACCACAGTAGGTCTTGGTCCAATAATTGTAAGAAGGGTCCTAGTCGACGCAGGAGTTTTCATTAATGTTCTTTTCATAAACGCCTTCCAGCAAATGAAGTTATCCATGGCAGATGTGCTGGCGTGTCAAAATAAGATTCATGGATTCACTAGACAGCCTACACAACCCATCAACAGAATCGACTTTCTCGTGGAATTGGCAGATGAAGAACGCAAAGTAACTATGATGCAGACTTTTTTCCTGGTGGAAAAACTTTACTCTTACAATGCATTCCTGGGGAGGCCAACTTTGACAGCCTTTAAAGTTGCACTAGCTCCATGGTGCTTGACCATGAAGTTTCCAACTGATAATTGAAATTGTGCAATTAAGGGAGATCAGGCTACCGTAAGGGATAGCTACATGACAGAGTTACGAGAATCCAGGAAGAAAGAAATGGGGAAGAGTGCGGAGGCTCCGTTCCGCATTCGAGACCTTTCCTTATAGCAATTAAAGAAGGATCCCTGCACTGGCGAACACAGTGGAGCGCGAAAAGAAATGGACCCTAGAAAAGCTAGTGCAGGTGACGGAAGAGCGGCTCCGGCTGAGATCACAATTCCTATTGCTGCTAATCCGAAAGATCCAAACCGTGTGCTGAATCTAGGATCTCAGTTAAGCCCAAAGTTGAAGAGTCAGTTGATTGTCTTTTTGAAAGCAAACTTAGATGTGTTAGCGTGGAACCATTCTGACATGTGCGGCATATCTCCGAATGTTACAGTTCATAAGATCAATGTCGATCCATGTGTTGCATCTATCAAGCAGAAAGGAGAACCCAAGGGCCGGAAAGATCGGGAGCTCTAAAGGAAGAAGACGACAGGTTAATGGAAAACGGCTTCATCAGAGAATCTACCTAACCAAACTAGGTCTCCAACCCCGTACTTATGAAGAAAGCAAATGGTAAATGGCGAGTTTGCATTGACTATTCAGATCTTAACAAAGCATGTCCGAAGGATAGCTTCCCTCTCCCGAGAATAGATCAGCTAGTGGATTCTATAGCGGGGAATGAGTTGCTATCTTTTATGGATGCTTATTCAGGCTAGAATCAGATCATGATGTATGGACCCGATCAAGAGGACATGAGTTTTGTCACTGATCTCGGCCTATACTGCTACAAAGTGATGCCATTCGGCTTAAAAGTGTGGGGTAACTTACCAGCGGCTTGTGAACGCCATGTTTAAAGCACAAACCAGCAGAATAATGGAAGTTTATGTCGATGATATGCTGGTAAAGTCAAAAGGGCAACTGATCTTTTAGAGAATCTAGCCCAGATGTTTGATATTCTATGCCGGTACAGCATGAAATTGAACTGTCTAAACTGCTCTTCCGAAGTCTCCTCAGAAAAATTCCTGAGATTCATGGTCAGTGCCCGGGGAATAAAGGCCAACATAGCTTAGATATCAGCCTTGAGGGAAATGCGTGCACGAAGGACCAAGAGGGAACTCAATGCTTAAACGGGAAAATTTCAGCCTTGAATCGCTTTATATTGAGGGCAATGGATAAGTGCCTTCATTTCTTTGATGCTTTCAGAAAAGGAAAGAAAGATATTCAGTGGACTCTAGAATGCCACCAACCTATTGAGGAGATGATCCAGCACATGGTGACACCTTCGATGCTATCTTTGACACACTACGTCCGTTAATGTCACTCATTAAAAGAATGCATTAAGTTTCGTGAAGCGTTATAGTAAACAGAAAAATTACAAGATAGATATAAAATAGTAGCGGAATTTAAAATTTTATTGAGCAGAAAACATCATAGTTCAAAACATGGTTACATCGTATGTCTGAAATGCTTAAAACCTAGTACATGTAACACCCCAAAATTTTAACAACACTAAAGAAGGAAAATTTAATAATAATTAATTTAATATTCAGAATTAAGGGAAACACGACTGCGACATTGCGTCCGTCTCGAAATTCTTGTCAAGATAGATATTTGGTTTGCGTAAAACGGACACCGTATGAAGAAGTTACGAAGGCTTGAAGTTTGTTTACACGCAAGATAATTATATACATACATATATATACATATACATATATACACACACACACATACATATATATACACACACACACACACACATACCCACAGTTCAAAATTCGAAATCACATCTAGCGTGGGAAGCGGGAAAAATCCAGCCTAGGCGAGTCGACCCCATAGGAGGGGTTCGACCCTAGGGTCGACCCCTCAAAGGGGTTGTCGTCCCATGGGTCGACCCCCCTAGGGCTGAGGTGGCAGTCGGTTTCTGGAGGCTGGCAGCTAAATATAGAGGTCCATTTCTCTTGTTTTCTTCACTAGAATTCAATGGAGGCCAAACGCTGCAGGTGTTTGAACTGAACTGGATCCTTTATCTTCTATAACTATCAACTAAAGCTAATCAGTTACAAATTCATGATCCATTCTTCTTCTAGTTCTATTTTTCTAATCCAAACACTGTGAGTTCTTAGTTGCTTTTAGATTTAAATATTTAAAAGTAAACCTGATATGACTATAGTTTGGATTGTTCCTGTGACTAAATTATACTCAATCCATTGTAAATTGTAAACATATGACATTCTGAATTGATTATAACTTGGATCTAAATCTCTATCTAATCGGATCTATTGCAACTTCTGTGACATTCTATGATGTGGATCTTAAACCTTATCAGTGTCAGATCTACTTTTAACTATTGGAACTGAATTATGTGGACATCTAAATTATTAACCAATCTAGCTTATTATTTAGATCTCCTTGTGCTTATCATATTAGATCTAAACCTGTTAGACATCTAAATTAATATTTAGATCTTTTCATGCTTATCTTAACATCTTTGCTATGATTAAAACTAGTTAACGGCCCCAAGTTCATTGGATTTATGCTTATATGATTCACTTTTTCACCATGTTAGTATATGTTTATGCCAGTTATGTTAGAACAATCATTTTTTCATATTCCCATCACCTTCACCTTTTATCGTTTATGACTAGGCTATTATCTAGCCTAGGCATGCCGTGAATTATGTGAATGCGCTAGTTAGGGAACAGGGGAAAACAATTAGTATTGGCATAATTTGAATAATGCTTATAAACATGAATAGCACATATAATTCAATATGGGGAAAAAGGGCATGGACACCTATAAGGAAATAGGTAAAATTGGTTAGTAATTAAAATGCCTAGGATTACAGAAATTAGAAACGGTAACTGCGCTTATGACACGAGGTTAGATTGCATTGGTGGTGTAAGTCTGCCCGGACCCGACCGGTGTGACGTCCCACCCCGAATCAGTCGACATTTCCCTGAAATGCGCTATGCTAATGCCCGACTAGCACGGGACGGTCGTCAAAGGAAAAGGGTTTTGAAACTATGAATCACCAAGAACCTGTAGTATATCTCACAGCACATGGAATAAAATATAATAGTAAGATAACTTGACATAAAACAGGTGAGATGGTGCATAAGCTGAAAACTAAACCATGACTATCAGAGCAGCGGAATCCAAAAAAAAAATATAGCTTATGATCCAACCATTATTGCAACTTCAAAATACTGTAACTAACAAGGAAATAAGGAAGGTGCACTACTAATGCCCAAAGTAGTGACCATCAACAACACAGGGAGAATATATGTAAATAATACGTGGAAGCCTCCTGCTCATCTCCGGACTGCTACTCTTGCATAACCACCGGACCTATCTCTAGTCTACTCGTTTTGGAGCACCCAGAGTAATAAGAAGAGACATAAAACTCTGGGTTAGACAAAAGTTTGGTATGAGCGATAGCAGCAAAATAAAACAATAACAGGTATAAATAATCATACCTGGATCTGCAATCAAAGAGTTAGCCCAACATGATGTACAATACTCTAAGGTAACACTAACATAAAGTATAAAATGGGAATGTGCATGTCATGTTGATAGAAAATATCAAACATAGCAGTCAACCTCACATCACTCACTTAGTGCGTAAAACATACGATATTCATCGCTTTGACCACGAAATCCGTTGGGGCCATAGCGGCAACTCCGTCGACTATTGCTATGACCATACTTCCCTGATCTATAGTCAATAACCCTACCCAATCTACACATCCCTGGCTCTAGGTTAAGGGCCAACTAGTCCACACTTCCCTGGCTCTGGTTCGTCTACATGCCCCTTCTCTTCAACGGTGAACAAAAGATATAGATATCTATTACCCTTTTGCACACGTCCCGCAACAAAGCCCAACTCTAGAAGTTAACTCGTTGGTTCCCGTCTAGATCCTGAGTAATAACTTCCTATTTGGACTTCCTTCACATCTCGGGTTTTGGTCTCCTCCGGTTCGGTTCGGGTCTCCTCCTCCTATCCGGTTTGGTTCAGGTATCCCCTCCTATCCGGTTCGGTTCGGGTCTTCCTCCTATCTAGTTCGGGTCTTTTCCTCATATCCAGTTCGGGTCTCCTCCTCCTATCCGGTTCGGTTCGGGTCTCCTTCTCCTATCCGGTTCGGTTCGGGTCTCTTTCTCCTATCCGGTTCGGTTCGGGTGTCTTTCTCCTATCTGAAACGGTTCGGGTGTCTTTCTCTTATCCAAATTGATTTGGGTGTCTTTATCCTATCTGGATCGGTTCGGGTGTCTTTCCCCTATCTGGATCGGTTCGGGTCTCTTTCTCTTATCCGGATCGGTTCGGGTCTCCCCCCTAACCGGTTCGGATCGGGTCTTCCTCCGATCCGGACCTGAAAATCTACAACTTTTTCCAATAAGCTATTTTTGCCAAACGACGACATTTTCAACCATTCTAACCTTCCTATGATTCCAAACAGCAGTTAGAACATACAAAATCAATCAATCAAAATCATTAAAACATCATTCACATGAAATATTTTAGATTAATCATACCCATAAAGCATGAATTTTCCCTTAATCCCCTTAACCATGTTTTATACTATAGGATTAGCAAACTTAATCCAAATTAACCCAAATTTTCACCAGTGACATAAAATAATATTTAAGAATTTCTATACATTTTTTCAGATTTTTATGATGCATAATTTCGCTAATTATCACTAATCATACCTAATTAGCCGTAATTAGTGAATAAAAGTGCAAATCACTCACCTTAGCCACAAATGAAATCTTAGATATGAAAATCTACTGTTATGGCACGAATCTCTATGTATTGCTGCGGCTCTATCTCTGATTTGATGCTAATTTGACTTGATTTGGTGTAGTTTTGCTTAATTAGTGGCTAAAAAGCGATTAGGAAGCGATTAGAATGAGATTTGAAAGATGGAGGCCATTTCTAGGTTGAAGAAATGAAAGTGGCGGCTGAGAAAAATTAAATGAGATGGTTTCCTAACTCATTCCTGCCTCCTAATAACCCTAATCCCGAAATGGGCTATGGGCCCATCCGATAATTACCCTATTAAACCCGATTAAGCTATTTTCACCTTCCAAACCTTATTTCAACCATATCTCCTAAACGGTAAGTCCGTTTGATTAGTGTAACCACTCTATGGAATGGTAAACCATCATTTGAATATGACGGATGTGGTTTTAGGTCAAAACTCCTTACCAATCAAAAGTTATAGGCGAAATAAGATTCGCTAGGGGTAAAACGGTTATTTAAAAATTGGCAAAAATCATGAACATGGGAAATGACCCCAATAGTCGTTCTCCAAAGTTACACGAACATACGAATTCATATGAGAATGATATAAATATTCTACGATCCTCCGATGCGTAGAATGCGGGTCGTTACATTCTCCCCCCTTTAAGAAATTTCGCCCCCGAAATTCCTTAACTAAGAAAACAACAAAGGTTCATGCATGCCTATCAACCATTTGCAACAATCAAACATTCATAATAAACAAAATAGGCCTATCATAGCATGCGGAATATCTATATTGCTAATAAAACCTTACCAGGTAAAGAGTTCTGGATATGACTTTCTTATGCTTTCCTCGGTTTCCCAAGTACAGTCATTCTCTTTATCAACCCACTGGACCTTAATCAGTTTCACCGTCTTCCTTCGAAGTTGCTTCGTACCATGTCCGACAATACGAATCGTTATGTGGCTCCCAACTGCCTTAGATTCCACTTTGATATCATCCAATTGATCTGGTGAAAAAGTCAGATCCGAGTCGTGCACGAACTTCCTTAGCTGGGAAACATGAAATACGTTGTGCCCTCCCGCAATCTTGTCTTGTAATTCAACTTTATACACTAAATTCCCAACTTATTCGAGAACTGGAAATGGATGAACAAACCTTGGTGCTAACTTACCTCTCCTACCAAAACAAATCACACTTTCAATGGAGAGATCTTGATGAATACCAAGTCGCCAACGGAGAATTTCAATTCTCTTCGTCTTTTATCAGCAAAGCTCTTTTGCCTATCTTGGGCAGCCTTCATTCGTTGTTGGATAACCTTGATTTTTTCTAAAATTTCTCTTATTACATCTGGCCTAAGCACAAATTTCTCACTGGTTTCCAACCAACATGATGGTGAGTTGCACGATCTTCCATACCAAGCTTCAAATGGAGCCATACCAATACTGGACTGATAACTATTATTGTATGCGAACTCAACTAGATGCAAATGTTCATCCCATGACCCTCCAAAGTCCATTATACAAGCTCTTAAGAGATCCTCTAATACACGATTCACCTTCTCAGTTTGACCAACGGTTTGGGGAAGGTATGCGGTACTGAGATGTAATTCTGATCCCAAAACCTTTTGCAAGCTCTTCCAAAACCCACTAGAAAATAATGGATCCCGGTCACTCATAATACCTTTAGGTACTCCGTGGAATCTCACTACCCACTTCATATACAGTTCCGCTAACTAAGATGTCGTTCTATTTGACTTGACCGGTATAAACCTTGCACTCTTGGTCAGTCGATCCATAATCACCCAAATGCTATCATGACCCGATCGAGTCCTTGGCAAATCATCCATGAAATCCATTGAGACTTGTTCCCATTTCCATTCGGTGATTTCCAACGGTTGTAACAACCACTAGGCTTCTTTCGCTCGGCTTTAACTAACTGGCAGTTCATGCACTTGGATATAAACTTCCCAATGTCTCTCTTCATCCCTTCCCAGTAGTAGGTCTGCTTCATGTCTCGATACATCTTTGTTACCACCGGGATATATAGTCAGTTTTGTAACACCCCATATTTTTCGTGAATATTAAAGTAGCGAATTAAAGAATACTTAATTGCAAAAGAAGAAATAAGGGAAATGGGTTACCCCACTGCATTCGTCTCAGAGTTCTACTTGAGATAGAGCCCGAGTTTGCGTAAATCGGGCTCCGTATGAAGAAGTTATGGAGTTCAGAAAATTTCAAGTTTAAACAAAAATTAAATTAATATAATAATTAAGAGTCAAAACGGTTCAAAACTCGAAAAGAGCGGCCTGAACGGGAAATTTCCCGCTCAAAGGTGTCGACCCCCCCCCCCAGCGGGAGTCGACATAGGTGTCGACGACCCTATAGGGGAGTCGACATAGGTGTCGACCCCATATAGGGAGTCGACCACTTTTTGATCCTGTTCCAGTGACGATTTCTGAGTCATTAGGGCATATGTGGCGATTTTTGGTTGGCTCTCTTTGATCTGAATGGCCCTGATTACTCCTAGGTTGATCTAATGGCTCATATTAATCTAAACCTCTATATAATCACATCAAACCTCAACCCTAGACCTCATAATTTCATTCCATGAAGTCGTTGTGCCGTCCATCTCCAAACTAGCACAACCACCATTCTTCTCCATACTAGAAATCAAGTTAAAAAGGCTCCAAACCAAATCCAAATTAGAGAATCAAACGTCTACATCAAAGGATTAACTTTACAAATTTAGAAATCAGATCCCAGAATATAAGATCCATTCCTTGCTGTAAGTTCACATTATTTTCAAATGTGAATACCTGATTGTAATCTAGACATGTAATAAATCGAATCAAGATCTATGCTTGATTTTAAGATAATCTTTTCAGATTTAACTCTATCCTTCTATTGAATCTATTTCTTTGCATGCCTTAGAAGTTATTTTGTTGATTAAATCGGGCCTATCTTTGTTGTTCATCAGGTTTATAATCCTTTTGGGTTCATGATGTTATTCTTATTCCTAAGATAATGATTGTATCAATTTAGTCAAGAATCTATCTTTGTTGGATCTAAATTTCCTGCATTAGGTCTGTTGTTACATGTCCATTTTTATGCCTATTCTTATTTTATCCTTCTTCTCTCTCTTCCCCTATTTCCTTTTTCTTTTATGAACCTGGGTTACCTTCGAACCTAAACTGAAATCGCGAAATACGAACGATTGGAATACGGGGGATATTTGGGTATAACCTATTTTGGTGAAATAATTGGGCATAACATATTCGGTGAAATTGTTAGTTTGGGGCATTATCATTATAACTGCAAGTTTGGGTTAATTGGCATGTAAATCAAGTTTTGGGGCATAATTGTTATTGTTGTGAACTTGGGGTAAATTGAAATATTAAATCTAGATTAGGCGTAAACTGTAAATTGAAATATTAAATCTAGACTGGGCATAACTATTGGTTGGGACGCCAAACATAATGTATATTCTGATTTTGAGGCATGATTATTATTGCAAATTTGGGAAGATTGGGTGTGGCCTATTTTGATTAATAACTTGTAATCGAATTTGTTGGGCATAACTTGAGAATTGAAACATGACTAGTTTTGTGAAATTTGGATAATTAGCATATAAAATCTAGACTTGGACATGTATGGTTAATATGTAAATTGGCTAAAAGATGAATATGCCTAACCCGAGGTAAGATTGAGTTTCGGTGTAAAACTGCCCGGAACCGCCCCGCACAATATTCTAATTTTGGGGCATGACTATTATTACAAATTTGGGAAGATTTGGTGTAGCCTATTTTGATTAATAACTTGTAATCGAATTTGTTGGGCATAACTTGAGAATTGAAACATGACTAGTTTTGTGAAATTTGGATAATTAGCATATAAAATCTAGACTTGGACATGTATGGTAAATATGTAAATTGGCTAAAAGATGAATATGCCTAACCCGAGGTAAGATTGAATTTCGATGTAAAACTGCCCGGAACCGCACGGCACATCCATTAACCGCAACAACACAGATCTAATGTGAGAGATTAGCGTATTTGGCCCAAAACCCGAGGTTAAATTGAGTTTGTTGTTGAAGTAAATTTAGAAAACTTAACCGTTGTAACATGTTAATTAGACAAGTGGGTGGGGTTAAGTAAATTTAGAACACTTAACTGTTATAACATGTTAATTGGAAATGAAGGTGGGGTTAAGTAAATTTAGAACACTTAACCGTTATAACATGTTAATTAGACAAGTGAGCAGGGTTAAGTTAACCAATATAACATAATGAATGAACAGGGTTAAGTTAATAGGAAACACTTAACCAATACAACATGATGTGTTGTAGGGTTAAGTTAACACAAGAGGGCAACACTTAACGAATATAACATGATGTGTGGTAGGGTTAAGTAACACAAGAAGGCAACACTTAACCATGGTAACATGACAAGTGGGTGGGTTAAGTTAACTCGACTGGATTGACGACACTTAACTAATACAACATAATGAATGGGTGGGTTAAGTTAACTTGAATTGGTTGATGAAAGTTAACTAATATTTCAAAGTGGATAGGGTTAAGGCAAGCTTAACCAATAATATGTATGGACTTGATAAGGGGAAGGGTTAAGTAAATCTTGGGTAAGTGGGAAATATTAATATATATAGGCCCACAAAGTTAACCGTTATATAAACGTTGGTGAATCAGTGGGAAGGTTAAGTAACATATGAATAGGCAACACTTAACCAGTACAACATGTTAATTAAGCAAATGGGTGGGGTTAAGTTAAATTGGGAACACTTAACCATTATAACATGTTGATTAGGAAACCCTAGTAACAGGGGACCCATTCCAGCAGTAACCCACATATATGTATCATGGTACCCTAAACTAGGCAGGGTGGGGCACGATTACTGGGCTGATTATAAGCGGTCAAAATAACGGCGGGTGGTGCAGCAGTGCAAGTCTCGATGGAGTACGGGCATGCACATGCTCCGGAGCGGGAAAAGAAGGCACTGGGCATCAGTAATATACACTGTGCATCTTGAATTTTTGTCAGGTTGCCACCATAGGAATTGGTACACCCCATGGTGGGACCAGCACAGGTATCTACATACAAGCGGGGCCGAGTGACACAAGTAATGAATACATACGAGTTGGGGAGCCGATCGATAGGGCAGTAAGGGTACATCTAACATGTCCATGGCAATTAGACTGATTGAGGTAAGATCCTCATACTAGATGTGCACCTGAAGGCTACCACAATTACGGGGTTGGGATCACCTTATTATTTAACACAGGATACTAGTTGGGACACTAGTAGGGAATACAAATCATTCTATAAAAGACACTAGTTAGGATGCTAGTTGGGTGGTGCAGAGAAAATAGGAAATCAGAGAAAGAACCGAGGCACATTCAGTGTATCTTGCCTTGTCATACCGAACAGTGCGGTGTATGAAATATCTTAATAATTGGAAGCGCAACCATCATATCCTATTTATCATGTGTACCTTGTCATATCTACTGCTCATCATTTGTTGTCTTGCTATGCTTATTATCATGGTTATGTCTTGGATCCAGTTTATTCATGTCATGATGCTTTTACCCATCTACATGCTGAAAATCACCAGACTTACCAAACTTACGTCTGGCCTATTTTGTTTTGCCTCTTTTCCTCCATTCCACACCCTCCCTCATGTTCACAGGGAGGGAATATTACCACTTAGCTCAATTTTCTTCCCAAGCTCGAAGATAGTCGATGTATAGCTCTGAACTCTCTTTTTCCACTGCTATGGATGGCTCATGCTTTATTGGGGAACATTATGGTCATTTTATGCTTCTTTATTTGGTTAAACAAGACAGATGCTTTGTTGTAATGGGTATTGGTGTTTTGGTTTTGAAAACAATCTATGTACAAGCTGTTTTATCAATAAAGAAAAGTTTAATTTATTTTCCACTGGATAAATTTTGTCTGTTTTGTAATTTATCTGTTCTATACACTTATGATGCTGCACTGAAGTTAATGCATTCCCTTTGAGAGTGACATTAACGGAGGTGGGGTGTTACACGTGGTATTAGAGCTGAAGGTTACAAGAACAAATAAAAAGGATTTTGAAAACCGTTTCCGAAAGTATTTTTATATTTACAAAAACATGTTTTAAAGAAGCGTTTTTCAAGAGAAAAGTATTGTTTTTGAAAGCCATATTCCCTAGAGACTTTGACACTATCTTTCAGTTCTCTATTTGAATCTCCGTGACGGCCCGCCCCGCACCAGCCGATATTTCCTCCGTAATGCACTGTACCGATGTCCAACCAGCATGGGACGGTCGCCGGAAGAAAAGAATGAACTAAACAAGAACCTGTAGAATGTCTCACAGCGCATGGAATAAAATATAATAACAACATACTTGACATAAAACAGGCGAGACAGTGCATAAGCTGGAAACTAAAAAATCGTAGCAGCGGAAATCCAAAAACAGCTTACGTTTCACATCATCATTATTACAACTTTTCAACTGTCTATAAAGTAAAGCAAAGAAAAAGGTACACTACTAATGCCCAAAGTTGTGACCTGCAGCGACAGAGGGAGAATATCTATATATATCATACGTGGAAGCCTCTTGTTCATCTCTGGTACAACTACTCATGCGTCACCAGCTAACCTGTCTCTAGTCTGCTCGTGAGAGAACCCAGAGTAATAAGAAGAGACATAAAACTCTAGGTCAGACAAAAATATGGTATGAGCGATAAGCAGCAAGATAGAACAATAACAGGTATACTAAACCATACCTAACCTGGACCTGCATCCAAAGAGTTAGCACTACATACCGTACAATACTCTAAGGTGCCACTAAATAGATGGTGTAAAGACAACGGGGGAGAGGGGTGCATGTCATAGTGATAGCAAACAATCAATCATAGCAACCATCCTTACCTCTCTCACTCAGTGCATAAAGCATACGATGTCCACCACTCTCAACCACTAGAACCATCGAAGTAGTGACAGAGTTCGACTTGTACAACTACTTCTACAACCAAGTTTAACCCACGGAGTCAGGACTAAATCTTTACAAATGACCCCGCTTCATTGGCCTATAGCCCATTAGTCGTACCTAGACCACTGTGGTCCTGAATCCTTTCACGTACCCCCTACAAATAGTGATTCAAAGTCATAGACATCGACAACCCTTAGCACACGTCCCGCAGCAAAGTCCAATCATGAAGTAAACTCTTTGGTTCCCAGCTAGATCCTGAGTTTTACTTCCCATTTGGACTACCTTTGCATCTCGGGTTTCGGCCTTCTCCATTTCACTTTGCTTCAGGTCATGGTCATCAACATCGGTTCGGGTTGGGCTCCATCCAAGATGTTTCGGTTCGTGATAACCACCATGCTTCAGATCAGTTCACCCATGCCTCCTTCGGTTCGGATCGTGAGCACCCACTGGGTTCGGGTCGTGCATGCTCCAAAGCATCAGGTCGTGGAGCTACATCGGTTCGGGTAGTGCTCTCCCTTCGGATTGTGATGGTTCGGATCGTGGCAAAGCTCCGGGTCAGTTTACAACTTCAACTCCAGGTCGTGAGCACCATTCGTGAGTGGATCGGTTCGGAGGAGCGGCTCATGGCACATGGGGCCGATCTGATACGGGTCCTGTACAATTTCCTGCACTTCTTTCCAGCGACTGTTTTACGCCATTCGATGGCGTTTTAGACCAATATAACACTTATAGGAAATCACAAAGCATACCATATAGTCATAGCAACATGTATAATCATTCACAACCGCCAAAACAATAATTTGATAGGTTAAAACTGATCAAACATAGCCAAAACCCCATATTTTCCCCTATGCATGTTTAACAACAACTAACAGTAGGATTAACAAAACTTAACCAAATCAGCTCAAATTTCTAACACAGGCCTAACATAATATTTAAGAATTTATAAATATTTTTCCAGAATTTTAACATGAATAAATTCGCTAATTAACACAAATCACCCTAACTAACTACAATTAGTGTCCAAACAATGCAAATTACTCACCTTAGCCACAAATAAAATGTAGCTGAAATGATTCTCTGTTTGGCACGAATACTGATGTCTAACAGCAGTCCTAATACTGATCTGGTGAAGATCTTCCTTGATTTGATGTTGCTAAACCTAATCTTCAATTAAAAAGTGGTTTAGAGGTGTTTTAGATGTTGGAGGCCATTACTAGGGTTCCAAGAATGAAAGTGGCGGCTGAAAAAGTGTCTAAAGAAATGTTTTCTAACCCTAATCAGTCCCTATGTACCCCTAATCCCGAAATTCCCCAATGGGCCTAGCTGTTAATTACCCAATTAAGCCCAGTTAAATAGTTTTTCACCTTCTAAACAATGTTTCAGTCATATCTCCCAAACGGTCAGTCCGTTTGGCTAATGTGACCACTCTACGGAATTGTAAACCATCATTTGGATCCAATGGAAGTGGTTTCAGGTCAAAATTCCTTTCCAGTCAAAAGTTATGGCCAAAACAAGATCAGCTAGGGGCAAAACGGTCATTTAAAAATCAACAAAAATAATGAACATGGGAAATGACCCCAATAGTCGTCTCCTAAAGTTACATTACTATACGACTTCGTATGAAAAAGAAATAAATATCATACTATCCTTCGATGCGTAGAATGAGGGTCGTTACATTCTCCCCCCTTAAGAAATTTCGTCCCCGAAATTCCTTAACCCAAAACATAAAAGGATCCCGCATGTCTACCAGCCATATACAACAATCAAACATGCAAAACAAACAAAACAAACCTATCCTATCATGCGGAAAGACTAAATCGAAATTGAAATCTTACCAGGCGAAGAGTTCTGGATACGTCTTCTTAATGCTCTCCTCCGTCTCCCAAGTGCAGTCATTCTCATTCTTGCCCCACTAAACATTGACTAGATTCACCGCTTTCCTTCGAAGTTGCTTCGTATCGTTGCCAACAATACGCATAGGCGTGCGGTTCCCAACTGCCTCAGGTTCGACCTCGATATCATCCAACTGATCAGGTGAAATAGTCACATCGGGGTCGTGTACGAACTTCCTTAACCGGGAAACATGAAATACGTTGTGAACTCCTGCCATCTTCCCTGGTAATTCAACATTATATGCCAAATTCCCAACTTGTTCGAGAACTGGGAATGGCCCAACAAATCTTAGTGCTAACTTGCCTCTCTTGCCAAATCGAATCATGCTCTTTAGCGGAGAAATCTTGAAAAACACAAAGTCTCCAATGGAGAATTTTAAATCTCTTCTCCTCTTATCAGCATAACTCTTCTGTCTATCTTGAGCAGCTTTCATCCATTGTCGGATAATCTTAATCTTGTCTGAGGTTTCTCTTATCACGTCTAGTCCAAGCACATACTTCTCACCAGTTTCTAACCAACATGCCGGTGAGTTGCACGGTCTTCCGTACAAAGCTTCAAATGGAGCCATACCAATACTGGATTGATAAATATTATTATATGCAAACTCTACTAGATGCAAATGGTCATCCCATGATCCACCAAAATCCAATCCACAGGCTCTCAAGAGATCTTCTAATACTCGATTCACCCTCTCTGTTTGACCGTCAGTTTGAGGATGATACGCGGTACTGAGATGTAATTCTGATCCTAATGACTCTTGTAAGCTCTTCCAAAATCCACTAGTAAATAATGGATCTCGGTCACGCACAATGCCTTTGGGTATTCCATGAAATCTCACTACCCACTTTACATATAGTTCAGCTAACTTAGCTGTCGTTCTATTTGACTTGACGGGTATAAATCTTGTGCTTTTGGTCAATCGGTCCACAATTACCCAAATGCTATCATGGCCCGATCTAGTCCTTGGTAACCCATCAATGAAATCCATTGAGACTTACTCCCATTTCCATTCAAGAATTTCTAATGGTTGCAACAAACCACTAGGTTCTTTTGCTCAGCTTTAACTAGCTAGCAATTCATGCATTTGGATATAAACTTCCTTATGTCTCTTTTCATCCCTTCCCAGTAGTATGCCTGCTTCATGTCTCGATACATCTTGTTACCACTGGGATGTATAGTCAGTTTTGAGTGATGACATTCCCTAAGCACTTCATCTCTCAATCCATTGACATTGGGTACAACTAGTCTTCCATTCTTTCTAAGCCATCCATCTCGATCAAGCCCATACTTGTTCATCTCCTCGTCGATACCCATCTCTAACTTGGAGATGACTTCCAATAAGTTAGGATCGTCCTTTTGACTGGAACCAATTCGCTCAATCAAAATGGGTCTGGTCGTCAAACTTGCTAACATTTCTGGATCCAATTCGCACTATGGTCTAAAATCATACCCAGTGATGTACTCCAGTTGCTTCCATTCAAGAAACATAGCCCCTAAACTAGCATGTCTCCTACTCAAGGCATCAGCTACTGCATTGCCTTTTCCAGGCGTCTATGAGATATCGAAATCATACGAAGCCAAGAACTCTAACCATCTCTATTGACGAAGATTCAAATCCTTCTGAGAGAAAATATATTTTAATGATTTATGGTCAGTAAACAACTCGAATCTTTCTCCCAAAAGATAATGTTGCCACATCTTCAATGCGAATACAATCGCTGCCAATTCCAAATCATGGGTAGGATATCTTTTCTCATGCTGTTTCAGTTGCTGACTAGCATAATCTACCACCCTACCACCTTGCATCAGTACAGCACCTAGTCCGGTACCACATGCATTCGTGTATACCGTCATCTCTTCATTCCTCTCAGGAATGACTAACACTGGTGCACAAGTCAACTTTTCCTTTAGACTCTTGAATGCATTCTCACACTTTTCATCCCAGACGAAAGCTTGATTCTTCTTGCTCAACTGAGTCAACGGTGCTGCTATCTTGGAGAAGTCTTGGATAAACTTACGATAATATCCAGCTAACCCCAAGAAACTTCTTACGTCTATTGCATTCTTGGGCGTAGACCAATCTTGTATCTTAGCCACTTTCGCAGGATCCACGGCAATACCATTCTCTGAAACAACATGTCCTAAGAATCTCAATTCCTTCCTCCAGAAGTGACACTTAGAAAACTTTGCTTTCAGTTGGTGGCTTCTCAACACCTCCATCATTGTCCTCAAATGTTCCTTGTGTTCTTCCTCGTTCTTTGAGTAAACCAAAATATCATCCACGAACACTAGAACAAACTTATTCAATTGATCTCTGAATACCCTATTCATAAGACCAACAAAATATGTTGGTGCGTTAGTCAGCCCAAATGGCATAACCAACCATTCATAGAATCCAAACGGCATCCGAAATGCCGTTTTGCTACACTCTCAGCTTCCACCCTAAGCTGATGAAAACCTGTCGCGAGATCCAACTGGGAAAACACTCTCGCTCCACTCAACTGATCAAACAAATCATCTATCCGCGGTAGAGGATACTTATTCTTCCTCGTCACTTTATTCAATTCGCGGTAGTCTACACACAATCGAAGTGAACCATCGGCCTTGGTAGCAAACACAACTGGCGCTCCCCACTCAGAAATACTTCTTCGGATAAATCCCTTCTTCAAAAGATCGCTGACTTGCACCCCGAACTCTCGCTGCTCCCTTGGTTCCATACGACGAAGTGGCATCACTATAGATCTTGTATCTTTCACTAAATCAATACAGAACTCAGTCTCTTGGTGTGGTGGAAGCCCGATCACTTGCTCGAAGACATCCGAATACTGGCCAACCACGGGCACATCTGACAACTCATCATGCGGGATGTCAAGGGAATTTAGAAGACTAGCCATTACCCCATCACTTGGTAGGCCACCAAACACTACCCTCCGCCCATCGTCCGCTGTAACTGTCACCAAAAAGCCCTCACAGTCTACCACCACCCCGCATCTTTGGAGCCAATCGACTCCCAAAATAATGCCAAACCCAGTAAATCCCAAAACAAAGCAATCACAAACAAACATACATCCATGACTCGATAAGACCACATTACGACAAATCATACTAAGGCTAGTCGAACCACCAAACGGGTTCGTCACTACTAAAGGTCTATCGACTATCTCGGGTTCCCATCCGAACCTATCTACCAGGTTACTAGATATGAAAGAACTGGAAGCTCCGGTATCAAACAAAACTCTAACAGGAACATCATAAACAGAAAGCATACCTTGGATAACAACATTCTTTCCCTTCTCCGCCGCAGTCGGGGCATTCGATGAAGAAGGAACAGCACTGATGGCATATGCTTTCACTATTTGCTTCTCTTTCAAAGATTGCGGACACTTATCCTTTTGATGTCTGACTTGGCCCCATTTGAAGCACTTCCTATCTGCTAGCTTGGCTCGACAATTACTGGCATAATGGCCCTTCTTGCCATAGCTAAAGCACTCAACATCTTTCTTCTTCTTCTGGCCATCCTTAGCTTGGTTCTGCTTCCTCTTGTTCTAAGAACCATTCTTGCCTCTACCGCTTGCTTGCAGCTTTGGCTCCTCTGCAGATGTAACCTCAATCTTCGACTTAGGGTAAAGACTCTCTGATCTTAAAGCTTTCCCCACAATCGATTCAAACGTCTCATCGATGTGGTTAATAAGCCTTTCCCCCAAGTATCCATCCAAACCAGTTATGAACTTCTCGTTCTTCTTCTCGGAAGTATCAGTAAGAGATATCCCATATTTCGATAAAGTATCGAACTCAGCAATATACTCCGAGACAACTCTGCCATTTTGCTTAAGCTCCAAGAACTTCCTAAATAGTTCCGACTTCCGAGCAGCTGGGATAAACTTATCGCTGAAGCGAGTCTTAAACTGATCCCAAGTAATCTGATGCTCAGGAGTTGCTGCCATTATAGCATTCCACTAATTCATTGCCCGTCCTGTAGCTGACGGGATGCTAGCCTTCTCTTCATCGCATCCTCGATACCCAAGTCTTCGAAGATATGCTCGCAGCTATCTAACCAATCCTGAACATCCGTAGCCAACTCCGTTCCGTGGAACGACTTCCCACCAAGACTAGTATAATCCTTGTTCAACTTGGCGAAATCGGCCCTAGGCGCCTGCACCGCTGCACCACCACCATTTGCAGTATTGGGAGCTGCTCCTTGCACATTTCTAAGCATCTCTCTCATGAAGTCAGTAAACATCATCCTCATATCAGCAGCATTCCCATTATTGGCTCCTCTACCAGCACCCCTTGTATATCGGCTCATCGTTCAATCTGTAAAGAGAAACGATTAACCATCCTCTTTGTGCTATCAGTGCAGTGCGACTTCATCCTTAACTATACTAATAGTATATATATATATAGCTTTTGAAAACCAAAATAATCACAAATACGCGCTCTCATATACGTATTATCCCCGGTGTCTTTCCCTAGGTTAACTATGCAACCTAGAGCTTTAATACCAAGTGTGGCGGCCCGCCCCACACCAGTCGATATTTCCTCCGTAATGCGCTGTACCGATGTCCAACCAGCACGGGTTGGTCGTCAGAAGAAAAGAAAGAAAAGAATGAACTAACCAAGAACCTGTAGAATGTCTCACAGCGCATGGAATAAAATATAATAACAACATACTTGACATAAAACAGGCGAGACAGTGCATGAGCTGGAAACTAAAACATCATAGCAGCGGAAATCAAAACACAGCTTACGTTTCACATCATCATCATTACAACTTTTCAACTGTCTCTAAAGCAAAGCAAAGGAAAAGGTACACTACTGATGCCTAAAGTAGTGACCCGCAGCGACAAAGGGAGAATATCTATATATATATCATACGTGGAAGCCTCCTGTTCGTCTTCGGTACAACTACTCGTGCGTTACCAGCTAACCTGTCTCTAGCCTGCCCGTGAGAGCGCCCAGAGTAATAAGAAGAGACATAAAAATCTAGGTCAGGAAAAAAGTCTGGTATGAGCGATAAGCAGCATGACAGAACAATAACAGGTATACTAAACCATACATGAACCTGGACCTGCAACCAAAGAGTTAGCACTACATACCGTACAATACTCTAAGGTGCCACTAAACAGATGGTGTAAAGATAACTGGGGAGGGGGTGTGATTGTCACAGTGATAACAAACAATCAATCATAGCAACCATCCTCACATCTCTCATTCAGTGCATAAAGCATACGATGTCCACCACTCTCAACCACTAGACCCATCGAAGTAGTGACGGAGTTCGACTTGTACAACTACTTCTACCACCAAGCTTACCCCACGGAGTCAGGACTAAATCTTTACAAATGACCCTGCTTCATTGGTCTATATCCCATTAGTCGTACCTAGACCACCGTGGTCCTGAATCCGTTCGCGTACCCCCTACAAAAGTGATCCAAAGTCATAGACATCGACAAACCCTTAGCACACGTCCCGCAGCAAAGTCCAATCATGAAGTTAACTCGTTGGTTCCCAGCTAGATCATGAGTTCTACTTCCCATTTGGACTACCTTTGCATCTCGGGTTTTGGCCTTCTCCATTTCACTTTGCTTCAGGTCGTGGTCATCAACATCGGTTCGGGTCGGGCTCCGTCCAAGTTGTTTCGGTTTGTGATAACCACCATGCTTCAGATTAGTTCACCCATGCCTTCTTCGGTTCAGATCGTGAGCAACCACTGGGTTCGGGTCGTGCATGCTCCAAAGCGTCAGGTCGTGGCGCTACATTGGTTCGGGTCGTGCTCTCCCTTCGGATCGTGATGGTTCAGATTGTGGCCAAGCTCTGGGTCAGTTTAAGACTTCAACTCCAGGTCATGAGCACCATTCGTGAGTGGATCGGTTCGGAGGAGCGGCTCATGGCACATGGGGGCGATCCGATCCGGGTCCTGTACAATTTCCTGCACTTCTCTCCAGCGACTTTTTTACGCCATTCGACGGCGTTTTAGACCAATCTAACACTTCTAGGCAATCACAAAGCATACCATACAGTCATAGCAACGGATCAAACATAGCCAAAACCCCATATTTTCCCTTAAGCATGTTTAACAACTACTAACAGTAGGATTAACAAAACTTAACCAAATCAGCTCAAATTTCTAACAGAGGCCTAACATAACATTTAAGAATTTATAAATATTTTTCCAGAATTTTAACATGAGTAAATTCGCTAATTAACACTAATTACGCTAATTAACTACAATTAGTGTCCAAACAATGCTAATCACTCACCTTGGCCACAAATAAAATGTAGGTCTGAAATGATTCTCTATTTGGCATGAATATTGATGTCTTACAAAAGTCATAATACTGATCTGGTGAAGATCTTCCTAGATTTGATGTTGCTAAGCCTAATCTTCAATTAAAAAGTGGTTTAGAGGTGTTTTAGATGTTAGAGGCCATTACTAGGGTTCCAAGAATGAAAGTGGCTGCTGAAAAAGTGTCTAAAGAAATATTTTTTAACCCTGATCAGCCCCTATATACCCCTAATCCCGAAATTCCCCAATGGGCCTAGCTGTTAATTACCTAATTAAGCCCAGTTAAGCAGTTTTTCACCTTCTAAACCATGTTTCAGCCATATCTCCCAAACGATGAGGCCGTTTGGCTAATGTGACCACTCTACGGAATTGTAAACCATCATCCGAATCCAATGGAAGTCGTTTCAGGTCAAAATTCCTTTCCAGTCAAAAGTTATGGCCGAAACAAGATCAGATAGGGGCAAAACGGTCATTTAAAAATCGAAAAAAATCATGAACATGGGAAATGACCCCAATTGTCGTCTCCTAAAGTTAGTTGACCATACGACTTCGTATGAAAAAGAAATAAATATCCTACGATCCTTCGATGCGTAGAATGTGGGTCGTTACAATTTCTTCTTTCTTTCTTTCCGCTATAGTCTCGTAGGCATACGACATGTCGAGGGTGAAGTAGTGCCTAACCTCCATCTATAGCTACAGTAGCTTTACCTGCGGCTAATCTTCTTTCAACCTTTGTAGGTTGCCGTGCGATGGAGGTAGTTTCGAGAAACTTGTCAACAAGCTACACTAGGATAGTAAGGATAAGAATAAGGGAATTTGGGCCAAGGAGCACAAGCCCAAGGATAAGAAGCTCGTTGATATGGTTTAATCCACGCAGAAGGAGAAAGGTGAAAAGAAAGAGGCCAAAGTGGAAGAACTACAAACAAGGGTTTGGAATATAAGGAGGGTGGAAGAAATAATAGATCCCGCGACAAGTGGAAGTGTCTTTTCTGTGGTATAGTGGGCTATTTAATTGTAGGTATAACAAGACAATTGGTGAAGCAGGGAATCTTATCAGGGATTTCCCAAAGGACAAGGGCAAGGGCAGAGGACATGACCTACTTCTGAAGGACAAGTTCATGCTCTCATGGCACAAGGACAGGAGAAAGATAGAAACATTTTTATTGAAAGTTTGATTTTCTTTTTTTTAACTTTGTTTGACTCTGGCGCTTCACATTCTTTTCTGTCTGCTTCCATAGTTGAGTCTCTACACCTTAGTACTAGAAGGGTAGAGGATCCCATTATTGTCTCAAATCCAATCGGTGATTCGGCTCATTTATCTTTGGTTTGTAAGGATTTGAGAATAGCTATATTAAGTATTAAGTTTAAGTGTTACGCTTATGTTTTTGCTCTCATGGGCTATGGGTTGATTCTAGGTATGGATTAGTTAGCTAGAAATTGTGAAAGACGGGTAGTAAGATTTTTGACTTGCCTCGGGAATACCCTCGAGATTTTGTGTGATCCTCAGGGGTCAGTTTGGCTTAGCTACCTAGAATCACATGATGCATATATCGACGATTTGTGATCCGTTAGAATAGTCCATGAGTACGTAGAGGTTTTGGATTAAGTTAGGGGTTTATCCCCTGAAACGTGAGATATACTTCCGCATATATTTAGTTGACAATGCAAATCCAGTTGCATTACCTGTATGACACATGACTCCAAGGGAAAAGCAGATGGTTCACTTCGCTTGTGCGTAGATGATATTTTGGTTTTCTCTAAGAGTGGGCAAGAACATGCTTTGTATCTAAGGGAAGTCTCGAATACCCTCCAAGCGCAACAGTTTAAGGCTAAGTCCTCCAAATGCCATTTTTGAGGAAAGAAGTGAGGTTCTTAGGACACATGGTCTCTAAGGAAGGGATAGCGGTGGATCCTGAAAAGGTAAGGTCGTAGCGGATGCCTTAAGAAGAAAAAGGTTGACTTTAAGTCCTCTTTATGTAAAAAGGAAAAGTTTAGAATACATATCAGCCTTTGATTTTAAAACCTCCGGTTAAGTTAGTAGTTGGCATCGCTAGGAGTAAGAATACGCTTTTGGATCAAATAGGGACTTCACAAAAGACTCTCAGATAGTTGACACAATGGATAAGTTAAGTAAAGAAGAGACCCTAGTCACCTTAATAAATACACTTGGTAACATGGTTAGCATCTGTTTATTTTCAAGAAATAGTTTTTGGAATGTTAGCATGACACAGTAGAAGTTGTAGTGCCGAGTAAACTAGAAGGAGAAGAGGTGGAACGAGAGGCGACAGTGAGATGAATCCCAACTTATATTTGGGAAACAGAAATTAAGAAGCTACGCAATCATGAAGTTAAGACAGTCAGAGCACAATAGAGTGAAGCTCAAGAAGATGCGACTTCGAAGACTGAAGACTAGATACGCACATTATACCCTTTTTCTTGAGGGTATATCCTTGATCTCTTTTTCTAGGAATTTTGTGCATACTTGTTTCTAACTTTTTAGGTATATCCTCTAGGTCATATCTTCGATCCTTGGGTAGAAGCCAATGTATGTAAACATGTGTTTGAAACATGTTATGATTGATGGTTGCAAGAGGTTACTATTGGTTTCTCGTTGATGTATATACACACACATTAGGCACTATATCGGCTCAGTCACTTTCATATTGCATATGTGTATATGCATTTGTATATGGATTGAAACTTGAGGTGTTATCATATGGATGTTACATTTGTATGAATGATTGAGCACTCATGTAGAAGTTATAAAATACAATTAGGAGTAATTGCATACATGATGGACTCATGGAACTAACATAATTCGCATTAAGGAGGTCAACTGAATCAGTGGACCGCTTGATTTTGCATTAGATAAGGACATATACACACACTATGCATATTTTCATGAAAAGCATTATAGACCTTTTAAGGACAATGGATGCCTGTGATTGAATTGAGTAGATGTTGGATGGTAGGATAAACATTCTTCTTAACATAGAGATTTCGGGGACGAAATCCTTTGAAGGAGGGGAGAATGTAACACCCCATATTTTCCGTGAATATTAAAGTAACGAATTAAAGAATACTTGATTGTAAAAGAAGAAATAGGGGAAACGGGTTATGCCATTGCATTTGTCTTGGAGTTCTGCTTGAGATAGTGCCCGAGTTTGCGTAAATCGGACTCCGTATGAAGAAGTTATGGAGTTCAGAAAATTTCAAATTTAAATATAAATTAAATTAAAATAATAATTAAGAGTCAAAATAGTTCAAAATTCGAAAATTCAGCCAGAGCGGCCTGAGCGGGAAACTTCCCGCTCAAGGGTGTCGACCCCCCCCCCCCCAAGGGGGAGTCGACATAGGTCGATATAGGTGTCGACCCCCCTATAGGGGAGTCGACATAGGTGTCGACCCCCTGTAAGGAGTCGAACCCTTATTGATCTTGTTCCAGTGACGATTTCTGAGTCATTAGGGCATATGTGGCGATTTCTGGTTGGCTCTCTTTGATCTGAATGGCCCTGATTACTCCTAGGTTGATATAATGGCTCATATTAATCTAAACTCTATATAATCACCTCAAACCTCAACCCTAGACCTCATAATTTCATTCCATGAAGCTGTCATGTCGTCCATCTCCAAACTAGCATAGCCACCATTCATCTCCAAACTAATAATCAAGTTAGAAAGCTCCAAATTAAATCCAAATTAGAGAATCAAACGTCTACATCAAAGGATTAGCTTTACAAATTTAGAGATCAGATCCCGAAGTACAAGATACATTCTTTTTTGTAAGTTCACGTTATTTTTAAATGTGAATACCTGATTGTAATCTTGACATGTAATAAAATGAATCAAGATCTATGCCTGATTTTAAGATAATCTTTTCAGATTTATCCCTATCCTTCTATTGAATCTATTTCTTTGCAAGCCTTAGAGGTTATGTTGTTGATTAAATTAGGCCTACCTTTGTTGTACATCAGGTTTATAATCCTTTTGGGCTCATGATGTTATTCTTATTCCTACGATAATGATTGTATCAGTTTAGTCAAGAATCTATCTTTGTTGGATCTAAATTTCCTGCATTAGGTCTGTTGTTACATTCCTATTTTTACGCCTATTCTTATTTTATGCTTCTTCTCTCTCTTCCCCTATTTCCTTTTTCTTTTATGAACCTGGGTTACCTTCGAACCTAGGCTGAAATTGCGAAATACGAACGATTGGAATACGGGGGATATTTGGGTATAACCTATTTTGGTGAAATAATTGGGTAAAACATATTTGGTGAAATTGTTGGTATAACTTGTAAATGATATTGGGGCATTATCATTATAACTGCAAGTTTGGGTTAATTGGCATGTAAAACAAGTTTTGGGGCATAATTGTTATTGTTGTGAACTTGGGGTAAATTGAAATATTAAATCTAGATTGGGCGTAAACTGTAAATTAAAATATTAAATCTAGATTGGGCATAACTATTGGTTGGGACGCCAAACATAATGTATATTCTGATTTTAGGGCATGACTATTATTGCAAATTTGGGAAGATTGGGTGTAGCATATTTTGATTAATAACTTGTACTCGAATTTGTTAGGCATAACTTGAGAATTGAAACATGACTAGTTTTCTGAAATTTGGATAATTAGCGTATAAAATCTATACTTGGACATGCATGGTAAATATGTAAATAGGCTAAAAGATGAACATGCCTAGCCCGAGGTTAGATTGAGTTGCAGTGTAAAACTGCCCGGAACCGCCCGGCACATCCAGGAACCGCAAGAACACAGATGTAATGTGAGAGGTTAGCGTATTTGGCCCAAAACCCGAGGTTAGAATGAGTTTCTGGTAGAAGTCTGCCCAGAACCACCCGGCACATCCAGCAACCGAAAACAACAGTTCTAATGTGAGAGGTTAAGGCATTAATGAATAAATTAATGCTAATAAACAGACATGCTAAGAATGTTAGGTTAAGTAACATATGAATAAGTAGCACTTAACCGTTATAACATGTTAATTAGACAAGTGGGTGGGGTTAAGTAAATTTAGAACACTTAACCGTTACAACATGTTAATTAGACAAGTGGGTGGGGTTAAGTAAATTTATAACACTTAACCGTTATAACATGTTAATTAGACAAGAAGATGGGGTTAAGTAAATTTAGAACTCTTAACCGTTATAAAATGTTAATTAGATAAGTGAGCAGAGTTAAGTTAACCAATATAACACAATGAATGAACATGGTTAAGTAAATAGGAAACACTTAACCAATACAACATGATGTGTGGTAGGGTTAAGTTAACACAAGAGGGAAACACTTAACCAATATAACATGATGTGTGGTAGGGTTAAGTAACATAAGAAGGCAACACTTAACCAAGGTAACACGAAAAGTCGGTGGGTTAAGTTAACTCGATTGGATTGACGACACTTAACCAATACAACGTGATGAATGGGTGGGTTAAGTTAACTTGAATTGATTGATGACACTTAACCAATATTTCAAAGTGGATAGGGTTTAGGAAAGCTTAACCAATAATACGTATGGACTTGATAAGGGGTAGGGTTAAGTAAATCTTGGGTAAGTGGGAAATATTAATATATATAGGCCCCCAAACTTAACCGTAAACGTGCGTGAATTAGTGGGAAGGTTAAGTAACATATGAATAGGAAACACTTAACTAGTACAACATGTTAATTAAGCAAATGGGTGAGGTTAATTTAAATTTGGGACACTTAACCATTATAACATGTTGATTAGGAAACCCTAGTAATGGGGGACCCATTTCAGCAGTAACCCACATAGATGTATCATGGTACCCTGAACTAGGAAGGGCGGGGAACGATAACTGGGCTGATTATAAGCGGTCAAAATAGCGGCGGGTGGTGCAGCAGTATAGGTCTCGATGGAGTACGGGCATGCACATGCTCCGTAGCGGGAAAAGCAGGCACTGGGCATCAGTAGTATACACTGTGCATCATGAACTTGTGCCAGGTTGCCAACATAGGAATTGATACACCCCATGGTGGGACAACACAGGTATCTACATACAAGCAGGGCCGAGTGACACAAGTAATGAATACATAAGAGTTAGGGAGCCGATCGATAGGGTAGTAAGGGTACATCTAACATGCCCGTGGCAATTAGGCTGATTGAGGTAAGATCCTCATACTAGATGTACACCTGAAGGCAATATTATTTAACACAGGATACTAGTTGAAACAATAGTAGGGAATACAAATCATTCTATAAAAGACACTAGTTAAAATGCTAGTTGGGTGGTGCAGAGAAAATAGGAAATCAGAGAAAGAACCGAGGCACATTCGGTGTATCTTTCCTTGTCATATCGAATAGTGCGGTGTAGGAAATATCTTAGTAATTAGAAGCGCATCCATCATATCCTGTTTATCTTGTGTACCTTGTCATATCTACCGCTCATCATTTGTTGTCTTGCTATGCTTATTATCATGGTTATGTCTTGTATCCAATTTATCCATGTCATGATGCTTTTACCTATCTACATGCTGAAAATCACTGGACTTACCCAACTTATGTCTGACCTAGTTTTTTTCGCCTCTTTTCTTCCGTTCCCCCTCCCCCGAGGTTCACAGGGAGGGAATATTACCACTTAGCTCAGTTTTCTTCCCAAGCTCGAAGATAGTCGATGTTTAGCTCTGAACTCTCTTTTTCCACTGCTATGGCTGACTCATGCTTTATTGGGAAACATCATGGTCATTTTATGCTTCTTTATTTTTTTAAACAAGACAGATGCTTTGTTGTAATCGGTATTGGTGTTTTGGTGTTGAAAACAATCTTTATACATGTTGTTTTACCAAGTTACTGTTTTATCAATAAAGCAAAGTTTAATTTATTTTCCGTTGGATAAATTTTGTCTGTTTTGTAATTTATCTGTTCTATACACTTATGATGCTCCACTGAAGTTAATGCATTCCCTTTGAGAGTGACCTTAACGGAGGTGGGGTGTTACAAGTTTCGAGTGATGACATTCCCTAAGCACTTCATCTCTTAATCCGTTAACGTTGGGCCCAACTAGTCTCCCATACTTTCGAAGCCATCCTTCTCTATCAAGTCCTTACTTGTTCATCTCCTCACCGTCAATACCCATCTCTATCTTGGAGAAGATTTCCAATAGGTTAGGATCGTCCCTCTAACTGGAACCAATCCGCTCAATCAAAGTGGGTCTGATTATCAAACTTGCTAACATCTCTTGATCTAATTCACACTTAGGTCTGAAATCATATCCTGCAATATATTCTAGTTACTTCCATTCCAGAAACATAGGCCCCAAATTGGCATGTTTCCTACTCAATGCATCAGCTACCGCATTCCCCTTCCTGGGTGTGTATGCAATATTGAAACCATATGAAGCCAAGAACTCTAACCATCTTTGCTTATGAAGATTTAAATCCGTCTGAGAGAAAAGTTACTTTAATGACTTATGATTGGTAAACAGCTCGAACCTTTCTCACAAGAGATAGTGTCTCCACATCTTTAACGCGAACAAGATCGCTGCCAATTCCAAATCATGGGTAGGATATCTTTTTTCATGCGGTTTTAGTTGCTGACTAGCATAAGCTACAACCCTACCTCCTTGCATCAATACAACACCTAGTCCGGTACTACAGGCATCTGTGTATACCGTCATCTCTTCGTTCCCTTTAGGAATAACTAACACTGGTGCACACGTTAAATTTTCCTTTATGCTCTTAAATGCGTTCTCACACCTTTTTTCCCAAACGAAGGCTTGAATCTTCTTGGTCAACTGAGTTAACGGTGCTGCTATCTTCGAGAAGTCTTGGATAAACTTACGGTAGTATCCAGCTAACCCCAAGGAACTTCTCACGTCCATTGCATTCTTGGGCGTAGACCAATCTTGTACAATAGCCACCTTCGCAGGATCCATAATAATACCATTCTCTGAAACAACATGGCCTAAGAATCTTACTTCCCTCCTCCAGAAGCGAGGCTTAGATAATTTTTCTTTCAATTGATGTTTTCTCAACACCTCCATCACTGTCATCAAATGTTCCTTGTGTTCTTCCTTTGTCCTCGAGTAAACCAAGATATCGTCCACGAACATAAGAACAAACTTATTTAATTGATCTATGAAAACTCTATTCATAAGATCCACAAAATTTGCGGGTGCATTGGTCAACCCAAATGGCATGACCAACCACTCATAGAATCCAGACGGCGTCCGAAATGCATTTTAGGTATACTCTTAACTGCTACTCAGAGCTATGAAAACCAATCGCGAGATCCAACTAGGAAAACACTCTTGCTCCATTCAGTTGATCAAACAAATCATCTATCCATGGAAGAGGATGCTTATTCTTCCTAGCCACCTTGTTCAGCTCATGGTAATCTACACATAAACGAAGGTAACCATTGGCCTTGGTAGCAAATACAACTGGTGCTCGCCACTCGAAAACACTCCTTCGGATAAATCCCTTCTTCAAAAGGTCGCTCACTTGCACCTCGATCTCTCGCTGCTCCCTTGGCGCCATTCGACAAAGAGGCATCACTATAGGTCTGGCATCTTTCACTAAATCAATCTGAAACTCAATCTCTCGGTGTGGTGGAAGTTCGGTCACTTCCTCGAAGATGTCCGGAAACTCGCCAGCAATAGGCACATCTGTTAACTCATCCTGCAGGATGTCGAGGGAATGTAGAAAACTAGCCATCACCTCATCACTAGGTAGGCAACCCAATACCACCCTCCACCCATCATCCGCTCTAATGGTCACCGAAGACCTCTCACAATCTACCACAACCCCATAACTTTGGAGCCAATCGACTCCCAAAATAATGCCAAACCCAGTAAATCCCAAAACAAAGCAATCACAAGCAAATATACATCCATGACTCGATAAGATCAAATTTCGACAAGCCATACTAAGCTTTGTCGAACCACCGATCGGGTTCGTCACAAATAAAGGTCTATCAACGATCTCGGGTTGCAATTCCAACCCATCTACCAGGTCACTAGATATGAAGGAATGAGAAGCCCCAGTATCAAACAACACTCGAGCAGAAACATCATAAATAGAAAGTATACCTTGAATAACAACACCTTTTCCCTTCCACGCCGTAGTTGGGGCATTCGACAAAGAGGGAATAGCGTTGGTAGCATATGCTTTCACCATTTTCTTCTCTTTAGGAGGTTGTGGACATTCATTCTTAAAATGTCCCACTTGGCCACAGTTGAAGCACTTCTTTTTCCACGGTCTTTCTCGACAATTGCTGGCATAGTGGCCCTTCTTGCCACAACTAAAGCACTCAATATCTTTCTTATTCTTATTTTTCTGACCATCCTTCGTCTGGTTCTGCTTCCTCTTATTCTGGGAATTATTCTTGCCTCCACCGCTTGCCTACGGCTTTGGCTGCTCTCTAGATGTAACATCAACCTCATTTTTTGACTTAGGGTAAAGGCTCTCAGACCTCAATGCCTTTCCCTCAATAGATTTGAATGTCTCATCGACATGGTTTATGATTCCTTCCCCCAAGTACCCATCTAGGCCAGTTATGAACTTCTCGTTCTTCTTCTCGGCAGTATCGATAAGGGACAATCCATATTTCGATAAGGTATCGAATTCAGCAATATACTCTGAGGCTGCCCTACCATTATGCCTAAGCTCCAAAAACTTCCTGAACAATTATGATTTATGAGAAGCTAGGATAAACTTGTCACTGAAACGGGTCTTAAACTGATTCCTAGTGACTTGATCCTCGGGAGTGGCCACTTTAATAGCATTCCACCAATTTATAGCTCGTCCTTGAAGCTGACGCAATGCTAACTTTCTCTTCCTTGCATCCTTGATCCCCAAATCCGCGAAGATGCGCTCACAACTATCAATCCATTCTTGAACCTCCATAGCCAATTCCATTCCGTGGAATGACTTTCCACCAAGGTTAGTATAATCCTTGATGAGCTTGGCGAAATCGGCCCTAGATGCCTGCATCGTTACACCACCACCGTTAGCATCATTAGGAACTGCTCCCTGAGCAACCCTAAGCATCTCTCGCATGAAAGCAGTAAACATCGTCCTCATATCATGGACATTCCCATTGTTGTCCCCTGAATCCGTACTCCTCGTATATCGGCTCGTCATTCAATTTGTAAAGAGAAAAACGATTAACCATCTCCTTAGTGTTGTCCGTGCAGTGTGACTTCATCCTTAGATGTACTAATAGTGTATATATATAGTTTTTGAAAACAAAAACATCACAAATACGCGCTCTCATATACATATACTATCTCTCCCTGGTGTCTTCCCCTAGGTTAACTATGCAACCTAGGCTCTGATACCAAGTGTGACAGCCCAATCTGAACTAGTCGACATTTCCTTGAAATGCGTTGTGCTAACGCCCAACTAGCACGGGACGGTCGTCAAAGGAAAAGGGTTTTGAAACTTTGAATCACCAAGAACCTATAGTATATCTCACAACGCATAGAATAAAATATAATAGTAACATAACTTGACATAAAACACGTGAAACACTGCATAAGCCGAAAACTAAACCATAAACATCAGAGTAGCGGAATCCCAAAAAAAATATAGCTTATGATCCAATTATTATTGCAACTTCAAAATATTGTCTCTAACAAGGAAATAAAGAAGGTGCACTACTAATGCCTAAAGCAGTGACCATCAACAAAACATGGAGAATATATATAAATAGTACGTGGAAGCCTCCCGCTCATCTCCGGACAGCTACCCGTGCATAACCACTTGACCTGTCTGTAGTCTGCTCGTTTAGGAGCACGTAGAGTAATAAGAAGAGACAGAAAACCCAAGGTCAAATAAAAGTCTGGTATGAGCGATAGCAGCAAAATAAAACAATAACAGGTATAAATAATCATACCTGGACCTACAACCAAAGTGTTAGTCCAACAAGATGTACAGTACTTTAAGGTAACACTAACATAAAGTGTAAAATGGGAGTGTGCATGTCATGGTGATAACAAACATTAAACATAGAAGTCATCCTTACATCACTCAATTAGTGCGTAAAGCATACGATATCCATCGCTTTGATCACCAAATCCATTTGGTCCATGACGGAAACTCCGTCGACTATTGCTAAGACCATACTTCCCTGGTCTATAGTCAATAACCCTACCCAGTCCACACATCCCTGGATCTAGGTTAAGGGCCAACCAGTCCACACTTCCCTATCTCTTGTTCGTCTACATGCCCCCTCTCTTCAACGGTGAACCAAAGTTATAGATATCGATAACTCCTTTGCACACGTCACGCAGCAAAGCCCAACTCTAGAAGTTAACTCGTTGGTTCCCATCTGGATCCTGAGTAATAACTTCCCATTTGGACATCCTTTGCATCTCGGGTTCTGGTCTCCTTTGGTTTGGTTCGGGTCTCCTCCCCCTGTCCGGTTCGGGTCTTCCTCCTATCTGGTTCGGTTCGGGTCTCTTTCTCTCATCCGGTTCGATTCGGGTCTCCTCCTCCTATCTGGTTCGGTACGGGTCTCCTTCTCCTATCCGGTTCGGTCCGGGTCTCTTTCTCTTGTCTGGTTCGGTTCGTGTGTCTTTCTCCTATCCGGATCGGTTCAGGTGTCTTTCTCCTACCCAGATCGGTTCGGGTGTCTTTCTCCTATCCGAATCGGTTCGGGTGTCTTTCTCCTATCCGGATCGGTTCGGGCGTCTTTCCCTTATCCGGATCAGTTCGAGTCTCTTTTTCCTATCCGGATCGGTTCGAGTCTCCCTCCTAACCGGTTCGGATCGGGTCTTCCTCCAAACCGGACCTGAAAATCTGCAACTTTTTCCAGCAAGCTATTTTCGCCAAACGACGGCGTTTTCAACCATTCTAACCTTTCTATGTCATCAAAAAACATTCCAAACAGCAATAGAAACGTATAAAATTAATCAAAAACATTAAAACATCATTCTCATGAAATATTTTAGATCAAACATACCCAAAAAGCATGATTTTCCCCCTAGTCCCCTTAAACATGTGTTAACTATAGGATTATCAAACTTAATCCAAATCAACCCAAATTTTCAATAGTGACATAAAATAATATTTAAGAATTTCTACATATTTTTCCAGATTTTTATGATGCATAATTTCGCTAATTATCACTAATCACACCTAATTAGCCGTAATTGGTGAATAAAACTGCAAATCACTCACCTTAACCACAAATGAAATCTTAGATATGAAACTCTACCATTATGGCACAGATATCTATGTATTGTAGCAGCTCTATCTCTGGTTTGATGCTAATTTGACTTGATTTAGTGTAGTTTTGGTTAGTTGTGGATAAAAAGCGATTAGGAAGCGATTAGAATGAGATTTGGAAGATGGAGGCCATTGCTAGGTTGAAGAAATGAAAGTGGCGGTTGAGAAAAATGAAATGAGATGGTTTCCTAACTCATTTCAGCCTCCCCATAACCGTAATCCCGAAATGGGTTATGGGCCCATCCGCTAATTACCCTATTAAGCCCGATTGAGCTGTTTTTCACCTTCCAAACCTTATTTCAGCCATATCTCCCAAATGGTAAGTTCGTTTGATTAATGTGACCACTCTACGGAAAGCTAAACCATCATCCAAATCCAATGGAACGGTTTCAGGTCAAAACTCCTTACCAATCAAAAGTTATAGGCGAAACAAGATTCGCCAAGGGTAAAACGGTCATTTAAAATTGGAAAAAAATCATGAATATGGGAAATGATCCCAATAGTCGTTCTCCAAGGTTACACGACCACACGACTTCGTATGAGAATGAAATAAATATTCTGCGATCCTCTGATGCATATAATGCAGGTCGTTACAACCGGCATATCCAGCAACTGCAAATGTTGAATCTAATGTGAGGGGTCTAAGTGCACAAATACGAGACGGGCTAAGACACGAGGTTGGGCCCAACTTGTGGAAGAAGTCTGCCTGGACCCGACCGGCATATCCAGCATCCAGAAGATGTAGGCCTAATGTGGGAGGTCTAGCCCATTATAACCATAAATGGACATGGTAACGAATTGTAGTACTTAACCTAGTTGAATCCATAGGGATTATATGAATATGAACTAAAATTGGGGTTAAGTAAATTTGGTTGAACAGGGGGTGGGTTAAGTAAATCTGAGGGGGTGGGTAATATTTAGATATAGACCTACAAACTTAACCCAATAATGTTATGTAATTAAAGACATCTAGTGGTATACATAACTGGAGGAAATAATAAAGTTATGTAATTAAAGACACCTTTTAAGGTAAGCATAACTTGTAGAAATAATAGGGTTATGTAATTAAAGACATCTAGTGGTATACATAGCCAATGAAAACCTAGTGGGGGATACAAGACAAAGGGAGAGCTTGTATCATATTGTATGAGACCCATTTCAGCCAGTAACCCTGAGTTGGTATCAAACATGTACTCCGAACTAGGTCAGAGAAGGGGGATGCTTACTGGACTGATTGTAAGAGATCCAAATGTGGAGGACGATGTGGGCGGCGCAAACTGACCAAGCCATGTGCGTGCATGAACCGGGCAGAAGGGGATAAGACGACCGTGACACCTGTAGATATGGTTGTGCAAATTTTTAAGACGATGGGTTGCCACTTTAGGAAGTGATACCTCCTACTGGGTCGGTACAAGGTATCTATGCAGATTAGGGAGCCGATCGATTGGGGTAGTAGTTAGGGTACATCTGGACGTACCCCTAAACCTACCATTTGATAGTTGTTGGGATCATCTCAATCTGGTTATACTAGTATCAGTGCAGAGTAATCATTAGTGAAGCGTATATACTCAATCATTTTACCTTGTCAAGCTCACCTTTTATGACGTCACCCTTCTTAAACATTTTATATGCTTGTCATGCTACTTTTGTTTATTTACTTACTAAAAGTAACTGGACTTGCCAAACTTTATGTTGACCCTTTTTGTTTCCTCTTCTTTCTTCCGTTTCCCCCCAGGTTCGCAGGGAGGGAATTCTCAAGCTTAGTCAAAGACTCGGTTATCATCATGTTGAAGCTGCCTTTGAAGTATAGCTGAAGTTCTTATCTCTACTATGACTTAGATCTTTTTTTTTTGGGAATTAGGTTTTTATATATTTACGTACTCAGATGCTAAGGACATAAATTATATTATTGTAATGATTTTTGTGACTTATGGTATTTTGGAGCACGATGTTGTGATTTATGTTTGAAATAAAATTTTGAATTTCCGCTGCTATCTTATTTGTATTTTCCTTGTAATATTCTGTGTCTGTTTACCTATAATGCTTCATGAAACTTAATGCATTCCCTTAATGAGTGACATTAACAGACGTAGGGTGTCACAGTACATCACTAAAATTCTGTCTTGTAGAGTACAATAATAAAAGAAGCAGAATCCCTAAACATAGCCATAGTAGAGAGATATGAAATCAAGTAATACATCTAAGAAGCTCCAAGCAAGATGAAAGAAGAATCCTGATCAAACTTGAGTATTCCCACCCTCAGAACCTATTGGGGAACGGAAGAGAAAGAAGAGGAAACAAAGTGGGTCAGACATAAAGTCTGGCGAGTCCAGTTACTTTAGCATATTAATAAGTAAAAGTATCATGACGGTCATATAAAGAGGATAAGAGAGATAACATCATAAAAGGAAGGTATGACAAGGTAAACAAGATAAACATGATAGGATATATTGCGCTTCTCTAATACTTTCCCTTTCTCTCTGCACCAATACTAGTATAACCAGAATGAGATGATCCCCAATATGTATAAAATGGTAGGCTTAGGTGTACTTCTAGGGAGAGGTTTTTAACCCCATACAATAATAGGCAGCACAACATACCGGAGTTACTCCTAAGGATAATAACTGGCTCCTAAATATACCGAAGTCTATATATACCCTAATTACTACCCCAATCGATTGGCTCCCTACATCCTAGATAACCTATGTTGGCCCCACAATAGGATGTATCACTTCCTAAAGTGGCAACCCTTCGTTTTCAAGATGTGAACAACCATATCTACAGGTGTCACGGCATCTAAACCTCCTCTGCTGGACCCATGCACGAACACGACTACGTCGGAATGCGCCGCCCAAATTGTACCCCACTTTTGGATCTCTTAAAATCAGCCTAGTAAGCATGCCCCGACTTCGACCTAGTTCGGAGTACTCGTTTGATACCTATATATGGGTTACTGACTGAAACGGGTCCCACACAGAAGATGATACAAGCTCCCCCCTACGTTTGCAACCCCACTAGGTTTTCCATTGGTTATGCCATACCAGAGTAAAAGATTGCATAACCCCATAGGTTAAGTTTGTGGGCCTATACATATGAATATTACCCACTAACCCACGATATACTTAACCCTCCCACTATTTCATATCAACCTTTTTTAACCCCAACTCAAGTTAACATGTTCATGTAATCCCTATGGATTCAACTAGGTTAAGTATTCAAGTTTATTACCATATTCATTTATGGTTATAATATACTAGACCTCCCACATTAAACCTGCAACTTGTGAATGATGGTTATGCCTGGTGGGTTCGGCCAGACTTCTTCCACAAGTCGGGATTAACCTCATGTCTTAGCACGTCTCGTGTTTATGCACTTAGACCCCTCACATTAGATTCACCACTTGTGGTCGCTGGATATGTTGGGCGGTTCTGGGCAACTTCCACCGCAAGTGTAATCTAACCGCGTGACTAAGCGCGGTTACAGTTTCTAATTACTGTAATTCTAGGCATCTTCATTACTAACCAGTTATTTCTATGTCAATATAGGTTTACTTTCCCCTTTCTGAAGTTATGTTCATAATGAATCGTATGACCCAAATTCGGGTCTCCAACCAAAGTTTGGTTTATGCCCCAAATCCACATTCATATAATACATTCAAGTTATGCCCAAATTTCCCAATACAATTTGTGCCCCAAATTTAATGTTTTCCCCTCGTTTCCATTTTTATGCATTTGCATATTTCAGTGACATGCCTAGGCTCGAAGGTTGCCTGGCTATAAAAATAAAAAGGGAAAAGAAGAAAGGAAGAGGACAGAAATAATCACAATAACAGGATTGACATATGACGGTTAAATAGGTATAACAACTAATAAACATACTATGACAAAGTTGGGCATACTGATAAGATAGGCATAAAGGAACAGATCTGATGAACATGTGATAACAGGACTGATTCTAATATCATATACAGACATGATGAGATCTAAACAATGAATTAGATATCCAACTAATAAAAGATCTATTGTGACAATAGCACTGATTTAACCATTAACATCACAGGGACAGGCATGATGAAATCTAAACAGTAAATTAGATCTACAAATAATGATAGATATAACATGATTCAATACGTATTGGCTTAGATCTATTTCATAGTCATGTCAGAAAAATTTAGATACACATGTTATTACAGATGTGATATGATTCAAATAGTCACAGGCTTAGATCCGAGTTATAGTCATGTCAAAATTATCTTTTAAGTATTAAGATCTAAAAATAACATAGACTCACCGTGATTGGATTTAAGAAAATTAGAAAAGGGATTGTTGATGCTGAATCACAGATCTCTAAACATGAATCACTTGATTTCTGATGAAAAAAGACTTGATTTAAGCTGGGCAGAGGCAACATCTAATTCTCCGTTATTTTTGGTGTAGAAAACTTGAGAAATGGGATCGTATATATTTCCACCAGAAAACCCTAAAATCTGCCCAGATCTGCCATAGAGGGGTCGACCCCCCTCTTGGTGTGTCGACCCAGGGGTTGACACCTCTCTTATGGATTCGACCCAAGGGTCGACACCCCTGGGCAGGAATTTTCCCGCTCCCCTTTTTCTGCTCAATTTGAACTGTTTTAAATTCTACATTAATTATATATATATATATATATATATATTCTTCTTAGGCATATACAAACTTCAAACCTTAATATCCTCTTTATACAGTGTCCGTTTTACGCAAACCAGGTGTCTATCTTGACAAGAATTCCGAAACGAACACAATGACACAGTTCGTTTCACTTAATTATGAATATTTAATTAATTATATTTAATTTATCACCTTTAGTGTCTTTAGAATTATGGGGTATTACATTCTCCCCTACTCAAAGGATTTCATCCCCGAAATCTCTAAGTTAAGAAGAACGTATATCCTACCATCCATCACCCATCTACTCATCCCCCAATAACGAGCATCCATTGTCCTGAAAGGCTTCTGATGCTTATATGAACATATGCAAAAGTTTGTGTCTATGTCCTAATATTAATGCGAAAGATCAGGCGGTCTACTAATTCAGTCAACCTTCTTAATGCAATGTATGTTAGCGCTATGAATCCGTAATGTATGCAAACAGTCCTATTATAACATGTAAGTTCTATATGTGTGCATAATCATTTGTCCAAATGCAACATCCATATGATGATACATGCATTTCCATCAATAAAAAGAAGAAGAATGCACACATATCCATATGCAGTATGAGAGTGATTGAGCCAATCTAGTGCCTAATGTATGTGTATATACGTCTACGAGCAAACACTTGCATCCACTTATATCCATCAAACATAACATGTCTCAAACACATGTTTACATTCATGGGATTCCTATCTAAGGGTCGAAGATTCGATACTTAAATGATAGAAACAAGCGTAAATAAAAGTTTAAGAGAGGAAGTTAAGAACATACACTCGAAAAGAAAAGGGTACGAAGAGTGAATCTTGTCTTCGGTCTCTCAAGTTGCATCTTCTGGGCTATCTCCCCACCGAAACTTCATCAACTCGACTTCTCTTTTTCTTAGCTTCTTAACTTCTGATCCAAGGATACAGGTAGGAACTCTCCTAACTGTCACCTCCCTTTCTACCTCTACTTCCTCTAGTATACTCGGCTAAATTATTTCGGCGGTATCATGCAAGCACTTCTGCAAATGTGGAACATGGAAAACATCATGAACACTGGATAGTCTCTCTGGTAGCTTTACTCTATAAGCCATTTGGTCAATCCTTTCTGTTATGGGAAATGGCCCTACAAATCTTGGTGCCAATTTCCCTACAGATCCAAAGCGAACCACATTCCTCAAAGGTGGCACCTTAATGAAAATCATGTCTCCCACCTCAAATTTAATGTCAATCCTTCTCTTGTCTGCGTAGGACTTCTTCCTATCTTAAGAGGTCTTCATTCGCCATCTAATAAGATCAATCTTCTCGGACGTTTATCTAACCATATGTGGTCCAAGTAGTAGTCTTTTTGTAGATTCCCACCAACAAGTTGGTGATCAATAGGGTCGTCCGTACAATGCTTCGAAGCATGTCATGCCAATGCTGGCTTGATAACTGTTATTGTAGGCGAACTCTACTAAAGGAAGGTGCTCTTGCCAAGTCCCTTCGAAGTCTAGGATACACAACCTTAAAAGATCCTCAAGAACTCTATTCACCCTTTCCGTCTGTCCATTGGTCCGAGGGTAATAAGCGGTGCTCAAACACAACTGTGTACCTAATGCTTCTTGCAAGCTCCTCCAAAATTCACTAGTGAAAATCGGATCACGATCACCTACAATGATGGAAGTTACTCCATGAAGACGGACTATCTCATGAATGTAAACTGCTGCCAACCATGCCGTTGTCCTCTTACTCTTAACTGGAATGAAATGAGTGCTCTTAGTAAGTTTGTCAACTACAACCCGAATACTGGTGTTGCCTTTCTTCGATCTAGGCAAACCATCTATGAAATCCATAGAGACACTCTCTCACTTCCACTGTGGGACCTCCAAAGGTTGAAGTAAACCACCGGACTTCTTTTGCTCAGCTTTGACTTGTTGGCAAATCAAACATTGAGAAACAAACTCCGCCACATCTTTCTTCATCCCAGCCCAAAAGAAAATCCTCTTCATATCTCTATACATCTTATCACTGCTGAATGAATAGTCATCTTAGAATGATGGGCTTCCTCTAGGACTGCCTTCAACAAACTTCCAATTTGGGGAACACAAAGCCTCATATCTCGTCGTAACCAGCCTTTATCATCTATGTAATATCTACTGAGGTGACTAGAAGTCTCCCCTTTACTGAGACTATCCAAGATGTCTGAAATCTGTGGATCCTCTCACTACAAAGCTCCTATCTGATCCATAAGAGTAGGTCGCACCTCCCGTGATGCAAATAAGCCAGGCAAAAACTCGGTGGAGGGTCTAAAGTACAAAGTCAATATAAACTCCAAGCTTTTCCTTTCTACAAATAGAGGACTTAAAGCCATTCCCTACCCACTCAATGCGTCTACTACCACATTACCCTTGCGAGGAGTACAAGAAATCTCAAATTCATATGATGCTATGAACTCTATCCATCTTTGTTGCCTTAAATTAAGAACCTTTTGCAAGAACAAGTACTTGAAAGATTTATGATCAGTGTACAACTCGAACTTCTCTCCAAGAAAATAATGGCTCTATGTCTTAAGTGCGAATACTATGGAAACTATCTCTAAGTCATGGGTATGGTAGTTCTTCTCATGAACCCGTAGTTGTCTACCTCCATAACATATTACCCTTCCCTCTTGCATCAGAACTGCACCAAGCCCTATACCACATGCATCAGTGTATACTATAAACAACTTGTTTCCATTGGGAAACATCAAGATTAGGGTTGTTGTCAAAGCCCTCTTCAATCACTGGAAAGCAACATCACAATCTATATCCCATGAAAACGTCAAATTTTCTTCGTTAGCCTGGTGAGTGGGGCTGATATCTTTGCAATATCCTGAATGAACTTCCTATAAAAGCCTACTAACCCCAGAAAACTTCTCACCTCCATTGCATTCTTTGGGATTTGCCAATCTTAAACTGCAACTACCTTTGCGGGATCTACTGCTATCCCATCTTTAGAGACCACATGCCCTAGAAATCTCACCGCTTTTCTCCAAAAATGACATTTGGAGAATTTCTCCTTAAGCTGATGCACACGTAGAGTTTTCAAAACCTCCCTTATATGTAAGGCACGCTCTTCCTCATTCTTTGAGAAAATCAAGATATCATCAAGAAAGACCACAATAGATTTATTTAGAAACTCCGAAAAACCCTACTCATTAGATCAAAAAAATAGTCGGGTGCATTCACCATAACAAAAGTCATAACGAGTCATTCAAAGAAACCATCTGCAGTCCTAAAAGCGGTCTTGTCTATATTGTCCTCGGCCACCCTCAACTGATGAAACCACGTGGCCAAGTATAACCGAGAGAATACTGATGCACCAATGAGCTGGTCAAACAGATCATTTATCCTTGAGAGTAGGTGCCTATTCTTTTTAGTGAGTTTATTCAACTCTCTATAATCTACACATAAGCGAAGCGAACCATCTGCCTTAGTTGCGAATACCACTGGAGCACCCCATTCAGATATGCATTGCCCATTAAACCCTTTCTCAAGTAGCTCCCTTACTTGCTTGTTGAGCTCCCTCCTTTCCCTTAGAGCCATATGGCGCATAGGAAATGCAACTGGATTTGCATTGTCCACCAAATATATGTGGAAATCAATCTCGCGCCTCAGGGGTAAGCCCTGAACCTCATCAAAAACATCAGGATACTCACGGATTGCTGGTACAGATCGCAGATAGTCGATAGATGCATCAAGTGACTCTAGGAAACTAAGCATGAAAGACCCCTTAGGGTCACAAGAAATCTCGAGGGTCCTCCATGGCAAGTCAAAAGCCTAACGGCCCTCCTATCACAATCCATAATGGCACCATACATGGCTAGTCAATCCATCCCTAGAATCAAACCATAGCCCATAAAACCGATCACATATGCATCGCACTCAAACGCGACACCTAACATAGATATTCTCAAACCCCAACAAATCATAGACAAATGAGTCATACGCCCAATGGGGTTTGAGACAACAACGGGATCCACTACCATACTAGTACTAAGTGCAGAGACTCAACCACAGAATCAGATATAAATGAATGCGAAGTGCCAGAATCAAAAAGACGATTGGAAAGAGAAATCAAACCTTCAACGGAAACTTTCCTACCTCTGTCCGGTACACCGGCCACGAGAGCATGCACCTGCCCTCTAAAAGATCCTTTCCTATCCTTTCTTCTTCGAGCAATCCCTAATAAGATGTCGGACTTTTCCACAGTTGAGACAAGCGTTATTCCTTCTTCTGCATTGCTTAACCAAATGACCCAAGTTCTCATGTCATTTCTCCTTTCCTTTATTTGAACTTTATATATGTTCCCTTCTTGGTCCACCATTTTTCTCATCCTTGGGCTGTGCTCCTTAACCCTAACTCCCTTATTCTCCTTTTTACCATCCTTGTGTAACAAGCTAACAAGTCTCTCAAAAGCCGCCTCCATCGCATGGGATTCGTTACCAAGCTTGAGAAAATTAGCCGCAGGTGAAACTAATGTGGCTACAGATGGATGTTAGGCACTTCATCGCCCATCGACATGTGCCGTAGTTTTAACATGCCTACGGAACCATGCTGCAAAGGGAAAACCTTTCGGGAAGAATCAGTTTCCCCAGACAAAAAGGAAAAAGGAATTAAGCGGAGAATCGAGAGATATTAATATGGCTTTAGGGAATTTGTTTTTCAAAATAGTTTTTTCTTTTGAAAATGAAATCTTTAAAACCTTATTGAAAACAATTTTCAAAATCTTTTATCTGATTTGGTAACCTTCAGCTCTGATACCAAGTGTGACACCCCCCGTCCATTAATGTCACTCATATTGAGAATGCATTAAGTTTCGTGAAGCATTATAGGTAAATAGAAAAAGAAACATTACAGTAAAGATATAAAATAGCAGCGGAATTTAAAATTTTATTAAGCATAAAAAATCGTAGATCAAAACATGGTTACATCATATGTATGAAATGCATAAAACCCAGTACATCACTAAAATTCTGTCTTGTACTTAAAACATCAGAGTACAATAATAAAAGAAGCATAATCCCCAAAACATAGCCATAGTAGAGAGATATGAAATCAATCAGTACATCTAAGCAACTCCAAGAAAGATGAAAGCAGAATCATGATCAAGCTTAAGTATTCCCACCCTGAGAACCTGGGGGAGGGAAACGGAAGAGAAAGAAGAGGAAACAAAATGGGTCAGACATAAAGTCGGGCGAGTCCAGTTGCATTTAGCATATAAATAAGTAAAAGTATCATGACAGGCGTATAAAGCGGATAAGAGAGATAACATCATAAAAGGCGGGTATGACAAGGTAAACAGGATAAACATGATAGGAAATATTGCACTTCTCTAATACTTTGCCTTTCTCTCTACACCAATGCTAGTATAACCAGAATGAGATGATCCCAAACATGTATAAGATGGTAGACTAAGGTGTATTTCTAGTGAGAGGTTTTAACCCCATAAAATAATAGGCAGCCCAACATACCGGAGTCAAGCCTAAGGATAATAACGGGCTCCTAAACATACCAGAGTTTAGATGTACCCTAATTACTAACCCAATCGATCGGCTCCATACTGCGTAGATACCATGTGCTGGCCCCACAGTAGGATGTATCAGTTCCTAAAGTGGAAACCCTTCGTTTTTACGATATGCACAACCATATCTACAGGTGATACAGCTTCTAAACCTCCTCTAGCGAATCCATGAACGCACATGACTCCGTCGGAATGCGCCGCACACACCATCCCCCACTTCTGGATCTCGTACAATCAGCCTAGTAAGCATGCCCGGACTCCGACCTAGTTCGGAGTACTCGTTTGATACCTGTATATGGGTTACTGACTGAAATGTGTCCCACACACAAGATGATACAAGCTTCCCCCTATGCTTGCATCCCCATAGGTTTTCCATAGGTTATGCCATACTAGAGTAAAAGATTGCATAACCCTACAGGTTAAGTTGTGGGCCTATATATATGAATATTACTCACCAACCCAAGATATACTTAACCCTTCCATTGTTTCATATTAAACTTACTAAACCCCAACTCAAGTTAACATGTTCATGTAATCTATATGGATTCAACTAGGTTAAGTATTCAAGTTAATGACCATATTCGTTTATGGCTATAATGTACTAGACCTCCCACATTAAACCTACAACTTGTGGATGCTTGTTATGTCGGGCGGGTCTGGGCAGACTTCTTCCCTAAGTCGGGCTTAACCTCATGTCTTAGCAGTCTCGTGTTTATGCACTTAGACCTCTCACATTAGATTCACCACTTGTGGTCGCTGGATATGCGGGGCGGTTCCAGGCATGCTTCCACCGCAAGTGTAATCTAAGCACGTGTCTAAGAGCGATTACAGTTTCTAATTACTATAATTCTAGGCATCTTCATTATTAACCTGTTATTACTATGCCATTATAGGTTTTCATGCCCCTTTTCCAAGTCATGTCCATAATGAATCATATGACCCAAATTCAGGTCTTTAACCAAATTTTGGTTTATGCCCCAAATCCACATTCATATAATACATTCAAGTTATGCCCAAATTTCCTAATACAAGTTATCCCCCAATTTTAATGTTTTCCCCTCATTCCCATTTTAACGCGTTCGCATATTTCAGTGGCATGCCTAGGCTTGAGGGTAGCCTAGCTATAAAAATAAAAAGGGAAAAGAAGAAGGGACGAGGAATGAAATAATCACAATAACAGGATTGACATATGGCGGTAAAATAGGCATAGCAACTAATAAACATACTATGACAAAGTTGGGCATAATGATAAGATAGGCATAAAGCAACAGAACTGATGAACATGTGATAATAGGAATGATTCTAATATCATAAATAGGCATGATGAGATTTAAACAATGAATTAGATATCCAACTAATAACAGACCTGTTGTGACAATAACACTGATTTAACCATTAACATCACAGGGACAGGCATGATGAAATCTAAACAGTAAATTTAATGTACAAATAATGATAGATATGACATGATTCAATGGGTATAGGCTTAGATATAGTTCATAGTCATGCCAGAACAACTTAGATACACAGGTTATTACAGATCTAATATGATTCAAATAGTCATAGGCCTAGATCCAAGTTATAGTCATGTCAAGATTAACTATTAAGTATTTAGATCTAAAAATAACGTAGACACACTATGATTGGATCTAAGAAAAATAGAAAAGGGATTGCTGATTTTGAATCACAGATCTCTAAACTTTAAAGAATTGATTTCTGAAGAAGAAAAGACTTGATTTAATATGGGTAGAGGCAGCATCTAGTTCTCCATTATTTTTGGTGTAGAAAAACTTGAGAAATGGGGTCATATATATAGCTACCAAAAAACCCTAAAATCTGCCCAGATCTACAGTAGGGGGGTCGACCCCCCACTTGGTTTGCGACCCAGGGGTAGACAACCCTCTTATGGGGTCGACACCCCCTTGATGGGGTCGACTCCCATGGGCAGGAATTTCACCGCTCCCCTTTTTTCACTTGAATTTGAACTGTTTTGAATTCTGGATTAATTAATTATATATATATATATATATTCTTCTTAAGTATATACAAACTTCAAACCTTAATAACTTCTTTATACGGTGTCCGATTTATTCAAACCAAGTGTCTATCTTGACCAAAATTCCGAGAAGAACGCAGCGGCGCAGTCAATTTCACTTAATTTTGAATATTTAATTAATTATCTTCAATTTATCACCTTTGGTGTCATTAAAATTACGGGGAGTTACACTTTCCATGCCTAGTGATGAGGAAGACCTATTCTTATACTTGGCCGTGTCCGCTCATGCTCACAGCCTTAATGAAAGAGGATTCAAAATTTCAGAGGCCTGTGTATTATATTTGAAAAAGGTTAACTACAACAGAGTTGAATTACCCAAACCTGGAAAAAATCGCGTATTGTTTGTTTATTGCTTCGAAGAAACTTCGGCCCTACTTTCAGGCTCACCCCATTAAGGTCCTTACCGATCAACCTTCGAAGCAAGTCTTGTTCCTCCTAGAAACTTTCGGGAGGTGTTGAAATAGAATATCAAGCTCAGTCAATATGATGTTTCATACCATCCCCGAAAAGAAATTAATGGACAGGCACTTGCAGATTTTGTTGCGGAGTTCATGGATCGAGGCGAGGAAATGGAGGATCCTACTGTCAAATCCAACACTGAATGGAAGTCATTTGTTGATGGAGCATCAAATGATTATTGTTCAGGGGCAGGAGTCATCTTGGAAACTCCTGAAGTAAGATCTATCTGCTATGGACTAAGATTAGAGTTTCCATCAACGAATAATGAAGTCGAATATGAAGCTCTCATTGCAGGAATAAGACTAGCCAAGGAATTGCAGTTAATGACCTTGCGAATTTTCATTGATTCGCGACTGGTGGTGTGCTATGTCCGAAAAAGTTCTTGTCCAAAGCAGGCAACTTGCCAACTTATTTATCTAAGGTTTTGGAATTACTGGAAAGCTTTGAATATTGCACCATATCTCACATCCCTAGAGAAGAGAATGCCAATGCAGATTCATTAGCAAAGTATGCAAGCACAGGAGATGCATAACTTATGGGGTTAGTTCCAATGGAAGTTCTATCTAGCCCGACACAGATAAAATTGATATGGATTGGGTCATGGAAGCAACCGACGAGCCGGATTCATGGATGACTCCAATCAAAGAATATCTCTTTACCGGTGCACTCCCAACAGAAGCTAAGAATCGAAGGAAGATCCTGCGGAAGGCTCCTATGTATTTCATTCAGGATGGACGGCTCTACAGGCAAGGATTTTCTATGCCATTACTCCAATGTGTCAGTACAAGGCAGGAATCAAAGGTGATCATGATGGAATTACATGAAGGTGAATGCGAAGGCATACTGGTGGTCAGACATTAGCCAAGAAAATTCTATAATATAGTTATTTCTGGCCAGATGTAAATCGAGACTCCATGGCGTACACTAGGACATGTGACAGATGTCAAAGATTTGTGAGGATTCTGAGAGCACCGTCCATAGTGATAACTCACATGGTCAGTCCATGGCCATTTGCCATCTAGGACATTGATCTTATAGGGGAAATTCCCACAGCAAAGTCTAGATTCAAATACGCCATTGTTATCATTGATTACTTCGCTAAATAGGCTGAAGCAGAACCATTGGCAACCATAACCTCAAAGAAAGTTATTAACTTTGTCTTGAAAAACATCATTTGTAGGTTTGGAGTGCCGTAGAAGATAATCACAGACAATGGAACCCAATTTGAGAGCGAAGAGTCCCAAAGCTTCTGTGCCAAATATAAAATCCAGAAAAGCTTTGAAGTAGTTGCCCAACCGTAGGAAAATGGGAAAGTAGAAGTGGTTAAGAAAATCATAAAATCAACCATAAAGAAGCGATTAGAAAAATCCAAAGGTGGTTGGGTAGATGAGCTTCCGCTTGCACTATGGGCATACCGCACAACTCATAAAAGTACAACTGGGCATACTCCCTTTTCCATGGCTTTTGGTTCTAAAGCTATGATTCTTGTAGAGTTGGAGGTTCCCATTCACAAAGTGATTCATTTCAACTAGGAGGAAAACAATAAGCTATAGCTTGAAGCCCTCAATCAGCTCGAAGAAAAGAGAAATCAAGCAGAACTCCGAGTTGATGCACATCAAAGAAGGGTGGCCAGAAATTTCAATTCAAAACTCAGACACAGGACTTTCAAGATCGGAGGCCTTGTGCTACAAAAAGTAATGACTAGAACTGGGGTTTTTGTGCCAAACTGGAAAGGACCCTATGTTAAAATCCAAAAACTCTGAGATGGCACCTTCAAGTTGTCCACCACAGATGGAATCCAAATCCCCCGAGCATGGAATAACAAGCATCTTCGCTGTTATTTTCTATAATACATTGTTCAAATCTATTGTAAAAGTTGTAAATATTTACAAGCATTACATTTGAGCTATGTACATATGAAAAGTCATGAATGAGAAAGTATATTTGCTTGCACGAATTGTATGTTTGCAAATTCTTGCTAAAATTGATTTTTTTTTTAATGTAGGAAATATAAGAGCAATGGCTCATTCAAAATACAACTAGACCTGGAAGCTTTCTAAGCATATCCCGGTTGGGACAACTCAAGTGTTGAGTGCCAAAGGCATCATGCAAACTAAACAAGATGATTAAATGCACCACCTTGCAAATTTAAAAGCAACAAGCTATCCAGAGTGGAATGATGAAAAGCGCAGCGAATGGCACCAAGTCGGAAAGCTGTACCTTTCATCAAAAGAGACACTTCCTTAAAAAGGAAGTGTAAAATGCCAAATTCCCGGCTATAACCGCTTATCAAGATAAGCGTCTAGCAGGAGGATTGGCGTCAAACTTGAAAAATGATGCAAAGGTGAAAGCAGCCCAATCTGGCCAACAAGTAAAGGATTGCAAGTTCCACTGTAGGGGAACCTTCGTAAATGAATGGTTCAAGACCTTAGTTCTGAAAAATTGTGATCATTCTCGATAAAAGAACTAACGTCCACCTTGTGGGATGATGCGACCCAAGCTGGAAGGACAGCACCATGTCGGAAGGACCTACAAACCTAGGGTGGAAGTACCAGTCCTACGACGGAAGGACCAACATCCCAAGCTTGAAGGGCCAACACCATGTTAGAAGGACCGACAAACCTAGGCTAGAAATACCAGTCCTAGGCCGGAAGGACCGACAACAAGCTGGAAGGACCAGCATTAACAGAAATCCCAACCGAAAGGGGGTATCCAATATAATCTTTTCGATCCTAAGTTAATCAGAACGGACAAGACATAAATTGGATTTAAACTCAAATCTAAGACCTCTTTGGGGCACCCGACCCTAAGACAGGTCTCCTAAATTCAATTATCTGTGTAGCACTGGTCATCCCGGATGTGAACGATATTGAGTAAAAGACCAAAAGCCGTTCAATCACCTGTGTAACATCTGGTCATCCTAGACGTGAAAGATATTAAGTAAAAAAACAAGACCTTGCTGAAGGCATGTATTCAAATCTATTCTCCAAAGGGCCTGGACTGCCAGGTTAGGGAGAAATACGGTTGAATACATTATAAAAGTAAGTCCTATCAAGAAGGGGCACATGAAAAAATGACATGAATCAACCAACTAAACTAAATTCCATCGTTAGGCAAGCTGGGAAGCTCAAAATCCAATAAAAAGGTCATAAAGCCTTAATTAATGGAACAAGAGATTCCAGCGTCTTAGCTATAACTAATAGAATTCATAAGATTTGATTTTTTTTCAGCTTACTGAGATTGTAGCGACCTTCGATATAGGGGCATAATCATAGCATCAAAAGCAAACCAACTATGCTAACTTTACATACCATATGTTTGTTACAGCCTCATAGTCGACAAATTGTTTGTTATACAAGTGTGTTGTGATACATGTGTAATATACAAGTGCAGTGTGAAGATAAAAGTGAACAAAGCTAAATAAAAGGATGTAGTACAACAAGAAAAAACACTGTCCCATGTAGCAAAATAAAGCACGATTTCATCACAGAGTCACAAAGTCAACAACATAAGCATAAAGTAGTAAGTGAGGACCGACACTCGCATATACAACCGGTCTAAATGTTCCACAAGAAAGGAAACAGACTGAAATAAAAGCAAGTAAGTCACAAATACTACTTCTTTTTCTACCCACCGCCAGACCTTAAAGGTCGTTTAATGGAGGAAGGGGGAGATGTATCAACAACCTGGCTTCCATCTTTCGCTTATTTGTCTATGCAAGGATTTTTAGGGGAGGATAGGATAATGATTCGCTGCTTATTCATATTACAATTCCCTCTATGTTTCAAAGTAGACAAAGCCTTAATATCCCAAATCTCGACCTCAACATTACTATAATCATAATCAACAGCTTCCAGATCATATGCATAGATATATAGGATGACATTTGCTCATATATCAGAACACACAAGATAAGAAAGCTCTTCATATTATTTCTTTAATAAGATCCCTATTTCTATATTTATTATATGGTGGGAAATTTGTATTAAGTGTTCTGTGTTTCTTCTCATATGGTACAACCTCCTCTTGAAGTGAAGAAATAAAAGGTTGTAAGGTCCTAGGAAGTCGGCATAGCCGAGCCTCTTATTATATTGGTATTTTCTTTCCCTTTTCTATTTCTGTTTTCCTCTACAATTTGAGCCATTTTATTTAATGTTTGTTTGATTGTCCTTGTTGACTTTGTCAACAGGCTAGATTATTGGGTGTTGTGTTTTCGCTGCACAAATCGATGATTTTTCACTATAGTTTGGTATCAGAGCTTGTTGTTATATTCAAAGAATATTTCAGCTATGTCTAATTCGACAAAGAATAAAGGTGGAAGAATCGCTTCAAATTATGAAGTCACTAAATTTGACGGAAAAGGGGATTTTGGTACATGAAAGATGAAGATGGAAGCGGTGTTGTAGAAAAAGAGGATATTTAAGGTTATCTTGGATCCAGAGAAATTAAAGAATTTAGCATCTGAAGAGATAGAACAATTGAAAGAGGATGCTCTTACTACCATCGAACCTAACCTTTCCGATGAATTACCTATAGGTTTTTCTCATGAAAAACTGCTAAGAAACTATGGGATGCTCTTTAGAGAATGTTCTATGACAAAAATCTCTAACCAACGACATTATCCTACAAGAACAACTTTATTCATTCAAGATGAAGCCTTGAACCGATGTATTTGCGCACGTGGACGGCCTTAACACACTATTCATGAATATTTGGGCAGTTAATTTATAGACTGAGGATGAAACGCAAGCTGTTATTATTTTATGTTATTTCCCTACAGAGTATAACACTTTTGTTTACTCTATAATCTATGGATGTCAATCTATTTGCTTGGAGGATGTGAATAAATATTTACATAACGAGATATGGAGGGGAAAGTTAGCAAGCATGAGCATGGAGAATGATTCTGAAAGCCTTATTACACAAAAATGATAAAGTAAGTGTAGACCCAAATATGGTGGATATAGAGCTAATTATAGATCTTAGACAATAGGAGCTTGTAGGGAGTTTTTCATAATTGTAGAAAACTTGGACATTATATTACAAGTTCCCCAATTTGGAGAATAAAAACAAAGCTACTCCCCAAAAGGCTTCAGCTTCTGTAGTGGAGAAATCAGATTCGAGAGTGGTCCTCACATTTTTACAGCTTCTTCCTCATATATGAAGAGTACTATGTGGATTAATGCCTCAGAAGCATAATATCAAATGACACTTGATGGACACTCTATTTCCACTTATGGTAAGTTTGATGGAGGAGAGGTTCCCATGTGAAATAATGCTCCTTGTTGAGTGATTGGTATGGAATGGTAAAAAAATGGATGTTTGATGGTGTTTTTCGCACTTTGTGTGATGTTAGGCATGTGCCTCATTTGAGGCATAGTTTGATTTCCATAGGAGCGTAGTGCAATTTTGGCTTAAAGTGCGTAATATAAAAGGATTCATTAAAAATTACAAATGGCTTATTGATAGTAAAGATAAGGCCAAAAGCCGAAAATCCGTATTTGCTAAATGGTACAACATCTGTTGCGGGGTCTGTTTCGGCCTATAGTTAGTATACTTAATTGCAGTTTGGCCCAACTTCAACTGTTGCACATATAGCTCAGTGGTAGAGCGTCAGTCTTATAAATTGGAGGTCTGTAGTTCGATCCTGCATGGGGGCACCAATTTAGAATATTGACCAACAATTTTTTAGTAGTTCTGTAATAACATCTACCTTCAACAACATTCTATATGGTTTCCCTATTGTGGTTGTGTATAGTGACAACTATGAAATACGAATATAGTTAATTTTTATACCTTATTTTTTCTTTCATGTTATTTATTTTTCTATAAAAGATTTAATTAATGCATTTGAATAACTTATTTATAGGACATTGATTTATAATTTAAATTAGATATATAATTTAGCATGGCACACATATTTTGGCTTTATAGTAAAAACACATTAGATAAAATAAAGAATATGTTATACTTTTATGGTCATTGGTTTAATTTTATGATACAATGTTCTATTACGACTACACGCATATTATACATGATTAGAATGTTAAATTCATGATAAATCGGGATGTTTTATTAGTATTTCAATGCTTATTTTTCTAACAAAAAATTGACCAACTTTAATAAATATTTAATAAATATTTATTATCTATTTCATCCAAAACATTTGTTTCTTTGTGTTACTTTAGTTATTGTTAATATCTTGTATAAACTTTTCAAAGATTTTTGGAATCAGTTGGTACTTGTATATAGGTGTTAACTCACAATTTACTGTAGGTTTTAGAAGTCGTAAGATCAACCATTACGTATCAGTTAAATCCATGCAAATAAGTTATTTGAATGCATTTACTAGATCTTTTGTGGAAAAATAAATAATATGAAATAAAAAATAAGGTATAAAAACTAACTTTATTGATATTTCATAGATGTCGTTATACACAACCAACAATAAGGAAACCATATAGATTGTTGTCGAATGTAGGATGTTAGCACATGACTGATAAAAATTTGTTAGTCAATATTCTAAATTATTGCCCCCATGCAGGATCGAACTACAGACCTCCAGTTTACAAGACTGGCGCTCTACCACTGAGCTATAACGGCAACTGTAAAAGTTGGGCCAACCTGCAACTGAGTATACGAACAAAATAAGAAAAAGTAACCATATTGGATCAATATTGGTCTTTTGTAGTCTAATTTATATAAGATATATATAAATAAAATACTATATAATTAACATATATAAATTGTATCTATACTGGCTAACCCGCAACTGAGTATTCTACAAATTGTAACTATTATGGTATCGCCCCAGTTTTTTTCTGAGTTTGTAATACAGTTTATTATGGATTAATTTAATAATTGAGTTAAAATAATATATTTTTTCAACAATAAATATTTGGAAAATTTGTGGAACAATATATATTTAAGTGGTTAAAATTAATTTTTCCCAATGTAAAACAAGCAGGAAATATTTTCTTGTTTTGTTTTGTAATCATTTTAACTTTTGCTAAAATATAAATATTTTTGGATTTAGTATTCTTGAAAATTAGAATAATAATTAATTATTTAAAATCATATATATACATCTATATCATTCCTTAACAAGTGGATTTAGGTGTGTATGAACTAGCATGTAATGCCTTGCATGTTCTTTTATACTTTCAAACTCATTTTATATTTAAAACCATTTAATTACATGCTCATAACTAGGTACTTCTTATAGGCTGAATGGACATCTACATATATAGCAAAGAACTTAGCCACTAAGTATGCACATAAGGTTGTTCACGTATATGCATTGATAATTGAATTCTTAGCAGCTAAGTTTTTGCATTTTTTTCTAACAAAATTGTGCATGCTACACATGGCTTATACCTCAAGATCATGACATTGCTAAGCATATAGGCTTAGACAAATAGCCTTGCACATCTCAGTTACAATCAATATGCACAGCTAAAACAAGATTTGCACATGGCTACAAACATGTTTAATTGTAGTTCATTCTAGGATAGGACACACAATTATACATCCACAACTATACTCTTTCTCCCTCCCTAAATATACACAGCGATATGCATATCTCCACCTTCAATCAAAACATAGCTCTAATCTTTTCAAATCAATCGAGCATTGGCGTGTTTTCTATTTAAATCATAGCAACATTCCATCAAATAGCAACAACTAAAACTATAGCGGTATATATAGCTTCATTCCTTGTCAAACATGGCAACAACTATGTAATATTTCCTTTCACATGCATGTCATTCAATAACATATTATTTTATATTATATGCACTTATATATACACGTAGTGCCACTGCCTTCATACATAAATGATTCGAAGCAAACTGGAAAATAAATGGAAGAAATATTGAAAGTAAGTTTGATTGCCTGGGAATGGAAAGTTTACGAAAAAGGAGCACTTATGTTTGTGTGAGTAAACTCTTCTTTTATCCATTTAAAAACTATTATTGATTTAATATAAGGTAGAGATAATCTATACATATACGGGTGACTGGGTTATATTTTACTAACTTTCATGATCAACCCATGTCAGAAAAAACCATATATGCACACAGCTCTGTGAGAAACAACATTTTTAAACCTCTGTTTTAATCACATACTATCAGAACAATATTGTTTAGAAGGGAATGTTCTGGTTATCGTAAGGTAAAAACCATCCGTTTTTATGTGTGGATCGAACTTACAATTATCATTCCTTTGAAAAGAATTCTGAAAAGTTAAACTGAAATGATTTGAGTTTACTTACACTAGTCACATGACTGACCCAGAGTTTATTATGTTTTGTTTTCCCTAAAGTCTTGGGTGCCCAAATTTGTATGGGCAGTCAAGTAGTCTGGATTGTTCAAATATACTTGGAAGTGCTTGGAGTAGGAGGTTTCAACATTTGTTATATATAGAGTATATTTCCGCTGTGATGTTATGAGCTATTCTGGTATGTATATAAAATTACAGTTTTGTATTTCAAAATGTTGTTATATAATATATTTACTCGGTCCACTATGAGACTCGTGTTACTCTGATTCTTAACTATTGTGATCTTCTTTTTCTTCTATTCTAATTTTATTTCTTTCTATTTCTCACCCTATAACTTCTTTCTATTAATGGTCCGGTATTTCCAATGCTTGAATAGTCAACATGGTGTGTTGTGTCGATTTTCAGGGTTGAAAACCCTTGGGTCGTTACATAACCTTTATGAATAGTAGATTGATTATATATGCAAAGGATGTAAATATCTTCCTTTTTCCGTTCAGTAAAATATGTGTTTTCATGAAGGTGCTGTAATAACTACAAAACTAGCAAAGAATTCATCCTTTGATTTGAATTGCAAGTGCAATACACAAAAACTACTTCTTTTGATGCATTGAAAAATTGTAATTATCTAAATTGAGTTGAATTTAAGAAATAAAGACACCAATTTTTTCTCTAGTAAGTTAAATTTGGGCGATTTAAATATACTAATGAGAAGATATTAAATGATTCCTATAATCTAGTCAATTATGGGAAACACATCAGGAAGATAATATATTAATATAGAGAAGGTATATTCTTGATTTAAAGGAATCAATCAAATATTTGTATAGGTGGAAACAAATACAAATATGCTACATTTTCAGTGGTATCAAATCAAGGAAATTTGGAAATATTTAATCCTTATCTTCAAAGCATTCTACATCTTTCCTTCCCTATGTATAGATATATAGGATGACATTTGCTCATATATTAGAACACACAAGATAAGAAAGCTCTCAATATTATATCTTTAATAAGATCCCTATTTCTATATTTATTATATGGTGGAAAATTTGTATTAAGTGTTGTGTGTTTCTTCTCATAAGGTAGAACCTCCTCTTGAAGTGAAGAAATAAAAGGTTGTAAGGTCCGAGGAAGTAGGCATAACCGAACCTCTCATTATATTGGTATTTTCTTTCCTTTTTCTATTTTTGTTTTCCTCTATAATTTGATCCATTTTATTTTCTTTATTACGTTTATTTGATTGTCCTTGTTGACATTGTCCATAGGCTAGGTTATTGGGTGTTGTGTTTTCGCTGCACAAATCACTGATTTTTCACTATAGTTTTGTATCAGAGCCTGTTGTTATATTCAAATAATATTTCAGCTATGTCTAATTCTACAAAGAATAAAGGTGGAAGAATCGCTTCAAATTATGAAGTCACTAAATTTGATGGAAAAGGGGATTTTGGTACATGGAAGATGAAGATGGAAGCGGTGTTGAAGAAAGAGAGGATATTTAAGGTTATCTTGGATCCAGAGAAATTGAAGAATTTAGCACCTGAAGAGATAGAATAATTGAAAGAGGATGCTGTTACTACCATCCAACCTAACCTTTTCGATGAAGTACCTAAATGTTTTTCTCATGAAAAACTACTAAGAAACCATGGGATGCTCTTTAGAGAAAGTTCTATGACAAAAATCTCATACCAACAACATTATCCTACAAGAACAACTTTATTCATTCAAGATGAAGCCTGGAACCGATGTATTTGCGCACCTGGATGGCCTTAACACACTATTCATGAATATTTGAGCAGTTAATATATAGACTGAGGATGAAACGCAAGCTGTTATTATTTTATGTTATTTCCCTATAGAGTATCACACTTTTGTTTACTCTATGATCTATGGATGTTAATCTATTTTCTTGGTGGATGTGAATAAAAATTTACATAACGAGATATGGAGGGGAAAGTTAGCAAGCATGAGCATGGAGAATGATTCTAAAAGCCTTATTATTCAAAAGTGATGAAGTAAGAGTAGACCCAAATATGGTGGATATAGAGCTAATTATAGATCTTAGACAAGGGGAGCTTGTGGGGAGTTTGTCATAAGTGTAGAAAACCTGGACATTATATTACAAGTTTCCCCAAGTTGGAGAATAAAAACAAAGCTATTCCCTAAAAGGCTTCAGCTTCTATAGCGGAGACATTAGATTCGATTGTGATCCTTACATTTTTACAGCTTCTTCCTCATATATGAAGAGTACTATATGGATTAATGCCCCAGGAGCATAATATCAAATGACCCTTGATAGATACTCTATTTCCACTTATGGTAAGTTTGATGGAGGAGAGGTTACCATAGGAAATAATGCTCCTTGTTGAGTGGTTGGTATGGTAAAAAAATGGATGTTTGATGGTGTTTTTCATACTTTGTGTAATATTAGGCATGTTCCTCATTGGAGGCATAGTTTGATTTCCATAGGAGCGTAGTGCAATTTTGGCTTAAAGTGTGTAATATAAAAGGATGCATTAAAAATTACAAATGGCTTATTGATAATAAAGATAAGGACAAAAGCTGAAAATCCGTATTTGCTAAATGGTACAACATCTGTTGCGAGGTCTGTTTCGACCTATAGTTAGTATACTTAAATGCAGTTTGGCCTAACTTCAACTGTTGCCCCTATAGCTCAGTGGTAGAGCGCCAGTCTTGTAAACTGGAGGTCTGTAGTTCGATCCTGCATGGGGGCACCAATTTAGAATATTGACTAACAATTTTTTAGTAGTTCTGTAATAACATCCTACATTCAACAACAATCTATATGGTTTCTCTATTGTGTTTGTGTACAGTGACAACTATGAAATACGAATATAGTTAATATTTATACCTTATTTTTTATTTCATATTATTTATTTTTCTATAAAAGATTTACTTAATGCATTTGAATAACTTATTTATAGAACACTGATTTATAATTTAATTAGATATATAATTTAGCATGGCACACATATTTTGGCTTTATAGTAAAAATACATTAGATAAAATAAACAATATGTTATACTTTTATGGTCATTGGTTTAATTTTATGATACAATGTTCTATTACGACTACACGCATATTATACATGATTAGAATGTTAAATTCATGATAAATCGGGATGTTTTATTAGTATTTCAATGCTTATTTTTCTAACAAAAAGTTTACCAACTTTAATAAATATTTAATAAATATTATTTTCTATTTCATCCAAAACAATTGTTTCTTTTTGTTACTTTAGTTATTATTAATATCTTGTATAAACTTTTCAATGATTTTTGGAATCAATTGGTACTTGTATATAGGTGTTAACTCACAATTTACTGTAGGTTCTAGAAGTCGTAAGATCAACCATTATGTATCAGTTAAATCCATGCGAATAAGTTATTTGAATGCATTTACTAGATCTTTTGGGGAAAAATAAATAATATGAAATAAAAAATAAGGTATAAAAACTAACTTTATTGATATTTCATAGATGTCGTTATACACAACCAACAATAAGGAAACCATATAGATTATTGTCGAATGCAGGATGTTAGCACATGGTTGACAAAAACATGTTAGGCAATATTTTAAATTGGTGCCCCCATGTAGGATCGAACTACAGACCTCCAGTTTACAAGACTGGCGCTCTACCACTAAGCTATAGGGGCAATTGTAAAAGTTGGGCCAACCTGCAACTGAGTATAAGAATACAATAAGGAAAAAGTTACCATATTGGATAAATATTGGGCTTTTGTAGTCTAATTTATATAAAATATATATAAATAAAATACTATATAGTTAACATATAGAAATTGTATCTAAATTGGATCTATACTAGCTAACCCGCAACTGAGTATTCTACAAATTGTAACTATTATAGTAATGTCCCGGTTTTTTCTGAGTTTGTAATACAGTTTATTATGGATTAATTCAATAATTGAGTTAAAATAATAAATTTTTCAATAATAAATATTTGGAAAATTTGAGGAACAATATATATTTAAGTGGTTAAAATTATTTTTTACCAATGTAAAACAAGTAGGAAATATTTTCTTGTTTTGTTTTGTAATCGTTTTAACTCTTGCTAAAATATAAATATTTTTGGATTTAATATTCTTAAAAATTAGAATAATAATTAATTAGATAAAATCCTATATATACATTTATATCATTCCTTAACAAGAGGATTTAGGTGTGTATGAACTAGTATGTAATGCCTTGCATGTTCTTTTATACTTTCAAACTCATGTTATATTTAAAACCATTTAATTACATGCTCACAACTAGGTATTTCTTATAGGATGAATGGACATCTACATATATAGAAAAGAACTTAGCCGCTAATTATGCACATGAGGTTGTTCACGCATATGCATTGATAATTGAATTCTTAACAGCTAAGTATTTGCGTTTTTTTTCTAACAAAATTGTGCATGCTGCACATGGCTTATACCTCTAGATCATGACATTACTAAGCATATAGGCTTAGACAAATAGCCTTGCACATCTCACTTACAATCAATATGCACAGCTAAAACAAGATTTGCACATGGCTACAAACATGTTTAATTGTCGTTCATTCTAGGATAGGACACACAATTATACATCCACAACTATACTCTTTCTCCCTCACTAAATATACACAACGATATGCATATCTCCACCTTCAATCAAAACATAGCTCTAATCTTTTCAAATCAATCGAGCATTGGCGTGTTTTCTAGTTAAATCATAGCAACATTCCATCAAATAGCAACGACTGAAACTATAGCAGTATATATAGCTTCATTACTTGTCAAACATGGAAACAACTATGTAATATTTCCTTTCACATGCATGTCATTCAATAACATATTATTTTATATTATATGCACTTATATATACACATAGTGCCACTGCCTTCATACATAAATGATTCGAAGCAAACTGGAAAATAAATGGAAGAAATATTGGAAGTAAGTTTGATAGCCTGCGAATAGAAAGTTTATGAAAAAGGAGGACTTATGTTTGTGTGAGTAAACTCTTCTTTTAATCATTTAAAAACTATTACTGGTTTAATATAAGGTAGAGATAATCTATACATATACGGGTGATTGGGTTATATTTTACTAACTTTCATGCTCAACCTGTGTCAGAAAAAACCATATATACACATAAGTCTGTAAGAAACAACATTTTTAAACCTCTGTTTTAATCACATACTATCAGAACAATATTTTTTAGAAGGGAATATTTTGGTTATCGTAAGGTAAAGACCATCCGTCTTTATGTGTGGACCGGTCTTATGATTATCATTCCTTTGAAAAGAATTCTGAAAAGTTAAACCGAAATGATTTGAGTTTACTTACACTAGTCACATGACTGACCCAGAGTATATTTTGTTTTGTTTTCCCTAAAGTCTTGGGTGCCCAAATTTGTACGGGCAGTCAAGTAATCTGGATTGTTCAAATATACTTGGAAGTGCTTGGAGTAGGAGGCCTCAAAATTTGTTATATATAGAGTATATTTCCGCTGTGATGTTATGAGCTATTCTGGTATGTATATACAATTACAGTTTTGTATTTAAAAATGTTGTTATATAATATATTTACTCGGTCCACTGTGAGATTTGTATTACTCTGATTGTTAACTATTGTGATCTTATTTTTCTTCTATTATAATTTTCTTTCTTTCTATTTCTCACCCTATAACTTCTTTCTTTTAGTGGTTCGGTATTTCCAATGCTTGAATAATCGACATGGTGTGTTGTTTCGATTTTCAGGGTCGAAAACCCTCAGGTCGTTACATAACCTTTATGAATAATAGATTGATTATATGTGCAAAGGATGTAAATATCTTCCTTTTTCCATTCAGTAAAATATGTGTTTTCATGAAGGTGCTATAATAACTACAAAACTAGCAAAGAATTCAGCGTTTGATTTGAATTGCAAATGCAATACACAAAAACTGCTTCTTTTGATGCATTGAAAAATTGTAATTATCTAAAAAGAGTTGAATTTAAGAAATAAAGACACTAATTTTTTTCTCTAGTAAGTTAAATTTGGGCGATTTAAGTATACTAATGAGAAGATATTAAATGATTCCTATAATCTAGTCAATTATAGGAAACACATCGGGAAGATAATACATTAATATAGAGAAGGTATATTCTTGATTTAAAGGAATCAATCAAATATTTGTATAGGTGGAAACAAATACAAATATGCTACATTTTTTTGGTGTCAAATCAAGGAAATTTGGAAATATTTAATCCTTTTCTTCAAAGCATTCTACGTCCTTCCTTCTATTTGTATAGATTAGAACACACAAGATAAGAAAACTCTCAATATTATATCTTTAATAAGATCCCTATTTCTATATTTATTATATGGTGGGAAATTTGTATTAAGTGTTGTGTGTTTCTTCTCATAAGGTTGAACCTCCTTTTGAAGTGAAGAAATAAAAGGTTGTAAGGTCCGAGGAAGTAGGCATAGCCGAACCTCTCAATATATTGGTATTTTCTTTCCTTTTTCTATTTCTGTTTTCCTCTATAATTTGATCCATTTTATTTTCTTTATTATGTTTTTTTGATTGTCCTTGTTGACATTGTCCATAGTCTAGGTTATTGGGAGTTGTGTTTTCGCTGCACAAATCGCTGATTTTTCACTATAGTTTGGTATCAGAGCTTGTTGTTATATTCAAAGAATATTTCAGCTATGTCTAAATCTACAAAGAATAAAGGTGGAAGAATCGCTTCAAATTATGAAGTCACTAAATTTGATGGAAAAGGGGATTTTGGTACATGGAAGATGAAGATGGAAGCGGTGTTGAAGAAAGAGAGAAGATATTTAAGGTTTTCTTGGATCTAGAGAAATTGAAGAATTTAGCACCTGAAGAGATAGAACAATTGAAAGAGGATGCTCTTACTACCATCCAACCTAACCTTTCCGATGAAGAACCTAAAGGGTTTTCTCATGAGAAAACTTCTAAGAAACTATGGGATGCTCTTTAGAGAAAGTTGTATGACAAAAATTTCTAACCAACGACATCATCCTACCATAACAACTTTATTCATTCAAGATGGAGCCTGGAACCGATGTATCTACGCACGTGGATGCACTTAACACACTATTCATTAATCTTAAGAAGTTAATTTATAGACTGAGGATGAAACACAAGATATTAATCTTTTGTGTTATTTCCCTGTAGAGTACAACACTTTTGTTTACTATATGATCTATAGATGTTAATCTATTTTCTTGTAGGATGTGAATACAAATTTACATAACGAGATATGGAGGGTAAAGTTAGCAAGCATGAGCATGGAGAATGATTCCGAAAGCCTTATTACACAAAAGTGGTGAAGTAAGACTAGACCCAAATATGGTGGATATAGAGCTAATTCTAGATCTTAGACAAGGGGAGCTTATAGGGAGTTTTTCATAATTGTAGAAAACCTGGATATTATATTACAAGTTTCCCCAATTTGGGGAATAGAAACAAAGCTATTCCCCAAAAGGCTTCAGCTTCTATAACGGAGACATCAGATTTAGAGAGTGATCCTGACATTTTTACAGCTTCTTCCTCATATATGAAGAGTACTATGTGGATTAATGCCTCAGGAGCATAATATCAAATGAAACCAGATAGACACTCTATTTCCACTTATCGTAAGTTTGATAGATGAGACATTCCCATGGGAAATAATGCTTCTTGTTGAGTGTTTGGAATTGGAATGGTAAAAAATGGATGTTCGATGGTGTTTTTCGTACTTTGTGTGATGTCAGGCATGTGCCTAATTTGAGGCATAGTTTGATCTCCATTGGAGCATAGTGAAATTTTGTCTTAAAATGCGTAATAGAAAAAGATTCATTAAAAATTACAAATGGTTCATTGATAGTAAAGATAGGGGTAAAAGCTGAAAATCCGTATTTGCTAAATGGTACAACTTCTATTGCGGAGTCTGTTTCAGTCTATAGTTCGTATACATAGTTACAATTTGGCATAACTTTAACAGTTGCCCCTATAGCTCAGTGGTAGAGCGCCAGTCTTCTAATTTAGAATATTGACTAACAATTTTTAGCAGTTTTGTAATAACATCCTACATTTGACAATATTCTATATGGTTTCCCCATTGTGGTTTTGTACAATGACAACTATGAAATACGAATATAGTTAATATTTATACCTTATTTTGTATTTCATATTATTTATTTTTCGATAAAAGATTTAATTAATGCATTAGAATAACTTATTTATATGACATTAATTTATAATTTAAATTAGATATATAATTTAGCATGGCACACATATTTTGGCTTTATAGAAAAAACACATTAGATAAAATAAACAATAAGATATACTTGTATGTAGGGCCTTCAATTTCTAACGTGACCCGAAACACGACTCGTAACCCGCACGAGAAAAAACCGACCCGACCCGACCCATTTGTAAACGGTTCAATTTCGGGTCAACCCGCTCTGACCCGTTTAATAAACTGGTTGACCCGACCCAACCCATGAACCCGTTTCTAACCCGTCATGACCCGTTTAATATAAAACATATTTTTATTAATCTACAAAACACAGGCCCAGCCTTATCCACTAACTATTTGCCGCTTTACCCTAATTTACCAATTACCAAGTCACCACTCATTCAGTCATTCTAATTTCTACGGTTCTACCTCTTCACTCCTTCAAACTTTAGTTTTCTCTTTCCTTTTTACACCGAGCTCTAAATTCTATGATATCCTTCTAAAATCGCGCATCAGATCGAAGAATAACGGCGGCACCAGCAAAAAACATCGGTAATAGCATCGTCTCGAGACTCAATACTCGACGGATTTGACAAGGTTTGTGAAATCTATGTTCTTTACCAAAATTTTGATTGCTATTCTCTTTGGATGATATACTTCACAGATGTTCAAGTTTTTGATTTCTTCACAAAGGGCATTGCATCTTTCCTGATCTTGAGTAAACCAATTTTTCAAAAATGATCACTTTGCTGTAGCATAGTCCTTTTTCTTTCTTAATTTATGTTACAAAGACTCGATCAAGTGTAGCCATCATTTGAAACACGCAAAAATTTTTATACTATATTTTTCTTAGCGGTTTACATGGATCAAACCCACAACCCACACGATTATAAATGACCCGACCTGAACCCGACCCGAACTCAACCCGAACCCGACTTGACCCGACCCGAACCCGACCCATTGACAGCCCTACTTGTATGGTCATCAGTTTAATTTTATGATACAATGTTCTATTATGACTACACGCACATTATACATGATTGGAATGTTAAATTCATGATAAATCGGGTTGTTTTATTAGTATTTCAGTGCTTATTTTTCTAACAAAAAATTGACCAACTTTAATACAAATTTAATATATATTTATTATCTATTTGATCCAAAACAATTGTTTCTTTGTATTACTTTAGTTATTATTAATATCTTGTATAAACTTTTCGATGATTTTTGGAAACAGTTGGTACTTGTATATGGGTGTTAACCCACAATTAACTGTAGGTTCCAGAAATCGTAAGATCAACCATTATGTATCAGTTAAATCAATCCAAATAAGTTATTTGAATGCATCTACTAGATCTTTTGTGGAAAAATAAATAATATGAATTAAAAAATAAGGTATAAAAACTAACTTTATTGATATTTCATAGATGTCATTATACATAACCAACAATGGGGAAACCATATAGACTATTGTCGAATGCAGGATGTTAACACAGGACTGATAAAAGACTATTAGTAAATATTCTAAATTGGTGCCCCTATGCAGGATCGAATTAGAGACCTCCAATTTACAAGACTGGCGCTCTACCACTGAGCTATAGGGGCAACTGTAAACGTTGGGCCAACATGCAACTGAGTATACGAATACAATTAGGAAAAAGTTACCATATCGGATCAATTTTAGGCTTATGCAGTCTAATTTATATAAACTATATATAAATAAAATACTATATAATTAATATATATATATATATATTGTATTTGAATTGGATCAATACTGGGCCAACCCGCAACTGAGTATTCTACTAATTGTAACTATTATTGTAACGTCCCGGTTTTTGCTTGAGTTTGTAATACAGTTTATTACAGATTAATTCAGTAATTGTGTTAAAATAATAAATTTGTCAATAATAAATATTTGGAAAATTTGAGGAATAATATATATTTAAGTGGTTAAAATTATTTTTACCAATGTAAAACAAGCAGGAAATGTTTTCTTGTTTTATTTTGTAATCATTTTAACTCCTATTAAAATATAAACAAGTGCGAACCCGTGCTTCGCACACGGGTTTGAGCTATATTTTTGTAATATTCCTTTGTTTTTTTTGTTCATTTTACTTTTGGAATGTTACTTCGATATATTTAATTTGTGATGATATCAAAATGAACGCATACCATGTATATAACACATTTCTTCTAAAAAAACTCAATAATAATGAGTTATAAAATATATACTAATAGACAGCAAGTAAACGTGAAAAAAAGTTTTAAGTCAACAACAATTATATTTGGTGGTGAAATGGTCGTTAGCTACTTCTATGAAACACTACTTGGTATGTATTTTTATATAATCTACGATCAAATGCGTCTCATTGTGAAATTATTATTGCACCCTATGTAAGAATAATACTTAACTTAAATCAGCATTATTATTTTTAAAGATAACCTTATCCAAAAAAAAATGTACAGAAAAATTTCCCACAAACTCTTTTTATATAAGGCTTTACTAAAAGATGGACAGTGAACATTCCCTAAAAGATACAAAGTACCTACGGAACTGATGGTAAAATAGTTGTATAAACTCATAGCATAAAATATAAAGAACATTAGTATCAATATTATGTACATCATTCCTTCCCGTGACATGATCTCTTTTTTTGTCTTGCTGTTGGTACACCAATGAACGAAAGTCCAACATCAACCAATCATTGTGCCAATTTAATTAGCGGGCAGCATGAACAATTCATATGTTTGTTCACCACCCATCAGTAGAATATTATTTTCTAGAAAGTTAAACCTGCCTGCGTAAAACAAAACCTGTGTAAAACAAAGTGAATCCATACTTATAAAATCTGATACTATTGACAAATACACAGTAGTTAGACTTCAATCTGGTGTAAAATTGCATCACAAAACAATCGGTGAGGCTACAGAACATTTAAAGTTATGCAACTTGCACATATCCTTGTGAATTCTAAATAAGCAGTACTAACCTGGCATACATGCAAATTAAACATGCTTATATCATAACACAATGTAAACGTCCCGCATCAGTTTTCCGTTGTTGCTACAACGTAATATTATGCATGAATGTGGGGAAGAAAATTCACTTGTACTGCTAAAATATATTCATGAACTCAACTCTAAAAGACAATATTTTATGTTAAAAGAATCAATTCTGCCGTTGAAAACGTAGCTTCAATAACATAACAAAGTATGTTAATTTTTATTTTCCATCAACCAAAGATGAATATACAAAGTTAGAAAATGTGATTCTTTAATGATTATGAGGATTAAGTTCCATTAATATTTAAAGAATAGCATCTATATTGAAAGTGGACTGTTTAAAAAGCGTGTTACTGCCACAACAAAGTGCAGCTTTTAAGACTCTACAAACTCAAAACGGTACCTTCATATGCTTCATCGGGACTCCAACTAAAGTGCGCTCCTTTAGGGGATCTTTATTTCCAAAGTTGGAATAATGCTGGAAACAAAAATCAGGATGATACTTTGGAGTAAACCTACAGGAATTTGAATGAATGCAACATTTACATCGCCAGCATTCCAAAATGCAGTTGCAATCAAGTGCTTTAATTTCATGCGACACATTACAGGGAAAGAAGAAAGGTGATGACCATCAGCTTTCTTCTATTCAAGAGAAGATGCCTCATAGGCCATCATGGATCAATCAAGGACAGAGGTGATGAATGCTGGTTCAGTTCATGCATCATCTTATCACAAATGCTTTTGCATATATGCTAATAACCACAAACTCTGATGTCAAAGCTCAAAAGCAATACATAATTATACTTGTACATTGATGAAGAAGGAAAAGCTGAAGCAATACCCAAATAGTGATTGGAATTCCAATAGCCAAAGTCCTATAGTCCAAATAAAAGCCTATACTTGTTGTAGACTCACGTGCCATTTTTTAAGCATACTTTTTGCAGTCAGATTTTTTGAAAGAAAGGATGATGAAATACAAATTTCTATCCTTTGCTTGCAAGTTTTGGCACTTTATTACCAATGTGGATTAACTAATACATTCATTTAAAGCTGCAGGAACAACTAACTGACCCCAACAATCTGGTTGTAAATGAGTAGTGATATTTTTTATTCATTTTAGAATTGTAAGTTTAAAAAAAAGGTCAAGAGAAAACAGTTGACAGGAAATGGAGCTAAATTTTTATAACATTTAGGAGGTCAACCTGAAAGGTGTAACAGATTTATGTGATAAGATGAATGAATACATCAAGCTACCTAAGAAAGGAGATAAGGGGAAAAACCCAAAATAGATTAAATAAAAAAAAGAAATAATACCACTTAACTAATAATACAGAATGTTAATTTGTGATCCGAAATTCTCATTAGGATTGGTTCAGCTGATGTGTCATCTAAAGGATATTATTTAGTTCCTTAATTTACTCTCTTGATTGAGGATTGGTCCAGCTGATGTGTCACCTAAAGAATATTATTTAGTTCCTTAATTTACTCCCTTGATTGAGGTATTTTCAGCAACCTCATTTAAAGGATAAAGAAGATTCTCTCTTGATTGAGACATTTATAGCAACCTCATAAAAAGGATAAAGGAGATTTTAATTTACTCTCTTGATTGAGATAAATGCAGCAACCTCATTGAAGGATAAAGAATATTCTTATTTTTATTCTTTCGCTCCTTATCTGAATGCATGAAAGTAGAATATAAATTTACTACTATGGTTGATATGTTGAATAAGCTTGTAACAACTCCATCAATTAAATCAATAAAGTTTGCCTTTCTCCCATGGTTTTTTCCCACAAAGGGTTTTTCCACGTTAAATCTTATGTGTGATTTTATTCTTTACTTGCTTCTTTGATCATTTATTTATTCACAAGTGGTATCAGAGCGCTGGTTTATTCAACATGGCGTCGCTAAAGTATGATCTTCCGCTATTGGATCGAAACACTCGATTCTCATTGTGGCAAGTGAAGATGCGGGCGTTGCTCGCACAAGCTGATTATGATTATGCATTGGATGGATTCGGGAACAAGAGATTTGATCTATGGACCGATGATGAGAAGAGAAAGGATCGGAAGGCTTTGTCGCAAATTCAGCTCCATCTACACAATAATATTTTACAAGAAGTTTTGAACGAGAAGACAGCTGCTTCTCTTTGGCTGAAACTGGAGTCAATTTGCATGACCAAGGATCTCACAAGTAAGATGCATCTCAAACAAAAGCCGTTTCTACACAAATTGCAAGAGGGAGGTAATTTGCTTGACCATATTTCTGATTTTAAAGAGATTGTTTCTGACTTGACTGCAATGGAAGTCAAATATGATGATGAAGATTTGGGTTTAATCCTATTATGTTCTTTGCCCAGTTCTTACTCAAATTTCAGAGATACCATATTATATAGTCATGATACTCTCACTCTAAATGACGTTTATGAAGCCTTGCACGCCAAGGAGAAAATGAAACAACTGGTGTCTTCAACTGGATCAAGCTCTCAAGCCGAAAGCTTGTCCGTTCGTGGCAGGACAAAGGAGAAAAATTCAAATAATGGATCTCGAGGAAAAAGTTCCAATGCCTATAAAGGTCGATCTAAATCTAGAGGCAAATACAAGTCTTGCAAATATTGTAAGAGGGATGGACATGAAATATCCGAATGTTATAAGCTGTAGAACAAGGAAAAGAGAAATGGCACATACAAACCAAAAGATAACAAAGAAGATGAAGTTAATGCCAATTGTGCTCGTAATGATAGTTCTGACAATGAGATGCTTGTTGTTACCGTGTTTGCTGGATGTGCTGAGATTAAAGATGAATGGATACTTGACACTGCTTGCACTTTCCATATGTGTCCTATTAAAGATTGGTTTACAACCTTAGAACCCATAAAAGATGCTGGCTCAGTTTTGATGGGTGATGATTCGGCATGTAAAGTAGCAGGAATTGGTTCTATTCAGATCAAGATGTTTGATGGCGCAATCAGAACTTTAACAGATGTTCGGTTCATTCCCAACATGAAGAGAAATCTGATTTCTTTAAGTGCTCTTGATGACAAAGGGTACAAATATTCAGGTGGAGGTGGTGTCTTGAAAGTCACAAATGGTTCTCTTATTGTAATGAAGGGAAATCTTAGGCAAACAAATGGCCTTTATTATCTTCAAGGCACTACTGTTTCAGGTAATGCTTCCCCTATTATCTCAAATAATATTTCTGATTATGATACTGCTAATCTTTGGCATATGCGTCTTGGACATATGAGTGAATTAGGTCTGTCGGAGTTGAACAAGAGAGGACTTCTTGATGGGTACAACGTAGGCAAGCTGAAGTTCTGTGAGCATTGCATTTTTGGAAAGCATAAGAGAGTGAAGTTCAACACTGCAGTTCATACAACAGAAGGCATTCTAGATTATGTGCATTCAGACTTATGGGGACCGTCTAGGAAAGCATCCATGGGCGGTGCTTGTTACATGATGATAATTATTGATGATTATTCCAGAAGAGTTTGGCCTTATTTTTTGAAACATAAATCTGAAGCTTTTTCAATTTTCAAAGAGTGGAAGACTATGGTTGAGAGACAAACTGAAAGGAAGGTAAAGAAGCTTCGGACTGATAATGGGATGGAGTTTTGTTCAGATGAATTTAATTCATTTTGCAGGGCTGAAGGCATTGTTAGGCACTACACCATACCTCACACTCCTCAGCAAAACGGGGTTGCCGAGCGTATGAACAGGACTATCATTTCTAAGGCTCGCTGCATGTTGTCAAACGCAGGTTTGGATAGACGTTTTTGGGCTGAAGCTGCTTCCACAGCCTATTATCTCATCAACCGCTCTCCCTCTGTTGCTATTGGTAAGAAAACTCCGATTGAGGTATGGTCTGGTTCTCCAGCAAATTATTCTGAATTGAAAGTTTTTGGATGTATTGCTTATGCTCATGTTGACAATGGAAAGTTAGAGCTAAGAGCTGTTAAGTGCATTTTTCTTGGTTATAAGTTTGGTGCTAAAGGCTATAAATTATGGAATCCTGAAACAAGTAAGGTTGTAATTAGCAGAAATGTTGTGTTTAATGAATCTACTATGTTACATGATATTCCATCTACTAATGATCTTGTTGAGAGTAAGCAGAAATCAAATGTCCAGGTGGAGCATATTATTGATACAGATGCTACATCAAACGCAGAAATTGAGGGACAAGATGAATCACCCATTGTTGAGGATCCTCCAGCAGTTATGCAACCACCACAACAATCTATTGCAACAAACAGAACTAGAAGGAATCCAAAACCAGTAAGAAGGTTTATTGAGGAAGCAAATGTTGTTGCTTATGTGTGCGCTGTAGCAGAAGAAATAGAAGGTATTGCCGAGCCTTCTTATTATTCTGAGGCTGTTATCTCTAGTGATTCTGATAAGTGGATGGCTGCTATGCATGATGAGATGAAGTCACTTGAAAGAAATGACACTTGGGACTTAATCAAATTGCCTAAAGAGAAGAAACCTATTCATTGCAAATGGGTTTTCAAGAGAAAAGAAGGTGTTTCTCCAAACGATAAGACAAGGTACAAAGCAAGATTAGTTGCAAAAGGTTACAGTCAGATTCCAGGTATTGACTATAATGAAGTTTTTTCCCCTGTTGTGAAACATAGCTCAATTCGCATGTTACTCAGTATTGTTGCTATGCATGATTATGAGCTTCAACAGTTAGATGTAAAAACTGCATTTTTACATGGAGAATTAGAAGACGATATTTATATGCATCAACCTGAGGGTTTTATCATCACTGGAAAAGAAAATCTTGTCTGTAAATTAAAGAAATCTCTTTATGGATTGAAACAGTCACCTAGGTAGTGGTATAAAAGATTTGACACTTTTATGCTATCTCAAGGTTTTAAAAGGTCCAATTATGATAGTTGTGTCTATTTGAAAATTACTACTCATTCAGCCATTTATTTGTTACTTTATGTTGACGATATGTTGATTGCTTCAAAAGACAAGGTGGAAATTGAAAATTTGAAAAGGCAGTTAAGTAGAGAGTTTGAAATGAAAGATTTGGGAGATGCTAAGAAGATTCTTGGCATGGAGATATCAAGAGATAGAACTTCTGGAAAATTATACCTAAGTCAGAGTGGGTATGTTAGAAAAGTGCTTCGCCGTTTTAATATGCTTGATGTCAAACCTGTAAGTACTCCTCTTGCTGCACATTTTAAATTGTCATCAGCCATGTGTCCACAATCAAATGAAGATATTGAGTACATGTCTAGAGTTCCCTATTCTAGTGCAGTTGGTTCACTTATGTATGCCATGGTTTGTTCACGTCCTGATTTATCACATGCTTTAAGTGTTGTCGGTAGATTCATGGCCAATCCTGGAAGATAGCATTGGAAAGCAGTTCAATGGATTTTTAGATATCTTCATGGCACTGCAAATGCTTGTTTGCGGTTTGGTAAATCTAAAGAAGAACTTGTTGGTTATGTGGATTCTGATTTTGCAGGTGATTTGGATAAAAGGAGATCATTAACAGGTTATGTTTTCACCATTGGTTGCTGTGCTGTAAGTTGGAAAGCAACCTTGCAAACTACAGTAGCATTATCAACTACTGAGGCCGAGTATATGGCTATTTCTGAAGCATGTAAAGAAGCTATTTGGCTTAGAGGTTTATATTTTGAGTTTTGTGGAGATACATCTTGCATTACTATATTTTCTGATAGCCAGAGTGCTATATGCCTTACAAAAGATCAAATGTTCCATGAGAGAACTAAACATATAGATGTGAGGTATCACTACATTCGAGATGTTATTGCTAAAGGTGGTGTTAAAATTTGCAAGATAAGTACTCATGACAATCCCGCTGACATAATGACAAAGCCAGTTCCAATTACTAAGTTTGAGCTTTGCTCAAGCTTGGTTGGTGTTACAGTATATTCTTTAGGGACTATTGGAGCAAGGCAGATATTTACTTGTTGAAGGAGTTCGTTTTTTACTTCAAGATGAGAATTCGTCTCAAGGTGGAGATTGTTAATTTGTGATCCGGAATTCTCATTAGGATTGGTTCAGCTGATGTGTCATCTAAAGGATATTATTTAGTTCCTTAATTTACTCTCTTGATTGAGGATTGGTCCAGCTGATGTGTCACCTAAAGAATATTACTTAGTTCCTTAATTTACTCCCTTGATTGAGGTATTTTCAGCAACCTCATTGAAAGGATAAAGAAGATTCTCTCTTGATTGAGACATTTATAGCAACCTCATCAAAAGGATAAAGGAGATTTTAATTTACTCTCTTGATTGAGATAAATGCAGCAACCTCATTGAAGGATAAAGAATATTCTTATTTTTATTCTTTCTCTCCTTATCTGAATGCATGAAAGTAGAATATAAATTTACTGCTATGGTTGATATGTTGAGTAAGCTTGTAACAACTCCATCAATTAAATCAATAAAGTTTGCCTTTCTCCCGTCGTTTTTTCCCGCAAAGGGTTTTTCCACGTTAAATCTTGTGTGTGATTTTATTCTTTACTTGCTTCTTTGATCATTTATTTATTCACAACAGAATATTATTAAAAATAATTAACAAATCTGAAGCTAAAAGTTGGAGAAGTAGCAAAAATAGTTTCACAGTAATCATTCAAACTACAAATTTCTTCGAATCCCAGCCATAATATCAAAATATCCAATTAAACAATTTCACATATTGAACAATCTTATATCCTAATACAACACATAATGTTGTCAATTACTTTGCTGAAGAAAAAACAAAGCTTCATTCTCAAAGAGCTAACCATAAAGAAGGTTATGTACTATCTATAACTTTCATTTTTGTATTAATCGTAATGTAGTACTTGGTTTTTCTTGTTTTGTTTCAACAAAATGTTGAAGTAGAAAAATTGAAAATATATTTTGGTCCAAATTCTAAATATTTAATTTTTATATGTGAATATAGGTTAACTCAATTTTGAATCCAGTACTTTAATAAAATGAATCCATCTAAATGTTAAAATAACTAATATTCAAGCTACGATGGTCAACTGCATTGCTCGCTTGGACGTTTATATGAACCATTGAATTGTTTATTAATTTAAAATCAATGAAATATTTTAATGAATATAAATATTTCATATAAAAAATTAATGCATACTGCAAAATATATGTTATAGACATACAGTAAATCAGAACATCTTATATTAAAATAAAACCAAATATCACATTTAGCAGTGTTTTTCAAAATCAAATGATCTTATTCTAAGTCAAATTGTGGATTTTCTATGCATTTCAACCCTTAGAGAAAACAATTTGCATGTTGAACCATATCCAATTGAAAAAATATGACTCTTTGGTTAACCATGAAGGAAAATGAATCTATTTAGCATAATTATCTGCTTTTATTACTATGCATTTAATAGGTTTGTGATTAGGCCATTAGTTGGCAAGTAACATTACACTGGTTGGGAAAAAATGTTGTAAGGAGGAATTAGCATTGTAAACAGAGACGAAGTTCACTACATGAAATATTTCTTCCATTTTTTGTTGTCTGGTCGTTGACTTCTTAGACTTGGCAGAGATCTCCCGTGTCATCTTCGTATGTACATGATTTAATGAAATGAATTCACAGTTTGAACTATTTATAGGTAATGAGTTTTGAAGCTTGTTGACACGTTTTCGAGATCACAGTAAATATTAATTTTGCATATATCTAAATGTTAAATTTGAAATTTCATTTTATCTTTATTTATGCTTTCACCTTTAAATTTCTTGCTATTATTATTACATTTATAATGACTTTGTCTTTTATTATAGGTTTCATCTCTAGCCAACCCCAACATGTTTTGGATTAATGGCTTAGCTATTGATGTATTAGACGATATACAATTTTTTTGTTAATGAACTAAGCTGTGACCAAACTGAAATCAGGCTATATTTGTTTGGACAGTTGACTTTAAGTTGAGGTAACACCAAAAGTAGATAGTTAAACGTGTAGCCAGCAGACACATGTAAATGAGTTGTAATGCAATGCGAATATAAGAAGATAGTCATTGGAAAAAACCGTAAAAGGTTAATGTCTGATATCCATCGAACTCTTAACAAAGAAGGGACCTTTCTATATTAAATTGAGTTTGTAATTCATAGCTATCAGATATTTTGTTGTGTGAGATACAGGAGAAATTTTTGATGGGTTATTCAAGAATTTGGCACTGGAAAATTGTGGTTAAAGCATGGAATTCAATTTGCACATCTTCGTGGACCGTGAGAACTTTTTTGGAAGCCTAGCGATATTGAAGTCTCCATTGTCACATGCTAATCATAGTTGAAGTTCGATGCAAGAGAGGTTGAAATTCGATGCGGAAGACAGGCATGAATATTGGCCAGACGACTGCTTGTCTCTCAATGCCCTGCATAAAGTTGACATAACATATTATAACGTAGTTGATAAATAAGAGTTGGAAAAAGGAATCCATGTAAAATGAGCATCACGTTGGCAACAATTTTTCACATGATTTTGTCATAATATTGTACTTGAAAAATAAATGAAGTTAAATTACAATATCTGGAAAAACTATATAAATTCATGAAAAATAATGGTAAAGAGTTGTAAGCTAAATAAGCACACATACACTTATTATTAATTAAACATAGAATATGCATAAAGATAAATTATTTGACTAAAAAAATTAGGCCAAAAATATGCTAATTAAGAAAAAACTCAGTTGTACATAGACATGATTTTTTTTAAAAAGAAGGAAAAATAAAATATTTGGGTATATCTAAATTAATCACATATATTTCGTGTTTGTACATAAAATATTTGGAAACCTTGCCTTTGCCTTGGAATACTTTACAAATGATTGGTGACTGTAAATCGTCCAAATCATTGACTATCTTATTTATTTGGTAAACTGAATTTGCTTGAACAATAGGTAAATGTAAATTATTGATTATTATTTTTAATATTAAACATACTGAACTGCTGAAAAAAATAACAAATGAAAAAAGGAAATTACATGTAAGACTTTACAAATTAAAAGATTTGGTTCTGTCTATTTAAAAAATGAAAAAAAAAAACATAAACAAATGGAAGAAGAAGATTAAATTTTACACAATGGAAAAAAAATCATGTGAAATGAGAGAGAGATAAACATATAACATATACAGTTTACTAAAAATTATATAACATATATCGATATTATTTATCAATAATCGACTTCTTAAGAAATTCTGGAAACTATATAACCAACACAGGTTTAATGCAGAGCTGAAGCTAAATCGCAGTACTAATAATGGCTATAATGAAAATATTTGTATGGTATAAAATGATGAATATTGTACATATATAAAGTATTATACAAATCAAACTGGATGTGGTCATGAGACAATAAATGTGGAAAAAAATAATCAAATATTTATCTACCGTATATGCACGTTGTTGCATGAGGCATTAACATGATTATCCAAGACTAAAGCTTACAGTGGTTTGAGTCCTATTATAGAGACCATAAGTTTCATATAAAACCATGGCATCTGAACCATAATATAACCCGTGTAGGAGTAAATCCATTTAAATCGATCAAATACAAATAAAGGGAGAACACGTTTTAATTTGATGGTACACAAAGCAAATTCGTATGTACGTAGCCAAATGCATTCATTTAAAATACACCAAATATATGTATCTTGATTGAACTATAATAAATTACTATACCTATCAAATTGTCTAACAACCATATTTCCATGCCAGATATGCAAGTGCTCTCTTGTGGCCCGTATAGATTTGTGTCTCTGTGCAAAGAGTCCAAGGAAGCTACGTGCCAAAGTAATATAATGTCATGTAGGGTGCACAATGTAGCCTTTCATCCATGGTATATCTTTCTTCCAAAGAATTGTTTCCCCTCATTTTAGGTCATGTCTACATGCTAATTTATTTGATTTTAAGTACATCGGTCTTAACGACGATTAACTATTTGAATTGGGTTTAACTATAAAATATTTATATACATAGAAATAGGGAATAACAAAGAAGAATAGCAGGAATAACAATTTTTGTTTTTGGCAATGGCATAAAATATCATAATTAGATGATGCGTGTGAAAGTTGAATAAAGCTAATGTTAATTATAGATACCTTGCCTTAAAAGTCTCGCAGTACAGCATTGATTAAAAGCAAACTATGAATAACAACTAATCTGATATAAACAAAAAACATAAGTACTAAAGAATAGTTTGTCTCCATACCTAACAATTAAAATTCAAAAGCTTAGAACTTACACAGTGCAACTGTATTTGAGTATAAAAATCTGGAAGACTGCTCATGAATAACTCGTGCAAAGTCTTTGAAAATAAGGCTAGTGATCATGTCAGCACAACCTAAAGAGGAATGTCATGTAATATTTTAATTTGTTATTTATGTCAAATGATTCAACCAACCAATTCACTCTTTTGATATATTGGAAGCCTGTATTCGTTTAGTACTATAAAATGAGTAAATCTAACATGAACCATAATTTTTTTGGGATCACTTAAATATTTGATGTAGTATTTATTTTAGAGCGCTAAGGTTAATTTATCAAACCGCGTAAAAAAAAAATTAGGCTTATTCCTAGGTTTTTGTTGGCCTTATTTTTTTACGACCAAATTAGTAAGATGAAAAAACATGACCAAATTACAGGCAAAGATGATAGAACAATAGCAAATTGGTGGTAACGGAAATGTTGATATGGACCATCGTACCTGACTTATAAAAGCAGCGACCAATAGAAAATTTACTTCCTTTTCTTTGCAAAATTGCATGATTATCTAGTCCACGGAAGAAATAAACAAAGTAAAAAAATTGCATCCTCACAGTGTTTCAATGCCTAAGAGAACTTGAACTAAGGAGAGAAATAGATTGATTAGCTAAATTTAAATATTAAAGTTACAGTAGATTATATTAAGAAAAATCGAATTCATATTAGGCCAAAAAAAATGTCATGTTAAATTACAAAGTTACCTTTAATATACTCCCTCTGTTAAGCTTTAGCTGCCACATCATCTTTAGATAATCTTCAGGAAGGCAATACTGTTAGGATTTCAGCATACTTTAACAATATCCAATCGTGAAACCCTAGATCCAAATATGTAACCATATTGATTTAATTGAGAACAAATCAGAAAATAAATAACTTGATTAGCGGAAGCGTACCTAAATCTATATTTAATCAGTGCAATACCTGAATCCGTAGTCGGTTGTTAAACGAGAAGATGAATTAGGTTTGGTCTTCCAAATTGACACAAACCCTAGATCTGAAATCAGCTCTCCGTAGAAGAGGTTAGAGAGTTGCTAAGGCTTGTGTAATTCGGGGACCATAACCCTTTATTTATAAAGTTGGCATTTTGTAATTCGGCCCTTCAACAAATTATAAAATGCCCCGGTATCTACACATTAGGCCCATGATAACTTAAACTTTAAGCCTATTAATTCTAATCGAAAATTAGATCACTTTAATTAGGCTTTACACCAAAATAGCAAAACACATTTTATTTTACATATGTGACCCAATTGTCGAAATATTCCAACAATCTCCCCCCTGGGCCACATATGAAATAACCTTAAAATGTGTTTAACTTTATGAGCTCCAAAATTTGCTATTTATAACATATGGTGTATCTAAAACAATCTCGTCCATTAATTGCATTGACAAAGGATCAAAGCGGCATTCGTTACATTTATCGTAACTAAACCCATCAATGGTCACATATATCAATACAGTCAAATGACATAGATCAATCATGGATGCGTAACATGGAAATTACATGAAATGTGATCTATACATGTCTATTTCCAACTGGTTCTTCTTTAGTGAGATCAAAACGTTTAATATTTAAACAACCTGAGTGCAAAGAAAACTTCATTACTTTATTTCTAATCAGAAAAAGAACTTGATATGCATATATCTGTAACTGAAGTATAGAGCAATGAGTCATATGACAATACCAAATACAAACTCCCCCGAACCAAAATATCCTTACATAAAAGTTACACCAATTGAGCTACATGCTCATGAAAGACCTTAGGTGATAATCTTTTGGTAAGCGGATCCGCCATAATGGAGTTTGTTTAAATATGCTCTATGATTTACAATATATTTTGCACTCTTCCCTTATTGGAAAATAATATATACTTTACTGTCACAATATTACTTGGTCTTTCAATTCTTTATCAATAACTGGAGTCTTATGACAAAATTTCATTGGATGTCTTGTAATTAACCAAAGACGATATTTTCAAAGTGGTGAAAACTATAAGTGCCTAAGTGACACTTTTCCCTTATATAGTTTCACCCATAAAATATATTATCATTGCTAGAAGTGGATCTTTTACGGTAATGACATCCAAAATATCTGGATCGTAATTCTTTATGATCTCCAACCGATCCGATCTTTTATCTATGAGCATATGATCTTTTATTTTATTCCTTAAAGATATCTCATGACCATTTTAGCTACTAAATCAATGATCCACTTTTAATATCAGTAAGGTATCTGTCAAATAAAATAATACACGCATATCCATATGTGTATATACATTAGTATGCATTGGAATTCAAACTGCAAATGCATGAAAAATCTTTTGCATTTCTTTAGTTTCAAGGATGGCAATATTTATCTGTTTTGGTAAAAGAAAATCAACTGAATCGCAGTTTACATACCAAATCTTTTAAGCATTTATCTTCCTAATTCTTTTGTAATAATCCAAATATCACCCCATGAAAAATAATGGTGCATTTGAATCCCAAATACAAAAGACTAATCCATAAATGAGTTTCTTAAGTAGTTTCACCAATGTCTCCATTGAAACATAACTTTAATCTCCATCAGATAATGCTCAAAAGTACAAACTGTAGTAAGCTCCAAAGCGACCGATTCTAAAGAATCGTTTACTAAGTCCAAAATGAAACATTCTTTAAAGAAAATAAAATTTCCTTTTAATAATAGCGATTTCAATAAAAGTGCCTTATAAAATTCAATATTACCCACTTGATCCCTTTTGGCTTTGAATAGCTATTCATAACATAACCGATGATCTTATTACTTAAGTTAGAGGGAGATTTCAAACTTCATTATCCATATAGATTTATGCTATATGTTCATTTCTTAAATCCACATTTTAAATAAGTACCTTACATGGATTGATGTAAGTCCATAGCATCATCTTTATCAATCCATTATTTATCTTTATGAAGAAATACTACACAATAATCTGAAATAGCATTTCTTCCTATTTAGGTGGATTTCCATATTGATCTTTGCATTTTGAGGTTGCTGAGTTTGTTTTCTTGAAACAGTAGAAAAAATTATCTTCAACATCGTCTTATTATGATTCTTAATTTACTTCTTCCTAATAAAAAAACAAATCTTAAACTTTAAGCGAAGAAGCAACCGCAGTTGAATTAAAGATAATGATTCTCTTTAAAGACAATGATATTACTTTATTTCTCCCCACAAACTCAACATCCTCAAAATAACTTTTACAATTCTCACTTTAAAACTTTTCCTTAGTGTGGGTTCATAAAAAAATGTAAACTTTAAATCCCTTAGAATATCAATAAAGCATTTTCTATATTTATGATACCTCAATCTATAATTCCTCTGTAAACTGAAACAAAAAATATATTAGTCACCAAAACAAAATTTGAGATATCATTACATAAGTTATTTAGCATAAGTAGCCATAACTTGTATGAGCTTCAATTACATAAGATTTGGAATTTATTCATAAATTAACATTACTATTTCTTGATGAACAATAATAACCTAATATGTTCACGTTAGAAATAAAAAACTGAAATCTGTCTAAATGACAGCATAAAAAATATATCAAATAAATCCAAAAAAAATTGACTTAAATTTCAATAATAGCTATAAAATATCAAGTATATTTTACTTTATATGTCTGTATATCTCGTTAAAGAAACAACTATAAAAAAAAATATCCGTATGCTATTTCTTTTCTTTGAGATCCTTAGCGACTTCTTAATCCTTATTCATACATTTATTTATAATGTATATCAAATGAGTACTTTTCAATCATAAAAAACTTCAATCTCTATTTTAGTTACCAAAGCGCTAAATTAGCCCGATAAGATAACATATTATTCTTAAAATAATTTTAATCTTTGAATGAATATACTGAAGATAGCACCAAAAATAACGATAACTTGAGCGTCTTTAACTTTTGAAGCAATATCTTTTTCCGTATAGTACTCATTTATATTTCTTTTACTTTGACTTTATTTAATTAAGCACCACAAAGAGTGCTTGATTTCCCTTATTGTTTTCACAAAAACCGTTTCAATTCTCAGTAGATAACTTATACAAAATTAGTTATCGTTACCTATGGCACATCCTTGAAAACTTCTGAAGTATTTACTTAATGATCATTTAACTCTTGCCTTGAATTCTATCACCTTTCAATATTCTTCATAACATTATAAGAATATTTAACCGTAGTAGGGTTGGTTGTAACCCTCTTAGTTACAAGAGTTAAATCTATAAAGTCAAGAACAAATAACATGCTCTCATACAAATCCTTATATTTATCCCAAAACAATATGGAAATATTCTTTAAATTGACAGATAATTCAGTTAAATTAGCTGAAAATGAACAAAAAATAAAATGAAGATTGACCGTATATGCTCATAGTCAAATATCAACCGTAGTAAATTCAAATAATTAGTAAGTCTCTTCTCAAGATACCTAGTACACATTAATATCAAGTCTTTGGACAGTAATATTAACTGTAAGTGGTACACTTGTTGTAATGATCAAATACTGACAATAAATTCAAGTCAAATAACAACCTTCCTTTGGGCCGATTAATTATTCACTCGAAAAACCTTATAATTGTCACGTATTTATCATCACACATGTGTAAGTGATTCAGCCAAACATTAGCCTTCCTTTGGGCCGACTAATATTCGCATGAATAACTACACATAAATATTAAACATTTTCATGAACCACCAAAATATAGAGGTCACTTTGGTGACATATTATTTTAAAGTTAATTCACTACTAATGTAAAATATTTACAACTGTAAAAAGACGCCTAAATTATATTTGAATTTATCCTTAATATATGTATTAATATATTTTGAGTGTTATAAAACACTCTCAATGCTTTAGGTCTATATGACATCTGAAAAACTCAAAATTATAATAATAGCATAACGAGTTTTAGTCATAGTTGTCATAATCTGTTGCTTTAGGTATGCAGTTACATTCATGACATTTCCTTAATAAATATGATATAAGACATCATAAATAAATCACGATATCATAGATGAATGTCATGATCAATTACCACATAAAATTATATGTAAACGACATAATAAATATCATACTGAATAACCTGAATGACTGAAGTAACCATGATGTATATCCGAAACATAATATAACATGTGCTTTTTTTTATACTATCAACCGAACCAAACAAAAAAAAAACTTTTTAAAAAAAAAAAAAACCTGTAGAAGTTACTGTAGTTTGACCATAATAAAGTAACCTACTAACCATCATCCTAAAATGTAGGCGAATTGGTCAAAGATTCAAACATGATAGCTAATTAGATTAAGCAACACAAATGCAAAATATTATAAACCAAACCCAAAAGGCATAAAATTAAATCATCATGACAGGTTACCGAAACATCATACACATGTTATGAAACATTATATGACAAATAAGTTAATGTAGCATGTCCTACATCCATATAATAAGTAATAATTGTTCCAAACAGTGCGCATGGTATATAAAAAAAAACTTTTTTTTGAAAGCCCGTAAGGATAGCATGAGATTCGCTCAGTAGAGCTTCCGAAACTTTATGCATAAAACGGGATCAAGACTTGGTCCAAACAAATAAATAGTCTAATATAAGACATTAGAAGTAACAATAGACCGGCGGCTGCAGAATGCAACTTATAACTAGACGTAATAAACATATGTTTTTGATATATTTTTAAACAAAAAACCAGAACCCGTTGAATTAACATATTGACAAACTATATTATATTAACATTATTCATGCTGGATCCATAGAACCAATGCAAGAACGTGAAGGAGATAATAAATCAGAATCAATATAGATCTAAAACTTAAACAAAAAAAAAAACTTTTTTTTTAATTATTAGCCGCAGTAAATAAAGTCAACCTGTTGTGAAATGTAAACATAACATATAAACCGTATGAATTAAAAACACAATTCAACCTTTGTTCTGAAATGGTAAAACATGTATAAAAGAAAAAAAACAAAATTTTCCCAATAGAATCAATAATGGTTGGCTCTGATACCACTTGTTAGGATTTCAGTATACTTTAACAATATCCAATCGTGAAACCCTAGATCCAAATATGTAACCATATTGATTTAATTGAAAACAAATCAGAAAATAAATAACTTGATTAGCGGAAGCGTACCTGAATTTGTATTTAATCAGTGCAATACCTGAATCCGTAGTCGGTTGTTAAACGAGAAGATGAATTAGGTTTGGTCTTCCAAATTGACACAAACCCTAGATCTGAAATCAGCTCTCCGTAGAAGAGGTTAGAGAGTTGCTAAGGCTTGTGTAATTCGAGGACCATAACCCTTTATTTATAAAGTTGGCATTTTGTAATTCGGCCCTTCAACAAATTATAAAATGCCCCGGTATCTACACATTAGGCCCATGATAACTTAAACTTTAAGCCTATTAATTCTAATCGAAAATTAGATCACTTTAATTAGGCTTTACACCAAAATAGCAAAACACATTTTATTTTACAGATGTGACCCAATTGTCGAAATATTCCAACAAGTACATGTAATTTTCTATCTTCTTCACCAGATTGTTTATCAACTATGGATATGAGAGACTAACCCAAAAAAGACGTATGGTGTGTATCAGCATAAAAAAATAACTGCCCAACTCCAAGCATGTATTGAATTAAAAATTAGGAATTTTTATTTAAGACTATTATAAAAGATATAGTGAACAGTGAACTGCTGCAATACCATGAAGTTTACCATACATTAATTCTCACTCAAGTTATTGGTTAAGAAAGTAATAAAACGGCAAGATGTCTAATTTTGCACTACAGGAACAGGAAAAAAAAACGAAGAAGAATCCTTGCTGCTGATGCGATAAATTTGACAATAAAAAGGAAGCCTGGAAACATAACCTAGATACCAAGTGCTAGAGTTGCAGGGGCCGAGCGAAGTTCTAAAGCGATAGAGGATAGTAAGGGTTATCGGAGAGCAGGTTGATGTCGAGGGAAGGGGAACAAATTAGGGTAAAACAATAATTTGTTTCTGGACGCTAAAGAGAAAGGATGAAGATGCATAGGAAAAGAAAGGATTGCCCGACGGTTGGTTTTTTTATACTTAGGTGCGGTTGATTTTTAAATTTCTATTTAGATGGCATCAAAGCTTGCGGAACCAAACTCAACAATTATAGTATGTAGTTTTAAAATTAGATAAGCACATTCTACTTATACATGCTGACCTATAGAAAAGATTACATAAATTATTAATTTTCTAAATATGGTTAATGCCATTATCATTCAGTCATGGAAACGGAAGGATGGGCTTTTTTTCATACTCCTAATATGGTATATATCTTGCTGATAAAAATAAAATGGTTAAATAATTCTAGAATTTTCTGAAGCATGCAATATTTCGTGGTCTACGAATAACCTGGTCTTCATAGTAAAAAGTAATACTAAACATCAAGAGGGCTATAAAAGTCCACACCAGTTGTTCATAACATTTTGAATATCCCGTTCTCGAAATCTCTCTCCAAATCAGCATTCATATGGACACTTAATGGTAACTAAGTGATTACATAGTAACTTATATATGAAAAGTCCATATAACCATTTAATATGGAAATTAGCAAATTCAAATAAAGTAAATGTTTTAAACCAATAGCAAAACTACAAAAATATAGCACATTGCACCAAAAGAATTTTTGACATACAACAAAACAAATGCCATAATGTTGAATGAATAACCATCATTAAAATAACCTATCAGAAAGTTTAAATAAGTAAATGAATAATCACCACAAACCTCAAGCAGTTGCCTTTGTAGCAGCAGGAGCATCCCTCTTCCTAGCTTTGTACCTTTCATAATATGAGTCAGGTTGCAAATTCACGTCTGGTGGCATCTATAACATTAATGGCTCCAAAAGTCCCTTTGTGCTTCTCACAATTCTTGATGAGTGAAACATGTTCTATGTTATGCCTGTCGGTCACCATGACCATTTTGCGATGCCAAAGTTGATGAAGTCAAAAAGTCTTTCTAGTTTCGAGGTCGAGTTTTATTGTGTTGTTTGAATGGATTAGGATCTGAATAATGAATAATGACTTAATTAATCATAGTACTCAATATTACCTCTTGTGCTGAATATGTTTAGCTAATAATGTAGTGAATATTTTATCCTACATTGTTAAGTTAGGGTATGAATGGAAGTAGCTCTACAAACAAACGAATGTAGCATTTACACAAGTAACAAATATCAAAGAAAAAAACGAAGACTAGTGTACATTGGAGATTCAATAAATATTTTTTATGCTTGTAAAAGTCTTAGATATAAATTAGTTATATCAACAACGGAAAAACCATGAACTTCCATGAGGTGAAATTTATCTCTTTATATAGACAAAAGAAGTAAGCATAAGAAATAAACATATCGGCAATAGTATTATAGTTAGGAGTGCATTAATAAGAAGAACACAACATCAAATTAATCACTGAAGATGAATTTACTTGGGCATTCTCATTTGCTGCACTACTGATATCAGTCAAGATCCGTAGAAAAGCAAGAATGAAAGAGTGTAAGTGTATGTAGCAAATCAAAGAATAGGTAGTAATTCATGATTAATTGTAAAAACACATTATTAAGATTATCATCATTTTACTTCACTTATACTCGAAAGAATATTAACTTTAAAGAGCTAGTCGGATACTAATACCATCAATCAGCTCAAAACATTATGCAACCAAAGTTGCCAATCCATCGGTCATTGAAAATCATATCATGAAGAACAGGCCACCGCCTATTTTGTGCTCCTGAATATAGAAAACGTTCACACTATAAAAATAATTTACAAAAGCCTATCATTAAATGAAATACGGTGAATCAGAGAAAAAAGTCTAGAAGTACCATACTGGGATCATGACCGTCATCAAGTTTTAGATGTTGTTTGTATTAGTTAAAGTTGCATAGGTAGTCAGTTGAAAACTTTTTTTGGGGTTAGTAACAGGTTAACCCACTAAAGATATTGCAAATGATATACTAACAAAATAATTTTGGAATATTCGAAGTATGAACAAAAAATTATCAGCAACAGAATTTTGCATGGTTAAATTCAAGTGCTTAATGTAAATAATACTGCAAGAGCAAATGGAGTTCGTTTTATGCAACTCACAGTAACAGTCCATTAGATAAAAAAGGCTTTTTCACGTAGTCTAAATAAGTTATAAAGTTACAACAAACCTAGCTTTTACACCCAGTTTCAGAATTTAAGTTTTATTTGAAATAACTACTAAACACCAAACAATACCTTTCTGTTCATAATTCATGCACCAAGCTGAAATGGCCAAACCCATCTTGCTGTAAACATATAATATTATAGCTGGTTAAAAAGTCAAATAATAATATAACTTTTCTATAATTTGCATCCTTCTTATGTTCTCATTCAAACCCTACATGTTTTTGTTTTGTTCATTCATCTCCACTTTTTGTTAACCATTTTATGTAATTTGCATCTTTCAACGCTTCTTCCTTCCTACATTATTGCTGGTTACAAAGTCAAATAATAATATAACCTATATGCCACTAACAGATGACAAAATACTATAAAATTTCGTAGGCACAAATCCTATGAGTGATATTGCATTAGTATATGTAGAACAACTTGATTAGAAGTAGAGAGTAGGTCAAGTAAAGAGAATAGGCACACGGTAGAGTAGTATTACCAATACGGATAATAAAAGCAGCGTCAAAAAGAGAAGTAGATGAATTAGCTATTAAAGCCAATGATGTCATTGGAACTCTAGTCACTGCAATTTTTGATCCCAAGTCAACTTATTTGCTTATATGCATTGCTTCTCAGTTACTGATCATAGTACCATGAAACAATATTGGAATAGTGTATAGTGCAATACTGACCGAAGTATGTTAGACCATAAGAAAGGTATGAAAAATTTATGCTTATTGTAGTGAATGCATGGATTGACATCCGTTGAGTATTATAAAAAAATATCTATAAAACATAATCAACAAAACTTTTAGTCATGCCAAGTATGGGGTCAATCAAAGACCATTAATTGAAATCCACTTAATGTGATCTACCTAGCAGAAGATCAAACAGGTAGAAGAAAAATAGAAAGATACATCAATAAACATAATTTACAAATCTCAATGTATGTAAGATATTGGGGGTAATCAGATATCATAAGTGAATCCCATAATAAAGCAAATACTTTAAGCTGTTAGCATAATTTAGCAAAAAGAAGTGTAATTAAAATTAGATCTGAAATACTTAGGAGAAATCAAGGCATAGTTAATGCGACGATTGGTTAGATTGAATCAAGCATATTATAAATAAACAAAAAACGTTGTAAATGAGAACAAATAGGTGAATACATACCTAAAACTCAGCTTGGACTAAAGCAAAAGAGGTAGCATGCTAAATTCAAACTGTCATGCATCAGTCGTCAACATAAATGAGTTCAGATAAGAAAAACATTGGGTGGCTGTATAAAAATTAATACAGAATAAAAAAAAGATTTAAAATTACGTCTAGAAATAAAAGGAAGGATAAAGTGGAAAAAATCGGGTGAAAAAGGAATAAGTCCAGTAAAAAAGAAAATGGTCAATTGAACTTCAAGCCATTGCGTGTACGATTGAACGAAGCACCTAGACGTGATGAAACTAAATGCAGATTGCAGAAGTTTTGTAGACAGATTACCTAGACGTGATGAAATTCTGATGCCTTTGATTAGGGTCAGGGCGCAGAGGAAGAGTAGGGTATCGAAGTATTCCATAAATTCTAGGAAGACCTGCCAGGGAAATCGAGAAGTTGGAGATTTCTTATTTTTGTTGGCAGCGAGAAGCCGTTTTCCTCCTTTTCCAACCATAATTCAGATCCTCGTTATTTTTAGGATAGTAGTTTTAAACGAATATCAGATTGGGGAAAATTGTACATGTAGGGTTTGAATGAGAACATAGGCAGGAAGAAGCGTTGAAAGATGCAAATTACATAAAAGGGTTAACGAAAAGTTGAGACAATGAATGGAACAAAAACAAAAGTTGGCGTGCGATGATTCAGTTATTAGATGACGTGGATGCCTTCAACGCTTTGCAATTCTAACTCAGTAATTATAGTATAGTATAGATATTTTTGGATTTATTATTCTTGAAAATTAGAATAATAATTAATTAGATCAAATCCTATATATACATTTATATCATTCCTTAACCAATGGATTTAGGTGTGTGTGAACTAGTATGTAATGCTTAGCCTGTTGTTTTATATTTTCAAGCTCATGTGATATTTAAAACCATTTAATTACATGCTCATAGCTAGTTATTTCTTATAGGATAAATAGACATCTTCATATATAGCAAAGAACTTAGCCACTAAGTATTCACATAAGGTTTTTCACGCATATGCATTGATAAGTGGAATTCTTAACAATTAAGTATTTGCATTTTTTTCTAACAAAATTGTACATGCTACACATGGCTTATACCTCAAGATCATGGCATTGCCAAGCATTTAGGCTTAGACAAATAGCCTTGCACATCTCACTTGCAATCGAAATGAATAACTAAAACAAGATTTGCAAATGGCTACAAACATTTTTAATTGTACTTCATTCTAGGATAGGACACACAGCTATACATCCACAGCTATACTCTTTCTCCCTCACTAGATATAGACCGCGATGTGCATTGCTCCACTTTCAATCAAAACATAGCTTTATTCTTTTCAAATTAATCGAGCAGTGGCTTCTTTTCTAGTTAAAGCATAGCAACATTCCATCAAATAGCAACAACTAAAACCATAGCTGTATATATAGCTTCATTCCTTGTCAAACATAGCAGTAGCTATGTAATATTTCCTTTCCCATCCATGTCTAAATAACATATTATTTTATATTATATGCACCAGTAAATACACATAGTGCCACTGCCTTCATACAGAAATGATTCGAATCAAACTAAAAAATAAATGGAAAAAATATTGGAAGCAAGTTTGAAAGCCTGGGAATGGAAAGTTTAAGAAAAAAGAGGACTTATGTTTATGTGAGTAAACTCTTCTTTTATCCATTTAAAAACTATTACTAATTTAATATAAGGTAGAGATAATCCATACATATACGGGGTGACTGGGTTATATTTTACTAATCTTCATGATCAACCTGTGTTTGAAAAAAAAACATATATGCACACAGGTCTGTGAGAAACAACATTTTTAAACCTTTGTTTTAATCACATACTATAAGATGCAATGTATACACCCTCGTCTAACTGCTATTGACATGTTGTATAAATAGTAATGTTATTACATGAGTTGGATATATGATAGGAATTCTACAACTCTTTGAATAAACTGTTTGTATATTTTAAAAACAACAAAAACACTTCACCTCTGTCACTGGTAAAAGAAAGTAAAAACCAATAAACCAAATTCTAATGAGTTAGGAAATTTATGTTGAGCTTAAATATATGTGTGTATGTTTGTGGTATAGTACAAAAATATTTGAAACCCATAGTATATTGCATATTGGCGTGTATTAGTAAACATTATAACAAGCTCAAAACATGAATTTTCAAACATTATAATTTTGTAATCCAGGCTTATGGTAGGATTCGTATGGATGAACTATGATTTTTAATAGCGAAATAATAAATTTTAATGGTGGGAATATCGAAAATGTCTGGTCTGATCTGGAGAGGGTTAGGGAATTATAGATCATCGGAAAATTATACATGAAATTTTTAATAACTTAGATGATGGGGTTGATTTGATTTAAGGGTTTTCGATGGCGTTCGATAGGGTGACTTAGAAGACGAACTGCACTGCCATGCAGGAGAATTGAGCACGTGCACTAGGGGATTGCCAGAGGGACGTGTCGCCGACCTCTGATAAAAGTTTTGTTAGGACCGATGCGGTGTGGTGGCATCTTGAGTTGGTACAGTGGTGGTGGGTTTTCTAGAAGCTTTGGGTTGAACATCAAAAACGTGGTCTAGATGGTCGGAGAAAGATTTGAGGGTGGGGATTGATTCAGTGGGAGAACGGTGATCTATGCTGTTAACCAGCTGAAAAACAGCAAACTCCGGTCGCTCACAACTGATCGGTCACCAGCATCACCATCTGGTCGGTCTTCTCGCTAGCGACCTGGTCGGTCTTGAGAAGAGCACCATCTGGTCGGTCCAAGCTGAAGCTAATCTGGTCGGTCGTTCCATCAAGCACACGCAAGCAGGGGTCGTGCATAGCTTCCCAAAAGCCCAGGTCGTACTCCGCCTCTACAACGCGGTCGTTCATTACAGATTTGGTCGAGCAAGCGAACGGGGTCGAGCATCCTGTTCATTCAAGCCTGATCGGTTCGGAATGGCATCAGCGGATGGTCAATCTCATCAGTTTTGGATCGTTCTTTCTCACATCAGAGCGTCTGGTCGGTTCCGGCACCTCAACATATTTGATCGGTCCCGCTTTTCGGAAGCCCACTCCGTCTTAATATTGGATGATTCCTGGTCGATCCTCCCATTGCTGAAGCCTCCTGGTCGTCCCTTTAGTCTCTGGTCGGTCCATACTCCATAAAGCTGGATTGATACTACAAGGCATAAACATGCAAAGCCAATAGTGGCAAAGTTATAAAAAAGAGTGTATCGACCAGCATAAAAAAGGAGTGTAAAACCGACCAGCAGCATAAAAAAGGAGTGTAAAACCGACCAGCAGCATAAAAAAGGAGTGTAAAACCGACCAGCAGCCTAAAAGGAGTGTAAAACCGACCAGCAGCCTAAAAGGAATGTAAAACCGACCACCAGCATAAAAAAGGAGTGTAAAACCGACCAGCAGCATAAAAAAGGAGTGTAAAACCGACCAGCAGCCTAAAAGGAGTGTAAAACCGACCAGCAGCATAAAAACGAGTGTATGGCCGAGCAGGATAAAAACGAGTGTATAGCCGACCAGGATAAAAACGAGTGTAAAACCGACCACCAGAGAAAAAACGAGTGTACTGGCCAAAATGTAAAAAAGGAGTGCCAGTTTTGTAAATACGACAATTCCAACCAATCGCCAACCTAGCGCCAACTATACACTCTAAATTACAAGTTTGCCACTACCCTTCAACTCCAACTATAAATACCCTCATAATTCACATGAAAAGGGGGGATTTTTGGGGGGAACTACGAAGAGGTGCTATCAAATTGCTTTTTGGAGCTTTTTCAAGCATTTCAACATCTCTTCTTCACAATTCATTGAAGATCTAGCAAGCTTTCAATCATGGCTTCTATGGAAGGATTAGCATAATCTCTTCAAGCTCTCTATCATTCTTATGTGGATTCAAAGGCAAATGCATGTAAAAGAGCTTTTATGAATGTATAAAGGAGCAAATGATGTAAATCTTATGGTGATTAATGGAATGCTATCTTCAAAGTGGACGTAGACTCGAATAAGAGTCGAACCAGTATAAACTCTTGTCTTCTTTTCCTTCTTTTCTTAATTTTGGTATCTTGATGCTTATGGAATGTTGGATACGGCCTCATATATAATTCCAAAGGTTTTCTAACACCCCGCCTTTGAAAAGGTGACGTGCTTTCCAAGCATCTCGCCTCTGTTTTGGTAACGTGTTCAGAAACACCTCTTTGGTTGTTATACCAATTTTTGGTATAAACAATCAGGCGCCCACCGTGGGGCCGTGATCACATCTTCAATCTCAATCACCCGTCCGGAGTTGGAATCCCTGGGAAGCTCTCTTCGAAGTTCGGATCTATAACCGAAATGATGGCGAAATCCAAAAAGGCAAATAGCAAATCCGTTGGAGGAGCCGAAGGTATCGCCAACAATGAAGCTACACCTCAAACTAATCTTCTAGAGGTTGGCCAAAATTCCATAAGCGGAGCTGGTGTCACAAAAGGCGAGCGAGATGTTGTGGTTGCCAACATAAATCAATGCATTGATGCCGCTTCCAAAGCTATGATGGAGAAATTGGATGTCGTCCTCGGTGCTCGCCCTAATCCTACTCTTCCAAGGGCTCAAGTCAGTCTCGATGAGAGGGAAGGTTCTTCCGCTTCCGACCAAAATCTTAATAATGGCATGGAAGATGCTGAAGGCCGAGAACATGACGATAATGGAGCCAAGGTTGTGGACGCCAATCCATGTGCTAACAATCATTCTGCCCAATATACTCGAAATGTTGTTAGTCCCGCAAGGGCACTTCATACATCCTTAAACCGTGTTGACTTGCTAAGGCAAAGATCCGGTAAAGGGATCGAAGTTGGTGCCACAGAACAACACAACACTGAAGAGTATATTGCAGGAATGATTGAGCAGGCTATGAAAAAGAACCAAGCTTGCAAGGATGACGAGAGGGACTGGGACTTCTCTCCAAGTCGAACTCCATTCACCGAGAGGGTCCTACAAGCGGAGTGTCCAAAGAAGTTCACTCCTCCCACTTTACCTCCATACAATGGTCTTACTGATCCCAATTATTTCTTGTTCAAGTATGAGTGGGGCATGACCGCAGCTAAAGCTACCGACGGGATGAGATGCACTTACTTTCCTCTTTACTTGGAAGGAGCTGCCTCACTATGGTTCACCAAGCTGCAACCAGAATCCATTGATCAATTCTCGGATCTGACCAAAAAGTTTAAGGAGCAATTTCGCTTATATGCTGTTAAGGCTAAGGATGCTATAACTCTCTCATCGATGAAACAAAATCCCGGAGAAACAGTCAAAGCATTTCTTAGTCCCTTTAATGTTGCTCTTTCCGAAGTACGAAATGCGGAGCCTTGCATAATCCTCATGTCGCTTCTCAGCGCAATAGATGCAAATAGTGAATTTGGCAAATGGATTAAAATGAAATAGCCAACCACGCTTGATAAATTTTATAAGAAAGCGGAAGAATACATGAGGATAGACAAAGATCCTTCAGTTGACCCAAGTAATATACAGAGGATAAAAGGAGTGATAAAGCCCACAAACCTCAGTGGCAAAAACGATTCAATGATGGGAATGGGAACAAAGCTAACAAGAAATCTCGCCTCCCCGATCTTCGCGAATTGACTCCTTTGAATGACTCTATTGCAAACATCTACTTGGCCACGAAGGATACCGAAGATTATCCAGAACCTCGCCCGATAAAGATGAATGACCATTTGCTCAAATCTGGGAAGTACTGTATTTACCACAAGTAGTCTGGCCACGACATCAATGATTGTAGACAACTAAAGTTGCTATTTGAAGAACTAATCAAGAAAGGTCATCTGCAACAGTACATAAAAAGCCCTCAAGCTACAACATCTCAAGGGCAGGGAGCAGCTCAAAATGATTCAAGGCCAATAATCAACTGACAACCACTGTCATTCTTAATGGGCCAAGAATAAGCGATCATCATCGCTCTCCTTTTACTTACCATTTTATTGCTTTACTTTCACCTTCTGTTACATTTGAAATTTCATGTAAACAGTTTGTAATAATTGCTAAGTAAAGCATTGAACTATAGTCATGTAACCAAAAGCATATATGCTTAGTCGAATTCCTTGCTTACAATGTTATGAACAATTGAAAGTTCGAACTTTGCTAAGGAATGATTTCTCATTACAGGTCATCCAATAAATGCTTGATTTCCTCAACAATCTGTTGAAATATGGCGACCCCAATGATTCCAAATTTCATAGTGAAAAAATATCAGCGCAACGATGAAGGGCCCATCATGGAACATGAGCAAGGGAAACTGCCAAAAGTCAGATAGAAAAAATTCAACAAATACAAAGTGTAACCTCATGGAGGTCCAGGCTCCTTCAGTCGGAATGCGAAATACTCCTGATACTGGGTAACTTAGCTAATAACTGATGCCCGCTCCGTGAGACAAACACAAGGCGTAACCTCATAGAGGTCCAGCTCCTTCAGTCGGGAGGCGAAACACTCATAACAATGAGTGGAAAACCCAAGACCTCTCCGGGGGCACTAAACCCAAGACCTCTCCGGGGGCACTAAACCCAAGACCTCTCCGGGGGCACTAAACTCAAGACCTCTCCGGGGGCACTAAACCCAAGACCTCTCCGGGGGCAAATAAACAAAGTCCTGCAAAACAAAGTCCTCCCATAGTGAGGCAAAACAAAGTCCTCCCATAGTGAGGCAAGACAAAGTCCTCCCATAGTGAGGCAAAACAAAGTCCTCCCATAGTGAGGCGAGACAAAGTCCTCCCATAGTGAGGCGAGACAAAGTCCCTCCATAGCAAGGGTCAAAGACCTCCCATAACAGAGGCAAAATAAAATCCCCAACCTTCAAAAGGTTCATGGAGGTCCAGGCTCCTTCAGTCGGGATGTGAGCGCTTATGACGATAAGTGACTTTAGCTGATGACTGATGCCCGCTCCATGGATCAATACCTTTACCATAAAATCTCACGGAGGTCCAGGCTCCTTCAGTCGGGATGCGAGCACTTATGATGATAAGTGAATGCAGCCGATGACTGATGCCCGCTCCATGAATCAATATAACCTTCACCCAATGGTTTGCGGGAATCCATACACACAGAACGAAGCACGGGAGCTTGCTAAGGCGAGACGAAGTGTGGGAGTTTTTAGCGCGGAGCAATGCAACCCTCACTTAAATGTCGCTCGAATTCGCAATACGAAACAATGCGACAATCTAGAAATCCTTTCCATAGAAAAAGTTATCTCTCCAAAGCAGAGATCAAAGATACAATGGCATCTCCAAGTAGAAGTCCCAAATTTATCAACTAAATTCAAAATTGAATACCATGTTTATGCAAATAACGCTTAACAAATCATAACTGTTAAGTAAAACAGTTCTGCATAGATATGACATTCAATTTATTATACATCATTCATCAATGATTAACTAATCTGTAATTGATGTGGACGATCAATAACAACGTATAAGTCCAAAACCGTGCAAGTGCTTGTTTTCATTACAGAACAGGTGCTATAGAACATATAAATCCAATCAACAAGTTCATAACTTGGAGCGTATGGAATCAATGAGTCAAAGCAAGATTTGCCACAGCAAGTAAAAGGCTACGACTGGATTCCAACGAAGACCATGACAGCAATGATCATTTCGAAGCCCGCATTTCTCGTAAGCGAAAAATACAAGCTTCGAGGGGCAAATGTTAACCAGCTGAAAAATAGCAAACTATGGTCGCTCACAACTGATCGGTCACCAGCATCACCATCTGGTCGGTCTGCTCGCTAGCGACCTGGTCGGTCTTGAGAAGAGCGCCATCTGGTAGGTCCAAGCTGAAGCTAATCTGGTCGGTCGTTTCATCAAGCACACGCAAGCAGGGGTCGTGCATAGCTTCCCAGAAGCCAAGGTCGTACTCCGCCTCTACAACGCGGTCGTTCATTACAGATTAGGTCAAGAAAGCGAACGGGGTCGAGCATCCTGTTCATTCAAGCCTGATCGGTTCGGAATGGCATCAGCGGATGGTCGATCTCATCAGTTTCGGATCGTTCTTTCTCACATCAGAGCGTCTGGTCGGTTCCGGCACCTCAACATATTTGATCGGTCCCGGTTTTTGGAAGCCCGCTCCGTCTTAATATTGGAAGATTCCTGGTCGATCCTCCCATTGCTGAAGCCTCCTGGTCGTCCCTTTAGTCTCTGGTCGGTCCATACTCCATAAAGCTGGATCGATACTACAAGGCATAAACATGCAAAGCCAATAGTGGCAAAGTTATAAAAAAGAGTGTATCGACCAGCATAAAAAAGGAGTGTAAAACCGACCAGCAGCATAAAAAAGGAGTGTAAAACCGACCAGCAACATAAAAAAAGAGTGTAAAACCGACCAGCAGCCTAAAAGGAGTGTAAAACCGACCAGCAGCCTAAAAGGAGTGTAAAACCGACCACCAGCATAAAAAAGGAGTGTAAAACCGACCAGCAGCATAAAAACGAGTGTATGGCCGAGTAGGATAAAAACGTGTGTATGGCCGACCAGGATAAAAACGAGTGTAAAACCGACCAGTAGAGAAAAAACGAGTGTACTGGCCAAAATGTAAAAAAGGAGTGGCAGTTTTGTAAATACGACAATTCCATCCAATCACCAACCTAGCGCCAACTATACACTCTAAATTACAATTTTGCCACTACCCTTCAACTCCAACTATAAATACCCTCATAATTCACATGAAAAGGGGGGATTTTTGGAGGAACTACGAAGAGTTGCTATCAAATTGCTTTTTGGAGCTTTTTCAAGCATTTCAACATCTCTTCTTCACAATTCATTGAAGATCTAGCAAGCTTTCAATCATGGCTTCTATGGAAGGATTAGCATAATCTCTTCAAGCTCTCTATCATTCTTATGTGGATTCAAAGGCAAATGCATGTAAAAGGAGCATTTATGAATGTATAAAGGAGCAAATGATGTAAATCTTATGGTGATTAATGGAATGCTATCTTCAAAGTGGACGTAGACTCGAATAAGAGTCGAACCACTATAAACTCTTGTCTTCTTTTCCTTCTTTTCTTAATTTTGGTATCTTGATGCTTATGGATTGTTGGATACGGCCTCATATATAATTCCAAAGGTTTTCTAACACCCCGCCTTTGAAAAGGTGACGTGCTTTCCAAGCATCTCGCCTCTGATTTGGTAACGTGTTTAGAAACACCTCTTTGGTTGTTATACCAATTTTTGGTGTAAACATATGCCAATGATCGGAGCGTGCTTATGGAAAAGGGAAGAGATGCGTACGTGTACAGAATGCGCAGGTACACAGAAGTCTGGAAATGGAGTTTAAGCAAGGAAAGAAGAAGATGAGTGGTCAATTAATGGGGAAAAGATAAGAAATGAAGAGCGATCACATGTCTTCCTACAAGTTGAAAGAGACGCCACATAGCATGAAAATATTAGGAAAACAAATTTGGTACGAGAGACAGCAAAGCATTACATTACAATATTTAACAAATTGAAACTCCATTAATCATTGCAAAAATCTAAAATGACGAAGGCAAATTATTTTGCATGCTGGAATTATTCAAATTTCTCTATTAATATATATCTCCCTTTCCCTACAGGCCACAATACTCTTAATAGGAAAAGAGACAAACATACATAACCTGTATATGCTTTTCAGCTATCTACTACAGTTTATAATCATGGTCAAATGATGATCTACTCCATTGTATTGTAGTCAATAATAATAAAAGATCCTTCCAACATTTTGTTGAGAGGAAATTTTGACAAGAAAATTACAGACTCAACTTTTCAATGTATAGTAAGCATTTTGTATGAAGGCGTTGACATCAACTTTGCACTTTTGGAATTTATCTCACAAGCCTAGACTAGTAGGACAATGTAAGTAAAACATGCATCATCTTAATTATTATTATTGTCAATTGGATTGATTAAGAGGAAGAAGAAGGTGCAATTGGATTTGCAGTGCATCGGATTGATTTTAAGAAGCAGGTGCATCGGATTTGTAGTGCAAGATTTTTAATTTGCGAACAGGAGAGAAAGTTTAGAATGGCCGTAGAAGAAATAGGGGAAATGAAGGATCGGGCATTGGGTTGTTGGGCTTGGGCCAGAAAAAATAATAATAATAGAAAGAATAAAATAAGAGGAAAAGGGGAGTGGGCAATTTAGGATGATGGGCTAAATAAATAAAAAGAAAAAGAAAAAGAAATGGAAGGAAAAAGGAAGTAAAGAAAAGAAACAAAGGAAGCATAAAATAAGTTAAAGAATAAAGGGAATATTATTGTTAGTAAATGAAATAAAAGTTTTTTAGGTATAATTTAATATTAAAGATATATATATATATATATATATATATATATATAAAGGAAATACGAGTAATATTTCTAAAAAGATAAAGGGAAGAAGTGTAGTATGATGACGCATGGAATAGAGATGATAGTTGATGACCAGACGATGATCATAATAAACTAAGTTAGACATTGTCATAATTAAATAAGCCATTTTATTTCAATAAATAAATAGACTTCAATCTATATTCCTTTGAATCAATTCAAATAGATAAAATATGTATTGACTTATTTATAAAATCCAGATAATTAGTTCAAGTCAGATTAGTTGAACTGTGATTGATGTTATGTCATGAGAAATAGATGATGGCTGATCATTTATAATATTGTGTTGTGGTGAACTCAAATTATTTTGAATTGAACATTGAAATGTTATTTTAAATTAAATCGACTTAAGTCGATAAATATATTTAAATCAAGAAATGATTTCACTGTCAAATTGATGATGATTAAATCACTTATCGAATATTCATGTAAACATGAATTTCTATAGTATCTAGTTAAACAGAATTTGACCCTGCACTAGTATTTTAGAATGAAATCAAGTTGACATGACAAACGAGTCCAGAAGGAAGGATATTCACCATCCAATGTGAATAACATAAGAAGCAAATGTTTGGAAGATAAGGATGGTTGCGACGAGTATCGGTAAGATAATTTGGTTGACCGATAACAAAGGAATTATTCTGAAGTTTAGAAAGTAAATGGAATAGAGGTGAACTGGAAAGAGACGTTGAATTGGTAATCAAGTAAGTTCAAGTTAGGAAAGTACCATTCGCTTTCTTTTTAAATAAAGATTTAAAGTTACGATATTGAATATTTATTCATCTAAAAGAATAAAATAATAATTATATTTTTAGTGTTATATATATATATATACATGTATAGGTTATAAAAATACTGTTAAAATCAATAAAATAAATGGGATTCTTAAACGGAATTAAATCATAGATAGATATGATTTGGAAATAATTATTTCCAAGATCAACCAGTTTATGAAAGACGATTATTGAATTGTTGAATTATGATAGGCAAAGTATGTGGTGATAATTGATTTGTTTATTTGAACACTATGACATGTCCCAATTAACCTTTTTAGTTTAAATTTAATCATTTACATATCTTGTTAATATTGGCTTATACAAACTACTGTTGAAATCTTGAATCTTATATGTTAAATAATTTGAGTAGACAAGTCTTGATAATCATATATTTGTTTGAATATGATAAATTGATTCCTTTAAATATCACTTATCCCTAAAAGATGTTAACGTTCATCGATTCAAAGAGACCGGGATTGGTTTCCTCAATGAAATCCAAATACCACTTTGTTTTGACCTAGGCGTTGATTAATTTGAAGTCCAATTGAAGACCATTGAAGACGGAGTTTATGCAAGGGCTATTCTGTCAATCCTAAGTGGAAATTTCCTTTGATGGATTTATAGAATAGTGCCTTTGGTTTGTCCAGTCCCAGGACAACTTGTATAGACGAATGTCTAATAGAGTATGCCTAGTAGATCTTAAGATTGATCTCTACAAACTATGTTCGGTGGTATAGGAATTCGTTTCTCTTAGCTTTATACCCTTAGTTTTAGGGAATTCAATTTGTGATTTGATGGGTTTGACGATGTGACATTCAAAGTAAATGAAGATGTGATATATCCAAAGGTAAGTTTTGACCTCAAGCCTCACAACCGGAAAATGACAAAAATCGGGCAGGCAGCACAGATAAGTGGGTCGCTCTTAATTAGGGTATATTGTCACCATCTAGAGAATATTCATTTTGTTACTACTTTCACTTCTGTATCTCCCGGGAACGGTTACGCTGGTACCAACCGTAAGGTGACAATATATTTTATACACTCAAGAGAAATGAGTGGTTTGTCATGTGTGGTCGGGTTGCAAGATGTTCTTGTTAAACTCAGTGTATTCCTCTCTAGAGTTACACTATCGGAAGGTGGTTCCATACCTTGTCATAGTTGGAAATCCATTAACCAATAAGCTCCCGCCGTTTTGATTGCATACTATATATATAGAATGTGAGATGCAAGCGTTCTGCTAGATTGTCATTTATTTGTTTTAAACACTATTATAATATCAGAAGAGTTTTGATATAAAGATGTTTTGCGCTATCGTAAGGTAAAAACTAACTATGTTTATGTGTGGATCGGTCTTATGGTTATTATTATTTTCGAAACATTTTGGAAGTTAAATCAAGTATTGTGGAGTCTTATAAGCGAAAAACCCGTACGGTTTTTAAAGCATGGTTCTTACGAGATACCCTTCATTTATCAATCTATTTTAAAATCGTTTACTCATACTAGTCCCATGATTGACCCGGAGTTTATTTTCTATGTTTTCCCTAAATTATTGGATGCCCAAATTTGTATAGGCAGTCCAATAGTTCAGGATTTTATAGATTTGCTGGAGGAACTTGGCGCACGAGGCTTCAAGGTTAGATATTTAGAGTTTATTTCCACTGTGTTGTATATATGATCTATGCTGATGATGTATCTAAGTTCAGATACAGTTTATATATCAAAAATTATATTATATAATATAATTTGTTCATTCCGCTGTGAGATCGTATCTGCTCTGATGCTCCGTTGTCGTGTTCTTCTTTTTCTCCTATTCTAACTTTTCTATCTTATATTTTCTTATCCTCTGATTTCTTTCTTCGACATTCGAGTTTTAGTGTTCTTTGGGTTATACTTGTGTTGTGTTTGGTCAGCTCAAAGGATACCGAAATTTGGGTCATCACAATTATATACATACAATTATATTTTAATAACTAAAATATATGCAAATGTGTATATTTAAATGTTTGCGTGTATGTTTTCCACATAACATAAAATATACAATTGCTGGGATTGCTTTGCATGTTGTTAAGGTAGAAACAACTGTTTGAATATAAAGTCCTAAATCACAGAATAAATTGAAGGATTGGGGTGCAGGTAGGAATGTAACAACAGGAATTCCTTTTGTTACAAGGATGTAGGTGCCAACTCATATGTGTATGTTATATGTGGAAGGTAGGGGCTTCGTTTCAACCGTAGTTACATAACAGTGGCATCAGAGCCGAAGGTTACAGACTGGGCCATGAGGGCAAGGCAGTGCTCTCAAAAGATACTCTAAGGATGTGAGTCAAAGGGGTGACTATTAGGAGTGCCTCGCATGTTGTTAAGGTAGGAATGACGGTTTGAATATAAAGTCGCACCTCACAAAATAAATTGAAGGATTTGTGTACAAATATGAGTTGGTAGGCACATAACATTATGGATTCCTTTTGTTACAAAGATGTGTGTGTCAACTCATATGTGTGCGCCCTATATTGGAAGGAAGGGGGGCTATGTTCTGACCGTCGTTAAATAAGCTATAATTTACAGTAGTTGGTTAATTTTCAGATATGAAGTCCTATTATGATCATGTATTCATATACTTTTTATGATTAGAATGCAAAAATTTATGATAAATAAGCATGTTTTCTTAGTAATTAAATGTTATTTTTCTAGTAAAAACTGAAATTTTTTCTTTAAACAAATTTATTACTTACTTATTAACAATTTCATTTAAACCACTTTTTTATGTTAATTAATTTATTACTATTACTTTGTATAAACTATTTTGACTATTTTCGAACCCAAAAAGTATTGTATTTTGGCATTAACTAGCAACTTACTACAGGTGCCAGAACTAGCATGATCGACCAGGTATGTATTAGTCAACTCCTTATAAATAAGTTAGTAGACTGCATCTACTATGGATTTTATAAAAAAAATTATGAAATAACCAATAAGGTATAAAGTTAACTTTATTCATAATTCATATTTTCCATTGTACACAAGCAACAATAAGGAAGCCATATAGATTATTCTCGAATGCATGACGTAATTACAAAACTCCTAAATTTTATTAGTTTTGTAACATGTGTAAGCAATAAGGGTGAGTATACTAATTGTAAAGTGACAATATTGTAATTTCTAAGCGTGTAGAGTCTATAAATAGACAGCTTATTTACATTTTATATGTATCTAAATTAATAGAAACAAAAGGCACCATGATGATCTCCTCGTTGGGTTCTTCACCTTTAGACATGCGGACAAGTCCAAGCGCATCATGCTACTGTGTTATTAGACTCTATGTCTAAATGTTTAATTACTCACTTGCTTTACCTCATCTAATTTCTAGTTAACTAGGTTATTTCCAATAATATTAACTTCTTATTCAAGTTACAAAGTTCTCTCCGAGCCCCTTATATCTCTAAGGTATGGACCCCTCTCGCTTATTAATTTCAGTTATAAAACTTAACCCATTTAAGTACATTAATAAGCCCATAACATGTTATTTTCTATATTATAATTCAAGGTCTGTAATCTACAATCTTCTTACATTATTATCCTATCATTCATTGTCCAATTTAAGTGTTTACAGGTTACAATAACATGTTCTACTTAATGTATAATTAAATATATCTTATCTCAATCAGCAGGCTTCATGTTAACATGGTACTTAATATATATCATTAAGTACAACTCATTTCATTTCATATGTTTTCTTACTTCATTCAGTCTTATGCCGCCTAAGTGGGCTTCCACTTATTATTACTTTCTATTATTAGACTTCTTAATTCCCATTTATTAGTGTACTAACAATAAGTCTACTTCAACTTATTCATTAATCATGACTTGGTTTAATACAACCTCTTGTTATTCTTTACTTATTTACTTAGTTCTCTTGAACTAAGGTTTATCAATAAGTTTCTTTCCATTTATTATAACTTACATTATAATTTCCACCTGTCCCTAGGACAAGCCTAATTGTTATATAACATTCTCATTAATGTAATTAATTATATTAGGTTATATTCCCTGTTTATCACATTTTTCTTTGATTCTTTACATTAACCAAACTTTTACTATTGTAAAATTTATCTCTTTACTATTTTGTGAATTCTATGCACTCATTCCATTTATGTACATATATTCATATATATGTTTGGGCACCAGATCCCTCACATTAAATTGACCACTTGTGGATGCTACATTAGCCGGGAGGTTCCGGGCAGGCTTCTACCACAAGTTGAATTTAACCTCATGTCTCAGTGCAGTTGAAATTTCTTAATTACTATAAATTTTCCATCCAATTTAGGCATATCTATTCTTCCAAATTTTATTGAAATTCTATTTACAACCTTTGGTATAATAATATTATTAAGTAATTGGTCAGGTTTATCATAAATTCTGTAGTTACAACAGTTACAATAATTTCCCATTCAAACAGATGTTTAAATGGAAACATGCTTATATGGCATAAATGTTCTCAGAGAATTTAACCCTAATAACCCCAATTATTCACAGTTTCATTATAACTTAATTTACAACATCCAATTAACAGGTTTTTATGATGGTTCTAAATATAACATTAATCTTTTTACATGTCCTAAACAATTTTAATACCCAATTTCCACAAATATCAACTGTTTAGCTGATTAATTATAACGGGGAATACAAACGATAACTATACCATTATTTAAAACGGTATAATTTAGATCCACTCACCTAACAGCTTTCCAATCCATGAATCTGATCGAGATTTGTTGTTCCGTGGCATCCTCCACTAAATCTATTATCAAAATATCTACGGATTCACAAATTTGTTACTAAAAGAAGAGGAAAAGAGAAAGAAACCTATATAAACCTGATCCAAGGACTTACCTCACACCTATATAAACTAATATTCTAATTTTCTGAAAATATTTGAGGAGAAAAGTAGGTGGTAGAGCCTGGGCAACACCTCAGAAAATATGAGATTCAGGCTAGGCCCTACAAGTCTATTTATAGGTGTATGAGAAAGTCTGAACCATCAGATTTAATCTATTAAAATTCGAGCTGCACACATAAGCAAAACCACATCACACAGCAGATCTGGACTCGCGCTGGGTCGACCCAGCCTCCTTGGGTCGACCCATAGGTCAACCCATGGGGGTCCAGGTGCGACATGTTCGCTGTACTTTACGTTTTTGTTTAACATTTGATTATTTTCCCATTTCTTCTTTTTTTAATTATCTTATGCCTTTTTATATACCATTACTAAGTTCAAATTTCACTTATATATATATATATCTAAAAATACACACATAGCTTTCCAATTATTTAATTTATTGCCATCTTCCGCATACGATCTTCGTTTTGGTCATGCCATACACCGAAACGAATCAGAAAATCACCACGAACGCATTAGTAAATGTCTCGGGGTCAAGTCATAAAAATGTAATCTTTTATATTGTCCTTTTTCTTAGCATAAAAAATTACGGGGTGTTAAAATTTGAGAATTCAATTTAAATAGGTCAAAAGGGTAAAAGTGATTCGAACGAATTAATTTTTTAACTTAAGTGAAGTTAAATAAAATTGGAATGATAAAACCAATATAAGTATAAAATATAAATTGAGCCAAATCAAATTTAGTTTTGAAATTGGTTGGATTTGGATATATATATATATACACACACATACATACATATATACATACATACATACATACATACATACATACATACATACATATATATGTTGAATTGGTTATGGAAACTAAGAAGAGGAATAAAGTTGTATGCCTGACAAAAAGGTACATATTTATTATATTGATTGGGTTTGAAGATTTTATGAGCCGATAAGCTTTTGGATTTTCTTATTGATTAATGAGGACCCAGAGAGGAAGGTTGTAGTTGTGTCGATCAACCCGTACAAAGAAGGTTATGGAGATTTTTTTTTGAAAAAATTTATGGGGTTAGCCAAATTTCGGGAAATTGGAAAGTTCTTAGAAACTAATAGGTTTAAGAGCTTGAGTCAGGATAAAGGTTGAGTTAGTTAAGTAAACGACATTTGGTTTTGTCTTCCTTTTCAGGGATGAAAGGTTTTAAGTGGGGAAGATTGTAACAACCCTGAATTTTGGAACCAATTTAAATTTGTTTTTAATTGATATCAATGAAAATTATATATTTTAAACAATTTACTTTGAGAATAAACAACTTAGAATTTATTAAAAAAAGAAGTTTGAACATATAATTTAAAATTGAATTAAAATAAACCCGTAACGTCGTAGTAGTTTGAGAAATTTAGTTTTGAACTTTAAATGTATATACAGAATTCGGTATAAGTTGGATTTATATAAACCAAGAAACATTAGAATCTATTTAATTATATCCAATGAAAGTGAGAAATTGAGATTTCATGTTGCATATTATAGGTTATGTCGAAATAAAAATTTCAAATAGTCACTATGAAATCGTTTATAAATTATAAAGGTTTTTAAATATAATAAAATGATTTGATTAAAAACTTGAATATCATTTGACTTGAAAATTGGGATATCAAGTCCAGAACCCAAGTATGTCTATTTTATAATTATATAATATTTTATTTAGATATATGCAATAATAATAATTAGTTTATTATTAATTTGAATAATTTTGGAATTTAATAATATTATAATAATATTATATAGCCCTTAAAAATGGCAATTTTGCAAATAGTTTCTGTTTTCCGATGAAACCAATTTTGTTGGATCCGGAATGTCAAATTATTGGCAGGTTTAAAATTTCAAGTAAATTGGAATTCATATTTAAGCATGGTAAAAATAAACGTGTATTGAAATTCAGTTATAATTCAAGTAAGCTAGTTATAAGGCCATTTTTTAAACTATCTCCAAATTCAACGAATTTTGGTATATTAAACCATATTTGTAAAACATAGGTAGATTTCAAATTTCGTAATTTTTCGAGTTAATATGTGGTCGTGGTAAATTAAAATGCACATTTAAATTCAATATTTAACGTTATATTGATTTATATTTTAATTATGAGAAAAACTGATCGAAAGATCAAATTATCTTACGAAATATATTCCATTGTGTCCTGAATGGGGGTATTTGGCTAGCAATGTCAGTCATTGGGGTTCATTTGGAGTTTGGAGCGTTAAACAAGTAACACGTGAATTGAATATTAATAAATAAATATATATATACCACTAAATACTAAAACCCTAAACCTAAGAACGATGCGCCACCACCAAACATTTCATAGCCCCGAATTGCTCCAATCGTTCTCCCCAATTTTCTTAAAATAAAATCACTAATTCAACAAGCTTTCAAAACAAAAAAGGATAGAGATTCACGAGCTCTTCAATCTGATACGAGGATGATGAATTTTCATTTTTCACGAATTCGGCGCTCAAAGGCACCGTGTTCGAGTTCGATTAGAGAAGCATGGGGGCTACCGAGTTGGCCGAGGTAGACGGCGCCGATGGAGGAAGGTGGCGGCTACACGGTAGTGACCTCCGGTTAAGTTCCGACCCACTGTAGCACTTGTGACGGCGAACCCTAGGTGGCGAGCTCGAGTTGAGTTCAGTGCCTGCAAATAAATCACGAGGAAGAAGAGTTAATTAAATATAATTAAGGTTTAGGTTAATTTAATTATTTGTTAATGACATAATAAATTATTCAATGTTTGTAACCCCATAATTTTTTCATACAGAAACATAATTCAAATATTTTAGATGCGTTGGAATCGTAACAACGAGAGCTTCACAATGAAGCTGACTAGAAGGAATTTGGAGCAAGTTACAGTTGTTGGTTAAATTAAACGTCCAATTTAATTTAATTAAAATAATTGCTGTTTAACGGTTTCAAACCGATCAAAGTGAGAACTCTCTCACTCAATTATTTTGTTATTTTATTATAAATATATTTAAAAACATATTTATTGCATATGCTGATCTTTACTTGTTTAAATATCACAAATTGTTATACCGTATATGGTAGCTCACATCACAAATTGTTTGCAAACCCGATGGATGAATTGATGGTTTATTTTGTTATGTTTTGGACGTGAATTTGAGTTGATTGACTTGTTAAAATGATATTAATATATTTGTGGTAGTTGAAATTGGACTAAAACATCCATTTATAATTCAAACGATGAATTTATTATTACTTGTTTAAGTGTAATTGGTTAGATTTAAAAACAATTTAAAACAAATAAGTTATGATTAATTTTAAGAATTCGTGGTTAATTTGAATTCAATGGAAACCCCACATGAGTATGGGACGATATTTGGTTGTACACTAAACCCATGTTTTTTGTTTTTTGTTAATCGGTTGAATAACATGGCGATATAAACGTTAATTGTTTGTTTAAGTTTTTTTTTTTGGCATAGCCGACCGATTTTTAAAGTGACCGCAAACACTTATGTTTGTTTAAGTATTATATGGATGTTAGTGCACTTTAGATATGAATTGGATGTTTGATGATTGTTTACAACTCTTCTTGGATGCATAGGATGGATGAAATCCATGTAAATTTATTTATATGGATATTGATTGAGTTTCATTCCAATCCAGAGTAAAAAAAAAAAAAATTAATAATATAATATTTAGTGAAAAAACAAAATTTGATTTTGATTTTTGATGGACGTGTAGATATCGAATCGATAAATATTCGTAACTGTAGCGAATGATTTTGAATTAATTTTCATATATTTACAGCCTGTCGAAGTTTTGATTTCGAAATGAACAGCAACTTTTTAAAGTGAAGTTCGGTTAAGCTATTTAGAAGATGTTTTAAATGGAATTTATTTTAAAAAATTTCTTGTTTATTTTTGTCACGACTATCAAGAAAATTTGAATGGAAAATAATGAATTTTTGAAAAATAATATTATTTTATTCATTTAAATAATATTTAAATGAGTTAATATTGAGATATTTGATTTTGTAAGGTAAATGGTTGAAATAAAATTTCAAATGGTAGTTGTGAATAATTTATAATATTTATAAATTATTTTGGAAAAGTTTCCGATTTTATTTTAATTTATAAATCGATTCGGGATTTAACAAAAACGACGGTTCGCGAACGTCAACCCGTAACTTCGAATTGACCTTACGAGAGATCCGACCGTCAGATTCTCCTAAAATCAGAACTTTTAGGTTCATATCGAAAAGAACTTTCAAATGATAATAAGAGTTGTGAAATCCAATGGTTCAACTTTTAAATAAGTCCAAATCAGTTTTGGAAAAGGTCGTTATGGATGCAGTTCGGTGGCCAATATTGGAAATAGACTGTAAAGCCTTAATAAAATTACAAAAATATGAATAAATTATGTAAAATCATAAAAAATGATTTGGAAAGATTTTTTGATGAAATATTCCATGTTTGAAAAGATAAAAGATTTTTTTTATCTGAATGAACTAGTTAACAACTAGAGTAGTAATCAAACGATTTCAAATTAATAAATTGGATTGAGAATGGTTTTAATATGACTAAAATTTTCGAACGAATAAATTGGAATGCGTTTGAATGGAAACTATATTCTAATAGTTTCGATATTGGATTCCGTAATTATACAAATATCATTGAGGAATTTGGAAGATATAGATATCTTTATTCAATATGATATTTGTTGGTTTCAGAATTTGGTTGTGAATGTAAGTCGACATGATTTCCATTTAAAGTCTTATATTTAATATCAAATTGGATTTTGGGTATGTGGTGAATGGTATCTTAAAAAATACCGTTCTTTAACCCAGCTGTAAAAAGAATATATCTTTTTAGTAAGATTTAAGGTATTATTACAGTTTGTTAAATGAAATTGGAATTGAGTGGAATTCAATTAATAATATTCGAGATGAGCTTTTGTGAAGGAAGACATTTAGTATTTATAGAATTTAAAATGCTTTGTCGTTATTCCACTTATAATATTAGTTGGATATGGAAATTTATATCGATTATGAATTGTTCAGATTTCCGTGAAGATTCCATATTAAATGGAAGATGATTCTGGGTTTGTTGTGAATGGTGCTTTTAAATGGTAGTTGTTCTTTAACCCGGTTAAAGACAAGATTTATTTCCTAAAGTTGGATAATCATTGAATAATGATTTAAAAAGATTAAAACTGAATTATATTTTTAATGAATCATTAATTAGTTTGAAACGTAAAAAGAGATAATTGAATTTACCGAATTCGAGAAATGTTCGAGATGGAGTACCACCTATTTTACTCCATATGATGGATAAATCTTTAATTAGATTTAAACGTTAAATGGTAATTAGATTAACCAATAACACGATGGGTGTTAGATATGAAGTGCCACAAGTTTTTCTTTTTGGGATTAGTAGGTTGAGATTGGGATAATAAAATGAATGGTTGCTTCGGTAAGGCTTGATAATCCCGACTAGTTTTATAAACCTTAATTTGGTTTAAATTGTGAAAAGATGTAATGAAATCTTTTGAAATGATATCCAAAGGAAGATTTAAACAAATGTTTAAATGAAACGAATCTTTGATAAAATTAATGGGAAACTTTCCTAGAGTAATGAATATTAGAATAAAAGAATATTCAAGATTGGAATTAAATGTGTGTTATCTTTGTTTATCATTTGATTTTAAAGATATGTGAGTTATTTGGAAATACCGGGTTTGACCCATTCTGAATAACACTTATGACGACTAAAAGTAGAAGATAAGAAGACGCTGGTTGAAAACTAGGGAACTTCTCATCGTTTGGGCTATTCCTGATGTCTTAATTGGGCGGTACACCCAAGATGAGGCAATAAGTGGTGATTGTCCTGACGTACTTGGAAATCAACCGTGCATACGAGGACATTTTTCCTGTATTGGACATTGGGACGAGGAATAAAGTGCCTCCGGTTTCGTTAAGACCTGTAACGAACTTGCAGTTGGATTGTATGTCTGACATTGCATTTTATGATGTATCAAATCTCTACTAAATATATATCTGTTTGGTGGCGGAGAACTTATTCTCTTAGATTAACACCCTTCTGTGAGACGTATGAGCTAAGAGGTTATATATTGATGGACATAAATTGTATGGTACGAACTGACAATGTGGCATGCTGAGGTGCATGGATCAAAGCTTCTGTTGAAAAGCAAGGCTTTGTGGATGATGATCAAAGCATGGATTTAATATAGCGTAGCTTTGTGTATTGCATTAATTCACGAGCTTCACACCTGGTATGATTCAAAACGGGATGAAGGACGGTAGGGAGGACATGCATTTCTTCCTGAATAGAAGTGATGTTATGGTATGGAGACTAGGCAATTTAATTGTGTGGATGATGGATAGTGAGGCACCTCAGATATAGCCACACAAGGCCAATATGGTCAACGTACTGACTAGGTTATAGGTCTGCTAGGACTTGGAAACATATTGTTCAGGCATAACTAATCCACAAACGTTGGTGTGGTCTGTCCCTGGTGCTCCAAGTGTCGCTCAAGTGTGTGGTCCTAGGAATCCCGCTAGAGATGGCCCGAATTCAGTGAGGAAGATCCCTTTCCTCGACTCATAGATGGAATCCAATTTCCAATACGTGACTTTTCGGTTTTAGTTGTAAACCTATATGGCGACATTGTAGGATGGGGTACTATATGCCGACTATGACTGATACATTTATATTTGAAGTTGTTCTCTGCACTATGCACTTATAATAATATCAAAAATATTTGTTTTGAAGCGTATCAAGCATGTTTGGTTATTGTAAGGTAAAACTCTATCCTCCGGCTTGCGTTGCAATGTGTGATGGGACCTGAGTCTTATAATATCTTCATTTTTCAAAAAGCATTGTGTTGTTTTGTTTAATGATATTCATATGGAGTAACCCGTCCCGTGTCATACAGCGTTGTCCCATGATTTTCCCACTTTTAGAGTGAAGTTTAAATAACCGTTTTAAGTTCTCACACTAGTCCCATGACTGACCTAGAGTTTATTATTTTCACCTAAACTCTGGGTGCTTATATTTTCCACATGGGCAGCTAGTAGTTTTGGTTTTGAAGATTTTCTATTTAACAGGATTATGGATTATGGCTGGAGCTATATTCTGGATATATTTATGATCCATGGCTGTGTTAGTTGATTGTTTTCCGCTATGACATTGTATACATGTAATTTTAATTCCACCGCATTGTAATTTATTCTCTGATATTATTTATTTTTCCGCCGTGTATTTATTCGTACTCTGATATTCTTGTACCCTGATGTATTATTGTTATATTATCAGTGAAAAATTCTCTTGTTCCTGTTCTGATGCGTCATGTTCTCCTTACCATCTGCCATTTTGTACGGTCTTGGTCAGTTTAGCGAACAATTCGGACCAAGCAAAATTCGGGTCGTTACAATCCTTCTCAAGGTCACCATGGAAGATCCTATCTTGACATCTAATTGTTCCAAATCCTTGTCGAAGTGAGCAGCGAATGCAAAATTAATGTGAATGGAAGTGTGTCTAACAATTGGATAAAAAATATCATGAAACTCCAAACCTTTCTTTTGAACATAACCCTTTGCCACTAATATTGCCTTGTACCTTAAGTCACCATTGGTATTGTCTTCCACCTTATAGATCCATTTACATCTAATTGCTCTCTTGATGAAATGAAGTTGCCCTAAATTCCAAGTGTGATTTTTGTGCAAAGACAATTCTCCTCCTCCATAGCTACTAAAAAACTGGAACTATCAACTGAACTAATGGCATCTCTATAGCCTCTGGGTTCATCATGATATATGTTTAATGCATAAGTTGTCATGTCGTCAAAGTCAATTTCTTCAATACTTAATCCCAAAAAGTCATCAAACCATGTAGGTCTTTTATTCTCTTTGGTTGGTCGAGTTTGAATTTGAGCTCCACCTTGAGATTGATCCTCTGTCCTCTCCTTATCAACCACGGTGTCATCGAAATCACCATTTTTACTCGTATGGAAGTCTGATGATCTATTTTATGTTTGGTATTCTAAATTTGTCCACTCAACATTGTCGTTAACAAAAGAAGAAGGCTCCACCCTCAACATAGACGTCTCATCAAATGTAACATGCCTTCTAAATCTTCTAGGTAACAGGACACCTATAGCGACCCGAACTTCCTGTGAAGGAAAGCCCGGATTGAGTTGAGGATAAGACGAATTAGAACAAAAACTGAAGAACATTTCATTGCTTATTACAACAATTTCATCAGAATACCAGAATATAAAGAGTATGAATAAATATTACACATTTACTAAATATCAGAGATTTACAAGTTACAATGCAGTGGAAAATAATACAAAACACAACTGAAAAGAATATACGGATACAGAGTTTCCGAATTTCATTCCAGCTGTAAACTAGGATCCTGTGAATATAAATCTGCAAAACCAAAACTACAAGCTGCCCTTGTGGAAAATAGGGGCACCCATAGTTTAGGTTAAAACAATAAACACCAGGTCAGTCATGTGACTGGTGTGAGAACTAAAACAGTTATTTAAAACTTTACTTTAAATCAGATACATCAAGGGACCACGCCGTATAACACGGAACGGGTTTCCTTCTAAGAATACTAGTGCATATAACAAAACATCGCAATGTTTTTTGAAAAAATGAGGCTATTATAAGACCCAGGTTCCATCACACAATGCAATGCAAGCGGAGGATAGGGTTTTCCCTTATAATAGCCAAACATGCTTGGTACGTTAAAACAAATCATTTGATACTATTATAAGTGCATAGTGTATAAAACAACTTCAAATATAAATGTATCAATCTTAGACAGCATGGGTACCATATTTCATTTCGCCAATACTAGGATCTACAATCAAAACCACAAATGTCATGTATTGGAAGGTGGATTTCCATTTGTGAACTAAGGAAAGGGATCATCCTTACCGCTTCGAGACGCCCTAAACCGTGTCTTAGGATCAGAACGCATCGACCCTTGGATCTTCAGGGTCGGTCCACATGAAGTGGATTAAACTGCCTGAACAATGCGTTTCCCTGCCCTATGGGGCGTAAACTGGTCATATCCCGACCAAACTATCGTCCCCGGAACGACCGATATAACCGAGGCGCCTCGCTATCCATCATCCACATAAGTAAAACGTCAGGGCTTGCAAAAAGCTGACACCACTCCTAGCTAGAAGGAAACGCATGTCCTCCCTGCAGTCCTCTCCCATTTCTGGTTCACACCGGGGTGTGAGGCTCGCGAATTAACGCTACACAAAGCTACACTATATTAAAACCATGCTTTGATCATCAACCTCAAGACCCTGCTTTTCAACAGAAGCCTTGATCATTTGCATTTCAGCATGCCACATATGCAATTCACACTATGCAACTGATGTCTATCAATCACATAGAATGAAATCGGATGTTAGACACACATCCATTTTTACAAGTTCGTTCTGGGTCTGAACGAAATCATAGGCACCTTATTCCTCCCCTATATGTCCAATACAGGGGAGAGGTCCTCGCATATCCGGTCGATCTCCAAGTTCGTCTGGACGATCACCACTTATTACCTTGTCTTGGGTGTATAGCCCAATCAAGACATCAGTAATCATCCAAACGATGTGAAGACCTCCGGTCTTCAACCACCATCTTCATCCTCGACATATCGTCGAATCAGTTATTCAAAATAGGATAAACTCGGTCTTTCTGAATAACTCGCGTATATAATAAACAAGTGCTATAAAAACACAACATACGCCTCATTCCAATCTAGAATATTCCTTTATTCAAATATTCTTATACTTTGGGAAAGGTTCCCATTAATTTTATCAAAGATAAATTCTTTAAATTTATTCTTTAATCTTCCTTTGGATATCATTTAAATCTAATTAAAGATGCATTAAAACTCCACTTGGTTTTAATCTTCCCAAAAATCAATATTAACAATTGTTTAACTTGGGAAATCATATCCTATCTTTAACCAGGTTAAATAACCAATGTCATTTAAAACACGGTTCACGATAAACGCAAAATCACATTTCATTCCATCATCCTTTAACTGTAAATTAGCAAGTGAACAATTCCCTAAGTATTAACCCCGAAGGCCGAAACCAACATCAGATCAATACCCCGGAAACCATTCAACTTAACTAATCTCCAGTTAGTTTCTGGTTTTCTTAACTCCATTGGGTCTAAGAACAGTATTATTAAAGATACCATTCACGATAACCCAAAATCATATTCCATTGTTAATCGAGTTAAAGAACAAGTGTTATTTAAAACACCATTCATGATAAACCCAAAGACCAATTTCAATTCAATTCCAATTAAATATTAATTAATTAGTATACTTCATTAAATCTAAATAAAAGATTTAATCTGTTCTCAACTGGGTTCAACAATAGTGTTAATGAAGACACCATTCACGACAAACCCAAAGTCACATTTGATATTAAATATAAGGCTATGAATAGAAAATATATCGGCTTATATTCAATATCAAATTATGGAGTCAACAAATACCGTATTGGAATAGCAATATACACATCTTCTAAATTCCTGCACAATATCCATATTGTAACACCCTGAATTTTCTGTTAACTGTATATATTAACAAATTAAAGTATAATTAATTCTAAATGAAATAATTAAGGAAAACAGGTTTCACCATTACGATCGTCTCGGAATTCTACTTGAGATAGAATCTGAGTTTGCACAAACCGGACTCCGTATGAAGGAGTTATGACTTCCGGAAGTTTCAGAATTCAAATTAAAAATTCATACAGTTCAAATTCGATTCAAAATTCAAAATCAAACACAAACTGAGCTCGGCAGGAAAATTTCCGCCCAGGCACCAAGTCAACAAAGGGGTCGACCAAGGGGTCGACCTGGGTGACCAGGTCGACCATAGGGTCGACTTGGGGGTCGACTTGCCCAGTCGACCTGGTTTGGCACTAGCTGGCCTGGTCGGGTTTTGGTCGAATTTCTAAGCTCTGGTGTGTAACTAGGGCTGATTTATCACATTTTGGTTGGCTCCTCTCGAAGTGAATGGTCCAGATTCGTCTGTGATCATCTGACGGCTCAAATCAATTTGAAATTCTATATAAACAACTCAAGTCACCAACCTAAATTCACATAAAAATTAGAGAAAGGAGTCGCCATGCTGTAGGGAGGAAACTAAGGGGAGCCTCCACTTGTAGAAAAGCTAAGAGACGAATGAATCTAATTCATATTCAAAATCAAAACAATGTTAGTCTACCCAAAGGAACGCATCTCAATTTCGGAACTCAGAATCTAGAATTCAAGTTCATCGATCGTTGTAAGTCTAGTTACGTTTGAGATGTGAATAGAAATAGAACGTGATTTAATATAGATTGGAAATTGGAATTACGCTATGTTGTATAATGTTAATAATGTAAATTTATATATGTATGTTGCGGTGATTTCATTGGAATGTTTGTAGATTAATTTTGTTGACGTTGGATCTATTTAAATGAAATGCAAGTTGTGTAGTTCATGTTACAATCTACACCTAAATGTTTATGAGATTAATAAAGGTTTTATGTGTTATGTCCAAGTTAAGATTCATGTATGTACTTTATGCTAAAACCTCTATGCCTACATGGTTAAGTTTATATACATGTTCATATATTCACATGTTTGTGATTGAGTTGCAAGTTCCTAATTGGATCCATGCCAAAATCCACTTTAAATGTTTCATGTCGTAATTAGACATATGATTAGATCTAGTTTACACCCTTCCGATGAAATTATACGTAAGTTATGGACATGTCATATGCTAGTTATGTTCGATGTTATGCTTAAATCTAAACATGTTTAGGCTTATGTTGTCTAAATCATATGCTAATTTATGTGACACCTATTTGGTTAGAACCCTATTTCAATGCAAGTTCACATATATGAAAGTTGATTTAGGCTACGTTGCAAATTCACATGTATGTTGATTTAGTCTATGTTGCAAGTTCACACCTATGACATTCATGTTGACTATTTTGCAAGTTCACACCTATGATGTTCATATTTACTATTCCAAAAATGCCAAGTTTACACCTATGTCATGTTTGTGATTATGAATCTCTTATGCCAATTTTGTGTACGCTAAATTAGGCTAAGTTTTTAGCCTAATATTATATGTTAAAAACCACGCGAACGAAAGTTAGGCTATGATGGTTAGCCTAATACTTAGACGGGGTAATGTTGGGATAAATTGGTAATTATAGGAAAAACTTGACATAAAAATATATGAAATTGGCATGTTTATCACATGTTAAAATTGGTGGCATTTAAACGGTATAAATTCTTATACCAAAAAGGTTAAACTTGGAACGTGTGCCATAACATTTAATTGTTGACAAATTTACCTATAACAAGTAATAAAGACAAATATGTTAATTTAGAAAATATGAGTATGCTTAACACGAGGTTGGATTGAGTTGTGATGTAAACATGCCCGGACCCACCCAGCTGTCCAGTAGTCACAACAATGCCTATCCAATGTGAGAGGTTAAGCATTGAGCCCAATAAGGACCCGAGGTTAGACTGAGTTACGGTGTAAATCTTCCCGGAACCGATCGGTACATCCAGTAACCGTAACAATATCTATCTAATGTGAGTGGTCGATGCTTTAAAAGGCTAAGGACAGACAAGTCAGGATGGTTGGGTTAAGTTAACTAAAATACTTAACCAATTCAACATGTTAACTAAACTGATGGGTGGGGTTAGGTAAGTACAGACACCTAACCACTTAATATGTTTGACTAGAAAACCCTAGTAACGAGGGACCCGTTTCAGCAATAACCCATATTAGGTATCATGGTACCCTGAAACTAGGCAAGGTGGGGCACGATTACTGGGCTGATTGTAAGCGGTCAAAGCGACGGTGGTGGGTGCAACAGTGTGGGTTCTAACAGTGTGCGGGCGTGCACACACTTCGGAGTAGACAAATAGGGCACTGGGGGCACCAGTAGTATAACCTATGTATTCTAAGTATTGTGTCGGGCCGCCACCATGGGTCTTGTTACACCCTATGGTGGGACCAGCATAGGTATCTACAATCTTTGGGGGCCGTATGACACATATGTTTATGCGAGTAGGACCCGATCTTTGGAAAGGGGATCACTTCACCCTCAGCATGGGGTGCCAGTCGAAATAAATACAAGTAAGTGCAGAGATATAGTATGGGGTGCGATAGTATATTCGGTTCTAAACTACTTTATCTTAGTTTATGATAATTTCCTATTTCCAGTTTATTCCTATCATGCCCTTTTTCTTATTCACATACTGAAGAGTCACTAGGCTTACCAGGCTTTATGTCTGACCCTGTTTTCTTTCGTCTTCTTTTCTTCCGTTCCCTCACCCCCAGGTCCATAGGGTGGAAACAACTTAGCTTAGTCAGACTCTTTGCAAGCTTCAAGACAGTAGATGTATGGTTTGGACTCTTTTTCATTGGCTATGGCTTTTGGACCCATCTATGGGGATTTATGCAGCTTTTATTATGTTTTATGCTTCTTAATTTAATAATCAAGACAGAAATGATTTTGTAATGTTTTGGAAGTTGTTATGAGACAATTGTGGAAATGTTTTGTATGAACACTTATTTATGAAATAAAAGTCTGTTGGTTTTCCGCTGCTTATATATATATATGTTTATATATCTGTCTTGAGTTTATCTGTGACTTTTACTTATAAACCTCCTCCAAAGTTAAGGCATTACCTTTGTGAGTGACCTTAATGGAGGTGGGGTGTTTCACTTGGTATCAGAGCATAGGTTTACCAGATAAGATAAAAGTTTTTGAAATTATTTTCAAAAGAGAAGTTTAAAGAAGCATTTTTCAAGAAAAAGTTTTATATTTTAAAAGGCATAATCCCCCAAAGCCATATGCACTATCTCTTTCTCCTTCGTTTTGAATCTTTCCTTTTTGTTTCAGCATGTCTGGAGATCTTAACCTTCCAGAAGGAGTACCGATACCCGGCTGGTTCAGGAGGTACCTAGAGGCTAGGGCCAATGGCGCTGGCCCAGCAGACATTCCTCCTCCAGTGGCAGCAGTTCCTCCTCCTCCTCTTCTTCATGGAAATGCTTTTGCAAAGACATGTAGAGACTTCAAGGCTATGAGTGGAAAGGACTTTTATGGAACTGAGTCCTTTGTAGTAGCAAGAAACTGGCTAAAGGAGACTGAGGATCTGTTTGTCATCTTTGAAGTTGACGACAGGCAAAAGATACAGCTAGCAGTATGGTTGCTTAAAGATGAAGCGTCTTATTTGTGGGAGATCACCAATGCTGAAAGGCCAGTGGAAATATGGGAAGATTTCAGGACGAGATTTGAGATGAAATTCCTCTCCCAAGCTGAAAGAAGCCTGCAGATCGAAAAGTTCCTAACTCTAAAGCAAGGAAGTATGACGATCAGGGAGTACGTCAATCAGTTTAATCAGCTAGCCAGATTTGGGCTGGACTTAGTAAACACCCAACACAAGAAGGCTCTTCGCTTCGTCAAAGGTCCGAATGAGCCTCTACACAGCCTTGCTATGACCCATGTATCCACGGGAGCGACTTATGAAAGCTTGGTGGACATGGCATTGCTACACGAGGAAGACAAGGGCAAGAAAGAGACAAAGGTGGAAGAAAAGAAAGAGGGTTTACAGGCTAAGAAAACAGATTTCAAGAAAGGCGGGAAGTGCAATAAGTCCCGTGAAAAGAGAAAGTGCAATTTCTATGGCATTGTTGGACATATAGTGAAAGACTGTAGAAAGAAGAAGGCGAAGATGAGTGGTGGTTGCTTTCATTGCGGAGAGATGGACACTTGGCTAAGGACTGCCCAAAGAAGCGAGGGCAGGGACAGAGGGCTGGATCCACTTCAGGGGTTCAAGTTCACGTGCTGGTGGCACCTCCACAAGAACAAGGTAGTAGTATTTCTGTAGAAAGTATAGTCTATCTTTATGATCACCTAGTTCGCACTCTCTTTGATTCTAGTGCATCACACTCCTTTATTTCATCTGCTTTAGTAGAATCTCTGCACTTAGACACTAGTATAGTAGAAGATCCCTTGGTTGTTTCAAACCCAATTGGGGTCTCAGCTTATTTGTCAATGGTTTGTTTGGGTTTAAAAATCTCTATTCTAAGTGTTGAATTTAGATGTAGTGCCTTTGTTTTGGGTTTCTCGGGATATGGATTGATCTTAGGCATGGACTGGTTATCCAGTAACGGTGCCATTCTTGATTGTGAGAAAAGAATGGTTAGGCTCTTGACTCGGCTCGGTAACACTCTAGAAATTTCCTGTAATCCTTTGAATGCTGTTATGCTTAGTTATCTAGAGTCGCTAGATGCTTCTGTTGAGAATTTGCAGTCGGTTAGAGTGGTCCGGGAATATCCGGATGTCTTTGAGGAGTTGAAGGGCTTACCTCCGAAGAAGGAAATAGACTTCCGCATATATCTTGTGGATAATGCAAAGCCCATAGCTCCTCCTATTAGACACATGCTCGAAAGGAGAGAAAGGAGCTCGGTATGCAAGTTAAGGAGCTTCTCGAGAAGGGGTTTATAAGAAGGAGTATCTCGGAATGGGGTGCTCCAGTGGTGTTCACCAACAAAGAAGATGGTTCGCTATGTCTTTGTGTAGACTATAGGGAGCTAAACAAGCTGATTAAAAGAATAGACACCCTCTTCACAGAATCAACGATTTGTTTGATCAGCTTGTAGGTGCGACGATTTTCTCCCAACTTGATATGGCTACAGGGTTCCATCAGCTCAGAGTGGCTGAAGATAACATTGATAAAATGGCGTTCAGAACCCCAGACGGTTTCTTCGAGTGGCTTGTCATGCATTTCGGCTTGACAAACGGACCTGCTTATTTCGTAGACCTAATGAGCAGGGTATTCAGAGAATTCCTCAATAAGTTCGTGGTGGTCTTCGTAGATGATATTTTGATCTTCTCAAAGAATAACGAAGAACTTGCTCAGCATCTGAAAGAGATCATGGAAACTCTTCGAGTTCATCATCTAAAAGCCATATTCTCCACTTTTGGAGAGAAGAGGTAAGGTTTCTTGGGCATGTAGTGTAACACCCCACGTCCATTGATGTCACTCACAAAGGGAATGCATTAACTTCCATGGAGGTTTTAAGTGAATATAGAACATAAAAATTACAACAAGACAGATAATAAGTAGTACTTGGAAATCTAAAACTTCATTTTATTGTAGCGGAAATTAAACATGTTTGTTACATCATAAAACCATAAATCAGAGTCAAGTACAATATCCATCTTGATAAAACAAAATACATAATCCCATTACATAAATAGCCATTAAAGAAGATAACAAGATGGACTTTACTTCAACGGCCCAAGCTTTCCAAAGAGAGATAAAGCAATCCAATCAAACTCCACTAGAGCATAATTCTAACAATACTATTATCAAAATAACTAGACTAAGGCATAAGCTGGAAAACAAGGAAATGTCTATGAACTATTGGGTATGGAAAAGCTGATAAAGATAACGTTAAAGGCACACCTAATTACTAACGAATAATTACTACACTGCACGGCGCATTACTACACTGCACCGCACCAGTCACCCTAAAGGTTGATCCCGCTTGCTTCACACAGAAACTATATAAACAGCCTTGCGTACCCCTAACTGACTACATAGGTGCCGTCTGCCCCTATCTCCACTAGGTGTACCCCACTACCCACTTTCGATCGGCTCCCTACTCGTAGATACCCGTGCTGGCCCCACAGTGGGGTGTATCACTCCCCTAAAGTGGCAACCCGATACAACTTGAGAATGCACGGCTTATACCTACACGATGCAACAACGTCTTACCTACCTGCCCGGGTCCACACACGCATATGAAACCCATTGGACTTGCGTTGCCACCGCTACACCGTTTTGGCCTTTTATAGTCAAACCCAGTATGTGTGTCCCGTCCTCGACTTGGGTCGAGCCCATAAAGATACGTTTGGGTTATTGGTTGAAATGGCCCCCCACAAGCTACCCACCTAAGCTTGTCACCACTAGTATATCCCACTTAACCCTCTTAACCATGTTCATTTACATGTGTGTTTGGTTAAGTCTTACTAATCGTATTTCACATGCCACTAAGGGCAACCACTAGATTCCTCATGCCACCCAAGGCACCTACTTAACCCCCATGTCCCACCTTACATGTTTATCTGGTTAAGTATTTCTTAATTCATTCAGGCCATAACCTCATAAAGACCTCTCACATTAGACTGGCATTTATGGCAGCTGGATTTGCCGGGCGGGTCCGGGCAGTCTTACACCATAAAAGAGTCTAACCTCGTGTCTTTACAACTATTATGCTTTAATTTGGGCCTAGGACCTCTCACATTGGGCTGACATTTGTGACCACTGGATTTCCCGGGCGGGTCCGGGCAGGTTTACGTCACAAACGAGTCCAACCTCGTGTCCTAAGCACTGATTATCACTTATAATCTTTTACCCCAGTTTTAATAATTCCCTACTCAAATTATTAATTAACTCCAATTTTAATGATGCCCATAATTGACTCAATTATGGCCATCCACTCATGGCATGCAAAATCATATCAATTGCACCCCAACTTATTAAATCCTTAATATTACCCCTACCCCACGTTATACGTTCGCTTATTCAACGCAGAATATACGTCAGACTCGAATAGTCTAACTCATAGTACAAAGATGAATTATCACAACATGTAGACAAATAAAATAATCTAATCATAATAGGGGTGAAACTTGCATAAAACTACACATGTTAAGGATCTAAAGGTGTCCACTTGTTTGGTTAAATGTCACAATTTACATGATATGATCATAACCCAAATTCATGCATAAACTTGCATATGGGGTTTTTATGCAACATGATGATGGTGTGAACTAGCATCTACTACATAGGATTCACATATGTCATAGTACAATTCTAGATGTCATAATTCTAGATCTAAATAGATGTCATGGCATATGTTCAATATCTTTACTAATCAATCTAAACTTGCATACATGATTTGTCATATAGATCAACATAGCCCAAATAATATCAACATCATGATTTGATTAACATGAACTAATTAGCATAGATAATAACATCATGACTTTATAACATGTATGATTTATCACAACTTAGCCTAGAAACTTTCAACATATATAACATCATCATAGCATGATTTACAACATATAGGATATCATCATCACATAACATAGGATTCACAACATACATGATAGCATAATGTTTACAACAACATATATGACAATCCACATCATTCACTTATAATCCATTCATAACTTAATCTAATTAGTTTAACAATAATCTTGTTAAGATCATCATACTCACAATTAGAAGAGAAAGAGAGTTTTGATTTGCTTTAGAGTTAAGTAGAATTAGGGTTTTGATTAGCTTTTCTTCCTTCTTAGTTGGCGGCGGCTACACTGAGTTCCATGGCGGCGGTATGACGGTGGCTATTCTATTTTTCATGTGAATTAGAGTGAGAGACTACCTAGGTATTTATAGAGTTTATGATTTATTTAGACCGTCAGATCAACTCAGAACTAAACTGAACCGTTTAATTTGCCAACTCAGCCCTAAAGACACATCAGCAGCTCAAGATTGGGCTCAGTCAAAACCCTAGCCGCCTGGACAGGTCGACTGCCCAGTCGACTCCCCAGTCGACCTGGGGGGGGGTCGACTGTCCAGTCGACCTGGGGTGCTGGGCGGGAATTTTCCCGCCTAGGCTGTTTGACTTCGAATTTTGAATTTTAACTTTCTGAAATCTGTTTTGAATTTTCTAAAACTTCCGATGGCCATAACTTCTTCATACGAAGTCCAAATCACGCAAACTCGAACTCTATTTCAACCAGAATTCCGAGATGAACACAATGGCGCAACCCGTTTCCCACAATTCTCACGTCTGAGATTAGTAAATCTTTAATTTGTGAATATTAACATTAACAGAATTACGGGGTGTTACATTCTCCCCTCCTTAAAGGATTTCGTCCCCGAAATCTTCAAGTCAAGAAGAATGTATATCCTAACATCCAATCATCCATCTACTCAACCATCAAACACAGGCATCCATTGTCCTTATAGACTTCTAATGCTTTCATGTTTGAATGCACAGTGTGTGTATATGTCCGTATCTAATGCAAAATCAGGCGGTCCACTGATTCAGTTGACCTCCTTAATGCAAATCATGATAGTGCCATGCGTCCATTATGTATTCAAAAGTTCCTTAATGCTACATATTATCTCTATATGCGTGCACAATCATCATCCCAATGAGCATCCATATGATAATACAATCATCATACATCCATTTTACTAAATACAGCCATTTATATGCAATATGCAGTATGAAGTGACTGAGCTGATCTAGTGCCTAACAGTGTGTGTATATGCGTCCATGAGCAACCACTAGCAAACACTTGCATCCACTTTGCATCCATCATACATAACATGTCTCAAACACATGTTTCAACCATAGGATTATCCTAACTAAAGGTCAAGAATACTAGCGAGAGGATACTCTAAAGGTAAGATAAGTACAAGCTAAGCGATAAAGGAGAAATTAAAAGACATACCCTCGAAAAGAAAAGGGTATCGTGAACGCATCTTCTCTTCTGTCTCCCAAGTAGCGTTGCTCTCATCTCTCCCCATTGTACTTTGACTAGTTTGACCTCTCGATTTCTCAGCTTCTTAATCTCTGACCCAAGAATGCGCATAGGAGCTCGTCGAATCATCGCATCAAGCTTGATCACCACCTCTCTAAGAAAGCTCGGCTCTACCACTTCCGCGGTCTCGTGCAAGCACTTCCTCAAATGTGACACATGGAATACGTCGTGTACGCCACTAAGTCTCTCAGGCAACTCCACTCTATACGCCATCTGTCCAATCTTTTCCTTAATAGGAAATGGCCCTACAAACCTTGGTGCTAACTTCCCAACGGACCCAAAGCGAAGAACGTTCCGTAATGGAGACACTTTGATAAAGACCATGTTCCCAACATCAAACTCAAGATCTGTCCTCCTCTTATCCGCATAAGATTTCTGCCTATCTTGCGCTGCTTTCATCCTCCTTCGAATCAAGTCGATCTTCTCCGAAGTCTCCCTAATCATATCAGGCCCAAGTAAGATCTTATCCGTAGATTTCCACCAACATGTAGGTGAATGACAAGGTCATCCATAAAGAGCTTCGAAAGCTGCCATGCCAATGCTAGATTGAAAGCTGTTATTATATGCGAACTCAACCAATGGAAGATGCTCTTCCCATGTACCCCCAAAGTCTAGGATACATAGCCTCAATAGGTCCTCTAGAATACGATTCACTCTCTCGGTCTGGCCGTCCGTCTGAGGATGATATGCGGTGCTCAAACATAACTGAGTCCCTATCGCTTCTTGCAAGCTTCTCCAAAATTCGCTAGTGAAAATAGGATCGCGGTCGCTCACTATGCTAGAAGGAACACCGTGCAAACGAACTATCTCTCGGACGTACACAGAAGCTAACCATGGAGACGTCCTCTTACTATTCACGGGAATGAAATGGGCGCTTTTAGTAAGTCTATCTACTATAACTCAAATCCCCGTATTACCCTTCCTTGATCGTAGTAATCCATCCACAAAGTCCATCGAGACACTTTCCCATTTCCATTGTGGAACCTCCAACGGGTGAAGCAACGCACCGGGTTTCTTTTGCTCCGCTTTTACTTGTTGGCACACCAAGCACCTAAAGACATACTCGGCCACGTCTTTCTTCATGCCAGCCCAAAAGTAAACTCGTCTCATATCCATGTACATCTTGTCCCCACCGGGATGAATGGTCATCTTCGAATGATGTGCTTCGTCAAGAATGGTCTTCCTTAGGTCATCGTCTTTTAGTACACAAAGTCTACCGTCCCTACGTAACCAATCCTTATCATCTAGGGTATACCGACGGAGATGGCTTGATGACTCCCCTCCTTTGAGCTTTTCTACTAACTCAACCAACTGTGGGTCGTTTCGCTGTGACTCGCCAATCCGTCCCAAAAGCGTAGGTCTGACCTCCAAGGATGCTAGCAAACCGGGTACAAAGTCAACGGAAGGTCTAAAGTCAAACATAGAGATGAATTCTAAGCTTCGCCGCTCAATAAACAACGGACTCAAGGACAACCTTTTTCTACTTAAGGCATCTGCCACCACGTTACCCTTGCCAGGGGTATATGCTATTTCGAAATTGTAGGACGCTAAGAATTCCATCCACCTTTGCTGTCTTAAGTTCAAGTCCTTCTGAGAGAACAAGTATTTTAAAGATTTGTGGTCAGTGAATAATTTGAATTTCTCACCAAGAAGATAATGAGGCTAAGACTTAAGCGCGAAAACAATAGCTGCCAACTCTAGGTCATGCGTGGGGTAATTCTTCTCATGCGCTCTCAATTGCCTTCCACCATAGGCTATTACCCTACCCTCTTGCATTAAAACTGCGCCTAGTCCTGTCCCACAAGCGTTAGTATAAATGGTAAATGGCTTACTCATGTCTGGCAGCACTAAGACTGGGGCTAAGGTCAAAGCTCTCTTCAAACGTTGGAACGCATCATCACAATCTTCGTCCCATGTGAAAACTAGGTTCTTCTTCGTCAAGCGTGTTAAAGGAGCTGATATCTTTGCGAAGTCTTTGATAAACTTCCTATAGTAGCCGGCTAACCCCAAGAAACTTCTCACTTCGGTAGCATTTTTAGGGACCTTCCAATCTTGGATGGCCACCACCTTCGCGGGATCCACCGCTATCCCTTCTTTGGAAACCACGTGCCCTAAGAATCGCACTTCCTTTCTCCAGAAGTGACACTTAGAAAATTTAGCTTTAAGGTTATGCGCCCGTAGGGTCTCCAACACTTCCCTAAGATGTAGGGCATGCTCTTCTTCATCCTTAGAGAAAAGATCAAGATGTCGTCTACAAAGACTACCACGAATTTGTTAAGGTACTCCCTAAACACCCTACTCATCAAATCAACAAAGTATGCGGGGGCGTTTGTCAAACCGAAGGGCATCACTAGCCATTCATAGAAACTGTCCAGAGTCCTAAAGGCAGTCTTGTATATGCTATCCTCAGCCACTCTCAACTGATGGAAACCAGTGGCTAAGTCCAACTGCGAAAACACTGAGGCGCCAACTAACTGATCGAAGAGATCGTCAATCCTCGGCAGTGGGTGTCTGTTCTTCTTAGTAAGCTTATTAAGTTCTCTATAGTCCACACAAAGTCTAAGGGACCCATCCGCCTTCGTGGCAAATACTACTGGAGCACCCCACTCTGATATACTTCGTCTTATGAACCACTTCTAAAGCAACTCCTTCACTTGCTTATCGAGTTCCCTCCTTTCACGTGGAGCCATGTGGCGTACTGGCAAAGACACTGGTTTCGCATTATCCACAAGATATATTCGAAAATCTATCTCCTGCTTCGGAGGCAAGCCCTTCACCTCCTCAAACACATCCGAGTATTCTCGGACCACTCTAACAGATCGTAGATTTTCCACCGACGCGTCAAACGATTCTAGATAACTTAGCATAACGGAATTTATGGGACTACAAAAGATTTCGAGAGTGTTACCAAGGCGAGTCATGAGCCTAACTACTCTCATTTCACAATCAATAACGGCCCCATTTCTGGATAACCAATCCATTCCTAAAATTAGCCCATAGCCCGTGAAGCCCAAAACATAAGCATCACATTTAAACTCAACGCTAAGTATAGAAATTTTCAAATCCAAACACATCATGGACAAATAAGCTGAGCCCCCTATTGGATTCGAAACAACTAAGGGATCCTCTACTAAACTGGTGTTTAAATGCAGTGATTCAACTAATGATGTAGAGACAAACGAATGCGATGCGCCCGAATCGAATAAAGTACGGACAGGATGATCAAACAGAAAAACTAAGCTTTCAACAGAAATGGTTCTACCTCGTTCTTGCAGCGGTGGGACCGCGAGAGCCTGAACTTGTCCCCTTGCCTGCCCTGGTGCCGTAAGAGCCTGCATCTGTCCTCCCGAGGTAGACCCTACACTCTGCCCCTTCTTTGGGCAGTCCTTCACTAGATGTCCCGCTTCACCACAGTGAAAACAACCGGTCTTCTTTTTCTTTTGGCAATCCTTGCTGAGATGGCCTGGTGTCCCACAGTTAAAACATTTCTTCTTTCCCTTGCCATTATTGTCTTTAGCACCCTTCTTGCTTTGCTGTTGTGGTTTCTTCTGATCCACTTTCTTCTCGGGTGCCTTATCAACTTTAGCGCCTTTCTCCTCGTGCATAAGTGCCATGTCTACTAGCTTCTCAAAGGTGGCCCCCATAGGGATGTGGGTCATAGCCAACCCTTGCAACAGTTCATTCAATCCATTAACGAACCTCAGAGCCTTCTTCTCCGGCGTGTTCACTAAGTCCAAGCCAAACCTTGCTAACTGATTAAATTTGTTAACATATTCTTTCACTGATAAGCTTCCTTGATTCAATGTCAAGAACCTTTCCATATATAGATTTTCTTCTGCCCTCGAGAGAAACTTCGCCTCAAACATACGTCTAAAATCCGCCCAAAGATCAACAGGACACTCCCTATTAGCGACCTACCACCAAAACGAGGCCTCTCCCTTCATTAACCAAGCTGCTAATTTGACTTTCCTCCCTTCTTCTACTTCAAAGATTTCTAGCAATTCTTCCACCTCCTTAAGCGAATCTCAAGCTTCCACAAACGTTTCTGACCCTTGAAAAGGTTTTCCACCCATAGCCTTAAATTCCTTGCACGTCTTTGCAAAAGTATCAATGCGAGGAGGAGGAGGAGTGGGTGCAACTTGTGGTGGAGGAACATTGGCTGGACCTGCAGCGGCCCTAGCCTCTAATAACCTCCTATACCATCCTGGTATCGTTACACCGTCAGGTAGGTTAAGATCTTCAGCCATGCTGAAATGAAAAAGGAAAGATTCAAAATGGAGAATTCGAAAGATAAAGATATGGCTATTGGGGATTATGTTTTCCTTAAAAACTTTCCTCTTTAAAATAACTCATTTAAGACATGTTTCTGAAAATACTTCTTCCAAAAATACTTTAGAAAAATAGTTTTTCTAAAAAAATTATCTGTTCTGGTAACCTTAAGCTCTGATACCACGTGTAACACCCCACGTCCATTAATGTCACACACAAAGGGAATGCATTAACTTCCATGGAGGTTTTAAGTGAATATAGGACAGCAAAATTACAACAAGACAGATAATAAGTGGTACTTAGAAATCTAAAACTTCATTTTACTGCAGCGGAAATTAAACATGTTTGTTACATCATAAAGCCATAAATCAGAGTCAAGTACAATATCCATCTTGATAAAACAAATACATAATCCCATTACATAAATAGTCATTAAAGAAGATAACAAGATGGACTTTACTTCAACGGTCCAAGCTTTCCAAAGAGAGATAAAGCAATCCAATCAAACTCCACTAGAGCCGGGTCCAACCTGAGGACCTGGAGGGGAAAAAGGATAGAAATGGAGGGGGTCAGACATAAAGTCTGGCGAGTATGATAATTCTAACAATACTATTATCAAAATAACTAGACTAAGGCATAAGCTGGAAAACAAGGAAATGTCTATGAACTATTGGTTATGGAAAAGCAGATAAAGATAACGTTAAAGGCACACCTAATTACTAACGAATAATTACTACACTGCACCGCACCAGTCACCCTAATGGTTGATCTCGCTTGCTTCACACAGAAACTATATAAACAGCCTTGCATACCCTTAGCTGACTACATAGGTGTCGTCTGCCCCTATCTCCACTAGGTGTACCCCACTACCCACTTTCGATCGGCTCCCTACTCGTAGATACCCGTGCTGGCCCCACAGTGGGGTGTATCACTCCCCTAAAGTGGTAACCCGATACAACTTGAGAATGCACGGCTTATACCTACACGACGCAACAACGTCTTACCTACCAGCCCAGGTCCACACATGCATATGAAACCCATTGGACTTGTGTTGCCACCGCTACCCCGTTTTGGCCTTTTATAGTCAAACCTAGTATGCGTGTCCCATCCTCGACTTGGGTCGAGCCCACAAAGATACGTTTGGGTTACTGGTTGAAATGGGCCCCCACAAGCTACCCACCTAAGCTTGTCACCACTAGTATATCCCACTTAACCCTCTTAATCATGTTCATTTACATGTGTGTTTAGTTAAGTCTTACTAATCGTATTTCACATGCCACTAAGGGCAACCACTAGATTCCTCATGCCACCCAAGGCACCTACTTAACCCCCATGTCCCACCTTACATGTTTATCTGGTTAAGTATTTCTTAATTCATTCAGGCCATAACCTCATAAAGACCTCTCACATTAGACTGGCATTTATGGCAGCTGGATTTGCCGGGCGGGTCCGGGCAGTCTTACACCATAAAAGAGTCTAACCTCGTGTCTTTACAACTATTATGCTTTAATTTGGGCCTAGGACCTCTCACATTGGGCTGACATTTGTGACCACTGGATTTGCTGGGCGGGTCCGGGCAGGTTTACGTCACAAACGAGTCCAACCTCGTGTCCTAAGCATTGATTATCACTTATAATCTTTTACCCTAGTTTTAATAATTCCCTACTCAAATTATTAATTAACTCCAATTTTAATGATGCCCATAATTGACTCAATTATGGCCATCCACTCATGGCATGCAAAATCATATCAATTGCACCCCAACTTATTAAATCCTTAATATTACCCCTACCCCACGTTATACGTTCGCTTATTCAACGTAGAATATATGTTAGACTCGAATAGTCTAACTCATAGCACAAAGATAAATTATCACAACATATGGACATATAAAATAATCTAATCATAATAGGGGTGAAACTTGCATAAAACTACACATGTTAAGGATCTAAAGGTGTCCACTTGTTTGGTTAAATGTCACAATTTACATGATATGATCATAACACAAATTCATGTATAAACTTGCATATGGGGTTTTTATGCAACATGATGATGGTGTGAACTAGCATCTACTACATAGGATTCACATATGTCATAGCATAATTCTAGATGTCATAATTCTAGATCTAAATAGATGTCATGGCATATGTTCAATATCTTTACTAATCAATCTAAACTTTCATACATGATTTGTCATATAGATCAACATAGCCCAAATAATATCAACATCATGATTTGATTAACATGAACTAATTAGCATAGATAATAACATCATGACGTTATATCATGTATGATTTGTCACAACTTAGCCTAGAAACTTTCAACATATATAACATCATCATAGCATGATTTACAACATATAGGATATCATCATCACATAACATAGGATTCACAACATACATGATAGCATAAGGTTTACAACAACATATATGACAATCCACATCATTCACTTATAATCCATTCATAACTTAATCTAATTAGTTTAACAATAATCTTGTTAAGATCATCATACTCACAATTAGAAGAGAAAGAGAGTTTTGATTTGCTTTAGAGTTGAGTAGAATTAGGGTTTTGATTAGCTTTTCTTCCTTCTTAGTTGGCGGCGGCTACACTGAGTTCCATGGCGGCGGTATGACGGTGGCTATTCTATTTTTCATGTGAATTAGAGTGAGAGACTACCTAGGTATTTATAGAGTTTAGGATTTATTTAGACCGTCAGATCAACTCAGAACTAAACTGAACCATTTAATTTGCCAACTCAGCCCTAAAGACACATTAGCAGCTCAAGATTGGGCTCAGTCAAAACCTTAGCCGCCTGGACAGGTCGACACCCAGGTCGACCGCCCAATCGACTCCCCAGTCGACCTGGGGGGGGGGGGGTCGACTGCCCAATCGACTCCCCAGTCGACCTGAGGTGCTGGGCGGGAATTTTCCCGCCTAGCCTGTTTGACTTCGAATTTTGAATTTTAAATTTCTGAAATCTGTTTTGAATTTTTTGAAACTTCCGATGGCCATAACTTCTTCATACGAAGTCCAAATCACGCAAACTCGGACTCTATTTCAACCAGAATTCCGAGACGAACACAATGGCGCAACCCGTTTCCCATTCTCACGTCTTTGATTAGTTATTCTTTAATTTGTGAATATTAATATTAACAGAATTACGGGGTGTTACATGTAGTGTCCAAAGAAGGGTTGGCTGTGGATCCTGTGAAAGTGGTGACAGTGCAAGATTGGAAGACACCAAGAAATGCAACCGAAGTACGAAGCTTTCTCGGGCTAGCAGGTTTTTATCGAAAGTTCATTATGGATTTCGCAAAAATCTCAGCTCCACTCACAAGGCTAACAAAGAAGAATCTAGCGTTCGCTTGGGATTTGGACTGCGATATTGCTTTCCAACGCCTAAAAAGGGCTCTTACAACAGCCCTAATTCTGACTTTGCCTTATGGAAGCAAGATGTTCGCAGTATATACGGATGCTTGTGGTACGGGGCTAGGCGTTGTTCTAATGCAAGATGGAAGGGTAGTAGCTTATGGTGAAAGACAATTGAAAATTCATGAAAAGAACTACCCAACCCACGATCTTGATTTGGCCGCCATCGTCTTTGCACTTAAATCTTGGCGCCATTATCTCCTAGGTGAGAAGTTTGAACTGTATACTGACCATAAATCTTTGAAGTAACTTTTCTCGCAGAAAGATCTTAACTTGAGGCAGCAAAGGTGGATGGAGTTCCTTGCCTCATATGATTTTGAAATTTCCTATACTCCCGACAAAGGCAACGTAGTAGTAGACGCGTTGAGCAGAAAGAAACTCACCTTAAGCCCTCTCTTCGTAGAAAGGCAAAGCTTGGAGTATATAACTAGTTTTAATTTTAGGCCCTCCTCTAATTTTGTACCTGGTCTATTAGCATCTCTTGAAGTACGCCCTAATCTTTTGGACTCTATAGGGACTGCACAACGAGAAGACCCTCAGCTTGATGATGTGATGGGTAAACTTATTAGAGGTGAGTCTTCTAGTCACCTCAACAGATACACCATCGATGATAAAGGTTGGCTGAGACGGGATGGGAGACTTTGCGTCCCATAAGCAAGGGAGTTGATAAAGAAGGTTCTTGAGGAAGCGCATCATTCCAAGTTGACTATACACCCTGGAGGAGATAAGATGTACAAGGATATAAAAAGAACTTTCTTTTGGAGTGGCATGAAGAAGGACGTGGCAGATTTCGTTTCTAAGTGCATGACCTGCCAACAGGTCAAGGCGGAACAAAAGAAACCTGGAGGACTACTTCATCCTCTAGAGGTCCCACAATGGAAGTGGGATAACATTTCAATGGACTTCATTGATGGACTGCCTAGGTTGAGAAGGGGCAATACTAGCATTTGGGTAATAGTGGACAGGCTTACAAAAAGCGCCCACTTTTTAGCGGTCAAGAGTAGAAAGACTGCCTCATCTCTAGCTTCTCTTTATCTCAAGGAAATAGTTCGACTCCATGCAATACCCTCCAGCATAGTGAGTGACAAAGATCACATCTTTACAAGCGAGTTTTGGCGGAGTCTGTAAGAAGCTGTAGGCACACAGTTATGTTTGAGCATGGCCTATCACCCCCAAACTGATGGTTAGACAGAAAAGGTGAATAGAATATTAGAAGATCTTTTGAGACTGTGCGTCCTTGACTTCAGAGGGACATGGGAGGATCATCTTCCTATGGTGGAATTTGCCTACAACAACAGCTAGCAAACCACCATCGGTATGGCGCCCTTCGAAGCTTTGTATGGAAGACCGTGCCGATCACCAACTTGTTGATGGGAGTCTACTGACAAACTTATATTTGGGCCAGACATGATTTGAGAGACTTTAGAAAAAGTGGACGATACGAAGGAGAATGAAGACTACCCAAGATAGGCAAAAATCCTATGCTGACAAAAGAAGGACCGAACTTGAGTTTGAGGTTGGGGACATGGTTTCCCTTAAGGTATCTCCTTTAAGGAACGTCGTTCGCTTTGGATCTGTAGGAAAGCTAGCACCAAGATTTGTAGGACCGTTCCCTATCATCGAGAAGACTGGGAAAATGGCTTACAGAGTAGAGCTTCCTGAAAGGTTGGCTGGGATTCACAACGTTTTTCATGTTTCTCATCACCGAAAATGTCTACATGAATATGTGGAAGTGGTGGAGCCAAGAATTTTAGAAGAAGCCAAAGTGGAATGCGAAGCAACTGTGAGGAGAGTTCAAACTCGAATCGTAGGAACCGAAATCAAAAAGCTACGCAACTGCGAAGTCAAGCTCATCAAAGTTCAGTGGAGCGATGCCGAGGAAGACGTGAGTTGGGAAACTGAGGACAGAATACGCGCGGCTTACCCTTTTCTTTTTTAGGGTACATCTTTGATCTCCCTTTTTCCTTAAGTTGTGCTTGTATCTATCTTTTTAGGTATATCTCCTCGATGTTATCTTTTATCCTTAGGTAGAAATTAATGGATGTAAACATGTATTTGAAACATGTTATGATTGATGGCTCCAAGTGGTTGCTAGTGGTTGCTCGTGGATGCATATACACACACAACCTAGGTTTTAGATTGGCTAAGTCACTTCATAGTGCATATGTGTATTCATATTTGTATATGATTTAAAATTGATATGTTGTCATATGGATGTCACATTTATATGAATGGTTGCGCACTCATGTAGAATTACGAGTAGGGAAAAATTTGCATACATAATGGATTCATGGCACTTACATGATTTGCATTAAGGAGGTCAACTGAATCAGTAGACCGCCTGATTTTGCACTAGATAAAGACTTGTACACACACTATGCATATGATCATGAAGCATTAGAATTATTTTAAGGATAATGGACGCCTGTGTTTGATGGTTAAGTAGATGGACGATTGGATGTTAGGATGTACGTTCTCCCAAACTTGAAGATTTCGGGGACGAAATCCTAAAAGAAGGGGAGAATGTAACACCCCGAATTTTCTGTTAACTATATATTAACAAATTAAAGTATAACTAATTTTAAGGAAAGAATTAAGGGAAACAGGTTTCACCGTTACGATCGTCTTGGAATTCTGCTTGAGCTATAGTCCGAGTTTGCACAAATCAGACTCCGTATGAAGGAGTTATGACTTACGGAAGTTTCAGAATTCAAAAAGATCAAATTCGATTCAAAATTCAAAATCAGACCCAAATTGAGCTGGGCGGGAAAATTCCCGCCCAGGCACCAGGTCGACCAGCGGGTCGACCTAGGGGTCGACCTGGTTGACCAGGTCGACCATAGGGTCGACCTGGTTTGGCCCTGGCCGGCCTGGTCAGGTTTTGGTCGAATTTCTGAGCTCTGGTGTGTCACTATGGCCGATTTGTCACATTTTGGTTGGCTCCTCTCGAAGTGAATGGTCCAGATTCGTCTGTGATCATCTGACGGCTCAAATCAATTTGAAATTCTATATAAACAACTCAAGTCACCAACCTAAATTCACATAAAAATTAGATAAAGGAGCCGCCATGCTGTCGGGAGGAAACTAATGGGAGCCTCCACTTATAGAAAAGCTAAGAGACAAACGAATCTAATCCATATTCAAAATCAAAACAACGTTAGTCTACCCAAAGGATCGCATCTCAATTTCAGAGCTTAGAATCCAGAATTCAAGTTCATCGATCGTTGTAAGTCTAGTTACGTTTGAGATGTGAATAGAAATAGAACGTGATTTGATATGGATTGGAAATTGGAATTACGCTATGTTGTATAATGTTAATAATGTAAATTTATATATGTATGTTGCGATGATTTCATTGGAATGTTTGTGGATTAATTTAGTTGACATTGGATCTATTTAAATGAAATGCAAGTTGTGTAGTTCATGTTACAATCTACACCTATATGTTTATGAGATTAATATAGGTTGTATGTGTTATGTCCAAGTTAAGATTCATGTATGTACTTTATGCTAAAACCTATGTGCCCACATGGTTAAGTTTATATACATGTTCATATATTCACATCTTTGTTATTGAGTTGCAAGTTCCTAATTAGATCCATGCCAAAATCCACTTTAAATGTTTCATGTTGTAATTAGACATATGATTAGATCTAGTTTACACCCTTGCGATGAAATTATATATAAGTTATGGACATGTCATATGCTAGTTATGTTCGATGATATGCTTAAATCTAAACATGTTTAGGCTTATGTTGTCTAAATCATATGCTAATTTATGTGACACCTATTTGGTTAGATCCCTATTCTAATGCAAGTTCACATATATGAAAGTTGATTGAGGCTATGTTGCAAATTCACATGTATGTTGATTTAGTCTACGTTGCAAGTTCACACCTATGACATTCATGTTGACTATTTTGCAAGTTCACACCTATGATGTTCATATTTACTATGCCAAAAATGCCAAGTTTACACCTATGTCATGTTTGTGATTATGAATCTCTTATGCCAATTTTGTGTACGCTAAATTAGGCTAAGTTTTTAGCCTAATATTATATGTTAAAAACCACGCGAACGAAAGTTAGGCTAAGATGGTTAGCCTAATACTTAGATGGGGAAACGTTGGGATAAATTGGTAATTATAGGAAAAACTTGACATAAAAATATATGAAATTGGCATGTTTGTCACATACAAAAATTGGTGGCATTTAAACGGTATAAATTCTTATACCAAAAAGGTTAAACTTGGAATGTGGGCCATAACATTTAATTGTTGACAAATTTACCTATAACAAGTAATAAAGACAAATATGTATATTAAGAAAATACGAGTATGCTTAACACGAGGTTGGATTGAGTTGTGATGTAAACCTGCCCGGACTCGCCCGGCTGTCCAGAAGTCACAACAATACCTATCCAATGTGAGAGGTTAAGCATTGAGCCCAATAAGGACCCGAGGTTAGACTGAGTTACGGTGTAAATCTGCCCGGAACCGACCGGCACATCCAGTAACCGTAACAATATTTGTCTAATGTGAGTGGTCGGTGCTTTAAAAGGCTAAGGACAGACAAGTCAGGATGGTAGGGTTAAGTTAACTAAAATACTTAACTAATTCAACATGTTAACTAAACTAATGGGTGGGGTTAGGTAAGTGTAGACACTTATCCACTTAACATGTTTGACTAGAAAACCCTAGTAACGAGGGACCCGTTTCAGCAGTAACCCATATTAGGTATCATGGTACCCTAAAACTAGGCAGGGTGGGGCACGATTACTGGGCTGATTATAAGCGGTCAAAGCGACGGCGGTGGGTGCAACAGTGTGGGTTCTAACGGAGTGCGGGCATGCACGCACTTCGGAGCAGACAAACAGGGCATTGGGGGCACCAGTAGTATAACCTATGTATTCTAAGGATTGTGTCGGGCCGCCACCATGGGTCTTGATACACCCCATGGTGGGACCAGCAAATGTATCTACAATCTTTGGGGGCCGTATAACACATATGTTTATGCGAGTAGGAGCCGATCTTTGGAAAGGGGATCACTTCACCCTCAGCATGGGGTGCCAGTCAAAATAAATACAAGTAGGTGCAGAGATATAGTGTGGGGTGCGATAGTATATTCGGTTCTAAACTACTTTATCTTAGTTTATGATACTTTTCTATTTCCAGTTTATTCCTGTCATGCCCTTTTTCTTATTCACATACTGAAGAGTCACTAGGCTTACCAGGCTTTATGTCTGACCCTGTTTTCTTTCATCTTCTTTTCTTCCGTTCCCCCCTCCCCCAGGTCCACAGGGAGGAAACAACTCAACTTAGTCAGACTCTTTACAAGCTTCAAGATAGTAGATGTATTGTTTGGACTCTTTTTCATTGGCTATGGCTTTTGGACACATCTATGGGGATTTTTGCAGCTTTTATTATGTTTTATGCTTCTTTATTTAATAATCAAGGCAGAAATGATGATGTAATGTTTTGGAAGTTGTTATGAGATAATTATGGAAATGTTTTGTATGAACACATATTTATGAAATAAAAGTCTATTGGTTTTCCACTGCCTATATATATATGTTTATATATCTGTCTTGAGTTTATCTATGACTTTTACTTATAAACCTCCACCAAAGTTAAGGCATTCCCTTTGTGAGTAACCTTAATGGAGGTGGGGTGTTTCACGTATAGTCACGGAATCCAATATCGAAATATTCCAAAGATAATTTCGATTCAAATCCATTCCAATTCATATATTGGAAATTCTAGTTATTTTTTAAACCATTTCAAATTCAATTTATTTATGTAAAAATATTGGATTTTTAATTCTAGTTCAAAACTAGTTCATTTTGACAAAAATATATTTTTATCTTTTCAAATATGGGATTTTTCATCCCAATTCTTTCCAAATCATTTATTATGATTTTACACAAATTATTAATATTTTAAATATTTTTATCAAGGCCCGTACAGTCGATTTCCATAAACGACCATCGAACTGCACTTACAGCGATCTTTCCCAAATTTGATTTGGACATAATTCCAAATCCAACCATTATATTTCAAATCTCTAATATTTCTTAGAAAGCTCTTTTCGATACGAACCTAAAGGTTCCGGTTTTAGGAGAATCAGACGGTCGGATCTCCTATAACGTCCGTTTGAAGTCAATGTTCGAAATTCGCGAATTGCCGCAGCACGGCGCGTTCTATTCAGGCCATTATATATATATATAATATTATATATATTTCGTTGATTTCCATTTAAAGAATATTTTATAAATAGTTTTAGATTCATTTTCTAAATGATTTCAACTTCATATTCAATTTCTAATCAAAATTGAATATTCCATATCATCGATATATAAATGATAATATTTTCAAAACAATATATTTTGAAATCAATTCCTTTTCAATATTCATTATAAAAATGAATAAAATCAATATAAGTATCGTTCACGTCAAAATGGCGTTAATCTAATCAACACGGCTTTGTATATTGAAATATATTCGTGTCCATCCCAAATCGAACATCAAAATCAGATTTTGATCCTTACTGAATATGATTTTAAAATATTCGTTATTTTAAAATATTCATTCTTTTTGAACTTGAATTAGACATAGTCAATTACCATATAATTTGATTATATGGATTTCATACACATGTATACAACAACAATGATAAATAATCATCCATCATGCAGAGTGCATTCTACACTGTATAAGCATTAAATATAAATATTTAACGCTTATAACAATCTGTTAACCAATCAATTGACATACAACTAACTTTTGAGATTAGCGTATGTCCAATATCACCCCAATACCCGTGTGGGGTTTCAATCAACAAATAATGAATTTTATTTGTGCAGTTGGGCGATGTGTAAAATACACCCTCCCAATCCATATCAATAAAATGGTTGTTCATAAACAAATCGTTTGATTTGTAAATGAATATTTTTTTCATATACCCGTTAAAAATTATATTTTTAATGATAAAATATTTATTCGGTTCATTTACATAATAAAATAATATTTTTATTGTTCTAACATATTTTAGAAAATTTTGACGGCATAACGGTGCGATATCAAATCGGGTAATGTCTAGCATTACCCCTCTCCCGATATTGGCTCGCGCCATATACATATAACAATTCTAATCAATTCATTTCACCTAAACAACCAATTTCAACCAAATAGTCTAATCAACCAAACCAAACAATCAAACAAGTTGTCCATGGTCTGTGGACGACGGGGAACAGTTCATATATGCAGCTATAAAAATAAATAACTATATAAGAAAATATGGTAAGGAGTTCTCACCTTTGGGTTCCACTCCGCCGTCTTTGATAGTCGATCTATGTAGTATCCCTACGTTAAAAATCATATTTTTAACTCCTTAATATTTATTTCATAGTATGATTATTTTATAATAACGTACATATGATCAACATCATAATTTTAAGTTTCTAAGAATCATAACTTTATGTTTCTAAAAATCATAACATTATATTTCTAAAAATAAAACCTTTGCGTAATGGAAAATCATATTTTTCTACTTCTAAAAATCGTATTTTTATACTTCTAAAAATCTTATTTTTACCTAAGTAAAAATCATATTTTTACTCAACTAAAAATCTTATCTTTATAAAAATAAAAATCGTAACTTTCATATTATATAAAAATCTAATTTTTCTCATTAAAAATCTTAATTTTATCTTATTAAAATCTTATTTTTCAAGTTAAGAAAAATCATGTTTTTCTAGCTAGAAGAAGAAAAAGAAAATCAGTAAATGACTTACATTGATTTATTGTTTGTGTTTGGAGATGTCGGAGATCTAGGGTGCTACGCGTCAAAGTGAAAAAGAGAGAGGCGGGTCTGGTGCTCTGCGGGTTTAGGGTTTGGTGCGGGTTTCAATCAGAGGAGGAGGGAGACTCGTGGTGACTACTGGGAGGTGTCGGAGGCGGCGTCGGAGCTCGTTCGATTTCAGGGGGGATTCAGATTTGGGGGGGTCGCGGTTCTCGTAGAGGAAGGGGAGAGGCGGAGGGAGGAAATCGACGGAGGAGAGGGTGGTGAAGGTCGGCGGTCGCGTCAGCTTGGGTGGGGGGGAGCGGACGACGGGATCGATGAGGGTTCGGAGGGGAAGGTCAATGCATTTTTTTTCTTTTTGAGCTAAACGGGTTTGAATTTGGGGAAAAGGGATTGGGGAATATAAAGGTGGATAATATATTTATTATTATTTCATTTTCATAAAGGTAACTTTTAAATTCGAACTCCAAACGAGACCCACCGCCTGTCATCCCTAGCTAATTATCCCCATTCCGAACACAATGGGATATGTATCGTGAGCCAATTCGGCTGTTATGTGAAGTTTCCATCAAAATCAAATATAAATTTATATATTGAATTTGAATGCACATTTCAATTTATCTGGGCCACATACGGACCCAAAAAATTCCTGAAATTTTTTCTAGCTTCGTATCGACGATATGGTTCTAACAAAACTAATTTCGTCAAATTTGAAGACTGTTCAAATGGCCATTTTCTGGTCGATCCAAATTGATTAGAACTGTCAAAACACGTTTTCCTTCACCATGCTCACATATTAATCCCAAAAATTATGAATTTTGGTATCTAGCAATAATTTGACATCCCAGATCCAACAAAAGTGGTTTTGTAGAAAACGGAGGTCGTTTGCAAAATGGCTATTTTTAAGGGCTATATTTCCATAGCAGCTATTCTGAATTTTCAACTGGGCATAACTTTTTATTCCCACTATGAAATTTCAATTTTTTGGATTCGTTTGAAAGATATTTTCAATTGGATTCTAATATTTTTGGTTTCGCTAGAATCCGCTTTATTTTGAATTCTATACATTCATTTGAAATTCGAAATCGAATTTTCAAACTATAGTGCCATTTTTAATTCCTTTTATAATCAAAAATAAATATTTATATTCTAACATTGATTCAAATAAACATATACGTTCTAATTCTATTCAAAATAAATTTATCATCGAAATTATTTAAAATAATTCATTTTATATATTCAAAATTCATTAAAATTGCCGAAATAAAAATTTTAAACTGGTTCGGATTTTCCGGGTTGTTACAACACCACAACCTATAACCCTTAACTCCTTTCCTATAGCAAAGAAAATACACTTGCGCGGTCTTGGATCTAACTTCCCTTTACTCTCATGCACACAGACTATATAATCAAAAACTATGAGAAAGGAATATGAAACATGCTCTCACTTCCATATTTCTTCAGGAATCTTCATATCAACGGCGGTAGAACGTGTATGGTTGATAAGGAAAACCAATGTAGACAACGCTTCTTCCCAAAACTCTTCTTTAACCTCGTAGTCAGTTGTAAGCAACAAGTTCTTTCCAAAAAAGTCCAATTCATTCTCACCTCATTTGACTTAGAATCCCACGGCGTGGTGTAATGTCTTTTGATTTCCACGGACTCACAAAATTTGTTGAATTTTTGAGAAGTTAATTCACTACTATTATATTAACGAAGAACCTTCACTTTCTTTCCAGACTGCTTCTCAACAAGATATTTCCAATTTTGAATCCTACCAATAGTTTCATCTTTGGACCTCATAATGTAAATCCAAACCTTTCTAGGAACGTCATCAACAAATGAAACAAAATATCTTTCTCCTCCGAAATAAAAGCATGGTGCGGGGCCACAAACATCAATGTGAACATACTCTAAAGCATTTTTAGACTTACGCTCTACACTACTAAAAGAAAACTTCGTCTACTTTTCAAGCACATATCCTTCACAAAAGCCAAGTTTAGAATGATGAACACTGTCAATCAAACCCCACTTTCATATATTATTATGGAAAATATTCAAGTGATTTTTAAAGGTAGCAGTATAATATGTTTATAATGATTGGATTCTAAATTATAGAATATCATTTCATATGATTCTTAATAAACATTACTTTTCTTCTCATGCCATTAACGAGGGACGTGCAATATTTATGGGGAATAATGCTACATGCAAATTTTTGTGAATTGATCTGATTTAGATTTGAATATACGATAGTATTATGCGTATAATAGCTAGTGTTTGCTATGTTTCAGGACTTGAAAAAAGTAATTGATCACTTTTGATTTATTAGAAACATTGAGAGCATGACTACTATCACTTGAGAATTTTCGCGGTTGAACTTGTACATTATGAAGGATATTACAGTTCGAAATTTATTTTATAGATATCACTATTTTTGGAGATCCGTATGTTAAAGCTGATAGTGCTAAAGATTTGCTAGTGAATTAAATCGGCAGTTAAGTACATTATTATTGATCAGCGTATCCAAAGGAAAAAGAAATGGAGAAGACATCAAAAAAATAACTGTTTCTATAAAGTTCCAGAAGTAAAAAAATTCAACATCTCCAACCGATAAAAGAGTATAGAAATAAAAATTAGAATATCATATTCGTTTCATAAATGGTATGTTACTTTAGTAATTATACTTTCATGCCTTTACACTGATTATGTTAATTTTATGTTGTAAATTTTCATTATGATCGTAATAGTATGATTTTGCAGCTAAAATTATGATGATTAAGCTTGTTTGCATATAACTTTAACAAAAATTTATAGTAAACTTTGATTTCTAAAATATTAGTTTTCTTTTAAAGTTTTGTAAAACACTGATTATTGTTATGAATAGAGTAGTTACATTTTATTACTATGTTTTCTCTATTAATGTCAAGTGTTGTATATTGTGATGTTTTTTGAATCTTACAAGTACTTGTTATAGGACATCGAATTATAACTAGCCTGAGGAAGTAGAACTTGTTATCTTTACCTTGTGCTTACCAATTAAATTAGATATATAAGTTAGCATGAGACAAATATTATGGATTTATATAAAAAGCGCATTACATAAAATAAATAATGAGATATAATTTTGTGATACAATGTTCTATTACAACTACACACATATTATACATGACTTGAATATTGAATTCATGATAAATCAGGATCTTTTCTTAGTATTTCAATGCTAAATTTTCTCTTAAAAAATTGACCAATTTTAATAAAAATTTAATATATATTTATTATTTATTTCATCCCAAACAATTATTTCTTTGTGTTACTTTTGTTATTATCAATGTCTTATATAAACTTTTCGATGATTTTTGGAACCAATTTGTACTTGTATATGGGTGTTAACCCACAATTTAGTGTAGGCTCCAGAAGTCGTAGTATCAACCATTATGTATCGGTTAAATCCACATAAATAAGTTATTCAAATGAATTTACAAGATCTTTTATGGAAAAATAAATAACATGAAAGAAAAAAATAAGTTATAAAAACTAAATTCATTCATATTTCAAAGTTGTCTTTGTAAACAACCGACAATAAGGAAACGATATAGATTGTTATCGAATGTAGGATGTTAGCACAAAACTGATAAAAATCAATTAGTCAATATTCTAAATTGGTGCCATCATATAGGATTGAATTACAGACCTCCAGTTTACAAGACTGGTGCTCAACCACTGAGCTATAGGGGCAACTATTAAAGTTGGGCCAACGCACAACTGAGTATACGAATACAATTAGGAAAAGTTCCTATATTGGATCTACATTGGGATTATGTAGTCTAATTTTTTTAAAATATATACAAATAAAATATTATATAATTAATATATATATATATGTTGTATCTAAATTGGATCTATATTGGGCCAACCTGCAACTGATATTCTACAAATTGTAACTAATATATATCAATTATATTTTAATATCTAAAATTTATACAAATGTGTTGTTATCCCCATTATAACACGGTTCAAAAGTCATGTATTGGATCGTCAAGAAATTATGTGTTAGTTGGGAAATCGATGTGTTACGCTATGAATCGGTATCACTTGAGAACCATGGGTCAAGCAGACTTTATCTATCGTTCGGCTACCACGTTTAAGTCACATATTATGATCGTTTGCAGTACAAAAGAATGAATCAATCAAGCATAATACACACAAAATATGGTGCGGCTCGTGTAAAACGTGGAGCAAATAAAACATGCATGGATCGGTTTCTAAGGAGCAGCATAAGGCCATTTGTAAAACAGCAAAGGCGAGGTACGTGGGCACGACATAATAAATAGTGAAGCAGATTTTCATAGTATTATATGGATCAGTTACTGTTGTATAAATATGTATGAAACATTAGGTCAGCCATAATATTACATCCAGTATGGATCGACATTGTTGTACCTGATGGGTCGACAATAACACGTGGAAATCTTAAATTCAATATTCATGGATAACTAAATGTATTAGTGGATTACAGGTAAAAGCAAGAAGATGGGCAGATGGCATTTTCCTGTAAACAGATGAATGCATGTACCTCACACCCAGCTGCTCTACAATATGGATCGACCATCTACTATATAATATGTTGCAAGTGTATATAAAACGTATCTGCATGGTTCATCCACTTCATATAGTGATTGGAGTTCAGCGTATATATGTGATTAGGTCATTTGTATTAAACATATTAGTTGGGTCGGCCACATTCCAGGTTGTTAGCATATACAAGATTCGCGGATTCTACGTCGAATCGCTCAACGACCCGAAGCAATGGGTTGGTTCATGAATCTCCACGTGAGCTGGAATGAATGGCATAAAGCCTTTATAACGCACAAGCCGTATTAATATTATCATTATATGGATCGGTTTAAAGTGTATGCAGGAGGTAATTATACGTTATTTGCTTGAGGCCATGTGGCACAAGAGATAACGCACGGGTAAAATACACATGGAAAATAAAGGATACCTGCTATTTAAAGTTTGGGTCGTTCTGGTTGTAATATGAAACAAAACGTGGACATGAATGGTAACATGTGAGTTATATGGGTTGTGTGTTGTTAGTAAAGGACAACTGGAAAAATTTAGGGTGCAGGCAAATAGGGTGGCACACATATAATCTGGTCGCATATGTATATGGTCAGAGAGGTCGTTAGCCGATCTAACTACTCAGGTCGTTTCCCGCCTATGGAGTCAGGTCACTAAACGACTCGGAGCCAGGTCACTGAACGACCCAAATGCGTGCACACCAATTTATGAGCTTCTCCACTCCTCGGGGAATAAAATAAAAATATTCTACGATCTTCTGATACATAAAATGCGAGCTGTTACATTCTCCCCCCTTAAGAATTTTGCCCCTGAAATTCCAAGCAACCACAACAATTTTGCATGCCTACCATCCATGAGAAGCCAATTCTATCACCCAAACTAGCAACCATCAAGCCATGCATCCATAGCCTTATCCTAACATGCGGAATTCTATCAAACAATAATGAGATACAATGATATAATGATGATACGATACCATAGGGTCCTACTGATGAGGAGTTCCTGATGAGTCACCCTCATGCTATCTTCCGTCTCCTACGTACAATCATCTCTATCTTCACTCCATTGTACTTGGACTAGCTTAACCGTCTTCCTCCTAAGCTGTTTCGTGTCATTTCCCACAACGTTAAGTGGCTTACGAGGTTTCATAACTATGGTCTCCACTTCTAGGTCTTCGTACTGCTCTGGAGATACTACTACATTCGAATCATGCACGAATTTCCAAAGAAATGACACATGGAAAATATTATGCACACTCAAAATCTTCTCGGGTAACACCATTTTATATGTGAGTTTTCCAATTTGCTCAACTATTGGAAATGGTCCAACGAACCTAGGATCCAACTTCCCTTTACTTCCAAATTGAACAACATGCTTCAATGGCGAAATCTTCACGAAAACCATGTCACCAACGTCGAATTCCAAATATTTTCGATGCCTACCAGCGTAGCTCTTCTGGCAATCTTGGGTCGCCTTCATTCGTTGTCGAGCGATCTCGATACAATCCGAGGTCACTCTAATCATCTCCGGCTCAAGTACCAACTTATCTCCAGTTTCTAACCAACATGCTGGAGAATTACATGGTCTCCTATACAATGCCTCGTATGGTGCCATCCTGATGCTAGACTGGTAGCTATTTATACGCAAACTCAACAAGATGTAGATGGTTATCCCATGGTCCTCCGAAGTCTAACACATAAGCCCTCGGGAGAACTTCCAGAACTCGGTTAACCCTCTCGGTTTGACCGTCCATTTGGAAATGATAAGCGGTACTTAAACACAAATCGGTTCCCAAAGTTCCTTGCAACTTTTCCAAAATCCACTTATGAATAATTGATCTCGATCACTCACTATACTCTTTGGGACACCATGGAATCAAACTATCCATTTCACAAAAAGTTCAGCCAATTTCGATGCCGTACTAGTCGACTTGACAGGAATGAATCTCGCACTTTTGGTCAAGCGATCCACAATGACCCAAATCCCTTCGTTTCTTGCCCTAGTTCTAGGTAGTCCATCAGTAAAATCCATCGATATCTGCTCCCACCTCCACGTAGGGACTTCCAATCGCTGAAGCAAACCACTCGGCTTCTTCTGTTTAGCTTTCACTACCTAACATCTCATGCAGATGGAAATGAACTTTACAGTGTCTTGCTTCATTCCTTGCCAGTAGTATACTCGCTTCATGTCCTGATACATCTTATTGCCACCAGGATGAATCGTCAACTTCGAATGATGACATTCTCTTAGAACATCATCTCTCAATCCATCGATATTAGGAACAACTAGTCGCCCTTACTTTCAAAGCTAGCCTTCTCGATCGACCTCGAACTCTATATCTTCTGGTTCCAGTTTTTGGATAAACTCGACAAGCTTTATATCTCGATTTTGGCTCTCGTCAATCCTCTCGATAAGAGTAGGTCTTATCGATAAGCTTGCTAACATTTCAAGTTCCAACTCACATAGTTTCCTGAAATCAAATCTTGCCAAATACTCGAGGCTCTTCCATTTCGATAACATCGCCCCCAAGCTTGTGTGTCTTCGACTCAACGCATCTGCAATTATGTTACCTTTACTAGGAGTATAGGTTATATCAAAATTATACCATGCCAGAAACTCCAACCATCTTTGCTGCCGAAGATTCAAATCCTTTTGGGAGAAAAGATACTTCAATGACTTGTGATCCGTGAACAACTCGATTCGAACTCCCAACAGGTAATGTCTCCACATCTTCAGAGCAAACACAATCGCCGCCAACTCCAAATCATGAGTTAGATAGTTTTCTCATGTGGCTTTAGTTGTCGACTCGCGTAGGCCACCACCTTATCCTTTTTCATTAGCATTGCTCCAAGCCCAGTACTACATGCATCAGTGTATACCACCATCTCTTCATTCCCACTTGGAATGGCTAACACAGGTGCACTCGTCAATTTACCTTTCAGGATCCCGAACGCTTGCTCAAACTTTGCATCCCATGTGAACACTTGGTTCTTTTTCATCAATCCTGTTAACGGTGCAACTACCTTGGAGAAATCATTGATAAACCTTCGGTAAAAACCAGCCAAACCAAGAAAACTTCTCACATCCGTCGCATTCTTAGGTCAATCCCAGTCTATGACACTGCACGTCCGTTAATGTCATTCACTAAGGGAATGCATTAAGTTTTGTGAAGCGCTATAGGTAAACAGACACAGAATAATTACAAGATAGATATAAATAAGACAACAACGGAAATTTAAATTTTTATTTCAAACATAAATCATAATACCGTGGTCCACAATTCGATAAGTCACAAAAACCATTACAATAAAATAACTTCTGTCTTGCACCATCAGACTACATAATTAAATAAAAAGCACAATTCCCTAATTAAAAGAGTTAACCCATAGTAGAATGAGAACTTGAGCCACACTTCAGAAGTAGCTCCTAGCAAGATGATATCTGAGTCCTGATTAAGCCTAAGTGTTTCCTCCTTGAGAACTGGGAGGGGAGGGGGGAATGGAAGAAAGAAGGAGAAACAAAAGGGTCAGGCATAAAGCCTGGTGAGTCTAATTACTTCTAGCCAGCAAATAAATAGAAGTAACATGATAGGCATATAAAGTGGATAAGAGAGATCACTACATAAATGGTAGGTGTGACAAGGTAAGTAAGACAAGGTATATGTGCCTCACTAATGATTACTCTGCACTATTACTAGTATAACTAAAATGAGATGATCCCTTCCACTATAAGTTGGTAGACTTAAGGCATACGTCCGAGTATACCCTAACCACTACCCTAATCGATCGGCTCCCAACCCCGTAGATATCCTGTGCTGGCCCCACAGTAGGAGATATCACTCCCTAAAGTGGCAACCCTTTATTTCCCAAGATGTGCACAATCATATCAACTGGTGTCACGGTCGTCTTTTCCCCCTTAACCCGGCTCATGCACGCACATGGCCCGGTTGGTTTGCACCGCCCACACCATCCGTCTCATTTGGATCTTTTATAATCAATCAACAAGTATGCCTTTTCTCCGCCTAGTACGGAGTTCTTTATTTGATACCTACTCCGGGTTACTAACTGAAATGGGTCCCATACAATATGATACAAGCTCTCCCCTTTGTCTTGTATCTCCACTAGGTTTTTCACTGACGATGTATACCCTTAGGTATCTTTAATTACATAGCCCTATGTCAGTTATGCTTACCCAAAAGGGTGTCTTTAATTACATAACTTTATTATGTTAAGTTCGTGGACCTATATGTAAATATTACCTAACCCCTCTAATTTACTTACCCACTACCCATCCAATTTTACTTAACCTTAACTTAAGTTCATAATCATACAATCCTTATGGATTAAATTAGGTTAAGTAGTCCAATTCTTTACCATGTCCAATTATGGTTCATAATGGGCTAGACCTCCCACATTAGGCCTACAACATGTGGATGCTGGATATGCCGGTTGAGTCCAGGCAATCTTATTCCACAGTGGGGCCTAACCGTGTGTTAGCCCGAATCTTATTTGCGCACTTAGACCTCTCACATTAGGTTCAACATTAGTGGCCGCTGGATATGCCGGTCGGGTCCGGGCAGACTTCCACCACTAATGTAACCTAACCTCGTGTCATAAGTTCAATTACAATTCCTAATTGTAATTACTAGACATTCAATTTTTATCCAAATCTACCTATGTCATTACAGTTAATTATTTCTACGTTTCCCCATTTGAATTATATGTCCAATTCATATAAATATTACATAAATTATGCCAATAATGAATCCCTTTTCCCCGTTTCCTAGCTAACGTATTCGCACGTATTTTGGCGGCATCTAGGCTATAAAGTAGCCTAGCCATAACAATGAAAAGGGAATGTGACAAAGATGATAGTTTCAACATATCTTGGCATAAACATAAACTAACATGATAACAAGGTGAGTGGACATGTAATTACCATCATAACAAGGTGGACATAAAACAGATGAACTTGCTGCAATTACGATGTCAAAGCAAGCATAATGAGATCTAAATTAACCCTTTAGGTGTCCAACTATTTATATCTAACATAATAAGATTACATAGCAACATATTTAGATCTAAAGATGGCTTCACATGTCAAGTTTACAACATATTTAGATTGATCACAGTATGACAGGTGAAAGGTGATTTACTTAAAGAACTAGTTCTAGCCAATGTTACAACTGTCCAATTTAATAGATGTATATTCACCACTATATAATTACAGGTCAAGATCCACATAGGCAACATAATAGAATAACCACAGTTGTATTAGATCTAGGGAAATAAATCTGTCATGACATAGTATAGGATTTAACACTAACACAGAATCATACTTTACAACATATACAATTCATAGTCTTTTACAATTCACTTTTATTTATCTAAACCTAAAAACAACTAGAAACTCACATCGTTAGGCTTAGAGAATTGAGAAAGAACGGATCTTGAATTTCTGAATTTGATTTTCAAAGTACGTTGCTATAGAAAACAGTTCCGTCTCAGTTCGTATCCTAGCAGCATATAGCCTCCATGATTTCCAATGAAGAAAAAAGGAGAAGAGGACACATATAAATAGCTGCCAGACCCCCTGAAACCTAGTGCCACGTTAGCCCAAGGGGTGTCGACACCCCTATGGGTGGGTCGACCCATAGGTCGACACCCCTTAAGAGGGTCGCCCCCCTAGAGCCGGATTTTTGCCTCCTTATCGAATTTTTCAAATTCGAACTGTTTTGATAAAATTCTGACTCATCTCTGACTCATGCGTATATATATATATAATCTTTCTGTTCGTATACAAACTTAAAACCCTCATAACTTATTCATACGGTGTCCATTTTACGTAAACCAAATGTATATCTTGACCAGAATTTCGAGACGGACACAATGGTGCAGTCCGTTTCCTCCAATTCTGAATATTAAATTAATTATTATTTAATTTATCCTCTTTAAGTGTCGTTAAAAATTTCGGTGTGTTACATTCTCCCCTAGTCATAGGATCCCTTCCACCATAAGTTGGTAGACTCAGGGCATACGTCCGAGTGTACCCTAACCACTACCCTAATCGATCGGCTCCCTACCCCGTAGATATCCTATGCTGGCCCCACAGTAGGAGATATCACTCCCTAAAGGGGCAACCCTTTATTTCCCAAAATGTGCACAACCATATCTACTGGTGTCACGGTCGTCTTATCCCCCTCTGCCCGGCTCATGCATGCACATGGCCCGGTCAGTTTGCGCAGCCCACACCGTCCATCAAGTTTGGATCTCTTATAATCAACCAGTAAGCGTGCCCCTTCTCCGTAGTACGGAGTTTTTTATTTGATACCTACTCCGAGTTACTAACTGAAATGGGTCCCATACAATATGATACAAGCTCTCCCCTTTGTCTTGTATCCCCACTAGGTTTTTCACTGACTATGTATACCCTTAGGTGTCTTTAATTACATAGCCCTATGTCAGTTATGCTTACCCTAAATGGTATCTTTAATTACATAACTTTATTGGGTTAAGTTCGTGGGCCTGTATGTAAATATTACCCACCCCATCTAATTTACTTACCCACTACCCGTCAAATTTTACTTAACCATAACTTAAGTTCATAATCATACAATCCTTATGGATTAAATTTGGTTAAGTTGTCCAATTCTTATGATGACCAATTATAGTTTATAATGGGCTAGATCTCCGACATTAGGCCTATAACATGTGGATGTTGGATATGTCGGTCGGGTCCGGGCAGTCTTATTCCACAGTTGGGCTTAACCTCGTGTCTTAGCCCGATTCATATTTGCGCACTTAGACCTCTCACATTAGGTTCAACATTAGTGGCCGCTGGATATGCCGGTCCGGTCCGGGCAGACTTCCACCACGAATGTAACCTAACCTCGTGTCATAAGTGCAATTACAATTCCTAATTGTAATTACTAGACATTCCACTTTTATCCAAATCTACCTATGTCATTATAGGTAATTAGTTCTATGTTTCACCATTTGAATTATATGTCGAATTCATATAAATATTACATAAATTATGCCAATTATGAATCCCTTTTCCCCATTTTCTAAATAACGTATTCGCACGTATTTTGGCGGCATTTATGCTATAAAGTAGCCTAGGCATAATAACGAAAAGGGAATGTGACAAAGATGATAGTTTCAACATATCTTGGCGTAAACATAAACTAGCATGATAACAAGGTGAGTGAATGTGTAATTACCATCATAACATGGTGGATATAAAACTGATGAACTCGTGGCAACTACGATGTCAAAGCAAGCATAATGAGGTCTAAATTATCCCTTTAGGTGTCCAACTATTTAGATCTAGCATAATTAGGGTGACATAGCAAAATGTTTAGATCTAAAGATGGCTTCAAATGTCAAGTTTACAACCTATTTAGATTCATCACAATATGACATGTGAAAGGTGATTTACATAAAAAACTAGATCTAACCAATATTACAATTGTCTAATTTAATAGATGTATATTCACCACTATATAATTACAAGTCAAGATCCACATAGGCAACATAATAGAATAAGCACAATTGTATTAGTTCTAGGGAAATAGATCTATCATGACATAGTATAGGATTTAACACTAACACAGAATCATACTTTACAACATATCCAATTCACAGTCTTTCACAATTCACTTTTGTTTATTTAAACCTAAAAACAACTAGAAACTCACAGCGTTAGGTTTAGAGAATTGAGAAAGAACGGATCTTGAATTTCTGAATCTGATTTGCAAAGTACATTATTGTAAAAAAGGGTTCCGTCTCAGTTCGTATCCCGATAGCATATGGCCTCCATGATTTCCAATGAAGAAAATAGGAGAATAGGACACATATATATAGCTGCGAGACCCCCTGAATCTGAGTGCCACGTCAGCCCTAGGGGTGTCGACACCCCTGTGGGTGGGTCGACCCATAGGTCGACACCCCTTAAGCGGGGTTGACCCCTAGGTCGACACCCCTCTAGGGGGGTCGACCACCTAGAGCGGGACTTTTGCCGCCTTATCGAATTTTTCAAATTCGAACTGTTCTAGATAAAATTTGACTCATCTCTGACTCATGCGTATATATATAATCTTTGTGTGCGTATACAAACTGAAAACCCTAATAGCGTCTTCATAATCTGTTTTACGCAAACCAAATGTCTATCTTGACCAGAAATTCGAGACGGACGCAATGGTGCAGTCCATTTCTTCTAGTTCTGAATATTAAATTGACTACTATTTAATTTATCCTTTTTAAGTATCGTTAAAAATTTTGGGGTGTTAAACAATCCTAGATTGCTGGCACTTTAGCGAGGTCAACCGCTATTCCATTTCCAGAAACAACATGGCCTAAGAACATCAATTCACTCTTCTGGAAGTGAAACTTGAAAACTTATCTCTTAGCTGATGCTTTCACAAGATCTCTAACATAACTCTCGAATGAATCTTATGTTCTTCATCATTCCGAGAATAAACAAGAATATCATCTACGAATGCAAGCATGAACTTGTTCATCTGATCTCTAAATACCATATTCATAAGATCGTGCATTACTCAACCTGAATGGCATCACCAACCCCTCGAAGAAATCGGAAGTGTCCTAAAAGCAGTTTTTGGCACACTATCCTTTGCCTCCCTCAACTGGTGAAATCCCATTGCCAAATCCATCTGAGAAAACACTTTGGCTTCGTGAAACTGATCGAACAAGTCATTTATCCTTGGCAATGAATACTTGTTCTTTTCTGTCACCTTGTTCATCTCATGATAGTCCACACACAATCTTAACGAGCCATTTGCCTTGGTTGCAAACATGACCGGTGCACCCCATTCGGAAACTCTCCTACAAATGAATCCCTTCCCTAGAAGGTCATGAACTTGCACCTCCAACTCTCATTGTTCCTTAGGCGCCATCCGCTTAAGAGGCATAACAATTGGTCTAGCACCTTTGACCAAATCAATCCTAAACTCAATCTCACGTTGTGGCGGAAACCCTTTGAACTCGTCAAAGACATCTACATACTCATTAGTGATCAACGCTGATGACTGGTCTTCTTGTGGAATCCCAAGCGAATATAGATATCTCATGAAGACCCCGTCCTCTGGCTTACATCTAATCAACACTTTCGCCCTTCCACATCCCCGACCCTCACCTCTAGCTTCTCGGAATTCACCATTGTCACATACTTCTTGAGCCAATCCATGCCCAAGATGGTCCCAAGCCCAGCGAAGATAAGAACAAAGCAATCGCAAACAAAAGAGCAACCATGATTTCATACCACTAGGCCACGACATATCATGCACAAACTGGACGAAGCCCTAATTGGATTAGTCACGATCAATGGTCTACCACAAATCTCGGGTTCCCAACCCAAGCGACACACAAGTTCATTGCAAGTGAATGAATGCGATGCTCCAGTATCAAAAAAAACTCGAGCTGAAACACCATGAATAAAAAAAGTACCTTGCACCATGACACCTTTTCCCTTTTCCTCTGTAGTAGGAGCTCTTGAAGAAGTTGGCACGGCTTCCAAAGCATATGCCTTCACAACCTACTTTCCCTTAGATGATTCTGGACAGTCCTTCTTTGCATGCCTAGGCTTACCACACTTGAAGCACTTCTTCTCAACTTTGGGATCCTTGCACTCACTAGCAAAATGGCCTTTCTGCTGGCAGTTAAAGAAAACCACCTCACTCTTAGGATTTTTGTTGCCATTCTTCCCTTTCTGTTGTTGCCGCTTCCTCTTCTTATTATTTCCACCTCGATGTGGCCTCTTTTCTTCCTTTGGTACAACAATAGACATCTTCTTAGGAAACAGAATTTCGTGCCTTAAAGCCTTCTCGACGACCTTCTCAAAGCTATCATAGAGGTGATCCAAAAGCTGATTCCTAAGATATTCATCCAATCCCAAGACAAACTTTTCATTCTTTTGATAAGGAGTATCCACATATGAATGAGCATACTTCGACAAGGCCTCAAAGTCAGAAATATAGTCAAGAACTGGGAAACCATTATGTTTAAGCTCCACGAATCTCTTAAACAGAATAGACTTCTGCACGGTGGAGATAAACTTTGCTTCAAATTTAGCTTGGAACTTTTCCTATGAAATCTCTTCTTCAGGGGTCTCAAGTGTGACATAGTTCCACTAGTCCATTGCTCTTCCCTCTAACTGCCTTGATGCAAGCTTCCTCTTTGTTCCATCATCAATGCCCAAGTCCTTGAAGATTCGAACACAAGTATCCAACCACCTTTGAATCTCTTTAACTAGTTCAGTGCCCTTGAACGGTTTCCTTCCCAACGAGGTAAAGTCTTTGCATAGCTTTGCAAATTCTATAGCTCTTGGCACTTGGACTCCAACATCAACCATAGTTGCCACTGGAGCGGTGTTCCTTCTAAGACATGCTTCCATCATAGCTTCAAACATGGCCGGGTAGTCAGGTGCACCGCCATTACCCCCTCCACGCACAATTTCTTCCCTAATAGTATGTCTTGTATAACGTCAGCTCATTCTAAATCTGCAAGTTAGAATGATTAGCCACTTACAAGATAAGCTTTTAAAGAAGTACAAACACTACTATATTATATAGTATCATATAGTATACATCCAATTGAAATCTACAAGTATGTCTCTCATACGTGATTACGTCCTTGAACTTTGGCTAAAATCATTAACCAGAGCTCTGATACCAAATGTGACGACCGTCCATAGCCACCGCACTAAATAAGAGGTAAAATTCGCTGAAAGGTGTGCACGACAGCTATGGACGATCATCAAAGTAGGTAAACACAAGCGGAACCTATCGTAAAACTCACAGCGCTAGGATAAAATATAATAGAACATACACAACAGGTAATAATAGTGAAATCCAATTGCACAGAAATTGAAAACTCCTAACAGAAGTAGTAGATCCATGCAACTTAGGATAATATTTCTGTACAAAGGTCCTTACTACATCCCTCAGTGTTAAGCATCAAACAACAACGGAAATAGAAATACTAGACAGTAGTAAACTAGTACGCAAGCCTCCTTCTTGTCATTGCTCAGCTTCCTCACCTCACTAAGCTCCATTACCGGTAACCTCCTACTCAGTCTGCCCATCCACCACTGGATGAACAACCCAAGGTAATAAGAGGAAACATAAAACCTTGAGTCAGACAATAGTATTAGTGAGCGATAAAATAGCTAGCAAACTTCATCAATATAGTATATGGGAATAGGTAGATTAACAAACCAATCTACCAACACCAGAGAAGAACTCAACTCCCGTCTTCCCCACATCGGATAGTGATAGCCTTTACATGAAATAATTCAACCATTTAACCATAGAGACCAGAACACCCATTCAATCATGGAAAAACACTCATGACATCCAGATAACATATATATCCCATGTAAACCACACTAACTGAATTCAACGTCCCTCAAGCATACGCCATAGAGGCCTAAACCAATATCAGACAAGCACCCAAGGAACATCTCCTTCGACGTTGGACAGCCCATAGGAGACGGTATAAATAGCACATCCAAGTACAAACATCCATGATTGACTTTGGCTATCACCGCCAAACCTTCTTTGAAACCATCGTTAATCGTATGACGGCCAACCCTGCCATATGCCAAGGGCTAATGGTAACCCCTATTCTAGCATAAACTCCATACGCCTTTCAACGATATGCATGCATGTCCAAACTTGACAACTAGTCCTTTCAATGATACCTAGGGTACTCGACGTACAACTGGTCTTTTAGTTGCCCCTATCGTACCCTTGCTTTGAGCCTACTAGAACTTACGATCACGATAATCTATCGGCCTTTGCATCTCTAGTCATCTAACCCGATGACTTTTCATAGCTCAAGCAACCATTATCCACCAACCCACAACCTTTGAGTTGCCACCTCATTCGTTGTTCTACACCGATCAACGAACACATTCAACACTTCGAATATTCCCACTTGAAGTCTCCTCGAAGTCACACCATCACCAGAAATGTTCGACCAGAAATGTCCCACCAGAAATGTCAACCAGACCCACTTTGGATCGACCAAACCCACTTTGGAACGACCAGACCAGCTTTGGACCGACCAGACCAGCTTGGGACCAACTAGACCAACTTAGGACTGACCAGAACCACTTGGGACCGACTAGACCAACTTGGGACCGACCAGAACCACTTGGAACCGACCAGACCCACTCTAGACCAACCAGACCAACTTGGGCCCGACCAGAAACACTTAGACCGACCAGAACCACTTGGAACCGACCAGAACCACTTGGGACCGACCAAACCCAACCAGACCAACTTGGGACCAACTAGAAACCTACACAGGTCCAATCAAAGTCCAATTTCGACAAAAACTTCACCAATCAACTATCTCAACAAAGTTTATTCATCTAGTTCATTAGTTAAAACCATAAACACATTATGAAGTCATTAAAAACATGAATACGACGATTATCACTAAAATTATGCAAATCACTCCAAAATCATGATAAATGAACATATGAACTAAAATACGGATCTAACTTGCATAAACATATGAAATGGCATAGGAATTACCGGTTTAAACGTGCTAAGTAGATTATACGGTGATTCATATGAAAATGGATTTATAATGGTATAGATCTATGGTAAAACACTTAAACTTGATGAAAAACAAGATCAAACATTCATATACTTCATTGAATCCATGTGAGAGATGCAAATCACTCACCGATTCTCCCAAATAAGCAAAAATCAATATAGTAAGATTCCGGACAGCAAGCAATTCGAACCAAACCCCTTGATCCGATGAATTCCCACTCCAAATTTAACACCCCGTATTTTAACTAGACTAAAAGTGATAAATTAAAGAATAATTAATTTAATATCAGAATTAAGTGAAATGGACTATTCCATTGCATTTGCTTTGGAATTCTGGTCAAAACAGTCGACTGGTTCATGTAAAACGGACAACGTATGAACAAGTTATTAAGGTTTGAAGTTTGAATACGCGCAAGAAGAATATATATATGGTCCAAAAATTAAAAAATCAATTAAAAATCATCACAAAATAGAAATTTGGGGAAGCGTGAATTCTCCCGCTTGGGGCTTCGACACCTTAAAAGGGCTGTCGACCCCTGGGTCGAACCCTCAAGGGGGTGTCGACCCATGGGTCGACCCTCTAAGGGGCGGTCGACCCCCTAGGGCAGATGTGGTAGATTAGGGTTTGGAGTTGGCAACTATATATATGGCCTCATTTTCATGTTTTTGCACACAAAAGTAATGGAGAACTAGATGTTGCCTCTGTCCATATCAAATCAAGTCTTTTCTTCTGCAATTAAGTTATTCAAGCTTAGAGATATGTGATTCTATTCTTCTATTTTTCTAGATCCAAACACTATGGGTCCATGTTAATTTTAGATCTAAATAATAAATAAGTAAAGTGATATGACAATGACTTGGATCTATGCATATAACCACTTGAATCAGATCAGATCTGATATCACCTATTTATCTTAGTTATTCTGACATGGTTATGATCTAGATTTGAACCTATACCTATTTATCACGTCAGATCTGCCTTTGATTGTAGATCTAGTCCATTGTTTAGATCACCTTATATCTGTTCTATTATGTCTATGGCCAAATCAGATCTGTTATTAATTGGACATCTAAATCATTGTTTAGATCACATCATGCCTGTCCCTATTATGTTAGAATCAGTTCTATTATCTTATGTTAATTAGATCTGTTCCTATATATTATGCCACTATATGTTTTATGCCTGTTTCTGCCATTATATGTCCACCATGTTAGTATGATCATCTCTGTTTTATTCCCTCTATCTTTTCCCTTTTATTTTTATAGTCAGGCTACCTTCGAGCCTTGGCATGCCGCTGAAATATGCGAATGCGTTAGATTAGGAACGAAGGGAAAACGTTAAATCTGGGCATAACTTGTAATTGGGAATTTGGGCATAACTTGAATAAAGTGTAATAATATTAATTTGGGGCATATGGTTCGTTATGAAAATAACTTGGGAAAAGGGGCATGAAACCCTATAACGACATAGGTGAATTGGTTAATAGTTGAAATGCCTAGGATTATAGTAATTAGAAACTGTAACTGCGCCTAGACACAAGGTTAGATTACACTTGTGGTGGAAGTCTGCCCGGAATCGCCCGACATATCCAGAGACCACAAGTGGTGAATCTAATGTGAGGGGTCTAGGTGCACAAAGAATGAGACGTGCTAAGACATGAGGTTAAGCTCGACTTGTGGAGGAAGCCTGCTCGGACCCACCCGGCATATCCAACATCCACAAGTGGTAGGCTTAATGTGGGAGGTCTAGCACATTATAGCGATAATGGACATGGTAATGAATTGGAATACTTAACCTAGTTAAATCCATAGGGATTATATGAACATGAACTTGAATAGGGGTTTAAGTAAACTTGTTTGAACAGTGGGTGGGTTAAGTAAATCTGAGGGTGTTGGGTAATATTTATATATAGGCCCACAAACTTAACCTGTTAGGATTATGCAATTTTATGATACTGGTACATAGGTGTAATCTGTGGAAAACCTAGTAGTGGGGATGCAAGACAAAGGGAAGAGCTTGCATCATCTTGTGTGTAGGACCCATTTCAGTCAATAACCCATATATAGGTATCAAACGAGTACTCCGAACTAGGTCTGGGTCGGAGAATGCTTACTGGGATGAATATAAGCGATCCAAAAGTGGGTACGGTGTCTGACGACGCGTTCCATCGGGGTTATGTGCGTGCATGACTCCGTCTGCTAGAGAAAATAAGACGTTGTGACATCAATAGATATGGTTGTGTGCATCTGGAGAAATGAAGGTTGCCACTTTAGGGAGTCATACACCCTACTATGGGGCCAGCACATGGTATCTATGGAGTAGGGAGTCGATCTATTAGGGTAGTAATTAGGGTACACTTAGACTCCGGTATGTTTAGGATCCCGTTATTATCCATAGGGGTTACTCCGTAAGGTTGGGCTGCCGGTTGATTGTATGGGGTGAAAACCTCTCGATGGAAGTATGCCTAAGTCTACCATTCTTATAGTTGTTGGGATCATCTCATTCTGGTAATACTAGTATTGGTGCTAAAGTGTCATTAGGGAAGCGTGTTATACTCTATCATGTTTATCCTGTTTACCTTGTCATACCCGCCTTTTATGATGTTATCTATCTTATCCACTTTATATGCCTGTCATGATACTTTTACTTATTTATATGCTAAAAGTAATTGGACTCGCCATACTTTATGTCTAACATATTTGGTTTTCTCTTCCTTCTCTTTCATCCCCCCAGTTTCTCAGAGAGGGAATACTCAAGCTTGTTCAGGATTCTGCTTTCATTTTGCTTGGAGATGTTTAGTTGTATTGCTCAAGTTCTTATCTTTGCTACTATGGCTATGTTTCGTTTAGGGATTATGCTTCTTTTATTACTGTACTATGATATTTTAAGTACAATACATAATTTTCAATGATGTACTGGTTTTTATGTATTTTAGACATATGGTGTTTTGAACCACGATGCTTTATGATTAATAAAGTTTTTAATTTCGCTGCTGTTTTATATTTGTCTTGTAATGTTTCTGTTTTTGTTTACCTATAACGCTTCATGAAACTTAATGCATTCTCTTAATAAGTGACATTAACGGACGTGGGGTGTCACACTTGGTATCAAAGCCTAGATAAAAGTTTTAGAAAATTATTTTCAAAATTATTTTAAAAGAAAGCATTTTCAAAAAGAAAAATCTGTTTGGAGAAACAAATTCCCCAAAGCCATATGTAATATCTTTCGAACCTTTGTCTAAATCTCTTTCCTTTCTTTTTAGCATGTCTAGGGAACGTAATATTCCTTAGGGCATTACGATACCAGGCAGGTTCCGTGGGTTTCTGACGGCCACAGCGCCTGCCGGTGGTCGAGCTGAAGTTCCTCCCCCAGCTGCACCCGTCATTCCTCATCGTCCTCCAAGAGCAGATAATTTCTCTAAGATCTGCAAAGATTTCTGTTCCATGGGAGGAAAGTCATTCCGTGGGACCCAAACATTCGTAGAGGCAAGGAATTGGCTCAAGGAGACGGAGGACATGTTTGGAATTTTTGAAGTGGAAGATCGAAGGAAGATCCAGTTAACTGCCTGGGTACTGAAAGATGAAGCTTCGTTCTGGTGGGAATTAATGCAAGCAGGCGTCCAGTGGAGATGTGGGATGATTTTAGACAGAGGTTTGAAATGAAGTTTCTTTCTCAAGTTGAGAAAAGCTTGCAAATGGAAAGGTTCTTGGCGCTCAAGCAGGGAGGCATAACTATTAAAGAATCTGTTAACAGATTGAACCAACTAGCAAGGTTTGGATTGGAACTGGTGGATACTCCACATAATAAAGATTTGCGGTTTGTGAAGGGACTGAATAAACCCCTTCATGGTTTAGCTATGTCCCATATCCCAATGGGAGCAACTTTTGAAAGGCTTGTTGATATGGCCTTGATGCACGAGGAAGACAAAAGCGACAAGAAGGAAGTGAACGTTGAGGAAACACAAAACAAGAAAGTATGGCCTAAGAAAGGACAACAACAACAACAACAAAAGAAGGGCAGAAAGAATGACAAGGCTAAAGATAAGAGGAAGTGTCACAGTTGTGGACGCGAGGGTCACTTGGTGAAGGACTGCAACAGAAGGAAGAATACTTGCTTCAATTGTGGAGAGGTCAGACACTTTTCTAAGGAGTGCCTGAAGAAGCAGGGGCAAGGTTAAAGGGTAGGAGCTTCTGGAGGGAAGATGCATGCTCTCATGACCAATGCTCCAGATAGAGGTAGGAAAATTTACGTAGAAGGTTTGATTTCTCTTTCCAATCACCCTATTAGAACTCTTTTTGATTCTGGATCTTCGCAATCATTTATAGCTAGTCCTGTGGTTGAGTCTCTACACCTAAATACTAATATGGTAGTGGATCACGTTGTTGTCTCAAACCCCATTGGTGGTTCGGCTCATTTGTCTATGAATTGTCAGGGTTTGAGAATATCTGTGTTAGATGTCGAGTTTAAATGCGACACATATGTTCTCGGGTTTATGGGCTATGGTTTGATTCTATGGATGGATTAGCTAGCCATGTATGGTGCCATTCTGGATCATGACTGGAGAGCCTTTAGACTTACGACTTACCATGGGAGGACCCTCGAGATTTCTTGTGAACTGTAAGGATCTATCATGCTTAGTTTCCTAGAGTCTCTTTATACATCTATCGATGATCTACGATCTATGCCAGTAGTCCGTGAATATCCGTCTTTGATGAGGTTTGGGGTTTACTTCCAAGGCATGAGATCAATTTCCGCAGATATTTGGAAGACAATGCAAAGCCAGTTGCATTACCTGTGCACCATATGGCTCCAAGGGAAAGGAGGGAGCATGGAAAACAAGTAGGGGAGCTACTTGAAAAAGAGTTTATTAGGTGAAGCATATCTGAATGGGGTGCACTAGTGGTATTCACAACGAAGGAGGATGGTTCGCTTCGCTTATGTGTAGACTATAGAGAGTTGAACAAACTCGCCGAGAAGAACAGGCACCCACTCCCGAGGATAGATGATCTATTTGACCATCTCATAGGTGAGTAGGTATTCTCTCAGTTAGACTTGGACACGGGGTTTCACCAGTTGAGGGTGGCCGAGGATAGTATAGACAAGACCGCTTTTAGGACTCCATATGGTTTCTTTGAATGGCTCATAATGCCTTTTGGGTTGACAAATGCATCCGCCTACTTTGTTGATCTGATGAGTAGGGTGTTTCAGGAGTTTCTAAATAAATTCGTCGTGTTCTTTGTTGATGATATCTTGAACTTCTCGAAGAGCGAGGAAGAGCATGCCTTACATATAAGGGAGGCTTTGAAAACTCTTCGTGCACATTAGCTTAAGCAAAAATTCTCCAAACGCCATTTTTAGAGAAAAGAGGTGAGATTCCTAGGGCACATGGTTTCTAAAGAAGGGATAGCTGTAGATCCCGCAAAGGTGGTTGCAGTTCAGGATTGGCAGATCCCAAAGAATGCAATGGAGGTGAGATGTGTTTTGGGGTTGGTAGGCTATTATAGGAAGTTCATTAAGGACTTTGCAAAGATATCGGCCCCACTCACCAGGCTGACGAAGAAGAATTTGACGTTTTCATGGGATATAGATTGTGATATTGCTTTCCAGCAATTGAAGGGGGCTCTTACAATAGCCCCAGTCTTAACCTTGCCCGATGGGAATAAAGTGTTTACAGTATACACTAATGCATGTGGTACAGGGCTTGGTGCGGTTCTGATGCAAGAGGGGAAGGTAGTATGTTATGGAGGTAGACAACTAAGTGTACATGAGAAGAACTACCCTACCCACGACTTAGAGCTAGCTGCCATAGTATTCGCGGTTAAGACATGGCGCCATTATTTGCTTGGAGAGAAGTTCGAGTTGTACAATGGTCATAAATCTCTCAAGTACTTGTTTTCACAAAAGGTTTTTAATTTGAGGCAGTAAAGGTGGATGGAGTTCCTAGCATTTTATGACTTCGAGATTTCATAAAACCCTGGCAAGGGTAATGTAGTGGTAGATGCACTGACTAGGCAGAGGATGGTCTTAAGTCCTTTGTTTGTGGAAAGGAAAAGCTTGGATTTCATATCAACTTTTGACTTTAGACCCTCCACCGAGCTTTTTCCTGGCCTATTTGCATCGCTAGAGGTGCGACCTACTCTTATGGATCAAATTGGAGCTTCACAACGAGAGGATCCACAGATTTCAGACATCTTGGATAGGCTCAGTAAAGGGGAGACTTCTAGTCATCTCAGTAGATACTCCACAAACGACAGAGAGTGGTTGCGATGAGATGGAAGGCTTTGTGTTCCCCGAGTTGGGAGCTTGATAAAGACAGTCCTAAAAGAAGTCCATCATTCCAAGATGACTGTTCATCCAGGTCACGATAAGATGTATAGGGATATGAAGAGGGTTTTATTTTGGGCTGGGATGAAGAAAGATGTGGCAGAGTTTGTTTCTCGATGTTCGATTTTCCAGCAAGTTAAAGCTAAGTAAAAGAAGCCCGGCGGTTTACTTCATCCTTTAGAGGTTCCGCAGTGGAAGTGGTAGAGCGTCTCTATGGATTTCATAGATGGTTTGCCTAGATCGAAGAAAGGAAACACCAGTATTTTGGTTGTAGCGGATAGACCTACTAAGAGCGTTCATTTCATTCTGGTTAAGAGCAAGTGGACGACACCATGGTTGGCAGCAGTTTATGTTCATGAGATAGTCCGTCTTCATGGAGTACCTTCCAGCATCGCAAGTGATCATGACCCCATTTTCACCAGTTAATTTTGGAGGAGTTTGTAAGAAGCATTAGTTACACAGTTGTGTATGAGCACCGCTTATCACCCGCAGAGAGATGGACTGATGGAAAGGGTGAACAGAGTTCTTGAGGATCTTTTAAGGCTATGTATCCTAGACTTCAAGGGGACGTGGGATGAGCATCTTCCTTTAGTAGAGTTTGCCTACAACAATGGTTACCAAGCTAGCATTGGCATGGTACCCTTCGAAGCATTATACAGAAGACCATGTAGATCCCCAACTTGTTGGTGGGAGTCTACAGAAAGACTATTACTTGGACCAGATATGATTAGAGAAACGTCCGAGAAGATTGATCTTATTAGACGATGAATGAAGATAGCTCAAGATAGGTAAATTTCCTACACAGACAAGAGAATGACTAACATCAAGTTTGAGGTAGGAGACATGGTTTTTATTAATGTGTCACCTTTGAGGAATGTGGTTCGCTTCGGGCCTGTAGGGAAATTGGCACTAGATTTATAGGGATATTTCCCATAACAGAAAGGATTGGCCAAATGGCCTATAGAGTAAAGCTACTCGAGAGAGTATCCGACGTTTGTGATGTTTCCCATGTTTCTCATTTGCGGAAGTGCTTGCATGATACCGCAGAAGTAGTTGAGCCGAGTATGTTGGAGGAAGTAGAAGCGAAACGGGAGGCGACAGCTAGACGAGTTCCTACCCGTATTCTTGGATCAGAAGTTAAGAAGCTACGCAATAGAGAAGTCAAGTTGATGAAGGTTCAGTGGGGAGATAACCCAGAGGACGCGACTTGGGAGACCTAAGACAAGATTCGTGCTTCGTACCCTTTTCTTTTCGAGGGTATGTTCTTAAATCCTTTTCCAAAGCTTTTATTTATACTTGTTTCTATCATTTAAAATATATCCTATCGATCGAGTCATCGACCTTTAGGTAGTAATCCCATGGATGTAAACATGTGTTTGAGACATGTTATGTTTTGATTGATGCAAATGGATGCAAGTGTTTGCTAGTGGTTGCTCGTGGATGCATATACACACACATTAGGCACTAGATTGGCTCAATCACTCATAATCCATATGGATTTGTGTGCATTTTACTTCTTTTAATGGATGAAAGTGAGTGTATCATCATATAGATGTTGCATTTGGATGGATGATTGTGAACACATATAGAACTTACATGTTATAATATGATTATTTGCATACATGTTGGATTCATGACACTAACATATATTGCATTAAGGAGGTCGACTGAATCTGTAGAGCGCCTGATCTTCGCATTAGTATTGGGACATATACACACACCTTTGCATATGTTCATATAAGCATTAGAAATCTTTAAGGACAATGAATGCTTGTTATTAGTGGATGAATAGATGGATGTGGATTATAGGATGTACATTCTTCTTAACTTGGAGATTTCGGGGAAGAAATCCTTTGAGTAGGGGAGAATGTAACACCCTATATTTTAACAACACTAAAAATGATAAATTAAAGAATAATTAATTTAATATACAGAATTAAGTGAAACAGACTTCGCCATTGCGTTCGTCTTGGAACTCTGGTCAAAATAAACACCTGGTTTGCGTAAAACGGACACAGTGTGAAGAAGTTATTAAGGTTTGAAGTTTTTATATGCACAAGAAATTTGGGGAAGTGGGAATTCTCCCACCCAGGGGTGTCGACCCCTTAAGGGGGGTGTTGACCCCAGGGTCTACCCCACAATGGGGTGTTAACCCATGGGTCGACGCTCTAAGGAGGAGTCGACCCCCTAGGGCAGATGTGGCTGATTAAGGTTTGGGGCTGGCAGCTATATAAATGACCACATTTCTCATGTTTTTGCACACCAAAAATAATGGAGAACTAGATGTTGCCTCTGCCCAGATCAAATCAAGTCTTTTCTTCTGCAATCAAGTTATTCATGCTTAGAGATCTGTGATTCTGTTCTTCGATTTTTCTAGATCCAAACACTGTGAATCCATGTTAATTTTAGATCTAAATAATTAATAAGTAGTGTGATATGACTATAACTTGGGTCTATGCCTATGACCACTTGAATCACATCAAATCTGATATAACCTGTTTATCTTAGTTATTCTGACATGATTATGAACTAGATCTGAACTTATACCTATTTATCATGTCAGATCTGCCTTTTATTGTAGATCTAATTCACTGTTTTGATCACCTTATATATGTTCTACTATGTTTATGGCCAAATTATATTTGTTATTAGTTGGACATCTAAATCATTGTTTAGATCACATCATGCATGTCCCTATTATGTTAGAATCGGTTCTATTATCTTATTTTCATTAGATCTGTTCCTATAAATTATGCCACTATATGTTTTATGCCTGTTTCTTCCATTATATGTCCATCATGTTAGTATGATCATCTCTGTTTTTCCCTTTTATTTTTATAGACAGGCTACCTTCGAGCCTAGGCATGCCGCAAAAATATGGGAATGCGTTAGATTGGGAACGAGGGGAAAGCGTTAAATTGGGGCATAACTTGTAATTGGGAATTTGGGCCTAACTTGAATAAAGTGTAATAATATTAATATGGGGCATATGGTTCATTATGAACATAACTTGGGAAAAGGGGCATGAAAATCTATAACGTCATAGGTAAATTGGTTAATAGTTGAAATGCCTAGGACTACAGTAATTAGAAATTGTAACAACGCCTAGACATGAGGTTAGATTACACTTAAGGTGGAAGTCTGCCCAGAACCGCCCGACATATCCAGCGACCAGAAGTGGTGTATCTCATGTGAGGGGTCTAGGTGCACAAAACACGAGACGTGCTAAGACATGAGGTTAAGCCCGACTTGTGGAAGAATTCTGCATAGATCCTCCTGGCATATCCAACATCCACAAGTCGTAGGCTTAATGTGGGAGGTCTAGCACATTATAACCATAATGGACATGGTAATGAATTGGAATATTTAACCTAGTTGAATCCATAGGGATTGTATGAACATGAACTTGAATAGGGGTTAAGTAAACTTATTTAAACAGTGGGTGGGTTAAGTAAATCTAAGGGTGGTGTGTAATATTTATGTATAGGCCCATAAACTTAACCTGGTAGGATTATGCAATTTTATGACACCAGTAGGTAGGCATAATCTATGGAAAACCAAGTAGTGGTGATGCAAGACAAAGGAAAGAGCTTGCATACTCTTGTGTGTGGGACTCTTTTCGGTTAGTAACCCATATATAGGTATCAGACGAGTACTCAGAACTAAGTCGGGGTCGGGGCACGCTTACTGGGCTGAATATAAGCGATCCAAAAGTGGGAACAGTGTCTGATGGCGCGTTCCATCAGGGTCATGTGCGTGCATGACTCCGCCTGCTTAGGAAAATAAGATGTTGTGACATCAGTAGATATGGTTGTGCACATCCAGAGAATTGAAGGGTTTCCACTTTAGGGAGTGATACACCCTACTGTGGGGCCTGCACAAGGTATATACGGAGTAGGGAGCCGATCGATTAGGGTAGTAATTAGGGTACACTTAGACTCCAGTAAGTTTAGGAGCCCGTTATTATGAATAGGTGTAACTCCAGAACGTTGAGCTGCCTGTTGATTGTATGGGGTAAAAACCCCTCACTGGAAGTACGCCTAAGTCTACCATCTTATAGTTGTTGGGATCATCTCATTTTGGTAATACTAGTATTAGTGCAGAAGAATCATTAGATAAGTGTGTTATACTCTATCATGTTTATCCTGTTTCCCTTGTCATACCTGCCTTTTATGATGTTATCTTTCTTATCCACTTATATGTCTGTCATGATACTTTTACTTATTTATATGCTAAAAGTAACTAGACTCGCTAGACTTTATTATGAACTTATTTTGTTTCCTCTTCTTTCTCTTACATTTCCCCTCCCCCAGGTTCTCAGGTGGGAATACTCAAGCATGATCAGGATTCTGCTTTCATTTTGCTTGGAGCTACTTAGATGTATTGCTCAAGTTCTTATTTTTGCTACTATGGCTATGCTTCTTTTGGGGATTATGCTTCTTTTATTACAGTACTTTGATGTTTTAAGTACATGACATAAATTTCAATGATGTACTGGTTTTTATTTATTTCATACATATGGTGTTTTGAACCACGATGCTTTATGATTAATAAAGTTTTTAATTCCGCTCTTATTTTATATCTATCTTGTAATGTTTCAGTTTTTGTTTATCTATAACGCTTCCTGAAATTTAATGCATTCTCTTAATGAGTGACATTAACGGATGTGGCATGTCACACTAAATGATGTAGATCTAGCCTTCAATGATGTAGATCTTCGATTTCCCTCCTTGGATTTTAATTTTTAAAGGTGGAAAGGTGCTAGAGGAAGGAGGAGCACAAGGCTACCAAATGAGATAATGGGGTAGTAAACTATTTCCCATACCTCCCACCCTCTATTTATAGTTTCCATCAGCCCACTAATGGGCCTCTCCCAAATCAGCTCATTAGGCTCCCAAAACATGGACAACCAACTGAAAACCCTTATAACAGCGGTTTCTCCCAAATCGCTGAGCCAAATCTTTAATGTAACAACTCTGCGGAAAGGAAAACATCAATTCCTTTCCAATTGCATAGGTCTCACCCTCTAATTCGACCTGAGTCAAAAGTTATGCCCACTACAAAACTGGTAGGGGGAAAATTATCACAAATAAAATTGGTAAAAAATTTGGACCTGTCTCACATCCCCATAAGCAACATACTAAAAGATGAGAATGATCCAACACTCAGGGAATAAAATAAAAATATTTTATGATCTTCTGATACGTAAAACGCAGGCTGTTACAAAATCACTCCACTACCTCTACTATAAGTACCCCCACATTTCACCATTAAGAGGAGGGATTTCTCAAATGATGAAGTGCTGCCATTTTCATTTCTCAACAACTCTCAATCATTCAAACCTTCATTAAACCTGTTTTAAGCTCCGATTCAACATCTCAATCATCATGAAATCATCAAAGATCATCTGAGTGCTCAATTATTGATGATCTACTTCAACAATCATTGCAATCAAAGAAATCTAATCATATCCATGGTGAAATCGAGAGAATTAAGAGAATAAAGAGAAGAAATAGAGAGAATTGTTGTAAAGAGAGAAAATGAGCAAAATTATAGAAGTTATGTATCTTGTAACATCAAGAATGATAATGAAATCTCTCTTCAAAGTGTACATTGGCTATATCTAAGTGAACCACTATAAATCTGTCTTTTTACTGCTTTTGTGTTTGTGGTTTCCCATAATCTAGATCTAAATTGTTTGAAGGTGTGCATACACTTTCCAAGGTGTTAGTGATCTATTTTTGACATTAACATTTTTAGCGCCCACCATGGGGCCACATCCACATCCAAAGTTTAAGTGCTTTATGAGGGACGTTGAAGATTGAAGCCTTTTTTTTTGATAGATTCTCAAAGTCTATAATCCAGGACCATTGAAGGATTTTCTTCAATGTTTAAAAGCTCGTCTTAGATAATGGCTCCACCGAAGACGGCTGGAAGTAAGTCCGTTAGAGGAGGTTCCGTTAATGTTGTTAATGAAACTACGACATAAACCAACCGCCTTGAAGTTGGCCAAAGTTTGGTTGACCAAGCTAGTGTAACTAAAGATGAGTTGGATGTAGTTGTCGCACAATTCAATCAATGGATGGAAGCTTCTAATTAGGCATTGATGGACAAGATAACTACTCTTATTACCACTCAATAAAATCCAACACCTCCTCAAAGAGTCCATGTCGACCTTGAGGAGAACGCGAATTCATTGGCTTTTGATTGTAATCATAATGATAGCATGGAAGATCTTGATGGTTGGGTGAGCAATAAGGACGAAGCTAGTGTTGACGATTCAAAGACCAAGGCTAGAAATCATTCCGATCGAAATACTAATCGAAGGGTTGTTAGTCCCGCCAAGGGGGCACCTCCTCATAGTGGAGGTAAAAGACCTCGATCCTATAACTGTAATCGTTCGCCAAGACGAGCATCTAATAAAGAGATTGAAGTCCGCCCTACGGAACAACACAACATTGAGGATTATATCTTGGACATGATAAAACAAATCATGAAGGATAGCATGGATCACAATGACGAAGAAAGTGAATATGATTTTTCTCCCAGCAAAAATCCATTCACCGAAAGGATCTACAAAGCAGAATTCCCGAAAAAGTTCATTTATCCAACTTTGCCTCCCTATAATGGAATTGCTGATCTTTACTTATTTCTATATAAGTACGAATGGTACATGAATGCTGCAAAGGTGACGAACGAGGTCAAATGCTTATAATTTCCGATTTACTTGGAAGATGTGGCATCGTTATGGTTTACGAAGCTGACGCCTAATTCTTTAGATCAGTTTGTTCACTTGACCAAGCTGTTTAATGAGCAGTTCAGGTAGCAAGCTATGAAGACCAAAGATGTTATGCCATTAACAACGGTGGACCAGAATACGAAAGAATATGTTAAAGCTTTTCTTAATCGATTCAATGCTGCTTTGTCTGAAGTGAGGAATCCAGAGGCACGCATGATACTAATGTCTCTAATCGGTGCTATAGACAAGAAGAGTGAGTTTGGGAAATGGATAAAAATGAAGGACCCGTTAGAACAAAATCTGGCACTAACACCCAAATGCAGTGTGAAGTCCTCACAATCACATATCATAGAGAATAAATGGAGAAAAGCAGTAAAGAATAGGGAACACACGAAGTTTTTATAGTGGTTCGTCTCAAACCAAGCCTACATCCACTTTATAGTTTCTTAAATTCTAAGAAATTACAAGTACAATGCCATCTTACAATCCGTTAGATTCATTCACATACAACATCCTTATATTCTTATGAAAAAGAGGAGAAAGTGGAACGATTGTATACACGAAATCCTCATGTTAATTAGATTAGAGAAGCATTAGGTCCTTGCGTTATAGCAGTGGTGGATGCTATCAAGGAAAAGTGCCAAAAGTCCACTGAAAATCCTTCTAATGGTGTACTTATAGCTATAGGCAGGTTCCGGTTCGGATTGCATGTGGCAGGCATCCCTTTAATCTCGAAATGTAGTGGAAATGATGGAGAAACCTCTCCAGTCTGTGCTTTGCAAAGTGGAGTTAGATCCGGGTTAATAGGAGGTAGTTATGGCACAAAAATCGACCAACACAGTTGTGAAGAACTCGCTCCAGGTGGGTCGGATAACTGGTGTCTCCGATCCGAAACGGTGGTGTTCACTTCCACGCATTTGGTGGCAAGGCGGATCGGGTCCACTATCTCTACCCAAACCGAACCAGTGCTTTGCAAAAACCATCCAATGCTATCGGGTTCGTTTGCCTCATATCCGATCCGAAGCGACATACCAATCCGGCCCGAAAGGGTTGTGCTAATTCCAAAATCCAAGTTTCCAATTTTGCGCACATTCATGGAAACGGGCGTAACTTCCAAATCGTAAGTCTGTTTTGCCCAAAAGAAAGCTCTGCCTGATGCTAATTCAGAGGCCCCAAACGAGGTCAACTATTAGGAGTTTTTGGCATTTCTATGTCTGTGATATGACTACAACCAAATCGCTTCTTGTTTTCTGATGATGTTCCAAACACCTGAACATATTGTTAACTAGAGATTTCGCGAGTGACGCTTTGTCTAAAAAGCATGTCAACACAAACACGCTCAAGAAATTTTACTGGAAAGTCAAAAAGTTCATCAAAGTGGAGGCAAATCCATCTATCCAGAATGTTGCTGAAAGAAATGTCATGGAAGATAAGAAAAGCAACAATACTCAAGGTGATGAGAAGAATGCCGGAGGTTTGAAAAGGAAAAATGAGGACAGTGGAAAAGGGAAGAATGATAACAAAATATTCCTCTTTATCAAATCCGAAGAGTTAACTCCTCTAAATGATACCCCGGAAAACATCTACTTTTCCACCAAAGGTGCATGATATTATCCAACTCCACGACCCATAAAAGTAGACGATAAGGAAGCTAATTCTGGAATGTTCCGTCACTACAACAACCAACCTTGCCATGATATTAATGAATGCAGATACTTAAAGTGCCTACTTTAGGAATGGATTAGGAGGAATAAGCTGCAACAGTATGTGAAAAAGGCTACCAGTAACTAACACCTCTTCAGCCGCTCAGTGACGAGTTCAAGCTAATGATGGTTGATAGAGTTCAAATGTTCAAAGCCTGGAATATTGACCATTTGTGTCAACTCTCTGCTAAAAAATTGTTCATTTCTTATGAAAGTTGTTGTAACTTCTTTTTACAAGTGTAAATCCACCATGACTGGGAGGATGGTATCGAAACATTTACTATTTCCGCAATTGATAAAGCTTGCACTCAATCAACCTTTATGATTCCTTGCAAAATTCTATTCCTAGCTTAGAATTGCATGCTTATACAATTGATTTAATATTGCAGGCTATCCAAGGAGTGCTTGCTTCCTCACAGTTCGACAAGACCGGGTGATCCTTACCATACATCCCGACGATGACAACTCATGTGTCGAGTGCTACAAGCATCATTCCACACATAAGGGAAGACGTAATGCACCGCCTTGTAGATCGAAAGGAAAAGTCACTTAAGGTCAAGAGGAAAGGAAAGGAGCAAGTAAAACATTCAACAAGGTCACCAAAGCAAGAATTACTCCGCCCAATTGTGACGACTGTTGAGTGGAACCAAATCTCTTCCTTACGCGAAGGCATCCAGTCGAATCACCGACACCATTACTCGATCGGATGATATGAACACTGGGATAGAACCAACGTCTTCCTTATGCGAAGATGAAACTAAATGTCTTCCTTACGTGAAGGTGCCCAGTCGAATCTCTGACTCTGTTACTCAGCCGGATGAGATGAATGCTGGGGAAAATCCAATGTCTTCCTTACGCGAAGGTGCCCAGTCAAATCTTCGACACTATTACTCAGCCGGATTAGATGAACGTTGGTTCAAATCCAACGTCATACTTACGCTAAGATGAAACGAAATGTCTTCCTTAAGCGAAGGCGCCCAGTCGAATCTCCGACACCATTACTTGGCCTAATGAGATGAACGTTGGGACAAACTAACATCTTCCTTATGCGAAGACAAAACTAGAAACCTTCCTTATGCGAAGGTGCTCAATCGAATCTCTGACGCCATTACTTGGCCGGATCAGATGAACGCTGAGGCAATCCAACGTCTTCCTTATGCGAAGACAAATCTAGAAACCTTCCTTACGTGAAGGTGCCCAGTAAAATCTACGACGCCATTACTTGGCCGCATGATATGAACGCTAAGGTAATCCAATGTCTTCCTTATGAGAAGACCAAAACAAGGCCTTCCTTATGTAGAGAGGAAACCATATGTCTCCCTTACGCGAATGTGCCCAGTTGAATGTCCAAAGTCATTACTCGGCCGGATGGGATGGATGTTGGGGAAAATCCAATGTCTTCCTTACGTGAAGGTGCGCAGTCGAATCTCCGACACCATTACTCGGCCGGATGAGATGAACGCTATGGAAAATCCAACGTCTTCCTTACGCGAAGGCGAAACAAAATGTCTTACTTAAGCGAAGGCGCTCAGTTGAATCTCCAACGCCATTAATCGATCGGATGAGATGAACGCTGTGGAAAATTAAACATCTTCCTTACACGAAGAAGAAACCAAATATCTTCCTTACGCGAAGGTGCCCAGTCGAATCTCCAACGCCATGACTCGGCCGGATTGGATGAATGCTGGGGAAAATGAACGTCTTTTTTATGTGAAGACGAAACTAGAAATCTTCCTTACACGAAGGTGCTCAGTCGAATCTCTGATGCCATTACTTGGCCAAATGAGATGAACGCTGAGGCAATCCAACGTCTTCCTTATGTGAAGACAAAACTAGAAACCTTCCTTATGCGAATGTGCCCAGTCGAATCTCCTACGCCATTACTTGGCCGGATGAGATGAACGCTGATGCAATCTAACATCTTCCTTTTGCGAAGACCTAAACAAGTACTTCCTTACGCGAATACAAAATCAAAGTTTTCCTTACGCGAAGACGAAAGAAGAAGCCTTCCTTATGCGAAGGTCCCGGTTAAGTCTCCGACGCCATTACTCGGCCGGATGAGATGAACGCTGAGGCAAACCAAGGTCTTTCTTATGCAAAGAAAAATCATAAACTTCCTTGGGTAAAGGAACCTTGTCAAGTCTTCTACGCCATTACTCGGCCAGATGATACAAACACTGGGGTAAGCAAAAGTCTTCCTTATGCTAAGGCATCCAATCAAGTCTCGAACGCCATTACTCGGTTGGATGAGATGAATGGTGGAATAAACCAAGGACCTCTTTACATAAGGGAATTCAACCTAGTTTCCCTGAAGCTTGATTTATTAGGTCGCAAGAGACAAGAGTTGGATTAAGAGAAAGACCGCTCCAAAGAAGAAGCATATGATCAACTACTAAAGCCGGGTTTCCTGGATATATTGGCAAGTGCAGAAGCTTTAAATAAGTTGGTAAAAGCAAAAAGACTTTGCCAACAAATCATAAGCTTATAGTATGACAATTTGAATCAAGGAAATTGGGCAAAGTTGATCACATTCATCTTTTGAAATTTTTGACGACCCATGGTATGGGGGAACAAAACCACATTACGATTGGACAATGTTTGGAAAACATACTGCGGGCTCATTCTAACATCGCAATAAGAGAAGGTCGACTCACACTCAATAAAGAAATAAATGCACTTAAAGGTGTATAAGCCAAAGTGTACAGCAAACAAGAGGTCTCATCACAAAAAGCTTGGCAAAATGTCCTTTCCTTCGAGAGTGGGGCATCTGAAATTTGACAAAATCGATACATTCAATATGTTAATAAGACTTATTACATCGACGAAGATCAATCTTAGATATCCGACTAGTTATCATTAATTAGTTGCGAACCTCATAAAGAAGAAAAGGTGGATACATCAGTCAGATCGAATTAAAAGAAATCTCTTGTGATAACGAATTCCTTCGCTAAGAAAATCTAGAGTCCCTCAACACTAAAGCTTCCTCGTTTGCGAAGCTCCAATCATAAATAACTCAAAGAACCCGATGGCATTCTGCTTCAAACTAGAGGATAAGCAATGCTCAAAAGACGACTACGCTAACATGGCATAGCTCGAATCCAACAGAGTAGTAACGCTTCCCAAGGAATCGAGGCTAATACTCATCAATGGTGTCAATATGGGATATAAAAAAAGATTGAGCATTAATCATGCACTGGGACAACTCATTGTGAAGGTGAGATTCAAATTTTTCAACAGCCCGGGATGATCCACGATATCAAACGTTGTTGGATAAGACAACAATACCACGAGGCTATAATAACCAAAAGAGCATCCCAAAATATGAAGAAAGTCAATATGAGCAAAAGAAGGAATAAAGCAAGAAGAGATTCATTTCTTTGCGGCATTTAAATTCCAAGACCTAGCTCCAAGACTCACGGTTCTTAGGATGGTTGCTACAAAGCATAATATAAAATGCCAGCTTAGTACAACTTATTAACCAATACACACAAGGCACTCCGGTTGCCAAAAAATCTGCGGTCATGGCCGCCCAACGGATTTGCAGAGAACATGAGTTAAGCCAATTGGGGCATCGCTAATAATTGTATGGGGCAGGCTAGACTCAAAATTTCATCAGAAAAATTGTCAGGTGCACGCATTTCATAAATATTGAATTTAGTGCAGTAATAGTTTAGAAGACAATGCTTAGAATTCGTAGTCCAAAACCTAGACTGATGAATCTCAAGTGTTGTCAACAAGCAAATGAAATGTATTACTAGTGTGGACTGTATCTAGCGAGTTTTAAACTCTTCGATAGAACGGTTTCACATTGATAACACACTTACGTTTGGAAATTAGTCTCATAATCCATCTCCTTTTATTTGACTAACCGATTGTCATTTTGAGACATCAACAACGAATTCGCCGCTAAATGCACACGAAAGCTCTTCATTACAGGTTCTCTAGATGAGCACATATGCTAAGAGAAACTCTCCAATAAAACTGGGTAAATATTGCACCGCCGTTCACCGAAATAAGGCAAATGATCCAAACGAATCCAATGTGCATTGTTGGCTGGTTCAAAAACTATGTACAAATTAAAGCTCCACATTCTGAGTCCAACTAAAACTAGTGCAGCAGGTGTAAAGATGAACAATCAGCAAGTTCCTATTCTCTGGACAATTTCGTGTTAAAGTCAGGTATGCCAAACTGAGTGCACGCTTGATTAAAAACATATTGAGTTAGCACAGAATGACATCTCTCTAACAAATTGTTAGGAGAACGAGGAATAACCAAACATTGGTTCGTTCACAATCAAGAAGTTGCAGTCACCTTAGCCCCAGAAGCTTAAACTAAAACTCCAATTTTAGCAGAAGTGATCTCCTTTCCAGAATGATAACTACTCGCTTGTCTTGTATTCATTCTGCACATGGAATCTCATTTTTTAAACAACCCCCAGGTACACGTTTAATAAAATATGAACCGTTGTGCAAAATTACACAAGTCATATTAAAGCGAAGCTTGAAATCCGCAGTTGGCGCATGTCGATTAGTTGATACCAAGCATCGCTGCGAACTTAAACAAAAGTGTCGTATCTATGTAGGCAGAGTTTGACAAGTTATAAAATAAACTGTTGAACGAAATGAGCTTGTGTAGATACATCATCCAGTTTAAGTCTTGAAATTCACTATAGTATAACTCGTTATCTATGTGGACAGTCAATGATGAAGTATAAGCCCAAAAAAGTTGTGTGAATGCTTGTTTTGATTACAGAACAGGTAGCATGAAGACTATGCATTCAATTTTCAAGCTTTAAAGCTTGGGTCGTTTAAATCTTGAGTCGCAGATAGGGTGAGTCATTTGATAACCATTGGCCAAGAGAGTGTATTACCATCCCCAGAAATCAGGTTGGTTCAGCGACCCAAAAGCTCAGGTCATTCAATGACCTAAATGATCAGGTCGCTCAAACGAGCCAAAGGATCAAGTCGTCAGACAAACCAAAGCGTCAGGTCGTCCTCCGACCCAATGGCGATGGGTCGCCCAAACTTCATGTGTTTTTAAGAGGCCAGTATTATGGACCAGTGAATGAAGGCAATCATCAAAAGTGTTTCACGTAAAGGTTTATTCATATATCAAAATATGGATAACCAAACACGAGAATCGCAATTCAATTCAACTACAGTATATTCTCCAAAAACGTACAAGAGATTTAAGTCCGACCAACACAACATATAGATTCATCTTCAATAAACGTCAAGTTTTCGGATTCAGACCAATACGCACTCAGTACAAGATCGCACTCTGAATATGGAATGTAACAGCCCGCATTTTACATATCGGAGGATCGTAAAATATTTTTATTTTATTCACTGAGGGTTGGATCATTCTCATATTTTGATATATTGTTTATAGGGATGTGAGACATGTCCATAATTTTTACCAATTTTGTTTGTGACCATTTTGCCCTTTAAGTCTCGTACAGGGCATAACTTTTGACTCGGATCAAAACAAGTGTTAAGACCTGTGTCATTGGAAAGGAAATGATGTTTCCCTTTCTGTAGAGTGGTCACATTAAAGTTTTGGCTCAGCGGTTTGGGAAGAATCGTGGTTTTAAGCTTTTACAGTTGGTTGTTCAGGTTTGGTACGCCATAATGGGCTGATTTGGTGGGGCCCATTAGTGGGCTGATGGGTGGCTATAAATAGGGGGTAGGAGGCATGGAGAATAATTTACTTTCTCCATTCTCTCATTTGCAAGGGCTTGTGATCCTCCATTTCTCCATCTTCCTACACCTTTCCACCATTATAATTTGAGATCTACCACGGAGAATCGAAGATCTACACGTTTGAAGCTAGATCTACATCATTTCAAGACGGAGTTCATCGAATTGAAGATTTTCGATCAAATTCTTGGCTGTTCGGATCTTGATCTAAGTGTTTTTGGGTTGGTTTGGAGAATTGGTGAGTGATATACTTCTCTCACACGGATTCAATCAAGTATATGACCTTAATTTCAACATTTTCAAGTGTTTCCCCTTAGATCTACATCATGGTAAGGTTAATTTCATATGAATCGCCATAGGATCTAATTAACAACTTAAAATCGGTAATTTCTATTCTATTTCTAATGTTTATGCAAGTCAGATCCATAATTTAGTTCATATGTTCATTAATCATTATTTTGGTGACATTTCATAATTTTGGTGAAAATCGTCATATTCATCATGCTTACGGTTGTATTGGATGAATTAGATGAGTTTATTTCATCGATATTGTCGATTGGCAAAGTTTTCATCAGAATTAGACTTAGATTGGGGCTGTACAGGCCACATGTCGGTCGTGTAGCAGAATGTGTAGTACAAGGGGAGTATAGGTGGTCAGTCGGATGTACTTCAGGGAGTGGTCGATCGGTCGGTAAGGGTGTTCGGTCGAGCAGAGGTCAGGTCGGTCATGATGGGGTCGTGTAAGAGGAGGTCAGTCATGTGATGGGATCGGTCAAGGTTTTGGTGCATGGATCAGATCAGTCAGAAGGGATCGGGTCGATCAGGGTGATTGGGTCGGTCGGTCAACATGGAGACAGATCGGGTCGGTCAGGAGGAAGGTGATTGGGTCAGTAGAGCACCCAAGAGTGGGTCGGGTTGGTTGGTAGAGCATGGGGTCGGAAATGTTCCTGGAGGTGATTGGTCGGTCGTAGTGAGTTCAGGTCATCGCACACCCAAGGGATCTGGTCGGTCGCACATGGTCATTTCTGAAAAATTGAATTTTTCGGGTACAACCCATATTTGAACAAAAGAGCCTAAAAAATTCGGGGGCGATGCCGCCGAACCCGTGCCGCAACACACTGCAGTCTAAACACTATTGTTGGTGGCATAAACACTATGGTTCTGAGATGTTCTGACTTTAAGGGGAATTCAAGTGAGAATATTCGAAGTGTTGAATGTGTTCGTTGATCGATGTGGAAAAATGAATGAGATGGCAACTCAAAGGTTGTGGGTTGGTGGATAATGGTTGCTTGAGAAGGTTTCTTGAGCTATGAAAAGCCATCAAGGTTGAATTACTAGAGATGTGAAGGCCGAGGAGCTATCGTTGTCGTAAGTTGTAGCAGGCTCAAAGCAGGGGTACAATAGTGGCACCTAAAAGACCGGAAGGTTGCTGGTCGAGTACCCTGGGTATCGTTGAAAGGCCTAATTGTCAAAGTTGGACAAACATATGTATCGTTGAAAGGCGTATAGGGTTTATGCTAGAACCGAGGTTACCATTATCCCTTGACATATGGCAAGGTTGGTCATCATATGATTAATGATTATTTTAAAGCAAGGTTTGCGGTGATAGCCAGAGTCAGTCATGGATGATTGGTTGTTCTGTTTGTACCGTCTCACTTAGATTGTCCAACGAAGAAGTAGATGTTCCTTGGGTGCTTGTCTTATATTGTTTAGGCCTCTGGGGCTTGTTCTCGAGGGATGTTGAGCTCGATTAGGATGGTTTACATGAGATATAACTAGCTGATGTGACTGCTATTGAAAGAATGGCTGTCCTGAATGCCATGAATGAATTTTTGTTCTCTCGGTTGAATGGATTGTAAAGGCTATCACTGTCGGATGTTGGGAAGGCAGGTTCGTATTCTTCTCTGGTGTAGTGGGTAGATTAGTATGTTTATCTATCCATTTGCATATACTATATTTATGATATTTGTTAGTTGTTTTATCACTCACTAAGACTATTATCTGACTCAAGGTTTTATGTTTCCCTCTTATTACCTTGCGTTGTTCATGCGGTTGTGGATGGGCATACTAGGTGGCAGGTGGTAGGTGATAACTTAGTGAGGACGATGTGGTAGTTTGGAGGCAAGCAGGAGGCTGGCGTATTATCTTACCTACTATATAGTATTTGGATTTATGTTGTTCGTTGTTCATCTCTGAGTGTTGTAGTGAGGCAAACTTATACATACTTATGTTGAAATCCTAGTGTATGGATATTCTTTCTAGTTGTTTTAAAGTTTGATGTTTTCTGCTCATATATGCTTCACTATATATTACATGTTCTATATGTTCTATTATATTTTAACCTTGCACTGTGAGATTTACGACTGGTTTCGATTGTGTTATCATACCTTGATGATCGTCCACAACTGCCCGACATGCCTTTCAGCGCATTACTCCTCTTGTTAAGTGCAGGGGTTGTGGGCAGTCGTCACATGGAACTTCATTTACTGATTCATAGTCGTGAAGAATACATCCATTCAAACCAAAAGCACCAAGTGTTGGAACATGAAGGCAGTCAAAAATAAGAGAAATTCATACCGCAACAGTGTACTGTTCATCAAAACGAAGTCCATACAAAAATTGATTCATCGGTCAAATTTTCGACAGTCGAATATATAAAGTTTTGATCAATCTCAAAAAACTACTTTCCAAACCTGTGTTCGACAACATACAGCTCATCACAAACAAGCATTCATGTAGTTTTTGAAGTACACAATAAATATCAAAGTTCATATCAACACCAAAAATTGCGATCGGCTGAATTCCGGGTTCTCGAGGAAAAAAATCAAGAAACAAAGAAACTCAATCAGACCTAAATTCACAAATAAGTCATTGATCTCAAATTTCGCTCAGAATAAAATTCGTCCAAATCCGCAGAGCCCAAAGGGAAAACGATTTGGAGCAGCTCAATAAGCCGAAGCCTTAAATTGGTTTAAAGAAGTGGTCGACATGGCGATTGGGCTTCAAATCCAAATTGAAAGACTCACACTAAAATTTGAGTCTTGAAAAATTGGTGAATAGTCGTATTTGACTCGTAGTTATGGGCCTTTGATGATTAATGCTGATGCTGATAAGACAAATCTAATTGGGGACAAGTCTGATTGAGGTTGAAGTAGAGAACTTAGGTTGAAGAAATTCTTTCAGAAAAAGCTCGGCTTCCATTAAAATGCTTTCTTCAGCGTGAAGGATAAAGGGAAAAAATGGAGGCGTGGGGATATATAAAGTGATGATAAAAGAGAGTTTATCTGAACTATTATATTGGCTTTGAAGATCCATCGAGAAAATAATCACGGTCCACAATAATTTCTATATACCGATCCACCGGGTTTAAGTAATCGCGACCCATCAGAACGACACCAAGAACGTTTAAATTTCGAAGTTCACATTTTTACAAGCAAAAGGTAAACTCTGACGGCAAATGTTAACCCTGTTATAATGCGGTTCAAAAGTTATGTATTAGAACATAAAGAAATTATCAGTCGGTTAGAAAATTAGCGTGTTATGCAATGAATCGATATCACTTGAGATCCACGGATCGGGCATACTTTATCTATGGATCGGCTACCAGGTTTAAGTCACATATGATGATTGTCTGCCACATAAATGAATGAATCAATCGCGCATAATACACACAAAATATGGTGCAACTCATGTAAGACGTGGAGCAAATAACACATGCATGGACCAGTCTGTAAGGAGCAACATTAGGCCACGTGTAAAACAGCAAAGGCGAGATGCGTGAGCATGGCATAACAAATAGCGAAGCAGCTGTTCATAGTATTATATATGGATCAGTTACTATTGTATAAATATATATGAAACATTGGGTTAGTGTTGGAGAATGGAGTTTTGATGACAACAACCTTATTTCAGTATTAATCGATTATAAAATATATACTAGCATCTCTGTCTAGAATACACACACACACACACATATATGAAAGATTTGTATACATGAATTAATACTAAAGACTGTACAGTTTTAGAGTTTTAAAGATTCAAGACTCATGAGTAATCAAGATTTCAAGAGTTCGTAAAAAAAATAGTAACAGAGTCTAGTTTATGTAAGACTTTGAATAGCACTCCAGGTTCAAATTCAAATTCAGATTTTCAAATTTCAATTCTAATTTCACATTTTATTCTAATTATGTTTTTCTATCTTACCTTTGATTTTAAACTTGAGATTTTAAAGATTAGAAGTTTATATATGTTTATATAGTTATATACTTTTATAAACTTTATATATATATATATATAGTTTTAAACTTTATAATTTTATAAATATGATTATATGATTCATATTTATGATTTCATATGATTTCCTACTTTATAATACTTGTTGACATCACTATGTTTTAATTTAAGAATCTCCTGAATTATATATACATATACATATACATATATATATATATATCAAAACACTTGGAAAATACTCAAAATTCAATTTTTAAACTACATATGTCGACATACATAGTTAGCCATGTCGACATATAACTGTCACATTTTCAATTTTGAAAGGAAGTGTATTTCACTACTTGTAACGTTCCAGAAGTGTTGCAACCTTTCAAATCTTATAAATAGGGGTTGATTTCGAATTTTTTGTTTAATCTTCCTCTCCATCTTCATCCTCTTTCACTACACCATTATTATATCATATTTTTATGATTTCTACACTTATACTCTGCCAATTTCAAGTCCAATTAAATAAAACTTCTTCTCTTCTCACTCTCTACTTATTACTCTCTGAATCCAAGTGCTATTGAAGAGTTATAGGGCTGTTGTAATCATTGGGGATATTTTTGGGATAGTTTTGGAAATGATGTGTTCCTTGTAGCCGAGAAATAAAGGAAGAAAACGGTGGTAACCTTATAGCCGGGGAAATCAAGGGGAATATACTTGATCAAGGGTGTTTGGAATCGGTGGTAATCTTGTGGCCATGAATCAAGGGTGTTGTACTTGGATATTGATATGGTAATGAAACTCTGCGCAATACAGCGTTGCGTGGGACTGGACGTAGGAGTAATCTAAACCAGTATAAAATCCGGTGTGTTCTTTCCTTTTTCGCATTTTATTTCTGTTTATTTCTATGTTTATTTTTGATTCTTTGTCTGTGTTTATCTCTATGGTGTGTGATTCATATAGTAGATCATATAAGTTTTAGATTTTCTTATATTCCTTAAAAACACTATTCACCCCCTGTATTGTTAGTTTGGCCTTAATGATCCATTCCGCATTCCCTAACAAATTGTATCAGAGCCTGATCTTTCAAAAAGTTCATAATCTGGTTTTTTTAAATATTAAATGGCAACCAACACTGATAATAATAGTTCTTTTGTAGAGGGTCAGACCACTGATAGACCACTACTGTTTAATGATAGTAATTATCCATATTGGGAATCTAGAATGAAAATATATTTACAATCAGTAGGATTAGACACATGGAATATCACACAGACTGAATATGTAGAAACCACAACTAATTTTGCACAATGGACCAATGTACAAAAGGCTGCTGCACAATGTAATTATAAAGCCATGAATATGTTATTTTGTTCATTAGATAGGAATGAGTTTAATAGAGTGTCAATGTGTAAAACTGCTTATGAAATTTGGAGAACTTTACAAGTTACTCATGAAGGAACTAGTATAGTTAAACAAACAAAGATATCAATGTTAGTTGCGGTAATCTTGATATCAATGTTTGTTTTCTGACTTCTGAAAACAAAACATCGTCAATGTTAGTTGCGGTCTGTCCCGGGAAATTTTCGATCTTGGTAATCGACATAAACTCAATGTCGACGATCTAAGCATCGGAACATTCTGGATCGTTAATAGAAAGAAGTTAGAGGGTGAGAATAGATAAGATAGAAAATTAGAATAGAAGAAGAAGAAGAACATAAATACAACATCAGAGTAACGTGAATCTCACAGCGGAATGAATAAAATGTACTATATGACATAATTTTGAAATACAAATCCATACTTGAATATATATATACATATATATATATATATATATATATATATATATATATATATATGTGTGTGTGTGTGTGTGTGTCATTATCAAAGTACAACACTTATAACATAGAGGAAATAAACAATTGCTATAAAATCCTGAAGCCTCCTGCTCCAAGCTCTCAGTATATCTCTATAATCCCGACTACTTGACTACCCGTACAAAATTGGGCACCCAAGAGTTTAGGGAAAACAAGACAAAAATAAACTCTGGATCAGTCATAGGATGGGTGTGAGTAAACAGTTTTAAACATTTTGAGAAAATAAACGATATCTCATAAGACCACAGCGATAACATGGAACTAGTTTTCCCTTATGAGATTCCAAAGCATTTGATTTAGCATCAAAAATCCTTTTGTACGAAACAATGATCTTTTATATCAAAACTCCCTCGATATTATGATAGTGTCTATCAACCACAATATAATAATCATCTAGCAGAATGCTTTCATCTCACGTTCTACATACATAATATATAATCAAAACCCGCGGGCGCTTATTGGGTAATGGATTCCAACTTGCAAGGTATGGGACCACCTTCCGACAGAGTATCTCTAGAGAGGAATACACTGGGTTAAACAAGAACATCTTGCAACCCAGGCTAAACATGACCGGTCACTCATTTCGCTTGAGTTTACCGAATGTATTATCACCAACAATTGGATCAACAACGGTTTCCCGAAAGGGATAACATCGAAATATATTATAGAAGTAAATGGAATTTCTATAGATCAGGTGACAATACACCCTAATTGGCAGCTAACCACTTAGCCATGCGACCTACCCGATTTTATACCATTTCATGGTTGTGCGGCTAGAGGCTATAACGAGATCACACCTTTATTTACTTTGAATGCCACATCGTCATACCGCCAAATCACAAATTGATTTCCCAAAAATACCACGGGTATATAACGAAGAGAAACGAATTCCTCCGCCACAAAACGTAAATACGTTTGAAGAGATCAACTTACGCGATCTATTAAATATACTTTGTCAGACATTCTTCCATATAGGTCGTCCTGGGACTGGACAGACCGAAGGTACTATTCTATAAATCCATCTTAGGCAATTTTTACCAAGGATTGCCAGAATAGCCCTTGCATAAACTCCGTCTTCAATTATCTTCATCGTGTTTGATTCCCAATGCTAACGCCCATATGGAGTAGTTTTCAGATAATAAATCTGAACCCGGTCTCTCCGTATTGACGACGAAAAATGGTCAAAACTTTGAGAGTCGGTTATTTAACTATCAAAGGAAAACATATGCACAAACAATGGTCGTATTTCCTAATGGAAATCTTACCGAACAAATCTCAGTCAACACTGATCCCCTTTAATTTAATTTGTCATTCAATTGTTCATTTCCCTATTCCCGTTTCCATATATTCGTAAATTCTTATTTTCTAAATTTATAAAATATACGTTATTAATCATTGAAAAACATTTCCATATTTACTCTCATTTCTTATTTTCTATAGTAGAAAACATTTCTGATTCTTATTTGGAAAACATTTCCAAAACTCCTTCATTGGATTTAAACAGATGTTTAAACAAAACATCGCTATGCCAACTCAAACCATTACACTCATTAACTAAATTCACTTAGCCAACCATCACTATCGAACCTTATCCATTTCTTAGCTAAAATGAAGTCAATCAAGTTGGGGTATAACTACCTCTCAGACCTTAACTGATCAACATTTATAACCTCAAAATAGACAAAGTTCACCTTTTAACTCTTTAACAAACTTCCTTACGTAACTCTCGGATTCTATTTACGAATCCACTTCTTTTACAGAAGTTATTTGATTATAACAATAGTGTTATAATACGATGCTTCCAAAATATAATAATTTAAATATAACTTTTATTTATTAATTTGGATAAATAAACAAACGACTAATTATTAATAAATAAATAAAATCTTGATTAAAAACATAAAGTGAATAGTACTTTTCATAATTCGATAAAAATTGTATTTCAACGTATAATTCTCTCTCGAATAATATCTATTTGATAACTCTCTTTCGAATAAACTCTATTCGACAATTCTTTTCTTCGAATAAACTATATTCGATAATCTCTCTTTCGAATAAACTATATTCGATAATCTTTCTTCGAATAACTATATTCGATAAATCTTTTTTTCGAATAAACTATATTCAATAACTCTTTTTTTGAATAACTATATTCGATAGCTCTTTTTTTCCGAATAAACTATATTCAATAATCTATATTCGATTAACCCTAATTCGATTAACTCTTATTTGATTAACTAATATTCGATTAACTCTTATTCGATAATCCCTCTTTCGAATAAACTATATTCGATAACTCTTTTTTTTGAATAACTATATTCGATAACTCTTTTTCTCGAATGAACTATATTCGATAATCTCTATTCAATTAACTCCAATTCGATTAACTCTTATTTGATTAACTAATATTCGATTAACTCTTATTTGATTAACTCTTATTCGATTAACTAATATTCGATTAACTTTAATCGAATAACTAATATTCGATTAACTCTAATCCGATTAACTAATATTCAATTAACTCTATTCAAATAACTAATATTAGATTTAACTCTATTTCCTACCTCATTCAAATCCCATTTGAAATTCCTATTTCAAAACCCAATTTTTCTTATAAATGTTTTAATTTATAAAATATTTATTTTAATCCATTATTCACATCGAATGTGAAAAATATTTCTTTTATATAATCCATTAAGTTTGATTTTTTATTTTAAAATAATATCCCATTTCCAAATTCTTTTTATACTTCTATTTATAGAATTGTTCATAAGAAATCTCCTTTTTACTTCTAGCACTAAAATCTTATTTGTAATTCCCTTTATAAATGCTAAGTTCAATTTCTATTTAAAATATCGGTGTTAAAACTGATTTCTACTCCTCTATATAAATTCAGACTTATATATTCAATTTATCCCATGATAATTTTTTTAACTTAATTTATAAAAAATTATTCATAAATTAGTTTTCTCCATTTTTCTATTAAAACAGATTTCTATTTAAAAATCTCCTTTAAATCCATCATCTCATAGTTCTTTTATATCTTGCCAATTTCCTTTTATAATTCTATTTATTTCCCAAATAATTCTATTTATTTTCCCAAATATTTCTTTTTATAATTCTATTTATTTTTCAAATAAATTCCTTTTATAATTCTATTTACTTTCTAAATAAATATTCCTTTTATAGTTCTATTTATTTTCTAAATTAAATATTCCTTTTATAGTTCCATTTATTTTCTTAATAAATATTCATATTATAATTCTATTTATTTTACAAATATTTCCTATTTCAGTTCACTTTGAAATTTTTGTTTTTACACTCCAGTATTTCTTATGGTATTTAAAATACCAAATAACCATGATCAATATCATCCAAACACACATAATCAACAATAGATTATATATCACATCATATATCACCATATATGAAAAAAAAACTGTATTATAAATATTGAGGAATCCAGTTGGATCCCTCCAACCTGTTTCCCTGCATCTACAAATGTTAAACAATATAAATAACATCAATTTCATTTCAATATGAAATATTCTGATAAACAGAATCAATATTTGATTAATGATATATATATATATATATATATATATATTACTAGATCTATATTTTCAACCAATCAATTGGCAGTTCATCCAAACAATCAACAAATAGCAATCAACCCTCATTTATCAATTCTAAAAATACGTTATAAAAATATAAATTGGTAGAGTTAGTGAGTTTTACTCACATTGGTTCACAGTTGATGATTCTACTTCTGTTCCATTTTAAAATCAAATAAGAGTTTGATTTTTCCATGAAATTCCAATAGCTCTGTTCTCAACGAAAACTGTTCCAAAATATAGACCTCATCGCTATGATTCCAACCCGACCGGTTCATTGAATTCTGTTCACGTAGGAGTGAAATACATTGTTTCAAGTTTATAAATTAATTTAAACGTCATTAATAGTTAATTATTTAATTAATATCCTTAATGAAATTATTAACCATGTTTTAGCCGATAATTTGGTGAATTGCATATATAATTAAGTTATCATCCTTACTTAATCTCCTTTGCCAAATTCCCTTTTCTTCCCCTGTAAGAGATGAGCTCGAAGGTGGTTTGTAACCAACTGAAGTTTTCAGTTAACTTCCATTTTCAACAGTCTCTGAAACTGACCCAGGATTTGAATACTTTGATGTCTAAATTTTCAAATCCATTCAAAAGCAAGATTTTTGTGCTTGCAATAACTTTCTCAATAAGAAAAAAAATTCCCCAGGCGAAAACAAGCTTTCGACTTCACCTTCAACACAGCAATATTCACTGAACTAATTGCCATCATCTTCTTCAGTTCACACAAAGTCCACTTTCATCTCCTAACCGAGATCTATAAATCCACGTCAATTTCCCTCACCAACAATCCTGCTCCCTTTCTTCCTCCTAAACCAAACATTCACATCCGACTATAACATCTTCCCAATTTAAAAGAACACGACAGTGAAATAAAAATACACGGAATGTACTGTATAAAACTGAGAATAGTAACTATGCTCCACTGCCATACTCACTGACATGTTTTCCCCATCCAATTAGAGTCACAAATCTGGCTGTATCAACAGGAGTGATGACCATCGTCGCTCCCTCCGTACACCCACCATACCCTCCTCAGACGCTCACAGCGAGCCACTTCATCACCAACCAGCTCGGCCCCCAACTGTCACCATCAACATTGCTTCATTTCCCCTACCTGACAACGACTTTTCCATGCCGACCCTCAGCAACAGGTCCATCACGACACCTTCCATCATTGATTACCCCAAAAATCCACCCACGGCCTCGCCCCACCCCGTGATAAACTCGCGATCCATGGTTCTTTCCTTATCGCCTTAAATTCCAGCAGTTCGTAACCCTCGGTTACGCTGCTTCAAATAGTTGCGACGATCATCAATGTCGCACTCAGTGTGAAGGGTATCAATAGAAGGCTTATGGACCAACGAACTCACTGGATCTATAATCACTCAATTTTTTTTTGCGTTGGATTTTCTATGGATTTTTGAGAATCTTGATTTTACTGAAAGAAATGTAAGAACAGGAATAGAAAGTGAATTGGGATTTGGAATCAGTCGATCTTTGTATTTGGTGGAGACGCCGGGAATAGGATCGTTGACTAGAGTAAAATGAATTTAGGTTTAAGAAAGATGTAAGGGTTATTTATAGGATAAAAATATTATTGTTATATTCATTATTTTATTAATTTATATTGTATCGCTACTGTATTTATCGATTAAAAACCTCTATGATCACATATAATATCCAAATTCAATAAAAATGAACATATACATATAGTTCGATATTACGAACCCAACGAAACTTGTTTTGTCGAATTCTGACTCCGTTTGCTGACATAGCATATTTTTAAAGCCAAATTAATGACTGTCTTTCACATTTAAATTCCGTACGACCACATACTGACTCCAAAAATCACATAAATTGAAATATAACAATAATTTAATATTCTAGATCCAACAAAATTAGTTTCGTCAAAAACGGTGCTCGTTTGCAAAAGTGGCTATTTTTAAAGCTATAAATAAACCCATTTAAATATTAATATATTTAAAAACAATTAAATTAAATATTTATAAATAAATATTATCATATATATTCACATACAATATCATACAGCTCCAAAATATTCCTATCTGAATTTATAACTCGACCTTTCAAATCCAGATTAAATCAGTATTCAATTTATATTGAAAATCCATTTATGATATAAATAAATCGTTATAAATTATAAAGGAATTCCATAGCGCTTTTAGAAAATTTGATTTGGACACAATTCAAAATCTACATGACGAAATCTCTATTTTTCTCTTCCATTAGAAAAATATAATTCACCAGCTTCAAACGTTTCTTGTTTCACAGAAATCCGACTTAAAACGGATTTTGTATATTTGTTTAAAGTTTGAACTGCCAAATTACAAACTGCCGTGCCATTTCGAGCTCAATTATAATTATAATATAAATTATACATTTAACTGACATTTATAAATGAATTCGTTAACAAAATTAAATTTTAAACTGAATTATATATTTTAAATTGTCCATTTCACACAATATTGTAAATTCTGTTATTTTCAATTATTTTGGAAATAAATATATAATTCTATTATTTATGTTAATTAAATATTCAATATTATTTAATTAAACAACAATTTGATTCTCTAAATCACTATTTAAATAATTAAATTAATTAATTATTATACCATAAAAATATGGGGCATTACATTCTTCCCGCCTTAAAATAATTTCGTCCTCGAAATTACTAAGGTAGAAAACAACCCTCCTATTAACTGGGTCCAAAATTATTTGTTTACTTCTTAGTTTCAGTTTCAATTGAACCAATTAATTTCAATTAATTATTATTTCAGTATTATTAACAAAAATTATCAAAAATCCTGAAAATTTTCTAACACCTTAAATTTTCGGAAAATTTCGCCATCACCTCTTTTGTATGGGTTAATCGGTACAACTACAACTCGCCTCTCTAGGCCTTCTCCAACCCAAAAGAAAATAATACAGCCAATCGGCTTGCCAAATAGGCTCATAAAAATCTCATACCCAATTAGAATATAAACTTGTACCTTTTTGTTTGGCATATCATTCCATCTTTCATATCTGCTACTAATTCAACATATACAAATACTATCCCAATCAAACTCAAATCACTTTTATCTCCAACACAACCATTTGCTTACCAAAGCCAAATTTGATTTCAATTTCAAGTTCCATTCCCGATCTCAAACTTTTAACTCACCAACCCAGTATACTTAACCAAGTTAAGTTAGCTTTCCACATTTCATTAACTAATTAATTCCTATAACCAGTTATCCTTATCTCATAACTCAAATCTGATTTTAATTTCAAAAATCAATCCGTTTACTTACCAGAGTCAAATTATGTTCAAAATCCAATCTTACTTAGTATCATTCCATTTTCAATTCAATTTCCACTTAACTAGCTTTAATCCAATTTCAATTTACTTCCATAAATTTCTATTTAATTTGTTTTAAATTCAAACAGTCTCTTCCAGGACGTTTTAAATAGCTTGGTTTTTTTCTAAAATCAACCAATTCTTTTCAAAATTCACACAACTTTTTTTCTTAAAACAATTCAAAACAAAACCTTCGGTAGTAATCCGTCATTTAGAAACTAGTATCCCCACCGTGTCATGTGTTAACCAAGAATGACCCTCACTCAAAAGTCGTGTAATGGTCCATGTCAACCTAATATATCGTATATATAGGTTACTCAACTTGTATGTTTTATTCCATGTAAATGTTCAGTCCCTTGCCGTAGACCATACGGGCTTTCCCATGAGATTCTATATTACTTTAACATAGTTCCATGATCCTTAAGATCGGTTTGGACTGTTACCCTAAACCTAGCTAGGGTCTTCCAACATGAATTATTGTTTGTACAACTAGGACTTATGCTACCTAGGGCTACTAGGGATTATGCTTACCTATTGCACGTTTTCGTATCTCGGTTTGGGTTCAACCACCTAGGGCCACTAGGGATTACGCTAACCGCCAACCGCGCCCTTTTTCCCACGCATTCATCGTGAATCGCTTTTCCATGACTGTATGCACATGTATCACATCGTGCCATCCGAGTCCTGTCATAGGGCAAATCAAGAAATACAGGACTCGGTCGGGAGCTTTCGATTTATCTGCCGATGCAGATGCTAAGGTCTGTTTTTCTTATACGTGGCTATGGTCCCACGAGACCACTCCCTCAACTAGTGAAAGACAAGACAGGATAAATCCTGTATGAGAACACAACACTGGCCAACCCACATCCAAGCCTTACCGCAACCATAATTAGATAGAAATTATGGTCTTTTGGGTGTTCTCTGCCTTTCCGTACGTACACGCTTGACCAAAGATGGTAGGTAGCCTGACGAAATGCTATCTAGGGTACGACCGTGTATCGTCGACTATCCCCTATCCATCCCTGTCTTTAGGTCACTCGTATAGCAACCAAGGCATACTCTTGGTTCTTCTAACGCAGACCTTAACCTCTCATGAGCCTAGTATAATCACCTGGCAGCTCATAGAGGGATACCAAGAATATCCTCACGTTCCCCGAAGCCGCTGCTTCGTTACCCAGTTCGCTGGAGCCTTTATCTAAATCAGATACTTGCTCCTACTCGTATACTTAAACGTTGACCTACCGTATCAGGTTACTCATCTATCTATGAACTGGTCTAAATTTCCTTGACTAAGAATCATTACTTAGTTATTCTTCAACTAAGGTTTACTACTTAGCATTGTTCCCGTTATCCTTGTTAACTACGGTTATCCACCTAATCCTCAGAACTAGGATTTACATAATGGATTAAGTGTCACTTAAGTTCATGACTTAACCCGTCTACAAATCCTGTCAAAATTGGCTAAGTATCCAAGTTCAAGGCTTAACCCTACAAACCATGCTCAAGTTGGTTAAGTATATTAAGCAATTCACGACTTAACCTCGTCCAATTATCATTCTAGATCGGTTAAGTATATATTAACTTGACCCTATCAATTTATCATGTTTTCACGTTATATTGGTTAAGTATTGGTTAACTTAACCACAATAAATTAACGAGTTAGATTGGATAAGTATAGGTCACTTAACCACATCAATTCATCATGTTTAGATTAGTTAAGTGTTTAACTTAACCCCATTAAACTACCAAGTGGGATTAATTAAGTCTAGGCTAACTTAACCCCATCCGATTTCCATGTTTAGACTAGTTGAGTCTAATCTTAACCCCATTCGTTAACCGTGTTTTTCGGTTAAGCGTCATTAAGAAAACTTACTTAACCTTACCAAGTTATCGCATTGGATTGATTAAGTGTTGGTTAAATTAACCCCATCCACTAGTCATATAAAAATGGTTAAGTGTCATTAGGCAAATCAAGTTACTTAACCTACCCAACCTTGTCATGTTTTGTTAAGTATCATTAGCCTAATCAAATTACTTAACCCATTTGTCCATGTCATATATGGTTAAGAGTCATTAATCAAATTAACTTAACCCTATCATGTGGCATTAATTACTTAATGCACCTTCACCTCTCACATTAGACTTTGTTGTGGTTACTAGTTAAGCCGGTCGGTTCCGGGTAGCTTTACACCACAACTTGGTCTAACCTCGGGTTCAAGCACAACATGACCAACTTCTCACATTGGGTCCTATTGTTTGCAACTACTAGTTAGGCCGGTCGGTTCCGGGTAGTTTTACGTTGCAAACTCAACCCAACCTCGAGTTGGCCACACTTATATTATCTAAGTGTCATGTCCATCATGTTTCCCAAAACATGTTACAAGTTTTCAAGCATTTGGGTAGACCTAACTTAATAGGTAAATTCCCAAAGGGTAGACCTAACTTAATAGGTAAATTCCCAAGCTTATGTTTTTATGCATACTTACATGTCAACTTCCATGTTATATTTCAAGTCATGTTTTCAAGTTGTATTTTCATGTCATTAGAAATTACCCATAACATAACCCAACGCTTTTAAACTCGCATATACGTTCGCGACAACGTAATGGATTAAAAGAAGAGACTTGGCAAAGGCATGACAAAAATGGATATTAAGCCACAAGTTAATCATGGTGGCAAATGAGGCACAAATGTGTTCATTAACTTGCATGTTACATTCTTAAGCCTCAAAACATGCATAAACCCAAACTTGGCACATAAGCGAATCATGGTGACAAAAGATATGGAATGATGACTAGTAACTCGCATATATCATCATATAAGGGTTATGACTTCATATGCAAGTTGACATAAAGGTTATGAGGGTTCTCATGTTGCCTAATGCAACATTTCAACATAAAGGTTGTAGCTTTTAGCTCACAAGATCAAGATAATGACTTCATAAACTTGCATGACATGATAGCATGTATCATACTCAATGATCAAACCCAAACTTGCAACATGAACATTTAACTTCATAGTTAATATCTAAGAGTAGGGAAAGGGCTTACATTGCTATGAAGGCACAAAAGATATGACAAAGCCCTTATGCAATCAAATAGACCCAAAATGCAAGCTCTAACATAAAAACCCTTGAGCCAAAATGATCAAAACCCTTGCTTTATGATGCAAAGATAGAAACTTGACTTGAATGCAAGCTAATGACACTCATACAAGCTTGAAAACACTTGTATGCATGGAAAATCTCTCATAGAAACCATTTAGAAATTTTATGAAGAGAGTGGAGGCCATGAGAGGTAAAATTTTCCCATAGTTTAGTTGCATGAATGAATAATGAGGATTTAGGATATGTTAGGGTCTTATTTATAGATTAGGCAAGTGTTTTAGGACATAGGATTAAACCTAGATTCAATCCAAGCCATCAAAGCATGTCTTGGGGAAGAAGTCAAGTGTAGGAACCATATAGGGCCTTTAGATTAAAGATGAACCATGAGAACCATCCAAATGCAAAACCTGCATTTGAGCGAATCGGCCCACGGGTTGACAGCCAAACACCCTGGATTAACCCCTAGTCGACCCAGCGAGCTCGGGTCGACCTCAAAAATCGGCCGGTTCGGTTATTCCCCTCTCCCAATTCGTTGTTTTGAACATTTTTGCATATTTATTTATTTAATTTTCAATTATATATATATATATATATCAATATATATATATATTTCTCTGCGCAACCCATTTCACTTAATTAAGTATACTTTAATTTGGGAATTTTTCGTGAAACTTCGCGAGGCCATATCTAGGTATACGGACTCCGATTTTCGAAAACTCGGACTCTATTTCGCGTATTTTTCCGAGACGAACGCAATGGCATAGCCCGTTTCCCTTGATTCAGATTTTACAGTTTAATTCTGCCTCCATTTATGTTATAACAGGTTATTGAAAATACGGGTTGTTACAAAATCAATATTTGAGCATGGCCATGAATTTCACAGTCTCACTCAATCAAGAGGCCCATGGATATCACTACGAGTATTTATAGGGTTAAATTCCATCTAGACCATTCATAATTTTCATTCGATACGAGATGTATCCAATAATCACCGTTATCGTTACTCAGTTACGAATAACTTTAGATGATATCAAAACACAAATATCGTTGAATAAAATTATAATGATTTCAGGTCTGAGGACCATTACATCACTTTCACTATGAGAATAACTTATGATACTATTAATTATATTCCATGTAGTTATCTCATGCTGGGTCAGCCCAATATGATATTCTCCAATACATATTTATGTTTTGACATTAATATCACGTATATTAATGATTAATGAGACATGATCATCAGTCAATCAACATACTAGTCTCAACGCTTTATTGTTGTCCTATATAAGCAATAATACTCGATTAGGGACATTTAAGAATTATAATACTTATCATATTATATAATTTCAAATTCATGTCTTACTCGAACTATATAATTCCGTATTATAATTCTAAGGACTTCTATTATATTAATATTTATATTACGTAGTAAATGTAATAGAATATTATTTTGTTCCAAATAAAACAATAACATCAATAGTGTTATCAATCTCATCAAATGAATTGCCTCTATGGCATAAACTCTAACACTGTAAGTGTGTATATCTCCCTACTGATTCCATCTTTTTCTCACTTCTGTATATTCTCTAAATGCCTTAACTTTGAGGAATTTTTTCCTTAACAATCTTTGCAATATTCATTCACTGACAGATCCTTAGATTTTGGGAGGGGATTTCAGTTGCATGTATTCTTCTTCTCATAAATTAGGTGGTTGTGCTCTTTCTGTCAATGACCTTACTCCTTTAAATCAAGCCGTCATCAAATCAAATCTTATTCCTCTCAACAACTTTGGGTCTTCTTTCACTTGGTCTAACAAAAGCCACTCTAGTCCTCCTACGTTATGCAAACTTGATCACATTTTTGTAAACTCTTCCTTTCTTAATATCTGGCCCAAATCTTTCAATCACATTCTTCCTCCATCAATTTTTAACCATTTTCCTCTCCTTTTTAATTAGGGGATTAATGATGCCATTGAAAAAGGGAAGTCCTCCTTTAAATTTTTGGTTATCTCATAAAGATTTTTGTAATGTTCTATTACAGGTCTTAGGCAATAGTTATCGCAGGAATCGTTTAGACAAATTGATATAATCTGAGGTTATTAAAAATTGATCTAAAGGCTTGGTCAAATCACAATTTTGGCAATGGATCTAAGCAATCATCTTTGGTGAGAGCTGAGCTATTTAAGGTGCAGAATGTTATGGTTATGTAACACCCCACGCCCGCTATGGTCACTCTCTAAGGGAATGCCATAACATCGGTGGAGTATTTTGAGTGAATATAGAACAGAGTAATTACAACAAGACAAATATAAGTAATACTTGAAAATTTAAAACATCATTTCAATTGCAGCGGAAAATAAAACATGTCTGGTTACATCACAAAACCATAATAGAAGTCAAGTACAAATATCCATCCTGCTAAATAAAAATACATAATCCCAATACATGAACTGATAGCCATAAAAGAAAAGGGTAAGCTGAGCTCTACATCTAGGGTCCAAGCTCCAAGAGAGTAATAAAAGCAGCCTGATCAAAGCCCACTCGTGCTGGGCCCACTCTGAGAACCTGAGGGTTGGGAAAAAGATAAAAACAACGGGGTCAGACATAAGTCTGAGCGAGTCCTATAACTTTAACAATGTAACCATTAAAGTAATAAGGATATGATATAACTTGGTACGATGTGACTGGGGATAAATGACTACACTCAGTAGCCAATCAGACTTAGAGTGAACTAGGATAACGATAAAGACGCATTTACCCACCCAAGGATAATTACTACACTGCACCACACCAGTCATTCCTACTTAAAGGTTGATCCCTCCCAAGGACTTAGAAAATTTACCCAGTAGTTTCGCGTACCCCTAGCTCACTACATAGGTGCCGTCTGCCCCTATCTCCACTAGGTGTACCCACTACTCCCAAGCGATCGGCTCCCTACCGTAGATACCCGTGCCGGCCCCACAGTGGGGTGTATCACTCCCCAAAGTGGCAACCCGATATAATTAACGGTGCACGGCTTATATCTACACGATGCAACAACGTCTTACCTACCAGCCCGGGTCCATACACGCATATGAAACCCGTTGGACTTGCGTTGCCACCGCTAACCCATTTTGGCCTCTTATAGTCAAGCCCAATATGCGTGTCCCGTCACTCGACTAGGGTCGAGCCCACAAAGATACGTTTGGGATATTGGTTGAGATGGGCCCCCACAAGCTACCCACCTAAGCTTGTCCCTTTTTCTAGTGCATCCCACTTAACCCTTTAATCATGTTTAATTACATGTTTCCACTTGGTTAAGTATTCTAATCGTATTTTCTATTGCCACCCAAGGCAACCCACTAGATTTCCACATGCCACCCAAGGCACCCACTTAACCTCTCATGTCCCTCTACATGCTAATATGGTTAAGTGTTTCTTAATTAATTAATTAAGATCATGACCTCATAAAGACCTCTCACATTAGACCGTCTTTTATGACTGCTGGATATGCCGGTTGGTTCCGGGCAGACTTCTGTCATCTAGAGGGTCTAACCTCGTGTCTTTACTTTAATCACGTATTTAATTTATGACTAAGACCTCTCACATTGGGCCAATCATTTGTAGCCGCTGGATGGCCGGTCGGTTCCGGGCAGACTTCCGCTACAAAAGGGTCCAACCTCGTGTCTTAGTTGATTAATTACACCTAATTAATCACCCCCATAATTAATTATCCCTAATTAATTACACATTTTCAAGAATATGGGTAGACCTAACTCAATAGGTAAATTCCCAATTCCATAGTGTTGGTAGACCTAACTTAATAGGTAAATTCCCAACTCCATAATGTGGGTAGACCTAACTTAATAGGTAAATTCCCAATTATGTCCATTCATTTTATGTTATGCTTAATCATAACAACTTTACACCTTTTTATAATCATGCATATTAACCCCATCATTTCCCACGTAATTCGTTTACATAACACGTCATTCACAGGGACAAACTTGCATATGTTATGCATATCATAAAAAGGGACAAACTTGCATATGAACTTGCATATAAACTTGCATAAAACTTGCATATGAACTTGCATATGAACTTGCATAAAACTTGCATATGAACTTGCATATGAACTTGCATAAAACTTGCATATGAACTTGCATACCATGTCATATCACAAAGGCAAACTTGCATATGTTATGCACATCATAGAAAAAGACTATCTTGCACATGAACTTGCATATATCATGTCATATCACAAAGGCAAACTTGCATATGTTATGCATATCATAAAAAGAGACTATCTTGCACATGAACTTGCATATATCATGTCATATCACAAAGGCAAACTTGCATATGTTATGCATATCATAAAAAGAGACTAACTTGCATATGATTTGCATAAGAACTTGCATAAAACTTGCATATGATCTTACATAACACATCATATCATAAAAAGAGGCAAGTTTACATATGAACTTATAACATATGACAACCACAACTTGCATAATCCATATTTACATCCATAGCCTCCTAATATCCTATCCTAATTAGTTTAGCAATTACTTGCTAAAGGCATAGGAACTCACCAAAACCAAGATTAGCAAACTTATGAAGTAGAACTAGTTGCTAAATATGAATAAGATGATGATTAGAGGTTGATTAGCTTGCAACTTCCTTCATAAACTAGTGGAGGCTCCTCTTAAGTTTGATTTTGGCGGCATGAGGCCATAATTTCTATTTTTAGTATGGATTAGGCTTGTATTAGGGTGTATTTATAGGATTAGGGTGTATTTTAGACTATAGGATTAACCCTAGGTTAGATTAGGTCCGTCAGATTTAGGAAGTCTCTAGAACACAGCCCAGCCCTAGCCAGAAAACCAGATCTGGTGCACCCAAGCCAACTGGCTCGACACCCTGTGTCGACAGGCAAGTCGACAGGGCAGTCGACTCCCCAGTCGACAGGCCTGTCGACAGCCCTGTCGACATGGGGAGGGCGGGAAGTTTCCCGCCTGGCCCCCTGCTGGGTCCAATTTCGAAATCTGATTTTTAATTTTTAAATCTGTTTTTAACTTTGAATTTTCTGCAAACTTCATTGGGCCACAACTGGGCCATACGGACTCCGATTTACAAAATTTCGGACTCTATTTCGCGTATTTTTCCGAGACGAACGCAATGACGCAGCCCGATTCCCCTAATTCTCACATTTGAGATTATTTATTCTGCAATTAGTGAATTTTAGCATTAACTGAAATACGGGGTGTTACATTCTCCCCTCCTTAAAGGATTTCGTCCCAGAAATCTCTAAGCTAAGGAGAATGCATATCCTACCATCCAAACAACCATCTACTCAATCCATCAAACACGGGCATCCATTGTCCTTAAAACAATTTCTAATGATGTATGAGCATATGCAAAGAGTGTGTGTATATGTTCCCTATCTAATGTATGAACATATGCAAACCATGATAGTGCCATGCATCCATTATGTATGCGAGAGAACCCTATCGACACATACAATATCTACATGAGTGCACAATCATTCACCAAAATGCATCATCCATATTATAACACAATCATTATACATCCATAAATATAGCTTCCTACACACAATTTTATGCAATATGCAATATGAAGTGATTGAGCCGATCTAGTGCCTAGAGTGTGTATATATGCATCCACGGGCAACCACTAGCAACCACTTGCATCCACATGCATCCATCAAACATAACATGTCTCAAACACATGTTTCAACCATAGGTTTACCCTATCTAAAGGTCAAAGGTACAAATGAGAGGACATACTAAAGATAAGATAAGTACTAGACAAACGATAAAGGAGAAGTTAAAAGACATACCCTCAAAAAGGAACGGGTACAATGAACGCATCTTCGCTTCCGTTTCCCAAGTTGCGTTGCTCTCGTCTTCTCTCCATTGTACTTTGACTAGTTGAACCTCTCGATTCCTCAATTTCCTAGTCTCTGACCCAAGGATGCGAGTAGGAGCTCGTCGAATAGTCGCATCACGCTCTACTTCCACTTCTTTAAGCAAGCTCGGCTCTACCACCTCTGCGGTCTCATGTAAGCACTTCCTCAAATGTGACACATGGAATACATCATGTACACCACTAAGTCTGTCAGGCAACTCCACTCTATATGCCATCCGTCCAATCCTTTCCTTGATAGGAAACGGCCCTACGAACCTTGGTGCTAACTTCCCAACAGATCCAAAGCGAACCACATTTCGTAACGGAGACACTTTGACAAAGACCATGTCCCCAACTTCAAACTCAAGATCCGTCCTTCTCTTGTCCGCATAAGATTTTTGCCTATCCTACGCTGCTTTCATCCTTCTTCGAATCAAGTCAATCTTCTCAGAAGTCTCCCTAATCATATCAGGCCCAAGCAAGATCTTATCCGTAGATTCCCACCAACATGTAGGTGATCGACAAGGCCTTCCATAGAGAGCTTCGAAAGGAGCCATACCAATACTGGACTAAAAGCTGTTATTATATGCGAACTCCACCAATGGAAGATGCTCTTCCCATGTACCTCCAAAATCTAAGATACAAAGCCTCAAAAGGTCTTCTAGAACACGATTCACCCTCTCAGTCTGGCCGTCCGTCTGAGGATGATATGCGGTGCTCAGACACAATTGAGTCCCCACTGCTTCTTGCAAACTTCTCCAGAACTCGCTAGTGAAGATAGGATCTCGATCACTCACTATGCTAGAGGGTACCCCATGCAATCGAACTATCTCTCGAAGATATACTGAAGCTAGCCATGGAGCAGTCCTCTTGCTCTTCACAGGTATGAAATGGGCGCTCTTAGTAAGTCTGTCTACCACCACCCAAATTCCCGTATTACCCTTTCTTGATCTTGGTAACCCGTCAATAAAATCCATCGAGATGCTATCCCACTTCCATTGCGGAACTTCCAATGGGTGAAGCAACCCACCAGGTTTCTTTTGCTCCGCCTTCACTTGTTGGCAGACCAAGCATTGAGCGACATACTCGGCCACATCTTTCTTCATACTGGCCCAGAAGAAAACCCTCTTCATATCTTGGTACATCTTGTCCCCACCGGGATGAATGGTCATCCTAGAACGGTGTGCATCATCAAGAATAGCCTTTCTCAAACCCTCGTCTTGCGGTACACAAAGTCTACCGTCTCTACGCAAGCACCCCCTATCGTCTAGGGTGTACCTACTCAAATGGCTGGACGACTCCCCCCTTATGAGCTTCTCCACCAACTCAACCAACTGTGGGTCGTCCCTCTGTGCTTCTCCAATCCGCCCCAAAAGAGTAGGTCTAACCTCCAAGGAAGCTAGCAAACCGGGTACATAATCAATGGAAGGTCTGAAATCAAACATCGAGATAAATTCCAAGCTTCGTTGTTCCACGAACAATGGACTCAAGGACAACCTTTTTCCGCTCAAGGCGTCCGCCACCACGTTACCCTTGCCAGGGGTATACGCTATCTCGAAATCATAGGATGCTAAGAACTCCATCCACCTTTGCTGTCACAAATTCAAATCCTTCTGAGAAAACAAGTACTTCAATGATTTGTGGTCAGTGAACAATTCGAATCTCTCACCAAGAAGATAATGGCGCCAAATCTTAAGCGCAAAAACGATAGCGGCCAACTCTAAATCATGGGTAGGGTAATTTTTCTCATGCACTCTCAACTGCCTTCCACCATAGGCTATTACCCTTCCCTCTTGCATTAAGACTGCGCCTAGTCCTGTCCCACAAGCATCAGTATAGACAACAAATGGCTTGCTCCCATCTGGCAACACTAAAACTGGAGCAGTGGTTAAAGCTCTCTTTAACCGTCGGAACGCATCATCACAATCTACGTCCCATGCGAAAACAAGATTCTTCTTCGTTAAGCGGGTTAATGGGGCTGATATCTTCGCGAAGTCTTTGATAAACTTCCTATAGTAACCCGCCAACCCTAAGAAACTTCTTACTTCGGTAGCATTCTTCGGAACCTTCCAATCTTGTATTGATACTACCTTCGCGGGATCCACAGCTATCCCTTCCTTGGAGACCACGTGCCCCAAGAACCGCACTTCCTTCCTCCAGAAGTGACATTTAGAGAATTTAGCCTTAAGGCTATGTGCTCGAAGAGTCTTCAATACCTCCCCAAGATGTAGGGCATGCTCTTCTTCACTCTTAGAAAATACTAAGATATCATCCACAAAGACCACCACGAATTTATTAAGGAACTCCCTGAACACCCTACTCATCAAATCAACAAAGTATGCAGGGGCGTTCGTCAACCCAAATGGCATCACCAGCCACTCATAGAAACCATCCGGAGTTCTAAAGGCAGTCTTGTCTATGCTATCCTCAGCCACCCTCAACTGATGAAACCCCGTGGCTAAGTCCAATTGAGAAAATACTGAAGCGCCAACCAACTGATCGAAAAGATCATCAATCCTCGGCAATGGGTGTCTATTCTTCTTTGTGAGCTTGTTGAGTTCTCTATAGTCTACACAAAGTCTGAGGGACCCATCCGCCTTTGTAGCAAAAACTACTGGAGCACCCCACTCCGATATACTTCGTCTTATGAACCCCTTCTCAAGCAACTCCCCTACTTGCTTATGGAGTTCCCTCCTCTCACGAGGAGCCATGTGGCGCACTGGTAAAGATACAGGTTTAGCATTATCCACCAGATATATTCGGAAGTCAATCTCCCGCTTCGGAGGTAAGCCCTTCACCTCCTCAAACACATCCGAGTATTCCCGGACCACTCTAATAGATTGCAAACTCTTGACCGAAGCGTCAAGCGATTCAAGATAACTTAGCATAACAGAATCCATGGGATTACAAGAGATCTCGAGAGTGTTACCCAAGCGGGTCATGAGCCTAACAACTCTCCTTTCGCAATCAAGAACAGCACCATTACTGGATAACCAGTCCATGCCCAAAATCAACCCATAGCCCGTGAAGCCCAAAACAAAAGCATCACATCTAAACTCAATGCTAAGTATAGAAATCTTCAAACCCAAACATATCATGGACAAATAAGTGGAGCCCCCAATTGGGTTTGAAACAACCAAGGGTTCATCTACAAGACTGGTGTCTAAGTGCAGTTACTCAACTAATGATGATGAGATAAACGAATGCGATGCGCCTGAATCAAACAATGTACGGAAAGGATGATCAAATAGAAAAACCAGACTTTCAACGGAAATAGTTCTACCTCTTTCCTGAATTGGTGGAACCGCGAGAGCCTGTACTTGCCCCCTAGCCTGACCCGGTGCCATAAGAGCTTGCACCTGTCCTCCTGAGGTAGATCCCGTCCTTTGCCCCTTCTTAGGGCAATCCTTCACTAGATGCCCTGCTTCGCCACAATGAAAGCAACCAGTCTTCTTCTTCTTTCTACAATCTTTGCTTTTGTGACCTGGTATCCCACAATTGAAGCACTTCTTCTTCCCCTTGCCACCGTTGCCTTTCCCACCTTTGTTTTGCTGTTGTTGCTGAGGTCTCTTTTGATCTCCCTTCTTCTCGGGTGCCTTATTAGCATTGGGACCCTTCTCTTCTTCATGCATGAGTGCCATGTCAACTAGCTTCTCAAAGGTGGCCCCCATAGGGATATGAGTCATAGCCAACCCATGCATTGGTTCATTCAAGCCTTTCACGAACCTCAAAGCCTTCTTCTCCGGTGTATTCACCATGTCTAGGCCAAACCTTGCCAATTGATTAAACTTGTTGACATACTCCTTCACTGAGAGATTTCCTTGCTTTAGAGTCAAGAATCTTTCCATATACAAGTTATCCTCCGCACTTGAGAGAAATTTTTCCACAAATCTTTGCTTAAAATCCGCCCAAGAGTCAACGGGGCGTTCTCCATTAGTGACCTCCCACCAGAATGAGGCCTCTCCTTTCATTAACCAAGCAGCTAACTTGACTTTCTTTCCTTCTTCCACCTCAAAGATGTCTATCAACTCTTCCACCTCCTTAAGCCAATCTCTAGCCTCCACAAAAGTTTCAGATCCTTGAAAAGGTTTTCCTCCCATAGTTTTAAATTCCTTGCAAGTCTTAGCAAAAGTATCCGTGCGAGGAGGAGGGGAAGGAGGAAGATCGGGTGCTATGGTTGGTGGAGGAACATTTGCTGGACACGCAGTGGTGGCCCTAGCCTCCATCAATCTCCTATACCATACTGGTATCGTCACACCCTCCGGAAAGTTAAGATCCTCAGCCATGCTGAAACGAAAAAGGAAAGATTCAAAACGGAGAATTCGAAGGATAAAGATATGGCTATTGGGGATTATGCTTTTCTTTCAAAAACTTTTCTCTTAAAAGACATGTTTTAGAAAATATCTCTTCCAAAAATGTTTTTAGAAAAATAGTTTTCTAAAAATTTTATCTGTTCCGGTAACCTTTGCTCTAATACCACGTGTAACACCCCACGCAAGCTATGGTCACTCTCTAAGGGAATGCCATAACATCGGTGGAGTATTTTGAGTGAATATAGAACAGAGTAATTACAGCAAGACAGATATAAGTAATACTTGAAAATTTAAAACATCATTTCAATTGCAGCGGAAAATAAAACATGTCTGGTTACATCACAAAACCATAATAGAAGTCAAGTACAAATATCCATCCTGCTAAATAAAAATACATAATCCCTATACATGAACTGATAGCCATAAAAGAAAAGGGTAAGCTGAGCTCTACATCTAGGGTCCAAGCTCCAAGAGTGTAATAAAAGCAGCCTGATCAAAGCCCACTCGTGCTGGGCCCACTCTGAGAACCTGAGGGTTGGGAAAAAGATAAAAACAACGGGGTCAGACATAAGTCTGAGCGAGTCCTATAACGTTAACAATGTAACCATTAAAGTAATAAGGATATGATATAACTTGGTACGGTGTGACTGGGGATAAATGACTACACTCAGTAGCCAATCAGACCTAGAGTGAACTAGGATAACGATAAAGACGCATTTACCCACCCAAGGATAATTACTACACTGCACCACACCAGTCATTCCTACTTAAAGGTTGATCCCTCCCAAGGACTTAGAAAATTTACCCAGTAGTTTCGCGTACCCCTAGCTCACTACATAGGTGCCGTCTGCCCCTATCTCCACTAGGTGTACCCACTACTCCCAAGCGATCGGCTCCCTACCGTAGATACCCGTGCCGGCCCCACAGTGGGGTGTATCACTCCCCAAAGTGGCAACCCGATATAATTAACGGTGCATGGCTTATATCTACACGATGCAACAACGTCTTACCTACCAGCCCGGGTCCATACACGCATATGAAACCCATTGGACTTGCGTTGCCACCGCTAACCCATTTTGGCCTCTTATAGTCAAGCCCAATATGTGTGTCCCGTCACTCGACTAGAGTCGAGCCCACAAAGATACGTTTGGGATATTGGTTGAGATGGGCCCCCACAAGCTACCCACCTAAGCTTGTCCCTTTTTCTAGTGCATCCCACTTAACCCTTTAATCATGTTTAATTACATGTTTCCACTTGGTTAAGTATTCTAATCGTATTTTCTATTGCCACCCAAGGCAACCCACTAGATTTCCACATGCCACCCAAGGCACCCACTTAACATCTCATGTCCCTCTACATGCTAATATGGTTAAGTGTTTCTTAATTAATTAATTAAGATCATGACCTCATAAAGACCTCTCACATTAGACCGTCTTTTATGACTGCTGGATATGCCGGTTGGTTCCGGGCAGACTTCTGTCATCTAGAGGGTCTAACCTCGTGTCTTTACTTTAATCACGTATTTAATTTATGACTAAGACCTCTCACATTGGGCCAATCATTTGTAGCCGCTGGATGGCCGGTCGGTTCCGGGCAGACTTCCGCTACAAAAGGGTCCAACCTCGTGTCTTAGTTGATTAGTTACACCTAATTAATCACCCCCATAATTAATTATCCCTAATTAATTACACATTTTCAAGAATATGGGTAGACCTAACTCAATAGGTAAATTCCCAATTCCATAGTGTGGGTAGACCTAACTTAATAGGTAAATTCCCAACTCCATAATGTGGGTAGACCTAACTTAATAGGTAAATTCCCAATTATGTCCATTCATTTTATGTTATGCTTAATCATAACAACTTTACACCTTTTTATAATCATGCATATTAACCCCATCGTTTCCCACGTAATTCGTTTACATAACATGTCATTCATAGGGACAAACTTGCATATGTTATGCATATCATAAAAAGGGACAAACTTGCATATGAACTTGCATATAAACTTGCATAAAACTTGCATATGAACTTGCATAAAACTTGCATATGAACTTGCATATGAACTTGCATAAAACTTGCATATGAACTTGCATACCATGTCATATCACAAAGGCAAACTTGCATATGTTATGCACATCATAGAAAAAGACTATCTTGCACATGAACTTGCATATATCATGTCATATCACAAAGGCAAACTTGCATATGTTATGCATATCATAAAAAGAGACTATCTTGCACATGAACTTGCATATATCATGTCATATCACAAAGGCAAACTTGCATATGTTATGCATATCATAAAAAGAGACTAACTTGCATATGATTTGCATAAGAACTTGCATAAAACTTGCATATGATCTTACATAACACATCATATCATAAAAAGAGGCAAGTTTACATATGAACTTATGACATATGACAACCACAACTTGCATAATCCACATTTACATCCATAGCCTCCTAATATCCTATCCTAATTAGTTTAGCAATTACTTGCTAAAGGCATAGGAACTCACCAAAACCAAGATTAGCAAACTTATAAAGTAGAACTAGTTGCTAAATATGAAGAAGATGATGATTAGAGGTTGATTAGCTTGCAACTTCCTTCATAAACTAGTGGAGGCTCCTCTTAAGTTTGATTTTGGCGGCATGAGGCCATCATTTCTATTTTTAGTATGGATTAGGCTTGTATTAGGGTGTATTTATAGGATTAGGGTGTGTTTTAGACCATAGGATTAACCCTAGGTTAGATTAGGTCCGTCAGATTTAGGAAGTCTCTAGAACACAGCCCAGCCCTAGCCAGAAAACCAGATCTGGTGCACCCAAGCCAACTGGCTCGACACCCTGTGTCGACAGGCAAGTCGACAGGGCAGTCGACTCCCTAGTCGACAGGCCTGTCGACATGGGTAGGGCGGGAAGTTTCCCGCCTGGCCCCCTGCTGGCTCCAATTTCGAAATTTGATTTTTAATTTTTAAATCTGTTTTTAACTTTGAATTTTCTGCAAACTTCATTGGGCCATAACTGGGCCATACAGACTCCGATTTACAAAATTTCGGACTCTATTTCGCGTATTTTTCCGAGACGAACGCAATGACGCAGCCCGTTTCCCCCAATTCTCACATTTGAGATTATTTATTCTGCAATTAGTGAATTTTAGCATTAACTGAAATACGGGGTGTTACATTCTCCACTCCTTAAAGGATTTCGTCCCCGAAATCTCTAAGCTAAGGAGAATGCATATCCTACCATCCAAACAACCATCTACTCAATCCATCAAACACGGGCATCCATTGTCCTTAAAACAATTTCTAATGATGTATGAGCATATGCAAAGAGTGTGTGTATATGTTCCCTATCTAATGTATGAACATATGCAAACCATGATAGTGCCATGCATCCATTATGTATGCGAGAGAACCCTATCGACACATACAATATCTACATGAGTGCACAATCATTCACCAAAATGCATCATCCATATGATAACACAATCATTATACATCCATAAATATAGCTTCCTACACACAATTTTATGCAATATGCAATATGAAGTGATTGAGCCGATCTAGTGCCTAGAGTGTGTATATATGCATCCACGGGCAACCACTAGCAACCACTTGCATCCACATGCATCCATCAAACATAACATGTCTCAAACACATGTTTCAACCATAGGTTTACCCTATCTAAAGGTCAAAGGTACAAATGAGAGGACATACTAAAGATAAGATAAGTACTAGACAAACGATAAAGGAGAAGTTAAAAGAGATACCCTCAAAAAGGAACGGGTATAATGAACGCATCTTCGCTTCCGTTTCCCAAGTTGCGTTGCTCTCGTCTTCTCCCCATTGTACTTTGACTAGTTGAACCTCTCGATTCCTCAATTTCCTAGTCTCTGACCCAAGGATGCGAGTAGGAGCTCGTCGAATAGTCGCATCACGCTCTACTTCCACTTCTTTAAGCAAGCTCGGCTCTACCACCTCTGCGGTCTCATGTAAGCACTTCCTCAAATGTGACACATGGAATACATCATGTACACCACTAAGTCTGTCAGGCAACTCCACTCTATATGCCATCCGTCCAATCCTTTCCTTGATAGGAAACGGCCCTACGAACCTTGGTGCTAACTTCCCAACAGATCCAAAGCGAACCACATTTCGTAACGGAGACACTTTGACAAAGACCATGTCCCCAACTTCAAACTCAAGATCCGTCCTTCTCTTGTCCGCATAAGATTTTTGCCTATCCTGCGCTGCTTTCATCCTTCTTCGAATCAAGTCAATCTTCTCAGAAGTCTCCCTAATCATATCAGGCCCAAGCAAGATCTTATCCGTAGATTCCCACCAACATGTAGGTGATCGACAAGGCCTTCCATAGAGAGCTTCGAAAGGAGCCATACCAATACTGGACTGAAAGCTGTTATTATATGCGAACTCCACCAATGGAAGATGCTCTTCCCATGTACCTCCAAAATCTAAGATACAAAGCCTCAAAAGGTCTTCTAGAACACGATTCACCCTCTCAGTCTGGCCGTCCGTCTGAGGATGATATGCGGTGCTCAGACACAATTGAGTCCCCACTACTTCTTGCAAACTTCTCCAGAACTCGCTAGTGAAGATAGGATCTCGATCACTCACTATGCTAGAGGGTACCCCATGCAATCGAACTATCTCTCGAAGATATACTGAAGCTAGCCATGGAGCAGTCCTCTTGCTCTTCACAGGTATGAAATGGGCGCTCTTAGTAAGTCTGTCTACCACCACCCAAATTCCCGTATTACCCTTTCTTGATCTGGGTAACCCGTCAATAAAATCCATCGAGACGCTATCCCACTTCCATTGCGGAACTTCCAATGGGTGAAGCAACCCACCAGGTTTCTTTTGCTCCGCCTTCACTTGTTGGCAGACCAAGCATTGAGCGACATACTTGGCCACATCTTTCTTCATACCGGCCCAGAAGAAAACCCTCTTCATATCTTGGTACATCTTGTCCCCACCGGGATGAATGGTCATCCTAGAACGGTGTGCATCATCAAGAATAGCCTTTCTCAAACCCTCGTCTTGCGGTACACAAAGTCTACCGTCTCTACGCAAGCACCCCCTATCGTCTAGGGTGTACCTACTCAAATGGCTGGACGACTCCCCCCTTATGAGCTTCTCCACCAACTCAACCAACTGTGGGTCGTCCCTCTGTGCTTCTCCAATCCGCCCCAAAAGAGTAGGTCTAACCTCCAAGGAAGCTAGCAAACCGGGTACATAATCAATGGAAGGTCTGAAATCAAACATCGAGATAAATTCCAAGCTTCGTTGTTCCACGAACAATGGACTCAAGGACAACCTTTTTCCGCTCAAGGCGTCCGCCACCACGTTACCCTTGCCAGGGGTATACGCTATCTCGAAATCATAGGATGCTAAGAACTCCATCCACCTTTGCAGTCTCAAATTCAAATCCTTCTGAGAAAACAAGTACTTCAATGATTTGTGGTCAGTGAACAATTCGAATCTCTCACCAAGAAGATAATGGCGCCAAATCTTAAGCGCAAAAACGATAGCGGCCAACTCTAAATCATGGGTAGGGTAATTTTTCTCATGCACTCTCAACTGCCTTCCACCAAAGGCTATTACCCTTCCCTCTTGCATTAAGACTGCGCCTAGTCCTGTCCCACAAGCATCAGTATAGACAACAAATGGCTTGCTCCCATCTGGCAACACTAAAACTGGAGCAGTGGTTAAAGCTCTCTTTAACCGTCGGAACGCATCATCACAAGCTACGTCCCATGCGAAAACAAGATTCTTCTTCGTTAAGCGGGTTAATGGGGCTGATATCTTCGCGAAGTCTTTGATAAACTTCCTATAGTAACCCGCCAACCCTAAGAAACTTCTTACTTCGGTAGCATTCTTCGGAACCTTCCAATCTTGTATTGATACTACCTTCGCGGGATCCACAGCTATCCCTTCCTTGGAGACCACGTGCCCCAAGAACCGCACTTCCTTCCTCCAGAAGTGACATTTAGAGAATTTAGCCTTAAGGCTATGTGCTCGAAGAGTCTTCAATACCTCCCCAAGATGTAGGGCATGCTCTTCTTCACTCTTAGAAAATACTAAGATATCATCCACAAAGACCACCACGAATTTATTAAGGAACTCCCTGAACATTCTACTCATCAAATCAACAAAGTATGCAGGGGCGTTCGTCAACCCAAATGGCATCACCAGCCACTCATAGAAACCATCCGGAGTTCTAAAGGCAGTCTTGTCTATGCTATCCTCAGCCACCCTCAACTGATGAAACCCCGTGGCTAAGTCCAATTGAGAAAATACTGAAGCGCCAACCAACTGATCGAAAAGATCATCAATCCTCGGCAATGGGTGTCTATTCTTCTTTGTGAGCTTGTTGAGTTCTCTATAGTCTACACAAAGTCTGAGGGACCCATCCGCCTTTGTAGCAAAAACTACTGGAGCACCCCACTCCGATATACTTCGTCTTATGAACCCCTTCTCAAGCAACTCCCCTACTTGCTTATGGAGTTCCCTCCTCTCACGAGGAGCCATGTGGCGCACTGGTAAAGATACAGGTTTAGCATTATCCACCAGATATATTCGGAAGTCAATCTCCCGCTTCGGAGGTAAGCCCTTCACCTCCTCAAACACATCCGAGTATTCCCGGACCACTCTAACAGATTGCAAACTCTTGACCGAAGCGTCAAGCGATTCAAGATAACTTAGCATAATAGAATCCATGGGATTACAAGAGATCTCGAGAGTGTTACCCAAGCGGGTCATGAGCCTAACAACTCTCCTTTCGCAATCAAGAACAGCACTATTACTGGATAACCAGTCCATGCCCAAAATCAACCCATAGCCCGTGAAGCCCAAAACAAAAGCATCACATCTAAATTCAATGCTAAGTATAGAAATCTTCAAACCCAAACATATCATGGACAAATAAGTGGAGCCCCCAATTGGGTTTGAAACAACCAAGGGATCATCTACAAGACTGGTGTCTAAGTGCAGCGACTCAACTAATGATGATGAGATAAACGAATGCGATGCGCCTGAATCAAACAATGTACGGACAGGATGATCAAATAGAAAAACCAGACTTTCAACGGAAATAGTTCTACCTCTTTCCTGAATTGGTGGAACCGCGAGAGCCTGTACTTGCCCCCTAGCCTGACCCGGTGCCATAAGAGCTTGCACCTGTCCTCCTGAGGTAGATCCCGTCCTTTGCCCCTTCTTAGGGCAATCCTTCACTAGATGCCCTGCTTCGCCACAATGAAAGCAACCAGTCTTCTTCTTCTTTCTACAATCTTTGCTTATGTGACCTGGTATCCCACAATTGAAGCACTTCTTCTTCCCCTTGCCACCGTTGCCTTTCCCACCTTTGTTTTTCTGTTGTTGCTGAGGTCTCTTTTGATCTCCCTTCTTCTCGGGTGCCTTATTAGCATTGGGACCCTTCTCTTCTTCATGCATGAGTGCCATGTCAACTAGCTTCTCAAAGGTGGCCCCCATAGGGATATGAGTCATAGCCAACCCATGCATTGGTTCATTCAAGCCTTTCACGAACCTCAAAGCCTTCTTCTCCGGTGTATTCACCATGTCTAGGCCAAACCTTGCCAATTGATTAAACTTGTTGACATACTCCTTCACTGAGAGATTTCCTTGCTTTAGAGTCAAGAATCTTTCCATATACAAGTTATCCTCCGCCCTTGAGAGAAATTTTGCCACAAATCTTTGCTTAAAATCCGCCCAAGAGTCAACGGGGCGTTCTCCATTAGTGACCTCCCACCAGAATGAGACCTCTCCTTTCATTAACCAAGCAGCTAACTTGACTTTCTTTCCTTCTTCCACCTCAAAGATGTCTATCAACTCTTCCACCTCCTTAAGCCAATCTCTAGCCTCCACAAAAGTTTCAGATCCTTGAAAAGGTTTTCCTCCCATAGTTTTAAATTCCTTGCAAGTCTTAGCAAAAGTATCCGTGCGAGGAGGAGGGGGAGGAGGAAGATCGGGTGCTACGGTTGGTGGAGGAACATTTGCTGGACACGCAGTGGTGGCCCTAGCCTCCATCAATCTCCTATACCATACTGGTATCGTCACACCCTCCGGAAAGTTAAGATCCTCAGCCATGCTGAAACGAAAAAGGAAAGATTCAAAACGGAGAATTCGAAGGATAAAGATATGGCTATTGGGGATTATGCTTTTCTTTCAAAAACTTTTCTCTTAAAAGACATGTTTTTGAAAATATCTCTTCCAAAAATGTTTTTAGAAAAATAGTTTTCTAAAAATTTTATCTGTTCCGGTAACCTTTGCTCTAATACCACGTGTAACACCCCACGCAAGCTATGGTCACTCTCTAAGGGAATGCCATAACATCGGTGGAGTATTTTGAGTGAATATAGAACAGAGTAATTACAGCAAGACAGATATAAGTAATACTTGAAAATTTAAAACATCATTTCAATTGCAGCGGAAAATAAAACATGTCTGGTTACATCACAAAACCATAATAGAAGTCAAGTACAAATATCCATCCTGCTAAATAAAAATACATAATCCCAATACATGAACTGATAGCCATAAAAGAAAAGGGTAAGCTGAGCTCTACATCTAGGGTCCAAGCTCCAAGAGAGTAATAAAAGCAGCCTGATCAAAGCCCACTCGTGCTGGGCCCACTCTGAGAACCTGAGGGTTGGGAAAAAGATAAAAACAACGGGGTCAGACATAAGTCTGAGCGAGTCCTATAACTTTAACAATGTAACCATTAAAGTAATAAGGATATGATATAACTTGGTACGGTGTGACTGGGGATAAATGACTACACTCAGTAGCCAATCAGACTTAGAGTGAACTAGGGTAACGATAAAGACGCATTTACCCACCCAAGGATAATTACTACACTGCACCACACCAGTCATTCCTACTTAAAGGTTGATCCCTCCCAAGGACTTAGAAAATTTACCCAGTAGTTTCGCGTACCCCTAGCTCACTACATAGGTGCCGTCTGCCCCTATCTCCACTAGGTGTACCCACTACTCCCAAGCGATCGGCTCCCTACCGTAGATACCCGTGCCGGCCCCACAGTGGGGTGTATCACTCCCCAAAGTGGCAACCCGATATAATTAACGGTGCATGGCTTATATCTACACGATGCAACAACGTCTTACCTACCAGCCCGGGTCCATACACGCATATGAAACCCGTTGGACTTGCGTTGCCACCGCTAACCCATTTTGGCCTCTTATAGTCAAGCCCAATATGCGTGTCCCGTCACTCGACTAGAGTCGAGCCCACAAAGATACGTTTGGGATATTGGTTGAGATGGGCCCCCACAAGCTACCCGCCTAAGCTTGTCCCTTTTTCTAGTGCATCCCACTTAACCCTTTAATCATGTTTAATTACATGTTTCCACTTGGTTAAGTATTCTAATCGTATTTTCTATTGCCACCCAAGGCAACCCACTAGATTTCCACATGCCACCCAAGCACCCACTTAACCTCTCATGTCCCTCTACATGCTAATATGGTTAAGTGTTTCTTAATTAATTAATTAAGATCATGACCTCATAAAGACCTCTCACATTAGACCGTCTTTTATGACTGCTGGATATGCCGGTTGGTTCCGGGCAGACTTCTGTCATCTAGAGGGTCTAACCTCGTGTCTTTACTTTAATCACGTATTTAATTTATGACTAAGACCTCTCACATTGGGCCAATCATTTGTAGCCGTTGGATGGCCGGTCGGTTCCGGGCAGACTTCCGCTACAAAAGGGTCCAACCTCGTGTCTTAGTTGATTAATTACACCTAATTAATCACCCCTAATTAATTATCCCTAATTAATTACACATTTTCAAGAATATGGGTAGACCTAACTCAATAGGTAAATTCCCAATTCCATAGTGTGGGTAGACCTAACTTAATAGGTAAATTCCCAACTCCATAATGTGGGTAGACCTAACTTAATAGGTAAATTCCCAATTATGTCCATTCATTTTATGTTATGCTTAATCATAACAACTTTACACCTTTTTATAATCATGCATATTAACCCCATCATTTCCCACGTAATTCGTTTACATAACACGTCATTCATAGGGACAAACTTGCATATGTTATGCATATCATAAAAAGGGACAAACTTGCATATGAACTTGCATATAAACTTGCATATAAACTTGCATATGATCTTGCATATGAACTTGCATAAAACTTGCATATGAACTTGCATATGAACTTGCATAAAACTTGCATATGAACTTGCATACCATGTCATATCACAAAGGCAAACTTGCATATGTTATGCACATCATAGAAAAAGACTATCTTGCACATGAACTTGCATATATCATGTCATATCACAAAGGAAAACTTGCATATGTTATGCATATCATAAAAAGAGACTATCTTGCACATGAACTTGCATATATCATGTCATATCACAAAGGCAAACTTGCATATGTTATGCATATCATAAAAAGAGACTAACTTGCATATGATTTGCATAAGAACTTGCATAAAACTTGCATATGATCTTACATAACACATCATATCATAAAAAGAGGCAAGTTTACATATGAACTTATAACATATGACAACCACAACTTGCATAATCCACATTTACATCCATAGCCTCCTAATATCCTATCCTAATTAGTTTAGCAATTACTTGCTAAAGGCATAGGAACTCACCAAAACCAAGATTAGCAAACTTATGAAGTAGAACTAGTTGCTAAATATGAAGAAGATGATGATTAGAGGTTGATTAGCATGCTACTTCCTTCATAAACTAGTGGAGGCTCCTCTTAAGTTTGATTTTGGCGGCATGAGGCCATCATTTCTATTTTTAGTATGGATTAGGCTTGTATTAGGGTGTATTTATAGGATTAGGGTGTGTTTTAGACCATAGGATTAACCCTAGGTTAGATTAGGTCCGTCAGATTTAGGAAGTCTCTAGAACACAGCCCAGCCCTAGCCAGAAAACCAGATCTGGTGCACCCAAGCCAACTGGCTCGACACCCTGTGTCGACAGGCAAGTCGACAGGGCAGTCGACTCCCCAGTCGACAGGCCTGTCGACAGCCCTGTCGACATGGGTAGGGCGGGAAGTTTCCCGCCTGGCCCCCTGCTGGCTCCAATTTCGAAATCTGATTTTTAATTTTTAAATCTGTTTTTAACTTTGAATTTTCTGCAAACTTCATTGGGCCATAACTGGGCCATACGGACTCCGATTTACAAAATTTCGGACTCTATTTCGCGTATTTTTCCGAGATAAACGCAATTACTCAGCCCGTTTCCCCCAATTCTCACATTTGAGATTATTTATTCTGCAATTAGTGAATTTTAGCATTAACTGAAATACGGGGTGTTACAGGTTGGGAAGCCTTACGATTTGCAGTTACATATTTTAGAGTTAAAATTGCAGGATAAGCTTAAATGTTTGTTAAGTGAGGAATATCATTCAGCTTGGCAAGTTCAAGCTTGAAAAGGGATGTGGAGTCAGATGGGAACTCAAAGTTCTTTCATAATTCCTTGAAGATTAATAAGGTGAAAGAGGTTGTTTTCGTGATAAAAGTTATCTTTGGTAAAGTTCACTCTTCTCAAGCAAGTATTGATGATGCTTTTGTTGAATTCAAAGATATTTTAGCTCCTAAATCTTTACCAGTTTATAATATTGAACCCCTCTTTCACGTTGATCTTCCTTCTATTGGTAATCACCAATCCCTGGATTTGGTTTCTTCGGTATCTAGCGATGAGATTAAATCTGCAGTGTTTAACATGGATCCTTCTAGTTCAGGTGGGCCAGATGGTTATAACGCATGTTTTTTGCAAATGTGTTGGCCTATAATTGGATATGATTTTGTTGAAGCTGTGCAATTTTTCTTTTTGAAGAATTATTTGCCTTCTAATTTTTCTGCTACTTCAATTGCATTGATCCCTAAAACTGATAACCCTTTTATTGTTTCTGATTTTAGACTTGTTTCATGTTGTAGTGTCTTCTATAAGATCATATCAAAGGTTCTTGCTAATAGAATTCAAAAGGTATTGCCTACTGTGATTTCTAGAAACCAGTCTGCCTTTATTTCTGGTATGTCGATTAGTGATAACATTTTGATCACCCAAGGATTACTTAAAGGTTATGATAGGAAGAATATATCACCTCGTTGTATGTTGAAGCTCGATATTAAGAAGGCATTTGATAGTGTTTCTTGGACATCTATCGTAACAATTATGTCTAGAATGAATTTTGCAAAGTCGTTCCTTGCCTGGATATATACTTGCATTTCCTCTCCTATGTTTTCTATTTCCAGACATGGTACATAACATGGTTAATTTAAAGGTAAACGTGGGGTTAGATACGGTGATCCGATCTCTTCTTATCTATTCATCATAGTTATGGAGCTGCTCAACCCATTGGTTATTAATCAAGTGAAGAATGGTAAGCTTGAGTTACATCCTCGATGTAAAAAAGCTCTAATCACCCATTTGTTATTTGCAGATGACCTCATAATCTTTACTAAGCCAATTTAAGTAATATACAATGTATTTTCTCCATTCTGCAGCATTTCTATGAGGTTACAGGGCTGTAAATTAATTTGGATAAGTCACATATCAAGATTGCTGGTTTGTTGCAGAATAAAAAGAATGAACTCATTGCCTTATCTGGATTGAAGGAGCTACCTAATAATTCAACATATTTAGGTCTTCCTCTGTTCAGTAGTGGAATTACTAAAGATAGATGCATGCCCCTTTATGAGAAGATTAAGCAGTGGCCATCATGCAAGTTATCACAAGCTGGAAGGTTAACTGTTATTCAGTCTATTGTAACTTCCATGACTACTTACTATTCAAGGCACTATATTCTTCCTCTGAAACTAATTAACATGGTGATTAGTGCAATGAATAAATTCTTGTGGCACAACAATCCTTTTACCAAAAAGATTATTCCTATTTCCTTTTCTAAGTTGTGTGAAGATAAAAGAAATGGAGGACTAGGTTTTATCAATCTCATTCAATGGACCAAAGCTGCTATCTCTTTGTACATTAACAAGCTTTTCTCAAATGAAAACTGTTTATGGTCCAAGTTTGTGAAGAGCAATCTTATAGGAAGGAAATTTTTTTGGACTATTCTTGTTCCTCAATCTTGCAGCTGGAGCTGGAGGAATATACTGAAGTTAAGAAGTATATTTTTACCTTATGTTCAGTGTAATGCTAGTAAGATTCACAGACTGTCTTTCTGGAGTTTGCCTTAGGAAGGTAATGGATTAATTCTAAGTGATTCTATTGAGTATAATCCGAGAAGTAATCATGCAATCCTTGAAAATGTTGTAGTAGATGATGTTATACATGATGGTATTCTAATTTTGCCTCATAATAGTTTGACATCTTTAAGAATGCTTGCAATGAAATTTCATCTAAATTCAATATTAATGATGACCTTCATAAATCTTGGATTGGCAAGAGGCACACCATTAGTTTTATCTATGATTTGTTAAGAGGAGAGAAGCCGGTATTCCCTTGGCACAAAAGAATACAGAATTTGATGAGTACTGCTAAGACTAATTTGTTGTTGTGGAAAGTGATGTCGAATGGAATTAATACTAAAGACAAGCTGTATAGGATGGGTGTCATTCCTATGATATCTGCGTATTATGTAGGGCTGAGGCTGAATGTAATACTAACTTATTCTTTGAGTGCACTTGTGTTCTCTACATATGGAGAAGAGTGTTAGCTTCAGGAAATTTGCACAGACCATCTAATATTAGTAGAGAAGAATGGTCCTTTTTATTCAAAGCCACCAGATGGAAAACAAGGAGAAGTATGTTTTTACTGAGGATTTTAAAGATTTTATTATATGAAGTGTGGGATAAGAGAAATTGGAGAGTTTTTTGCATCTCTTATTTGAATGCTAATGAGTTGTATTCTACCATACATAGAAGAATTCTGATGCATTTGAATGCTGGATGAAGATGACAGACATTTGGTAGTTGTGGAAGTCTCTTGGTAATTCTATTTTGGTTTGAAGCTGTATTGCATTAGTGATTGATACTTGCGACATTGAGTTTTTTTTTTATTAATTGTAAATTCCATTGTTTTTTACTCTATGTTGTCAAAGTGTTTGTTTAGTCATTGTATAGTTCTGCGTAGTTATTTTTAAACATTGTAATTGTGAGTGTGAATAAAGATAGTTTGCGTTTCAAAAAAAAAAAAAAAGAATTTCGTCCCCAAAATTACCATTTAAGAAGAATGTCATAAACCAATTAATTTTACTTCAAAACATTTTTACAAAAATTTGTTAAATTTATAACACTTGAAATTTAAAAAAAATTCGGTAGCACCTCCTTTGCGTGGCTCAATCAAAAAAATTTAACAACATCAAAATAAGACATCATGCATCTCATCTCAATGATGAGGCATCCTAAATCATGGGGAAACAATCTATAAAAGACCCTCACATGGTATGTGGTTCTAAATACGCACCATTTTGTCGGGCAAACATATATTTACCATGAAATCAAAAGTTGTAAGCATGCCAGTAAGATTTTGCTTCCATATACCTATAAATACTTTATAACCCAAAAGAGATATAAATAAACAAACAAGTGACACTACAACATGAACAAATGCACAAACAACACAACAATTATATGCAACAACCAAATATGATGCAATTGCAAGAATGACGTAAATCAACAACTACAACACAAATGTAACCTTACGTCACATGCAACCACAATTAATTAACTCACATTTATACCATAACTCATGATTTATTTAGATCATAAATCCTATCATCGCAGAGGGATGATAAACAATATGTTAAGAGTCACTATTTGCTCAACAACCTCAATTTGTCACTTAACTGATCATTCATTCTTCCTCAAGCAACTCAAAAATCCAAATCCCCAAATTCACCAAAAGTCATTATAGTATGAAATATATTTCCCAAAGCCTTAAATATTTTTATTGATGAAACTTCCATTTAATTAATATATTTCCCAAAGCCTTAAATATTCTTAAAATTCTTCCATTTAATTAAATAAATCGTTATATCTTATAAACTACCGCACCGTGATTTTTCAAAAAATTTGATTTTGACATAACTCAAAATCTACAAGATGAAATTTTGATTTTTCTGTTTCGTTAGAAAAATATAATCTAATAGATCTGGAAGATTCTTATTTCAAAGAATTTCAAATTATATTGGATCCTATACATTTATTTAAAGTTCACACTGGGAATTTACGAACTACCACTATGCGACGAGCTCATTTTAATTTAATTTAATTAATATATTCAAATTTCATTAAATTAATAAGTTAAAACTATGTCCACTTAAGTTTACATAAAAAATTAGCTTTGTTTTTGACTTTATCATAATCTTCAATTTCTTAAACTTATAAACGATAACATCTTCATTTACTTAAACAAAATGTTCTAAAAAAATTAAGTTTGTTTCAATATATGACACTTAGCTTATTCTTGCAATTAAGCATGGAAATCTCGACTAACCAAAATAGTTGAATATTCCGTTACATTTAGAATGAAACCTATCAGACGCCACAATTAGTGAAATGCACAATTAATTAACTCTAATACTTTGAATATATGCATCTATGTTGTATTTTGGTTGAAAGTTTAAGAACCAATTCTCGGATTTTAAAATAATATATAGCGGATTCAAAATAAAATTTTGTTTTTATCCAAACAAATTATCTATGATAGCAGATTCTTACTTAGAAACTCGAAAATGAACATTGATGATGTTGCAGTCATCATCTAGGTTATTTCCAAATCGAAATAAGATCAATGCTTTTTAAAATCTTTTCAAATATATTTATTTTCACACTATAAAAACACATTAATATTCCCTTTAAACCTTGAAAACACATCTTCAAACTCATCGGTAATTCAAATCCTACAATTCTCAACTCCAATCCATTTCTTGTTTATAAATCTTGTTCAGAAATCTACACTTACATAATTCTAACTCCGTATAAGATTGTTTGACCAAAAAAATGGCACTACCACCCAATAAGTCGTATTTAGAGCATATAATATCAGAAAATAAATGAAAAATGCAAAAAACAACAATTTTATAGTGGTTCATTGTTAACAAGCCTACATCCACTTCATAATCTCTCAATAATGTTAGAATATTGGAGTTATAACGAATGAGATTGTCAAAATCTTTCATACAAAACTCTTTCTGTTGACTATTTTGAATTACAATCAAGAATATCACTTATATTTTGAGATAAAATAGGTTGGTATCCATGGCTAAGTAATGCAGAGCTTCACATGGCCAAAGTTACTTTAATTATCTCCAAAATGGTGTATTTACAGGTGTATTCGGGTCCAGGTTGAATTTCTATGTGGCAGTCGCACAGGGAATCTCAGAGCATAGTAGAGAACATGGGTCGGTTCATGTATGCTAGGTGGAACCCAATCTATGTTTATAGGTGAGTGGTGCAAGTGGGTAGCCACAAGAATAGGTCCATGGTGATGTCTGGGTAACCGTTCAGGTGGGGTCGGGTCGAGTTCAACCCAGAGGCCTTCGACTCGAGTTATTGGACCTGGATGGTGTTTTTCCTGGAGTAAATAGGAAGGATCTCCTTCGATCCGAGACTTCATGTACCCTCTTCTTCGACCCTGGTAAGTTCTTGATGTTGGTTGCTGCGATTGGACGAGCCTAAAGGTGATTGAACTTGGGGTTGGGCAGTAGTGTCCAAGCTTGTCCACACCCATGCTCGAGCCCTGATTGGATCTATCAGTGGTGGCTCATAGGGTGACAACCTTGCCAAAAGGCCGGTCAATAAATATTACACTACATATATTCATCCTTATTTAAGTTTATATTACACAACTTTACTTAGGTTGAATTCTTACCCAACATCATCATCAAACGCCGTATAGTCAAGTCACATGGTATTCATTTCCAATTTTTTGTAATTATAAATCTGCCCAACCTATGCAAGAGAGTGATAAGATTGCTCTTATCTAAACAGGTAGCTAATACCTATAAACTAGTCGGGTGCGACTACAAATCAATCAATAATAGTCAATGCTCGAAAGTGAGCACGTCTTGTTAAACCATAAATGATGATAATTAAATATCATCATTTCCTATCCAACTAATCATCTATAAAAACTATATTTAGTTTGAAAATTCACATTGTATATAAAATAAATGAAATCTTGATAAATTTGTTTCATTTAACAACTCTTTAAAATAATATTATATCGATTTTCCTTCCTTAATAACTTAGAAATCCCAATGACAACATTGGCCAAATGCATCAATTTGGAATTTATATGCCACTTAAAACATAATACAAAACATTTTATAACACTAACTTGTACGTTCTCACATATAAATATATACATACATCTATAACTCAATCTAGGGATTTGTTAACCCTATCTCTGTTGAGTCACACCATAGGGCGAAGGTTATCGCTTAATCTTTTGCTTTGGTACCAAATATAATGAACCGGGTAATTCAGACCTCGAATTTCATTACTAATACATCATTTGTATTAACATTTCTAAACTCAAGTACCAAAAACCCAGAAGATAAAGGAAAGAAGTTAGAGGGTGAGAAAGCAGAATGAAAGAGAGGTTAGAACCAAAGAAGAAGAACACAAACACATCAAAATCAGAAAAGATTAGAATCTCATAGCGGAATTAATAAAATACAATATATCAACAATCTTCACATAAAAGAGAAAACTATATACATACATAGATGCATTAATCATAAGCTTTTGGGATTTCCCGAAATGAACCACACCCTCAATAGGTGTATCTCGATGAAAACTCTATCCCCAACCGAAAACTCCAAATCCTTACTCCTTTTGTCAAAGTAACTCTTCTATCTGGACTTATCTTTCTTCATTCGCTTTCGGGTTATCTTGATCTTTTAAGTGGCTTCTCTTACTATTTGTGGACTAAGAACTAATCTATCATTTGTCTCCAATCAACATTATGGTGATTTACATGGTCTTCCGTATAAAGCTTCAAAAGGCACCATTTTTTTGCTAGCCTAAAAATATTATTGTCAAAAATTCCAATAAGTGGTCCTCCCATAAGCACCAAATTCCAAAAAGAAAGCTTTCAACAAATATTCAAATACTTTGTTTACCTATTCGGTCTACCCATCTGTTTATGGGTGATATGCAGTACTCATCTTAAGTTACGTGCCAAATGCCTTCTGCAGGCTCCTCCAAAATTCTCTAGTAAATTATGGGTTACTATCGCTTAAAGTACTACCTGAAATTCCATGAAGTATTACAATATTCTTATGAATAACTCAGCCAAAACTATTATTGACATATTAGTCCTTATAGGAAAAAAATTTGCACATGTTTGGTTAATCTATCCACGACAACCCAAATGCATTTGTTTCCTTTCTTGTCCTTTGCAAACCATCAATAATATCTATTGACATCGAATCACACTTCCAAATTGGAATAACCAATAGCGATAGCAAAACGCTAGGCTTTTGATGCTTGGCTTTTACTTGCTGCTTTTTCGGCACTGCTTTACACACAAACCTACATCCTTCTGCATGTCTTCCCAGTAAAAACTTCACTTCATGTCTCGATACATCTTGGTTTCACTAGGTGTATCATAAGCTTAGAAGATGACACTGCTTAAGCACATCTCTCCTTAAGTCATCAACATCTAAAATGCATAACCTTCCTTTCTTCCTTAACAACCCTTTAGGTCAAGTGCAAACTCTTCTGGATTATCAGCTATGGAAATTTTGAGCTTTTTGATCCTTTTGGCTAACAGAGATTCCCCTTCCTGCCTAGAAGCAATCTTCTCAATCAAAATTGGTTGAACTTCCAAACATGACACTATAGGTGTGCTTCCACTAAAAGAAGATGTCGACCTATTGCTTACATTGCATGCAACCAAAGCTTCCAAGTTTTTCAATTCATTCAACATAGCCGACATATCACTTAACGCTTTATACTAAGGGCATTGACAAACATATTTCCATTTCTTGGGGTTTGCTCAATGCTAAAATCATAATTCTTAAAAAAATTCAACCATCTTTGCTGTCGCATATTCAATTCCATTTAGGAAAACAAGTATCTCAAAGACTTATGGTCCGTAAATAAATTGAACCTTTCACCCAATGCGTAATGACTCCAAATTTACAAGGCAAAGACTTTGATAGTTAGCATAAGATCATAGTTGGGTATTGCACTTCATGTGGCCTTTGCCATAGGGACGCATAAGCAATAATCCTTCCTTTCTACATGAGAACAACTCCTAAGCCTGTTCTGCAAGCATCAATATAAATAATTAAATCTTCATTTCTATCTAGCACTGCCGACACATAAGCATTGGTTAGCAAGTACTTTAACTTTCGAAATGCTACTTCACAATTATCTCTCCACACAAACGTAATTTTCTTCCTGGTTAGTTTAGTGATTGGCATCGCAATGCTAGAGAAGTATTTAGTCAATTTTTGACAATGTCTGACCAATCCAAGGAAGCTTCTGACTTCCATAATGCTTCCTGGTCTCTTCAAACTTACAATGACATCAACCTGCACTGGATCTACCTTCAATCCTTCACCTGAAAATACGTGACTAAAAAACTTTACTTTCTCCTCCTAAAACCGACACTTAGAAAATTTAGCCTTTGAGCGATACTTCTGCAAAGTCTCAAGAACAATCTAAAGGGGACACTCGTGCTTTTCGCATCCTTTGAATGTACCAACATATCGTCAATTAAAACCAACACAAATTTATCTAAGTGCTCTCGAAATACTTGGTTCATCAAATCAACAAAGAAAGAAGGTGCATTTGTCAATCCAAAGGGCATAACGCTCCATCTGTATGATCCATATCTTGTAGAAAATGCTGTCAATGGAATGATCCCTTTTGCTATTCTCAGTTGGTGAAAACCAAAAGATGATTATCATAGACAAAACACCTTTGCTCCACTTAGCTTATCGAGTGGATCATTAATATGAAACAGAGGATACTTATTCTTCACCGTTCTTTCGTTGAGCTTCGGATAGTCAGTACACATTCTCAATATTCCTGAAGGTAAGATACTTGGACGAATAAAGCTTTTTCCTTCTAAATCATTAAGTTATGCCTTTTTCTCTTTTATTGCTGAAGGGGTCATTCGTCTAGATGGTCGATAAATTGGCTTTTTTCCTAGCACTAGATCAATTCGAAACTCAGTAGCCCTATTCGATGTCAACCCCATTAGTAGTTCGAAGACATCAGAAATTTCCTTTACGATAGGAACACTACTTACATCTTCCTACAATTCCAAAACACCAAAAAATGGGAACATTCATGGAATCTCTCTCTTTCTACCAAGCGCAACCATATTGTTACTTTGGGGATGTTTCAACATCGCCTCTTTACTTCGACAAAATATTCCAGCATCATAATGACTCAACCAATCCATCCTTAGAATAATTCCAAAACCATCAAAATCAAAAACATACAAACTACAAACAAAGAGTTACATTGCCTCTAGTTGAATTAGCTACTCTAAAGTATGTAGGAATGTATGATTGTTCTAAAGACAACTTATTCACTATACATTTAGATATAAACGAATGGGATACTTAGATGAGTATCTGAGAGTGTAAGGGGAAAAACATGAACTACGGTCAGTAAAAAAGACTAGTGTGAATAATAACTTAGTAATCCGACATCATGTATATATAATGAGACCATGCAGTGCAGAGAAATAGGTTTTCCTCTCGTTAAAATCATACTGCGAAACCATTAGTTCACTTATCACGACAACGTAATCTACAACAATCATCAACTATATTATTTATCATAAAACACAATAGATCCCCTCCCTAATTATACTCCCATCTATGCTTTTGCAAAGAACTGCTTTGCTAGGAAACGGAGTCGAAACCTCTTTCAATGATTGATTCCTAACTATGATTCTTGGTATCATATTTCACTTACACAGAACCAATATCCCCTTCGGTTACTTGTAGTGCTTCGCAGAGTAACTCCCCAATAACAAGAAACCAAAGGCTTCTCATATATCTTTATGTGTTGTGCTAAGCAACAAATTTTAGTATTTATATTATATTTTAACTTGTGAATTCCAATTTCCACCCATTGGACCCTCCCAATATTATCCCACATAAATGCAATGTTTAAAACAATGGCAATCAACCAACACATAAATATTTCAATGGTTCCTAGTCAAAGTCCAACTTACACTATAATGGATACGACACATGTGTCATCTCCATTCCCCTTTGACTCCCGCAATGGTGCCGAAGAAGATGTTCGAGCCATTCCAAAAGGACAACTTTTCGGCTTAGCTACTTGGCAATAATCAACACCTGTCGTCTCGTAATGACGACCAACAATTGAGGCGGGGCCTTTATTCCATTTTATAAAATATTAAAATAAATTTTTTCTTATTGTCATCACCTGGGTTGACAGCCATGAAGGAGTATCCTTAAAACATTTGATTTAGAAAATGTTTCTCAAAGGACTCCTCGGTGCCTAAGGAAGTATTTTATGAAAACAATTTTACCAAAGAATGTCTGCATAAGCAACAACTTCAAGGGTTTCTTAGCTTATAGAAGCATGGTCTTTGGTAAGAAGCACCCCCGGTTCCAATGAAAGATCCATAGGCATAAGACCACTATTCCCTTTGGATTCACTACCTAAAATATTTCTTATATATAATAGTTATTTTAAAGAAAGCACCCCTTTGGCCAAGCCGAAAGAGTCGAGGTAGTTTTCTCTAGTGGAGCAGTTATCTTTTAAATTAAAATATTCTTAAGTATTAGTACCAAATACATGGTATGAAACTGTAAAAAATACATAGACAACGTGATTTTTCAGTTAAAATGTAGAGGTAGATTGCACTTAAGCTTGGGTATACGCGACCTTATCATGGGTCTAATGCTGTTTTATTTTATTGTTTTCTCTTATGTATTTGGTTAAGTGTTTTATATTTTTGCATGTTTGCTCTTGTCTTATTCGGGTTAGTATGCTAATCTTGTTATGCAGTTTTGTAGAAGTTAATAAAAGCGTACCAATTTTTTTCTTAAAAAAATCAGTACAAATATCCATGTTCGAATGGTAAAAGGCGAAAGCCCCGAATACTTCATATACCATACTTATGATATTTCAAGCATCCAACGTCACTGAAGGGTGGTTCCGATCGTTGTCAAAATGACATTGAAAGTAATTTTAGACGAAATAGATTTATTCTTTCTAAAACATTCCTTTTTTACCAACTTCACTATATTTTTCGAAATTCTATTTGTTTTTAAAAGTATTCTGATCAAAGTATACACCATTTTCTAGCACTTTGTGCTATACAAAAATACAAAATACTTGAATACATTATCATATGTGCTAATACTAGAATTAACGCGTAATCTTTCCTAAAGCATGCACCCTTAAAAAATACATAACAATTTCATATGAGCATAAACATTCATAAAATCCGAAACCCATCCCCAAAATCGTTCAACACATATCATACAAAAATTTATGTTGTTTGGAGACATTTATCCAAGGGTTTCGACCTATAACTTAATCAATTTCATGTATAAAACATCTCATGAAACCAACATTCATATATGGCTAATCCAAACATGGATATTTCATCTCAACCACATATTATTACCAAAAACATGGAATCATCAAAGAAAATAATCAAAGGATTCATATATACAAATATAACCGAAACCATAGAGGTAAAGTATATTATTCACTCGGTTGGATAGAGGTGATGTGATTTTCTGATGAAAAATTCCAAACTCTAAGTTTTCCTGAATTTAGCTTCTTCTCCTAACTTGTAATGGACGATTTTTCATAGGTTTTCTTCTAGTTTTCGTTTAGGTTTTTGAATGAGCATTGTGAATAAAAAACTGAAGAACATTATATATATATATATATATATATGTGTGTGTGTGTAGGGTCAAAAGTTCTAATTTTTCCCTTCTCATGTCACACTTTCTTATGCATATTGATTTTAGTTTATTTTTTTCGAAATTCAACTTTCTAATTAATTTATTAAACACAAATCTCATTGCCTCATCCATTACATTACTCCAATCTAATCACATAATTAAATTATTGATAATGTCTTACTAAAATCAGGAATGTTACACGAATTCTAAAAGAATCGAAGTTGAGCTCATCGGACAATCGATCATTTGGCTTGTGGAATGCTAGGTAAACTGGGGAGTATATTCATAAGAGATGACTCAAACTGGAAACACATCGAAAACCATATATGTGTTATATGGAGGAGAACCAATATTATTTTAGGTGTTGGAAGAGCTGCAGGGGTATAGGAATCCAACCATGATTCCAAGATCTTTGAGATATGGGAGTCCCATGTGTGATTCCAAACCAGTTGAGGTGAGTGAATCCAAGTGGGATTCCATGATCAATATTTGGATGTTGTGCATATGCTAGAATGCCAAACGTAGCATCATTAGTGGAGATGTCTAAAATCAAAGATAAGAGACATGGCCAGAAGGGTTGGCAAACACCTAAGGTATAGTCAGGCCCATTTTCTAGTGTTACATTCAAATGTTTGGCATTTCGGGGCGATGCATTCGGTCTTAGCAAGACCAACCATGGTTTTCTTATAGTACCCTGGTTAGTCTGATATAATGTTTTGAAAGAATAACTTTGTTCATTATGTAGGAGAACCATTCTTGAAGTACTAACAGCACCTCCATGGAAACCATATGCAATCTATAAACGTGCAATATCACGTTTTGAATATATACCAAGCAATGTTATGATGTACACTTACAAGCATCATAGCTATTTGGTCATTTATATTTGTTCCTTTAGACATTATTTGTAATGACCCGTACTTTAACGATTGGATATTTAAATATTAGTCGTTAATTATTCAATTCACAGTTCAAAATCAGATTTTTTTTTTGGTAAACAATCAAATTAGGATTTGGGATCAGTTCCGTTGAGTTCGGGTTTTCGTTACATGCGGAATAAGTATATAGATCGCTATATTTCGAGTTTGGATCATTTGATGGTCATAATGATCTCGATATATGCATAAATAGTCATTTTCGAAGCTCAATGTCAAATCAAAATGAAAATTAGATTTCTGAAATCGTAGTAGTGAGTTATTGCATGGTGTCAAGTTTTATAGTAATCAGACGTGATGATCAGCCGAGCGTAAATAAAACGTGTCTCAATTTATATAAAAACTAACATTGTATAATTCGAGTTTTAAAGGTTAACTTCCACATATAAATGATTTGATCTTGAGAATAGTCATATTTTTTCAAAAGGGTTTTTTACATAGATGACGATAGGTGGCACGTCTTGCTTGGGGTCATGAGTTTTTGGACCTATTAGAGAATAAATTAATGAATTAATGTATTTGTTTATCCTAAACCCTAAATTCTAATTGGCCGTGTACTGTAGCATTTCCCCTCCATTCCTAAATACTATTCCATTGCGATGTTTCTCAATTCATGGCCTCCTCTCCCTATTACATCAAAAATTAAAATCAATTCGATTCTTATACTAAAAAACACAAATTTTGTTATATGAATCTCATATGATGAAGCTCTCCACATCCATACACTTTCATATGGTTCGATGATTATCAACCTCCACTATTCGGAACTAGGTTTCCCTTTCTCAGTGGTTACAGACATTGATATGAGGATGGGGGGATTGCCGTTGGCTTGGTGGCGAAGAAGGGTGCCTATGGCGAAGCTTTGGTTAAACTCGATGGAGCAGGGAAGAATGTGATTTTGGGCGCAATGTATAGCTATAAGGAGGAGGATGAAATCTGGTAGACAAATTCAGGTGGCTCGGTTTGGGTATGGACAGGTCGAGTTTTGGGCAAGACGCGCAATGGTGCATACGGAATTGAGTTCTGATGGTCAAAGTTCCATGTCACCACTTGGAATGCACAACTAGGAAATGACTAATGTTTGTGCATTAGAGTTTAGGGAAGATAGGTGAGGGGTAATGTTGTAATAAAGTGAAGTGTAATTTAATTAGTGTCTATTTGAAACCTTAAATTTATAATATGTGTATCTTTTACATATGAGGTCCGACATGGATGCCATTTTCTCCATTGGACTTGTATGGACGAGCTCTACACATTAGATCATATTTAGGTTGATTTGGTTGAGGTGAGTGTTATTGTCTCCCGCTCAACTATAGTTGTTCGAATAGTATTTAAGTGACATTTTAAACTTATTTCTAATTATAAGACATAATATTTAGTATAACTTAACCTAGTGAATAGTTAATAAAAAGATTATAAAGTGATTTAAGTAGTTTTAACTTGATCATCACATTTTTACCTATTTGCATGCTATTACATACTATTTTGACCACACTGATAGATTTTGATTATTTGGACACTTATTTCACTTTGAATGCCATATATAAGTTCGGTTTAATTTATTATTGATATTATGGACACTAATATGCTAGTTTAACAATTTGTATGACTATTGGTTACATGATTGTATTATTTGCCTAGTTTAACTTAAAACATCATTCGTAGGCGATCTAGTATTAGGAAATATCTCGTTCATTAGAGTTTGGAAGTTCTTATCGATCAAATGCACACGTCGATGTAAATTGATTGAATGAATTGAGATGATACACTCAGATGGATGAGATAAATTATCGAAAGAGCTTCAAAGTGTATGGATGGATTCGACGGCTGAGAAGCATTGGAGCTTGGTGACAAATTCGAAGACAGAGCTAATCTAGAGCTTGGTGGCCAATTTAAAGACAAAGTTTGGACATGATGATGAGCTGGGTTACGTGAGGAATGCTGGATATTTTCCATGTATGCATATTTAACGAATTTTGGTTAAATAAGTAATCCAAGAAGTCGTTATATACTAATATGTTGGGGTCGATATTGATTACTATTATTGTTGGCCATTTTAGCCAATTTGACACTGACGATGATGAGATTTCGAGGAGTAGGATATGATGGTTTGTTCGACAGCGATTTTGACACAATAGCCTTTTGAACAGTGGTTTTGGCTTAAGACGAGGATGTTGTGCTTCTATGAAATGACTTGTCATTCGAAGACTATTAGCCTGCTTTGTGACCAGGCTACCCAAAGTAAAATACGTGAATATGAACATACATTGATCAGAAATTGCTCGTATGACGTGGCGGAATATGGAACAACTTGGATAATGGCATTTGTGAAGACCTTCTCGCCCCCTACCGATTCGTGACCCCTCTTGAGGGCGGTTCATGACCCCCTCCTGAGGGCGGTTCATGACCCTTTCTTGAGGGCGGTTCGTGACCCGCTTCTGAGGGGAGTTCATGGCCCCTTCCTAAGGGCGGTTCGTAACCCCTAGGACCATGACCCGACCTGGTCGTCACCACCATATCCTCACAGCGCTGCACACAACTTTGACCTATTCTTTGGCCTACTTTCATGGATCAGACAACACATGTCTCTACATGATCAATGGAGACATTTTCCATTACTTCTTGAGATCTCTTCTAGATGTGACACACGGTGTCAATCTGGAGCTTCTAAACCTCTATAAATACACCACTACATGGAAAATTAAAGGGACTTTTGGCATCTCCTTGTCCATGCCAGCCATGGCCAAAACTTCTCCATAAATAACCACCATCTTCCTCAATAAAATCAATGAATTCAAAGCAGATTATTTATTGAATTTAAGCGATTGTGTGACTATACTCCTTGTAATTGTTGTCTATGAATGGAATTAAAACATATGAAGTGGATGTAGGCTCATTAACACCGAACCACTATAAAAATCCTATTTTCCTACTTTTTCTCGTATTTTTCAGCTATTTCTTCATATTCTATGCTCGAAATACAATGATTTGGGTGTTCGGACCATTTTTTGGTCTAAGATTTTGGTGCTTTCACCGAGAAGGACTGATTCTCAATCATAGATCTTCTCATCTAATAATGGATATCGTAGTTTATTGAGGGGAGATCCGAACTTGATTTGAATTATTCACTGACTACTTAAATGCATAAATCTTCATAGTGGTGAAAGATGTGGCACAAGAGAAAAAGAGTTGCAAATCCTGAAGCCAATCGCAGATCGTAGAATTCAACTGGCTCGTGACTTGTCCCCGGCTCGTGGTGGCATATATGATCAGCAACTCGCTCGGTCCATGAAAACATACTCTGACCCATTCGTGAAAACATACTCTGACCCGTTCGTGAAAACATACTCCGACCTGCTCGTGAAAAGACTCACTCCGACCCGAGCCGACAACGAGACCACGACCCGGTCCCAAAGAGCTGTCACGGACCGACTTGGAGCGCGTTCCTTGACCCAACTCGGAGAGGTTAGGTGACCCGACCTGTAGCTATGATCTGAACCGCGACCCGAAGAGGTGCCCATAACCCGAAAACTTGCTGAAGAACGAACCATGACCCGAACCGAAAGAAAATAACAAACCATGATACAGAAAATGAATGGTAAACAAGGGTCAGGACCCGACCCGAAAAAGTGACAGGTTTTAAAATGCATTTTTCTAATCATTTCAGAAAAGGCTCCATCTTCCCAAATCAAAAAATCGTGCGGTGCCAACATTTTTGACCTAACCAGCAAGGTCGATCGCCGCCAGGACTGTTGGGCCCCGGACCCGCATCGACGCTGCACCTGGACCCACTGATGGCTCGCCTCGGCTCGGAGTATGTTATGTCCTACAATTATCATAAACGCTTATCAACCGAGATTCAGTAGGTAGTCTGAGGATATTGATAGCAAATGGGCAACGGCTGAAATTCTTCCTAGATCCATAACGCATATTTACTGATGTTATTCAATAGGAGGAGCAATTGAGAAGATTTAGCATGCTGGCTATGACAGCATGCGAGATAATGATTGTCTCATAGAAGCCTCCTCTTCTAGAGCTCCGATGGTGTATAGATTTCACCAATGCAACTGTTGATTGCTCCCGAATGAGTATTGATCATCTGATTTATGCAACTAGACCTATCCAAAAGGCGGAGTCCCGAACGACTTTTATATGAAGTAGTTCGAGAGCTACTCCTAAGGTATTTCTTATGATCCTAGCGATCATGATTCTCAATGATGGGATATCGGAAAGCAACTGAGGATCCTAGCACTACGAAGCTACACCTCACTTGAATGACGTGGTGAAAGACATATGTCCTATAGTTCGCTCCCTGAACAGCTTAGATAACCTTAGCAATGTCTATTTTCTTTCAACCGTATCGAAGGAGATTGATTGCCATCAAATATGGGTTACTGTGACGACCCCAAACCCCGTACGACGGTGTTAAGGGTAATCTTTGGAATATAACACATAAACAGATAACAGCAGAACAGAATTAAATAAATACACCAGATAATGTACAAATAATACACTGGATAAACATAATCATCAGAGTTACACAGTATACTGGATCATACTTAGTGCAAAATACAGTTCATCTATACATAAATGTCTACAGCGGAAAACAAAACATAATATGTACAATAAGAGCTGAACAGCATAAAAAGAGATAAATGATAGAATCCATCTTCAGCTCCAGCTATCCAGAAAGAGCCTACTAAAACCTGAATACAAGGCTGCCCGTGTAGAAAGAGGGGCACCCGAGTTTGCAAGTGAAACAAACTACGAGTCAGTCATGGGACTGGTATGAGAAATCTACTTAACTGGTTAATCAATAATAACAAGGCAAATCATAGTACCACGCCACTTTCGCGGAATGGGTTTACTCCAGTGATTGCCGGTGCTTTAAAACAAGTAAATCTTTTAAACATCGCAATGCTTTTTATAAAAATGAAGCCATTATAAGACTCAGTTCCCATCACACAATGAAACGCAAACCGGAGGATATAGTTTTTACCTTATAGTGGCCATGATATGCTTGATACGAATAAAACAAAAGCATTTGGTATTATTACTAGTGTTTATATGTTTCAAAAACAATTTTAAATCATAAGTATCAATCATAGACGGCATTAATGCCATATACCACTATGTCGCCATATATAGGTATACAATCTAAACCGCACAGTGTGGTATTTGGAAATTAGATTCCCGTAATGAACCAAGGCAAAAGATAGTCCTTAACGAATTCGAGACGTTGCAGCCCGTGTCTCAGGATCAGAGCTCGAGTGACCCTAGGAGCGACATGGTCGGTCCACCGATGTGGATTAAAATGCCTGAACACTGTGTTTCCCCGCCCTTTGGGGCGTCAATGAGTCAAATGACTCTATCGGCTCCACACAGTCACCGATATATCCGAGGCGCCTTGCAACAGCAACAACCACATAGATGAAAATAATATAAATGTCAGGGTTGGTAGGTCGCTGACACCACCCTAGCTAGAAGGAAACGCATGCCCTTCCTGAGGTCCTCTCCCGTTTCTGGTTCATATCGGGGTGTGAGGCTCACGAATTCATGTTATACACAAAGCTATGCCACATAGGGCATGCTTTGATCATCAACCACAAGACTTTGCTTTTCAACAGAAGCCTTGATCATTTGCCACTCAGGCGTGCCACACAGGCAGTTCACTACATACGACCGATTTCTATTGATATATAACCTCTGAGCTCGTACGTCTCAGAGAAGGGCGTTAAGTAAGAGAATAAATTCTCTACTGCAAAATAGATATATATTTAATAGAGATCAATCAGCACAGAACAAAATCCAATGTCAGACACGCAGTCCATTTACAAGTTCATTCTGGGTTTGAACGAAACCGGAGGCACCATATACTTCGCATATCCATCGATCTCCACGTACGTCTGGACGATCACCACTTATTATCTATATTTCGGGATGCCTCCCAATCAACACATCAGTTATCATCCAACCGAGGTGAAGATCTCCGGTATTCAACCACCGTCTTCATCATCGACTTCTTATTGCCGATCAATTATTTGAAATGAGATTTAACTCGGCCTTTTCAAATAATTCACATATATTTAGAATTTCAAATCAATTTATTTCAATGGTTAAATTATTCGACATCAATAATTAAATTCATTAATGTAACTTTCACGCCAAACACATTCAACCATCAAATATCACATAAACCAAGCAAATTCAGTTTATTTCCATTCCATATCGTTTATAATATTTTATCACGATTTATCGCTATATTTATTTATTAAAAAAGCCATTTCATTCAAACGACGCTTCAGGCTATAACGCGGCCGTGGCGCTGTTTTTCTTCAGATTTGATTTACGCATATCTGAAAATCTATCCGTTGGATCCTCATAAATTTTATATCATTAGAAAGATCTTTTCAAAATGAATCCAAGGTTTCAGTTTTGGGAAAATCCGACAGTCGGATCTCGCGGTACGCTCGTTTGAAGTTTCGATTTCAAAATACGAACTGCAGCGTCGTTATTCGATTTATTTTAATTATATTTATATATATAAATATAATCAATTCTATCGCTGTTTTTCTTCAAATTTGAATTAAACATTCCAGACAATCCAACTGTTGGATTTTCGCAAAGTTGGCGCCGTTGGAAAGATATTTCCAAAGCGAACCCAACGGTTTCGGTTTCCTGAAAATCCGATGGTCGGATCTCCCGCACTAATCGTTTGAAATCACGGTTTCAAAACACGAACTGCAGCTTCGTTATTCGATTTATTTTATATATATATAATTCATTCTTCGATTTCAAAACCATATTCACTTCATATATTTGATAAAAATGATATTTTCATCCAACAGATATTTATTTCAACACATGAATTTTATTTCAACAAATGAATTTCTATTCAGCACATTAATTTTATTTCAACACATGAATTTCTATTCAACACATGAATTTTATTTCAATATATGAATTTCTATTCAACACATGAATTTTATTTTTAACAGTTCATATATATCATAAAAAAGGTGATTTTTATTGGAAAACAATTTATTTTATAACACGAATATTTTATATAGTTCATATATATTCTAAAAAAATTGTTATTTTTATCTTTCAAAGAATTTATTCAATATGAACTCCATTCAACACATGAATTCTATTCAACACATGAATTTCTATTCAACACATGAATTTAACTTCAACACATTAATATAAATCAAACACAAGAATATTTCAGAAAATTTCCATAACATAACGGCAGGGTAGTTAAAACCGGCACCGTCCCTAGTACGGCTCCTCGCTCTACCTTAAAGCCTCGCAGCTTTTGACAATGGGGATTTTCAATATCTAGTTCTTACGCAGATGAATTTTCCCATATACTAATCCTATTGGGATTTCAATCACAATCCATCATTTCAAACCAACCATTCATGATATTCACCAAGTTTTCACATCAACCAGTAATCCAAACAATATCACAACCAATATATATCGTCTATGGTATGTGGACGAGGGTAGTGTATATATATATATACGTATATAACTATATTTCGATTTCATTTCATTATCATTTCAATTTATTTCAATGCATATATCATTTTTACAACGCATATATAACTTATACATCGAACATACAACTTATACAACGCTTATACATAAGGTGTACAACTCTTATATAACTCATATTTCGAATATATACTTTATACATCATTATTTCCATAACGTTTATAATTCAAAAATCTCACACTGGGTTCCACTCCACCAAAAATTGCAGAAGGCTCAGAAAAATATCCAGTCTCTTCTAGAATTTAGAAGACGTCCGCACGAGTCCACTGTCTCTTGTTTCACTGGATTTCGTTAACAAAGCAAAAAGATATGATTTTTAGAAGTTTATCACACTTTGCGACGGTTTTAAACTATGGAAATCAGTTTGAATATACTAACCGTATACCTTTCAGCAAACCTTCCAAACTAGGTCTTCGATTTTCTCACAAACCGTGAAGCGATGCAAGGATCGAGCGGTGCAGCGTTGAAGTGGAAGGAGAGGAGCACGTGTGGGCCCAGTTCGGTGGTCTGGCGTGGCCACGGCGGCGAGTTGAAGTCGCTGACTTCCCGGAGGTGATTCGGCCTCCATGCTTCACGATAAAATCTCCAACATGTATGGATTTAAAGCTCTCTTCGAGCTCTTCAAAAAGTTCCAAAGAACCTATATCTATTTTGGCGTGGATTGATCAGGAAATGGCTGGGAAGTGGTGAATGGGTTTTCCGCCATGCACGATTGAGGGTCGGGGAGAGAGAAGATGGAGTGTTGAATTCTGATTGGCCCGAACCTTTTTTATTTATTTTAAAATCCAAATATACCCCTTTCTCCTTACGAACCCCAATTCGAACACAACGACTGTCGTCCCTAACTAAATACCCCCATTCCGAACACAATGGGATATGTTTCGTAGGCCAATTCGACTATTACAGTCAGTTATTCTTCAAATTAAAATATAAAACATTCAATATTTGATTTGAACGTACATTTCAATTTGCGGGGGCCACATACTGATTCTAAAAATTCCAGAAAAATAAATCTAGCTATGTTTTGACGATACGGTCCCAACAAAACTAGTTTCTTCGAATTCTGAGACCGTTTGAAAAATGGTCATTTTCTGGTCGATCTAATTTAACAAAAATCGACCAAACAAATTTTCCTTTGCCACACTCACATACTAACTTCAAAAATTATGAAATTTGAAACCTAGCAATAATTTGACATCCCGGATCCAACAAAAGTGGTTTCGTCGAATTCTGAGGTCGTTTGCAAAATGGCTATTTTCACGGGCTATATAAACTCTATAATGACCTTCCTGAAAATTCATTTGGCCATAACTTTTGATTCCCGCTATGAAACTTCGATTTTTCAGATTGTTAGAAAGATATCCACTAACAGATTTAAATTTTTTGGTTTCACTAAAATTCGTTTTATTTTGCACCCGGTATAGTCAGTCAAAGTTTGAATTCAAAATTTTAAACTACCGCGCCATTTCAGGCCTTGTTTATAATTAAAAATAATTATATTTATTTTCAAACGTCGATTCAAACATACTTTTCGTCGCTATTATTTAAAATAATTTATTTTAAATATCTAAAATTCACTAAAATAGCCAAATTAAAAATTTTAAATTGGCTCAGATTTTCCGGGTTATTACAGTTAGATCAACACATTTTTGGTGCCTAGAGTTAGGTATCAGTTGAACCACCACATGCCATGATTGGACATAGGGATCCTTGCCCGGATAATAGCAACATTGACTGCTCACCAGCCACCATACGACCTTGGTCAAGAGATGAGAGCTTGAGATCAACGCAAAATTGAGTCAACCATTAGCTCTCCACTTCATACAACAAGTTGTAACAAAATGTGTGAACATTGCATGAAGCCTTGCAAGCCATGCTATTGCATTTATTCTTATCTGATCAAGGTCTCGATCTACTAGCTCTAGCGGAATTCAGGGCTTACATAGCACCTTGATGTCAACTTGCTAAATATCCCAACCGAAGATGGAGTGGGAATGGTCTATGGTGATCAAGTTATTGGGGAAGCCTGCTATTTAGTTGAATGGAATATGCTACACAATAGAGATGGCGTGAAACCCAAAGACGCTTCCCCTCCAGATGAAATAGGGTGTGAAGGAAGTGTCAATATTGCGAATAAAGGGAGCATCACAAAAGGAATTGCCCAATGATCTGCCCGAAGACATAGATCCCAGAAAGGATGGTGATTCGAGATGTAGAAGAATGACATCTAATGACGCAACTGCACATGTTCCAATTAGTGACGCCGACCTGACTACGGTCTTGAAATCGGATCTCGTTTACACCTCTTACGAACAACGGAACTAACATGCTTTCTACAGGCGAGCCTGGATGCTTTCTATAGGCGTGCCTGGATCTTACCTTTCGCCGTTTGATGCCGATCCTTATAGCCTGGATAATAGACAAGAGATTAACATGGGCTACGTACCAACAAATCGGTTTGCACTCAACTCCGACTCATGGTGCGAGGAGTGAATATGAATCTAGAATAAATATGGATTCGAAGTGTATTACCCAACAAAAACCCTGTGGATATGGGCACAGGACATGAGCCTTGAGCGACATAGTTCAACTACCTAATGCCTATATTTCGAATTGAATGACAGAAGCCTGATTGACGGCTACTGCTCATGTGGAACCAAGAAGCCTGAGGCCGACCTTCACCTATTTCAAGACTTCACGCTGGGGGCACCGACGCTGCATTGGAACGTCGAGCAACGATCATTAATTCACTGGAAATGATAAAATCGAAGTTCAAGCAGTGACCAACTTGGCTCAGTCAGATAGCAACCATCAGCTCGGGTTGAACACGAACCAATCAGCAGGCATGCACCATGCGGCTTCGATTCAAAACGTCTTGGATGGAAACATGGGCAATGGAAAAACTACCTGCAACATCCTAGATGAGAATGCAAGATTTGTAACAAACTCAGGCCATGCATGACCAGCTTCAGCTCTAACTCGAATGGATACTCGAGTAACATTTCACACTCAGCTCCAAGCGGGAACGCAACAATTCGAAGAATAGGAACCCAGTCGGGTCGAATGACTCAAACCACGACCCGGGGCCACTATCGACGGGGAAATAAGAAATCAACAAAGACCCCCATTGTAATCTCAGATTCGATGCTAGGGCTCCATCCATGATCTTGACAATGTGCAGCAATTCTTTGATGGCAACCTGCTCGCCAATTTGTTTCAGCACCTCTCGAGAAGCGGTACTTCTCAAGATGATGTAGGTAACGACGATCACAGCCCTTTCACACGGGACACTAGGATATCCTGTTATTCCCACAGATTTCAATATTTCACCACAACAAGACTTGCTCAGAGGCTTTGATGAATTCAACACTGAGGTGGATAGACTTTTGTGACAAAAAGGTGCTAACGTCGAGAGGAATGACCTTGATGCTTTTATGACAGAGAATAAAACACTTTCCAACTCACTAAAATGATAAGGACAAAGGAAAAACCCTAAAAAGGAATGATAAGTGTATGCGATTCTAAAGAAACTCTATTTCACTAATCGAGCCTATGATCTCGTTTGTCAAGCTCAACAAAACCGAGCATGAGAAAGAGACTCAACAAGACTATGATGGCCATTTCGGACTATGCTTGTAAAAACCCGTAACTTCCCCGTAAAGGAAAGAGCGGATAGTTCGCGAACAAGCCACAACAGAACGCATATAAAAGAACATTTCATTGTATATTACAACAATGCATCAGATTACCAGAATATATAGAGTATAAATGAATAAATATTACACAGAAAAATATCAGAGATTACAGTACATTACATAGCAGCGGAAAATAATACAATACACAACTACAAGAGATATACAGATACAAAGCTTTCCAGATATCGTTCCTGCTGTAAACCAGGATCCTGTGAATATAAATCTGCAAAACCAAAACTACTAGCTGCCGGTGTCAAAATAAGGGCACCCAGAGTTTAGGTTAAAACAATAAACCCCAGGTCAGTCATGGGACTGGTGTGAGAACTAAAACAGTTATTAATCTTTATTTTTAAAGCTAGGTAAATCAAGGGACCACGCCATATAACACGGAACGGGTTTCCTCCCAAGAATACCAGTGCATAAAACAAACAGCGTAATGCTAAATAAAGAAAAATGAAGCTGTTATAAGACCCAGGTCCTATCACACAATGCAACGCAAGTCGGGGGATAGGGTTTTCCCTTATAACAGCCAAAGAATGCTTGATACGTTTAAAACAAATCATTTGATACTATAATAAGTGTATAGTGTTTAAAACAATTTCAAACATAAATATCAATCATAGGCGGCATGGGTACCATATATCATGTCGCCATACTAGTTCTAAAATTAAAACCGCAAATCTCACGTATTTGGAAATTGGATTTCCATCTATGAACCGAGGCTAGGGATCGTCCTCTACCGATTCGAGACTCTCTAGCCCGAGCCTTAGGCAAGCGCGCAGGCAAGCCTTGGAGCGACAGGGCCGGTCCACCGATGTGGATTATTATGCCTGAACACTACGTTTCCCCGCCCTTTGGGGCGTAAATGAGCCAACGAATGGCTCCATCGGACCCGTATCGTCCGATCTAACCGAGGCGCCTCGCAACAGCAACAACCACACAGGTGAAATGTATATAAATGTCAGGGCTGGTAGGTCACTGACACCACCCTAGCTAGAAAGAAACACATGCCCTCCCTGAGGTCCTCTCCCGTTTTTGGTTCACAACCGGGGTGCGAGGCTCGCGAATTCACGTTACACAAAGCTGTGCTTTGATCATCACCACAAGACTTTGCCTTTCAACAGAAGCCTCGATCAATTGCCACTTAGGCATGCCACATAGGCAATTCACTCCATGCGTTTGATATCCATCAATATATAACCCCTGAGCTCGTATATCTCAGAGAAGGGCGTTAAGCAAGAGAATAAATTCTCCGCCGCCAAACAAATATATATTTAATAGAGATCAATCACACGGACTAAAATCCAATGTCAGACACACAATCCATTTACAAGTTCGCTCTGGGTCTGAACGAAACCGGAGGCACCTAGTACCTTGCATATCCATCGATCTCCAAGTACGTCTGGACGATCACCAACTGTTTCCATCTTCTTGGGTGTACAGCCCAATCAAGATCATCAGTAATCACCCAAACGACGTGAAGACTTCCGGTCTCCGACCACCGTCTTCATCTTCGACTTGTCGTCGTATCAGTTATTCAGAATGGGATAAACCCGGTCTTTCCGAATAACTCGCGTATATTTTAAATATGTGTTACACAAACACAACATACGCCTCATTCCAATTCATCGGTCACTAACCGTAAATTAATCAAGAGAATAATTCGCCAAATATTAACCCCGAAGGCCGAAACCAACATCAGATCAATATCCAGAAAACCATTCTACTTGGCTAACCAACAGTTAGTTTCTAAATTTCACATTCATAGGGAAAGGTTCCCATTAATTTTATCCAAGATAAATTCCTTGAATTTATTCTTTAATCTACTTTTGAATATCAATTCAAACTAGTCGGGATTAACGAACTTTACCGAAGTAATCATTTGTTTTAATTTCCCAATCCCAACCTATTCATCCCATGAAGTAAAACTGGTAATACTTCATATCTAACACTACGGTGTTATTGGTAAATTCAATTACCATTCACGTTCAAATCTAATTAAAGATTTAACTATCGCCTGGAGCAAAACTGGTGATACTCCATTCTCGATCTTTTCAATCTAATTAAAGATTCATTAAAACTCCACTTAGTTTTAATTTGTGACTGGGTGAAAGAATCAGTGTCATTTAAAACACTGTTCACGATAAACCCAAAATCACATTCCATTAATTATCGGGTTAAAGAACGAGTGTTATTTAAAACACTGTCCACGATAAACCCAAAAATCAATATCACTTCAATTCCAATTAAATATCATTTAATTGTTACACTTCATTAAATCTAAATAAAAAGATTTAGTCTTTTCTCAACTGGGCTTAAGAAAAGTGTTAATGAAGACACCATTCACGACAAACCCAAATCACATTTGATATTAAACACAAGGCTCTGAATAGAAAATATATCGGCTTATATTCAATATCAAATTCTACGACCAACAGATATTGTATTGGAAATAACAATATATATATATATATATATATATCTATATCTTTCAAATTTCCATAACAACATCTGTATAATCACGAAATCCAACATCGAAATATTCCGAAGACAATTTCGATTCAAATCCATTCAATTGCAATCATTGGAAATTCTGGTTATTTTCAAAACCATTTCAAATCCAATTTATTTATTTAAAAATAAATAGAATTATAATTCTAGTTCAAAACTAGTTCATTTCGATAAAAATCTATTTTTATCTTTTCAAATATGGAGTTTTTCATCCCAATTCTTCACAAATCATTTCTTATGATTTTACACAAATTATTACTATTTTTAATAATTTTATCAAGGCCCGTACAGTCTATTTCCATCAACGGCCATCGAACTGCACTTACAACGACCTTTTTCAAATTTGATTTGGACGTATCTCCAAATCCAACCGTTAGATTTCAAATTTCTAATATTCGTTTGGAAGCTCTTTTCGATACGAACCCAACGGTTTCGGTTTTAGGAGAATCCGACGGTCGGATCTCCCGTAATGTCCGTTTGAAATAAATGGTCGAAATTCACGAACTGCCGTGGCGCGGCGCGTTCTATTCAGGCCATTATATTATATATATATATATAATATATACTTCGTCGATTTCAATTCAAAACGTGCTTTATAAATCGTCTTAAAATTCATTTTCAAAACGGTTTCAACTTCATATTCCATTTCAAATCAAAATTGAGTATTCCAACCTAAATTCATTTTAAATTCATTTCAAATTGATTTCAATTCAAATTGATTTCTAATTTGATTTCAGTTCGTTTTCAATTCAATTCAATTTCAATTCGAATTCATTTCTATTCCATTTCAATTCGAATTCATTTATATTCAATTTCAATTCGAATTTATTTATATTCAATTTCCTTTTCAAAATATCAGATTTTGAAATCACTTTCGATGTTCGTTATAAAATGAATAAAATCGATATAAATATCGTTCACATCAAAATGGCGTCAATCTAATCAATACGGCTTCATATATTCCTATTTTCAAATATTCTATTTCAAATATTTCTTTTTCAAATATTTCTATTTTAAAACTGGAATGAGGCCCAATCAATTACCATATAATGTTAATTATATGGATTTTCTACAACACATGTATATATCAACAACGATGAATAATCAACCATCATCCAAAGTGCATTCTACACTGTATAAGCATAAAATATAAATATTCAATGCTTATAACAGCCTGTCAATCAATCGATCGACATACAACTAAACAATCGGGATTAGTGTACATCAAATATCATCCCAATACCCGTGTGGGGTTTCAAGCAATCAAACACAGATTTTTTTATTTGTGCAGTTGGGCGATGTGTAAAATTTATCGTCCCAATCAATGTCCTTCAAATAGGTGTACATAAACAAACCGTCCGGTTTGTAAATGAATATTTATTTATTCACATTCACGTTAAAAATTATATTTTTAACGATCAAACTATTTTATTCAACCTATGAATATTCTATTCGGTTCATTTATTAAATAAAATGTTATCTTTATTTTTCTAACTTATTTTTAGAAAATTTCCGCTCATAACGGCACGATACTAGAAACGGGACAAGGCCTAGTCTTATCCCCGGTCTAGTGAAGGCCCACGCCATTCACACATCAATCAAATCAATTTCATTTAACCAAACAATTCAATTCAAACCAAATAATCTAACCAACTACACAACCAAACAATTAAACAAACAAACCATCCATGGTCTGTGGATGACGGGTGTCGGGTGCTGCTAAGCACCGTCTGCATCCTAGTATATATATATAACTAGAAAAAGAAATTTAAAGTGAGAAGTTATCACCGAATAGCTATCCGATCCCCATGACTCTCCTTATGTAGAAATCTTCGCCGTTCTTGTCTCTTGTCACTTTCTTTGCCCGTATTCTCTACATATGTAAAAATCACATTTTTACTTCGCTATTCAATATATAAAAATCGAATTTTTACTTCGCTATTCAATATATAAAAATTGAATTTTTACTTCGCTATTCAATATATAAAAATCGAATTTTTACTTCGCTATTCAATATATAAAAATCGAATTTTTACTTCGCTATTCAATATATAAAAATCGAATTTTTACTTTGCTATTCAATATATAAAAATCGAATTTTTACTATTATAAAGATTTCGCCTTTTCAAATATATCATTATAAAAATCACATCTTTATTTTGCTACACATATAAAGATGCTATTTTTAATATTCCTATCATGTAAAAATTATATTTTTAATTCTCTACATAAACGAAAATCATATTTTTACATCTTCCATATAGTAAAGATTATATTTTTAATACTTTAAAAATATAAAAATCATATTTTTAATTCTTTAAAAATATAAAAATCATATTTTTAATTCTTTAAAAATATAAAAATCATATTTTTAATTACATAGATAAATATAAATAAAAACTCACCTCGAATCGCTAGACAAAGGGGTTAAAGGGGCTGACGAGGTGGAGGGAAGGGGCGCTGGAGTCGAAGGGAGGCGGCAGGCCGTTCTGATGGAGGTGGCAGGTGGAGGGCGGCTTCGTCAGGGGAGGATGCGACGGAGTTTCATGGTGTGGTGGACGTCGATGGGGCGGGGGATTTTTGGGTGCACGTTCGATCAGAAGGAGGAAGAGAGAGAAGCGCGGAAGGAGGGGGCTGCCAGGATCGGAGCGGCGGCATGATGATCCTCCGACGGCAGCGGGGAGGACGGGGGTGCGGCGACGGTTCATCGTCGAGCTCCTTTATTTTTAATCTCGATTTGGAATGACCAGAAGAGGGAGAGAGGAGGGTAAGTATGGGGGGGTTTATAATAATTTATATTTTATTTTATTTTAAATTCCATATAGTTGACTTTTCATTCGAGCTCGAAACGAGACCCACCGACTATCGTCCCTAGCGTTTTACCCCCATTCCAAACACAATGGGATATGTATCGTAGACTGATTCGATCGTTACGATCAGTTTTCGTCAAAATCAACATATAACTCTATATATTGAGTTTGAACGCGCATTTCAATTTACTGGGGCCACATACTAACTCGAAAAATTCCCGAAAAATATTTTCTAGCTTCGTATTGACGATACGGTCCTAACAAAACTAGTTTCGTCGAATTCCGAGACCGTTTGTAAAATGGCCATTTTCCAGTCGATTAAAATCAACTAAAACTGGTCAAACACGTTTTCCTTTGCCACGCTCACATATTGAATCGAAAAATTATGAAATTTGGAATCTAACAATAACTTTACATCACGGACCCAACAAAAGTGGTTTCGTCGAAATCCGAGGTCGTTTGCAAAATTCCCATTTTTAAGGGCCTGAATTCCGTAGCGACTATTCAGAATTTTCAACTGGACATATCTTTTGATTCCCGCTATGAAATTTTGATCTTTCGAATTCGTTGGAAAGATATTCTCAATTAGATCCTATTATTTTTGGTTTCACTAAAATCCGGATTGTTTTGCACCCGGTATGTTCAATTGAAGTTTGAAATCGAATTATCGAACTACCAAGCCATTTTCAATTCCTTTTATAATTATAAATAAAATATTTATATTCTAATGATGACGTATATAATATATACGTCGAATTCTATTCAAAATAAATTTCTCGTCGTTTTTATTTAAAATAATTCATTTTAAATAATCAAAATTCGCTAAAATTGCCAAAATAAAAATTTTAAACTGGCCCAGATTTTCGGGTTGTTACAATCTCCCCCACTTAAAACTTTTCGTCCCCGAAAAGGAACAAAGTCGAAAGTGTTTTGATTAATCAACTCTACGTTCGATCTGGCTTCCATTCTCCAACTTTTCAGTTTCTGAGAATTTTCAAATTCTTCAAAAATTTGGCTAACACCCGGAATTTTCGAAAAATTTCGCCATAACCTCCCCTACACCGGGAGCCACGGGAAAATCCCGAAATTGCCATACAGGCCTTCTGATCTCAAAAAGAAAAAGAAAAAGCCAAGCGGCTAGCCAATAGGCTCATAAAATCATCATCACCCAAACAACAGTAAATTATGTAGCAAACATGTACCTATTTGTCGGGCAAACAAATTTTATTCTCTGCTCTAGCCTCCTTGCTATGACCTGTTCAATGTAAGTACATATATATGTAAGCAAATGCGACCAAATTTCAATAATATTCACTATTTGATACAATTAGGCTAAATGGTTCAAAATTATCAACTAACAAACAATAATCAAACAACACAACCATCAATCAATTAGTTGATTAGCTTTTGAAATTCATAACTTTGATATATAGTCAAAAATCAGATTTTTGATGCCAAATCACAACAATAGGCCCTATCTAATTTTGGTTCTCACACCAGTCAATAGGAGATATATAAATATCACACCTTCAATACTCGAACACTAATTCTGATGATGTAGCTACAATCATCAGAATCATCTTCGGGCGACTAAAGTGTGAATCTATATCTATCCAGTATATTAAAATTTCAAATACACGTTTGCAAGGCGTATATGCAAAATCTTTATATAATGGACTGTCCAAATCAATATGAAATAAATAATCAAATACGAATAATTGATTTTAAATTTTCAAAACAAAATTGGCTTTCATTTTAAAAATATACTCTTCACACTCGTTCTAGGACACTACTGATCCTATCTCTAATGAGTGATTCTAATTGGATATTACTAATCCAATATCTGATGAATTCTTTCGTATGGTTCTAATGTGCCTTGTTCTCTGAGCTTTGTAAACCAAAGCTCTGATACCAACTGTAAAAACCCGTAACTTCCCCGTAAAGGAAAGAGCGGATAGTTCGAGAACAAGCCACAACAGAACGCATATAAAAGAACATTTCATTGTATATTACAACAATGCATCAGATTACTAGAATATACAGAGTATAAAGGAATAAATATTACACAGAAAAATATCAGAGATTACAGTACATTACATAGCAGCGGAAAATAATACAATACACAACTAGAAGAGATATATGGATACAAAGCTTTCCGGATATCGTTCCTGCTGTAAACCAGGATCCTGTGAATATAAATCTGCAAAACCAAAACTACTAGCTTCCCGTGTCAAAATAAGGGCACCCAGAGTTTAGGTTAAAACAATAAACTCCAGGTCAGTCATGGGACTGGTGTGAGAACTAAAACAGTTATTAATCTTTATTTTTAAAGCTAGGTAAATCAAGGGACCACGCCGTATAAAACGGAACGGGTTTCCTCCCAAGAATACCAGTGCATAAAACAAACAACGTAATGCTAAATAAAGAAAAATGAAGCTGTTATAAGACCCAGGTCCTATCACACAATGCAACGCAAGCCGGGGGATAGGGTTTTCCCTTATAACAGCCAAAGAATGCTTGATACGTTTAAAACAAATCATTTGATACTATAATAAGTGTATAGTGTTTAAAACAATTTCAATCATAAATATCAATCATTGGCGGCATGGGTACCATATATCATGTCGCCATACTAGTTCTACAATTAAAACCGCAAATCTCACGTATTTTGAAATTGGATTTCCATCTATGTACCGAGGCTAGGGATCGTCCTCTACCGATTCGAGACTCTCTAACCCGAGCCTCAGGCAAGCGCGCAGGCAAGCCATGGAGCGATAGGGCCGGTCCACCGATGTGGATTATTATGCCTGAACACTACGTTTCCTTGCCCTTTGGGGCGTAAATGAGCCAACGAATGGCTCCATCGGACCCGGATCGTCCGATCTAACCGAGGCGCCTCGCAACAGCAACAACCACACAGGTGAAAAGTATATAAATGTCAGGGCTGGTAGGTCACTGACACCATCCTAGCTAGAAAGAAACGCATGCCCTCCCTGAGGTCCTCTCCCGTTTTTGGTTCACAACCGGGGTGCGAGGCTCACGAATTCACGTTACACAAAGCTGTGCCACACAGGCTGTGCTTTGATCATCACCACAAGACTTTGCCTTTCAACAGAAGCCTCGATCAATTTCCACTTAGGAATGCCACACAGGCAATTCACTCCATGCGTTTGATATCCATCAATATATAACCCCTTAGCTCGTATATCTCAGAGAAGGGCGTTAAGCAAGAGAATAAATTATCCGCCGCCAAACAGATATATATTTAATAGAGATCAATCACACGGACTAAAATCCAATGTCAGACACACAGTCCATTTACAAGTTCGCTCTGGGTCTGAACAAAACCGGAGGCACCTAGTACCCCGCATATCCATCGATCTCCAAGTACATCTGGACGATCACCAACTGTTTCCATCTTCTTGGGTGTACAACCCAATCAAGATCATCAGTAATCATCCAAACGACGTGAAGACTTCCAGTCTCCGACCACCGTCTTCATCTTCGACTTGTCGTCGTATCAGTTATTCAGAATGGGATAAACCCGGTCTTTCCGAATAACTCGCGTATATTTTAAATAAGTGTTACAAAAACACAACATACGCCTCATTCCAATTCATCAGTCACTAACCGTAAATTAATCAAGAGAATAATTCCCCAAATATTAACCCCGAAGGCCGAAACCAACATCAGATCAATATCTAGAAAACCATTCTGCATGGCTAACCGACAGTTAGTTTCTAAATTTCACATTCATAGGGAAAGGTTCCCATTAATTTTATCCAAGATAAATTCCTTGAATTTATTCTTTAATCTACTTTTGAATATCAATTCAAACTAGTCAAGATTAACGAACTTTACCGAAGTAATCATTTGTTTTAATTTCCCAATCCCAACCTATTCATCCCATGAAGTAAAACTGGTAATACTTCATATCTAACACTACGGTGTTATTGGTAAATTCAATTACCATTCACGTTCAAATGTAATTAAAGATTTAACTATCGTCTGGAGCAAAACTGGTGATACTCCATTCTCGATCTTTTCAATCTAATTAAAGATTCATTAAAACTCCACTTAGTTTTAATCTGTGACTGGGTGAAAGAATCAGTGTCATTTAAAACACGGTTCACGATAAACCCAAAATCACATTCCATTAATTATCGGGTTAAAGAACGAGTGTTATTTAAAACACTGTCCACGATAAACCCAAAAATCAATATCACTTCAATTCCAATTAAATATCATTTAATTGTTACACTTCACTAAATCTAAATAAAAAGATTTAGTCTTTTCTCAACTGGGCTTAAGAAAAGTGTTAATGAAGACACCATTCACGACAAACCCAATTCACATTTGATATTAAACACAAGGCTCTGAATAGAAAATATATCGGCTTATATTCAATATCAAATTCTACGACCAACAGATATCGTATTGGAAATAACAATATATATATCTATATCTTTCAAATTTCCATAACAACATCTGTATAATCACGAAATCCAACATCGAAATATTCCGAAGACAATTTCGATTCAAATCCATTCCAATGCAATCATTGGAAATTCTGGTTATTTTCAAAACCATTTCAAATCCAATTTATTTATTTAAAAATAAATAGAATTATAATTCTAATTCAAAACTAGTTCATTTCGATAAAAATATATTTTTATCTTTTCAAATATGGAGTTTTTCATCCCAATTCTTCACAAATCATTTCTTATGATTTTACACAAATTATTACTATTTTTAATAATTTTATCAAGGCCCGTACAGTCGATTTCCATCAACGGCCATCGAACTGCACTTACAGCGACCTTTTTCAAATTTGATTTGGACGTATCTCCAAATTCAACCGTTAGATTTCAAATTTCTAATATTTGTTAGGAAACTCTTTTCAATACGAACCCAACGGTTCTGGTTTTAGGAGAATCCGACGGTCGGATCTCCCGTAATGTCCGTTTGAAATAAATGGTCGAAATTCACGAACTGCCGCGGCGCGGCGCGTTCTATTCAGGCCATTATATTATATATATGATATATGTAATATATATTTCGTCGATTTCAATTCAAAACGTGCTCTATAAATCGTCTTAAATTTCATTTTCAAAATGGTTTCAACTTCATATTCAATTTCAAAACAAAATTGAGTATTCCAACTTAAATTCATTTTAAATTCATTTCAAATTGATTTCATTTCAAATTGATTTCAATTCAAATTGATTTCTAATTTGATTTCAGTTCGTTTTCAATTCAATTCAATTTCAATTCGAATTCATTTCTATTCCATTTCAATTCGAATTCATTTATATTCAATTTCAATTCGAATTTATTTATATTCAATTTCCTTTTCATAATATCAGATTTTGAAATCACTTTCGATATTCGTTATAAAATGAATAAAATCGATATAAATATCGTTCACGTCCAAATGGCGTCAATCTAATCAATACGGCTTCATATATTCCTATTTTCAAATATTCTATTTCAAATATTTCTTTTTCAAATATTTCTATTTTAAAACTATAATGAGACCCAATCAATTACCATATAATTTTAATTATATGGATATTCTACAACACATGTATATATCAACAACGATGAATAATCAACCATCATCCAAAGTGCATTCTACACTGTATAAGCATCAAATATAAATATTCAACACTTATAACAGCCTGTCAATCAATCGATCGACATACAACTAAACAATCGGGATTAGTGTACATCAAATATCATCCCAATACCCGTGTGGGGTTTCAAGCAATCAAACACAGATTTTTTTATTTGTGCAGTTGGGCGATGCGTAAAATTTATCGTCCCAATCAATGTCCTTCAAATAGGTGTACATAAACAAACCGTTCGGTTTGTAAATGAATATTTATTTATTCACATTCACGTTAAAAATTATATTTTTAACGATCAAACTATTTTATTCAACCTATGAATATTCTATTCGGTTCATTTATTAAATAAAATGTTATCTTTATTTTTCTGACTTATTTTTAGAAAATTTCAGCGGCATAACAGCACGATACTAGAAATGGGACAAGGCCTAGTCTTATCCCCGGTCTAGTGAAGGCCCACGCCATTCACACATCAATCAAATCAATTTCATTTCACCAAACAATTCAATTCACACCAAATAATCTAACCAACTACACAACCAAACAATTAAACAAACAAGTCATCCATGGTCTGTGGATGACGGGTGTCGGGTGCTGCTAAGCACCGTCTGCATCCTAGTATATATATATATATAACTAGAAAAAGAAATTTAAAGTGAGAAGTTCTCACCGAATAGCTATCCGATCCCCATGACTCTCCTTATGTAGAAATCTTCGCCGTTCTTGTCTCTTGTCACTTTCTTTGCCCGTATTCTCTACATATGTAAAAATCACATTTTTACTTCGCTATTCAATATATAAAAATAGAATTTTTACTTCGCTATTCAATATATAAAAATCGAATTTTTACTTCGCTATTCAATATATAAAAATAGAATTTTTACTTCGCTATTCAATATATAAAAATCAAATTTTTACTTCGCTATTCAATATATAAAAATCGAATTTTTACTTTGCTATTCTGTGACGGCCCGCCCCGCACCAGCCTGCATTTCCTTCGAAAGTGCGCTGTACACATGCCCGGCTAGCACGGAACGGTCGTCAGGAGAAAGGAAAGAAGAGAATGAACTAATCAAGGGACCTGTAGAATGTCTCACAGCGCTAGGAATAAAATATAATAATAACATACTTGACATAAAACAGGTGAGACAGTGCATAAGCTGATAACTAAAATCAACATCAATCTCAGAGCAGCGGAAATTCAAATACAGCTTATTACAACTTTCCAAATTTGCTGTCTCCAAACAAAAGAAAGCTAAAGTAGAAGATACACCACCAATGCCCAAGCAGTGATCTTCAACAATACAGGGAGAATATTATGTATATATTTTACGTAGAAGCCTCCTGCTCGTCTCCGGATCATCTACCCGTGCATCACCAGCTAACCTGTCTCTAGTCTGCTCGTGTGAGCACCCAGAGTAATAAGAGGAGACATAAAACTCTGGGTCAGACATAAAGCCTGGTATGAGCGATAAACATCTAAACAGAACAATAACAGGTATACCAAACCATACCTGAACCTGGACCTGCAACCAAAGAGTTAGTACCACATACCGTACAATGCTCTAAGGTGCCATAATAAATAGTGTAAGAATACGGGGGTGGGGTATGCATGTCACAATGATAGCAAACAAATCATCCATAGCAACCATCCTCACATATCTCACTCAGTGCGTAAAGCATACGATATCTACCACTTTGAAACACTAGACAAAACTGAGGCAACGACGAATCCCGACTTGTAGAAACCCTGCTATGACCAAGCCAAACACTTGGAGTCATGACCAAACATTTCAATGACCCACTTCATTGGTCGTAGCCCTTGGTTCTACCGATGCCATAATGGCCTTGAATCCGCCTTCGTACCTCCTACCATAGTGGTCCAAAGCTATAGACGTCGATAACTCCTTGGCACGCGTCCCGCAGCAAAGCCCAACCATGAAGCGAACTCATTGATTCCCATCTAAATCTTGAGCTCTAACTTCTCATCTGGACTTCCTTTGCATCTCGGGTTTTGATCGAATTGGAGTGGGTCTTCAGAAAAGTTGACGTGCAGTAACAGTCCTAGAACTCGGTTCGGTTCGGTAGCGTCGGTTCGGTTCGGTAGCGTCGGTTCGGTTCGGTAGCGTCGGTTCGGGTCGGTCCTCCATCCTTGTCATCTTCCATTCGATTCGGGTCGGGTGCTTCACTCCGGGTCGGGTCGGTATCCTCCTCCGGGTCGGGTCGGGTCGGGGTGCTGTACTCCTCCAGCTCATGCTCCTTCTCCAATCAGCTCCCTCGTTTCCATCTACTCCGATCCGATCCGATCACTTCGCCTTACTCTAGTCGTAGCCTTCCATCCTTGAGCCGATCCGATCTGTCTTCCATTACCCTTCCGATCCGATCCCCTTGCCCACTCCAACTCTAAGGAAACGGCCTTCCTTTTTGCCAAGTCTTCTATGTGCCAAACTCCGGTTCGGGTCGGGTTTCTTGCCCAGTTCACATATCCGATCCGAGCCCCTCATCCGATCCGATCCGAAGCCCTGCACAACTTTCTGCAACTTTTCCAGCAACTTGTTTACGCCGTTCGACGACGTTTTCGACCAATTTAACTATTCTAATCAATCATAAAACATACCATAGAGTCATAGCAATATGTAAGAGCAACCCCAAACACCAAACAACAATCCAAATGAATCAAAATAGATCAAAAGTGGCTAAAACCTCACATTTTCCTATAATCCTTCTTAATCATGTTTAAGCACATACTTAGTAAAACTTAATCAAATCGTCTAAATTTTCTAACAGAGGCATGAAATATTATTTAAGAATTTCTAAACATTTTTCCAGAATTTATTAGTGTATAAATTCGCTAATCTTCACTAATTACCCTTAATTAACTGTAATTAGTGTCAAAATGATGCTATCACTCACCTTTGCCACAACTAGAACCCCAAAACTGAAATATTCTCTGATTTGGCGCTGTTCCCAATCTTATACAGCAGCTCCAACCTTGCTTTGGTGCTTTTTCTTCTTAATTTAATGTTTGCTAAGCCTAATCTTCAATTAGAAGGTGACTTTTGGGTGTTTTAGAGAGATTTAGAGAGTGGAGGCCATGACTAGGTTAAGAGGGATGAAAGTGGCGGCTCAAAACTGAAATGAAAGTGATAACCTAACCCTAATCAGTCCCCCTATACCTCTAAACCCGAAATTCCCCTGTGGGCCTAGCTGCTAATCACCCGGTTAAGCCCAATTAAGCTGTTTTCACCATCTGAAACTTGTTTCAGCCATATCTCCCAAACGGTAAGTCCGTTTGGCTAATGTGACCACTCTACGGAAAGAGAAACCATCATCTGGAGCCAATGGAAGTGGTTTCAGGTCAAAATTCCTTTCCAGTCAAAAGTTATGGCCAAAACAGTGCCAACTAGGAGTAAAATGGTCATTTAAAAATCGAGAAAAATCATGAACATGGGAAATGACCCCAATAGTCGTCTCCCAAAGTTACATGACCATACGACCTCGTATGTGACAGAAATATATATTCTACGATCCTATGATGCGTAGAATGCGGGTCGTTACACTCTCCCCCCCTTAAGAAATTTCGCCCCCGAAATTCCTTAACCCAAAACATACAAAGGATCCTGCATGCCTAACAACCACATACAACAATTAAACATGCAAAACAAGCAAACAGGCCTATCCTAGCATGCGGAAAACTAAATCGAAGTCAAAATCTTACCAGGCAAAGAGTTCTGGGTGTGTCTTCCTAATGTCCTCCTCTGTCTCCCAAGTACAATCACTCTCGTCCTCGCTCCACTGTACCTTGACTAGCTTCACCGCCTTCCTTCGAAGTTGCTTCATGTCATACTCGACAATACGGGCCGGTTTGCGGTTCCCAACCTCCTCGGGTTCTACTTCGAAGTCCTCTAACTGATCAGGTGAAATAGTCATATCTGAGTCGTGAACGAACTTTCTTAGTTGGGAAACATGAAATACGTTATGAACTCCCGCCATCTTCTCTGGTAAGTCAATTCTATATGCCAAATTCCCGACTAGTTCAAGAACAGGGAATGGGCCAACAAACCTTGGTGCCAACTTGCCTCTCCTGCCAAATCGTATTACGCTCTTCAACGGAGAAATCTTGACAAACACCAAGTCACCAACGGAGAATTTTAAGTCTCTTCTCCTCTTATCAGCATAACTCTTCTGCCTATCTTGGGCAGCCTTCATTCGTTGTTGGATGATCTTAATCTTATCTGAAGTTTCCCTCACCACATCTGGTCCAAGCATAAACTTCTCGCCAGTCTCTGTCCAACATGATGGTGAGTTGCATGGTCTTCCGTACAAAGCTTCAAACGGAGCCATACCGATACTGGATTGGTAGCTATTATTATATGCAAACTCTACTAGATGCAAATGGTCATCCCATGATCCACCAAAATCCAATATACATGCTCTCAAGAGATCTTCCAAAATACGGTTCACCCTCTCCGTCTGACCGTCGGTCTGAGGATGATATGCGGTACTGAGATGTAACTCTAACCCTAGAGCCTCTTGTAAGCTCTTCCAAAACCCACTAGTGAACAACGGGTCTCGGTCACTCACAATGCTTTTAGGTATTCCATGAAATCTCACTACCCACTTCATATACAATTCTGCTAACTTAGCTGCCGTTCTGGTCGATTTGACTGGTATAAACCTTGCACTTTTAGTCAGTTGATCTACAATTACCCAAATGCTGTCATATCCCGATCTAGTCCTTGGTAAACCATCGATGAAATCCATCGAGACTTGCTCCCATTTCCATTCGGGAATTTCTAATGGCTGTAACAATCCACTAGGCTTCTTTTGCTCGGCTTTAACTAGTTGGCAATTCATGCATTTGGATATAAACTTCCCAACGTCTCTTTTCATTCCTTCCCAGTAGTAAGTCCGTTTCATGTCTCTATACATTTTATTACCACCGGGGTGTATAGTCAGCTTTGAGTGATGACATTCTCTAAGCACTTCATCCCTCAATCCATTGACATTGGGTACAACAAGCTTTCCATTCTTTCTAAGCCATCTATCTCGATCAAGCCCATACTTGTTCATCTCCTCATCGATACCCATCTCTAATTTGGAGATGATTTCCAATAGATTAGGATCGTCCCTCTGACTAGAGCCGATCCGCTCAATCAAAGTGGGTCTGATCGTCAAACTTGCTAACATTTCTGGATCCAATTCGCACTTTGGTCTGAAATCAAACCCCGCGATAAACTCCAGTTGCTTCCATTCAAGGAACATAGCCCCTAAGCTGGCATGTCTTCTACTCAATGCATCAGCCACCGCATTGCCCTTTCCTGGTGTGTATGCGATGTCAAAATCATAGGAAGCTAAGAACTCTAACCATCTCTGCTGACGGAGATTCAGATCTTTCTGAGAGAAGAGATACTTTAACGACTTATGATCTGTAAACAGCTCAAATCTTTCTCCCAAGAGATAGTGTCTCCACATCTTTAACGCGAACACGATTGCTGCCAACTCTAAATCATGGGTAGGGTATCTTCTCTCGTGCGGTTTCAATTGCCGACTTGCGTAAGCTACAACCCTACCGCCTTGCATCAATACAGCACCCAGTCCGGTACCACAGGCATCCGTGTATACCGTCATCTCTTCATCCCCCTTAGGAATGACTAACACTGGGGCGCTTGTCAACTTGTCCTTTAAACTTTTGAATGCATTCTCGCACCTTTCATCCCAGACAAAAGCTTGATTCTTCTTAGTTAACTGGGTCAATGGTGCTGCTATCTTGGAGAAACTTTGGATAAACTTACGATAATATCCCGCTAACCCCAAGAAACTTCTTACATCTGTTGCATTCTTGGGCGTAGGCCAATCCTGTACCGTAGCCACCTTTGCCGGGTCCACGGCAATCCCATTTTCTGATACAACATGGCCCAAGAACCTCACTTCCCTCTTCCAGAAGTGGCACTTAGAAAACTTAGCTTTCAGTTGGTGTTTTCTCAACACCTCCATCACTATTCTTAAATGTCCCTTGTGTTCTTCCTCTGTCCTCGAATAGACCAAAATATCATCAACGAACACAAGGACAAACTTATTCAACTGATCTCTGAATACCCTATTCATAAGATCCACAAAATATGCTGGGGCATTGGTCAGCCCGAATGGCATGACCAACCACTCATAAAACCCGGACGGCGTCCGAAATGCCGTTTTAGCTATACTCTCAGCTTCCACTCTAAGCTGATGAAAACCTGTCGCGAGATCCAACTGAGAAAATACTCTCGCGCCACTCAACTGATCGAACAAATCATCTATCCGCGGTAGAGGATACTTGTTCTTCCTCGTCACTTTATTCAACTCGCGGTAGTCTACACACAAACGAAGGGAACCATCCGCCTTGGTAGCAAACACAACTGGTGCTCCCCATTCAGAAACACTCCTTCTGATAAATCCCTTCTTCAAAAGATCGCTGACTTGCACCTCGAGCTCTCGCTGCTCTCTTGGTGCCATACGACGAAGTGGCATCACTATAGGCCTGGCATCCTTTACCAAATCAATACGAAACTCAATCTCTCGGTGTGGTGGAAGTCCGGTCACTTCCTCGAAAACATCCAGATACTGGCCAACCACGGGCAAACCTGACAACTCACTATGCGGAATGTCGAGGGAGTTTAGAAAACTAGCCAATACCCCCTTACTGGGTAGACCACCAAACACTATCCTCCGCCCACCATCCGCTCTAGCTGTCACCTACAAGCCCTCACAGTCTACCACCACCCCGTATCTTTGGAGCCAATCTACTCCCAAAATAATTCCAAACCCAGTAAAGCCCAAAACAAAGCAATCACAAACAAACATGCATCCATGACTCGATAAGACCTCATTACGACAAATCATGCTAAGGCTAGTCGAACCACCAATCGGGTTCGTCACTACTAAAGGTCTATCGACAATCTCGGGCTCCAATCCCAACCTATCTACCAGGTCACTAGATATGAAAGAACTGGAAGCTCCGGTATCAAACAAAACTCTAACAGGAACATCATAAACAGAAAGCATACCTTGAATGACGACATTCTTTCCCTTCTCCGCCGCTGTTGGGGCATTCGACGAAGAAGGAATAGCATTAAGAGCGTATGCTTTCACCATTTGCTTTTCTTTAGGGGGCTGTGGACACTTGTCCTTGTGATGTCCCATTTGGCCACAGTTGAAGCACTTCCTATCCGCTGGCTTGGCCCGACAATTACTAGCATAATGGCCCTTCTTACCACAGCTGAAGCACTCCACATCTTGCTTATTCTTTTTCTTCTGCCCATCCTTTGTCTGGTTCTGCTTTCTTTTATTCTGGGAACCACCCTTTCCTCCACCACTTACTTGTGGCTTTGGCTCATCTGCGGATGCAACCTCAGTCTTCGGCTTAGGGTAGAGACTCTCTGATCTTAATGCTTTCCCCACAATCGACTCAAACGTCTCGTCGATGTGGTTAATAAGCTTTTCCCCTAAGTACTGATCTAATCCAGTTATGAATTTCTCATTCTTTTTCTCGGCAGTATCAATAAGAGATAACCCATACTTTGACAAAGTGTCGAATTCAGCAATGTACTCCGAGACAGCTCTGCCATTCTGCTTGAGCTCCAAGAATTTCTTAAACAACACTGACTTCTGAGCAGCTGGAATGAACTTCTCACTAAAGCGAGCCTTAAACTGCTCCCAAGTAATCTGATCTTCGGGAGTAGCTGCCTTTATAGCATTCCACCAATTCATTGCCCGCCCTTGCAGCTGACGGGACGCTAGCTTTCTCTTCATCGCATCTTCGATACCCAAATCCTTGAAGATACGTTCGCAACTATCCAACCAATCTTGAACATCCGTGGCCGACTCCGTTCCATGGAACGGCTTCCCACCAAGGCTAGTATAATCCTTATTCAGCTTGGCGAAGTCGACTCTTGGCGCCTGCACTATGGGACCACCACCATTTCCACCATTGGGAGCTGCCCTCTGTACATCTCTCAGCATCTCTCTCATGAGGTCAGTAAACATCGTCCTCATGTCAGCAGCATTCCCATTATTGGCTCCCCTACCAGTACCTCTAACATATCGGCTCATCGTCAATCTGAAAAAGGAAATGATTAACGACTCCATAGTGGTGCTAGTGCAGTACGACTTCATCCTTATACTACTAATAGTATATATATATATAGCTTTTAAAAACCAAAGTAATCACAAATACGCTCTCTCGTATACGTATACTATCTCTCCCTGATAACTTCCCTAGGTTAACTACGCAACCTAGCGCTCTGATACCAGGTGTGACGGCCCGCCCCGCACCAGCCTGCATTTCCTTCGAAAGTGCGCTGTACACATGCCCGGCTAGCACGGAACGGTCGTCAGGAGAAACGAAAGAAGAGAATGAACTAATCAAGGGACCTGTAGAATGTCTCACAGCGCTAGGAATAAAATATAATAATAACATACTTGACATAAAACAGGTGAGACAATGCATAAGCTGATAACTAAAATCAACATCAATCTCAGAGCAGCGGAAATTCAAATACAGCTTATTACAACTTTCCTAATTTACTGTCTCCAAACAAAAGAAAGCTAAAGTAGAAGATACACCACCAATGCCCAAGCAGTGATCTTCAACAATACAGGGAGAATATTATGTATATATTTTACGTAGAAGCCTCCTGCTCGTCTCCGGATCATCTACCCGTGCATCACCAGCTAACCTGTCTCTAGTCTGCTCGTGTGAGCACCCAGAGTAATAAGAGGAGACATAAAACTCTGGGTCAGACATAAAGCCTGGTATGAGCGATAAACATCTAAACAGAACAATAACAGGTATACCAAACCATACCTGAACCTGGACCTGCAACCAAAGAGTTAGTACCACATACCGTACAATGCTCTAAGGTGCCATAATAAATAGTGTAAGAATACGGGGGTGGGGTATGCATGTCACAATGATAGCAAACAAATCATCCATAGCAACCATCCTCACATATCTCACTCAGTGCGTAAAGCATACGATATCTACCACTTTGAAACACTAGACAAAACTGAGGCAACGACGAATCCCGACTTGTAGAAACCCTGCTATGACCAAGCCAAACACTTGGAGTCATGACCAAACATTTCAATGACCCACTTCATTGGTCGTAGCCCTTGGTTCTACCGATGCCATAATGGCCTTGAATCCGCCTTCGTACCTCCTACCATAGTGGTCCAAAGCTATAGACGTCGATAACTCCTTGGCACGCGTCCCGCAGCAAAGCCCAACCATGAAGCGAACTCATTGATTCCCATCTAAATCTTGAGCTCTAACTTCTCATCTGGACTTCCTTTGCATCTCGGGTTTTGATCGAATTGGAGTGGGTCTTCAGAAAAGTTGACGTGCAGTAACAGTCCTAGAACTCGGTTCGGTTCGGTAGCGTCGGTTCGGTTCGGTAGCGTCGGTTCGGGTCGGTCCTCCATCCTTGTCATCTTCCATTCGATTCGGGTCGGGTGCTTCACTCCGGGTCGGGTCGGTATCCTCCTCCGGGTCGGGTCGGGTCGGGGTGCTGTACTCCTCCAGCTCATGCTCCTTCTCTAATCAGCTCCCTCGTTTCCATCTACTCCGATCCGATCCGATCACTTCGCCTTACTCTAGTCGTAGCCTTCCATCCTTGAGCCGATCCGATCTGTCTTCCATTACCCTTCCGATCCGATCCCCTTGTCCACTCCAACTCTAAGGAAACGGCCTTCCTTTTTGCCAAGTCTTCTATGTGCCAAACTCCGGTTCGGGTCGGGTTTCTTGCCCAGTTCACATATCCGATCCGAGCCCCTCATCCGATCCGATCCGAAGCCCTGCACAACTTTCTGCAACTTTTCCAGCAACTTGTTTACGCTGTTCGACGACGTTTTCGACCAATTTAACTATTCTAATCAATCATAAAACATACCATAGAGTCATAGCAATATGTAAGAGCAACCCCAAACACCAAACAACAATCCAAATGAATCAAAATAGATCAAAAGTGGCTAAAACCTCACATTTTCCTATAATCCTTCTTAATCATGTTTAAGCACATACTTAGTAAAACTTAATCAAATCATCTAAATTTTCTAACAGAGGCATGAAATATTATTTAAGAATTTCTAAACATTTTTCCAGAATTTATTAGTGTATAAATTCGCTAATCTTCACTAATTACCCTTAATTAACTGTAATTAGTGTCAAAATGATGCTATCACTCACCTTTGCCACAACTAGAACCCCAAAACTGAAATATTCTCTGATTTGGCGCTGTTCCCAATCTTATACAGCAGCTCCAACCTTGCTTTGGTGCTTTTTCTTCTTAATTTAATGTTTGCTAAGCCTAATCTTCAATTAGAAGGTGACTTTTGGGTGTTTTAGAGAGATTTAGAGAGTGGAGGCCATGACTAGGTTAAGAGGGATGAAAGTGGCGGCTCAAAACTGAAATGAAAGTGATAACCTAACCCTAATCAGTCCCCCTATACCTCTAAACCCAAAATTCCCCTGTGGGCCTAGCTGCTAATCACCCGGTTAAGCCCAATTAAGCTGTTTTCACCATCTGAAACTTGTTTCAGACATATCTCCCAAACGGTAAGTCCGTTTGGCTAATGTGACAACCTACGGAAAGAGAAACCATCATCCGGAGCCAATGGAAGTGGTTTCAGGTCAAAATTCCTTTCCAGTCAAAAGTTATGGCCAAAACAGTGCCAACTAGGAGTAAAATGGTCATTTAAAAATCGAGAAAAATCATGAACATGGGAAATGACCCCAATAGTCGTCTCCCAAAGTTACATGACCATACGACCTCGTATGTGACAGAAATAAATATTCTACGATCCTATGATGCGTAGAATGCGGGTCGTTACATATTCAATATATAAAAATCGAATTTTTACTATTATAAAGATTTCGCCTTTTCAAATATATCATTATAAAAATCACATCTTTATTTTGCTACACATATAAAGATGCTATTTTTAATATTCCTATCATGTAAAAATTATATTTTTAATTCTCTACATAAACAAAAATCATATTTTTACATCTTCCATATAGTAAAAATCATGTTTTTAATTCTTTAAAAATATAAAAATCATATTTTTAATTCTTTAAAAATATAAAAATCATATTTTTAATTACATAGATAAATATAAATAAAAACTCACCTCGAATCGCTAGACAAAGGGGTTAAAGGGGCTGACGAGGTGGAGGGAAGGGGCGCTGGAGTCGAAGGGAGGCGGCAGGCCGTTCTGATGGAGGTGGCAGGTGGAGGGCGGCTTCGTCAGGGGAGGATGCGGCGGAGTTTCGTGGTGCGGTGGACGTCGATGAGGCGGGGGATTTTTGGGTGCACGTTCGATCAGAAGGAGGGAGAGAGAGAAGCGCGGAAGGAGGGGCTGCCAGGATCGGAGCGGCGGCAGGACGATCCTTCGACGGCAGCGCGGAGGACGGGGGTGCGGCGGTGGTTCATCGTCGAGCTCCCTTTTTTTTTTAATCTCGATTTGGAATGACCAGAAGAGGGAGAGAGGAGGGTAAGTATAGGGGGGTTTATAATAATTTATATTTTATTTTAAATTCCATATAGTTGACTTTTCATTCGAGCTCGAAACGAGACCCACCGACTGTCGTCCCTAGCGTTTTCCCCCATTCCGAACACAATGGGATATGTATCATAGGCTGATTCGATCGTTACGATTAGTTTTCATCAAAATCAACATATAACTCTATATATTGAGTTTGAACGCGCATTTCAATTTACTGGGGCCACATACTAACTCGAAAAATTCCCGAAAAATATTTTCTAGCTTCGTATTGACGATACGGTCCTAATAAAACTAGTTTCGTCGAATTCCGAGACCGTTTGTAAAATGGCCATTTTCCAGTCGATTAAAATCAACTAAAACTGGTCAAACACGTTTTCCTTTGCCACGCTCACATATTGAATCGAAAAATTATGAAATTTGGAATCTAGCAATAACTTTACATCACGGACCCAACAAAAGTGGTTTCGACGAAATCCGAGGTCGTTTGCAAAATTCCCATTTTTAAGGGCCTGAATTCCATAGCGACTATTCAGAATTTTCAACTGGACATATCTTTTGATTCCCGCTATGAAATTTTGATCTTTCGGATTCATTGGAAATATATTCTTAATTAGATCCTATTATTTTTTGTTTCACTAAAATCCGGATTGTTTTGCACCCGGTATGTTCAATTGAAGTTTGAAATCGAATTATCGAACTACCGCGCCATTTTCAATTCCTTTTATAATATTAAATAAAATATTTATATTCTAATGACGACATATATAATATATACGTCGAATTCTATTCAAAATAAATTTCTTGTCGTTTTTTTTAAATAATTCATTTTAAATAATCAAAATTCGCTAAAATTGCCAAAATAAAAATTTTAAACTGGCCCAGATTTTCGGGTTGTTACAATGCTGAAGCATGAACGGAGGGGCCCAACTAATTTCAGAACGATATTCATCCAGTCGCATTTAACAAGCTTACTTAACTCCGTAACTGATCTGATGGGAGTAACTGAGTCCGCTGACACCCGATGAGGCAATCCTCACTATCTGACTAAAGAGAAGAGATGATATAAAAGCGAGTGTAATTCGATTATTTGCGTATGCAACATCAACTTTTGATGACTCGAGAGAGAGCACAGAATGACTTAATTTGGCTAAGGATATTGAACCTGCAACTCTTACCCAATGCAGCGACGAAAAGTATAAAGGCTTAAAGATTGGATGTCCAATTGACTTGACTCAACCCCCACTGACTCTGGGGGTATAAGCATAGACTTCACTTGTCCACCAATGGCATTGAGAGCACAAGCATAAATTCATAGGCTGACTTTGAAGATGACCCTGGCTTGGAGCAAGATTTAAAGCATATGCACTATATCTCTGGAATTTTACATGATTTGTCCTGCCTGTTCAAATAAACTAGCTTATGGGTCAAATGTGACTTCAAATACTCAAATTGTAGTCACATTGAAGGGAAGGTACGATAAGTTTCTTTACTACCTTACAATTGTGAAGATCATACGAGCACAGATTCACATGATTTCAACAACGTCCTTCACTGACTTATATGTGATTATGGGATTATGAAACGATCCAGAGCGATTGTGGATTCCTTTGACCAAGATCCAGAGTGATCATGGTTTCCAGATTCCTTACTTTTATGATTCAACGTGATTTTAAGATCCTAGATCAATATCAAATATCAGGATAGTCCAAACTTGAGTACAAATGACAAATTCATATTTTGGTTCTGATGTGCTTTCTCCTAACCATCCAGATACCAATGCATAGCTCGAGGATTCTTGAAATACCTAATGATTTGGATGGCTACTTCATGCGTTGACTAATATGTAAAAGAAAGTCTGACCCGACAATGCGCTTGACTTGCATAGAATGATGACAATGTTTGGCAACGACCTCTGCGTATAGGATCACACTCTGGAGCCAATGATCTAACATGATTTTTGATGAATGAATTAGACATCTTGATTCAACGAGGTATAAACAATTACTTGATCATCTCGAATACTCCTTCCATAGAACTTAGCCTGACTAGCTCCCATGGAAGCAATGCAATAGTTGGATAAAGCCTTCTCAAGGATAAATGACATTCCGGAAAGATTTGGCTCAACATATTCAAAGTACATCTCATCTGCGATAAGACGTACTTTGGGGGGCAAAAAGTTAGCTTGCTTTGTGACCCGGCTACCCAAAGCATAGGACGTGAATATGAACATACATTGATCAACAATCGCTCGGATGAAGTGGCAGAATATGGAACAACTTAGATATTGGCATTTGTGTAGACCTGCTTCCCTCTACTGGTTCCTGACCCCTCTTGAGGGCGGTTCGTGACCCCCTATTGAGGGCGGTTCGTGACACCCTATTGAGGGCAGTTCGTGACCCCTTCCTAAGGGAGGTTCATGACCCCCTCCTGAAGGAGGTTCGTGACCCCTCCTGAGGGAGGTTCGTGGCCCCTTCCTAAGGGCGGTTCGTGACCCCTGGAATCATGACCCGACCTGACAATCACCACCAGATCCTCACAGCGCTGCGCACGGCCTTGACCTATTCTTTGGCATGCTTTCATGGATTGGACAACACATGTCTCCATATGATCAATGGGGACATTTTCCACTACTTCTTGAGATCTCTTCTGGATGTGGCACATGGCGTCAATCTAGAGATTCTATACCTCTATAAATGCACCACTACATGGCAAATTAAAGGGACTTTTGGCATCTCCTTGTCCATGGTAGCCATGGCCAACACTTCTCCATAAATTACCACCATCTTCCTCAATAAAATCAATGAATTCAGAGAGGATTATCTATTAAATTTGAGCGATTAACTGACTATACTCCTTGTAATTATTATCTATGAATGGAATGAAAAAATATGAAGTGGATGTAGGCTCATTAACGCCAAACCACTATAAAAATTCCATTGTCCTGCATTTTCTCATATTTTTCAGTTATTTCTTCATATTCTATGCTCGAAATACAATGATTTGGGTGTTTAGTGTAACACCCCATATTTTCGGTGGACATGAAAGTAACAAATCAATGTATAATTAATTCATAAAAGAAGAATTAAGGGAAATGGGTTGCGCCATTGTGTTCGTCTTGGAATTTTGCTTGAGATAGAGTCCGAGTTTGCGTAAATCGGACTCCGTATGAAGAAGTTATGGCCTTCAGAAGTTTCAGAATATATAAAAAAACTCGAAACTGAATTCAAAAATTCAAAACCGAACCCAAAAGCGGGCTGAGAAGGAAATTTCCCGCCCAGGAGCCAGGTTGACATGGGGGTCGACCTTAGTGTCGACCTCCCCCTATAGGTCGACCTGGGGGTCGACCTGGGCCTGTTTTGCCAGATCTAGACTGCAGCGATTTTATCCTATTCTGGACGGACTAGATGGCTTCTAGGGCGATCTAATGGCTCTGAAACACTCTCTACACCTATAAAAGAGTGCCTAGATCTAAGGTTTCTCCACACAAATTCTTTGAGGCATCTGCATGCTGTTTCTCTCTATTCTGGCCTCCACTACTAAAATAAATCTTATTCTCTACTAAAACAAGTTATAGTTCTTCAAATTGGAGATTCAAATCAAGTTAAAGCTTCAAGAAGGGAATCAAAGGCTAATTCAACGACTTCAAGCAACGTCACGCGAATCATAGCAAATCACCACAACGCTATCTTATTATCCTTTTCTAAACTGATCACTGTAAGTTCAGTTATTCTTTGGATTTGAACGTGTAATTGGAATCGTGAATGTAATAAATCAAAATATAGAACTGTACCTATATGCAAGTTAATTATCTTTGATTCGTGCTTATGTCAAATCTAAAGTTATCTATGCCTTTGGATCTGATTCACGACTATGACTATGACTATGAGACTTTTGCCTAAGACTATGACCATGAAAATGTCGCCTATGAAATTATTGCCTATGACTATGATTCATGACTATGAGACTGTTGCCCATGACTATGATTTATAACTATGAGACTATTTCCTATGACATTGATTAAGAAATTATTGTGATTAGTCGCCCATGACTATTGTGGTTAATTGCCTATAACCATTATAGTTAACGGCTTATGCCTATTCCCATTGTTACAATTAACCAATCATGTTGTACCTTGAACTGGCATTATGTTGGACCAAATCAACTATGCCTATTCCCTTAATTATGTTGGATCTCATATTTAGTGTGTAACTTGGCTAGTTTATTCCTATTCACTATTATGTACATCGAACCTGTTGGAGCCATTATTTTTGCATGCCTATTCTTTTATATCAATTCTTGTGCTTATCCCATATTCCTTTTGTTAGTGCCATTTCATGAGTACTTAGAGAACTAGTGAAATCATGTTATACGTATGATTATGATGCGGGGATTGGGCGTAGCTTAATTAAGTTAATTTGACATAATAAATATGTTGGCATAATCTAAATTGGCTATAATAGTGAATAATTTACATGCATATTTGACTTGGGCATAAATTGATAAATTTTAATTGGCCGCAGTATGTAATTGGCATGTAAACCAAGTTTTGGACATAAACGGTAAACTAGAATATTAAATCTAGTTTTGACATGAACCGTAAATTGGAATATTAATCTAGATTGGGCATAAACTATAAAAGGGGAATATTAAATCTAAACTGGTATAACTGCAAGTTGGGCTAATTGATAGGTAAATCAAGTTTTGGGCATAGAATATAAGTATGTTAATTGGCATGACAAATGAATAAGATCTAGGCTAAATTGATTTACGGAAAATTTACATAAATAGTAAATATGTAAATTAGAGAAGAGGAAAATGCATAACCCGAGGTTAGATTGAGTTGTGGTGTAAAACTGCCCGGAACCGCCCGGCACATCCAGTAACCACAACAGCACATGTCTAATGTGAGAGGTTAGTGCATCAAGCCCAGAAATGCCCGAGGTTAGACTGAGTTGTGGTGTAAAACTGCCCGAAACCGACCGACATATCCAGTAACCACAATAATACCTGTCTAATGTGAGTGGTTGGTGGTTTAGTTAATTAATTAAAGCTCATGAACAATCAAGCTAGAAATGGTGAAGTAATTAAGGAAACACTTAACCAACTTAACATGTTAACAAGACAAGAAGGGTGGGGTTAAGTAATTGAGAAAACACTTAGCCAATTCAACATGTTTACTAGACAAGATTGATAGGGGTTAAGTTAATTTGGACACTTAACCAACTTAACATGTTAACAAGGCAAGATTTGTGGGGTTTAAGTAACTAAGGAAACACTTAACCATTATAACATGTTAACTAGACAAGTAGGTAAGGTTAAGTAAATGTTTAATATGCTAACTAGACTAGATGGTGGGGTTAAGTAAACTTAGAACACTTAGCCGTTATAGCATGATGAATAAACAGGGTTAAGTTAATGAGAGACACTTAGCCAGTATAACCTGATAAACGAGTAAGGTTAAGGAACACTTAACCAATTTGACATGATATATAGGTAGGTTAAGTCAACGTGAACTACAAGATAACACTTAACCAATTTAACATGACAAGTGAATGGGTTAAGTTAACTTGAATTAACTGATGACACTTAACCAATCCAACATGACGAGAAAGAGAACTAAGTAGTAAACCTTAGTCAAGAAAGCCATGTAGAACACGAGAAGGAGCGAGCGTCCCTCTGATAATGAAGAAGGCTCCAACGAACTGGGGTACGAAGCACACGGCTTCGAGGGGACGTGAGGGTACTCTTGGTATCCCTCTGTGAGGCTGCAGATGATCCTCCTGGATCACAGAGGTTATGGTCTGCGTTAGAAGAGTCAAGGGTATGCCTTGGTTGCAATAATAAGGCAACCTAATGACTAGGATGGACCAATGTGATTCGGCGAGACCAGTTTTTGCCCTGTGGTAGCAACTCGTCGTCTACCTACCATCTTGAGTCAGTCGAGATACGTAAAGCAGAAAGGCGGAGAACTCCAATAGACCATATACTTGCTATTTAGTTATGGGTGAGGTTGGCCCATAGATTTGTGGGACATAGAGGGGCCTGCGTACAGTTCTCATTCTTGATTTTCTTGGGAGCCTTTCATTTGTTAGTTGAGGGAGGGGTCTAGTGGGACCATAGCCACTGTAAAAGCAGACCTTAGCATCTGCAATCGGCAGATATCTGAAAGCTCCCAACCGAGTTCCGTGTTTCTTGACTAGCCCTGCCACGAGACGCGGGTCGCACATATAGAGGACATGTGTATCTAGACATTGATAACGATTCACGACACATACGTGAGGAAAGTCTAGGAATATATACTGCTCTGGGTAGTGTGTCCTACCCTAGGGGGCATCGTTCGATAGGTAGCATAATCCCTAGTTGGACCTAGGTCGCATAAACCCTGAATCCGAGAAGCGTTCAATAGGTAGCATAAACCCCAGTGGCCCTGGGTAGCGTAAACTCTGGTTGAATCTAGGAAGCGCTCGATAGTAAACCCTAGATTAGATCTAGGTAATAAATGGAATCCCCATAATAGATGTACACTTGAAGGCAACCATAATTTCGGGGATTGGGATCACGTTATCATATGATCATTTTATATAGATTACTAGTTTGGACACTAGTTAGGTAGTGCAGAGATATAGAAATTAGTATAATAGGGTAGTCGCGAAGCAGAGAAGGAGTAGAAGCGCATTCAGTTTATCAGTATATTCAGTTTATCAATATGTTCAGTTTATTAGTATATCCAGTTTATCAGTACATTCAGTTTATTCTTTCCATATCATATCCCATGCTTATCCCATGTTATCTTGTTACTATGGTTTAGTCTTATATTTAGTTTATTCATGTCATGATCCTTTTCCTCGTTTAAATGCTAAGAATCACTGAGCTTACCAGGCTTTATGTATGACCTACTTTGCTTTCTCCTCTTTTCTTCCGTTTCCCCCCCCCCCCCCACCCCTAGGTAGCCAGGCAGGGAATAGCTTAGCTCATTTGGACCGTTACTCTTTCCGAGCATGAAGATTCTTTGACGCATTGCTTTGAACTCCATTTTCTACTGCTATGGCTGGCTCATGCTTTATTGGGGAATATCATTGTCAGCTTATGCTTCTTTATTTTAAACAGGACATATGATTTGTTGTAATAAGTATTGGTGTTGTAAAACAATCTTTGTACGAGCTGTTTTTAATCAATAAAGGTTATTTATTTTCTGCTTCTTTATTTGTCTGTCTTGTAATTTTTATGCATCTTGTACAAAAAATGCTCCACCGAAGTTAAGGCATTCCCTTTGTGAGTGACCTTAACGGAGGTAGGGTGTTACATTACGACCATTTTTTGGTCTAACGACAACGATGATTGTTGGATGAGAGAAAGGCTGTTGCGAATGGTTTTTCTTTGAGATACAGAAAAGAAGACATTAAGTCGTATTGAGATAACTATAGAAGAGAGAGAGAGAGAGAGAGAGAGAGAGAGAGAGAGAGAAATGGGAGACATAAGATGATATCCTACGACGGCCGTCGGGGATAGTTCCTATATAGTGACGACTCTGGATGGGAGTCTTATGGACAGTGTGATGATATATTCTACTATAGAGAACATGTGCAAAGGCATTATCGATACACACGGTTTTAGCGGTTACTAATAAAGGGGAGACAGTGAGTGTGATGTCCATTTAGACCAAGCAGGGTCCTCCTATTTTTCATCGATAGAGATTTATGGCATTCACCTGGACCAAAGAGGGGTCTTTACCATAGGGCGTACACATCGGTACAACTTAGGTCCTAGCCGACCGAGTATCATGGATTCGTATATCAAGGAAGCTAAGTGTTATCATATATCGAACACATTGAGTGAGTGAATGTGAGGATGATTGATGGATGCTATGCACAGACATCTATCACACAATATCTACTCGATATTTATTACAGGGTAGCATATATTAGTTATTATGTGCTAACTCTATAGATGGAGGGGCAGAACAGCTATGATTCTCCATACCCTCCGTGCTACATATATTATTATGACTTCCATGTTACTTTGACATTTGTTTATCACTCACACCAGACTGATGTCTGATCCAATGTTTTATTTCTCTGTTACTACCTTTGGTGCTCATCAACGATGCCAACGAGCAAACCAGGTGACACTAGTACAAAAAAGGCCTGTTGCTTCAACTCATTTGCACCAGTTGTGGCAAAAAAACAGATGCAAATAGTGATAGTTGCATCGGTTCCATTTGAAAACTCATTGCAATTGGTAGGAGGAAAGTAGTATAGATGTAACAACCCAAATTCCGACATATCGATTTTTTTTTTTCAAAATTCTAATCTATCAAAACTCGTGTTGGTTCGTCTGGTATCTTGGAGAAAAGACAGAGATAATAAATATATCAGAGCTTATAACACATCTCACAGCGGAATGGAATATAATATAATAAAAATATTGCCTTACCCAGATAAGAACACTGCCTAACCAGTATCCAATGCTATCATATCTCTGCCAGAAATCTAACTTGCGAGTATGTTATGAGGAAGGGGTCAGAACACAAGTTATGGTGACTGGATTTAAACTACACATTTTGGATAACCTTACATATACCGTTCAGTTACATTTTCTTATTTATTAGGTTACTTGGGTTAACATCACTCAAGGCTTAATAACATGTCGTACCCATCTACTCCCCAGTAGATTAACCTAATACAATATATATGTAGCTATCCCCAAATTAGGGTACATCCCATGGTACCCCACTCGTACAGTCTCCACCGTAACGCCATAGAAATATACGCAGTCCCTCATCCTACGTTAGAGCAATGTACATATCTCTACATAACAATGCTACGTTATGCATAGAACCGGCATCGCCATGCTATGTAAGCGTATGGACTGCCACGTTCGAACCATTCGATTGAATCAGATTCAATTACAGAGTAATTCTCTAGAGTCTACGATACACAACCCGGAGCAGACATGCATGTATCTAAACTTTCTCGCGCACGTATTGTTAATCGTTCTCGATGCCTCAACCTTGATAATACGCCATCCAGAAATAGTATGCATGTATCCGCACGTATTATCTACCGTGCACCGAGTTCTGCAATAGGGCTATATCAGATACACGAAACTCGGTCGGGAGCCTTTTCAGATATCTGTATACACAGATGTTATGGTCTGCATTTTCAGTGGCTATGGTCCCACCCGACCCCTCCCTTAACTAGTGAAAGACAAACATAATTGATAGCTAGTGACGTGGCCTAAAAAAAACAACCAAATTGGCTTATCCCGCAACCAAAATTTTTTATAGCGAAAGGTCGATGATCTGTAGGTTTAGTTATTCGTCTTTCCGCATCACGCATCATGTTGACAGTCGGTGGTTAGTACCCGACGACTGCTATCAAGCAGATGGTTAGACCCACCAAGTGGGAAAAAATGGTCGTAACCCGCCAAGACATAGGGCAACTGAATCGTCGAATCACCTAAGCCACCGTACATCCTTTTGACTGCCCCCGATTGTGACAGTCAAGGTACACTTATAGGGTAGTAACGCGCAGATCTAACCTCTACGAGCACAGCCTAAACGCTGTCACTACACAGAGGACTACAAGGAGCACCCTCTATATCCTAGTATGCCGCGTGCTTCCCCTTCCAGTCCTTCGGAGCCAACAGAATATCAGCAGGATATGCAGAATAATTTGATGGACGTGCGCTCCTTCGTGCCTCATGACACCATAATGATCTACCCCGTTGGGTTATTCACCTTCAGACGTACGGACTGGTCCAAGCGCCTCGGGTTAATGTGTTATAGACCCTATGTCTAATCATTTAATCACGCGCTTGCTCTACCTTTTCAGATTCCCATTTACTTGGCTATTTCAAGTCATATTGACTTCTTATTCAAGTTACCAAGTTCCTCTTGCTTATCAGTTTCAGTTATATAACTTAACCCATTTAAGTTCATTATTAAGCCTTTAACATGTTATTCTTATCAGCAGTTTTCAAATTCTCAAGTTTACAAATAACATTTTCTTCTTATCAGCAGGATTTAGATTCTCAAGTTTACAGATTATTAAATTTATAATTAAGTACAACTGTTTAAATTTCATAAGTTTCCCCCTTTTCTCTACTTATTACAAACAACATGTTTCAGATTTCCAAATTTACAAATTGCTTAATTTATAATTAAGTACAACTTATTTCATTAAATAAGTTATCACATTCCCTCTATCATTTATTTTAACCTAAGTTATAATTTCCACTTGTCCCTAGGACAAGCCTACCTATTATCTTTCCTTTTTTCCTTTCAGGTTTATTTATAATAGGTTATTATCATTCCCCATTCATTCCAATTCTTTTACTGTTGTAACTTTCATTCATTTCCATTAATTATAATTAACGCAATTTATTTTTATCATGTTATATGCGTATACTCATACGTATGTTTATGCACCATACCTCTCACATTAAGCCGACCACTTATGGATGTTGGATTTGCTAGGCGGTTCCAGGCAGACTTCTATCACAAGTTTGACTTAACCTCGTGTCTTAGCATCGTTACTTGTATATTTACGCACTATACCCCTTACATTAAATTAATCACTTGTGGATGATCGATTTTGCTTCGCGGTTCCGGGCAGACTTCTACCACAAGTATAATTTAACCTCATGTTTAAGTGTGGTTACAAATTTTCTATTTATTGTAAGTTTAGGCATCAAGACCTTATAGTACATGTAGTGCCGAGTCAGCAACGAACTTGGTTAGAAAAACAGTCTAGATTCATCAAATGAATCTGCTTGGATCAGGGGTGGGTCGACCCATATACCCCTACGGGTCGACCCTAGGGTCAATCAAACTCCCATAGGGTCAACCCAACCCCCTTTGGGTCGACCCAGGCAGGTGTGGGTCGACCTGCTTGGGTCCCACAATTTGGTTTAGGCGTATATGTTTATTTGTTAATGTTTGAATTTCTGGAATTATTTAAATGTTATACTTGCGTATAAACTCCTTATATGTATACAAAGCTTCTAATTCCCATTTTTCATTTGTATATGTATATATATATATATATGCACAACTTTTATTTCAATATCAAACTTAAAACGGGGTTATCTCGTAATTTAATTCTTACCAGATTCCTTTGATTGCAGCCTTATTTTGAGTTTATCCTTTGTGTGTGTGTGTGTATATATATATATATATATATATATATATATATATATTTGCACATATATATGTATGTATTTACATATGCATGTATACATTTTTTTTGTACTTCCTTGCATAATTTTCCTTATATGTGTGTTTATACATATTTAACCCTGAAGAACATGTATTATTTTAGCTGATCCTCTAAAATAAACATATGGCGCCCATAGGAATCAAACTTGCGCCTCTCCTAAAGGCCACATGCTCTTACGAACTAGACTACATAGTCTTTTGTTAACAAGTCTAAAAACAATGGTGGTCATTGTTCATTTTCTTATACCTTCTTTTCATATTTGTTACAATATTTCATTTAAACGTATCTATTTCATCTTAAATCTGTTTTCTGCAATCCATAGGTCTAAATTGACCAGATAATCGCCATGGACGCAATGATGCTAATCCCATGACCAAATTCTAGGAGCTCTTCAAATTTTATTTTATTATTTAATTAAAAATGTGGGGCATTACATTCTCCTACCTGTAGAAAATTTCGTCCCCGAAATTTGCAAGGGTAAAAATTAAATAATCTCTCGCATGATATACATCCATCATGTGTGCATCCAATTTTTTGCAAACATCTGTGCCTTTGTGCAAAGTGTAATACAACATAGTAATACATGTATGACTGAGCAGTACCTCCTATATGTATGCAATTTTTTCAAAAATCCTTTAGAAACATGATGCACACATCCTATATATACTGGCAATTCTACATGAATGCGATATTTTGAGTATCAAAATATATTTTCATCCACATTTTCCCATACTCTTACTGAGCAAGAGTGTAGTTCATCCAATTTTTGCATCCAAAACCCTACCAAGTAACTTTATGTTTTGAATTTTAGAAAAATCTAATTTTCTAAATTCGATTTCTTATGTTACAAAATGGTGGAAAACGGAAAACTTCACACCTTGTTTTTCTTTTATATACCTTTTCAACCTGTACTTGGATTTTATGTAACTATTATATAAAGATTCCCTATTTTTCTATCCAAGCACAGTCCCCATAAGAAAACTTTCTTTGTAACCGATTTTCTTTTTCAACTTGTCTTGGAAAAATTTATTCTTATTAACCTTTTCTCAGAATTTTCCACCTTAACTATCATGTTTCTTGCTTTACTGAATTTGTTGTTTCCCTTTTAGTTATGCCATTTTTCTTTTCTTAGCTTTTTTAACTTAATCCTCTGATCTAAGTTTAGTTTCATATAAGCGTTCTAGTCCTTCAACTAAATAAGGAAAAAAACGCTCTACAGAGGTACTACTAACGGCCAAGAATCTCAGGGCTATTTCCCCCTCAGACAGAAAAGTTCAAGCCACAAGATCAGTGACATATTTAGGTATTACCCTAACTACCCAACAAAATAACAGAACGATCCCAATAGAAATGTAATAATGGGTTTTACCCCAACAAGAAAAATTAGCAACAAGATCTAAACACATAGTTGCCCTTCATTATCTGGTAGTCACTCCTAGTCCTGGCTGTGTACTAACAGTCATTTCCAAGCAACATCGTGGGCTTCTCAATGCTTATGCATTCTACGGGAACTTACCATTATTCCAAGATAATTCTCGCTATCTACTTCATAGACTCAAAACTTTTTCCGTCTTCCCTAGGCATTATTCCTTACCTACTCCATGGTTTTCAAAAACATGGTTTGGCTTCCTCATTTTATTTTCCTTCCAAAAGTTAAAAGTGTTAAAACTTTTATTTCTCTCATGAAAACTTATTTTCGCCAAACCATAAAAACATGTCATCCCATAAAAATGCAAATCATTTTTTCTCAAAAATCACAGAAACTGGAGTAGATAAGGACAACTTTTCTCAATCAGGTTTACAACTTTTTCTTGCCAATAAGTTCAGTTCAGTTACTTACCTCAAGGTGCAAATATCTACTCTATTCTTGATTTGTACAACTTATTTTGTCCACCCAACAATTTTTTTTCTTTAAAACAATTTATCAAAAATGATTCTTAAAAGAATAGAGATTTCAAAACTTTCTTTACTGAAAATTCTAGCTTTCAACAAAATGCAATATTTTTTTCAAATTATATAACTTGAAAAATAGCGAGCTATACATGCTCTATAATGTGCACCTTTTTCTAAGAGAATTCATTTAGACAAAATTTCAAAAGAAATCACCGTTTCCAAAATATACCCCATTTTACATCAAAACTCACTATATACTTTTCAAATATGTTCTTTACGTTTTTTTTTGTTCAAACATCAAAATACTTTTGATATTAGAACTTGAAAACACTATAAACTATCTTCCAAAATCTTTTACAATTTCAAGTTCTTAAAAGTTAACAATGGGGTTAGACTCAAAGTGGGTTTCCAACTTAATTAGGCTTTCCTATACACTCCCACAAAGTCGATTCTCTCAACTATATACATTCCTAATTCATTTTTCTCTTTTTAACCTTTTCCAATTTGTAAGGTTTTACTGCAAAACCCACTAATATGAAATACTAACATACAGGATCCATCTTTCTCCAATGCAAAGCATATTGTAAACTTCCCACCCAAATTACCTAAGGGTTTCAGATTTCCGTATTCATTCCTTTAGTGTACAAAACAGATATCCCAATTCTTACCATATTTTGCTCTTTTTATTTAGTGGGTTCCTCTATGGGTCTTGGGGTGTGTGTTTGTATATATATATAATATTTATATTTTTTTAAAATTCAAATATGTTCACTCACTATCTATATAGGAATCCTAAACCTATGCTCTGGTACCAGATGTAACAATCCAAATTCCGACAGATCGAATTTTTTTCAAAATTCTAATCTATCGAAACCCATGGTGGTTTTCTGGTACCTTGTAGTAAAGAAGGAGATAAATAACATATCAAAGCTCAGAAAACATCTCATAGCGGAATGGAATAAAATATAATATAATCAAATAATAATGCTTCCTAACCAGTATCCAAAGCTATCATATCTCTGCCACAAATCTAACTTGCGAATATGTTTTGAGCAGGGGGTCAGAACACAAATTCTGGTGACTGGATTTAAACTACACATTTTGGATAACCCTACACATACCGTTCTGTTGCATTTTATTATTTATTAGGTTACTTGGGTTAACAAACTCATGGCTTACACACACGTCATACCCATCTACTCCTCAGTAGATTAACCTAATACAATATATATGTAGTTATCCCCAAATTAAAGTACACCCCATGGTACCCCACTCGCACCGTCTCCACCGTAACGCCAAAGAAATATACGTAGTACCTCATCCTACGTCGGAGCGACGTACGAATCTCTATATAACAACACTACGTTCGCAGAGAACTGACATCGCCATGCTATGTAAGCGTACTGACTGCCAGCTTCGAACCATTCGATCGAACTTGATTCCCTTACAGAATAATGCCTTAAAGTATACGATATACTACCTCGAGCAGACATGTATGTATCTAGATTTTCTGACGTACGTATCGTTAATCATACTTGATGCCTCAACCTTGATGATATACCATCCAAAAATGGTATGCATGTATCCACACATATTATCTATTGTGCACCGAGTTCCGCAACGGGGCTTTATTAGATACGCGGAACTCGGTCGGAAGCCTTCTCAGATATCTATATTCAAAGACGCTCTGGTCTGCATTATCAATGGCTATAGTCCCACCCGACCCCTCTCTTAACTAATGAAAGACAAACAGAATTGAGAGCTAGTGATGTGGCTCAGAAGCAAAACAATAAACAACATTCAAATTGGCATGTCCCGCAACCAAAGCCTTGATAGCGAAAGGTCGATGATCTGTAGGTTTAGCTCTCCCTCTTTCCGCATCACACATCACACTGATTGTCGATGGTTGGTACTCGAAGACTGCTATCAAACAGATGGTTAGACCTGCCAAAGGCAAATAGATAAAATGGTTGTAACCCTCCTAGTCACAAGACAACCGGATCGTCGAATCACCTATGCCACATTACAGCCTTTTGAGTGCCCCCTATTGTGGCAGTAAAGGTATACTCACCGGATAGTAACGCGTAGACCTAACCTCTGCGAGCATAGCATAAATGTTGTCACCATACAGAGGACTACCAGGAGTACCCTCCACGTCCTAGGAAGCTGCGTGCTTCCCCTTCCAGTCCTTCGGTGCCAACAGAATATCAACAGAACAGGCACAATAATCAGATGGACGTGCGCTCCCCTCGTGCCATATGACACCACGATGATCTACCCCGTTGGTTTATTCACCTTCAAACGTACGAACTGGTCCACACACCTCGGGTTAATGTGTTATTAGACCCTATGTCTAATCATTTAATTACGCGCTTGCTCTACCTTTTCATATTCCCATTTAAGTTTGTTATTTCAAGTCATATTGACTTCTTATTCAAGTTACCAAGTTCCTCTTGCTTATTAATTTCAGTTATATGACTTAAACCATTTAAGTTCATTAATAAGCCTTTAACATTTTATTCTTATCAGCAGATTTCAGATTCTCTAGTTTACAGATAACATGTTCTTCTTATCAGCAGGGTTTAGATTCTCAAGTTATAGGTTAATTAATTTATAATTAAGTAAAACTTATTGCATTTCATAAGTTTCCCCCTTTTTCTCAACTTATTACAAACAACAGGTTTTAGGTTTCAAAATTTACAAATTACTTAATTTATAATTAAGTACAACTTATTTCATTACATAAGTTATCACATTCCCTCCATCGTTTATTATAACCTAAGTTATAATTTCCAATTGTTCCTAGGATAAGCTACCTATTATCTTTCCTTTTACCCTTTCAGGTTTATTCATGATAGGTTATTATCATTCCCCGTTCCTTCCAATTCTTTTACTGTTGCAACTTTCATTCATTTCCATTAATTTCAAATAATGCCATTTATTTCTATCCTGTTATATGCATATACTCATACATGTGTTTATGCACCGGATCTCTCACATTAAGCTGACCATTTGTGGATGCCGGATTTGTCGGGCGGTTCCGAGCCGACTTCTACCACAAGTTGGACTTAACCTCGTGTATTAGCATCATTACTTGTATATTTACGCACTATGCCCCTCACATTAAATTAACCACTTGTGGATACTGTATTTGCCAGGCAGTTCCGAGCAGACTTCTACCACAAGTTGAATTTAACCTCGTATCTAAATGTGGTTACAAATTTTCTATTTACCGTAAATTTAGGCATATTCATTCTTCCAAATTTCACTATAATTCTTATACAACATTACAAATTTTCCCCATTTAACTGTAACGTAACTTACGGTATCCAATTAACAAGTTATTAGAGCATGTATATATACAACAGTAATCCTTTCCACATATTTTAACAGGTTTATACATTTCAGCGGATTAACCATTTCAGCAAATTTACTATACATTTTAACAGGGAATGTCAAACGATAAATATACCATTATCAAAAAGGTATAACTTAAATCCACTCACTTAATTGCTTTCCAACTCATGAATCTGGTACAGACCTAGTATCCCATAGCTCTCTTAACTAGATCTAGAATCTAATTAACCGTGGATTCACAATTCTCAGACTAAAAGAAAAAGGGAAGAAAGAGGAGAAATTTAAATTGGCCAGATCCAAGAACTTACCTCTCTTCGATCAAAATTCCAACACCCATTTGCAGAAATACATTCTTTTCCTTAAGATCTTGAATCAGAATTTTCGTAGACTAATTATTCTATTTTCTGAAGAGATTTGAGGAGGAAGAAGAATGGTAGAGTCTTGACATCCTCTCAGAAAATATGAGATTTGGGCTATGCTCTACTAGCCTACTTATAGGTGTTCAAGACCTTATCATACACCCAACGCTCAGTCAGCAACGAAAGTGGTTGGAAAAATAGTCCAGATTCATCAAATGAATCTGCCTGGATTAGGGGTGGGTCAACCCACATACCCCCTTCGGTCGACCCTAGGGTCGACCCAGGAAGGTGTGGGTCAACCTGTTTAGGTCCCACGAGCTGGTTTAGGTGCATATGTTTATTTGTTAACGTTTGTTTTAAATGTGAATTTATAGAATTATTTAAATGTTATACTTATAAACTCCTTATATGTATACAAAGCTTCTAATTCCCATTTTACACGTATATATATATATATATGCACAACTTTTATTTTAGTTTCAAAGTTCAAACAGTGTTATGTCGTTACTTAATTCTTACCAGATTTCTTTGATTGCAGCCTTATTTTGAATTTCTCCTTTGTATATATACTTTTGCACATATTTACGTATGTAAATGCATATGCATGTATACATATTTTTTTTGTACTTCCTTATATGTATAATTTTCCTTATATGTGCATTTATACATATTTATCCCTTAAGAACATGTATTATTTTAGCCATTCCTCTAAAATAAAAGTATGGTGCCCACGAGAATCGAACTTGCACCTCTTCCTTGAAAGCAACATGCTCTTACCAACTGGACTACATAGTCATTTGTTAACAAGTGTAAAAACCATGGTGGTCATTGTTCTTTTTCTTATACCTTCTTTTCATGTTTGTTACAATATTTCATTTAAACGTATCTCTTTCATCTTATATCTGTTTTCTGCAATCCATAGGTCTACATTGACTAGAAAATTGCCACGGATGCAATGGCACTAATCTCATGACCAAATTCTGGAAGCTCTTCAAAATTCATTTTATTATTTAATTAAAATGTGGAGTGTTACAATAGATAATAAAAAATTACATTTCGCATTGGTTGTCTACAACAACCGAAGAAAATAACCAAATGCAAATTATTGTAGTTGCACCTATTGTAAATACAATCGATGCAACTATATTTATTTGCATAACCCAATCGTTGCTACTGGAAGGATATAAATGACATCAGTTAAGTTAGGCGATGCAGTTTGACAATGGGCACGTGATTTTTTTTCACTTTACACGTTACTTCCCACCTTTTATCCGACTTCCTTTTCCCTTTTCCCAAAAAATGCTTCTTCTACCTTTTAATTTCCCTCCAAAAATAGATCATTGCAAGAATCAAAGGAAGAATCAAAGGAAGAAATGGGATTTCACCTTAGCTTCACACTTGATTTAGTCGCTTGGATTCGACCGCCAGGTATCGAAGGAAGAATCTTCCTTTTTAAGTTCTTTATTTGTTTCGATGTTTTCCATTTTTTTCATTGTCAAGTAAAGATTCAAGTACTGACATTTATTCGATTGAATTAATGGAGTTATATTGAATGCATTAATTTAGGTTTAATTCTTAAAACTTTCAATTAACAATTATTGTAAAAAAATTCAATCTTAATCATTACTAGGTTTAATTTAGGTTTTTTCTTATATAGTTGAACGAATTGACAATTGATTGTAATTAGTAGTGAATTTCTATGCCTGTTTAACGAGTTTTGGATTAAATAGTATTTAGTACGTTGACAAGGAGGTTGAGTGTTTCAAGTTTAATGATAATGGGGACATATTAAGTAAGATGCAAATGAATGGTTTTTTTAGGCTTTGGTGTTCAATGGAATTTTTTTTGGTTTCATGATTATTTAGAAGTTGACATTTAGTGTCTATAAGCACTACGAGGCTATATCTTTTCAAAGAATGATTTTTTAAACAAACATTTTGGTGAGATTACAAATATTTTGAATATATAATAATGATGTTGTAGCTAGCTATGTTGATAATATGAACAAGAGCAACTAATCAAACCGACTTTGTCGATTTCTGTTAATTCAGCCCCACCTTCAAAAACTTCTGACTGCTTGAAGCCAGACAACATCACCATTTTCTATGGAATATTTCTCTCGGGCAAAATATATCAATTCACCACCAAATCGACGGGGCCTTGATTTTCTCCATCCATATAGGAACTAATAATAATGTTTCTCTGCTTTTAATTTCTAATCTTATTCACATCCACGAGTTTTTCACCTCTTTCTTTTTTCTGAATGTTGGTATATGTTCGTCCTACCAGAATTCCAACATCGCTGCGCGGTTCGAAAATCTTGATTTCTAAATGAACTCAATAGGGTAACTACATTCGATTAAAAGATGTCCGTGTGTAGCCTTAGATCTATATGTTAATTTACTCAGGTTTGTATTTTTCAAATTGATAGTATTTTAATGGATAAATGCTAAATTTAGTTAAATATCCACTTGATAGATGCTAAAAACCAAATGCTGGAAGAAAGCAGTGGCACGGTGATTTATTCTTAAAGTTTGTAGCGTATTTTCCTCCTTTTTCCACTTGACTTTTTTTGTTTTTTTTGGATATTATGGTGAAGTTTTGCCAATTTATTCCTCTCACTAGTCTTGGTTTATATATTTCTGCTTGAAATTGTTTAATTTCAGATTCTTCTTCTATTTTACATTGTGATTAAATTTCTTACTAGCACAACTTATGAAACAAAATAAATTTGAAACGTGGTGATACACTTTTATCTTATAATGGTGGCCCTCATGTTAGCCGGGATACTCAAGAACTCCCGAACAGCCGAGAACCCCGATAGCTCCCGAACAGCCGAGAACCCTGGCAACTCCCGAACAACCAAGAACCTCAGTAACTTCTAAACAACGAAGAACCCTGGAAACTTTTGATCGCCTAAGAATTTTGGAAATCCCGAATAACCGAGAACCTTGGCAACTCCCGGACATCGGAAATCCTCGACCACACCCGAACACCGAAAATTCCCGACTACTCTCGTTCACCAGAAATTCCTAACATCTCTTGGTCACCAAAGATTCCGGATAGCAAGGAATCGCGATAAGTATAAGTACAACTTAATTAATCATTGTAACTACTTGTAATGATAATGTCTACTGTTAACAATATTTTTCATCAACATTGGAGGTAAGTTTAAGGACATGAACCTAAGGGGAAAAACGAGATTATTTAGTTCCTACAAGCTCAAGTTTGTTTACTGTTTACTAGATATCAAGGTATTAAGCTCAAGAATTAGTTAGTCTTCCCTCAAGAGGTGAGTATCACGCTTATGAGACTTAACGACCAATAGTTACCTTAGGATAAGGATTCCCTAAGCACAATGCAAAGTTAAACGGTTTGTAGAAAATGATTTCTCAATCATCTTAAGTAAGGGCTTAGGCTTTGGTAGGGAATATTTGTCATATAAAAAGCATAAGGTAGCATGTAAAAGAAGTAGATAAGCAACTCATAGGAATTGTTCTAAGTGTTGGTTCACTCTTTATTGCTTATTGATTTGAGTACATAATGTTAAGTTAAGAATTTTTAGGAGTTTCTGATTTCTGACAAAAAGAATAGCTGTGATTAACAAAAAGAAGATATTCATTGATTTCAAGAGAGGAAGATCTACATAGGTTATTTTACTTTAGAAGTTGATTATTTAGAAGTATTATTCATGTTAAAATCTATCCTCAAATAATCAATATATATATATATACAATTATGTATATATATGCACATTGATTGTGCAAACTAGGCATAACCGGTTGACCGTCCAGAACGGACCAGTCGACCGTTTTTACCCAGTTTGCACAATAAACGTGCACACGTATACACATAATGTATATATATATATATTCAAATTCCTTTCTACCGGTTATTTTCAACCTGTCGACCATTTTTAAACAAAACAACCTCTCGTACAGACACTTCCATTTCTTCAAGAGTTGCTTCTCTTTCTTTTCACCGATGATCATTACCATTGCTTGTAACTTTTCACAAATAGTTATGACTATTTATTCCTTATATAAACATCATGATTTCATCATTCCAAACTGACAAATTTTTTATTGATTTAATCTCTATTCTCTTGCTCTAAATTTCTTGCTCTCTAAAGTGCTAAAGTGCTCATATTCTTCAATATATCATTTTTGAATCCTAGAATTTGTATAATATTCTTTTGGTTCAATACGATATTCACTTCCAAGTCTTCTTATACATAAATATATTATTTGAGGATAAGATTATAGGAAGTCTGTACTACAAGCGGCAAAATTGTGTTATTGAGAACATATATCGTCAACTACAATTATATTCATCTCTGTTGAAGTCCTCGGTATTGTGAGAGGCAAGTGTTGAAGTCCTCAGTATTATTAGAGGCATGAAATCCCGTTCGTCTGCTCCGGAGTTGTATACCCGTTCCTCCGGGTGAAGTGAGGTTGTTGCTTTTGTGAAAATCCAGATAGAAGTCTGGGACTGGACATAGGACGGTGCTCCAAACCAGTATAAAAATCCCTGGTGTGATTTTTCTATTTTACTGCAACGTTATTATATCTGTGATTCGTAGTTATCTTATTCTTGTCTGTGATATTCCATATTACATGATCCACGTACACGAATTTTCAGTTGGTATCAGAGCGAGGTCATCATATAACCATAACACAGTTATTTGATATATTCTAGTAATATGGAAAATAACGCAAGCACCGACACTACCACTTACATAGAAGGTCAACCAACACAAAAGACCTCCATTCTTTAGTGGTCACAACTATAGCTATTGGGCAACACGTAGGCATTCTGTATGCAATCAAATACTATGATGCTTGGGATGCTACCTAAAAGGAAATAGTGAATCCAGCAACTGATTATTCAGAATGGACACCTGCTGAGAAAACAGCAGCAGCTATAAATGCAAAAGCAATAAACATGTTGTTTTGTGCATTAGACCAAAATAAATATAACTTTGTTAGTATCTGCACCACTGCATATCAATTTTGGCAAACACTGAAAACTACTCATGAAGGTACTAACAAGATTAAACAAGCCAAAATTGCCATGCTGAAAAGTTAGTTTCAAAATTTCAAAATGAAGCCCAATGAGAGAATCAGTGATATGTATTCACGGGTTCAAACTATCCATCATGCACTTATTGGTTTAGGACAAAAATATTCTGGTTTTGATGTTGTTTCAACAGTACTACATTCTCTGACTAGTGAATGGGAAGGAAAAGTATTAGCAATTGAAGAAGCTAGTGACCTTTCCGCCATGAAGCCAGATGAATTGATAGAGAATCTAATGTCCTATGAAGAAAATTTGCAGGCTAGAAAGGAACAGAAAGAAGAAAAGAAAAATGTAGCATTCAATGCTGAAAAAGAAGAAGATAAATCAGAGTCTTAGGATGAAGAATTGGCATTCATTGCAAAGGGTTTCAAAAAATTCCTAAATCAACGAAAAGCTAGTCATTATAGCAAAAACAAGACTGGATCAAATAAACCATAATCATCTGCTATAGAATGTTTTAACTGCCACAAAAAGGGGCACATGCACAAAGATTGTCTAGAAAAGAAGAAGTCAGAAAATGACAAGTTCAAATACAAGAAGGACAAATCAAAGAACATGCATTCTTAGTAACATGGGATGATTCAGAGTCGTCTTCATCAGAAAGTGAAAGTGATACAGAGGATGAATAAGCAAATGTTTGTTTTATGGCAGCAGAAGATGAGGTACAAATTCCTACACTTAATGAAGTACTCGATATTAATGCTGAATTGATAATCAAATATAAAGACATAAAACATCAACTCAAAGAAGCCAGAGCTGATTTGAATAAAACATAGTTTGAATGAGATATATTAAAAGACGAGAAGAAAATATTAGAAGAAGAACTTGAAAAACTTCAAGAATCATCTTCTAATATTGACTCTCAATTACCTCTTTTGAGTCAAGAAATTGAAATTCAAAAAGAGAAAATTGATGTTCTTATTACTGAAAATCATGAGCTAAAGGAAAAAGACAAAATCTTGATCTAGAAAAAGCTAGTTTACAAACTGAGTTAGATAATATTACTCAAAATATTTCTAACTTCAACAAAGGTCGAGAAAATTTGACAAAGATCATTGAAAGTTCACAATCTGCTTCAAACTGAGAAGATTTGGGATATAAGAAATAAGAAATCAAGAAATATCTCAAGAAAAAAGATGTTATAAAAATAAAGCTAACAAAAATCTTAGTTTATTATATTCCAAGTCAAAATCAGTTGTGAATTTTCAAAGGAAAAATGTCAAAACTATCAAGATATGGGTTACTAAAACAAATAACAGTTTGATTAGGAACAAATATATTCAGCATTTCATGAATTCTGGGCATTTAAATTCTAATTATATATATAAAGGGGATACTGGACCCGTATGGGTTTGGACTCCTAAGACCTAACTCTTAGGACCTTATAAAAAGTGGGTACCATGGACTTAATTTTATTTTTTACAGGTCCCACTTAAGAAAAGAGGAAAGTGGATATTGGAAAGTGGTTTCTCGAAGCACATGACTGGAGATAAGAGCTTATTGACAAATATTTCATACTCAGATGTTGGCTCCATCAATTTTGGAGATAACTCATAAGGCTATATCATCGGCAAAGGCAAAGTGAGCAATTGCGGTACATCTAACTTACCTCTTATTACAAATGTCATGCTAGTTAGAAATTTGAAACACAATTTACTTAGTATTCGTCAGTTATGCGACAAGGGCTTTACAATTTCAGATAATAAGTGTAGTATCTTAGATAAAAACATAATTTAGTTTTTGAAGGATATAGAGACAGAAATATATATATTCTGAATATGAATATTAATCATAATTCAGATATATGTCTTGTAGCAAATGATAATGATCCATGGCTATGACACAAACGCTTCTGTTATATAAACTTCAGAACTATCAACAAGCTAGCCAAAAATGATCTAGTTAGAGGACTACCCAAAATAAGCATTAAGGTTGACAACATTTGTGACGCATGTCAATTAGGAAAACTGACTAAATCCTCTTTTAAATCCAAGAAAGTCATATCAACATTATGACCATTTGAGCTATTACATATGGATTTATTCGGACCAACTCAGGTTCAATCAATAAATCATAATCGATATGTGTTTGAAATTGTTGATGATTACTCTCGTTACACTTGGACATTGTTCCTAAAAAACAAAAGTGACACTTTCGAATATTTCAAATCCTTCATTAAGAGAATTAAGAAATCAAAAGGGCTTAAAGTTAAAAAAATATGAGAAGTGATCATGGTGGAGAGTTCAATAATAATGAATTTAAACATTTTTGTACAAAGAAAGGTATATATCATAATTTTTCGTTTCCTAGAACTCCACAACAAAACGGAGTTGTAGAACGGAAAAATCGAACCTCACAAGAATGTGCAAGAATTATTGAATGGAACCACTTTACCAAAACAATTTTGGGCAGAAGCCGTTACAGCTGCCTGTTATGTTTTAAATCATGTATCCATTCGACCTCTCACCAAGGATTCATCTTATGAATTATTTAACCAAAGAAAGCCTAACATCTCATACTTCAAAGTATTCGGTTCTACGTGCTTTGTCTTAAATACGAAACACCATCTCGGTAAATTCGATCCAAAAGCTGATGAAGGCATATTTGTCGGTTATTCAGAATGAAGCAAGGCTATCGTATATTCAATAAACGAACCAAAATTATTGAAGAATCACTTTATGTCTCTTTTGATGAATTCTATCAGCATCCTAAAAATATATCAGATGATGACAAAACAATAGTCACTGATAATCCTATCATCACAAATGATTCTGACTTAGAAATAGTTGTTGAAATATTTCTCAACCATGTGAATCTCCACCAAGGATACAATCTCCACCGAGAATACTAAGAGATCATCCTACTCAAAATATAATCGGAGAAGTAACATCACAAGTCAGAACAAGGTGTCGGCTTAATCATATGGGTCATGTGGTGTTTCTTTCAAACATCGTACCTAAGAATCCAGAAGAGGCTGCTACTGATGATTACTAGATCATTGCCATGCAGGAAGAACTTAATCAGTTCGAGCACAATAATGTCTGGGAACTTGTTCCAAGACCAACTGATCAATCAGTTATTGGTACTAAGTGGGTCTTTAAAAATAAGGCTGATGAACAAGGTAATATCACTAGAAATAAAGCAAGGTTGGTAGCATAAGGGTATAATCAGGAAGAAGGTGTCGATTATAAAGAAACATTTGCACCAGTTGCTCGACTAGAAGCTATTAGAATCCTATTATCTTTCGCTTGTCACCATAATTTCAAACTTTATCAGATGGATGTCAAGAGTGCTTTTCTAAATGGATTTATCAAAGAGAATGTATATATCGAACAACCTCCTTTGTTCGTACATGAGAAATATCCTGACTATGTATACAAACTTAAGAAGGCTCTGTATGGTTTAAAAACAAGCACCTATTGCTTGGTATGAACGACTACGTAGCTATCTTATTAACTCAGGATTTCAAATAGGCAAAGTCAATCAAATTTTGTTTATTAAACATTCTTGAAAAGATATTCTAGTTATCCAGATATATGTAGACGACATCATCTTTGGTTCAACAAACGATAAACTCTGCAAAGAGTTTGCAAATATTATGACCAAAGAATTTGAAATGTCTCATATGGGAGAACTATCATATTTTCTTGGATTTAAATCAAACAACTTCCGAACGATATTTTTATCAATCAAGAAAAATACTGTGGATATCTTATAAAACGCTTCGGATTAGAAAATACATCTGGTAAACCTACTCCCATGAATATAACTACACATCTTGAAAAAGATGAAAATGGTAAGAATGTTAACCAGAAATTATATCGAAGAATGATTGGTTCTCTTCTTTGTCATACAACAAGTCGTCCAGATATAATGATAGTGTTTGTTTATGTGCACGTTTTCAAGCAGATTCAAAGGAATCACATTTACTAGCAGTAAAACGTATAATTCGTTATCTTAATAATACCAAAGATTTCGGTCTTTTCTACCCAAAAGATTGTCCATTCGAATTAGTATCATATAGTGATGTTGGCTTCGGAGGCTCTCAAATGGATTGAAAGAGTACAAGTGGTACATGCCATTTTATTGGAAAATCACTTGTCTCTTGGTTCAGTAAGAAACAGAATTGCGTTTCACTATCAACGTGTGAAGCCGAATATATATCAGCAGCTCTAACTTGTACGCAAGTAATATACATGCAACAAACACTTCAAGATTTTGATATTCATTTATCAAATTCTACTGTATACTATGATAACACCAATGCTATGAACTTATCAAAGAATCCAGTGAATCACTCTCGAACCAAACATATTGATATCTGTCATCATTTCTTAAGAGACAATATCGAAAACGGAAACATATATCTCGAATATGTCCAAACTGAATGTCAACTAGCAGACATTTTTACTAAGCCTCTACTTGAATCTAGTTTTATTACGTTACGTAGAGAGCTTGGTTTAATTTCTAGAAGAGAACTAGATAAGTAATCGCTAATATTTTATTCTTAAGTTCATTCTTCATTCGGTTTATTCATTCTTCATACTTTAGCTATCTTTTAGCTATTACTATTTTTAGAGAATGAATATGAGCTTTCCGTTGTTTCTACGGCAAATTTTACTTGACAATTCTCCTCCACAAGCTTATATCTAGGAACTTCTATATAAGATCGTCAAATTTTGCTTTTTTTCATCTCTCCCTATCTGAGCCTATACGTTATATAACTTATATATAAGCCTAAAGTTTATATACTTCATTATGGCACATTTGTGATGAGTGTGCACAAAAGTCTCACATTTCGGTCACGAGTTCTGAGCCGGAGGAGTATTACTCTCCTGAAACACGAAAACACAAATCAAAGTATCATCACAAATGCCATCACACTCCTGGTAATATGCCAACTTCGAAACGGGCGAAGAAAGCATTGTTTTGTTCACCCCGCACCAGAGAGGAGATCAACGAAATCCATCATGATCAAAAACAACAAATTGATCTTCAACGTCAGCAACATTATGAGCAACATCTAACTTCAGAACGTCTATCTCTTTTAGAACAAATGGCATCATTCTTTTGCGGTTCAAACAAACATGGAATATATGAGCCAATGTCATATGCACCTTCATCCTCTAGAAACCCAAACTCTTGGGAACGAAACTACAATCGTAATGAAGGGGCAAAAGAAAAATGGTCGCCATGGACAACGATGTCAAGGAAGAGTCTACAGAGCATAATTCCTCTTCCTCTCATTAGATTTTATTATTATTAATATTATTAATGTATTCTCGTATTTTTTCCCTATTCTAATATATGTATTTCAGTTTTGAATAAATTCAATCTTGTATTGATCGTTAAACAACAGAAATAGAGCAAGAAAAATCAGAAAAACAGCTCCCAGATAAACCAGTCGACTGGCCAATATCCACCAGTCGACCGTTTTATCTTCTGATTGAAAACGGTCGACCAGTGAATTCTTGGAGGTCGATCGGTTTCGAGTAGATGTGTCTTTAAAACACATATACAGTCAGTTTTTACTCCATCCCTTCATTTTTTTTCTCAACACGTTTTTTACTCCAAAACCCTCAAACCCTTGAATTCGATTTTTCCTACTCGAAAACATTTCAATGGCTCCTCCACAAAAGGAATCGAAGAAAGGCTCCGCTTCAAATCTTCAACCCATTGATGTTTCAATAAACAAATGGCTTGTCGATCCAATTGTTGTCAAGAGGTGGAACGAGATGAAAGATTTCACTATACATCCTGGTTTGTTTATTAACTTTCTTGATTTCTCTAATTATGGTGTTCAAAGATTAGCAAAGAATGCGGATATTGAAACCCTACTCGGTTTTGATCAAAATAATGTGGAGATTAATCATGTTATGATCAAACTTTCCTATGCTAACCTTAATTTGGAGAAATACAAACCAGAAAATCCCGCTCAATGCCTTTGGTTGGTTGTATTTGGCCAACAAGTCTTTATCTCGTGTGAAAGGATGTCAAATGTTCTTGGGTCTTCGTTTATAGGAGAAAAATTCTCGAGTAATTTTTGTAATATCCATGTCTGTAATCATATTAGTCACGAATTCATTGAGGATGACAAGGATAGTACAAAATCGATTAGTTTACGACCTACTACGAGAATTCTTCATCACACCCTTATGCACAACCTTTTTCTGAGAATTGGAAATTTTGACGTCGTCTACAAGGAAAACTTCAAAGCTTTATATGCAAATTATGGTGGCGTTCGCATCAATTTGGTTGGTATGACCTTTGACGATATTTTACAAGTGAATGAATTAACTAGGCCACATTTGTTCTATAACAAATATCTCATATGCCTTCTGCTTGATTGTGGCATTAAACCTCCTGACTCCTCTATTTGAAGGCCCAAGTGCATAAACAAAGCTTTGATAAAGCGGATGAAGCTTCCTTATCCATATTTAAATATCATTCCTTTTGAACAATGGAAGGAACAAGGCCATCACAGAACTTCATCACGACCATCCCGCCCAAAACCTGAGGAGGTTAAACTTTTATGCTCTTCTTCATCAACCAAGGAAAGTCTTGACACTATTGCTTGCAATCAATTCTTCTCGAAGCTCGACTTAAGCTTATGGACACAAAGATGAATAAACGCTTTGACAAACTTAAGTCTTTCTGCAGATCTTTATGGGAAGCAATATCATGTGGCGCATCATCTTCATCCATGCAAGCTCAGAACCACGGCAAATGTCCAGCTCCTCCTACTTTTTCTAGGACATCTTCTGAGGAGGGTACTAGTTCAGACACTAGCCGTGAACGTGGTCATGGTAAGTCTCAAATTGTTAAAAAAGAGGAAGTTGAAGAGGAAGAAGAGGAGACGGAGTCAGAATAAGTCTTCTAAGTTTATCTTTTTATTGCTTTCTACGTACTTATGACTCTATTTTGGTTTTAAGACTTCACCCGGCGCTTGTATCTAAATAGTATCGTTGTTTTATATTTGTAGTAGACTTATGTGTGTATGCTCATATTTTATGACTCCTCGTATGACTTATGGTATTTGTTTATGTTGTTTGAAAGTCTGCTAGTATCATTTACATCGTTACTTATTTAACTATTTGTCAACTCCTTTTTGTCGATGACGAAAGGAGAGAAAGTGGTACTAACAACATATATGCAGGAAATATAGTTTATGTACAGGCACATATTCAGGGGGAGATCATATACAAGGGGAGATTCTGAGCTATGTTGTCATCAATCAAAAAGGGGAAGAATGTTGAGTCAAGAAATTTTTAGGAGTTTTTGATTTTTGACAAAAAGAATAGCCGTGATCAACAAAAAGAAGATATTCATTGATTTCACGAAAGGAAGTTCTACATAGGATATTTTACTTTAGAAGTTGATTATTTAGAAGTATTATTCATGTTAAAATTTATCCTCAAATAATCAATATATATATACGCAATTATGTATATATATGCACATTGATTGTGCAAACTGGGCATAAGTGGTCGACTGCCCAGAATGGACCAGTCGACCATTTTTACCCAGTTTGCACAATAAACTTGCACACATATACAAATAACATATATTCGAATTCCTGTCTACCCGTTATTTTTAACCTGTCGACCATTTTTAAACAGAAGAAACCTTTCATATAGACACTTCAATTTCTTCAAGAATTGCTTCTCTTTCTTTTCACCGATGATCATGACCATTACTTGTAACTTTTCACAAATAGTTACGACTGTTTATTCCTTATATAAACATCATGATTTCATAATTCCAAACTAACAATTTTTTTATTAATTTAATCCTTATTCTCTTGCTCTAAATTTCTTACTCTCTAAAGTGCTAAAGTGCTCATATTCTTCAATATATCTTTTTTGAATCCTAGAATTTATATAATATTCTTTTGATTCAATACGATATTCACTTCTAAATCTTTGTATACACAAATATATTATTTGAGGGTAAGATTATAGGAAGTCTATACTACAAGCGACAAAATTGTGTTATTGAGAACACATATCGTCAACTACAATTATATTCATCTCTGTTGAAGTCCTCGGTGTTGTGAGAGGCAACTGCTGAAGTCCTCAGTATTATTAGAGGCGTGAAATCCCATTCATCTGCTCGAGTGTTATATACCCGTTCCTCCAGGTGAATTGAGGTAGCTGTTTTAGTGAAAATCCAGATTGAAGTCTGGGACTGGACGTAGGACGGTGCTCAGAACTAGTATAAAAATCTCTGGTGTGATTTTTCTATTTTACTGCACTTTCCGTTATTATATCTGTGATTCGTTGTTATCTTATACTCGTATGTGATACACCATATTACACAATCCACGTTCACGATTTTCACATAAGTGTTTACAAAGTAAACCCCCAAATTGATTTAGAAATTAGGGTTTACTCTATGAGAAAAGCGTACAAGATTGAGAAATGAGAATCCGATCCCCAAATTGTGACCCTTGGTGTCTTGTTTATAGACAACTTGTAACGACCCAAATTTTTGGTCAATTAACTTTAAATATTTAATATGGTTATAAATATTCTATTGATCATATAAGTGGATTTTTATATTGAATTTGTCGGTTTGATAATCGATTAATATTTAAATTCGAGTATATCAAATTATCGTAATACGAAATATAATTGAATTCTAAATTAAAAAGTGAATCAATACAATTCAGATGATCAATATAAATTATATTCACTATAGATGATAATAATAATTTATTATTGAAGAATTTATCATTTCTGAGTTTTAATTATATTATATCTATATAATATGGTTATTTTATTTATATGTTGAATCAAATTTTATAATTTTTCCTGTTAAGTTCAGAATAGTGTTATAACGTTGAAACATCCGTCGTTGTGTTAAAATAGCGGTTTGTGATGTTAAGTTATGAACCTCGATATATTTTTTGTTGATAAACTCGAAATCAAATCTGAATCTATTTAAATAAAATAAAGATCTGTTTATATCAAACCGTACATAATAAAAGTCAAATCAAAATCTAATCAAATTTAATTGCATGTACTTAAGCCTTTACATATAGTGGTACTTTGCGCAGACCAATTTTCTTAGTTCTTAAGAATTCATTTTCTATAAATCACATGCAAATTTTCCCTTTCTCTCTTTTAGTTCTCCAGACATTTTGAATGCCGCTCTTCAGTTCTCTTTGTAGATAGCAAATTAAAACAAAGTCGCATATTTTTCCCTTCCTCAAATCACAATCACTATTAATTTTTCTAAAAAAAGAAAAAGAAACAAAATTGATTCCTTATTTATTAACAACCCATACCCACATCCCCTCTATTTTGTTCAATTCCTTGTACGCGAGAAAAATTCAAAGCCATCTCCCTCTCCTAAGCTTCAAAAGAATTCAATGGAATCGGAAATTGATTGACTCACTGGTCTTATGTAAGCTTGAGTTTCACGGGTCACGTACGATTTGCAGTTTGATGGAAAGCTCCAATCGCCCAAATTGTTCAGTGTAAGGCTAGGGTTGATTGCTTACATCGGTAAGGAAGTGAAGATTGATTTCATTTTCATTTTAATGGTTTGTTGATTGTCAGGAGGAAGTCGCGAAGTCACGTTGGTGGTTTTTGAAGCTCGACATAAGTAGCTGAGTCACGATTGGACTATATATTCGATTGTGAAGTCGGGTTTCCAGTTGACAAACACGCATGTGAGAAAACAGGGGTGGACATCGATGTTCAGTGAGGTTCACACCTATTGCCAGTCGCTTCTGCAGAGAAGACACCAAGTTTTAGTTTGTATTGATGAACTGGGTAAACGAGAGCGCTAGTTTAATGTCAGTGGAGGAGCTCAGACTGCTTTTTGGGTGATGAATACAGTGAAGATAAGGACTTTTGGGTATATGCAGTGAAGTTGGTTCGATGTCAGCAATGTGTTCGATAAAATGTCTAAATGGTCTTGGAGCCGTTCGAAATGGAGGATTTGTAGACATGTGGAGGAATCACTATGAAATTTATATAATAACTTTTAGTGGGTGTTCAGCGCAAATAAAAATCACAGTGAGTAAACCACTCTCTTGTTCGATTATGATTTATTATAATCGAATTTTTATTTAATATAAATATTTATATGTTGCTTGTTGATTGATTGGTTGCATTGCGATTTACTGATAAATTATGGTTAAAATATATTGGTTATTTAGGCTTGATGTTTATGGCTATTACATACATATATATATATACATATTGGTGGTTGGATATTTTCCGCAGTATCATTAGCGGTTGCTCGCAGTATCATTAGCAGATGACCCTATGCGCCCCACAATATGATAGTGGATGACCTTCTATATTGTGATATCCTGCCTTGAAGCAAGATGGGTATTAGTTATGTTAGCTAACATCCGTGGAAGCAGGAAAACAGGTTGGAGGGATCCAACTGGATTCCTCAAAAATACTATTATTTGTTTGTTTTCATATATATTATAGATAATTGGGTGTTTTGGATGTTTTAATATCACTGAGCCTAAATGTTGATTTATAAAAAAAAATCGATAAAAAGGATTATGAGATTTAAAAGGGAAATTTGTTTTTTAAATAGAATTTGAATCTAGAATGGACTAGAAATATTAACTTGTTTTGAATAATGAAAACATGTATTGAATTTATAACCGACGTTTATAAATTAAACAATGCGGGGAATTGAAGTGAATTTATAAACGGTGTTTAAAAATAAAATGGAATAATTTTCATTGGATAATGCGGGGAATTTAAGTAGTAAATTTATAAATAGTGTTTATAAATGAAATGGGAAAAATTATCATTTGGATAAATTGGGAAATCCAAATTCAAATGTGAATTTAAAAAGGGAATTGAAATTAGTTTCGAAAAGAAATGATGAAATATATTCTGATGTTCAGAACGTATTTTGAATTAAAACAAATTTGTATGGATATATTATTCGAATTCGATTAGATGGAATTTTTCTAAATTAAATATTTTCAGAAAGGATATTAAGATTTTATTAAATAGAATTTTAAAATTTAAATGTGAAAATAGATTAACTATTTATATATATATATATATAAGTTATAATCGTTAAAGTATTCCATAATAGGAATTGGATTTCAAGTAGATTTGAAATGGAACTTTTTTTAATGTATAAAGCAATAAGCCAAATTATAATCGATGTTTATAAATTCAGTGAGAAAATTATCATTAGATAAATTTGGAATTTTAAATTCAAGCATGAATTTAAAAAGGGGCTGGAAATCATCTCGAAAAGGGAATGATACAATTTTATTCGCGAAATTCGGAATATAAACCGAAGTTAAATTATTTAAAAGGATTTTTATTTAAAATTCAATTATATCAAATTTTATAAAATAATTTATATAAAAGGGAATTGGAATTATGTATAGAAGACTGAATTATAAATAAATTTATAATTGAATTATGAAACAATTGGTAATTAAGGAAAATCAAAAATATTATGTTGAATTGGGAAAATTTGTTTAATATTTATTAAAATATATTAGAATGGAGTTGAAATTTATTTATGAACAAAGTTTAAACATTTATATTTTTAATATAATTAAAACGAACTAGCCGTAGCGCTGTAGTTCATAAATTGGCATTTCGAACTTCAATTGAGTATGTACAACTCAATTTAAGTCGTAATTCTTTGAAAGAAGAATTGTTAGGACCAGTTGAATAATAGTTTGTAATGGAAGAGAAAATTATGGATTTCATCGTATAGATTTTGAGTTATGTCAAAATCAAATTTAATGAATAACAATGCCATAATTGTTATTAAACCATAACAGTTTATTTAAATTAATAAAAGCGTTTTAAGTAAATAAAATATGAATTTCCATTAGAAACATCCAGATTTGAGTTATAAAATAAATATGAACTCAAGTGGAGTAAATGGATTGATTTTTGAAACAAAAATCAGATTTTTAGTTATTGAATAGAATTAACTAATTTGAAGAATAATTACTTAATCAAATTTTGAATCGAAATTAGGCATTAGATAAGTAAATGGGGTTTATGAATTTATATTCAAAATCAAATATGAAACTCGAGTTGAAAATGGAATTACATTGGGTTTTAAGTAAATTAAAAATATATTCGAACGTGTTACGTTCAAACAAAAAGTAAAATAGGCAAAAGAGCTAATTAAAGAATAAATTAGCAAATTGAGTTAAAAATGATTGGGTTGAATTGCAATAAAAGGGGAATGCACGTATATATGTGGAATAGGTATGGAATGAAGATTTTAATGCGAGTGCCCGACAAAAAGGTACACGTTTAAATTCCATATGAGTTTTTATGCGCCAAATGGCAAGCCGCTTGGCTTTTTGATCTTCTTTTTGAATGGAAAGGGCCAAGAGAGGCGAGTTGGAGTTTGAGCTTTTGACTGGTACAAAGGAGGTGCTGGCAAAATTTTCCAGAAATTTAAGGAGTTAGAATATTTTTAAGAAAATTTGATAATTAGAAATCAATATACCGATATATATAGAATTCGATTAGAAAACGAACTTAAAATAGAATATCGATGTTTGAATAATCAGTTTTTATGGTGTTGATTATTCGAGGTAAGTGGTCTTGTCTATTTTGAAGTTAAGGATGTTTCCAGTCAAGTTCTGAGTGGTAGTTATACCCCAACTTGATTGATTACATTTTTAACCAATAAATAGCAAGATTTAGTCTCGAAGATCAATATTTGAATAAGATTTAGTTGAATGCAGTGTTTTAGGTTGTTGTGACGATGTTTTACACAACATTTGTTTTAACCCAAGTGGAATTTTGGTAATATAATAATAAATATTTCCTAGGTATAGAAACAAATGAGCTGGTGAAAGAGATAAGTAATTGAATGTTTTTCGATTATAAATAGAAGATATTTTCTATGTAGAAAATAAAAGAAGGTGATATATGAAAATGTTTTCCAAATACCGTAAGAGGCCAAGATGATTGTTGAAAATATTATGTTAACAAATATTGATAAGGAAATAGATAAGTGATTTAATTAATGAAATATTAAATAAGGAGCCCGGTGATTGTTTGATGCTTTGGATGAATGTTTGTTTTCTTTGATAGTTAAGTAACCGACTATCGAAGTATTGGCCAATATCATTGTCAATATGGAGAGACCGGTTGAATTATTTTCTAAGAACCACTTTGTATTGGCAGTAACGTTGTGAATCAGATTATATGAAGACAATTAAAGACAGAGTAAAGTGCAAGGGCTTTTTCTGTTAATCAAAGATAGAAATTGCCTAAGATAAATTAATGGAAATTGTGCCTTTGGTTCGTTCAGTCCCAGAACGAACGTGTATGGATGAATGTCAGACAGAGTATTTCCAATAATCGCATGTGTTGGATTGTACAAATATATATATGGTGGCGGAGAATTTATTCTCTTAGCGCAATATCCAAAATATATTGGTGCAAACCAATTAATGATTAATGGATCTGACAATGTGGCATTAAAAGTGATGGTAATATCAATGAATGGTAAGTATTCGTAGCCTCAGGCCTCAACAAATGAGAAATGACAAAAATCGGGCAGGCAACATGGCTAAATGGGTATCTCCCAATTAAAGTGTATTATCACCTATTTAGAGAAATTTTATTTCCTTAAACTGTTGCAGATCTCAACCGTTGGTGATATAAATTTGATACACTCTAGTGAAATGAGTTGTCGGTCATGTGTGGTCGGGTTACAAGATGTTCTTATTGAACTCAATGTATCCTCCTCTAGAGATACATCATCGGAAGGTGGTTCCATACCTTGTCATAGTTGGAAATCCATTATCCAATAAGTGCTTGCGGTTTTGATTACATACTATGTATGTAGAGCGTAAGATGCAAGCATTCTGCTAAATGATTATTTAGATGTGTTTATAATATCAGAATAATTTTGATATAAAGATTATTTTGGGTTATCATATGTTTATGTGTGGATCGGTCTTACGACTATCGTTTCTTTCAAAAGGATATGAAAGTTGAATCAAGTGTTTTGTATTCTCATAAGAGAAAAACCAATTCCGTGTTATATGGCCTGGTCTTATGAGATATCGTTTATTTTCTCAAACTGTTTTAAATTGTTTACTCATATCAATCCCATGACTGACCCAGAGTTTATTTTTCTATGTTTTCCCTAAACTCTTGGGTGCCCAAATTTGTGTGGGCAGTCAAGTAGTTCAGGTATTTACAGATATACTTAGAGGAGCTTGGTGCAGCTAGCTTCAGCGTTATCTAGTTATTGTTATTTCCGCTGTGTTGTAAGTGTTGTACTCTGATAATGATATGTTTATACGGTAAAGATTTTGTATTCCAAAAGCTTCTATATATATAAATATATTTTATTTTATTCCATTGCGAAGGGAGATTCTGTGTTGTTATTTCTATTATTCTTCTATCCTTTCGTCTTTTTTTCATAATGATTAGTATTCCTGTGCAATTTGGGTAGGACGTGTGGTATATTCAGTCATCTCAGATAGTACGGATTTGTGGGTAGTTACACAATTCGGGACCCTTTTGGCATTGGGTCAGCATAAGCCTCTTTCAGGTGCAATAGTTGTCTATCGGCCGTTTTCACCTTTCGGTTCTGTTTGCCTAGGTCTCGGTTGTTGTTGAGAGATATGACATAGCCTTTACTGTGTTAGTCTTAGCTTTCAAAAATATGGTTCCTATCCTTGGGGCTTATCTTTTAAGTTGCTTCTACCTTTCGTATCAATACCAAGCCTATTGGTATTGATAACATCTGGTATGGCCTCCGCTTTCAGAGATAAGGTTTTGGTCTTGTCCATAAGTCTTCATGGCATTGCCTTCGGGCGTTGATCACTTACGTTCCTGGAGTCGTTACCCTTTTCGGTACTTCCACTAAGCACGTTAATGTGGATAGCTCTTCTTCTCAGAGATTTTGGCTTGTTCTCAGTGAACCTATGGTATGGATTTTTGGTCTTCTGGGGGGAAGCTTTCGGTGTACTTCCTGCTGAAATTTCTTCTAAGTAGCCGACATTCTTTGAGTCTGGTAGCTGGCCTTTGGGATTCTTATGTTTTGGCTTTTTATCTGTTTTTGTATCGGCGTTAAGTGAATTAATGTTGATAGAGCTTTCGGCCCCCTTTTCTTTTCTTTGTCCCTTTTCAAGTCTTTAGTTCCAGATCTTATGTTGTCGCCTTTTCTTTCTCATTTGCTTCCCGTTTGGGGAGATTGACTTCCGGAATTGATTTCACTTTATTTGTCTTCTAATTCGGAACTAGCTTGTCGATACCCCTTCTCCTTTCCGGTTCTAAGATTTCCCCCTCCAAGATGATGACGATTTTCTATTGTCACCATTATTTCTCTTATGCTTTTTGTTTTACCCTGGTGCTGGGTTTATGCTCTCGGATCATTCCCTTAAGCTGGTGTCAGTTCAATACCACTTCACTGGCAGCCTGTTTCAGTGTTAAATTTTGGTAGTAAAATTTTTCCCCCCTTGTAAAGGGGTAATTTCGACTTTCCAAGTCAAAATTCTGATTTTTCTTCTGTATTTCGACTTCCGGCCTACTGGTATCCTTCAATCTGACCTGTTGATTCTCTATTGCTTGTATGGTAGAGATTCGAGGGTTACCTTAACATAAATACTATTTCTTCCTCTTCTCCATTCTTTCAACTGCAAATTCATCGCTTAAACATGATCATATTCTCAAGAATCGAGCAGATTTATTAGAATTTCAAGAATGTCTTCTTGTAAGTACTTCTATTCTAATTGCAAGTTGAAATCTAAACCATGCCTTTAAACTGATTAGGAGTACGATCATGATTTTTATATTTTTAGTGTGGGTTAAACAACAATGATAGCTTAGATAAAGATTAATGGGGATCAAATGAGTTACCCATTTTTTCAAATACATCTTTGAGGTTTAAAATGCAAAATTACATGCGAAAGGCTAAGTCTTATTATAAATTAAATGTCTTGCTTCCAGTACAAGTGAACTCAACACCATTGTTATCGATTCATTTGCTCTCGATTTTCCTGACATCAAAATTTTTATTTTCTTAGCTTTCGAACTAGTGGGTACTGTACCAACTCGAAAGGACTGCCAAAGTTCTGTCCCCTTTCAGTTTTCGGTAAAGTTCGAGAACTTAATGATAGAAGATTTTTCTTTGATTCCACTTGTATCGGATCTGAAAGCCAATTAGACCTTTAGTGCTAATAATAAGTTACTTGGTTTCGGCTAAAACGTCACTAGGCACTCTCGGAGTCTAATTTATTTTTTGATATTTGTTTTTTGCCCTTTTTGGTTTTGGCATTGAGATAATTAATTTTATCATCACCAAAGACTTAATTTTTTCAAAGTGTACATGACTCATGTATACACCTTTTCAGGATTAACTCTTATGATCAACTTGATATTTAACAAGTCAAATTCTTAATATCAGCAAGTTTTTATGTCGTTTTTCCCATTCATGATGTTATATACATATATATGTAAAAGAATGCAATGCTAACACATGCATGATGAAATGATATCACCTGAAAACATTATGTATGATAAAAAGAGCTTTAGCCAGCCAAAATCTGGTGATTCCAGTGCTTCTCGAAAGAAGAAGCCATTTCCTTGAGGAAATCTCTTATTGATTCTGAAGATAAGGTAAACACTATTCTTGGTAGCTTTGGGATGTCCGATGTGGATGTTGTTCCTGCCACTGCTCAGGACAACATCAGAAACCCTCCAAAAGGGTACTTTGCATATTCTGCCATTCACATCTAGCATGGGGGTTTCTTTCCCTTCCCGACTTATATTTCCCAGCTTTTATAGGACCTAGGAGTTTCTCCTATTCAACTCCTGCTGAACACCCTACACCTTACTCTTATGCCTTGAAACTTTGGCATTCGAATTAGGACAGAATTCCCTTACTCCCAACTTTATTCAACACTTGATACGATTTTCAAAAGGAGAAGACTCGCCCATTTTTTGCACCAATCATTTGAAGAATATTATTAGTGATAGTATTAATAAGACTAACCCCTGCGAGGATCAATTCTTTTTCATCAAGTGCCCTGCTGGCATTTCAGGAAGATTTGTGGACATTGGTGAATTTTCTTATTTTTCATGAGTAACCACATTTTTCTTGTGCTTTGCTTGACTTTATATTCTCTCCAATTCTTGCTTCTATGAAGATTGCTTTAACGGATAGTGAATCGCGCTCTCTTGAAGTTATTTATAGGACGTTCGAAGAGCCAAGAGGCCGGTTAGTTTTGCTGACTTTGGACAAACTTTGTCAATATAATATTTTTCCCGCTGGGCGGAAAATCCTCGGGCAACCACCCATTCATTTTCCAGGTTCAAAACATTTGACCTTGGGCTCAAACTCATTCAGCGCTTTGTACCCTTTGTTTCCAGGTACTTTGATTGAGATTGCTTTTTCTTTCTTGGAGCAACTTTAGTATGTAGGTTTTTTTCTTTATTTTTATAACTATGCTTGATCAAGAACCTCTATCTCTAAAGTTATATCTCCCATAGAATCCCTAGACCAGTCAAATGTTGTTGCTTTAAAGAGGTCGATGAAATTCATTACTGAGCCGCCATCCAAGAGATTAAAGCATGACATGCCCATTTCTATCTCATAGGGTGTTGTTGTCACAACTATTGAGTAAAGGTTCTGGTTCTACCACTTCTTCCATCCACTCTGTTATTGATATTGGCGCTTCTCCTAAGAACATTTCTAGTTGTAAACTTATATGTCGTGCTTCATTGCCAAAGCCTCCAAGCACATCAGACAAAGATAAGCGTGATACGGTTCCGCGTTCCGTTTCTCATTATATTATCCCCTCAAGGTTTCCTTTAACTACTTCGAATTTCAATGATCTTGTGAAGCTCGCTCTCTCTTCCCTTGACGTGATCAATATTCCACTACCTTTCGCTTCTTCAGAATAGGAGGTTTTTCATCAACATTTAATTGAGCAGCACCTTTTGGTATATATTTTCTTTTCCGAATCGTTTCTTTATCTTTGATTTCGCATGATAGATGATTGGATTTTATTTTCTTCTTAGGTAACTAAAAGATGGTTTTCGTCCCGAATGACTGCCCTTTCATCTTCTTTTGATGTTACTCAACTTTCGGAAGAAAACACGGCTTTAAGAGATGAGTGTGAAAGATTGAAGGCTTCCCTTGAGAGGGCCGAAACAGATCTTGAGAAGGAGAGGCAAGCAAAAAATCTTTTGTCTGACCAGACTTCAGCTTTTGAGCATCAGTTGGCTGGTATGGTGGCCACTTACACTAATGAGCTTAAGAAGAGGGACAATAAGCTTTCTCATCTGGCACGAATAATTTTCGAGGCCAAGGATAGGATTTTTGAGTTCTTGCATGACCATCTTCCCCAGATTAAAACCAAATACTATGAAGATTCTTTATTACTTGCCTTTTCTGATAATTTTCAAAGATTTCCCAAGATGCAATTTACTTTTGTTCCCCCTTCCATAAGGGATAAAGTCATGGAAAGGATCAGTTTGGCTAAGCGGAAAGTTGAGATGTAAAAGAGGGATAAGCTCAGGGCTGAGGACCTCTTGTACATCGAGGACCAGTTTGAAACTTATGATGATGAGGGTGAAGACACGTCTATTGCTGACAATGATGTGGGTGGCGATTATGACGGTCCTGATGATGAGAACCACCGAGATGATCTCGATAAGGATGGGAGTGACCCTTCAACAAGCCTTGAGCCTTCATATGACTTCGCTGGAGCTAGCCCCGATGTTATAGGTACTCGTGCCACTCAAGACCTGTAACAACCTGCATATTTAATGATAATGTATTTAAAGGGAATATCTATTTAGACACAAAATGTTGACACAAATTTAGACACAAGAAATCCCAACCACCAGATCTCCCCCAGAATTCCACCTCACATGTAACGACCTGGCCTTTTGACCGCTCCAAGTCGGTAACTAAACCAACTCGAACTGTTCAAAATGACAGATTGTTATTGCTTATGGAGTTGAAATATAAATCATCACAGAATCATATACAAAGAACACAGAATATCTCACAGCGGAAGTAAAATTTATACAATATTACAAAACTTTAACTTTATAGAATATCAGAGTATAAAGTAAATACGAATATAGCGGAAGAAGGAATATAGAACCATACTAATATTTGGCAATAAGCCAAGATGAGCATAACTGCGTGTGACATAGTAGATGGATGACTGTATCTCCAACTCAAGCTCTAATAGATAGATCGTCAAGCTGCAATACACGATCTGACCTGGGCATTTTGCAAGAGATAAAACAAACAAAATACTCAAGTCAGGACTAACAGTCTCATATAAGTGAATTAACTCAAATGAAGTGTCCACTGAAATGTACAATAACTTAAAGGATGTTTGGGATTTACATCCTCTAAGGATCCGCGAAACTAATATCTATATAATAGTACGCTATTATTGTAATGTCTGTTCAGTAAAGTAAATATAATGAAAGTAGCGTAAGCGGGATTACATTTTTACCCTTACACCGTTTATAATACCGTAGTTTATACAGTACCGTAAACCCACCGTAACACGATGGCATCAGAGGGCACTCCATAGGTACGATACAAATCAAAGTCGTAGGGGGCTCGCTAAGGATAATATGACAAGGCACTTGAGGCAATACCCAGGGTAGGATTCTACCAATTGCACTCCTAGGCCGGTGATAACGCATAGCAGCCACTACCGCCCACCTCAGAACACACTCCTGTAACACCCCTAAGTTCCACATCATGAAAGCCTATGTGAAGTGGGTACTTATATAGTAGAGCCCATCATTTACTAATGCCGATGCCTTTTGAGGAACAAAAACCCCACACTTATACGGTGGCTAAGTTGGGGACAATATCTTACGTGAACGGAGGTACGGGCTGTTACAGTGGTATCAGAGCCAATACCCAGCCGGAATTGTGGCTCCTGTGTAGACCACAACGCCTGGGTGAGGGGTTTGTGAGCCAACGGGACGTTGGGCTCTGTAGGAGGGGAGAATGTAACACCCTTAAGTCCCACATCATGAAAGCCTATGTGAAGTGGGTACTTATATAGTAGAGCCCATCTCTTACTAATGTCGAGGCCTTTTGAGGAACAAAACCCCACACCTATACGGTGGCTAAGTTGGGGACAATATCTTACGTGAACGGAGGTATGGGCCGTTAAAACTCCCATAATCAAAAAGGGCACCCAAATCATCAACATAGTCATAGAAATGGTATCGAAGAAGTGCGCCCGATCAAAGGTGCTACCTCAATTAGTCACGGCATAGCTCCTATTTTAGTCATTTCAATTATGACCCGAAGGTCAAGGCCATTTCGTTCTCGTTCGCCTTCTTCAACCCAGTACTCGCCTCCAAGTCATTATGCTTCGTTCTGGATATGTCATCACGTACACAGTTGTTAAAGTGGTATCGGCACTGGCAGAGAGTATGCCACTTACCGACTCCAGTCTCTATAACAACCAAACGTTTACATTTTCACACCGAGGCCATTAGCTTTGAAATTATATTTCGAGTACCGCAAATCAATTTATTACAAATATTGCCCAAAAATCAATTCCTCAAATAGTTGGTTCGATTAAGGTTGCAAATCTACTATTCAAAATTCCTTTGTCAACCATTGGTTTCAAAGTTTCAACTTCCTCCAAATATCGCTATTGCTCGAATTTCTTTATTTCACCCTTTGGATCACTAGACTGGATTGGACATAGCTTTTATTTGGATTATAAAATAATTTTTGAAAAATAGTATAGGTATATTAAATTTGAAAATAATGCACATGCACATATATAAATGTGTGTGTGTGTGTGACACCCCACATTCGTTAAGGTCACTCACAAAGGGAATGCCTTAACTTTAGTGGAGCATTATGGGTACTGGAACAGAAATATTACAAGACAGACATATATAAAACAATGGAAAGTAATGTGGAAGTACTTCAAATCATTTATTAAATATAATTGTTTACAATAAAAGCCCATCAACTTCCAACACCCAATTACATAGCTAAAATATCTGTCTTGTTCAAAAACAAAGAAGCATAAAAATAAATTGTAGTATTCCCCAATAAAGCAAAGCAAGCCATAGCCAAGAGAATCCAAGCAGTACATGATAGAGCTTTGGAGCTTGGTAAGATCCGAACTAAGCTGTATTCCCACCCTGCGAACCTGGGGGGTGGGGGAACGAAACAAAAAGAGGCAAAACAAACTGGGTCAGTCATAAAGACTGAGTAAGTCCTAGTGACTTTCAGCATAAAAACAGGTAAAGATAATATGGCATGAATAAACTGAAAGTAAACATAAGCATGATGACGAGGTAAGTTACAGGCACGACGAATCAAGTATAACATCCCATACTTCCTATCAAGAGTAGCATCACAAGGTTCCTACCAAGTATCGCATCGCAAGGTTTCTATAACATCGCAAGATTTCTAAGCTTCACCATTATCCTATTTTCCTTGATTTTCTATATTCTCTACACCACCTAACTAGCATTCCAATTAGTTTACTTGGTTATAAGATAAGTGATCCCCCATAACCCGCATGATAGATTCATAGGTATATATCCCACGATGAGGGTCCCACCTAATATTGACAGTTTCATGTCCCCACCGCACCTATCTTAATTGATCGGCTCTTACTTACAATGTTTCATATGTGTTATATACTAAGGTTATCCCAACCCCGTAGTTGTGGTAGCCTTTAGGACTACATCTAATATGAGGATTTTCACCTCAACCAGCCCAATTACCATAAATGTGTTAGATGTATCCTTACTACCCTAATCGATCGGCTCCTCCTCGACCTAGTTCTTGCGGCCCCCTACTCGTAGATACATGTGCTGATCCCAGCCTAGGGTGTATCAATCCCTAGGATGGCAACCCCGACACCCTTTTTGATGCACAGCTTTAGATCTACTTATGCCCTGTGGCCAAATTTTCCACTCTGGAATACGTGCAACCCGTAATCCGTCGGAACCTGCACTGCTACATCCCCTGCCGCCGTTTTGACCGCTTACAATCAGCCCAGTAATCGTGCCCCACCCTGCCTAGCTCAGGGTACCGTTGATACCTAATGCGGGTTACTGCTGAAACGGGTCCCGCTACTAGGGTTTTCCTAAGGTCTATTTGTATACACCACAGGTTGGTTAAGTGTTATCTATTTAACTTAACCCCACCCCCCATCATGATACCATGGTTAAGTGTTCTCTCTTGTGTTACTTAACCCTACCGCATGTCTTGTTATATCGGTTAAGCATTCTCCCCTGTTTTAACTTAACCCTTACCACACCTCATGTTAGATTGGTTAAGTGTATGTTAACTCAACCTCATCCACTAACCATTTTATAATGGTTAAGTGTTACCCTCGTGTATTTACTTAATCCTACCACACATTAGGTTATATTTGTTGGGTGTTATCAACCCATTCAAGTTAAAATAACCCATTTAACTTAACCCTCCCATTCGTCAGATTGCATTGGATAAGTATTTCAAATAATTCATGACTTAACCCGCCCACGTATCATGTCAAGTTGGTTAAGCCTACACTTATAAGTTTTACGCATTCTTAACTCATACCGGTTAGGTCCACATTTATATGTCAAATTTCCATGTCATCCCACCTAACCCTCTAACCATACCCACGTCTTATTATGGTTAGTACTCCTTAATTCATTCATTATGATGAACGAATCATGACCTCTCACATTAGACCGTGCATTTTGTGGCCACTGGATTTGCCGGGCGGTTCCGGGCAGATTTACACCAAAAACTGAGTCTAACCTCGTATCATAAATCATTACGCCTACAATTCGACTTTCGACCTCTCACGTTAGACTGACACTTTATGGCTACTGGATTTGCCGGGCGGTTCCGGGCAGATTTACACCACAAACCAAGTCTAACCTCGTGTCAAAGGTTAATTACTGGTCATATTCCACCCAAAACCCCAATATCAGTTCATGTGTTTAACATATAGAAATGTTCATGTACCAACCACGTTCATGTTTCCAATTATATGCCAATTATAAAGTTCATAATTCACGTTTTTGCTCCAAAACATGTTCCCAAATTATTATCATAATTCACTATAAGGTTATGCCAAGTTATAGCCTTTTATTTACAATACATACCAACTACCCAAAACCCAACTTAGGCGCATTCATATTAAACCACTACCAAGTCATAAATTATCATATATGTTTCAACTCCAAATTTTACATAATTAACATATGCCCAAGTTCTAGATTACATGTCAGTTTTACATATGTCAAAATTCATGTTTTACATGTTTACAAGGATATGCTTAATTTACATAGATCAAATTTTATACCCAAAATTACATGTATACCACGTTTATACCAACTTACCCATAACAAGTTCTAGCCAAATTACATATATCAAGATCCATATCAAATTACATATGCCAATCCCCATTCTTGCAATTATCATTTTAATGACAATACCCAAATATCCAATTTCATGTTAATGGTAATAATACCCAAATATCCAATTTTTATGTTATGCCATCAATTCCACCAAACACATATATTCCACCAGGCAATATTCCAATATTCCCCCGTATACCATCGCACGCATATCGTAGTTTAGGCCTAAGTCCGAAATTGACCTAGGTTCATCAAAATAAAATAAATAGGGGAAGGTAGAAGTTGCAATAAAAACAAGATCAGAGAGAAAACGGCATAAAAGCATCATCTCAGCCATAAAGAATAGATCTTGATAATAATATCAACGTGAACCAAGAAAAATTGATTTACAACAGGCTGAATAGACCATAAACTTGTCATGCGAATAAAGATAGAAAAGTTCTCAAGATCGAGATCCAAGAAGAAACAAGAATAGACTTGAATCAAAAGTCTAATTTCACTTCATCACATGTCCATATTAAATTTAATTATTTTAATCTGAAAATAACTAGAACTTACAGATCGTGGGCAAGGAATTAAGAACTGAATTTGTTGTAAAAATGTTGTGGCATTGTTGATTTATTGTCTAGAATTATTGTTGAAGCTTTGTTCTTTGAATTGATTTGAGTTTGAATGCTTGTACTTTGATTTGGAGACGGCGGCCATGGTTCAAGAGGTATTTTAGTAGCATAATGGTGTAAGAATGATTTGATATGAATTAGGTTTGGTCTTAGGATGTATTTATAGTGGTAGCAACTAGTTTAGGCCCTTAGATTAACCCTAGAATCAATCTGGACCATCAAAACACGTCTCAGGCTTCAAAAATGGGTTCTGGGTCAAAACAGGCCGACCATGTCGACCTGTAGGGGGGAAGGTAGACCATATGGTCGACTTGTGGGGTAGGTCGACCCTAAGGTCGACCACGTGGTCGACCTGGCCCCCAGGTCGACCCCCAGGTTGACCTTCCTAGTCCTGTGCTGCCTAAAATTTGCTGAATCTTCTACAGGCCATAACTTCTTCATCCGGACTCCGATTTTCGAAAACTCGGACTTTATTTCATGTAGAATTCCGAGACGAACGCAATGGCGCAACCCATTTCCCATGATTCCCACTTTAAAATTTAATTATACCCTGATTTCTAGTTTCAACATGTTATTAAAATTCGGGTTGTTACAATATGTAGTAGAAAACTATTATAAAGTGTATATAGTTAAAGTAATCAAATTTATTTTATAAAAGAATACTTACAAAATCAAGTAATGCATAAAAATTGCCTTTATAAAATTTATAGTACTATTAAAAATATTAATCCAATCCAACCTAAATCCAATATTCACAATTTCTTTTCTCATCAAAATTTGACCTTTAGATCAAATCCCCTTTGTGTTTAGTTCAAATTCAGTGCTTCACGATTAACAATTTTCCAATCATTGTTTGCATTGGATTTACATATCCTTTTTTTATAATAAAACCCAAACAACTTTAACATTTGTTGTAAATCAAAATATGATCCATTAAATTGTAACTTGTTAACTAAAACCGTATTCACCATGATTTAGATAATCATATTCTTTCATACTTGAAACCACTTTCATTCCGACAAATTCGTCTTACATTCACGTGGCGAAAATTCATTTGACAAATCATATATTAAAATAAGCTTTGAAACATTTATCAAGCCTTTGCAAATCTTTACGTTAAACTATTCAACTCAAAGTTATCATATTATAAACATGACGTTATGAAAAATTCATCTAGATAGATAAAGTTTAGGTGTTACTTGAAACCCTCTTTAAAACTTATTTCCATACAAATTAGATCACAGAGAAAAAAAAATCAAGAAAAATTTGCACAAAATTTCTTTTACTTTTCTTTATGATGTATAGAAAATTTTCTTAAAATTTCAACTTGCCAAAGTCGATAAATTAGTTAAAATAATTTTATTGACCACGGTGTCCGTATAAAATTCTCTATTCATTGGTCAAGTGATACAGATATTTATCATTTCAATCCGTTCTTTAAAATATTCAAATCCCGGATATGTATCATTTCAACCCGCATCCCAAATCGATTCGAATACACAAGGGGTTCGGGTATGTATCATTTCAACCCGTAGTGTTTTTTTTCTAATCTAAAGGGGGACTTGCATGATGAAAAATAACATAGCATGTCAAACATACATCCATATCGTCATATGATATAATAGTGTGTGTCGCACGTGCACAATCACGAAGCAAACAATTCTAGAGCAACTAACATTTCATTAAACATTTCAATCTTTAATTCACTTAATAAAAATATTAGCCTGTGAGTGAGTAGAAACTCACATTTCGAAGCTTGAAGATGAAGACATAATTGACACGACAGGCGAGACTTGATAGCAAAACAACGAGCGTACATCCATTATATTTATAAACACATATACGTAGGCGTAAATGTGTACATAAATGTGATATTGAAAATGCATGAGCACCTCTTCGAACTCAACTCTCGATTACTACGCTTCCTAACCAAAATTCCAACCCAATCAAACATAACCGTATTATATTTTTCTTTTTATAATATGTTTGTTAAATAAATGCAGTTATGAAATATACCTAGACTTCAAGCAGTCGTAACCAGCAACAGTTCATCGTACGCAGTCCAAACTCGGTCCCAACCTACCGTGTTACCCCGCTCCGTTATAACCACCTTTCAGGCATTTAACCGAACACTTGGCATGCTTACTAAAAATGACTCAATGCCATCACCAATGGGTTCGAATTCTAATGACTTGGGTGCTCAGGTGCGGATTGGCATCGAGTCAGGGTGACTGGTGCATCACCAGTGAACTAACGACGGATTTTTAGCTGGGTTTTTCTTTTCTTTTTGGTTTGCACGCTTGGATTTATGGATGGAGGAGCAGACCAGCAAATAGAGGAGGAGATCGGACAGATCGCTGCCGGCAGCGCATGGCCTGAGATGGCCTTCGGTGACTGAGACGCGATCATGAACTAAAGCGGTGGTGGCTTGAGGTTTCTCAGGTCGTATTCGTAGCTCCTTTTACACGGGTTTTGGGTTAACCCACTTGAAGAAGAGAGAAGGAGCGTCAACGAAATGGGGCAACAGGAGGTTCGCGTGATGTCTCGAGGTGGTGCGAGGTGTTTACGGCAACGCTTGGAGGGGTTGGCCATCGGCAGAGGAGTGCGCGTCACTTGGTGTTGCACGGTGAGAGGAGACAGAAGTGTTGATTTCCTTACTGTCAATGGACTTGTTTCTTTTCTAGGGATTCATTTTTCAATTTGAAGCTTTTACGTTTTTCTTTTCTTTTTAAATCTGAGAAACTACCGAGATTGCAACGAAGAAAAAGGTAAGTCAGGGACTGTAACCACACGTGTAACCAATTCAGAAAAAATTGGACAAATGTTAAAAATGCACTGCATTTGAAACAAGTGTTTAAATTTGTTCCTATTTATACGAACACATGCATGACTTAATTTTTAATTAATTTAAAATTTTTGAAACTTTTTTTTTTAATTTTATTTAGAAAACCATATATATCTATTTGAAGAACACAATGGAGATATAAATAGTATTTACAACAATCAATTGTTCCCCCTTTTTCGCGTTTCTAACTAAAGATTTATACTCACGGATAATCAAATTTCAAAACAGAAAATGGAGTTCTTTATAGAATACTGTCTGATATATTTAGGCTTGCCTGAATTCCGATGACATTCCATTTCTTCACTATTTATTAAATGTCTAACTAAATTTGATACGCATAAAACAACTTGTATATTTTTATACGAAATTAATTCTCTTGCTTCATCCAGCTAGACACATCCCAAATATAAAATTTCCCTATTTAATTCACATTTAAAATTTTAATGTTATTTGCGATATGTCTGTTGCATTTCCGCACCCAACCGTATAAATCGATCTAGATAGAGCGAACAAACTAGGACGTTTTCATCATAGGATTTATTGTTATTTTAAATTTTATACTTTAAAATTACATATACATTCAAGCTTACATTTAGATATCAAAATCATACCTTCCAAAATATTTCAAGTTTTCTAACTCAAGTTCTAATTAATTTCGTAATTAAGGACATCAAAATTATAGGTTCGTTAAATTCTCCCCTACTTAGCACTTCTCGTCCTCGAAAAGGAAACATCGTATAGAAGTCAAGTCTACATATGTTACTTTGCAAAATACCTTTTCATAGTTTAAAAGTGATTTGAAAGAAAAATAGGTTATAGAATTTGTAAAACTAAAAATTTTCTGTAACACCCGGAATTTACGGAAAATTTGGGCAGCACCTCCTTTGTACGGCTTGCTCGGATTTTTTTTTTTACAAATACAATATATATCTATATACATCTCATCCACACGATGAGGCATCCCAATATAGGGGAAATAAAACAAAATCAACCCAAATGCAATATGTAATCCAAGATTCGTACCTTATTTAGTGTTTTTAAAGCATATTTGCTTCTACTTTAGCATTTTGGGCGCAAAGCGAGCTTCACAAGCAAAGCACACCATTGTACCTACTAATACACTCAAAACATATAGTGAGAATTATGCAACTGTATACAAAAATAAATTTTACATAGTATAAAACAGTATGTGACAAAATGAGCATGCATATTACCACATATGTGATTACAACAATTTACAAAATCTGATACCAACTTCCAACGCAAGTTAATTTGTTTACATTAATCTCATCCGTCGTTCATGTACATTCTTATTTGTTTTGTTGGATACTGCAAAGATATAATTTAAATGATTCACTAGATCCATTTATGTCTTATTTTTCGCATTCCATTTTGTCATTCAAGTTGTGTTGCTTTCTATGTACATTCCATTCACGGTCACTAACGTTATTCTCTTACTACCTTGATTCTCATTTAATTTACAAAGTCACTACTTGTTTCATCTTATGATTTCTTATATATAATCAACATCACATCTCTAATGCTGTACTATATATCTTCTTTAAGGTTTCATTAAATACATCATTTTTTGATGTTAAATTTTCTTAGTTGTTATACATTTCCTTAACCAATAGTAGAGATCATTTTACAAATGCACATATGACCTTTTATTGGGTTGCCCATTTTGCTGATATAGTTTTTTTTTCTTCCCTCCTTCGCAGCGCCTCTACCGCGGCTACAGCGGGCGGCAGCAGCCTTGTTGCTACTGCTGGAGAATGCAACAGGTTTTTTTTTTTTTTTTTTTTTTGCTGCCTTATGGCAGCATTCCCTAACAGCAGCACAATAGTTGCTGCTTCTTCTTTTTTCCTATATGTATGTTTTGTTATAATAGCCATATGACGATGGAAGTACCATGTTAGTTAAATACTCATAGGTCCTGTGGTTGTATAGTAAATGATAAAATACTCCATGACTTACTACTAACTTTATTATGGCAAAAGAACCATGGCGAAATGGCTCTATATTATTTGCATGTTTAAAGGGAGACAAGGGCATAACATATGCACTTCCAGGTGGAAGGAGCATAAATAATAAGGAAAAAAAATGAGGTAAAATAGATTCCATACCCTGGATGTTCAGCAGGATTGAATTGGAAAGTTTCAATGAACAAAAGAAAAAGGTTGTTGGCGCTTAAAATAAAGAGGAAGAAAAAATCAAAAAGCAGTAGCATTAAAGCGATAGTGTTGAGTTTGCCCATATTTGAACTATTCAGGAGCAAATTGAAGTTCATAAGAGAGGAAGCAAGTGGTAGATGGTTGAGTTGTGCTTATAGAACAAATGGGATGTCTAATAAATGGTGCCAGGAAAAGGAAATCCAGTCCCTCCAGGAACCGGGACACTTTCGAGCCTTAAATTAATAATAGCCGTCTTTCTTGCTGTTGTTGCGACGAACAGCAGCAGCCGTTATCATTTATTGTTTTATTTTATTATGTTACTTTATTTTTATCCTAAGGGTAGCATCCCGTTAAAGCATTTTTCTCTCATATATGTATATTCACACAAACCACCTTTTATATAGAAATACTCTTATAATTCACTAAATTTCATAAGTTCAAACACAAAGGTTCCACACAAACCGCTATTTTAAAGTGATATTCATACAAGGCAATTTTTATATCTTCACAACTGCACTTATACATATTAAATTAGTATTTTAATATGCTTTTTGGAACCCATTTATTTTTCATAATTCTTAGAATAAATCTAACATTTTCAAAAATTTGTGCTCATGGATGGATTTTATAGTTATGTTGAAGGTGTTAGTATTTCCACAATTTTGAATTCAACAAAGTCAAAAAAAAAATTCCAATTCATTCTTTCTAAAATATTTACAAAATAATCTTTTAAGTATTAATTCAACGTCTCGACTGGAATTACATGTCCCTCTCACCTTCGAAACTCAAAAATAGATACCGACGATGCCGCGGTCATCGTTAGAATTATTTTCAAGCAACTAGAGTGTGATTTTATATCTATCTAGTACATATAAGATTTGTCTATATGTTAGTTAGGCGTATATCCAAAATCTTCACGTACCCGATAGTTCAATTTTTTCTTTTGACGTCAAGAATATTTTGAAATCCTTCTTTTAGAATAACGATCTTTAGAAAAATTAATTATATGTCAAAATAATATGATTTAAACATATCCTACTGTAAATTTCCAAGCAGGGAAATTATACGTCCCCACTTTTTTCTTTAAAATTTACTCATAGGTACCAAGTTCTATTTTAATCATTTACTCAATTAAATTTTATATTTATACATTTTTAACTTAGATCTTACAAATTTATTTTTGTGTCCATTTAGAATTTAACCAAGTCATCTTTTCACAAGTCTCATATAATAGAACTTTATGAATTCATCGATGTTTAGTTAATAAAATAGGATTATAGATTCACACATAACCCAATACCATTGGATTTCCACTTAAATTCATTTAATTCAGCTACGTCTTTAGTTGTTTACTCAAGGTTTTATTTTAAATCCCATGCTTTAATTTAATTCGAATCAAGCTAAGTTGACTTATAGGCCAGGGCTTGACGGATGGATAAATCAAATCAAATGGATAGACCAAAAATATTAAGGAGTATTCAGGAGCTAAGTCCGACCAATTCTAAATTCTACAAGATGGGTCAAAGCAAAACGATACCCAGATTTTGAAAGATCCAACCCAAGAGAAATCAAAAGGAACGAGTTCGTAAGAATGAAATTAAAACAAGGATATATTTTAAACAATGCTAAAATTCGAATTATATTTCATATATAGAAAAATCCTTTTAAAAATTCACTAAAATCAATTAAAATATTTTTATTTTCAAAATACACTCTCTCGGATATGATTTTAAGATGATATCACTCATTCTAGAGTATTTCTACTCTATTTCTAATGAGTGTTTCAACAACATAAGCTAAGCTTTGTATGACCAAAGCTCTGATACCACATTGTAACGACCTGGCCTTTTGACCGCTCCAAGTCGGTAACTAAACCAACTCGAACCGTTCAAAACGACAGATTGTTATTGCTTATGGAGTTGAAATATAAATCATCACTGAATCATATACACAGAACACAGAATATCTCACAGCGGAAGTAAAATTTATACAGTATTACAAAACTTTAACTTTATAGAATATCAGAGTATAGAGTAAATATGAATACAGCGGAAGGAATATAGAACCATACTAATATTTGGCAATAAGCCAAGATGAGCATAACTGCATGTGACATAGTAGATGGATGACTGTGTCTCCAATAAAACTCAAGCTCTAATAGATAGATCATCAAGCTGCATTACTCGATCTGACCCGGGCATTTTGCAAGAGATAAAACAAACAAAATACTCGAGTCAGGACTAACAGTCTCAAATAAGTGAATTAACTCAAATGAAGTGTCCACTAAAATGTACAATAACTTAAAAGGATGTTTGGGATTTCCATCCTCTAAGGATCCGCGAAACTAATATCTATATAATAGTACGCTATTATTGTAATGTCTGTTCCAGTAAAGTAAATATAATGAAGTAGCGTAAGCGAGATTACATTTTTACCCTTACACCGTTTATAATACCGTTGTCTATACAGTACCGTAAACCCATCGTAACACGATGGCATCAGAGGGCACTCCATAGGTACGATACAAATCAAAATCGTAAGGGGCTCGCTAAGGATAATATGACAAGGCACTCGAGGCAATACCCAGGGTAGCATTCTACCAATTGCACTCCCAGACCGGTGGTAACGCATAGCATCCACTACCGCCCACCTCGGAACACACTCCCATAATAAAAAAGGGCGCCCAAATCATCAACATAGTCATAGAAATGGTATTGAAGAAGTGCGTCCGATCAAAGGTGCTACCTCAATTAGTCACGGTATAGCTCCTGTTTTAGTCATTTCAATTATGACCCGAAGGTCAAGGCTATTTCATTCTCGTTCGCCTTCTTCAACCCAGTACTCGCCTCCAAGTCATTATTCTTCGTTCTGGATACGTCATCACGTACACAGTTGTTAAAGTGGTATCGGCACTAGTAGAGAGTATGCCACTTACCGACTCCGGTCTATTTAACAACCAAACGTTTACATTTTTCACACCGAGGCCATTAGCTTTGAAATTATATTTTGAGTACCGCAAATCAATTTATTTCAAATATTGCCCAAAAATCAATTCCTCAAATAGTTGGTTCGATTAAGGTTGCAAATCTACTATTCAAAATTCCTTTGTCAACCATTGGTTCAAAGTTTCAACTTCCTCGAAATATCGCTATTGCTCGAGTTTCTTTATTTCACCCTTTGGACCACTAGACTGGTTTGGACATAGCTTTTATTCGGATTATAAAATAATTTTTGAAAAATTAAGTTTTGAAAAATAGTATAGTTATATTAAATTTGAAAATAATGCACATGTATATATATATATATATGTAGTAGAAAACTATTATAAAGTGTATATAGTTAAAGTAATCAAATTTATTTTATAAAAGAATACTTACAAAATCAAGTAATGCAGAAAAATTGCCTTTATAAAATTTATAGTACTATTAAAAATATTAATCCAATCCAACCTAAATCCAAGTTTCACAATTTCTTTTCTCATCAAAATTTCACCTTTAGATCAAATCCCCTTTGTATTTAGTTCAAATTCAATGCTTCACGATTAACGATTTTCCAATCATTGTTTGCCTTGGATTTACATATCCTTTTTTTATATAATAAAACCCAAACAACTTTAACATTTGTTGTAAATCAAAATATGATCCATTAAATTCTAACTTGTTAACTAAACCCGTATTCACCATGATTTAGATAATCATATTCTTTCATACTTGAAACCACTTTCATTCCGAAAAAATTCGTCTTACATTCACGTGGCAAAAATTCATTTGACAAATCATATATTAAAATAAGCTTTGAAACATTTATCAAGTCTTTGCAAATCTTTACATTAAACTATTCAATTCAAAGTTATCATATTATAAACATGAAGTTATGAAAAATTCATCTAGATAGATAAAGTTTAGGTGTTACTTGAAACACTCTTTAAAACTTATTTCCATACAAATTAGATCCCAGAAAAAAACAAATTCAAGAAAAATTTGCACAAAATTTCTTTTACTTTTCTTTATGATATATAGAAAATTTTCTTAAAATTTCAACTTGCCAAATTTGTTAAATTAGTTAAAATAATTTTATTGACCACGGTGTCCGTATAAAATTTTCTATCCTATGGTCAAGTGATACGGATATTTATCATTTCAATCAGTTCTTTAAAATATTCGAATCCCAGGTATGTATCATTTCAACCCGCATCCTAAATCAATTCGAATACACAAGGGGTTCAGGTATGTATCATTTCAACCCATAGTGTTTTTTTTCTAATCTAAAGGGGGACTTGCATGATGAAAAATAACATAGCATGTCAAACATACATCCATATCGTCATATGATATAATAGTGTGTGTCGCACGCGCACATTCACGAAGCAAACAATTCTAGAGCAACTAACATTTCATTCAACATTTCAGTCTTTAATTCACTTAATAAAAATATTAGTCTGTGAGTGAGTAGAAACTCACCATTCGAAGCTTGAAGATGAAGATATAATCGACACGACAAGCGCGACTTGATAGCAAAACAACGAGCGTACATCCATTATATTTATAAACACATATACATAGGCATATATGTGTACATAAATGTGATATTGAAAATGCATGAGCACCTCTTCGAACTCAACCATCGATTACTACGCTTCCTAACCAAAATTCCAACCCAAACAAACATAACCGTATTATATTTCTCTTTTTATAATATGTTTGTTAAATAAATGCAGTTATGAAATATACCTAGACTTCAAGCAGTCGTAACCAGCAACAGTTCATCGTAGGCAGTCCAGGCTCGGTCCCAACCTACCGTGTTACACCACTCCATGATAACCACATTTCAGTCATTTAACCGAACACTTGGCGTGCTTACTAAAAATGACTCAATGCCATCACCAATGGGTTCGAGGTCTGATGACTTGGGTGCTCAGGTGCGGATTGGCATCGCGTCAGGGTGACTGGTGCATCACCAGTGGACTAACGATGGATTTCTAGCTGGGTTTTTTTTTCTTTTTGGTTTGCGCGCTTGGATTTATGGATGGAGGAGCAGACCGGCGAATAGAGGAGGAGATCAGACAGATCGCTGCCGGCAGCGCATGGCCTGAGATGGCCTTCGGTGACTGAGACGCGATCATGAACTAAAGCGGTGGTGGCTTGAGGTTTCTCAGGTCGTATTCGTAGCTCCTTTTACACGGGTTTTGGGTTAACCCACTTGAAGAAGAGAGAAGGAGCGTCAACGAAATGGGGCAACAGGAGGTTCGCGTGATGTCTCGAGGTGGTGCGAGGTGTTTACGGCAACGCTTGGAGGGGTTGGCCATCGGCAGAGGAGTGCAAGTCACTTGGTGTTGCAAGTGAGAGGATACAGAAGCGTTGATTTCCTTGCTGTCAATGGACTTGTTTCTTTTCTTGGGATTCATTTTTCAATTTGAAGCTTTTACGTTTTCTTTTCTTTTTAAATCTGAGAAACTACCGAGATTGCAACGAAGAAAAAGGTAAAGTCAGTGACTGTAACCACACGTGTAACCAATTTAGAACAAATTGGACAAATGTTAAAAATGCGCTGCATTTGAAACAAGTGTTTAAATTTGTTCCTATTTATATGAACACATGCATGACTTTAGTTTTAATTAATTTAAAATTCTCAAAACTTTTTTTTTTTAATTTTATTTAGAAAACCATATATATATATCTATTTGAAGAACGCAATGGAGATATAAATAATATTTACAACAATCAATTGTTCCCCCTTTTCGCGTTTCTAACTAAAGATTTGGACTCACGGATGATCAAATTTCAAAACAGAAAATGGCATTCTTCATAGAATACCGTCTGATATATTTAGGCTCGCCTGAATTCCGATGACATTCCATTTCTTCACTATTTATTAAATGTCTAACTAAATTTGATATGCATAAAACAACTTGTATATTTTTCTACGAAATTAATTCTCTTGCTACATCCAGCTAGACGCATCCCAAATATAAAATTTCCCTATTTAATTCACATTTAAAATTTTAATGTTATTTGCGATATGTCTGTTGCGTTTCTGCAATCAGCCGTATAAATCGATCTAGATAGAGCGAACAAACTAGGACGTTTTCATCATAGGGTTTATTGTTATTTTAAATTTTATACTTTAAAATTACATATACATTCAAGCTTACATTTAGAAATCAAATTCATACCTTCCAAAATATTTCAAGTTTTCTAACTCAAGTTCTAATTAATTTCGTAATTAAAGATATCAAAATTATAGGTTTTTACATCACACATAAAGACAAACAAATCCCATGGCTCAGATTTTGTGTCTCCAATTCTGTGTTTAATTTTGTGTCCCAACAGCCGCTCCCATATTTAAATATTTTATTTAAATATAGTGTCCTTAATCGTTAATCGAGTGTGTGACCAAAAAGTCACATTTTGCATATAGATGAATTTGGACTCGAAACCACCCTAACTCACCCTTAAAGATCCCACCACACGCTCCTCCTTCATTCATTTCCTCATACTCCACAAAATTAGAAGTGGAGAGAGGGAAATTATAATTCCCTAAGCTGCAATTTTGTCTTAGGAATCCAATTCATGTTGAAATCGAGTTGAAATCCATAGAGAAAGAGAGGTAAGCTCAATCTCTATCTTCTACGACTCAATTCCTCTTCAATTCTTATGATTTCCTAAAACTAATTCTTAGGAAATATGGTACATACATGTGTAGATTGAAGAATTGTGTGTAACATTTGAAGAGAGGTTGATTTGGCAAAGTCTTCATTTATCTCTTCACTTGCAATAACCAAAGGTGAGTTCCTATGAACTCACATCTATGCCTCAAGCATACATGCCTGTCTAGTGTGCCCTTGGCACGTTTTATTGTGTGTTAACTAATTGGGTTGATTGAATTGTGTGTTAACATTTCCAATTTATGAGTTTCGACTTCATTTCAATGAATTCTTGGGTATATCCTTGTGTAGAGTTGAGTTGTGGGTTCTTGGGTACTCACATTTATGTATACAAGCTATCAAGGTTGTGCATGTGCTCTTCCACCTTTGTGTCATGTGTGCATTGTGCATGTATTGTTTTGTTTTCAAGAATTTGTGCATTTTGGTGTTTTAAAAGAAAATCTAATGCATTACAGTGAATGTGTGTGTTTTCATTTTGTTTTTTTTTTTTTGCATTGAAGAGTGATGCGAGCTTTCTAAACATTTGGAATCAATACGGGAGTTTCGAGCTTGACCAAAATTGATTTTGAGGTCATTAGCAAGCAAAATAAATAATTGCGTCAGGTCAGACATCTGATCAAGTAGGTCCGACGTCTGTCCAACCTCTCGGGAAAAATAAAAAAACTATCTACTGTCATCTCAAACATCTAAGCCTCAGATGTCCGACGATAGATTTCCTGTTGTTGACCAGTGGAAACCATGGTCAACAGTTTAGGCCCACTCAGGATCATTCCCGGCTGAGTTTCGGCCCATTTCGACTTTTTTTGTGACTTTTTTGTTTCCCTGTAGTACATATTTCTACAGCTCGATTTTTATAGATTTTCAATTTATTCATTGTGAATGAATTTTGTAATCGATATTTATGAGATTTAATTTATGTTATTAAAACATGGATTCTTAGTTCGATCGTCATTTCTATCGATATTTCACGAGATTTGCCACTTTGAAATTATATAAAAAGGTTTTATGTTATTAGTAAATATCTGTTTCTTTTACCAAAATGGTTTCCAATCTTACTTCATTATATGATGCTATTTTACGAAATCATTTTATAAATCTTTCTCAAATCTACTGATATATATTTTATAAACCTTTTTCTCATTCGTATGAGAAATCTAATTAAATGCCTTAGTGAAAACAAGAACTATAAACCCTTGCTTTTGCTTCGACGGTTAATTCTTGGACTCGTTCGATTGAAAACCGTGGCAATGTTCGTTTTATGTTTTGAGTGGAAATCTATGACTCGTTCATAAATATTCCAATAGAGCTAGTGGTTATGGGACATATAGCTAAACTCTTATAATTACTAGCTTGGAGTAATTTACACTTCCTTGATCAATTATGATCTTTTTGAGATTTTAGACTAGCTTTATGCGATGTCTCCGTGTTATGGAATTTATTCCATATTTTTATTGATCTCAGGATCATTCTGAGGAACTTTGGTTCTTTTGAGTATTTTAATGATCTTCGGATTCTTCTGAGGAACTTAACTTACGTAGATTTATGCTTTTGACGGCCTTTGGACCGTTTATGGGATCGCGACTCGGGGTCTTCGGACCATTCGAGAAGCTTCGGCTCAAAATTATGGGCTAGCTACTTAGACATTGCATCTCATTCGAGATACGTGTGTTGGTTGAGTCTTCGGACTCCCGTTTTGAGAAGGCCTTACCCATTCCCTTTATGATTCTTTGGATTTCTAGTTTATTGATTTCTGGAATTTGGAGTTTTATTGATCCTATGTTATCAATTTGAGATTTATTGATATTGAGTTATCAATTTTTGAGTTGATTTGATATGAGTTATCATTTCCTATGAGTAGCTATATATTTTTGAATGAGATATCCTTTTATAGCTCTGATATAGATCTGAGATATACCGTAGACATTTCTGGGCTACACACTTATACTTGACATTGTTATTATCGTATTTATGTCTACATTTATTTATATCTCTTATGATATCCCAGTTTATGAGATAAGCATAACTAAACGGATCTGTTTATTGTTTATCTTTGTGTAAATAATACTCGGGTCAGACCGAGGTATTTTAGGTGATTCTTCTTGACTCCAGCATGGACTATCCTCCAGTTTTGGGAAAACTTCCTTAGTGTTGTACTATTTCGGTTATATGTATATGAGACTCCACTGTATTATTTTGAGCAGCCTTGTACCTATTCTTTTGTTGTATAGTGGATCGACTATGACCACTATCTTGTATTTACACTCATGTGTTGTATTCATATCTATTTCCACCTTAGTGATGTAAATATCTGTGTCTGACTCTGATTATTTGTTTGTATTTTATATTGATTTCTGAATTATATACAGCCGCTATGTAGCAGTTTTGAACTTAAATTAGATGTGTTGGATTTCCTCATGAGATTTGTAAAGTAAGACCACATTATCTGATATATTTAACACTTGTTCAATGCTATTATACAGATGGTCGCTCCTCAACAGCCATATTCTTCTTGTTAGTTGACATCATTGCTTGCAATGACCTTGGTTAACGCAAGTGTAGAGGTGGGGCATTACAACTTGGTATCAGAGCTAAGCTTAGAACAATAAAAGATATTATGGCGAGGGTTATTGTCCAACGTCTCTCTTAGGAAATCGTGTTTAGGATTTAGCTCGGGTCTTAGGACCTGTCATATCCTATCTTATAGCATGATCCTTCTTTGACCAATCAAACTTATTTGACTTCATTTTTGTGACATCTTGGCCTTGAAAAACCTTGTGTCCCGTCCATTTTCTTAGGTATAAATTCAAATTATTTCCAATTTTTGAGTGCTAATAACTTTTCGGACTTAGTTTTGATGATTTCTAAATTATTTTATAAAATGGTTCAATGAAATAATTTTGGCCAAGTAAAATACTAATGCGCTTGAGATTAGCTTTGTGGGGGTGAAAATGAACAAATAATTTGCAACACCCCACCTCCGCTAGGGTCACTTTTTCGGGGGCACTAGCTTCTGGGGGGCGTTAGAACTGGGTAAGCATGCATAATGATATATCAAGGCAGAACAAGAACATAAATATATATGTAAAACAGAGTAAGTGAGAATAAAACAGCGGAATATCTCAAACCATCTCAAAACAAGTCTTAGTACATCATAAAGTCAACTGCCAAAATAAATATGTCTAGTACATCATAAACAGAAATACTGTAATACATAGTGCTATCCCCAAAATAAAGATGATAAACCATAGCGAGCTCAATGTCCAGACATACATGAGCTATCCAGCGAACAAGCAAGCGATCCAAGCTAAGCACCACTGTTCCCTCCCTGAGAACCTGGGGGGGGGGGGGGAAACAGAAGAAAAGAAGCGAAAGAAAACAGGTCAGTCAGAAAGACTGGTAAGCCCTACTACGATCAGTCTATAAACTAATAAAGTTAACATCATGATGGAAACTGAGATGTCATCACCTAAAGAAGATTAAGCTTTGCACCACAGTGTACTAGCGAACTAACATAACAGGTATTGATCCCTCAGCCAAAACTTTGGCCCAATTGCATGAGGTGACCTTAATACAAGGTCCAGCCCAACGGTCTAGTCGATCGGCTCCCTATAAACCTAACACGTCAAGTGTTGGTGTCCATACGGCCCACATATGGTTGTAGTCAGACTGTGCTGGGTCCACCTTCGGGTGTATCAAGCCCTCGGGTGTCAACCCCAGACACCTAAGCAATAATGCACAGTCTAAACCTACTGGTACCCGTGCCTCGAGTTTGTCCAACACCGGACTACGTGCACGTCCGTAGCCCGCCTGGACCCGCACCGCTGTACCACTCAGTCGTCGCTTTGGTCGCTTACATCAGTCCAGTAATCGTGCCCCGCCCTAGCCTAGCCTCTAGGGTTGTGAATGATACCAAACTGGGATTACTGCTGGAACAGACCACGTTGCTAGGGTTTTCTAAGAGGGTTAAGTGTGGTTTAACCCCAATCTAATCATGGATTAAATTAGTTAAGTGTAACCAATAGTTCACCACTTAACCCCATTCAATCCCTCGTATCCCCAAAATTGGTTAAGTATTAGTGGGCCATGACTTAACCCTAATCATGAGGCATTAATTAATTTAATTGTGCCTTAACCTCTCACATTAGACTTTGTTGTGGTTACTAGTTAAGCCGGGCGGATCCGGGTAGCTTTACACCACAACTTGGTCTAACCTCGGGTCCAAGGTACACATGACCAACTTCTCACATCGGGTCCTATTGTTTGTAGCAACTAGTTAAGCCGGTCGGTTCCGGGTAGGTTTACGCTACAAACTCAACCCAACCTCGAGTTGGCCACACTTATGTTTTCTAAGTGTCATGTCCACTTTATTTTCAAAACATAATTACAAGTTTAACAAATACTTGGGTAGACCTAACTTAATAGGTAAATTCCCAAGGGGTAGACCTAACTTAATAGGTAAATTCCCAATCTTATATTTTCATGTATTTTAAGTTTTACCCAAAAACCCCCCAACGTCATTCTATCGCTTACATATTCGTCATAACGCATAAAGGATAGAAAGAAGGAACTTGGCACAACATACATGATAAATCTTACATATCATAATAAACATGCATAACATGTTGGACTTGCATAACTTAGCATAGTGAACTTGCATAAACATGCATAACTTGTTAAACTTGCAAATCATGGCTTAGTGAACTTGCATAAACATGCATAACTTGTTAAACTTGCAAATCATGGCTTAGTGAACTTGCATAAACATGCATAACTTGTTAAACTTGCAAATCATAGCATAGTGAACTTGCATAAACATGCATAACTTGTCAAACATGTGTAACATAGCATAGTGAACTCACATAAGCATGCATAACTCATTAAACATGCATAACATAGCATAGTGAACTCGCATAAGCATGCATAACTTATTAAACATGCATAAATCCCAACTTTCATCACATATTAACTTTAGAGTTTCTAAAATGAAGGTAAGAGGGCTTACAAATATTATGAAGACACAAATCTACTAATAAAGATTGAGAAGCCCTTTATGCAAGCATATAAAAACCCAAAACAAAGCTCCAATTAACAAAAATCCCAAAAACTCTAGCTTAGCAAATAAAGCTTGCAACTTGATGATGTATGCAAGCTAATGATCATTCATACAACTTAGAAATGCTTGTATGAACATCAAAATCTTCATAGGAATGATTTTTGAAGAGGGTGGAGGCTAGGGTTTTTAGGTGGAGGCCATTTGAGGATTCAATTTGACATAGTTTGGTTGCTAGAATGAATAATGAAGTTTTAGGGTAGGATTAGGGGCTTATTTATAGAAGATTAGAGTGTTTTTAGCCCTAGGATTAACCCTAGGTTAGTTTAGGTCCGTCAGATTTCGGAATTCTCTAGAACCAAGCCACAAGACCAGACCAAAACCCAAAATGGTGCGCCAGGCAAAACTGCCCGGCCACCCCGTGTCGACAGGGCTGTCGACAGGGCAGTCGACACCCTTAGACCCCTGTCGACATGCCTGTCGACATGGGGGTCTTGGCGGGAGTTTTCCCGCCTGACGCCAGTTAGCCCTAATCCTTGTTTTTAATTTAAAATTTAAATCTGTTTTTAACATGGAAATTTCTGAAAACTTCAATGGGCCTTAACTGGGTCATACGGACTCCGATTTTTGAAAACTCGGACTCTATTTCGCGTATTTTTCCGAGACGAACGCAATGGCATAGCCCTTTTCCCTTGATTCAGATTTTAGAATTAAATTCTGCCTTGATTTATGTTATAACAGGTTATTGAAAATACGGGTTGTTACATTCTCTCCTCCTTAAAGGATTTCGTCCCCGAAATCTTCAAGTTAGGAAGAACGTATCCTACCATCCAACCATCCATCTACTCAAAACATCATCCACGAGCAACCATTGTCCTTAAAAGATTCTAAATGCTGTATGAACATATGCAAAAGTGTGTATATATGTACTTATCTAATGCAAAGATCAATGCAAAATATGTTAGTGAAATGTATCCATATGTATGCAAATCCCTAACATAATGTATAATATCTACATGCGTGCTCAATCATACATCCATATGCAACATCCATGTGATTGCATACAAATTTCATCCAAGAATAAGCATAAACACTCATGCACATGCAATATGAGGAGTGTGTGAGCCGATCTAATGCCTAATGTGTATCATGCATCCACGAGTAACCACTTGCAAACACTTGCAACCATCAATCATAACACGTCTCAAACACATGTTTCATCCAAAGGGTTTCTACCTAAGGTTCTCATGACAAGATTAGCACGATAACTAGATAAACATGGATAGCAGAGAGAAAGATATGCTAACAAAGGAAAGAGATTGAGAGTGTACCCTCAAAAAGGAATGGATAAAGCCCACGCATCTTCTCCTCGGTTTCCCAAGTTGCGTCTTCTTCGGCTTCACCCCATTGAACCTTCACCAGCTTGACCTCTCGATTCCTTAGCTTCTTGGTCTCCGTCCCCAAGATACGAATCGGAGCTCTCCTCAAAGTTGCCTCTTTCTCTACTTCCACGTCTTCAAGAATGCTAGGTTCAACCACCTCAGCGGACTCATGTAGGCACTTTCGGAGATGCGAGACATGAAAGACATTATGCACTCCGGACAGCTTCTCGGGCAATTGCACTTTATAAGCCATCTTCCCAATTCTCTCTATGATAGGGAAGGGTCCAACAAATCTCGGTGCTAACTTCCCAACAGCTCCAAATCGGACCACATTCCGCAAAGGAGAAACCTTTACGAAAACCATATCCCCAACATCAAACTCCAAATCGGATCTTCGCTTGTCAGCATAGGATTTCTGTCGGTCTTGGGCCGCCTTCATCCGTCTTCTAATCAACTCGACCTTCTCGGATGTATCTCTAATCATGTCAAGTCCAAGTATAAGCTTATCTGTAGTCTCCCACCAACATGTAGGTGACTTGCACGACCTCCCATATAAAGCTTCAAATGGTGCCATCCCTATGCTTGCTTGATAACTGTTATTATATGCAAACTCAACAAGAGGAAGGTGGTCTTCCCAAGTACCACCAAAGTCCAGAATGCAAAGCCTCAACAAGTCCTCAAGTACTCTATTCACCCTTTCTGTCTGACCATCCGTTTGTGGGTGATAAGCCGTACTCAGGTTCAACCTCGTGCCCATAGCTTCCTGTAAACTGTTCCAGAATTGACTTGTAAAGATTGGGTCACGGTCACTAACTATGCTAGAAGGGACTCCATGTAGTCGTACTATCTCACGAAGATATACTGATGCTAGTCCAGATGCGGTCCTTTTGCTCTTCACCGGAATGAAATGAGCACTCTTCGTAAGCCTATCTACAATGACCCATATGCTTGTATTCCCTTTCCTTGACCTCGGAAGCCCATCAATAAAGTCCATAGAAATACTCTCCCACTTCCATAGCGGGACCTCTAGAGGATGCAATTGCCCACCGGGCTTCTTCGACTCGGCTTTTACTCTCTGACAAACAACACATCTAGAGACAAACTCTGCCACATCCTTCTTCATTCCGGGCCAGAAGAAAATGCGCTTCATATCCTTATACATCTTATCTCCACCCGGATGTATAGTCAACTTGGAGCGATGCGCTTCATCAAGAACTTTCCTCACCAAGTCTTCCACCATCGGGACACAAAGCCTTCCGTCTCTCCTCAGCCAACCCTTATCATCTATAGAATATCTAGCGAGGTGACTAGATGTCTCCCCTCGAATCAGCTTATCCATGATCTCAATTATCTGAGGGTCTTCCTTCTGCGAAGCCCCAACTTGATCCAGAAGGGTAGGCCTGAGTTCAAGAGATGCTAAAGAACCGGTCATCGACTCAACCGCCAAAGAGAAATCAAAGGTTGCCAAGAACTCTAAATTCTTCATCTCAACAAATAGAGGACTTAGTGTCAACCTTTTTCTACTCAACGCATCTGCTACAACATTCCCCTTGCCAGGGGTATAGGCTATATCAAAATCGTAGGACGCTCAAGTTCAGATCCTTCTGCGAAAAGAGATACTTCAAAGACTTATGATCAGTATACAGCTCGAATCTTTCTCCCAGAAGATAATGACGCCAAGCCTTGAGTGCATATACTATCGCTGCCAGCTCTAGATCATGAGTAGGATACTTCTTCTCATGCACCTTGAGTCGCCTACCACCAAAACATATAACTCTGCCTTCTTGCATCAGAACGGCGCCTAATCCCGTGCCACAAGCATCGGTGTACACGGTAAACATCTTACCACCATCGGGTAAAGCTAGAACTGGAGCTGAGGTAAGGGCTCTCTTGAGTCTCTGAAAAGCAAGCTCACAGTCCATATCCCAAGCAAAAACTAAGTTCTTCTTCGTCAACTTAGTAAGAGGAGCGGATATCTTCGCGAAGTCCTTGATGAACTTCCGGTAAAAACCCGCAAGACCTAGAAAACTTCTCACCTCGGTTGCATTCCTTGGAGTCTTCCAATCCTGAACTGCAACCACCTTAGCGGGATCCACCGCTAAGCCTTGCTTGGATACGATATGCCCAAGGAATCTAACTTCCCTTCTCCAAAAGTGACACTTGGAGAACTTGGCCTTTAGCTGATGCGCTCTAAGCGTATCCATCACCTCGACAAGATGCCTCGCGTGCTCTTCTTCATCCTTGGAGAAGATCAGAATATCATCCACAAAGACCACGACAAACTTGTTCAAGAACTCCCGAAACACCCTACTCATCAAGTCCACGAAATACGCGGGTGCATTCGTCAAACCGAATGGCACAACAAGCCATTCAAAGAATCCATCTGGAGTTCTGAATGCAGTCTTGTCTATACTATCTTCAGCCACTCTGAGCTGATGAAATCCAGTAGCAAGATCAAGCTGAGAGAAAACAGAAGCACCAACAAGCTGGTCAAAGAGATCATCGATCCTCGGTAACGGGTGTCTGTTCTTCTTAGTCAGCTTATTCAATTCTCTATAGTCAACACATAGTCGAAGAGAACCATCTGCCTTAGTAGCAAACACCACAGGCGCTCCCCATTCGGATATACTTCGTCTGATGAAGTTCTTCTCAAGTAACTCCTTTACTTGCTTGCTGAGCTCCCGTCTCTCACGCGGAGCCATGTGCCGAACGGGCAAAGAAACAGGCTTAGCATTATCCACCAGATAAATGCGAAAATCAATCTCTCGTTTAGGGGGAAACCCCTTAACTTCTTCAAAAACATCTGGATAATCTCGGACCACCCTTACAGACTGAAGGGCTTCCTCTGACGAGTCGAGAGATTCAAGATAGCACAACATGACGGGATCCTTCGGATTGCATGAAATCTCTAAGGTGTTGCCAAGGCGAGTCACAAGCCTCACAACCCTGTGCTCACAATCAAGAATGGCTCCATATCTGGATAGCCAATCCATGCCCAATATCAATCTGTATCCCCTGAAACCAAGAACATACGCACTACACAAGAACTCTACACTGAGTATAGAGATCCTCAAATCCTCACATATCATAGATAGATGAGCAGAACCCCCAATGGGATTCGAAACACAAACGGGATCATCCACTAAGCTAGTACTAAGGTGCAAACTATCAACAAGATCAGATGAAATAAAGCTATGTGATGCACCAGAATCAAACAAGGTACGAACTGGAAGATCGGAAACATAAACAAGGTTCTCAACAGAAACACTACCTCGATCGGGAACTGGAGCGGTATTGAGAGCATGAACTTGCCCTCCTGAAGGTCCAGCCTGTCCTTTCTTCTTCGGGCATTCCTTGCTGAAGTGTCCAGTATCACCACAGGAAAAACATCCACCACTAAGCTTCCTTTTCTTCTTCCTACAATCCTTAGCAAAGTGTCCAGGCACACCACAGTAATTGCACTTTCCCTTGCCTTTGCTGTTGTTCCCCTTCTTGTTCTTGCTCTGATTCCCCTGACTGCTTTGACCACCTTGATTGCCTTTACCTTGAGAATCAGTCTTCTTTGCTTGAGTATCACTTGACTTGACCTCTTTCTTCCCATCTCCCTGAAGTAGAGCCATATCGACCAAACTCTCAAAAGTAGCCCCATGCGGAATATGTGACATCGCCAAGCCCTGCAGCGGCTCATTCAACCCTCTAGCAAATCGAAGAGCCTTCTTCTCAGGAGTGTTCACCATATCCAAACCAAAACGGGCCAGCTGATTAAACTTGTTCACATACTCCTTGACAGACATATCACCTTGCTTTAATGCAATGAACTTCTCCATCTGTAAATTTGCCTCAGCAGAAGATAGAAACTTGGCCACAAATCTAGCCCTCAAATCGGCCCAAGTCTCGACGGGCCTCGTCCCATTGGTGACCTCCCACCAATAGGCTGCTTCGTCCTTCAAAAGCCATACTGTCAATAAGATCTTCCTCTCGTCATCAATCCTAAAGATAGCAAACAAGTCCTCAGTGTCTTTCAGCCAATTCCTTGCTTCAACAAAAGATTCCGTGCCTAGGAAATTCTTGCCTCCCATCGCCTTGAAGTCTTTACAAACCTTCGTGAACTCAACCTGAGGATGCTGAGGGGGAGGAGGAGGAAGAGGAGCCTCAGCAACAGGAGGGGGAGGAACATTAGCAACGGGAGGAGGAATATTAACCACTGGAGGAGGAGGAACAGGGACTACCGGAGGAGGGACATTAGGGGGAGGATTCTCAACTACAGGAGGAGGAGTGGGAGTAGGGTTTGCGGGGTCGGCTGCCGCCCTAGCTTCTAGAAGTCTCCTATACCAGAGTGGCACATTTACTCCATCCGGGATGGCAAGATCCTCAGCCATACTGAAACGAAGGATAAGATAAGATTAGGTCAAGGGAACGAAGGATAACGCTAATGGCTTTTTGGGGAATAGCCTTTTAAAATACTAGACTTTTCTTTGGAAAATACTTTATACTTGTTTTGAAAATAGTTTTTCAAAAGTCTTTTAAAAACTTTTTGTTCTTTCTCGTAAACCATATGCTCTGATACCAAATTTGTAACACCCCACCTCCGCTAGGGTCACTCTTTCGGGGGCACTAGCTTCTGGGGGGCGTTAGAACTGGGTAAGCATGCATAATGATATATCAAGGCAGAACAAGAACATAAATATATATGTAAAACAGAGTAAGTGAGAATAAAACAGCGGAATATCTCAAACCATCTCAAAACAAGTCTTAGTACATCATAAAGTCAACTGCCAAAATAAACATGTCTAGTACATCATAAACAGAAATACTGTAATACATAGTGCTATCCCCAAAATAAAGATGATAAACCATAGCGAGCTCAATGTCCAGACATACATGAGCTATCCAGCGAACAAGCAAGCGATCCAAGCTAAGCACCACTGTTCCCTCCCTGAGAACCTGGGGGGGGGGGGGGGACGGAAGAAAAGAAGCGAAAGAAAACAGGTCAGTCAGAAAGACTGGTAAGCCCTACTACGATCAGTCTATAAACTAATAAAGTTAACATCATGATGGAAACTGAGATGAACATACTGGCAATAGATAAAGGTGTCATCACCTAAAGAAGATTAAGCTTTGCACCACAGTGTACTAGCGAACTAACATAACAGGTATTGATCCCTCAGCCCAAACTTTGGCCCAATTGCATGAGGTGACCTTAATACAAGGTCCAGCCCAACGGTCTAGTCGATCGGCTCCCTATAAACCTAACACGTCAAGTGTTGGTGTCCATACGGCCCACATATGGTTGTAGTCAGACTGTGCTGGGTCCACCTTCGGGTGTATCAAGCCCTCGGGTGTCAACCCCAGACACCTAAGCAATAATGCACAGTCTAAACCTACTGGTACCTGTGCCTCGAGTTTGTCCAACACCGGACTACGTGCACGTCCGTAGCCCTCCTGGACCCGCACCGCTGTACCACTCAGCCATCGCTTTGGTCGCTTACATCAGTCCAGTAATCGTGCCCCGCCCTAGCCTAGCCTCTAGGGTTGTGAATGATACCAAACTGGGATTACTGCTGGAACAGACCACGTTGCTAGGGTTTTCTAAGAGGGTTAAGTGTGGTTTAACCCCAATCTAATCATGGATTAAATTAGTTAAGTGTAACCAACAGTTCACCACTTAACCCCCATTCAATCCCTCGTATCCCCAAAATTGGTTAAGTATTAGTGGGCCATGACTTAACCCTAATCATGAGGCATTAATTAATTTAATTGTGCCTTAACCTCTCACATTAGACTTTGTTGTGGTTACTAGTTAAGCCGGGCGGGTCCGGGTAGCTTTACACCACAACTTGGTCTAACCTCGGGTCCAAGGTACACATGACCAACTTCTCACATTGGGTCCTATTGTTTGTAGCAACTAGTTAAGCCGGTCGGTTCCGGGTAGGTTTACGCTACAAACTCAACCCAACCTCGAGTTGGCCACACTTATGTTTTCTAAGTGTCATGTCCACTTTATTTTCAAAACATAATTACAAGTTTAACAAATACTTGGGTAGACCTAACTTAATAGGTAAATTCCCAAGGGGTAGACCTAACTTAATAGGTAAATTCCCAATCTTATATTTTCATGTATTTTAAGTTTTACCCAAAAACCCCCCAACGTCATTCTATCGCTTACATATTCGTCATAACGCATAAAGGATAGAAAGAAGGAACTTGGCACAACATACATGATAAATCTTACATATCATAATAAACATGCATAACATGTTGGACTTGCATAACTTAGCATAGTGAACTTGCATAAACATGCATAACTTGTTAAACTTGCAAATCATGGCTTAGTGAACTTGCATAAACATGCATAACTTGTTAAACTTGCAAATCATGGCTTAGTGAACTTGCATAAACATGCATAACTTGTTAAACTTGCAAATCATAGCATAGTGAACTTGCATAAACATGCATAACTTGTCAAACATGTGTAACATAGCATAGTGAACTCACATAAGCATGCATAACTCATTAAACATGCATAACATAGCATAGTGAACTCGCATAAGCATGCATAACTTATTAAACATGCATAAATCCCAACTTTCATCACATATTAACTTTAGAGTTTCTAAAATGAAGGTAAGAGGGCTTACAAATATTATGAAGACACAAATCTACTAATAAAGATTGAGAAGCCCTTTATGCAAGCATATAAAAACCCAAAACAAAGCTCCAATTAACAAAAATCCCAAAAACTCTAGCTTAGCAAATAAAGCTTGCAACTTGATGATGTATGCAAGCTAATGATCATTCATACAACTTAGAAATGCTTGTATGAACATCAAAATCTTCATAGGAATGATTTTTGAAGAGGGTGGAGGCTAGGGTTTTTAGGTGGAGGCCATTTGAGGATTCAATTTGACATAGTTTGGTTGCTAGAATGAATAATGAAGTTTTAGGGTAGGATTAGGGGCTTATTTATAGAAGATTAGAGTGTTTTTAGCCCTAGGATTAACCCTAGGTTAGTTTAGGTCCGTCAGATTTCGGAATTCTCTAGAACCAAGCCACAAGACCAGACCAAAACCCAAAATGGTGCGCCAGGCAAAACTGCCCGGCCACCCCGTGTCGACAGGGCTGTCGACAGGGCAGTCGACACCCTTAGACCCCTGTCGACATGCCTGTCGACATGGGGGTCTTGGCGGGAGTTTTCCCGCCTGACGCCAGTTAGCCCTAATCCTTGTTTTTAATTTAAAATTTAAATCTGTTTTTAACATGGAAATTTCTGAAAACTTCAATGGGCCTTAACTGGGTCATACGGACTCCGATTTTCGAAAACTCGGACTCTATTTCGCGTATTTTTCCGAGACGAACGCAATGGCATAGCCCTTTTCCCTTGATTCAGATTTTAGAATTAAATTCTGCCTTGATTTATGTTATAACAGGTTATTGAAAATACGGGTTGTTACATAATTTCCTCTAAGCGTTATGAAATGTTTTTGTTTATTTATTTATGACTAAAAATTTAGTTCATAAATAAATGGTTGCACCTTTGATTATTTATATATAAATTTGTGCCCTATTTGGATGTAATTTGTTTTATCGTGTTGAGTTGCCCATTGAGTATGTTAGGAGCTCTAATTGAGAAGTGGGACGCCACGATATCGATAAGAGTTTCTGAACACTTCAATGAGATGATTCCAACACAACCCTTATATTAAATATTAATGATGTGCATCGCCATTGAACCATAGCATTAGCAAATTTATATAATTAAATGTCGAGGCGAATCATTAGTATTGATTGTTAATTTGCATCCGTAGGGATTTTAATAAGATATTGATTTGAGAATGGGATACATATGACCATCATATGTATCCTTCACATTTTCATAGTTTGAGTTTTTAACTATGAATTTGAGATATCTAATTTTGGTAAGGGAACTAATGCCTATAAGGGTACCATCCTCTTTATCATTAATGATGATGTTTACCGTGATCATCTCATTTGAGTTGTTTTGAATTATAATTATCCACCTTCTTTGCGTCTAAGGAACTTGGGGACACCATATCCTTCGGAATTAGAGGGCGCTTGTTTTATAACTAGTAAGTAGATTTTATAAACCTATGCTTTGCGAAAAATCTTACGTGCCACCTTGATTTTCATTACCCATTTATGTTGTTATCGAGATGACTTTATTTTCTTTGGGTAATGATTTATTATTCTCTTTTTCTATTAATTGTTACTTGTTTCAAACAAGTAAAATTGCCTTTTCAATTGAACAAGGAATTTAATTAAACGTCTTGGTAAAACGAATGGGCCGACACATTTGCGTTTACTTTGTCGGTTAATTTTTGGACTTGGTCAATTGAAATTTAATTTCATTATAGGAGCTCGATCTCGATATGTTTAAAGAAAATAATGCTGGGGATGACTGCAACACCATCGAGATTTATTTTTATATTTTTTACTAAGAATTGTTTAAATTGGTTTACATTCTTCTTATGCTTAGTTATGTTGGTCATTTTGAGCTTTCTTGAGTAACCTTCGGGCTATGGCTTTTGCAAAATTTTCTATAATCATTTTTTTGTTTTATAGTGGAGTTTGCAATTTGTTCGTGAATATTTGAGTTAAGCCAGTGATTATGGGACATTTGACTAAACTCGCCTATTTACTAGATTACTGTAAATTACGCCTTCTTTGTTAATCATTGATGATCACTTTTTGGCCTTGATACTTTTACCATTTGTGGAGAATTTATGTTTTTCCAATCTTGTGGCTGGCGAAACTGCTTTTGAGAGGTGTCAACAACCTTATCGTTAAGATGAAACTGCTTTTGGGAGGTGTCAGTGACCTTGTCGAGGCCATTGTAGTCAATTCGGATCCACTTCATCATTGTTTGTGTGTTTTTGTGTTATTCATGAATTCACCATTTTCGTAGTGACTACCTTGTATATATTTACACTGCTTTGAAGACATCGAAGTATTTGTGATTATATGGTCATTTTTGTAATTTATGGGCTCTTTATTTATCGATGACACGAATTACTTACGTGTTCATTAATGGAAGTGTATCCAATTTTGTGTTATAAGATCCATTTTTGAATAACATTTTGATTTATAGATTTATACGCTTGCACTTGTTATGATTTGAGTGCCTTTCCATTTTACATTTTTCTAGATATCTTTGAGTGATTTCTAGAAATTGGGTGATAAGATTTTTTTTCATTGGAAATTATCTCGGATTTTCTTTTTAAAAGCAATAAGTTATATTTTTCTTATTGATCTTAGTCTCTTATTTCCTGATTTCCATTTTCGATCTCCGGGCTTTTGTAATTGGGGATCTTGCATGAATTCCCACCTTTTGTCTTTCGTATACTAAATTGGGTTTAGTATTTTGATAGATCAACTTTGCAATTAGTTGTTATTCCTTTGAGAAATTATTCTTGAGACTAACTTTGGTTGATATTTTTTTTTTAAAAAGAATCATAATTTTGTGGATGATTAACTCTCCTTTATCCGGCTATTCTTTCATGCTTATTTGCATGTCTTGTTTGTTTTAGTCTCGTGGTGATTCTCGGGATGGATTGACCTATCCGTTCTGAGGTATGCATATTATTTTCTGAGAATAACATCCATCTTCGACATATCCCATCCGTGAGACATATTTTTGTTGTTCTTAACGATTCTAATTTAGATTCGTTAGCTTCCATTTGTTTTATAAATTCTCATAACAATGAGAATAACCTTAAAGAAGACATGCTTTTGTATTTCACATTACTCGTGAATTTTTGGGATCCTTACATCCATTTTAGGATGACCACCTTGATAGGTAATTGAGTTTGAAAATTTATTTTTCATTTTTGCCTCGATCTATTTATTTGATTGTTTCCTTAGTGACCGACCACTAAGGATAAAGGGGAGCTGTTTGTGGAGAAATCCAATAGAATATTTTAGCTTTGTGACCACAACAAGCTTAGTAAATTCCTTATTTCGGATTGATGATCAATTCGGTAAGTTAGTTGTGCTATAATCATTCCACTTTTTGACTTAGCAATCGATTTTCACTAATCATTTATTTCTGTGCTTGTATTGTCATTGTGGCTAACAAATATTCTAGTATTATTTTGTGACCCATTAATGATACAAATTTTTGATAACTCGACGGGTTTAACCTCATCTTGGTTGGTGATATTTTTGTGTATTTGAAAACCAAAAGTTTTCAAGCTTGATGGAATTCTTTCAACTTCTACCATTTATCATGTTTACATGATTTAGAAGTAGTTCGTGAAATATTAGAGGACATGCTAATATTTCAAATTTGAGATTTTTGGGGTTTATTGGAAACCTGGAAGTTCTAATTTATTTACTTTTTAAATAATAGAGAACGTGTTATATTTCCTATTTAGGGTGTGTAACCCGGACTTTTACTTCTTGATCTTGTTTCCCCAACGAGATCGCTTATCCTTATGAATAGGATATATTGACCTATATATATTTCCTATTCAATGTAAGAATTTTTTTTTCAAGCTAGAATACTTCTAAGGAATTTTATAAGGGATAAAATTTTCTAGCTAGAACATGATAAGGGATGTTCGACGATTTTGGGTAGTTTGATATTTCCAACCGTGTAATTTGATTGATTAATTAGCTTATGTTGAAAATGTAAGAGTATAGGTTTATAATTTATAAACATATTAAATGTTAAAAAAATTGATTAAATTTTATTCTAATAAGCATGCCGCGTAACTGTAGTTCGTAAATTTTGATTTGGATTTCAAATGAGTATAAAGAATCCAATATAAGTTGGAATTCTTCGAAACAATAATTATTTGGATCTATTGGATTATAGTTTTCTAGTGAAAGAAAAATATTTAAAATTCATCTTATAAATTTTGTGATATGTCTAAACCAAGTTTTCAGAAAAATCACGGTAAGGTAGTTCGCGATTAAAATTTAAATAATTATTGAAATTAAGGATTATAATATATATAATTTGAGAAAGAAAATTCTAATTTCTTAAAGACACCTATAGAAAAAATAAGTTAGTTTCTCGTGTATGTTTGTGAATCTTATTTGAACAAAATACGTGTATAAACTTAAGTTATATGGTGTTTTATAACTCGAAGTTAAAATTTTATTCGAAATTGAATTTGTGAGCTAATCTATTTTTATATTGATCTTGTTAATGATGGGTTGTTATCTATATTTAGTTTTTCCTTAAATAATTGTGAGGACGCAATTTCTTTAAGGGGGAAGTCTGTAACAACCCCCATATTTAGCGAAAATATATTTAAATATTTTATTTAAATATAATGTCGCTAATCGTTAATCGAGTGTGTGACCAAAAAGTCACATTTTGCATATAGATGAATTTGGACTCGAAACCACTTCCATTGAGTCTGGATCATCGTTTACAAACTTTTTCATTATAAGCTTCGATATACTTCGAGTATGTCAAAATTGGGACTTTGGACATGGGTTTGGGTTAACCAACCTAGATCACCCTTAAAGCTACCACAAACCACTCCTCCTTCGTTCGTTTACTCACGCTCCACAAAAAGAGAAATGAGGAGAGGGTAATTAAAATTTCCTAAGCCCTAAGCTTGGTCTTGGGAATCCAATTCGTGTTGAAATCAAGTGGAAATCTGTAACAACCCAAATTTTTAATAACATGTTAAACACAAGAAATCAGGGCGGAATTAAATTATAAGTTAAGAATCAATGGGAACAGGTTACGCTATTGCGTTCGTCTCGAAATTCTGCTTGAAAACGAGTCCGAAATTTCGTAAATCGGAGTCCGTATGACCAAGTTATGACCCATAGAAGATTTCAGAAAATTTAAAATTCAGCCCGAAATTCAAATTCAGCTCCAAACAGTTTAGGCGGGAAAATTTCCCGCCCAGCCCCAGGTCGACTTGGGAGTCGACCTGGCCCAGCCCAGGTCGACTGCCCAGTCGACTTAGGTGTCGACCTGGGTGTCGACCTCCCTGGTCGGCCATGTTTTCCTGGTGCACCTGTTTGCTCCTTTGGGTCTTTTCAGTTGGCCTGTGACGGGATTTGATGGTTAAGATCTAAACTAGGGTTAATCCTATGGCCTAAACTTGTCTCTACACCTATAAAAACACCCTAAGACCTAGCCTAAACCACCACAAATCATCCTAACAACTAAATTCTGCCAAAATGCTCCCTAATCATGGCCTCCATCTTCATCTTGAGAGCTTCTAAGGCAAAGGAGCAATCTTTCTTCATCGAATCAAAGGAGCTACTTATTTCTCAAGGCTTTGTTTGGAGATTTCTAGTGTTGCTACATCATTCCTAGAGCTTCTACAACGTCTCTATCTTGTTCTATTTTGGTCTAGTTCTCATAGCTACGCTTTGTAAGCCCCACTGTACTCTTACATTTAAACTATGAAATTAATATGAACATGTAGCAAGTTGAAATGGGATTCTTGTGTAATACTTGTCTTTGGTCTATCATTGTATGCATAGATCCATTCATGACTCTTTTGATCTATGATTGTGGGACTATCATGAATCTAGTACCGTTCATCTTGATTTTTGGGTAGAAAGCTATGAGCTTTATTTGGGGATTATGCATAATGCAACATAGAACCCCTCATAACTTTGATGTTAACTTGCCTATGATGTTGAACTACATGCTAGTCACAAGTTTATCACTCTATGTCAACTATTACCATGTTATCACCCTATTTGCTAAGTTTGATGTCATACATGTTTTGAGGCCAATAATCCTATATGCTAGTTGTGATGAACACCATTGCCTCAAATGTCATCATGTTTAACTTATGATCAACTTTACCACCTTATGCCCATCTTTGTCATATTGTTATGTTCCCCTTCTTGATCTATTTGTATTGATGCGAATTTATGTGCGATGGGAATACGTTATGGGTAGTTAGGCGAACTAAAAATGACATGAAAAACATGATTTGAAACATGACATGAAAATTGATTATGCTTGAAAACTTGAATGTGGTCATGACATGTAGAAAATCATAAAGTGGCCAACTCGAGGTTGGGTTGAGTTTGTAGCGTAAACCTGCCCGGAACCGCCCGACAAATCCAGTGGCTACAAACAATATGATCCAATGTGAGTAGTTGGTCATATCGCGCCTGAAACCCGAGGTTAGACTAGGTTGTGGTGTAAATGTGCCCGGACCCGCCCGACACATCTAGTAACCACAACAAAGTCTAATGTGAGAGGTTGGGCGCATTAAGTTAATTAATGCCACATGATAGGGTTAAGTCATGAACCACTTGGATACACTTAACCAACTTGAAATATGATTGGATAGGGTTGACCACACTTAACCCGTTAGAAACCCTAGTTATGTGGTCCTTTTCAGCAGTAACCCTCTTGGATGTACCACGATACCCTAGGGACTAGGCTAGGGTGGGGCACGATTACTGGGCTGATTGTAAGCGACTAGAAAGACGGCTGAGTAGGTGCGCCAGTGTAGGTTCAGGCGGGCTATGGTCGTGCACATAGTCCGGAGTTGAAAAATAACAGACATGGGCACCAGTAGGTTTAGACTGTGCGTGCTTGATTTGTGTCAGTGGTTGGCACCCTAAGGCTTGATACACCCTAGGGTGGACCTAGCATAGTTGACCACATTCCGTGATTGGGCCGTATGACACCGACACTCGACAAGTTAGGCTTATAGGGAGCCGATCGACTAGACCGTGTAGTTGGACCTTGACTTGGGTCACCTCATGATATTGGGCCAAGGGATCATTTCTTGTTTATACTTGACATGGGTTAGAATACTAGTACTATTGGTGCAAAACTAAACCTTGTATATGCGATGCCACACTTGATCTACCTTGTTATCTATTTATCATGCCAGTTAGTTACCATCTTTATGTTTCATCTCAGTTTCTCATGTTTAGTTAACTTCATTAGTTTTTATACTAATAGTAGGTAGGACTTACCAGTCTTTATGACTGACCCTTTTTCTTTCGCCTCTTTTCTTTCGTCCCCCCCCCCCCCCAAGGTTCTCAGGGAGGGAACACTAGTGCTTAGCTTGGACATTTGGCTTGCTTTCTTGACAGCTCATGTACGGTTTGGACTTGAGCTTTCTATAGCTTCACCACATCTATTTTGGGGATAGTTTACTTTATGTTATTTTCAGTTTATGTTTCTAGACTTGTGGCAGTTGGAAAATAATGACTAAGTATTTTGTTGTAAGTTGACTTTGGTTTTGGAAATGGTTAACTATGGTTTTTAAATTTCTACCGCTGCTTTACTTATTTATTTATCTATGCTCTGTCTTGTGATATCTCTGTGCATGTTTACCTAGACAACACCCCTCCAAAGCTAGTGCAATCACTCGTGAGTGGCCCTGGCGGAGGTGGGGTGTTACATTTGGTATCAGAGCATGAGGTTTACTAGACCGGACAAAAAGTTTTAAAAACCCTTTTGAAAAACTATTTTCAAAACCAATTAAGTATTTTTTTTCCAAGGAAACTCTAGTTTATTTTAAAAGGCTATTCCCCAAAAAGCCATTAGCACTATCCTTTGTTTCCTCGTTTTGAATCTATCTTTTCCTTTTTCAGCATGGACAATCTTAACCTTCCCGAGGGAGTACCCATACCCGGATGGTTCCGAAGGTACTTGGAATCTAGGGCCAACGATGCGGGCCCAGCAAACACTCCCACTCCTCCTCCCATACCTGAGGTTCCTCCTCCTCCTCCTCAGCGTCCACAAGCGGATTTCGCGAAGATTTGCAAAGATTTTAAGGCGATGGGTGGCAAGAATTTTGTTGGGACAGAGACTTATGTTGAGGCAAGAAACTGGTTAAAGGAAACTGAAGACCTTTTTGCTATCTTTTATGTAGAAGATCGTAGGAAAGTTCTGTTGGCAGTATGGCTATTGAAAGAGGAAGCTGCTCATTGGTGGGAAGTCACCAACGCTACTAGGCCTATAGAGACTTGTGCCGACTTTAGAATGAGGTTTGGGCTTAAGTTTCTATCATCTGCCGAGGAGAATCTGCAAATGGAGAGGTTTATATCCTTGAAGCAAGGGGACATGACCGTGAGGGAGTATGTGAATAAGTTTTACCAGCTTGCTCGGTTCGATTTAGACATGGTTAACACACCTCAGAAGAAGGCTCTACGCTTTGCTCGAGGAATGAATGAGCCATTGCAAGGTTTGGCCATGTCTCATATACCCATGGGGGCCACTTTTGAGAGCTAAGTGGATATGGCCTTGCTTCAAGGAGATGATAAGAATGGCAAGAAAGAAGTTAAGCTTAATGAGACTCAAACCAAGAAGGCGGACTCCAAGTGGGGAGGCAACCAGAACAACAAGAACAACAAGGGTAACAAGGCCAATAACAACAAGGCAAGGGAGACAAGGAAGTGTAACTTCTGTGGGATCACTGGACACATAGCTAAAGATTGTAGGAAGAAGAAGAGGAAGTTGGGAGAATGCTTTCATTGCGGAGAGTCTGGACACTATAGTAAGGATTGCCTAAAGAAGCAAGGACAGAGGCAAGGACAAACTCAGCGGGCAGGACCTACTGGAGGGCAGATGCATGCTCTCAACACTACTCCAGCTCCGGACTGAGGTAGTATTTCTGTAGAAAGCCTTGTTTACATTTCTGGTTTTCCTGTTCGAACTTTATTTGATTCTGGCGCATCGCATACCTTTATTTCTTCTGACATTGTTGAAAGTTTGCACCTAAGTACTAGTCTAGTTGAGGATCCCGTTAGTGTTTCAAATCCAATTGGGGGTTCCGCCCATCTATCTATGATTTGTATGGATTTGAGGATTTCTATCTTGGCCGTAGAATTCACATGTAATGCTTATGTTCTCGGGTTCATGGGATACCGGTTGATTTTGGGCATGGATTGGTTGTCCAGTTATGGAGCCATTCTCGATTGTGAGCATAGGGTAGTGAGGCTTATGACTCGCCTTGGCAATACCCTAGAGATTTCTTGTAACCCTATGGATCCCGTCATGTTATGTTATCTTGAATCCCTCGACTCGTCTATTGACAATCTTCAATCTGTGAGGGTGGTCCAAGAATATCCTGATGTTTTTGATGAGGTGAAGGGGTTACCCCCTAAACGCGAGATAGACTTCCGTATTTATCTTGTTGATAATGCCAAGCCAGTTTCATTACCTGTTAGTCACATGGCCCCGCGAGAAAGAAGAGAGCTTAGCAAGCAAATCAAGGAGTTGCTTGAGAAAAATTTCACTAGGCGAAGCATTTCTGAATGGGGTGCTCCTGTGGTATTCGCTACTAAGGTGGATGGTTCGCTTCGTCTATGTGTTGATTATCGTGAGTTAAACAAGCTGACAAAGAAGAATAGGCACCCGTTACCGAGGATTGATGATCTCTTTGACCAGCTTGTTGGTGCTTCTATTTTCTCTCAGCTCGATCTAGCCACCGGATTCCATCAGCTTAGAGTGGCTGAGGATAGTATTGACAAGAATGCGTTTAGGACTCCAGATGGATTCTTTGAATAGATCGTCATGCCGTTCGGTTTGACTAATGCATCCGCATACTTCGTTGATTTGATGAGTAGGGTGTTTAGGGAGTTCCTTAACAAGTTTGTGGTTGTCTTCGTGGATGATATTATGATCTTCTCTAAGGACGAGGAAGAGCATGCTATACATCTCAAGGAGGTTATGGATATGCTTAGAGCTCATCAGTTAAAAGCCAAGTTCTCCAAATGCCATTTCTGGAGAAGGGAAGTTCGGTTCCTTGGGCATATAGTTTCTAAGCAGGGCATAGCTGTGGATCCTACTAAAGTAGTGGCGGTACAAGACTGGAAAGTTTCGAAGAATGCAACTGAAGTGAGAAGCTTTCTCAGTCTGGCAGGATTTTATAGGAAGTTCATTAAGGACTTCGCTAAGATTTCATCCCCTCTCACTGAGTTAACGAAGAAGAACTTAGTCTTTGCATGGGACATAGAGTGTGAGCTTGCTTTTCAAAGGCTCAAGAAATCCCTCACCACAGCTCCAGTTCTAGCATTACCCGATGGAGGGAAGTTGTTTATCGTGTACACCGATGCATGTGGCACGGGATTAGGCGTTGTCCTGATGCAAGAAGGGAGAATGATATGCTTTGGGAGTAGGCAACTCAAAGTTCATATGAACTATCCCACTCATGATTTGGAGTTGGCGGCGATCGTTTTTGCACTCAAATCTTGGCGCCATTATCTTCTGGGTGAAAGGTTTGAGTTATATACTGATCACAAGTCGCTCAAGTACCTCTTCTCGCAGAAAGATTTGAATCTAAGGCAGCAGAGGTGGATGGAATTCTTGGCATCATATGACTTCGATATAGCTTATACCCCTGGCAAGGGTAATTTTGTGGCGGATGCGCTAAGTAGAAAAAGATTGACTTTGAGTCCCTTGTTTGTTGAGATGAAGAGCCTAGAGTTCTTGGCAACCTTTGATTTTACACCCGCTGTTGGGTCGATGACTGGTTCCTTAGCATCCCTTGAGCTTAGACCTACACTTCTTGATCAAGTTGGGGATTCACCGAGGGAAGACCCGCAGATAGTTGAGATCATGGACAAGTTGATTCGCGGTGAGACGTCAAGTCACCTCGCTAGATATACTATTGATGACAAGGGGTGGCTAAGGCGCGATGGAAGACTATGTGTCCCACAAGTGGGAGACTTAGTAAATAAAGTTCTTTGGGAGGCGCATCACTTGAGGATGACCATACATCCCAGAGGGGATAAGATGTACCGAGATATGAAGCGCATTTTCTTTTGGGATGGGATGAAAAAGGATGTTGCAGAGTTTGTTTCTAGATGCATTGTTTGCCAACAAGTAAAGGCCGAGTCGAAGAAGCCCGGAGGGCTACTGCATCCATTGGAGGTCCCGCAATGGAAGTAGGAAAGTATCTCTATGGATTTTGTGGATGGATTGCCGAGATCAAGGAAGGGGAATACTAGCATATGGGTCATAGTGGATAGACTCACGAAGAGCGCTCATTTCTTTCCAGTGAAGAGCAAGAGGACCGCATCATGGCTAGCATCTGTTTATCTTCGAGAGATAGTGCGATTGCATGGAGTTCCTTCTAGCATAGTAAGCGATCGTGACCCAATCTTCACTAGCCAATTTTGGAATAGTTTGCAAGAAGCGATGGGTACGCGATTGAATCTAAGTACAGCCTATCACCCACACACGAATGGTCAGACCGAAAGGGTGAATAGTGTACTAGAAGATCTGTTGAGGCTATGCATTCTTGACTTTGGTGGCACTTGGGAAGACCACCTTCCTCTCGTAGAGTTTGCTTATAATAACAGCTACCAAGCAAGCATAGGGATGGCACCATTCGAAGCTTTGTATGGGAGGCCATGCAAGTCACCTACATGTTGGTGGGAGACGACGGATAAGCTTATACTTGGGCCCGAAATGATAAGGGATACATCCGAGAAAGTTGAGTTGATTCGAAGGCGGATGAAAGCGGCCCAAGACAGACAGAGATCCTATGCAGACAAGCGAAGGACAGACTTGGAGTTTGAAGTTGGAGATATGGTCTTTGTGAAGGTTTCTCCCTTGAGAAATGTGGTTCGTTTTGGAGTAGTTGGGAAGCTAGCACCAAGGTTCGTAGGACCCTTCCCTATCATCGAGAAGATTGGGCAAATGGCTTATAGGGTGGAATTGCCCGAGAAGCTGGCTGGAGTGCACAATGTCTTTCATGTCTCGCATCTCCGAAAATGCCTACATGAATCAGCCGAAGTAGTGGAGCCTAGCATTCTTGAAGACGTGGAGGTAGAGAAAGAGGCAACCCTGAGGCGAGCTCCAATTCGTATCTTGGGAACGGAGATCAAGAAGCTGAGGAATCGAGAAGTCAAGTTAGTAAAGGTTCAGTGGTGTGAAGCCGATGAAGATGCAACTTGGGAAACCGAGGAGAAGATGCGTGGGCTTTATCCATTTCTTTTTTAGGGTACATTCTCGATCTCTTTTCCTAGTTAGCATATCTTTCTTTTGCTATCCATGGTTATCTTGTTATCTCGTTAATCTTGTCATGAGAAGCTTAGGTAGAAACCCTTTGGATGAAACATGTATTTGAAACATGTTATGCTTGATGGTTGCAAATGGTTGCAAGTGTTTGCAAGTGGTTACTCGTGGATGCATGATACACGTTAGGAACTAAGATCGTCTCACACACTTTCATATTGCATATGCATGAGTGTTTATGCTTATTCATGGATGAAACTTGTTATGCTATCACGTGGATGTTGCATATGAATGAATGTTATGTGCACTCATGCAGAAATTATAAATTACGTTAGGAATTTGCATACATCTGGACCCATTTCACTAACATATCCTGCATTAAGGAGGTTTACTAAATCAGTAACCGCCCGATTTTCGCATTAGATAGGTGCATATACACACACTTTTGCATATGTTCATACAGCATTAGAAATCTTTTAAGGACAATGATTACTTGTGGATGATGTTTTGAGTAGATGGATGGTAGGATACGTTCTTCCTAATTTGGAGATTTCGGGGACGAAATCCTCTAAGGTGGGGAAAATGTAACAACCCGAATTTTTAGCAACATGTTAAACACAAGAAATCAGGGCAGAATTAAATTATAACTAAAGAATCGATGGGAACGGGTTATGCCATTGCGTTCGTCTCGAAATTCTACTTGAAAACGAGTCCGAAATTTCGTAAATCGGAGTCCGTATGACCAAGTTATGACCCATAGAAGATTTCAGAAAATTTAAAATTCAGCCTGAAATTCAAATTCAGCTCCAAACAGTTTGGGCGGGAAAATTTCCCGCCCAGCCCCAGGTCGACTGGGGAGTCGACCTGCCCCAGCCCAGGTCGACTGCCCAGTCGACTTGGGTGTCGACCTGGGTGTCGACCTCCCTGGTCGACCATGTTTTCCTGGTGCACCTGTTTGCTCCTTTGGGTCTGTTTAGTTGGCCTGTGATGGGATTTGATGGTTCAGATCTAAACTAGGGTTAATCCTATGGCCTAAACTTGTCTCTACACCTATAAAAACACCCTAAGACCTAGCCTAAACCACCACAAATCATCCTAACAACTAAATTCTGCCAAAATGCTCCCTAATCATGGCTTCCATCTTCATCTTGAGAGCTTCTAAGGCAAAGGAGCAATCTTTCTTCATCAAATCAAAGGAGCTACTTATTTCTCAAGGCTTTGTTTGGAGATTTCTAGTGTTGCTACATCATTCCTAGAGCTTCTACAACGTCTCTATCTTGTTCTATATTGGTCTAGTTCTCATAGCCACGCTTTGTAAGCCCCACTCTACTCTTACATTTAAACTATGAAATTAATATGAACATGTAGCAAGTTGAAATGGGATTCTTGTGTAATACTTGTCTTTGGTCTATCATTGTATGCATAGATCCATTCATGACTCTTTTGATCTATGATTGTGGGACTATCATAAGCCTAGTACCGTTCATCTTGATTTTTGGGTAGAAAGCTATGAGCTTTATTTGGGGATTATGCATAATGCAACATAGAACCCCTCATAACTTTGATGTTAACTTGCCTATGATGTTGAACTACATGCTAGTCACAAGTTTATCACTCTATGTCAACTATTACCATGTTATCACCCTATTTGCTAAGTTTGATGTCATACATGTTTTGAGGCCAATAATCCTATATGCTAGTTGTGATGAACACATTTGCCTCAAATATCATCATGTTTAACTTATGATCAACTTTACCACCTTATGCCCATCTTTGTCGTATTGTTATGTTCCCCTTCTTGATCTATTTGTATTGATGCGAATTTATGTGCGATGGGAATACGTTATGGGTGCGATGGGAATACGTTATGGGTAGTTAGGCGAACTAAAAATGACATGAAAAACATGATTTGAAACATGACATGAAAATTGATTATGCTTGAAAACTTGAATGTGGTCATGACATGTAGAAAACCATAAAGTGGCCAACTCGAGGTTGGGTTGAGTTTGTAGCGTAAACCTGCCCGGAACCGCCCGACAAATCCAATGGCTACAAATAATAGGATCCAATGTGAGTAGTTGGTCATATCGCGCCTGAAACCCGAGGTTAGACTAGGTTGTGGTGTAAATCTGCCCGGACCCGCCCGGCACATCCAGTAACCACAACAAAGTCTAATGTGAGAGGTTGGGCGCATTAAGTTAATTAATGCCACATGATAGAGTTAAGTCATGAACCACTTGGATACACTTAGCCAACTTGAAACATGATTGGATAGGGTTGACCACACTTAACCCGTTAGAAACCCTAGTTACGTGGTCCTTTTCAGCAGTAACCCTCTTGGATGTATCACGATACCCTAGGGACTAGGCTAGGGTGGGGCACGATTACTTGGCTGATTGTAAGCGACCAGAAAGACGGCTGAGTAGGTGCGGCAGTGTAGGTTCAGGCGGGCTATGGTCGTGCACATAGTCCGGAGTTGAAAAATAACAGACATGGGCACCAGTAGGTTTAGACTGTACGTGCTTGATTTGTGTCAGTGGTTGGCACCCAAGGGCTTGATACACCCTAGGGTGGACCTAGCACAGTTGACCACATTCCATGATTGGGCCGTATGACACCGACACTCGACGAGTTAGGCTTATAGGGAGCCGATCGACTAGACCGTGTAGTTGGACCTTGACTTGGGTCACCTCATGATATTGTGCCAAGGGATCATTTCATATTTATACTTGACATGGGTTAGAATACTAGTACTATTGGTGCAAAACTAAACCTTGTATATGCGATGCCACACTTGATCTACCTTGTTATCTGTTTATCATGCCAGTTAGTTACCATCTTTATGTTTCATCTCAGTTTCTCATGTTTTGTTAACTTCAATAGTTTTTATACTAATAGTAGGTAGGACTTACCAGTCTTTATGACTGACCCTTTTTCTTTCACCTCTTTTCTTCCGTTTCCCCCCCCCCCCAAGGTTCTCAGGAAGGGAACACTAGTACTTAGCTTGGACATTTGGCTTGCTTTCTTGACAGTCATGTACGGTTTGGGCTTGAGCTTGCTATGGCTTCACCACATCTATTTTTGGGATAGTTTACTTTATGTTATTTTCAGTTTATGTTTCTAGACTTGTGGCAGTTGGAAAATAATGACTACGTATTTTGATGTAAGTTGACTTTGGTTTTGGAAATGGTTAACTATGGTTTTTAAATTTCTACCGCTGCTTTACTTTTTTATTTATCTATGCTCTGTCTTGTGATATCTCTGTGCATGTTTACCTAGACAACACCCCTCCAAAGATAGTGCAATCACTCGTGAGTGGCCCTAGCGGAGGTGGGGTGTTACAAAATCCATTGAGAAAGAGAGGTAAGCTCAATCTCTATCTTCTCCAAATTAATTCCTCTTCAATTCTTATGATTTTTTAAACCTAATTCTTAGGAAATATGGTATATCCATGTGTTGATTGAAGAATTGTGCGTTATATTTGAAGAGAGGTTGATTTGGCAAAGTCATCATTCATCTCATCGCTTGCAATAACCAAAGGTGAGTTCCTATGAACTCACATATATGTCTCAAGCATTCATGCTTGTCTAGTGTGCCCTTGGAATGTTTTGTTGTGTGTTAATTAATTGGGTTGATTGAATTGTGTGTTAACATTTCCAATTTATGAGTTTCAATTTCAGTTCAATGAATTCTTAGGAAAATCCTTGTGTAGTGTTGAGTTGTGGGTTCTTGGGTACTCACATTTATGTATACAAGCTATCAAGGTTGTGCATGTGCTCTTCCACCTTTGTGTCATGTGCATGTATTGTTTTGTTTTCAAGAATTTGTGCATCTGGTGTTTTAAAAGAAAATCTAACGCATCCCAGTGAATGTGTGTGTTTGCATGTTGTTTTTATGCATTAAAGAGTGTATGCGAGCTTTCTAAACATTTGGAGTCAATACGGGAGGTCCAGGCTTAGTCGAAATTGATTTTGCGGTCATTGGCTAGTAAAACAAATAATTGCATCAGGTCAGACGTCTGACCAAATAGGTCAGACATTTGTCCAACCTCTCGGGAAAAATAAAAAACTGTCTACTATCATCTCAGACATCTAAGTTAAAGCCTCAGACGTCTAAGGACAGAGTTGTTGACCGGCAGAGACCACAATGGAGACCACAGCCAATAGTTTAGGCACATTCAGGCTCATTCCCGGCCGAGTTTAGGGCCATTTCCACTATTTTGTGACTATTCAGTTTCCCTATAGTACAAATTTCTATAGCTTGATTTTTATAGATTTTCTATTTATTCATTGTGAATGAATTTTGTAATCGATATTTATGAGATCTAATTTACATTATTAAAACATGGATTCTTAGTTCGATTGTCATTCCGATCGTTATTACATGAGATTTGTCACTTTGAAATTATGTAGAAAGGTTTTATGTTATTAGTAGATATCTATTTCTTTTACCAAAATGGTTTCCAATCTTACTTCGTTATACGATGCTATTTTACGAAATTGTTTTATAAATCTTTTTCAAATCTACTAGTACATATTTTATAAACCTTTTTCTCATTCGTACGATAAATCTAATTAAAGCCTTAGTAAAAACTGGGACTATGAACCCTTTCTTTTGCTTCGACAGTTAATTCTTGGACTCGTTCGATTGAAAACCGTTGCAATGTTCGTTTTATGTTTTGAGTGGAAATCTATGACTCGTTCGTAAATATTCGAGTAGAGCTAGTGGTTATGGGCCATATAGCTAAACTCTTATAATTATTGGCTTAGAGAAATTTACACTTCCTTGATCAATTATGATCTTTTTGAGATTTTAGACTAGCTTTATGCGATGTCTCCGAGTTATGGAATTTATTCCATATTTTTAATAATCTCAGGATCATTCTGAGGAACTTTATTTCATTTTGTGCTTTTTTAATGATCTTCGGGTTATTTTGAGGAACTCTGGTTCATTTATGTAGATTTATGCTTTTGACGGCCTTCGGACCGTTTGCGGGGTCATGGCCCGCAGTCTTCGGACCATTCGAGGAGCTTCGACTCAACATTATAGGCTAGCTACCTAGAGATCGCGTCTCATTCAAGATACACGTATTGGTTGAGTCTTCGGACTCCCATTTTGAGAAGGCCTTACCCCTTCGCTTTGTTATTCTTTGGATTTCTAACTTATTGATTTCTGGAATTTGAGTTTTATTGATACTATGTTATCAATTTGAGATTTATTGATATTGAGTTATCAGTTTTTGAGTTGATTTGATACGAGCTATCATTTCCTGTACCGTAGACATTTCTTTTATAGCTCTGGTATAGATTGAGATATACCGTAGACATTTCTAGGCTTCACACTTATACCTGACATTGTTATTATCATATTTATTCTACATTTATTTATATCTCTTATTATATCCTAGTTTACGAGATAAGTACAGCTAGACTGATCCGTTTATTGTTTATCTTTGTGTAAATAACACTCGGGTCAGACCGAGGTATTTTAGGCGATTCTTCTTGACTCCAGCATGGACTATCCTCCAATTTTGGGAAAACTTCCTTAGTCTTGTACAATTTTGGTTATATGTGTATGAGACTCCTTTGTATACATATTATTTTGAGTAGCCTTGTAACTCTTCTTTTGTTGTATAGTGGATCGACTATGACCACTATCTTTTGTTTACACTCATGTGTTATATTCTTATCTATTTCCACCTTAGTGATGTGAATATATGTGTCTGACTCTGATTATTTGTTATGCATTTTATATTGCTTTCCGTATTATATACAATCGATGTGTAGCGGTTTTGAATTTGAACTAGATGTGTCGGATTTCCTCATGAGATTTGTGAAGTAAAACCACATTATCCGATATATTTAACACTCGTTCAGCGCTATTATACAGATGGTCGATCCTCAACAGCCTTATTCTTCAGTTTAGTTGACATCATTGCTTGCAATGACCTTGGTTAACGCGAGTATAGAGGTGGGGCGCTACAAGACCCTAATGTGTCTTCGGCTAAAGAAGGCAGTATTCCTAAGTCATTGGGAAAAGAACAGCCTGTCCAGCCTGACGCTCCCACTTCCCAGGTATGGTTTGTACTTTCAAAGTGCTTTTTCTCTTCTTTAGTATATGGTGGTAACTAGTTTCCTATCATTATATTGTATAGACCAAAAGAAATACTGTTTTTCAATTTGGAGCAGAATTAAATAAGAAACAGAGGGAAATAACCCGATCCCACATAGAGCAAGAAAGACTGTTAAACGATTATAACACTTTGTTGCGAAAATATTATGATCTTTACAAGATTGCTTTTATACTTATGTTTCATAAAGAGCATGAAGCTGCACCCAGACACAAGAAAGTATGAAAGCATAGGGAAGCTATTTTGGAGGAAAACAAGGTGCTGATGACTCTGTTCTGGATGTTGATTGAGGATAGAGATATTCTAGTGACTTTCCTGTATGAGGTCTACAAGTGATACACCACAATAGACTTTTCCTTTCTATGGGATCTTAGTGGGGGTTTGATACGTCGCCTCCACAGGCATTATCTAGATGAATTTAGAACTGACCCACAGCCAGGGGCATGCTGGAAACTTCCAAGTGTTCTTTCGATTCATAGGGACCCTGCCCTAGAAAAGCTTAAATACAACAAGAATAGGCTTGTTACTGAGTTGTTTAAGAGGTCAATTCTGTATGAACAGGAGGAGTATTTGTAAACTTCTTGTTATGCATGTGTAAGTGTATTGGTAATCGTACTGTTGTTCATGGTTGCTGGTTCTTCTATTTATATTATGGAACAACCTTGTTTTTCATAAGGATGTGGTACGTTTGTTATCTAGATTGATAAAGGAATTTTCAATAATGTCATCACATGTACATGGAAGAGAACATTTCCTAAGAGAGCTTAAGAGCATTTATACGAAATACCCTCAATTCCTCTTTAATTTTTTGGGTGAAGGCCATGGGATGATTTTTAAAAGTCTTGGGATTGAACATGCTGAGTTAATATTTAAATCGTGAATGTACTGATAAGTATGTTTATATCCCTGTAACTCTTTTTGGTTCATATATTTGGTAAAACAATTAAAAGCTGGTTTTGAATAAAGTTCATGAAAAACTTTTCCTAAGGGATATAATACCATTTTCTGTTTTCTTTAGTAAGTAAAAACTCATGCATACTACTTGTTATCTTTGTGAGTAGGCAGATCAACATGAAATTTCCCCAACTGGGGATGAAGTATTAATAAAAGCCAAGAAAAGTGGAATTTGTAGAGAGGGTTCTTCTGCCTCTCGGGAGAGTGTGATTCTACATCAAAACTTGACGATCAAGCGTTTGAATGAAAAGGTTAATACCTTGAAAGGTCAGTTAGAGGAAAAGAGTAGATTTATCCTTGGATTAAAGAAATATATAAATACCAAACCATCTATTGATTTTGAGGATGAGCTAAGAGGATTGCGTCAGCGGGTAGCTAACCTAGAAATTGAACTTGATAATGCTAATGCAAGTTGTAAGACATTGGAATATTCTTTCAGAAACATTCCTATCATAATAGTGTCTCGGCCTTCTGAAACTGTGGCCGGGCATAAGGTACCGGCTTCTCAAAAGTATTTTTATTTAAAGAACCCCCCTCAGGGGTTAGATGCATCTGTCATTTCTGACTGGTGTAATAGAGTGATAGCTGAGATGAAAGGTATTTATGGTTCTAAGCTTAATGAGTATATGTTCCGTCGCATCAACCATTACGTTTCTCAAATTGGACATTTACAAGAGGAAAGGCATGATTTATGTGTGAGAATCTTCGATTTGGGGAAAGATAATAAGTCCCTAAGGTCTATGTATAGAGCTTATGATAAGGCTTTTAAACTTCAAATCAAACCCTTAGACAACCTTAATGAGATTAGCAGAAAGGTACACAAGCTTAACAAGCTTTCAAGCATCGTTATTCATCATGTTATTAATCCCCCTTTACCTGAGGATGAAGAGGAGCAAGATACTTGATCCTATTTGTAAATATAATGCTTATGTTTATGTATTCGAATAATTCATGAGATAGTCTTTGTAAATAAATTTGATAATTGTTTGTGCATTACTTGGTATGTGATTTTTGCTAGTATTTCACATAGATAATAGCAATTTGTACACATTAAGTTTATTATATCTTCCTGTAGAAGATGGAAGATTACTATCTTCGTTTGAAGGCTTTCAGATAGCATACTTAGGATTCCCAACTAAATCCTGACTTGTAAGCCTTTTTTCAGGAGTGAGAATTGAAGCTCTCGTACCCGGACTAGGGTATTAAGAAAAGATGTCTAGAATACTTCTTATCTTATCAATAAGAAACTTTGAATCCCACTTCGAGCTAAGGTATTCAACGAAAGGTCAGAAATTCATTTCTTGGCAAAGTTAATAGAAGTCCTGAACCGACCCTAACTCGAGTGTTTTAGTAGAAAACCAGGAAACTTCTTTTGGTGATAACAGAAATCTTGGACTGACCCAGATTCGGGTATTAAAAATAGAATACCAAGAATTTTCTTTTGGCGATTAGTTTCGTTACCCCCTTTTGGTTTGATTTAGGGAGCAGAGGATGTACGTGCTTTGGGAGTCATTCTCTAGGCTTTTGATTGTCAAAACAGAGGATGTATGTGCTTGTTGGCCACTCTCTGGGCTTGTGCGTCTGGTGCGATTGGCTAGCTTATCCTCAAGCAGGGCCCAAGGACTTACCTAACCTCTCTCTAGGAGGCGCCTTACCCCGTCCACCGTAAGCGATGATAAGGGCTTAGATGCTTAAATCCGGCCATTATGGACGTGGAACTAAGGCTTACTCTTTTAATGCTTGACCTCGACCATCGTAAGAGATGATAGAGGCTTACACTCCACCCGGGTGCCTTATCTTGACCATCATAGGCGATGATAAAGTTTGGCGTTCCCTTCTATGGGTAATGCGGAACATAAGCAGAGGTAGGACGTACTTAGTTCATAGCAGAGGCATGTCCTACTCTTATGCAATCAGAGGAAGGGTATGAAAAATAGATGCTCCGTCCTAACCATTTCTGGCGTGGGTCGAAGGCTTACATTTTTATGCTTTAACCTGGCGCTTACTGATTTGGGCACGGATAAAGGCTTACACATCACCTCCATCCGTAGGGTGCCTTGCATTAGCCAACTTGTTGACGACAAGGTTTTTAATCCATTTGCAATTTGATCCTTTTCAGGTTATTCCAAATTTTGAGAGGGTTTCCTCACCCTTATTTATGTAGGCATTTTTTCCTCAAAGAATTTTTTGCAGTAGCTGACTACATCTTCTTTACATATCTATATAGTTTCACTTGACTGATAAAGTTAATGATCAATCTTTCTAAGACTCTACAATGATTGTTTTCATGCCTATTTCGTCATATGATGTTAGCAATAAGGCCCTCCTAGTTTGGCTTCATTCTTGGGTTTCTTCTTTGATGATGGCCAAAAATCTAACTCATTCCTAGTAAGGAAATAGATACTCTCAATTGACGTACTGAACTCGCATCCTTTTGGCAATCATCATTCGATGGTTTTCTTTTGACGTTCGAACTTAATTCTCTTATTACTCAATTCCACTGTCTTTTCTTTGTCTTCAAATTTCCTTTTAACTGTGTCTTGAGGCAGAGGTGTAACCTTCTTAAATCCTCCAAGGGCAAAGTGTTTGAAACCTTTCTCAACCTTTTGCCCAAATATCGTTCCCTTAGCCTGTGCTTGAATGTCCTCCTTTATATGGATAAATGAGTTGCTCCCCTTTGACATAGAATCTCTTAGGCCAAAGATTGGTGTTGACCCTAAATGGAAATGTTTGATGCTCCAGTGGTCAGGGTCATAAGGATCTACTTCTTTTTCCTTATTATGGATATGCAAAGCTTCTAGCTTAATCCTATCCCTTTCGATAGTCTACGGTCCATTAACACTTGATGCAACCATGGGACACTCAGTAGTTACTTGTAAAGGCCTTCTATTCATGATTTCTGCTTCTCCAAAGCCTAGTCCAATCCAGGACGGAACAACCTAGTTAGATATGGGATTAGGTTAACCATAAGGTCAGAGATTCAAGCCCTCCTTCTAGCGCCAAAATGTTAACGAATTAACACCGGAGATAGGTCTAAGGAGATGGACCTAAAGGGAAAACATGATTATTTAGTTCCTACAAGCTTGAGTTAGTTCGCCATTTGCTAGATATTAAGGTCCTAAGCTCAAAAATTATTTATTCTGCCCTAAAGGAGTGAGTATCAATCTTATGAGACTTAACAACCAACAGTTACCTTAGGATAAGGGTTCCCTAAGCACAACGCAAAATAGAAAGCTAAACAATTTGTAGAAAAGGGTTTCTCAATAGTCTTGAGGAAGGGTTTAGGATTGGATATGGATTCTTTGTCGTATAACAAGCATAATGTAGCATGTAAAAGAAGTAGATAAGCAATTCATAGAAATTGTGCTAAGTGTTTATTCTCTCTTTATTTCTCATTGATTTGAGTATAAAAGTGTTTACAAAATAAATCCCCAAATTGATTTAGAATTTAGGGTTCACTCTTTGAGAAAAGAGTACAAGAATAAGAAATGAGAATTCAACCCCCAATTGTGACTCCTAGGGTTCTTATTATAGAAAAATTGGGACCCTTTTGGCATTCAGTCAGCAATGGCTTCTTTCGGGTGCAGCAACTACGTGTTAGCCGCTTCTCACCTTTCGGTTCTGGTTGCCTGGGTCTCGATTGTTGTTGAGAGATATGAAATAGCCTTTAATGTGTTGGCCTTAGCTTTTGGAAAGATGGTTCCGGTCCTTGGAGCTTCTCTTTGAAGTTGCTTGTACCTTCCGTATCGATACCCAGCCTGTTCGTATTGATAGCATCGGGAACGGCCTCTGGGTTTTTGAGATAAGCTTTTGATCTTTTCCATAAGTCTTCACGGCATTGCCTTCGAGCGCTGATCACTTACGTTCCTGAAGCCGTCACCCTTTTTGGTATCGATACTGAGCATGTTAATGTGGACAGCCCTTATTCTCGGAGATTTTGGCTTGTTCTCGGTGAATCTCTGGGGTAGGTTTTTGGTCTTCCGAAGGGATGCTTTCGGTGTACTTTCTGCTGAAATTGCTTCTAAGTAGTCGACAATCTTTGATTCCAATAGCTGGCCTTCGGGTTGCTTATGTTTTAGCCTTTTGTTATTTTATCTCTTTTTGTATCAGCATTAAGTGAATTAATACCGATAGACCTTTTGACTCCCTTTGCTTTGCTTTGTCCCTTGTTAAGTCTTTGGTTTTGGATCATATGTTGTCACCCTTTCTTTCTCATTTGCTTCCGATTTGGGGTGATTGACTTTTGGAATTGATTTCACATTATTTGTCTTTTGTTTCGGAACTGTCGGTACCCCTTCTACTTGTCGGTTCTAAGCTTTCCCCTCCAGGATGTTGATAGTTGTTTATTATCACCAGAGTTTTCCTTATGCTTTTAATTTTACCCTAGTGTTGGGTTTATGCTTTCGGGTCATTCCCTTAGGCCAGTGTCGGTTCGATACCCCTTCAGCGGTAGCCTGTTTCGGTGTTGAATTTTGGTAGTAACATCTGCCATTATACTTTCTCGACGGTGAATAAAATCAGCAAAGCCTTCAAAGTGGATTTATGTACAATCCAAACCATACCATTATAAAATACTGTGTTCTCTGCTTCCTGCACATTACACTACATCTCGCAATACTTTTCCACTCTGGACAATAAGTTTAAATATTTTGGAACACTCGAGTGTTGGAGACCAACTATTCAGTGTCAACACTTTGGCGTGCTAGGAATAGAGCGTAAAGCATAATTTTTCTTACCGTTCATCAACCACCAGTTTGTAGTGCTACTCGGGTTCCTTCTCATCCACCTAGCAAACTTATTAACAAAGATGAACAAGGGAAAACCCAATGTTGGTGAGCCATCTAATGATATTTGTGACGCTCTAGTCCATCAGCAACCAATTTCTGACATCTTAGCCATGACTGATGTGGCTCCGAGAATTCTTGGAATCCACCAGACTTACTACTTAAACTTACGTTCATGGGTTGATTGCATAAGTGGCAAACTTTCCATGTCAACACATTGGCATAGCAAGAAGGGGACGCGGCAACTTCGACTTCGGCTTCCGTTTAACCATGATGAAAAGCGAGCAAGATCTGGGCAAGATCAACTATAGTGGTGCTAGAACCACCATCAGAGAGGGTACACATCATCCTGACCATTGCCGGCTCGAACTAATCTCGATTAAGGGATTAGCGCTCGGTCACCTACTAGGCAAACTGAAACGGTCACGAGTACGAACTTGGTGCCTACTCTTCCAATAACCAAGCAGACCTGGGTTTACCTTAACCAACCTCAACAAAATCACAGAATCAAGGTTGAAGACTTACAAGACAATGAAGACATTCATCCGAGCGGAAGCCCTAGGCTCCACACTCCTCAGTTGAACCACGACCACCGAAATTCAGCAAGGATCCGAGCCCCAGTTCTCACCGACAAGGCCCTTAGGATCATGAGTTAATCGTGGGGAACCGAGCCTATAACTGAGGCATAACCCCTTCACTTCATATATCCTTAATGTTGAAAGGCCGAGCGCTTCAACCAGCCATACCACGACTCACGGTTTACTTGGAAAACTCTGATCCTTGAAACTTTATGAACCGCCATGAATGGAATATGGATTCATCCCGCTCCTATGATGCTGTAAAGTGCAAATACTTACATGTCTTTATGGAAGGCGTGGCTCTATCATGGTTCTCTCAACTCCCACTGGGAATCATCTCGATTATCGACCAACTCGTAAAGGGTTCTGATCACGCAATTAAGGTGCACATCGCAATTACAAAGACATCCACTTGGTCTTAAACATCTTCCGAGGCGCAGATCAGACCCTAAAAGCTACCTCGAAAGATTCAACACTGCCTTGGAAGAAGTCAAGGATCCAACCCCCCGTGTCATGCTCGTCCAGATTGCTAAGGGCATACTTCCTAATTATGAATTCAGAGCATGGATCGATCGAAGGCTAGTCGACTAGGACCATGAATGTTAGTCAACTAGGACAGTCATCAGTTTGATCCCCCAGGGTCACCTTTTGACTCAGCAAGTTTGCAACACCAATAAGTGGCTTAGACCCGTGATGCCACAACGCCTTATATTTCTTGAGTTACACCTTGTGTGAACATGGTTGTTTTCACGTCTAATGTATTTCGCTTTCATTTTGTAATTTCGACGAGTAGCTTGAGTTGTCTTGTAATCAACTTTTGTTATAATCCTTGTACGAAATATGAAAATATTGGCCTCCGCCTTCAAAATTCACCCACGAATCACCGAAGCACTGCTACCGCAAGTCCAATGGACTTAATCCGACCTACCTACACTCAGGCGTACTCTGGCAGCGGTCTGTTGGCATTACCACCCTAAATACAATAGAATTAGACGACCAACCTATGCTCAGGCGTACTCTGGAGTCGTTTTTTGATACCAACTTACTCGAACTTCGCACAACTCGATCTAATTGATAACGAAGTTCACTCACTCGAACTCCATACGAATCGAATTTCTCAAGAGTAGAGTTTCGACCAACACAAATCTAAGCGCAGCACCGAGTCACGTTACATGAATACAGCTCCGGGAAAGTGTTGAAGCACCCAAGCACATAGAATCATGACTTCCACGATGCAGTGGTCTCTGTGGTCATCATTGGAGATATTGGCTCGCGACTCATTCTCATCTTTGCCTCCCTCGTCAGAGGCGAAACGGGAGTGGAAACTAGGCCCTTTTCTCCAAAGGATGCCTTCTCTTCAGAGTGTCATGGCCCTTCGCCTCCACTTGAGCTCCGACCACCCATCAGTTAGCTAGGGTAATGCCAGGAAGCACTAGTGGAGACACATACAGAAGCAAGCTCTAGGGCATCAGTCCTCCACCAGTCTCGCAACTGTCACCTTTGATGCATGGTCTCTGAGGTTGTCACTCAAGAAACTTGTTTGCGACTTGTTCTCATCTTTGTCTCCTTCACCGAAAATGAAACGTGAATGAGAAATGAACCCTCTTTCTCCAGTTGATGCCTCCACTTCATTGTCGTCACAACCATATGCCTCGACCTGAGATCTGACCACCTTCTAGTTAGCTAGGGGCACGTCGGGAAGCACTACTAAAGAAACCTCCATGGAAGCGGGCCCAGAAGCACCAGTCATCCACCAGTACTGAAACCATCAACACGATGCAGTGGTATTTGAGGTTTTCATCGAAGATACCGACTCGCTACTCGTCCCCACCATGCCCTCTTATCCAAAGGATGCCTCCTTTTCACTGTGTCATGGCCCTTATCCTCTAAATGATCTCTCGAACACCTCCCAATCAGTAGAGGGAACATCAGGAAGTACTACCAGAGGCACGTTCAGAAGCAGGCTTGGGGCACCAGTCCTGCAATCGTCTCCTTTGACATAGTGGTCTCTGAGGTCACCACTCGAGAAATCAGCTTGCGACTCATTCCCACCTTTGTTTCCCTTGCCGGAAAAGAAACAGGAATGAGAAACGAACCTTCCTTCTCTAGTTAACGTCTCCACTTCATTGTCATCATAACCTTATGCCTTCACCTAAGCTCCAGCCACCTCCCAGTTAGTTGGGGGCACGTTGGGAAGCACAATCGAAGGCATGCCACAGAAAGCAAGCCCAGGGGCATCAGTTCTTCATTAGTTCATGCATTATCACTACTGCCATCTCCTCCGCGACCGTGGAACGACCTCTTGTGAGAAAACCACCACACAGAGAAGATGGTCCAAAACTAAAGTCTTGGCGACACGGAAGTCATTTGCGACATCCCCCGATGCTAAGGCTTCTCACATGCAAGCATCCTGAAATGCGATTACGACCTTTAGTCTTATAACTAAAATCATCGTCATTGCCGACCACCGGCGCAACATGTAGACCAGATCGCAATTATGACGTGATTGAATTAGGAATCAAACCGTAAAATTGGCGAATCAACCATATATTCAAATCTTATGTGAATATACGAGAGGTCAGTCCGAATGGGTTCGCTTTTCAAACATTACACCAATCAGCTGCGTTGCGCTCGACTTCAATCCCAATCCAATCATGTGATGCCACGCGATGATCAAAACTTGCTAACTCGGACTTGGGATCGAGGAGAATTTGGCAATTACGTGAGCCCAAGGGAAGTTCTCTACCGATTCCTGCACTAGCATACCCTTCACAAGACCCGAGGCAGATTCCCACATGTTCCCGCACCGGTGTCATCTTCACCACAACCTATGGCATAACCGTTTTGAAGCAGGTCCAACTCGTGGAGAAGGCGATCCAAGACGAATGTTTTGGTTTTGGAAGTTATTAACATTCCATCATTGGCGAGACTCTCCACAAACAAACACCTTTGAAATGCGATGGCCATCTTTAGTTTTAATGACTAAGACAATGGCCATCGCCGACCACCGATGCGATACTTAGGTCAAGATGCAACTACGTCATGATTGGGTTAAGAATCGGATCTCGAAATTGACAACTCAACCATATGTCCACCTTTCATATGCACATTCGAGTCGCTAGTTTAAACTAGTCCATTCTTCGAGTGTCACGTCATTTGGCTATGGCATGTCACTCCCAATCTAATCATGCGATGTCGCGCAACGATTCAAGTCCACTAGATTGAGTTCAAAATAAAAAAAAACAATAGAGCTTTTCCAAGTCTTCAAACTAAGAAATTTCATTTCGTGTTCCCACGTACTTGCTAAGTTGTCATGTTTTTAAATCCAACTTCAAACCCCTGAAGAACCTGGAAAATTTACCAAGTGTATAGGATACAAAATATTGTCAATAGATATGGGTAGGTAAAGTGAATCTTTATCTACCAATATTCAATGGTAAAATTTATTGGAAGGTAATATTGTCGATGTTATAAAATTTTTAAAGGATGATTATCTACCAATAATTATAGGTTGGTAAAATGTATTATCTACACACATACAGAAGGAGAAGTTTTTTTTGCGATTAGACCCTACATTTTTCGCATACCATTTAAACTTTCATTGAAAATAATGTTTAGTCGTGTGATGATGTATCAAAAAAAAAAATATTCTAGCAATTTTTTTTGAATTGAAGATTTCGTTTGCATATCCTAGCAATGTTTTTTGTAAATCATTTATTTATTAATTATTAATTATCATTTTGAAATATGAAACAATTAATAGTTAATAAATTGATAAATGATAATGAAATTGTAAATAATTAATACTAAATAATCTTTCGTTAATAACTTGTCATACATTCCTAATTTTTTCCAAACAATTGATTAAATTCAAATTTTTTTAAAATGTTTCACAGTTTCATGCTAATATGTCATCATTTGAAATGACATTTTTTCTCTAGTTTATTGCAGAGACACAATTTGCACCATCCTCTCTGGCTATAAATTTAACAGCTTACTTTAAATTAAATCTAACAGTACAAATATCAATCCACGTGATCTCTTTTGTGGCCTCAATCGATGTAGTCTCTTTTGATTGGCCATAGTATAAACCACAAAAACTGCCACTACAGATAAATACCAATAATCTTGATGACAACTATTTATTATAATTAATATGTTTACATCTCTTTCTAAAACAAGCATGGCATTCTTACTTTAAAACTTAATTAATTTTCTTCTCTTTCTAAAAACATGTTTCATAAAAAACCCAATAACAATATTTTTTTCACATTTTTATTCACACATGAATCTGCACAATAACAACAAAATAATAATGATGTGGGCATATGATAAATTCGTGTCTGTGTATTTTGCAGGCTAAATTAGTATATTTTCTGGCTCCAGCTCCACAATAACTGTCTAAATCAGTTACATTCATGCATAGAAGGAATAGATTCAATGATATAAGGAAGAGATTCATGCATATAAGGGAATTAAATACATTCATTTATATACTCTTATTCTTCTTTTATTTTAATCTCTGCTATTCTTACCATGATATGTGGATAAGATAATATCAATTCAATTCCATTTTAAAATTGATCTATATTACAGACATATGAATCAATTCCATCTTGTTTTTTTTTTTTGTGTGTGTGTGTGTATATATATATATATATATATGTATATTAAGGGTTTGTGTTAATTAGCGTATGTCTTTTTCTTTAATTCCTTTTCCATTTGTTTCATACTTGTTTGTTAAGGCATGGTTGAAGTTAGCCTTGCTTAACGTTTGTTTTAATTCATCAAGAGTTACCATTTAATGTTTGTACGAAATAAATGGTAACATATTAACGTTGATTGATTTATACATGGTAGACTCCGTACTTGATATAAATGGCAACATATTAATGTTTTTGTTAATTTATTTCATACTTGTACAAATTAATTGCAACCGATTAACTTAATTAACGTTAATTTATACACGGTAGCATCTATAAATGGTAACATTCGTATAAATTAATTTATTTAATAAATGGTTAACATTACATGGTACCATGTTAATTTACGTTAATTTACATATTAAATGGTACCATGTTAATTTACATATAAATTAACGTAAATTAATATGGCACCATTTATTACATGGTAACATATTATTTGTATAAATGGTTACATGGTAGCATTTATTAATATTAATAACTGCTTACACTTGTATAAATTAATGTTAATTAACTTCATACTTGTATAAATTATCGTAAATTAACATGTTACCATTTAATGTCAGTTAACGTTAAAACAAGTATGGAATAAATGGTAACATATTAACGTTTGTGTTAATTTATTTCATACTCGTATATACTGACATTAATATGTTACCATTTAATTTCTAATTCATATCAATGTTAATTAATTCTCATATTTGTTTCATTTTCAATGCAAATTTAATTTGATTTAGTGCTGATCTCATTTGATAACTTTCTACTAATCTCTAATTCGATTCAGTATAAAACTAATTGGTTGGATTTCAAAGCTTATATTTATGTTTTTCCTTTTATTGGAAGGAAAAAGATAATAATTTTGTAGTTCGGAAATCTCAACTTCTTTTTTGTAGTTCAGCCAAACAATGGTAATGAGGATTAGGGTTTCCTATCGGCTACCTCAGATTTATTTTTCACTTCTTTTCCCTGCTTTTAACCTTCTCAACTTCACATGTTCCTTCTTCAACACTAGTTTTCTCTGCTACTGTTGCTTCTTTGCTGCAAGCTCCACTCTGAAATCGAACCCCTTTAAATTCTCAGATCCTTTTGTCCTTCTTAGTCGACCTCCTCTTCATATCCAAATGATGTATGTTAGTTGAATTCTGGAATGCTGATTTGTATGCTAAATTAGCAAATTTATGAGCCTACTTTTGCTCTATATACAGTTGGACTTTGTGTCATTTTTATTTTCTTACAGTGTATCACCAAATTTTTTGTTTAACAAGGAAGGCCCTTGTATAATACGAAAGTTGAATGATTATTATACCCATATGGATGCTTTGTAAGGTAAACTCATGGTTAATCAATAGAGTGGTGTTGATGTAGATGATATTTGTTAAGCATTCCTGCTTTCTCCATTCACTGAAATATTTCGTGGAAGCATATCATTTGGTTGCAGGAAAGACAACAACTTAGCTGGGCATTTTGGGTTGCTGTGGGATGTATGATAAGGGGGATGACATGAGTGCGCTATTGCTATTCGTTCACCAATCAGATATGAGTTTTGGTCCGCTAAGATGAGTTGGTCTTTTAGAGCATCAGAAAGTTAAAAATTTAGGTTGAATTTCGAATTGATATACAACTGCGACTGTTCTACCAATGCATCATGGTCAATATTGTGACATTTTACAACATTGAAACAAGTATTTGAAGCCTCCTGTGGTATCAAAATCATGATACTATGATAATTTGTTTTGCATTTTATTACTACCAAAATGATCTTAGCATGAGATGGCAGTAAAGGGATGTCAAATGAATGAGGAACGAAGAATTCGAGAGCAACTTAGGCCGCTACCCCCTTTGGAGAAAAAGGACCAGAAACCTACCGGGCATCAGCAAAGGTCCATCGGATAGGGTCTACACGTCAAGAGTCAACCAATGGACACCAACACATTAAAAAAGAAAAAGTATCAGATCAGAGCATAAAGGTGGACCGAAGCCAACCTCTGAAGAACAGTCCCACAAGTGACAAAAGCGGTTACCTTTGTATCAGCGAAAGTTATCTTCCATAAAGCCAAACAGGAAGGCTAAACCGGGACTCAAGCAAGGATACAGGCTACCAGTACTATTCCGCCTAGTACTTGAACCATCAATGGTTCTAGATCGGCAGATATACACGTACATCATAAGGGCATGCCCCTCCAAGTACCTGTGATAAAGCCGAAAGCCTACATCTGAAAGCCTACGACCAAGGACCAACACTTGGAAGCATCCACTGAGAAACTTGAAGCTCCTCCGCAGTCTGTCTCAGAAACAAACTTCATTCCATCAAGGGGAGGCCCCGGTTCACCTGGAACTCTCGCTTCAAAAACTGTAACCTACACGATAAGGAGGACCGACAGCAGATGCCCGAGACCAAAGGAAATAGCGGCCGACGGGAACCGTTTCAGCCTAACACCCTACTGATAGGAAGACCCCGGATTCTCTATAAATAGGATGCTAGAAACTCCGTAAATAGGGATGATCTTTTCATTTCTCAATTAATTACTTTCTTCCCAGGAGGAGAAAATCATCAACTCTTGTAATATATTTATAATCTATGAATGGAGAATTCCGAGTCCCACACATCTTGCGATTTGATAATCTTGTAGTATCATAATGATGAAACAGGGAGTTAACACTAACCTTTCTGATAAGGAGACTAATCAGGGCGCTCAGGTAGTAGAGGAAAAGGGTTTTGCAGAAATGCAGAGTCCCGTCCTCCTTGCCTTAAGGGGTCGCCATGATTGAACCATACTCTTATGTTGGGCCTAACGCTTCCCAAACATTGATGTGACGAAATCGCATTTGAATTCATATCCCGATCCCTGTCGTAATCTAGATTCCTCTCTTGGGAGGATCTGACATGAGTGAACCATTAGAGTTAATAAATGTTGCGACGCCCTCATCCATGAACTCAAGGGAAACGTTAGCATGTTTTCTTCTTAATGGTATACACAGTGTCGCTGTCATGGCTTAGAGGCTTACCAATTCCAGATCTAGCATTATATCCTGAGGACTCTGAGTCGTAACCATGGAAAATTTTATGAACGCATACATTACTTACCATACTCTAGGTGTTGACGGAAAATATCGTTAACATTTTAGCGCTAGAAGGAGGGCTTAAACCTCCGACCCTGCGCTTAATTTTGTTTAAGCTAACTGGGTGAATTTATCGTTCCATAGCAGGAAACCACGAAGTTAAAAAAACCGAAAGAACAAAATAAGGAGTCAGATCCCAACTTCACCCTCGAAGGAAATGAGGGCCCTGCGCTCAAGCCGGATATTAATGAGAAAGGAGCCAGGCCCAATCCACAACAACCACCAGACTCAAACGCTATGAAAGATAATGTCGTAAGAATCTCGATCTTGGAAAAGCAACTTCAAGAAATGTAGGCTCAAATCAAAGTTGTCCAGGCATAAAAGTCCTCAAGGCTCACTAGATCTAGTCAGAGAGAGACGAATGAAACTCCAAAAAGGAAACCTCCCGTACAAAAGTCAGAAGCAAAAGGGAAGCCTCAAGCAACTTCTTCCAAGAAAAAAGTCCCATCAGATGGGAGTAGATCATCAAGGGAATCAGTGCGAGCAAGAACAGACTGGGAGCTCCACTCCAAAGGCTATAATCCAAAAGGTAAAACTAAGACAGCATGGAAGCTTATATCAAAGATGTCAATTAGAAGACCATCAAGGACTTGCTAGGAAGCAAGGGGAAGAGAACCTAGGATGACAAGCTTCAGGACAACGAAAGAGTGGCACTGTTCATCGATGGGATTATGAATACCATAATACGGTCAAGAGTCAAAGTTCCTACCATAAAATACCTGGGAACAACTGACCCCGACAATCATCTGATGCCTTTTGATACCCAAATGGATCTTGACATTGCTTCCGGAACCGTCAGGTGCCACCTCTTTCCGGTGACCTTCCAAGGGGCTATGGCGAAGTGGTATCGCTAGTATAGGGAAAACACCATTTACTTGTGGAAACAATTCTCCTACGAATTCTCCGCGCAGTTCCGCATTTACAAATATCCAACCGTAGACTATACGGTCATCGCCAACATCAAACAGAGACAAGGGGAATCTCTAGGGGACTATCTGTAAAGGTTCAACATCGAAGCCTTAAAGGCCAAGGATATGAATGACCACGACAAGCTAGTCGCCGTACACTCAGGGTTGATTGAGAACACCCCCTTCTGGAAGGAGTTATATATCCACGGCTATAAAGACTTGCAGGATTTCCACTTCCAAGCCAATAAGTTTATCCGCAAGGATGAACTGTACTTCACAAAGAGGATGTTCGGGCCTCGAGGGGAAGGAAGAAGGCCGAACTTCGGCTGAAAGCTCCCGGAAGGGAACCAGAGGACGTCGAGGTGGGTAGACTCTAACACCAACTCGGTCTCCTTGAACAAGCCCATTTCGTATGTGTATGTTGTCGCCAATGAAAGGGTCAATAACTTCCCCATCTCGTTCAAACCTAAAAATTTCCCCGAACCTCATGCCGGCAATAAGTACTGCGAGTTCCATAAATCCTAAGGGCATAAGACATGTGAGTGCAAGGTATCGGACGGGATTATCCAGGAAATTAATCCGCGAGGGACACCTGAAGGAGTTTGTTTCAAATAAAGCAGCGCCAGGTCAACATGCAGGAGGGCAACAGAAGGTTTTGGTAAACATGAAAGGAGTCTCTACGGGGGAGAATAGCTTGGATTTGGGCCCTCCCGTAAACTGAATCAGTGTGATCCTCGGAGGACCACACCTCTGCCGGAAGCTTTCCGAAGGCCAGGAACCAATATGTGAAGGAAGCCTTGGAGGGAATCTTCTCCATCCAAGAAGAACTATCATTGAAGAATGCACATTATTCTCTTAAAATGCATAACCTCGTGGTCTCTCCAGAAGAAATGAAGAAAGGGCTCTGTAACCCCCATAATGACCCCCTCATGATAACAGCGCAGATATAGGTCTTGGTCATCTCTAAAATATTGGTGGATACCGGAAGCGCTGTCAATGTAATTTTTAAGCACGCCTTTGATCATATGGGAATTTCTGAAAAGTTGTTGGAGCCTAGCAACGAACCAATTTTCGGGTTCAACAATAAAGGGTCAACCCCAATGGGTCAATTCAACCTCTTAGTTCAAGTAGGGTTATCTCTTCTTCACAGGAGTTTCAAGACTCTCTTCGTAGTGATTGATCATCCGTCCTATTACAATGCCTTCTTCGGACGACCAACTTTAGAGAAGATGGATGCCTTCATTTCTTTCAAATATCTCATGTCAAAATTTCTAACCAAATAGGGATGGGGTACCATCCGGGGAGAACAGTTTAGCTCCCCGGAGTTGTACTTCGCAATGGTCTAAAAATACAAAAGGGAGTATTCTTCATATTTTGATTCTTCTACTGATTTTAAGCCTTCAAATTAGGGATTCTTACATCCCTCATTTGAAGCCAAGATAAAAATAAATAAGACTGACAAACGCACTAACGGTAGGTACGCTTCTTTGAAAAGAAAGAGGAAAAGGTCCATTGAGGTGAAATCAACTGAAGAAGGAGAAATTATCACATATTTAGACTCCATAGGAAAAATTGAAAGGATAAAACCAGTAGAAGAAGTAAACATTGACCCAAAAGATAAATCGAAGGTCATCAACATAGGGAGGAGGCTAATGGAACCTCTCCGAAGTGACTTAATCTACTTCCTCCAGCTCAACAAAGATGTTTTCGCATGGAGCCATTCGGACATGGTCGATATCGATCCTTCAATTATGAGCCACGCCTTAAACATCGACCCCTCGGTAACCCCAATCCAACAAAAAAGAGACAATATAACCGAGACCGGATAGAGGCCTTGAAGGAGGAAGTCAAAAGGTTGGAAGCTAATGGGTTTATCCGAGAGGTCCATTACCCGAAATGGTTAGCCAATCCCGTGCTAGTAAAGAAGTCTAACGGGAAGTGGAGGATATGTGTCGATTACATGGATTTAAACAAAACTTGTCCAAAAGACTGTAGCCCTCTCCCACGGATCGATCAATTGGTTGATGCCACAAGTGGACACAAGATACTATCCCTTATGGACGCTTATTCGAGTACAACCAAATCCCGATGCAAAAACCCGACGAGGAACACACAAGCTTCATCAACAACTGGGGAATATTTTGTTATAAAGTAATGCCTTCGGTTTGAGAAATGCAGGGGAAACATACCAAAGGCTAGTAAATCGGATGTTCCGAGAGCAGATAGGGCGTAATATGGAGGTATATGAGGATGACATGCTAGTTAAATCCACCAAAATAGAGGATCACCTAAAGGATCTGGAGGAAATGTTTGGTGTCTTGAGAAGTTACAGATGAAGCTAAACCCTCAAAAGTGTTCCTTTAGAGTTCAATCAGGGAAGTTTCTGGGATATGTGGTAAGTGATCAAGGAATTGAAGCTAGCCCCGACCAAATACAACCCATTAAGGACATGAAAGAACCTAAAACCAACAAGGAAGTTATGAGCCTAAACGGGAAGGTAGCAGCACTCAGCAGGTTCATCTCTAAGGCCACCGATAAGTGCGTCCATTTCTTCGATCTCATAAAGAAAAAGAAGAATCCCGAATGGAACGAAGAGTGCAGGAAGGCATTCCAAGAATTGAAAGTTTATATGGGAATGCCTCCGGTTTTGTCCAGCTCCGAGAAGGGAGAAAATCTATACATATACATTGTTGTCTCCAAATATGCAATGAGCTCAGTCCTGATAAGAGAGGACAAAGGTATTCAACACCCTATTATTATATTAGCCAAAGGCTAAAGGACGCGGAAACTTGATACTCCGTCATAGAGAAACTAGCGTATTGTTTAATACTTACTGCATGAAAGCTCAGAGGGTATTTTCAAGCGCACCCTATTAAAGTTATAACTAGTTTCCTGCTTAAACAAGTGTTCAGCAAACCGAAAACCTCGATGAGGCTAGTAAAATGGGGTGTCGAGCTTAGCCAATACGAAATTGAGTTCCATTCTTGAGCAACAATCATAGGGCAATCTCTCGCAGATATCGTGAACGAGTGCACAAATTTCACTTCGGAACAGTCAATTAAAGAAAATGACTCAAAGACCAAGTGGCAACTCTTCGTAGATGGAGCCTCCAACGAGCAGGGAGCAGCGGCAGGATACATTATAATCATCCCTGATGGACACCGCTTGCACTACGCCACGAAGTTAGGATTCCTAGCAACCAACAGTGTGGCTAAATATGAATCCATGACAGCCGGTCTGAATCTAGCATTACAGTTGAAGATACCGAGGATAGAAATCTTTAGCGACTCGCAGTTAATGGTAAACCAAATAAAACAGACATATCTAACCGAGGACAAGCGACTCATCTTATACATGAAGAAGGCAGTAAAGATGCTTTCCCTATTTAAGGACTTCTCAGTTCATCAAATACCCCGCTGGGAGAATACCCATGCAGATTCACTAGCCAAATTAGCCAGCTCTTAGGGAGCTCCCGAAACTCGTGTAGTGCTAGTGGGAAATCAGTAGATGCCCAGCATCGAACAGGAAGAACAGATATGGGAAAAGAGTTACTAGTTTTGACCAGAGCCCAAATCTTAAGAAGTGAAGACGGAGAAAACCAAGAAGTGAACTCTGGGAGGGAGTCCCCTATAACAGAAACATGCCATCAGCAAGAAACTACGTGGACGACTCCCATAGAGGACTACCTCCTAAAAGGGACTTTGCCCCTTAGTATACAAGATGCAAGAAAGATAAAACATCAAGCACCCACATTCATGATCATAGACAGGGTACTTTATAAATGTGGATATTCACTTCTTTATTTAAGGTGTGTAAATTTCGAAGATGGACTCAGCCTATTAAGGGAAGCTCATGAAGGATGGTGCGGGGACCATTCCAGTGGAGTTAAGCTAGCCAAAAGGGTCATGCGACAAGGTTATTATTGGCCATGGATGGTTAGTCAAGCGGTTCAATACGTCAAAAGATGCGATAAATGTCAGAAGTACTATAAGGTGCCATGACTTCCTCCCAACGACCTGACCACTATATCGAGCCCCTAACCTTTTGATATTTGGGGAATAGATTTAATCGGCCCTTACCACTCGCCAAGGGAGGAGCTAAATAAGCCGTAGTAGCTATCGACTACTTCACCAAGTGGGTGGAAGCGGAACCCCTTCTGGTTATCACATCCAAAAAGGTATTAAAATTCGTAATAAAGAACAACGTTACCCGCTTAAGAATCCCAAATAAGATCATATTGGACAATGGAACACAATTCGAGAGTGAAGAGTTCACCCGGTTTTACGAGAAAAATGGAATCATCAAAAGTTTCTCATCATAGCCCACCCGAAAGCTAACGTAGCTGTGGAAGCTGCAAATAAGACTATTAAGACAATCCTTAAGAAAGGCCTAAATCAGGCTAAAGGAAATTGGGCAGAGAAGCTGCATTTTGTACTAGGGGCATACAAAACTTCTACAAAAACAGCTATGGGACACACCCCCTTCTCCCTGACATATGGATGCGAAGCCATGCTTCCGGTTGAGGTCAAAATTCCATCACGTAGAAGGGTAGCATATGCATTTGACCCTAATCAGGAGTTAAGAAAGGAGTCACTAGACTTGATACAGGGACTAAGTGATGAGGTTGCAACCAGAACCGCCGAATACCAAAGAAGGATCACAAGATATTACAATTCGAAGTTCAAGTCTAGAACCTTCACTAAGGATGAATTAGTACTACAAAGAGTAATGGTTAACACCAAGAATCCGGTTGATGGTACTCTCAGTCCAAATTGGGAAGGACCCTAGATGTCCATCAAGAAATCATACCCGGCACATATCGGCTATGCAGACCCAATGGCTATCTTGTTCCAAGGACATGGAACTCGGAACATTTGAGACCATATTTCTTAAAATAATAGAGGACAGGATCTTTTCCCCAAGAAAACGTCATATGACTAGGGGCATGGAAACCCTCCCAGTAACTCATGAGAAACCGAAAAGGGGTCGAGCTAGAAAAAGGATTGAATCCCTCGTCATCGCCAAATTAGCCGGGGAGAGGCATCCCCCGAAGGGGGATGATTGTGTTAGTCTTTCTCCTTGCCCAAACCAAAGGGGGCAGGGTTAAAGCATCGAAAGCGTAAGCCATTGTTTCACACAAGAGATGGTCGTGGCAGTGCTTCTAAAAATTAGCACGCCCTACCTCTGCTCGCAGAAGAGTATGCCCTGCCTCTGCTCGAACTAAGCATGTCCTACCTCTGCTCGCAGAAGAGCACGTCCTACCTCTTCTTATGTTCCATGTTACCCGTAGAAGGGAGCGCAAACCCCTACCATCGCCTACGATGGTCAGGATAGGGAACCCCTTGGAGGGGGTGGCGTATAAGCCTCTATTAGTGCCTACGATGGCCCGTATAGAGCGTTAAAAGAATAAACCTTAGTTCTGTGCCTACGATGGCTCCTCCAAAATTTTAAGCCCTTATCATCACATACAATGGTCAGGATAAGGCACCCCCTAGAGGGAAGTCGGGTAAGTCCTTGGGCCCTGCTTGTGGATAAGCAGGCCAAGCACTCCGGATGCACAAGCCCAGAGAGTGGCCAACAAAGCACGTACATCCTCTGCTTTGACAACGAAAGCCCAAGGGGAGGCTCAAGAAGCACGTACAACCTCTGCTTCACAAAACAAATCCGAAGGGAATACTCACTTTACTAATACTGGAAGGAGTTCCGGTTCTCTACACTAATACCCAAATCTAGGTGGATTCGGCTCTTCATTAATGCCGGAGGGATTTCCAGTCCTTAATCTAAAAATACCCGAATCTGGGTGGATTCGGCTCTTCATTAATGTCAGAAGGGTTTCTGGTCCTTAATCTAAAAATACGCAAATCTGGGTGGATTCAGCTCTTTATTAATATTAGAAGGGTTTCCGGTCCTTAATCTAAAAATACCCGAATCCAGGAGGATTCGGCTCTTCATTACTACCAGAAGGGTTTCCGGTCCTTAATCTAAAAATACCCGAATCTGGGTGGATTCGGCTCTTCACTAGTACCGAGAGGGTTCCCGGCCTTCAAACTTTACGTCCCCGAATCTGGGTGAATTTGGCTCCTTAATCTTGATACTTTCGAGTGTGGATAGTATTCGACTCAACGTCATTGTTGGAAAGAGTTTTCAATCTTCCATCAAGGCCTGAATCTATGTCACTTCATTCCTCCACAAGATGTCGAAAGAGAATCTCTTTTAGGACCTATGGCATAACTCAGCATTGGAAAGAAATTGGCAAGCAAATATGAGAAAGCTTGGAAAAATAAAATTGACTTGGAAAGTCGAAGACACCCCTTCACTAAGAGGGGCAAATGTTACTACCAAAATGATCTTAGCATGAGATGACAATGAAGGGATGTCAAATGAATGAGGAATGAAGAATTCGAGAGCAACTCAGGCCGATACCCCCTTTGGAGAAAAGGGACCCGAAACCTACCGGGCATTAGCAAAGGTCCATCCGGCAGGGTCTACACGTCAAGAGTCAACTGATGGACACCAACACATTAAAAAATAAAATGTAGCTGATCAGAGCATAAAGTGGACTGAAGCCAACCTCTGAAGAACAGTTCCATAAATGACAAAAGGGGTTACCTTTGTATCACCGAAAGCTATCTTCCTGAAAGCCAAACCGGAAGGCTAAACCGAGACTCAAGCAAGGATACAGGCTACCGGTACAAATCCGCCTAGTACCTGAACCATCAACAGTCCTAAATCGGTAGATATACACGTACGTCATAAGGGCAAGCCCCTCTAATTACCCGTGATAAAGCCGAAAGCCTACATCCAAAAGCCTACGACCCGACACTTGGAAGCATCCACTGAGAAACTCGAAGCGCCTTTGTAGTCCGTCTTGGAAACAAACTTCATTCCATCAAGGGGAGGCCCCAATTCACCCGGAACTCTCGCTTCAAAGACTGTAACCAGCACCATAAGGAGGACCGACTGCAGATGCCCGAGACCAAGGGAAATAGCGGTCGACAGGAACCGTTTCGGCCTAACACCCTACTGATAGGAAGACCCCGGATTCTCTATAAATAGGACCCCAGAAACTCCATAAAAGGGGATGATTTTTTCATTTCTCAATTTAGTTCCTTTCTTCTTAGGAGGAGCAAATCATCAGTTCTTGTAATATATCTACAATCTATTAATGGAGAATTCTGAGTCCTAAACATCTTGTGATTTGATAATCTTGTAGTATCATAATGATGAAACAGGGACTTAACACTAACCTTTCTGATGAGGAGATTAATCAGGGCGCTCAAGCAGCGGAGGAAAAGGGCTTTGCGGAAATGCAGAGTCCCCTCCTCCTCGCCCTAAGGGGTCGCCATGATTGATCCATACTCTTATGCTGAGCCTAATGCTTCCCAAACATTGATGTGACGAAATCGCATATGAATTCATAACCCGATCCCTGTCGTAATATAGATTCCTCCCTTGGGAGGATCCGACACGAGAGAATCATCAGAGTTAACGAATGTTGCGATGCCCTCATCCATGAACTCAAGGGAAACATTAGCCTGTTTTCTTCTTAATGGAATACACAGTGTCGCTTTCATGGCTTAGAGGCTTGCCAATTCTAGATCCAGGATTATATCCTGAGGACTCTGAGTCGTAACCATGGCAAAGTTTATGATTTGCATACGTTACATACCATACTCTGGGTGTTGACGAAAAATATTGTTAACACATTTGTATGTGTAAAATAAACATCAAACGCAATTTAGTTTTAGTTCTTAAAATAAGAAGTAACTACCTCTGATATTTCTACCAAGACATGTATTTTTTGTAGCAATAATAATATTGTCCATCATACTGCTTCTCCTGTTCTTGTCCAAAATCCTTGAAACAAAGCAATATTTTGTTTGTTATGAGGTCATTTGTACAAAAACTGAGGTTCTTTTAAATCTTATAATTCTAACCATTTCTTGTAGCTTCAAAGGCGGTCGAGGTATAGATTTCCACCAAGGGAAAAACTCTTCAGCAGAGACTGTCATAGGTTGCAAAAATTATTCAATACGGTTGGTAACATTAATTTGGCAGAAACTACGGGTGTTCGAGTGTGTGTGTGTGTGTGTGTGTATATATATATATATATATGTACACACACTCGTTTGACCCTATCTAGAAAAATGATGGGGAAACAACCCTACTTACTGAGGTAAATAAATTTTAAATCAAATTTATATTTGCTAATTAAATTATTTCTTTTTCAATTTACTGTGTTATTATGACAAGAACGACAAAATACTGAACAAATTCTGGAGCTATAAGCCGATGACTAAAGCTAGAGTAAGAGTGTGAGTGACTGTGTACATGTATAAGTGATTGTGTAATAGTGAGGAAATAATATGTGTACTATTCGAAAATGTAATAAATATTTATTTAAAAAAATATTTATTCTTTGTTTAAAAATAAATTCTATGTAAATATTCAATTCTTGTAAATATTTATTTGTAGTAAATAATGCGATGTGGCCTAAAAAATGATGTAATATGCACTAATCAAATGATGACACATGGACAAATTATTGTTTGACACATGAACAAACCATTAAATGCCAAGTGTCGGCATTAATATATGACATGTTTATACTACTACAACCATGTAGGATGACACATAATCAGCCATGGTAGCAGCCATGTAGGATGACACATCATAAAACACATCAGCTGATGACTCATTATTTGAGTCATAAGTCATAACGTAGTGGGGTCCATTGATTCTTTTAGCTACCAGTATCAATAAGTGTAGGTAAAAGCTCTTTCTCTACTAACTTTTACCTACCAGTTTCTACCAATTCAATATTGGTAGCTAAAATATATTACCCACCATTATGTTGGTTTTACCTATGCTTACAATTGGTAGGTAAAGACCCCATTTTCTTGTAGTGAATCCAATCACGCGACGTCATGCGATGATCTGAACTTGCCAACTCAGACTTGGTATCGAGGTGAAATTGGCAATTACGTGAGCCCAGGGGAAGTTCTCTAACGATTCATGCAGTGGCATACCCTTTGCAGTACCCGAGGCAAATTCCCACTTGTTCGCGCACTGACGTCATCTTCACCAAAACCTGTGGAGCAACCATTTGGAAGCACGTCCACCTCATGGAGAAGGCGATCCAAAACCAAAGTTTTGGTTCTGGAAGTTATTAACATTCCATCATTAGCGAGACTCTCCACAAACAAACACTTTGAAACCCGATGTCCATCTTTAGTTTTAATGACTAAGACAATGGCCATTGCTGACCACCGATGTGACACTTGGGTCAAGACGCAACTACATCATAATTGGGTTAAGGATCGGATCTTGAAATTGACAACTCAACCCTATGTCCACCTCTCATATGCACATTCGAGTCTCCAGTTTAAACTAGTCCATTCTTCGAGTGAGTCCATTCTTCGAGTGTCATGTTGTTTGGTTATGGCATGTCACTCCCAATCCAATCGTGCGACGTCACGGGACAATTCATGTCCACTAGATCGAGTTCAAAATCAGAAAACAAGATAACTTGGCCAAGTCTTCAAAGTACAAAATTCCATTTTGTGTTCCCGCATACACGCTAAGTTGTCATGTTTTTAAATCCAACTTCAAACTCCTGAAGAACCTGGAAAATTTACTAAGTGTCTAGGATACGAAATCCAATTCCTTATCCACACATACTTGGCAACTTTTCCTCAAACTCCTGTTTCCCTTTCCCGAAATCCACCACTCCACATTCGTAAGTGCCGGTTTTCAGAACAAAATCACTTTCAGTATCCCTTTTTTCTCCTCCTGGGAGCCTAAAAACTACTCGAGTATCTGAGATGCGAGAGTTACACTCTGTATCCATTGCCTTGGTTGACTTCCCATCCAAAGAAGAAAAGTGAGGAGTTAAAGTCAATTCTAGGACTGGCCTACTCCAAATGTGCATTTCAGGATCAAAATACTGGATTATAAACCTAGCTATGGTCATATTCACTTGTCTACGAAGCCTCAACGACCAGTCCAAACTTAACAGCCACTCGTATACTCACTAGATGTTCAACCATCCGAGTCCACGCACATCGCATTTGATTTCAACCCCTCTTTGAAAGCAAACCTTCATGATCATACACTACAACATATGCTATGTTTTACATTTATAGTGATAATCATGTATATGAGTTCTCGAAGTTTCGATCATTGGAACCGTCTCGGATCATTATCCGATCGTACTTGCGAATTAGAGTGGTTCAAAAAAACACGTAAACAATCAAACCTCGATTCAACAATGCTTCGATAACCAACTTATGCGATTGCACACCCAAACTGGGCTGTGACAATGCATACAGGCTTTCGGAGTCCTGGTCGATCAAACCAACTCGATACGCTGACCAACCGTGTGCCCACGGACTTAAAAGGGCCAGGGGTACATGTCAAACGATTGAGTCCCCGTTTGACAACCTTCCGGAAGCTAACCTACATGATCTTGCACCCATGAGATGCCACCTAATGTTATATTTCTTATTTCCACTTTGATTGCATTGCATAAAACCATGTGCAAGCATGTGAGGCTTACACGACTCCCTTCTGACAACGAACCATTTGCACTCTAGTGTAATCGGGAGTCAGTTGCTAACGTTTAATTTCTTGAATCGAAAGAGGTTAGACATCCCTGATAGGTTCTAATCCGATCACCAAGATTCAAGCGATTCAAAGCTATCAACAATGCTGGAATCCCAAACTTATACCAACAGCCTCCAACAATGCATGTCAACCGCTTCGAAGCAGCATACTCCCTGGTATACAACTTAGCGGGAAGGTCATGACTAATCGCTAAGCACATCGCATAGATCTTTTTGACCATTACCATAATTATCTCATTTCAAAGCATATCCCGTTAACACAAGATATACTTTGGGGGATAAGTGTTAACCGACATTTTGGACGGTTATCAGATGCAGTCCAGGCCCACATGACTAGGCTAATCGCGTGGTTCAACGACCTTGAGGTGTTGCCAACATCCTTGATAATCAAGAAAAAAATGGGGTCGCGCAAGAACGGTCATCAAGGCTTGTCAAAACTACTCTCAAACAGTAAAAGTCCTAGATCAAGTGTGTTCACACAAAACTCTATGATCGGATCGGGATAATTATGGTTCTAGCACTGGAAGACCTGGATCGGATCAACAGCCGAATTTCATATCACCTAGATATGAAGTTCACCAACACCAAAGATCGATTGCCTAACGCGCGTCAATCACCTCAAAACACGTGATCGTGCCATGCTAATCACTCAGAAAAATGCCAACTTCGTTTTGGATCAGCCTCCTCAAACTTTGGATGACCATGCGCCGATCCCTCCAACAATCTTGTGCACCCCATGTCGATCACCTCTAAAAACTTGGTCGGGCCACTATGATCTTTGTATCCTAACACCTAGTCAGCCTCACCAAAATGGTTGGGCACCCCATGCCGATCACTCCAAAAACCCTACAGCCCACATGGATCACCCCAGAAACTCGGGCCTAGCCACTTTCGTATCCTCCCTGAGACAGCTGAGCACCGCATGCAGATCAGGAAAAAGTTTCTGATCGATACGGGCTGATTAACAAAAATCCCAAGTTGAGACTTTAGGTTGGAATTTGTATCCCAATCTGGGATATGAAATTCGTATTCCACCCCAGGATAGGAAAGATCCCAACCTTACTATGGCAAGGATTTCCACGTGTTGATCAACTAATTTAGCTTGCGCACAACATGGTTTTTGTTATGATCAGCAAACTGATTTGGCAAGTGCCAAACACATGTCGATCACCCAAAAAACAGTTGATCAACCTATATTGAATGCTTATTTTTGGATGAACCTTCGGGATATGAAATTTACCCTCAGAGATATGAAATTTGGCCTCTGGTTCCCATTTGTCACCTACTCCACTAGTTATAAATACCATTTGACCTCACACATGCAAGGGGTTGGCATTTGGGTCATTTCACTTCTTGAGAGAAGCTTGGACACCATTAAAGCACCTTGGGAAGAAGAAGCTCGGAACACTTAAAACTCCCAGCTTTCGAAATACTTAAGAATCCCAACTTCTGAGATACTCAAAAATCCCTTCCAGCCGAGAACCCTGGCAGCTCACAAACAACTTAGAACCCCGGAAACTCCCGACCAGCCGAGAACCCCGGCAACTCCCGAACAGCCAAGATTTCCGACCACTCCCGGACATCGAAAATTCTGCACACCTCTAGACACCGGAAATTTCTAACACCTACCGTGCACCGGAAATTCTAGACAACAAGGAACCTTGACAACTAGAATTAATAGAATTTAATTAATCATTGTGACTACTTGTAATGATGATATCTGTCATTGTACACTCTCGATGGTGAATAAAATTAGCAAGACCTTCAAAGTGGACGTAGGTTCAATCCGAACCGAACCACTATAAAATAGTGTGTTCTTTACTTACTGCACATTAGAATGCATCTCGCATTAAATTTCCGATCTAAACAATATGTTTCAGATTTTTGGAACTCACGGGTACTGGACAATCAACTTTTCAACATCAACACTTTCCTTAATTTTTTCATATATATTATTTTATCCAACACTCACATTATTTTCTTAATTAATTTTTAATGTTTCCAACATCCCTTTTTTCACAACTTGGGAAAAAACATCTTCTTGATAATTTTTTATTCTCGTTAAGAGTTTGTGATTTAATTAAAAATTGAAAATTTTCATTAACATGAAATACAACCAATCCAGTCCTTAAACAAATAATCACTATATAAAATGATGTTATACTTTTGGAAAATTATCCTTACACTCATTTAACTAATAATAATATGACCAAGACAACAGTATTTCATGATTTTTTTGAAAGTTCCTAAACAAAGAGGCCCAAGGCCGAAAGCCCAACAAAAGTTGGGAAAGTAAAAACAACGGTATCAACCAATAAAAAATAACGATTGCATACAACACTTAATGTCCTTATTCTCAAACTCTAATTCATTTTGAATCCATGGTAGATCATAATTTTCTTTGATCATTAGCTTGAATATCAAAGAAAATTAGCTCAAGGAGGTTTTCTTACTTCATAATCACTTCTATGCTTCTGCTTCCCATGAAATCTCACATCTTTAAGCTTGTATTCTCTATTGCTATTTGATTTTGAGCTATTATAGCTTCTAAGATGGAGAGGCTTTCGTCTTCCCTTTGTCTTGCTTCTGTGGTTTGTTATGAGCTTCCTCTGAATGTATGATTGTCCAAGTATCTGCAAAATTTAGATATGGAGTAATACACTTCAGATCTGAGTCTTTTGATGATGGATTTGAGAGATTTGAGGCATTTCCTTGACTCGTGCAGCTAGATTTGCCATTATTCCAAACATATAAGTGATAGATTCTTCCATTTAGCTCACTTTTGTAGTGAAAATCATCTACTCTTTGCAAATCATTGCTGAGATTGATATTGACTTTATTATGCGGCATCAGCCTGACTGAATCACTATTGAGAGTATGATGTTTATCTCTGTAATCATCAGGTAAAAACCCAGTATTAAATTCCATTTTATGTCTTTTTAAACTATTTGAATTATTTAGAATGACCGTTTTAGTTCCTTTTCTTTTCATCTTTTTATGTACATACTTCTCAAGTAGGAAGTTAGTCTTGCTGCAGTTGTTCATGAGAAAGATATCATCTTTAATGCTTTTACTTTTATCATCAGGAGCATTGTTGATGTTATAATCATTCCTGCAAAGAGCAGGTATATGGTTATTTCTTATGTTATATTTAGAATACATTTGTCCTATATTGTCTATCTACGTACTTCCCTTACTAAAGCTCTTATTATTGTGCATATCAGGATGATTGTCATTAATATGGGAGCCTGTTATATGAGAGGCATCTTTATATTTCCAGAAAGAATTATCCTTTGTAGCAGCATCCTCTTTAGCATTTGAAATATCAGAGGAAAAATTTCAATTTTGTAAGTAGTCCTCATTTCCTTCCTCATATTTTTCGGTATCAATCAAAGACATATTACCAGATTGATTTGATAGATTAGAATACTTACTATGTTTAAGAAGTAAAATATTAACTTCAGTAGTAATGGACTTCCATAATTGGTAACAATTATTTTCAATGCCATTATGAAGTCTACTATTTCTTTCTTTCCATATATGATATGTACAAGTAGAAAAATATACACGTGGTAAATTAAAATAATCCTTTCTAGACTTAAATTTTTTTTGAATATACTGGATATTCTCTCTGCGATTATGCAGAGGAATATTCAGATTTAAATTAAGCTAGCTTTTTGCGTTGTACCAAATAAATCTAGAGAAAGAACAATAAAAAAAATTAAATGTTCTATACTTTCGTTCCTAGATTTACAAAATAAACAACTAGTACTGCCATCAGTACTATGTAATGTCCTGTATTTTTGGTAGCCAAATATTTAATTTAATTTATTATTTTAAATATTTTATTTGAAATATTAATGGACTTTAATATTGGATTCGTTATTAAAACCGAAGTTTGAACGTTATATATTTATATAATCATAAAACAAATTTGAAATGGTGTGGCAGTTTGTAATATGGAATTTTGAACTTTAACTCAATATACAGGAACGATATAACTCGGATTCTGTGAAACAAGAAACATTGGAATCGTGTTGATTGTAATTTTCAAATGGAAGATAAAAATCCAGATTTCGTGCTACAGATCATTAGTTATGGACAAATCTAAATTTGAAATAGTCGCTATAGAAATCATTATTAAAATATAGGCTTTTACAATTACCATTTTACAAACGGTCTCCATTTTCTATGAATTTAGTTTCATTGGAACTGTAACGTTAAATTATTGCATGGTATTAAAATTCAAGGCAAAACGATGTCGTATGTGGTCACTACAGCAAAAAACGTCCGTTCATTTTCTATAGTGCATAATTAATTTTATTTAATTTAATAGAGGGGTATTTGGGTATAACTTGAACAGATGATCGAATTAAGCCACGAAACCAGTTCCGTTGAATTCGTATTGATGTTTAGAGTCAGGATAGGTATAGTTTATTAGTTTTGAAGACCGGATAATTTGATGTCCAAAATAGCATTGTGGTGCGTATAAAAATAGCATACCGGAAAACTGTCTCGGAATGCGACAAAAGTAGTGCCATTGGATTCATATTAATTAATTATTATAAGATTTTAATTCTCGTGTCAATCGGACTAACTACTTGATCATGACAATGATAAACACCTTAATCATTTACATTATTTTGGTCAATTTTGACAGGGGTAACTTTAAATGAATAATTGACTAGCCAATGAACTCCGATTTTAAAGAAACAAATTTCATTGAATCTGTAAGGAAGAGGTCTAGTAATATGTTAAGTTTTCAAATTTATTGGATTTTTTTTTGTAATTTTAGGAATTTTAAACGCTTGATTTTTCATCGATAATTATTAAAGGACTTTTCATAAATGATGTCAGAATTCGACGAAACCTGTTCCATTGGGTCCGGAATTTTGTTTTATGCTAGGATTACATTTTTTAGTCAAAAACTGAGGTCATATGTAGGTGTTTTAAGCCATTACTTCAGCCCTAAGTTTCCTTAATAATATAAAATCAATAAACCTACATTGTAAAAGCATGTGTAACCCTAAAATTTTAGTCATCTAATTTCTACGTGGTCAACCCTTCCATGTAGACGCCACTTACAAAACCTATGCTCGGAAACTTTCGAATTTTTTTCCAAATTTCTCCATGTCCATTGATTTTGTCCAAGAAGGTTTCAACTAAATGATCGTTCGGGTTGGAAAGTTCTTCGACCTAAACGGAGGTATTGATTGGAGTTCATCACTATGACCGGAAAGTAGATAGAAAGTCGCCAGGGTTTCGAACAAATTGGGGATGATGGGCCCGCTCAAATTAACCGAGACTTGGCGTAGGGATGAGGGATGCTGGTCTGTGTGCGGTGGCGAACTCTAATCGAGCTCCAATGGACGACGTTGGCCGCGACGGTGATGAAGAGGAGAGTTATTCTGGTTCATGAAAACAGAGTAAAACTAATCGGTCTGTATAACGTAACTAATAATAATTAGTTTAACTTAAAAAGCTAATTAGTTGCAGTAGTCCTATAATTATAAACATAATTATTGTCCAGGACTGCGAAGCCGACGTGAAGAATAATCAGATCTGCCTGTTGATTTTAACCAAAAGTAATTATAACTAAATTTTCTTAATTAATTAGTTTGACTAAAGAGTTAGTATTTAGAAATTAAATCGTGAATTTTTTTATAGCAGGATAAGCAGCCAAGGTGTAACAACCCGTATTTTCAATAACCAGTTATAACGTAAATCGAGGCAGAATTTAATTCAAAAATATGAATCATGGGAAATGGGCTATGCCATTGCGTTCGTCTCGGAAAAATACGCGAAATAGAGTCCGAGTTTTCGAAAATCAGAGTCCGTATGACCCGATTAAGGCCCAACAAAGTTTTCAGAAAATTTCTAAGTAAAAACAGATTTCAAATTCAAGTTTGAAATTGGAAATTTGGGCCAGTTTGGGCCAGGCGGAAAAATTCCCGCCAGAGCACCCAAGTCGACAGCCCTGTCGACTTGGGAGTCGACTTGGTTGGACCCGAGTCGACAGCCCTGTCGACTTGGCTGTCGACTTGGTCCAGCCGGGCTGTTTAGCCTGGTGCACCATTTTGAGATTGTGTTGAGTTTGGGGGCCAGATTCGGTTTTAAGGGCTGAGATTGCAACTAGGGTTTAATCCTATGGCCTAAAACACTTGCCTAATCTATAAATAAGGCCCTAACCTAGCCCTAAATCATCATTAATCTATCCTACAACTAAACTATGGCAAAATCAATCCTCTCATGGCCTCCACTCTCTTCATAAAATTCCTAAATAAATTTCTAAGTGATTTTCCATGCATACAAGTGTTTTCAAACTTGTATGAGCATCATTAGCTTGCATTCAAGTCAAGTTTCTATATTTGCATCATAAAGAAAGTGTTTTGATCATTTTGGCTTGCATTTTGGGTTTGATTGATTTCATAAGGGCTTTGTCATATTTTCTGTGACTTCTTAAGCATTGTAAGCCCTATTCTACTTTCATACTTAAACTCTAAAGTTAAATGTATGATATGCAAGTTTACTATGCTATGAAATGCAAGTTTATCATGTTGTGATATGCATGTTTATATGCAAGTTTATCATGTTGTGATATGCAAGTTTATATGCAAGTTTACTATGCTATGAAATGCAAGTTTATCATGTTGTGATATGCAAGTTTATATGCAAGTTTATCATGTTGTGATGTGCAAGTTTATATGCAAGTATGCCAAGTTATGTTATGCAAGTTTGGGTTGAACATTTTGTTCATGCTAACATGTTATGCAAGCTTATCTTGGGTTTATGAACATAAAGCTTCAAGCTTTATGCCAAAGGTTGCATTTTGGCAACATGTAAGTTATCATACCTCTTATGATAACTTGAATGTGAGGCTAGATTCGAACTTATGGCCATTTCTACATGTCATTTAGCACCATGTATCACCAATATGCTAAGGTTGGTTTTATGCATGTTTTTGAGGCCTAAAAATGTAATATGCAAGTATATGAACACATGTACATTTCATATGCCACCATGTTGAACTTGTGGCTTCAACACCTTTATGTCATGATTATGCCAAGTTCCCTCTTTCTATCCTTTATGTGCTATTGCGATATGTAAGCGATGGGATTGCGTTTGGGGTTGGGTAACTTAAAAGACATAAAAACATAAGCTTGGGAATTTACCTATTAATTTAGGTCTACCCATTGGGAATTTACCTATTAAGTTAGGTCTACCCAGTTGCTTGAAAACTTGTAACATGTTTTGGAAACATGATGGACATGACACTTAGAAAAGATAAGTGTGGCCAACTCGAGGTTGGGTTGAGTTTGTAGCGTAAACCTACCCGGAACCGACCGGCTTAACTAGTTGCTATAAACAATAGGACCCAATGTGAGAAGTTGGTCATGTTGTACCTTGGACCCGAGGTTAGACCAAGTTGTGGTGTAAAGCTACCCGGACCCCGCCCGGCTTAACTAGTAACCACAACAAGGTCTAATGTGAGAGGTTAAGGCGCATTAAATTAATTAATGCCTCGTGATTAGGGTAAAGTCATGGTCCACTTAGTACTTAACCAATTTGGGCTCGGTAGATTAATCGGGGTTAAGACGTGAACTCATCGTTACACTTAACCAAGTTAATCCATGATTAGCAAGAGGGTTAAACCGTACTTAACCCTCTAGAAAAATCCTAGCAATGGGGGCCCACTCCAGTAGTAATCCCAAGTTAGTATCATCATGACCCTAGGGACTAGGCTACGGAGGGGGCACGATTAATGGACTGGAGGTAAGTGACCAAAAGCGACGGCAGAGGGTACGCCGGTGTAGTTCCGGGCGGACCATGGTCGTGCACATAGTCCGAAGCCGGGGAAATCATGCACGGGTACCAGTAGATCGAGACTGTGCACTCATGTTTATGGTGTCCAGTGGTTGCCACCCTAGGGCTTGATACACCCGACGGGAGACCCGGCACAGTCTGACTACAATTATGTTTGGGCCGTATTGACACCAACACGTGACGAGTTAGACTTAGGGAGCCGATCGACTAGACCGTTGGGTTGGACCTTGTATTAGGGTCATTTCATGTTATTGGGCCAAAGCTTGGGCCAAGGGAACAATACTTGTTTATTCAAGTCATGTTAGTTTGCTTGTACACCTGTGGTGCAAAACCTTAATCCTGATTATGCGATGACACCTTTATCTACCTTGTTAGTTAATCATCATGCTAGTATGTAGTTATCCTTATGTTCATCTCAGCTTTCATAATGCCAGTTAACTTTATCATTTTACATTGATTGTAGTAGGGCTTACTCAGTCTTTTTGACTGACCTGTTTGCTTTCGCCTCTTTTCTTCCGTTCCTCCCCCCCCCCCCCGGTTCTCAGGGAGGGAATATTGGAGCTTAGCTGGATTTCTGACCGCTTGCTTGTGGGATTTAGCTCATGTACGGTTTGACATGAAGCTAGCTATGGCTATCACTTCTAATGGGGATTAGTACTTATGTATTTCAGTTTTTCAGTTGATGTTGTTTTATCTAGACTTGTTTATTTGGAAAGTTTACATTATGTTGTACCTGACTGGTTTTGAAATGGTTTGAAATCTTCCGCTGTTTTATCTATGTTATTTACTCTGTTTACATATACACATATGTTCTTGTTCTGCCTTGATATATCATTATGCATGTTTACCTGATTCAAACGCCCCTCCAAAGTCAGAGTGCTTGCAAGAGACACCCTGGCGGAGGCGGGGTGTTACATTTGGTATCAGAGCATATGGTTTACAAGAAGGAACAAAGAGGTTTTTAGAAAACTTTTGGAAAACTATTTTCAAAACCAAGTATAAACTATTTTCCAAAGAAAAGTCTAGTTTATTTTAAAGGCTATTCCCCAAAAAGCCATTAGCAAAATTCCTTCGTTTTTCTCCATTCTGAATCTGTCTTTTTTTCTTCGTTTTCAGTATGGCTGATAACTTTGCTATTCCGGAGGGAGTGCACGTACCTGTTTGGTATAGGAGACTTTTGGAGGCTAGGGCGACCGAAGCCGGCCCCGCAGATGTCCCTCCTCCTCCTCCTCCAGTAGTTAATGTTCCTCCTCCTCCTCCTCCGGTGGTTAATGATCCTCCTCCTCCTGTTGCTGAGGTTCCTCTTCCTCCTCCCCCTCAGCATCCTCAAGCTGACTTCGCAAAGACTTCCAAAGATTTCAAAGCAATGGGTGGCAAGAACTTTCAAGGCACTGAGACTTTTGTAGAGGCCAGAAATTGGTTGAAAGAGACCGAGGATTTATTTGCTATCTTTGGGATAGACGATTAGAGGAAGATCTTGTTGGCGGTTTGGCTTATGAAGGATGAAGCTGCTTATTGGTGGGAAGTCACCAATGGTACTAGGCCTGTTGAGACTTGGGCCGATTTCAGGGCAAGGTTCATGCTTAAGTTTCCATCTTCTGCTGAGGAGAATCTGCAAATGGAGAGGTTCATAACTTTGAAACAAGGAAATATGTCTGTCAAAGAATATGTGAACAAGTTCAATCAGTTAGCTCGTTTTGGCTTGGATATGGTGAATACTCCTCAGAAGAAGGCTCTTCGTTTTGCTAGAGGATTGAATGAGCCATTGCAGGGATTGGCTATGTCACATATTCCCCATGGGGCCACGTTTGAGAGCTTGGTTGATATGGCATTACTTCAGGGAGATGTCAAGAAAGAGATCAAGGTGAATGATACTCAAGCCAAGAAGACTGATTCCCAGGGAAAAGGAAATCAGGGTAATCCAAGTGGTCAGAGCAGTCAAGGCAATCAGAACAAGAACAAGAGTCAAGGCAACAAGGGGAACAACAACAAGGGCAATAACAACAAGGGCAAGAACAACAAGGGGAAGTGCCATTATTGCGGTTCAGTTGGGCATCTTATTAAGGATTGTAAGAAGAGGAAAAGGAAGAATGGTGAATGCTTTTTCTGCGGTGAGACTGGACATTTTAGTAAGGATTGCCCGAGGAAGCAAGGGCAAGGCCAGGGTCAGACTCAGCGTGCTGGACCTTCAGGAGGGCAAGTTCATGCTCTCAGTGTCGCTCCAGTTCCCGATCGAGGTAGTATTTCTGTTGAGAGCCTTGTATATATTTCTGATTTTCTAGTTCGTACCTTGTTTGATTCTGGTGCATCGCATAGCTTTATCTCATCTGATCTTGTTGATAGTTTGCACCTTAGTACTAGCTTGGTAGATGATCCCGTCTGTGTCTCAAATCCTATTGGGGGTTCCGCCCATTTGTCTATGATATGTGGGGATTTGAGGATCTCTATACTGAGTGTAGAGTTCTTGTGCAGTGCTTATGTTCTTGGTTTTAGAGGATACGAATTGATATTGGGTATGGATTGGCTGTCCAGATATGGAGCCATTCTTGATTGTGAGCATAGGGTTGTGAGGCTTGTGATTCGCCTCGGAAACACCCTAGAGATTTCTTGTGATCCGAGAGGTCCCGTCATGTTGTGCTATCTAGAATCACTTGACTCGTCAATGGAAACTCTTCAGTCTGTGAGAGTGGTTCGAGAGTATCCGGATGTTTTCGATGAAGTTAGGGGGTTGCCCCCTAAGCGAGAGATTGATTTCCGCATTTATCTGGTGGATAATGCAAAGCCGGTTTCTTTGCCCGTTCGGCACATGGGTCCGCGTGAAAGGTGGGAGCTAAGTAAGCAAGTGAAAGAGTTGCTTGAGAAGAACTTCATTAGACGAAGTATATCTGAGTGGGGAGCGCCTGTGGTATTTGCTACCAAGGCAGATGGTTCTCTCCGACTTTGTGTTGACTATCGAGGGTTGAATAAGCTGACTAAGAAGAACAGACATCCGTTACCGAGGATTGATGACCTCTTTGACCAGCTTGTCGGTGCTTTTGTTTTCTCTCAGCTTGATCTTGCTAGGGGTTCCATCAGCTCAGGGTAGCTGAAGATAGTATAGACAAGACTGCGTTCAGAACTCCAAATGGATTCTTCGAATGGCTTTTCATGCCGTTCGGCTTGGCTAATGCACCCGCATATTTCGTGGACTTGATGAGTAGGGTGTTCAGGGAGTTCTTGAACAAGTTTGTCATGGTCTTCGTAGAAGATATTCTAATCTTCTCTAAGGATGATGAAGAGCACGCAAGGCATCTCATGGAGGTGATGGATACGCTTAGAGCGCATCAGTTGAAGGCCAAGTTCTCCAAGTGTCACTTTTGGAGAAGGGAAGTTAGATTCCTTGGGCATATAGTATCTAAGCAAGGCTTAGCGGTGGATCCTGCTAAGGTAGTTGCAGTTCAGGATTGGAAGACTCCAAGGAATGCAACCGAAGTGAGAAGTTTTCTAGATCTGGCGGATTTTTACCAGAAGTTCATCAAGGACTTCGCAAAGATATCCGCTCCTCTCACTAAATTGACGAAGAAGAATTTAGTTTTTGCTTGGAGCATAGAATGCGAGCTTGCTTTTCAGAAGCTCAAGAGAGCTCTCACATCAGCACCTGTTCTAGCTTTGCCCGATGGAGGGAAGTTATTTACAGTATACACCGATGCATGTGGCACGGGGTTAGGAGCTGTTCTTATGCAAGAAGGAAGAGTGATATGCTTTGGCGGTAGACAACTCAAAGTGCATGAGAAGAATTATCCCACTCATGACTTAGAGTTGGCAGCAATAGTATATGCACTCAAGGCTTGGCGCCATTATCTTCTGGGAGAAAGATTTGAGCTTTATACCGATCACAAGTCATTGAAGTATCTCTTTTCTCAGAAGGATCTGAATTTGAGGCAACAAAGATGGATGGAATTCTTGGCGTCCTACGATTTTGAGATAGCTTATACCCCTGGCAAGGGGAATGTGGTAGCAGATGCATTGAGTAGAAGAAGGTTGACCCTAAGTCCCCTATTCGTCGAGATGAAGAATTTAGAGTATGTGGCAACCTTTGATTTCTCTTTGGCGATTGAGTCTATGACCGGTTCTTTAGCATCTCTGGAACTCAGACCTACCCTTCTTGATCAAGTTGGGGCTTCGTAGAGAGAAGACCCTCAGATAGTTGAGATTATGGATAAGCTGATTCGAGGAGAGGCGTCTAGTCATCTCGCTCGATATTCTATTGATGACAAGGGTTGGCTGAGGAGAGATGGAAGGTTATGCGTTCCAATGGTAGAAGATCTAGTAAGAAGAGTTCTTGAGGAAGCGCATCGCTCTAAGTTGACTATACATCCGGGCGGAGATAAGATGTATAAAGATATGAAGCGCATTTTCTTTTGGCCTGGGATGAAGAAGGATGTGGCAGAGTTTGTCTCTAGATGTATCATTTGCCAGCAAGTTAAGGCCGAGTCGAAGAAGCCTGGTGGGCTATTGCATCCTCTAGACGTTCCACTTTGGAAGTGGGAGAGTATTTCCATGGATTTTATCGATGGGCTACCAAGGTCAAGGAAAGGGAATACGAGCATTTGGGTTATTGTGGATAGACTTACGAAGAGTGCTCATTTCATTCCGGTAAAGAGCAAGAGGACCGCATCTTGGCTAGCGTCTGTATATCTTCGTGAGATTGTGAGACTACATGGAGTCCCTTCTAGTATTGTCAGTGACCGTGACCCAATCTTTACAAGTCAGTTCTGGAATAGCTTGCAAGAAGCCATGGGCACGAGATTGAATCTAAGTACTGCTTATCACCCACAGACGGACGGTCAAACCGAAAGGGTGAATAGGGTACTCGAGGATCTGTTGAGGCTTTGTATTCTGGATTTTGGTGGTACTTGGGAAGACCATCTTCCTCTTGTTGAGTTTGCATATAATAACAGTTATCAGGCAAGCATAGGGATGGCACCATTCGAAGCTTTATATGGGAGGCCGTGCAAGTCGCCTACATGTTGGTGGGAGACTACAGATGAGCTTATACTTGGGCCTGATATGATCAGAGATACATCCGAGAAGATCGAGTTGATTCGGAGACGGATGAAAGCGGCCCAAGATCGACAGAAATCCTATGCTGATAAGCGGAGGACTGATTTGGAGTTTGGTGTTGGGGATATGGTTTTCGTGAAGGTTTCTCCTTTGCGGAATGTGGTCCGATTTGGAGCCGTTGGGAAGTTAGCACCGAGGTTTGTTGGACCATTCCCTATTATAGAGAGGATCGGGCAGATGGCTTATAGAGTAGAGTTGCCCGAGAAGCTTGCTGGAGTACACGATGTTTTTCATGTCTCGCATCTCCGGAAGTGTTTACATGAATCAGCAGAGGTTGTTGAGCCAAGTGTTCTAAAAGATGTGGAAGTGGAGAAAGAGGCTACCTTGAGGAGTGCTCCGATTCGTATCTTGGGGACGGAGACCAAGAAGCTAAGGAATCGAGAGGTCAAGTTGGTGAAGGTTCAATGGGGTGAAGCCGAAGAAGACGCAACTTGGGAAAACGAGGAGAAGATGCGTGGGCTTTATCCATTCCTTTTTAAGGGTACACTCTCAACCTCTTTCCTCTTTTAGCATATCTTTCTCTTTGCTGTCTATGTTTATCTAGTTTATCGTGTTAATCTTGTCATGAGAACCTTAGGTAGAAACCCTTTGGATGAAACATGTGTTTGAAACATGTTATGCTTGATGGTTGCAAGTGGTTGCAAGTGTTTGCAAGTGGTTACTCGTGGATGCATTATACACGTTAGGCACTAGATCGGCTCACACACTCCTCATATTGCATATGCATGAGTGTTTATGCTTATTCATGGATGAAATTTTTTTGCTATCACATGGATGTTGCATATGGATGTATGTTATGTGCACACATATAGATGTTATACATTATGTTAGGAATTGCATACATATGGATTCATTTCACTAGCATAATTTGCATTGATGATATTTGCATTAGATAAGGACATATACACACACCTTTGCATATGCTCATACGACATTTAGAATCTTGTAAGGACAATGATTGCTCGTGGATGATGTTTTGAGTAGATGGATGTTGGATGGTAGGATACGTTCTTCCTAACTTGAAGATTTCGGGGACGAAATCCTTTAAGGAGGGGAGAATGTAACAACCCGTATTTTCAATAACCAGTTATAACGTAAATCGAGGCAGAATTTAATTCAAAAATCTGAATCAAGGGAAACGGGCTATGCCATTGCGTTCGTCTCGGAAAAATACGCGAAATAGAGTCCGAGTTTTCGAAAATCGGAGTCCGTATGACCCGATTAAGGCCCAACAAAGTTTTCAGAAAATTTCTAAGTAAAAACAGATTTCAAATTCAAGTTTGAAATTGGGAATTTGGACCCAAGTCGACAGCCCTGTCGACTTGGCTGTCGACTTGGTCTAGCCGGGCTGTTTAGCCTGGTGCACCATTTTGAGATTGTGTTGAGCTTGGGGGACAGATTCGGTTTTAAGGGCTGAGATTGCAACTAGGGTTTAATCCTATGGTCTAAAACACTTGCCTAATCTATAAATAAGGCCCTAACCTAGCCCTAAATCATCATTAATCTATCCTACAACTAAACTATGGCAAAATCAATCCTCTCATGGCCTCCACTCTCTTCATAAAATTCCTAAATAAATTTCTAAGTGATTTTCCATGCATACAAGTGTTTTCAAACTTGTATGAGCATCATTAGCTTGCATTCAAGTCAAGTTTCTATATTTGCATCATAAAGAAAGAGTTTTGATCATTTTGGCTTGCATTTTGGGTTTGATTGATTTCATAAGGGCTTTGTCATATTTTTTGTGACTTCTTAAGCATTGTAAGACCTATTCTACTTTCATATTTAAACTCTAAAGTTAAATGTATGATATGCAAGTTTATATGCAAGTTTACTATGCTATGAAATGCAAGTTTATCATGTTGTGATATGCAAGTTTATATGCAAGTTTATCATGTTGTGATATGCAAGTTTACTATGCTATGAAATGCAAGTTTATCATGTTGTGATATGCAAGTTTATCATGTTGTGATATGCAAGTTTATATGCAAGTATGCCAAGTTATGTTATGCAAGTTTGGGTTGAACATTTTGTTCATGCTAACATGTTATGCAAGCTTATCTTGGGTTTATGAACATAAAGCTTCAAGCTTTATGCCAAAGGTTGCATTTTGGCAACATATAAGTTATCATACCTCTTATGATAACTTGCATGTGAGGCTAGATGCGAACTTATGGCCATTTCTACATGTCATTTAGCACCATGTATCACCAATATGCTAAGGTTGGTTTTATGCATGTTTTTGAGGCCTAAAAATGTAATATGCAAGTATATGAACACATGTACATTTCATATGCCACCATGTTGAACTTGTGGCTTCAACACCTTTATGTCATGATTATGCCAAGTTCCCTCTTTCTATCCTTTATGCGCTATTGCGATATGTAAGCGATGGGATTGCGTTTGGGGTTGGGTAACTTAAAGGACACAAAAACATAAGCTTGGGAATTTACCTATTAAGTTAGGTCTACCCATTGGGAATTTACCTATTAAGTTAGGTCTACCCAATTGCTTGAAAACTTGTAACATGTTTTGGAAACATGATGGACATGACACTTAGAAAAGATAAGTGTGGCCAACTCGAGGTTGGGTTGAGTTTGTAGCGTAAACCTACCCGGAACCGACCGGCTTAACTAGTTGCTACAAATAATAGGACCCAATGTGAGAAGTTGGTCATGTTGTACCTTGGACCCGAGGTTAGACCAAGTTGTGGTGTAAAGCTACCCGGACCCGCTCGGCTTAACTAGTAACCACAACAAGGTCTAATGTGAGAGGTTAAGGCGCATTAAATTAATTAATGCCTCGTGATTAGGGTTAAGTCAAGGTCCACTTAGTACTTAACCAATTTGGGCTCGGTAGATTAATCGGGGTTAAGACGTGAACTCATTGTTACACTTAACCAAGTTAATCCATGATTAGCAAGAGGGTTAAACCGTACTTAACCCACTAGAAAAATCCTAGCAATGGGGGCCCACTCCAGCAGTAATCCCAAGTTAGTATCATCATGACCCTAGGGACTAGGCTAGGGAGGGGGTACGATTACTGGACTGGAGGTAAGTGACCAAAAGCGACGGCAGAGGGTACGCCGGTGTAGTTCCGGGCGGACCATGGTCGTGCACATAGTCCGAAGCCGGGGAAATCATGCACGGGTACCAGTAGATCGAGACTGTGCACTCATGTTTATGGTGTCCAGGGGTTGCCACCCTAGGGCTTGATACACCCGACGGGAGACCCAGCACAGTCTGACTACAATTATGTTTGGGTCGTATTGACACCAACACGTGACGAGTTAGGCTTAGGGAGCCGATCGACTAGACCGTTGGGTTGGACCTTGTATTAGGGTCATTTCATGTTATTGGGCTAAAGCTTGGTCCAAGGGAACAATACTTGTTTATTCAAGTCATGTTAGTTTGCTAGTACACCTGTGGTGCAAAACCTTAATCCTGATTATGCGATGACACCTTTATCTACCTTGTTAGTTAATCATGATGCTAGTATGTAGTTATCCTTATGTTCATCTCAGCTTTCATCATGCCAGTTAACTTTATCAGTTTACATTGATTGTAGTAGGGCTTACTTAGTCTTTTTGACTGACCTGTTTGCTTTCGCCTCTTTTCTTCCGTCCCCCCCCCCCCCCCCAGGTTCTCAGGGAGGGAATATTGGAGCTTAGCTGGATTTCTGACCGCTTGCTTGTGGGATTTAGCTCATGTACGGTTTGACATGAAGCTAGCTATGGCTATTACTTCTAATGGGGATTAGTACTTATGTATTTCAGTTTTTCAGTTGATGTTGTTTTATCTAGACTTGTTTATTTGGAAAGTTGACATTATGTTGTACCTGACTGGTTTTGAAATGGTTTGAAATCTTCCGCTGTTTTATCTATGTTATTTACTCTGTTTACATATACACATATGTTCTTGTTCTGCCTTGATATATCATTATGCATGTTTACCTGATTCAAACGCCCCTCTAAAGTCAGAGTGCTTGCAAGAGACACCCTGGCGGAGGCGGGGTGTTACACAAGGAAAGAGGTGGACACCAGCCTGGAACGTATGTGTGAAGAGAATTGATCGATGTGATTTAATCAAAATTAGCAAAATAATTAAATGTTGCAAATTATATAATTAAGGAATTTTAAATTTTAACTAATTCATGCAGGTCAAATGGGTCTGAACGATTCAAAGGGGGAGGATAGAAGGAAATATCAGCCTATTTTTTTGTAGATGGGAACCGCTTCTCGGACAGGCTGAAGCCGTGATTTAAGGAAGTTAACAAGGCCGGGATTTTTCATAAATGACTTGGTTATTGCCATCAATTTATGGTAATTAAAAACTAATGACTAATTAATTAGGGCTTAAGATAATGTAATTATATTGTTAATCTAATTAAAATTATGGTTATACTGAAATTAAATTTCTTTGTTGCAGGAAGGAGTTGGCTTTTTATTTTAAAGAAAAAGGAATCTACATTGAGTTATGTTAGAACAAAATCATTAGTTAATATAATTTGTAAGGTGATTAGTAATTAAAAATATTTAGCAATTAAATGTTTTAATTAAGATAAATAATTATTATAATTAAACCGTATATATATGGAAAAGTTAATAACTTATCCATACCTTATCAGAATTGGATAAACATGGTATCACTGGAACGATCTTGACGACCACAACATTGTGGAACGGTGCTGGACAGGATTGGAATAAACTGGATTGTTCAGATAAATTGAATGCACGTTTATTTTAATTGAAACAAACTGTTTCAATAGCGAATAAAATCGAGGTGAGTTAAACTCACTCAGTTCTTCCCATTTATATTTTATATAGGTTGGGTTTTATAATTGTGTGTTCTGGTTGCTAGTGGTTTACTGTTTGTCAAATATATGTTCATTTGTTGATTTAACCATAGAAATTAAATTTTTGTTTAATTTCAGTAAAATACAAAATCATTATTTTAACGATTGGGTCCAATGGAGGTAACTTACCTTGTTGGTCACGTTTATAAAATAAATGTGTTTAATTATTTGAATTGTTTTGTTAATTGGTTAATGTTAAATAGTTGTTATTTACTGTTATAGAAATTATCAGTTGAATCGAATTGATTGACCTGATTAGAGATAACCATTTGAATACAAGGAAGAACAGGTTGGAGGGATCCAACCGGATTCCTCAAATGTATTAGATGTTGTTTATTTTCATATTATCCGTATATGAATTGCCTTGTTTGGTTGATTGATTTGATTATTGGTCATTGATTGGAAATTCAACCTTTGTTAACCAATGGACAATGTTGGTTGAGTAACCAGAAGTAAATGGCCTAATAATAATTGTTTTGTTTATATTGATTTACCGTCAGGTGAATCGATAGAACTGAAGTTGTAAAAAATTATTTTACAACTGGAGATAGATTTTGAAATATATTATTTTGAATAAAAGTTTATTAAAAGTAAATAAATATTCATTTTTATTTATTTAAGTTTATAATTATTATTAATTGATTTTGTAAAGTCAATTCTAATGTTACTTAGATTTATAAACAAATGAATAGAAATTTACTTAACGGTTAAATTTGGATAATTGTTTGGAAAAATAATTAAATGGAATTATTTAAATTAATTATATTATTAATTAGTTTTAAGTGAGAACTAACTGGAATCGTTTAACGAGACAACCATGTTTTGAGTTGACTAAATCGACCGGTTTTAATTGAGACTACTTGCTAAATTAGTGTGTTCTGAATAAAATAGTTTAATGAATATTGTTTAATTTTAAAAACGAATTTACTATTTATTTTAGTTAATAAAGGAATTAACTACTTTCACGGTAGTTAATGATAAAGTAAATCATTCTTCGGATTAATAATAATTTAGGAGATTTAAATTTAATTGAAGTTCATTTAAAGAGTAATCTAAATTGAAATGAAATCTAATTGATTTATGAAAGGAGTTTGTGGGCAGGCTTTAATTTAAAACCCGAGTTTTATAACAAAGTTATATAGAGAATTTTAAGCAAATATGATAGCTTAAAATAAATGTTACTTAATTATTTACATTATGTAAAAGGAAATTAAGATAAAGGGTTTATAATAAACCAGGGTTGTATAAATAAGGTTTAAGATGTTAAAGCGTTAATTTGACATTAAAGTTTCTTAATAATGGGATTAAGTAAAAGTGGGGAATTGAAATGAGAATCTCAAAGCAAGAAATGGTTGGATGGATTTGAAAAGGAATTGGTAAAAGTTATTTTGGTAGAAGAAGTCAATCATGAGATTTGTAAACCAATCCGAATTATAAAATGAATTTGTTTTAAAGAGGTAGGGTTTAAAAGTGGCGTTTTAGAAGAAGTTGCTTAATTATTAAATTAAGAAAGAATGGTTATATCCGAAGAAGAGCTGTTCAAAAAGGTAAGAAGGTTTATGAAACCGTATTTTGAATGAAATAGTCAAATGGAATTTGTATTGGTATGAGAATAAAGTATCGGTTTTCGGATTACAACTGGTATCCCTCTTAAGATAAGAACGTTGTTGGTCAAGGTCTGAGAGGTAATTAAAATACCCCAACTTGAACGACATCAGGATTATCTGAGGATGATATTAGTTGTAATGGTAAAAGGGGTTAGTGATAATTTATTATTTCCATTATGAAATAATAATGCAATGTTGGGTGGAAATTTGGAGAATATATAACGAGAGTTCCGAAGTAAAGGAAATTTGAAAGATGTGAGAATAATATATATATATATATATAATGAGGATTCCAATGTAAAATGGGAATAAAAAGGGAAACGATATTTTCGAGTTAGAAAAGGAACGTAAAGTTGAGTTTTATTTTATAAGAATAAGAATGGATTTTTATTTCAAGTAATGAAACAAAAGATATTTCGTAATGCAGTTTTACGAATAATAAGTTGAATGGATTTCCCAAATTCAAATAACGAAGAATGATATTGCAAATGTTTTGAAAAGAGAATTAAGTGAAAACTGAATATGGTTATAAGTTATTTTTCTAAGTATTTGTAATGAAATAGTTTGGAGGGCATTAGTATATTAAGTTAGAATCAAATATCGTATTTTATTAAAAATATTGAAAGATTTACAAGTTTGCATTTTGTTAATTTTTAATTAAAAAAGGGCCAATTGATGCTGAATACTGAACCATGAACTCATTGGATTTTCATGATTGAATCACTTTTTATTTTGATGGTTAAATAACCGACTATCAAATCTGTCCAATACACTGTTGGTACGGAAACACCGGGATCAAATTTATATTCGAAAACCATTCTTACCAACAAATACGTGAAGATATCAACAGATGATCGAGATAGAGCATTAAAGACCGTGGATCTTTATAAAATGGAAGAACCGCTAAAAATCTCTGGTATCCAGCCAAAGATGTACTATTGTTCTGTAGTGGTTGGAATCTATGGATTGCAAGGACTACTCGCTACTGATCCTTGGGGTGATTCCTATATGAGATGCAGTAGGAGAGTACCTTCGGATCATCCTGTTCCTTGATGACGTGTATGGAAGGATGTCTGACAGAGTATATCCAAAGGGATCGCGTACGTTGATTTTCTACAAACGTATTTTTGTCAGTGGTGGGAAGGGCACTTCTCTTAGCTTAACGACCAGATTATTTTTGTGGACATCAATTAGTGATATCTGGCAGATCTAACGATGTGGCATTCAAAGTGAATGGTGACCAGATGTTCCAAAAAGTAATTTAAACCTCAAGCCTCATCAACCGGGAAATGACAAAAATCGGACAGGCAACATGGTTATAATCACCTATCTAAAGAAATTTCATTTTCTTCTTCAATCTATTTCAATGCTGTCCCTTTCGGGAAACGGTGGTTTAAGCCCAACCGTTGGTGATATACATTCGATACACTCAAGCGAAATGAGTGGTAGGTCATGTGTGGGCCGGGTAGCAAGATGTTCATGTTGAACCTAGTGTATTCCCCTCTGGAGATACACTATCAGCAGGTGGTTCCATACCTTGTCATAGTCGGAATCCAATCTCCAATAAGCGCCCGCGGCTTTGATTGTATACTATGTATATGGAGTGTGAGATGCAAGCGTTCCGCTAGATTGCTATTTACTTGTATTTAGACATTATTATAACTTCATAAAATATATTGATTTCAAAAATGTTTTGGGTTATCGTAAGGTAAAACTCATCTGTATTTATGTGTGGATTTGGTATTTCGGTTATCCTTTTCTTTCAAAAAGGTGATTTTGACTTTAAAATCAAGTTGTGTGACATCCTTAAACTTAGTGTGTTTTTCTTACTTTGGTTCACCAGACTGACCCGATGTTTTGTAAATGCTCGGGTTAGACCGGGTTGTACAGGTTCTGGTTATCGAATGCTGTTAAGAAACGAGCTGGAAGAGTTAAGACGTATGATATTACATAGCTATTATTCCACTGTGTGTTTGTATTGGAGGGCAGGTTATTATAACTGTCCGGATGTATGATGTACTCTGATATTGCAAGTATTTTTTGAAGCTCTCAATAAAGATTTATTTCTATATTATATTTTGTTCCGCTGCGATGTGAGATTCTATGTTGTGTTGGTTCTTCTTCTTCTATTATAATATTTCTTTCTTTCTTTTCTCACCCTCTAAATTCTTTCTAAAAATGTTTCTGTGTTTTCGATGCTTGGAGGGTCAGCATGCGATACGGAATTGTATTTATGTCGATTTTCGGGGCCGAAAATCCTTGGGTCGCTATAGTGGTATTAGAGCTATTTGTTTAGTCATAACCTTGGCTCTGTGAGTAACCCCATCTCTATCGAGTAATCTGGGTTAGTAATATCCTAGATCGATATTGAGTGTATATATATGAGAGCGTATTTGTAAATTTTAAATACAAATGTTTTTTTCTTGTGTTGTTGATTGGTTCAAGTGCTGGGAAGCATTGAACTGTCAATGGATACAGTATTGTTTTGAAAAGCGGGTAAATGAAATGATTTTACCCAAATTATTGAGATATTAGTGTGTTTGATTGATTTGAATGGAATTCAAATCTGAATTGAAACTTGACTTGGTTAAGTATAATTAAATTAAGAATGATATCAAAATTAAATAAAACAAATTTGGAAATTGGAAATTTGATGAATAAATAATAATCAAATAGAAACCAATCGGATATTAACCGACTAATGTTCAAATATGTGAAACCAAAATAAAATATTAATATTGAATGTAAATTCAATTGATTTGGTTGTGTATTGGTTTTTGATTATGAATTGTTTGTTACTGGATGATAGTTTGTTTGAATGGAATAATTAACAATTTAATGGAGCTAAATGAATTATAAACCAAAGAATATTTCCGATATAATTAATCTGGAATGAAACTGCATATGAATTGGAATTTATGATTTAACCCTGTATTTAATAATGAATTGATATTATCTGTCCAATTTTGGAATTGGTGTAGCTATACTTGTTGATTAGTGAAATATTACTTATGAATTTCATATATTTATTACTTATATGTGAACTGGGTTAAGTAAATGTGCTAGATGGCTAGGTAGATTGATATTGGTTGAGTAAATCGCATATACATTGAGCAATTATGCTTAATAGCGCTCGAAAAAGGTATGCCTATGCGAAAATATTAAAGTTTGGATTTTTATTTTTGTTTTTGACCGTGTGGGTCGATGTATATATATTATTTGTTCCTGCGATATCGCAAATGTCACTCCATACATGGGAGACTCCACTGAATTTTTATGGAATTTAATGTGTTAGAAAATATTGATATTTTTGAAAATATTTATTTACGGTAGTGAATTGTTTTTCGATTTAAAATAAATTGGATTTGGAATTAATGGGTTTGTAATGTTCTTTCTTACCTTAGTAATTTCGGGGACGAAATTCTTTTAAGGGAGGGAGGAGAATGTAATGTCCCGTATTTTTGGTAGCCAAATATTTAATCTAATTTATTATTTTAAATATTTTATTTGAAATAATAATGGATTTTAATATTGAATTCGTTATTAAAAACGAAGTTTGAAGGTTATATATTTATATAATTATACAACGAGTTCGAAATGGCATGGCAGTTCGTAATATGGAGTTTTGAACTTTAACCTAGTATACATGAACCGATATAAGTTGGATTTCTATGAAACAAGAAACATTCAAATTGTGTTGATTATAATTTTCAAATGGAAGAGAAAAATCCATATTTCGTGCTACAGGTTGTTAGTTATGGCCAAATCAAAATTTGAAATAGTCGCTATAGAAATCATTATTAAAATATAGGCCTTTAAAATAGCCAAGTTTGCAAACGGTCTCCGTTTTTGATGAAATTAGTTTCATTGGAAACATAACGTTAAATTATTGTACGGTATTAAAATTCATGGTAAACCGATATTTTATGCGATCACGGCAGCCGAAAACGCCCGTTTATTTTCTTTAGCGTGTAATTAATTTAATTTAATAGAGGGTTTTTGGCTATAACTTGAACAAATGATCGAATTAAGTCGTGAAAATAGATCCGTTGAATTTGTATTGATGTTTAGAGTCAGGATAGGTATAGTTTGTTAGTTCTGAAGATCGGGTGACTTGGTGTCCAAAATAGCCTTTTGGTGCGTATAAAAATAGCGTACCGGGAAATAGTCTAGGAATGCGACGAAATTAGTGTCGTTCGATTCGTATTAATTAATTATAATAAGATTTCAATTTTCGTGTCAATCGGACTTAACGTTTGATCTTGAAAACAATAAACGCCTTAACCATTTATATTATAATGGTCAATTCAAACAGGGGTAACTTTAAATGAATAAACGACTGGCCAAACGAACTCTGATGTTAATGAAACAAACATCATTGGATCCGTAAGGAAGAGGTCTAGTAAAATGTCAAGGTTTCAAATTTATTGGATTTTTATTGTAATTTTAGGAATTTTAAACGCTTGATTTTCCATCGATAATTATAAAGGACTTTTCACAAACGATGTCGGAATTCGACGAAACCTATCCCATCAGGACCGGAATATTTTTTATGCTAGGATTACATTTTTTGGTCAAAAATTGAGTTTGTATGTACGTGTTTTAAGCCGTTACTTCAGTCTTAAGTTTGCTTAACAATATAAAATTAATAAACCTGAATTATAAAAGCACGCGTAACCCTAAAATTTCAGTAATCTAATTTCTGCGTGGTCAACCCTTCCACGAAGCCGCCACTCACGAAACCTATGCTAATAAACTTTAAAAACTTTTTTCCAAATTTTCTCCATTTCCATTGATTTTTTCAACAAGGTTTCAACTACATGATCATTCGGGTTGCGAGTTCTTCAATCTGAATGGAGGTGATTGATTGGAGTTCATTGCTCTGACCAGAAATTGGCCAGGAAATCGCTAGGGTTCCGAACGACTTGGGGATGACGGGCCAGCTCGAGTTGACCGAGACTCAGCGCGGGTAAGGGGGATGCTGGCTTGCGTGCAATGGCGAACTCTGATCGGGCTTCGATGGACGACGTTGGCCGCGACGATGATTAAGTGGAGAGCTGACCTGGGTTCTGGTTCGTGAAAATAGCGTACGAGAAGAAGGGAAGGAGTGAAATTAATCGGTATGTATAACGTAACTAACTGATAGTTAGTTTAACTTAAAAAGCTAATTAGTTGAATTAGTCCTATAATTATAACCGTAACTGTTGTGCAAGACTGCGAAGCCGACGTGAAGGAGTAATCAGATCTGCCTATTGATTTTAACCAAAAGTAATTATAACCAAATTTGACTTAATTAATTAGTTTGACTAAAGAATTAGTATTTAGAAATCAATCCGTGAATGTTTTTACAGTAGGACAAGCAGTGAAGGAAAGAGGTAGACACCTGCCTGGAACGTATATGTTAAGAGAATTGATCATTCTGATTTAATCAAAATTAGCAAAGTAATTAAAGGTTGCAAATTATATAATTAAGGAATTTTAAAATTTTACTAATTTGTACAGGTAAAATGGGTCTGAACGATTCAAAAGGGGGAGGATAGAAGGAAATATCGGCCTATTTTGTTGTAGATGGGAATCGCTTCCTAGACAGGCTGGAACTGTGATTTAAGGAAGTTAACAAGGCTAGGATTTTTTATAAATGACTTGGTTATAGACACTAATTTATGGTAATTAAAAATAATGACTAATTAATTAGGGCTTAAGATAATTTAATTAAATTGTTAATTTAATTAAAATTATGGTTATACTGAAATTAAATTTCTTTGTTGCAGGAAGGAGTCGGCTTTTTGTTTTAAAGCTAAAGGAATCTGCATTGAGTTGTGTTAGAACACAATCATTAGTTAATATAATTAGTAAGGTGATTAGTAATTAAAAATATTTAGCGATTAAATGATTTAATTTAGATAAATAATTATTATAATTAAATTGCATATATATAGAAAAGTTAATAACTTATCTATATCTTATCAGAATTAGATAAACACGGTATCACTGGAACGATCTTGACGAGCACAACATTGTGGAACAGTACTAGACAGGATTGGAGTCAACTGGATTGTTCAGGTAAATTAAACGCATGTTTAATTTAGTTGAAATGAACCGTTTCAATGGCGAATCAAATCGAGATGAGTTAAACTCACTCAGTTCTTCCCGCTTATATTTTATATAGGGTGGGTTTTATAATTGTGTGCTCTGGTTGCTAATGGTTGACTGTTTATTAAATATATGTCCATTTGTTGATTTAACCAATGAAATTAAACCAATGCTTAATTTCAGCAAAATACCAAATCGTTATTTTAACGATTGGGTCCAATGGTGGTATCTTACCTTGTTGGTCACGTTTATAAAATAAACGTGTTTAATTGTTTGAATTGTTTTGTTAATTGGTTGATGTTAAATAGTTGTTATTTATTGTTATAGAAATTATCAGTTAAATAGAATTGATTGACCTGATTAGAGATAACCATTTGAATACAGGGAAGAATAGGTTGGAGGGATCCAACCGGATTCATCAAATGTATTAGATGTTATTTATTTTCATATTATCCATATATGAATTGCCATATTTGGGTGATTGATTTGATTATTGATCATTGATTGAAAATTTAACCTTTGTATGTTTTAACCAATGGACAATATTGGTTGAGTAACCAGCAGTAAATAGCCTAAGAATAAATTGTTTTGTTTATATTGATTTACCGTAGGGTGAATTGATAGAATTGAAGTTATAAAAATTTATTATATAACTGGAGATAGATTTTGAATAAAAGTTTACTAAAAGGAAATAAATATTAATTTTTATTTATTTAAGTTTATAATTAATTATTAATTGATTTTATAAAGTCAATTTTGATGTTAATTCAATTTATAAACAAATGAATAGAAATTTACTTAACGGTTAAATTTGGATAAATGTTTTAAAAAATAATTAAATGGAATTATTTAAATTAATTATATTATTAAATAATTTAAAGTGAGAACTAGTTGGAATTGGTTAACGAGATAACTGTATTTTGAGTTGACTAAATCGACCGGTTTTAATTGGGACTACTTACTAAATTAGCATGTTCTGAATAAAATAGTTTAATGAATATTGTTTAATTTTAAAAATATTTTTAAAAAGTAATTTACTATTTATTTAAGTTAATAAAGTAATTAACTACTTTCACAGTAGTCAATAATCAAAGTAAATCATTATCCGGATTAATAATAATTTAGGAGATTTAAATTTAATTGAAGTTCATTTAAAGATTAATCTAAATTGAAATGAAATCTAATTGATTTGTGAAAGGAGTTTATGGGCAGGCTTTAATTTAAAACCCGAGTTTTATAACAAAGTTATATAGAGAATTTTAAGCGAATATGATAGCTTAAAATAAATGTTACTTAATTATTTAAATTAAGTAAAAGGAAATTAAGATAAAGGGTTTATAATAATGCAGGGTTATATAAATGAGGTTTAAGATGTTAAAGCGTTAATTTGACATTAAAGTTACTTAATAATGGGATTAAGTAAAAGTGGGGAATTGAAATGAGAATCTCAAAGCAAGAAATGGTTGGATGGATTTGAAAAGGAATTGGTAAAATTTATTTTGGTAGAAGAAGTCAATCATGAGATTTGTAAACCAATCCGAATTATAAAATGAATTTGTTTTAAAGAGGTAGGGGTTAAAAGCGGCGTTTTATAAGAAGTTGCTTAATTATTGAATTAAGAAAGAATGGTTATATCCGAAGAAGAGCTGTTCAAAAAGGTAAGAAGGTTTATGAAACTGTATTTTGAATTAAATAGTCAAATGGAATTTGTATTGGTATGAGAATGAAGTATCGGTTTCCGGATTACAACTTGTATCCATCTTAAGATAAGAACGTTATTGGTCAAGGTCTGAGAGGTATTTAAAATACCCCAACTTGAACAATATCAGGATTATCTGAGGATGATATTAGTTGTAATCGTAAAAGGGGTTAATGATAAATTATTATTTCCATTAGTGAAATAATAATGCAATGTATGGTGGAAATTTGGAGAATATATAACGAGAGTCCCGAAGTAAAGGAAATTTGAAAGATGTGAGAATAATATATATATAATGAGGATTCCAAAGTAAAAGGGGAATAAAAAGGGATTGCATGAAAATATAACGATATTTTTGAGTCAGAAAAGGAACGTAAAGTTGATTTTTATTTTATAAGAATAAGCATGGATTTTGTTTTCAAGTAAAGGAACAAAAGATATTTCGTAACGTGGTTTTACCAATAATAAGTTAAACAAATTTCCCAAATTCAAATAACGAAAAATGATGTTGCAAATGTCTTGAAAAGAGAATTAAGTGAAAACTTTATATGGTTATAAGTAATTTTACTAAGTATTTATAATGAAATAGTTTGAGGGAATTAGTATATTAAATTAGAATCAAATATCGTATTTTATTTAAAATATTGAAAGATTTACAAGTCTAATTTGCATTTCGTTAATTTTTAATTAAAAAGGGCCAATTGATGCTGAATATTGAACCAGTGAACTTATTGGATTTTCATGATTGAATCACTGTTTATTTTGATAGTTAAATAACCGACTATCAGATCTGTCCAATACGACTGTTGGTACTGTTGATGGCAAAAAATGTCATAAACACCAAAGATTCCTAATTACTAGGAATTATAAATATGGTCGCATAGACAAGAACATATTATAGAACATAAACAGTAAATAATACAAGAGATTTATAGTGGTTCGGCCTCAAGGAGGGCCTACGTCCACTTTGAAGAGTTGTAGGAATTTTATTGATCACTTGAAAGATTACAAGGTTGAGATCCTCTCATTACATTCATTGACTATGATATATGAAGCTACAATAGTCATATTTGCAAGAAATAGTAAAATGGACAAGTTTGCCCTTCTTCTTCCTCAAAGAGGAGATGCCATTAATGAAGCATTAAGGAGCTCTTAAAGCCCAAGAATCTCTCCCTTTTAAAGTGTGAGGCCATGGGCTATTTATAGGAGTGGGGTAGGTAGGATTAGGTGGGAGTAGGTAGAAATAGGGACCATATGCAAAAAATTCGCACCCAGCAGGCCTGCATACCAGAAATTCGCACCCCTGGACGGGGGTACGAAATTTCGAACCTCACCTAGAGGTTCGGAATTTCGCACCCCTAGGAGGGTTCAAAATTTCAAACCTCACCTAGAGGTTCGAGTTTTCGTACCCCCAGGGGGGTTCGAAATTTCGTACCCCCTGATGGGATACGAAATTGATGAGGAGGAAGCTGGACTTCTTGGTGTTGAATCCTTGCCGTTTTTAGGGTGTCGAAGTTCCTCAACAGGAAGTGAAGGAATCCACCATTTTGCTGGTCCGGAGTGAAGGAATCTGAGCTTCCGGCATGGAGAAAATCAGATGAATCGGGTGGTGCCCACAGTTTCGACCGCCGTCGGTTAGGTCGATCGCCGCCGGGACTGTGGGGCCACGGACCCCCACCGGCGCTGCGCCCGGACCCGCTAGACGGCTCGCCTTCGGCTCGGATGCAGACGGATACTGATGGAGGTTGCGTCCGAGGGATGCGACGTCCTACTAGTGGCTAGACTCGAGTCTTCTGATACTGGCCCCCGGATGATATTGGCGACACCTCCGGGCTATAATATCACACGATATGTTGAGTCGAGCGTGTCTTGAGTACTTTTGGTGACCAGACCAAAAGGCCGGTTAACAGGTACGGAAAGACCGGGATCGAATTTATATTCGAAAACCATTCTGACCAACAAATACATGAAGATATCAGCAGATGATCGAGATGGAGCATTGAAGACCGTGAATCTTCATAAAATGGAAGAGCCGCTAAAAATCTCTGGTCTGCAGCCAAAGGTGTACGAATTGCAAGGAATACTCGCTACAGATCCTTGGGGTGATTCCTATATGGGATGCAGTAGAGAGAACCTTAAGATCATCCTGTTCCTTGATGACTTGTATGGACAGATGTCTGACATAGTATTTCCAAAAGGATCGCGTACATTGATTTTTTACAAACGTATTTCTGTCATTGGAGGAGAAGGGCACTTCTCTTAGCTTAACGACCATAGTATTTTTGTGGATGTCAATTAGTGATATCTGGCGGATCTAACGATGTGGCATCAAAGTGAATGATGACCAGATGTTCCAAAAAGTAATTTGAACCTCAAGCCTCATCAACCGAGAAATGACAAAAGTCGGGCTGGCAGCATGGCTATGTGGGGTCGCTCCCATTAGGGTGTATAATCATCTATCTAGAGAAATTTCATTTCCTTATTTAATCTATTTCGATGTTGTCCCTTTCGAGAAACGGTGGTTTGAGCCCAACCATTGGTGATATACATTCGATACACTCAAGCGAAATGAGTGGTCGGTCATGTGTGGGGTGGGTTGCAAGATGTTCTTGCTGAACCCAATGTATTCCCCTCTAGAGATACACTATCGACAGGTGGTTCCAAACCTTGTCATAGTAAGAATCCAGTCTCCAATAAGCGCCCGCGATTTTGATTGTATACTATGTATGTGGAGCGTGTGATGCAAGCATTCCGCTAGATTGCTATTTACTTGCATTTAGTCATTATTATAATATCAGAAAAGATATTGATTTCAAAAATGTTTTTAGTTATCGTAAGGTAAAAACCCTCCGTATTTATGTGTGGATTTGGTCTTACGATTATCCTTTTCTTTCAAAAAAAGATTTACAAGTTGTGTGATAACCTTAAACTTAGTGTGTTTTTCTCACTCTGGTTCACCAGACTGACCCAGTGTTTTGTAAATGCTTGTGTTAGACCGGGTTGTACAGGTTCAGGTTATCAAATGCTGTTAAGAAACGAGCTAGAAGTGTGCATACGTATGATATTATATAGCTACTATTCCGCTGTGATGTGTTGGTTCTTCTTCTTCTTATATTCTAATATTTCTTTCTTTCTTTTATCACCCTCTAAATTCTTTCTAATAACATTCCTGTGTTTTCGGTGCTTGGAGGGTCGGCATGCGATACAGAATTGTATTTTTGTCGATTTTCGGGGCCGAAAATCCTTAGGTCGCTACATATTCCATTTGTAACATTTGTCTCTAGTTGGTAATTTATTTAAAATAGCAAACTATGTACAGTAAGCCATTTTAGCGCAATTTGCATTATTCCATACAACATTAAACTAGTCAACACAAACATCCTCTCCTTTGATATAGTTCCAAGTATTTTAAAAGAAAATTTATCTTAAACTGATAGCTTCCAACACCATACATCTTCACTTATGCTAGGATCAATTTCAATTTTGTTAATAAAGTAAATGAAAATATATGCACCAGTATGAAGATTGGTGTTCCACATAGAATTTTGAATGATAAAATCAACTTTAGCATTTGCGTTTCCAAATAAAATCAGGTTATTCCATCCTAAAGTACTGATCAAAAATTGGCTATTTAACCAAGGGTCAAACCAAAGACTGGTATTACTACTATCTTTAATTTTTCTATCAGTTAGCTTTTTACTGATCTCTCTACAATTAAGGATGTTTTCCTAGTATAAGAAAAGTGATTTTCAATCTTCATATTCCAAAATTATCTTTTGGGTTTCGATTTCATCCAATTTGCCTAAAGAGAGCAGTTCTCAAGAAAATGCCAAAAAAGTTTATAATTGCATGTGTCTTTTAAATTTCTAAAATTTCCGAGCTTAAGACCACCAGATTCTTTGGGCTTTGTAATGACATCCCATGCCACTTTATTGTTTTTCCATTCCAAATAAAATTTTCACATAATTTCTTAATTTTTCTATGATAGTAGCTGAAATATTACATGTTTGAGCCCAATAAAGAAAGATAGGAGTAAAAACAGTATGTATTAGCTCAATCCTACCAGCTATTGATAAATATTTACAAGAACATTGTTCATCTTATTTTGAATGGTTTCAATAAGCTTAGAACAGTCTTTCACCTTAATCATGTTTGTACTAAGAGGTAAACCCAAATATTTTACAGGTAGTGTATCCTCTTTGAAATTTAAAATTTTGAGGATATCTTTTTTTATATTTGCAATTCTTAGTAAAGTATATTTTACTTTCATTGATATCAAGCCCTGCATATGTTATAAAAAAAATCTTTTATAACAGAAGCATTTTGCATATCTGCATTTATAAAAAATAGGGAGATCATCTGCATATAATAAAAGAGTAAGACATGGTAGTACAAAATTAAGTGGCTTTAATTTTTTTTGAAATCTGCTGTCTATCCATTTGTAGTGTAAAATACTCCATAGAAATAGTAAATAAATAAAGGAAAGTGGGTCATCCTGCCTAATACCCCTTTGCTTTTAATAAAACCACAAAGAGAACCATTTATAAGAATAGAAAAAATCATATATACATTCTTTGATCCAATTGCAAAAAAAAAATCACAAAGCCCAAGCTCTTTCATCATATGAATAATGAATAGTCTATTAATTCTATCAAATTCTTTATGCAAATCAACTTTCATACACATTTTAGTGGCAGTAGTTGTACTAAAATCTCTTAGAAGCTCGTGTGCTGGAAGAGTATTATCAATAATAAGACTATTTGGGATAAATGCACTTTGATTTTTAGAAATTAAATATTTTAGAAAGACTTTCATTCTACTGCAAAGAATTGTTGAAATAATTTTGTAAAGGAAGTTACAACATGCAATAGGCCTGTAATCACTGAGATCTTTAGGGTATGCAACTTCTGACACTAAAGTGGTGAAAGTATTATTAATATTTTTGAAGATATTTCCAGAATTAAAAAATTCAGAAATAGTTTAAAAAAGAGGGGTTTTGATATCCTCCCATTGGTTTTTATAAAATTTTGCACCAAAACCATCTTGGACTTTTATCTATATTAGCATTAAAAACAATATTATGTATTCCCTTTAAATTTATAGGCTCAAGCAATATTTCCTCACTGTTTGAGTGTATATAACATTTGGTGAAAATTTGAGGAAATGTGATAATGTCATGCTCAGTAAAGTAAAGGTTGGAGAAGTAATTAATAGCTTCTTTCTCTAACTTTTCTACAATGTTAAAAATATTACCATTATTATCAATAAGGTTTCTTATATCATTTCTATGTTTTCTACATGACATTTTAGCATAGAAAATGTTGCTAGAGTATACCCACTAGTAAGCCAATTAGTTTTAGCCTTTTGTCTATCATTAGCACTTTCAATATGTAGTTCATTGATCAGATTCTTCTACATATTAAAGAAATTATTAACTTGATTAGTATCAGAATTATCTATTTCAGTTTTATTCTGCAAGTCTTCACGTTCATTTAAATAATGTTTTTATTTCTTTTGCTTTTATTCTAATTTTTGAGACAACTTTTAACTATATGCAACATGTTTCTAAATTTATACTGGGTACTGCCCTCATAATTAAAAGAAATGTTGCTTTTGATAATATTATGGTAATCTTCTTCTAAAACCCATCCATTTTTAAATCGGAGAGGATAGTTTGATTTTTGAAAATTTCTCTCTAAAAGAATACAGTGAAGAAGGGTATCATCACTTGAAGCTTGACGTAGTGTATAACACTTAAAATTGAGAAAAGTGTTAATAAAATATGACTTACAAAAATCTTATCAAGCTTACAATATATATTCCTAAATTCACCTGATTTCTAGGTAAAATCATTACCAATAATAGATGGCTCTACCAATCCAGTTTTTATTAAAAAACCCAGAAAAAAATCCAATTTTTTAAAGAGAATGGGTACGCCACCTCTTTATTCAGATGAGTGCATAAAATAATTAAAATCACCCAGTATTAACTAAGGATTTGCAATAACAGAATTAAAAAAGGTAATATGCTTCCAAAATGAAAATCTTTCCTTCTCTAGGTCAGAGGCATAAACAAAAGTAATATCAATAAGCAACCCTCCTTTATTTATGAAATTAAAATGAATATACTGAAAATCAATGAATTCATTTCTTAGTGACCAAATGTTAGAATCCCAAAAGACTAATATCCAACCATTACCACCAATACTACTATTATTAATAGAAAGCCAATTATTAGAAAATTTGTGCATAAAACACTCAATTGCTTTATCATCAAGTTTACGCTCAAGTAATACTATAATACTAGGTTTATTGAAAGAAATTAAATTGGACAAATCCAATTTTCTTTCAGGGGAGTTAAGACCCCTAAAATTCCAAGACATAACCGTCATTAAAATAGATAAATAAAAATATAGTGATACTGAAAAGGGTATCACTTCTGCTGCATAGGCAGATTTCAGTTGTCAATCTCAAAGTTCTCTGCAGTTTTCCCTCTTCTTCTTTTATAGGTTGTACTTTCATTAGCTTTGATGAATTTTTGCCCAGTGTGGATTTTTAACAATATATCTATCTTCCAAAAAATTCTTATTTTTGTCAGTACTGTTATTATCCGTAATGTTTAGCTTGCTTTTCTTTTTTGTTTCTTCCTTTTGCTATTACAGGTAAGGATGCGGTGGAGGAAAGCAGTGCTGCATTCTCTATCGGTTCAACTGAGTTCTTTGGAGGAGGCTTTTTAAATCCCAACTTGTCAAATTTGACTTTGCTAGGTTTAATTTTTTTTCAATATTTAATATTTTTGAATTTGAATATGTATTTAAATCAGGTTCAGCCTACTGGGGGTTGAATCAAGACATGTTCTGCATAATCTTCAGTGCATATCTTCTTGTGTATTGTCATTGTTGCTAATATAATTGATGGCTTCTTCATGCCTCATTTATTTGCAGTAGGGACAACATTATCCGAAATGTCATCTGAATTTTCAGTGGATAAAGAGGCTGAGGCTTGCCTATCGTTACCTGATTTTAATTGATCTGAGCTTTCTGTATTGTGTCCAGAATCTGGTCCACTGTTTTCGAAAAATTGGATTTTTTCAGTAATTTCATTACTTTTACTTTTTTCCAAACTTGGTTCTTGCTGATTTTTCTTGCCTGTTTTAGATAAAGAAATGGATTCTTGAGTTTGTTTTTGCGAGTCCAGGCTACCTTTAACATTACTGTTATCTAAATTTGCCAAAAACTTATCTTGATTTGCCAAGAAAGAATCCTGTTCTTTTTCTGAATCAAAATTTTCTCTCTATACTTGTTTTATAAGGCCAGCCTCAGTCAAATGACCAAAACATTGCATTTCATACATTTTGGAGGAATCCATTCATATTCTATTCTCTGAACGATTTTCTCACCGTCGTACATCATAATGTTTGCTTCATCTAGAAGCTTTAAATCTGCCTTAATTTCAACTAAGATCCTTGCAAAACTGAGTCTTGATTCAGTCGCAGTAGGTTCATCCAACTTCAGAGGAGTGCCTATAAGGCTAGCAATAGCACTGAAGGCCTCCTTGTCCCATAGACCTAAGTTTAATTATGACAGTTTTATCCAAATTGTCATCGTAGTTAAAATTTCTTTATCTAAATTAATACGCTTTGTCCATTTCTTGAGTATGATTAACTTTTCATTAATAAAATATGGACCACCAAAGATAACCATATAACAATCAACCGGATTTGAAAATATGATTAGAAAGAACCCATTATCTCTAGTGCATATTTGGAATTTGAATATAGGAATCCAGGTTTTAGAGACAAAAGCCCTGAAATGGTGATAGTATGGTCTAGGGCCAAAGTTATAAGCAAGAACTGAAATTTCCATTTTTCTTCAGTTCGTTTTCCCACTGCCTCATTAATCACAACAATACGTTTGTTTCCCACTTTAATGGGTGTTGTGTAACTGAGATTAAAATTAGAGATATCCAATCATCTTCAACAAATCTATGTAGGTGGATGATTTTTGATTCGAATTCAAATTAAAATTCTGCATATTTGTAGAATGATTTTATTTCTGCTCTAAGATCTCATTTCTATATTATTTTGCCCATTAAATTTCTGAAAGGAAAGAGGATTAACCTTAGAAGAACCCAATTTGGGTTCATTCTGCATAATTGTAGGATTTGATTGTTGTACCTCATATTTGAATTCAGCACTATTTTTCCCATTATACTTCTGAAAGAAGAGGGGATTAGCCAAAGATGATCCAAATTTAGGGCCAGGAGAAGAGAAGTGAAGAGAAATAGAGAAGAGGAACTCCAATTAGAAGTTCATGGAAGCCATTAAAAGTTAGAGAGATGTCACAAGTCCAACTACTTATTTATGATAATGGCTTAGACAGACTCATGCGCTTCAGTTAACTGCAACCAGTTGAATAACGATAGATACCGCATTTCATTCTTAAAACACTTCCAAAACAGTATTTGATTCATTTTTCAGCCTAAGTTGCCATAACTTTCGTAAAGCGAAAAATAATTATAATAATTAACATTGAACTGATTAATTTGCTTTTTTTCTTTTAATTTAGGTATCAAATTTGGATTCAGCTGTTTCTTATCTCAAGTCTGGAAACTGCTATTCGGGCCGAAATCCAGTCAGTCAAAACATGTGACATAGTGCAATTGGAGTATATTAGGGGGTAAACATGTAATTCCATTAGTGGGCTTTCCTATTTTTGTTTGTAGCCGTATATTTTGACGTAATAGTAGTCGGGATAAATAGCATTTTTGCTCAAGTTTTGATCCTAAAAACTAAAATAAAAAATCAGTGGAAGTTAACTACCTGAAGCATTACATGGCAACACACACCAGAGGAAAGAGCTTTCTTTATGACCATATAACTATGGTTATCTTCAAAAATCTGAAATTATACAAACCATGCAATTGAAATAAGAATTTTTATGTCGGTCAAAAATCTACAAAGAACATATGATAAGATAGGGAGATAGACATTTCAGTCGACATGTAAAATTGGTTCATGTTGATTCTTGTAACTGAATAAAGTGTTCAAGTCAAATAAATAAGAAAAAGGCGCCGAAATGTAATGAAAGGATGCATGTTCATGTCAATATGATTGGACTCCACAGCTGCACACTTTGCGTATGGGACTGGTTGGCCGATTATTTTTCCTTGACTGTTGTCATTTGCATGCATGGAATAATTTGAACAGCACGATTCATGTTTTATATTCATGGAATAATTAAAAATTACATAGATCTATTTGACTTCACAGAGTAAAACTAAATAAAAAATAAAGAGAGACAAAGGAATTTTTTCGAAGAAAAATATAGAATGAGATATCATATCATTCATTTTTGAGATGTTTATAGATGTTACAACATTAAAAATTAGGAAATATGTTATAAAAAGCTTGTTAAATTATAATGTTCATCTCATGGAAGGGACCACACTCTTATAACAATCAAATGGAATAAATGATAAGCATATAAACGTAGTTTTAAGTAATATTTTAGCTGCCAAAGTGAAAATGAGATACAGAATAACAGAAAGAGTTTTAAACAATTGGAGCTTCAAATGTATATAATTGGTAAATATAATTGTGAGCTAAAACATCCCACCTCCGTTAATGTCACTCAGAAAGGGAATGAATTAAATTTAGTGAAGCGTTATAGGTGAAAGATGCAGATAAATTACAAGATAGACAAATAAAGCAGTGGAAAACAAAGTCATTTTATAAGCAACGTAGTTCAGTCAAGCTTTTACAACAATTTACTCAGTCATACTTAAACGTACTACATAAAACTTCTGTCTTGATTCAAAAACTTCCAAGTATATAAGAAGCATAAAACATAGCAAAGTAGCATAAGTCAGCAAATTAAAGTGCAAACACAGCCATAGCCAAAGATAAGAGGATCCAAGCAATACATCAAAGAATCTTCAAGCTTGGAAAGAGAAATAGTCCAAACTAAGCTGGGTTATTCCCTCCCTGACTACCTAGGGGGAGAAACAGAAGAAAAGAAGACGAAAGAAAACAGGTCAGACATAAAGCCTGGTAAGTCCAGTGATTTTCAGTATGTAAACTGGTAAAAGTGACATGACATGAATAAACTGAATATAAGACAATACCGTGATAACAGGGAGAACAAGATAAGATTAACATAAGATATGATAAGGCAAGATAAACTGAATGCGCTTCTACTCTTTCTCCGCTTCGCTACTATCCTATTATTCTGATTTCTATATCTCTGCACCACCTAACCAGTGTCCCAACTAGTAATCTGTATAAAATGATAATATGATCCCAATCCCCGCAGTTGTGGTAGCCTTCAGGTGTACATCAATTATGAGGATCCAACCTCTATCTACCTAATTGCCATGGATATGTTAAATGTACCCTTACTACCCTATCGATCGGCTCCCTACTTGTGTTCATTTATTACTTGTGTCATCCGACCTCCCTAGTATGTATTCATTACTTGTGTCATTCGACCTTGCTTGTATGTATTCATTACTTGTGTCATTCAGCCCCGCTTGTTTGTAGATAACTATGCAGGCCCCATCATGGGGTGTATCAATTCCTTGATGGAAACCCGATACGATTCAAGATGCACAGTGTATACTACTGATGCTATGTGCCTGCTTTTTCCACTCCGAAGCACGTGCATGCCCATATTCCGTCGGAACCTACACTGCTGCACCACCCACCGCTATTTTGACCGCTTATAATCAGCCCATTAATCGTGCCCCACCCTTCCTAGCTCAGGGTACCATGATACATCTATGTGGGTTACTGCTGAAATGGATCCCCGTTACTAGGGTTTCCTAATCAACATGTTATAATGGTTAAGTGTTCTCAATTTAACTTAACCCCACTCATTTGCTTAATTAACATATTGTACTGGTTAAGTGTTGCCTATTCATATGTTACTTAACCTTCTCACTGAATTCACACATGTTTATTCAACGGTTAAGTTTGTGGGCCTATATATACTAATATTACCCATATACCCAAGATTTACTTAACCCTTCCCCTTATCAAGTCCATATGTATTATTGGTTAAGCTTGCCTTAACCCTATCCACTTTGTTCATATAATATTGGTTAAGTTGTCTTCTTGTCCATGTTAACTTAACCCACCCACCTAACATGACATATTGGTTAGGTATTTCTTAGTAACTTAACCCTGTTCATTCATCATGTTGTATAGGTTAAGTGTTTCCTATTAACTTAACCCTGTTCATTCATTATGTTATATTGGTTAAGTATTTCCCCTTAACTTAACCTCAATCATGTTATGTTGGTTAACTTAACCTACTCAATCATTATGTTGAATTTGGTTAAGTGTTTCCTATTAACTTAACCCTGTTCATTAGCATTAATTCATTCCTTAATGCCTTAACCTCTCACATTAGAACTGTTGTTTGCGGTTGCTGGATGTGCCGGGCGGTTCTGCGCAAACTTCTACCGCGAACTCATTCTAACCTCGGGTTTTGGGCTTTATGCGCTAACCTCTCACGTTAGATTTGTTGTTGCGGTTGCTGGATGTGCCGGGCGGTTCCAGGCAGACTTACACCGCAACCCAATCTAACCTCGGGTTTGGCATGTTCATCTTTTATCCAATTTACATATTTACTATACATATCCATGTCTAGATTTTATATGCAAATTATCCCAAATTTACAAAACTAGTCATGTTCCAATTCTCAAGTTATGTCCAACAAAACCAATTGCAAGTTATGGCCCACAAATTCAATTACAAGTTATTACTAAAAATAGGTTACACCCAATCTTCCCAAATTTTCAATAATAGTCGTGCCCCAAAATCACAATATACATTATGCTTGGCATTCCAATCAATAGTTATGCCCAATCTAGTTTTAATATTCCAGTTTACAATTTACGCCCAATCTAGATTTAATATTTCATTTTACCCCAAGTTCGCAACGATAAAAATTATGCCCCAAATCACAAGTTACAAATTATGTTCCACATTTACCAATTAGATTATTCCCCAATATCCCCGCATTCCAACCGCACGTACAATAAGATTCAGTCTAGATTCTAGGCTAATCTAGATTCATAAAATAAAGGGGGAAGAAAGAAGGAACATAAATGAGAATAGGCATAAAAACAGGCATCATAATGATAGTTTTGTCAAATATAACATTATGGACCTAAGAGGATTACAGATCCGTCAGAATTGAGGTATAGCAAACATAGATTTGAAATAAACTGACAGAAATAACCTCGTAGACATATAAATCTGATATGAATAACATCATGAACCTAAAAGGATTATATATCCGATGTTCAACAAAGATAGGTATGACTGAATCGATATAATAACTTCTTATGCATGTAAAATCATAGATTCAATAGAAAGATAGGGATAAATCTGAAAAGATTGTCTTATCATCAAGCATGGACTTAGATTCATTTTATTACATGCCAAGATTACTATTAGGTGTTTGAATCTGAAAATAACTTGAAATTACAGAAAAAGAATTGATCTTGTTTTCTGGGATATGATTTCTGAATTTGTTAAGCTTAACCTTTGATGTAGACTTTTGATTTGAAGTTCTTCTAATTGATTTCTAGCTTGGATTTGATTTTCTAGTTTGGAGAAGATGGAGGCTAGGCCAGCTTAGGGATGGACAACATGACGGCTTCATAGAATGAGATTGTGAGGTTTAGGGTTAAGATTTGATGTGTTTATATAGGAGTATGAGACCATTCAGAGCATTTAGATCAACCTAGTATCCATTCAAGCCATCCAGTCCCATAAAATTTGTCATCAGGCCAATCAGGTAACGACACATCAGCCTTAGGCTGTAAAAATACGTCACCGGATCTGGATTAAAAAAAGGGTCGACTCCCTACAGCGGGGGTTGACACCTATGTCGACACCCCTATAAGGGTGTCGACACCTATGTCCACTCCCCCTGGGGAGGTCGACACCTCTGAGCGGGAAATTTCCCGCTCAGGCCGCTCTAACCGAGTTTCAAATTTGGAGCAGTTTTGACCTTTAATTATTATTTTAATTTAATTTTTATTTAAACTTGAAATCTTATGAACTCCATAACTTCTTCATATGGAGCCCGATTTTCACAAACTCGGACTCTATCTCAAGCAGAATTCCGAGATGAACGCAATGACGTAACCTGTTTCACCCAATTCTTCTTCTAAAAATTAAGTGTTCTTAAATTTGTTAATTTAATATTCATAGAAAATACGAGGTGTTACATTCTCCCCTCCTTAAAGGATTTCGTCCCCAAAATCTCTAAGTTAAGAAGAATGTATCCTAACATCCAACATCCATATGCTCAACCATCAATCATATGCATCCATTATCCTTAAAAATATTCCTAATGCTTTCATAATCATATGCATAGTGTGTGTATATGTCCTTATCTAATGCAAAATCAGACGGTCAACTGATTCAGTTGATCTCCTTGGTGCGAATCATGTCGGTGCTATGAGTCCATCATGTACGCAACTATTCCTAATTTGTGACGAGAAGGAATTTCGCTCGAACCGAACCGGTCGCTAAACCGATCTAGACCGTTCGAAACGCCCTATCGTTTTGAGAACACGACAAAATAGAACGCATACAAAAGAACATTTCATTGTATATTACAACAATGCATCAGAATACAAGAATATACAGAGTATAAACGAATAAATATTACACAGAGATATCAGAGATTTAAATTACATTTAAATACATAGCAGCGGAAATAATACAATACACAACTAGAAGAGATATGTGGATACAAAGCTTTCCGGATATCGTTCCAGCTGTAAACCAGGATCCTGTGAATATAAATCTGCAAAACCAAAACTACTAGCTGCCCGTGTCAAAATAAGGGCACCCAGAGTTTAGGTTAAAACAATAAACTCCAGGTCAGTCATGGGACTGGTGTGAGAACTAAAACAGTAATTATTCTTTATTTTAAAGTTAGGTAAATCAAGGGACCATGCCGCTAACGCGGAACGGGTTTCCTCCCAAGAATACCAGTGCATAAAACAAACAGCACAATGCTAGGTAGGGAAAAATGAAGCTGCTATAAGACCCAGGTCCTATCACACAATGCAACGCAAGCCGGGGGATAGGGTTTTTACCTTATAATAGCCAAGAATGCTTGATACGTTTAAAACAAATCATTTGATACTATTACAAGTGTATAGTGTATAAAACAACTTCAAATCATAAGTATCAATTATAGTTGGCATGAATGCCCCATACCACTATGTCGCCATATATAGGTTATACAATCAAAACCGCAAAACGTCGTATTGGAAGTTGGGTTATCATTTATGGTATGAACCGAGGCTAGGGGCAAGATCCTCACCGATTCGAGACGCTCTAGTCCTCCCCTCAGGAACAGCCGCAACTGCCCCTTGGATCGTCAGGGTCGGTCCACCGATGTGGATTATTATGCCTGAACACTGCGTTTCCCCACCCTATGGGGTGTAAGCCTGGCCCGTCAGCCGACCAGAAGCATCGGCCGAAACCGATATCACGAGGCGCCTCGTTTTCAGCAAGTAATAATAAGCAACATCCACATGAGTCAAACTCGTCAGCCAGTTCAAGCACTGACGCCACTCTTAACTAGAAAGAAACGCATGTCCTCCCTGATGTCCGTCTCCTGTTTTTGGTTCATACCAGGTGTGATACTCGCGAATCAACGTTACACAAAGCTGTGCCACACAGGCTGTGCTTTGATCATCACCACGAGACTTTGCTTTTCAACAGAAGCCTCGATCAATTGCCACTTAGGCATGCCACACAGGCAATTCACTCCATGCGTTTGATATCCATCCATATATAACCCCTGAGCTCGTACGTCTCAGAAAAGGGCGTTAAGCAAGAGAATAAATTCTCCGCCGCCAAACAGATATATATTTAATAGAGATCAATCACACGGACTAAAATCCAATGTCAGACACACAGTCCATTTACAAGTCCGTTCTGGGTCTGAATGAAACCGGAGGCACTTTCCTCGCATATCCATCAATCTCCAAGTACGTCTGGACGATTACCAACTGTTTTCATCTTCTTGGGTGTACAACCCAATCAAGATCATCAGTAATCACCCAAACGACGTGAAGACCTCCGGTCTTCAACCGCCGTCTTCATCTTCGACTTATTGTCGTATCAGTTATTCAGAATGGGATAAACCCGGTCTTTCCGAATAACTCGCATATATTTTAAATAAGTGTTACACAAACACAACATACGCCTCATTCCAATTCATCAGTCACTAACCGTAAATTAATCAAGAGAATAATTCCCCAAATATTAACCCCGAAGGCCGAAACCAACATCAGATCAATATCCAGAAAACCATTCTGCTTGGGTAACCGACAGTTAGTTTCTAAATTTCACATTCATAGGGAGAGGTTCCCATTAATTTTATCCAAGATAAATTCCTTGAATTTATTCTTTAATCATCCTTTGAATTTCGATTCAACTAGTCGGGATTAACGAACCTTACCGAAGTAATCATTTGTTTTAATTTCCCAATCCCAACCTATTCATCCCATGAAGTAAAACTGGTTATACTTCATATCTAACACCACGGTGTTATCGGTAAATTCAATTACCATTTCACGTTCAAATCTAATTAAAGATTTAACTATCGCCTGGAGTAAAACTGGTGATACTCCATTCTCGATCTTTTCAATCTAATTAAAGATTCATTAAAACTCCACTTAGTTTTAATCTTTAACTGGGTTAAAGAACCAATGTCATTTAAAACACGGCCCACAATAAACCCAAAATTACATTCATTAATTATCGGGTTAAAGAACAAGTGTTATTTAAAACACTGTTCACGATAAACCCAAAAATCAATATCAATTCAATTCCTATTAAATATTATTTAATTGGTACACTTCATTAAATCTAAATAAAAAGATTTAATCTTTTCTCAACTGGGTTCAAGAACAGTGTTAATGAAGACACCATTCACGACAAACCCAAATCACATTTGATATTCAATACAAGGCTCTGAATAGAAAATATATCGGCTTATATTCAATATCAAATTCTGCGATTAACAAATGTCATAGTGGAAATAGCGATATAAATATATATCTTTCAAATTTCCATAACAACATCCGTATAATCACGAATTCCAACATCGAAATATTCCGAAGACAATTTCGATTCAAATCCACTCCAATGCAATCATTGGAAATTCTGGTTATTTTTAAAACCCTTTTCAAATTCAATTTATATACTTAAAAATAAATAGAATTATAATTCTAGTTCAAAACTAGTTTATTTCGATAAAAATCTATTTTTATCTTTTCAAGTATGGAGTTTTTCATCCCAATTCTTTCTAAATCATTTCTCATGATTTTACACAAATTATTACTATTTTTAATAATTTTATCAAGGCCCGTACAGTCGATTTCCATCAACGGTCATCGAACTGCACTTACAACGACCTTTTTCAAATCAGATTTGGACATAATTCCAAATCCAACCGTTAGATTTCGAATTTCTAATATTCGTTAGAAAGCTCTTTTCGATACGAACCCAACGGTTCCGGTTTTAGGAGAATCCGACGGTCGGATCTCCCGCAATATTCGTTTGAAGTCAATGGTCGAAATTCGCGAACTGCCGCGGCGCGGCGCGTTCTATTCAGGCCACTATATATTATATATATAATATATAAAATATATACTTCGTCGATTTCAATTCAAAACGTGCTTTATAAATCGTTTCAAATTCATTTTCAAAATGGTTTCAACTTCATATTCAATCTCAAATCAAAATTGAATATTTCAATTTAAATTCATTGCAAATTGATTTCAATTCAAATTGATTTCTAATTCAATTTCAGTTCGTTTTCAATTCAATTCAATTTCAATTCGAATTCATTTCTATTCCATTTCAATTGGAATTCGTTTATATTCATTTTCAGTTCGAATTTATTTATATTCAATTTCAATTCGAATTTATTTATATTCAATTCTTTTCAAAATATCAGATTTTGAAATCACTTTCGATATTCATTATAAAATGAATAAAATCGATATAAATATCGTTCACGTCAAAATGGCGTCAATCTAATCAACACGGCTTCATATATTCCTATTTCCAAATATTCTATTTCAAACTCTGATTTTGATAGTTTACAACAGCTTTTTGAGGGCAATCGACTCGCTGATCTGATTCAACGCCTCTCGAGAGGCCGCACCTATCAGAATGACGTGGACGACGTCAATCACAACCCGTTCACTCAGGAAATCAGGAATTCCCGCAATCCCCCAGATTTCAAACTTCCACAACTGGAGCCATACAACGGCAGGACAGATCCTACCTTGCATCTCATGCGCTACAAACGACATATGGAAGTTCAATCGGCATCAGAAAACGTCATGGCTAAGTGTTTACCCCTCTTTCTGACTGATATAGCAGCCATGTGGATTTTGGAAACATAATCGATCAGCAGTTGGAACATGTTGGTCGCACGCTTCCTTGAACAGTTTCGAGTCCACATCGCTCGACCCAAGAACGTCATGTCACTCACTACAATCAAGCAGAGGCCCAGAGAAACTCTGCGTACTTTCCTGGAAAGATTCAACGTTGCAGCAGCATCAGTGGATCGCCCTGAACAATCGATGGTACTGATGGCAGTGGTATCCGGCGTTCTGGATAACACGAAATTCAAGAAATCTTTGTAACGAGATCCACCACGAAATCTCGGCGAATTCTACCTTGAAGCAGATAGATTTTTGCGGGAAGAAGATCCAACTTTTGAGAAGAAAACCCTCGAAGTCAACATGCTCGGAGATGGAGAACCGCCCAATCCTGGAAAAGGCAATGACAAGGGTAAAGGAAAGACCCCTACTACAAATGATCGTAACGCTCCACCCCGTAGAGGGTCCAGATACGACAAATACACTGAACTGAATGACACTCTGAGCAACATATACATGGATACAGGAGGTGCTGCCTCCTATCAGAGACCTCCCAAGAGGGAGCCGACGCTAGCACAACGCAATTCTGGCAGACATTGCATATTTCATGACATAGACGGTCACAACACTGATGACTGCAGACATTTGCGAGATCTTATTGAGGATCGGATCAGACGAGGAGAGCTACCCGAATATGTCACTCGACCAACAACGCCTACACCTGCGCTGCCACAAAGTATTCCCCAGAGAGGGAACGATCCTGGATCGAGCAATCGCGGGATTATCATTCGCTGATCCCACTCGGCGGATCTCTTCAGTTTGCTGAACTCCGGTTCACAGTTCATGTTTTTAGGTTTTTAGGCGACTTCTTACCCTCTTTTGTTTACCTTGCATGTAATAAGAGCCGTCACATCAGCCCACACGCACGGAACCTACTTGTGGTCTCCAGCCGTGTCCGGTAAACGGCTGCTGCATTTTCATGAATTAGCAATAAGCATTGAGCTCCAGCTCCCAACTGGATCCGTCCAGTACGAACATGAGCTCCGGCACCCAACTGGAGCCGTCCAGTACGAACATGAGCTCCGGCTCCTAACTGGATCCGTCCAGTATAAACAAATCTTCATGGCATTTCCTTAGTCGTCTTACTCCGGTAAGGCCGTCTTGGAACCTTCATGTGCTTTTCCTTGGTCGTCTTACTCCGGTAAGGCCGTCTTGGAACCTTCGTTTCTTTTCCTTAGTCGTCTTGCTCCGGTAAGGCCGTCTTGGAACCCCTCTAACATCTCCTCGGAGGGTTTACTCCGGTAAGGCCATCTAGGAAATATTCTAGCATTGATTGTTTTATCTTCTTGCAGGTACAAACTCCTGGTCTTCTTGGATTTCTCTGGCCTTAATACGATCCCGTGTGATCGTCGGTTTTCTGGCCTTAATACGATCCGGCGTGATCGTCGCATTCTGAATTTGGATTTCTCAGATTATCCAGAACACATCTTCCTTCAACCAGCATGATATGTTCTGGGGGGAAAACGTGTTGACACATTTTTTGGCAAAAGCTATCACACATGGAATTCCTAAATGATAACATGCTCGAGCGATGGAAACGACGTCAGAAGACATTGAGAAATTTGGTCAAAATCACATCCTCAACATAAACATGCCCGAAACTCCTATCAGAAGACATCTTTTAGGCCCGAAAATAGCAATTACGGAGTTGAGCTCTAAAACTTTTGTAGATCTCTGAGTTAGCTTCAGTTTGAGCTTCGGTTTGGCTCAATCGGACTTACGGTTTGAACGTTATGCCCGTTTCCGTAAACTGGTGTAATCTGGCAATTTTCTGGATAAAGCGACGAAGCAGCACACGATCGAAGTATGGATCACGTACCCTCGGAACGTCCCTCATCGGATTGCCCCTCATCAGATCGCCCTCCTCAGACCATGAACCGTCCGTGGTACATCTCACGATCCGACCCGATCGCCAGCACTTCACTCCAGCTTCACTATGTCGCTCACGACCAGACTCGGCTCGTGATAGCCATATCACGATCCGACCCATGGCCACGATCCGACCACATGATCGCGATCCGAACTTCCGACCTACAGATACGCTCCCTGTTTTGACCTATTATCATGCCACATCTTGCTCCTATTATCCTAGATCGGGTGCCACGTACCCCACCACGATCCGATCCCCGCACCTGCTCCTACGCAGCTTGTTCTGACCTATTCTCAAGGCTATTTTCACTCCAACTTGTGTCACATGACGATTTGGAGATGATGTCTGGACGTTTTCCACCACATTTCGAGATTTTTGGGATGCGTGCCATGTGTCCCATGAACCGCCTTCAGGAAACAGCTATAAATACACCATTTGAAGGCATTTTCAAGGATCTTTTTGCCATTCTTCTTCACTGCTTCCACCATTACTGAAGTGCAAGGACTTTGCACCTTCATACACTCAAATTCTTCTCTTTTCAATACAATTAACACACTGATTGTGTACTTGCATGTAACTGATTCTTGTAATCTGTCAGTATAACAATAAGATTATAAAGTGGACGTAGGCTACATCTACAGCCGAACCACTATAAAAACCTTGTGTGTGTCTCCTCTTTATTCACTCTTTTCTGCATTCTGTGATCTGTGATCTGCATTTGGGTGTTAGGCCCAATTTTTGGTCTAACATTTTGGCGCGCCAAGAAGGGGGGCACACAAAAACTTTAACTTCTAGCTTAAAAGGAAACTCAATGGCGAAAAAAAGGAAGAAGACTGGAACTTCTACTCATGTTGATGATGCTGATGCTGAAGGCACAAGGAACGATGTGAGCCAGGAAGCTTCCTCCTATGAAGACCCATTAGCATACCTGACTAGAGACGAGATGGATCAAGTTCTCGCTGAATTGAGGACCCAGATGGCAAGGCAGGACGATCTCCTCCAGAAACAACAGGAAATGATCAACCAATTCTTCGCTCGGATGGATGGAAGGCCGAGCAACGCCCAAATCACTGGAAACGAAGCCATTGACGCGGCTCGAGTATCACCCGGACTCGGGGGCAACCCCCCCCATTCAACAGCAAAACTCGTCTCGTGATACACCTCTGCACCGCGACCCGGATCGTGGAACACTACTAGGCTCACGAATCGATCCCAACAACTCGCTCCCGCCTGCTCAACAACAACCAGTTCGTGACCTACCTTCTGGACCCAGTCGGATCGCCCCCCTAATCCACGATCCGGCCTCACGAGCTGGACTTCACGAACCTACCTCACGAACCATCCCCCTCGAACCGGGTCCGGTCGCTCCCCTCGATCCACGATCTGCGAGCCGCGATCCCCAGGCGATAGCTCACCAACTTCCATCTTCTCCTGCATTCAACGCTGGGGGCACCAGCTCAGATTTTGATAGTTTACAACAGCTTTTTGAGGGCAATCGACTCGCTGATCTGATTCAACGCCTCTCGAGAGGCCGCACCTATCAGAATGACGTGGACGACGTCAATCACAACCCGTTCACTCAGGAAATCAGGAATTCCTGCAATCCCCCAGATTTCAAACTTCCACAACTGGAGCCATACAACGGAAGGACAGATCCTACCGTGCATCTCATGCGCTACAAACGACATATGGAAGTTCAATCGGAATCGGAAAATGTCATGGCTAAGTGTTTTCCCCTCTTTCTGACTGATATAGCAGCAATGTGGATTCGGCAGTTGGAAACAGAATCGATCAGCAGTTGGAACATGTTGGTCGCACGCTTCCTTGAACAGTTTCGGGTCCACATCGCTCGAACCAAGAACGTCATGTCACTCACTATAATCAAGCAGAGGCCCAGAGAAACTCTGCGTTCTTTCCTGGAAAGATTCAACGTTGCAGCAGCATCGGTGGATCGCCCTGAACAATCGATGGTACTGATGGCAGCGGTATCCGGCGTTCTGGATAACACGGAATTCAAGAAATCTTTGTACCGAGATCCACCACGAAATCTTGGCGAATTCTACCTTGAAGCAGATAGATTTCTGCGGGAAGAAGATGCAACTTCTGAGAAGAAAACCCTCGAAGTCAACATGCTCGGAGATGGAGAACCGCCCAATCCTGGAAAAGGCAATGACAAGGGTAAAGGAAAGACCCCTGCTACAAATGATCGTAATGCTCCACCCCGGAGAGGGCCCAGATACGACAAATACACTGAACTGAATGACACTCTGAGCAACATATACATGGATACAGGAGGTGCTGCCTCCTATCCGAGACCTCCCAAGAGGGAGCCGACGCTAGCACAACGCAATTCTGGCAGACATTGCATATTTCATGACATAGACGGTCACAACACTGATGACTGCAGACATTTGCGAGATCTTATTGAGGATCGGATCAGACGAGGAGAGCTACCCGAATATGTCACTCGACCAACAACGCCTACACCTGCGTTGCTACCACCTATTCCCCAGAGAGGGAACGATCCTGGATCGAGCAATCGCGGGATTATCATTCGCTGATCCCACTCGGCGGATCTCTTCAGTTTGCTGAACTCCGATTCACAGTTCATGTTTTTAGGTTTTTAGGCCACTTCTCGCCCTCCTTTGTTTTCCCTGCATGTAATAAAAGCCGTCACATCAGCCCACACGCACGGAACCTACTTGTGGTTTCCAGCCGTGTCCGGTAAACGACTGCTGCATTTTCATGAATTAGCAATAAGCATTGAGCTCCGGCTCCCAACTGGATCCGTCCAGTACGAACATGAGCTCCGGCACCCAACTGGATCCGTCCAGTACGAACATGAGCTCCGGCTCCTAACTGGATCCGTCCAGTATAAACAAATCTTCATGGCATTTCCTTGGTTGTCTTACTCCGGTAAGGCCATCTTGGAACCTTCATGTGCTTTTCCTTGGTCGTCTTACTCCGGTAATGCCGTCTTGGAACCTTCGTTTCTTTTCCTTGGTCGTCTTACTCCGGTAAGGCCGTCTTGGAACCCCTCTAACATCTCCTCGGTTGGTTTACTCCGGTAAGGCCATCTAGGAAATATTCTAGCATTGTTTGTTTTATCTTCTTGCAGGTACAAACTCCTGGTCTTCTTGGATTTCTCTGGCCTTAATACGATCCCGTGTGATCGTCGGTTCTCTGGCCTTAATACGATCCGGCGTGATCGTCGCATTCTGAATTTGGATTTCTCAGATTATCCAGAACACATCTTCCTTCAACCAGCAAGATATGTTCTGGGGGGCAAACGTGTTGACACATTTTTTGGCAAAAGCTACCACACATGGAATTCCTGAATGATAACATGCTCGGGCGATGGAAACGACGTCAGAAGACATTGAGAAATTTGGTCAAAATCACATCCTCAACATAAACAGGCCCGAAACTCCTATCAGACAACCTCTTTTGGGCCCGAAAACAGTGATTACAAAGCTATGCTCAATAACTTTTGTAGATCTCTGAGTTAGCTTCAGTTTGAGCTTCGGTTTGGCTCAATCGGACTTACGGTTTGAAAGTTATGCCCGTTTCCGTAAACTGGTGTAATCTGGCAATTTCCTGGATAAAGCGACGAAGCAGCACACGATCGAAGTATGGATCACGCACCCTCGGATCGTCCCTCATCGGATCGCCCCTTATCAGATCGCCCTCCTCAGACCACGAACCGTCCGTGGTAAATCTCACGATCCGACCCGATCGCCAGCACTTCACTCCAGCTTCACTATGCCGCTCACGACCAGACTCGGCTCGTGATAGCCATATCACGATCCGACCCATGGCCACGATCCGACCCCATGATCGCGATCCGAACTTCCGACCTGCAGATACGCTCCCTGTTTTGACCTATTCTCATGCCACATCTTGCTACTATTATCCTGGATCGGGTGCCACATACCCCCACCACGATCCGATCCCCGCACCTGCTCCTGCGCAGCTTGTTCTGACCTATTCTCAAGGCTATTTTCACTCCAACTTGCATGGATCTAATTACACATGTCACATGACGATTTGGAGATGATGTCTGGACATTTTCCACCACATTTTGAGATTTTTGGGATGCGTTCCATGTGTCCCATGAACCGCCTTCAGGAAACAGCTATAAATACACCATTTGAAGGCATTTTCAAGGATCTTTTTTCCATTCTTCTTCACTGCTTCCACCATTACTGAAGTGCAAGGACTTTGCACCTTCATACACTCAAATTCTTCTCTTTTCAATACAATTAACACACTGATTGTGTACTTGCATGTGACTGATTCTTGTAATCTGTCAGTATAACAATAAGATTATAAAGTGGACGTAGGCTACATCTACAGCCGAACCACTATAAAAACCTTGTGTGTCTCCTCTTTATTCACTCTTTTCTGCATTCTGTGATCTGTGATCTGCATTTGGGTGTTAGGCCCAATTTTTGGTCTAACAATTTCGAAAATAAAATAAAATAAAAATGCTAAATTAAAATAAGTACCCAAATGCCAAATTAGCTCCACTCGTCTTAATAGTTTGTCGCTGCTGAAGATTGGTTTAATCGATTTACCATCGAGAATGTATTCAGTTGACATGCGAGTTGAAATGATTTGATCCATTTGTCTTGTTGGAGCAAAATATGACCTGTTAGATACTAATTCATGTTTTTGGATCTCGCACACACTTCGATGAATGATGATAGATAGATTTTGAGATAATCTGTATGGAGGAATTTGTGATTATGAAATTGTATTATGAGAGAAATTGAAAACTAAAAATATGAAATCTTTATTCAATTGTTTGTAATAATATTCAAATGTACACAGATGAGCCCATATGTAGATGTGGCTATAACGGTTGGAAATGTACAGAAGGAACTAATAGAAGCGGATGGGCTAAGCCCAGTCCATTACAATGTAACCTGTATAACATATCTTCAGTGAGTGATAAGCCGACATTTCATTACTCCCCCTCAAAACTTAGGGTTTCTGGAAACCTAATTTTGCCATGTCGAGCAACAAATAGAGCAAATTTGAGAGGCGATTCATGTTTTAATGCTCGCACTAACTCTCCCAGGCGTCGATCCGACTGTTTGATGTCTCTCTGGAGTTGCTTTGTCTTGATGAGTTCTCGTGAGCCTTTTTTCCTGGATTCTTCAGTAGACTGAGCATTTGGGGTTGCTTTCCTTTGATGAGTTCTCGTGCGCCTTTTTTGGGATTCTTCAGTTGATTGAGCATTGTTGTTCTTCGATTCTTCAACAGTTGCTTTTGGCATCTCTCTGCCTTCAGATTTGCTCCTGGGTTGGTCTGGAACATTGAGTTCATATCTAAATTTGGTATAGTTTTTTAACGATATAGCTTTGGTTAAGATGTCAGCTCTTTGATATGATCCAGGTATATGATTTACTAGAATCTCCCCTTTCTGAACAAGTTCTCTGACAAAGTGTATATCGATTTCAATACGTTTAGTTCTCGCATGTTGAATACGGTTTCAGTCATGTATACAGCACTCTTGTTATCACACCAGATAATAGGCTTAACACTTGACTTTAACTTAAGCTCATGTAGCATAGATTGTAGTCATTTTATTTCTGTTGTAGCATTTGCTATGCTTCTGTATTCATCTTATGTGCTGGATTTGGAAGTTGTGAGTTGTTTTTTGAGCACCATGATATTAAATTCTGACCAAAGTAGATACAGTATCCATTGGTAGATCTCCTATCATCTGGATCTGAAGCCCAATCATCATATATATAGCCTGTTAGATGTAAGTGTTGACAAGCCTTTAGATTTAACCCATAGTTGATTGTCCCTTTTAGATAGCGCAGAACTCTTTTTACAGCTTTCCAGTGTATATCCATAGGTTTCTGCATAAATTGGGATAATTTATTTACACAGTATGATATATCAGGACGTGTTATAGTGGCATACTGAAGTGCACCTATAGCACTCCTGTATTCTTTAGCATTTGAAATAGCTTCTCCCCCATACTTAGAATAACTCTGACTACTTATCTTAAGAGTAGGTTGGGGGTTGGCATTAATCATCTTGGTTTTGACAGGTAACACAGTTATATATTTTCTTTGACATAGACTCATTTCTGATTCAGATCTGCTGACTTCTATGCCAAGAAAATAACTCAATTCTCCTAAATCTTTAATAGATAATTGCTGATGTAAGTACTGAGTTAGTTTGTCAATATCATCAAGATTATTACCAGTTATAATTAAGTCATCTACATACACTAGTATGTAAACTGTTGATGTGCTATCAATTTTTCAAAATAGTGAACTGTCTGATTTGGTAGAATGATACCCTAACTTTGTTAAGGTGTTGGTCAATCTATCAAACCAGACTCGTGGAGCCTGTTTCAGACCATAAATAGCTTTATTCAGCTTATATACTAAGTTTTGACCATGATTATAACCTTGTGGCTGCCTCATATAAATTTCTTCTTTAAGAAAACCATTTAAGAAGGCGTTGTTAACATTAAAATGTTTAACATGTCAATTCTTACCCAAGGTAATTGTTAGAATAAGCATAATTGTAGTTGGTTTTACCATAGGTGAAAAAGTTTGATTAAAATCAAACCCATATTCCTGAGTAAACCCCTTTGCTACTAACCTGGCCTTGTACTTATTAATAGATCCAACTGGGTTTCTTTTTTATTTGTATTTCCATCTGCAACCTATCACATTTTTGTTAGCAGGTGGACATACTAATTCCCAGGTTTTGTTTTTGATGAGAGCATTATACTCATCATCCATTGCCATCTTCCAGTTTTTGTTTTTAATTGCATGTTCAAACGAGTCAGGTTCACAATAATTGGATGATGCATTGTATGCCTTTGGCTTAAAAATACCAGTTTTAGCCCTAGTGATCATTTGACGTCTAGTTTGAATTGGTTGCACATCTGATGGTAAGCTATCATTGTTATCTGAATCTGAATATTCTGATCTTATACTTTGTGAGTTTATGTTTTCATCTAACAGCTAATTTTATGAACTTGCGGAATTGTACATGGCGTGGCTGGGCTGATGTGAAATACCATAGCCTTCAGAGTTTGGTTATGGTGATTGACTAATACCAGCAGCCTCACTTTCATCATATTTTGAGCCTAAATGTTAGAATAAATTGGAATCTCAGGTACTGACACATTTGAATTCCTTATTTTACTAGTGGTTTTGAAATCTTTGCTATGAAGGGAAATACATTTTCATTGAAAACTACATGCCTACTTATATAAATTTTACCTGTCTCGTCAAGGCATTTGTAACCTTTTTGATTGGTAGTATACCCCCAAAAAGGTACATTGTTTTGACCTGAAATCCAATTTGTTAGTATTATAAGGTCCTAGATAGGGAAAACACAGACATCCGAATGGTTTTAGACTGCTATAGTCTAGTTTAACACTAAATAAATTTTCTATTGGTGTTGAATCTTCCAATACTTTTGTGGGTTGTCTATTGATTAAATATACAGAAGTATTGAAGGCTTCTAGCTAAAATTTTAGAGGTAATTTTGCTTGTGCTAATAGTGTCAAAGTCGACTCTACGATATGTCTATGTTTTCTTTCAACAAGGCCATTTTGTTGTGAGGTGTAAGGACATGTAGATCTGTGTATAATCCCTCTTGTTGTAAAATAGTTTTTCAGACTTCTAAACTCACTTCCACCATCAGTCTGCATTATTTTGACTGAATATTAAGCTGTTTTTAAACCATGGTAATAAAATTAATAACAACATTGTTAACATCAGATTTTTCTTTTAAAAAATAGATCCAAGTAAATTTTGAATATGTATCAACAAAAGCTATATAATATTTGAAGCCAAAATCAGAGTGTATAGATGCAAGACCCCATGAATCTATTGCAATTAACTGTAATGGCCCAGAATATACAGTTTTAGAATCAATAAATGGCAACTTATGACTTTTCCCTACTTGATAGTACTCATAAATATAGGGTAATGTGACATGATCAAATTGAATATTATTTTCAGTCAATATTTTTGTTACGATTCTGGTACTTGGGTGACCAAGTTTGCGGTGCCAAAGATCAAAAATATTGCTGCTGCTATTAGCATTGTTCACTACATTCAGATTATAGTGTATATCTTCAATAATATCATTGTTTTTCAAAGCAGTATTGAACTTGTATAGCCCTTCAGTCTCATTGCCCTGTAAAATGGGTTCTCTAGTTAGAATGTCCTTAACTAAACAGTGCTTAGGGTAAAATTCAAAAAAGGCATTGTTATCATTGGCCAATTTAGGAACACTAATCAGATTTTTTTAATCTTTTGAACTCTTAATAAATTGTGTAAATATATCTGTCTCTTTCCATTTACACTAGCTTTGCCTATATGTGTAATAGGAATGGACTCACAATTGCCCAATAAAATTGAATGATTACCTCTATAGTCTCTGTTTCCAAGATTCAGATTCTCTAAATTGTTAGTGATATGATGAGTAGCCCCTGAATCTGGATACCAAGCATCACAATTTTGCTGAGTCATTTTGATTGTTGTTCCTACTAGCATTATCTTGATTACTGCTTTCAGATTGAGATTGGGCTATGTTGACATTTGGATTTCTATTGTTCCTCTGATTTTGATTTGATGTGTAGCTGATGTTGAATCTGAAATAACAGTTCAATGCTTTGTGGCCTATATTTTCACATATTTGACATTTTGGTCTGTTGGAGTTTTTCCCCTACCTCTGCCTCTTGCTTTTCTTGCACCACCTCCTCTCTGCTAAGGTTGATCTTTTTTGTTGTAATTATTGTGATTTTTTCCTCTGAAACCAGTGGTGAAGTTAATAGAATAGTCTGATTCTTGAGCTTTCTTGGCATTAATTCTTGCTTCATGTGAGAGTAAAATTGAATTTACTTCATCTATGGATGGAACAATTTTTTGTGAAGTTATGATGGCAACCACTACCTCATAATCATTACTTAGTCCATTAACAAGATATAGAACCTGATCACTGCTTGGAACTCTGTTCCCAGTTGCGTTTAATAGGTTACACAGTTTTTTTACTTTGGAGATGTATTCCCACATTGACATATTCTCCATTTTTATACTCCGCAATTGATTTCTATATTGTAAAACTTTAGCAGAAGATTGATTATTGAACTCTCTTTCGACAGTAGTCCATATATCATATGCAGAGTGACACCCAATAACTTGTGATAATAAATTTGCACTGATGAAAGGTAATAACCATGAACTGATGAGCCTATCTTGTCTATGATATCTAATGTATTTTTTGTTTTCAACGGTTCTATTACTTTCATTAGTAATAAAATTGGCTGGTATATCAACAATGTCATGAATATATCCTTCTAGGCCGTAGCCTTGAATAGTTGTCTCAGTTTGCAATTTCCAAAGAAGATAATTATCTTCTTCGAGATGTATTGTAAGTAACTGACTTTTGAGACTAATTACAGTTTTTATTGATTGATCAAGGGGACTAGGGGGAAGATTACTCATACCATTGTCAAAAGCGGCTGAACCTGATTCATCGCCCATGGTTTGATAGACCGATGATGATACAGATTATTCAGAGGAAATAATAAAAAATTCAATGGTGAAGAATGTCGAATTCAATCAAGAATCTGAGTTGGTTACGCAAACAGGTATGTAGCAGCCGGGAAATTTTGGTGATGAATAGATTTCTTGTAATACAACGATTCTAAAAGATTTCCCAGGCACGACTCTTACTTGTTTGATGATTTCTTGCATTCTTGTTTGGTTTCTTGGCGATTTTCGTTATTGAAAACAGGGGATATAACTGATTGATCAGCTGCAGCCTGATGTAATAAGATTTCAGGTGTGGCACACTGTTCAATTACGTTATTTCGTCTCTCAGATGATGAAGGTAATCCTCTGTTGAGCCATATTCAAGTGATGAAATGATATTCTGATGAGTATGTTGATCCATACAAATGAAACAACAAGAATGTTGTGTCGTTAGGCTATTCAAGCTCTGATACCAAGATAGATTTTGAGATAATCCATGCGAAGGAATTTGTGATTATGAAATTGTATTATGAGAGAAATTGAAAACTGAAAATATGAAATCTTTATTCAGTTGTTTGTAATAATGTACAAATGTACATAGATGAGCCATATATAGATGTGGCTATAACAGTTGGAAATAAACATGTATTAAGACAGAAGGAATTAATAGAAGCGGATGGGCTAAGCCTAGTCGATTATAATGTAACGTGTATAACATATCTTCGAGAGTGATAAGCCGACATTTCATTATAAAAAAAACAGTTTATTAAATTTTAAATCCATTTGTTTGCTATATGCTTCCTGGAAAAGTCACTAATAGTAAAAGTTAAATGTACATAAATGTAGAAACATAATAACACTACAAGAAACATTGTCAATACCAACGCCTAAACACCGACGAAAAAACATTGGAAATTACAACGCAACTCCGCCGCATTAACGATGGTTGATATCACCCAAGTAAATTGAGAAAAAACATCGCGAAAACTGCTGGTATCGTGACATTTTTTCCGACCGATTATTAGTATAATAAAACTAAAGTATAAACTATTTTGTCTTTGATGTACAAATATTTACCAAGTCATGTATCCTATCAAAATCTGAACTACATAATTAAAATAGACCGTCCAATTGAAAGCATTGTACAATACAACGTGGATCAATACACGAACCAACAACTCATATTAGAAAGGCTTCAAATGTTTAACGGACTCGATTTATTCCACCGTAGCCTATTGGAGTCGCTCGAATAACATTGATTATCATAGAGTGGAAAATAGGGAGAACGACAAACTTAACAATTTTTTTAGAGAAAAGTATGTAAAGTTTAGAATTTAGTGAGAAGGCCAAATTATAGTGTAAAAGGGAAAATGATAGTGGGCCCCCTGAATTCCACCTTTTGTGTAAATGTGTCATTCTCCCTAATTTTGAAACTTCCCATACTTTTCACCAAAAAAAATTCTAATTTGAGAAAATCCTCCATCATAGGCAATTCCGCTTTTCTTCCATTTCTCGCTCTTATTCGATTCTCTCATTCAAGAGCTGCCAAAGCTGATCTTGTTTGATTCTATCATTCTCACGAAATCCCAAGTCGGGATTTTTCGTTATCCAGTAGGTTTGCTAAGGGAGACTAGCGCACAAAATTTTAGATTAGGTTTTCGTTCTCCCCAATCAGCTGCGATTCCGGCTAATTTTTGATGTATTCTTATCTTTCGCGCCACCTCTCCTCTGTTCCGGCACCCATCCGCCACTAGGTATGTTTCATTTTCTAGAGTCTTACATTCTATTTTGTATTATTTGATGATCGAGTCGGTGCGGTTCATCTAGAAATCTACTTATGATTATGTCTATCAATTTATTACTTCATGTAGATTTAACATTACAGACGCTAGTGATTTGTTAGAACTTACTAAGCTATAATTTGAAGATATGAATTCACATAATCTTCTTGAATTAGGGCTAGACAGATTCAATTTGGCCAAGTGCAAGTTTTCAAAATATGGCACGAATTTGAATAAAAAAGTGTGTGATAGCTAAACATTAAAACATCATTAAAAAATCGTAATTTCCCTTAGTAAGGAAAATTCAAACAGAATATGCAATATGGATCCAAAAATATTTTGAAATAACACTATTATTATGCTATTACTTCTGGATGTGTTGTAATTCTTTCCTTTACATAATTATGTGTTACTTATCCCTTTACTATTATTATTGGTTGTTTCGCTCAAATAAAAATGGATGTGTTGCTTATCCCTTTACATTATTATGTTGCTATTTCTGGAATTCATAGCATAGCAACAATATTATGTTTTTGAAATAGCATAATAACAACTTTAAACTTATTGTGATATTGTTAATTTTGAATTAACAATTTTTTTTGGAACTATAAAAATGAAGTAACAGCATAATCACAATAGTTTTAATGAAGTTATCATGCATAATAACACTAATATTTTGAAACTGTAAAATTAAAGTAACAGCATAATCACAATAGGTTTAATGAAGTTATTATGCATAATAACACTATTTGTTATTATGCATAATAACACTATTGTGCACAATATTATGCACAATCAAATATTGTAAACCTATTGTGCATAATATTATTTAATTCTGGAAAATATGTTATTATGCTGTTACTTCATTAAACCTATTATGAACCTATTGTTATTATTTACTTCACTAAACCTATTGTGCACAATAAAAAAAAAGGTTAATTCGGGAAAATATTGTAAAGCTATTGTGCACAATATTATGCATAATAATAACATAGTAACTGATAAAAATGAAGTACGAACATATTTTCCGTGATGACATATTTTCCAGAGTTAACATATATTACATCATTAATCTATTTGTTACAATTAATATAATGCATAATAACAACACAGTAATTGATAAAAATGAAGTAACAACATAGTAACGGCAAAACTGTTAATTCTGGAATTTTTTTCCAGTTTCAAAATATTTACTACATTAAACCTATTGTGATTATGTTGTTACTTCTGTGCACCTATTTGTTACTGTATAGGTTGATGGTAATTTCCCTCCTACCCATTCCATAGAATTTAAAACTTGTTGTGTTGGTACATGTTCAAGTAAAAAATGTATAATAAAATTAAGTGGTTAGTTGATCCATTTCTAATAGCTTGCGTGCATTATATTGTACATCACTCTAGCTTTAATTAACTGGTCTAGCTTACATATCCTCTATATGTATGTTTAACACCAAATCAAAAAATGAATAATGACTAGTTTGATGCTGATCTTATGTTCACGCAGTAGACTTAAGATTGGCATTATCCATGTGGATTATCATGTTCACATTTGCTTGGTCAGACATTGGTTGTGATCTAACTTCAGCATATTTCTTGTAACAAAAAGCCTCTCTATTTCTAATTTCCACAACAAGGTCCAGCTTAAGTCACAGAAACTGGTGAATTTAACCTTTCAAATTATTTTAGAAAAAATATTATCATTTATAAATGTTATAACGTACATGCGCATCAAATGTACAACAAACATTTTTTCGTTTAGAGAAAAAAGCATGGAAAATTAACTCTTAATTCAATTATCGATGGAATACAATTGAGTGGGTTGGATTTTCAAAATCCATCACGTATAGTTTTTCGCAATCCAATGTAAGAGGGAATAGCATTCTTTTTAGAATAGTGTAAAAGGAAAGAGATTGATTGAAATATTTTGAGAATTCATCTATAGTCTGCAAAATTCAAAATCTACTGTATATCTTTAGATTTGAGTGAGGAATGCTAGAATTACATGGCTGCGATATTATTGCTCCAGGGTGCCATACACCAATCGGTAGAACTTAACCGTATCTTGAGATTTGAGTGAGGAATGCTAGAATTACATGGCTGTGATATTATTGCTCCTAGGTGCCATACGCGATTGGTAGAATCTAACCATGTTCACATAAAGCATCTTCAATGTAACTATTTCATTAAGCATCATAAAGTCGTATGGCATGTAAACCAACATGATTTAACTTTATGATACATCTGTCTGTGTACCTCTGCGTTAACTGGTACAAATGATGGAGGTTTATCATTAATATCGTTCTTATTGAATCTTGTAAGGTGTGCTAGCATAATAGTGAAGAAGAATATGCATTGTGTAAATCATACAACTCGTGTCACAGAGGATTTGGAAGACTTAACAAGGCTATAAAGACAGTCCATAGTTTGCTATTTACATTATTGTTTTTCTTCTACATAATGCATACTTGACTTTTTGAGATCCACTATGAATTAATAGTCTAATACTAATACTGTTTTATTGAAAATTGTTCCACATGGGTGCTTTTATTTATAAAGCAAACCATTTTTCATCTTATAATGTTATACATCTTGGTATTGCTATGACATGCATGACTGCATATGTTGTTGGCATGTTTTCTTTTAGGCCCATGGAATCTTCTTTCATGGAAAAAAAACATTTTGCTAGTTTAAAATATGTACCAATACCATATAGTGGATTGTTATTCTATAATTGGACGAGGATAACGATAGAATTCAAGACATTGTTTTGGTGGCAATCATTGTTTCAAGCATTCAGACTAGCCAGATAAAAAATGATGTAAATTAGACGGTATAATAACCCTTGGTTTACATGATTAAATCCTTTTTTCTTTGGAGTCATGTACGAAGGCATCATGTTGACAAATAAAGCAACTTACAGCGTAAATACCATTATTTGTATTCGGGTTTTGAACAGGAAATGATTATTATATTTATCTACATAAATGGGATATTTAGAAGTGGTGCATAGGGTCGTTCAAAAGGTCTTTTTTGGTTAATGTTGATATCATGCAAAAGATGTTTCCTTTGTAATATAAGCAGCGGATGGATCTCAAATCCAATCTAAAAATTGCATATATCCAAATACCCATTTAAGGAAACTGACAACTACTTTTAATCTTTTGATTTACGTTCTTATACGTTATTTTGATGAAGTACGTAATAAGTTGGTAGCAACCAATCCCTCTGGGCATGAAAACATCTTTCAGAAAACTCCATTATCATAAGAATAATATGTTTTGAGTGAAATCATTACAATTTGAAGTAAAAGAAAATAATTGTTAATGATCATTTACCAATGGATATGATTTTAACGACTCGGGGAATACCTACCAATGGGAGGAAGCATGCACTTGGTCCAAGAATCATTGAAGCTAGAATATGGCGAAGATTTAGAATTCATAAAAGATAAACGCATTAGTGCAGTACAATCCCTTTTAGGAACTGGTGCATGTCGCATTTTTGCCGACTTTTAGAAACTTTTTTTTGGGCCTAACTCTCAAATCTATATACCTATGCCAACATGGTCAAAGTAATTTTCTTTCATTTGAAGTCAAACTCTTTAGTGTTACTTTGTTGTCCTAAAACATCAATAAAACATATATCATCAGTTAATAATCATTATGATTTGCAGCCATCATAATATTTAGAGAGATGCATATGTGCCATAAAAGACCTTCCACTATTATCATCCTGAAACAAAGGGTCTAGATTTTGCAGCACTGAATGAAGATGTCAAGGTATATTCCATATTTATGGCAGTGATTCTAATATTCAATTGTTTCATATAGTTCAAATGGTGTTCATATGCACATTTATTACTTTTTTGCTCTTCAAATGATCAAACTTTGTTTTCGTTGATTACAATATTACAGCATTACCAAATGTTTAGTTTCCAATTTATAATTCCGTTTTGCTACTAATGTTTGCTTGGGGATCGGTTGGTACCAAAAACTCTGTAACTTGAAAACACATTTCAGTAAACATCACCGATTTCAGTATAAAATAAGATTCTAGTTAGATTCCATAAAATGTTATAATTCAATTGTTCATTTGTGTTGTTGGACACTATTTATAGGTAGCTGGAATTTGGCAATTGAATTATAGCAATTGCATTATAACATTTTATGGTATAAAAGCACAAATTATAGTGTCCAAACAATGCAAGCACAAATTTTTTTCTCAATCTAAGATGCAATCAAAGATGTCTTATATGATGGCTACTTTTGTTGCTAGGCGTTCTGATTCCCATTTATAAGTGAGAAATGTACTTGGCATTGCTTTTGTTTGTTTTATTCATTAATTGCAGCTGTCACAGTTAAAAGCTATTTTACATGTAAAATATAGCAAATTTGAGTGTAAATTTTGATTGAATTAATAATGTATACGATATATTTCATTCATATTTTGACTGCTTTCAGCTCTGTGATTAATAGTTGTCCAGTACTATATGTTCTTTGGTTATTTCAGTGTTCGTTTATATTTAGAGGTATATTAGACATGCAGACATCACAAACGTAAATTTCCTTGTTCATTTACATGAACTACGGGTATAGCAGTGTCCACTTTCCATGAAATGGAGTATAAATTAGCAATTTCAGTTCCATAAGGTAAGCCATTGCCAGAGATAATTTGGACATAGACCATATTATTTGCATTTAAAAGCTTTTATATACTGGAATTTTAGACTCAAATAAGAATTTTAAGTTTATTCGAGAGATAACTGATTTTATATGATTCATTTTGCAGTTGAACAAGAATATATCAACGCATAGAAGGGGAACATTATTTCTTCGTTGGTAGGTTAATGATAATTGGAAATATGTGCAATATATGGTAATTGGAAATATAAATGCAATAAGTTGCATTTTTACTGAAATTCGTCACTAGATTCATCAGAAAAATAAAAATAAAAAAACCCTGAATTGATTGCTAATTCGACGGTTTTTTCCGATGAATATACCGACATATGTACATTAATCATTTTTCCTTGTGACCTCGCTAAATTCATCGTAGAATTTTCGTTTTTCACAAGAAAAAACATCGCAAAATCATCGCTAAATGTTGACGATTTCAAGGATAAGACGTTGAAAAATTTAATGACGCTAAATATAGCGATGCTTTTATTTCATCGGTAATTCCATCGGGAGTTACTTTTCCCGACGAAATACTGACGTTTATGAGCATCGCGTTATCCAGTTTTTCTTATAGTGTAATATTATCTAACTATTCTGATCCATGTTGTTTTCATCACAAATCATGATATATATATATATATATAGACACACACACACATACAGACACACACACACACACATATATATATATACACACACATTATATACATACATTCATACATACATACATATATATATGTGTGTGTGTGTGTATGTATATATATGTATATGTATGCATGTGTGTGTGTGTGTGTGTGTGTGTATATGTATGTATATGTAGTATGGTTAATAAAGAAAAAGAAAATCTCACAAACATGAGACAAAATATTATTATCCAAATATTGAGTAGTGGCATGACATTTAAGTCAGTGATCAGAATACATCCCTGAGTAGTGAATGTTCAAGCTTAAATTTTAAATTTTCAAATGGAAGATGTATCGTCATCCTAAGTTCGCTTGGGATACATATCTGATTAGCGAAAGAAAACATAACACAATTTTCTAAATTATAAAAATGAAACCAAAAAGTTGCAAACTACTTCTTACCATTTATTTACTTAACCTTTGCCCATCTCTCAGTTTATAAAATTTATCTAACACCTATAGCTAGCCTTGGCACCTGACATTAGTTTCCATTTTCATAGTTAAATTTATATCATGTATAAGATTTTCTCAATATATAAATCCAAAAGATATAAAAAGAAACTTAAGCCTAAGTAGCAGATAACAATAAGGACAATTCCCATATTGAGAAACACACTATATTTTGCCTTCCATTCTGCATTGAATGAATGAATGAATGGCTCTAGTTTGAGTCTAAAATATTATATTATGTCACAACCATAATGCGAAGAAAGCATAGAATATGTTCATACTTTCAAGTATTCAATAGAAAACCTTGCAATGTCAATGAATCACAAAATTACCATGACATACATTTGTTATTACGAAGCAAATGACCTACAAATAATGCAAGTGGTATTATAGCGCTATTAGCAAAATATTCGTGAACTTGGATAGAAATAACTAAGTAATTAAGCCAATTAATCAAATGTAACTGAAATCTTTGTTCTTCAAATTAGGTGCAAAAAATATTTGGTAATGCTTTATAGCTTTCATGAGTTTTCTTTTTCATATCAAACTTATCCAAATTTAATGCGTATTAAAGCATTCATCAAATATGATGAATACTGAAAAAGGAGGCAGTGAAATGCCTGCTTTATATGATGATGCATACCGTTTCAGCAATTATTTCTTGAAAACACAATTACCATCTTTCTACTCACTGATGCAAACATTTTTCACCCACCAATGGTAGAAGTAGAAACAGTTATTACTTAAAACCATAAGCACTTGTAAACTTCATTACAGACATTAGTGGGTAAGATAATTTGTGCCTTGGCATACGTTAGAGAATTCAGATATTCTAACATATACAACTAGTACAACTTGTCATCAACTTCATTATTTATCAATTGACATAAAGACTATTACATATGTTTACTGAAAACATGCATACATTTTTACAAATTCATGTAAGTAGGTGTAACACCCCGTAATTTGAAGAACATTATTAACAATAAACTAAAGGATACTTAATAAAATATCAGTAATTAAGTAAAAAAGGACTATACCATTGTGTTCATCTCAGAATTCTAGTTTAGATAGACTCCAAGTTTGCGTAAAACGGAAGCGTATGAGGAAGATATAAAAGTTAGAAGTTTGTATGCACATAAGAGACCAGTGTATAAATAAAACAAACCAGAATTCAAATTAAATCAAACAAAGCAAGCGGGAAATCGTCCCATTAAGAGATGAACAGCTCCAGCCTGGGTCGACCCATAAGTGGTTGTGTCGACCCTAGGGTCGACCCTGGGGGTAGGCGGATCGACCCCACCTAGACCCATCTGAATTCCTTGAGCGAATCTGGCATTTTAGTTAACCAGGTTCATTTTTTCTAAACAGATTAAATTTAAAAGCAGAGATGTGACGAGTAAAGGTTGTCTTGTGAACTTTATTTAAAGTCATGCACTCCTATCAAATGAAATACAATTCTTCATACTTCTTCCTCAAACCTCTGTTCTAAAAATTTAAGATGAAAATGGGGAGATGCTACCGAAACTTGGATAGAATCAAGACAATTCTTATCTGACTTATTCAAGAATCCCTTCTACAACATCAACATATTATCCTCTGTTCTTTAAATCCAATCTCTGTGAGTTCATGTTACTTTAAGATATAAAAATTTAACAGTAACCTTGACATGTTAATAAACATGGATCTGAGTCTATGCCTACTAAGAAATTGATTCATATCTAAACAAGTTCTGATATAACTACATGTACTTTTTCATACACCTGTTCTGCTGTTCAGTTGTTATTATATGCCTATTTCTATTCTTCTCCCTCTCTTATTCCCTTTTTATTTTATAAGCCTAGCCTACCTTCGAGCCTAGGCCAATCTCGTAAGAGACATGCGTATGAATGAAACTACGACAATTAGGGATGTTTGGGAATGAAATTATAAGAGGGAAATTTGGAGCATATCTTGTACTGTGGAATATGATTGAAATTTTGGGGTATATGAACATGTAAATTTATAGGTTTAATTCAAAGAGTAAGTGGAAAATGTTAATGAAACTGTATGTAGCACGTGGAATCTGATAAAACTACGGGGTTAAGAAAACCTGTTGGGGTTATATGAACCTGTTAACCTATAAGACTTAACATGTGTAATCTGTTGGGGTTATATGAACCTGTTAACCTATAAAACTTAACCTGGTAATCTGTGAGGATTATGCTGTAAGACTTAACCTATCAAAATCCTATTTAATTGAAGGACACAAGTTTAGGAGTTTGACTTGTGTCATCTGCTGTATGGGGCCAATATCAGTCAGTAACCCATTATGGTGTTAAACGGGGACCCTTTACTAAGTAGGTGCTGGAGTATGCATACTGAACTGATAATAAGAGGTTCATCCGAAAAGGGGGTGTATACAGGTGTGTTCCAATGGAGTCATGAACGTGCATGGGTCCGGTCTATGGGGGAAATAAGCCGCTGTAGCACTAGTAAATAGGTCTATGTCCTTCTGTAGATTGCCACTTTAGGAATTAATACACCCTACTGTTTGGCCAACACAGGGAAATTTGAAATTAAGGAGCCGATCGCTTGGGGGTGTAATTATGGTACATATAGATCTTCCTATTTCTGTTAGGGTACTTGTTAATTCTGTTTGGGGTAACACCCGTTATTTCTGTTGAGGTACCTGCTATTTCTGTTTGGGTTAAAACCCATTACGAAACTAGAGTACACCTAAAACCACCATTATGTTTCTATTGGGATCATTTTGTTTCTGTTAAATAATTAGGGGAAACCTAATCCTATCATATATTTGATATACTAGTAATGGTGCACAGAAAAGTAACTGAGAAACATAGGTTGGTCCATATTATCTTGTTTATTCTGCTTATCTTGTTCATCATGTTTATACCTGTTATATCATGTTGCTAAATCTCATCGAATTTTATATGCCTGTCATGATACTTTTACTTGTTTATATGCTAAAAGTCACTTGACTCGTCAGACTTTATGTCTGACCCTTTTTGTTTTCCTTTCTCGCTTTCCTTTCCCTCTAGGTTCTCAAGGAGGGAACACTTAGTCGTGATTAGGACTCTCTCTCTCTCTCTCTCTCTGTTTCTGCTTGGATATGGATCTGCTTTGATGTATTGCTTCAACTACTTGTCTACTTTGTTATGGCTATTATTAGGGATTACATTTTTTATTTCTGTACTTTGACGGTTTTTAGCGCAAGACAGATGTTTTGGTTTGATGTATTGAATTTCAGTATTTTAGCCTGATGTTTTAACTGGTTTTTGAGACTACGATGTTTTTCTACTGAATAATGAAGTTTTAAATTTTCGCTGCTATCTTTATATCTGTCTTGTGAGATTCTGTTTCTGTTTACCTATAATGCTTCATGAAACTTAATGCATTCTGCTAAAGAGTGACATTAAGGGACGTGGGGTGTCACATTTGGTATTTGAGCTGAAGGTTACAAGATCAAATAAAAGTTTTGAAAATTGTTTTCAAAAATAAAGTATTTTCAAAGAAAAGTCTATTTTTGAAAAACATATTTGTTAAGGCTATAAAAAATATCTTTCGATTCTCTGTTTGAACCCTTTTCTCTTTCTTTTCAGCATGTCTTGGGAACCGAATCTTCCCGAGGGCGTTTAGATACCGGCTTGCTTCCGTAGATAACTCGAGGCTATGGCACCTGCCAGAGGCTAAGGAGATGCCCCTCCCCCAGCTGTAGCTGTTGTTTCTCCACCTTCGCGAGTAGATAATTTCTCTAAGATATGCAAAGACTTATATGCTATGGGAGGGAAATAATTCCGTGGAACTGAAAGCTTTGTGAAAGCACGGAATTGGCTGCAAGAAACAGAGAACTTGTTTGGACTCTTTGAGGTCGACGACCGTAGAAAGATACAGTTGGTCGCGTGGAAGCTTAAGGACGAGGCTTCATTTTGGTGGGATGTGGCACAAGCAGGGCGCCCAGTAGATACTTGGGCTGATTTCTGACAAAGATTCGAGACAAAGTTTCTTTCTCAGACAGAAGAGAGTATGCAGATGGAGAGATTCTGGGTACTTAAGCAAGAAAGTATGTATGCTAAAGAGTATGTCAATAAGTTCAATCAGTTGGCAAGGTTTGGTTTGGAATCGGTGAATACCCCACATAAGAAAGCTTTAAGGTTTGCGAGAGGATTAAATCAACCTTTCTAAGAACTGGCGTTATCTCATATACCGATGGGGGCAACTTTTGAGAGACTTGTTGACATGGCATTGATGCACGAAAAGGGTAAGGATGAGAAGTAAGAGGGTAAGGATAGGAATTCTTTCTTTTATTCTCTAATTGTGTTCGCCTTGCAAGACTGAGTTTGTCTGCATTTGTTGGGTGGTATTTTGTCTTTGTGTTTGTATGTGGAAGTTTCACCTTGCTACGGTGCTCATTTTGTTAGGTTTGTCAAGAATTGCTCGACACTTCTAGGCATGTGAATAGTCTGTTGCTCCTTACTTGTGCAGTCTACACTATGAGGTTGTTCAATCTTGTGTACTGTGGTGATACTGTACGTGTACTATGAATGGTAACAAATTGGTATGGTTTCTAGTGTAGTGTGTTATGTCATTAACTATGTAATATCACTTCTTTTGAAGTATGCAATTGTAACGTCCCGTATTTTTATGGTGGAATAATTAAGTTATTTAATTATTTAAAATATGGTTTGGTAATTTAAATGGTTATTTAATTAAATAACTTTGAATATTTAATTAGTATAAATAATTAAATAATATATTTAATTCCGAAATAATCGGAAATAACAGAATTCACAATATTGTGTGAATTGGACTATTTAAAATATATAATTCAGTTTAGAATTGAATTATATTAACGGATTTATTTATAAATGTTAGTAAAAAGTATAATTTATATTATAATTATAATCGAGCTCGAAATGGCACGGCAGTTCGTAATTTGGCGATTTAAACTTCAAACGAATATAAAAAATCCGTTTTAAGTAGGATTTCTATGAAACAAGAAAAGTTCGGAGCCGGTGAAGTATATTTTTCTAATGAAAGAGAAAATTCGAGATTTCATCGTGTAGATTTTGAGTTATGTCCAAATCAAATTTTAAAATAGTCGCTATGGAATTCCTTTATAATTTATAACGAAATGTTTATATTCTAAAAGGATTTTCAATATAAATTGGATATCGATTTAATCCAGATTTGAAATATCGAATTATAAATCCTAATAGTATTATTTTGGAACTAGATAATATTATATGTGAATATATACGAAAATATTTATTTAAAAATATTAAATTAAATTATTTTTAAATATATTAATATTCAAATGGGTTTATTTAGTTTTTTAAAATAGCAATTTTTGCAAATGACCTCCGTTTTTGATGAAACTAATTTTGTTGGATCCGGAATACTAAATTATTGTTAGATTCCAATTTTCATGATTTTTGGAGTTACTATGTGGCCATATGGGATTTTAACGTGAAAAGCAACCAATAATTTGACTTTAAAAATACGTTGTGTGAGCAAACGGATTTGGAATTCGACGAAATTAGTTTCGTTGGGTCCGTAATGTCAAACTGTAGCTGCATGTTCATTCTCATCAAAATTGGATGTATGTGGTCGTACGAATAATTAAACAACAAATGCATATAGCGATTGCTTAAAAATAAATATAATTATCGAATATAAAATTATATAATCTTCCTATAAATACCCTACCTCACCCTTAACCCTAATTTTCTAATTTCTATGGTCAAACAAATTTCCGCCGCTAGTTCTTCATTTATCAAACGTGAAATTCGATCTTCAAAAAATATTCTAGAAAATGGAAATAAAATTTCTAAATTTGTAAAACTTATATTTTTGGTTTCCTCATAAGACAAGCTCCAGTGTCATGTGAAAATCACTGGGCGCGATTATACATCTGGAAGCTCGACATTAGCATAGCGAACTAGGGCTGAAGCGTTTGGAGATTGTGGTGATCAGTTCGAGAAATAGAGGATGTATTTGGGCTTAGGGTGTGTTATTGCACATGCGTGCAATTTCTGGGTGTAATCGATGATGAAAAAGTGACACCTGAAACCCTGGCTATGCTCGAACTAGCAATCGTCGCAGTTGTCAGGAAGCAGGCGCGATGTTCAAGGTGGTGCTGGGGATAGTGAGATTTTGATGAAGTTTTGTTTGGTGGTTTTATTTTTGGAATGTATTGCGAAAACAAGGGACGGGAGAAGGAAGATTGACAGAAATGGTGTACATGGATTACTGTAATGAGGAGGAATGGTATTAGTATGTGAAGAGGAAGGAGCACTGTAGATGGTGGGTGTGCACGTTATTGGGCCAGGTTTAGGGAGGTAAAGCTCAAATTAAAATAGAATTTGAGTTTAAATTTAATAAAATAGTATACGAACTTGTAAAATACATAACTTACTTATACAGTGCCAGAATTGAACGAAAAAAGATCCTTTGGGATCGTATGGACGGCGGCTAGGATCTGGTTTGGAGTGAATCGGAGCATGTTACAATTTATAGCAAAATAAATTGCCGGATCTTAATCAAATCAACCGACATTTATCGTTATTTAATGATGAACGCCCAATGTGAGTAAAACTCACTAACCCCGCTAGTTTATATTTTTATAAATACAATCTAGTATTGATAAATGATGATTGACTGCTGTATGATGATTGTTTGGTTGAATTGCTGATTTAGTGGTCGAAATTATAGATAACTATATATATATATATATATATATATATATATATATATATATATCGTTAATTAAATATTGATTCTGTTTATCGGAATATTTCATATTGAAATGAAATCGATGTTATTTATATTGTTTAACATCTGTGGATGCTGGGAAACAGGTTGGAGGGATCCAACTGGATTCCTCAAATATTATTACTGTTTATTTTCATATATTGTGATATATGATGTGATATGTTTTCTATGATTGATTTTGTATGTGTGGATGACACTAGCACTGTGATTTGGTATTTCTAAATACCATAACTAATACTGGGAAGTAAAATGGGAACTTTCAAAGTGTATATTGAAAAGAAAATATTTATAAAATCAAAGGATTTTATAAAAGAAAATATTTATAAAATCAAAGGATTTTATAAAAGAAAATAAATAGAATTATAAATGGAACATTTATTTAGAAAATAAATAGAATTATAAAAGGAATATTTACTTAGAAAATAAATAGAATTATAAAAGGAAATATTTATAATATGAATAGAATTTTATAAAAGGAAATATTTGGGAAATGAATAGAATTTTATAAAAGGAAACATGTGGAAAATAAATATTAATCGGAAATCGGTTTTAACAGATAAATGGAAAAGATTAATTTAAAGTAGATTTTAAATAAAATATATTTTAATAGATAAATTGAGAAGATTAGTTTATAAAGAATGTTTTATAAATTAAATAAAATATTTATCATGTGATAACTGGAGTATATAAGTCTGAACTTATACAGAGAAGTAGAAATCGGTTTTGACACCAATATTTTAAATAGAATGTGAACTCTACATTTATAAAGGGAATTATAAATGAGATTTAAGTGTTAGAAATAAAAATGAGATTTCATATGAATAATTCTATAAATAGAAGTATAAATAGAATTGGGAAATGGGATATTATTTTAAAATTACGAAATCAAACTTAATGGATTATACAAAAGAAATATTTTTCACATTCGATGTGAATAATGGATTAAAATGAATATTTTATAAATTAAAACATTTATAAGGAAAATTGGGTTTTGAAATAGGAATTCAACTGGGAATTTGAATGAGATAGGAAATAGAGTTAATCGAATATAGTTATTCCAATAGAGTTAATCGAATATTAGTTATTCGAATAGAGTTAATTGAATATTAGTTATTCGAATATTAGTTAATCGAATATGAGTTAATCGAATATGAGTTAATCGTATAGAGTTAATCGAATTAGAGTTAGATGAATATTAGTGATTCGAATAGAGATTATCGAATATAGTTTATTCGAAAGAGAGGTTATCGAATATAGTTTATTCGAATAAAAGAGTTATCTAATAGAGTTTATTCGAAAGAGAGTTATCGAATAGAGATTATTCAAGAGGGAATTATACGTTGAAATTCGATTTTATCTAATTCGGGAAAGTACTATTCACTTTCCGTTTTTAATCAAGATTTATTTATTTATTAATAAATTAGTTGCTTGTTTATTTATCCAAATTAATAAATAAAAGTTATATTTAAGTTATTATATTTCAGAACCATGGGATTATAACACTATTGTTATAATCAAATGATTTCTGTAAAAGAAGTGGATTTGTAAATAGAATCTGAGAGTTAGGTAAGGAAGTTTGTTAAATTTATAAAAAGTGAACGTTGTCTATTTTGAGGTTAGAAATGATGTTCAGTTAAGGTCTGGGAGGTAGTTATACCCCAACTTGATTGACTTCATTTTTAACTAAGGAATATTTAAGGTTCGACAACGAATGTTGGTTAAGTAAATTAAGTAATGAGTGTTAATGGTTTGAGTTTGCATAGCGATGATTTATTTAGACATCTGTTTTAATACAATGAAGGAGTTTTTGGAAACGTTTTCCAAATAAAATCAGAATTGTTTTCTAATATAGAAAACAAGAAATTGGAGTAAACATGGAAATGTTTTCCAATGCTACGTATAGTTTCTAAATATAGAAGTCGTGCGTATATATATATGAGGATGTTTTCCGTTGGTTAAAAAGAAATATTTTCTGGGATATATAAAATAAATAGTTATAATAGATGGAAACGTTTTTCCAAGAAAAGTGAGTGGCTAAACGGGTTTTAAGAAAAATATGGAAAAACGGGAATAGGGAAATGAAATAAATTAATTTAAAGGGATAAATATTGATTGATGATTGATCGATAAGATTTCCTTTTGGAAATACGACCGTCGTTTGTACACATGTTTTCCTTTGATAGTTAAATCACCGACTATCAAAGATTTTGACCATTTCCGTTGTCAATACAGAGAGACCGGAATCAGATATATTTTCTGAAAACCACTCCGTATGGCATTAGCGTTGTGAATCAAATATGATGAAGATAATTGAAGACGGAGTTATGCAAGGGCTGTTTAGTAAATCCTAGGTAGAAATCGCCTAAGATGGATTTACATAATAGTGCCTTCAGGTTGTCCTGCCCCAGGACAACTTGAATGGACGAATGTCTGACATAGTATATCTGGTAGATCGCGTAAGTTGATCATTTCAAATGTATTTACGTTGGTGGCGGAGGAATTTGTTTCTCTTAGCTTATACCTATGGTATTTCTAGGGAAATCAATTTGTGATTTAACGGGTATGACGATGTGGCATTCAAAGTAAATGAAGGAGTGATATGTTAAAAATATGTTATGACCTCAAGCCTCATCAACTGGGAAATGACAGAAATCGGGAAGGCAGCATGGCTAAATGGGTCGCACCCAAGTAGGGTATATTGTCACCATCTAAAGAATATTCATATTTGTTACTTATTTCAATTCTGTATCTCCCGGGAACGGTTATGTTGCTATACCAACCGTAAGGTGATAATATATTCAGAACATTCAACCGAAATGAATGGTCGGTCATGTGTGGCCGAGTTACGAGATATTCTTGTTGTACTCCAGTGTATCGCTTTTAGAGTAAACTGATCGGAAGGTGGTTCCATACCTTGTCATAGTTGAAATCCATTACCCAATAAGAGCCCACGGTTTTTTATTGTATATAATATATGTAGAGCGTGAGATGAAAGCGTTTTACTAGATTGCTATCTACTTGATTTAGACATTATTATAATATCAGAAAATATTGATCTTAAGAAATATTTTGGGTTATCGTAAGGTAATAACCATCTGTATTTATGTGTTGATCGGTCTTACGATTATCATTGCTTTTGAAAAGGCTTTGGAAAAGTTAAACCAAGTGTTTGGAGTTTACTCACACCAGTTACTTGACTAACCCAGAGTTTATTGTGTTTTGTTTTCCCTAAACTCTTGGGTGCCCAATTTTGTACGGGCAGTCAAGTAGTCGAGATTTTACAGATTCTTGGAGAGCTGGAGCAGGAGGCTTTAGGATTATATAGCTATTGTTATTTCCGATGTGTTGTAAGTGTTGTACTCTAATAGTAGTATTGTATACCGATACTGTTTTATTCCAAAGTTATGTTATATAATATATTTTATTCATCCCACTGTGAGATTCGTGTTACTCTGATGTTGTTGTAGCTGTATTCTTCTTCTTCTATTCTAGTTTTCTATCTTATCTATTCTCACTCTCTAACTTCTTTCTATTGACGTTCCGGTATTTTCGATTCTTGGATAGTCGACATGGTGTTGTATGTCAATTACCGAGGTCGCAAATTCCCTGGGTCGTTACAGTAATGTAATAAGTAATTCTCACTGCATGGGGATGAGATTTGTAGTCTAGTATTTCCAACTAGCTTCAGCATTGTAACCTAATTAAAGTAATAGTGGACGGTCTACCTTAAAAAATGAATTTGTAGTAGGTAGGTAATCGCCAATCTCCTATATTATTTGTATTTATTATTGGTTTTAATAAAAGTGTTTGACGCCAGTTTATAAACCGGTTGGCTTTGCCAATAAAAACAGGCTAAGATGCCACAATGGTTATATTTAATGATATATCATAAGTCTTAAAGAAAAAGGTGATAGTTTCACATAGATCCAGCCCACGAAAGGTCTTGATTGTGTTACTTATCATGTTATAAGGCTATAATAAGTCATTTGAATGTTGTGATATGTTAGGCATATTCAAAAAGATTAAGGCACAAGTATGAATCATGAGAGAAGAATCATTGATTTTTACTCGATGATTCTCCTTCCGATGTGCTTGCACTTGAATCTTTCATACATGAGGTTAGTTGATAACTCCCTGTTAAATCAATTTGGACACAATTTGATTATCGAATCGAGAATAAATATGATCTCGATATTCCCTTTTTGATTTATCATGAGTGTATTATAATTGATGTGGAAATCCTCAATTCGGTTTTAATATTAGGGTTTTATCTCTAAGAAATGAGTACAAGAATTTGAAATGAGGAAAATTCCCCCAAAATGTAATCCCGGGGTCTTATTTACAGATGATATGGACCTCCTTTTGATAGCGATCTCCTGGTGTTGGCCCACTTTTGTGTCTTTCGGTTTCAGTGGCAGTCCCTTTGATGTCGGCACGCTTCTTCGGTTTTGGTATCGGCTTTCATTCCTGGTCGTATATACTTATGTGTCTCTCTTGTGTAACAGTATCGACACCAAGCTCATTGGTATTGTTAGCGCTTTCTTGCTTCCAACAACTTTGCTACTGGCTCTATGTTTTTGCTTTATGAGTTTGATGCCGCTTTGATTACTTTTACTTCTTGTGCTTGGTTTCGTCTCCGCTACTTGAGACACTATGTTTTGGTATTGACTTCATGCTCTAACCCTTCTTCTTTTGTATCTGCTTTGGGCCTTTGCTATCCTTTCTTCGATACCGAAACCGGACCAGTTGCTCTTATTCTTCAGCGTCGACGCCAGGCTTATTGCTCACAACATGTTGGTGTCGATAATGTTCTTCTTTTACTATTTGTCTTGGTATCGGAACCAAGCCGTGTGATCCCCATATTGGTGTCGATAGCATCATTGTTCTTGTGTCAGTATCATCTCTTAAGTCTTGTTGTGTTTGGTGTCGGTTGAGCTCCTCATATGCCCTTTGCTTTTGGTTTCGGTTCTTCTTCTACATCCTTATGCTTTAGCGCTGGCTGAGTAACTTCCTGGTTTCTGCTTTGGTATCAAGTTCAGTATGATATCCCTTCACGTTGTTTTGGTTTAGTGTCGAATTCTTGTAGTATAACACACACACACACACACATGCGCGCGCACACACACATACACACATGAGGCAGGTTCAATGACACCATAAAAATGGAGCATCCTTTTAGCCTACCATTTTTCCACCACACACTTCCTCCCTCTCTCCTTCCACTAACTCTCTTATTTTCCACTAACTTTAATTAACATAAATTAGAGGTGGAAAACAAGAAGACCAAAGAGATGCTCCATTTTTTGAATGTCATTGAATGCTTGTCTATATACATATATACGTACATATATGTGTGTGCGTGTGCACACGCGTATGTGTTTGCATGTGGATTATTTTATTATTGAAATTGTCTTTCGGAAAATGTTACTTAATTTGAATGTGGATTGTGTTGCTAATGAAATTGGACTAGTAGCACTATAAATCAGATTAGTATAACAAATTATATAACTTAATAATATGATATATCTTAAAATTCACCTTAATATCAACCATTAAAATATTAAAATTGAATTATTTTGATGGACGTAATTAATGAGAATGCCATAAAAGATCTATAACTAAGAAGTTTTTCAAGATTTACCTCTTTAACTATGCCACATGATGCACGTAGTAGTCCAACAAAATTCTACGTATAAAAGTTAATTGAGTGGATCACAAACGTAGATGATTTAGAGAAAGGTTTGGCTCACGGGCATGTCCACAAACTTCAAATGTGAAGAGATAATTTTCCTTAGAACGATGAGTCACTCATGATGCTAGTCTAGTCTAAAGGTGGGATCATAAAGTATGCTACACGTCATGTATGCTAATGCTAATGCCAAAGAAGAAAATACCCGTAAGTGTACTATTAGGCTTTTGAGCCTTCGGTTTTCCACAGCTGATACAATGATGATGCAGACCCGATATATCAGTCAAAAAGAAAATCTGGAAGCTTTGTCCTTAACGTCCAGCATGAAAAGGTCGGTACCTATAAAGTCATTATTTGTTGGTCAGTCGTTTTTCTGCTGTTAGGATTTAATTCATAAGGCCACCACGGTGGTTGTTTAGAGCCTTTGATCTCATATTTTGCATGTTCACCCATGTTCCGACAGCCAAAGTACTCTGAAATTTCGATCTTTGTAGGATTTTTGATTATTTTCCTGATTTCAGAGTCGGTCCTGCTCAATGTTAAACTCATTTCAACCACTGATCACGTTAACAACACAGTGGGATCTACACTAAAAATAGATCAAAGCTTAAATTGGACATACGTGGATTGTTTGAAAATGAAAGCAGAAGATTTAAGCTGTCTGTGTCCGTAGTGAACTCGAAGAAGAAAGGAAAAAAACATGAATCATGCTGGTCAAATTATTCCAGGCATGGCGTGATAATAGCCAAGGAAAAAAGAAAAACAAAACAGTCAAATAGTCCCATATGCAAAGTGTACATCTGTACGTGCAGCGACGGTGATACGAACAAACTTCCTTTATTACATTTTGTCACTTTTTTCTTTACTTATTTGACTTGGATACTTTACTCAGTTACGAAAACCGGCACGTACCGGCGTTATATCCGTCGACTGAAACGTCTATCTCGGTATTTTATCATATGTTTCTCTGTATGGTTTTATTACTTTCAGATCTCGAAGGTGTCAACAAATGTATGCTTGGTCATAAAGATAGCTCTTATGTTCGTGTGCGTTGCCGTGTAACAGTCTATTGTAGTAATGGTTACAATCTATCGTAGTAATGGTTGAAAAAATTAGATTATCACGGTTAATCATTTCAACCATAAATAATTGTTTTATACAATATGTAACATTCAAATAAAAAAATTAGTAATTTAAGACAAAGGAATGGTTAATTCTATTTCAATCCAAGTAGTTGTTGAGTAGCCCCCAAATTCAGTAGAAATAGGAAAAAACATTATTTTGCTGAGTAGTCCATCATTGAATTTTGAAATAACCAATGATACCCTTCCTCATAAAGGCTCTACGTGGTTTTGTAGAGAACCACGCAGGGGCACTGCGTGCTACCTAAAGACACCATATAGAGCCTCTACATGATATCTTTAGGTACCACGCAGTGCCCCTGCGTGGTTTCTAGAAAATAACGTAGAACCACTACGGGATAGACTGCAAATTATATATATATATATATATATATATATATATATATATATATATATATATATATATATACACACACACACACACACACACACACACATATGAGATAGGATCAGGAGCACCCCAAATAGTGCAGCACCCCTTTAGCCTCCCTGATTTCCACCACACATTCATGTTTCTCTCTCCTTCCATTAATTCTCTCTTTCCCCTGATTTCCACCCCATACGCACATTGGGTAAATGATACAAGGCGGATATCACCAGGATCGGTCGTGCACAATGCAACCACACCCGAGGCAGGTCAAGTCAACTAGTGTGACCGAAGACGACGACATAACATATTATGAGAAGTGCGACCCGATAAAGATAAAGGTTGCAGATCCTGATAACCGCTCAAACACCGAAGTAAAGCAAGTCGCCCATTCAATATAAGCAGGAGCGACCTCATAACATAGCCGTAAAGCCTAAACAGCGCCATACAAAGGCAGCAAGAAGACGAGCACCCTTGGACCAAGAAGGACGGTCGCGCAAAGAAGAAAGGAGAATCAACTCCAGACCCGCATCCCGTTCTCACAAAATCTCACAAAACGCTCACAGGACGCTCGCTTTCATCTTACCCGCTCAGCTATTCAAGATATTCGTTCCAACGAGCCGTCCGCACATGATAATTGGATACAGCGGACAGGTGGCTACAGCTAGCCAGTGGCATAGTTGTAATTAACAGAATGAACGATCCACAGCCTGGATAAACGGATTCCGGATTATTTACCAAAGGAAGTTCACCTATAAATACACCATGGCTACCAACATAAAGGGGGGACTTTCAGAAAAAACCACGAAGTGCTGCTGAATTTCATCCTCAACTACAGATTCGGCCACGGCGTCAAGGACAATCTCACGGTAAAGGAAAACGAAGACATCCTTCTTCTTAATCATTCATCCATCCTTCTTCTCCTCAAATTCTACTACTCTCTTGTATAATTCCTTAGATTGAAATATATAAACGAGGGTATAGCGAGTGGATATAGAAATGTATGAAAAGAGAGAGTGGATGTACTTTGTAATTCTCATTATAAGACAGGAAATCACCTTCATAGTGGGCGTAGGCCTCGTTAACGGCTGAACCACTCTAAATCTCGTCTCTATTTTACTTTCTCGCATTTTTCACTTTTTATTGCTGATTAAACATGGTTCCATTTATTCCTTACCGAATTGGTGAAGTACAGTTTAGTACCTTGAGTGTTTAGACCTTTCTGGTGTAAACATTTTGGCGCCCACCGTGAGGACGTGTTCATAAATTCCTTTTTGTAGTTCAACAATAAAAACATCCCAAAATTGTTCTCTCCTTTGGGAATCATGGTTGGATCGAAGAAAAGTGGTAAATCTACTAAAGTCGTACAATCAATGAGGATGATAGTGCTGACGAAGCTACACCTCAAATCTTGAATCAAGGGGTCGGGGAAACTCCTTGGCCATCTGTGATGCGACATGAATTGAAAGTATTCATAACCGGCTTGAACAAGAAAATGGATAATACAGCGAAGATGATAATGGAAAGGTTTGATGTCCTGGCCAATGGTCAAACCAATCTATTACCGCCAAATACTGTGGCTAATGCTGATGGGAAAGAAGGCTCATCAGCCTCAGACCCTGGACGACCTCACAGCCTAGTGAGAGACAGGAGAAAGGCTGGCTTTGAGGATCCTATGGTCAGATCTCACAGCGCAAAGAAGAACGTGCGACGAGTCGTACCAACATAACCTCCCTCAAGAAGGATGCAAGGCGCCGAAGCTTAAACCATGGTCGCGCTGATAAGAACACCAGCATTGATCCTGATGAACAAGCAGGTGACGAAAGGCGCATCACAGACCTAATCCAGCGAGTAATGAAGGAGAACGAGATTCGAGAGGATGAGGAGAAAGAATGGGAGTTTTCTCCCAGCAAAAATACATTCACAGAGGAGATCCGTCAAGCGAAATTCTTGAAGAAATTTATACCACCAGCAATAGCGCCTTATAGCGGAGTTGGAGATCCAACCATTTTCTTGTTCAAGTACGACCAGCACATGAATGGAGCTAGGGCCACCGACAAAATCAAGTGCTTATACTTTCCCGTGTGCCTAGAAGGCGTGGCCTCGCTATGGTTCACCAGACTCCCACCTAGGTGTATCGATCAGTTTGCTGATCTAGCAAGGAGGTTTCAGGATCAATTCCGACTAAAGACCACCAAGGAAAGGGATGTGATGTCACTCAGCGAAATGGAACAAAAGCATGGGGAAACCATCAGAGCTTTCCTTACACGCTTCAATGCAGCGGTAGCGGAGGTCATAGAACCAGAACCTTGGTATTTGCTGGCAGCCCTGAAAGGGGCCATCGATAAGAAGTCAGAATATGGAAAGTGGCTTAAGATGAAGAAACCAAAGACTTTAAAAAAGTTCTACAAGAAAGCTGAGGAATACTTGAGTATGGAAGATGAAGCTCCAGGTGTCCAGAAGACTATAGAAAATAACGCAGCTAGGGAAGGAAAGAGTGATGAGCCCCGGGTTGAGCAGAAGAACGATGTAGGACAAAAGAGGGGAAACGATGAGGGGAATAACAAAGCTTATAAGAAGACGCATATGTACAAACCATCTGAGCTAACCCTCCTGAATGAAACCCCAGAGAGGATTTACCAAGCCGCGAAGGACAAGGGCCTTTTCCCTCGGATGAAGCCGCAGAAGGTAACTGAACAGCAGGCAAATTCCGGGAAATTCTGTCGTTTCCATAGCCAACCGGGGCACAACACTAACGAATGTCAGCACCTAAAGAGTTTGATTGAGGAACTCATCAGGAAGAACCAGCAGTATGTAAAAAATCCCTAAAGTACTCCAGCCGCGCAGGGGAATAACAATGCGGCTAGCCAGCCTAACTCGAGTGAAGAGGACCAAATGCCAGTCGACCCGAGACCAGTAATCAATATGATATTTGGGGGTCCCCACCCGGCCGGGAACAGTTGGGCAGATATTGAAAGATATGCTAGCGAATTGAATGATGTCACGAAAGAGGAAGGGTGCATGATCTTGAACAACGAGCTTCCGATGAAAATGCACAAAACTTCGATCGAGGATGTGTTATTCAGAGATAAGGATGCAGAAGGCTTAATTACGCCAACTATTGATGCCATAGTGATCACAATTGGTCTCGGGCCTGCAGTGGTAAAAAGGGTCCTAGTTGACACCGGGGCATCAGTCAATGTGATATTTATAAACACTTTCCAAAAGATGAATCTCTCCATGGCAAAGGTGCGTGCGTACCCACATAAGATCCATGGTTTAACAGGTCAACCTACGCAACCCATCGGAACGATATATTTTCCTGTCGAATTGGCAGATGGGGAGCGTCGAGTTTCCATGGTACAGACCTTTGTCATAATAGACGATTTCTCGTCTTACAATGCATTCCTTTGGAGGCCGACTCTTCCGGGCTTCAAGATTGCTTTAGCTCCTTGGTGTTTGACCATGAAGCTTCCAACCGAAAGGGGAATCGGTGTAATCAAGTGCGATCAAATTGCCGCAAGGGACTGCTATGTGACAGAACTGAAAGAGGCCAAGAAAAAAGAATTAGGAAAGGATGCAGATGTTCTCCCTCGCATCCAAAACACCCGCTTATAGCAACTAAAGAAAGGTCCACGCACCAGTGAGCATAGAGGAATGCAAAAAGAGATCGATCCTAGAGAAGCCAATGTAGAGGACAAAAGGGCGACCTCGGCGGAAGACACGATTCCTATAGCTGTAAATCCAAAGGACCCAAACCGTGTTTTGAATATAGGGTCTCGGCTGAGCCTTGAACTGAAAAATCAATTGATTGCCTTTTTTAGAGCTAATTTAGATGTGTTCGCATGGAACCATTCCGATATGTACGGAATATCTCCGGATGTTGCAATCCATAAGCTAAATACTGAACCATGCATTCCGGTTGTCAAACAAAAAAGGAGAGCATAGGGGCCGGAGAGAGATCGCGCGCCTTAAAAGAAGAAATCGACAGATTAATGGAAAATGGTTTTATTAGAGAATCTACATATCCGAAATGGGTATCCAACCCGGTGCTCGTAAAGAAATCAAAAGGCAAATGGCAGGTCTGTGTGGATTATTTGGACCTAAATAAAGCTTGTCCGAAAGATAGTTACCCTCTCCCCAGAATTGACCAACTGGTGGATTCCACAGTCCGCCATGAATTACTATCTTTCATGGACGCATATTCCGGTTATAGTCAAATTATGACAGATCAGAAAAACACCAGCTTTATTACTGATCTCGGCCTATATTGCTATAAGGTAATGTCATTTGGTCTAAAAAACGCAGGAGCGACTTACCAACGACTGGTAAATGCTATGTTCAAGAAAAAAATTGGTAGGACAATGGAAGTCTATGTCGATGACATGTTGGTTAAGTCAAAGAAAGCAATAGACCATTTGGAGGACCTAGCCCGAATGTGCGACATCTTACGACAATACGACATGAAGTTAAACCTTCTGAAATATAGTTTTGGTGTTAGCTCAGGCAAATTCCTTGGGTACATGATCAACGCTAGAGGTATAGAAGCTAATCCAGCCAAAATATCAGCTCCGAGAGAAATGCGTGACCTAGGAACCAAGAAGGAGCTTCAGTGTTTAAATGGGAAGATCGCGGCTTTGAATCGCTTCATATCCAGGGCAACGGACAGATGTCTTCCATTCTTCGATGCCCTCAGAAAAGGAAGAAAGGAGATACAGTAGACCTATGAGTGCATAGAGCCTTCGAAGAACTAATCCAACATCTGACAACACCACCTATTCTGTCAAAGCCTAGTGACGGGGAAGATTTGTTTCTATACCTGGCGCTTTGCCCATGCTCTAAGCACAGCACTAATCAGAGAAGATTTGAAGATACAAAAACCGGTTTATTACATCAGTAAGAGGTTATCCAGAGCGGAGCTTAATTATCCAAAACTTAAAAAACTTGCTTATTGTTTGCTCATTGCATCAAAGAAGCTTCGTCCCTACTTCCAAGCTCATCCCATCAAGGTACTCACCGACCAACCTTTGAGGCAAGTCCTATCCCGACCAGAAACCTCCAGAAGGTTATTAAAATGGAATATAGAGCTTAGCCAGTACGACATTACATATCACCCCCGGAAAGCGATCAACGGACAAGCGCTTGCTGATTTCATTGCAGAATTTACCAACCGAGGGGAAGTAAAGGAGCAAGATGATATCGAAACTAATATCCAGTGGAAGCTATTTGTAGATGGGGCATCGAACGACCACTGTTCGGGAGCAGGGGTAGTTCTCGAAACCCCTAAGGGAAGATCCTTATGCTACACACTAAGGTTAGAATTCACTGCAACGAATAACGAGGCCGAGTACGAGGCCCTTATCATAGGAATAAAGCTAGCGAAAGAGTTGCAAATAAAAACTATACAGATCTTCAGCGACTCCCAGCTCGTAGTATGCCAGACTTTGGGAGAATTCCAAGCAAAAATGGGTAACTTGCCAGATTATCTTACAAAAGCCTTGGAATTGTTGGAAGCTTTCGAGCATTACACCATATCTCATATACCCAGGGAAGAAAATACTAAAGCTGATTCACTAGACAAATACGCGAGCACAGGAGATGCACAACTAATGGGGTTAGTCCTAGTGGAAGTCCTTTCCAATCCAACTACAAAGCAGATCGAAATGGATTGGATCATGGAAACAACTGATGAATCAAATTCATGGATGTCGCCAATTAAAGAATACCTCGCAACTGGGGCACTCCCGGCTGAAACCAAACTCCGAAGAAAGATCTTAAGAAAAGCTCCTTTATACCTTATTCAAGCTGGGCGACTATATAGACGTGGATTTTCTACACCTTTACTTCCTATGATACAGAGAAGGAGTCTAAGGCAATTATGGCGGAACTGCACGAAGGGGAATGTGGAGGTCATACCGGAGGACAAACTTTGGCTAAGAAGATCCTACGATATGATTACTTTTTGCCAGATATCAATAAAGATTCCATGGCCTACACTAAAAATGTGATAGGTGCCAAAGATTTACGAAAATCCCAAGGATTCCATCCACAACCATAACCCACATGGTCAGCCCTTGGCCGTTTGCTATCTGGGGCACCGACCTTATAAGAGCCCTTCCCACTGCAAAATCCGGTTTTAAATACGCAATTGTTGCCATTGACTACTTTACGAAATGGGCTGAAGCAGAACCATTGGCCACTGTAACTTCAAAGATGGTTATTAACTTCTTCTTAAAAAAATATCATATGCAGGTTCGGGGTACCACAAAAATAATCACGGACAACGGAACGTAGTTTGAAAGTGAAGAATTCCAAAGCTTTTGTGCTAATATAAAATCCAAAAAAGCTTTTCAGCGGTCGCTCATCCACAAGCGAATGGGCAGGCTGAGGCAGTAAATAAAATCATCAAAACTACCATCAAGAAGCGACTAGAAAAGGCTAAGGGTGGATGAGTAGATGAACTCCCACTGGCATTATGGGCATATCGCACTACGCACAAAACTGCAACAGGGCATACTCCCTTTTCTTTATCCTATGGCTTTGAAGCTATGATACCAGTAGAGTTGGAAGTCCCTACCCATCGAAGAATACATTTTGACCCCAAAGAGAATGAGAAGCTATAGCTCGAAGCCCTCGACCAACTTAAGGAAAGAAGAAAGGAAGCGGAACTCAGAGTAGCTGCGCACCAAAGGTGGGTGGCCAGGCACTTCAATTCAAAAGTCAGGCATAAAACTTTTGAAATCGGAGACCTCGTTCTGAAAAAATCATGACCGATACTGGATTCTTCGGGCCCAATTGGGAAGGACCTTATGTTATAAGTCAGAAACTCCAGGATAGAATCTTCAAATTGGCCACTACAGATGGGAACCAGATTCCACGAGCATGGAATAGCGAGCATATCCGTCGCTATTTCTTATAGCATTTTATTCAAATTCATAGAAAATGTTGTAAAGATTCATGAAATTTTCGCATTTTTAATGATGTACATGAAGTGACTGAATATGGAATCCTAATTACATGTACAGGACATTCATTCACAATCCTCTGCTAAAAGTTGACTTCCTTGTGTAGGCAAACGAGCGATCAGGGAGCACCAACTCGAGGAATTCAAACTTCCATCAGGAAACACTGGACCTCTCAATGCAGGACCAACAAAAGATTGGTGCCAGATTAAAAGAGTCAATTCTGGAGTAAAAGCAACTCCAAAGTCCCACGGATAATATTGCTAAGCCCATCGAAGAAGCACCTTCTTAGGTGACCTTCCTAGGTGCTAGACACGGGTTTTCCAACTTGAGAAAAAGAAACTCATTGAGGCGAACCAACGTCTGTGTCCTTGGTCAAAGCACAAAGTCGGAAAAATCGTCATGTCCCGAAACGGAAAATTGCCAATTTCAAGGGGCACCTACCTTGGTAGGTAAAAGACACGAATTTTTCCCTTCTGAGTTGAAAGATTGACGAGATAAATTAGTGTCCGCTCCTCGGATGAAGCATAAAATGAGGAAGGATTAAACATGCAGGAAAGACCAGCACAAAAACAGAAACCCGACCGAAAGGAGGTGGCCACTCTTGTTCTTTGTTGTTAACCAAGTCAAACAAAGCCAAGGATGGATTACGACAGCAGAAATCCTAGCCGAAAGGGGGATATCAGAAATCCTAGTTGTATGGGGTGTCCGTTCTTGTTCTTTGTTGTTAACCAAGTCAATGAAGCCAGGATCGGATTCTACATTGGAGCCCAGGTCCTCCCACGGGGGCACGCATAAAAATGCATCACGGAAATACCCCAAACAAATAAAGCAGGATATTTAATAAAAATCTAAATGGCTGACTTGCCAAAGTTAAAACAACTAAGGACTTACCAATCAAGACAAATACTGGAAGCTGGATATTCCCAGCCTAATAAGAACAATACAAGAAAAACCATAATACGATACCAACGTACGAACGAACACCTCATGATACAATATTAACGTACGAACGAACGCCCAGTGATACGAAGCTAACGCAAGGTAGTTGCGAAAAACTTTTTAAGAAAATGTGCGTGTATTACCAAAACAGGGCAAAGAGACACGGCATAGCACAGACATGGAAAGCATCACAAAGCCAGCCAAGTAACCATTCTCCAGGAGCATAGAAAGTGTCACACGCCAAATACAAAGTCACAAACAACAACCAATATGATGTCACAGGCGAGGACCGGCCCCCGCTTACACAACCGGTCTTAAAATTCAAAAAGCAAAACAACCAAGAGAGAGGAGTTTACAGATCTCTAACCTTCCTTAGCCTCCCTACTTTCCTCTTCATCGGAGCATAACAAGATGAAGGCCCTTCAGAATGTGCGAAAATCACCGACTCAACATCCCTAGGGGCGAAGGAAGCGACTATGCTATCCTTTAACCTAAGGGCCTGGATTAACTTCGCCTTATCGTTTTACAAAACAAAAATACGCTCAAGGTTGTCCTTGTGAAGTTTCTGGAGGTTAGAGGCCAACATATGCCAGCCAATCATCCGCTTCGTAGAATGATTCTTCAATCCATCTGCTTTCCAAATTGGTGCACAGCAGTCTCGAGGCGAGCCAACATTTGACCTTTCACTGCAGTCATATCGTAAGTGAAATTCAAAGAGTTAGCCGAAGATACATCCACATTCGAAGGGACCCCCTGCAAGTTCCATCCCCGAAACCGCTTAGCAAACCTGGGACTGCAAGGCCCAGGAGCATGACGAGGCATGTTGATGATAGCTTGAAGTTCCGTATAAAAAGGGCCGAAAGGAGAATTTACGGACGGTTGACCAACCGACTGAATCTCTTCCCTTGAAATGCTCAAATCGACAAAAGTCCCCTTTTGGCGTTGTTCTGGAGATGAGACCATCGTGCAAACGGGCTCGGGAATAGCTGTAAGGTTCAAAGGAAGAATGAGCACGAGAAAGAATCAACAAACCTGAGTAGCAGTAGAAAGAGATACGAAGTTTTTCTTCCAAATTTAAGAGACCTTCCTGAAAGATAGATGGAAGCAAAATCGAATGAGAAATAAGAGAATGAAGGGGAGATTAAAAGGCACACCTCAAAGGTACTCTTAGCCACGTCAGCATAACACTTGAGTACTGAAACAGGAGTCCCATCATAAGATCAGTTGGCGTATGCACTTCCCCATAACTTAGCTATTTACAATAAAGACAAAGCAGTCCAAACATCTCGCCTAAAGGTAAAGACGCCAATCAGCCACAAAAAAGCAATTTAAATCCCTGCACAAACGACTTATCAACAAGTCAGGACAAACCCACCAACCAATGTGCGACCAAATATGTCGAAGCCCGTGATTCAATACAAAAAAAAATCATGGACTTCGAGGGGCAAGTGTTAATCCCTAATAAGCCATACGCACATTGGGTAAAGGATACAAGGCGGATATCACCAGGATCGGCCGTGCATGATGCAACCACACCCGAGGCAGGTCAAGTCAACTTGTGTGACCGAAGACAATGGCATAACATATTATGAGAAGTGCGACCCGATAAAGATAAAGGTCGCAGATCCTGATAACCGCTCAAACACCGAAGTAAAGCAAGTCGCCCATTCAACATAAGCGGGAGCGACATCATAACATAGTCATAAAGCCTAAACAACGCTATACAAAGGCAGCAAGAAGACGTGCGCCCTTGGACCAAAAAGGACGGTCGCGCAAGGAACAAAGGAGAATCAACTCCAGATCCACATCCCGCTCTCACAAAATCTCCCAAACGCTCACAAGATGCTCGCTTACATCTTACCCGCTCAGCTATTCAAGATATTCGTTCCAACGAGCCGTCCGCACACGATAACTGGATACAGCTACGGACAGCTGGCTACAGCTAGCCAGTGACATGGTTGTAATTAATAGAATGAACGATTCACAGCCTGGATAAACGGATTCCAGACTATTTACCAAAAGAAGTTCACCTATAAATACACCTTGGCTACCAACATAAAGGGGTACTTTTGGAAAAAACCACGAAGTACTGCTGAATTTCATCCTCAGCCACAGATTCGGCTATGGCATCAAGGACAATCTCACGGTGAAGGAAAACGAAGACATCCTTCTTCTTAATCATTCACTCACGGTGAAGGAAAACGAAGACATCCTTCTTCTTAATCATTCATTCATCCTTCTTCTCCTCAAATTCTACTACTCTCTTGTATAATTCCTTAGATTGAAATATATAAACGAGGGTATGGCGAGTGGATATAGAAATGTATGAAAAGAGAGAATGGATGTACTTTGTAATTCTCATTATAAGACAGGAAATCACCTTTATAGTGGACGTAGGCCTCGTTAATGGCTGAACCACGTTAAATCTCGTCTCTATTTTATTTTTCTCGCATTTTTCAATTTTTATTGCTGACTAAACACGGTTCCATTTATTCCTTACCGAATTGGTGAAGTACAGTTTAGTACCTTGGGTGTTTAGGCCATTTTTGGTGTAAACAATATATATACATATATAACATATATATATATATATATATATATATATATATGAAAATTGGTAAGTTTATTACGAATACCAATCATATATTTTGCTTATATGCCTCATCAAAACCTTGTGCCCCCTAACTTAAATGGGCGCGATAATAAGGAAAAAGAGTTCATATAAACTCTACATATTCACTGTACAAAGGTCTCATAAACAACACTACTATAAAATGAAATACAACATCAAGAAACTGAAAGAAAACAGCAAAAGTATATGAAAATATAACAATCTCTTGCATCCTCAACTCCTCTGCACACATCAGCATCACCCTGTATCCCTTAATTCAATACCCCATCAGTGTAAGAATTCAATATTATCTAATGATCTCATTGTACTGCTACCATTAACCATCACCAAATAACACACTTCCTTTTCTATAATCCTCACCTTTACCTCCTTGGAGATTGCATGGTTGTTGAATAGCCGAGCATTTCTTTCAAGCCAAATATGATATATTGTCAAAGTAAATGTTGCACATCCCACAGCTTTTATCCGATTCTTCTCCTTAAAATTATGCAGAATGTGATTTGCTTCTTTATGCAATGAACCTACTGTGTTAATTGATAAACAAAGCTTTTTCTTTATGTGAGTCCATATAAAATATGAGTATTCACACATAAATACATAAATAAAAATAAAATAAAAGTGTTTTGTTATATATACATGTATATGTATATGTATATATGTATGTGTGTATATATATATGTATATGTTTATATATAAGTCCTTAATTTTTTTCCATAAAAATAGAGGGCTACTTAGCAATTCACTGGGTTGAAATAGAATTTATCATAAATTATATGTGTTTTGTTATATCAGCAATTAAAAACAGATAATACATGCATGTATATTAGCAGTTAAAAACAGTAGCTTGTATATTAATAATATGTGTCTTCATGGACTAAAAATATATGCATGCATGATCACTATATATCAAATAAATACATTTACAAAAGAAAAAAGGATACAACTATATGAAGTTATCATAAATTATACATATAATTAAAAATATATACAAAAATTCTATAAAACTTGAAATATTGCGGTTAACCATCATGGACGGTTGCGGTAATAATGATTAAGATCATGGTTAGCGGTAATAATGACGACTACCAATTGTAACACCCATTGAGTCAAATATTGTTTGTTTTAGAAGTGCTTTCGAATACATTGAAATGTTGTTATCTTAACAAGAGTATTATTAGGTAAATGAATGTACGAATAGTTTTCAAAAGACAGAAAAACATTTAAAAAAAAAAAACTTTGATGGTTACCATTACCTTATGACAAAAACCATTGTTTTTTTTACTAATAACTCAAATTGCTTACCGTTATCTGTATTTACAGAGCCAGCCCATTGATTTCCTTGCCTCAGCCCAAGATCACCATTGAAAGCAAATAATAATGTAAAATGCTATGAAGCAAAATTAATTTTTCCTTTACTGAGACTTGATCCCTCGCCCTGAATACAAGTAGGCAATGACCTTACCATTAGGCCACCATCTCCATTACACAAGTTGTCAGACTCACGTTTTTTTTATATCATTACCCTCAATATAAAATATTTTTCTACTACCCTCGCCCGAGGGTTTGGTGGGCTGCCCTCTGGGTGGGCTATGTGTACACTACAACAAATTAACCATATTACAACAGTAGAAAACTAAATTACTTTTTACGATGGTGGGGTAACCATCGTATATTAAGAAGTTGTAATAGACTAAAATCTTTTACAACTATTTTGCATTGTGGCAACACCATAGTGATATGTATATTTTACAACTGTTTTCCAACGTTGTGATAAACTTTATTACAACCGTTATGCACCGTTGTTGTTATAATTTTTACAACTATTTATAACCGTTTTGACATATTTTGTTACAGCTATTATTTTACAGTTGTAATATATCCACAAATCATCTACATATTACTGATAAAAGAATTCATTTCAGAACATATTATCTAAAAAATGAAGATATAAAACAAACTTAAAACATGAACGAAAACAATATATTAGTTTTTTCCAGCTCTCGTCATTTTTTTACATAATACGCTGACAAAACATAATACATACATACCCAAACAAAACACAAAACATACATACAAATGTGTTGGTGTAGTATACTCACACTTCCTCTTTCTTAAGTCCCATATTCTGCATGTGTTGTCTTCGCTTGCATATGCTAAATGGTACCCATTAGTTGACAAACTTGCTCCAAGAAAAGGCTTAACATGACCTTCGAATGCAAGAATGCTTGTCTCAGTGCGCATATCCCATACACCAGTAAGTGCATCGATACCACATGAAGCTACTAAAGATCCATCAGGATGAAAGTCTACCACATAAAAACTTCTACTATGACCCTCTTGCAGTAGTATTTCGATACCTGTAGCTATGTCCCAAAGTCTCCATGTCTTATCCAAACTTGCAGTTCCGATGTACTTACCAGATGGGTGAAACGCGACACATGCAAGTCGGTCTAAATGACCTTCGAATATCATCAGCTGAGGCCCATAAGTTTCCATAGTTTGGTGGACTTATCTACAAATGCAGTTATTAAAATATGTCGTCTACAGGAGAAAATACTACATCTGTCATGCGTTCTGCATGGCCTTTTATATTTTCAACTCTTTTTCACTTGTGGTGTGCTCCATATTTTGGCAACAACGCTCCAAGAACCAGTAGCAATCATAGTCCCATCTTTAGAATATGAACACCCAGACAGAGGCCTCTCTTCCCCTGCTCCAACACAAACCCTGCAACCCCAGTATAGGCCTCCTAGTCCGCCTCTTCTCCATCCTCTTCTGAGTCCTCCCGTCGTCTCCTTGTCGTCCCAATCCTCTCCCTTTCCTTTGCCACTAAATACATCCACATATCCTTCCTTCGCTTTTTCCTTCAAGAAAAGAAGAAACTAAGAGCACGACAAACAACAATTTATGGTTCAACAGGTAGACTTCACAACATTTAAAAAAACACAACAAAAATTTAACTTACTAAATAATCATGAGATTCTGACTACTATTATCATATGAACTATGAGGTCATACACAAAATTAAAGTCAATTTTAATAAATAAATAAACTGACCTGGGAACTTATTTAGTTGATACCCTCTAACTTGCATACAAATATTTGAGTCAGCTCTTCTATTTCTTCGTCCTCTTGTTATGTATGACTGCATGCTACGGCCAACAGTTGACCATCCTTGTTATATGACAATGAAGATATACTATTAGAGAACCTCTCAAGCTCGGTAACTCTTTTTTTGTTTCAACATTCCAAATGACTGTGTACCCTTCGTTGTCTTCAGTAACAAAGGAAGAATTGAGAGAATGAAATTTGATGACATTCACCGATACATGCTGATACTTCAACTTCAGATTACACCAAAATCCATATCCCATTTCACAATCTTCATCAAAATCAGAGTACTTCAATTCAACACATCCATCATGTAATCCAACCGCATACCCCTGACATCTTTGAAATGAACTGACATAGCTTATCTGATATTTGTGAGAAAAATCGTTTGATTGCATAGGATTTCTCAAGTTACGCAAGTCATAGAAGATGATCTTAGATCCAACAACAGCCAACAGATGAAGACCAAATGCTGAAAGTGACCAAATTTCTGAATTTGTTGGTTCAGTGACCCTAACGCCTTCCATTTTGATATCCCAAAGAATTAACTTTATGTCCAATCCTGCAGCAATAACTTGACCTATTTGGTCAGAATATTCAATATGTATAATCGAATCATCATGATTCTCAATGGTAGTTTACCTTTTTGTGTCCAAATCGAACTTTTGCACGGACCCATCGGAACACAGAGAAATTGCACTACATTCATCTTGAAAACAACAATCAAGCACCATTCCATCAAATTCAGCTTCAAACCTAGTGACAGACGCATCTACATCATACATTAGAAGAGTAGAATCCCAAGAGGAGATGAGGATATTATTGGAATTAGGTGTGAATCAGACTTTAAAAGTAGCGTCTTTTATAGGCTGTTCAAGATTCGGGGAAATATTTTCCATCCCGAGCTTGATTTCCCACTTCACAACATGGTCGATTCAGGTAATGGCTCTTGGAAAGATAAACACTGGAAGCATATGGTTGCGAATAAGGTAGGGGTTCAGATCTGGTTGTAGGAGCATCCGATGGTGGCAGTTTGGGGAGGATGCAAGCGAGAGTGGGTTGGATGATTGCAGAGGTCGATGTGGATGCTAAGGAGGATATGAAAGGGTTGTGAAGAGCTGCGACTGGTCTTCGATATGAAGATTTAGGTTGGAGGAACATGGACTGTTGTTGTGAGAGGAACGGGATATGATGGATTTTACGGTTTGCCTGATGACGTGATGTTTGGTGATCTACAAATTTATTTTTACAGCACATTCGCGATGGTTGTGGTGTGCCATGGTGCTTCAATTTTCAAAGGGATTGGGAAGTGATGTTCTTTGTATTATTCTACCATGGTGGAGTGAAGTCGAGTGCAGAGGAAAAGAAGGCGGAGACATGTCGGTGAAGAAAATGTAAATTAGAGTTATTCGTAACGGTCGGAAATAAGCGAATAAGGACGAAAAAGCGAATAAGTGAAGAAAAGGACGGAAGATAAAGCAATAGGCAAGTCGGTGAAGAAAAGGAAGGAAGATAAAGTGAATTCGGATAATAGAGGGAAAACGAAATTTTAGGTTATCTAGAGCGGGCATTTACATGAAATTTTAGTTTCGAACCCAAAATATCGGTTTTAGAGCCAGCGGGAAATTTGATTTTGGAGCCAAGAGAGCCTTTAATGCATTCAGGTTGAATCATTCCATGTAAATTAGGCTTAACGTAAGGTTGTCAATAAATAACTGAATAATTCAAAATCTGTCTGTATTTATATTAAAACACAAAAAATTATCTGATGTCCCAATAAATGAATAGCAATATGAATATGGTCACACCATGATTGATAATTATACGTTATGCTTTACATTTTGTTTTGATTAAAATTAAATGTACTTTTTCATGTAATTTAGTAGATAAAATGATTATCGTTCACTATTTTATATAGAAAAATGTGATGTGTATATAAAAATCAATATTTTTGCTTAGTTTTTTCCTTACCGTGTTTATTTTTTAAAAAGTTTTTAACACTAGAGTATATTTTTGTTGAATAAGTTATTAATAAGTTAGTAATTACTAATTGATAACATCAACTATTTCATATTTCAATTTGATAATAATTATTATCGTTTAATCGTATATTATTAATTATTATTTATTAATATTTCATTATTTTTATTAAAGTTTTATTTATTATTTATTAAAAAAATTATCACTACTATTTTGATGAAATAATATTAATTATTAGTTATTAAAAATCGATATTTTTTAGTTTTTATATAACAAGAATTAATAATTATGATTAATTATTGAATTATGATATTATTTCATATTTTCAAATTAATTATTATAAATTAATAGTAATTATTGATTATTAATAATTTTTACTAATTATTAATCATTTTTATTAATTATGAAGTTAATTATTTAACTATATATTTATTAATGCATTATTACAATAATAAACGAATTAATATTTTTTATTATATACCTATTACAACGGATGAAAAAGAATGGTTGCAATAGGCATTTATTGCAGCTGGAAAAATACAAGTGTTGTTGAAAATAATTTTATTACAACATTTTGAAGAAAAAAGTTGTAAAAAAGCTTTATTACAATTGTCATTTTGTGACAGTTGTAAAACTGCAGTTGTAATAAAGTATTTTTGTTGTAGTGATACTTATATACCGAGAATTGAATAAGTGCTGTAATGATAATTATCGTTTTCTTAAATTATTGGTAACTTCACGTGTTTTTGCACTATAGTACTGCTCCGTTATGCAATTTACAGTGTTATTTAGTAAAAATCATAAATGAAAGAGAAAACAAGTGTTTCTAGCATATTTTTTTCCAATCGATAAACAACCTAGAACATTTGTTTGGTACAAATTGTCTGCAATAAAGCATATTACATAAATATATATATGTGTTATGAATTGTTTGACATAACTACCATCCATCGTTCTATAGAATAATGTTACTTATGATTTACCAATGAAAATGAATTTTTTTATAGTTACCATACCGGCTAAACTCATACATCGATTTCACTCAAAAAATAGTAATCATTTCAGCTGATGTTAGCCCCATTAAAAAGCGGTTCAAAGAGTTAACCACAGTTTCTTTTTTCTGCTTGAAGTTCAAACGGTTGACCACACCATCAATAAGTTAACCTTTCGTAAAGCTTATGCAACTCATGTCGCATGAGTATTCATGTCGGTCAGCACGACTTAGTTTAATGTCGATCATACAATCAAAAAATCATTTCGTACAATGGCATGAACCAGTATATAGTCATTTTGCATATCTTTCATGCCACATATAATTTAAGACAATCATGCCGTGTATAATTTGATGGTACAAGCTAGACCAAGTCGTAGGACATGTTTGTTTCATACCATTCACGGTTGAAAACTCAAGATCTCACGACATAATGCAATACGACATGGAGTAAAAGCTTCCAGGCAGTAGACATGACAAAGATATGACATGGTTAACATACCTTCAGGCGGCATGACTAAAAGTTTTCGGGTACAAGTGCTTTACCACGTGTATAATATCAAAGTGCCATTACTAGATCATTAATCTCATATTAGGATACACGTGACGAGTAGTCAACCTGGGGAATGACGTGGATACTATTAAAACAAGTTGTTGGCTCTTATTATTTGTTTCACTCAAACCATCTCGCTCCTAACAAGAACAGTTTGACACATATATTCAAGTCGTTTGCTTGCTTTCAATATTCAAGACGCGACAATATGACAAGGAAAAGACCAGTTGTAAAGTACCTCATAGTACAAATGGATGACAAATGAATTATACCTATTATATGTGTGAGGTGTACACGAGGGGTCTACGGTCTGAGTCCATGGTTTTGAAAAGTTGTATGCGAAAAAGCAGTTTGATAGAGCTGAACTGCAAGCATGGTGACATGTGGAAGCTTCACGGCATGCCGTTGGACTTTCATGATAAAGGACTAGGTTTTTTCCTTTGTATGTTCGTAGCAGGTCATTGAACAATTAAAGCAAGTCGTTTAAATCATTTATAATCATGTCATGGTTGCTACTTCAAGTCGCGGAGGAATAATATTGCATTGCGTTCAAACCATGCATTTTGAGCCATATCGCACCTGTGTTGGAGCAGTTTGGAATGAATGAAGGACATTTGGCAACGTGAGTCGGTGATAATATCCGGTGGGTTGTTCACATGTCACATAAATTGCCATGGATTAAAATACATTCTACCACGTGTTAGGTAGCTGAGTTATGGGTAAAAGGAATGGACACAATCAAGTCGTTCATTCTGATGATAAATGACAGGTCACTTTATGTATTTCCCGTAAAGAAGCCAACGCTCCGGCAAACAAGGACATGTGGCGTGATATGTGTTGGTCATTCCAGTTCAGTGAGGTCAAGTCGTTTATATTGAAAAAAAGCCAAGTCGTTCCCCAAGCCACTACTTTAATCCATATCGCAATGCCGTTAGCACCATACCGCAAGTCGCTGTCCAGATGTAAAGTGCAGGTATATGGTTAGTGCCAGCTGTACCCTTCTATTTACAAGTGTGCCACTCCTATACAACCTCTTCTATAAATACCCCACTACATCATACTTGAGGGGGACCGAAAATATGACCCCGAAGGGCCGCCAAATCATTTCTCTAACACTCCAAGCTCCATTTCAAGCTCCATTAATGGCTTGTAAGGATCAATCTACCTTCATGCAACAACAAATGGATCAAATCTCCTTCAAACTACATTAGAAATCTCTCCAATACAATTCAAGTGATCTCTAATCTCCGCTAATCCTCAGTCTTGATCTAATGCTAAATCACAATGGAATCTATGAAGATCATTCAATTTCTAAAGTGATTGAAGATTTATACATTCACCATCGCAAAGCAAGAGAACTCTCCAATTTATTTGCAAATTCAAGTGTAACTTAGATCGTTAGAAGAGAGAAAAGCGAGAGATGAACAATATGAGAGAAGTTATGTATTTTGTAAAGCAAAGTAGGATAATGATAAATGATTCAAAAGTGGACGTAGATCTATTTTAGATCTACCCAATCAAAACTTTGTGTTTTTATGTTTTGCTTATGATTTCAAATTACGTGGCTCCATTTTCTAATCTAACTATTTGGTGAAGTGTTTACATAACACCTTTGGTGTTGAAATCAAATTACGATTTTAATATTTGGCGCTCACCGTGGGGCCATGTTCGCACTTCTCTCAAATCTAAGAGTCTTGCATTGAAGTTCTAAGTCTACATCTATCATAGATTCTCCAAGTCTACGATCTAGACCAGTCGACGAACTCTCTTCAAAATTCAAAGCCTTATCCGACATAATGGCTAAATCTGAGAAGATCGCTAGTAAAACCGTTGGAGGAGCCGATAACGTTGCTAATAATGAAGCTACTCCTCTTATTAAGCATTTTGAAGTTGGCGAAAACTCGATAGGTGTAGTCGGGTAACTAAGAATGAATTAAACTCTGTTCTTACCAACATGAACCAAAGAATGGATGCTTCTACCAAAGCTATGATGGAGAATTTTGACGCCATCTTTAATGCTCGACCAGATCCAACCCCTTAGAAGGTCCATGTTAATCTCGAAGAAAATGACAATTTGTCTGCTTCTGATCTTAATCACAATGACAACATGAAAGACGATAATGATTGGTTGAGTGACAAAGACGAGGCTAATGTCGAAAACTCGAAGCTAAAAGCTAAAAATCATTCCGAGATGAAAGCTCGAAGGGTTACTAATCCATCACGGGGGCACCTCCTCATCGAGAAGGTAAAGGACCTAGACGAACATTTGGTAAAGAGCTCAACTTCGCGGAGTGGCATAACACTGAAGAATAAATCTCAGAAATGATATAACGAATCATGAAGAGGAATCAAGCTGGCAATGGCGATGAAAGAGAATGGGACTTCTCTCCTAATAGGACTCCGTTCACCAAAAGAATCCTTGAAGCAGAATGTCCGAAGAAGTTCAATCCTTCATCTTTGCCTCCATACAACGACCTTGTTTATCTTATCTACTTTCTATTCAGATATGAGTGGCATATGAGCGCAGCAAAGGCAGTAGACGAGATGAGATGCACATACTTTCCTCTTTACTAAGAAGGTGTTGCGTTATTATGGTTCACAAAGCTACCACTTAAGTCCATAGATTGGTTCTCTGACCGAACCAAAAAGTTCAAAGAGCAGCTTTGCTTGTATGCTACCAAAGCCAAGGATGCTATAACACTCTCAGCAATGAAGTAGAAAATTGGGGAAACGGTTAAAGACTTTCTCAATCGATTCAATATTGCCTTGTCTGAAATGAGGAATCCAGAGCCACACATAGTCCTCATGGCTTTACTTAACGCTATAGACAAAACAAGAGAATTTGGGAGATGGATAAAGATGAAGGAACCAAATACGCTTGACAAGTTCCATAAGAAAGCAGAGGAGTACTTGAGAGTGGACGATATTCCTGTACCCCTTCAGATCATCGGTGGTAACCAACTTCTTGAAGGTCCCAAAAGTCCTGATATTCGGTGTAATTAAAAGAATACTCAGAGGCAGAAGCAAGTTAATGATAGGAACGACAACAACGCTAATAAGAAGTTTCTTCTTCTTGACTCGTCTGAACTAACACCTCTGAATGACATTCCTAAAAAAATTTACCTTGCCACAAAATATGCAGAAGATTACTTGAAGCCTCGGCCAATGAAGATGAATGACCATCTAGCCAAATCTGAGAAGTTCTGTCGGTTTCACAATCAGCCAAGCCACAATACCAATGAATGTAGGCATCTGAAATCATCAATTGAAGAGATGATTAGGAAGAACCACCTGCAACAATATGTGAAGAATCCCCAAGATGCAAATCCTTCTACAACTCCCCAGGGACAAGGGGCATCAAATGACCAATCCGGTCCAAGCAACAGAACTCCTGCTCAAACTAATCCAGGATCAATAATCGACTGACAACCATTAATGATGATCTAATATCTGTGGCTCAGAATAAGCGATCTCTTTCGCCTTTACTTTACTTCTTCCTATGTTCTACTTTCTTGTAAAAAGTCTATAATGTTTTACATGCATTGTACTGAACAATATCTTTATAAATGAAATCTTATTTGTCTGTATAAATCTCTTACTTGCAAAATGTACAAAATTTGCTAAAGACGATTTTCTCATTACAGGCTATTCCATAAGCGTTCGCTTCCTCAAATTCTAACCAAGTGAGATAGTACTAATAACATCAATTCAAGTGTCAAGTGCTATAACCATCAATATGCATAATGCAAGAATGAAAAGCACCACTTTGAAAAGTGGATAGGAAAAGTCCCAATGAGTCACACGACAAAGAGGGAAGCGAACAACCACAGATCCGAAATCCCAAAGGTTGCGAGAATTCATTGCACGATACGAAGCGCTGGAGTTCACTATAAGTGAAATGAAGCGTGGGAGTTCGTGGCACGAGGCAATGCAAACCTCCAAGGTCGCAGGAAATCATTGCGCGAGACGAAGTGCGAGAGTTCACTATAAGTGAAATGAAGCGTGGGAGTTCGTGTTGCGAAGCGATGCAACCCTCCAAGGTCGCGGGAATTTGTTGTGCGAAACAAAGCGCAGGAGTCCACTATAAGTGAAACTAAGCGTGGGAGTTTATGGAGTGAAGCGATGCAACTCTCTAACGTCGTGGGAATTCGTTGCGCGAAACAAACAGCAGGAGTTCACTATAAGTGAAACAAAGCGCGAGAGTTCATGGCGCGAAGCGATGCAGCCCTCCAACGTTGTGGGAATTTATTGCGCAAAATGAAGGGTGGGAGTTCAATATAAGTGAAATGAAGCGTGGGAGTTCATGGTGCGAAGCGATGCAACCCTCCAAGGTCATGGGAATTCGTTGCACGAAATGAAGAGCTGGAGTTCATTATAGGTGAAACAAAGCATGGAAGTTCGTGGCGAGGATTGCGCACTTCGAAATGATGCGACACCCAAAAAACACTTTCCATAGAGAAAGTAACTTCTTCACAGGAGAAATCAACAGTGCTCAATAAACTCTATAATGTTGATTCAGTCGACAGGAGAAGACGAACGTTGGATTATAAACATCCTCCTTATAGTATGGGCATCCAATGGAGTCTCCGATGTTAGAACTGATCAGCAAAATAGACAAACATTGAGCTATAAAAATTCTTCCCATGGTAGAGACTAAAAGATCTCCCCGAGCGGGGGCACTGAATCCAAAGTCCTCCCCAAGCGGGGGCACTGAATCCAAAGTCCTCCCAGATAGGGGCACAAATATCCATGACTTCTCCAAAAGGAAACAGAAAATGAATCACAGATACGTATTTCCTAAATGTGAAGTGTCGTACATCATCATATAAGTTGTTAAAACGATGAGTTTGAAATCCACAGTCAGCTTTAGTCGATTTGTTAATCTAGAGCGTTAACGCGAATTCGAATTAGAATATCGTGTTTGTACAAATAATATTCAATGAGTTATAAACCTTCAAATAAAACATTCACGTGCAAACACTTTATTCAAATCAAAATTCACTATAATTCATTTCTTGATAATTTAACTAATTTGTTATTAATGTGGGAGATCAATAGCAAAGTATAAGTCCAAAATCATTCAAGTGCTTGTTTTCGTTACAGAACAGGTGACATGAAGCATGTAAGTCCAACTAACAAGTTTTGTACTTGAGTCATTTGGAATCAAGCATCATAGCATTATTGACCATAGCAAACAAAAAGTTACGACTGAATCTCAATACAGGTTGTATTGATAATGTTCATTTCAAATCCTGTATTTCTCGCAAGAAAAAATACCAGCTTCGAGGGGAAAACGTTAACCCCGTTAAAACGCGGTTCAAAGAGTTAACGTCAAAGGAATCTGGATTGGTTACGGTCTAGGCAGTAAGTCGTCCATTTTATCTAAGTCGTTAACATGACATCAAACCATGACGGGAATTTGAGTCGTTAAAGCGACATGGTCCATGCCACACCCATTCAAGTCGCCGAGACCATGCAAACGACATGGTTCAAAGTCGTACATACGGCATAACTATGGGCCGTTAATATGACATGGATCGAAGTTGAAAACATGACATGAGAATACACATCAGGTCGTTGTATTGTGAGCTTGCATGTTGCTCACGCATTAAGTCCATTTAAGCCGTATACATAATTCATGTTGCATGGAGTAAAGCATGTCATGTCCCGTATGTCCTCGCTCATACCGTTCGTAAAGCTTATGCAACTCATGTCGCATGAATATTCATGTCGGTCAACATGACTTAGTTTAATGTTGATCACGCCATCAAAAAATCATGTTGTACAATGGCATGAACCCGTATATAGTCATTCCACATATCTTTCATGCCGCATATAATTTAAGAATATCATGCCACATATAATTCGCTGGAAAAAGCTAAACCAAGTCGTAGGACATGTGAAAACTCAGGGTCTCACAACTTAACGCAATACGACATAGAGTAAAAGTGTAACGACCCGTGTTTTTGGCAGTCAAATATTTAATTTAATTCATTATTTCAAATATTTTATTTGAAATATTAGTGGATTTTAAATATTGAATTCGTTATTTAAAACGAAGTTTGAACGATATATATTTATATAATTATAAATCGAGCTCGAAATGGCGCGGCAGTTCGTAATATTGAATTTTGAACTTCAATCGAATATACAGGATTTGATATAAGTCGGATTTCAGTGAAACAAGAAACGTTAGAACCATATTGACGATAATTTTCATTTGAAAGAGAAAAATTCAGATTTCATGTTATAGTTTGTTAGTTATGACCAAATCAAATTTTGAAATAGTCGCTGTGAAAATCGTTATTTAAATATCAGCCTTTAAAATGGCCATTTTGCAAACGGTCGCCGATTTCGACGAAACTAGTTTCATTGGGACCGTAACGTTAAATTATTGCACGATGTTAAATGGTGTGACAAACCGACGTCGTATGTAGCCACGGTAGCCACAAACGCCCGTTCAATTTCTATAGCGCGTAATTAATTTAATAAAGAGAGATTTGAGTGTAACTTGAACAGACGATCGAATTAGGCCGCGAAACCAATTCCTTTGAGTTCGTATCGTCGATTAGAGTCAGGATAGGTATATAATTTGTTATTTTTGGGGATTGTGAAATTTGGTGTCTGAAATGGCATTGCGGTGCGCGTAAAAATAGCTTACCAGGGAAACAGTCTCAGAATGCAACGAAACTGGTGCCGTTGGGTTCGTATTGAAGAGTTATTGTAGGATTGCAAGGTTTCAAGTTGGTTTGATTTATCTAGTGACAATGGAAAATTTAAACGCTTGTTTATTTCTGGTTTTATAAAGGAATTTTTTTCAAACGATATCGGATTTCGACGAAACTGGTCCCATTGGGTTCGGAATACCTTTTTACACTAAGATTAGCTTTTTTATCAGTTAACAGAAATTGTATGAAGTAGGATTTGCGTGTTACTTCAGCGTAAGTTTCACTAATAAATAAACTAATGTTTTATACCATCTTATACCCTATATACATATAGTATACATGACAACTCAATAGCTTACGTACGACGCCAACACAGGAAACTCAGCATTTCAGTTCTTCACATGCCTATCGCCCTATACTTCGAAATACACAGCTACCCTTCTACGATATGTCCATCTTTCACGCTCAACTTGTATATGTACATCTTACCCTCCCCAAGATGTTAACCAACGCAAGGCTTCAATTCAATCTGCGAAACATTAGCTGGTGGATTAAAGAAGAATTAAAGTTTGTCGGTCCTTGTTCCAACATATTACTGTACGCATGGAAATGACAATTCCTTGGCACCCAAGACTCTTTCATTATAAATCCTCCAGTTTCTCTTATTTCGACTGGCACATTTCGAATGGCCACGAGATCTCCTACCCTTCCCATTTGAATAGACTCCTCATTCCATTCGTTAGAGAGCATTCAACAAATGGAAAATCCAATATAACAGATGTGACTTCAATGCGAGTGGTGACGAAAGTTGTTGAGGAGGAGCTCGGTGGTGGCGCAGATGGTGCTCAGGCAGAGTGTTGAGGTGGTCGTCGCTGGACCTGACAGGTCGCCGGCGAGGGATAGTGAGGTCCGGGGCAGGAAATGGCGTGGACTGGAGAACATGGAGGGCGTTGGTTTGAGTTATGCGATTGACAGAACGTGGAGTTTGAGGTTGCGGTTTTACTGTAATGGGTATGGAGTACAGACGCATTTTGACGAGGTGACGTTCTGGATTGGTAGCAGTGGCGAGATCGATATGTGTGGACTGGTCTTGGCCTTGGGATTCATGGATGGAAGTGGATGCCGGAACCGTATGTATGTGCAAAGGAAATGGGTCCTTCTGAACCAACGAGAACCAACGTAAGTAGTGGATACATACATTTTGTTTAATTATAAAGTATTAACCGGAACAAGCCTTAACAGTGTTTAATATGACTAGTTTTATTTCATACGTTCTTTAAATATGACCAATTTATATTAATGTGACCAATAGTGTTATATTAACATGGCCATTGTACCCAATATATAAGTTTTATTGTGTTAACGTCGGCATACAATAGGTGAACAAAAACAAGAGAAATTATCCGGACATATGTGTACAATTCTATTTTTAATTTTTAAATTAAAATCTAATTAACGTTTAACGAGGATCTAGATTAGTGTATTATAAATATTAATTTAAAATTTAATTTAATCAAAAATGTGAACGTGTATAATCGGTATACTGTCCTCATATGTTGACATAATCGGACCAAAACAGGAACGACGGAACGGTATCGACAGGCATAACAATATGACCCTGAATTGAGAGCAACTGAAATGAACTGTCTCGACAACAAATGGAAACCAAGGTGAGTTAAACTCACTCAGTTTTACCCATTTATATTTTATATAAACTGGGTTTTGATTTTGTGTGCTCTGTTTGCTATGGTTGACTGTTCACTAGTTATAAATTTATTTATTGATTTAACCGATGAAATTAAACTGTCGTTTAATTTCGATGAAATTAAACTATCGTTTAATTTCGATGAAATACCAAATCGTTATTCTAATGATTGGTTCCAATAAAGGTAACTTACCTTGTTGGTCATGTTTATAAAATAAGCGTGTTTAATTGGTTGAATTGTTTGAATTGCTTGCGGTTGGATTAAATGGTCGTTATTATCAGTTAAATGATTAAATGGCCTGATTTGAGATAACTGTTGGTATACAGGGAAGAACAGGTTGGAGGGATCCAACCGGATTCCTCAAATATATTATTTATTTTCATATTATCATATGAATTGTCATGTTTGGGTGATTGTATTGGGTATTGATCATTGATTGGAAATTCAACCTGTGTTGTGTTTTAACCAATGGGCTATATTGGTTGAGTAATCGGCAGTAAATGGCCTAAAAGTAAATTGTTTTGTTTATATTGATTTACCGCCAGGTGAATCGAAATAACTGAAGTTATGAAATTTATTTTCTGACTAAAGATAGATTTTGAAATATATTATTTGAATAAAGGTTTGTAAAAGGGAAATTTAGATAAAAGGTTTTATAATAAACTAGGGTTATATTAATGAAGCTTGAAGTGTTAAAGCGTCGTTACTTAATTACGAGATTAAGTAAGAAGGGGAAATTAATAATAAAATTTCCAAAGCAAAGATGGTTGAATGGGTTGAAGGCGAATTAATGGAATTGGATTGGTAAAGGAAATGGATCATCAGATTTCGTAATAAAAACCTGAATTTTGAAATAAAATGGTTTAAAAAGAGGCAAAGGGTAAAAAGGAGAGTTTTTAAGGAATTACTTAATTATTAAATTAAGGAAAAATGTTATATTCAAGAAAGAGATTTTCAAAGAGGCAAGAAGGTCGGATGAAATCGTATTTTGAATAAAATAGTTTAATGGTATTTGAATTTGATATTGAAATGAAGAGTATCGAGTTTGAATTACAACTTGTGTCAAGCTTAAGATATGAATGTTGTTGATCAAGGTCTGAGAGGTAATTAAAATACCCCAACTTGAACGACTTCAGAATTATCTGAGAATGGTATAAGTTGTAATGGTAAAAGTGTTTAGTAAAGTTATCATTTCGTTAGAGAAATAATAATGCAACATTTGTGATGAAGATTTGAGGATTTCATAGTAAAAGGGAAATGAAAGGAGTTGCTGAAATTATATCGACATTTTCGAATTAGAAGGAAATGTAAAGGACGGGTTTTATTCTATTAGAATAAGCATTGGTATTGTTCAAGTAGTGAAACAAAATGAGATTTCATAACATCGTTTGATGAGTAATAAGTTAAAATGATTTCCCAATATGAAATAACATGGCTAATGTTTAAAAGTGAAAATATGATATAAGATTTTCCTAAGTGTAAAAATGAATCTGTTTATAGAAAAATCTTATGTAAATAAGAAGCGAGAAACTATATTTTAGTATCGACATATTTAAGAGTTTCAAATCTACAATTGTTTTAATTAAAAGGCCAAATGGTGCTGAATACTGAACCAGTGAACTCATTGGATTATCATGATTGAAACACTGATTATTTTGATAGTTAAATCACCGACTATCAAATCTGGCCAATACGATTGTTGGTAAGGAAAGACCGGGATCGAACTTAGGTTCGAAAACCATTCCGGCCAACAAATACGTGAAGATATCAGAAGACGGTCGAGATGGAGCATTGAAGATCGTGGATCTTCATAAGCGGAAGGATTACTTATAATCTCTGGCTTAGCGGCCCGAGATACACTGTGCTTCTATCGTGGTTGGAATCTACGGGTTGCAAGGACTTCTCGCTACTGATCCATGGGGTGATTCCTTGGATGCAGTAGGAGAATACCTTCGGTTCATCCTGTTCCTGGATGACTTGTATGGACGGATGTCTGACAGTGTATTTCCAAAGGAATTACGTATGTTGATTTCTTCAAACGTATTTCTGTGATGGCGGAGAAGGCCATACACCTTCTCTTAGCTAAACTGCAGAGTATTTTTGTCGACGTCAATTAGTGATATCCGACGGACTTGGCGATGTGGCATTCAAAGTGAATGATGACCAGATGTGTTCAAAGAGGATTCAAACATCAAGCCTCATCAACCAGGGAAATGACAAAAATCGGGCAGGCAGCATGGCTATGTGGGTCGCTCCCATTAGGGTGTATAATCACCTATCTAGAGAAATTCCTTTTGCTTCTTAAATCTGTTTCGATGCTGTCCCTTATCGGGAAACGGTGGTTTGAGTCCAACCGTTGGTGATATACATTCGATACACTCAAGCGAAATGAGTGGTCGGTCATGTGAGGGCCGGGTTGCAAGATGTTCTTGTTGAACCCAGTGTATTCGCCTCTAGAGATACACTATCGGCAGGTGGTCCCATACCTTGTCAAGGTCGGAATCCAATCTCCAATAAGCGCCCACGGTTTTGATTGTATACTATATATGTGGAGCGTGAGATGCAAGCGTTCCAATAGATTGATATTTACTTATATTTAGACATTATTATAATATCAGAAAAGGTATTGATTTCAAAAGTGTTTTGGGTTATCGTAAGGTAAAAACCGTCCATGTTTATGTGTGGATTTGGTCTTACGATTATCTTTTTCTTTCGAAAGGATTTTAACTTAAAAATCAAGTTGTGTGATACTCTAAATGCTATGCGAGTTTTTCTCACTCTGGTTCACCAGACTGACCCGGTGTTTTGTAAATGCCCGGGTTAGCCCAGAGTGTACACGTTCAGGTTATCAGGTACTTAGAAGTCCAGAGACGAGCTGAAGATGTTCAGATGAATGATATTCCGCTGTGTGATTATATATGAGGACAGATTATTATAACTGTCCATTGATGTTAATGTACTCTGATATTGTAAGTATCTTGAAATTTTCAGTAAAGATTTATTTCTGTATTATATTTTGTTCCGCTGCGATGTGAGATTCTGTGTTGTGTTGATTCTTCTTCTTCTTCTATTCTAATATTTCTTTCTTTTTTTTCTCACCCTCTAATTTCTTTCTAATAACGTCCAGTGTTTTCGGTGTTTGAAGGGTCAGCATGAGTTACGGGGAATGTATTTATGTCGATTTTTAGGGCCGAAAATCTCTGTTCGTTACAAAAAGCATCCAGGCAGTACGACATGATGAAGATACAGCATGGTAACATACTTTCAGGTAGCATGATCAAAAGTCATCGGGTACAAGTGCTTTACCACGTGTATAGTATCAGAGTGCCATTACCGGTTCATTAATCTCATTTCAGGATACATGTGACGAGTAGTCAACCAGGGGAATGATGTAGGTACTATTAAATAAAGTTGTTGGCTCTCACGAGTTGTTCTGCTCAAACCATCTCGCTGCTAAACAAGCACAGTTTTGCACATATATTCAAGTTGTTTGCTTGCTTTCAATATTCAAGACATGGCAGTATGAGAAGGAAAAGGCCAGCTATAATAAGTACCTCATAGTACAAATGGATGACAAATGAATTATACCTATTAAATGTTTGAGGTGTACACGAGGGGTCCACGGTCCGAGTGCATGGTTTTAATAAGCCGTATGTGAAAAAGCAGTTTGATAGATCTGAACCGTTAGGATGGTGGCACGTGGAAGCTTCACGGCATGTCGTTGGACTTTCATGACAAAGGATTAGGTCTTTCCATTGTATGTTTATAGCAGGTCGTTGAGCAATCAAAGAAAGTCGTTTAAATCATTTATAATCATGTCGTGGTTGCTGCTTATTTCAAGTCGCGAAGGGCTAATATCGTATGGCGTTCAAACCATGCATTTTGAGTCCTATCGCCCCTGTGTAGAGCAGTTTGGAGCACATGAAGGACAGTTGGCAACCTGACTTGGTGATAATATCTGGCGGGTTATTCATATGTCGCATGAAATGCCATGGATTAAAATACATTCCGCTACATGTAAGGTAGCTGAGTTATGGGTGAAAGGAACGAACACAATCAAGTCGTTCATTCTGACGATAAATGATAGGTCATTTTATGTATTTCCCGTAAAGAAGCCAACGCTCCAGCAAACAAGGACATGTGGCGTGATATGTGTTGGTCATTCCAGTTTAGTGAGGCCAAGTCGTTAATATTAAAAAGAAGCCAATCTGTTCCCCAAGCCGCTACTTTAATCTATATCGCAATGCCGTTAGCACCATACCGCAAGTCGTTGTCCAGATGTAAAGTGCAGGTATATGGTTCACGCCAGTTGTACCCTTCTATTTACAAGTGTTCCACTCCTCTAAAAACCTCTTCTATAAATACCCTACTACACCATACTTGAAGGGGACCAAAAATCTGACCCCGAAGGGCCGCCAGATCATTTCTCTAACACTCCATGCTCCAATAATGGTTTCCAAGGATCAATCTACCTTCATGCAACAATAAATGGATCAAATCTCCTTCAAACTACATTAGTAATCTCTCCAACACAATTCAAATGATCTCTAATCTCTACTAATCCTCTCTAAAGCCTCGATCTAATGCTAAATCATAATGGAATCTTTGAAGATCATTCAAATGTTAAAGTGATTGAAGATTTATACATCCACCATCACAAAGAAAGAGATCTCTCCAATTCCTTTGCAAATTCAAGTGTAATTTAGATCGTATAAAGAGAGAAAAGCGAGAGATGGACAATATGAGAGAAATTATTATTCTGTAAAGCAAAGTACGATAATGAGAAATGATTCAAAAGTGGACATAGATCTATTTTAGATCGAACCACTCAAAACTTTGCGTTTTTACTTTTTTCTCATGATTTCGAATTATGTGGCTCTATTTTCTAATCTAACCATTTGGTGAAGTGTTTACATAACACTTTGGTGTTGAAATCAAATTCCGGTTTTAACAGTTGATAATACAAGGGCATCATCAACAACATTGGCATGTAGTGACGGACTTTGACGACTACCAATGTTATTTTCGACGATTGGCAATTTTATAACTTAATCTAATTCTCGCGATATGTTTTAGAAATTATTTAAACGTCGTAATGTAATCCCTAGAAAATGGACAATATATTTTAGCACAATTATCCAAACAGTTCTAATCGAATAAATTATTTTTTTCGATGATTTATCTCTTCGTAATTTAAATATTTAATGTTTTTGAAAATCTAACTTCCTTGACCAACACTTATGATTTTTAACCGTTTCGCTAAACACTTTCAATAAACTTGGTTTTTTGTAATGTTTTTACGAATTAATATTTTTTTTAGACTATTGTGTAACTAATTATGCCTTTTAAATTTATTTAAATTAAAATATTGTAGAAAATAAATTAATTGTCAAAAAATAAAATTTATCAGATTTTATCTCGATCTAAAGTATTTGACCTATTTTCAAAAGAAAGGAGAAAAATAAATAAGTTCATACTATCGATCTTGGGTTTTAAATTTATAATCGTTTATTGACATTTGGAACATAACTTGTACGTTTGACTGCCAAACTACCTTGGATTGAGACCAAGTTTGAGCCATTAATTCATGTTAACATTTTAATACAATACATATGATCGGATTTTTAAGAAAACAGATGGATGAAAATTTAACATCGATCCAAGTTTAAGGTTTTCTACTTTCGAACGAAGGACATTAGTCTAAACATCAATAAACAACCATAAATTTAAATTTTAAGATCGACACTGTGTAGATGTTTATTTTCTCATCAAATTGGTCAAATCCACTTTAGATCATCCGTAGATTTTAATAAATTTTATTTTTAGATGATAACATTTTAATATAATTTTTTAATGCTCAATAAAATTAAAAATTAATTTCCCAACAATTCAAAGCTTTATTTGAATTCGTAAAAATGCTACACAAACCAAGTTTATTGAAGTTGCTTAACGGATCATTTAACAATCACATAGATTATGAGGAGTAAATTAATCCCGCGGTAGAAGATATGAATGAAATTCAATTATTTTTTACCATACTGGATCTTTGTTAGGTCAATGAAGTTTGATTATTTAGAATAATTGTAATATTGTTTTAACTAAAATCATGTAGTTTAATTAAATTTACATGTAAATTTCTTGTATTATGATGTTAGTTTGCTAGGATTTAATTTACATACATGTATCATGTGCATGTGTGTGCGCACTGGCATGCATACATGAAATAATAACTAATGGATAGTATAATAGCCTCCCATTTAGACATTATGATTTACATCCAAGCAGACACATTAGCTCATTTTATGTGTATTGTATGTTGTCCAAATATGTGCAAATTTATATAATTTTAAATTCCCAAAATATGTAATATAAGTAAGATTCATTATTAAAATATTACAATGTATATATTTAAACACACATATATGTACAGTATTATAACTAATAACTTAAATATTTATATAATTATATACGAATAAATAAATAAACATGGACCAAATTTCCAAAATTGGATACAAAGTACCCAATTTCAAAAAGATTAAGACACTTGGATATGGTGCAAAGAGCTCAAAGGTTTGATTCCCGTCATACGGGATCTTGCCCACTTACTACGTAGTATGTTACGTGCTATCTAAACATGTACATAAAGTACACTGTTTAAAATAAAGCATATATGTAAGTAACATAACAATTTATTTAATTATATATAGTTTGTAAGTAATTAATATATTATTAATGATAAATAAATTCATGATTCATTATATTATGCTTAAATATAATATTTTTCAAAAGAAAATTCAGTTCAAAAATGTAACAGTCCATATTTTAACCGTTTTATTTATTATTAAAAAACGGTTTTAAATGTTATTTTGGCAATTTAATAACATAAATTTGATAATTTTGAATATTTTATTAATGTAGATAAAATAATAATAATTTAATTCCAAACTAGTCAGAATTAGTTGAATTTGCAATATTGTACGAATTGACAATGTACATAGATTTATTTGTTTTAGATTTTAACTATATTAACGTATTCATTTATTAAACGACGTTTGAACGTCTAATTTATAATTTTAATTATAAAACGAGTTGCAGCGGCACAGTAGCTCGTAATATAACGTTTTGAACTTTAATTAGACGTACATGATCCAATATAAGTCGAATTTCTTTGAAACAAGAAATGTCAGAATCTACTGGATAATATTTTTCTAATGGAAGAGAGAATTCGAGTTTTAATGTTGTAGATTTTGTTTCATGTCCAAATCAAATTTTCAAATAGTCGCTATGTAATTCATTTATAAATTATAACGATTTATTAAGTCAGTTTTCAATAAAACAAATTTTATTAAGTCAGTAATAGCTAATTAGTGCTAGATTTCAAGTATCGCATCGATTGGAGTTATTTTGTGAGCATAGCAAAAATAAATGTAAATAAATCGACCATTTGAACTTGAACGAGCGTCATTTGAGCAAACGGATTCGGAATTCGACAAAACAAGTTTCATTAGGGCTGTAACATCGAATTATAGCATTACATCTATTTTTGTCACGAATGGAGTTTGTGTGTGGCCACTGGAATTAATAAACATCATTCATAAACAGCGATAGGCACAAATTAAAAATCGTTTCATTGTCGCTTGTCACCTAAGTTAAAATATTATTATTTTCAACTATAAATATAACCCAAATTTCAAGAAACCTAACCATATCGTTCATCAATGTTTAGACTTTACAGAAAATTCCACAAAAAACAAATAAATTATATCTTTAATTATATTAAGAATCGATCGAATCCTCCAACACGAAAGTGGAAGATATGAGTGAGGGCCAGGTATGTTTAAAATTTGGGGAGTTTTTGTCAACTGTAGCAATCGGAATCGAGCGAAAAAACGAAGTTGGATAGTTTCATTTTACACGAAATTTAAAGGGTTATAGGTCGATCCAGGTGTTGGGTCCTAGAGGAGATTTGTAGAGGAGAGGCAGGTGGGTGTTTTCTTTTTTAGGTTAATTGTGTGCGGTCAAAGTTGTGGCAAGTTGATCTGAATGGTTCGAATTCATTGTTTTTAACGAAGTGTCAAGGTGTTCTATTGGATTTCCGGCATTGTCATAGGTGATTGGTTGAGGGGGTCTGAAGATTGATGGAAGAGGGATGAACGTTCATCACTTCGGTGGTGCTCCAATGGGTTATGGCGATGTATGGTAGCGGAAATTGGTGATTAAAGGCATTAGGTTCGAACGCGTGTTCTAGGGACCTGGGTTCGAACCGGTAGTCGAGCTCTCCGGCGAAGGAGGGTCTGGCGATGGCGGTTCAGGTGAGATGGTGGAGGGCGGTTCAGATCATCCACGACGGCGGTGGTAGGAGAATAGTGCTTGACTAAGGCTAAACATGGTAGTTAAAGTTATTAGTTTGTTATTTAGTAACTAATTACAAATTAGTTAATGGAAAATATGTTATAACTTGAAAATTCAATAACTAGTCCGTTCGTTATCAAAATCAAATGAAACTAAATCCGATGGGGTTATATCGACGGAGGCAACGTTGCTGAGCAGGTTCAGAGACGATCAGATACAATTGTATTTTTGTTTAATTTTAAACGCCTATTTAAAATTTAATGAAATAACGCAACAATCGTGGACTAAAAATAAATGTGAGTTAACTCTCACACATTTTTGAAATTCAATAAGTGTTAAGTTCATATAATTATAATTTATAATATAAAATTGGATGATTGGATGTCTATTGTTGATTAAATGGTTGACGTTAATTATGTTATCGTTATATTTACATCGAACTATATTTATGTCTTATATGTTATTATAAAATGTTATAATGAGCTGTGATGCAAGGAAGAACAGGTTGGTGGGATCCAACCAGATTCCTCAATATATATTATGAGTATTGATTGTTTTTATGTTATTACATATGAATTAATTGGACCCTATTGACATTGAAAACCTGTTTGGATGTTGACGTGTAATTGAAATTCAATGTTGTTGTGATGTGAATAAGTGGACGGTATTGATTGAGGGATTGACAACAAATAGACCTAAAATCCACATATTTGTCGAAACATTGATTTGTCATAAGGCAAATTGACGAAGTTAAGATATAAATATTTATTTTATAACTAGAGTAATATTTTAATTTAATTTTATATGTTATAATGAATTTTTAAAAATAAATCGATGCTTATGAAGTGGTTTTAGAAAAATATTCTGAATTGATTATCTAATAGAACTTGTCATTTATATAAGTTTTATAAGTGAATAAAGTGGAAATTGACCTACGGGTTAATACTTTTGGATAATTGTTCTTAAGAAAATATTAAGTGAGATTAATTTTGTTTAAAAAGATGAAGTAATTGAAATCATTTAACTGATGATGGCAGTTGACTATGTCAACCATTAAATGGAAAGCGGTTGATAAGATTATTTTGTTTTAATTAATCTAATGGAAAACGATTTATTAAATAATTGTTTAAATTTCAATAAGCTTTCTTAAAATATAACTTACCTTTTATTAACAATGTTTGAATATTATTAATGTAATTAGTCATTGTTTTTTTAAAGGTGATTAACTAATCAAATTTTCATTAATGAAGAAGTAAACGATTTTTACTTTAATTAATAAGAAAGTTAACTATTAGTTTAATCAATATTCATTAAAGTAATTATTTCTTAAAAGATATTCATTTAAGAAAGCAGCCGAGGTTGTAACAAAGTTAAATTTGGATATTCGAAACATGGTAAAGAGATTTTCTTCCAAATATTTTGGGAAAAGTTTATAAAGATATTTTAAAGCTAAACTATAATTTTAATGAAATGTTGAATCAAGCCAATGATCCCAATCAAAAGAAAAGGGTCGAAAAGCAACAATGAACGATGTAATAGTTTTTGAGTGTAGAAATCATTAAATGGATTTTTGTCATAAAAATAGCTTTATAATATGATATAAGATTGGGTTTAGGTAAAGTGTTTGATAAATGGAATATAATTCCAACTATGAGTGGTATGGTATGAAGAGTTTCTAACCAAAAGGATAATATTAAGTGGAAATGGTCGCAAGCGGCCAAGATTGTGACACCCCACGTCCGTTAATGTCACTCATTAAGAGAATGCATTAAGTTTTGTGAAGCGTTATAGGTAAACATAAACAGAAACATTACAAGATAGGTATAAAATAGCAGCGGAATAAAAAAACTTTTATTTATCATAAAGCATAACTTCGTGGTTCAAAACAACATAAGTCTGAAGATACATAAACCCAGTACATCATTTTAAACATTTCTATCTTGAACTTAAAATATCAGAGTGCAATATTTTAGAAATATAATTCCCCAAACAAAAACATAGCCATAGTAGAAAGGATAAGAGCTCGAGCAATACATCAATGCAGCTCCAAGCGGATGAAAGCAGAATCCTGGTCAAGCTTGAGTATTCCCACCCTGAGAACCTAGGGAAGGGGGACGAAAGAGAAAGAAGAGGAAACAAAATGGGTTAGATATAAACTCTGGCTAGTCTAGTTACTTTTAGCATATAAATAATTAAAAGTATCATGACAAGCATATAAAATGGACAAGAGAGATAACAGCATAAAAGGCAGGTATGACAAGGTAAACAGGAAAAACATGATGGAGTATACTACGCTTCTCTAATTATTTCTCTACACCGATATTAATGTCTTATTAACAAGATGATCCCCAACCAGTACAAGATGTTAGACTTAGGTGTACTTCCAGTGAGAGGTTTTCACCCAATACAATCAACAAGTAGCCCAACATACTGGAGTTACCCCTAAGGATATTAACGGGCTTCCCAACATACGGAGTATAGATTTACCCTAATTACTACCCTAATCGATCGGCTCTTTATTCCGTAGATTTCATGTGTTGGCCCTACAGTAGGGTGTATCACTCCCTAAAGTGGCAACCCTTCGTTTTCAGGATGTGCACAACCATATCTACAAATGTCATGGCGTCTAAACCTCCTCTGCCAGATCCTTGCATGCACATGACCCCGTTGGAATGAATCATATACCCCAAATTAAGGTCTTTAATCACAAGTTGATTTATGTCCCCAAATTCATGTTCATATATTCCATCCAAGTTATGCCTAAATTTCTAATTACAAGTTATGCCCCAATTTTATCGTTTTCCCCTCGTTCCCAAATTAACGCGTTCGCATATTTCAGCGGCATGCCTAGGCTCGAAGGTAGCCTGGCTATGTAAAATAAAACGGGAAAAGATAGAGGGAAGAGGACAGAAATAATCAAACTAACAAGGTGAACATAGAATGGAAGAAATAGGCATAAACATATAATGGCATAATGACAAGATAGCCATATAGGGACAGATCTAATGAATATGTGATAAAAAAAACCGATTTTAACATAATAGGGACATCATAAACAGGCATGATGAGATCTAAACAATGAATATCCAACTAGTAACAGATCTGATTTTGCCACAAACATAACAGGAATAGGCATGAGGTGGAAAATAAATCTATAAACAATATCCGATCGAACATGATAAATAGGTGTAGGTTCAAATAATGTTTCATAGTCATATCAGAATAACTTGGATGAACAGATTATAGCAGATCTGATATGATTCACATAGTCACAGGCATGGATCGAAATTATAGTCATGTCAATATTTACTTTTTAATTATTTAGATCTAAAATTAACATAGACGCATAGTGTTTGGATCTAGAAAAATAGAAGAAAGGTTGCGGATGCTAAATCACAGATCTCTAAACTCTAGTTGACCGCTGAAGAAGAAAAGGTTTGATTTAATCTGGGAAGAGACATCATCTAGTCCTCCATTATTTTTGGTGTGCAAAAATATGAGAAATGAGGCCATATTTATAGTCGACCCCAAAACCCTAATCTTCCAGATCTATCGCGGAAAGGGGGGTCAACACCCACCTTGAGGGGTCGACACCCCTCAGCTGAATTTTTGCCACCTCCCCAAATTTTGAATTTCAAACTGATTTTTGAATTCTGGATTTAATTATATACATATATATATATATTTCTTATGTGTATACAAACTTCGAACCTTAATACACTACACCATAATGGTCATTTGGTAACCCTTTTTTTCACAATTGCCAACACTTATTTGTGTTGTAGGGTAATAACAATATTATGCGTTGCTATATTTAAAAAGTGTTGCCAAAAATGCATAATTATAAAAAAATTATTGGCAACGCTTATTTGTGTTGTTAAGGCTACTTTCTGAGGGTAAAAAGGTAAACTCATGTCCATAACCCTATTTCCATTTCTCATTTATTTTGCCCAACGCTTAGTCATAGTTCGGCCGCAAAATTAGAAAATCCAAATCCAACGATTCCCCCCCCCCCCAAAAAAAACCCAGATCCCAGAGTCCGTTCAAATTCGTTTCGGCATCAAAGAATCGCGAAGCTTAAGGCGTTCAGATCAGTTCCGACGTCAAAGAATCGGATATTGGGGGAGAATCGATTTGGCTTCAGGGCACATCGTATGAATTTCAATTTCAGGTATCTGATTTCATCGATTTCAGGTCAGAATAACATCATTCGAATCTGATTTCATCGTTTTTGGACATTGTTTGAAACCCTATTCCCTAACAGCTTCGGTTCATTTCGATTTCAGGTATTTGATTTCATCGTTTGAAACCCTATTCCCTTAACAGCTTCGGTTCACTTTACTTGCCGTTGTCATTTGAATGGTTTCAGGTATTTGCTAGATAGATCAATGATTTATTGTGAAGTTGTAACTAATTTGTCTTGGTATGTAGATAAGAAGCCACATATACCTGGCTTGGGAAATGGAACAGTCAGAGGGAAAGTACTGCCGGTGGTGGGTTGTACAAGCAAGAAAGTTGCATCCATTGTGCTGTTTACTTTAATGATAGAGACAAACGTTCCCTCGGTAAACAATTTTCTTCTTATCTTTTATTATCTTGACTGTGTAGGGTCTGCGTTCTGAGAATTAACTCATCATCTTACCAGGTTTAGTATGCTGTTATAATTGTTATTGATATATATGATTGAAATGTAATTTCCTACATGAAGTATAATTCCCTATGTTGGCTAGTTTGACTGTAATCATCAAATTCAAACATAACATAACACACAATAAAATTCAAATAGACGAAAATGTCTTTGTTCGGATTCACGAAGGAAACTTGTTTTGGTAGTTCACCAAAGTTCTACCAGAACAGTTCGGCTTCCGAATAAAGGACTGTTATTTTGTCAATGACCTCATTCTCTCGTTTATTGGTTTGCCGATCTATTAATAGTGTTTTTTGATGTTAGGTAGTATGGTTGTTCATATTTTACATGGTTGACACAGTTTCCGCCGATCCCGACCAGAGCTTCTGCCGCTAACCGGAGCCGATATCCCTCAGTCGACCGCCTCCTTGTCTCGTCGCTACCCAAATCCACTGGCACAGCTTTGTAATTGCACTGCTCATCTTGAGTTCAGTCAGACATCGACGTAGCCATGAGGTGCCCCCACTGCGTCGGCTTCAAGTTAGCACTGGAAATGACTGCCCTTTTTCGGTGATACCTTTCTAGTCTCGTTTGGGGTACTGCTGCGCCGCAATCGCTGTTTCGGTGTCACCGGAGTTTATGGCTGCTTGTCAATTTTCCTTCGTGCATTGAATTCAGTCCAAAGATTTCCAGCAAACAAGGACTGGACTGAATTCAATGCACAAAGGAAAATTGACAAGCAGCCATAAACTCTGGTGACACCGAAACAGCGATTGCGGCGCAGCAGCACCCCAAACGAGACTAGAAAGATATCACCGAAAAAGGGGAGTCATTTCCAGCGCTAACTTGAAGCCGAACGCAGTGGGGGCACCTCATGGCTACGTCGATGTCTGACTGAACTCAAGATGAGCTATGCAATTACAAAGTTGTGCCAGTGGATTTGGGTAGCGACGAGACAAGGAGGCGGTCGACTGAGGGATATCGGCTCTAGTTAGCGGCGGAAGCTCTGGTTGGGATCGGCGGAAACAGTGTCAACCATGTAAAATATGAACAACCATACTACCTAACATCAAAAAACACTATTAAGAGATCGGCAAACCAATAAACGAGAGAACGAGGTCATTGACAAAATAACAGTCCTTTATTCGGAAGACGAACTGTTCTGGCAGAGCTTTGGTGAACTACCAAAACAAGTTTCCTTCGTGAATCCGAACAAAGACATTTTCGTCTATTTGAATTTTATTGTGTGTTATGTTATGTTTGAATTTGATGATTACAGTCAAACTAGCCAACATAGGGAATTATACTTCATGTAGGAAATTACATTTCAATCATATATATCAATAATAATTATAACAGCATACTAAACCTGGTAAGATGATGAGTTAATTCTCAGAACGCAGACCCTACACAGTCAAGATAATAAAAGATAAGTAGAAAATTGTTTACCGAGGGAACGTTTGTCTCTATCATTAAAGTAAACAGCACAATGAATGAACCTTTCTTGCTTGTACAACCCACCACCGGCAGTACTTTCCCTCTGACTGTTCCATTTCCCAAGCCAGGTATATGTGGCTTCTTATCTGCATACCAAGACAAATTAGTTACAACTTCACAATAAATCATTGATCTATCTAGCAAATACCTGAAACCATTCAAATGACAACGGCAAGTAAAGTGAACCGAAGCTGTTAAGGGAATAGGGTTTCAAACGATGAAATCAAATACCTGAGATCGAAATGAACCGAAGCTGTTAGGGAATAGGGTTTCAAACAATGTCCAAAAACGATGAAATCAGATTCGAACGATGTTATTCTAACCTAAAATCGATGAAATCAAATACCTGAAATTGAAATTCATACGATGTGCCCTGAAGCCAAATCGATTCTCCCCCAAAATCCGATTCTTTGACGTTGGAATTGATCTGAACGCCTTAAGCTTCGCGATTCTTTGATGCCGAAACGAATTTGAACGGACTCTAGGATCTGGGTTTTTTTCCGGGGGGGGGGGGGGGGAATCGTTGGATTTGGATTTTCTAATTTTGCGGCCGAACTATGACAAAGCGTTGGGCAAAACAAATGAGAAATGGAAATAGGGTTATGGACATGAGTTCACCTTTTTACCCTCAGAAAGTAGCCTTAACAACACAAATAAGCGTTGCCAATAAAAAAAATATAATTATGTATTTTTGGCAACACTTTTTAAATATAGCAACGCATATTATTGTTATTACCCTACAACACAAATAAGTGTTGGCAATTGTGAAAAAAAAGGGTTACCAGATGACCATTATGGTGTAGTTATTTGGCCAATCCTTTCTGTTATGGGAAATGGTCCTACTAATCTTGGTGCCAGTTTCCCTATAGATCCAAAGCGAACCACATTCGTCAAAGGTGACAATTTAATGAAAACCATATCTCCTACCTCGAACGCGATGTCATTCCTTCTCTTATCTGCGTAGGACTTCTGCCTATCCTAAGCTGTCTTCATTCATCGTCTAATAAGATCAATCTTTTCGGATGTCTCTCTAAACATATCTGGTCCAAGTAGTAGTCTTTCTATAGATTCCCACTAACAAGTCGGTGACCTACAGGGTCGTCCGTACAATGCTTCGAAGGGTGCCATGTCAATGCTAGCTTGATAACATTTGTTGTAGGCGAACTCCACTAAAGGAAGATGCTTTTCCCAAGTGCCTCTGAAGTCAAGGATACACAGCCTTAAAAGATCCTCAATAAATCTATTCACCCTTTCTGTCTATCCATCAGTCTGAGGGTGATAAGCGGTGCTCAAACACGACTATACACCTAATGCTTCCTGCAAGCTCTTCTAAAATTCACTGGTGAAAATGGGGTCACAATCACTTACGGTGCTGGAAGGCACTCCATGAAGACGGACTATCTCACAAACGTAAGCTACTGCCAACCATGCTACCATCCTCTTACTCTTAACTGGAATGAAATGAGCGCTCTTAGTAAGTTTGTCTACTAAAACCAAAATACTAGTGTTGCCTTTCTTTGATCTAGGCAAACCATCTATGAAATCCGTAGAGACGCTTTCCCACTTCCACTGCGGGACCTCCAAAGGATGAAGTAAACCACCATGCTTCTTTTGCTTAGCTTTAACTTGCTGGCAAACCAAACATTGAGAAATAAACTCCGCCACATCTTTCTTCATCCCAACCCAAAAGAAAACCCTCTTCATATTCCTATACATCTTATCGCCACCTGGATGAATAGTCATATTAGAATGATGGACTTCCTTTAGGACTGTCTTCAAAAGACTCCCAGTTTAGGGAACAAAAAGCCTACCATCTGATCGCAACCACCCTTTATCGTCTATGGAATATCTACTGAGTTGACTAAAAGTCTTCCCTTTACTGAACCTATCCAAGATGTCTAAAATCTGTGGATCTTTTTGATGTGAAGCTCCTATCTAATTCGTAAGAGTAGGTCGCACTTCCAGTGATGCAAATAAGCCTGACAAAAACTCGGTGGAGGGTCTAAAGTCAAAAGTTGATATAAACTCCAAGCTTTTCCTTTCCACAAACAGAGGACTTAAGGCCATCCTCTGCCTACTTAGTGCGTCTACCACCACATTACCCTTGCCAGAGTTATAAGCAATCTCGAAGTCATAAGATGCTAGGAACTCCATCCACCTTTGTTGCCTTAAATTAAGATCCTTCTATGTAAACAAGTATTTGAGATATTTATGACCGGTGTACAACTTGAACTTATCTCCAAACAAATAATGATGCCACGTCTTAAGAGAGAATACTATGGCAGTTAGCTCTAAGACATGGGTAGAGTAATTCTTCTCATGAACCCTTAGCTATCTACCCCCATAACATAATACCCTTCGCTCTTACATCAGAACCGCACCAAGCCCTATACCACATGCACCAGTGTAAACTGTGAACACATTGTTTCCGTCGAGAAAGGTTAAAACTGGGGTTGCTGTCAGAGCCCTCTTCAATCGTTGAAAGCAATATCACAATCTATATCCCATGAAAGCGTCAGATTCTTCTTTGTCAGCCTGGTGATCGGAGCTAATATTTTTGCGAAGTCCTTAATGAACTTCCTATAATAGCCTTCCAATCAAAAAAAGATTCTCACTTTCGTTGCATTCTCGAGAATTTGCCAATCTTGAATGCAACTACCTTTGCGGGATCTACTGCTATCCCATCTTTAGAGACCACATGCATTAGAAATCTTACCTCTTTTCTCCAAAAATGACATTTGGAGAAATTTCGCCTTAAGCTAATGCGCACGCAGAGTTTTCAAAACCTCTTTCAAATGTTGGGCATGCTCTTCCTCACTATTCGAGAAGAATAGTATATCATCAACAAAGACCACAAACTTATTTAGAAACTCCTGAAACACCCTACTCATCAGATCAACAAAATAGGTGGGTGCGTTCGTCGACCCAAAAAGGCATAACGAGTCGTTCAAAGAAACCATCTGGAGTCCTAAAAGCGGTCTAGTTTATATTATCCTCGGCTACCCTCAATTGACGAAACCTCATGGCCAAGTCTAACTGAGAGAATACTGATGCACCAACAAGCTGGTCAAATAGATCATCTACCCTCGGGTGTGGGTACCTATTCTTCTTTGTGATTTTGCTCAACTCTCTATAATCCACACATAGGCGAAGCGAACCCTAGTTGTGAATACCACCAGAGCACCCCATTCAGATATGCTTCGCCTAATAAACCCTTTCTCAAGTAGCTCCTTTACTTTCTTACTGAGCTCCCTCCTTTCTCCTGGAGCTATATGGCGCACAGTTAATGCAACTGGATTTGCATTGTCTACTAAGTATATACAAAAGTCGATCTCGCTCCTCGGAGGTAATCCGCGAACCTCCTTAAAAACATCAGAATACTCACGGACTACTAGTATAGATTGTAGATCATCTACAGATGCATCTAGAGACTCTAGGAAACTAAGCATGATAAACCCCTTAGGGTCACAAGAAATCTCGAGGGTCCTTCCATGGCAAGTCAAAAGTATAACGACCCACCTTTCACAATCCAAAATGGCACCATACCTGGCTAGCTAATCCATCCCTATAATCAACCCATAGCCCATAAAATCGAGCACATGTGCGTCGCACTCAAATTCGACGCCTAACATAGATATTCTCAAACCCCGACAAATCATGGACAAATGAGCCGAACCACCAATGGGGTTTGAGACAACAATAGGATCCACTACCATACTAGTATTAAGGTGCAGAGACTCAACTACAGATTCAGATATAAATGAATGCGAAGCGCCAAATTCTAAAAGAGTTCTGATAGGGTGATTGAAAAAGGAAATCAAACCTTCCATGGAAACTTTCCTACCTCAATCTGGAGCACTGATCGCGAAAGCATGCACTTGCCCTCCAGAAGTTCCTGCCCTTTGACCTTGTCCTTGCTTCTTCTAGCACTCCTTAGAAAAGTGTCCGACCTCTCCACAATTGAAGCAAGCATTCTTCCTTCTTTTGCAATCCTTGATCAAATGACCCTCACGTCCCCAATTATGGCACTTCCTCTTATCCTTATCCTTGTCATTCTTTCCACCTTTCTTGTGTTGTTGTTGCTGTTGTTATCCCTTCTTGGGCCATACTTTCTTGATTTGTGTTTCCTCAACCTTAACATCCTTCTCGTCAGCTTTATCTTCCTCATGCATCAAGGTCATATCAATGAGCCTTTCAAAAGTTGCTCCCATTTGAATATGAGACATAGATAACCCATGATGGGGTTCATTCGATCCTCTAGCAAACTGCAAATTTTCGTATGTGGAGTATCCACTAGCTCCAATCCAAACCTTGCTAGTTGGTTGAATTTGTTAACGTACTCTTTGACAGTCATGTCTCCTTGCTTGAGCACTAAGAACCTTTCGATTTGCATGCTTTTCTCAACTTGAGAAAGAAACTTCATTTCAAACCTTTGTCAAAAATCATCCTAAGTCTCCACTGGATGCCCTTCTTGTGTCACTTCCCACTAGAAACTGAATCTTCCTACGATCGTCCACTTTGAAAATTCCAAATAGATCCTCTGTCTCTTTGAGCCAATTCCTTGCCTCTATGAATGTCTCGGTTCCACCGAATGGCTTTCCTCCCATAGCAAAAAAATCTTTGCAGATCCTAGAGAGATTATCCACACGTAGAGGAGGAGGAGGAATGACGGGCGCAGCTGGGGGAGGAACGACGGGTACAGCTGGGGAAGGAACGTCTGCTTGACCACCGGCAGGCACCGTGGCCTCTAGATACCTACGAAACCAGCATCGCAACGCCCTCAGGAACATTAGGTTCCCCAGACATACTGAAAAGAAAAGGAAAGGGATTCAGGCAAAGGATCGAAAGATATTACATATGGCTTTGGGGAATATGTTTTTCAAAACAGACTTTTCTTTTTGAAAATGCATTCTTTTAAAATATTTTTGTAAATAATTTTCAAAATCTTTTGTCTAATCTGGCAACCTTCAGCGCTGATACCAAGTGTGACATCCCACGTCCATTAATGTCACTCATTAAGAGAATGCATTAAGTTTCGTGAAGCATTATAGGTAAACAGAAACAGAAACAGAAACATAACAAGACAGGAATAAAATAGCAGCGGAATAAAAAAAAACTTTTATTAATCATAAAGCATAACTTCGTGGTTCAAAACATCATAATTCTGAAAATACATAAACCCAGTACATCATCTTAAACATTTTTGCCTTGTACTTAAAATATCAGCGTACAGTAATAAAAGAAATATAATTCCCCAAACAAAAACATAGCCATAGTAGAAAGGATAAAGCTTGAACAATACATCTATGCAGCTCCAAGCGGATGAAAGCAGAATCCTGGTCAAGCGTGAGCATTCCCACCCTGAAACCGGGGGGGGGGGGAGGAACCGAAGAGAAAGAAGAGGAAACAAAATGGGTCAGACATAAAGTATAGTGAGTCCAGTTACTTTTAGTATATAAATAAGTAAAGATATCATGACAGGCATATAAAATGGATAAGAGAGATAACAACATAAAAGGTAAGTATGAGAAGGTAAACAGGACAAACATGATGGAGTATACTACGCTTCTTTAAGTATTTCTTTGCACCGATACTATCGTCTTATTAACAAGATGATCCCCAACAAGTACAAGATGGTAGACTTAGGTATGCTTCCAGTGAGAGATTTTCACCCTTATACAATCAACAAGTAGCCCAACATACCGATGTTACCCCTAAGGGTACTAATGGGCTCCCCATCATACTGGAGTCTAGTTATACCCTAATTACTACCCTAATCGATCAGCTCCCTACTCCGTAGATACTTGCTGGTCTCACAGTAGGGTGTATCACTCCCTAAAGTGCCAACCCTTAGTTTCCATGATGTGCACAACCATACCTACAGGTATCACGGGTCTAAACCTCCTCTGCCGGACTCATGCACGCACATGACCCCGTCGGAATGCGCCGCCTACACCATCCCCCACATTTGAATCTCTTACAATCAACCCAATAAGTGTGCCCCGACTCCGACCTAGTTCGGAGTACTCATTTGATACCTATATATGGGTTACTGACTAAAACGGGTCCCACACACAAGATGATGCAAGCTCTTCCCTTTTCTTGCATCCCCACCAGGTTTTCCACAGATTATGCCTGCATACCGATGTCATAAAATTGCATAATCCCAACAGGTTAAGTTTGTGGGCCTATATATAAATATTGACCACCAACCCAAGATTTACTTAACCCACCCACTGTTTCAAACAAGTCTACTTAACCCCTATTCAATTTACCATATTCACACAATCCCTATGGATTCGACTAGGTTAAGTATTCAACTTCGTAGCCATATTCATTTATGGTTGTAATGTACTAGACGTCCCACATTAAGCCTATCACTTATGGATGCTGGATATGCAGGTCGGTTCCGGGTAGACTTCTTCCACAAGTCGGACTTAACCTCGTGTCTTGGCATGTTTCGTGTTTATGCATTTAGACCTCTCGGATTAGATTCACCATTTGTGGTCGCTGGATATGTCGGTTGGTTCTGGGCAAACTTCCACCACAAGTGTAATCTAACCTCATGTCTAAGCGCGGTTACGGTTTCTAATTACTGTAATTCTAGGCATTTCAATTATTAACCAATTATTCCTATGTTGTTATAGGTTTCCATGCCCCTTTTCCAAGTTACGTTCATAATGAACCATATACCCCAAATTAAGGTTTTTAATCACAAGTTTTTTTATGTCCCCAAATTCATGTTCATATATTTCATCCAAATTATGCCTGAAATTCTAATTAAAAGTTATGCCCCAATTTTATCGTTTACCCCTCGTTCCCAAATTAACGCATTCGCATATTTCAGCGGCATGCCTAGGCTCGAAGGTAGCCTGACTATATAAAATAAAAAGGGAAAAGATGGGAAGAGGACAAAAAATAATCATGCTAACAAGGTGAACATAGAATGGCAGAAATAGGCATAAACATATAATGGCATAATGACAAGATAGGCATATAGGGACAGATCTTATGAACATGTGACAATAGAATTGATTCTAACATAATAGGGACATCATAAACAGGTATGATGAGATCTAAACAATGAATATCCAACTAGTAACAGATCTGATTTATCCACAATCGTAGGAATAGGTATGTGATGATCTAAATAGTGAATTAAATCTATAAACAATGGTGGATCTTACATGATAAATAGGTATAGGTTCAGATCTAGTTCATAGTCATGTCAGAATAACTTGGATAAACAGGTTATAGAAGATCTGATATGATCGCATAGTCACATGCATAGATCCAAATTATAATCATGTCAGTATTTAGTTTTTAATTATTTAGATCTAAAATTAACATAGACTCATAGTGTTTAGATCTAGAAAAATAGAAGAAAGGTTGCAGATGTTGAATCACAGATCTCTAAACTCTAGTTGACTGCTAAAGAAGAAAAGGTTTGATTCAATCTGGGTATAGATAGCATCTAGTCCTCCATTATTTTTGGTGTGCAAAAATATGAGAAATGAGGCCAAATTTATAGCCGACCCCAAAACCGTAATCTGCCAAATCTGCCACGAAGGGGGGGAGGGGTCGACACACCTGAGCGGAATTTTCGCCGCCTCCCCAAATTTTTAATTTCGAACTAATTTTTGAATTCTGGATTTAATTATATATATATATATATATATATATTTCTTATGCGTATACCAAATTTAAACCTTAATAACTTCTTCATACGGTGTCCGTTTTATGCAAACAAGGTGTCTATTTTGACCAAAATTCCGAGACGAACGCAATGGTGTTGTCCGTTTCCCTTAATGTTGAATATTAAATTAATTATTATCTAATTTATCATCTTTTAGTGTTGTTAAAAACGGGTGTTACAAAGACTTTCATAATTAAGAATCTGGTTTGTAAAATTACATTTTAGATAAAATAGAACATAAGATCTAATTGATATTAGAAGAATATGGGTTTTTAGTAACAAATTATTTCTATTCTAAGATAAGAACATTGTTGATCAAGGTATGAGAGGTAAATAAATACCCCCACTTAAATGACTTCAGTATTATCGATGGATGATATTGGTTTGTAATGGTAAATAATAGTGAAACTAGTTTATTATTTCCAAAAGGAATATTGCAATGTTAATTGCGAAATTTGAATTGAATATAGTATATTGCAAAATTTGAATAGGATATAATATATTGCAGCATTTGTTGCAAGATTTTGAAATCGAAATGTATTGCAAGAAACAAGATTTTGAAATAGAAATATATTGCAACATTTGTTGCAAGATTTGAAATTGAGTTTATATTATCAAGTAGATGTTTCCGAAGCAAATATAACAATATTTTTAGAAGTAAAAAAGAGATTTTGGTAAGTATGTTTATTTTGAATAGTTATTGCAACACCCCACGTCCGTTAATGTCACTCACAAAGGGAATGCATTAAGTTTTGTGGGAGCATTATAAGTAAACAGAACGAAATATTACAAGACATAAAAAGTAGACTTGAAAATTTTATAACTTTATTGCAGCGGAAACGGAAATAAGTTTGATTACATTTCCAAATACCAAAAATCAAGTACATAATATCAGTCTTGTACAAAACCTTCAGAGTACATAATTTTAAAGCTATAATCTCCAATAGAGAAATGCCATACGCAAAACCAAAGCCAAGCAATACACCTTTTAACTTTAAGCTGGAAGAAAGAGATACCTAAACTAAGCTTGAGTATTTCCGCCCTAAGAACCTTGGAGGGGGAACGGAAGAAAAGAGGCAAAACAGATTTGGTCAGACATAACTTTGGTGAGTCCAGTGACTTTAACAATATAATCATTAAAGTAAAAGAATAAGAACATAAACTGGAAAGCAAGAAATGACTGTAGAATAAACAGGGATGACAAAGAAGACAAGATGAACAAGATATAACGTTGATTGCACTTCTAATCACAACAGGATAATTACTACACTGCACCAATGCTAGTAACACCGTATCGTTGCTAGTTACACCACACCCTTACTAGTCCCCTACTAAAAGTCGATCCCTCTCACTAATCATGATAATGGTAGTTTTCCTGTACTACTAGCTGCTATCGTAGGTGCGCCTTTTTGCCCCTACCCCCACGAGTTGTACCCACTAAATTCCTCGTTCGATCGGCTCCCTAACTCGCACGTATTTATTACTTGTGTCAATCGACCTCGCTTGTATGTATTCATTACTTGTGTCATTCGGCCCTGCTTGTATGTAGATACCTGTACTGGCCCCATCATGCGGTGTATCAATTCCCATGATGGCAACCCGACACGATTCAAGATGCATAGTGTATACTAATGATGCCCAATGCCTGCTTTTTCCATTCCAGAGCACGTGCACACCCATACTCCATCGGAACCTACACTGCTGCACCACCCGCCGCTATTTTGACCGCTTATAATTAGCCCAGTAATCGTGCTCCACCCTGCCTGGCTCAGGGTACCATGATACATCTATGTGGGTTACTGTTGAAATGGGTCCCCTTTACTAGGGATTCCTAGTCAACATGTTATAATGGTTAAGTGTACTCAATTTAACTTAACCCCACCCATTTGCTTAATTAACATGTTGTACTGGTTAAGTGTTTCCTGTTCATATGTTACTCAACCTTCTCATTGGTTAAGTACTTCCTATTCATATGTTACTGGTTAAGTGTTTCCTGTTCATATGTTACTTAACCCACTTACCCAAGATATACTTAACCCTTCCCTTATCAAGTCCATATGTATTATTGGTTAAGCTTGCCTTAACCCTATCCACTTTGTTTATGTAATATTAGTTAGGTTGTCTTCTTGTCCATGTTAACTTAACCCACCCACCTAACATGTTGTATTGGTTAAATGTTGCCTGTTCATATGTTACTTAATCTTTCCATTTTTAGCATGTCTGTTCCTTAGCTTTAATTTATTCATTAAAGCACCAACCTCTCATATTAGAACTGTTGTTTGCGGTTGCTGGATGTGTCGGGCGATTCCGGGCAGACTTCTACCGCAAACTCATTCTAACCTCGGGTTTTTGGGCTTAATGAGCTAACCTCTCACATTAGATCTATGTTGTTGCGGTCACCGGATGTGTTGGGCGGTTTCAGGTAGTCTTTCACCGCAACTCAATCTAACCTCGGGTTTGGCACGTTCATCTTTTAGCCTATTTACAATTTACCATTCATGTCCAAGTTTATATGTAATTATCCATAAGTATGGTAAATTCAAGTTATGCCACATTTACTAGTTATGCCCAAAATTAATTATATGATTACAACCCCTTTTATGCTAATTACATAATATTCAACCTTTACCTCAACTTTTCCCCAACATTCCCACGTCGTTCGTATGTATAGTTCATGTAATACGCCAGACTCGCAATTAGTCCAACTCATAAAAAAAGGAAAAAGGGAAGAAACACATGACATCATAATTGGCGTAAACAATATGGATCTAAGACTACATAAATCTAGTAAACATATAAAAATAGATCCAATTAACATATGGAATGCGAACTAGCATAGATCTTAACATAAAATTGCACGGATTTAAACATATGAACTGTTATGGATCTAATCATATAAACGTGTACATCTAAACATATGAACATATAGTTCTAAACATATGGACTGATATGGATCTAATCATATAAACATGTAGATCTAAACATATGAACATATAGTTCTAAACATATGGATTGATATGGATCTAATCATATAAACATGTAGATCTAAACATATGAACATATAGTTCTAAACATATGGACTGATATGGATCTAATCATATAAACATGTAGATCTAAACATATGAACATATAAAATATGATCTTACATATATGAACATGACTTGCATATAATCTTTCATAACTTGCATAGATCGAGCAAACTTGCATATGTAATTAGGCATATGAATTAACATAGAACATAACTTGCATATAATGAATCAAATCAAGCATAAATCAAAACATAGTTTGCAAAGACATAAACTTTATATGATTTACATACATTTTCATATAGTCCAATTCATAACTCATCACAACTACGTTTAAACAATTATCTTGTGAAAGTAACTGCACTCACAGAAAACAGATCTTGAATTCTGGGATCTGATTTCTGAAGTTGCTAAGCTAATCCGTTGATGTAGGCGTTGATTCGTTCGTTGTTGTTCTAGAATTCCTTTTAGCAATTCCTAGGCTTTGAATCTTTATCTCTTATCTTTTTATCTTTAATCTAGAATTTGATTTGTTATGGTGGCGGCTAGGTTAGTTTGTAGACGAACAGCATGACGACATCATAGTTTAGGGTTATGAGGTTAGGATTTAGGTTAATCTATGTATATATAGATGTTTAGGATTAATATGAGCCTTTAGATCAACTTAGGAGTCATCAAAGCCATCCAAACCCAAGAGAGCCAACCAGACCATGACACATATGCCCTAACACCTCAAAAAATCATCACTGTCCAGATCAGCTCGCTGGAGTCGACCCCTACAGGGGGGTCGACACCTATATCGACACCTCTATAGGGGGGTCGACACCCTTAAGGGGCGTCGACACCCTATGGCAGGACTTTTCCCAACCAGCCTTCTCTGCAAATTTGAATTTCGAACTCGATTTATTTAATTATTAATTTAATTTCTGCTTAAACTTGAAAAATTCTAACCTTCATAACTTCTTCATACAGAGTCTGATTCACGCAAACTCGGACTCTATCTCAAGCAGAATTCCGAGATGAACGCAATGGCATAACCCATTTCACCCAATTATTTTTTTAAAGATTAATTATTATTTAATTATCTCTTATGTCCCATTTTAAATTTACGGGGTGTTACATTTATTGTTTACAAATAACGGAAACAATACTGATTTTTCGAGATAAGATGAAAACCAATTTTTAAGAATCAATGTGTTTTTTTAATAAATGGTTTTAAATAAAAGAGGTTTGAGCTGCCATTTTACTTGACACTACTATGGTAGTTGATAGGTAAAAATCCGATTATCACTGAAATATCTCATTGGAACTTTTTGTCATGTTGTTTCGAAGAGATCGAGATGGGAAATAGCCCCAAAACCACTTCGAACCAACGTTGCGCTCGAAACTTATATGTAGGAGTTACGTATAAATATGGAGCATTGGAGCCCATAAATATTCAAGAGCAGAAGAACTACTTGCTGAATTTCTCTAACTGATCCCTAAAGGTACTTCGACACTGATTCTGCCATAATTGAAATCTACAGATTACAAGGACTACTCGCTACTTATCCTTTGGTGATTCCTAGGATGCGGTAGGAGGGTGCCTTCGGTTCATCCTATTCCTGGATGACTTGAATGGACGAATGTATAATAGAGTATTTCATGAAACTCACGCACATTGATTTCTACAAATATACCAAGTTTAGTGGCAGAGAAGTTCTCTTAGCTTAACAGCTAGAGTATATTTGTAGAAGTCAATTAGTGATTTGATGGATCTGACGATGTGGCATTCAAAATTTTGAGATGTTCTCTGAAAAGTAAATTGTGACCTCAAGCCTCATCAACTGGTAATGAAAAAAATCAGGTAGGCAACATGGCTAAATGGGTCATTCCCAATTAGGGTGTGTTGTCACCATCTAGAGATAGTTCTTATTTGTTTTTCTTTCGTCTTTGTATCTCTACAGAATACGGTGGTTGCAACCGTAAAGGTGATAATATATTCGATACACTCAAGTTGAATGAGGGATCGATCATGTGTGGTCGGGTTGGAAGATATTCTTGTGAACCCCTGTGTATCTCCTCTAGAGTAAATTGATTGGAAGGTGGTCCAGTTCCTTATAATAGTTGAAAATATAATCTCCAATAAGCGTCATGCGGTTTTTGATTATATATATACTAAATTTGTAGAGTGTGAGATGCAAGCGTTTTACTAGATGATTATTTATTTGTGATTTGATAGACATTATTATAATATTACTGGAGTTTGATATATCAAACAAGTTTTGGGTTATCGTAAGGTGAAAACCGTCTATGTTTATGTGTGGACTGGTCTTACAGTTATCTTTTTCTTCCAGAGGATTTCTAATGTTAAACAAGTTGTTGTGTGATGAATTTATTACTGGTAGTATTCCAGACTGATCCAGGGGAATTGTGCTTTGATTAAAACGTGCTCTGGTCAGACCGAGTATATTTCTAGGTTAGGTTTCGCAAGGAGTTTCAGAAGAGGAGCTGAAGTTGAGACGTATTTACTTGTACTAGTTTACCCCGCCATGTGTATTGACGAATGTGAATGTATAATCTGAAGTTGGTATTATATACAGTTTTTTGTATATAGTATTTGTTATATTATATTTCATTCATTCCGTTGTGAGACTTTGGTCTTCTTATTATTATATTCTAAGGTTTCTTTCTTTCTCTTCTCACCCTCTAATTTCTTTCTATTAACTATCTTCCTTTCTGTATAATTTAAGTTGACATGAGTTATTAAATCGTAGCCTAAACTATATGAAAAAAGTGGGTTGTTATAAAGTGGTATCAGAGCATAAGGTTTATTAATAACCTTGGCTTTGTGGCATGACTCAATAGATATAGGGTTAATAATACCCCTGATTGAGTTTGAGTTTATATATGAGAGCGTGTATTTGTATTCTGATACAAATTTATTTTTTCTAGTATATTTTATAAAGAAGGTAATTTTTTCTTATAATATTATTAAAGTTGATTTAAGTTAGAATTCAATTTAAGTATAAAATTGAAATTTCCAATATGGGAAATGTAAATAATAATTCTTAACTTAACTTATGAATCGTATAAGTTAAATTCGATAGTATTGAAAATTTGACAAGTCGATGAGGAATTTGACTTGAAATACGTGCAAGTGATGAATCCAATTAGAATATTTAGAAATCAGTTTGATTGTATGGTTGAAATTGATTGCATGGTTGTATAGGACAAACTTGATTGGAGCCAATCTTGAATGAATGAATTGAATTTAATAAAACGAATTCAATGTAATGAAATTGTATGGTATGTAAAAATTATTTGGAATTGATGACTAGAATGGTTGAATTTAACTGGCATGCTTATAAGTAATAATAAATTCCATCTAAGTTAAGAATAGGTGCAGAGCTAATATTGGTTGACTTATGAAGTTGACTGAATCCAGTTTGATTAGAGCTACATAATAATTGAGCAAACTTGAGTATAGCTTATCTCTTATCGCATAATAACGCTCGCAAAAGGGTACGCCTAAAAAAATGGAAATTTTTAGGTTTCTGAATTGGATTTTTATTTTTTCCTACTGTGTGCGTCGACGTATAAATATTTATTGTTCCTGTAATATTGCAAATGTCCCTCTATACAGGTGAGATCCTGCCAAATTTTCTGAAATTTAAAGATTTAGATTATTTTTGGAAATTTTTGTCAGTAAAAATAAATTGATTTTCTATTTTAATTAATTGGATTTTTGAAAATTGCTGAATTTGCAGCATTCGTCTTTTCTTAGTAATTTCGGGGACGAAATTCTTTTAAGAGGGAAGGAATGTAATGACCTACATTTTAACCATTTTATTTATTATTTAAAAATGATTTTAAATGCTGTTTTGGCAATTTAATAACATGAGTTTAATAATTTTGAACATTTACTAATATAAATAACATAATAATAATTTATTTCCGAACTAGTTGGAATTAGTCGAATTTGCGGTATTGTACAAATTAACAATGTAAATAGATTTATTTGATTTAGATTTGAGTTACATTAATGTATTCACTTATTAAACGATGTTTGAATTCTTAATTTATAATTTTAATTATAAAACGAGCTGCAGCATCGTGGTAGTTCGTAATATAACATTTTGAACTTTAATCGGATGTACAAAGTCCAATATAAGTCAGATTTCATTGAAACAAGAAATGTTAGAATCTATTGGATAATATTTTTCTAATGGAAGAGAGAAATCGAGTTTTCATGTCGTAGATTTTGTTTTATGTCCAAATCAAATTTTCAAAGGGTCGCTATATGGAATTTGTTTATAAATTATAACGATTTATTTTATAAAAACCAAAGAATTTTTAATATATTAAATATTGGCTCATAATTCAACTCAAAGTATTTTATATTGAAACTACATAAAATTTTATTTGAATATGGCTGATTTTAATATTTTAGTATTATTATTGAGGTATTTTAAAATTGATTAATTTTAATTTAATTTGTACCCTTAAAAAGGGACATTATTCAAACATCCTCCATTTCCAACAAAATAAATTTTATTAAGTTTGTAATAGCTAATTATTGCTAGATTTCAAGTTCACATCGATTGGAGTTATTTTGTGAGCATATCAAAATTAAATGTAAATAAATTGACCATTTGGACTCGAACGAGCGCCATTTGAGCAAATGGACTCGGAACACGACGAGACAAGTTTTATTAGGATCGTAACGTCGAATTGTACCATGACGTCCATTTTCATCACGAACGGAGTTTATATGTGTCCATTGGAATCAATAAACATCGTTCAGAAATGGCAATAGGCACGAAATAAAAATTGTTAGTTCCTATCGCTTGTCACCCTAAGTTGAAACATTATTATTTCCAACTATAAATATCACCTAAATTTCAGCCAACCTAACCATACCGTTCACCAATGTTTATATTTTACAGAAAATACCCTGAACACAAAATAAACTGTATCTTTGATTCTGTTAAGAATCGATTGAATCCTCCAACACGAAAGTTGAAGATCTGAGTGAGGGCTAGCTATGTTTAAAATTTGGGGAGGTTTCTTCAACTATAGTGATTAGAATCGAGCGAAACAGTGCAGTTGGAAATTTTCGTTTTACACCAAATTCGAGGGGTTATAAGCTGATTCAGGTGTTGTGTCCTAAAGGAGATTTGTAGAGGAGAGGCAGGTCGATGCTTTCTCTTTTGGATCGGTGGCCCAAAATTGTATGGTCAGAGTTGTGGCCAATTGATCTGAACAGTTCGAATTCATGGTTTTTGAAGAAGTAGCGAGGTGTTTTGTCGGATTTCTGGCGTCGTCGTAGATGACTCGTCAAGGGGTTCTGAGGATCGGTGGAAGAGGGATGAACGTTCTTTACTTTGGCGGTTGTCCGATGGGTTTTGGCAATGTATGGTGGTGGAAATTGGTGATTAAAGGCGTTCCACTCGAACGTGTGTTTTGGCAACCTGGGTTCGAATTGGTGGTCGAGGTCTCCAGCGAAGGAGGGTCACATCACCCACGACGACGGTGATAGGAGAATTGAGGCATCGTCTTTTTTTAATTGAGGTCAGAAGGAAGAACATCGGGCACAAAGGAGTCCTTCAGATGAAACTGCATGGATGAACAGTGCATAATTAAGGCTAAACACGATAGTTAAGGTAATTAGTTTACTATTTAGTTATTAATTATATACTAGTTTATGAAAAATACGTTATAACTTGAAATTGCAATCACTAGTCCATCCGTTATCAGAATCGAACGAAATTGAATCCCGTGAGATCGTATTGTTGGAGGCTACGTAGTTCAGCAGGTTCAGAGAGGATCAGAGACAATTGGATTTTCGTTTAATTTTAAATGCCTATTTAAAATTAAACGAAATAATGTAACAATCGTCGACTAAAAATAAATATGAGTTTACTCTCACATATTTCTGGAATTCTACGATGTGTTAAATTCATATAATTATAATTTATAATATAAAATTGGATGATTGGATGCCTATTGTTGATTAAATGGTTGACGTTAATGATTATCTAATTTATAATAATTTTTAAAATAATTCTGTGTTTATGAAGTGGTTTTACAGAAATATTATGTAATGATTATCTAATAGAATTTGAAGTTTAAATACGTTTTATAAGTGAATAAAGCAGAAATTGACCTACAGGTTAATATTTTGGGATAATTATTCTTAAGGAAATATTATGTTATATTATTAGATTAATTTTATTTAAAATAAAGAAGTAATTGAATACAGTTGATGTTTAACTCGGTTGACTATGTCAACCGTAATGGAAAGCAGTTGATAAGATTATTTTATTTTAGTAAATCTAATGGAAACATTTTAGTAAATAATTGTTTAAATTTTAATAAGCATTCTTAAAATATAACTTACGTTTTGTTAACAATGTTTGAATATTATTAATATAATTAATCATTGTTTTTCAAAGGTGATTAACTAATCTTTTTTTAATAAATGATGAAGTAAACAATTTTTACTTTGGTAAATAAAAAAGTTATTTATTATTTTAATTAATAATCATTGAAGTAATTATTTCTTAAATGGTATTCATTTAAGTAAGCAACCGAGTTTGTAATAAGGTTAAATTTGGTTATTTGAAACATGGTAATGAGATATTCTTCCACATATTTTGGAAGAGCTTATAAAGATAATTTGGAGCTAAAATATAATTCTAATTAAATGTTTAATTAAGTCAATGATCCCAATCAAAAGTAAAAGGGTCAAAAAGCAACAATGAACGATGTAATAATTTTTGAGTGTAGGAATAGTTAAATGGATTTTTGGTTATAAAAATAGTTTTATAATATGATAAAAGAATGGGTTTAGGTAAAGTGTTTGGTAAATGGAATATAATTCAACCTATGAATGGAATGGTATGAAGAGTTTCTAAGTAAAAGGATAATATTAAGTGGAAATGGTCGTAATCGACCAAGATTTTCATAAGTACGAATCTAGTTCGTAAAATTCTATTTTAAATAAAAAGGAAAATAAAATCTGATTCATATTACAAGAATATGGGTTTTTAGTTACGAACATCTATCTAAGACAAGAACGTTGCTGATCAAGGTTTGAGAGGTAAATAAATACCCCAACTTGAATGACTTCACTATTATCGAGGGATGATATTTGTTTTTAATGGTAAGGGATAGTGAAACTACTTTATTATTTCCAAGAGAAATATTGCAATGTTAACTGCAAAATTTGAATTGAATATAATATATTGCAATGTTAATTGCAAAATTTGAATTGAATATAATGTATGTAGCATTTATTGCAAGATTTTGAAATGGAAGTATATTGCAACATTTGTTGCAAGATTTGAAATTGAATTTATATCATCAAGTCAATATTTTCAAAGCAAAGGAAATAAATTTGTTTAGAAGAAATATAGCAATATTTTAAAAGTAAAAAAGAGAATTTGGTAAGTAAGCTTACTTGAAAAGTTATTGTTTTCAAATAACGAAAACAATACAGATTTGTCGAGATGAGGAGATAATTGATTTTTAAGAATCGATAAGTTAGTTTTAATAAATGGTTTTAAATAAAAGAAGTCTGAGTTGCCAATTTACTTGACGCTACTATGGTAATTGATAGTTAAAAGCCCAACTATCAATGAATTATCTCATTGGAACTTTGTTTCGAAGAGACCCGGATGGGAACTAGACCCAAGACCAATTCGAACCAATGTTGCGCTCAAAACTAATCTACAGGAATTACGTACAAAGATGGAACATTAAAGACCGTAAATCATCAAGAGTGGAAGAATTTCTCTTGCTAATCCCTAGAGATATTTCGGCAGTGATTGTATCGTGAATGAAATCTATAGATTGTAAGAACTACCCGAACTGATCTTTTGAGTGATTACTAGGATGTGGTAAGAGGGTGCCTTCGGTTCATCATGTTGCTGGATGACTTGTATGGATGATATTCTGATAGAGTATTTCCTGAAACTCACGTACGTTAATTTTTACAAATACAACAAGTTTGGTCGTGAAGTTCTTTTAGCTTAACAGCCAGAGTATATTTGCGGAAGTCAATTAGTGATTTGACGGATCTGACGATGTGGCATTCAATGTTATGAGATGTTCTCTGAAAAGTAAATAGTAACCACAAGCCTCGTCAACCATGAAATGACAAAAATAGGGTAGGCAGCATGGCTAAGTGGGTCATTCCCAATTAGGGTGCATTGTCACCATCTAAAGAAAGTTCTTATTTACTCTTCTTTTGTTTCTGTATCTCCGCGGAACACCTTGGCTGCAGCCGTATGGGTGACAATATATTCGATACGCTCAAGTTGAACGAGTGGTCGGTCGTGCGTGGCAGGTTGCAAGATGTTCTTGTGAACCCCATTGTATCCCCTCTAGAGTACACTGATCTGAAGGTGGACTCATGCCTTGTCATATTTGGAAACCCAAACTCTTAAAAGCGCCATGCAGTTTTGATTATACATATATATATATATATTAAGTTTGTAGAGTGTGAGTTGCAAGCGTTCTGTTAGATGGTTATTTATTTGTGATTTGATAGACATTATTATAATATTGCTGAAATTTAATGCATAAAAAATGTTTTGGGTTATCATAAGGTAAAAACGTTTATGTTTTTGTGTGGACTGGTCTTACAATTATCATTTTCTTTCAAAGATTTTCTAAAGTTAAACAAATTGTTGTGTTATGAATTTATCACTGAAATTATTCCATACTGATTCGGGTGAATTTTGCTTTCCTTCAAATGAGCTCGAGTCAGACTAGGTATATTTCCAAGTTAGGTTTCGCTTGGAGTTTCAAAAGAGGAGATGAAGTTGAGACTTATTTACCGGAACTAGTTTATTCCGTAGTGTATATTTTAATGTACAGTTCTTTTATATAAAGTATTTGTTATATTATTTTTCATTCGTTCTGCTGTGAGACACTAATCTTCTTATTCTTCTATTCTAACATTTCTTTCTCTTCTTGCCCTTTAATTTCTTTCTATTAACTATTTGCCTTTCTGTGCAATTTAAGTTGACATAAGTTGTTAGATGTTGGCTTAAACTATGCACAAAAAGTTGGGCATTACAAAAAATAACTTCTATTTGAAGATATTATTGTGACACCCCATGTCCGTTAATGTCACTCACTAAAGGAATACATTAAGTTTCGTGAAGCGTTATCGGTGAACAAACATAGAATAATTACAAGAAAGATAAAAATAAGATAGTAGCGAAATTTAAATTTTTATTTCGAACATAAATCATAATGTCGTGGCCCACAATACTATAAGTCACAAAAACCATTACAATAAAATAACTTCTTCCTTGCACCATCATAGTACATAAGTATATAAAAAGCATAATTCCCCAAATAAAAGAGTTAAGCCATAGCAGAGACAAGAACTTGAGCCATACTTCAGAAGTAGCTCCTTGCAAGATGATATTTGAGTCCTGACTAAGCCTGAGTGTTTCCACCCTGAGAATTTGGAGGCGGGAACGGAAGAAAGAAGGAGAAACAAAAGGGTCAGACATAAAGTCTGGCGAATCTAGTTACTTTTAGCCAGAAAATAAATAAAAGTAACCGGGTATGCATATAAAGTGGATTGAAGAGATCATTACATAAATGGCAGGTGTGATAAGGTAGACAGGATAAGGTATGTACACTTTTCTAATGATTACTCTACACTATTACTAGTATAACTAGAATGAGATGATCCCTTCCACTATAAGTTGGTAGACCTAGGGCATACTTCCAAGTGTACCTAACCACTACCCTAATCGATCGGCTCCCTACTCCCTAAATACTCTGTGCCGGCCCCACAGTAGGATGTATCACATCCTAAAGTGGCAACCCCTCACTGATATGCACATCCCCAAATCTATAGGTGTCATGGTCGTCTTATCCCCCTCTGCCCGGGTTATGCACGCACATGGCCCGGTCGTTTAGTGTTGCCGCCCACACCATCCTCCACGTTTGGATCTCTTACAATTAGTCAGTAAGCGTGTCCCCTCTCCGCTTAGTACGAAGTACTTTTATTTGATATCTACTCCGGGTTACTGACTGAAATGGGTCCCATACAATATGATACAAGCTCTCCACTTTGTCTTGTATCCCCCACTAGGTTTTCACTGACTATGTATACCATTATGCGTCTTTAATTACATAGCCATATACCAGTTAAGCTTACCCTAAAAGGTGTCTTTAATTATTAACCCTATCATTTCCTCCGGTTATGTATACCACTAGGTGTCTTTAATTACATAACCTTATCGGGTTAAGTTGTGGGCCTATATGTAAATATTACCCACCCCCTCTAGATTTGCTTAACCCATCCACTACCCAATCAATTTACTTAACCCTAACTTTAGTTCATACTCATACAATCCCTATGGATAATATTTGGTTAAGTAATCCAATTCATTATGTCAATTTATGGTTCGTAATGGGCTAGACTTCCCATATTAGGCCTATAACGTGTGGATACTGGATATGCCGGTCAGGTCTAGGCAATCTTATTCTATAGTTGGGCCTAACCTCGTGTCATAGCTGAATTCGTATTTGCGTACTTAGACCCCCCCACATTAGTTCAACATTTGTGGCTGCTGGATATGCCGGTCAGGTACGACCAGACTTCCACCACTAATGCAACCTAACCTCGTGTCATAAGTACAATTACAATTACAATTCCTAATTGTAATTACTAGACATTCCATTATTAATTAATCAATTAATTAAACATTTCCTTTTATAGGTGTTAATGCCCGCTCTACCCAATAATTTGAATTATGTGTCCAAAAATGTTCATATTCAAGTTATGCCAATATTAACTGTAACGCCCGGCCCCTAGACCCATGTTGAACAAGAGCAACACTAAGTGTTACTATCGAAAAGCACGGAGAATGGGACTCGATAGGGCTAAAAGTTGTTCTCATTCCTTTGAACGAACACTGGCACGAGAAATTTTAAACTTCTTAACTTACCATTTGTGCTCAGTATAAGTTCAAAGAAATGGTACAAGAAAATTTCCCAGGTACATAGTGCAAAATATAATAGAATCAAGCACAGCACAATAACAACAGCATAATACATAATACATATCATAATAGAGATGTCCAGAATACATGGTCCATCATACATAATATCACTTCCCAAAATACATAATAGTGCACATACCATAATACTACACGATACTAATTGTCTGAAGCTGCGTAGTCCAAAACCCCAAAACGTGGAAAAAGATAAGAATGACGTTGCAATCCACGCAACCTAACCTGCATACAATCCTCAACCTGACCCGAGGATTGTAAAAAAAAAACAAATCACACGGGTCAGACTATTGCTAGTGTGAGTGAAGTAAATATCTATGGACAATAAATAATTCATGAAATAAATAAAGGTGCCGCATGTATAAGCCAACATGAGGCGTAAGGATGTTACTATATGTGAACAATTTAGCGAAATCGTCGCATTAATATGCGATAACCGCATGCATCGGTATTATATATAACTCAATACAATACCAGAACAATTATCATATGTAAAGCAATATGATAATATAAAAAGTAAAGTTAAAAGGGTGCAGGTATTGTATGTAAAGCAATACAATACCAAAACAATTACCATATATAAAGCAATATGATAATATAATCAAACGTTGGTTAAAATACTGGGTTTCCAAATTATCTTGGGTAATATCCCATTATTATTCAAACAAATTAGAAGTTAATAAAGAATTATGGGAACTACGGGATAAATATAATATGACTCATAACAGATACCAAATAAACAGACGCTAGTATTGTAAAATCATAGTGGTAGAGCTCTTGCGCGCGCGGAGACATCAGCACCGTAACCTACTCATAACGCCATAACGACACCTGGCGATCAACCCAGGATAACCAAGACGGTCTAAGGCGAAGGCCGTATGCTACCCGTTCACGGCACTACACGTGGCACACCCACGCCTCCATCTGATGTAGTCCGTGACCCGCCGATCGGGAATCCCGATCAAATAACAAAATTGCCCAATGTAGCAGACTGTTTGACCTTTGGTGGTTAGTGGGCGAAATTTAAAACCACCGTGATTCAGGTAGCGAACCTGAATCAGGTCGACCAAGATGGAGTTTTGGCCCATTGTACAACAGAGTCCAATCAATCCCAATCCCAAAATTAAAGTATACTAAAATATTAATTTGTAAATTCATGCTTTGAAAACTCATAGTGTTTATAATGTCAAAACACTATAAAAGACTCATCATGGCAACTTTCATAAAAGTAAGTTTTATAAACCCAGTATACTTTACAAAAAAGATAACATCACATGTCCATAGATGGTTACACTTCCGTTTCGCTCTAATACACAAGTACCCCATAATACTTATGTATTATAATGAAACATAAGCATTGCTTAGCATGTTTAACTTGTTTGAAATTAATAAAATTATTCGATCATTTAATTTGTATATAACAAAATTTTCTTTTAAAGAGGAATTGCTTTCGAAAATTTCAAAGGAAAACGATTTACTACGGTAAAACCTATAATTATTTTTAAAAGAAATCTTATTACAAAAATAATTTTTAGTTTTTTTTTTTTTTTAAAAAAAAGAAGAAGCTCAAACTGGGCTGCACATGGTAGCCCGCATGGACTGCTTGTGCAGCCCAACTGAGCTGCACTTGCAGCCCAACTGGGCTGCACCTGCAGCCCCCCTGGGCTGCTTATGCAGCCCCACTGGGCTGCACTTGCGACCAACTGGGCTGCATAGTGCGGCCCGAATGGGCTGCGCCTGTAGCCCGTGTGGGCTGCTAGTGCAGCCCGCCTGGCATGCACTGCAGCCTACACTTGGGCTGCACAGTGCAGCCCGCCTGGGCTGCAGCTGCTCCTCTCCTCCCCCAAACTGAAATTTTCAGTTTTTTTTTTTTTTTACATATTTTTTTTTTCTTTTTGCACGGTACAACACTGCTGCACAGTACAATAGTATTGTAGCAGCACTGCTGCACTGTACCAGTGCAGCCTACGGCTGCACTGTAGCAGTGCAGCCGCTGCACTGTTCCAGTGCAGCTGTAGCTGCACTGTAGCAGTGCAGCTGTAGCTGCACTGTTCCAGTGCAGCCCCGGCTGCGCTGTAGCAGTGCAGCTGTAGCTGCACTGTTCCAGTGATGCAGCTCGCTGCACTGTAGCAGTGCAGCTGTAGCTGCACTGTTCCAGTGTTGCAGCTCGCTGCACTGTAGCAGTGCAGTCTATCGCTGCACTGTAGCAGTGCAGCCTTTTCTCCAAGTCAAAACTGAATTTTTTATTATTTTTTTTTTATTTTTTTTTTTCAATGGAATTGAAGTTCAACAAAGGCATGTAGGTTTGTTCATCAAGGTTTAATAATGTACCTCTCTTTGAAGCAATTAAGCAAGCATTTTGCATGCATCAAAACTACATACCTACAACAATCTTCACTACATAACATTTTCTTTCAAACAATTTGCAGCAAATTTAATTAGGTAAAGATTAACCACAAAAGGGGAGGAGCCAAAATATAACTACAAAGGTTTTGACCTTTTCTCCCACATGCATACCTAAATCAACCAAAAAGAGAAGAAAGATTGAAACTTCACTCACCTATTGCTCCAAAAGCAAACTTTCACCTCTGAAATCAATTAGCCTTTGGATTGAAACCCTCTACAAATAGGAATTGAATAGGAAAACAATCTTAAATCTCTATTTACAAAAATTGAAATAACCAGAGAGAGATTAAATAGGTTTAGGGAATACTTACTGAATTGGGAGCCTACTTTTATCTCCAATTTTGTATGAGAATTGATTAAGCAGGAAGATTGAGGATGAGAGAAAAATGTAGAGTTCTCGGGAGTGTTAAAATATATGTGAAATTTCTAATGAATTCCTAGACATCAGCAAAAGGGGCAACAAGATAGAATTGAAAGGTGGCGGTATCAAGTATGGAGGTCCTGGATCCAATATGTAAGAAACTCAGCAATATCCATGCATGTGTAAAGTTAGCATAGAAACTCAAACAACAGTGGAAATGCAAACATGGAAAAATGCGACAATATTTGAGTCAACAGGAACAATCATGAGAGTGGTAATATAGCGGTTTTAGTTCATGATCATGAGGCGTAGCCATAGCATGTCAGATCCATGCGCGGGCATGCACACTGGACTAACAGCGATGTAGAAGTTGTAAGAAACGAAACAGAATATGCAAGGGAAGGGAGTGTCCACATCAAAATAAGAGAGACAATAGGTACAAACAGGCCGGTCCTAGTTCTTACAGTGACTAACAGGGCTCGCAGCCGTATAAATGTACATATATATTCTGGTTTCAAACAAAGGCTAAAACTTGCATGAACAAGGGGCATGGCATGTTTCCACTAACACCAAATCTTAGATTACCAAGAGCCATGCTTACATGCAACGCAACTTAAGTACTGTAGGGAGAAAGGGGTCACACTAAAGCCAAGGTAATGTACACACTTAAATCTTGCAACAAGGTATATTACTGATGCATATACAATTTTCGTGTGGTAGGAAATGGTCTGGATGGTTGCATGTAAACAAAACCAAAAAGGTGCCAACTTCCATCAAAATCAAGGAATAGAGAATACAGTACCGCAGTTGTACGTGAAGGTTTCTAAACATTCCATGCTTGACCCAGAATAGTAATATATCATAAAACTTATGTTCAAGGACACAGAAAACTTTTAATTGGAATTAATGGGACCAAATCAAAACCAGCGCAGCAACCAAAAAGATAGGATACATAAGCAGCAACCTAAACTCATTATATTAGTGAACCCGAAGTGAAAAACTTGCTATAAGTTTAAATCGTAAGTAGTGATAACCGCGGGTATCGAACCCCCGACCTCTCATAAAGCAACACCATGCACTAACCACTGTGCTAAAAGATCTTTGTGTTAGCTTTTCGAGAGGGGTGTTACATTAACCCTTTTTCCTCCGTTCCCTAACTAGTGCACTCGTAAATTGGCGGCAAGCCTAGGCTAGACAATAGCCTAGTCACAAAAGATAATAGCGAAAATAACCAAAGTGATCATTTTAATAAAACTTGGCATAAACATAAACTAACATGGTGATAAGGTGGACATATAAGTATAAAACTGATGAACTTGTGGTAATTACTAGTTTTACATAACTATGATGTCATAGTGAGCATAATAAGGTCTTAATTGACCATTTAGGTGTCCAACTATTTAGATCCAACATAATTATAATATGGTCACAAAAACAGTTCTAACATAATTAGGATGACATAGTAACATGTTTAGATCTAAATATGGATTCACATGTCCAATTTACAACATATCTAAATTGACCACAATATGATAGGTGAAAGGTGATTTACATAAAGAATTGGATCTAACCCATACTGCAACTGTCCAAATTAACAGATTTACATTCACCACAATATAGTTACAAGTCAAGATCCACATAGGCAACATAATAGAATAACCACAATTGCATTAGATCTTAAGGTGTAAATCTATCATGATATAGGATAAGATTTAACAATAGCATAGATTCATTGTTTACATCATATCCAATTCACAGTGTTTCATACTTCACTTTTATTCATTTAAACCTAAAAACTCACAGTGTTAGGTTTAGAGAATAGAGAAAGAATGGATCTCGAATTTCTAGATTTGATTTGCAAAGTTGAATGTTGTACGCTGTTGAAGAAAATGAATCCGTCTTAGTTCGCACGTCGGCAGCATTTGGCTTCCATAATTTCCAATGAAGAAATAGGAGAATTGGACACACATATATATAGCTGCAGAACCCTTTGAAACCAAATGCCACCTCAGCCCTAGGGGTGTCGACACCCCTGTGGGTGGGTCGACCCCGGCGTAGACACTACTGCAGGCGGGTCGACCCCGGTGTCGATATCCCTCTGGGGGGTCGACCCCCAAGAGCAGGAAATCTGCTGCCACTTTTCATTTTTTGAATTTGAACTGTTCTAGATAAAATTTGACTCATACGTGACTCATATATATATATATATATATATATATATATATATATATATATATATATATATATATATAAATATATATATATCCTACAAGTATACAAACTTAAAACCCTCATAACTCCTCCATATAGTGTCCGTTTTACGTAAACCAAATGTCTACCTTAACCAAAATTTCAAGACGGACGCGATGGCGCCGTCCGTTTTCCTTTATTCTGAATATTAAATTAATTACTATTTAATTTATCCTCTTTTAGTGTCATTAAAAATTCGGTGTGTTACAATCTCCCCTACTCAATGGATTTCGTCCCTAAAATCTCTAAGTTGAGAAGAATGCATATCCTACCATCCATCATCCATCTACTCATCCAACGACCACTGGCATCCATTATCCTTAAAGACTTCTAATGCTTATATGAATATATGCAACGGTGTGTGTATATGTCCCAACACTTATGCGAAAAATCAGGCGGTCTACTGATTTAATTAACCTTCTTAATGCAATGTATGTTAGTGCTGTGAATCCAATATGTATGCAAAAAGACCTATTATATCCTATAGGCTCTATATGTGTGCACACTCATTCGTCTAAATATACCATCCATATGTTAATTCATCCATTTCCATCCATAAAAGAAAAGAAAATGCACATACATCCATATGCGGTATGAAAGTGATTGAGCCGATCTTAGTGCCTAATGTGTTTGTATATGCGTCCACAGGCAACCACTAGAAAACAATTGCATTCACTTGCATCCATCAAGCATAACATGTCCCAAACACATGTTTACATCCACAAGATTCCTATCTAAAGGTCGAAAAATACTATGGATAAGATATACTCAAATGATAGAAACAAGCACTAATAAAACTTTCAAAAAAGGAGTTAAGAACATACCCTTGAAAAGAAAAGGGTACGAAGCACAAATCTTGTCTTCGGTTTCCCAAGTCGCATCCTTTGGGTTATCTCCCCATTGAACCATTAACAACTTGGTCTATTATTGCGTAGCTTCCTAACTTATGATCCAAGAATACGGGAAGGAACTCGTCTGACTGTTGCCTCCCGTTCCACTTCTACTTCTTCCAACACACTCGGCTCAACGATTACTACGATGTCATGCAGGCACTTCCGCAGGTGAGAAACGTGGAAAACATCATGAACGCCAGGTAGATTTTCTAGGAGCTTTATTCTGTAGGCCATTTGGCCAATCCTCTCGGTTATGGGAAATGGTCCCACAAACCTAGGTGTCAGCTTCCCTACTGATCCGAAGTGAACCACATTCCTCAAAGGTGATACTTTGATAAAAACTAAGTCTCCCACTTCAAATTCGATGTCAGTCCTTCTCTTGTATGCATAGGATTTCTTCCTATCTTGAGTTGTCTTCATCCACCGTGGAATAAGGTCAATCTTTTCAGACATTTCCCTAACCATATATGGTCTAAGTAATAATCTTTCTGTAAACTCCTACCAACAAGTTGGTGATCTACAGGGTCGCCCGTACAATGCTTCGACGTGTACCATGTAGATGCTAGCTTGATAACTGTCATTATAGGCAAACTCTACTAAAGGAAGATGCTCTGCTCAAGTTCCTTCAAAGTCTAGGATACACAACCTTAAAAGATCTTCAAGAATCCTGTTCACTCTCTCCGTCTGTCCATTGGTCTGAGGATGATAAGTGATTCTCAAACACAACTGTGTACCTAATTCTTCTTGCAAGCTCCTCCAAAATTCGCTAGCAAAGATGGGGTCACGATCGGTCACAATACTGGAAGGTACTCCGTAAAGACGAACTATCTCACGCACATAAATTGCTGCCAACCATGATGTCGTCCTCTTACTCTTAACTAGAATAAAGTGAGCGCTTTTAGTGAGTCTATCTACCACAAACCAGATACTGGTGTTTCCCTTCTTCGATCTAGGCAAACCATCTATGAAATCTATAAAAACGCTTTCCTATTTCCACTGTGGAACCTCCAACAGATGAAGTAATCCACCAGGCTTCTTTTGCTTAGCTTCGACTTTCTGACAAACTAAACATTGAGAAACAACTTCGGCCACATCTTTCTTCATCCCAGCCCAAAAGAAAACCCTCTTTATGTCCCTGTACATCTTATCACAGCTTGGATGAATGATCATCTTAGAATGGTGGGCTTCTTCTCGGACTGCATTTATCAGGCTTCTAGTTTGAGGAACACAAAGCCTTTCATCTCGTCGCAACCACCCCTTTTCAGCTATGGCATTTCAGCTGAGGTGACTAGAAGTCTCCCCTCTTTTGAGCCTTCCCATGATGTCTAAAATCTGTAGGTCACCTTGTTGCGAAGCTCCTATTTGATCCATAAGAGTTGGTCGTATCTCCATGGATGCAAACAAGTCAGGCAAAATCTCGATGGAGGGTCTAAAATCAAAAGTTAATATGAACTCCAAGTCCTTGCTTTCCCCAAACAGAGGACTCAGGGCCATCCTCTGCCTATTTAGCGCGTCTGCCACCACATTACCCTTGCCAGGGGTATAAGCAATCTCAAAATCATAAGAATCTAGAAACTCCATCCACCGTTGTTGCCTTAAATTGAGATCCTTCTACGAGAATAGATACATGAGAGATTATGATCGGTGTACAACTCAAACTTCTCTCTAAGTAAATAATGATGCCACGTATTTAACGCAAATACTATGGCAGCTAGCTCCAGATCATGGGTGGGGTAGTTCTTTTCATGAACTCTCAACTATCTACCCCTAGAACACACTACTTTCCCTTCTTGCATTAGATCCGCACCAAGCCCCGTACCACACGCATCAGTGTAAATGGTAAACACCTTACTCCCGTCAGGCAAGGTAAAGACTGGGGCTGTTGTCAGAGCCCTCTTCAGTCGTCGAAAAGAAATGTCACAGTCTATATCCTACAAAAATGCTAAGTTCTTCTTCGTCATCCTGGTGAGTGGGGATGATATCTTTGTGAAGTCCTTAATGAACTTCCAATAGTAACCTACCAACCCAAGAAAGCTTCTCACCTCGATTGCATTTTTAGGAACCTACCAATCTTGCACTGCAACCATATTCGCAGGATCTACGGCTACCCCTTCTTCGGAGACCACATGCCCTATGAATCTCACTTCTTTTCTCCAAAAATGGCATTTGGAGAACTTCGCCTTAAGCTAATGGTAACGGAGAGTTTCCAAAACTTCTCTAAAATGTTGGGCATGCTCTTCTTCTCTTTTGGAGAAGATAAAAATATCATCAACAAAGACTACAACAAATTTATTTAGGAACTCCTGAAACATCCTACTCATCAGATCTACAAAATAGGCGGATGCATTTGTCAGTCCAAAAGCATAATTAGCCATTCAAAGAAACCGTCTGGAGTCCTAAAAGCAGTCTTATCTATGCTGTCCCCAGCCGCCCTCAACTGATGGAACCCCGAGGCTAAATCTAACAAGGAAAATACTGAGGCACCAATAAGCTGATCAAATAAATCATCAATCCTCGGAAGCGGGTCCCTATTCTTCTTAGTGAGTTTATTCAGCTCTCTATAGTCAACACACAAATGAAGCGAACCATTCCCCTTAGTCGCGAATACTACTGAACCACCCTATTTAGCTATGCTTCGTCTTATAAATCCCTTCTCAAGTAGCTCCCCTGCTTGCTTACTCAGCTCCCTCCTTTCCCTCGGAGCCATGTGGCGCACTGCCAATGCAACTGGCTTTGCATTGTCCACCAAATATATACGAAAGTCGATTTTGCACTTCGTAGGTAAACCCTGAACCTCATCAAAAACATCGGAATAATCTCGGACTACTGGAACAGATTGCAGATCATCGATAGATGCATCAAGAGACTCTAGGAAACTAAGCATAACCGACCCTTGTGGGTCACAAGAAATCTCAAGGGTCCTCCCATGATAAGTCAGAAGCCTAACAACCGTCTTTTGACCATCCAGAATGGCACCATATGTGGTAAGGCAATCCATTCCTAAAATCTACCCATAGCCCATAAACCCAAGCACATAGCGTCGCATTCAAACTCGACGCCTAACACAGATACTTCCAAACCACGACAAATCATAGATAAATGAGTCGAACCACCAATGGGGTTTGAAACAACTAGGGGATCCACTACCATACTAGTAATTAAGTGTAGAGATTCAACTACAAAACTTGATATAAATGAATGTGAAGCACAAGAATCAAAAAGTGTTCTAATAGGATGGTTTAAAAGAGAAATTAAACCTTCCACAATTTTTTTTTATACCTCTATTAGGAGCATTGATCGCGAAAGCATGCACCTGTCCTCCAGAAGTCCCTGTCCTTTGACCCTATCCATGTGATCCCTGTTTCTTCGGGCACTCTCTAGCAAAGTGTCCGACCTCTCCACAGTGGTAGCAAGAGTTCTTCCTTCGCTTATAGTCTTTAATCAGGTGGCCTTCCTTCCCACAATTGTGACGTTTTCTCTTATCCTTGCATTTATCATTTTTTACTCCTCTCTTCTGGTATTGTTGTTGTTGCTGCTGCCCCTTCTTGGGCCACACCTTCCTATTTTGCGATGTCTCCTCATCCTTTTTTTATCCCTTATCTTCCTCATGCTTTAGGGCCATATCGAAAACCTTTTCGAAAGTGGCCCCCCATTGGAATATGGGAGGACATGGCTAACCCATGCAGAGGCTCATTCAGCCCTTTAGCAAACCGCAAAGCGTTTTTGTGTGGCATATCCACCAATTGTAAACCGAACCTTGCTAGATGGTTGAATTTATTCACACACTTCTTTACCAACAAGTTTTCTTGTTTGAGTGCTAAGAATCTCTCCGTCTGCATGCTTCTTTCGGCTTGGGAAAGAAATTTCATTTCGAACCTCTTTCTAAAATTTTCCCACATTTCCACCGGACGTCCAGCTTGGGTGACTTCCCACCAAAATGAGGCTTCGTCCTTCAGTAGCCAGAAAGCTAACTGAACCTTCCTTCTATCCTCTACTTCAAAGATTACGAACCAGTTCTCGGTCTCCTTGAGCCAGTTCTGAGCTTCTACGAATGTCTCGTTCCCATGGAATGGCTTCCCTCCCATAGTGCGGAAGTCCTTGCTGATCTTGTTGATGTTGCCTGCTCTTAGAGGGGGAGTAGGAGAAGGAATGCCCGGTGCAGCTGGGGGAGGAATATTTCCTTGGCCTTTGTCAGGCGTTGTGGCCTCCAAATACCTACGGAACCATCCGGGTATTGTGACGCCCTTTGGGATATTAGGAATCTTTTGTTCCCCAGACATGCTAAAAGAGGAAAAGCAAGAAATTTAGATAAAGGATCGAAGGATATTATATATGGCTTTTTGGGGAATGTTTTTCAAAATAGACTTTTCTTTTTGAAAATGCTTTCTTTTAAATTCTTTTTGAAAATAATTTTCAAAATCTTTATCCAATATGGTAACCTTCAGCTCCGATACCAAGTGCGACACCCCACGTCCGTTAATGTCATCCACTAAGGGAATGCATTAAGTTTCGTGAAGCAATAGGTAAACAAACATAGAATAATTACAAGACAGATATAAATAAGATAGCGACGAAAATTTAAATTTTTATTTCGAACATAAATCATAACGTCGTGGTCCACAATACCATAAGTCACAAAAACCATTACAATAAAATAACTTATGTCTTGCACCATCAGAGTACATAAGTATATAAAAAGCATAATTCCCCAAATAAAAGAGTTAAACCATAGTAGAGGCAAGAACTTGAGCCATACTTCAAAAGTAGCTCCTAGCAAGATGATATCTTAGTCGTGACTAAGCCTGAGTGCTTCCTCCCTGAGAACTTAGGGAACTGGAGGGAACGGAAGAAAGAAGGAGAAACAAAAGGGTCAGACAAAAAGTCTGGCGAGTCTAGTTACTTTTAGCCAGTAAATAAATAAAAGTAATATGATAGGCATATCAAGTGGATAAGAGAGATCATTACATAAATGGCAGGTGTGACAAGGTAGACAGGATAAGGTGTGTACACTTTTCTAATGATTACTCTGCACTATTACTAGTATAACCAGAATGAGATGATCCCTTCCACTATAAGTTGGTAGACTTAGGGCGTACGTCCAAGTGTACCCTAACCACTACCCTAATCGATCGGCTCCCTACTCTGTAGATACTCTGTGCCGGCCACATCATAGGATGTATCACGTCCTAAAGTGGCAACCCCTCACTAATATGCATAGCCCCATATCTAAAGGTGTCACGGTCGTCTTATCCCCCTCTGCCTAGCTCATGCATGCACAAGGCCCGGTCGGTTTGCGCCGCCCACACCATCCTCCACGTTTGGATCTCTTATAATTTGTCAGTAAGCGTGTCCCCTCTCTGCCTAGTACGGAGTACTTTTATTTGATACCTATTCCGGGTTACTAACTGAAACGTGTCCCACACAATATGATACAAGCTCTCCCCTTTGTCTTGTATCCCCCACTAGGTTTTCACTAACTACGTATAACATTAGGTGTCTTTAATTACATAGCCCTATACCAGTTATGCTTACCCTAAAAGGTGTTTTTAATTACATAACTCTATTATTTCCTCCGTTTATATGCACCACTAGGTGTCTTTAATTACCTAACCTTATCGGGTTAAGTTGTGGGACTATATGTAAATATTACCCACCCCCTCCAGATTTTCATAACCCATCCACTATCCACTCAATTTACTTAACCCTAACTTTAGTTCACAATCATACAATCCCTATGGACTAGATTTGGTTAAGTAGCCCAATTCATTACCATGTCCATTTATGGTTCATAATGGGTTAGACCTCCCGCATTATGCCTACAACGTGTGGATGCTGGATATGCTTGTCGGGTCCGGGTAGACTTATTCCACAATTGGGCCTAACCTCGTGTCATAGTCCAATTCGTATTAGCATACTTAGACCTCCCACATTAGGTTCAACATTGGTGGCTGCTGGAAATGCCGGTCGGGTCAGGGCAGACTTCCACCACTAATGCAACTTAACCTCGTGTCATAAGTACAATTACAATTCCTAATTTTAATTACTAGACATTCCATTATTAATTAATTAATCAATTAATTAAACCTTTCCCTTTATAGGTGTTAATGCCCACTCTACCCAATAATTTGAATTACATTTCCAAAAATGTTCATATTCAAGATATTCTAATATTAACCCTTTTTCCCTCGTTCCCTAACTAGCGAAGTCATAAATTGGCGGCAAGCCTAGGCTAGACAATAGCCTAGTCATAAACGATAATAAGGAAAATAATGGGAATATAACCAAAGTGATCATTTTAATAAAACTTGGCATAAAATAGCATGGTGATAAGGTGGACGTATAAGCATAAAATTGATGAACTTGGGGCAATTACTAGTTTTACATAACTATGATGTCATAGTGAGCATAATGAGGTCTTAATTGAACATTTAAGTGTCCAAATATTTAGATCCAACATAATTATAATGTGGTCACAAAAACAGATCTAACATAATTAGGATGACACAGTAACATGTTTAGATCTAAATATGGATTCACATGCCCAATTTACAACATATCTAAATTGACCATAATATGATAGGTGAAAGGTGATTTACATAAAGAATTGGATCTAACCAATACTGCAACTGTCTAAATTAACAGATTTACATTCACCACAATATAGTTACAAGTCAAGATCCACATAGGCAATATAATAGAATAACCACAATTGCATTAGATCTAATGGTATAGATCTATCATGACATAGGATAAGATTTAACAATAGCATAGATTCATAGTTTACATCATATCCAATTCACAGTCTTTCATAATTCACTTTTATTCAATTAAACCTAAAAGCAACTAGAAACTCAAAGCGTTAGGTTTAGAGAATTGAGAAAGAATGGATCTTGAATTTTTGGATTTGATTTGCAAAGTTGAATGTTCTATGTTGTTGAAGAAAACGAATCTATCTTAGTTCGCACGCCGACAACAATTAGCTCCCATAATTTCCAACGAAGAAATAGGAGAATTGGACACACACACACACATACACACACACACACACACACATATATATATATATATATATATATAGCTGCAGAACCCTTTGAAACCGACTGCAACCTCAGCCCTAGGGGTCTCGACATCTCTGCGGGTAGGTCGACCCATAGGTTGACCCCGGTGTCGACACCCCCCTAGGGGGCCGACCCCCTAGAGCGGGAAATCTGCTGCCACTTTTCAATTTTCGAATTTGAACTATTATGGATAAAATTATGACTCATCTCTGACTCATATGTGACTTATATATATATATATATATATATATATATATATATTCTTTCTGCGCATATACAAACTTAAAACCCTCATAACTCCTCCATACGGTGTCTGTTTTACGCAAACCAAATGTCTATCTTAATTAGAATTTCGAGACAGACGCGATGGCATAGTCCGTTTTCCTTAATTCTGAATATTAAATTAATTATTATTTAATTTACGCTCTTTTAGTATTGTTAAAAATTCGGGGTGCTTCAATTATGATCCACTATTTTTTATATAGTTTCCATAAATTAATTAATAGTTTTTTTTGGTATAGTCGATCAATTTTTATAGTGTTTCGTAACACTCTTTTATTATGACTAATAATGAAATTACATATAGTACAGGTGACTATAGTTAGCAGTCAGCTAATTTAGTTTTTAAGGTGGATTGCCCACCGACAACGGCATTTATCGTGGGCCTTCGGCTGATTCTTAACTAGATTATAGTGCAGGAGCTAGCTTAAGTTATTAGACTACTATCATCTCCACGTGGGGAGAGAAATACATTACAGTTTCATACTACACTGGGTAGTGCATATCCAAGATTTACAATACAAATGAAAAAGAAAAACAAGGTACAAAAGGTACAAAATGTAGTGTAAACGTAAAATGTCATAGATTCGACAGCTAGCAGCTTCAGAATCTTGCACAGGGCTACAGGCCTTACAACAAGACATAATTGACGTAGACAGGTCATAGCATCGAAGCAAGTTGCGAGCGGTAATGTTATGGCAGGAAAAGAGACTACAGCTCCGCAATGATGAGTTGCGAAAAGGCAAGCATAAAAACCTGAGCATCAACACCATCATGAACAACTCACAAATTACTGAAACGTGCATATCAGATTAGCCGTAAAGCTCATCCAATACCCATCATCATCTCCAAACAAAGTGTAATAACCCGAAAATCTGGGCCAGTTTAAAATTTTTGTTTTGGCAATTTTAGCGAATTTTGAATATTTAAAATGAATTATTTTAAATAAAATCGACGTGAAATTTATTTTGAATGGAATTCGACCTATATATTATACGCGTCGTCGTTAGAATATAAATAATTATATATAATTATGAATAGGAATTGAAAATGGCGCGGTAGTTCGATAATTCGATTTCAAAATTCAATTGAACATACCGGGTGCAAAACAATCCGGATTTTAGTGAAACCAAAAACATTAGGATCTAATTGATGATATCTTTCCAGCGAATCCGAAAAATCGAGATTTTATAGCGGGAATCAAAAGATATGTCCAGTTGAAAATTCTGAATAGTCGCTATGGAATTCAGGCCCTTAAAAATGGACCTTTTGCGAACGACCTCGGATTTCAAAGAAACCACTTTTGTTGGGTCCGCAGTGTCAAATTATTGCTAGGTTTCAAATTTCATAATTTTTCGAATCAATATGTGAGCGTGGCAAAGGAAAACGCGTTTGACCAGTTTTAGTTGATTTTAATCGACTGGAAAATGGCCATTTTTCTAACTGTCTCAGAATTCGACGAAACTAGTTTTGTTAGGACCATGTCGTCAATACGAAGCTAGAAAATATTTTTCTGAATTTTTCTAGTTAGTATGTGACCCCAGTAATTTGAAATGTACGTTTAAAATTCAATATAGTGATTTAAATGTAAATTTAACGGAAACTGATTCAAACAGTCGAATCAGCCTACGATACATATCCCATTGTGTTCGGAATGGGGGTAAAACGCTATGGACGACAGGCGGTGGGTCTCGTTTTGAGGTCGAAAATAAAAGTTGCTTTTTGAAAGTAATTAAATATATATATATTTTTCATATAACCCCCCCCTCCCCCCCGTTCTTTGTTTTCACGATTCACAGATTAAAGAAAAAAAGAGAAAAAAAATAGAAGCAACGAGGGAGGAACCCCGTCGCCCCCTCCAGCCGCCGTCGGAGGCCCTCAGCCCACCGCCGCCTGGCCGAATCCGCCTCCCCGCGCCCCCATCTCCTTCCTCTCCCCTTCTAATCGAACCCGATACCCCCAAAAGCCTCGCCACTCTCCTCGAATCGCACCCCCTACAGCCAACCCCCCCTCCCTGTCGCTCCACCGTTCGACCCGCCGCCTCTGGCCAAACACCACCCGCGGCCACCAAACCGCACCCTGCTTCCCCTTCTCCCCGTACCTCGGCGCCCAGACCCCCCTTCGACCATAGCAGACGCACATACACCCCCCTTCCTTCCATCGGTAAGTTTCCTTTCTAATTTTATTTTCCTTATTTATTTTGTTTTATTTGTTTTAATTTTATTTATTTCTTTCTTTTATAGGTAGGAAAGTTAATATTTTTAACCTTGTAGAAGCAAGATTTTTGAAATTAGAAAACAAGATATATATAATCAAAAAGGTTGGATTTTTAATGGAATAAAAATTGGATTTTTAAATTAGAAAAGATTTGATTTTTAAATTAGAAAAGATTTGATTTTTAAATTAGAAAAGATTTGATTTTTAAATTAGAAAAGATTTGATTTTTAAAATATAAAAGATTAGATTTTTAAAAGAAGAAAGACGATATTTTTAAAATGAAAAGACGATATTTTAAAATATTTTAAAAATAGTAAAGGCGAAAACTTTATTTATATAAAGGCGAAAACTTTATTTTTATAAAGGCGAAATCAATATTTTTGAAATGGAATTTTTATCTATATGACACCAAAGTAAAAATTCGATTTTTAAATATATGAAGTGATTATAAAAATATGATTTTTAAATTGAAAGTGAATAAATAAAAATGTGACTTTTATTTTAAAGACATCAAAATATAAAAATGTGTGATTTTTATATATGTAGTGACTACGAGCAACGAAGATGATAAAAAGGCGAGAATGAAGAAGATTTCTATAAATGAAGTGTCGTGAAGTTGGATAGCTATTGGTGAGAACTTCTCACTCAAATTCTCTTTTTCTAGTTATAAATATACTAGGATGCAGACGGTGCTTAGTAGCACCCGACACCCGTCATCCACAGACCATGGATGGCTTGTTTGTTAAATTGTTTGGTTGCGTAGTTGGTTAGTCTAATTGGTTTGAATTGAATTGTTTGGTGAAATGGAATGGATTTGATTGATGTGTGAATGGCGTGGGCCTTCACCAGACCGGGGATAAGGCTAGGCCTCGTCCCGTTTCTAGTATCGTGCCGTTATGCCGCCGAAATTTCCCAAAATATGTTAGAAAAATAAAAATATCATTTTATTGTATAAATGAACTGAATAGAAATTCAAGTGTTGAAATAAATATTTTTGTCGTTAAAAATATAAATTTTAACGTGAAAGTGAATAAATAAATATTTATAAACAAATCGACCGATTTGTTTATATACACTGATTTGACTGACATTGATTGGGATGATAAATTTTACACATCGCCCAACTGCACAAACAAAAATGTGTGTTTGTTGATTTGAAACCCCACACGGGTGCTGGGATGAAATTTGAAGTTCACTCATCCTGATTGATTAAATATTTCGATCGATTGGTCGACAGACTTTGTAAGCGTCGATTATTTATATTTGATGCTTATGCAGTTGTGTGGTGCACTTTGGTTGATGGTTGATTATTTTTCAATGCTATTATATACATGTGTTGTATGGAATCCATATAATTAATATTATATGGTGATTGATTGAGCCTCATTCCAATCGGGAAAATAAGGAATATTATAAAGGAAAATTCATGTGTTGAATCTATTCATGTGTTGAGTGGAATATTTTAAAAATCAAATTCATATCTTTATCATATTTACAATTAGAATCTACTTCACGGTGGAGTCTAATTAAAATCAAACGATAGGTACCATAGTTTTATAAAATATTTTACATAACAACAATAGTGATGTGTTGACAGCACTCATGTGTCGAGATTAGTCGTGTGTTGAAAGAAATATAGATTCATGTGTTGAATGGGAAAAATATTCATTTGTTGAATAGAATAAAGAAGTTGTGAAAAATATAAAGCCGTGTTGATTAGTTTTGCGCCATTTTGACGTGAACGATATTTATATCGATTTTATTCAAATTGAAATGAATATTATAGCGAATTCGAATTGAAAAGAAAACGAATTTGAATTGAATATAAAATGACTTCGAATGGAATTGAATATAAAACAAATTCAAGTTGAATTGAAAACGAACTGAAATTTAATGGAATTCGAATCGAAATTAAATTGAAATCAATTTGAATTGAAACGAATTTGAATTTGAATTGAATTGAAACGAATTTGAATTCGAATTAAATAAAATGGAAATGAATTCGAGTTGAACTGAAATCAAATCGATTTGAAATTGAATATAGAAGTTGAATTGTTTTAGAAACGAATTTAAAAAGATTTATAAAATTCGTTTTAAATAGAAATCGACGAAATATATATTATATATATAATATAATGGCCTGAATAGAACGCGCCGCGACAGTTCGTGAATTTCGACCATTTATTTCAAACGGACATTACGGGAGATCCGACCGTCGGATTCTCCTAAAACCGGAACCGTTAGGTTCGTATCGAAAAGAGATTTCCAATGAATATTAAAAATTTGAAATCTAACGGTTGGATTTGGAATTATGTCCAAATCAAATTCGAAAAAGGTCGCTGTAAGTGCAGTTCGATGGCCGTTGTTGGAAATCGACTGTACGGGCCTTGATAAAATTATTAAAAATATTAATAATTTGTGTAAAATCATAAGAAATGATTTGGGAAGAATTGAGCTGGAGAATTCCACATTTGAGAGGATAAAAATAGATTTTTATCGAAATGAACTAGTTTTGAACTAGAATTAAAATCAATTTGTTTGTGAAATAAATAAATTGAATTTGAAAGTGATTTTAAAAATAATCAATATTCCCAATATGTGAATTGGACTGGAGCTGAATCGAAATCATCTTCGGGATATTTCGATGTTGGATTTCGTGACTATACAGATATTGTTATGGGAATTTGAAAGATATATTTTATATCGTTATTTCCAATACGATATTTGTTGGTTTCAGAATTTGATATTGAATATAAGCCGATATATTTTCTATTCAGAGCCTTGTATTTAATATCAAATGTGATTTGGGTTTATCGTGAATCGTGTTTTCGATGACATTGGTTCTTTAACCCAGTTAAAGGCAAGATATTGATTTTTGAGAAGATTAAAACTAAGTGGAGTTTTAATGAATCTTTAATTAGATTAAAAATGTGAATTGATAGTTTAAATTATCAAATTTGAAAGGTGACCGAGAATGGAGTACCACCAGTTTTGCTCCAAAGCGATAGTTAAACCTTTAATTAGATTTGAACGTGAAATGGTAATTAATTTTACCGATAACACCGTGGTGTTAGATGTGGAGTATTACCAGTTTGCTCCATGGGATATATAGGTTGGGATTGGGAAATAAAATAAATAATTACTTCGGTGTGATTCGCTAATCCCGACTAGTTTGGAAAACCATAATATGGTTTGAAATGATATCCAAAGGAAGACTAAAGAATAAATTTAGAAGAATTTATCTTGGATAAAATTAATGGGAACCTTTCCCTAAGAATGAGATTTTGTGAATAAAAGAATATTCTGAATTGGAATGAGGCGTTCATTGTGTATGTGTAACATTTGTAAATTATATACGTGGGTTATTCAGAAAGGCCGGGTTATACCCATTCTGAATAACCGATTCGACGAGATGTCGAAGATGAAGACGGTGGTTGAAGACCGGAAGTCTTCACATCGTTTGGGTGATTACTGATGATCTTGATTGGGCTGTACACCCAGGATGAGGGAATCAGTTGGTGATCGTCCAGACGTACTTGGAGATCGATGGATATGCGAGGAAAGTGCCTCCGGTTTCGTTCAGACCCAGAACGAACTTGTAAATGGATTGTGTGTCTGACATTGGATTTTATTCTGTGTTGATTGATCTCTATTAAATATATATCTGTTTGGCGGCGGAGAATTTATTCTCTTGCTTAACGCCCTTCTCTGAGACGTATGAGCTCAGAGGTTGTATATCGATGGACATCAGTCGCATGGAGTGAATTGCCAATGTGGCATGCGTAAGTGGCAATTGATCAAGGCTTCTGTTGAAAAGCAAAGTCTTGTGGTTGACGATCAAAGCACGGCCTGTGTGGCGTAGCTTTGTGTATAACGTGAATTCGCGAGCCTCACACCTCGGTATGAGTCAAAAACGGGATAGTGACTGCAGGGAGAGCACGACGTTTCTTTCTAGCTAGGGTGGTGTCAGTGACCTACCAGCCCTGACATTTATATACTTTTCACCTGTGTGGTTGTTGGATATGAGGCGCCTCGGATATAGGTCTGTAAGGACCGGGAAACGTGTGTTCAGGAATAATTAATCCTCAAAAGTAAGAGAGGACCGGCCCTGAAGATCCAAGGATCATAGTGGGGTCCTGGGACATTTGCTAGAGTGTCTCGAACGCGGAGAGGAGCTTGCCCCTTGCCTCGGCTCATGACGGAATCCACTTTCCAATACGTGTATTGCGGTTTTAATTGTAGAACTAGTATGGCGACATAGTAGATGGTAGCTATGCCGCCTATGATTGATATTTATGATTTGCATTGTTTTGACACTATACACTTATAATAGTATCAAATAATGTGTTTTAAACGTATCAAGCATGCTTTGGCTGTTATAAGGGAAAACCCTATCCTTCGGCTTGCATTGCATTGTGTGATGGGACCTGGGTCTTATAACAGCTTCATTTTTCTTTATTTAGCATTGCGCTGTTTGTTCTATGCACTGGTATTCTTGGGAGGAAACCCGTTCCGTGTTATACGGCGTGGTCCCTTGATTTACCTAACTTTAAAACCAATATTAATAACTGTTTTAGTTCTCACACCAGTCACATGACTGACCTGGAGTTTATTGTTTTAACCTAAACTCTGGGTGCCCCTATTTTCCACACGGGCAGCTAGTAGTTTTGGTTTTGCAGATTTATATTCACAGGGTCCTGATTAACAGCTGGAACGATGCTCGGAAAGCCCTGTATCCGTGTATCACTTTCAGTTGTGTTTTGTATATTTTTCCGCTGCTATGTAACTTATTGTAATCTCTGATATTTGTCGAATGTAATTTATTCATTTATACTCTGTATATTCTTGTATCTGATGGAATTGTTGTAATAGCAATGAAATGTTCTTCTGTATGCGTTCTATTTTGTCTTGTCCTCAATTCTATCCGTGCTTTCCTTCACGGGGAAGTTCGGGTCGTCTCAGTTTGGTATCAGAGCTTTGGTTTACAGAGCTCGAGAACAAGACACATTAGAACCATACAAAAGAATTCATCAGATATTGGATTAGCAATATCCAATTAGAATTACTCGTTAGAGATAGGATCAGTAGTATCCTAGAACGAGTGTGAAGAGTATATTTTTCAAATGAAAACAATTTTGTTTTAAAATTTAAATCATTTTATACGTATTTGATATTAATTTATTTTGAATATGGACAATCGAGTATATAAAGATTTTGCATATACGCGTCATGAACGTATATTCGAAGTTTTAATATATTGGATAGATATAGAGTCACATTCTAGATACCCGGGGATAATTCTGGTGATGTGGCCACATCATCAGTATTTATATTCGTGTTTCGAAGGTGTGATATTTATATATTTCCATTAGACTGGTGTGAGAACCAAAACCAATATAGCCAGAACACTTTGTTGTGAATTGGCATCAAAAACATGATTTTTTGTGTATGTATCAAAATTATGAATTTGAAACTCTAATTCACTAATTGATTGATGTTTGTGTTGTTTGTTTATTTGTTTGCTAATTTTTAGCCAATTAGCCTAATTGAGCCAAATATTGAGTTATAATTGAAATTGGTCGCATTTGCTTGTGTATACATATACTTACATTGAACAGGTCATAGCAAGGAGGCTAGAGCCAGAGAATAAAATTTGTTTGCCCGACAAATAGGTACTTGTTTACTACATAATTTACTGTTTTGTTTGGGTGATGATGATTTTATGAGCCTATTGGCTAGCCGCTTGGCTTTTTCTTTTTCTTTTTGAGATCTGAAGGACCGGGGAAGCTATTTGAAATTCCCCGATGCTCCCGGTGCAGGGGAGGTTATGGCGAAATTTTTCGAAAATTTAGGGTGTTAGCCAAATTTTTGAAAATTTGAAAATTCTCATAAACTGAAAAGTTGGAGAACGGAAGCCAGATCGAACGTAGAGTTGATTAATCAAACCACTTTCGACTTTGTTCCTTTTCGGGGACGAAAAGTTTTAAGTGGGGGAGATTGTAATAACCCGAAAATCTGGGCCAGTTTAAAATTTTTGTTTTGGCAATTTTAGCGAATTTTGAATATTTAAAATGAATTATTTTAAATAAAATCGACGTGAAATTTATTTTGAATGGAATTCTACGTATATATTATACGCGTCGTCGTTAGAATATAAATAATTATATATAATTATGAATAGGAATTGAAAATGGCGCGGTAGTTCGATAATTCGATTTCAAAATTCAATTGAACATACCGGGTGCAAAACAATCCGGATTTTAGTGAAACTAAAAACATTAGGATCTAATTGATGATATCTTTCCAACGAATCCGAAAAATCGAGATTTCATAGCGGGAATCAAAAGATATGTCCAGTTGAAAATTCTGAATAGTCGCTATGGAATTCAGGCCCTTAAAAATGGACCTTTTGCGAACGACCTCGGATTTCGACGAAACCACTTTTGTTGGGTCCGCAGTGTCAAATTATTGCTAGGTTTCAAATTTCATAATTTTTCGAATCAATATGTGAGCGTGGCAAAGGAAAACGCGTTTGACCAGTTTCAGTTGATTTTAATCGACTGGAAAATGTCCATTTTTCTAACTGTCTCAGAATTCGACGAAACTAGTTTTGTTAGGACCATATCGTCAATACGAAGCTAGAAAATATTTTTCTGGAATTTTTCTAGTTAGTATGTGACCCCAGTAATTTGAAATGTACGTTTAAAATTCAATATAGTGATTTAAATGTAAATTTAACGGAAACTGATTCAAACAGTCGAATCAGCCTACGATACATATCCCATTGTGTTCGGAATGGGGGTAAAACGCTATGGACGACAGGCGGTGGGTCTCGTTTTGAGGTCGAAAATAAAAGTTGCTTTTTGAAGGTAATTAAATAATTAAATATATATATATTTTTCATATAACCCCCCCCCCCCCGTTCTTTGTTTTCACGATTCACAGATTAAAGAAAAAAAGAGAAAAAAAAAGAAGAAGCAACGAGGGAGGAACCCCGTCGCCCCCTCCAGCCGCCGTCGGAGGCCCTCAGCCCACCGCCGCCTGGCCGAATCCGCCTCCCCGCGCCCCCATCTCCTTCCTCTCCCCTTCTAATCGAACCTGATACCCCCAAAAGCCTCGCCCCTCTCCTCGAATCGCACCCCCTACAGCCAACCCCCCCTCCCTGTCGCTCCACCGTTCCACCCGCCGCCTTTGGCCAAACACCACCCGCGGCCACCAAACCGCACCCTGCTTCCCCTTCTCCCCGTACCTCGGCGCCCAGACCCCCCCTTCGACCATAGCAGACGCACATACACCCCCCTTCCTTCCATCGGTAAGTTTCCTTTCTAATTTTATTTTCCTTATTTATTTTGTTTTATTTGTTTTAATTTTATTTATTTCTTTCTTTTATAGGTAGGAAAGTTAATATTTTTAACCTTGTAGAAGCAAGATTTTTGAAATTAGAAAACAAGATATATATAATCAAAAAGGTTGGATTTTTAATGGAATAAAAATCGGATTTTTAAATTAGAAAAGATTTGATTTTTAAATTAGAAAAGATTTGATTTTTAAATTAGAAAAGATTTGATTTTTAAATTAGAAAAGATTTGATTTTTAAAATATAAAAGATTAGATTTTTAAAAGAAGAAAGACGATATTTTTAAAATGAAAAGACGATATTTTAAAAATAGTAAAGGCGAAAATTTTATTTATATAAAGGCGAAAACTTTATTTTTATAAAGGCGAAATCAATATTTTTGAAATGGAATTTTTATCTATATGACACCAAAGTAAAAATTCGATTTTTAAATATATGAAGTGATTATAAAAATATGATTTTTAAATTGAAAGTGAATAAATAAAAATGTGACTTTTATTTTAAAGACATCAAAATATAAAAATGTGTGATTTTTATATATGTAGTGACTACGGGCAACGAAGATGATAAAAAGGCGAGAATGAAGAAGATTTCTATAAATGAAGTGTCATGAAGTTGGATAGCTATTGGTGAGAACTTCTCACTCAAATTCTCTTTTTCTAGTTATATATATACTAGGATGCAGACGGTGCTTAGTAGCACCCGACACCCGTCATCCACAGACCATGGATTGCTTGTTTGTTAAATTGTTTGGTTGCATAGTTGGTTAGTCTAATTGGTTTGAATTGAATTGTTTGGTGAAATGGAATGGATTTGATTGATGTGTGAATGGCGTGGGCCTTCACTAGACCGGGGATAAGGCTAGGCCTCGTCCCGTTTCTAGTATCGTGCCGTTATGCCGCCGAAATTTCCCAAAATATGTTAGAAAAATAAAAATATCATTTTATTGTATAAATGAACTGAATAGAAATTCAAGTGTTGAAATAAATATTTTTGTCGTTAAAAATATAAATTTTAACGTGAAAGTGAATAAATAAATATTTATAAACAAATCGACCGATTTGTTTATATACACTGATTTGACTGACATTGATTGGGATGATAAATTTTACACATCGCCCAACTGCACAAACAAAAATGTGTGTTTGTTGATTTGAAACCCCACACGGGTGCTGGGATGAAATTTGAAGTTCACTCATCCTGATTGATTAAATATGTCGATCGATTGGTCGACAGACTGTGTAAGCGTCGATTATTTATATTTGATGCTTATGCAGTTGTGTGGTGCACTTTGGTTGATGGTTGATTATTTTTCAATGCTATTATATACATGTGTTGTATGGAATCCATATAATTAACATTATACGGTGATTGATTGAGCCTCATTCCAATCGGGAAAATAAGGAATATTATAAAGGAAAATTCATGTGTTGAATCTATTCATGTGTTGAGTGGAATATTTTAAAAATCAAATTCATATCTTTATCATATTTACAATTAGAATCTACTTCACGGTGGAGTCTAATTAAAATCAAACGATAGGTACCATAGTTTTATAAAATATTTTACATAACAACAATAGTGATGTGTTGACAGCACTCATGTGTCGAGATTAGTCGTGTGTTGAAAGAAATATAGATTCATGTGTTGAATGGGAAAAATATTCATTTGTTGAATAGAATAAAGAAGTTGTGAAAAATATAAAGCCGTGTTGATTAGTTTTGCGCCATTTTGAAGTGAACGATATTTATATCGATTTTATTCAAATTGAAATGAATATTATAGCGAATTCGAATTGAAAAGAAAACGAATTTGAATTGAATATAAAAGGACTTCGAATGGAATTGAATATAAAACAAATTCAAGTTGAATTGAAAACGAACTGAAATTTAATGGAATTCGAATCGAAATTAAATTGAAATCAATTTGAATTGAAACGAATTTGAATTTGTATTGAAACGAATTTGAATTCAAATTAAATAAAATGGAAATGAATTCGAGTTGAACTGAAATCAAATCGATTTGAAATTGAATATAGAAGTTGAATTGTTTTAGAAACGAATTTAAAACGATTTATAAAATTCGTTTTAAATAGAAATCGACGAAATATATATTATATATATAATATAATGGCCTGAATAGAACGCGCCGCGCCGCGACAGTTCGTGAATTTCGACCATTTATTTCAAACGGACATTACGGGAGATCCGACCGTCGGATTCTCCTAAAACCGGAGCCGTTGGGTTCGTATCGAAAAGAGCTTTCCAATGAATATTAAAAATTTGAAATCTAATGGTTGGATTTGGAATTATGTCCAAATCAAATTCGAAAAAGGTCGGTGTAAGTGCAGTTCGATGGCCGTTGTTGGAAATCGACTGTACGGGCCTTGATAAAATTATTAAAAATATTAATAATTTGTGTAAAATCATAAGAAATGATTTGGGAAGAATTGAGCTGGAGAATTCCACATTTGAGAGGATAAAAATAGATTTTTATCGAAATGAACTGGTTTTGAACTAGAATTAAAATCAATTTGTTTGTGAAATAAATAAATTGAATTTGAAAGTGATTTTAAAAATAATCAATATTCCCAATATGTGAATTGGACTGGAGCTGAATCGAAATCATCTTCGGGATATTTCGATGTTGGATTTCGTGACTATACAGATATTGTTATGGGAATTTGAAAGATATATTTTATATCGTTATTTCCAATACGATATTTGTTGGTTTCAGAATTTGATATTGAATATAAGCCGATATATTTTCTATTCAGAGCCTTGTATTTAATATCAAATGTGATTTGGGTTTATCGTGAATCGTGTTTTCGATGACATTGGTTCTTTAACCCAGTTAAAGGCAAGATATTGATTTTTGAGAAGATTAAAACTAAGTGGAGTTTTAATGAATCTTTAATTAGATTAAAAATGTGAATTGATAGTTTAAATTATCAAATTTGAAAGGTGATCGAGAATGGAGTACCACCAGTTTTGCTCCAAAGCGATAGTTAAACCTTTAATTAGATTTGAACGTGAAATGGTAATCAATTTTACCGATAACACCGTGGTGTTAGATGTGGAGTATTACCAGTTTGCTCCATGGGATATATAGGTTGGGATTGGGAAATAAAATAAATAATTACTTCGGTGTGATTCGCTAATCCCGACTAGTTTGGAAAACCATAATATGGTTTGAAATGATATCCAAAGGAAGACTAAAGAATAAATTTAGAAGAATTTATCTTGGATAAAATTAATGGGAACCTTTCCCTAAGAATGAGATTTTGTGAATAAAAGAATATTCTGAATTGGAATGAGGCGTTCATTGTGTATGTGTAACATTTGTTAATTATATACGTGGGTTATTCAGAAAGGCCGGGTTATACCCATTCTGAATAACCGATTCGACGAGATGTCGAAGATGAAGACGGTGGTTGAAGACCGGAAGTCTTCACATCGTTTGGGTGATTACTGATGATCTTGATTGGGCTGTACACCCAGGATGAGGGAATCAGTTGGTGATCGTCCAGACGTACTTGGAGATCGATGGATATGCGAGGAAAGTGCCTCCGGTTTCGTTCAGACCCAGAACGAACTTGTAAATGGATTGTTTGTCTGACATTGGATTTTATTCTGTGTTGATTGATCTCTATTAAATATATATCTGTTTGGCGGTGGAGAATTTATTCTCTTGCTTAACGCCCTTCTCTGAGACGTATGAGCACAGAGGTTGTATATCGATGGACATCAGTCGCATGGAGTGAATTGCCAATGTGGCATGCGTAAGTGGCAATTGATCAAGGCTTCTGTTGAAAAGCAAAGTCTTGTGGTTGACGATCAAAGCACGGCCTGTGTGCCGTAGCTTTGTGTATAACGTGAATTCGCGAGCCTCACACCTCGGTATGAGTCAAAAACGGGATAGTGACTGCAGGGAGAGCACGACGTTTCTTTCTAGCTAGGGTGGTGTTAGTGACCTACCAGCCCTGACATTTATATACTTTTCACCTGTGTGGTTGTTGGATATGAGGCGCCTCGGATATAGGTCTGTAAGGACCGGGAAACGTGTGTTCAGGAATAATTAATCCTCAAAAGTAAGAGAGGACCGGCCCTGAAGATCCAAGGATCATAGTGGGGTCCTGGGACATTTGCTAGAGTGTCTCGAACGCGGAGAGGAGCTTGCCCCTTGCCTCGGCTCATGACGGAATCCACTTTCCAATACGTGTATTGCGGTTTTAATTGTAGAACTAGTATGGCGACATAGTAGATGGTAGCTATGCCGCCTATGATTGATATTTATGATTTGCATTGTTTTGACACTATACACTTATAATAGTATCAAATAATGTGTTTTAAACGTATCAAGCATGCTTTGGCTGTTATAAGGGAAAACCCTATCCTCCGGCTTGCGTTGCATTGTGTGATGGGACCTGGGTCTTATAACAGCTTCATTTTTCTTTATTTAGCATTGCGTTGTTTGTTCTATGCACTGGTATTCTTGGGAGGAAACCCGTTCCGTGTTATACGGCGTGGTCCCTTGATTTACCTAACTTTAAAACCAATATTAATAACTGTTTTAGTTCTCACACCAGTCACATGCCCTGTATCCGTGTATCACTTTCAGTTGTGTTTTGTATATTTTTCCGCTGCTATGTAACTTATTGTAATCTTTGATATTTGTCGAATGTAATTTATTCATTTATACTCTGTATATTCTTGTATCTGATGGAATTGTTGTAATAGCAATGAAATGTTCTTCTGTATGCGTTCTATTTTGTCTTGTCCTCAATTCTATCCGTGCTTTCCTTCACGGGGAAGTTCGGGTCGTCTCACAAAGTTAGAAGAAAACCTCTCACGCAAACATCAAAACTGTACCTTAACATACACCACCACTCCAACACACTATGACAAACAACAGAAAAACCCTATTCAAAAAAATCTCATGAGAGAAACCCATCACATACCATGTCATCCAGACAACGTGCTGATGCTTCATTCGCTCAACAGGAAAGAGACAACACTGCTCCAACGACAACAAGGTAGAAACGTGAGATCCTAATACAAAGAGTGTTTGAAAGTGTATCAATTGACTCCATGACAATAAGGAGACTTCATTGAAAATACTAGTCGACCCGACACAATAAAAAACCTACAGAAATCCCATTCAAAATCCTCTTAAGAGAAACCCATCACACAACTTCTCGTCATAGACAATGGGTTGACTCTTCGTTGGCTCAACAGGCAAGAGACATAGCACTGCTCCGACAGCATTCCTGATATGTAAGAGTTTACACATAGCTTCTTAGACAAGAGGGTGGAGATGCGAGATCCTCCGTCAAAGTTTCCAAACATAAAAATAAGAGGCGCAAACGCGAAGGACACCGTGTGCTTCAACAAAGCGGTAGTGAATGAAGATAATGTTGGAGGTAGACATGGGCGATAGAAAGTAGTAGCATTTATTTGGAGATGAAAGAACTAGATATGAATCAGATTTGAAATTAAATCTCAGTAATATTACACGATGATGAAAGCATAACTAGATCTGAGGAGATTGGAAAGTTGATGGGTTGAGAGAATCAAATGGGGAAAAATTGTATTCGAGAGTGATCATCGAAAAGAAGAAAGGGGAGGGTTTGCTATATCGCCAGTAACGTATTGTCACTGAGAAAACCTTTTGTTTTCACCCGATCAATTAATAGTTTCGGCCATAATTAATTAGTTAATACCACAATTACACAAAAAGTTAAAATCTTTAAAAAATTTGGATCGTAATAATTTTTATGAAAAAACTTAGGGATTTTCCTAGAATGAAATATCATTTTTAATTATATTCAATATATGATAGAGATTTAATTAAAATATTACATTTATAAAATAATATTAAAAAAATCAAGGAACTTTTTCAAAAGCTTCTAATGTAATTTTTAAAATTATAAAAATATGAAATTGAATCTTGAAAACATCAATTATTTTTTATAAAATTATCAAATCATATAACACTTAAATATTAAATATGTATTAATTATATAGAAATCAATTTTTGGTGTTTTTAATTTATAATAAACATATAAAAGTAAAACAAGAATTTTGAACCCATATAGTACAGTATATATAACCATATATGCTTTTACATTTATAACATGTATGAAGTTACATACAAATTAATACTTTTGTGTGTATATATATACACATACAAATAGACATTATATTAAAAAAATCTATTTAACATATAACTACTTATTATAGTTAAATTATTAACTATTAAGTAATATGCACACAACAAATCTTGTTATGACAAAACATTTACAAATTATATAACAATAATATTTACATATGTATTCAAGGGTGTATAATTAACATATTATAAAATGTGACATTATATCTATAACATGAATGAATATTGCCTGGTACAGATATAATGATTCATACCTTAAAAGACCTTAATTTTGGTAAAAATTGAAATCCCGACCCTTTAAACCACAAACTGCTTGATTTGGTACCTACAAAAAAGAAAGATCATATTAGAGATTAGTAAATTTAAAATTATAATGTAAACTAAGATAGGGTATAAATACTAACTTTGGCTACTAGCTTAAAGTCAATAAAATCTTTCAATGAAAATTGTCACATCAATATCAAGCATTAGAGAAAGAAGACTTCAACCAACCACGGAAGATCCAATGACATGTCCAGATTAGTTTATCGTGTTAATTGTAATTACTAGGCAACCCAAACAACATTCTATCAAGGGGAAATTAGAAGATTTTCCTTAGAACAAATTATATAAATTTGTTTCCATTCAGTTTTTACGTATATATTCTTGGATATGATAAACGAACCTAGTATTGCGTATACAACTAACTAAACACCTTAATCCTCAAGGAATGAAAAAGAAATGAAGCCTCATAGTCATTTAATTCCAAGACAAACTTTTAGCCACTTAATAGTTCCATATATGAATCGAGATTCTAAAATCATTGAGCCAATAATTACCCAACCATACTAGAATAGAATTTGGATCGTTCAAGACCTCTAAATGAGGTTGACATTTTCATAAAATAACATTTTTAAAAGAGAATGGAAAGAATTTGATCATTTAAGACCCTAGCTAGGTAAGCCCGCATGTGATGATCGCCCTTCACCATTAGTGCTCATATGACCTAATAGTGCGATGTAAAAGCACCAATCAATGTAAGATAGTCGTCGAGGATAAGAAATAATTGAAAAGGAGGGAACGGGAAAAGAAGAAAGAACATTTTCATAAAATAATTGAAAAGATGAAATAATTGAACAGTTTTATAAAATAGAAATAAAGTTTATATAAGTGATAAATAAATTCAACTAATAAATTGTCTCTAATAGCAAACCAAACAATGTCTAGGCTCTATAGTGTCCTATAGTAAATATGTAATAATAAACACAAGTATAAGTATGAGAAAACGCCCCCTTTTGTTAATCCATCTATGAATCTCCAAATAAATTTCTCACTTGTCATCTAGTCAAACCATTTAATAGTTTCTATGATAATAAAAGGCAAAGCTTGAAACCCCAGGTCTGACAACAGTCTTTTGTGGGCAATAAACATTTTCAAAATACTATAAAAGTTGTAATAATATAAGGAGTATGGAGAATCATATCCGACTTGTTCCTCTATCCACAGAATTAGAAAATATAAAAATATTTACTACTCTATGATAATCATCATAAAAGTACTATATGCTTGAGTACAAAGAGCGATAAGGAATCAAGCAAGCATAACATCCATTATCTATACTAACAAGCGCTCACCCAGTGTCTTGGATACACGATAACACTCGGTCCTTTAGTACTGAAATCCATGCCGCTCAATCAGTTAGAATCTCAGTCGTACCAACTTGTGCAACCCAATGTAAGGACACAAATTGGTCACGATGGATGCCATAAATTTCCCAACATGAAGCAAATCTCCCAATTTGTAAATATAGGCTAAAATTGGTCCAAATGGACATCACACCAATTGCCCCATTTTTTCTAAGTACCAGTCGAGCCCTCGGACATCGATGATCCCTTTGCATAAGTCCTCCATAGTAGAGCCTAACTTAGAACGTCCCCTTCGACTATGACTAAGAGCTAACTGACCACGACCAACCTAGGCAACTAACTTGTTGTCGAGATCACTTGAGTCTCCCCTACATTCCTCTAATAGTTCCCATGAATAATTGTCTCCTTCTACGTGCTTGTCGTACAACCATCCATCATCGAAACTACTATTTTCTATCATAGTATCGTCATCGTCGAATGATGAAGTCATCATATCAAAGCACCATATAATTGCCTCAGTGCTATCACATGTTGAACGACCATCACATCGAAACCACTGTTAAATGAAACATTATATCTAGCTCCTCGAAGACTCATTCTCATCTATGTTAAAACTGGCTAAAGCGGTCATTGTCAATAGTAGTTGACATCAATCACTCCATTGTAATCGATAACGATCACGTCAATCATGTATTACCTAAAAGTGGTTAAATACGCATAAAATGAAAGCATCCAACATTTATCTCGAAATCCAAGCACATCACTAAGTGCATCCTCCTTGAAATCAATCGGCCTCCTCTAATGCTATTCCATTTTAGAACAATTTGTAAATTCCAATGGCCATATATCTTTGGATCAGTCTGCATTCTACAATACATTCTCGTAAACATATCCCATTTGATCTGGTCTATCATCAATTATGTACCCAATAAATATATACCAAACTCTATGATGTCCCTAGAGTCAACACCTTAGGCATTTGGTTGATATACACTAAACCGAAACAAATGATATTTTCTTAATACTATACCATTGCCTATGAAGGATGCCTTTAACTATAATAAGCAACCAATCAACTATACAACCAGTAACAATATAAATATCTTATATAACATATGGGAATCCATATTACCATTAGTAAAACACATAACAACTATCCAAAATGACTAATGTGGGATTAATGTACAAATATACTAAATCGAACAATATTGTCAATAATACGTAAGTGGAATAAATGATATTAAAATTTAAATTAAAAGGCTTTTAAATCTTTTATATAATAAGGTCTAGATTTAACTATTTTAGAAATCCCGTTTTAAGGTTAGAAATAGTTTAAACACATTAATTTTATACTATACTAATAATTAAAGTTTAGTGGGAGACGATATAACTTACCTAAGCTAAATCAGCCAAATTATATGTCAAAGTGTAGAGATATCCATTAGGAGCACAACGCAAGAAACGACATCCAAAATGAAATTTTTATGCAAATAATATCTCTTATATAAGGTTAACGTTTAATTAAATGTTAATTAACTAAATTTAAAAACAATTCAACTAATCACCCAATAATTATATTCCCTTTCTCATATGAATTTGCTAAAGCATGCAACTAATGAAACTCAATAATATTGCACACTATTTCTCAGTGATATAAAGCTCTCCTAGACAAACGACGCAGACGAAATCGAGTATCGTTCTTCTCATTGTTCTTCCCATGGAATGATCTAGTTCGCTACAACAAAATAACCTTTTCGCAACTGGCAAAACCAGTTGTAATAAACTTATTGCAACTGGAAGCCTACCGCCTAGATATCCCAAGTTGCAATAGAGTCTGATAATTTTACAACTATATTTGCCATTTCCATTAAAGCCTTTTACATTTTCTTTTTCTTACTACAGTCTTTTTACAATAGTTTTTGCCAGTTGCAAATTAGTCTTCCACAAATTCGGCTACTACAAAATCACAATTTCAATAATTCAAAATTTTAATGATTCATGTATGTATTATCCATCGACTCAAACATAAAACTTTCAAATATGTTATTAAACATTCCCAAAAATTTAAATAACACTACAATATTTATAAATTAAAGAATGAAAAAAATACTTTGATAAAATAAATACATATACATCAATAATGTCTCTCTTCCAAACAACACTACTTTTAATACAAGAGTAAAATCCAATTTAACACTAATTACATGCATTCCCTATCTTTACATTTCAAGCTAGATCCTAAAAAGAATGTGTCACTAGTAAACTTGGTAACTTTGGCATCTATCAACTCACAAACCCAAACAACACAACAAACATGCACCATCAATTGCACTCTACTCCTCCGCTCACTTCTACGAATTTACAGACACCCTCCCATAACTACCAACATCATGGCCTCTAGTCTTCTCCACCAATGCATATTTAATCTTCGTTCAAACAATTCCTAGCTCATTCTCCTATCATCTTCCTCATCTACAGCCTTCTGCCATCTTCAAAAATCAGCTATTTACTTGAACTCAACGTCACGAACAACTATATACTACATGAAATACAATATTATCAAAAAACCAAATAATTAGTAAGAAGCTAACCCAAATTAATTAGCAAGCTTGATATCGTTACTAAAGAAGGCAAGACAGCAAGAAGAAATGGAAAAGGAGTGGCCATAGTAAATACAAGCCCCACATTTAAAACTGTCAAAAAGCAACAAACTAGTATCATCAAAAAACCCACAAGTAGCATCGCTCCATCTACCTTCATCTCTAAAACAAACCATATTTGTTAGAGACTGAGATCCTGGTGGTGACAGTTTGATGACAACAACCTTATTTCAACTTTGTTTCAATTATTATTATAAAATATATAATAATACTGTTATCTAGAATATATATATATAATCTATGTAGTTATTTGTTATCAAAGATTGTATAGTTCAGAGAATCAAGATTTCAAAGTAGAAGAGTTCAAGATTCAAGACTAACTAGTATCAAGAATTAAGAGTTCAAGAAATATAGAGTAATTGTGTCTAGATATATTGTTAAAACTCTAGTTATCATTGAATTTTGATTTTAAACTTCTTTCACTATTTTCCAAATATTTTCAAATGATTCCATAATTATTTCATTGTTTTTAAATCTAATTTCAAAGAGATTTCAAAACTACATCTTGATTTTAAATTTATATCTTTTTGTTTTAACTCCTGAAATTTATTCTAACTCCTTTTTTCTTAATTTTATATTTCATATATTTTTAACTCCAAATTCAAATAAGTTTTACATACAAATTTAACACTAATTTTATTATAGTTATTTATATTTTTAAATCCCTTATTTATTAAATTTTAATATATTCATAGTTATATATATATATGTATAGACACACACTTTTATATCACTTAGTATATGGATTTTAATTATTTTTAAACCATCTTAATATATGTTTTTAAATATCTTTTCTACTTGGAGTACTCTATTTTAATATAAAGGAATATAGTTTGTTTAAATTCACGAATACGATAATTTATTTAAACATTATTTACTTTGATTTAAGAATTTTATTTATGAAATTTAACAAGGGGATGTCGACATAAAGCTTTATGCATGCCGACATAGGAGCCATTAATTTACTTTATAAATTTTGAAAAGTTGTCTTTTGAATTCAAAAATTTTCTAAAAGGATGTGGCTGTTGGAAAACTATATAAAGGTTTCAGAATTCGAATTTTTTAATCACATTTCTTCTCATTCTTCTTCCTTAATCATATTGCCATTATTCTCCTTAATTTCTTAAATTTTTACAATTATACTCTGCCGATTTCCATAGAAATTATATCAATATTCTTCTCCTTCAATTTTACATCAAACTCTCTCTGAAATTCAGGTGCTACTCAATAGTTATAGGTTGTTTGTAATCAACGATCGCAAGATCAAAATATATATCGAGTTGATCCTCCAAAACTTGATAAGAAAAGGGTGTGGTCATGTCCTGTATAAATCAAATGGGTGCGTTTGCGCTCTACAAATCGATTGGGGGTAGAGTTTTGGTTTGGAAAATTAATTATGTCTCACTATACTTGGAATCAGTTGGGATATGTCCTTGTAGCCCTGAAATCAGGGATTGTAATTTGGATTTTTTGAATAAAGATCCACAACAACCAAGCATTGTCTGGGACTGGATGTAAGGGAGTCCCATACCAGTATAAAATACCGCTTTGTACTTTCCTTTTACCGCTTATTGTTTTATTTTCCGCACCTGTGATTTATTTTGTGATTTGTGATATTTGTGATTAGCAATTCTGTTTAACACAAAAAGATTTCGAGAAATTTAATATAATCCATAAAACACTATTCACCCTCTGTAGTGTTTAGTTTGCCTTAAGTTCCTTAATCTGCAACCCCAACAATTGGTATTAGAGCATTGGTTTTAAAAGTTATCATTATCTGAATTTATAAAAGTTTGAGTGGCAATTTTTGAATATTTTCATGACATTAGTCCAAAAGTACGCATTTCATTATTGTTTCATAAGCCTGCATTTAATTTTATCGAAAAATCAAGTTGTCTACTGAATTGGTGTGCTGTACAGGAACAAAGGTGTTATATGGTTGTTGATGATTCAAAACTTGATGGTCAATTGGTGCAAATCCGAAGAGATAAATGGATACTAGGTAGTGGTTACTCAAGACAGATGATGGTAAATTCAGAATTACTAAGTAATATAGTCTAGGAAGATGATGGAATGGCCAATTTTGGTGATAACTTAAAAAAATATGTGATTGGCATCAACGATGTCAGTAATTCTAAAATTACTACTATTTCTGATGTTTTATTAGTTAGGAGTTTAAAACATAACTTTCTTAGTATAAGTCAATTATGTGATAAAGGCTATAAAATTAAATTTGAAAAAGATAAGTGCGTTATTGAAGATAATAATTCAAATATAAATTTTGGTCAATATAAGTGACCCTTGGATTTGGCATAAGAGATTCAGTCATTTGAATTTCAAACACTGGTCTAGGATTTCGAAATTAGACTTAGTTAGAGGTTTACCCAAAATGAATTTCAATTTAAATAATTTATGTGATGCCTGCCAATTAGGGAAATTGAGAAAAAAATCATTTAAGTTAAAAGATGAGATTACCACTTCAAATTCATTAGGACTACTTCATGTGGATTTATTTGTTCCTCCTTAAACATAATCAACAAACCATGGTAAATACATCTACGTAATTATCGATGATTTCCCTAGATTTACTTAAACGTTGTTTCTTAACATAAAAGTGATGCTTTTGAATTACTTAAAACTTTTGCTAAGAAAATTCAAACTCTATTATCATTGTAAATTAAAACTATACGTAGTGATCAGGTAGAGAATCCAAAGATGAAAATTTTGAGAAATTTTGTAATAAAAAGTAAATTACTCGGAATTTTTCTTTTCTAAGTACTTATCAACAAAACAGAGTAGTTTAGTATAAAAATAGGACGATATAAGAGTGTGCGAGAACTAGTTATCTGATAGTAGTTCACCAAAAAAATATGGGGTGAAGCGGTTGCTACGGCTTGTTATATTTTAAACAGAATCTTAATTAGACCATTAAATAACAAAACTCCATATAATAAGAAACCGAAGGTATCTTATTTCAAATGTTTTAGGAGTAAATGCTTTATTTTAAATAGTAAAGAAAATCTAGATAAATGTGATCCTAACTCAGGTAAACAAAAACTTATTAGATATTTAAATAGAAGTAAGGCAAATAGAGTTTTTAATTTAAAAACTAATAATATTGAAGAAATTATAAATGTATCATACGATGAAAATTATAAAAATTTAAATCAAAATGAAGATGAATGTGATAATGATAATGAATCAAATGCAATAAATAATGAAATTAATCAACCTAATAAAAGAATTAGGCTTTTAAGAGATCATCATGTAGAGAATATACTAGGAGATATTGAAAGTGTAGTTAGAACAAAAAATCAATTAAATAACACGAGTAGCATGTCATTTATATCAACAATTGAACCGAAAAATCCAAAGAAAGAATCATCTGATGACTCATGGATACTTTCTATGCAAGAGGAATTGAATTTGTTCACCAGAAATGATGTATGGGAACTTTTTCTTAGACTAGAGGATAAAACTATAATAGGAACTAAACGTGTGTATAAAAATAAAAAGAACAAATTTGGTGAGGTCATTAGAAATAAATCTCAATTAGTTGCTCGAGGATATTGTCAAGAAAAAGGAATATATTACGATGAAACCTTTGCTCCCATATCAAGGCTAGAAGCTGTTAGAATTCTACTTGCTTTTGCAAATCATAATAATTTAAAATTATTTCAAATGGATGTAAAAAGTGCTTTTCTAAATAGATATGTTAAAGAAGACGACTATGTTGAACAACCCCCATTATTCAAGGATGAAAAATTTCCTAATCACGTTTATAAGTTAAAGAAAGCCTTGTACAGACTAAAACAAGCCCCTAGAGCCTGATGTGATTGATTATGAACTTATTTATTACTGTCAAACATTGAAATTAGCAAAGTAGATTATACACTATTTATTAAAAGAAATGAAAATGATATTCAATTAGTACAAATCTATGTAGATGATATAATTTTAGATCAACAAATAATAAAATGAATCAAGAAATTTCTGAAATCATGACAAAAGAATTGAAATGAGTCATATGGGAGAACTCACTTTTTTTTAGGATTACAAATTAGACAATTAGATAATGGGATATTTATTAATCAAGAAAAATATGCTAGGGATTTAATTAATAAATTTAAAATAGCCAGTACCAAAGGAAAACCCACTCCTATGGCGATCAAAGGATCCTTAAGTAAAGACAATTCTTCAAAAGAAGTAGATCAGAACTATATAGAGGAATGATAGGATCCTAACAATATATGACTGCAAGTAGACCAGACATAATGCGTAGCATTTGTCTTTGTGCTAAATATCAATCACAACCCAAGGAAACTCAATTAAAAGCCGTAAAATGCATTGGATGATATGTTAAACAAATAGTTGACTTTGGTTTATTCTATCCTAAAAACAATTCATTCATTTAATTTCATATTGCCATATTGACTACGCTAGTCGTAAATCAAACCGAAAAATCATAAGTGGTACTTGTCGCTTTTTGGGTCATTCCCCAGTTTCTTGGTTTAGTAAAAAGAAAAATATCGTTTCCTTATCAATAACTGAAGCAGAATATATATCTGTCGCTTTGGCTTGTTCTCAAGTAATATATACGCAATAAACTCTAAGAGATTTGGTTTAAATATAACCAAATCACCAATTTACTGAGATAATATGAGTGTAATAAATCTACCTAAAAATCATGTACATCATGTTAGAACAAAACATAACGATGTGAAACATCATTTCCTAAGAGATAACGTAAATAAAGAAAATATTTTACTAGAATTTTATAAACAAAAAAAATCAAATTGCTTTAATATTAACTAGACCATTAATAACGAAACATTTACTAAATCCAGAATAGAACTAGGAATTTGTTATCTAACCGAAGTAAAATAATTAAATATATTTGTCTAAATATAGTATAAATTATAAGAATAATTAAAAAAAATCAAAAACAACATACATACGTGGATATATATATAGTTTCATGTCAATTTATAACAGAAAATTTTTAATTTTAATGTTCCCACTAAAGTTAGTTATTAATTTTAGTTAAACTCTTCACTTCAAAAATTCTTCTCTTCTCACTCATTTTCTCTGTAATAGATTTCTGGGACTATAAGACAATGTCTTCCACTTCAAATAATAACCAAAACAATCCTTTTCGTTTCCTACGCCTACCCAAGGCCGTTTCAATGTTCTACACATGCAAGGGTTATTGAACTAGAGAAATCTATGAAAGATACCCTGTGATTGCTCGATAAAATACAACTTCTACAACTGTGGATGGTGAAAGAGCAAGAAAAGCCATGAAAATCATTAGGAATCTTCAAAAATACATAATGGATAACAAAGAAAATCCAATTATTATTGAAGATGATTCCTTCAACATTCAAGTCCACAATCCTATGGAGGAAGAAGAAGAAGAAGAGGTTGAAGAAGAAGAAGAAGAGGAAGTAGAGGAACAAGACCAAGGAATGGACGAAGATGATCAAGTGATTTGTGTTGACGAGGTTTGTTTCGATAAGGATGGGAATGTTATTGAACAAAATGGAGCATTCTGTCTTCATTACCCAAATTGTTCATTTCACAAGTCCCAATTGTTAAAAATAATTAATAGTTAGCTTTAGAATATTTATGCATTTGTATATTCGATATTTTGTGTAAGTGTTCGTGTATATATTCGTTAGATGTACTTTTATATTTATAAACTACATATAATAAAAAATAATAATATTTATATGTCATAAGGTAGTGTATACACTAAAAGATATTATCAAATTGTTGTACTTAGTTTGGATAAGGATAGTTTTAATTTTGTTAGTCTTAGTTATAGACATTAGGAATTGTCCTTAGTTTTAAGGGGAGTATTCTAGTTTAGTTAGAATTATATAGTTTTTGTTGATGACAATGGTGGCGAATTTTCAGATAGGGCTCAGTTTAAGGGGGAGTCAGTTGTTTTACAAAGAAGATAATGGAGTAAGGGGGATTAATTGGAGAATCAAGACATCATGTATGAATATTTCATAAACGAAGGTTATCACCAAGAAGTGGGAGATTGAGATATTGACGATGATAGTTGTTGACACGTTTTTGGTCAAAACTATAACATGTCAAGAATTTGATTAGCAGCGCGCTCAAATGTCGAGAACATCGTCAGAAAACGCAAAGTGATTGGGTCGAAGTCACGACGTGTTCGAAAAAGGTTAGAAATGGTCGATTCGTAAAATTATCGTCGATGGACCTAGGAAAACTAACGCAGTAAAAATATGTGATCGACTCGGTCCGATCAGCTCAAAATGATTGAGCAGCGGTCCAATCACACGTAGCAAAACTCATCGTGGAAAATTAAGTGGATTTTGGTAAAAGCAGTATCGTGTACTCAAAAATAATTGATAGATATGGCACAATCACGAAAAATTGCTTGCGCGACTCACGACACTCAAATTTCGCAAGTTGGCAAAAATCTGATTTGGCATCTCAAAGCAGCTTGATCGACATGGTAGATCAGCTGAAACCCATGTGTAAAACTCGAGCAGAGCATTAGGGCAAATTGGAAAATTTGGAAAACTTGGCACATTCAAAATGATGGATCGACATAGATTTTTTGCCCTTGATCCACTATATTCCCTTGCCCCGACGAGCTCCAAAAATCTAAATGGCAAAGGAAAAGTTCGCATCCATGTGTTTTTCCCATCCCAAGGGATGCAAAAAAACCAGGATAGCATCGCATCAGGGATGCAAAATTCCTTGATCACTTCGGGGGTCCAAAGCTTAGACTTGCACTGGAATAAAGGGTTGTGATTTTGATGATGCGATTTTTTGTTGATCGCTTTGGCTCAAATACGAAAATTACACGAGTGTACATCACACTTCTAGGATATGAAAATTGGCAAGGGAAAGGGATTCGGAATTTGGAAATGCGAGATCCAAGTGGGCAACACGAAGCGAATGCAGATTTTCATAGGTGCGATGCGAAGGAACGGGATGCGAAAATTTGGTAAAATGGAAAATCATTTTGGCAAACTCAAGAAACCGTGCGGATCACCCTATTTTGCTTGATCCACACTTATTTCCCACTCAATTTTGGGATAAAGGTTTCAATGGCCTAGGATGCGAAATTTTGAGATCGGCATGGTTTTTTGGACTGAGTTTTTGCGATGCGAATTTCACATTCTCATCCCCCCGGGGATATGAAATTCCTACAGCTACCCCCCAGAACTCACATATAAATAGCTCCTTGCTTGGCATTCAAAGGGGTTGTTCTCGTTTGGTATTTTGGACTTCTTTGAGCTCTCAAGCATCATTAATGGTTGCCATCTCCTTCTCCATGACTATTGGACACAGGCTGGACATCTAAAACATTGCATACACGTTTTCCATCAATTTTTGGACGTTTAATTCAACATTTACACTGGTTTTGGACAGTGTTGGATTTCTGAAGCTATATTTTGGACATTGTTGATCAAGTCTACACTTTCAAGAAAAAGAAGGGAATTTTGGTCAAAGTTTAGAATTAATAGACATTTTGTTGTTCTATTATACAACTTTGTACACAAATATTGTTCGAACTCGTACAACTTTTGTAATTAACTATAATATGATGAATGATTACTATAAAGTGGACATAGGCATTAGTGTTGAACCACTATAAAAAGCTGTGTTCTCTCCGCATTTGATTATTTTGGATTTGGATTATTGTTTTTCTACAAAACACACACTCGGAGGTTGGCATGCGCGAATAACGACCATTCCCTACATCAACACTTTGGCACGCCTGGAAAAGGGCGCATAGCTTTGGCTTTTGCTTCTGATTGGATTCTTGGATTTGTCTTCGGATTTGGTTTTCGACTTTGTTCCCAGTTTTCGACTTTGACTTTGTTACTCGCTTTTCATCGTGGTTAAGCGCAAGAAAATTGACGCTATTGTTGAAGCCCAAGATGCTGGAGGTGAAACATGTTAAGAACTTTCTTTGACTAGAGTTCCCCCAAACTACGTCACTTGCGACAATGTCGGCTAGATGATTAAGAACTTGGCTACGGATTTGAATGCTTGACCGAGCTATAGGAAAAAGCATTGAATAACTTTCTCGCTCAGATTGAGGCTAGGCTTGGAAATTCAGGAAGGCTGATAGGCAAAGCATATATAGTTGGAACTAGTTCCAATGTTCTTCAAGCTGCAACTTGGGACTTGGGGGTAAGCCCGCAAACTAACGAGCAGGACAACACCGGTCTTTGAACCGATGTTAGTCCTGCTACATTCGGGGGTACCCCTAACCCCTACATCGCTCCAACCCATGATGCTTTGGTTGGTCAGGTTGCGAGCTTCGTTGTTGGCAATCTTGTTCAAGCGCCAAAGCACATAGCTTTGGATGGTAGTGCTCCCATGGTTTTGGGAGTCGGGATTGTACCTGATGCGGCTCCTCAGGCTGGAATTCAATAAGATATTCTTCTTGATAATCAACCAATTCCCAATTTGGACTTAAACATTGGGGGCACCAGTGTCGCTTTGGATAATCTAAATCAGTTGTTAATGGATCTCAAATCTTGGATGTTATTCATCGATTCATTCGAGCCGGGTATGTTATGGTCTTTTCAGTCATTTGACCCGATCCGTCCATGGTTTCAATGGCCGCGGTTTCTGGTGTTTTGGATAAATCCGATTTAAGACTTCATTGCATTGGGACCTACCGAGGCATCTCGATGAGTTCTATTTTTAAGTTGAAAGGTTCCTTCGGGAAGAACCTACGAGGGCTGATAAAAAGGTTCTCAAAGCTAATGTGGTTAAAGAGGGAAACCGTACAACTGTGGGAAAGTAAAGTAATCCGCTACTAGTAAACCTACTTCGGGGAATGATCGCAACATGGCTTGGAAGCAACCTAAGTTCTCGACTTACTCCAAACTACTCACACCTCCAAGGAAAATAATTTGGAAGTTCACCCCCACTACTCCTTTCTAGAAACCAGTGGTAAGGGAGTCAACTCAGAGAAAAAAGGATACTGGCCAGCATTGCTTGTTTAATGATCTCAACGGTCGTAATACAAACAAGTGTCGACATATCAGGGATATGATTAAAAAATGTGTCAGACATGGAGAGCAGGCATAGTTTGTTCGGAATTGGGCTATGGTGCCGGGACAGGCATACCCCCTTCATGGAAATCAGAATAGGTCTGGGAACAGCACTCGCCCCGACGGTATTGTTATCAACTAAACCCCTTATTGGCTCTTGTGTCTCAGATGCAAATCTCCCGGGCATCTGTATCTTGTGACTTGTGGATTCTGTTCCTCTGGCTTTGTGGATACTTTGGCTGCTTAGTCTTGGCTTTTTGGATTCTTGGTTTTGGTTCTCTAGCCTTCGGTGCTTAGGCTTTGGATTTGGCTTTCTTTAGTTCTTGGCTTATGGATCAGTGTTTCTTGGATAATGGGCTTCCCACTCATGGATTTTTCATTTCTAGTTTTTCGTATTTTGGATCTCTTAGATTTCTTGAACATGTATCTTTGGGATCTCTTGGGTTTCTCAAGATTATGGATAATCGGGCTCTGGCTCATGTATTTGGCTTTGTAAGCTCCGACCTCCTAGATTTATCTCTTTTGTCACTATGGATTGTAGATGGTTGAGTCGACCTACCCATGTACGAAAGTTGTTATAATCCCTAGTCATGCTTTTTGCCCGACAACATACCTTAACCCATGGTTATTCATAAAATGGATTTTCTGGCTTTCCTTGGTTGTTTTACTCTGGTAAGGTCGTCTTGGAACTTTTTTATCATTCCTTGGTTGTCTTACCCCGGTAAGGCCTCCTTGAATACTTTGTCTTATTCTTTTTCATCTTACTCTGGTAAGACCGTTTTGAACTTTTCGTGCTACTCTTGGTCGTCTTGCCTCGACAAGACTATCTTGAGATAACTCTGGCTTTGGAGCTTGAATGGCTAACCTTTTTTATCCATTAACGGAACAAGCATCCCTAGACATGCTCTAAGCAAGTGATAAACCATACAGTCTCCATCATAAATGAATATGAAATCAAAAACGGCTAAGTCTGCATACCCATGCATAGGAACAAGCATCCCTAGGCATGCTCTTTACGGACAGTAAATCGTCAAGTTTTCTTTTGGTTTTTACTAAAAACTCCTAAGTTTTACAAATTTAATAAGAATACTCCGCAAAATAAGTACGCTTTCTTATAGAGTATGAAATATGAAACTGAATTACAAACTCCAAGGATCCCGGTTCATGGGTTATCCTTAGTCATCTTGCTTCGCAAGGTCGTCTTAGGCCTCATTGGCTTATCCTTGGTCGTCTTGCCTCGGCAAAGCCATCTTGAAATTCACTTGCTTGTCCTTGGTCGTCTTGGACCTCACTGGCATATCCTTGGTCGTCTTGCCTTGGCGAGATCGTCTCGGAATTCTCTGGCTTATCCTTCGTCGTCTTGCCTCGGCAAGGCCGTTTTGGAATTCTCTGGCTTATTCTTAGTCATCTGGCTTATTCTTAGTCATCTTGCCACGGCAAGGATGTCTTGGATTCTATGGCTTATTCTTGGCCGTCTTGCCTCAGCAAGACCACATCGAACTTATCTGGCTATATGGTTATTGGTTATTCTGAATTTACGGATTTCGGGTTTCCCCGATTTCCTAGCTATGAATTTTCTGGTTATTCAGGTTAAAGGACTCATGCAGTCCTTCTAGTGTTTTGGTATTCTGGTTATCTCTAAAAAGATCCATAGCGATCGATGTACTAACTATATATATATATATATATATGTGCTTGACAATATAGGTATATATGTATATGCATACACATGGATGGGTACACAGGTATATGTTATTATGTTAATTGTTTCATTTTGTAAATGGCCTATAGTGGAAAAAAACATCTTGTTTATTCCATCTGAACCCCTGAAATGTGCAATATGGAATGCACACCGCTTCCTTATCTGCAGAACCTTTAGCATATAACCTGCTTTTTCCTTGTTGAAAAATATGCTTGGGTCACAATCCTTTCTACTTATAATATTGTGTACATAGTTTGTATCGAAAATTCCTAGCACTTTTGACACACTGAGGCTACACACATCTGCACATTTTAACTTGTATATATACAACACTTGGAAAATTTAACCACGCTAGTTAACATATTTAACTTCAATATAACTATTATATTTTGAGAATTGCATATGTATAAATTTACTTGAATAAAGGTTAATCCTGACTCGAGTGTTCTGTGTTTTGCGTTAAATGCTCGAGTCAGACCTGAGTGTTGTGGATTCAAAGGTTTCAGCTATTGAAGTTAGAGTGACGAAGACAGTCGCTTTGGTTTGTGCTTCTGTATAATTTATTTAACATCTTATATATTGCAAAATTCCACTGTGTAATAAATTTGGAAAACTCTGATATTTTTGTATAAAATCCCGCTGTGAGATTTTTTTTTTTTTTTTATCTATTCCAGGTTGAGATTATGTGATCTAGTTTTGTAAACCCTGTAAGTTAAATAACAATTTGTCATTTTAAATGGTTCTAGCTGGTTTAGTTACCGATTTGAAGCAGTCAAAAAGATAGGTTTCCATAGTATCAGTCCATAGCCTATGGACGAGTACCATCCATAGTGTTAATTATATAATGGGAAGAAGTTGGGCGTATGCGTGAAGAGAAGCTCATGGAACATCACAACCCAACATACTCTTAAACTCATATAAATTTGTAACATCCCACATTTTGGGTTCGGTTCAATCTGGTAATTAAACTAACTTAAACCATTCTCAAAGGTGTATTGTTATGGATACTTACACATAGGAACAAACGAAATTTTCATTTACAACAATTTTACATTAGAGTACAAAAATATATTGGAGTACAAATAACTAATACAGAGCTAAACACAGCGGAAAAAATACAATGCTCTGCGGAAGACTGAAATGCCATGAAATCAATCCAAGCTCTAAATGTGCACTTCTCCAAGATTATCTATAAAACGTTAACTACTGGCAGCCCGTGTGGCAAATATGGGCACCTAGAGTTTAGGGAAAGAACAATAATCTCCAAATCATTCATGAGAATGGTGTGAGAATTAAAACAGTTTTTAAATCATTTTTAAAGTAAGGTGATTCATAAGACCAAGTCATATATCATGGAACAAGTTTACCCTTATGCACACCAGTTCATAAAAATTCAAAATGCTTTTTTGGAAAATGAAACTACCATAAGATCTCGCACCACACACACAATGAAAATGCACATTTGGGCAGGTTTCCCTTATAATACCTAAAATATGCTTGATACGTGAAAAATCTCTTTTATTATTATTAGTGCTTAATATGAATATCACTTTTGCAAATAAATTTATTAATCTTAGCCAGCATAGGTATCATAATATTATACCGACCTCTTACACATTTTACGCATGATCTACAACAGAAAATCGTACGAGCACGTAGTTGATAACCCGCATAATGGATAATTTGGATTTTCCAGCAAATGACTAAGGCTAAGAAACTACCTTATCGAATGGGTACACCTTTAGAGGGACGTCCCAAGAAGTAATCCTTCTCTGCCAACATAAGGTCATTAGTGTTATCCAAGCCATGCCACACCAGTATGCCATTTCCCGGTCGTTACCGGCCTTTTCCTCGGACGCCCAAATTTCGAACAGAACCAAAACAGTATAATGCCAGGGCTTTATACCATAGAACTACCTCATAAAAGCTACATATCATAACCAGGGCTCCATACCATAGTGTTGCTTCAAAAATCTTGACGAAAATGGTCATCCCCTAAGGGTCGTGAATCCCATAACATTGCTGCAACTTTTCCTGTTTTTGGCCATTTCCGGGATGTGAGGCTTGCCGAAATATCGTTACACAAAGCTACGCTTAACTAAGCCATGCTTTGATCATTAATAGCTCATCACTTATTATGACATACTATCATTCCATACCATACATCTGATGTTTTCCAATATATAACCTCTAAGCTCGTACGTCTTAGAGAAGGATGTTAAGCTAAGAGAATAAACTCTCCATCACCAACAAATATATATTTAATAGAGATTAATCTATATAGTACAAAATACGAAGTCAAACATACATCCTTCTAAATTCATTTTGGGACTAAATGAAATGGAAGGCGCTTATTCCACTACCCCGCTTGGGTGCAAAACCCCTTGCAATCTGAACCATTTCAAGTATGATCGGATAATTGTCACGATGTAACATTATAATGGGGGATTAGCCCGAGGCATCAACAAGCAATCCGTCAGATGTGAAGATCTCTGGTCTTCAAGCACAGTCTTCAATATCTTCAATTATTCGTCATATAGTTATTCACAATGGGTTAAAACCCGGTCTTTCTGAATATTTTGTGCATCTTTAAAACAATTTTGAGAATATATAGGGATATCCTAAGTCTAGTTGCACTTTGGATTATTCTTTGACTTCAATTAAATCTTAACCCGAAGGTTATTATGTAAATTAATATCCCATCCCCCTTTTATACATTCAAATCTTTACTCAAAGATTTATTAAAAACTCTAGCTTAGTTTTTACATTCGTTCTTTTCTTTAAATGGATCAAGAACAATGATATTAATGACATAGGTCACAACAAACCCAAAATCATACTTTCATTGGTAATGGAATCTTCACGAAATCATATCAGCTCACAATTAATATAAACCATAATATCCAATCAATACTATAAACGGAATAATGACACAACCCTTTAATTCCTTAAATAGTATCCTTCTTCATCTATAGATTCTCATACCAATCATAACCAAGTCGATGCCATTCAATTCCAATTTAATTCGTAAATTGGAAAACTTAACTTCAGAAAATTACGTCAAATCTTAATTTAAAGATCTGTCATATTCTTAACTTAGCTGGGTTAAAGAATAATGTTATTATAAGGCGTCAATCACAACAAGCACTGTCCAAATGATATCAAATATAAGGTTTAAATAGAAATTTTATCAAGTTATATTCAATACCAAGTTTCGAACTCGCCAAATACTATAAGTGGAATAACGATATATGAATTATCTTCCAAATTCCTCAAAAATCATAAATTTAACTATGGAATCCTATATTGAAATATCTAAAGATTATTTCCATTCAAATCCGATGAACCTAAGTTTGAAAATTTTCAGTTTATTTAAACTAAATTTCAAAACATTGATTTATTATATTAAGTAAATCAGGCCAAAAAGTCCAAAATTCAAATCATAGTTCAAAAACTTTACAATTCTTTCTCAAATATCTTAAAAAATAATTAATTATGATTTATCATCATTTTTCCATATTTTTAATAATTCTTATAAGGCTATTTTTAATAATTCTTATAAGGAGCTATGCCAAAAAATAACAATTCTTATAAGGCAATTTCAATCGATTTCCAATTACAGTCATCAAATTGGGTTTATAGCGACCTTTTCAAAAGTAGGTTTAAGCATAACTTGAAATCTATAAGTTGCAATCCAAAATCTCTTCTTTCATTTGAAAATTATCATCATTAGAAAACAAACGCTTTTCGTTTTGTGGAAATCCGATTATCCTCAATTTTCTTGTAATCCCACTTCAATTGTGTTGTTTCAGCAATAGAGAGTTAGCATATAAACATGTACTCATATACACGGAAACATATACAATTTAAAGACTTGTGTTACCAAGCTGATCGCCGGGACTCTGGACACACTGCGTCTCTTAGCCTTTACATCGAGTTTCAAGTTTTAGATCTCCACATTTTTCTTAAATATTAGCTCAGAGAGTTGCCCAGCATACCTATGCATTTCTCGGTATTGGAGGAAGACGCTGAACACTTTATTACATACGCCTTTGTCCACATTCCAGGGGATTAGATGGATGTTTGGCAACCATACCAGCTCCTCAAAGTAAAAACCGGGGAATTGCTCCCTCAATATCACCTTCCTCCATTCAGGAGTAGGGGTGTTAAACGGACAGGACAGTCCGATGTACGACTCGGTCCGAAAGGGTAAAGTGTTCGGTCCGTGTCCGTACGATTCTCATTTAGGACATGAAAAAGTGTACGAAAATATGTCCGTTCGAAAATGTTCGATGTTTTTCTATTGTCCGAACCTTGTCCGTCCGTTGTCCGGCTCGTACGAACAATTCCGAGCCAACTCCTCGTCCGGTCCGTGTACGTCCGAAAGTCTTATAGGACAGGACACGAACACCCCTCCGTCCGGTCCGGTCCGCCCGATTAACACCCCTATTCAGGAGTGAACTCTGGAATGTCTGACATGACAGGCAACTGAGGCGCCCTCTTCGATACTCCCGTCTTTCCAGATCTCTTAGCCTTAGGTGCCAACTCAGTACTTTTGGATGTAGTCACAGACGCATGTATATACGTTACGTTACCATAACGGAATCACTATAAATTTAGTGTAATTTTTTTAAAAAAAAATTGTACCTGTTATTTATGATTTGAGATATTTGTATTTTGTTTGCTCTGCATTACCATTATCAAGATTTGCAATTACCATTTTCACGCAGCTTTGGGATTGGGAAAAATTTTCCCCAACGACTTGGTGATTAACAAAGCACTGTTGGCTCTGCGTTGTTTTTAGGTCAATTTGACCGAAGCGTATTAAAATTTTATGTTCTACGTTCTTTTCATTTTCGTTTCAGTTTGGTATTGTGTGGTTATTTATTGTATCTGATCGTTTGGTGCAATTTGGTGTTTTTTATTGTAGGTGAAAGTCTATGTTTAATCGGTAGACTGTACTTTGCCAATTTCAAATAAGGCTTCGGACGTAGATTGTTGCTATTAATTAGGGATATCATAAAATCATGTTTTGCCTAAGGCTGGAAATTTTTACCATATTACCACTTACCAACCATTACCAACCGCTACCAACGAAAGTGGTACCGAACAACCGGTACCAATTTGATTGGTACGGTATGCCAAACCACATGAAAATATGCGGTACGGTAATGGTAATTGAGCATTGAAAATGGTAATTACCATACCTACCACATACTCCCTCCAGTTCAAAATACATGTCGTTTTGCATTTTTTCACACAAATTAAGACAACCATAGACTGACTTATTAACCCTTTAATTAATCTTTACTTATTAAATGCACTCTAAGTTTTCATCAAAAAATGTGATGTCCATGCAGCTTCCACCAATTAAATTTCAGATGGAGGTTCATGCATGCGTTGGAACCATAAAGGTAAAGCTGCATGAGTATTAATAAAGGATATGAAAAGTCTTATTTCTCTTAAACGTCTTATATTTAGCAAAATGATATCACCCTTAAAACGACATGTATTTTGAACTGGAGGGAGTATATGTTTATTACATAACGAAGAATTTTTAATATGTAATGATTTAATAAAATACCGAGAAAAATACTATTACGATACAAGATTGAATGCAATTTTTATTATATATCTTAGAAACAGTATAATTTAAATGGTACTTTTGTTCATCCATAAAATTTTCATGCATATTTGACTACGTAAAATAAGATATATAAATAATAATATAATAACATTTTTTTTTTTAATAGTTTAACGTGTTGTAAACAAAAAGATCTCATACTAATGAACGGTAAAAACTCATTACCGACCACTACCAACCATTACCAACCATAAACCGAACTATTGGTAATCGATTTTTTTGGCTGGTAATGGTATGATTTTTCTATTACCATATAAAGTCGGTACGGTAATGGTTTTGAGTAAAAAGTTCCGGTACCGAACCGATTCCACCCCTAGTTTTGCCTGGTAATCATGACGAGATTCAGTAATAGCACTGACATAATCAACTGATAGTAATTAACATTGACTCCAGCGTTTTGCTTTTTAAAATTATATGCTTGCACTAAACATAGTAATTGCCACAATTAACAAAGACTGTGTGTATATATTTTTTACCTTTTTGGAAAAAAAAAGCATAACTTTTAGTATAATCTAGTCTATATTATCATATGCCTAGCAGGCTGAGACTTTGCCTTATGTTCTATAGCAATAAAATATGTCAAGGGTCAGTGTCCCCCAGCGCCATAGGACTAAATGACATGTAACCTAAATCATATGAAATGATGAAGAATGTAGTCCTTGAAAATAACTGGCTACTGGATCTTCACCCTTCACTATGTTTGCAATATCTAGCTCTTCTTCTCTAATGCTCTCCAGTTCTCTTTCTATGTAGGCCATCCAATTCTCATCATTCCAACCTTGTCCATCTTGGTTTTCATTTGCCTTCGCGTCTTCCTCGCTGATCATGTTCCAAACTTCAGATGGTTCCATCAATATTTCAGGTATATCCATCAGAAGGTCCTCACATTTTTGTCCCACGTCGTAAGAAGATGGTGGTAGCTCCAGCACAGAACTGAAATCCTGTATCTTATTGCCCTCTTCGAAGCCCTTCCCCGTTTTACTTTCACCTTCAGAACATGAAACCGAAGCGCTGGTCACAGACGATGAAGAACTTGGTGTTTCTTCATGCTTCTGCAATTCACTCCAGTTGTTTGAATTCTGAACTTTACCTGCAATTTTTTTCTTCAAATGTGTGTTCCATACATTCTTGATTTCATTATCTGTTCTTCCTGGCAAACAGGACGCAATTTTCGACCATCTGTAATACAAAATAAGAGTCATAATTTGTACATTGAAAGATGAATTAATGGTGCAGAGAAATAGAAATCTAAACCTACTTGTTTCCAAGCAGTCCATGCAGTTTAATAATGGTGTCTTCTTCCTCTTTGCTGAAATTACCACGCTTAATATCGGGTCTGAGATAGTTTATCCATCTTAGTCTACAGCTTTTGCCGCATCGTGCAAGCCCTAAATATCATGAATCAATCAACAGAATTAAAACATACCTACCAATGTTATGCATTCGTTTAAGGCTTTGTAACTTATAATGGATCGTTTAGATCGACTTGAATAAAGTTTATTTCTTTTCTTTTTTTTGTAAGCAAAACATAATATGGTTTTGGCTTTAAAAAAACGGCTTATTTAGGTCAGTCGAACAAGGAACAAGTGATTGGGAATGAATGTAAGTGAAGAAACTAACCGGCAAGTCTAGGAAGAGCGCGCCAATTGCCATGGCCATATTGATTAATATAAGCAATTAGTCTCATATCCTCTTCAGGCATCCATGAACCCTTATTCAAGCCTACTTTGGCGCAGCAAGGAGCTCGACCTTTACCCATTGTTGAAATCTAACTAAGACTTGCTACCAATTTTAGTTGAATAATATAAGTAAATATATAAAGATGAGAAATGGTTTTGATTGCTGATAAGAGAAGTATAAAACACCAACAAAAGGTCCTACAGATTCTTTGTTCACCAAACACATTTACTGATAAACAAAGACATAAAGAATTTTTTTTATGTTTGCTTTGAATTTAGATAACTTAATTTGAGACGATCTCTATATATATAGAAGGGGAACATGTCATATATGTAAGGTAGGAAAAAATAGAAAAGGATGTGTTTTGTTTTTATTTATTGTTGAAGGAAGTAGTGTGTGAATTGGTGGAACAAAAATATTAAAAATTTAGTAAGTTTGAAACGTTGTCTGAGGAAGATTTGATGCGGTGGCATGAATTAGAGGGTGTCAAAGAGTTACGTATCATTAATTGGGGTGGTATATTATGGACCTACACAATATGACATGGCGTATATAAGTTTTGTTGTTGATTACTTGATTATGATTGGTTTTTGACTAACATGCCACATGTTTCTTATATTTTTGAAAGAACATATTATTTAAGTTAGCTTCGAACTTAGTGGTAAAGCAGTATATTAAGTAATCGTAGAAAGAAAACGTTAAAACTGATTCAGTTTCCATCCTTTTTGATAGCTTATTATGAATGTGGTAATTTTCGTGTTCTAAATTTCTGCAATCTCTCAGCGAACAAACTTCGTATGATTTTGATGGGATTAAACCTACATTCCTTTAATTTGTAGCATCAATATTTTCCTAAGGCCTTTTCTTGTTCGTCAACTAGAAACATAAGCATATTTCTCATTTAACCAAAAGATTGAGATGCCATCATCAAACGTGTTCAATGTTCTAAAACCGTTTATAACACATTATTGAACAATATTCATTTAAGGTTCAAGAGTTAGATTCTTTTAAATACATAGGTGTTAGCCTACTTTGTGAACTAGGCCACGCAAAGTTAGAAGACCAAGTGATGAAGAATGTTGACTAGAATACTACTCCCTCAGAAACCGGATCGGATCGGTGATTCTTGGCCAAACCAAAACAGTGCAAAGCAGAAAACAAAGGAGCACGGACAGAATCAGGTCGGTTCGGATCAGTCCGATCCGTTCCTCCAACCCTTAACGCGTCCGATCCGAACAGGAAACTGCAGCAGCTACAACTCACGAACCCTGAAGATGCGGAGCTGTTATGTGTCATTTCCCCCACGTTCACCCACTAATCTGATGCGCTGTCTTCGTTTTGTTCCATCCGAACCCGAGTTTAAAGGGGGAAGCGCCACATGCATCCGAACTGGAACCAGTCCAGAGACATTTTTCACCTACAAATAGACCATCAAGGGTCATTTGAAGGAATCTTTTGACAAATTCAGAGCTCAAACCCTCTTGTCAACCGAATTTCATTACTATATTCAGATCATTACTTCAGTTTAAAGTGAGAAACTATAAATATTGTGTAACAACCCGTATTTTTGAATAACATGTTATAACATAAATCAAGGCAGAATTAAACTGTAAAATCTGAATCAAGGGAAATGGGCTGTGCCATTGCGTTCGTCTCGAAAAAATAAGCGAAATAGAGTCCGAGTTTTCGAAAATCGGAGTCCGTATGACCAAGATATAGCCTCGCGAAGTTTCACGAAAAATTCAAATTCAAAACAGATTCAAATTTCAGAAAATCAGAAGTGACGGGAAAATTCCAGCCAGACCCAGGGTGGTCGACCTGGGGGTCGATTGGGGAGTCAACCTCCCCCCAGGTCGACTGGGGAGTCGACCCCAGGGTCGACCTGGGAGTCGACCTGCCTGGTCGGCCCAGGCAACCTGGTGCACCTGTTTTGGCTGTTTTGACCTGTTTTGTTGGCCAGTGACGGGATTTGATGGCTCTGATTGAATTTAGGGTTAATCCTATGGCTAATACTATCCTAATCTTCTATAAAAAGACCCCTAAACCTAGCCTAAATCACCATTATTCAATCCTACAACTAAACTATGCCAAATTTGTTCCTCTCATGGCCTCCACTCTCATGCTAAAATTCCTAAGTCTATTTATATGAGAGATTTTGAGTTCATACAAGTGTTTCCAAGCTTGTATGAGTGTTCTTAGTTTGCATTCAAGTCAAGTTGCAACATTTCTATTTCAAAGCAAGGATTTTTATTGATTTGGCTCAAGGGTTTTCATTTGGAGCTTTCATATTTGGGTTTTTGGTGCTTGCATAAGGGCTTCGTCTCAATCTTTATAATAAATATTCATTTGTGTCTTCATAGCATTGTAAGCCCTTTTCTACTTTTTTTTTATTGAACTCTAAAGTTAAATGAATGATGCAAGTATGGGTTAATCATTATGATATGCAAGTTTGGTTGATCATTATGATATGCAAGTTTGGTTGATCATCATGATATGCAAGTTTGGTTGATCATTATGTTATGCAAGTTGGTTTAATCATGATGTATGACACATGTTGCTATGTTATGCAAGTTTGGGTTGATCATTATACACATGTTATGCAAGTTAAACTTGAGGTTGTGAGCATAAAGCTCCAAGCTTTACGTTAAAGGTTGCATTTTGGCAACATGAAAGTTATCATATCCCTTATGATAACTTGCATGTGAGGCTAAATGCGAACTTCTAGCAACTTCTACATGTCATTTATCACCATGTATAACTCATATGCTAAGTTTAGTTTTATGCATGCTTTTGAAGCCTAATGATGCAATATGCAAGTATATGAACATATGTACATTTCATATGCCACCATGATTAACTTGTGGCTTCAACACCTTTTTGTCATGATTATGCCAAGTTCCCTATTTTATCCTTTTTGCGTTGTTGCGACTATGTAAACGATGGGATTACGTTGGGGTTGGGTAACATTATGACATAAACATGGTTTTTATAACATAACGTGATATGTTAGCTTGTAATTATGTTGTGGAAACATAATGGACATGACACTTAGAATATATGAGTGTGGCCAACTCGAGGTTGGGTTGAGTTTGTAGCATAAATCTACCCGGACCCGCCCGGCTTAACTAGTGGCTACAAACAATAGGACCCAATGTGAGAAGTTGGTCATGTTGTGCTCGAACCCGAGGTTAGACCAGGTTGTGGTGTAAAGCTACCCGGACCCGCCCGGCTTAACTAGTAACCACAACAAGGTCTAATGTGAGAGGTTAAAGCACATTAAGTTAACTAATGCCTCCTGATTAGGGTTAAGTCATGGTCCACTTAATACTTAACCAATTTGGGCTTGATGGATTAATCGGGGTTAAGTCAGGAACCTTGGGTACACTTAACCAATTTAATCCATATTTGGATCGGGTTAACCACATTTAACCCGTTAAGAAACCCTAGTTGCGTGGTCCTTTTCAGCAGTAACCTTCTAGATAGTATCATAAGACCCTAGGACTAGGCTAGGGTGGGGCACGATTACTGGGCTGATTGTAAGAGACCAAAAGAGACGGCTGAATGATGCCCCGGTTGTTCAGGCGGACCATGGTCGTGCACATTAAGTCCGGAGTTGAACACGGGCACCGGTAGGTTTAGACTGTGCATCCCGTAATGGTGTCTGAGGGTTACACCGTAGGGCCAGATACACCCTAGGGTGGACCCTGCACAGTCAACTACATTACATGATTAAGCCGTATGACACCGACACTTGACGAGTTAGGCTTATAGGGAGCCGATCGACTAGACCGAGTAGTTGGACCTTGATTTAGGTCATCTCATGATGTTGGGCCAAACTTGGGCCAAGGGATCAATTCTTGTTTTTACTTGACATGTTAGAATGCTAGTACACCCGTGGTGCAAAACTTAACCTTGATTATGCGATGACACCTTTATCTACCTTGTTAGTTAATCATCACGCCAGTATGTTGTTATCCTTATGTTCATCTCAGCTTCTCATGCCAGTTAACTTTATTAGTTCATAGACAGATAGTAGTAGGGCTTACCGGTCTTTTTGACTGACCTGTTTTCTTTTGCCTCTTTTCTTCCGTTTCCCCTCCTCAGGTCCTCAGGGTGGGAACATTGGAGCTTAGCTTGGATCTTTCTAGCTTGCTTACTGGATTTGCTCATGTACGGGTTTGGACATTGAGCTAGCTATGGTTTATCACTTCACTTTGGGGATAGTACTTTATGTATTTCAGTTTTCAGTTTATGCTTTTATCTAGACTTTGTTTGTTGGAAAATAATGACTAAGTACTTTATTGTAACTTAACTATGATTTTGGAAATGCAAGTTTTATCCGCTACTTTACTACTCTGTTTTACTTATATGTTCTGTCTTGTGATATCTGCATGCATGTTCACCTTGTTTAACGCCCCTCCAAAGCTAGTGTGCTTGCAAGAGTTACCCTGGCGGAGGTGGGGTGTTACATTTGGTATCAGAGCATAAGGTTTACAAGATTTGAGAAAAAGTGTTTTTAAAACTTACCTTTTGAAAAAAAAAAACTATTTTCGAAACGAATTAAGTATTTTCCAAGAAAAGTCTATTTATTTTAAAAAGGCTATTCCCCAAAAGCCATAGCACTATCCTTCGTTTCTTCGTTCTGAATCTATCTTTTTCTTTTTCAGTATGGCCGATCTTAACCTTCCCGAGGGAGTGACCATTCCCGGATGGTTCCGGAGGTACTTGGAAGCTAGGGCCAACGATGTGGGCCCAGCCAATCCCCCAATATAACTGAGGTTCCTCCTCCTCCTCCTCAGAATCCGCAAGCAGATTTCGGTAAGATTTGCAAAGACTTTAAGGCGATGGGTTGCAAGAATTTTGTCGGAACGGAGACTTCTGTGGAGGCAAGAAACTGGTTAAAGGAAACTGAAGACCTCTTTGCTATCTTTGATGTGGAAGATCGTAGGAAAGTTCTGTTGGCGGTATGGCTATTAAAAGGGGAAGCTGCTTATTGGTGGGTAGTCACCACCACTACTAGACCAATTGAGACTTGGGATGACTTTAGGAGAAGGTTTGGACTAAAGTTTCTATCATCGACAGAAGAGAACCTTTAGATGGAGAGGTTCCTATCTCTAAAGCAAGGGGACATGACCGTTAGGGAATACGTGGACAAGTTTAATCAACTTGCTTAGTTCGGTCTAGAATTGGTAAACACATCTCAGGAGAAGGCCCTACACTTTGCTCTAGGGTTGAATGAGCCATTGCGCGGTTTGGCCATGTCTCATATACCCCTGGGGGCGACCTTCGAGAATTTGGTGAATACAGCCCTACTTCAAGAGGAAGATAAGAGTGGCAAGAAGGAGGTCAGGGACAACAACAATCGCAATGACAGCAAGACCAGGGAAACAAGGAAGTGCAAGTTCTGTCGGATCGTTGGGCACATAGCCAAAGATTGCAGGAAGAAGAAGAGGAAGTTAGGCAAGTGTTTTCAGTGCGGAGGATCTGGACATTTTAGCAAGGATTGCCCCAAGAAGCAAGGACAAGGGCAAGGACAAACTCAGCAAGTAAGACCCTTTGGGGGGCAGTTGCAGGCTCTCCTCACTCTTTCAGCTTTTGATCGAGGTAGTATTTCTGTAGAAAGCCTTGTTTGTATTTTTGATTTTCATGTACGTACCTTATTTGATTATGGCGCATCGCATAGTTTTATTTCTGATCTTGTTGAAAGTTTTGCACCTAAGTACTAGTCTAGTTGAGGTCCCGTTAGTGTTTCAAATCCAATTGGGGGTTCCGCCCATCTATCTATGATTTGTGTGGATTTGAAGATCTCTATCTTGACCGTAGAATTCACGTGTAATGCTTATGTTCTCGGATTCACGGGATATGGGTTGATCTTTGGCATGGATTGGTTGTCCAGTTATGGAGCCATTCTCGATTGTGAACATAGGGTGGTGAGGCTCATGACTCGCCTCGGTAATACCCTAGAAATTTCTTGTAACCCTAGAGGTCCCGCCATGTTATGTTATCTTGAATCTCTCGACTCGTCCATCGATGATCTGCAATCTATAAGGGTGGTCCGAGACTATCCTAATGTCTTTGAAGAAGTTAAGGGGTTACCCCCTAAACGAGAGATAGATTTCCGCATTTATCTAGTCGATAATGCCAAGCCAGTATCATTGCCTGTTAGGCACATGGCCCTTCGTGAAAGAAGGGAGCTCAGTAAGCAGATCAAGGAGTTGCTTGAAAAGAATTTTATTAGACGAAGCATTTCTGAATGGGGTGCTCCGGTGGTATTCGCCACTAAGGCGGATGGTTCGCTTCGTCTATGTGTTGATTATCGAGAGTTGAACAAGCTGACAAAGAAGAATAGGCAACCTTTACCGAGGATTGATGACTCTTTGATCAGCTGGTTGGTGCTTCTGTTTTCTCTCAGCTCGATCTAGCCACCGGATTCCATCAGCTTAGAGTGGCTGAGGATAGCATCAATAAGATTGCGTTCAGGACTCCAGATGGATTCTTTGAATGGCTTGTCATGCCATTCGGTTTGACTAATGCACCCGCCTACTTCGTAGACTTGATGAGTAGGGTGTTCAGGGAGTTCCTTAACAAGTTTGTTGTTGTCTTCATGGATGATATTCTGATCTTCTCAAAGGATGAGGAAGAGCATGCTAGGCATCTCAAGGAAGTGATGGATACGCTTAGGGCGCACCAGTTGAAAGCCAAGTTCTCCAAATGTCATTTTTGGAGAAGGGAAGTTCGGTTTCTTGGACATATAGTTTCTAAGCAAGGCATAGCGGTGGATCCCGCGAAGGTGGTTGTGGTTCAAGACTGGAAGACTCCGAGGAATGCAACCGAAGTAAGAAGCTTTCTCGGTCTGGCGGGCTACTATAGGAAGTTCATTAGGGACTTCGCTAAGATTTCGACCCCTCTTACTAAGTTGACGAAGAAGAACTTAGTCTTTGCATGGGACTTGGAGCGTGGGCTTGCTTTTCAAAAGCTCAAAAGAGCCCTTACCTCAACTCCAGTTTTGGCATTACCCGATAGTGGTAAGATGTTTACCGTGTACACAGATGCTTGTGGCATGGGGTTAGGTGCTGTTCTGATGCAAGAGGGAAGAGTGATATGTTATGGGGGTAGGCAACTTAAAGTTCATGAGAAGAACTATCCCACTCATGATTTGGAGTTAGCGGCGATTGTCTTTGCACTCAAATCCTGGCGCCACTATCTTCTAGGCGAAAGGTTTGAATTGTATACTGATCACAAGTCACTAAAATACCTCTTCTCGCAAAAAGATCTGAATATAAGGCAGCAAAGGTGGATGGAATTCTTGGCATCTTATGACTTCGAGATAGCTTATACCCCTGGCAAGGGTAATGTTGTGGCGGATGCACTAAGCAGAAGGAGATTGACTTTGAGCCCCTTGTTCATTGAGATGAAGAACTTAGAATTCTTGGCAACCTTTGATTTCACGACGGCTGTTGTGTCGATGACGGGTTCATTAGCATCCCTTGAGCTTAGACCCGCACTTCTTGATCAAGTTGGGGCTTTGCAGAAGGAAGATCCACAGATAGTCGAAGTTATGGACAAGTTGATTCGTGGTGAGACGTCTAGTCACCTTGCCAGATATACTATGGATGATAAGGGATGGCTAAGGCGTGATGGGAGATTATGTGTTCCTCGAGTGGGAGATTTAGTCCATAGAGTTCTTGAAGTAGCGCATCACTCGAAGATGACTATACATCCTGGAGGGGACAAGATGTATAGGGATATGAAGCGCATTTTCTTTTGGGATGGAATAAAGAAGGATGTGGCAGAGTATGTTTCAAAGTGCATGGTGTGCCAACAAGTGAAAGCCGAGTCGAAGAAACCAGGTGGGCTATTACATCCATTGGAGGTCCCGCAATGGAAGTGGGAGAGTATTTCTATGGATTTTGTGGATGGATTGCCTAGGTCAAGGAGAGGGAACACGAGCATATGGGTCATAGTTGACAGACTTACGAAGAGTGCTCACTTCATTCCAGTAAAGAGCAAGAGGACCGCATCATGGCTAGCATCTATTTATCTCCTAGAGATAGTGCGGTTGCATGGAGTTCCTTCTAGCATTGTTAGCGATCATGACCCAATTTTTACTAGCCAGTTCTGGAACAGTTTGCAAGAAGCGATGGGTACGCAATTGAATCTGAGTACATCCTATCACCCCCAGACGGATGGCTAAACCGAAAGGGTGAATAGAGTGCTAGAAGATCTCTTGAGGCTTTGTGTTCTCGACTTCGGTGGTACTTGGGAAGACCACCTTCCTCTTGTAGAGTTTGCTTATAATAATAGCTATCAAGCCAGCATAGGGATGGCACCATTTGAAGCTTTGTATGGGAGGCCGTGTAGGTCACCATCTTGTTGGTGGGTGACAACAGATAGACTTATACTTGGGCCCGATATGATACGGGACACATCCGAGAAAGTTGAATTAGTGAGAAGAAGGATGAAAGCGGCCCAAGATAGACAGAAATCCTATGCTGACAAGCGAAGGGCAGATTTGGAATTCGAAGTGGGAGACATGGTTTTCGTGAAGGTTTCTCCTTTGCGTAATGTGGTACGTTTTGGAGTAGTAGGGAAGCTAGAACCAAGGTTCATAGGACCCTTCCCTATCATAGAGAGAATTGGAAAGATGGCCTATAAGGTGGAATTGCCCGAGAAGCTAGCCGGAGTGCATAATGTCTTTCATGTCTCGCATCTGCGAAAGTGCCTACATGAATCCGCTGAGGTGGTTGAACCAAGCATTCTTGAAGACATTTAGGTGGAGAAAGAAGCAACCTTGAGAAAAGCTCCGATTCGTATCTTGGGAACGGAGATCAAGAAGTTAAGGAATCGAGAAGTCAAATCGATGAAAGTTCAGTGGGGTGAACCGACGAAGATGCAACTTGGGAAACCGAGGAGAAGATGCGTGGGCTTTATCCATTTCTTTTTGAGGGTACATTCTCGATCTCTTTTCCTAATTAGCATATCTTTCTTTTTATCCATGTTTATCTTGTTATCTCGTTAATCATGTCATGAGGACCTTAGGTAGAAACCCTTTGGATGAAACATGTATTTGAAACATGTTATGCTTGATGGTTGCAAGTGGTTGCAAGTGTTTGCACGTGGATACTCGTGGATGCATGATACACATTAGGCACTAAGATCGGCTCACACACTTTCATGTTGCATATGCATGAGTGCTTATACTTATTCATGGTTGAAACTTGTTATGCTATCACGTGGATGTTGCATATGGATGAATGTTATGTGCACTCATGTAGGGATTATAAATTATGTTAGGAATTTGCATACATATGGACTCATTTCACTAACATATTTTGCATTAAGGAGGTTTACTGTATCAGTAACCGCCTGATTTTTGCATTAGATAAGTACATATACACACACCTTTGCATATGATCATACAACATTTAGAATCCTTTAAGGACAATGACTGCACGTGGATGATGTTTTTAGTAGATGGATGATGGATGGTAGGATACGTTCTTCCTAACTTGGAGATTTCGGGGACGAAATCCTTTAAGGAGGGGAGAACGTAACAACCCGTATTTTTGAATAACATGTTATAACATAAATCAAGGCAGAATTAAACTGTAAAATCTGAATCAAGGGAAACGGGCTGTGCCATTGCGTTCATCTCGGAAAAATACACGAAATAGAGTCCGAGTTTTCGAAAATCGGAGTCCGTATGACCAAGATATGGCCTCACGAAGTTTCACGAAAAATTCAAATTCAAAACAGATTCAAATTTCAGAAAATCAGAAGTGGCGGGAAAATTCCCGCCAGACCCAAGGAGGTCGACCTGGGGGTCGACTGGGGAGTCGACCCCAGGGTCGACCTAGGAGTCGACCTGCTTGGTCGGCCCAGGCAACCTGGTGCACCTGTTTTGGCTGTTTTGACCTGTTTTGTTGGCTAGTGACGGGATTTGATGGCTCTGATTGAATCTAGGGTTAATCCTATGGCTAATACTATCCTAATCTTCTATAAAAAGACCCCTAAACCTAGCCTAAATCACCATTATTCAATCCTACAACTAAACTATGCCAAATTTGTTCCTCTCATGGCCTCCACTCTCATGCTAAAATTCCTAAGTCTATTTATATGAGAGATTTTGAGTTCATACAAGTGGTTCAAAGCTTGTATGAGTGTTCTTAGTTTGCATTCAAGTCAAGTTGCAACATTTCTATTTCAAAGCAAGGATTTTTATTGATTTGGCTCAAGGGTTTTCATTTGGAGCTTTCATATTTGGGTTTTTGGTGCTTGCATAAGGGATTCGTCTCAATCTTTATAATAAATATTCATTTGTGTCTTCATAGCATTGTAAGCCCTTTTCTACTTTCTTTTTATTGAACTCTAAAGTTAAATGAATGATGCAAGTTTGGGTTAATCATTATGATATGCAAGTTTGGTTGATCATTATGATATGCAAGTTTGGTTGATCATCATGATATGCAAGTTTGGTTGATCATTATGTTATGCAAGTTGGTTTAATCATGATGTATGACACATGTTGCTATGTTATGCAAGTTTGGGTTGATCATTATACACATGTTATCATGTTATGCAAATTAAACTTGAGGTTGTGAGCATAAAGCTCCAAGCTTTACGTTAAAGGTTGCATTTTGGCAACATGAAAGTTATCATATCCCTTATGATAACTTGCATGTGAGGCTAAATGCGAACTTCTAGCAACTTCTACATGTCATTTATCACCATGTATCACTCATATGCTAAGTTTGGTTTTATGCATGCTTTTGAAGCCTAATGATGCAATATGCAAGTATATGAACATATGTACATTTCATATGCCACCATGATTAACTTGTGGCTTCAACACCTTTTTGTCATGATTATGCCAAGTTCCCTATTTTATCCTTTATGCGTTGTTGCGACTATGTAAACGATGGGATTACGTTGGGGTTGGGTAACATTATGACATAAACATGGTTTTTATAACATAACGTGATATGTTAGCTTGTAATTATGTTGTGGAAACATAATGGACATGACACTTAGAAAATATGAGTGTGGCCAACTCGAGGTTGGGTTGAGTTTGTAGCATAAATCTACCCGGACCCGCCCGGCTTAACTAGTGGCTACAAACAATAGGACCCAATGTGAGAAGTTGGTCATGTTGTGCTCGAACCCGAGGTTAGACCAGGTTGTGGTGTAAAGCTACCCGGACCCGCCCGGCTTAACTAGTAACCACAACAAGGTCTAATGTGAGAGGTTAAAGCACATTAAGTTAACTAATGCCTCCTGATTAGGGTTAAGTCATGGTCAACTTAATACTTAACCAATTTGGGCTTGATGGATTAATCGGGGTTAAGTCAGGAACCTTGGGTACGCTTAACCAATTTAATCCACGTTTGGATCGGGTTAACCACATTTAACCCGTTAAGAAACCCTAGTTGCGTGGTCCTTTTCAGCAGTAACCTTCTAGATAGTATCATAAGACCCTATGACTAGGCTAGGGTGGGGCACAATTACTGGGCTGATTGTAAGAGACCAAAAGAGACGGCTGAATGATGCCCCGGTTGTTCAGGCGGACCATGGTCGTGCACATTAAGTCCGGAGTTGAACACGGGCACCGGTAGGTTTAGACTGTGCATCCTGTAATGGTGTCTGAGGGTTACACCGTAGGGCCAGATACACCCTAGGGTGGACCCTGCACAGTCAACTACATTACATGATTAAGCCGTATGACACCGACACTTGACGAGTTAGGCTTATAGGGAGCCGATCGACTAGACCGAGTAGTTGGACCTTGATTTAGGTCATCTCATGATGTTGGGCCAAACTTGGGCCAAGGGATCAATTCTTGTTTTTACTTGACATGTTAGAATGCTAGTACACCCGTGGTGCAAAACTTAACCTTGATTATGCGATGACACCTTTATCTACCTTGTTAGTTAATCATCATGCCAGTATGTTGTTATCCTTATGTTCATCTCAGCTTCTCATGCCAGTTAACTTTACTAGTTCATAGACAGATAGTAGTAGGGCTTACCAATCTTTTTGACTGACCTGTTTTCTTTCGTCTCTTTTCTGCCGTTTCCCCTCCTCAGGTCCTCAGGGTGGGAACATTGGAGCTTAGCTTGGATCTTTCTAGCTTGCTTACTGGATTTGCTCATGTACGGGTTTAGACATTGAGCTAGCTATGGTTTATCACTTCACTTTGGGGATAGTACTTTATGTATTTCAGTTTTCAGTTTATGCTTTTATCTAGACTTTGTTTGGTGGAAAATAATGACTAAGTACTTTATTGTAACTTAACTATGGTTTTGGAAATGCAAGTTTTATCCGCTGCTTTACTACTCTGTTTTACTTATATGTTCTGTCTTGTGATATCTGCATGCATGTTCACCTTGTTTAACGCCTCTCCAAAGCCAGAGTGCTTGCAAGAGTCACCCTGGCGGAGGTGGGGTGTTACATATTGAGTGAATTTATGCATTATATGAGTGAAATTGAGTGAAAACTACTATTGTATTTTTATTTAAATCATCAATCCAAATAGTAGAAAGTGGGCGTAGGCTCTTTAACGTTGAACCACTATAAATCGTGTGTTTCTCTTTGCTTTTTGATTTCATTCCATTAGAATTATTGCTAGTTTGGGTGTTAAAACCCCTTTTTGGTGCTTTCACTGAGAATTTCTTGAATTCTCCTTTTTTTTGGATTATCATTCTACTATTTGGACCCTTGAGTTCAAAGAAGTTAATCATCTGTTTTCGGCGTTCTCGAATATTTGCTGATTACTCTCCAACGAATTGGATATTATGGCCAAAGGAAAAGGGAAAGAAGTACAAGGCGCTCGGGAGAATGAGGCTAATGAAGACCAGCAAACCATAGAAAAGACGAGGTCGCGGGGACAGAGCTCTGGAACAGGTCGAATCGAACCAGGCGCTCCGCACCAGGCCGCTAACGAAAACCGATTCGATCCGGATCGTGCCTCCCCCCCCCCAAACCCCCCACCCCGAACCGATCCGGCCCTGCTACCATATTTCGATCTGATCCGAACGCGGCTGAAACTGGTACATCTACTCGAGTACCCACCAATTCTCCGATACCGGCCGCGAAGACTAGTGAACAACCTGTCCCATCTGCATCAGTTACACATAGAGACTTTTCGCGCCTCCTTGATATGCTTGAAAGTACTAGGGATGCTTTGGAAGCTCACAAACGTGACAGTCTTCGTATGCAAGAGAACATGATCACTATGAGTACGGAATTAGTGAACTTCGTAGGCAGAAGACACCCTCTCCAACTCGTTGTCTCGCAGCAGACCAGTCATCCTCTTCGGATGAAGAGCGCCCTCGTATAAAAAGGCCGTATGAGCGAGCTGAAAACCTTGATCAGTTAACTTTTGGATCTTTGCAGTCCCGTGAAGACGTGGCTCGTGTGCTAGGTCCTGATGACCCCAGCCTGAGAGAGCCCACGCTGTTGCCCATGCATGGATCACACGTCCTACCCAGGGATCATAATATTACCAATCCCACACAAAGACAACTCCTCCAACCCTTTACTCTCGTGAATGACCGGGAGCGTAGGGAACATAGCAGGGCAGCTGCTGCTAGAAGCAGGAGAACATCCCTTGGTCAGGTGCCCAGGGGAAATCCAAACATCAGGGCCAGAGAGCCTGAACCAACATTAACGAATGCTGATGTATGGGCAATGGTGCATCAAATCAGGGCCGATAGCCGATGCTATACCAATGAGGACTGGGGCATTGAACGAAGTCACACTCCCTTCGCAGATGACATATTAGACTTTCAGTTTCCCCAGCGATTCAATTTACCATAGATGGATCGATATGCTAGAAGAACAGATCCGAAACAACATCCAATGAGATATGCATAGTATATGAACGCTGCGGCTGCACCTGATGCTGTAAAGTGTAAAGCCTTCCCAATATATCTAGAGGATGTAGCATTAATGTGGTTTACTCGACTTCCCCCGCGATCGGTGTCAAGTTTTCAAGAATTGAGCGAGCTTTTTATGAAATAGTTCTGACTCCATTCCCGTAGAGCTAAAAGAGTTATCGAACTATCCAGAATCAAATAGGCCCCTGGAGAATCTCTGAAATCATCCTTGGACCTCTTCAACTTAGTAGTCACTTAAATAAGCGATCCTCATGAACCAACTATTTTGATGGCCTTGATCGAAGGAGTTGACCCAGATACTGAATTCGGATGTTATTTAGGTGGAAAACCACCACTGACTAGGGAAGCTTTCTACGAAAAAGCGAATATCCGTCTACGGTGAGAAGAGATATACGCTAATCGGAAAAAAAGTCTAATGGAACCTCGAAAGAAGATATTCAAAGTAACGTCGCTGTGAAGCACCGGTGACAGCTCAGGAAAAAGTCGAGGTGAACGTCAGTAACAAAAATGAAGGAAGCAACAACAGGAATGGGAATGGCAAGAGGAATAGGAACCGAGGAAACAACTCCAATAAAAAAACCTCGATTCCAAACTTTTGAGAACTATTTATCATTGAATGACACATTGGAAAACATCTACCTAGATACTTACACTGTCTTACAATATAAAAGGCCGCCACCCAGAGACTCAACCGAAAAAGAGATCGCGACTGGAAAATTTTGCCTTATTCATGGAACTCACGGACATTCAACTAATGAATGTCAGCATCAGAGAGACGTTGTTGAAAAGCTATTACGGGAAGGAAAGTTAGATGAGTATAAAGTCGCTCCGAAAGATAAGGGGCGGGGGCAGACCCCAAACCAAAATCAACCTGCTCCTAAACCCACAGCTCAACAGAAAGACAATGGGAATGTCATCAACACCATAGTAGGCGGGCCTCATCCAGCCAGCCATAGTTACAGAGCGATGGACCAATATGTTAACACAGCTAAACACATCAATATGGAGGATTGCGATAACCTTGAAGATATCACTCCGGTAAAGCAACAGAAAATGATGTCCGACGATGTTGTGTTCCGTTACAGAGATGATGTTGGAGTTCAATCACCTACTAAAGTCCCATTGTTCATCATTACAACTATTGGTCCCGCTCTAGTTCATAAGGTATTGGTGGATAACGGAAGTTCAATCAAAATTCTTTTCAAAAAAGCATTCGATCAGACGAAACTCGAACCAGAAGATTTGATGCCTTGTGAGGGATGGATTCGCGGCTTCAATGGGACATCGATGGCTCCAATGGGATATATAGAATTATCTGTGACGTTGGGACAAGTAGACCGTCGAAGAGTAACAATTCTTCATTTTGTAGTTTTGGACGTTGACTCACCCTATAATGCTTTTTTGGGGAGGCCGGCTCTCGTAGAATTCAGGGCTTGCATCGCACCCTGGTGCCTGTTGTTAAAATTTCCAACCGAAGCCAGGGTGGGAGTAATGAGAGGTGACCAGGTCTCCGGACGGGCCTGCTACATGACCGAACTGAAAATGTTGATGAAGGGGTTAAGTATAGATGAAAAAGGTGCTTCGTCCCCTCCGAAGGAGGGTTCGGCATAGCAATTAAAGGGACCAACCCATAAGGAGTTTTCCAGAGAACTGTTCGAGAACATAGATCCCAGAGAGGATGAAGAGCCTGGGGACAGAAAGGCGACTCCCAGTGAAACGACAATGGACATTCCCATTGACGGCGTTAATCCCACAAAGGTTTTGAATATAGGATCCCAGCTGGATCCGTTCCGAGCAAAGGAATTGACTGACTTTCTAAAGGCGAATTCAGATGTGTTTTCCTGGACCCACGCTGACATGTGTGGGATATCTCCATCTGTTATGAGTCACTCGTTGAGTATCAATCTGAAACATCCACCCATTAAACAGAAGAGGCGTATGCTAGGCCCAGAGAGGTCAGCAGCCCTAAAAGAAGAAGTGGAAAAGTTGAAAGATAAAGGGTTCATGGGGGATTCAGTGTACCTCGATTGGATATCGAATCCTGTTTTGGTCAAGAAATCAAATGGAAAGTGGCGGACGTGCATTGATTTCTTGGACTTAAACAAAGATTGTCCAAAAGATAGTTTTCCACTCCTTATGGTTGACCAGTTAGTGGACTCAACAGCTGGATACGAGCTCCTTTCCTTCATGGACGCATATTCAGGATATAACCAGATCCTTGTGCATGTGCCGGATCAAGAGCATACGAGTTTTATAACAAATTTAGGATTTTATTTCTATGTGGTGATGCCGTTCGGACTAAAGAAAGCCGGAGCCACATATCAGCGCCTGGTAAACCGAATGTTCTATAATCAGATTTGAAAAACCATGGAGGTCTATATAGATGACATGCTCGTGAAATCCAAGCAGTCTTCCAGTCATACACAAGATTTAGCGGAGATGTTTGATATCTTACGGAGGTACTGAATGAAGTTGAACCCATTAAAGTGTTCGTTTGGAGCGGCAACTGGAAAGTTTCTTGGTTTTATCGTGAGTTCTTGACGAATTGAAATTAATCCTAGCCAAATAGTGGCAATAAGAAATATAGAAAAACCACGAAAGATTAGGGACGTTCAAAGCCTGATAGGGAAGGTCGCCGCATTAAGCAGGTTCATCTCCAAGGCCACAGACAAGTGTGTACCTTTCTTTGATTTGATCAAACGGGGGAAACGTAACTTCGAGTGGACTCCTGACTGTGTAGAAGCTTTCCAAAATCTGTTGGACTTAATAGAGAAACCCCCAACATTGTCAAAATCTATGGATCATGAAGATATGTTCGTCTATCTGGCGATATCATTCCATGCTGTCAGCACAACGTTGGTGCATGAAGAAGACAAGGTCCATAGGCCTGTATATTATGTGAGTAAGAAGTTGGCGGCTGTAGAACGTAATTATCCAAAAATAGAAAAGCTTGCCTACAGCCTCTTGATTGCCTCTAGAATGCTCCGACATTATTTCCAAGCTCATCCGATAGTTAAATATACCAATCAACCTCTAAGACAGGTCTTGCAAAGATCCAAAGCATAGGGATGATTACTAAAATGGAATATCGAATTGATCCAATTTGATATGAATTTCCAACCAAGGAGGTCAATAACGGGGCAGGCCTTAGCCGGCTTCATAGCAGAATTCACGATTCCTGAAGAAGAAACGGTGAATGACAAAGTTGTTACTTCGGAGCACGAGTTAGAACTTAGTCCATGGAAGTTATTTACAGATGGGCCAAGAATGATCGAAGATCTAGCGCCGGAGTTGTTTTAATCACTCCTGAAGGACGGTTCATTTACTATGCCCTGCGATTGGAATTTCCTGCCACCAATAATGATTTCGAGTATGAGGCCATGATCGCTGGGCTGAAACTCACCAAGAAATTAGGAGTAAGGACATTGGATATATTCTGTGACTCCAAGATAGTTATCTGCCAAGTTCGGAAGGAGTTTGTGACCAAGGGACCTCGACTTGTTACTTATCTTGGAAAAGTAAAGGAGTTACTGTGCAACTTGGAACGTTATCGTATAACACACATTCCACGAGCAGAGAATCAGAAGGTAGACCGACTGGCTAAGCTAGCGAGTTCTGACAATCCTGAAGAAACCGAAATGGTTCCAATAGAAATATTGGAGTCACCAAGCTTCGACCTAATGGAAATTGAATTAGCCTTAAAGTTGAGCCAGAAAGGGAGTCATGGATGACATCAATTAAGAACTTCCTCAAGAGTGGAATTCTCCCATTGAAGAAGAGCGAGAGACGAGCTATAACGCGTAAAGCTGCAAGATACATTTTACAGGATGACGTCCTTTATCGCCAAGGATTTTCTATGCCTTTGTTATGGTGTATAGCACACGACGACATCAAGAGTGTGCTAAGAGAAGTACATGTGTGAAGATTATACTGGGGGTCAAACCCTAGCAAAGAAAGTATTGCGGTACGGATATTTTTGGCCTACCATGAATAAATATGCAGTTGATTACTCACGACACTACGACAAGTGTTAGAGATTCGCTAGAATCCCCAAAGCACCTCCGACTCATCTTAAGTTAATGGTAAGCCCATGGTCGTTTGCTATATGGGGAATCGATATTATTGGAGTTTTATCAATCGCCAAAGGAGGAGCGAAGAAAGCAATCATTGCCGTGGATTATTTCACAAAGTGGGTGGAAGCCGAACCCTTAACCACAATCACAGCAAGGAAGGTGATAAGCTTTATGGTCAGAAATATTATTTGTCGATTCGGGATACCGAAAACCATTATAACTGATAATGGAACTCAATTCGGCAATGCCGAGTTTAGAAATTTTTGCCACAAATATAAGATTGAAAAGAGGCACACCTCCGTAGCTCATTCGCAATCGAATTGACAGGTTGAAGTAATAAATAAAGTCATCATGTCTATTCTTAAGAAGCGATTGGAGTGGGCCAAAGCCATATGGATGGATGAGTTGCCGCTAGCCTTGTGGGCCTATCGAACAACCTTTAAGACGGCTACAGGTCATACTCCTTTTTCAATTTCCTTCGGGTCAGAAGCAGTGATCCCCGATGAACTTAAAGTCCCTTCTCATAGGGTGACATACTATGACCCAATGATGAATAAAGCACTCCTCCTAGAGTCCCTTGATGCGATTGAAGAAAAAAGGGACGAAGCAGACTTGCGTGCTTCAAGGCATCAACGCCAAGTAGCACGTTATTATGACAGAAAGGTTCGCTTTAGGATTTTCGAACCAGGAGACTTAAAACTGAAGCGAGTCTTTCCACCTTCAGTCCATTTAGGCCCAAAATGGGAAGGACCATACGCCAGCCAACGTAGACTTAAAACGGGAGCCTTCAAGTTAACGACGGTAGATGGTGAAGAAATTCCTAGAGCTTGGAATGCTCAACATTTGCGGCGATATCTGAGTTAGATATGTATTACTTTCTTTTGTTTTTATGAACTATGTAAAAAGGCATGACTAGCCTTGAAAAGTTTGTTTATATGAACAAAAGATTATAAAGTGGATGTACGCTATGACTTAGCTGAACCACTATAAAAACATCGTGTGTCATGTATTATTCCTGTACTATTCTTGTACTATGATTGTTCTGTCCTGATTATGAAATGCTAAACATTAAATTAAGCTAAAAAGGTTGAGAACAATTCACGTGCAGGAGCAGACGAAACCACCGTTTGCATAACAAGATTGAAGGAATGGGAAGACAACATTCCTAACTCTAACTCTCATAAAATGAGAGAGAGTATAAAGTACGGGAAGACGACGTCCTCCAAGCTGTGATGGTGCACCTGAAAAGAAAACGCCTCGATGATACTTTAACCTGATTACGAGACATGAGAGTATAAAGATGCTTAAAAGAATAAGCATCCCCGATAGAGGGAACTTAACCCCACCAGAGATTTGGGGGCAACTAAGTATCAAAGCTAATCAATTTCGAACAAAGCTTTAAACAGGCTACTTGTTCAAGATTGATTGGGGGCATACACATGTGCATTCCCCGAATATATTATCTATCGTATAAGTAGCAGTGGTTTTAAATATGACATGTTGTTTATCTATATTCTTACTTAAGTAATGAATTTGCAAACATTTGATGTTGCAGGAAATAAACTATTTTATTTACAAGTACGTGGATTTACATAGGAAAACTAAAACAAAAGATGCGAGGGCCGCGCTCGCTACAACAACAGCGGACCAGGAGATAAACAAAACAAGAGACAAAGCCACCTTTTATTTGGACTTCGGAGTAGGCTTCGCCTTCTTGGCTGCCTTAAGTTTCTCTTTCTCCTCTCTATCAGCTTCACCAATAATATGCTTTTTCATCTTCTTCTCCGGAATTGGAGCAATGGAGTGAACGGATGTCTTCCCAGGAATCGGAGCACTGGGTTAATAGGAGATTTTTGAGCAAGTTCCTCCGTAATTAGCCGAGCTGACAGTTTGACAACTAACCTTGATCCGGGAGGTACCACCGCAAGAGGCTTGAGACTTTCGGGGTATGTTTCCTCAACTTTTAGCTACATGCGCTTATCTTGTTTGGCCTTTATCTCAGCCAAAGTCATGTCATCGACATTCCCTGAATCTCCAGTCACAACAACATCATCCTCCTCTTCATGTCCCTCGTCACCATTATCTTCTATCAGAGCATCTATCATCTCCCCATGGTGAGAAGTCTCGGTGATGGGTGGCACGGAGCTTTGTCTGTAACCTCCCCTTTCTTGTCCTTGGCTCCTCCTCCAGATTTGGGGACAGTGACTTCATCCCATTTCTCCCGAGTTTCCCTAGTATACCCTTCATCTGGAGTTGTCTTCTATGAGCCATCAATTTTATCAGTTGACTTGGTACCTACAGGACGAGAAGTAATAGTTATTAGCTCAGGAGAAAAAACGCGGGACTTTCAATTGTTTGTCCAATAATGGGCCGAAAGGTTGAGATAGCTTTGGCAAATTGAGGTGAAAACATAGGAATACCCTCAACAGATTTCTCCACTTGAGCAGCAGGAACTTCGGGAGTCAATCCGATAGTAGAAGGTAAGGAAGAAGCTTCGAGGATCTCTGGCCTTTCTAGATCATACCTCTCTACTGCAGTAGTTTCGGCTATGGCAGAAGAAGAATCAATTTTATTGGTATCATTTCCCTTGGCTTGATACTTTTCCTCCTCCATAGCGGCGACAATAAGTTTTCGCCCTTCAGCTAAGCGGGCTGTCTCCTCGCCTCTCAAGTACTTCTCCATCAGCTTGTCCTCGTCAATCGAGTCAACTTCAAGTTCTGCTTTTTCCCATTCGACCAATTGGTCCCATGCATACACAAAGGGAAGAGGATAGTCCTTAAGCCAAGCAAGATTTCGGTGATGAATCACCTGGGCAAAAAATCCAACCATAGTTTCACCACTCTCGTCCAGCTCCCTTTGAGCGTCCTTAAGCTGTTCATTGACTTCCTCAACTTTCTACAAGGCCGTGTTTACATTCCCCTCGGCAAGAGTTGCCCTCGTTTCAGCCTCCAGTAATTTAGCCTCAAGCTCTGCGTTCTTTTTGGCTAAGTCCGCCTTCTCTTGGGCGAGGCGAGTGCTCTCAGACTTAGCATCTTCAGCCTGCTTCTTTAAATCTATTCACTCCAGACTATGGGATTCAAGCTCGGAATGACAGCGCTTTTGTAATTCTTTGAGTTGCTTCTTATAATTATCTATGTCGCATTGTACAAGAGCGAGTTTAACTTGGGCATCCTCCAGATCTTTCTCAGAGTTTTTGATAGCCCTCACGTCATACTCAGCAACATCGGCCATAGTTTTTACATCTTCCATCAGATCGCCAATGATTTTGGAGAGAGTCTTTGCATACTTCTTCATCTCCTTATATTGTTCATCCACAAAGTCTATAGTATCCTTAATGTCGTTGGCCCAATCAGGATTTACCAGTTTGAGTTTTGGGACAAAGTGCATGTGCCCGAAATGGTGATCGAGAAATTGTTGCTTCAAAACTTCCAGTCTGGCTTGGTTCTTGTCATTGAGAATAACCGACCTTGTAGTAATTATGTCAACGGTGTGACGAGATAGTTTCGTGATGGGTCGGTTCTTTCCTGCATCTTTCCCCGATTCCGATTGCTTCTCTTTTGGATCAGGAACCCTTTTTGAAGTACTGTCTTGAGGAGTCTTACCCTTAGATGGAGCAGGATGCTTAGCGCTGTACTTATCCTTCTCATGATGTGAAGGATGACTCTTGTGTCTGTCTGAATCTTTGCGGTGTAGGGATCGATAACAGGAAGGCCGATAAGGCCTTGGAGGTCGATCCCTTCTGTCATCCTTTCCCCTACTTTCATGTTGGTCATGCCTCCCAACGGGGTCCATTGGGGGCATGCTCGAACAAACATCCTTCATATAGAACGCTGCCTCACCATTTGTCCTATAAAGAGAAATGAAAGAATATTAGAATTAACATTAACATAAAACTCAAATGTCGTGACGTACAGTACTAGAGTGCAGTGTGTTTCTTAAGTGGCGATTCCCCCCAAATAAAACAGAGCCCGGACTGAGGCCGGTATGTGCAGTTTCCCTGGACTTTACGGAAGTAACTTCTTCCTCAAAGGTGAGAGCGAGATGATTTGTTGCGAAATCGTCTGCAGTGTAAAGAATCTCAGGCAAGGGAAGGTTTCCTAAACCCTGGTATATAGAGTCATTCACTGTAGTACTATCTCCTAAAGGATTGACCGACGACACTTCTTTTGGAGAAATTGGCCTCTCAGGGGTAGTGACATCCTCAGAGTGACATATTTATCTCTGTCCTTCTCAGCTATGTTTGATAGTTCGTCATCCTGAGTTGAAGATGGAGAAGGAGGGCCCCTAAGGGGTACCATTGGACTTTTCAGCCATCTCCCGTCTCAGGAATAATATCAACTGGGGGTATGTATACATAAGGGCCTTTCCCATGACCTATACTACGGGTGATAGATAACAACCCGTGACGATGAAGGTACTCATCATTAAGGACATCGTCGATGGTCAAAATCTTTTGATCACCAGTGAGTAGCTGATGCGAATGATCAAAGTATACTTGACCTGTCACATATTTTGGATTAGGAACTGCGAATTAAATAAGAGTCATTTAATGCGCCGACATAAGTATTTAAAGTTGAGATCCAAAAGGTTGGTGCCTTACTTGACTTGAGCCATCTCCTGGCGCACCCAGGTTACTGTCTAATGTAGAACCATTTGGTTTTTGAGTCACCAGCCTTGCTGCTATATGGGATGGCGATAATTTTCCTTTTTGGAACTGATTCAAAGTATGAAAAGGATGGAGTCTCTTGGGTCCGGTGCTTGAAATTATAAAAGAAATGGACGTCATCAAAGGTAGGCTCTACACCTAGAATATCTTTGTAGGCTATATACAGAGTGTACAAATAAGTGTAGGAGCTGGGATGCAGTTGCATGGGGGCAATCCACGGCTATCTCAGAAAATCGGCGATAAAAGGCGGAAACGGAGGTATTGCCCCAACTAGACACATCAATCTGGTGATAGCCATATATCCTTCTGGTGGATTATGCGGACGATCTATTTTTGAAGGTAACTGAGTATCTCTTTGAAGAATCCCATGCTTTAGATGTATCCGTAAAAGTCTGTCGTTGTCAATTGTCGACTCAACGGAATCCTTAGGCGATTCCAAAATAGTGACATTTCCAAATTCGTCAGGAGCACGATTATCTCCTACTCCTCCTTCCTCTTCCTCACCTAGAGAGACATCGCCTCCAAAATATACTTCACTATTATGAGCTTCCATCTCGTAATCTAGGACCTCACTATTCATCCTGAATCAGAGGTAGAAGATACATTCTCGATAGGTGGATTTTCATATTATCTGGCAGCATCTTTCCTTGTTGCTAATCTAGACGAGCGTCTTTCTACCATGGTTGCTAAACTATTGAAGAAGCAATAGTAGGAGTTAGAGTAAAATTGCCCGTATCCCCCGATGCATGTGTGTGAGCAAAAAGTGTACAAATATACATATAATGAAGAAATTAAAATATACAAGATCAACATAGAAGAAAGCAATAGGATAAGAAAAGAAATCATTTGTTCAAGGTAGCATTGGAATCTTAATCATAACCATAGGGCTCTATCCTAACTGTCCATAAGAGTCACAGGCCACAGTTAACGTCAGTTCAAATGTTCAGGACTTAGGCGGATCGGTCTAAATACTTCAGCTATGCGGATCATTTCGGATATACATGGGGGGAGCCAAATTAGTCCGACCGTCATTCTAGAGTGGTTTGGGTATGGCGGATCAGTTCGGATGTGCATGTCATGAGCAGATAGATTTGGATGCATGTGTTGTGATCGGTTCGATCCAAGTGTCCTTAAGCAGCAGTTCGGATTGAAGACACGTACCACGAACTGAACCGAGTAGCATCAGCACGCCGAAGCTTATCTAACCAATTCCACTTTTATCTGCAATCCCTAACACCTCCCTCTGACCTGAACAGATGTTGTGTGACAAAACCCAAGTATCTCCGGATCTTCCTTTCTATCTCGAACCAACCTCGTCCCTTTCTTCTTCCTCTACTCCTGCCTCGCTCTCCCAGCATCACAGTCTAATCCATTTCTCTCATAAACCTACTTATGGCCAAATGCCCATAGATCAGTATGCACAGCGCTGGCCTCAACCTCCACCACAACCATCTCAAGGTGGCGACAAGACCACCAACGACGATGGCGACAGATAGAAGACGTAGCACCGAGGTTGATGTGACATCGAGCGATATCCTTCAAATCGCTCCTAAATTCAGAGTTAAAATCAATTAAAGCAGGTCTAATTACAAATCGAAGCTTTACCTATGAGTTTATTTCGAGAAAATGGGAGAATTTCTTCGTGATTCAAAAGCTAGGGTTAGGTTTCTCAAAAGTGGAAAGGACGACAGTAGGAAATGAAGTGTTAGAGAGGAGGATGTGAGTATATATATATATATATATATATGAAGGGGATGGGAGTCCCTTCGTGTTCCAGTGGACAAGACGTTGAAGCCCGATCCAGTCATTGTATGGCCTAAACCAATATAAGGCCTTTCAGCCCATCGGAGCAACACTGGGTGAAATGTGTATGGGATCGGACGAATCTATCCGATCCGAAGCATGGTTATTGACTTCAAAGCTCAAGGCATAAATGAAGGAAAATGCAAAATTGCAGATATAAAAGCCTACCTGAAAGATTGGCTCAGATGTTGAAGGGAATCTGAAAACCGCCGAAAAACAAGTGGAGTAAATCGTGCATCCAACGCTATATTTGTAGGCACCAAGAGGTGTAACTCAATGAAACATCGCGACTTCACAGATGAAGAGGAGTAACTATTCGATGATATAAAATTCAGAAACCGACGGATAGACAATTTCGAAGCACACTCCATCTTCAATAAAAGTGTGCTTCGAGGGGGAAAAATGTTAGCCTATTTTCTGAACTAGGCCAAACAAAGTTTGAAGACCAAGTGATGAAGAATGTTGACTAGAAGAACACTCCCTCAGAAACCGGATCGGATCGGTGATTCTTGGCCAAACCAAAACAGTGCAAAGCAGAAAACAAAGGAGCACAGACAGAATCGGGTCGGTTCAGATCAGCCCGATCCGTTCCTCCAATCCTTAACGTGTCTGATCCGAATAGGAAACTACAGCAACTATAACCCACGAACCTTGAAGATGCGGAGTAGTTATGTGTCATTTCCCCAACGTTCACCCACTAACCTGATTCGCTGTCTTCGTTTCGTTCCATCCGAACCCGAGTTTTAAGGGGAAGCGCCACGTGCATCCGAACCGGAGTCGGTCCAGAGAAAATTTTCACCTATAAATACCATCAAGGGTCATTTGAAGGGATCTTTTGGCAAATTCAAAGCTCAAACTCCCTTGTCAACCAAGTTTCATTACTATATTCAGACATTACTTTAACTTAAAGTGAGAAACTATAAATATTGAGTGAATTTATGCATTGTATGAGTGAAATTGAGTGAAAGCTACTATTGTATTTGAATCATCAATCCAAAGAGTAGAAAGTCGACGTAGGCTCTTTAACGCCGAACCACTATAAATCGTGTGTTTCTCTTTGCTTTTTGATTTCATTCCATTAGAATTATTGCTAGTTTGGGTGTTAGAACCACTTTTTGGTCTAACAATAGGTAACCTGATATTATGAAGCAAACTTATATTTTGTTTTGTCGATAAAATTGTATGTATGTGACCAGGCCCGGCCCGGGGGACAGCCTACCAAGATCTTGGGCTAGGGCAGCCCACTGGGCTGCGGCAACACATTAGATATTTTTGTTTTAAGTATTTAATATATAGGTTATAGACTAAATGTTTGACAGAAGAATTATGTAGTGTGGGTGGTTTGGGTCTTGAAATGTGTTGTGTGGCGTGAGTTCAAGCTTGGAAAACGACAATTGGTCAATTTTTACCTGCTGCATTATTTGGTTTGCGGGCTTTGATGTTTGATTTTTTATTTATGGGCTTGGGCATCAAAATTTCTGGGTCGGCACTGTATGTGACATTGCGTCAGTTGGTTAAGACGTTGGGATAAGATGCAAGGGATCATATGGATCGATTCAATCGGACTCTTGCCTCGATAGTATGGTGCACACTATCAAATTTGGATACACACACACACACACACACACACATATATATATATATATCACACAAAAGTACTAAATTTAAAGAAAGATAAAAAATTGTATATAAGTTTCAATTTATAATGTCGTTCTATTATAAAATGAGAATGTTGACTTAGTATATACACATTTGGCACTCTATGCATTTAAGTAGTTATCTCTCGCCGTCATCATTGCATAATATAAGTTATTAGTACTCATTTTTACCTCCTATTGAGTTCGATGTAGGGTTTTCTTCCCGTTCCAATCTAATTGTCGAAACATATAACTTTCAAAGCATCTACTAATCAATAGACATTCTCGATCGATGAAGCTTTTGTAAGTATGTTTGCACTGTGCCAAGAAGGAACATGACTTATACTATGTCATCCCTTGTTTACTACTTCTTGAACGTAATATAAGTTGAGTTCTATGTGTTTTAGTCTAGTACGTAAAATAATATTTGTAGATAGTAATACTGCACTTAAATTATCACATCAAATCATTAAGCTTTTATTTGTGTTGATTTTCAGTTCACTGAGTAGCATTCTAATTGCATCATATAATTTGTTGCACTTAGGAAGCTTTGATAGTCTTATTTTCTATAGGATATGGTATCGTAATTGGCAATCTTTTCAGAACCGTATTACTCAATTTTCACCTAAGAACACTAAAAAAAATAGAGTAATATTGCAACCGATAGTTCCAACGGTCGTTGACGGATTATCATCCATTTCCCTCCCCTTCCAACGGATGTCGGAAACGAACACAAAACATGGTCATTGGCGGCCGTTGGAAACTATCGTAAAGTTGCAAACTATATAGCCTCTGGGCTAAAAGCCATCCGTTAAGTTTCTTCCCTAAAGAAAGTGTAAAATCCCTAACCTTCAGCACTAATCTCCATCTTTGATAGCTCTGAGATGTTTCTACTATCACTGACATCTTTAATCATCACTTTTAAGGGGCGTTGACTATAATTTCTTCACCAATCATACTTTTTAACTAAATTTAATGTAGTTTAATATGGTGAATTATTATTTTTTAGTGATGATATTTGTTTGAAATAACCCGCTGACTTTTTATATTACCCCAATGAATGTTTATTTCAGTTATTAGTTCAAATTTGAAATTTAAGTGTTAGCACTAAAATAATCGAGGATAAGTTAGTAGCAAAAACTACAGCGAAGGGATGTCAAGTGTGATAAACTTTCGGATAAGATAAAAACATTTTATCATAGCTTACCATCGTTTACAAGGTTAAAAAACATAGGGCCTCTTTTCAATAAGAGAAAGTCCCTCTCGGAAATGCCTAAAAGGAACGTTTCCTTTAGAAACCATGTACAAACAAAGCGAAAGGAAACTAAATGCACCATTCGATTCATTTCAATTAGGGGATGTTTCGGGAATCTAACCCTAAAAGAGATGTCCATCAAGTAAACAAGAACTTTTTTGAATGAAAACTACCTGCAGGTTGCATCAAAGCCAAGAGCCTGTAGAAGGTCATTCTTTACACAAAAAACAAGTTTATCGTTTAAAAGGTCCCATCGGATGATCCAAAATCACCGTAGTGATTATTTTTTAGAAAATAGTTAGAAAGACTCACCTCCACTTTAGATTACTCACTCTTGTCACGAGCTATATCAAGGTCATAAGCCACTTTTTAAAGACATATTTATTAGGCCTTTAGTTCCTCTTCATCGAAGGCGTCAAAACAAAGGCCTTAAGGCGGAAAGGGACACGACCTGCAACTATAAAAATAACCCTAAGGATCCATAATACAGAGCATATTCTTCATTCTCTCATTATATCTAAAATTTTGAGTTGTAAACTGATTCTAAAGTCAGTTTGGGGAATTTTGGGATTGAGATCGTTAAATATTTGAACTCATTATAAGCATAAATGTTAGCACCAAAACAACTAGGGAGAGACCGAGAGTTAAATTAGCTAAGTAGAATGGATATTAAGGACAACAAGCCTTCAACATAGTCAAAATAATTCCTTCTACACTTGCTTCCGGGCCAAAAATTAAAGAGCAAAGGATTCCTCCCAGCCTGAAAATCCCCTGTCAGTGAAACATGAAGGGTATGAACTTTGGCGCAGTCATTTTTAAGCAATTAAAATGAAGCTTGATATCTCTTTTGGACTATCGAGGGGAGTATTCTTAAATCTTAAGCCTTTATTATTTGATTATTGCGAAAACGTACATCTTATCCAAGGGAGGACAATGCCTTAAGCAGCATCAAAAGTTGGGAGCTCCCACAAGCTTATTTCTTCCGCAAAGTGAGTAGGGAGAGACCGAGATCCAAATTTAAAATGAACGGATGTTAAATATAGAAAGCCTTTGGCATAGTCAAGGCCATTCTTTTAACATTTTCTTCTGCACCCAAAATTGAAGAGCAAGGATTCCTTCCTGCAACAAAAGCTCCATTGGTGAAACCTAAATGGCACGAACTTTTGGGTAGTCATCTTCGAGTACTTAGAAAGAACCTATATGTGCCTTTCAGACTACTTGAGGGGAATATTCTGAGATCTTAAGTCTTCATTAGACGATTACTGCGAAAACTGGCACCTTTTCTAAGGGAGGACGATGCCTCAAACAGCGTCAAAAGAAAGATGCTCCCATAAGCTTATTTCTCTTGAAAATAACCCAAATTCTCTAGTTTAAAGAGTCCCCTTAAGAGAATCCAGAGGCATTCTAATGGTCGTTCATCTGCAAGCATTCAAGAGAACTGGCTACCACTCTAGATGACATCAAAGGCATAAGATACTTGTCGTCATAGGCACATTTATTGGGTCTTTTTATGCACTTCCTCAAAAACACTAGGACAAAACTTATAAAGCGAAAAGGGGGTCAACTCGCACCTATAAATACCATGCTAGGATTCCAGAATTGGGAGGGAATTTTTCATTCGCACTCTTGTATCTGAAACTATGAGTCCTATAACTTAATTTTGAAATTGATTTTGGGAAAGTTTTTAATGCTTGAATTCATAAGTAAAGAGATTCGCTTGCATATTGAGATAATAAAATGGTAATTCATTGATATATTATTATTATTATCTTATAACATTGTAATTCCAACACCGAGAGTATCAAAAGGAATTAATTCGATAAAAGTATCTTTAGGAAACTTCGAAATGTTGTAGATAATGGAATAAGACTATGGTCATTTTAAAGAAAGAATGTATTGAACCTCATAATTCATGACCCACTGACAAGATATCCGAACAAGTTAGAATTCATAATATCTTTTGGAAGATTTGAGAGGTACTTCGTAACCCTAACTGAAACCCTTTAAGCAACAGCAATCTATATGGTAATCCACTAAAGGAAATTTAAGAGTTCCACTGCCCTACGAATAGAACTAATTGCCTGACCAAAAGTCTTACTAAAAAATCTATAAAAGATAAACGACCAGAATTAACATATCAAAAAACTTATCTTCTTTTGAATGTTCTTTCAAACTTTAACGGGCCTACAACTTGTCACTATTATTTTCTATAGGAATTTGCTTTCAAAGATTAATGTAGCTATCAACATGAATTATAAAACATAAAAAGCAGCGTAACCCGAGTTAACCCGTTTATTCTACTAGTGCTACACCGTTTTGGGGATGTTAACCATACTTTTTATTATTATTTTTAGCGCTAAAAGGAGGGCTTGAGCTTTCGGCACCCTTAAACTTCCGCTTATTCGTAATTGGGATTGCCATTAACATGAATAAAATGGTACATATGCCAATGAAAAAGGTATTAAGCAGAAAAGGTTTCCAAATGATTTAAGAAATACCGTTTATATTTCTAAAAAGATTCCCTTCGAACAAAAGCCCTCAGAACCATTTACAACAGAATATACTAGAACAAATTCAAGGCTTTATGAAGAGAAGATAATAGGTATAAAGGATTTGAATATTGTTCATTAGAAAAAAAATCAAAACCTATGTACCAAATAACTAGAGTATAAACCCCTTTAATATTAGGTCGAAACATTTATTTGCCTACAAGAAAATTTTGGAAAAGGATAATGACCTATTTTCAACAATGAGGAATGCCATCTGTATCCATTATAAAGGAATTGAGTTCAAAAAGGAAGAGGTAAGAAACAATGATGCTTTGGCGCAAAGGTGGAAACCAATGGATAAAGGAGTTGCATCTCTTTACGAAAATCGAGGAATGTCAGGAAAGAAGGTTGTGCTAAAAATAGGTTCCATATAAGATGATTGTTAGCTTGGGTTGATCAAGTGAAAAAAGGCCGAGATACAAGAGTAAGCTTCAAAAGAAAGTAGGGAGAAGTAAGGACTTTTGAGATTAACTAAAGTAAAGACTTCAAGAGAAACTGAAGACTTCATATAAAGATGAAGGGTGTATCATCACTAAACAAAAGATAAAGAGAAAAGTCGTTGAAATGGCTTTTAAAGACAAAAAGCATCTAGGATAATACGAAAAATCCATTTCTGTAACACTGAAGGTCATACCCCCTGAAAACACTCTTCTGACATAAGTAGTAAAGCGTAGCCTTTAGAAAACTTAGATATAAAGGATTCGAAGAGTTAATCATCAAAAGCGACACTATATCTGACAAAAAGCCCTCAATAAGGCACCTATCTTATTGAAAGATACTACACATTGGAATAAACCATCCTTAGATAACAAAAAAAGTAGAGAGCTTGCATAAACACATACCTTCTGCAGTAAGTTAGCCCACTTTCTGGAAGATTCCCTTCGGTTGTACCATAAGCGAAACCCGCTTACCACCAAGAGCATATTTGTTGAGCTATTGGTTCCGTCTCTGAAGGGGCATCAATAAGAAGATAATTTGATGAAAGAGGAGTCAACCAACATCTAGAAGTGTGACCCTAGGGGGTCCAAAATCAAGAGTACTAGTTTCATTCGAAAATCTGTAATTAAAATTGTGTTGCGTAAAACCTAATTTAAAAAATCAATTTGGAGATTTCTCTATTCCTATAAACTTATATGCCAATTCATAATAAAAGGAGATAGGGCATCATAGCTTATGGATTTAATTTTAAGAAAGTGAAATTAATCATATTGATTATTAACTCATTTAATAGTCGATTGTGCATGATTTTAACTTTTGTATTCTTATTTTTTTATCTGAAGTCGTGTTGTGGATCCCATAGCGAGGATTGAAACACTTAGGGCCAGTATCCGTGAAACCTTATCCAAAGAGGGGTAAGGAAAATTGCTATTGACGGAACCTGGCTCTCTCATTGAGATATAATCAAATTCTTCCTTCCTTATTAGGTTTTTTGCAATATATGATTCATTATTTATTAACCACTGGAGTAGGCTTTGGATACAACCCCTCGACAGGGCCAGTGATCCCCTAAAAGGAGGCAGGTATCAATTTTTCCTATATTTTCGATGAGCCCTGAATTGCAAAACCTTAGTTTTGTGCACTCTTTGGTGAACTGGAAGCCAAAACACAAATAAATACAAATACTTGAAAGAAAAGGGCTTTCAATAATGCCAGAGGACAAAGTTTTGTTCCCTTAAGAATTATCTTTGACAATGAAACTCAAACAAAAACATCTTCTTTTTCAATTCAATCGGTGTAAGCTAGTTTGCAGTGTTAACTATTTTTATGCCTAACATTTTTGGCACTGGACGGAGGGCTTGAAGCTCCGTCCTTGTGGTTAATATAAATTAACTTTTCATATTTAAATGTATGTAGAAAAAATGAGGACTAAATATAAAAAGCTTGGTACCACAAAAGAAGATGTTGTACACACCACCGAGCTAGAGGACGAAATAACATCATCCTTTGATCTAGTGGACACTATCCGAGGGGAACCTTTTGGCGTGGAGGTAGAAGAAACAAATGCTGAAGAGATTAAACAGATGAAAGAGGAAATGGTAGAACTAAAAACATGTTTCTTGAGGTGCTTGTTCAGAATTCTTCCAAAAGCAGAAGCACCTTGAGCACAAAGATAGTAGCAGTTCAGGAAGTCGACTTCCCAAAAAGAGGTTCTAAATTTAACCAAACAGAAGTCAACCAACCAAAAAGTGGTGATAAAGTTGGATCTTCATAGCTCAAATCTGAAGAGTTAACAGAAGTGGTTATAAAAGATGAATATCAAGGTGCTCAAAAATAAAGAGGAGCTATCCAGAGGCTTCACTACCCATGGATATGACCCAAATATAGCACAATGTCACAATGAGGACCCGAAATCAAAGGTTTAGTAGAAAAGTCTATTGAGGACTCACTCAACTCCAAAGGGAAGAGCACCTCTGATGCACATGTTAATAGCAAACTAAAGGGTCATCCCATTCACTGATGAAATCAGGGCAACCATCATTCCACCATAGGTGAAAGTTCCAACATTAAGTACCATGGAATCACTGGTCCAAACGATCATCTAATGTCCTAAGATAGTTAGATGGATCTTTACCATGCTTTTGGAGCTGTCTAGAGCAGACTATTCTTGGTGACACTACCAGAATCCATGACCAAATGGTATTTTAAAGGATGAGAAAGGACAACATATTCATGGAAGCAGTTCTCTTAGGAGTTCTCAATATAATTGTGCATCCACATGGATCCCTACATCCACTACACAATGATGGCTAACATCAAGCAGCAGTCAGGGGATTCCTTACGAGAATATTTAAAGAGGTTTAATGCTGAAGCTATAAGGCTGAAAGGGGTAGATGACATGGCTAAGCTAATAGCCATATATTCAAGACTTCAGATTAATACACCACTCTAAAAATATCTTATCATGAACAAGTGTGAAGACTAACACTATTCATTCGTATGGATGAAATCTATCATGCAAGGAAGAAACCACTCTTTCATAGAGAGGGATCAAAACCGAGATTTGATTGAAACACCTAGGAGAACGCAAACGGAGGAAGTCGACAACAACTCAGAGGCATTAAATAAACTCATATCCTTCATTTACTCAAAAATGAAGGGAAAAGTAAACTTCCCCATTCCTGTTAAAGCTCAAACTAATCTAGAGGTCAGGAAAGGTGACAATTACTATATATATCATAAACCAAGTGGGTACAAAACCAATGAGTATAAGGTCTTAGCTGCTCTTATTCAAAAGATCATACAAGAGAGGAAGTTGCAAGAGTTCATCTAAAATGCTCAAACTACTTCCTGAGGCAATAGGGGATATTATAAGCCCTCCGGGGTAGTTACTATGAATGATGTTGGAGAGAAGGATGTTTTGGATACGATCTATCCTCTTAATCACATTGATGTAATCGTGGAGGCCTTCTGTCTGGCTGGAAGAAGTCGAGGAGCAAAGAACCGTTGCCTCAAGAAGGCAAAAGACGGATTACTCAAAGTTCAGCAAAAGTCATCATTACACCAAGAGGTCTTCATATGTACACTCTTCTAATAACTCCGTAGGAACCTCAGATGGGGATCCACTTTTCTCATAACGATCGTTTAATAATCACTACTAAAATTGGACAATCGGTGGTTGCTAAAATTTTAAGGGATATCTGAAGTGTTGTTGATGTCAAATTCAAGCGCGCCTTTGACCAAATGAACATTCCAAAGGATAAGTTGGAGTGTAGTGCAAAACCAATTTTCGGATTCAATAATAAAGGGTTGACACCTGTGCAATAAGTAAATCCAAAGGTAAAAATGGAACTTCCACTGTGTTGTCGCACCTTTTAAGCACTGGAGGTAATCATTGACCATCCTTCTTTCTTTATTGCTTTCTTTTAATGACCAATGCTAAATGAAGTGGACGCCTTCATCTCTTCCAAATATCTGGTGGTCATGTTCTTATCAAATAAAGGAGGGGGACCATCAAAGGGAAGCAGTTTAACTAAAGAGAAATGTACTTCGTCACTCTTAATTATTGCAAAAAGGTGTATTTTACTTATACTAATGCTTCTACTGAATTCCAGCCTTCAGATCATGGGTTATTGAAGCTAAAATTCAAAGAAAAGGAAGTGACGTTTCTAGGACATGTGGTCTCCAAGTATGGGATAACACTGGACCCGGCGAAAGTTGTTGCAGTTCAAGATTGGAGGTGCGGCCTACTCTACGAAAAGACCCACAGATTTCAGATGTCTTGGACAAGCTCAATAGAGGAGAGACTTTCTAGTCACCTTGCTACGAAAGTCGTTGCAGTTCAAGATTGGAGGTGCAGCCTACTCTATGAAAAGACCCGCAGTGCTTGAGGAAGCTCATCATTCTCGAATGACTGTCCATCCGTGCGATGACAAAATGTATTGAAACATGAAGAGGGTTTTCTTTTGGACTGGCATGAAGAAAGATGTGGCGGAATTTGTAGCTCGATGCATGACTTGCCAAGGAGTAAAGGCTGAACAATAGACACTAGGTGGATTGCTTCAGCCCTTGGATATTCCACAATGGAAGTGAGAGAGTGTCTTTATGGATTTCATCGATGGATTGCCCTAATCGGGGAAGGGCAATATGAGCATTTGGAGCACCCGTTCAATTCCTTTGCAAAACAAGAGGATGGCCTCTTGGCTGGCATCATTTTATCTCCGAGAAATAGTTTGATTGCATAGGGTACCCTCCAGTATAGTGAGCGGCCACGACCTCATCTTTACTAGCGAGTTTTGGAAGAGCTTGCAAGTGGCATTAGGTACACAGCTACGTTTGAGCACAACATACCACACTCAGATAGATGGACAGACTGAGATGGTGAATAGAGTTCTTGCGGATCTTCTAAGACCGTGTATCCTAGACTTTGAAGGGACTTGGTAAGAGCATCTTCCTTTGGTGGAATTCGCATACAACAACTGTTAACGATATTTTTCGTCAACAACAGAGATAGGCCAGTGGGAAATGGCCTAAGGGAAAAATGGGTTGTTTAGCCTTTGCGAGTTTTGGTCAGAGTACTGCTCCTAGGTGTCAAGGTCTTTAGGAGAAGGATCGCTAAGTGTTTTTCTTGACAAAGGGATCAATGGATGTTAGAAAGAGATTCCACACAAAGCTCGTGGAATGATCTAGTCTCAAAAGGAGGACCTAGGTTTGCAGGATGGGTTTAGATCTATGGAAAGAGGTGTTTCATCCAATCCGCGGAAAGGTTTGGACAAGAATCCACGCATATATAGGAGGTAAGCAGTAAATCATAGCAACAATAACCAAGAAATAGTATGATAAACTAACAGGAAAATACTCTGAGGATAGATGCATTCTCTATTAATCTTTTATTTAGAATATATGAACAGAATAAAAGAAACCCTCCAATTGATCCCAGTCTTAGGGTTTAGAGAGAGGGAGTACAAGAATTAGAATCTGAGCCCCCTCAAATATGACCCCAAGGATCTTATTTATAGAGGATCAAGGGCCCTTTTTACTGTTGGGCTATTGGGCCTGCAAGGACCTCTGTCGGCCGCCTTTTTACTTGGTCCGGATATTTGGCTTCTGGCTTCTTTTGTAGCATTAATTATTGCCTCCGACGTGAGGGTCTCGGTCAGTGGGGCTTCTTTGAGATTGAAATGATCTTGCCGATAGGGTGACTTTCGGGGGGTATTGGTACTTCTGGTAGTTGCTCCCTGGCATAGGTTTTCAGAGGTAAGCTTTCAGATGTAGGTTTTCGGCTTTCTCGTGTATACTTAGAGGAGATAGTCCTCCCGATGTATGTAGATAGCTGTCGGTTTGAAACCACTGTCGGTGTCTGTATTGAATAGATTAGTATAGATAGCTTGTATTCCCGTTGGGTTCCGGTTGGCCTTCCGGTGGAGCTTTTGGGGTGGTCCCGTCTTCCAAAAGGTAGCTCCTAGTGATGTCTCGTTATTAGCAATGTTACCTTTCAGAATTTATTGCTGCGGATGTTTTGGAAGCCTGTTCCGGATAATCTCTACATACTTCTGTCATGATGCTTTTGATGTCATCGTCTCTTAATGTATCGGTATTAAGTGAGTTAATACCGATAGTCCTTCCAGGATTCTATAAGCAGAGCTCTTATCTCCCTCTTTCTTGATTTTCGGTCTAGACAACCTTTTCGTCACAGACTTCCTCGCCAGATAGATCCTGTCAGATAGACTTTGATGGCACCTTGAAGACTTTGAACCCCTTTCTCCTTGGAGGGTGTCGGCTTATGCTCCTTTCGAATTATTCATTATTGTTTTTGGTTCTTCCTATTATTTGTCTTTTTGTTTTCGAAAGGTTCTTCGGTGTTTGTGTTCTTCTGATACCCCTTCACCGCCAACTAGTTTCGGTGTGAATTTTAATAGTAACATTTGCCCCCAGTGAAGGGGTATTTTGGCTTTTCAAGTCAAACTTTTTGTCTTTTCTGAAGTGTCACTTCGGGGTCTTTTGATCTCCCTTGATCGAGAGTGTTGATTGATCTTTGCCTGTGCAGTTCATATCGGTCTTGAAATTTGAACATAAATTCTTCTTCTCCCTCATTTTCGTCTTTCACCTGCAAATCAAATCCTTGCACAAGATTATTGTTCCTCTAAGAAGTTGCTTGAACTTTTCTTTTTGAAAATCCAAACTCGATTTTTTTAGTATTTTTACTTCTTATATAAGTTATAATCTTAATTACATGCCAAAATTGATGGGAAAGTGGGTTAGGAATATGTTGATCATAAAACAGGTTTAGGCATCAATCACTTTTTCACCATGCTTATTGTCCGAAATTAGTGGCTTTCTGTTTCGCAAGTTACTTTGTTTAGGAAAATGTAATACACCTCACAATGGTAAAAAGGAAACGATTTCACACAAATTAAGGTCCTATGCCATTGAAACGAAATGAAGTTACTTCTAATATAACTAGGGCTAACTTTCCTTCACCGTTTGTGCTGGTTTGTCTAGGTTTTGAGGTGATAATATTTAATTTCTCCAAAAAAAAATAACGATGTCAGGATACCTGCCCTCCTGTTACTAAGAAAAACTTAGATGTATGTTAACTAAAGTATATTAGGTGCAATCCTCCGAATATCCCATATCTGGATTTGGCATCTTGGGCCAACCCGTCCTTTGTATTGATCAAGACGTAAGGGTTTTCATTTTATGTATAAAAGATGTATGTGCATTTGCATAAGAGGTATGTGTACTAATTGAATTATTATGGAACGATGTTACCTAGAAGAATTATGTCTAGAAAAAGCCCAGTTAAGGCAAAGACTAAAGATTTTAAGGTCTCACGTCCTAGAAAAAGAGTTTGCCCCAAAGTTGTCTCTAATCACCTTCCAACCTTCTGTGAATGCCATATTGGATAGTTTTGGCATATCGGGTATTGATGCTATCATAGCTTCTTCTCCAAATTTTCTCAAGAACCCTCTAGAAGTGTATTTTGTGTATTCGGCAATTCATATCTGGCATGGAGGCTTTCCTCCTTTCCCACATTTTTTACACAGGCTCTTAGTTGATTTGAAAGTTGCTCCTATTTAGCTTTCACCCGATACATACACAACCCTCTTATGCTTGGAGGCCCTAACACTTGCTTCAGGTCAGGATTCTTTAAGCCCTAAACTCATTTGTCATATGGTCCGATTTTCTAAAAGTTCAGAGTCACCAATATGGTGGGCTAATCCCGTAAAGAGATGGGTCAATGATAGTATTACCTAGACAAGGCCATGGGAAGATCATTTTTTTCTTGTCAAAATATCCACCCGGTATATCGGGAAAATTTATCGACGACGATAGGCTTCTCATTCTCGAAAGTGAATATTTTATGTTTGAGGCTTTGGGTTACCTGTATCCTTCTTTAATCACAGAACCCCCTCTAAGGATATGATTTTAACAGAGGAGGAAGCCCAAGTTGTCGAGGCTATCTTCAAAGCACCTGTGGAGCACATGTGTCGGTCATTTCTCTTAACTACGACATGCTTCGTCAATACGGCTTGATTCCCCTGGGTAGAAGATATTGGGACAACCTCCTATCCAATTTGTTGGTTACAAAGGGCTAGTGCTAAATTCTAACTCATTCAGTGCAAGTTCTCCCATCCATTCAGGTGAATGGATGAGAATATTCCTTTTATTTTATTAGTCAAAGTTTATCACCCTTTCTCTGGCTTCTTTATCATTATCTATTTACTAATTTTACTCCCCTTCGTTTAGGATCTTCAACTTCTCAGGACGCGTCTTCTCTTGTAGCTTTTAGCCAGTCCAGTGCCCAAGCTATAAAGATGCTCACCCAAACTGTCATTGAATTACCGTCAAAGAAACCCCGACATGATAAGTCAGTTAGCTTCTCAAAGGACATTGTTGTTGCCCCGAGAACAAGGTATAACTTTGATCCTTCTACCCTTGATGATGACCAGGTGGTTAATGAGGACGCTTCACCTGATGTTTCACCGGAAGGGAAATCCGTAAGCAGTCCTGTCCTTCTCGGTACTTTCAGCGAGTTAGGCGGGGAAGGGCATAGTCTTTCGATGTCTTCCTCTTCACATCCTGGTATTCTCCTTCACCTCCCTCGCCAGCCTCTGATTTTGATAGGCTTGTGGGTCTTGCTATCTCATCCCCTGGAGTTGCTAATATCACACTGACTTCTTCACCCTTAGATTCAGAATATTTTCATCGGTAGCAAATCAGGGACCAACTTTTGGTATTGATTTATCCTTTCCGATTCCTTTGTATTCGTATTGTCTTTGTGCACAGCTTAATTCATTTTACTTCCTTAGATAATGAAGACCTGGTATCTATCCAGAGGGATGGCTTATGCCTCAGCAGCGGAAGTCAATGCCCTTAAGGAGGAGAATAGGGCACTGACAGATAGGGTTAATACTTTGTTGCAGGAGAAGGAAGAAGGTGACAACAAGCTTAATGAGTTGGAGACACTGTTTGAAGGGGAAATAAAGGCTAATGAGGTGTTGATGAAGCAAGTTAAAGAACTTAAAGAGGACAAGTCAGGGATGGAGGTGGACCATGCCGCTGAGGTGGATCGGATGAACACTTAACTCTCTACCGCAAAAATAATAATTTATGAGGCTAGTGACAGAATTTCCAACTTTTTAAATGTTTATCTTAATACCATAGATATGGAGTATTATGAAGATGCACTCATCCTTGCTTTCTCTGACAATTATAAGAGGCTTTCGGAATTTGTCTTCTCTTCTATTGATCCCTCTGTTCGAGATAGAGTTTTAGAGAAGATTGAGCGGGAGAGACTTGAGCATAAGGTTCCTTCGATGAACAAGATAAATCTCGCATCACTTTTGTTTATTGATGAGTTTCTGAGGATTATGAGGAAGAAGTAGAGGAGGAAAAAATAGCAGAACGAGAGATAGGAGAAAACACGGATCAACAAGGTGGACCCGGAAAGGGTGACGGAACATCCTTTCCAACGATGAAGGAGACACCTTCCAAGGAAGGCGGTTCTTCAAATTCCAAGAAGAAAGGGACTCCCAGTCAGCTCAATGTCGATGTTACACAGGTATGGTTTTCTCTTTCAGAATACTTTTCTTTTCCTTGAATTTCGTTAATAACTAGCCTTCTCATGTTACAGCAGTTATCTGCTTCTTCGAAGATGTAAGTTATAATATTGCTTTAGACTCTGTATTTGAAAATACACGGGGGAGGGGGGGAGGGGTTCTCAAGGAATTTTTGTGAAAACAAATTAATAAGGAGTTTCAAATATTATTGTATGAAGCATACATTTTCTTTTAATTTGTCCGTGAATTGTGTTGGTTTCGTGACATTTTGCAGTTTATGGTGTTGTAGTAACATGTCAGTGTGGATATGATGTGTATGAATTGATAATAGTCATGTGGTTGTCTTCCCTTGGAGTACTTGATGTTATCAACGTATATTTGATGTCTATGTTTTATATGTTATGATATCTCATCTTATCTATGACTAGGAGGACCCATTCCGGACCCCTCCTTCACTGCTTAGGGAGGAAACTTCAAACACCGCGGGCTGCAAAGATATCTTTGAGAGTGCTCCTCTTTCGGGCTATAAAAAGATGTATTATCTCCAAAAGATAGTAGCCACCAATCTTAGGAACATGTGTCTTATTTGGAAAAACAGCTAAAGGAGAAAGATGACATAATTTACAATTTGTGACAAAATTTTCTGAAAGTTCGGACGTGACGGCAAGTAGACTGTACCAACAAATTGACAAGTAGGTGGATGAATTAAAGAAAGCTAACGAGAATTGCACTTCTTTAGAATTATCTTTGCAAAACCCCGACTCAGAATGATAGACTTTTCTTATATGTTGGTAGGGTAGGTCCTTTTCAAAATACCGATTGTGTTTGTGTTACGGTTTATGTCGTGACTTTTAGTAGGTATGCTTGCATAATGTATGATTTATTCGACGTACTGCTTTTGTCAAAAACAATTCTTGTGCTAAGTGTTGTAACGAGTGGTGACCTACTTATGCTAAGTGTTGATGAACATTTCTTCATGTAACGATTATCATCCCCTCTAAGTGAAAGATCTCCTAGAAAATATTAGAAATGTTTGGGATCTTTTCTTCAATTCTTTTTTGAACCGATGTTTTGATATGATGTTGTTCCTCGTGTTGTGAAAGGAGCGTAGTACAAGAAATAAACTAACGAATGTATAGGTTAAAGACACTTCCCTGAGAGAATCATAAGGTCACCCTTTGTAGTACCAAAAGTGTAGTTCTGAGCCATATTCAAATTTCTGAGAGGGACAAACAATTCCTTCTTGCTTAGATTCAAGAGTCTGACTCCACCAATGTTTGGGTATTCACGACAGGACCGGAACCCCATGCCTAGTTGCAGTTTCTCTTGGATTATCCCAGATTTGGATATCGCGATAAGATTGAGACCCCCTTCCGGTAAGTGTGCATCTTATCTGATCTAGATTCAGGTTATAACTAGAAATACGCTTCTGGTCTTTGCTAGGAACTGAGTCAACCCCAGATTCAGGTATTGATGTAGAAGACCTGAACTAACCCTGGTTTAGGCAATTAGAGATTGAATACTGGGAATCCCCTTCCGGTATTCGTGTTCTGGTATCCCCTTTGGATTTGATTTGTAAAGCAGAGGTTGTACGTGCTTCTTGAACCACTCTCTGGGCTTTTGATGTCAAAGCAGAGGATGTACGTGCTTTGTTGGTCACTCTTTGGGCCTGTGCGTCCGGTGGGCTGGGCTAGCTCATCAAAAAGCAGGGACAAGGACTTACCCGACCTCCCTCTAGGAGGTGCCTTATCCTAACCATCGTAGGTGACGATATGGTCTTAGTAACTTAGACGGGGCCGTCGTAGGCACAAAACTAAGGTTTACTCCTTTGACGCTCTATATTGACAATCGTAGGTACTAATAGAGTCTTACACGCAACCCCCTCCGAGGGGTGCCCTATCCTGGCCATTATAGGTGATGATAGGGGTTAGCATTCCCTTCTGCGGGTAACACAGAACATAAGCAGAGGCAGGACGTGCTATTCTACGAGAAGAGGTAGGACGTGCTTAGTTCTAGGAGAGGCAGGGCATACTCTTCTACGAGCAGAGGAAGGTATGCTAATTTTAGATGCACCGCCAAGACCATTTCTAGTGTGAAACGGAGGCTTACGCTTTTGATGCATTAACCTAGCCCTCTCTGATTTGGGCATAGAGGAAGACAAACACACCTTCCCCCTCCGGGGGACGCCTTTCCCTGAACACTTTGGTGGCGACAAGGGATTTGATCCATTTATGGTTTGACCCCTTTTGGGTTTCTTTTAAGCTTCGAACGAAGGGTTTTCCATACCCTCAGTCGTGTTTGATAATTCTTTTCCTAACGATTTTTACTGAACATAAATTGATCTTATTATAAACACTCATAATTGGCCTTGGTTGATGAATTTGATGACCATTTCCTTAAGGATTCTACAATGATTAGTGTCATGTCCATTCCTCATGTGGTAATGACAATAGGGCCCTCCTGCCTTCCTTTTGCATTTCGGCTTTTTCTTTGCATATGGCCAATAGTTGAGTTCGTGTTTGGTTAGGAAATAGATATTTTCCATTGAGGTAGTAAAGTAATATTCCTTGAGTAGTCTCATCGTGAACTTCTTTTCTTGTCTTTGGGGCTTAACCTTTTTGTGGTCTAACCCTGTTATTTCACCTACATCTCCGTTCCTACTTCCGAAAGGACACTGAGGTTGAGATGTTATTCCTTCGAACCATTTGTTGGTGAAGTGTTCAAAATCTTTCATTATTTCATGTTCAAACATCGTTCCTCTGATCTGCTTGTAGAGAGTTTTCTTGAGGTGAGAGAAAATACTAGTACCCTCTGATATAGAACCATTTGGAGGAGGTGTTGATGCTCGTTTTATGTGGAAAAGGTTATAATCCTCGATGTTGGAAGCATGTTGTTCTGTTTCTCTTTTCCGCTTTATCATCCGTAAGGCTTCTGCTCTCAACCTTTGCTCTTCTATCTCTCCAGGGTCATTGATTTCTGACTTATCCATTCGAGATCCCAAAAACTTTCGTCGGGACCTTTTACCCATAACTTTGCTTCTTCAAAGCTTTGGTCCAATCTGAGGTGGAACAACACAGGTAGATATGTGGCTGTTAACCACAAGGTCGGAGGTTCAGGCCATCCTTCTAGCGCCAAAATGTTAACGATATTTTTCGTCAACACCAGAGATAGGCCAGTGGAAGTGGACCTAAGAGAAAAATGGGTTGTTTATACTTTGTGAGTTTTGGTCAGAGTATTGCTCCTAGGTGTCAAGGTCTTGAGGAGAAGGATCGCTGAGCGTCGTTCTTTACAAAGGGCTCGATGGATGTTACAAAGATATTCCACGCCAAGCTCGTGGAAATATCTAATCTCATAAGGAGGACCTAGGCTTGCAGGATGGGTTTAAATCTATGGAAAAAGGTGTTTCATCCAATCTGCGGAAAAGTTTGGGAAAGAATCCATGCATATATAGGATGTAAACAGTAAATCATAACAACAATAACCAAGAAATATATGATAAACTCATAGGAAAATACTCTGAGGATATATGCGTTCTCTATTAATGTTTTATTTACAATACACGAATAGAATAAAAGAAACCCTCCAATTGTTCCCAGTCTTAGGCTTCAGAGAGAGGGAGTACAAGAATTAGAATCTGAGCCACCTCAAATGTGACCTCTAGGATCTTATTTACAGAGGATCCAGTGACCCTATTGTTGTTGGTTTGTTGCGCCTGCAAGGGCCACTATCGGTCGCCTTTTTCCTTGGTCCCGGATATTTGGCTTCCGACTGCATTTGTAGCGTTAATTATTGCCTCCGACATGAGGGTCTAGGTCGAGCGGGGCTTCTTTGAGATTGAGATGAGCTTGCCAATGTGATGACTTTTGAGGGGTATTTGAACTTCTGGTAGTAGCTCATGGGCATAGGTTTTCAGATTTAGATGTAGGTTTCCGGCTTTCTTGTGTATATTTAGATGAGCTAGTCCTCCCGATGTATGTACATAGTTGCGGGTTTGAAACCACTGTCGGAGTCTGTATTGAATAGATTAGAATGGATAGCATGTATTCTCGCTGGAGTTCCGGTTGGCCTTCCGGTGGAGCTTTTGCGTTGGTCCCATTTTCCAAAAGGTAGCTCCAGTTAATGTGTTGCTATTAGCAATGTGACCTTTCGGCATTTATTATGGCGGATGTTTCGGAAGTCGGTTCCATATAATCTCTATATACTTATGTCATCATGCTTTTGATGTCTTCGTTTCATAATGTATCGGTATTAAGTGAGGTAATGCCGATAGCCCTTCCGGGATTCGGTAAGCAGAACTATCATCTCCCTTTTTCTTGGTTTTTGATCTGGACAACCCTTTCTTCACAGACTTCCTCGCCGATAGATCCTATTGGTGTTTGTGTTCTTCCGATACCCCTTCACCATCAACAAGTTTCAGAGTGAATTTTGGTAGTAACAACATTAGTTTCCAATCTTGCATAAGCATGGCACCCTTCGAAGCATTATATTGATGACATTATAGACTGCCGACTTGTTGGTGGGAGTCTACGGACATACTTCTATTTGGACTGGAAAAGATTCGAGACACTTCCGAGAAGATTGATCTTATCCATTGAAGAAAGAAAGCCCCTCAAGATAGATATAAATCTTATGCCGACAAAAGGAGGACCGACTTGGAATTTGAAGTGAGGGATATGGTCTTCATTAAAGTGTCACCGCTAATATATGCAGTTTGCTTAAGCTAAATAGGGAAGTTGGCACCAAGATTTATATTGTGATTCCCTATAATAGAGAGGATTGGACATATGCCTTATAGGATTAAGCTACAGGATAGACTATCGGGTGTAGACGATGTATTTCATGTTTCCTATTTAAGGAAATGTCTCCAATGATACAACAGAGATAGTAGAGCTAAGCACCCTTGAGGATGTAGATGTTGAGAAGGAAGCATCAATAAGATGAGTTTTACTCATATCCTTGGATCAGAAATCAAGAAGTTGCGATACAAGGAAATCGGATTGGTTAAAGTACAATGGGGAGAAGACCGCTAATATGCGACATGGGAGCCTGAAGATAGGATTCGCACTTCTTATCCTTTTCCTTTTGAGAGTAGTTCTTGACTTCTTTTCCAAGATTTTACTTTGCATTTGCTTCCACCACTTGAGTTTATTTATCCTATCGTTCAAACCTTTCGATCCTTAGGTAGAATTCGGTGGTTGGAAACATGTGTTTGAAACAAGTTGTGATTGATGGTTGCAAGTGGAGGCAAGAGTTTTCTAGTGGTTGCTCATGGATGCATACACATGCACACGGCACTAGATCATCTCAATCACTTACATATTGCATATGGATGTGTGTACATTTTAGTTTCTCTATGGGTTGAAATGGACGTATCATCATATGGATGATGCATTTAGATGAATGACTGTGCACACATATAGAGTTTACATATTATACCATGACTGTTTGCATACATTTTGGATTCATGGCACAAACATATATTGCATTAAGGAGGTCAACTGAATTAGTCGACCGCCTAATTTTCGCATTAGTGTAAGGATATATACACACAACACTTTGCATAAGTTCATACAAGCATTAGAAATCCTTAAGGACAATGGACGCCTGTGGATGATGGATGAGTATATGGTTGTGGATGGATGTTAGGATAGTAACATTCTTCTAGACTTGGAAATTTTGGGGATGAAATCCTTTAAGTAGGGGAGAATGTAACACCCCAAAATGTAATACACTACAACCATACTTGAAGATAAAAAATTTGGAATAATTTAATTAAATATTCAAAATTAAGTGAAGACTGTTGCGTTCGTCTCGAAAATCTGGTTAAGATAGACCACAAGTTTGCATAAAACGAACAACGTATGAAGAAGTTATAGGTTCTACAGGTTTCTATACGTATAAAAGGCCTATTATAATTATAAATTAAAATAAGATTCCCAAAAGTCAAAATTGAGGCGAGCGGGAACAGGCGGGAATAAGACCCATTATGGGACGACCCACACTGGCTTGGGTCGACCTATAGGTCGAACTAGGGGGTAGGTGGGTCGACCCAGCTCTGATTCGACCGAATTCTGCCTAACGTACCTGGACTATTTTATGACTCTATTTGTGCTGAATCGGCATGATTTGTACAATTTGGATTTAAAACCTAAGATCTAAGGATTGTTGTTGACTCTATAACTCTATAAATAGATGGCTTCACCCATTCCCAATACACACAAGTTCTTCATATCTCCTTCTATGAAATCATTCTGAAAAATATAAGCATATAATGGGGGAATGCTGCTAAAGATTGGATAAAACAGAGACAACATCATGACTTGCATACATACAACTTGGATTGGACTTGGACATCCTACGACATAGTGTTATATAATTATCTTCACCAAGTCTCACTATGAGTTTCCATTATTTACATATCTGATTTCTTAGACTCTGAACATGACAGATAAATAAAACTGGCTAGGATCTATAGTGTTAGTAAAAAATGTTATACTTGTTTCCACTGTTAATCACATATGCCGTTATGATCAGTTATACACATTCCTGTAATATTGGATAATTAAATAACTTATACATATGCATGTTATGTTGGAAAATTAACAAGTTATATGTATCTATCTTCCTTTTCCTGATTTCTGTGTTTATTTCCAGTCTTTCCTATATGCCTATGCGATTTGATTCTATTCTTCTTTCTCTATTTTCCCTTTCTATATTACGCCAGACCTAGGTCTTGGGAAGCTTAGGCTATATCGATTAGAGAATGCGTATGTTTGGGGGCAATAATGAATGTTATAAAAGAAGAACTTAGGCATGTTATTTACTTGGACTGATTGATTATAATTTGGGAAAAAGGATAAATATACACATATTTAGACTTGCTGTAAACTGATAATGTGTAGATACTTGTTGTAAGTGGACATTATTCATAAACTTGTAACTTGGGAATATAATTGATGAATAATATGCATATGAATTGGACATGTTAAATTTGACTTAAAACGGACATTAAGTAAATGACATGTTAAGAATAAGGTAAGTACCAAATGTAGATTAATAAACTGAAATGTTGTGAAATTGTATACATCTGGGCAGAGTTTTCGAGGTAGGGTTGTACATACATAATGACATATAAAATTACAACCATGCTTATTTGTAAACCTAAACCTCCTAGGTTAAGTATAAGTATTGATAAGCTAAGAGGTCCCTCATCTGTTGTTGTATTGGGTTTTTGGGACTCTTAATTCCTAGTTATTTGGGGGCACAAGCTTAGGGGGTTTGGCTCGTGTCAATCTGCTGTTTGGAACCCATATCAGTCAGTATCCTTGTAGGTATCTTGTTAATGGGGATCCCGCACTCGGTAGGAGTCAGGGCATGCTTTACTAAACTGGATAGTAATAGGTTCACATGGGGTTGGGTACGGGCGCGTTCCTATGGAGTCATAAGCGTGCATGTGTCCAACTAGGGAAGATAAGACGTTGTAACACCAGTGAATAGGTCGATGTTATATAGTTGCTGGGTCAGAGAGTGATACACCCTACTACCGGGATTGACACAGAGTATTTACGTAGTAAGGAGTCGATCACATGGGTAGTAATTAGGGTACACCTAATACTGCTGTTGTGTAATTAGGTTAACACCTAATCCTATTATGTAATTAGGGTATGTATAATCCTGCTGTTTATTTCTCCTATTAATTCTACTGTTAATCCTCCTATTATGAAATCATGTTGAACTTGTTATGCTAGTACTGGTGTAGACATTACATGTTTTAGGATATAAATGTGAAGCATTACTCGATCATAAGTCTATCCCTGTTATTCTTGCCCATTATGTTATTCTGTTTAGTTTAGTTTACCTTTCATGACACTGTACCTTTCTTATCCAGTTGTATTTACCTATCCTATGCATATTTGTAAATCACTGGAATACGCCAGACTTTATGCCTGACCCTTTTTCTTTTGCCTCTTTCTTCCTTTCCCCCCAGGTCCTTAGAGTGGAAGCACTATGCAGTGACTAGGATTTCTCTTTCATCTTGGACTTGATTTACATTCATTGAGATGTATCATTTTGAATTGCACTCTACTTTAGTATGGCTTATGGCGAGGGATACGATTTTATGTACTATGATATTTTATTTCATGAAATGTTTTGTGAGACAGATTTGAGACAGTTTGCTAGTTATAACTGGTTTTGATGTATCCCTGAAACTATGCTTTATTTCTTTCATAATAAAATTTATGATTTTCCGCTGCTTATTTTATCTGTCTTGTACATTCCACGTAATGATTACCTATTGCGTTTCACGAAACTTAATGCATTCTCTTATGAGCGACAATAACGGGCATGGGGTGTCACAATAGACCATCTTTTACATTGGTTTCTTTTAACCAACTGATGCAATAGATGGTATATTACATCACTTTTTCTAGACGTTTGATGTGATAGGCTCCTTATTACATCAATTTGTTTAAATATAACTGATACTAGTATTGAACAATAATATTATTGCATAGAATTTAAATATTCAAATAGTTTTTTTTTATTTAATAAAATATTTTATTTCAATATTCGAAGTAGTACAACTTTCAGAACACACTATTGTACATCACACTGTTGTTCATACAATGTATTTCATATACATTACATCTGTTACTACAATACACTCAGTCTCAGTCAATTTATACACAAATTCATATATAGTCTTCATTTGCTTCCAGTTCAGTCCATGGGAGTGTACACGACAGTGTACATTGTACAAAGTCAGAATAAGTACAGCATAAAAATGAGGAATGAATATATATAGTTTGTTCTTATTAGAAAAATGTATGTGCCACAAATTTGTTCTAACCAGATGATACAAGTAGCATGATTAGGGCAAAGAAGGAGGCAAAGGAAAGAAATGGAAATGGCCAGTAGAAGAAAGAACAATGCCAGATGATATAAGTAGCATGAATAGGGCAAAAATATGACCAATAAAATCAACTGATCAGGTCAGTAAATATATGTGCAAAGTAATGGGAGTGATCAATGATTAAGCAGTAATACATGTCCTTTTCAGTATTTCAAAAGTCAATTTACATGGAAATGTTTAAACACAATGCACCAAGAATTGAAAGAAAAAAAGCATATGCAGCTGGTACAAGTGTTCAAGTACAAGTCAAGTATAGCAACAATTATACATGTGCAATATTCTCAAGTGGCAAATGCAGCAGCAAGTATACATGTGCAATATTTTCAAGTGGCAAATGCAGCAACCAAGTATACATATGCTATATTTTCAGGTGGCAGCAACAAGTACGCAGGAACCAATTCAGGCTTGGACATGCACAAGTGAATGGTGCAACACATACAAATCAAGGATAAGCATATGTACAAATTAAGAAGACAACAAGTAATATGGATGATACAATGTAGTATCAATCAGTGAAGTGTCAAGACCAAATGCAACATCAAGATGAAGGAGCCAGTACAAGTGTATGTTCATATTAGTGATCATCAACATTCTACAAGTTGGTTTCAAAACATATCTGTATGAAATCAGGTAAAGCATTCAGGTATAGTATTAGTGCATTTTAAAGTTACAACTAATGAAATAATACTTACTAACGATCAAAGAAACAGTAATGAATCCAAGCACATGGCAACACATGCGCAAACAACAAATGTATATATGTTCGTATCAGGCAATTAGGGAGGAAAATGATACATATATACATATATATATATATGTGTGTGTGTGTGTGTGTGTAAGTATATATATCAAGTGCACTCATGTACTAATCAGAAATCAAAATAAATCTCACATTGGACAACAAGACAGAATGATAAAATGTAGTAGAAATTCAAAAGGGAAAGTTAAGTATATGTTCTTATCAGTTATACTTTGAAACGCAAGCAACAAAATCAAAGCAAGTATACCAAGAGTGTGTATATCGAATTTAATAAAATTAGGTAACACACGTGAAGTTATAATCAACAATGTACAAGAGATATAAAGGAATGCAAAATCAAGGTTGAGTAACTGTTTTCATCGGATCTATTTTTGGTTCGAATAGATATTAGAAAATTTCAAGATTAATAGAGCAAATTGAAACAGTCAACTTCATATCGAAAAAGAAATATCTTCAAAGTGCTATTTTTTTTAAAGATTATTCACAATAGAGGTGAAGAATTCAACATGTCCTCACACTATATTTTTTGGCAAGCTTTATTTCAAGTAAGGTTGAAATATTCATGCATCCAAGCCTATTATGAAATTAGATCTACTAGGGTTTTAATACCTTTTTCAAACAGGTAATTTTATATTGTTGAAATTCTTGAACTAGAAAATCGTGAGCTAAAAACTCACCTTCAGAAAAGGCCTAGATGGACACAGTGCTGGTGGTTAATCTGATGAAGTTGAGGCTTGTGATTTTCCCAACTCAAGAAGACGGAGGGCAGGCGAGCTTCGACGAAGGTGACGCGATTTCAATCAGAGATGCCAAAGTCATAATTTGGAGTGGAGACCAAAACCCTAATTTTCAAAATGCAGACATTAAAGGAGGAATAAGTTGACCATTGAATTTTCAAAGGGGAGTAGTAAAGAGGAAATAAAAGGAAAGGAACCGATAAACGAAATAAAAGGAGGGAATAATAGCGGTCGAAATAAAAGAAGGGAATAAGAGTGACTTTTTTTTTACCTAAAGATAGACATCAATTGTTTTAACTATCGTATCTAAAGAAATATTTAACATAGCTTTTAAATTTCTTGATGTTAAATAACTTTTAACATCGGCGGTTTTACAAACTGATGTTAAATGAGTGATGTTGTAGCCACTATTTCTAGTAGTGATTGAATGGTTGTTGTCCTGTGCTTTGAATGATGATCTCTAGCTCTATTATACATATAAATTATGTTATCACCTCGCTATCCTTCAAAAGCCAAAAGGATTTCCGTATTATACACCTTAAATGAAAGGGACTATTGTCCCGGCACCCTTTGGCTAATAAGGAATGGAGGGTTTGTTATCATAAACTTTGATATTGAATTGTTTAATGATTGCTTTTTTAGATTGTTGCCCACTAAGTTTGCCGACACCAAAGAAGCCGATAGAGTGTCGTGATGAATCATTGCCTGAGAGTCAGATTGACATAATAGATGTTGATCAGGTTAAAAGTAAGATGGTCTATTGCCCTCTATCCTTCCGGCAGTTGCTGTCGGAGGGACTGTTTTCATATAACAATTTTATAATCTTGTTTTATAAAATACTTTCAAAATTTAAGGCTTATGCCTATGACCGAGTTGACATCTCTAGTGTCGATATGACTTTTTATATTTTCTTTCTAAAATACTTAGAAGTTATGTTATGAAAAGCGAGCCTAAGCGACGCTTAAGTGATTTTAGCAACTGCATAGCTTATTTTTTTTGAAAAGCGGAAGGCATTAAGCGATTAGCCTTCAGCATGTCTTTTTAGCGCTTAATAGCGTGTCGCTTAAATTTAAGCATTTTTGCAGTATTATGAGATGACTTATTTGCAAAACAATTAAGCACTACTTAAGCATCGCTCTTAAGCTTCTCTTAATTACCTTTATGCAGATCTGGACTGTGCATGGATCTAGCGCTTAGGCACAACTTAGGCACCATTAAACGAGACATTCATCACCTCGCCTAGCGCTTAATATAACATAGCTTAGAATTTTATCCTATATCCTTATCTGGGCGATCGAGTCATTTTCTAAACTATGTTTTCAAATCCGAAGCCTATGCTTCAAAATCCCTTGAAGTTGTTTTCCTATGACCACATGCCTTTGTAAACGTGTTTTCCATAAAGTACTTCCTTCGACGCAGATGAGATCGATAAGGAACTTATTTAGAAGAAATGTTTTGAGGCTTAGTGGTCGTCGACGTCGGTAGTGATGAAAATGAGAACATTTATCCAAATGTTTTTAATAAATGACAGAGTCTTTATTGCTTGTCACCATTTATTTGACAGTAGATGTTGATCGCGTTATTGAGCCAAGCTGGAAAGGTTACATCTTTCGAAATTACTTGAATATGGTCTTCGATACCTATCTGGGAGTCGAAGGAAATTGGGAACACAAGGGTGTCATGGCCATTGTAGTGTAAATTAGAATCCCTTCAAACACATATGTTATTTGGTAATTAGTAATTGGTAATCGGTTGTTGCTTATACAATGCAATGTGAAATATTAGGAGAATCCAATGGGCGGAAAATCGGAAAACACCAGTTAGAATAAATTGTAAATTACAATACCCAAGCCCGTGGCCTTGCTTAGTACAGAGAGCTTAGGAAGGATTTTTCAATATCGTGTTAGCGGGGCAGTACTCAACAAAGCACAGAATGGGAACTGAAACGGAAAGTTGGTTTCGTGTTATTGGTATGCCACTACAACAAAAACACCATATTACAACTGCAATTTCACAATTGTCATAAACGACCAGCTGTAATAAAAGCTTTTTGCAACTGCTATTTTGAAAATGTTGCACTAAGCTTATTTTCAGCTCTTTTATTTTTCTAGTTGTGATAGATGTCAAGTACAACTTTTCTTCTTTGCTAGTTGTAATGATGTTATTTTTAATAATTCTATTTCTTTATTCATTGGAATAGATGACTTTTGGAACTCATTGTCGTAATAATTCAGCCTCGAATTTAGGCGGAAAAAGTAAAAAAAAAAAATTGCTCCAAAATAATTCACGTCTTATATTTCTCACGGGTTTCTTCTCCTATACGGTTCCCTAAATCAAAATCGATCCAAAAATTATGTTCTTGTCTCCGCTCTTAATGGGGTTTGACATCGAATGGCCATCGCTTATCGTCCTCATCACCTACGACTATCGTCGGCCTCAACATCGAATGGCATCCCAACAACGGAAACTATGAAAACCTAGTCTCCTTCAACTCTACATCGATAACATTTGCTTCTGTTTCTAGATCCTCTGAGTTGATCCCATCCATTTCTCTCTGATTTTCTTTTCAAGGGCCCTTAAGTTATTAGCAGTGCGCATCGAAGGCTATGTCAAGAAAATGATTTGATCACGATTTAGGCGTCAGGAACAGTGTGGATCCTAGAAATTTGATAGGTTCTGTTTCTCGCTTCTCCTTTTCCTTCTCTATTTATGAAGATTGAACAAAATCATCCTCATCCGTGTTGTAATAATTACGATCGAGATAAAATTACCACGGTTAAGCCTTTTACTCATATATCAGTTTCAAATTTATTATGTAGTTTAGTGTTTGCAATTTGTGTTTTAATAGGTTCATCGACTTAGTAGTAGTGAGTACTGCTATGATCATAGATTCATATTTGAAGGCCATAAAGCTCTTGATGTAGTTTCGAGTTCAAAGCTTTTAGTAGAAAAAGGGGCGTAAAATAAATATATATTTGTACCGAGGTTAAATAACATTAAATTGTATGCAAATATTTCTCTGATTGCAACCTATGTAAACAAGTAATACATTCTTTTGAATAAAATTGTGTAAGATGTTAGCATGGAGCCAGACTAGCTGCTGCAACTCAGTGGAAGAAAGAAAGATAGTAATACAGTTTTGTGATATCATTGCCATGCATGGAGCCAAATTGGTTGCTACTGGAATAGTTCACATTCTGGAAAAAAATTAGGGAGGAATAAGCCAGCGATACTGAGAAGCAAAGAACAGTAGTTGTTGTGGATGTTTCTCTTTTTAACCACTACAAACCATACAGAGAATGCCTGCAAAGCATGATAAGAGAATTACTTGGAGAAGAACCCTCAGAATTCATTATAGTTAAGTTTGCTAATAATGGATCAAGCACTGAAGCTGCATTAATTGCTTAGTATAATATAATTGAGGAACTCCTGCATTTATTTTTATATGTATGGCATATGCATCCGTCTGTTCCACTTTGTAGACTCTAGTTATAATATGTTTTAGATGTAGAGTGTGCCATCATTAAATTTTTGATTGGAGGTTTGTTTAGAAAGGAAAAAAAGTCAAAATTATGTAGGCATAAAGGAAAACTTGTTCGGGCAAGTAGTAGAACATGCAGTTTCAATAGACAATTTGAAAAATACACATGACTAAGACTTGAGCTATTTACAGCAAAAATAAGTAGTAAATGAGGTATATTTCAATAGGCTATTGATTCCACCCAATAATGCATTTATTGGATAATCTGATTTTAGGTTCCAATTTCGTTTGCTTATCTTTGTTAGAGCGTGTTCAGGAAATTGATGCTAGATTTATGAAGTATGGATGTCTAGGATTAATCATATGTCTATATTAAATGATCCCATTTGTGCATTCTTGTTTTCTTCTTACAATGGCCATGGATTCCTGTAGTATACCAATATACCTCATGAAGTGGTTCTGCTGAGTCATGCACTAAGGGCTGGCCCGGGGCCTTTGCAAACCGTGCGACAACCCATGGCCCAATTAATGGTAAGGACCCAAACCGTAGAAGTTTTAATATAAAAACAATTCATACTGAGGACAAAACGTAAAAATGTAAGTAGCTTGTTTGGTAAATCATCTTTCCAACTAGGAAGGTGTGCTAGGTTTGATTCTTCGTTTTGCCCATTTTAGCAATACTTTTAACTTTTTTTGCTCATCTACATGTTATTGCCCAGGGCCCAATTTTTAGTTGGACCGGGCCTGCATGCACTTATTACCAACTACATGTTTGTGGAGAACGTCCAGTAGAAAGAAAGAGAGTGAATAAACTACTATCCACATACCTTCGTCTTTCCAATAACTATCTCATCCCCACCATGATTTAAAAAAGTATGGATGGGTGATGGCTTGGTTCAATAACGGAAAAAATAATCATATAACCCATTTCAAACGGTCCTAATATCTGAAATTCATACCACAAAATTGGTATCGCCTCTTAGTATGTTGGTATTATGTCATGTATAATTTATAGCTTGCATTTTACTCTAAAAAGTTTTCATTGTATATTAGTTTTGTCATATGTTGTAATTTTGTATAGTTTTATATCAAGTATGATCCATGGTTTTTATTTTGAATACGATGTAGTGATGTCATCTTTATAAATGGATGATGATGTCTTTGAATGTATATTTAAAATTATGTTGTTTATCTCTGAATGAACTATGATGCCTTTGCAATAATATTAGTTTTTTCATGTTGCTTGGATCTAAATGTGCTTAGTATTTAATTTTTTTGGACCTTTTTAACTACAACTCCTAATCATAGTTGTAAAAAGGTTTACAATTGTTAGTAGTTGTTGTAAAGTATCTTTTACAACTATCAAACATAATTGTTAAAGACTTCATTACAAACATGTTAGACAGTTATAAACGAATATTTTACAATTGTAAAAAACAATTGTACAAATACAGCTCTACTTGATATAAGGATTGAAAACTGCCAGTTGTAATAGATGTATAACAACTGTTTTTGATAGTTGTGAAAAGATGTTTTGTTGTAACGTCCAATACCACAAAGCACCGTATGAGAATAAAAAAATAGAGTAAGATTTTAGCTCTTTTGCCTAGTAATAGTTCTCTAAGAAGCATAGTATGAGAGTTGAGAAATAAGGAAATGATAAGTAAAATGTATGAATCGTTAAAACAATTGGGCAGTGTAACGGGGGATGAGAATTCATTGTGTGTTACATGTTGTATGATGTTATTTTTATATGCCTTATTATGATAACCATTCTACTCATTAAAGTGCAGGTGCATATATGGTTAGTCTTGTTTCAAAGCATGATTGTAACGAGAAGTAAATTCGTTTCGCTCTGCGTCGTGGTATCATTAGACATCGATCATGTGTGGTAGAAATGTCATTATTCACACTAATCTTTTTGACTAACTCGTATTTTCTACTTTTTCTCCTTAACCTCTCGAGTACTCAATTAAGTAGGCTGAGGGTTAAGATCTTTCAGCCATCTTCTTTGAATAAGGTTCCGGAGATGAGCATAAGGCTATAGTTTTACCAGTTTCGTTGTGTTCTTGTTTTATCTTTTGATAGTATGTATCGGTAAGCTTATATTGTCACTATTTAGATTTTGATCAATAGAGGGAGGATCATCGTATACCTTTTCCGCAGTTTATTTTATAATAACTTATATTTTTTCCGAACGGATTATTCGAAGGGTTCTATGCATGAAATATTGTACCAATAATTTATTAACATTCGAAAGTTAAAACTTGAGATAACTGCAATATCTACAGCATTTTGTTTTTTTACCACAAAGAATAAAGAATAGGTAATTTTTATTCTAATCCACGGTTTTAATAAGTTAATCCATAATTTTACCTTAATAAGTTAATCCATGACTATTTTGTAAGTTAATCCACGAGTAGATTAACTTAAAGATTTCACCCTATTACATAGCTAACAATCGATTTTGTGCTTCTTCTTTTACAATTTTGCGTTATTTCATAATTATTTGTGCTGAATTGTCTCACCCGTTTGATAAAGTAGTAACAAATAAATATGTTTTAAAAATAGAGTTGATAACACTTGAATTCAGCAAAAAAGCAATCAATTAGATACAATTAGTTCACTAATTATCTCTGAACATGATCAGACATGATATGGTAGTAGATGATTATGAAAATAAAAACCAAGATGAAGACTTCAGTAGGGGATTTCACATCAAATGTTTTCAAATAGTTTAATATTTTGAAGATTTTGCAAAAGAAGCATTTGTCAAATAGGTTGACATGAAGCATTACAAACAGTACAATTCATGTTTATTTTTTCAATGTACATGATGGATGGTGGAAATCTTTTTCTGCTTTTTTGCTTAGGACTTACTCTTTGTATTACACTGCAACGTATTACACATAATTGCAAAAGTTAATGTTATTAGAGTGTGGATAAAAATAAAAATTACCTTTTTTATATCTTACATATCGTATAATCTACAATACAAACATACAATTATATCATATAATTTACTTCATGTCTTCACGTTTTCATTAGTGGTGCTTTGCATTTGTCTGATGCTCCCTCTAAATGGTCAATGCATGTCCCTGTAACTCCGGCAAAAAAACACTATTTCTGTTATAAAATTATTTGTAGAATAGTGTAAATGTAAGAAGCAATGATCCGAGATTTTCTGCAATTTCCTTATTACTGTAACAACCGTCTTTCTCATCAAGATGTAAACGGCTTCTCTTCTCAGACATGTTTCTATTAATTTTTCAAAATTTCAGAAAATAGCTAACTACAATTATATGTGATAACGGTGATATTAAAAAAAAATTGTATATAATTAATCAACTTCAAATAATAATAATAATAATAATAATAATAATAATAATAATAATAATAATAAACAAACTACTTACTGTTATTACGTTGAATTACTCGGCATAAGTTTGGATTTAGATGGTAGGGGAATTTAGAAACAAGAAGACGACGGGAAACGGACAGAAGAAGACTGAGAAGAAGAGAAAATAAGTACATTTTTTTTTCTTTTTTTTGATACACTGATTAAAATTTAAATTTTAGTAAAAGTCAACAATTCTATAAAATAGTATGAATTAACTTACTAACATCATGGATTAGTATAACACATCAAAGTTTTGATTGTTTATAGGCGCATTTTAAAATTTTGAAATGAGGTTGCCGTCGAATGCCTTAAGAAAGCATCATTTTTCTCAGACAAACCAAAATCAAGCCACGTGGATTTAATTTTCTATATACTTTGACCTTTGTGAGCCATGTGCATTCATTTTTCTGTATACTTTGACCTCTATATTATCCTGATATAATTTTCGACGTGCATGAGTTTAAGCACATGCTAATTTGCAGCATGTCGTGTCGGCAATTGGGGGTCCAAGTCCAATCGAACTTCATATCAATCAGTCTGTATCATACATATACTGAGTATGATCTCAATGTTTTCATCACTGTTCCATGAAGAATATTTTTATTTCTATTTTTAAAATCATTGTTCTATGCGTGTAAATAAGCTAAAACCTTAAAAACGAATTTGAAAATTTTAATAACAGCAATCAAATGCGGGATAATCCATGGATTAATCCAGCTGACTTGCTTGCATCACAAGCGATGTTTTAATTTGTTTTATGAACTTGAAAACCACAAACCCACAGCTTACATATTTTCATTAATAGTTGTTACCAAGTGTCAATATGCGTGCATATAGGAAGGCTAGCTACACGTATGATGGTTACTCACAGTCTGTGAACATCAGAATATCACAGGTGGAAACTCTATATGGTTACAAATGTGCCAACGAGTTTGTACTTTAAGATTTCCTTGGCATAAATAACAATATTATATGATTTTAATTAGGAAGTCTAGATTTCTACGTAGATTTGATAGCCATATGAACATGACATAGAGCATATATATATGCTGAAGTCAAGAGAGTATTATTTCTGTGCTCTTAGCCTGTTTACATTCATGCTTCCTTCCTAAACTATATACCGTAAACGATTGTAGTTAAATTATGTGTTTGAAACCATTTATAGAAAACCGATTTCACGCTCTTCAGTACTGGACCTTAAACTTACGTGTTGATTAAATCTCTAAAAGCCTAACTTGTGTACCTTTGCATGTTTACAGAGTTCTTTATAGCTAGGTGATACGAATATTGTGGTGCTTGCGCGTTGTTTTCTCTTTACAGTGCTTAATTAGTATACAGACTTTTCACTGTAGTTAGCCATATTCGGATGGCGTGAATTGTTCTGTATCCATCCTCCTGGTGTCCCGTGTGCCCATCCAATCACAGTCCTCTAATTTTCAATTTTTAAAGTTAAATTTCTCGTTTGTTGTGGGATATAATTACAAAAGGTGAAAATCAGGAAAATCTAGACGGTTGTACACACGAGCCAGGGTAAATGGGGAAAGAATGATTGGCCTCTATTCCTGTGAATATGTACAGTACAGTCAAATGTAAATATTATGAGTAAAGCGATGCACATATTTTTCTTTTTGCTTTTATACATTTTAAGGGTATGTTTAGGAATCAGCATCCAAAAATCAAATTCTTGTAATGCACAACCCCCAACTGGAGTAGATAAAGTCTGATCAATCTTTCTTAACAATTACAGCAATCACTTACTATATGCAACAAATCTTCATCTTTGCTTGAATTTATTTAAGCACCATCTGCTTTGCCAACTTTGATATCTGCATCAAATAGAGACTGTTCACATAGCATTCTAGCAGATTCAATATAGCTTGCATATCTTCTACCAAAAAGAACCCGTTCCTCAGTGCGGTCAAACATGTAAACACATTTTTGATATGAGAACCGAGGTGACCATCATCGAGTAATTATTGGTTGCCTGGATGTATACCAATTTTTACATTATTTTAAGCTAAAACATGAAAGTTTGTTGGCCAAAAGTTTGAACAGGATACATATGCATATGTTGCTTTCAGTACAAAATTAGGTAAAATGATAAGACTCTGAAGTGGACAAAACGCCATGAAGTATCTGCATTTACATCGACTGGAGTATAATAATATGGACATATTTCAATGCAAGCAACTAAAAGAAGTGACTGAAGTCAAACATACAAAGAAAGGGGGACAAAATGCAATAAAGGAAACAGACTTATTTCACCGTCAGTGGACGTACATCTGTACACTTTTGCGTATATATGCGGCTGTTTGACTGTTATTTTAATTTCCTTCTCTACAGGCCATGCATGTGTATTTTTGACCAGCATTATGCATGTGTTTTTTCTTGTTTCTTCGAGTTCAGTCTGGTTCCACGACAGGAAAAGGGCATGGCCAACAAATAATGTCATTTATAAGTACCCCATCTTTTCATTCTTCAATTTGTGAACAAAATTCCTTTGCTTGTGTAAGTAGAAAGCAACTAATAAGAAACACAGAGAAAATAAAGAAGACGACGTTCAATGACACCCAAACAGGGCAACCCCCCCAAATGCTTCTGGTTTTCATCATATTAAACACATATGATATAGGCATATCGACTACAATGCACAACATAGCCTCCACCATAAATCAAACCACACTGGCTACATCAAATTTGTGCCACCAGAAAAGTGTGCTGGCTGCATGAACATCAAGTTCTACGGTCATAAACCATACGTATAAAAGTTGAATAATAATAATGCAATAACTTTCTTTTGGAGATTATTTCCTTAGCACGGAAAAAAAGAACATTCTTTCAAAATTCTTCAATCAGTCCTAAACATAAACTAAGATAGGCCATCCAGGGACGGGTCTATGTTTTTGGTTACCTAGACTACAATTGGGGGGCTCTTTCCAAAAGTAAACATTAGGTATTATATTTCAGTTCAATATATCATGTTGTCCAACAAGCCAAATTAGAACAATTGTGATTTCCAACGGTTACCGGCCGTTGATAGGTCATTGGAAACTTCATTGTAATATGATAATCGTGTTTCGTAACGATTTCCAGCGAAATCCACGTACATTTCCAACAGTTAATTTGCACACATGACATATCCTGTTAACAAAATAGTTGTTGAAACTCGTTAGAAACTGTTGGAAAATGTCGTTACTTTCTTTTGAAAGTTGTTGATTTGTCAAGACCAATGAACCGTTCTTAGAACCGGAAATACAAGTATTTTTTTTTGATTTGAAGCATGCGGCCATCCATCCATCCACATCCACATAACAGCTCATTTCGAGAATACACACACCCCAAAATCCAAATCCAAAACCAAATCCACAAACAACATATCGGTATGTATCAACTACATAAGTAATACGTCCAAATCCGTAAGCAGTATACTCAAATCCATCAATAAACATAACTACTCATCAACAAACAGTGTATCCAAATCCATCAACAAGCATAACAACTCCACAAACAAACTCAAATCCACATATAACAATATACAACCCATCAAAATGTATCACATCCTCAACCACTCGAAGAGCATATGTACATATAAAAAACATATCAAAACGTACCTCACGTCACACATCTTCCACTCCTGAACCACAAGACGTATTGAACCTACCATGCCGCCCTATAAACTCCGACAAACGCTGATTCAGCTGCTCCATCTGCACTTCACAACGACGATCACGGTCCTCAAGCTCAACGATCTAGGCTCGTAGATTTGCAATTTTTGCTTTGTCTTAAGCCTCTGATAGGCCTTCTATGATGTCTTTTCCTGCAATCAGAAATAAATTATCATAATGTCTCCAACATCATATACGTAATTTACATAATTTTGATTGAAAATTAACGTTTAGTTTCTAAATCTGTAGCGCTTGTTGTGGGATGGTGGATCTATGACGGACTAAAAAATGGCATCCTCATCATTAGATATCAAATCATACCATCTTGTGTCATCAAGTAGTTGTATCCGGGCATCCTGGAATCTTTTGCTATAATGAAAAATACATTGAAAATTTAAACAATATTATTTTAATTAATTTGTAGCTTTTAAAGTGAATATATTACGGTCCGCCTCGTCGCAAAGGGATGTGAGAAATCATCCCTATATGGCGTAGGAGCTCCATGCTCTCTTTCCTGAAATATGCACATATAAATATATATTATATATGTTATTTTATCAACTATCTGTTAACAACTTAGAACTTAAGATATAAAAATGTATTTTTTTTTTTTTTTGTTATATAAATTTATCAAGTCTCCGCGATGACATCTAAATGACTTGAAACCACTGCGATGAGTGATGGCTTTCTTGCTTCTGTTTGGGAGTTCCTCTCTGACTCTATCTGGAAACTTAATTTAAAACTAACATTTTAAGTTCAAATTTATGTATTAAATACAAAGAACAATTTAACCTAAGCATACGGTGAACTAATTACCTGAAACATCTCATTGCTCCATCATTTGACCCGACCATCTCACACGCTAGGGGCTATGCAGTTTGGTTTTTTCCTTGCTTTTTTCATACCTGCTACTATTTTCCTATAATTCTTTACAATTTTTTTGTTTTAATGGCATTGCACTAGTGTAAGATCAGTATCCTGAAGATCCACTACGTCGTCCTACACATCGAGAAAATGCAAGTTATACATTTTTATAAATAGTTTACAATATATAAGTGTTACAGTATCATTTGCATAGCATAAAATGAAGAATATAAATTTACACTTATCAAGGAGTCCTATCAGTGGGTCACTCTGATTTTATCTAGAATTTTTGACTACTTTGGCCAATAAGTAGTCATATGACTCATGCATGCCTTTTGAGAAATATAAAAGGCCTAAAGGTACAAGATTAGTAAAATTTTGTTTTAAAGAAAACAATTTGATAGGAAACATATTTTCAAAACAAAGTTATTTTAAGAAAATAAAAGGGTATCCCCTCAAGTGCGTTACAACCTTCCTTTGACTGTTTCGAATTTGAAAATCTTTATCTTCTCTCTCTTACGAAGCATGTCAAGAGCTCCTAATCTTCCTGAAGGCGTCTTTATTCCTGATTGGTTTCGTATATATTTAGAGGCAATGCCACCAGCCGAAGGACAAGAACATGCGCAGGCTCTTCGGACAAGAACATGCGCAGGCTCCTGCACCCTCTATGGTGGTTCGTCCTAATCCACAAGAAGCTATTGACTTTTCTAAGCCTTGGCAGGATTTCTCAAATTTGAGCGGAAAGTCTTTTACGTACATGAAAAGTTTTGTAGAGGCTCGCACTTGTCTTAGGGATATAAAATAGATTTTTAGATATTAGAGCTTGAGGATTGGCATAAATTTCGAATGACCACTTGGTAGCTTAAGGGAGAAGCAATTTTTTGATGAGAAATTGTTGAGACCGAAGGAAGAGTTATAGATTAGGATGAATTCCTAGTTAGTTTTGAGAGGAGATTTCTATTGCAAACAGAATAGGTTATGCAACTAGAGCGGTTCCTTAATCTAAAGCAAAGAGACTTTTCTGTTAGGAGTACATCAATCGGTTAAATGAGTTATCAAGGTATGGGATGGATTTGGTCAACGCGGCTAGTAAGAAAGTTGTTAGATTTGTAAGAGGGTTGAATCAACCTCTTCAATGTTTGATGATGACTCATATTCCGATGGGGGATACTTTCGAGTCTGTGATGGAGATGACTTTGATGCACAAGGATAAAAAGAAAGGGGTCAAGGATGTTAAGAGTGGAGCTCGTAAGTTTCCGGTTCTAAGAAGAAATGATAGGGGAAAAAGGCAAGAAGAAGCAAGTGGTAGTTCTCAAAAAAGGAAATTAAAGTAGAAATCATGTGTCATGGTTGCAGGATAATATGACATTTCATCAAGGATTGTCGAAAGATGATGACGAAAGGAAAGTGCTTTAATGGTAGGAAGCCTTGACATCTTAGTTGGGCATGTCCATAAAAGTTTGGATAAGGGACTGGTACATCAACAACATAGGTTCATGCATTGGAGGCGGCTCAAACTTGTAGTGGTCCAGATCGAGGTAGGAAAGTGATTGCAGAAGGTTTTATTTCTGTTTCCGACTTTCTTATTCGTCTTTTTGATTCAAGAGCTTCTCATTTGTTTAGTTCTGGCACTTTAGTTGACTGTTTGCACTTTGATATCTCACTTGTTACTCACTTGTTGCTGATCCCATAGTAATTTCAAACTCTATAGGTGGTTTGGTGCGCTTATATATGGTTTTTAAAGGATTGAAACATTCTATTTTAATCATCAAGTTTGATTGTGACTCCTACGTGTTGGGCAACTACGGGTATGGTATGATCTTAGGGATAGACTTGTTAGCCAAGTACGGGGCTATCCTTGACTGCGAGAAGAGGATCGTTTGATTGATGACTATTAGTGGTAGGACCCTAGAAATTTCTTGCGACCCATGGGGGTTAGTTATGTTAATTTTTCTTTCTACCCTAAATTCTTTAGCGATGATATTTACCCATTGTGCGTGAGTATCCGGATGTATGTGAGGAGGTAAGCGGATTGCTACTAAGCGAGTGATTGATTTCTGGATTTATCTGAGTGAGAATGTGAAGCCTGTAGCGTTGCTTGTTCGTCATATGGCTGCGAGGGAAGGAAGAGAGCTTAGCAAGTAAGCGGGTGAGATTTCGTAAAAAGGATTCATTAGGTGGAGTATCTCTGAGTGGGTTGTACCGGTCGTCTTTGATATCAAGGATGATGGTTCCCTTTGGTTGCGTGTAGATTATAAAGAGTTGAATAAGCTCACGAAGAAAATTTGTTACCCACTCCTTCATATTGATGATCTGTTTGACTAGTTGGTCGGCACGCCTGTATTATCTCAATTGGATTTGGCCACTGGTTTTCATTTCTTTATGTGGTAGATGATAGCATATATAAGATGACATTTTGGACTTTAGATGGTTTCTATAGTGGTTGGTTATGCCTTTTTGGGATAACTAACGCACCAGGTTATTTCGTGGACTTGATGAGCAGGGTATTCAGGGATGTTCTGAATAAGTTTGTGGTTGTCTTTATGGATGATATCCTTGTATTCTTGAGGAGCGATGATGAGCACGCTTTACATTTGGGAGAGGTTCTTCATACTCTCCGGGCACATCAACTTAAGGCAACATTCTCTAAGTACCATTTTCGGCAAAGAGGGGTGCGTTTCTTAGGGAACATGGTTTCTAAGGTTGGATTAAGGGTGGATCCCATCAAGGTGGTGGCGATGAAAAATTGGAAGACCCCAAGGAATGCAATTGAGGTAAGGAGCTTTCTTGGTGTAACGGGTTACTATATGAAGTTCACTAAGGACTTTGCACGGATTTCATCCCTGCTTACCTGACTTACTAAGAAGAATTAGACATTTTCTTAGGATGTTGATTATGAGGACTCTTTTCTGAGATTAAAGAAGGAGCTTATTAGTGCACCGGTATTGGTACTTCATGACGGCTCTATGACATATACAATATATAATGATGCATGTGGGATCGACTTGGGCGCAGTATTGATGCAGGAGAGCAACGTTGTGTGCTATGGTAGCAGACAGTTGAGGAATCATGAGAGAAATTACCATACTCACGGCTTGGAATTGGATGTTATAGTGTTGCGCTTAAGTCTTGGAGACAGTATCTACTAGGCGAGAGATTCGAGTTTATTACAGATCATAAGTTTTTGAAGTGTTTGTTCTTGTACAAGGACCTCAATCTAAGACAAAGGCGGATGAATTTCTCAGCATCATACGACTTTGCGATTTCTTATACCCCAAGCAAGGGGAAGGTAGTAGTGGATGCTTTGAGTATGTAGAGGGCATTGTTCAGTCATATGTTCCTAGAGTGACAAAGCTTAGAGTTTATATGCTTAGAGTTTATATCTACATTTGACTTTAGACTATATATGGACTATACTCCGAGATTACTGACATCACTAGGGGTGCAGCCAACCGTAAGAATGGGTCAAGGCAGCGAGAGGATCCCGAGCTAGTAAATATCTTGGATAGACTTTGTTAGAACCTCCATTCTCGCACTATATTTTGACTATGACAATTATATATCGAGAGTATAACACACTAACATTAATTACAGGATGAAAGAAGAAGAATACAATTCAAATACAAGAGGATTCAAAGACAAAATTAATTGTAATATTATTGTTGTATTCGAGTCAATATTTACTTAGATTTAATGTTAAAATCTCACCTATAACATATATATAATTTTTAATAATAAGGCTGAAGCACATGTGCACATTTAAGTCCACAACAACTGGCTGATTCACTAATTCAACCCGTTGATTGCTGAGATGTTTAAAATTTTATATTTGAACATTCATCTTGTTGAATCCACGAACCAGCCAATTGAATAACATGTTTATGTGTACATGTACAATATTTTCAGATTATAGCCGTTTTTTAATCAGCCGATTTCTAATTTCAATTGGTTGAAAAGAAGGGCTACAACTTTTTAAAATACTTTAATCAAAGAGTTATGTTTATACCTTTTGATTAAACTGATTTATCGAATGATTGCAACCTTTTATTCACTATAAATAAACCGTAGAATCACTTGTTTTTATTCACCGAAATTTCTTGATTCTATTATTCTCTAATTCTAGAAATATTTCTAAGATACTCTCTTGTAATCTTAATTTTAGTACTTTGTGATTATAAATCAATTTCTTTCTTAATTCTTCATATATTTAGAAATATATATTCAAGGAGAAGATTATAGGAATGGTGTAATATATAGTGATTTATTCGTGTTATTAAGAACACAAATATAGTCAGACAAACATTTGTATTAGTATAAGCCTGTTCCGCTGCTCAGGCAAGTGAAGACCTCTTCTGCTGCTGATGTGAAATCCTTTTCTGCTGCTCAGGTCCTTATTCTGCTGCTTAGTTCTTGTAATACCTATTCCTCTGAGTTAATTTAGGGTTCTTGAATAGCTGAAATTCCAGAACGAGTATAGGATTGGTCATATGATGGTGCTTCAAATTAGTGTAAAAAACTCTGGTGTCTTTATATTTATTTATAGGTTTTATATCGATAACTACTATTTCATTTGGTACCCGAGTAGGAAATCTTATAACCATAAAAAAGTTATTTGATATCTTGATAATATAGGAAGTATCACTAACACCAGCACCAACACTAGCTTTATGGAAGGTCAATCTACTGCATGACCTCCAATATTCAACGACATGAATTATCTATAGGGATACATGTATAACAATTTACATGAAAGCCAATGGTTTTGATTCATGAAATATTACACAAATTGAGTATAACATGCCTACCACTAATTATGCTACATGGTCAAGATTGCAAAAAACTAGATGCCACTGCAAATCTAAAGCCATGAATATATTGCATTGTGCCTTGGATAGGAATGAATTCAATTGTATTAGCATGTGTAACACTGCATATGGAATATGGAAAACACTTAAACCTACTCATGAAGAAACTAACAAGGTAAAAAAAAAGCAAGATATCTGTTAACGATAAAAATCATCAACACCCAATTGAGAACTGACAGAACATATGTAATGAAATTAGAGGATACTTCATATATATATATAAGCTTAAGTTCTTTTAAAAAACGTTCCCTGTCGGACTTATAAAGCGATTTTGTAAGAAACTCCCTCCTCAACCTAGATAATGAACGTAAAGCGTCCTCGGAAATAGTGTCATTAGTAAAAACAGAGTTTTGTTATAATAATAGTAAGTGACAAAGGATCACCTCTGAAAGCATAAAGTCATGTCATGGTATTTTACAAATATCAGTAAGTTTTGAAATAGAGAAAACTAACCCAACGCAGGAAAGGAAGTGACTCAAGAGAAAAAATTTATACCTGAGGAATAGGGGAGACATATTGCATTACTTATTCCCTTTCTACGGACTTCGAGAAAATAATCTCTTTATCAGGAGTACCAACACGGTATGGAGTAATGAGAGCACACGAAGGATCGAAGTTCACATCCCCAAAGCCTAAAGCACCGTTGACAGGCAAGGAAAGTATGCCATCATCTTTGCTATCCTGGTAGCCTCCGCACTTATGGTTAGATTCGTTATTGTAATCATCTCCACCATCGTCACCAGTATCCAAAGACAATTCCTCCTTATCACCAAACTCAAGGTCATCTGGCAATTTAATGAATAAAAGAGTCTCGAACTTCACCTTGCTTTTCCTAGGAACCTTAATACCCTATTTGGCCAAATTTACTCTCTCCATGACTCTGCTCCGAACAGAAGGGTGAACAGAATGGAAGTCCATGCCCGTGAACTTTTTGAAGTTATCACGGTAAGCTAGGAAGAGAGCCTTCTCATAATACTCCATCACCACGTTTGGAAGACTTTCTTTCGAAAGCATAGAAATCCTATCCTGAGCTTCATAAACTATTTGTCTAGCTAGCATTGCAAAGTGCATTCCGTTTACTCCCAACTTCTTGGTATGATCAGCCAATAAATTCATCAGCTCACTCTCAAAAGCCGAAACCTTGGTAGTTAGGAAATTGTTGTTTTCCCTTTTCTTTCAGAGAGATATTTTCAGTTGTACGCATGCCACGTCACTTTTACTCTTCGCTATAGTTAAGTCACATACCTTGGACTCCAACACAACATTTTCTTCGTTAAGCTTGCTCACCTCAGAGGATAATGAAGCAATCACCGTCCGAAGAGTGTACCAACCTTTGGATATCTGGAAATGGATAAGATCATGTCGGCCCTTGTATGAAAATGTCTAAAGAAAAATTAAAAGAGGTAGAAGACAAACCGAAAGCTGTTATTTGATGAGATAATGATAGAAACCCAACCAGTCCTAAAGGACAAACTTTGGCATGTTAGAAACATCAACGGAAGAAAGAATATATTTCACAATACCCTCGAAGTAGGAAGTTGACAGAGGAAGCCTCAAAGAATCGTCATAACGAGGAAAAGGGAATGAGGTTAGCTCATGTTTCGTCGAATCTAAAGCTTCTTAAGAATCAAGTAATATAAGGCCTGCAACGAAGTCACTTCCTATTGTCTTCATTGGAGAAGACTCCAAGTTAGGAGTATTGCTGGAAGAGGGGACAATGGGATTAAGCAGCGGTTGACTGCTAGACGAAGCAATAGCCCCCTTGCCAGTGGAGGAGGATACTAAATTTACAACTTTTTGTCTTTTAGAGGGACCATCATCAACAGTCCAAGCTGGCCTTTTTTCAGACAAATCGCTAAAATGGGCAGGGATAGCCAGAGCAATGAATTCATTAGCACCTTGGGTAACCAGTTACAAAAGAGAAAACGTAAAGAAAAGTTGAAACATTAGATGAGAACTTGCGATTCTTACGATAAGACGACCTTACCTGAAGAACCTGGAAATAAAGGTCATGAGAGATTAAAGTCATCCGAACCAGAAGACAAGCTCGTTGCACCCGGAAAGTGGACTGGAGGCTATCCCAAAATCTTTTGTTCAGGAGGCAAGAGGGCATATATAGGAAAGTTATCCAAAGTTAATAAGACGGAGCGCTATCTTAGTTCTTTAGATACCTTGCTAAGGGCATCGACAACTTAGGTCTCTCTTGCCTCAAGCTCCTCCTTTTTAGGAATGAAGGCAGGAAAGAAGTAACGGCCGATAAGAAATTTTGAAAAAAAAAATGCAAACTACCAGGGTCAATAAAAGTTCCCGATATGCCAAGGGGACACATGATGTAGAAAAACTGATTTTCCCAATCTTTAGACTTATTAATGGAGTCACTAACCCATTTCTTTGCAGGACTAGAATGAGTAAGTATGACACTTTGGTCAGGCGAAGAAGGAAACATAAAAGATTGAAATTAAGGGAAGTTTGACCTGACTCAAGTGATAAGATTTATAAGCATAAAATAAGGATATATGTATTCGGTGTAAGCTGAATAGGGGCAACCGCCAAGTGACGCAGAAACCTAAGTACAAACTCTGGAAAGGGGAAGAAACCTCTATGCCAGATATGAATAGTAGTATAAGCACAGTACCCTTTCGGCCGATATCGAATAGTATCTTGAGGAGAAGCAGGTATGGTATCAGTGCCAGTCATACCAAAACTTTGGAGAATAGCATTTAATTCCCTTTGGGAATTAATGAAAGAACGTTGAGGGATGGGTACCTTCTTTGGATGAAGTTTAGTAGATCTGCCTGGCTTGGGGTTACTAGCTTATTGTACCTCATACATAATACTGCCAGGTGATATCGTACCATAACATATGTATTAGTAACTTTTTCTTTTACAAAAGCACATACATGTCACATGTAAGTGACTGAGTAACATAGAAACTTACTGATGTTAAGAATTTGACCCATTAAAACACCGAAGTTGATTGTGAAAATTAGTATTAACAACGCTTATGCATAAGTCACCTGCATTGGAGACTAACTAGACCTTTGGTAACGATCAAACGAATTGTTCCGTTACTAAGCCTAATATAACAGAAGGTAGGTGTCTGAAGGATAAGGCTCTGGGTAATATGAAATAATGATTCAACCATAACCAAATAATTTGGTATCCTTACTAAAAATCCACTTAGTCTTGAAGCCCGGTACAAGCGAATTCAAGATCGAAATGTTTTATTAAGAAGCTTCAAATTCTATCGACACTAAATCCAAGAGAAAATAAAGTTTTTGGTAGCACTCTCACAACTTAACCGACATCTATTGGGTTAGGAGCCAAATAAACATGAACCTTAGTGTCGTAAAAATCAGAAGCTAATTAAGTAAACGACAAAGGTGTGGAGTTCGCTCGTATCAAAAGTAAAAAAATCTGTTTATTGAAGAGAAATAACTTTCCACATGTAATTCTGTATTTTTAACCCCAAAATATATTAGGAAAATGTGTAACTAATTGGGTCCTCCATTAATAACTATCCCAATTGTCATTATAGTTCGAATCACACCCATGACCTAAAAATCTTGATCGATTTCCTAAATCGAGTTAAAGACATGATGTAGATCTCCACTTACAGTTGAAATAAAAATACTCACAGAGAATCGAGTTAAAAATCCTGAGAATCTTGAGAAATTATGAGGAACAGTAACCTTGTTTGAGTAATATAATGCACAGGTATAAAGAAGAAGAAAAAGAAATCTATGTCAAAGATTCACCTTTGAACTCAGCCGCACTAGTAAGATCTAATCAATGGGTTAAATCCATCCTAAAAGGCGAAGAACGGAAACCCTACATGTTCAAAGCCGTGAAGTATGAAAATCGAAAGACTTTGACTTGAAAAGTCTAAATTACCCCTTCATAAGGGGGATGGGCAAATGTTACTACCAAAATTAACATTGAGACAGGCTATCAGTGAAGGGGTAACGAACCGTCACTTGTATAAGAGAACAATCCGAAAGGAAGGCAACCGTCACCATCAGCAAGGAAGGAAGCTTGAAGCTGATGAAAAAGGGAGAATACTTACAGGGTGGCCCCAAACACACAAGGTAGTCAATGGAAGCTCAAACCCAAAGGGTACCCGTGATCGCAAGCTAAGGGAAGTGAAAGGGGTATTGGCATTAACTTGCTTAATGTTAATACAAAGAGGAACAGAAGTGTCAAAGGAAAGAGGAGAATTTTGAAAGCTAATTACAGGGACTGAAAAGAACAGATGATCGCTGAAAAGAAGCTTCATAAGATAACTAATTATGTTCTGAAAGTGTTCCTTCCGAAAGACCAAAACCCAAACTGGAGGTCTACTGAAAGGCAAGCCAAAGCTTCTAAGAGAGACAAACTATCCACACTAACTTGCTTAGTATCAATACCAAAAGGGGTGATAGCACCTGAAACTTAAGTATCCAAAGCTCTAAGGAAAACTTCATGGAGAATAAATAGCAAGACCAAGAGCTCATGACCAGAAACTCTTAACTGGATGCCGAAAGGCTTTCTTAAAGATATCCATACCAACAGGCTTGGTATCAATACAAAGGAGATAGAAATAATATCAAAGAGGAGCTTCTAGACCCGAGACCGTCCTTCCGAGAGCCGAGACTGGCATCCTAAGAGCCATATCACATCCACTAGCAAGGCAAAAAGAGTGGCCGAGAAAAAAGAAACCGAAACCGAAAGAGAAAAGCGGTCGACATGTGGATGTTATGCTCGGAAAAGGCTTCCGCTGACCCAATAGCCAAAGGGGTCCCATTTTTTCTATAAATAAGACCCCAGGGGTCTCATTTTCGAGGCTGAGTTCTCATTTCTCATTCTTGTACTCTTTTCTTCTTGAGGGTTCTAACTCGATTTGGGGATTTCTATTGTGATTACTTATGTACTTCAAATCAAAGATCAATAAAGAGCGGATCAACACTTAGCATATTTCTTATAAGCTTCTTATGGGTTTTCTTAGTTATTTCCTACATAACATACCTTATGCTTCCTACATGGTCACAGTTTCCTACTCAAGTTTAAACCCTTCCGCGAAGTTATTACAAAACCCCTTCCTACAAGCCATTTAATTTTCTACCGATTGTTGTGCTTAAGAAACCCTTGTCCCAAGATAACTGTTGGTTCTTAAGTCGCCTAAGCGTGATGCTTACCCTTTGAGGGAAGAGTGACTAATCTTCCAGGCTTAAGACCTTGATATCTAGGAAATGGTGAACTAACTCGAGCTCATAGAAACTAAATAACCCCATTTTCCATTTAGGTCCACTTCCATAGACTTATCTCTGGTGTTGAAGAAAACTATCGTTAACAATATATAAGTGAAATTCTAACTTAGTGATGTTGCATAAAGGATATAAAACAAATCAAACAAGTAAAAAGGGGCAAGTAATTAAACATTGTAAATTAAAAATGTCAAATTCAGAAACAACATCCCAGAAAACATATGTGGACCCAAATGGGTCGACCCATGTGCTACCTAGGCCGACCCAAGATGGGCTGGGTCGACCTATGGGTCTACGCACGTGGTCGATTCACGTTGGGGTGGGTCGACCTCAGGGTCGACCCAAGTCGGTCTAGATCTGTTTTTGTTACGTGGCTTTTCTGATGTGTGCGGTTCGAGTTTTAAGGGAATAAGTCCTACAGTTCATACTTTCTTGTACACATATAAATAGACCAGCATGTCCTAGTCTAAATCTCATACTTTCTAAGATGCTGCCTAGGCTCTGTCATTCTTTTTCCTCCCCAAATCTCTTAAGAAAATAGAATAATTAGCCTTAGGAAATTCTAATTCAAGATTTGAAGGAAATAATTATTTATATATCTACAATTGAGTGTTTAGAATTCTGATCAGTGTGAGGTAAGTCCTTGAATCTGGTCTATATAGGTTTCCTTCTCTTTTCCATCTTCTTTAGTATCATATTCGTGAATCCATTGTTATTTGGATTATAGATTCAATTAGGAAGGCAATGGAATAACAGATCTAGATCGAATTCATGGATTGGAAAGCTTTAGGTGAGTGGATCTAAATTATACCATTTTAAATAGCGGTATATTTATCATTTGGTATTCCCGGTTATGCTAAATAATTGATAATTGCAAAAATTTGGTATTAAATATGTTGAAAGGATCACTGTTGTATATAGATCTGTTCTAATAACCTGTTAATTAGATGTTGTAAGTCAAGCTACAACGGGATTGCGAATAATTATAGCAGTTGAGATTAAATATGTTGAGAACGCCACTATTGTATAAGACTTGTTTCCATTAATTTTCTATCTGAATTGGAATTTACTATAAATGCTGTAATTATGGTATTTACGATAAACATGAATAATTTCTTAAGAATATTATTATGTCAAGAGATTGTAAATAGAATTACAGAGAAATTTGGAATGATGAGAAGGAATGGATATGCCTAATTTACATGGAAAATTTATAGTAATTAGGAAATTGTAACCGTACTAAAACACGAGGCTAAGGTCAACTTATGGTAGAAGCCTGCATGGAGCCGCCCGGCAAATCCATCATCTACAAGTAGTCAACTTAATGTGAGTGGTCTGTGCCTAGACATATATATATATATATATATATATATGAACAGAGATGGAATGTGTGAAAATTCACAAGACAACAGTGAGATAAATGGCACAATAGTGAAAGTGGGTTAATATAAAGAACCAAGAAAAATCTGGTAAACGGGTAATATAACATATTAATTACATTAATGAGAATGTTGTATAATAGGTAGGCTTGTCCTAGAGATAAGTGGAGTTATAGCATGTGTTATAACTAATAAAAAGGGAAAACTTATTAATAAACCTTGGTTAAGCAAACTAAGTTAATAATTAAAAAATACTAGCCGGAATGACAATATAAGAATTGGAATGAATTGAGAATGATAATAACCTATTATGATTAAGTATGAATGAAAGGGTGCAAGTTTATAGGTAGGCTTGTCCTAGGGACAAGTGGAAATTATAACATAGGTTATAATAAATGGAAAGAAACTTATTGAAGAACCTTAGTCAAAAGAACTAAGCAAATAAGTAAATAAGTAAGTAACAATAAGAGGTTGTATTAAACCAAGTCATGGTTAATGAAAAAGAATGAAGTAGGCTTATTATTGGTAGACTTATAAAAGAGAATTATGAAGTCTAATAAAGGAAATTAATAGTAAGCGGAAGCCCGCTCAGACGGCATAAAACTGAATCAAGTAAGAAGACTAATGGAATGAAATAAGTTATACTTGATTATAATTTAAGTAATATGTTAAATGGAAACCTGTTGATTGTGATGGGATTTACTTAATGACACATTAAGTAGAACATGTTATTGTAACCTGAAATTGGACGATGATTGATAGGCTAATAATGTAAAAAGATTGTAGATTACATATCTTGAATTACAATATAGAAAATAGCATATTATAGGCTTATTAATGAACTTAAATGGGCTAAGTTATAACTGAATTTAATAAGCGAAAGGGGTCCATTCCTTAGAGATATAAGGGGCTCGGAGAGATCTTGGTAACTTAAATAAGAAGTTAACATGATTGGAAATAACCAAGTTAACTGGAAATCAGATGAGGCAGAGCAAGCGCGTAATTAAAAGTTTAGACATGGGGAATGACCCTGCTTTTATCTATCATTTCTGGTGAGTTTTTTTTAAGCATGTAATTTAAATGATTCTCTTGTTTTAAAGTTTCAAGCCAGAGCCATTCTTTCCTAAATTAACATCCAGGATCCAAAAGTTTTACTAATATAAAAATATTGGTTAAATATAAAAATTATTAGGATATATATATATATATATATATGTTAGTGAGATGCACTTGGACCAGTCTGCACGTCTGAAGGTAAAGAACCCAATGGGGTAGATCCTCGTGGTGTCTTGAGGCATGCGAGGGGCACGTCCATCTGATTACTTTGCTGATATTATGCTTTCAGGCTCTGTGGGACTGGAATGAAGCACGTGGATTCCGAGGGAGGTGGTAGGGTACTCTGTGGTTGTCCTATATGCGGTGGCAGCGCTCAGGCTGTACTCGCAGAGGTTGGGTCTGCGCAAAACCACTCAATGGGTATACCTTGACTGCAATGGTAGTTTGGTAGTCAAAAGGCTGTTGGGTGGCATTGGGTGATTCACCAATTTTGCCTACAGAGAGGCTAGTCAAGACTAAATGAAGGATAGTAATCGTCGGGTACCTGTCATCGTCAGACAGTGTGATGCGAAAAGACTAGAGCTAAACCCACAGACCATCGATCTTTCACTATCAAGACTTTGGTTGCGGGACACACCAATTTGTATGTAGATTGTTTGCTAAGGGGATGTCACTTAGCTAATGATGTAGTATTTCAATAGTTGAGGGAGGGTTTGAGGTGGGACCATAGCCACCGTAGAAATGCAGACCATAGTTTAGATATCTATACTTTAGGCCTCCTTAGTAGACCTATACGGATATGGAAAAGCTCCTGATCGAGTTCCGTGCATTCAGATGTAGCCCTATTATGGAACTCGGAGTACAACAAATTGTATGTACGTATGAGGATACATGCACGTCGGGTGGTGTATCATAGACACTACGGAATTACTCCGCGTTAATATCGAGCTTGACCGATGAGTTTCAGATATGGCAGATCGTACGCTTATGTTGCTTGGAGATGGTAGTTCTTTGCAAAACATGGTGTAATTTTATGATGATCCTTACGTCGCTCCGGCTAGGATTAGAGTTACATACATGGCACAACTTATGGAGATCCGTGCGTCGTTCCAGCATAGGATGAGACTTGCATATGCTTTCGTGTCATGACTGTGGAGACCATGCGAGAAGGGTACCATGGGAACTACCTTAATATTGGGGTAGCAACATATATATTATATTAGATTAATCTACTGGGAGGTAGATAGGTACAACGTGTGTGCAAAGCCTTGAGTGCTATTAACCCAAACAACCTAATAAATGAGTAACAAAACTGAATGAAATACATAGGGTTAATTCAGATTGTGTAATTTAGCCCAGTCACCAGAACTTGTGTTTTGACCCCCTCCTCATAACACACTCGCAGGTTAGGTTTGTGGCAGTGATGGGATAGCAATTGATACTGCTTAGGCAATACAATTACCGTTGGTAAGGCAATATTTGATTATATTATATTTTATTCCATTCCTCTATAATATGTTTTATGAGCTCTGATATATTTTATATCCCTGTCTTTTCTGTAGGAAACCAGACAAGCCAATTCGATTTTCGGTAGATTAAAATTTCAGAAAAAAAATTCGGTCTGTCGGAATTCGAGTTGTTACATCTGGTATCAGAGCCTAGCTTCAGGATTTCTGCATAGATAGTGAGTGAATGTATTTGTATTTTTAAAAATATAACTATTATATATATACAACTAGATCCATAATGGAACCAACTAAACATGAAGAATGATTTATAGGAAGAATTGGGATATCATTTCGTACACTAAAGGAACGATTATGGAAATTTGAGGTCCTTAGGTGGTCTATGTGAAAAGTGTACAATATTCTTTGTATTGGAGAAAGATATATCCCATATGTCAGTATTTCAGATTAGTGGGTTTGGAAGTAATGCCTTATTAATTGAAAAAAAGGAAAATGAATTAAGAATATATATATATATATATATATATATATATATATATGAGAGAGAACATACTTTGTGGGGATACCTAGGTATGTCTAGGTAAGCTGGAAACCCACTTTGAGTCTAGCCCTATTGTTAACTTTTGAGAATTTGAAAATTTAAAAACTTTTGGGTAATAATTTATGGTGTTTTTTCTAGTTTTGATGTTTAAAAGTTACAATTTTGAAATATGTACTAGATCAATTGTGTAGAAACAATTTTTGAAACAAAAAGAAGTATTTTTTATGTTGAGAAAAAAATATGTTAGTAACATATTTGAAATACATATTGAGTTTTGAAATAAAATTGGGTACATTTTGAAAAACGGTAATTTCTTGTGAAATTTTTGTGTAAAATAAATTCTTTTTGGAAAAAGGTGCACATTATAGAGCATGTATAACTCACTAGTATTTAAGTTATAAAGTATGAAAGGATTAAAAAAACAAATCATAGAAAAGATTGCATTTTGTTAAAAGCTAAAATTTTCGGTAAAGAAAATTTTGAAGTCCTCTATTCTTTTGACGACTATTTTTGACATTTGTTTTGATATAAATTTTTATTGGGTGGACAAAATAAGTTGTAAGAATTAAGAGGATATTTGCACCTAGTTGTGGTTATTGAACTGACATTATAAACATGAACGGTTGTGAAACTGATAGAAACCTAGTTGTCCTTGTCTACTCCGGTTTTTGTGATTTAAAAAAATGTTTTGCATTTTGGGATGACATATTTTTTATGGCTAAGCAAAGAAAAGTTTTAATATGGAAAAATAAAGTTTTGATACTTTTTTTGGAAGAAAACTGAAATAAGAAACCTAAACCATTATTTTTTTAAAATCATGGAGTAGGCAAAAGGATTAGTACCTAGGGAAGGCAGGAAGTATTTCGAGGCTATGAAGTAAATAGCAAGGACTGTTTCGAAAATAAAGGTAAGTTCCCGTAGAATACATAAGCATTATAGAACCTATGTTGTTTCATTGAAAAGACTGTTAGTACAGAGCAAGGACTAGTGGTGACTACTGGAAGGTACATGGTAAGTAAAAGTTTAGATCCTTTGGTTTGGACTTTTCTTTATCAGAGGGGACATGGTCCTAAGATACTAAGCCCTTGCTAGTAGCTGTGTAGAGTGCTTGTTTTCTTGTCTTAGTTGAACGATAAGAAGGCTTATTTAAAAATTAAACTTAGGTCAGTGGATTAAGTTAAATAAGCTAAGAAAAGAGTAATGAAATAACTAAAATGGAAACAATAAATCTAGTAAAGAAACAGTTGAGAAAAGTGGATTTTTCCTAAGTAAGTTGAAAAAGAAAATCATTAACAAATAAAATGTTCTCATGAGAATTGTGCTTGGATAGGAAGATAGGAAATCTTTATATAATAGTTGCTTAAAATCCAAGTACAGATAGAAAAGGTACATAAAAGAAAAGCAGAAGATGTCAAGTTTTCCATTTTTTGCCTTTTGTAACATAAGAAATCGAATTTAAAAAAATAAAGTTTTCTGAAATTCAAAATTTTAAAGTTGGTTGATAGGGTTTTTGGATGCAAAAATTGGATGAACTGCATTCTTACTCTGTAAGATTATAGGAAAATTTGGTTGAAAAAGTTTTTTGATTTTCAAAATATTGCATTCATATAGAAATTGCCAGTATATTTAGGGTGTGTTCATGTTTTCAAAAATATTTTCAAGAAAAAATTGCATTCATATAGGAAGTACCGCCTAGGCATACATCACATTCATGTATTGTATTACACTTTCCACAAGTGCACTAATGATTGCAAAAGTTGGATGCACACATGTTGGTTGTAAATTGTGAGGGATTACTTAATTTTACCCTTATCGAATTTTGGGGACAAAATTTCCTAAGGGTGGGAGAATGTAACACCCCATATTTTTATGTTAATAATAAAAGGAAAATATAAAAGATTATATTTTTTAGAATATAACCCTGAAACATTTACCAATGCATTCGTGATGGTTTACTGATTCGTTTTGGTATATGGAATGGCCAAAGTGAAGCATGTATACAAAAGATAACTATATATTAAATAAAGGGAAAGTTGTGTGTGTATATATATACATGTATATAAGTGAAATTCAGACTTAGTGATGTTGTATAATGGGAATTAAAAAAAATCAATCAAGTAAAAAGGGGCAAGTAATTAAATGTTGTTAATTAAAAAATTCAAACTCAGAAGTAGCATCCCAGAAAACACACGTGGACCCAGATGGATCGATCCACCTGCTACCTGGGTCGACCCAAAAAGGGTTGGGTTGTCCCACGTAAAAGCGGGTCGACCCTAGGGTTGACCCGAGCCGGTTCAAATCTATTTTTGTGACTTGGCTTTTCTGATGTGTGTGGTTCGGATTTTAAGGAATTAAATCCGATGGTTCAGATTTTCTTGTACACCTATAAATAAACTAGAAAGGCCTAGCCTAAGTCTCATATTTTCAGAGATGTTTCCTAGGCCCTGCCATTCTTCTTCCTTCCCAAATCTCTTAAGAAAATAAAATGGTTAGTCTTAAGAAATTTTGATTCAAGATTTAGAAGAAAAGAATATTTATATATCTACAAATGGATGTTCAGAATTCTGATCAGCATGAGGTAAGTCCTTGAATTTGGTCTATATTGGTTTCTTTCTCATTTCCCTCTTCTTTAGTGTAAGATTTGTGAATCCATGGTTATTTGGATTATAGATTCAGTTAGGAAGGCCATATAACAAGATATCTGTATTTGATTCATGGATTGGAAAGCTTTAGGTGAGCGGATCTAAATTATACCATTTTAAATAACATTATATTTATTGTTTGTATTCCCCATTATATTTAATCTGCTGAACAATTTATAATTGCAGAAATTGGGTATTAAATATGTTTAGAATATGTTGAAAGGATCACTGTTGTATATAGATCTGTTCTAGTAACTTGTTAATTGGATATTGTAAGTCAAGTTATAATGGAATTGCGAGTAATTTTAGTAATTGAGATTAAATCTGCTGAGAACACTACTGTTGTATAAGACTTGTTTCCATTAATCATCTATCTGAATTGGAATTTACTGTAAATTCTGTAATTATGAAATTTACGATAAACCTGAATAATTGCTTAAGAATATTATTATGTCAAAAGATTGTAAATAGAATTATAGTGAAATTTGGATTATGATAAAGAATGGATATGCCTAAATTGTATGGAAAAATTTATAGTAATTAGGAAATTGTAACCGCACTAAGACATGAGGTTAAGTTCAACTTGTGGTAGAAGCCTGCCCAGAACCGCCCAACAAATCTAGCATCCACAAGTAGTCAACTTAATGTGAGGGGTCTATGCTTATACACACACACACGCATATATATATATATATATATATATATATATATATATATATATAAACATAATGGAATGTGTGAAAATTCACAAGACAGTAAAGAGGTAAATAACACAACAGTGAAAGTTGGTTAATATAAAGAACCAATGAAAATGTGATAAACATGGAATATAAACTATTAATTATATTAATGAGAATGTTTTATAATAGTAGGCTTGTCCTAGGGACAAGTGGAATTGTAACATGTGTTATAATTAATAAAACGGGAAAACTTATTAATAAACCTTAGTTAAGCAAACTAAGTTAATAAGTAAACAATACTAGCTTGAATGACAATACAAGAATTGGAATGAACAAGGAAGATAATAACTTATATGATTAAGTATGAATGAAAGGGTGGAAGGTAATAGGTAGGCTTGTCCTAGGGACAAGTAGAAATTATAACATAGCTTATAATAAATGGAAAGAAACTTATTGAAAAACCTTAGTTAAAAGAACTAAGTAAATAACAACAAGAGGTTGTATTAAACAAAGTCATGGTTAATGAAAAAGAATGAAGTAGGTTATTATTTATAGACTTTTAAAGAGAAATATGAAGTCTAATAAAGGAAATTAATAATAAGCGGAAGCCGCTCAAGCGACATAAAAATAAGTGTAGTAAGAAGACTTATGGAATGAAATAAGTTATACTTAATTATAAATTAAGTAATATGTTAAATGGAAACTTGTTTATTATGATAGGATTTACTTAATGACACATTAAGTAGAATATGTTATTGTAACCTGAAAGTGGACGAAGAATGATAGGGTAATAATGTAAAAATACTGTAGATTACAGACCTTGAACTACAATCTAGAGAATAACATGTTATGGGCTTATTAATGAAATTAAACGGGCTAAGTTATAACTGAAATTAATAAGTGAGAGGGGTCCATTCCTTAGCGATATAAGGGGCTTGGAGAGAACTTGGTAACTCGAATAAGAAGTTAATATGATTGGAAATAACTAAGTTAACTGGTAATCGGATGAGGCAGAGCAAGCGCGTAATTAAACATTTATACATACGGTCTAATAACACGTTAGCAAGATGCGCTTGGACCAATCCGCAAGTCTGAGGGTGAAGAAGTCAATGGGGTAGATCATCGTGGTGTGTTGAGGCACGAGAGGAGCACATCCATCTGAATACTTTGATGATATTCTGCTTACTGGCTCTATGGGACTAGAAAGGAAGCGCGCGGCTTCCGAGGGACATGGTAGTGTACTCCATGGTTGTCCTTGGTGCAGTGGAGCGCTCAGGCTATACTCGCAAAGTTTGGGTCTGCGGGAAACCAACAAGTGGGTATGCCTTGACTGCTACAGTAATTTGGCAGTCAAAAGGCTGTTGGGTGGCTTTGTGTGATTCGACAATTTTTCCTACAAAGAGGCTGGTCAGGACCAAATAATGGATAGTAGTCGTCGGGTACCTATCATCGACAGTCAGTATGACATGGAAAGACTAGAGCTAAACCTACAGACCATTGATCTTTAACTATCGAGACTTTGGTTGCGGGACACGCCAATTTGGATGTAGATTGTTTGCTAGGATCACGTCACTTAGCTCTTGATGTAGTCTTTCACTAGTAGATATCTGTACTTTAGGCCTCTTTAGCAGACCTATATGGATATGGAAAAGCTCCTGACCGAGTTCCGTGCATTCAGATGCAACCCTGTTATGGAACTTGGATTATAATAGATAGTATGTACATATGAGGATACGTGCACGCAGCATCGGGTGGTGTATCGTAGATGCTAAGGTATTATTCCGTGTTAAGATCGAGTTTGGCCAATGAGTTTCAGATATGGCAGTCTGTAAGCTTACATTGCATAGCGATGGTTGTTCTATGTGAAACGTGGTGTAGTTTTATAGAGATCCTTACGTCGCTCCAGCGTAGGATTAGAGTTGCATTTGCTTTCGTGTCGTGACAGTGGAAACGATGCAAGAAGGATACCACTGGAAGTACCTTGATATTAGGGGTAGCTACATATATACTATATTAGATTAATCTACTGAGAGGTAGATGAGTACGACGTGTGTGTAAAGCCTTGAGTGCTATTAACCCAAACAACCTAATAAATGAGTAGCATAACTAAATGGTATATGTAGGGTTATTTCAGATTGTGTAATTTAGTCCAGTCACTAGAACTTGTGTTCTGGCCCCCTCCTCATAACACACTTGCAGGTTAGGTTTGCGGTAGAGATATGATAGCTTTGGATACTGGTTAGGCAGTGTTATTACCATTGGTAAGCCTATATTTTATTTTATTATATTTTATTTCATTCTGCTATGAGATGTTTTCTGAGTTCTGATATATCTTATATCTCTGTCTTTTTTGTAGGATACCAGACAAGCCAATTCGAGTTTTAGCAGATTAAAATTTTAGAAAAAAATCGGTCTATTAGAATTTAGGTTGTAACAAGAGGTGTAGGAAATAGTGCAAAAGAGAATGATTACTTGATTGAATTTTTTAACTTTGCACTTGGGTTTATGTTAGGAAGGTACTAACTCCTTTTAAATTAATTTTAAACTTTATAAAACCGCTGATACATATTAATAGGTCATTAAGGTTCCCATTTACCATATTATCAATATTTTCAATTTGTTCAATATTACCCAAAACTACTAAATTTCAAGTCAAATTTCAATAAGATGATTCCTACATGTTTTCAACTCGTTTGAACAAAAAGTAATCCAATCAATATGAATTTGAAATCCTACTATATTAAACAAATACGGATCCAATAAAGTTAGTCTCGTTGAATTCGGAGACCGTTTGATAAATGGCCTTATTTCTAGTTCTTATTGAATTTTAATTGCTTTTTCAACACGCGTTTATATTACGTATGCTTACATACTAATTCCGATTTACTTGAAATTTGGAATATAACAATAATTTACTATTCCGAATCCGATGAAATTGGTTTCGTCGAAATACGAGGTTGTTTGAAAAATGCTTGTTTTTAGGCTATTGAAATATCAAATTCGAATATATTTTCTCTTAAATCACTTTTAAAAGTCCACTAATCTTATTTAAATTCATATTTTAAATTGACCAAAAATCCTGGTAATTACATAAATTTACTTATTACTTTGAGATTTCTAGTTTTGCGCCAGATCAACGTACTACTTTTCTCTAAGAACAAAGATAAACTTGCGGGAACATTGAGTTATTAAAACTTTTTTGATATATTTGTAGAATTTTCTTTATAAACATTTAAATCTATATATAAACGAAGATGCCTAATTTAAATACATTGGTACATTTAAGAAACTAATGAAATATAATAAGTTGTGTATGAAAATCATTCTATTCGCATATCAAATTTAATCAATTTTCGAATATAAAACGTTACTTCCAATTGGTTTTGGAAAGCCAACCACTCTATTGCGAAATTTGATTCGGTTTCTGATTCGAAAATTCCATCCTTCTTGCATAACAATAAGCTATAATAGAAAATTTCAAATTCGTATAAAAAAAACTCCAATTGGTTCTTATCGTCAAGAATTGAGCGAATGATTCTATTTGAAATTAAAATCGCATATCTGAATCTAAGTCAAACTGATATGCGATTGTATATTGTTTAAATACAAGTTTTATTACTTGTTTTTCTTTTCTTTTCATAACAACTCGAAAAATTTAAAATACAATACAATTCGTTTAAATTTCAAAATTCATTAAAGTAAATTCAATTGTAAAAAGAGTGTTTACACACCTAAATGAATATTAATAATTCAACATAAGATAATTTGATTTTAGTGATTATGAATCCATTACGAAAATGAACATTGATACCGAATAAAAAGTAAGTTAATTGGATGAAATTGAATCAGAAGCAAATGAACTGTATGTAAATAATTTTAATTCAAGCAAATTGAATGTGAATAACTTAAACAAAAAATATACCGAATAATAATAAAAATGAAAATAGGTATTTGAACATTAGCATTAGATGGTAGTGAAATGAACATCAATAAAATGAAGGTTGATTACACATGTATGTGAATTGAATGAAAATCAATGAAGTACACTATGTCTAACTTAAGTGAAAAATAAATTGAATCTTGATTAAAAATTGGATGATATATTTTTGAATGTAACATTAGATTTTGTAGATAGACTTTATTTCATATACATTGTAGTTACCATGACATGATTGCTTATGTTATATATTTCTATGCTATGTATATTAATTTTACCTTATATATATGCACAATTTTCATTCATGGTTGAGTGTTTTTTGGTAGGTAGCAATTGTGTTTTCTCGGCTTATGGAGCTCGTTTCTGCACTAAAAAAAGGATATGTATCTCAGATTACATATCGTGTTTGGGTATGTATATTGTTTTCTCATGCTTTGGAATGCCTCATCCTTGAGATGAGATGTATACCGGTATATACACACACACACACACACACAGATATATATATATATACATATATATACGTATGTATGTACGTATGTATGTATGTATTGTATAAAAAAAATGATGGAGCCGCGCAAAAGAGAAGCTATCAAAAATTTTCGTAATTTCGGATGTTAATTTTTTTCTAAGCCTTTAAAAATATTATAACTTATATTTTCTAATAAGTTTAAAAGCAAAGAAAAAGTTTGTAAGTTGAAGTATTTTTTTAAAAAAAACATCTATGTATGACCCTTTATGTTGCTCCTTTTCGAGGACAAAAAGTTTTAAGTAGAGGAGAGTGTAATGACTCACAAGTATAAACGTATTAAAAAGGTGTATTGTTAAATAAAATTTAACCTTAGATCTTAAAATTTTAATTTAGTTTGAATGTATGAATTCAATTCTTTAGTTTAAAATACCTATGTTAAATTTGGTAATGAAATATATAAAATGATAAGCTAGATTTAGAACTTATTTATTGAAGAAAACGTGAAATCGATTATTAATGAAACGTTGATTCTTAAAATTTAAATATTTTTCGTACAAATGATCTTAATAGTTATATTATGAAAACATCGAATTTTGCTCGCCCTGTTTAAATCGATTTGTGCGATCAATTTACAGTAGCTACAGCCGATATAGCGTAACTAGCATTAAAATTCAGAATTTGAATTAAATTATGAAATTTGATATTTGAGATTGTTTAACTGGACATGGGGAAGAAATAAATTTCATAATAAATTACGCAAGATTTTTCTGTTCACGAATTTTGGTTAAATTTGAATAAATCATAGAACAAATACAATGTTGTTAGAACTTAGAAGTTTCTTTTCTGAAAATAAGAACTTAGAAGTTTCTTTTCTGAAAATAATTGATAACTTTCTAAGACAAGTGTTATCTTTCATTTCACTAAGTTCAGACTTTAGGGTCAAAATGCGCAAAACAGACAACATTTTTAGTTATCTTGACCTGTATCTCATCCATATTTTCAATTTGAATTTAATTATAAATTTGAATTTACACTTATGTACTTCTTGAATTAAAATTAACATTTATATCAAATTGGGCTTAAAATGCTTACACCTGCGTGGGTTCTACTGAAACTAATGCATGTAATTCTTCTTCTCCCATGCGTTCTCTTTCTTTATCACCCTCAGAAAAACTCCAACGGTTGTATGTCTTAATTCGTTATATAGGAAACATTTTGTTCCCAACAGCCATTTCTATCATGAATATTCAACGAAAAATTCAAGAGTGTATCCTGAATTCATAATTGGTCCTACACGCCTAAAATATAGGCGCCCTATCATTTTGCATCGTAGAGCGCCTTAAAAATAGATACCCTACCATAGGGCGTCTATTTTTTTAGTGCTTTACTTCGCTAATATTTGTAGCATTATTGTTGCGCGCCTATTTTTTAGGTGCCCATCGTTAGGCATTTAAAAAATAGGCACCCAACGATTTTTTTTTAAACCATTGGGCACAACACGTAATATTCAACTAGTTATTGTGTTGTAATATTCAAACCCTTAATACTTCTGGAGTTTCTCTCAGAAAAGTAACATGTTTCAAAATCAAAAATCCTGATCCAAATCAAAATTGAACAAAAGGGAAAAGGCAAATTCTATTTGAACCCAGGAATATGATTAGTAGCCCCCCAAACCTGAAAAAAGCTAGTAAACCCCCAATTTTGTTGGGTAACCCCCGCTGATTAACAAAAATCTAAAAATGTCCTCCCACATAGGGTGATTACATAGTTTTTCAGTGTATCTCGTAGCTGCCCTGCGTGGTTACTTAGAGTGCCACGTAGTAGCTCTTCATGGTTGCTTTACAACCACATAGGGATACTATGAGGTACACCAAGAAACCACGTAGCGATGCTACGAGGTGTGCTGAAAACTGGAAAAAATTATAATACAAAAAAGGCATTTTCATTGTAACAACCCGGATTTTCAGAACCAATTTAAAATTTTTATTTTGGCTATTTTATTGGATTTTGAATATTTAAAATGATTTATTTTAAATAATAACGATTAAAAATTTATTTAAATTGAAGTTAGAACGAATGAACTTATTTTAATTATAAAACGAGCCTAAAATGGCGCGGCAGTTTGTAAATTCGATTTCAAATTTCAAATGAATGTACGGGATTCAAAATAAAATGGATTTCAGTAAAACCAAAAATATTTGAATCTTTTTAATTATATCTTTCTAACAAATGTGAAAAATCTAGATTTCATAACGGGATTAAAAAGTTATGTCCAGTTGAAAATTCAGAATAGTCGCTATAAGATTTATATATATAGCCCTTGAAAATAGCCATTTCGCAAATAACTTCCGTTTTCGATGAAACCACTTTTGTTGGATCTGGAATGTCAAATTATTGCTAAATTTCAAATTTCATAATTTTTGGAATTAATATGTGAGCGTGGCAAATTAAAACGTGTTTGGTCAGTTTAAATTTGAATTGGATCGGCTGGAAAATGACCATTTTTCAAATGGTCTCCAAATTCGACGAAATTAGTTTGGTTAGGACCGTATCATTAAAAAATAGCTAGATTAATCTTTCTGGAATTTTTGGATCAGTATGTGGCCCCGGTAAATTAAAATGTACATTTAAATTCAATATATATTGATTTATAATTTAATTTTTATAAAAACTAATCGACACAGTCGGATGGGCTTACGAAACATATTCCATTTTGTCCGTAATGGGGGTATTTGGTTAGGGGCGGCACCCGTTGGGTTTGAATTGGAGTTTGGAGTCATATTAGGGTAATTTTTGAATAAAATAATATTAAATTTTATTACAAAACCCTAGAAAATTGCCTAACCCTAGTTTCACTTACAACCGCTGTCTCTCATTTTAAACGGCTAAAAAACTCAGGAAATAATCACCAAAAATCTCCCCAAACATTTTTAATTAGATTGTGGTTCTAAAGCAAGAATCGGAGAGCGTCTCAAGCTCTTCAAGATCGTATGGATGTGATCGTTTAACTTGGAGGATAGGGTGCGATTTTTGGACTGGAAGGTGTCGGTTTTGGATTGTATTTTAAGGCAGGGTAAGTTTGGGTCGCTTCATTCATCCTCGTATTTTTTTTGGTAAAATGGGGGCTACTCAGCATATTCATGGGTTAGAAGCATTTAATTTTTTTTCCATCTTCCCCGCTTCAGCTTCAGACGAGGCTTCCACTAACTCTTCCCTTCAGTTCACTGTCCGCCTACTGACCTTACCATCGTTGACCACCACCTGATGCCATCTCCACCTCCCCTTAGCTGCCCCCTCCTTTCTCTTCTTCTTTTATGAAGTAAAAACCCCAAGTTGCTTAACCGTCAATCAAAATTTAAACTTTTTCCCCAAGTCTCAAGCTTCCGCCAATCGTAGAAACATGCCTTTGCCCATCAGTCGCGCTCCTAGTCTCCATCCCCTCATCGGACACCTTCTCGGATCTTCCCTTCTCCTCTTCAGAAAAACCTACGCCAAACTCGTTTGAAACCCATAAAAGAGCAATTGGCCTCTTCCTCAAACACCATCACCGAGGCCTTCACCTCTGACCTAACAAGCACCGAACCTACCTGCTCTGACATGGGACCAATCTTCCCTTGTCAAACTGCCGGTCGAACCACCAGGCTCTCAAATCATGCCTTCTCTTTTTGTTTTTTTTGGGCTGAAAGGCGTTTCTCTTCCTTTTTTACTCTCAACATTATCCAACTACAAAAAAAGTTGTATTTAGTTGAATCTTTCCTTGGGTGTGCCTAATATGTTTGAATTAGAGTTGGGTTATTGTGTTTCAGTTAAAATAGAATGTTGAGTTGTTTATATCATTTCATTTTCAGAAAAGGGGAAAAGAAAAGAAGAGGATTTGACATTCCTTTCCACTAGCATGTAACCTGTGCGTTGCACATGATAATATTATTAAAAATAGTGTTAATTATTTTAATATTAGAATGAAAATTTTGTTATACAATGTATGATAAATTTTGATGTGATATATGTAAATTATTAATCAAAATTTTATCATTGTTGATGTGTGATTTATGTTCAATAGCTTGTAAAAACAATATGTATGTATATGTGTGCATTTGAGAATATTTTTAATTACTTTTGTTTATATAGATATACATGTAGAAATTGATGTATGTTAATGATTTATTTGATGAATTATAAATATTATTTAATAGGGTTTATTTAAATAAGTTAAATGTAAAATTATGAAGTTAGTTTAACTGTATAGCATAATAGAAAGAACTGAAAGGAAATTTGCAAAAAAGTATAAATTTGTTATAGAGTTGTTGACGTTTAAAAAGATTTTTATAATATAATTTATGCTGAATTCTTGATATAAATGAATCATAACTAATTTACAAATTAGCTTTGTCATTATTATTGATATACATAATTCATGTTGTGTGATTTATTCATCTTTGTACTTGCATGAAAAACTATGTTTTTTAATATGAATATACATAGTAAAATTAGTGTATATTTTTAAGAGCTATTAGAAAATTGGACTAAATACTCTCTAAGATTACTTGAATAAGTAGAATTTAATATTTCAAAAGTAGTTTTAATATATGAATTGAAATATAAAATACCTCAAAAGAATTAAGAAGGTTCAACAAATAATCGTAGAAATGCCAAAATGCAGGTACTTAAAGCATTAATTGGTTTCTTTAATTTATAATAAATCTTTTCAGATAATATATAATATATTAAAATTTTCATTATTGTTCACATATATTGTTTAACCTGTGTGACTTATTTGACTTTATATTTGAAAGAAAGATTGATTTTGCAATTTTCGTTGATATGAACATGTTGTTCATGTTAAAACATCACACTTAAAGTAAACTAGAGGAATTAACAATAATTATTAATTGAATTCATTTGTTAAGTTCAAAATCGCATAATTAATTTTAACATGTTGACTTAAATGTACAATATTAAGTGGTATTGTACATCATTTTGAAAATAACTAAATAATTTTCAAAATGTTTGACATTAATTTCATAGTACAATTCACGGTAAATATGTTAACGCAAATGAGTTCAATTTTGAACTTGTGATAATTGTCTATGTGTATAATTTATGTTATGTGATTAATGTGTTTATATTTTTTTTTTCATTTTGTTAATATTAATATAGTTAATCGTGATGCGATTTATCAGGTGAAACAATCAAAAATAGTTTGCTAAAGTTATTTAAATATTTTTAATATTATGGAATTAATTATAAAATTTGGTATTAAACGTAAAATGTTATAAATGAATTAAGGGAGACTTAAATGATTATAGAAAATTTGAAGCGTAGTTATTGGGAGCCAAATACATAATTTTGTCATTTTTAGTATTTGAAATAAAAATTAGTTAATTAAATTTATTTAAATTACTAAAATTTTGGGTTTTGTAATTAATTCAAGTACTTGGGCATAAATATAAAATGTTAGCAGCTAACTGTTAAAACATTATTATGTAAACCTTGAAAGGTCCATATAAAAATGTAAAATGTTAGAAAAAGCAAAATGATGTGAGAGAAATAGTAAGTAAGTATAAATTGTTAAGATAATTTATAAATAAAATATCTAGAAAGAATAAAGGAGAAGAGAGAAAACTCGTAGAATTAAGGACAGAGCTTTAACATGTTCTGCTTTACTATTATTTAATAGATTTGATATGCTGGTAGTTGGTCTCACTTTGATATGAGCCACAAGCATTAATGTTCTTGGATTATGATAGTACTGGTGTTAGTATCATGAATCGAAATCCCCGGTCGGCCCAGACCGAGTGAGAACGCAGATTGTTTGAGAACACGATGCATCGTAACACATAACAATAGAACATTTCATTGCTATACTACAATGTTACATAAGAGTACAAGAATATCAGAGTGTGAATAAATAATATACACTCGGAAATACAATATCAGAGAATAAATTACATAGCAGTAGAAATAAAAATGTATAACTATAATGCATAGCAAAAATATATCAACTAACATAACTGAAAGAAATACATAGATACAAAGCTTTCTGAATATAGCTCCAGTTGTAAACCAGGATCCTGTTAAACAGAAATCTGCTAAACCAAAACAACTAGGTGCCCATGTGGAAAAAATGGGCACTAGAGTTTAGGCGGAAAACGATAAGTTCCGAGTCAGTCATGGGATTGGTAAGAGAGCTAAAAACAGTTATTAAACTTGACTTTAAAAATATAGGGTAATTCATGGGACCATGCCATATGTCACGGAACGAGTTTCCTCCACATGAATTCTTTTAAAATAAAACAATGCAATGCTTTTTAAAAAAAATGAAGCTATTATAAGACTTAGGTCCCATCACACAATGCAACGCAAGCTAGAGGATAGAGTTTAAACTTATAATAGCCAAAGATGCTTGATATGTTTAAAACAAATATTTTTGATAATCTTATAAGTGCATTGTGTAGAAAACAACTTCGAATATAAATGTATCGATTATAGACGACATAGTACCCCATCCTACTATGTCGCCATATAGGTGTACGACTAAAACTTAAAAGTCACGTATTGGAAATTGGATTCCATCTATAAGTCGAGGCAAAGGATCTTCCTCATCGGTTTCGGATCACCTCTAGCAGGATGTCCAGGATCACACCTATGGGCAATCCTTGGTGTAACACCCCGTAACTTTACAGAATGTTATAATGATAAACTAAAGATTAATTAAATATTGAGAATAAAGTAAAACGGACTACACCATTGCGTTCGCCTTGGAATTCTGCTTAAGATAGACTTCAAGTTTGCGTAAAATGGACATCGTATGAAGAGGTTATTAAGCCTAGATGTTTGTATACGCACAAGAGAATTATATATATATGTATATAACTAATAAAACATATCCAGAATTTGAAATCGGAGCGGGAAATTAGGGGGAAATCGGCCCGTTAGGGGTCAATCACATCCCCTATGGGTGTCGACCCATGGGTCGACCTTGCCACAGGGGTGTCAACCTCTATGTCGACCCCGGGGTCGACTGCACCGAGATCCAGGCAAATTCCTGCCCTGCACCCGGACACAGTTCTGAGAGAGATTCATTGACCATGGGCTATAAGTTGGACCTCATTTGCATTGTTTTATTCACCAAAAACAATGGACACAACGAGGTGCTTCTCCAACTCCAATTAAACTACCTATTCTTCTACAACAACAAGTTATAAGGATTCAAGGGTCTCTGCTACAACATCAACAATCACTCCAATTAAACAACAGTAAGTATGACCTCATTTTTAGATATAAACATTTAAATAGTAATCTTGACACATTTATAAGTTGGATCTAAATCGATGCCTGTTAATAACTTGAATCATAACTAGTTAGATCTGTCATTACTTGTATACCTGATCTACAGATTACTTCTAATATGTTTATTCCTGATATGCCTATTATATTATCATGACTGATTTTATCATTATATGCCCATTCTACTACTATGCATGTTTCTGTCACCATATGCTTATTCAGTTAATATGTCTATTTCTGTTATAGTATGCCTATCTTGTTATTATGCCTATTTTTTTTCTCTTCACTCCCTCTTTCCCTTTTTATTTTTATAGTCAGGCCTCCTTCGAGCCTAGGCCTATCGCTGAAATATGCGAACATACGAAATTAGGAACGATTGGGAATAATAATTGGGACAAAACTCATATTGTAAAACATGATTGGAATTTTGGGCATAATCTATACCTTGAGCCAAAACTTTAACTTGGGCATAACTTGTATCGTGAATCATACTGGGAATTGGGAATAATCTTGGATAAACATGAGAAATTATTAATAATGAACATGCCTAGATTTAAAGTAATTAGAAACTGTAAAATTCACTTAGACACGAGGTTAGATTCCACTTGTGGTAGAAGTTTGTTGGGACCGCCTGGCATATCCACCATCCACAAGTGGTAAATCTAATACGAGGAGTCTAAGTGCATAAACGTATATGTAATGGGGCTAAGACACGAGGTTAAGTGCAACTTGTGGAAGAAGTCTACCCCAAACCTCCTGGCGTATCCAACATCAACAAGTGGCCGACTTAATGTGAGAGGTCTAGTGCATTAATAGACATGAATGGAAATATGACAATAACCTGTCAACCCGTAATACTTAACCTGCTTAAACCTATGGGGGTTACATGAACCTATCAACTTAAGTAGGGATTAAGTAAACTTAAGTAAACTTGCTTGAATCAGTGGGGTTAAGTAAACTTGCTTGAATCAGTGGATAAGTTAATCTTGTGAAATCCGTGGGGGAGGGCTATATATACCCGACAAACTTAACCTATGTTACATGCTAGGGTTATGCAACCCTATTAAACTGTTAGGCATAACCTGTCAAAATCCTAGTAGTGGGGATGCAAGCCTAGGGGGCAGCTTGCATCATTTGTTGTGTGGGACCCTTATTAGTTAGTTACCCATCTTGCTATCAAATGGGCACCCCAAACTAGGTCGGGGTCCGGGCACGCTTACTGAGTTGATTGTAATAGGTCACTTGGGTGAGGGCGTCGACAGCGCAGGAAACCAACGAAGTTATGTGAGTGCATGGGTCCAGCTTGCTAGGGGAATTAAAACGCTGTGGCATCAGTAGATATAGTTGTGCATCTTGAAAATAAAGGGGTTGCCCTTTAGGAAGTGATACATGCTACTGTGGGGCCAGCACATGGTATCTACGAGATAGGGAACCGATCGATTGGGGGTATTAATTAGGGTACATCTAGTCTTGCTAGCTTGTTTAGGACCCCATTATTCTTGCTGGGGGTAACACCTGTCATTCATGTTGGGCCGCCTGTTATTCGCGTTGAAGGACCTAAGTCTACCTTCTTGTTCCTGTTGGGATCATCTTGTTTCAGTCACACTAGTGTTGGTGCGGAGAAAAGTACTTGAGAGGCGCAATATATTATATTCTGTTATTTGGTTTAGTCTGCTCAGTTTGTTATACCTGCCTTATGATATTGTTACATCTCTCTCATCCAGTTTATATACTTGTCATGATGCTTTTATTTACTTATATGCTAAAAGTAACTGGACTCGCCGGACTTTATGTCAAAACCGTTTTGTTTCCTCTTCTCTTTCTTCCATTTCCCCCCTTGCCCAAGGTTCTTAGGGTGGGAATACTCAAGCTCGATCAGGATTCTTCTTTCATTCTGCTTGGAGCAGCTTCGATGTACCGCTTGATTTCGTATCTTTACTACTATGGCTATATTTTGGGGATTATGCTCTTTTTATGTATTATTGTACTCTGATGATGATTTGGTATAAGACAACAGTTTTATGCTGATGTAATGAGTTTTCAGTATTTCAGACTTATTATGTAATTGGGTTTGAACCACGAAGCTTTTCTATTTAATAAAGTTTTAATTCCGCTGTTATTTTATATCTGTCTTGTGATGTTTCTGTTTCTGTTTACCATAACGCTTCACGAAACTTAATGCATTCTGATAAAGAGTGACATTAACGGACGTGGGGTGTCACACTTGGTCAGCGGCAGGGTTGGTCCACACCTAACGTTTGTGGATTGGTTATTCATGAAAAATACGTTTCCCGGTCGTATCGGACATGACACCTAGTCATTATGACAATCAATCATATCTGAGGTGCCTCATCATCCAATCTTCCATATAAGTAAAAATGTCTGGGCTCCATACCATGACATCACCCATGCTAGAAAGAAATGCATGTCCTTCCTTCGGTCCTCATCCCGTTTTACACTCATACCGGTGTGTGAAGCTCGCGAATTAATGCTATACAAAAAACTACGTTATATTAAAGTCGTGCTTTGATCATCAACCATCCTCAACCCTAAAGGTCTGCTTTTCAACAAAAGCTTTGATCACTGCGTCCTATATGCCACATTGACAATCCATACTATACAATTGATGTCTACCAATATATAACATCTAAGCTCGTATGTCTCAAAGAAGAGTGTTAAGCAAGAGAATAAATTCTTCGCCACCAAACAAATATATATTTAATAGCAATCAATCAATATGTAACGAAATTCAACGTCAGACACACAACCCATTTACAAGTTCATATGGGTCTGAACGAAAACTAAAGCACCTTATTCCTCGTCCAAAATGTCCAATACAGGAGGAAGACCATCGCATATCCGGGCAATCAACAAGTATGTCCGGACAACTACCGCTATGACCCCTTCAAGGCAACAACTCAAATCTAGGGAATCAATAGTAATCAATTCGATATGAAGATTGTCGGTCTTACACCAACTTCCATATTTTCGACTTTTAAACGTCGCAACAATTATTCAAAATAGGTTAAACCCAGTCTTTTTGAATAACTTGCGCATCTTATAATCAAGTGATATATAAACACATCATACGCCCTATTCCAATCCATAATATTCTTTTATTCAAATATTCATAACTCTGGGAAAGGTTCCCATTAATTTTATCAAAGACTATTTCATTTAAAGTTTTGTTTAAATCTTCCTTTAGTTATCATTTCAGAAGATTTATTTTATCTTTTCACAACTTAAACCAAATTAAGGTTTATAAAACTAGTTGGGATTATCGAGCCTTACCAAAATAAACATTTATTTTATTGTTCCCAATCCCAACCTATTCATGCCTTGGAGCAAAACTGGCGGTACTCCATATTTAACACCCATAGTATTATCGATAAATTTAATTGCCCCTTAAATTTTCAAATCTAATTAAAGATTTAACTATCGCATGGAGTAAAACTGGTGGAACTCCATCTCGAACAATTCTCAAATTTGGTAGATTTAATTACTTCTTTTTAAATTTTAATTTAATTAAAGATTCTTTAAAACTCCAACTTAGATTTAATCCCAAAAATCATTACTTAATGATTATTCAACCTTTGGAAATTAATCTTGTCTTTACTTGGGTTAAAGAACCCATGTCATGTAAAAACACCATTCACAATAAACCCGAAATCATCTTCCATTTAATATGGAATCTTCACGGAAATCTGAACAATTTATAATCGAAATAAATTTCTGTATCAAATTAATACTCTAAGTGGAATAACGGCAAAGCCTTTTAAATTCCATGAATAGAAGATGCCTTCCTTCATAAAAGTTCATATCAGTTATTATTAATAAAATTCCATTCAATCCGAATTTAATTGAATAAACAGGAAAAATTTATTAAATCTTGATTAAAAGATTTCTTCCATAACTTACATTTATATAGGGTTTAAGAACAGTGGTATTTAAGCCACCAATCACAACATACACAAATCCAATTTGATATTAAATATAAGATCTTAACAGGAAATCACATTGACTTTCATTAAATATCAAATCCTGAAATCAACAAATATTGTTTTGGAATAACGATATCAATATCATCCAAATTCCTCAATGATATCTGTATAATCACGAAATTCAATATTGAAAATATCCGATGATAATTTTCCATTTAAGTTCTTCCCAAATTATATGTTGGAAAAACTCCGGTTATATCAAAACCATTCACAAATCCAATTTGTTATTTTTTAAAATCATAGGGTTATTACTCTAGTTGTTAATTATTCCATTTAAAAATATATTTTATCTTTTCAAACTTGGAGTATTTCATCCAAAAATATTTCCAAATCATTTATTATGATTTTATACAATTTATTTACAATTTTAATAATATTATTAAGGCCTTACAGTCGGTTTCTAATGTCGGCCACCGAACTGCATCCATAGCGACATTTTTCAAAACTGAATTAGACTTAAATTAAATTCTAACAATTGGATTTCAAAAATTCTCATTTTATTGGAAACCTCATTTCATTACGGTTCTATTTTCAGGAGAATCCGACGGACGGATATCCTGGTACGTCAATTCGAAGTTAGGGGTTGACATTTGCGAACTGTCGTTGTGCGACGCCTTCTATTCAATCCCGAATCGATTTATAAACTATAAATAAATCGAAAACACTTCTAAACCATTTTTATAAAACATATATAATCATCTTTGAAAACTCGTTTCAGCCGTTTATCTTTAAAATTGCACATTTCACAATTAAGTCGATTTTAATACTTTTGTGTCTGTCCAAAATCAGACATCAAAACCAAACTTTAACTGTTAACTGAATATTATATTAAAATATTCGTTTTATTCCAAATTGAAATGAGATTCAATCAATTACCATATAATTTCAGTTATATGGATTTCATACATCACATGTATTGAATAATAGTTATAAACAACTATTAAACATCTAATTCACATCCAAAGTGCGCTTATATCCATATAAGCCTTAAATAATTATTTTACTCTTATATCAGCCTGTCAATCAATCAATTAACATTCAATCTAAACACTTGAGATTAGTGTAAATCAAATATCATCCCAATACCTATGTGGGGTTTTCAACCAATAATTATTTATTTATTTATTTATTTCATCTAATCGATATTATTTAAATGGGTGAACATAAACAAGTCGTCCAACTTGTACATGGATTTTAATCCAATTTCAATTACCACAAATAATTTAACATTGTTATTAACATGTTAATTATTTGAAATTCACATTCAAATCATTACGTAAATAATCATCCATTGACATTTAAGGCACTACAAAGTGTCCATCCCCATTATTTGAAATACGAGTGTCGTATATTCGAACAATGCTTCTAATAACAAACAAACTTGGTGAATAGTTCATGTGCTTAACTCAATTGGTATCGCATGTATCAGATAAAAGTCCACATAGATAATTAATATGTTTTCATTTATAAAAATAAATAAATGTACAAAATATTTGAGTGAGAGAGTTCTCACATCGATCGGCTTCGATCGTCGATTTCTTTTTATATCAAATTAAAATTAGGTTTAATTTGACCCAAAAATTTAACTTGCTCCAAATTTTACTACATCAGTTTTGTTGCGAAGCTCTCGACTCCACGATTGCAAAGGATCCAATTTCGCGCGATTCTGAGTTTGAATGTAAAAGATATTAATTTTCGAAGTTTAAATACATAATTAAAATAATTACAATTTAATTAATGTACATCATCTTCCTTCATAATGTTCAAACTCGAGCTCCCATTCACCATGACCTATGCGCCGCCGCCCTGGGCCATTGTCGTCGACTTGGGCACATCATCCTTTTCATAGTTGCACGACATGCCTGTGCCACTTGGCGACGTCCATCTCATCGCCGGCGATCTGAAATCGCCGTCTCCCTCAAAATCGCCTAGTGCCGAAATTCTACCACCACACGCCATGTAGTGGTCGCATACCCCACCAGAAAGCAGCTCCGCCGCGCCACCCCGAATCAACCTCCTTCGAACCCCATGGCACCACGACGCCTATGGAGGCCGAAAAATGGTGAAGTTCACCTACTGCTTCACCCAAAACGTCGACGACGTTGAACTCGAGTTTCCGATCACCTCAGGCCATATCAGGCTGAACAATCTATAAAAAAGTTATTGCTCTCATTCTCTTCTACAATTTCTCTATTGACACCAACTCCTAACTCTCGATCGTTTGGCCACAATTTCACCAAAACCAAAGTCAGTTTTCTGATTTCAAACTGAGATTCTGGCGAATTCTTGCAACGATAGGTCATGAAATTTTCGTGGTATGTAGAGGTCATCATATTCTACAACATTCGTGTTATGGGCTTTTGCTAATTGTTTATGAGTGGTGAGATATAAATTATTTAATGTTCGAGGTCTTTTTGGCAAAATGTTTGAGAAGGAGAAATGGGGTTGCTGCAATTTTACAAAGATGGAAAAGAATTGGGTTATGGGAAAGGAAAAAGATCTTATATATGGCGCTCAATTGGATTTAATAATATTTTATTCTTTTGTTTAGTTAACGCTATCTCTGATCGACATTTATTGATGCCTCGATTACACACGAACTCCGTTGGGGGTGAAAATTGACATACAACTATGGTTTGATGATATGGTCCTAACGAATCTAGTTCCGTCGAATTCCGAGTCCGTTTCCTCGAAAAGCTCCATTTCAGGCTCAAATGACTGATCGATTCACAATTTATTGCGCACGGTCACATACCAGCTTTAAAAATTACGAAATTTGAAATCTAGAAATAATTTAATATTCCAGATCCAACAAAATTGGTTTCGTCGAAAACGGAGGTCGTTTGCAGAATGGCTATTTTCTAAGGCTTATATAATACTAAAATATTAATAAATTCCATAGCGATTATTTGAAATTTTAGTCTGGACCCAACTTACAATTTATAAAGTGAAATCTCAATTTCTTACATTAGTTAGAATGATATGATTAATTAGATCCTAACATTTCTAGTTTTGTCAAATTCAAACTTATAATGATCACTGTACATTCATTTAAAGTTTAAAACTAAATTTCCAAACTACTGTGCCATTACGAGCTCATTTTAATTAAATTTTAAATTTATATGTTCAAACTTTGAGTTAAATAAATTTTAAGTCGTTAATTCTCAAAATAAATCATTTAAAATATTTAATTTTCATTAAAATCAATAAAAAATAATTTTTTAATTGTTTCCAAAATTTAGGGTTGTTACAATCTCCCCTACTTAAAACTTTTTTGTCCTCGAAAAAGGAACGGAGCTGAAAGTTGTTTAACCAACCAACTCAACTTTAATTCTGGCTTGAGTTTTCAACTTTTCAGTCTCTAAGAACTTTCTAATTTTCCTGAAATTTGGCTAATGCTTAAATTTCTGAAAAATTTCGCCATAGCCTCCTTTGTACTGGGTGATCTGAACAAATATTTATGGTTTTATCAAGCTTTCAATACATCAAGGCCTGACAAACAAAGCAATTGTGACTTATCTACACTTAAGGGAGATGTGTGAAAAATCATTCCTTGGCCCTGTGATGGGGATTAGTCGCAATCCATGTGCCTTATCTACAATAAGAGTGACGTGTATTTTTTTTCATCTCAAGACTTGTATAGGGTTTGTTATTAAATCCTGCAATTTCCGTTATATGTTTATTAAGTCCATAATCAGTCCTTAGTTCAACCTATAATTCAGTCCTCGCCATACAGGCATCAAACAAGTGCGTGCCTATATGGTAATCCAAACCTCGTCGTATAAGCACCAAATAATTGCTTGCTTATATGGATATGCTATTCTATGTTGTCCATAATATATGCTATGCGATGTAGTCCATACCAGTTTAGTATCCTATGGCATATGTTTAATTCCACACAAGCAACCATCACAGCGCATCCAATTCACTCATAGTAGTATACTAATAAAATTGCGCAACCAACTAAATAAGGAGCATCTTTTTGTCGGGAACACAATTTTTTCTTTACTCACCTTTAAGTCAATAACCTGATCAATATATGTGTGTGTATATATATATATTTGTGTGTATGTCCAATTCTAAGTAATTACAAATAAATTTAACATTAAATTTGACTTAACTCAACTAAATTTTTTATTCTTACATTGGTTTTATTGTTACAGTTTTATTTAACTTCGTATAAGTTAAATTTTACTTCATTTGATTTATTTTCATATTTTTAATCAGTTCAACTAATTATTAGTTAAATTTAAAGCTCAAATCGTTTCCAAATATTTACTTAAATTAATTTAAGCATATTTCGACATTTCAATTGGAATTATATAGTCATCCCACTTTCGAAACACAAAAGTAAAATATTGATGCTACGTAGTCATCAACAAAATCATCCTCAAGCGACTAGAATGTAATTCTATATCAATCAAGTATATTTAAGACTTCAGATATACGTTTGCAAGGTGTATATTCAAAATCTTCTTATACCCGATAGTCCAACTTCGACGTCAAAATAGCACCCAAAATCATATTACAAAATAATCAAGTAGGTTATCCATAAAATTTCAAAACATACATTTTTCTTTATATATAAAATATATTTGAAAATCAGATTATATACATAATGAACACAAATACGTTACTTAAAAACATATTACTCTCTACTCATTCTAGGGCATTACTAATCCCATCTCTGATGAGTTTCTCATTCTAGGATACTACTGATCCCATCTCTAAAAAGTATTCTTTAATAGGATATTGCTACTCCTATCTCTAAGGAATTCTTTCATTTGGTTCTAATGTGTATTGTTCTCGAGCTTTGTAAACCAAAGCTCTGATGCCACCTATCACGATCCGAATTCCCCGACCGACCTAGACCGAACGAGAACGCGGATTGTTTGAGAACATGACGCATCAGAACACAGAACAATATAACATTTCATTGCTATAAAACAATATTACATCATAGTACAAGAATATCAGAGTGCGAATAAATAATATACACAGTGGAAATACAACATCAGAGAATAAATTATATAGCAGCGGAAATAAAAATGTATAAGTACAAATCATAGAGGAAATACATCAACTAACATAACTGAAAGAAATACACGGATACAAAGCTTTACGAACATAGCTCCAGCTATAAACCCGAACCCTATTAAATAGAAATCTACAAAACCAAAACCACTAGGTGCTCACGTGGAAAATATGGGCACCAAGAGTTTAGCTGGAAAACAATAAACTTCGAGCCAGTCATGGGACTGGTGTGAGAGCTAAAAACAGTTATTAAAATTGACTTTAAAAATATAGGGTAATTCAAGGGATCACGCCGTATGTCACGGAACGGGTTTCCTGCACATGAATTCTTTTAAAATAAAACAATGCAATGCTTTCTGAAAAATGAAACTATTATAAGACTCAGGTCCCATCACATAATGCAACGCAAGTCGGAGGATAGAGTTTTACCTTGTAATTGCCAAAGATACTTGATACGTTTAAAACAAATATTTTTGATAATCTTATACGTGCATAGTGTAGAAAAAACCTTCGAATATAAATGTATCAATCATGGACGACATAATACCCCATCCTACTATGCCGCCATATAGGTGTACAACTAAAACCGAAAAGTCACATATTGGAAATTGGATTCCATCTATGAATCGAGGCAAAGGATCTTCCTTACTGGTTTTGGATCACATCTAGCAAGATGTCCAGGATCACACCTATAGGCAACCCTTGGTTAGCGGCAGGGTAGGTCCATACCTAATGTTTGTGGATTGGTTATTCCTGAACAATACGTTCCCCTGTCCTATCGAACATGCCACCTGGTCAGTATGTCGACTAGTCATATCCGAGGCGCCACATCATCAAATCATTCACATAAGTAAAAATGTCTGGGATTATTCTCAATCCCAACCTATTTATGCCATAGGGAAAAACTGGTGGTACTCCATATTTAACACCCATCGTGTTAACGGTACATTTAGTTACCACTTAAAGTTTCAAATCTAATTAAAGATTTAACTATCGTATGGAGTAAAACTGGTAGTACTCCATCACAAACAATTCTCGAACTTGATAGATTTAATTACATCTTTTTACATTTCAATCTAATTAAAGATTCGTTAAAACTCTAATTTAGTTTTAATCCCAAAAATCATTAATTAATGATTATTTAACCTTTGGAAATTAATCTTGTCTTTACTTGTGTTAAAGAACCAAGGTTGTGTAAAAACACCATTCACAATAAACCCGAAATCATCTTCCATTTAATATGGAATCTTAACGGAAATCTGAATAATTTATAATCAAAACAAATTTCTATATCAGACTAATACTATAAGTGGAATAACAACAAAGCCTTTTGAATTTCATAAATAGTAAATGACTTCCTTCATAGAAGCTCATCTCGATTATTATTAATCAAATTTCGTTCAATCCCAATTTAATTGAATAAACTAGAGAACTTTATTAAATCTTGATTAAAAGATTTCTTCCTTGACTAACATTCAATGGGGTTTAAGAACAATGGTATTTAAGCCACCATTCACAACAAACCCAAATCCAATTTGACATTAAATATATGGTCTTGAATGGAAATCACATCGACTTTCATTTAATATCCAATCCTAAAACCAACAGATATCGTATTGGAGTAATGATATCAGTATCTTCCAAATTCCTCAACGATATCCATATAATCACGGAATCTAATATTGAAAATATCTAAAGATAATTTTCCATTCATGTTCTTCCCAAATTATATGTTGTAAAAATCTGGTTATATCAAAATTGGTTACAAATCCAATTTATTGTTTCAAAAATCATTGGATTATTACTCTAGTTTTTAATTAGTTCACTCAAATAAAAATACCTTTTATCTTTTCAAACTTGGAGTATTTCATCCAAAAATCTTTCCAAATCATTGACTATGACTTTCAAACAATTTATTTATAATTTTAATAATTTCATTAAGGCCTAACAGTCGGTTTCCAATGTCGGCCACCGAACTGCATCCATTGTGACCTTTTTCAAAAACTAGTTTGGACTTAAATTAAAATATAACCGTTGGATTTCAAAATTTTCTCATTTTATTGGAAAGCCCATTTCATTACAGTTCCAGTTTCAGGAGAATCCGACGGTCAGATTTCCCGGTACGTCAATTCGAAGTTATGGGTTGACATTAGCTAACTGTCGTTGTGCAACATGTTCTATTCAAGCCCGAATCAATTTATAAATTAAAAATAATTCAAAAACCCTTCTAAACCATTTTTGTAAATTATATAAAATATATATAATCATCTTTGAAAACTCGTTTTAGTCGTCTATCTTTAAAATTGCACATTCCACTGTTCAGTCGATTTTAATACTTTTGTGTCCATCCAAAATCGGGCATCAAAACCAAACTTCAATCGTTAACTGAATATTGTATTAAAATATTAGTTTTATTTCCGATGGAAATGAGTTTCAATCAATTACCATATAATTTCACTTATATGGATTTCATACATCACATGTATTCAATAATAGTAATAAACAACTATTAAACATCCAATTCACATCCCAAGTGCGCTTATATCTGTATAAGCCTTAAATAATTATTTTAACGCTTATATCGTCCTGTCAATCAATCGATTAACATTCAGTCTGAACACTTGGGATTAGTGTAAATCAAATATCATCCTAATACCCAAGTGGGGTTTTAACTGATAAATAATTAATTAATAAATTATTTATTCCATCTAATTGATATTATTTAAATGGGTGGATATAAACAAGTCGTTCAACTTGTAAATGAATTTTAATCCAATTTCAATTACCACAAATAATTTAACATTGTTTTTAACATGTTAATTATTTAAAATTCACATTCAAATCATATTGTAAATAAACATCCATTGCCGTTTAAGGCACCAAGTGTCCATCCACATTGTTTGAAATACGAGTGTCGTATATTCAAACCACTCTTCTAATAACAAATAAACTTGGTGAACTGTTCATGTGTTGAACTCAAGGGATATCGCTTGTAACAGATAAAAATCCACATAGACAATTAATATGTTTCCAATTATAAAAATAAGTAACTTTACAAAATATTTGAGTGAGAGAGTTCTCACATTGATTGGTTCGGATCGTCGATTTCTTTTTAAATCAAATTAATCTTGGGTCTATTTTGACCTAAAAATTCGACTTGCTCCAAATTTGACCAAATTAGGTTTTTACCTTGATCGCAATGGATCTAATTTCTCGCGATTCCGAGTTCATATATAAAAGATATTAAAGTACTCCGAAGTATAAATACACAATTAAAATAATAATTAATTAATTTACATCATCTTCCTTTATAACGTTCAAACTCGAGCTTCCCTTCACCATGAGCTGCGCGCCGCCCCCCTAGGCCACCATCGACCGACCTCGGCCCACCATCCTCTTCACGTTGCACTTCGTGCCTGCGCCGCTAGTGGCGACGTCAACCTCGTCGTCGGCGACCTGAAATCACCATTTCCCTCAAAACCGCCTCGCATTGGAATTCTCCCACCACACGCCACGTGGCGGTTACAATCCCCTCCAAAAAGCTCCGTCGTGCCACCTCGAACCAACCTTCTTCGAACCCCATGACTCCACGATGCTGTGGCGGCCGAAAAATAGGTGAAATTCACCTATTATTTCACTCAAATCGTCGACGACGTTGAATTCAAATTTTCGATCACCTCAGGCCATATCAGGGCGAACTTTCTAAAGTAAAGTTGTTGCTCTCACTCTCCTCTACAATTTCTTTATTGACATCAACTCCTAATCCTCGATCGTTAGGCCACAATTTCACTAAACCCGAAGTCAATTTTCTGATTTTGAACTGATATTTCGACAAATCTTTAAAAAAAATAGGTCATGAAATTTTCATGGTAGGTAGAGATCATCGTATGCTACAATATTTGTGTTATGAGTTTTGCTAATTGTTTACAAATGGTAAGATATAAATTATTTAATGTTCGGGGACTTTTTTTTCAAAATGCTTGAGAAGGAGAAAAGGGGTTGGCTGCAATTTTACAAAGAGGGAGAAGAATTAGGGTTATTGGAGAGGGAAAAGATCTTATATATGGGGCTTAGTTGGATTAAGTTATATTTTATTCTTTTGTTCAGTTAACATTGTCTCTGATCGACATTTATTGATGCCCGATCACACACGAAAAAATTGACACAACTTTATGTTATGATACGGTCCTAACAAAACTAGTTTCTTAGCATTCCGAGTCCGTTTGCTTAAAAAGCCCTATTTCGGGCTCAAATGATTGATTCATTCACAATTTATTGCGCACGACCACATACTAGCTCCAAAAATTACAAAATTTGGAATTCAGCAATAATTTAATATTACGAATCCAACAAAGTGGTTTAATCAAAAACGAAAGTCGTTTGCAAAATGACTATTTTCTCCGGCTTATATAATATTAAAATATTAATAAATTCCATAGCGAATATTTGAAATTTTAATCCGTACATAACATACAATTTAAAAAGTGAAATCTCAATTTCTTACATTCGTTAGAAATATATGATTAATTAGATCCTAATGTTTCTTGTTTCATCAAATTGAAACTTATAATGAACACTGTACATTCATTTAAAGTTTAAAACTAAATTTCCAAACTAGCGCGCCATTACGAGCTCGTTTTAATTAAATTTTCAATTTATGCATTCAAACTCCGAATTAAATAAATTTTAAATCTTTAATTCTCAAAATAAATCATTTAAAATATTTAATTTTCAGTAAAATCAATTAAAAATAAAATTTAAATTGGTTTCAAAATTAAGGGTTGTTACAGTTAACAAGTCTATACATTCTTGTATCTATGTTGAGTGTGAGTATTTAACTCACTCACGGCTAATAACTTGAATTTAGTAAAATAACACGTTGAATTAGCCGTGAAGTGTTAGGATTGTTTACGAACTCGCATATATTTGTCATTATAAATTGTGCATATGCAACAAGCACACTTGTGATATATGTCACAAAAAATTTATAAATGATTGCTATGATCTGTATGATTTACGGGTGGTATTTGCAATGTTGTATGAATTTTCTCGCAACTGCAAGTTCTCATAGATATAGGAAAATTTCTATGGGTTGAATTGATACATACCTGAATAATTATACAGATTTTAGAAATAGAAACAAAAGCTTATTTATAGGTAATCCAAATTACCATTTTATTAAAACTTAGATTTTGATATAATTTAGTAAAGATCTAAATTTAACATTCAAAAAAATTAATTATGTAAAAAAATTAAATTTATAACTTCGTATATATTTATATATAAATTGAAGATTTTTTAACTTTAATTTTATTTAGCAAAATATGTGAAATTCGAATAATATAATATAATATAATAAAGTAAGTAAATAAGAAATTTAATACATATGTATATAGTAAAAATATAAATAAATATTTGAAAATACTAAGTTTGAATATAAGTTAGGATTCAATTATAATTTGGATTGTGTAAATGAAAAAAAAACGAAGAAACAAAAATTGATAAGAAGTTTGACTTAAGATTCTTGTTTTTGAAAGTTAAATTCTAATTATTCAATACAAAGCATATTTTCTATAATTCAATACTTAATAAATAAATAAATTTTAAACTTTATGTAAATTTACTTTAAATTCTTAGTTTACATAAGGAGTTAATTTTATAACTTTAACATATGATTTAATTTTTCACAACTTTAATGTAATGAAATCTAATGCTAAATTTAAGTTAAAAGTTTTTATCAAGTTTTTTGTATAACCTTATTAGCATACGACATTTTAAAATATACTTAAATTGATTTAAAATGAAAAACTGATAATTTGACTTTAGAAAAACACTGAATTGAATTTTTTAAGTTAAACCAATTTCAAAAAATATATTGTGCTCAACAATTTGGAATTGATTTAAATGATATAACTCCAATGAAAAATTTCAAATTGATCTATAAAGATATGGAAAATAAATCGATTTAATAGTAATTTAGCGTTATAAAAAAAATTAAGCTATGAAAATTTGGTATATATGATTTGCTTTAAATAAACTCAATTGTTTGACTTTGTTGAAATAAATAAATGGCATTGTTTAAGTTAGACAAATGTCAAAGGGTCCATGTACTTAAGGACGTTTTGCCTTCAAATTTTAGAGCTTCCTCCTAACACCCACTAGAGCCTATCTTCATAATTTCGTGTGAATCCGGCAAACTATGCTCTCAGTAGGCTCTGGTCTCCGATCTAAGTCCTAATTCAAATAATTCTAAACACACAAACAAAGCATAGCATATAATTCAAGCAATTAAACAACAACCACATCCAATTCCAATGATATGTAAACTTATATTCACATGAAAATTTGAATCAAATGATAAGAATAACAGATCTATCAAAAATTAAGGCTTACTATACACTAATTGTATTAGATCTAACAAATTACTTAGCATATATCATTAAGAATGTAAATTAACAAGCAATAAATTATATAAATTTTAATTCTCAATCGTTCATTAAACACATAAACTAAATTGTGTGCATATACAATAATTGACCTAAGTTGGCTAGGCATAAACACTAAAATATTGGCATTTTCAACAATAAACATGTTAAACTCCAAATGTTAGAATTAAACCTTAAAAACTATAACTAGCAATCAATGCGGTATACCAAGCAGTAATTTTTGGTAATACAAACAGGTAAAGTTAGCAATTAACATCAATCTACCAAATTGAACATCATAAGGGCTAAAGGGAAAAAAATGATTGTAGTAATTCTCATTTACTAGGCATGCAGAACGTGGAGGATGATGAGCATGTTGAATGTCGGGATGGTGCAGGAGCAACGATGACCTCAAAGTAGTGGAAGAGGATTAGGAAATCATAACTTATTTAGTGGAGGAAGATAATGATGTAGGCTTTGGGTTCTTGCCTCAACATTCTTGTGACTTTCCGATGGTTTTCAATGGTTGGTGACAATGATGATTTCCGATGATTACTGTATATTTGATTTAATTTTTCAGCCATTTTAGTATACATTAACTAATTTCAAAATTCTATTTTATAAGAAAAAATGAATGATTTATAAGAGCTATCAGTGAAAAAGAAAAAAATATTCGTGGTTACCACTATTTCAATTTGTCAACTCAAATTAACTTAAAATTTAAAATTATGTTCGATCATAATAATGTTCACAACATAAATTTAGTTAGCTATTAAGGACGATGAATTTATTTAAATTATTTGAACTATTAAGCTTGGGGTTGCAGAATATGACTGATTATGTTTTATTTCTAATAATATTACTAATAAAAAATAATTAAATAGCTAGATAACAAAAAATATTACTAATAACACTAGTTACACTAATTAGAACCAATTATAAATTTGAATAATTCTACAAAATTATTCTAAAAAATTATCAATGATTAAATTATTGTAGTTAATCAAACTTCTAAATAAAATGGTCGTTGGCATGGGGAATTGCCATTATTCGCGCACGCCAACGCCCAAGTGTATGTTTTATAGAAAAACAGTGATCCAAATCCAAAGTAATGAAATGCAGGGAGAACACAACTTTTTATAGTGGTTCAGTACGAATGCTTACGTCCACTTTATAGTAATCATTCATCATGTAATAGCTTATTACAAGAGTTATAAAAGTTCGGACAATATTTGTGTGCAAGGTTGTATGATAGCACAACAAAGTGTTTGTTAATTCTCAACCTTGTCCAAAATGTCCTTCTTCTTCTCCATTGAGAAAAAATATGTAATAATGTCCAAAAGATAGCTTCAATGTCTAAGAAATTCCAAAGGTATCCAAAAACAGTGTAAATGTCCAAGAAAATATCCAAAAATTGTAGGGAAACATATGTGCAACATTTAGAAGTCCAAAATCCATGGAGGAGATGAAGGCAGCCATTAATGGTGCTTGAGAGTTTCAATCCCATATGCCAAAGTGTAGGAAGAGTGCAAATGAGTCAACCCTTTGAATGCTAAGCTTAGGGGTATTTATAGGTGAGTTTTGGGAGTATCAGTCCCTGAACGATACGATATTCGTATCCCAAAATCAGAGTCGAAAAACCACGAAATCTTGAAAATTTGGTGAAAAAGCGTGTCGATCAGCCAAAAACAGGTGATCGACACGGTAAGAGTCGAAGCCAACGTGATATGCCATTATCCTGGCCTTTCACATTTTGAATACCAAAATAACGTGGCAAGCACATGTCGATCAAGTGAAAATGTCTGATCCACACGGTAAAATTTGATTTACTGCTTCTGCCTAGCGAATTTGAATCCTTGGGACCAGCCAAGTTTTCACATGAAAAAAGCATGGCACGGAGCCATAGAAACTTCAAATACCTCTAGAGTGCTCAAGCCTTTTTCGACTGACCAAATTTTGTATCCCCCGATTTGCCAAATTTCAACTTCCTAAAATCCTTAATCGGAGTCGATGGAAATCTTGTCGGGGCAAGGTGCAACGTGGGAATTTCGAATCCCTGAGGGATTCGAAATTTGGGGCAGTCAAAATCCTAACATGCCAAACCAAGGATCCAGGTCAAATTTTCTAGCTGATCGGATCGCGTTACACGCGTGGCTTCGTGTGATCTTCCTGAGTCGATCACTAATTTTTGAGCGTGCCAATTCCCACTTTGCCAAGTTGTGAGGTCCATATTTTTTCCTTATCGGAATGTGCCGATCAGCTGTTTTAAGGCGATCGGTACGTGAAAATCTAGTTTTTTGTGAAATCTCTCCAAATTGCCATATTTTGATGTCATGAGTCACGCAAGCCATTTTTCGTTATCGATGCGTGTTGATCAGTTGTTTTTGAGTGCGCTACACTGCTTTTTACCAAAATCCATATATTTTTTCATGACGAGTTTTACCACATGATCGGACCAACATGCTCAAGCATTTTGAACAGATTGGACCAAGTCGATCACGTATTTTTTTATGCCACTTTTTCCAAGTTCATCGACGATTATTTTATGAATCGACGTAATTTCCAACCTTTTCTGAATACGTCGTGACTTTGACCAAATCGTTTTGTTTTTTTAATAACGTTCTCAAGACTCAAGCACGTTGCTAACCCAAATCCTTACATGTGGCAGATTTGACCAAATAGCTTGCCAACACTTTGCCCCCCAAAACATGTCTTGCTTGACCGGAGGAAGATGTGTTTTGCGAGAAAGCCAGAAATCAAAAAACCAAAGTCGAGAGAAGTCTGAAGAGAACTTCCATAATAAGAAAATCCAAGAGCCATGATCGTGCTGGATCGTATTAATCATGAACCAGAAAGCCTGAAAGCCGACGATCGACATGGATCGTTTAGAGATAACCAGAATACCCATAGCTAGGAAGTCGGAAAAATCCCAAATCCATAGTAGCCAATATCCAGATGAGTATGAGGTGTCTTATCCAAATCGAGATAACCAAGAATAACCAGACTATCCAAAAGATTACCGAGGTTGTGTTTAAGTAGAAGATGGACGACCACAGAGATCATAATGAAATACGACTTCGACGATTGCAAAAATTGTATTAGAATGGGAAGCTGAAGATAATTGGGATCGTGTTTAGAATGGCCGGCCGAGTCCGGAATGCATGAAGTCTAAAAAATAAGAAGCCTTGGGCTTGCTGTGGTCTGCCGGAGCGAGTATGTACCTACAAAAGAGGAAGGTGGAGAACATAGTTTGAATTTTATCCTCGACTGGTCGAGTGTGGAGCTGGAGCCAGAGCCCGAATATTATACCGGACTGATCCAGTGGGGACCGAAGCCACAATTTTACCTTCAGTTGGTCGAGCGTGGAGCCAATGCCCAAATATTATACTGTATTGATTAGCGGAGGGCTTGAGCCCTATGTTTATACAGGGCAGATCCAGTGTGAGGGCCATAGCCTATGTTTACAATAGAAGGATCTTGTTTATACTGGACAGATCCAGTGTATGGCTTGGAGCCTACGTTTATACTGGATGAATCCAATGAGGGCGTAAGCCCTATGTTTATACTAGACGGATCCAGTGTGAGGGCCAGAGCCTATGTTTATACTGGTTGGATCCAGTGTGTGGACTAGAGCCTATTTTGATACTGGATAGATCCAGTTTGTAGGCTAGAGCCTATGTTTATACTGAATGGATTGAATGTATTGGTCGGAGGCTTTGTTTATACTGGACGGATCCAGTGAGGGGCCTGAACCCTATGTTTATACTGGATGGATCTAGTGTGAGGGCCAGACACTACAAGAAAAATACGCTATTGCAACTAGCTATTTGCAACAGGCGACAAATGACAGTTGCAGTAAATAATATCAGACCTATTACAACAGTTGTAATAGGTGAGATTTAGCAACATGTCTTTTTTTCTTATTGCAAAAAGCATATTTTTAGCAACTGCGCTTCTGTTCCTGTTGCAAAAACATAGTTTTAGCAACTGTGCTTTCATGACAGTTGCAACAAACATATTATTTGCAACTGCGCTTCCAAGCCAGTTGCGAATAAATATCTTTAGCAACTATTTTCGCCTCTTGCAATAATTGTATTTTTTTACAACTGGTAAAGCCAATTGCAAAAAACATACTATTAAAAATTAGTATCAGCTTTTATTGATTAACTTTTTCTAATTAATTTTAAATACTTGTTATTAAATGATTAACTAGTAGTAACTATATTATAATTAATAATATTATTTAATAATTATTAATTAATAATAAAATTTAAGTATCATAAAGTGATATTTATAATTGATAATTAAATAATAATAATAATAATAATTACTAATTAACTGATAATTAACATTTGGTAAGCATATTTACTACAAAATTAAGAAGTAACAAGTAATATTTAGTTATAATATAATAAGTATTTAAGTAATAATAATTAATTAATATGAATTAATATTTTACTAGTATATCACGGTTAATTGTAAGTAGCGTATTAATTATATTTAACAATCGTTAACTACATTTAGTAATAAATAAATCAAATTAACAACAAATTTTAAATAATTAATAAAATATTCATAATATTAAATAATTAATAAAATATTCATAATAACTACTAAATAATTAACCACTAGTAATAACATAATAATTAAGATTACAATTTAATATTATTATTAATTGATAATAAAATTTAATTATTATAAATTGATGGACTCGGAATCAAGAAGATTTCTTAGCGACTAATAAAAATGGCCGATTCTTTATCTCTTTCTTCTCGGAATGGATCTCATTCAACGTTATTTCCTTCTTCTTTGAATGGATCTCGTCCAAATTCCTTTCAATCTCTGAAAAAGAAAAAGGTGAGTTTTGTCTCTCGTCCTGATTTGGTATCCATTCGATTTCCGAGGCGTTGTTTTCGTTGTGGAGATTGCAATCATCTCGCGAGGAATTGTTCGGAGCAGAATATTGATGGTATATCGGATTATCGAAATAGAAATTGTTCGGATTTGGTAGGCGATTTTGGGCAAAATTGGGTAAAGATTCCAATTAATGCCGTAAGTCACTCGCAACATTTCCATTCAACTCTTAATCGTTCTTTTGCGGACATGGTGCGGCAACCTGTGATTGGTATGCCTAAATGGAATTCGGTCAAGGTTAATGCAGCTCGAATTAGAATAAATGACGGTTCCAGAGTGTGTTATCGCAGTGGAGAATCGAATCATATAGCAAGGGAATGTAGGAATGGACTGAGATGTTTTAACTGTGGTGGAATTGGGCATCGGAAGTTCAGTTGTCCAATGAGTTTTACTGGAAAAACTATGAGGGAACTGATGCACTTTAACTGTTTGAAGATATGCATGAATATAATTGAACTCTTGGATTTATATGCTCGGGACTTTCAGGGTAGATTAAAAGGAGGTAATTACTTGCTATTGATGTTGGGATGGAATCTGGAAGGGATGGTGGATGAGATTCTGTGGAGCAAGAAGGTTGATCAAGGGAATGTTTTTCCTCCGTTGCCAAAGTCGTTGAATAGGAAAGAACATGCCTTTTCTTTCAGTTTGAATTTGGTTAAGCTACGCAGATTGTTTTCTGATCAATATATTAGTAACAATATGATGGCTTTTAGGCTGTTGGACAGGATTCATGAGCATTATGATGCTTTAAATACTGCCATTATGAGTGGGTATAATGTTGTGGAGTTTCACACTGTTGCTGACAATGGGATTCTGGTATATGGCGGGTTGGTGGATAAAAACAAGACAGTGGAGGACATGGAGAAAGAAGGATTTTGTTTTGAAGGAGAAATGATGAATGGTGTTGGCCTATACTGGGACTTGTTATATGATCCAATGACGTTGGATCCGGCTGTATTGAACTGCATGGGGCTAAATAATGATACACTGATAGTTGAGGAGTGTAATGGTGATCCAATGTCGTGGGATCCGGCTGTATTGAATTGTATGAGAATCGGAAATGATGCGCTGTTTGCTGATGAATGTATTGGTGACAATTATGACATGGATAGAGAAGTGTTGATAGAGGTGGATGACTCTGACATGGGCGATGATGGCCAAGAGGGTGTTTCAGAAAGGAAAATTATTAGTGTTACTGAGAAAACTGAGGAGACTGTATGGGAAGTGGCAAATGACGTAGAGCTGTCGAACAACTTTGTAGTCTTGTCAGATGACGGTGAGGGGCTGGTATCGAGGAGTGAGGTTATGGACGACGCTGAAATATTGGATGAACGGAGGTATGACTATTTGCCAAGGAGAGGATTTAGGGTAAAGAAGTTTAAACATAATGCACTGCATCATAGAAAGGTCTCGAGCAACATTTGCCTGTCAAGGGACAAGGCGGTGAATTGCATAAGCAAGAGTATGAATGATAAAAAATCTGACATGGGAGTTGAGCGTGTGGCAAGGGATAAGTTGGGTATGGTGGTGGATCGAAAGATTGTTGCAGCAAGGCGTTTATTAAACTTAGATCCCGAGTTTATGTTTTCAACAAATTATGGCTCATCCCTGACTCGTCTTTTGATTAATTTTTCATGTGTAAATGGGTCTAGAATGGTGGTTATTAGTGAAGGGGATTCGAAGATTTTCTCATTAATATTGTGGCCGAGTTTCTATTTATTTAGATGGGAGGACAGTTTACATCATTGCGAGAGACACACTAGTTTTGTTTCCAGCTCTTATGTTGCGGCAAGTGGTAATTCAAACAGCTTGCATGATGATGTATTGGAGCCCAGTGGCGTCCTATGTCAGAACAGTGATATTCCCTCCTCTTCGTCTAGAAGGGGAAGACGTAGAAGAATAGTCCCTTGTTCTGGATTGGTTCGCCGCAGTGCTAGGATCAGGTCTAGCTCCTCTCCATTCAGAGGTAAGTCCCTGGGTTCGGACGCTAGTAGTAGCAGTTCGACTTGGGGCTCAGGTATGACTTCGACTCTTGGTAGTGATTATACTCCTTTTGCTTTGGGTAGTCTTACTACTAGGCAGTTATTTCAGCTAGCCAATGATACTGCTTTTATTTTTTTTGATATTGAGGTTGATGCGGAGTACATTAGGAATAGGGAATTAGAACGAGTTTCGTCTTTGAGGAGATGAGGATAGTTAGTTGGAATGTTAGGGGATTAAACGAACCTAAAAAATGTGATAAAGTTAGAACTTTTTTTAGAGATAATCACATTGATATCATTCTGTTACAAGAGACAAACATTGAGTGTCCTGATTTTAGTTTTTATATGAGGTTAGGAGGGTCCATTTTTCGTAATTGGGTTTGTCTACCGGCAATAGGTACTGCCGGGGGACTTATGATTGGGTGGAAAGAGAACCAATATAAACTTGTACAAGAATCTATAAAGATACATTCCTTACATGTTGTTTTAACTACTCTTTCTGATAATTCAGCCTTATGCATTTCTAATGTGTATGGTCCTCACACAAAGTTAGAGAGGAGAATTTTGTGGGATGAAGTTTCAAATTTCAGAAATCATACCTCTAATCTTTGGATTGTTGGGGGGGATTTCAATATTACTAGGTTTCTAGGGGAGGGATCACCCCGTGAAGGGGATTTCTCTGATATGGAGGAATTTAATGACTTTATTTTAAATAATAATTTGATAGAGATTTCGATGGATAATAGATTGTTTACTTGGTCGAATGTTCGTGATAATCCTTCTTTTGCTTTATTAGATAGATTCTTTATTAGCTCTGAGGTAGAGGATAAATTTTCAATTTGTAAAGTTAAGGCCTTACCTTTTTTACATTCTGATCACTGTCCTATCATCCTCACGTGTGACTCGAATATCGTTATTAGTAGCAGTTTTAAATTTGAGAAGATGTGGTTACTTGATCCTAGTTTTATCAAACTTGTTTCTGTTAAGTGGAAATCTTTGTTTTATTTTAATAGTATGTATAGTGGTAACAGTGCAAAGATTTTTGTTGCTAAGTTAGGTAAACTAAGATTTTTCCTTAAGCGTTGGAATAAATTTGTATTTGGTAGTGTAAGAATTAAGAAGGATAGGATTATGTGTGGGTTGTTAGAATTAGAAAAGATTAGTGAGTCTAGAATTCTTAATTCCACTGAGAAGGATAAATATTGTAACCTTAGACAAGATCTCAAACATATCTTAGAAAAAGAAGAGGTTATGTGGAGGCAAAGATCCTGTATACAATGGATTAAGGAAGGAGATAATAACACGAAATTTTTTCATAGTATGACGAATAAAAGGAGACGTGATAATTTAATTCATTCTATTATTATTAATGAGGTGGAATTAACTCTACAAAAGGATTTAAATGAAGCTTTCACCAATTACTAAAAACAGATTTTTGGTTCAAAGATTAAGAGAAGAACAAATGTAAGATGGAATGAATTATATCCTTATGAAACTAGGATTAATCTTGACAGTTTAGATGAACCCTTTTATGAACAGGAGATTTGGAAGGCAATTTGTGACATGCCTAGTGACAAAGCTCCTGGACCTGATGGCTTTTCAGTTAATTTTTATAAGCAATTCTGGGAAGTCTTAAAGTTTGACATTATTGATTTATTTAATGAATTTTATAATGGGAAACTTCGCTTGGGTAGTTTTAACATTGCGAACGTTATCCTTATTCATAAGAGAGAAGGGGCTAATTCTCTTAAGGATTTTAGACCCATCTCTCTTATTAATGTTTCTGTCAAGATAATATCAAAGGTCCTAGGAAATAGGCTGAGTAGTAAGATGAAAGACCTAATTGACTGCTCCCAAACCGCTTTTATTAAAGGTAGAAATATAGTGGATGGAGTGGCAGCGGTACAGGAATACATTAATGCCTGTTGTAAGAATAATATATCATGTGCCATTTTGAAGTTAGACTTTGAGAAGGCTTTTGATTCAATAGATTGGGATTTTATATGTGAATTATGTCTCGCTAGGGGTTTTAGTGTTAGATGGACTAACTGGATCTTATTATTGCTCAAGTCGGGTTGTTCCAATATTGTTGTGAATGGGGTAGTGGGTAAGAAGATACAATCTAAAAGGGGACTTAGACAAGGAGATCCCTTATCGCCTTTTCTGTTTAATTTAGCGGCCAATGTATTCTCTATAATAATTAAGAGAGCAGAGAGATTAGGTGTCATTGGTAGAGTAGGAAATGAGGAATTTAATAATGAACTATCGATACTTCAATTTGCAGAAGATACACTATTATTTTCTTCCCATTTGCCTGAGCATATCATTGCTCTCAAGTTTATTCTTTACTGTTTTGAAATGTTATCCGGTCTTAGAATTAATTTTGATAAAAGTGCAGTAATGGTCCTTAATGATTTTAACAATGTTGAGTCTTTAGTAGCTAGTACTTTGAACTGTTCGACTATGCAATTTCCTTTTGATTATTTAGGTTTTAAGATAAGACCTTCGAAGCTTAAGAAGGAAGATTGGATAGTCATCATTGATAAGATTAGTAATAGATTATTGAGTTGGAACAATAGATTCCTGTCTAGAGCAGGTAGATTAGTTTTAGTTAATTCAGTTCTATCAGCTATTCCCTCTTACTGGATGGCTGTTCATCAATTTCCTAAATGAGTCATTGAGAAGATTGATAGGGTTAGACGAAATTTTCTTTGGAATGGTGATTATAGTTGTAGAGGCTATAAATGTCTAGTTAACTGGGATATGTGTTGTAAATCTAAGATAGAGGGGGGCCTGGGGATCATAAATCTACATAATTTTAATTCTGCTTTACTTGCTAAATGGTTATGGAAATATAGATGTCAAGAAGTGAAGGCTTCCTGGAAGTCTATCGTTTCCAAATCTTATTATTCACGAGGAGAGTTTTTTTATAGAAAATAGTGGTGGTTGGGATAATAGGTTATCTCATTTTTGGAAATCAGTTTTGAATTGTTTTAACTTTTTTAAATTAGGGTGCAAAGTGGTAGTACATTCTGGAAATCTAACTTATTTCTGGCACGATGCCTGGATTTCTATAGTGCCTCTTAAAATAGAATTTAGCAAGCTGTTTAACATTAGTAGTTTTAAGAATGCTCTAATTATGGATGTTTACAAAGCAGATTTAGATCCTCCATGGGAGTTTTCATTTGATAATATTCTAGAGGAAGATTCATTAAGACAATTGGCCTTACTTAAAGCTAAGTTAGCATTGTACCACTTGGACGAGAATAGTGACTCTTTTAGCTGGGGTATAGGAAAAAATTTAGTTTACACTGTTAATTCTATGTATAGTTTTATTAATTTTTCTGGTGTTTCATTATATCCCTTTAAATTTATATGGAAATCTAATTCTACACCTAAAGCAAAGTTTTTAATGTGGTTGATCATTCATAAGAAGCTTAATACGATTGAGATGTTAAAAAGTAAAAATGTTATTTTTAATGTAAAATGTTGTTTTTGTAATACTGAGGAGGAGGATGTAGATCACTTATTTTTCTCTTGTAATTTTACCTTTTTTATTTTTAATATGATTAGCAGGATTTTTTCCTTTGAATGTTTTAATTCTTCTAATAGTTGTATTGATTATTGGTATTGTCATAGACTACGATACAATTCTAAACAGAAATACATATTAGATACATTAGTAATTTTCATATGTTGGTTCATTTGGGTTGAGAGGAATCAGAGAATCTTTCATTCAACTTATGTTTCTAAGGATAATTTAATAATCAACATAGTAAATTTTTGTTTGTTTTAGATGTCTAATTCGCACTATAAACTTTTTGGTGAAGTGCAATTTGAGAGTTTTCTGTTCAAGGTTAGATTAAATCTGAGCTTATTCATTCGTATTAATAGTTATTTTAGATGTACTAGATATCGTTTGGGTTGCTGATTTCTTTTCCCTTGGGATGATAATTATCTCTTGATTATTAGTTTTTTATTCCTTCTTCTTTATACATGTATATATGGATATATGTACATATATATATATGTATATATATATATATATATATATATATATATATATGTGTATGTATATATATATAAATAGTCATATATTCATATATAGATGTAAGTTACTGATATTTTTGTCTTAGTTTTTCAGTTTACAGGTTGTAGATGTGATGGTAGAGCTCTTGGAGATGCTGTTTGGATTGATCATTATTGACTTGCTTTGGATGTATTAGTGTATGAGGAGTTGAGTTGTTTGTATTTTTTGGTGATTTGTTACATCACATTTTTGCACATAGTTGGTTATATGTTTGGGAATAGATATACTTCTTATCGGGTGGTGGCCTTGCCGGAATTCGATAACGAAGTATGATCGGTGGTGGCCTTGCCGGAACTCATCTATCTATTTTCCCTTACATTACTGAGCGAGACTTCCGTTTTGGTTTGTATTTGGATATTTGTATCACTTCATTTCCTTTTCTTATATATATATATGTGTACTCTCTTCCTTTTGGAAGATCACACATCTTTTGCTCAAAAAAAAATTATTATAAATTGATATTTATATTTAATAATATTATTCAGTAATTTTACCAAAACGATTTACAACTTTGGATTACACAAAATAATACCAGATTTTTACGGTTTAGTCCAACAAATTTTTACGGTTCAACCCAACTTTGTGGCTCCAAATCTGTTAAGTATTTTTTTGGTTTGTAGCTTTATATTCGTGCCCCTTTCCCGTGAAAATTTCATTTTCCGCTTTCACCCCAAACCCAACAAACCTAATCCGCTGAAATTTCTAGGTCCTCGATTCACAATTTATCTAAATTTCCAGATCCCATACTCAACTTCAGATCTCATTTTATTTTATTCCCCAAATTTGATCGTCTTCCACATACTCATCGTGCAAAAATCTGAACTCCTCCGCAGCACACTCAATTTCCCAATTTGGACCCGCTAATCCGGCTTTCCTACTTCCACCCACACTGAAATGGACAAACTACGAACTCTATTTCCTCCTCATCCAATCATTTTCAATCTGTTCGATGTCCTTATCTTGCTACCTCTTTATTCGACATTACGATATTTGCTGCATATCGGCTGCATGAAGCATCACCCTCATCCGTCCACCACTCAATTACGTCCACGATTCCAGTCCTCTTCTGCTTGACAAATAAGCCCTCAACTATGCCGACGGTTAGAGCGAACTTTTAATTTGCGAAGCAAACTGCAGAAGGGAATCTGGTTCAGGTATCCCTGCGGTTGACATCTTTTTTGTTTTTTTAAGTAACTGTGAATATCCACCATCGTTTTACTTACGCAGGAATATTATTAACTATTGTCTGTTATTTTTGGTACATTAACTATCCTAAATTTATCTTTTTGATCAATAATAATGAACTATATTCTTTTATCCTGGTAAAAGCGCAAGGTTTAGAATTTACTCTACTTCCTGCTCACGTGAAAATAACATTGAATATTATCCTGTTCTTGATGTCATAGACTCATAATACCTTCATCTTTGTCATTTTAGTATCCAGTTCTTTCATTTTACTAAATGGGACGGCATTAACACTAGATTTTCTTTAGATAAATTTATACAGTTGAAATTTCCATGAATTATCCATGCCTTATAAAAGAAAAAGTACCTCAACATTCGATGATCATGAACTGATTTCTCAAATTGAATTGACAAAAGGGAGCTTGCCAGAATAATTATCTCGATAACATGTCAATTTAAGAACAAATCAGACAAGAAAAAAATCACTAGCATTAGAATTCAAACATAATGTTACAAGAGGAGAGTCCAAGATAGATATAACGTTAGAACATCGGATTCCACCATAAAATTAGAACCGCCTAGTATCACATATAGTGTGACTGTTACTTGATGGCCGGGAAGCATTTACTCAAAAGGAGCTTAAAACTTTAGGATTCATAAATCATGTTTTTAGCTTCTTTCTTTATGGATTCAAAGAGTATAAAAGAAAGACAGCGCTCGCCGAAACTTGGAAAAACCACCAGTAGCAAAAAAAAAAAAAGGATTCTCAAGTTGAGTACTATTTACATACCGAGTAAACATCATCTAATTAAACTGTAACCCTTGCATTGGATTCTCAATAACAAGCAGTAATCAAATATATCAAGATACACTTCAATTGATATTCAAAGTTCACTCATGATTGTTTTCGATTTTCATTACCATATTTTAAGGACTTAAACAAAATACTATAGGTTAGCCTAGATAAGTGAATAGAAAACCTTGGTGTATGAATAGTTATGTATAAAAAGTTATAGAGAGAGGACAGACTTGTGACCAACTAATTTACTGTATAAATAGTTACAGAGAGGCTGCTTTGTCCAAAGACCCAAAATTCGATCATATTGACATGGCAGAAAAGCAGAAGGTATTAACTCGATTTCATTTTTTTAAGAACTTAATTGATCGCATACTCAGTTTGTTGTTTATGTTTTGGGTTATCTGTGCGCTTTTTCTAATATATACGATTGTTCAGTTTTTACTACTTAGAAATGCTTGTGTTTTTTGTTCTTATTTACCTATTCTGTTTAATTCTAAGTAGAAGGTATTAAGGCTGTTTTTGTTTAAAACAATGGATGAAATACATTTAGCAATATATACTGTTGTGATAGTTATTAAGCGAAATACATGTAGCAACATGAATTAGTATGTATGTTGAATATCATCAGACTGTTGAACACTGAAAATACACGTCTGAAATAATTAAAATGCACAAAAAATTATATTGGATGAAATCCTATATTAAATCAGGATACAATCTGTGTTAGTCGTACTTTGACACTCATTTCTTGGAGCTAGAAGATGTGGGTATAAAATTGTCCAATGAATAACACGTATAAGTAACATTTTTATTTTTGAAATTTTGAGATACTGTAAGGTAATACACTTGCTCAAAATGTGTATAAGTGGTCCATCCTACCCCAGGCGGTGGAGCCCCAACTGATTAGATTACGAAATAGTTGGACTGTATAAGAGCCACAACTATCTTAAGAGGGCGGAGTGGTGATGGAGCTGCATCACATTTCTCAGTAGTTTCTCTTTGACATAGAGGTGTGAGGTACTTCATAGTTCATGCAAGCAACATCAGTTATTTATCTCTGTTGACATGTTCCTAAATCCTACATTTGATATTTTCTAAGCTCCACCAGACTTCCAATCAATTAGCCTTTTTTCAAAAAAGAAAAAAAAATCTTGTCACATACACAGATTATGCCAAGTGCTCTCTCCTCCATCAGTCATACTGCACCTGCGTTCTTATGTTGTTGACAACTTTATACATATTTACTATCTTTCATGATGATTGGCTGTTAGTTATAGCTCGCTTTGGAAGTTTATTGTTAATCTTGTTTTCCATTAATCGCAGTATGAACCTTCTAAAAAGAAGGTTAAAAAGATAAATGTTTATGTTGCTGAGGTGGTCTATGGAGGACAAGGATCTTTGGAGTTGCAAAAGACTGTGGAAATGGAGTTCGAAATGGCTCCACAAGATCGTGTAATGGAAGAAACCAAGGATAAGAAGAATGTTGTTGAGGCTTACATCTCAACATTTCGAGGCTTAGGCAATTGTCAATATGATCGAATTTTGGGCCAAACTTTATGGTTGATATGCACTTTTAGTACATATTTTATGTTTTTAGGTTGTACAACTTGTTGATGACTCTGTTTATAGAACATATTCATAGGAAAGTTGCACGTATGCTTCTTCGTATTAATGGGTATGCTGATAAAGTTGCCAATGCTAAATGGGAGGTAAAAGGACTTGGTCTGGAGCATAATGGGTATGAAGACTTGAACCGAAGCACTGTTCGCATATGTAAGTACACATGATTTTACCTTGCTGTAATTGCATTTTATATTCATTAGCAAATGATGTTGTGCATGTCCGGTTAGTAAAGACTACAAGAACGATGACTTTCCTTGCGACGGAGCAAGGTGCTAAGGTTAAAAATGAAAAGCTTTTCAAGAAGAGAGGCAAGCTCATTAAAGTATTTGAACTATCGTATTAGTGTATGAGAGTAGAAATAGTGTATTTGGAAAATGTAATAAAATATTATATTTGAAAAAATGTGCTGTACGAGAGTAGAAATTGGTATACATGAACGATGTATGAAAATTATAGAAATTTTTGTTGTACTTGTTTGTACTATTAAAACTTTGTTAAAATAAATTTTTTATTTGTTTATTTCATTTTCTGATATACACTATTACTATAAAGAATACATTTAATATGTAATATCTATAAGCTGTAATATTTTTTTTTAATGATTTATGAATCTATTGCAACAAGCATATATTGTTGCGAAAGTATTTGTTGCAACAACAAAAGTCTGTTGCAAAAAAGTATACTGCAACATCTTATTGCAAGGGGCAAAAACTGTTGCGAAAAGGGTCAACCTTTTGCAAATTCGGCTATACAAACGGGCGTTGGCCTGTTGAAATAGGTCTACTACAACATATATGACATGCTGCGAAAAGTGTTTTTTTGTTGTAGTGAGAGCCTATGTTTATACTTGACGGATCTAGTGTGTGGGCCAGAGCTTATGTTTATACTGGACGGATCTAGTGTGTGCGCCGGAGCCTATGTTTATACTGGACGGATCCAGTGAGGGGCCTGAGCCCTATGTTTATACTGGATGGATCTAGTGTAAGGGCCAAAGCCTATGTTTATACTAGACAGATCCAATGTGTGGGCCACAACCTATGTTTATACTGGACGGATCTAGTGTGAGGGCCAGAGCCTATATTTATACTGGATAGATCCAATGTGTAGGCCAAAGCCTATGTTTATACTGGACAGATTCATTGTGGCGGCCGAAGCCCTTTGACTGTCTTTATTGACACTAAGGGAGTACAACAGTTGATAGTCCAACCCCAAGCACGACTAGAGAAAACAAGCCGATTTCGTACGTGTGTGGCTGATGTAGTCGCTTTGAATCAGTACAAAGAAAGTTAAAAAGGTGAGAAGTAGACAATAATAAGAACAAAAATAAGTGTCGGACCGGGGTCCGGGAACGCCAAAGAGATCCATAGAGTCAGGTCTTTTGATGACAATGCCCTAGAGGCGACCAACTCTGCCTCTATCCTGAGATATTGTTGGAGATTGAGCAGGAGGTACCGCTACTACAGGATTCTTGACATAATATGGTAATTTTCAGCGCTTGACGCGGGCTTCAATGAGATCACGAAACTGCCTGCAATGGTCATTGTCATGATCTAGCAACTCATGGAAAAGGCAATCTCTGTCAGAGCTTGCTTGCTTCGGTGTCAGGTCCATCTTGGGAGGCTTTTGCAAAGGTGTAGTTTCGCGAATGTCAAGAAAAATCCTTTGCAAGCCTTGGTTGAGTTCGGTGTAAGTTGGGAACTCTGACTCGAAACGAGGTCGTGTGTTCCGATTATCCCAAAGACTTGCCCTTTCCTTTCATGAGCGTAGATGGCAATGACCCTATTGCAGAGTTGGTTTGGTGCACGGGTTTTTCATTGCGGGAATCCTACTGCTTGAGAAACCTTTCATCTTCGAAGTAGAATTCAACAAGATCTCTTAGCGGGTCTCATCGCAGTGAGGCTTTAAAGTCTGTCTTGTTCAGATTGCTAGTGACAGCGGCCATCAGGACCATGGACGGATCGAGCCTATCAACAGAGATCACTGCCGCATTGAATCGTTCAAGAAACTTACACAGAATCTAGCACGATCCCTCCCTGACCGATGTCAAAGTCATGACGTTCTTTGGTTGGGCAATGTGAACTCTAAATTGCTCGACGAATTTTCCAACCAAAGCATTTCAGTTGCTAATACATTATGGTTCCAACTATCTGAACCATAAAGCAGCAATGTCTATAAGGTAAAGAGGGAAGCACTTGGCCATAACGCTGCCTAAAGCTAAATGGACTTCTATATGGCGCGCGTAGCACATGAGATGAACAGTAGGATTCCACTTACCATCGAAAGTTTCTAACATCGACAATTTGAAGTCCGGTGGATTTTGAGGGTTCCTGGTATCTTAAGTGAAGGAGATGTCCAAGCTGGCATGGGGTGCTCCGCCACGGACGTAGCGTCGAATGACATCGACGACTTGACTTTCACTGCCCATGCCAAGTAACCGATTCAAAGTATAAAAACTGACGCTGGTGCCCCCAACGTCAAGTCCAACGTTAGCAAAAGGTTGAGCGCCAACCAAACTATCTAGCTCGATCCTGACTTGAGGTGCCTCAACGGGCATAAATCGAACATTCGGAACCACGGGAGTTCCCATGTCCAAAAATGCATGCACGGGCACTTGAGGGATATTTCCAATACCTGATCCTGAGATCTGATTGATGACAACCTGGGCTGAACCTTGAATGGGACTGGGGTGTTGCCTCTGATCCTAGCCGATCCTGTAGCTGTTTGTAGATTGGTGTTGACACGGGGTTGTTCTTTGAGAATTTCCTGTAAACCCTTAGCTAATCCTTGCGGAGCACTAGCACTTATTTTGATAATGTTTCCTTGGTCCGATTGCCTCAAAAAACTTTCGAGTCGGGCGAGAAGAGTGGACATAGTGGCTTCCTATCGACGAAAATTTTCTTTCTGTTGTTCTAAACGAGAAGTAAGATCTTTACTCAAATTCTTGAAGACTCCGTCGATCTCGTCCCGAGTAATAAAGTTTGATGGGTGTCCGATCGAGGAGAGTTGTTGTTCCTCCTTCACACCTGCTCCTTCTGAACAAGCTAACTTCTTCCTTTTAACCATGGTGGGGAGCGAGTGAGATTCGTTTCCAAAAGAACGTTAAAGTTAAATCCCAAATTCCGAAGACCATATTTGAGAGCCAAGGTCGAGAACTAAAGATGAAAACTAAAGTCATGAATTGAGGCTGAAACCGAAGTTGTGCGCCTTCTACCTGGCACGCCAAAATGTCGACGTGGGGAATTGTCGCTATTTGTTCATGCCAACGTCCAAGTGTACATTTTGTAGAAAAACATTGATCCATATCCAAAGTAATGAAATGTAAGGAGAACACAACTTTTTATAGTAGTTCGACACTAACGCCTACGTCCACTTTATAGTAATCATTCATCATATAATAACTGATTACAAGAGTTGTACAAGTTTGAACAATGTTTGTGTACAAAGTTGTGTAATAGAACAACAGTTTTTTTTTTAATTCTCAACTTTGACCAATATGCCCTTCTTCTTCTTCGTTGAGCAAAAATTGTGGAGCAAAGTCCAAAAAGCAACTTCAATGTCCAAGAAATTCTAAAGATATCCAAAACAGCCCAAAAACGGTGTAAATGTCCAAAAATTGTAGAGAAACGTTTGTGCAACGCTTAGAAGTTCAAAAGAAGCCCAAAAACCAATGGGAAGATGAAGGCAGTCATTAATGGTGCTTAAGAGCTTCAATCCTGAATTCCAAAGTGTAGGAAGAGTGCAAATGAGCCAACCCCTTTGATTGTCAAGCTTGGGGGTATTTATAGGTGAGTCTCGGGAGTGTCAACCCAAATTTCGTATCCCTGAGGGATACGAAATTCGTATATCCCAAAATCGGAGTCGAAAAACAAATGTTGAGTCGAAAAAACCATGAAATCTTGAAAATCTAGTGAAAACGCGTGTCGATCAGCCAAAACAGGTGATCGACACTATAAAATCAAAGCCAATGTGATCTGCCACTTTCCTGGCCTCTCAAATTTCGAATCTAAAAATAACATGGCAAGCACGTGTCGATCAAGGAAAAACACCGGATCCGCACGGTAAATCTGAATTTGCCACTTCGGCATGGCTAATTCGAATCCCTAGGATCAACCAAGTTTTTGCATCAAAAAAACATGGCACAGAGCCGTAAAAACTTCGAATCCCTCTAGAGTGCTCAACCCTTCTTCGAATGGCCAAATTTCGTATCCCCCGATTTTCCAAATTTTGACTCCCTAAAATCTGAAGCCGGAGTCGATGTAAATCTTGCCGAGACAAGGTACAATGCGCAAATTTCAAATCCCTGAGAGATTCGAAATCCCAACGTGCCAAACCAAGGATCTAGGTCGAATTTTCTAGCTGAACGGGCCGCATTGCATACGTGGTTTTGAGTGATCTTCCCGAGTCGATCACTGATTTTTTAGCGTAACAAATCATACTTTGCGAAGTTGTCAGATCCATATTTTTGTCTGATATGTTCGTGGTATCAACTGTTTTGAGGCGATCAGTACGAGAAAATCCAATTTTTGGTAAAATCTCTCCAAATTGCCAGATTTTGATGTTGTGAGTTGTTCAAGCCATTTTTCGTGATCGCCACGTGATCTTACCGACATGCTCAAGCATGTTGAGTTGATCAGACTGGGTCGATCACGTATTTTTTCCATGCCAGTTTTTCCAAGTCCATCTACGATGATTTTACAAATCGACGCCATTTCCAACCTTTTTTCGAACGCGTCGCGACTTCGACCAAATCGCTTTGTGTTTTCTACTGACATTTTCAAGACTCGAGCGCGTTGCTAACTAAAATCTTAGCTGTAACGACTTTGACCAAAAAGCGTGTCAATAATGGTATAATAATAAAAAAACATCTAACCGTTGGTAATAACACAGTGGTGCCATTAGTGGTTATCTGAAGGATCGACCACATTTTCCCCTTTTTTTATTATGGATGCGACCAATTTGCAAGGTTTTCTTGACTTGAAAATGATTTGTCTTCACTGTTGAAGATATACTTTGATTATTTTTAAATCATGGCACAATGTCCTTCAAATGAGCGTAGTTGGGTCAAGTAGAAGCATTGGAAGTAGGATACTGTTCAAAAGGGACTTCTTCTCAGTTATATGATCTTGGTATCATTGTAATTGAAGCAAAATTAAAGTCTCTGACCAAATCATTTTAGCAAATAACAGCTGTTACTATTGAATCAAGGATTTGTATCAGAGTAAAATGTTGTGTGCAAATGATATTGAAATTTTGACCATTATTAAATTTCTTAAGTACAAAGTAACTTATTTTGGATGAAAAGAAGTGGTTAGAATAGAAGTCACAACCAGATAATGCTTTACAAAGTGAAATTGGATTTTATCAAAACCAAATAAGCGATGAATTTAGCCATATGGTGCCCCACTTTCTAAGTGACATGTGAATTTATGTATTTGAACTGTTGGACATTAATCATTGACTAGTTTACACCCGTCAAGTCATGTAACCGAAAAAATGAATTATCCTTTGACCAAATGATATAATAGTTATAACTTTAATTATGATATGGTAAATAAATGTAAACATATATGTTTATAACTATTACAAATTGATCGATCGATATATGATATTAACAAGTGATTAAATTAGACTTGATCACATAATATTTTACATGGGTCTGAGGGTCATTACAGAGCTAGTATTTTTTGGTACACACATGGGTACACCTGACTAAGATTTTAGAATCAAAAGGCTTGATTTTGGATTGGTTGGTTCAACAGACAACGATGTGAGATTAGATCCATGTTTCTCTCCATTCTATCTGTTAGATAAGCATCGTTGACTCTGACTCGAATAATATTTTTTCTCCTCCTCCCATTATTTGCTACATGAAATTTATCCCTTTTCCCACTATTTTCGAAATCAAATCAATTAGGATGTAATCACAATTTGATTACTAAAGTATCAAAGACTAATAATCTTCTAAGTAGAGAAGAGTTTCGAGTGAACAACTCATTCTTCCAAGTGTACTTCAAGTATTTGGAATAAAGGCACGTTCATCTTTTATTCCTATGATTTTGATATGATGTTTTAATGAATGAAAAAATGATTATCATGATTTATGTATACATGATATAACCTCATTTGATCCATATGTTATTTATGTAGTTTAAATATTGGTTAATTAAATTGTTCGAAGTTTTATTTTTGATATATCAAAATGAAGTCTGCAAATGATTAGAAGGTGTTTTAATTATAAATCTATGTTTTAAACATAAATCAAAATGTAGTTTCTCATATCTAAAATTTAATTGGTTCATATCAATTAGTTGGATTTTTAATTTTTATAAAACAAAGTTGAAATTTGTGTATGATTGGTGTAATGATCTGGAAATTTCTACTAGATAAATAATTAATTTTATCGAATTTATAATATAAATAGGTTGAATTTAAATTTTCCATGAATAATAAAATAGTTGTTAAAAACTGTTAAATATATCTGTAGAGTATATTAACAAGATATACTAGCTTTTGATCATAAACAATAGCCTATACATTAATATTGTACACACAAATATATATATACATACACATATATATATATACACACACACACACACATACATACACACACACACATACATACACACACACACACACACATATACATCGCAAACTTGAAACACCTTAAAAGTGTGAGACAAATGTTACAAATGCTTTGGAAAATACCATGTCCTTAAGGACCATGGTTTTGGTTTGAGCCCATAGTTTTACCTAATGTATTTTTACATAAGTGCCCTTATTTCTTCCTATGTAAGGACCCCTCCACCCTCTTATTTTCTCACTCCACTTCTTTCTGTTTTCTCTACTTCTTCCTTACCATTTCATCCATGGCTTCCTAGCCTAGTCTTCCTCCTCCCTCTCTTTCTTTCCCTTTTCCCTCTTTCTTAGCTTGGCCCTAGTTCCTCCTTCCCGTCCTCCTCTTCTAATCCATAAGCCTCATCTCCTCCCCCAGCAAAATCCGACCGTCGCCCTATCTTCCTCCCCTTGTTCAGTCTTAACCCATCACCTCCTACTCTTCTCTAAACGCCACGCACATCCCTTTACCTTGGCCCCACGTAGCGCCCTTCCTCGACCCTCCACCCGCCTCTTGTGCCACCATCCAAGCACCTTCCCATGCCACCTTATCGTCCCTAGCCTCCTCCTATTTTGTAAAAAATAATAATAGTATTATTCTTATTAAAGAAGTAAGTGAAGGTCAAAATTTAGTTTGTAGCAGTCTGGGTTAGCTAGGAACTCCTATAGTAAAGATTGGTGGAGTGGAACCCTCGATGAGAAATTCTATAGTTATATTTGTTTATTATGTTTTCTATGTTGATGGATGTGAATTGATGGTTAGTTAGTTGTTAAACATAGTGTACGCATTAATTACCAAACGCTTTTATTTATACACTTTGATATATATACTATGTGATAGATGAATGGATGCTATAAATGTTGTAATGATGATTAGTAGTGATACTGCATATGTTACACCCACTTATATGAAAATATTTGCGTATTGGATAAGTCTCATGTATATCAGGTAATATAAATTAATATTTTATTCATTTAGATATAGTGGAAAAATAAAAGTTGGAATTTTCTTTCTAGAATTTGATAGAAATGAAATTGAAGTGATTACAAAATACTTTTGTAAATGTTGAAATTTTATTGAACAATGTTTTGAAAGTAAGCAGCATGTTTAAGTTTAATTGATTAACATTGATTTTAATTTTGAAATTAAAGTTTGGTTTAGCTATATAGAAGCTGTTTTAACTCAAACTGGCTATTCCACATAGCTTATATAATATTTAATTTGTGTTCTGAAAAGTTTGGGTTGCAATAGATTATTTTTTGAAAAATAATAATATTTTATTAATTAAATAATATTATAATATAAAATAAAAATGAATATTTGAATTTTAAGTATAAATTATGAAATATTATTTTAAAATTGTCTTATATATGTCTTAAATGGTTTTCGAAACTATTTTGAAGTAAATCGGATTATTTTTAACATAAATATAGAATACGGTTAGAATCGAGCTTGTCGCGCTGCGGTAGTTCACGAACTTGGACCGTAGACTTTAAACTAATATAATATATTCAATTTAATTCGGATTTTCGTGAGATAAAAAATGTTTTCTTTTTTATAATAATAGTTTCCAAATGAAAATGTAATTTTCCAACTTCTATGTATAATTTTCAAGTTATTTCCAAAACAGTTTTCAATAAAAATCGCGGTAGTGTAGTTTAGTGACTGAATTTAGAAATCAACTGAAAAGGCTAAATAAAAATATGGATTTTTTTTGATAAATCATAATAAATGATTTCAAAGTGATTTGAATTGAAATTATTTAGTTTTAAAGCTAATTTCATTAAACTAGTTTAATAAGCCCATTCGCAATGCTTTTGAAACACTTTTCTCTTAATGATTGATTTTGAAAGGTTTTAACTTAATAATTTTCATCCAACCATTCTTAACCTTTTCAAATGTATAGTGAAGTATTTTTAATGATATATGGAAGTTTCAAAAGTTAAAATGGGTTGAGACTTAATTAGAATCCTGTATAGCCATATCATTTTAAATAACGCTAATTATTCAGGAAGTCTGGGATAGCCTCTTGTGTTCGAAAACCATCCATAATAATAAATACGACATGATGGATAAAATAAATATATTTGAATATAGTGTTGAAGACCGTAAATTTTCACATCGGGAGGACTGCTCGTTGGTGGTCTCAAGTGGTTAGCTCCCTAGTTGAGATATATTATCTATAATATAGGGGTGGTCCAAACGTACTTAGAGAATTTCCGAAATTGCAAAGGCTTCTCCCCTTTTTTGGATGAGGAACAAAGCGCCTTCATATTGTTCAGACCGTAGTGAACTTGTATAGATGTGTGTTGTATTAGTTGATCTTTTCTAAACATATTTCTGTTTTGCGACGGAGAATATGTTCTTTTAACTTAACACCCTTCTCTGAGATATACGAGCTCAAAGGTGATATGCTTAGTAATTATCAATTATATGTTATGAAATTATGGTGTTGCATGCCAAGTGATAGAGCGATTGACGATCAAATCATGACTTTAGGGTAAGGCGCAGCTTTGTGTAACGAGACTTCGTCGGGCCTCAAACCTTAGGAAATGGCCAAAACAAGATTAAATGTTGCAAGGATAGTGGGTCAAGCCCACTGGGGTATGTTCATTTCCTTCTGGATAAAAGTAATACCATGGTATTGAGTCCAGGTATTTACTTGTGTGGAAAATTATACTTTATGTGGATGTTGGAGCATGCTCGAAATGGTCGGTTACGACCGGGAAATGGCATACTTAGGAGTACTCTAAGTTATTCAGTTAAGGGATAACCCAACCTTCTGTAGCATGAGGAGCATCTATTAATCCTCGAACATCAATCTATAGGTGTTCAAATTGATTCGATTTAGGGAAGATAGTCAGCCTGGTCATTTGTTGTAAACCCATTCTCCACTACGAGCCCATACAATTTTAGTTTTGTATTATATGTCAACATAATAGGATGGTGTATTATGTTGACTAAGATTGATAAATTTACTTGCGAAATGATTTCCCATGTTGTGCACTAGTAATAATATTAAATGGTTTTCACATATCAAGCATTCTTGGTTATCATAAGGAGAAACCTCACCGATGTGTGTGTTTGCATTGTGTATGTGCCGCGAGACCATATGGTAGCTTCATTTTTCAAAAAGCATATACAACTTTCCTACACATAACAAATATATTAAGTTTCTCACACCAGTCCCACGATTGACTCGGAGTTTATTTGTTTTTCCTCAGACACTAGATGCCCATAATTTTCCATACGGGTAACCTAGTGGTCAGGTTCTAGTAGAAGAATCTTGGAGCTTTTGGTCAGGTCTAAATATGAACATTTTGGAGCTTTGTGTGGAGCGTCCTTTGGATTGGAGATTTTTTAGTCTGGTGCTTTTGAGGTGAAGATGGAGCACATTTTGGATTCATTCTCTTTTACTACCCACTATTTATTGTTATTCCAATAGTTGTATATGGATACTGCATAGTACTATGATATTGTATTATTGCACCGCTATTTAACCTTCATATGGTATTAATGATATTATTCTATTTCATCGTGTTGTTTCTATTGTGTTATAACCCAAGGCGATGCAGATTTCGACGTTTGAAATTTCGCCATTTGATTACTTGGATGTATTAAGTGTCAATCTTCGAAGGTTGGAAATACGGGTCATTATATCGTAGTATCAGAGATTGGTTTATACAAATCTTATGGGATATAACTCATTAGAGATAGGGTTAGTAATACCTTGGCATGAGTAGAATCCAACAAAACATCTGAAGTGTTTAATATTCTGTAGGATATCTCGTCCATGTGCCCTAATAGCATTTTCGTACTATTTACATATAGTTGAAAATCAGTGGAAGGCGGGGACGAGATAGCGGAAGAAGTAGTACCACCTCAAATGGTCGAGATGCTACAGTGATCGGTGAAGTTGCTGTTCAGGATCAGCCCATTGAATCTTTCAGTTTTTAATAAGCATTATACGAATCTAGGTGGAAAACCATTCAAATGATCAGAAGATGTCACGGTGGCCTAAGTCTGGATCAACTCATGTGAGAAGATTTTCAGAGGTTTAAGCTTGGAACACAACCAAAAAAGGATGTTGGCTACATGGAAATTACAAGAAGGACCTGCAAATTAGTAGAAAACCATTATTCAAGGAAGATCTGAGAATGACTTTTCATGGAACCAATTTAAAGGAGTGTTTGAAGAACGATACATGCCTTCAACAGGGATTTCCGGGATGTATCAGGAATTTATGGACTTAAAATAAGAGGACATGTCTTTTGAGTAGTATTTAATTAAGTTTAATGAGCTATATCGTTTCTGCCTAAGTTGATTAACACCCTTTAAAGAAGAACGAGAGAATCATATGAGGAATGAAGAAAAAATATAATAAACGGATGACAACACAAAAAGCAATCATTTGTTGAATTAGTGGATATGGGTTATAGATACGCTACTTTGGATAAGCAAAAGGTACTTTAATAAAAGGATGGCAACAGTAATAGCAGTAATAATAACAAGAAGAGGAAGTCAAAAGGAAAGAAGCCAGGGCCAAAAAAATCAAAGAAAGGAACTTAGAAAAATCGCTTGATGAAACGTACTTGTTACAACTATCGTGAAAAAGTCATTTATAAATTAACCGCAAGAAGCAAAGGTTACTGAAGAATCAAGGTCAGAAGATCTAAAAGTGTTGTAATTGTCACGAGTTCGGGCACCTAAGTAAGGATTGTGCTCTAGCAAAGGAAATGGATATGGCATGAGTCTATGCAATAGAAGATGGTCCTTTAACCTCGCAGGATGTAGAAAGGGAAGGAGTATTAGAAGGAAGCATTTTCATTGGCTATAAACTCGTTAGAGTGTTATTTGATATTGGAGTTTTGCATACTTTTATTTAAAAAGAAACTATAGAAGAATTAAAACATGAACCCAAATTCATTGACCAACAAATTTGTGTGGAAAATTCAATAGGAGGTTCTACAAATCTATGTCTCTATCGCATAAAGGTTCTGTAAAGACCCGTCGAAGAAACTCGACGCTCGAATTTTGACAATAATGCATAATACCATATTACTTTCCAAAACTCAAGTATCGAAACCACCAGATAGTTAATAGAAAGAAAATAGAGGGTGAGAAAAGAAATAAATATTAGAGTAGAAAAAGAAGATCAACAGCACTGAGTCTCACATCGTAGCGAAACAAATATAACATAGATATTAACGATATTTTTCGTCAACACCGGAGATAGGTCAAAGGGAATGGACCTAAAGGAAAAATGGGTTGTTGAGCCTTTGCAAGTTTGGATTAATTTACCATTCCTAGGTATCAAGGCTTAGAATCGAAAATAACATTTACTCTTCCCTCAATGGGGTGAGTATCATGCTTAAGCGGTTCAAGAGCCAATAGTTACCCTGAGGAGAAGGATCACTAAATACAACCCTTGATAATGGACTTAACGTATGGTAGAAAGGGGTTCTGCACCAAGCTTGCTGAAAGACCTAAGCTTGTAGGAAGGATCTAAGCTTGTACGAAGGGTCTAAGCTCGTAAAAAGGGGTGTTTCACCTGATTCGTCGAAAGATTTGGGTAATGTAACACCCCGAATTTTTAGCAATATTAAAGAGAATAAATTAAAGAATAATTAATTTAATATCCAGATTTAAGGGAAATGGATTACATCATTGCATCCGTCTCGAAATTCTGGTCAAGATAGACACCTGGTTTGCGTAAAATGGATAACGTATGAAAAAAATTACGGACGATAAAAGTTTGGAAATCAAACTAGGTATGACTAGCGCACTTCACAAGTGCGCCAAGGCAATTTTACACTGGCGCACCTGTAAAGTACGCCCATAATAGTTTTTGGGTATTCGGGCCTTTTGCAAGTGGGTGGCGACCTATGACCCAATTCCTTTAAGGCTGAGGTGGCATCCGAATTTTGTAACCTAGCAGCTATAAATATATCTCAATTCCTTTGTTTTCTTCACAAAGAAACAATGGCGGTCAGACTCTACCGGTGTGTGAATTGAATTGGATCCCTTATCTTCTTCTATCAACTAAGGCAAATCAAATCCAGAAATTCAAGATCCATTCTTTCTCAATTCTCTGACCCTAACGCTGTGAGTTTCTAGTTGCTTTTAGGTTTAGATAAATAAAAAGTGAATTATGGAAGACCGTGAATAGAATATAATGTAAACTATGAATCTATGCTATTATCATATCTTATGCTATGTCATGATAGATCTATTTCTCTAGATCCAATTCAATTGTGATTATTCTACTATGTTATTATTGTGGATCTTGGTTTGTAACTATATTGTGGTTAATATAAATATGTTAATTTGGACAGTTATATCATTGGATAGATCTAATCATTTATGTAAATCATGGACATATGTCACCTAGAATTGGTTAGGATTAGATCTAAATCTTTGTCTTAGTTGTAACTTCTATGACATGCTATGATGTGGATTTATGTAGATCTATTTCTAAACAATTAGATCTAATTTATATGGACATTGAAACTATTAGTCAGATCTCGATTATCACTTTGTGTTTATCTTGTTAGATCTATTCTAACCTCTAGATCTGAATTATGTGATCTAGTTTATCACCTTGTGTTATCGTGTTGGATCTATTTTAACCTCTAGATCTGAATTATGTGATCTAATTTATCACCTTGTGTTATCATGTTAGATCTAAACTGATTGGACATCTAAATTGCTAATTTAGATCTTACTATGCTTATTGTGACATCATAGTTATGTTAGAATCAACTGAATGTCAACCGTTCATCAATTTTATGTCCACCTTGTTATGATGACAATTTCATGTCCATGCCAGTATGTATGTTCACCTTATTATCATGCTAGTTTATGTTTATGCTAAGATGTTCACTTTTGTTATATTCCCATTATTTTCCCTATTATCGTTTATGACTAGGTTGTTGTCTAGCCTAGTCATGCTGCCAATTTTGTGAGGGCGCTAGTTAAGGAACGAGGGAAAAAGGGTTAAAAATGGCATAATTTGAATATGAACATTTTTGGACATATAATTCAAATTATTGGGTAAAATGGGTATTGACACCTATAAAAGGGAAAGGTTTAATTAATTGATTAATTAATTAAAAATGGAATGTTTAGTAATTACAATTAGGAATTGTAATTGTACTTATGACACGAGGTTAGGTTGCATTAGTGGTGGAAGTCTGCCCGGACCCGACCAGCATATCCAGCAGCCACTAATGTTGAACCTAACATAGGAGGTCTAAGTACGTAAATACGAATTAGGCTATGACACGAGGTTAGCCCCAACTGTGGAATAAGTCTGCCCAAACCCGACCGGCATATCCAACATCCACATGTTGTAAGCCTAATGTGGGAGGTCTAGCCCATTATAAACCATAAATGGACATGGTAATGAATTGGACTGCTTAACCTAAGTTAATCCATAACGATTGTATGAACTTAAATTTAAGTTGGGGGTTAAGTAAACTTGGTTGAACAAAAGGGGTGGGTTAAGTAAATCTAAGGGGAGATGGGTAATATTCACATATAGGCCTACAAACTTAACCCGTTAAGGTTATGTAATTAAAGAGACCTAGTGGTATACATTACCGGAGGAAATAATAAAGTTATGTAATTATAGACACCATTTAGAGTATGCATAACTGGTAGAAATAAATAAGGCTATGTAGTTGAAGACACCTAGTGGTATACATTGTCAGTGAAAACCTAGTGGGGGATACAAGACAAAGGGGAGAGCTTGTATCATATTGTGTGGCACCCATTTCAGTCAGTAACCCAGAGTAGGTGTCAAACAAAGTTCTCCGTACTAGGCGGAGAAGGGGCACGCTTACCGACTGATTGTAAGAGATCCAAATGTGGAGGATGGTGTGGGCGACACAAACCGACCTGGCCATGTGTGTGCATGAGCTGTGCAGAGGGGGGTAAGACGACCGTGACACCTGTAGATATGGTTGTGCACATTATTACGATGAGGGGTTGCCACTTTAGGAAGTGATACCTCCTACTGTGGGGCCAACACAAGGTATCTACGAGGGTTAGGGAGCTGATCTACGGGGTAGTAGTTAGGATACATTTGGATGTATACCTAAGTATACCACCTTATAGTTGAAGGGATCATCTCTTTCTGGATATACTAGTAATAGTGCAGAGTAATCATTAGATCATATACACCTTATCATGTCTACCTTGTCGCACCTACCATTTATGTAGTGATCTCCCTTATCCACTTTATATGCCTATCATGTTACTTCTATTTATTTACTGGCTAAAAGTAACTAGACCCTCCAGACTTTATGTCTGACCATTTTGTTTCTCCTTCTTTCATCCGTTCCCCCTTCCCCCAGGTTCTCATGAAGGAAACACTCAGGCTTAGTTAGGACTCGGATATCATCTTGTTACGGGCTACTTATGAAGTACGGCTCAAGTTCTTGTCTCTACTATGGATTAACTTTTTCAATTAGGGAATTATGTTTTTATATTCCTATGTACTTTGATGATGCAAGACAGAAGTTATTTTATTGTAATGGTTTTTGTGACTTATGGTATTGTGGACCACGATATTATGATTTATGTTGAAATAAAAATTTAAATTTCCGCTGCTATCTTATTTATATCTGTCTTGTAATTATTCTGTGTCTGTTTAGCTATAACGCTTAACGAAACTTAATGCATTCCATTTGTGAGTGACATTAACGGACGTGGGGTGCCACACTTGGTACCAGAGCTGAAGGTTACCAGATTAGATAAAAGTTTTTGAAAATTATTTTTCAAAAATGTTTCAAAAGAAAGTATTTTCAAAAAGAAAAGCCTGTTCTGAAAACATTCCCCAAAAACCCATATGTAATACCCTTTGGTCCTTTGTCTAAATCTCTTCCTTTTTCATTTCAGCATGTCTGAGGAACAAAACATTCCTAATATCCCAAAGGGCGTCACAATACCCAGATGGTCCTGTAGGTATTTGGAGGCCACGACGCCTTTTGAAGGCGAAGGAAATGTTCCTCCCCCAACTGCACAAGTCATTCCTCCTCCTCCCCCTCCAAGAGCAGATAACTTCGCCAAGATCTGCAAAGACTTCCTTGCTATGAGTGGGAAGCCATTCCATGGGAACGAGCCATTCGTCGAAGCGCAGAATTGGCTTAAGGAGACAGAGGACTTGTTTGTAATCTTTGAAGTAGAGGATAAAAGGAAGATTCGGTTAGCTGCTTGGCTATTGAAGGACGAAGCCTCATTTTGGTGGGAAGTCACCAAAGCTGGACGTTCGGTGGAAACTTGGGATTAGACAAAGATTTGAGATGAAATTTCCTTCCCAACCTGAGAAAAGCATGCAGATGGAGAGGCTCTTAGCACTCAAACAAGGAAACTTGACGGTGAAAGAATATGTGAACAAATTCAACTAGCTAGCAAGGTTCGGGTTAGAGTTGGTGGATACGCCGCACAAAAAGGATTTGTGGTTTGCTAAAGGGCTGAATGAACCCCTTCATGGGTTACCCATGTCTCATATTCCAATGGGGGCCAGTTTTGAAAAGCTTTTCGATATGGGCCTAATGCATGAGGAGGGCTAGGGAGAAAAGGAGGTAAAGGCTGAGGGGGCATCGCAAAGTAGGAAGGTGTGGCCAAAGAAGGGGCTGCAGTAACAACAAAAACAGCAGAAGAAAGGAGGGAAGGATGACAAAGGCAAGGATAAGAGAAATTGACACAGTTGTGGGAAAGAAGGTCACTTGATCAAAGACTGCAAGAGGAGGAAGAACAACTGCTTCAACTGTGGAGAAGTTAGACACTTCATTAAGGAGTGCCCGAAGAAACAGAAATCACAGAGACAAGGTCAAAGGACAGGGACTTCCGGGGGGCAGGTGCATGCTTTCGCGATCAGTGCTCCTGAAAGAGGTAGAAAAATTTCTATGGAAGGTTTAATTTCCCTTTCAAACCACCCTATTAGAACACTTTTTGATTTTGGTGCTTCGCACTCCTTTATATCAAGTTCTGTAGTTGAATCTCTGCACTTAATTACTAGTATGGTAGTGGATCCCGTAGTTGTTTCAAAACCCATTGGTGGTTTGGCTCATTTATCTATGATTTTTCGGGGTTTGAAAATATCTGTGTTAGGCGTTGAGTTTGAGTGCAATGTGTTGCTCGGGTTTATGGGCTATGGGTTGATTCTAGGAATGGATTGGCTTACCATGTATGGCGCCATTCTCGATTGTAAGAAGAGGGTTGTTAGGCTTCTGACTTGTCATGGGAGAACCCTCGAGATTTCTTGCGACCTACAAGGGTCGGTTATGCTTAGTTTCCGAGAGTCTCTTGATGCATCTATTGATGATTTGCAATCTGTTTCAGTAGTACGAGATTTTCTCGATGTTTTTTGAGGAGGTTCGGGGTTTACCTCTGAGGCGCGAGATCGACTTTCGTATATATTTGGGGGACAATGCAAAACCAGTTGCATTACCAGTGCGCCACACGGCTCTAAGGGAAAGGAGGGAGATGAGTAAGCAAGTAGAGGAGCTGCTTGAGAAGGGGTTTATCATATGAAGTATATCTAAATGGGGTGCTCCAGTAGTATTCGCGACCACGGCCGATGGTTCGCTTCGTTTGTGTGTCGACTATAGAGAGTTGAAAAAACTCACTAACAAGAATAGGCACCCGCTTCCGAGGATTGATGATTTATTTGATCAGCTTGTTGGTGCCTCGGTATTTTCTCAGTTAGACTTGGCCATGAGGTTCCATCAGTCAAGGGTGGCTGAGAACAGCATAGATAAGACTGCCTTTAGGACTCCGGACGGTTTCTTTGAATGGCTAGTTATGCCTTTTGGGCTGACGAATGCACACGCCTATTTTGTCGATCTGATGAGTAGGGTGTTTCGGGAGTTCCTAAATAAATTTGTTGTAATCTTTGTCGATGATATTTTAATCTTCTCCAAAAGCGAAGAAGAGCATGCCCAACATTTGAGAGAAGTTTTGAAAACTCTCTGTGACCATCAACTTAAAGAAAAATTCTCCAAATGCCATTTTTGGAGAAAAGAGGTGAGATTCTTAGGGCATGTGATCTCTAAAGAAGGGATAGTTGTAGATCCTGCAAAGGTGGTTGCAGTGCAAGATTGGCAGGTTCCTAAAAATGCAACCTAGGAGAGAAGCTTTCTTGGGTTAGCAGGTTACTGTAGGAAATTCATTAAGGACTTCGCAAAGATATCAGCCCCATTCACTAGGCTGATGAAGAAGAACTTGGCATTTTCATGGGATATAGATTGTGACGTTGCTTCCAACGACTGAAGATGGCTCTGACAATAGCCCTTGTCTTGACCTTGCCTGATGGGAATAAGGTGTTTACTATTTACACTAATGCGTGTGGTACAGGGCTTGGTGCGGTTCTAATACAAGAAGGGAAAGTGGTGTGTTATGTGGTAGACAGTTGAGGGCTCATGAAAAGAAATACCCTACCCATGATCTAGAGCTAGCTGCCATAGTGTTTGCGTTAAAGACGTGGCGTCATTATTTACTTGGAGAGAAGTTCGAGTTATACACCGATCATAAATCTCTCAAGTATCTGTTCTTGCAAAAGGATCTCAATTTAAGGCAATAGCTGTGGATGGAGCTTCTAGCTTCTTATGATTTTGAGATTTCTTATACTCCTGGCAAGGGTAATGTGGTGGCAGATGCACTAAGTAGGCAGATTGTGGCCGTGAGTCCTCTGTTTGTGGAAAGAAAGAACTTGGAGTTCATATCAGCTCTTGATTTTAGACCCTCCATCGAGGTTTTGCCTGATTGGTTTGCATCCTTAGAGAAATGACCAATTCTTATAGACCAGATAGGAGCTTCGCAACAATGTGACTCACAGATTCTAGACATCATAGACAAGCTCAGAAGAGGGGAGACTTCTAGTCACCTCAGCAGATATGCCATAGTTGAAAAGGGGTGGTTGCGACGAGATGGAAGACTTGGTGTTCCTCAAACTGGAAGCTTAATAAAGGCAGTCCTAGAAGCAGCCCACCATTCTAAGATGACCATTCATCCAGGCGGTGATAAGATGTACAAGTACATGAAGAGGGTTTTCTTTTGGGCTGGGATGAAGAAAGATGTGGCCGAATTTATTTCCCAATGTTTAGTTTGCCAGCAAGTCAAAGTTGAGCAAAAGAAGCCCGGTGGATTACTTCATCCATTGGAGGTTCCGCAGTGGAAATGGGAGAGTGTCTCTATGGATTTCATAGATGGTTTGTCTAGATTGAAGAAAAGCAACACCAGTATCTGGGTTGTGGTGGATAGACTCACTAAGAGCGCTTACTTTATTCCAGTTAAGAGTAAGAGGACGACATCGTGGTTGGCAACAATTTATGTGCGTGAGATAGTTCGCCTTCATGGAGTACCTTCTAGCATCGTGAGCGATCGTGACCCCATCTTCACCAGTGAATTTTGGAGGAGCTTGAAAGAAGTATTAGGTACACAGTTGTGTTTGAGCACCGCTTGTCATCGTCAGACCGATGGACAGACAGAGAGGGTGAACAGGATTTTTGAAGATCTTTTGAGGCTGTGTATCCTAGACTTCGGAGGGACTTGGGAAGAGCATTTTTCTTTAGTGGAGTTTTCCTATAATAACAATTATCAAGCTAGAATCAACATGGCACCCTTCGAAGCATTGTACGAACGTCCCTGTAAATCGCCAACTTGTTGGTGGGAGTCTACAGAAAGATTATTACTTGGACCAGATATGGTTAGGGAAACGTCCGAAAAGATTGATCTTATTCAACGACGGATGAAGACAGCTCAAGACAGGCAGAAATCTATGTAGAGAAGAGAAGGACTGACATCGAATTTGAAGTAGGAGACGTAGGTTTTATCAAATATCACGTCTAAGGATTGTGGTTCACTTCGGATCAGTATGGAAGTTGGCGCCTAGGTTTGTGGGACCATTTCCCATAACCGAGAGGATTGGCCTAATGGCCTATAGAGTAAAGCTTCCTGAAAATCTATCTGGTGTTCATGATTTTTTCCATGTTTCTCATCTGCGAAAGTGCTTACATGACACCGTAGAAGTTGTTGAGCCGAGCATATTGGAAGAGGTAAAAGTGGAATGGGAGGCGACAGTCAGGCGAGTTCCTTCCCGTATTCTTGGATCAGAAGTTAAGAAGTTATGCAATAAATGTTGGATCTCGCAATATGGCATTTTGATTATGACAACTACACATGTACATATATATTATTATCGACTAATTCTATGTTGCAGGAAGATATTTTTGACAATTAGATTCAAGGACACAAAACGAAGATCACTTATATGTTGTAAGAGTCTGTTAGTCCTAGATTTATATGTTAAAGTCTTCCTTGATGATTACACACACACGTTTTATATATATAGTTTTCTAATTTAAAATAAGGCAAGGAATAGGCAAGAAACAGAAAACAGACGTCTGGTCTGAAAAATTCAGACGTCTGTTTGCTGAAACAGAATGTTTTTAAATACAATATTCAGACGTCTGGTTGATATATTTCAGACGTCTGAAATGCCCCTGAAATACATTATTTCCTTTCTGACTTGATTTTTAAAATAAACAGACATCTGAATTTTATTTTCAGACATCTGAATTCCGAAGAGTTGCATCCTTTAAGAAGAGACACAACTATTTAATCCATATCTCTTCATCAAAACTCTTCACGATCAGTTGTATCTTTTTATATATTATAAATAGAGAATTGCTTAGATGATCTAATCACCGAATTTTATTCTAATTCTCTCTATCTTATTCAAAGCTCTCTAAGTTCTAAAAAGCTATCTATTTTTATACTTGAGATTTTTAAACTTCCATATTCCTTCATGCACTTCACGATTATCATCAAGGAAAGGCTATAGGAAGGGTGTACTTAATATTCAACAATCCGTGTTATCAAACACAAAAGAGTCAACAATTATTCTATATTAGTGAAGACCTCTTCAGTGGTTGAGGCAAGAAATCCCGTTCAGTGGTTCGGGTAATTGTGAACCTATTCCTCCGAGTGAAGTGAGGGTTTTAGTGTTAGTGAAATTCCAGAAGTGAGTCTGGGACTGGACGTAGGACAGTGGTCCGAACCAGTATAAATCGACTGTGTGATTTACTGCTTACTACTCTACTATATAGATATTATATCCTATACTCCATTCTATACGATCCTACTGCTGCATAGCCTCTTTCAATTGGTATCAGAGCTTGGTATTTTAGAGATCGTAACAACATCCTAGAATAAATGGCAATAAAGAAATCTGCTAAAGGCATTAGAAAGTGGAAGAACAACAAAGCAGAAGCGACGGAGCAAGAGAGCAAATGTTTAATGACTAAAGTGAGATCACAATCGGTATGTGAGGATTCATTATATAAAGATCTTTTATTAGACCACGAAAAATTATTAAAAGATTTTAAAAGTTTGGGTAAACTTAATGCAATTATTTTAGCCAAGTCTAAAGATTGTGAGCAAGAAAATTCCAATTAAAAGAAGAAAACAATTTTTTAGTCAAACAAGCCAAATGTTTTGAAAATACCTTAGAAGAGCTTGTTTTTCAAAAAGATTTCCTTCAAAAAGAAAATGAGAGACTAGAAGATAAAAACAATGTTCTTTTAAAGGAAATCGATCTCTTGAAAAATAGAAATGAATCATTAGAAGATTCTTTAAATAATTCTAATTCTTTAATTTCGTCTTTTGAAAAAGAGAATGGAGCTTTAATTGAAAAGAATTTAGAATTATCTAAAGAATACGAGTTTTTAAAGGTTAATAATAATACTCTATGCAAAATAAAACGTCTGATTCGAATAAATTTTTTGAAAAATTACACTCTTCTTTAGTTAATTCCGGATCTCAAATTTGTCATCTCGAAAATGAGAATAGTACTTTAAAAAGGGAGAATTTTGAATTAAATAAGAAAATTGGTTTAAAAGATTGCAAGACTTCTTTTGAAAATTTCAATCGCGACTTTGCAATCAAATTTGAAAAATGTACAAATAAGTTCGCAAAATTTAATAAAGGTCAAAATGATATAAATGATATTTTACCTTGTTGTAGACCTTTACACGATAAAAGTGGCTTAGGGTATAATAAAACTAATCATAAAACTAGTACTAGATATGCTTTCATGTGTTACAAAAATTTAACTGCTAGTACTAAAGCACGTGTAACTCGAAGATCAAATTTCTATAGAAATTCAAATGCTTCTATGACTAGAAACATTTATAATAGAAGTACAAAAGGAAATATTAATAGAAATTATCTAAGTATTTGGGTTCCTGTAAATTGGAAAAACAGAGAAAAATATATTGATGATTATTCTGATTCAGTAGTTAAAAATAAAAACTTTATTTTCAAAGGTACCATTAAACCTTTGTGGGTATGGTTACCTTCTCTCTAACCTATGGACCCTAACAAAGAAAGTGGGTACCAAAGTATATATATATAATATTTGTTGCAGGTACACCACAACGAAAAGGAGGGTAGTTCAGTATCTCTAATATCTTTGAAAACTGAGCTCAAAGCTAAATCAGGGAATTTGGGAAAATAATAGTCACATACTTAGGGGGAGAAATATTCATATATCACACATTCAGGGGAAGAAAATAAAGAGAAGACGACGATATTGATTACATTCCCTCATTCTTTTTGATAATGACAAAGGGGGAGAAATTCATGTGTATATTGATAGAGGAAGATGTTATAGAAAGAATATATTTTTAAATTTTATAATTGTCACCATCAAAAAGGGGGAGAATGTTAGAAACTCTATTGTTGGATTTTGATGACAACAACTATATAATTATACCAAAGAACCTCTAAGCTAACTTGCAGGTACATGGGTATCAAAAAGAGAAAAAGAAATAAGTTCAATACGAAGATACACAGTACAAAAGAGGATAAAAGCATATATATGAAGGATGCTAACCAATTATATTATGGCGCTTGAAAATTCATATCATAAGTTGAGTTTACATAAAGTCATTATAGTCTAGAAATGTTAAAGCCTCACAAATTAACTTTAAATTTCTAGAGATCGTACATGTCACATATATGGATATTGACAGGGGGAGTCACATATATAGTTGTCACTATCAAAAAGGGGGAGAATGTTGGATCTCGCAATATGGCGTTTTGATTATGACAACTATACATGTACATATATATTATTATCGACTAATTCTATGTTGCAGGAAGATATTTTTGACAATCAGATTCAAGAACACAAAACGAAGATCACTTATATGTTGTAAGAGTCTGTTAGTCCTAGATTTATATGTTAAAGTCTTCCTTGATGATTACACACACACGTTATATATATATATATATAGTTTTCTAATTTAAAATAAGGCAAGGAATAGGCAAGAAACAAAAAACAGACGTCTGGTCTGAAAAATTCAGACGTCTGTTTGCTGAAACAGAATGTTTTTAAATACAATATTCAGACATCTGGTTGATATATTTCAGACGTCTGAAATGCCCCTGAAATACACTATTTCCTTTCTGACTTGATTTTTAAAATAAACAGACATCTGAATTTTATTTTCAGACATCTGTATTCCGAAGAGTTGCATCCTTTAAGAAGAGACACAACTATTTAATCCATATCTCTTCATCAAAACTCTTCACGATCAGTTGTATCTTTTTATATATTATAAATAGAGAATTGCTTAGATGATCTAATCACCGAATTTTATTCTAATTCTCTCTATCTTATTCAAAGCTCTCTAAGTTCTAAAAAGCTATCTACTTTTATACTTGAGACTTTTAAACTTCCATATTCCTTCACGCACTTCACGATTATCATCAAGGAAAGGCTATAGGAAGGGTGTACTTAATATTCGACAATCTGTGTTATCAAGAACACAAAAGAGTCAACAATTATTCTATATTAGTGAATACCTCTTCAGTGGTTGAGGCAAGAAATCCCGTTCAGTAGTTCGGGTGATTGTGAACCTATTCCTCCGGGTGAAGTGAGGGTTTTAGTGTTAGTGAAATTCAGAAGTGAGTCTGGGACTGGACGTAGGACAGTGGTCCGAACCAGTATAAATCGACTGTGTGATTTACTGCCTACTACTCTACTATATAGATATTATATCCTATACTCCATTCTATACGATTCTACCGCTGCATAGCCTCTTTCAATAAAGAGATCAAGTTGTTAAACGTTCAATGGGGAGATAACCCAGAAGATGTGACTTGGGAGACCGAAGACAAGATTCATGCTTCGTACCCTTTCCTTTTCGAGGGTATGTTCTTAACTCCTTTTTCCAAAGTTTTATCTATACTTGTTTCTATCATTTGAGTATATCTTATCCATAGTATTTTTCGACCTTTAGATAAGAATCCTATGGATGTAAACATGTGTTTGAGACATGCTATGTTTGATGGATGCAAGTGTTTGCTCGTGGCTGCCTGTGGAAGCATATACACACACGTTAGGCACTAGATCGGCTCAATCACTCTCATACTGCATATGGATGTGTGTACATTTTCTTTTCTTTCATGGATGTAGATGGATGTATTAGTATACGGATGTTGCATTTGGACGAATGAGTGTGCACACATATAGAACATTCATGTTATAATAGGACTATTTGCATACATATTGGATTCATGCCACTAACATACATTGCATTAAGGAGGTCAACTGAATCAGTAGACCGCCTGATCTTCGCATTAATATTGGGACATATACATCTTTGCATATACTCATATAAGCATTATAAATCTTTAAGGACAATGGATGCCAATGTTTGGTGGATGAGTAGATGGAAGATGGATGGTAGGATACATTCTTTTAAACTTAGAGATTTCAAGGACGAAATCCTTCGAGTAGGGGAAACTGTAACACCACGAATTTTTAATGACAATAAAGAGAATAAATTAAATAATAATTAATTTAATATCTAGAACTAAGGGAAATGGATTACATCATTGCGTCCGTCTCGAAATTCTGGTCAAGATAGACACCTGGTTTGCATAAAATGGATAACGTATGAAGAAGTTACGGACGATAAAAGTTTGAAAATCAAACAAGGTATAACTAGCGCACTTCACAAGTGCGCCAAGACAATTTTATACTAGCGCACCTATAAAGTGCGCCTAGAATAATTTTTGGGTTATCAGGCCTTTCGCAAGTGGGCGGCGACCCATGACCTAATTCCTTTAGGGCTGAGGTGGCACCCGAATTATGTAACCTAGCAACTATAAATATACCTCAATTCCTTTGTTTTCTTCACAGAGAAACAATGGCGTCCAGACTCTGTCGGTGTGTGAATTGAATTGGATTCTCTAAACCTAACGCTGTGAGTTTCTAGTTGCTTTTATGTTTAGATAAATAAAAGTGAATTATGGAAGACTGTGAATTGGATATGATGTAAACTATGAATCTATGCTATTATCATATCTTATGCTATGTCATGATAGATCTATTTCTCTAGATCCAATTCAATTGTGATTATTCTACTTTGTTATTATTGTGGATCTTGGTTTGTAACTATATTGTGGTTAATATAAATCTGTTAATTTGGATAGTTTATCATTGGATAGATCTAATCATTTATGTAAATCATGAACATATGTCACCTTGAATTGGTTAGGATTGGATATAAATCTTTGTCTTAATTGTAACATCTATGACATGCTATGATGTGGATTTGTGTAGATCTATGTCTAAACCATTAGATCTAATTTATGTGGACACTGAAACTATTAGTCAGATCTAGATTTTTACTTTGTGTTTATCATGTTAGATCTATTCTAACCTCTAGATCTGAATTATGTGATCTAGTTTATCACCTTGTGTTATCATGTTGGATCTATTTTAACCTCTAGATCTGAATTATGTGATCTAATTTATCACCTTGTGTTATTATGTTAGATCTAAACCGATTGGGCATCTAAATTGCTAATTTAGATCTTACTATGCTTATTGTGACATCACAATTATGTTAGAATCAACTGAATGCCAACCATTCATCAGTTTTATTTCCACCTTGTTATGATGAAAATTTCATGTCCATGCCAGTATGTATGTTCACTTTATTATCATGCTAGTTTATGTTTATGCCAAGATGATCACTTTGGTTATATTCCCATTATTTTCTCTATTATCATTTATGACTAGGCTGTTATCTAGCCTAGGCATGCTGCCAATTTTGTGAGGGCGCTAGTTAAGGAACGTGGGAAAAGGGTTAAAAATGGCATAATTTGAATATGAACATTTTTGGACATATAATTCAAATTATTGGGTAAAATGGGTATTGACACCTATAAAAGGGAAAGATTTAATCAATTGATTAATTAATTAAAAATGGAATGTTCAGTAATTACAATTAGGAATTGTACTTATGACACGAGGTTAGGTTGCATTAGTGGTGGAAGTTTGCCCGGACCCGACCGGCATATCCAGCAGCCACTAATGTTGAACCTAATGTGGGAGGTCTAAGTACGTAAATATGAATCGGGCTATGACACGAGGTTAGGCCCAACTGTGGAATAAGTCTGCCCGGACCCGATCGGCATATCCAGCATCCACATGTTGTAGGCCTAATTTGGGAGGTCTAGCCCATTAAACCATAAATGGACATGGTAATGAATTGGACTACTTAACCTAAGTTAATCCATAGGGATTGTATGAACTTAGATTTAAGTTGGGGGTTAAGTAAACTTAGTTGAACAAAAGGGGTGGGTTAAGTAAATCTGAGGGAGGGGGGGGGGTAATATTCACATATATGCCCATAAACTTAACCCGTTACGGTTATGAATTAAAGACACCTAGTGGTATACATAACCGGAGGAAATAATAAAGTTATGCAATTAAAGACACCCTTTAGGGTAAGTATAACTGGTAGAAATAAATAAGGCTATGTAATTAAAGACAACTAGTGGTATGCATAGTCAGTGAAAACCTAGAGGGGGATACACGACAAAGTGGAGAGTTTGTATCATATTGCGTAGGACCTATTTCAGTCAGCAACCCGGAGTAGGTATCAAACAAATACTCCGTACTAGGAGAAGAAGGGGCATGCTTACTAATTGATTGTAAGAGATCCAAATGTGGAGGACAGTGTGGGCGGCGCAAACCGACCGAGCCATGTGCGTGCATGAGCTGGGTAGAGGGGGATAAGACGACCGTCATACCTATAGATATGGTTGTGCACATTATTACGACGAGGAGTTGCCACTTTAGGAAGTGATACCTCCTATTTTGTGGACAACACAAGGTATCTACAAGGGTTAGGGAGCCGATCGACCAGGGTAGTAGTTAGGGTACATTTGGACGTATGCCTAAGTCTACCACCTTATATTTGAAGGGATCATCTCTTTTTAGATATACTAGTAATAGTGAAGAGTAATAATTAGAAGCATATACACCTTATCATGTCTACCTTGTCACACATTCCATTTATATATTGATCTCCCTTATCCACTTTATTTGCCTATCATGTTGCTTTTATTTATTTACTGGCTAATAGTAACTAGACTCGCCTGACTTTATGTCTGACCCTTTTGTTTCTCCTCTTTCTTCCATTCCCCCATCCTTCCCTCCCTTCCCCCTGCAGGTTCTCAAGGAGGAAACACTCAAGCTTAGTCAGGACTCAGATATCATCTTGCTAGGAGTTACTTCTGAAGTATAGCTCAAGTTCTTGTCTCTAATATGGCTTAACTTTTTCAACTGGGGAATTATGTTTTTATATTCCTATGTACTCTGATGATGCAAGGCAGAAGTTATTTTATTGTAATGGTTTTTGTGAATTATTGTATTGTGGACCACGGTATTATGATTTATGTTGAAATAAAAATTTAAATTTCCGCTGCTATCTTATTTATATCTGTCTTGTAATCATTTTGTGTCTGTTTACCTATAACGCTTCACGAAATTTAATGCATTCCCTTAGTGAGTGACATTAACGGACGTGGGGTGTCACAGATAAGGACTCATACACGTGTTAGAAGCAAACAGTACACCGTAGCAGTAATAACTAAGAAACAACACAATAATCTCATAAGAAAACATTATAAGTATCGATTCAATCCTTATTGATTTTTGATTTAGAATACATTAGCAAATTAGAAGAAATCCCCAAATCAATCTAAGAATTACCACGGTATTATGATTTATGTTGAAATAAAAATTTAAATTTCCGCTGTTATCTTATTTATATCTGTCTTGTAATCATTTTGTGTCTGTTTACCTATAACGCTTCACGAAATTTAATGCATTCCCTTAGTGAGTGACATTAACGGACGTGGGGTGTCACAGATAAGGACACATACACATGTTAGAAGCAAACAGTACTCCATAGCAGTAATAACTAAGAAACAACACAATAATCTCATAAGAAAACATTATAAGTATCGATTCAATCCTTTTTGATTTTTGATTTAGAATACATTAGCAAATTAGAAGAAATCCCCAAATCAATCTAAGAATTAGGGATTACTCTAGAGAGAATGAATAAGAGAATAAGAATGAGAAAATCTCCTCACGAAATGCAACCCATATGGTCTTATTTATAGAGAATTCGGGGCTCCTTCTGCAGTGGGGCTATTGGGCCTATAGGAGCCTCAGTCAGCCGCTTTTCTCCTTGGTCTCGAATGTTTGGCTTTCGGCTGTTTTGTGGTGCTGATTAGATCCTCCAAAGTGAGGGTCACAGTCAATTGGGGTTTCTTTGAGATTGAGATGAATTTGTCGATGTAGCATCCTTCGAGAGGCATTTGAACTCCCAGTCATGGCTCTCAGGTGTTGGCTTTCGGTTGTAAGCTTCCGGATGTAGGCTTCCGGCTTTCTCGTGAATGCTTAGAGGAGATTCCCTCATGATGTATGTAGATAGTTGCCAGTTCGAAACAACTATCAGTGTTTGTTCTAAGTAGATTGGCACGGATAGCCTGAATCTCTACTAGGGTTCCGGTTGGACTTCCGGTGGAGCTTTTGGGATTGTCCGATCTTCCGGAAGGTTGCTCCTGGTGATGTGTCTGTTGTTTATCAATGTGACATTTCAATATTTATGCAGTAGATGCTTCAGAAGCTGGTTCTGGATAATCTTTATGTATTTCGCTTGGTACCCTTGATATCTTCGCCCTCTGATGTATCGATATTATGTAGGTCAATACCGATAGCCCTTCCGGGTTTCAATAAGCGGAGTTCTTGTCTTCCTTTTTCTTAATTTCTTACTTAGGTGACCTTTCGCTACAGAACTCTTTCCAGGGTAGACCCTGTCAGATGTACCCTACCGGATAAGCTTTGCTGGCATTTTCTAGACTTTGGGCTTTTTCCTCCCTGGAAGGTGTCAGCTTATGCTGCTCTCAAATCATTCTTTCCTGCTTTTGTCTCTTTCAAATGTTTGCCTCTTTTTTTGGAGGATTCCTATGTGCTTGCGGTCACCTGATACTCCTTCACCGTCAGTTTGTTTCAGAGTTAATTTAAATAGTGGCATTTGCCTCCCCCTAGTGAAGGGGTATCTTCGACTTTTCATGTCAAGCTCTTCTTGCCTAAGAGGCTGTTGAGCTTTAATCGTGCATGGTTTTTGTCTTTTTTGCTTTTCTAGTACGAATTCCGCTCGTTGATTCCATTCCAGATGTGTGGTAGAGATGGAAAAGCGAACTTTTTTGTTGAAAAAGGAATCTTCTTTTTGTCTTCCTCCTTTTTCCTGCATAACATTTTACTCAAGCGATATTACTATTCATCGAAATTTACCACACTACCTTCCAAGGTTTTAGATTTAGCTACTTGTGAGTTTTCTTGCCTCAATCTCAATCGCTGGTTTGGATTATGCTACGAATTGAGGCTCGATGGTCCTAGTGCAGATTAAATTCCCAATGATTGTTTGAAATGATGTTTAATGGTGACTTTTAATAAGTTGTATCCATCCCCATCCATTATTGGGGTTCTGAGAAGCAATATTTGTACAAACAAATAGCTCGTAATATAGGGTAATCTAACTTGTTGACATCAATCTTTGCAGTCAATATCATTGCCTAACGGGTTAACAAAATTCTATGTGCCTGTATGTTTTTTGTATGCAATTATCAAATAAAAATTAGATTGAAACACATGTTTATGTTACTATATCACCTGGCAGGACCATGTCTGGGATTCCACAATTGGGTGACTCTAGGTTAAGCAAGTCTGCTAGGCTTCGTTCAAAAGAGGAGAAGCTTGTAGCGAAGAAGCTCCAAGTTTTTGATGCTGCGGGTGGAGTTTCTTTACCCCCATGTTTAGTGTTTCTTGGGGATGATTTACGCCTATCTACCACTGCCTCTACCCATCTCCAGTCTTTACCTAAAAAGAGTATAACTTCGGCTGTCGGCAGTGGTTCTTCCAAGAGACATAAGAGAGTAAATTTTATCCCCTATCCTTTTGGTGATGAAACTGTTGAGTGTCCTAGTTTTTGATTGTTATCTAGCCCCCTTTCTCCCTTTTCTTGGGAAACACTCCTGACATGTGTCCTTCTTCAGTGGAGACCACAAGAAGTGATTTTATTGCTGGCCCTTTAAGATTCGATTCCCAGGAAGTCTCGAATTTAAGAGAACATGAGTCACTTTCCCCTCTTTATCGATATGTGACCCCATAATTCCTCTCATACTAATTTCATGCTTTGATAGTATTGTCAGATCTGTCCTACCTTTAATTGGTGTTTTCGATATTGTAGGGTTTGCTTTTACAGATTGGTCTAGTTCTTGTGTTCATCTCATTAAGCGACAACATCGGGTTTATACTCTTGTTCTCTTAAATTCTTCATCTTTTTACCCTATATAAGGGTTAATATTATATTGTTCTTTTCCAGATATCCGGAGGTTGGTATATGGTCGGGGCAACGGTGGCTTCATTATCTCGTGAGGCAAGAGAGCTCAAAGAAGAGAGATCCACATTAGAGTCTAAGATTCATGACATAGTTTTGGCGAAGAGCAATAACGAGAAAGCCTATAGTCAGCTGAGAGCGTTTCTTGAGAGGGAAGAGGCTGCCAACAATTCCTTAGTCGCTAAAGTTTCGACCCTTAGGCGCGAGTAGTTGGATATGTTGGTGGAGCACGCAAGGGAGCTAAAAACAAAGGAGGTGACCCTTTCTAATGCTAAACGGATAATTTATGAATCCCAGGACAGAATTTCCTTGTTCTTGAGGGTACATCCTCCAGATATAGCGGCCGAATATTATGAAAAAGCCCTCTCTTTGGTCTACCATGATAACTGTGGCATGTTTCCGGGTATGGATTTTCCTTCCCTCCCCCTATACCTTCAAAGCAAAATATTGGGGCGAATTAGGATATACGGACAGGATGTCGAAATTTCCAAAGGGGACAAGGAGAGGGTTGAGGATCTATTATTTGTTGAGTAGCTGCTTGATTATCCAGCGCCTGGAAATGGCGAGAATCCTACTTCACTTATTGGTAGTGATGATATAGGTGGTCACAATAATGAATATAACTCCTAGTGTGGGCATGATAAGGTTGGCAGAAAGGAAGGTATGTTCTCTGTGTTTGTAGGTGACTTCTTGGGACTTACGGGTGCTAATTCTTCTCATGTTTCAGTTACTTCAGGTGGAGATGGTGGGTTTGCTGAAGAATTCAATCTCCTAGAACCTGGTGAGAAAGAACAGACAATGCGTACGGTTTCCCCCATTCCTCAGGTATAAACCCTTGTTCTTGAACTTCTTCTTTACTTGCGAAAATTGCCCCTTAATAACTCATTCTTATGGCGATGAAGATTCTGTTTCCACTAATTATTCCATTTCCAAGGATGACCTGCACTCTCTTTAGGCCGAGGAGTGAATTCCTCACAAAACATTCCTATAAATTCGGCAGAGAACGCTTTTTGGGAGGGCTCAAGCACATTTATATGAAGTACCCCGACTATCTTTCAACTTCCTGGGGAATGATAGGGAAATGATTTTAAAGAATCTTAGAGCCCACCATGCGAAGTTGATATTAATATGAAGGAAAGGAGTATTGGAGAGGAAAATTAATTTGTTACACCCTTTGTAGTTGACGTTAATGTGTATGGACGTGAATTGCATTCACATTTGTTTTCTTTCTGTTGTGTGTAGTTCTGTGGTTCAAATAATGATATTTTCTGACAATTGATTCTACAAGCGGTAGCTCATTTGTTTACATGAGCAGGAAAATTCAATTGAAGACACTTCCTTTTACGTAGATTAGGGCGTTCGATTTACTCCGCACCCAGGAGATTTTCTGGGGAACTCTTTTATTGGTATTGATGACAGATCTGCCCTATCCTGGGAACTACTTGTGCGACGCTTGAAAAAGCAAATAGGTATATTGGAGTCTTAGATAAAGCAAAAGGATAAAGACATCCTCGAAGTGAAGAGGGATATAAAGACAAACCCTTCTATCGAATTTGATGGAAAAAGGGACGAGCTTCATCGTCAAATCATTGACTTAGAGGAAGATCATGACCATGCATTAACTTGATGTAAAGAATGGAAATCTATTTTTGGATATACTCTTGAAACTTCCACACTTCAACTCTTGCGAGTTTCAACAGAGTTTTAGTTCTCAGATCAGGAGATAAGGGGTCTTCCCTTTAGGCTGGATCATCCCTCGTTGGTAGGTGGCATAGAAAGACTAAGGCCAACATGAAAGGCTTTTACGACCGAAAAAGTTTTGAGGATAACTCTCATCGCATTGATCTCTGTACTTCCAAAATTTAGCAATTACAAAAAGAGAAAAAAAACTTATGTAAAGAAGCTTTTGATTTGAAGAAGGAAAATAGAATTTTTCGTGAATTGGGCAAGGTTTTCAATCGAGCCTTGAAGCTGCAGCCTAAACCCTCAAACAATTCATGCGTGGCTAGAGAGAAGGTGCGAAAAATCGATGGATTTTTACGTATTGTGATTCATCATTATGTAATTTCCTCTTTGTCTAATGAATAAGAAGCAAGTCGTCGAGAGTTAGATTATTCATATGACATTCCTATAGTTGGTGTATTGGGTGTTTTTCCCTTTGGAAACGTGTTTATCTTACAATTTTTCTTGTAAATAATTTTGTAAGATGTGAAGTACTCAGCATATCACCTATCGCATGTAATATCTTATAATAATGATGTTTATGAACAAAGGCGGGACCTATAACAGTGTTACTTAATGCTTGATTACACATTTAAGCGTTAACGTTTTTCTCTCGTTATGACTTGGTGTACGGTTTCAGCATACTTTTTTGAAAATCTGTCTTGTAAGCCCTTGTATAGCGTCATTTTCTCTTAGTAGGGTTAATAGTACCGAGGTGCATCAGACATGAAATGTCTACGCTGCTTACTCATGTTTTGTTTATTTGTGCAAACATTTGGTATACTTGGATAATAAATTGACGAATGTATAAGTTAAAGATGCTTCCTTGAGAAAGTGAGAAGGCCATAAGTCTACACCTAGTAATAGCAGGAATGTGACTTTAAACTAGGTACGAGTTAGTGAGAAGGTTGAATAATTCCTTCTTTGTTTGGTTTTGAGTAACTAAATCAATCTAGATCTGGATATTTGTGATGAGACCAACACCCTTTCTCCAGTTGTAATTCACACTGGAACCGACTCCGATTTGGGCATTAGTATATGAGACCGAGAACCCGTTTCTGGTCTTTATTGAGGACCGAACCAACCCAGATTCAGGTATTGAGGTAAGACCGGGACCCCCCTTCGGGTATGTGTGTGTATTTGATCCGACCCAGATTCGGGTTATTTAAGGTAAGTGACTGGAATTACGCTTCTAGTCTTCGCTAGGAATTGAATCAATCCAGATTCGTGTATCGATGTAGAAGACATGAACTAACCTTTGTTCAGGAAATTAGAAATTGAAAACCAGGAATCCCCTACAGGTATTTATGAAGAATTGAATTAACCCAGATTCCGGTATTAGCATAGAAGACCTGAACCGACCCTTGTTCAGGTAATTAAAGATTGAAGACCCGAAATTCCCTTCTAGTATTAACGCTTTGGTATCTCCTTTGGGTTTGATTTGTGAATCATAGGTTGTACGTGCTTCTCGAGTCACTCTCCGGGCTTTTGATGTTAAAGCATAGGATGTATGTGCTTTGTTGGCCACTCTATAGGTCTGTGTGTTCGGTGCACTTGGCTAGCTTATCCACAAACAGGGCCCAAGGACTTACCCGACCTCCCTCTAGAAGGCGCCGTATCTTGACCATTGTAGGTGATGATAAGGTCTTAGAAACTTAGACTGGGCCATTGCAGACACAGAACTAAAGTTTACTCTTTTTATGCTCTATACTGACCTTTGTAGGTACTGATAGAGGCTTACACACCACCCCCCTCTGAGGGGTGTCCTATCCTGACCACCGTAGGCGATGATAGGGGTTGGCGTTCCCTTCTACAAGTAACACGGAACATAAGCACATGTAGGACATGCTCTTCTATGAGCAGAGGTAGGACGTGCTTAGTTATGGCAGAGGCAGGGCGTACTCTTCTACGAGAAGAGGCAGGTCGTGCTAATTTTAGATGCACCGCCACGACCATTTCTGGTGTGAAACAAAGGCTTAAGCTTTTGATACTTTAATTTATCCTCCTTATTTGGGCATGGAGAAAGACTAACACACCATCCCCCTCCGGGGGATGCCTCACCCTGACCAAATTGGTGATGACAAGTGATTTAATCCATTTATGGTTCGAGCCCTTTTGGGTTTCTTCAAGCTTTGAAAAGAGGGTTTTTCGTACCCTTGGACATGTTTAATAATCCTTTTCGTAAGGATTTTTACTAAACTTAATCTGATCTTTTCATATATTCTCGTAATTGGCCTTGGTTGATGAATTTGAAGACTGTTTTCTTAAGGTTTCTACAATGATTAGTCTCATGTCCATTCATCATGTGGTAATGGCAATAGGATCATCTTGTTTTCCTTGCGTATTTGGGATTTTTCTTTGTGACTGGCTAATAGTTGAATTCATGTTTAGCTAGGAAGTAAATGTTTTCCATCGAAGGGGTGAGGTAGTATCCTTTGGGTAATCCAGGTGTAAGCCCCTCTTCTTTCCATTGGGTTTAATTCTTTTGTGACCCAACCTTGTTGTTGTACCAATACCTTTGTTCCTTCTTCCCAAAATATACTAAGGTTGGGGTGTCACCCATTCAGACCATTTGTTGGTGAAGCAGTCAATAACATCCATTATTTCTTGTTCAGATACCATTCCTATGACTTGCTTATGGAGAGTTCTTCTTAGATGAGAGAAAATGTTAGTATCCTACGATGTTGAACAACTTGGAGATGGTACTAAGGTTTGTCCTATGTGAGAAAGGCCATTATCCCAAGTGTATAAAGCATATTATACCTTTTTCCATTTTCTCTTTATTATCCGCAAGGCCTCCACTCTCAGCTTTGTTCTTCTGTCACTCTTGGGTTAGTGATTTCCAACTAATCCACTGGAGATCTAAAAGACTCTTGTCGGGACCTCTCACCCATAACTTTGCTTCTCTAAAGCCTTAGTCCAATCCGGGAAGGAGCAACACAGGTAGATATGTGGCTGTTAACCACTAGGTCGGAGGTTCAGGCCCTCCTTCTAGCGCCAAAATGTTAACGATATTTTTCGTCAACACCGGAGATAGGTCAAAGGGAATGGACCTAAAGGAAAAATGGGTTGTTGAGCCTTTGGAAGTTTGGATCAATTCACCATTCCTAGGTATCAAGGCCTAGAATCCAAAAGAACTGTTACTCTTCCCTCGATGAGGTGAGTATCACAATTAAGAGATTCAAGAGCCAACAATTACCCTGAGGAGAGGGATCACTAAATACAACCCTTGATAATGGACTTAACGGATGGTAGAAAGGGGTTCTGCACCAAGCTTGCTGAAAAGCCTAAGCTTGTAGGAATAATCTAAGCTTGTAGGAAGGGTTTAAGCTCATAAAAACGGGTATTTCACCTGATTCCTGGAAAGGTTTGGGTAAGGACTCATACACATATAAGATGCAAACAGTAAGCTGTAACAGCGATAACTAAGAAACAACACGATAATCTCATAAGAAAACATCATAAGTATCGATTCACTCTTTATTGATATTTGATTTAGAATACATTAGCAGAATAGAAGAAACCCCCAAATCGATCTAGGAATTTGGGATTACTGTAACAACCTAGAAAATCAGAACTAATTTAAAATTTTTATTTTGGCAATTTTAATGAATTTTGAATATTTAAAATGAATTATTTTAAATAATAACGACGAGAAATTTATTCGGAATAGAATTAGAATGGAAATATTTATATAAATCGAAGTTAGAATATAAATATTTATTTTGATTATAAAAGGAATTGGAAAATGGCGTAGTAGTTTGAAAATTCAATTTCAAAATTCAAATGAATGTATAGGATTCAAAATAAACCGGATTTTAGCGAACCCAAAAGTATTAGAATCTATTTGAAAATATCTTTCCAACGAATCTGAAAAATCCAAATTTCATAGTGGGAATAAAAAGTTATGTCCAATTGAAAATTCAGAGTAGTTGCTATGGAAAATAAAGCCCTTAAAAATGGTAATTTTGCAAACGACCTCCGTTTTCGACGAAACCACTTTTATTGGCCGGGATGTCAAGTTATTGCTAGATTCCAATTTACATAATTTTTGAAATCAATCTGTGAGCATGGCGAAGAAAAACGTGTTTTAACAATTTCAGTCAAATTGGATCGACCAGAAAATGGCCATTTTTCAAACGTTCTTCAAATTTGACGAAATTAATTTTGTTAGGACCGTATCGTCAATATGAAGCTAGAAATAATTTTTCTGAAATTTTTAGTGTCAGTATGAGGCCCCGGTAAATTAAAATGTTCGTTTAAATTTAAAATATACTGATTTATATTTTAATTTTAGCGGAAATTGATCATAACAGCCGAATTGGGTTACGAAACATATTACATTGTGTCCGTAATGGGGGCATTTAGCTATGGGTGACATTCAATGGGTTTGATTTAAAGTTCATCACTATGTTGAATTTTGAAATGAACTGAAAGAATACAATAATATTTATATATATATATATATATATAATTTTCCTACTCTAAACCCTAACCTTCCTACTCAGAAAAAATCGAGCCCCCCTTTATAAAATAAAACCCCATGACCCTCGAGCCCAATCCGATCTCGATCCGCCGCCGCATCGTTGACCCCCTCTCCTCCGACGACTGCGCGCCGCCACCTACGGCAGCTCCGATGTCCACCTCCGGCCACCTGAACAAAAACCGCCACCTTCACCACTTGCAAACCCTCCATGAACCAAATCAGAGCCGCCACCGCCAAAAAAGGCCATCGCCGCCGCTCTTGGCCACTGACAGGCCGCCACTCCCCCTCCGCCGGCTTCCGCAGCCCTCCATCTCAGGTCGGCAGTCCAGAATTTGAGTTTAAGTGAGTTATTTTCATTATTATTCATTTAATTATAATTAGTTTAGGTTAATTAAAAAGGACTAACTTTTTTAATCAGTTTTTATTCACGCAACTTTAAAATAGATTGGATTTTTATTTATATAAAAGCTATGATTTTTATTTACGAAAAATATGTTTTTATTCAAGATAAAAATATAATTTTTGATAATAAAGTAGCGATGTAAAAGTTATGATATTTATGTGGATAAAAATATGATTTTTATATAAATAAAAATATGATTATTTTATGGGCATCAAGATAAAAATATGATATATATATATATATATATACATATAATAGCCATACAAAAATATGATTTTTATAAAACTTTTTTTAAATTAAAAATATGATTTTCATATATGTGAATGCGATATAAAAATAAGATTTTTATATAAGGAAAGTCGAGATTTATATATATATATTAACATGATAAAGATATGATTTTTATATAATAGAGATTATAAAAATATGATTTTTATAAGATAGAGAATATAAAAATGTGATTTTTATATGAATTCTTTTTATATAAAGATACGATGTTTATATAAGAATTAGCATTATAAAAATATGGAAAACTGAATTATAAAAATATGATTTTTTATAATATAAACATCAACATAAAAATATGATTTTTATGTATGAAGTAACAGTATAAAAATGTGATTTTTAATAATCAACTGCGTGAAACAGTTGGCGATGGATCAGACTGAAATTAAAACGAAATCCAATTCATTCAGAAATAAATAATGGAGGAGTGGATCCCAAAGGAGAGAACTTCTCACTAAAAGTATTTCTATATAGTTATTTATTTTATAATTGCATATATGAACTGCTCCCCATCGTCCGTAGACCATGGACGACTTGTCTGATTGTTTGGTTTGGTCGATTGATTTGTTTGAATTGATTGTGATGTGAACTGAACTGAATTAAATATTCATGTGTTGAAATATTTTATCATTAAAAATCTAATTTTTAACGTGTATATGAATAAAATAATATTCATTTACAGATTGGACGATTTGTTTATGTACACCCATTTGACTGATATTGATTGGGACAATAAATTTTACACATCGCCCAACTGCACAAATAAAATTCAGTATTTGTTGGTTGAAACCTCACACGGGTATTGGGATGACATATGACATACACTAGTCCCAACAATTAGTTGTATGTCAATCGATTGGTTGACAGGCCGTGGTAAGCGTTAAATATTTATATTTAATGATTATGCAGTGCAGAATGCACTCTGGATGATGGTTGACCATTTATTATTGTTGTTATATACATGTGTTATATGAAATCCGTACAAATAACATTATATGGTAATTGACTGTGTCTGATTCCAGTTCAGAAAGAATGAATATTTTAAAATAACGAATATTTTAAAATAATATTCAGCCAAAGATCAAAATATGATTTTGATGTCCGATTTGGGATAGACACGAATATATAAATATATAAAGCCGTGTTGATTAGATTAATGCCATTTTGACGTGAACGATATTTATATCGATTTTATTTATTTTTATAATGCATATAGAAAAGGAAGAGATTTCAAAATATGACATTTTGAAAATATTATTATTCATATATTAATGATATGGAGTATTCAATTTTGATTTGAAATTGAATATGAAGTTGAGATCGTTTTGAAATCGAATTTAAAACGATTTATAAAATACGTTTTAAATGAAAATCGACGAAATATATATAATATTATATATATATAATGGCCCGAATAGAACGCGATGCATCGCGGTAGTTCGTGAATTTCGACCATTGACTTCGAACGGACATTACGGGAGATCCGACCATCGGATTCTCCTAAAACCGGAATCGTTGGGTTAGTATCGAAAAGAGATTTCTTACGAACACAAGAAATTAGAAATCTAACGGTTGGATTTGGAATTATGTCCAAATCAAATTTGGAAAAGGTCGCTGTAAACGCAGTTCGATGGCTGTTTATGGAAATCGACTGTACGGGCCTTGATAAAATTATTAAAAATATCAAAAATTTGTGTAAAATCATAATAAATGACTTGGGAAGAATTGGGATGAAAAATTCCATATTTGAAAAGATAAAAATTTTTATCGAAATAAACTAGTTATGAACTAGAATTATAATCCAATATGTTTAAATAAATAAATTGTATTTGAAAGGGGTTTTAAAATAACCAGAATTTCCAATATATGAATTGGAATGGGTTTGAATCGAAACTATCTTCGGAATATTTTGATATTGGATTCCGTGATTATACGGACATTGTGGAGGAATTTGGAAGATATACATATATATATATATATATATATATCGTTATATATATATATATACATATATATATACATATATATATATATCGTTATTCCAATACGATATTTGTTGAGTTCAGAATTTGATATTGAATATAAGCCGATATATTTTCTATTCAGAGCCTTGTATTTAATATCAAATGGGATTTTGGGTTTGTCATGACGGCGTCTTCACTAACACTATTCTTAAACCTAGTTGAGAAAAGATTAAATATTTTTGTTAAGATTTAACGAAGTTACCAATTAATTAACATTTAATTGGAATTAAATTGAAATTGGTTTTTGGGTTTATTGTGAATGGTGTTTTAAATGACACTTGTTCTTTAACCCGATCAACAATGGAATGAGATTTTGGGTTTGTCGTGAATGGTATCTTTAATAATATTGTTCTTAAACCCAATTGAGTGAAGTAAATTAGAAATTAACTAGAGACTAGCCAAATTGAATGGTTTCCTGGGTATTGAACTGATGTTGGTTTCGGCCTTCGGGATTAATACTTAGGGAATTGTTCTCTTACTAATTTACGGTTAGAGACTGATGGGATGGGGTCTTCAGTAACACTGTTCTTAAACCCCATGTGAAAAGAATAAATCTTTTAATTAAGATATAGAGAAGAATTACCAATCAATTAACATTTAATTGGATTTGAAATGGAATGTGAATTGGGTTTATTGTGAACTGTGTTTTTAATGACATTCGTTCTTAACCCGATTAACAATGGAATGTGATTTTGGGGTTATCATGAGCTGTGTTTTACATGACATTAGTTCTTTAACCCAGTGAAAGATAAGATTAATTTCTTAACTTGGAATAATCATTAAGTAATGATTTTTGGATATTAAAACTGAATTAGAGTTTTAATGAATCATTAATTAGATTGAAAGGTGAATTTGATAATTAAAATCATCAAATTCGAGAAATGACCGAGAATGAAGTACCACCAGTTTTACTCCAAGAGATAGTTAAATCTTTAATTAGATTTGAACGAGAAATGGTAATTAACTTTGCCGATAACACTGTGGTGTTAGATATGGAGTACTACCAGTTTTGCACCATGGGATGAATAGGTTGGGATTGGGAAATTAAACAAATGATTACTTCGGTAAGGATCGATAATCCCGACTAGTTTGGATAAACCATAATTTAGTTTGAGTTGATATCCAAAGGAAGATTAAAGAATAAATTTAAAGAATTTATCTTTGATAAAATTAATGGGAGCCTTTCCCAAAGTATAAGAATGTTTGAAAAAAGGAATATTCTGGATTGGAATGAGGCGTATGTTGTGTTTTTATAACATTTGTTTATTATATACGCGAGTTATTCAGAAAGACCGGGTTTATCCCATTCTGAATAACTGATTCGACGATATGTCGAGGATGAAGACGGTGGTTGAAGACCGGAGGTCTTCACATCGTTTGGATGATTACTGATGTCTTGATTGGGCTGTTCATCCAAGACAAGGTAATAAGTGGTGATTATTCCAGATGTACTTGGAGATCGATCGGATACGCGAGGACCTCTCTCCTGTATTGGACAAACGGGACGAGGAATAAGGTGCCTCCGGTTTCGTTTAGACCCAAAACGAACTTGTAAATGGATGTGTGTCTGACATCGGATTTCATTCTGTGTGATTAATAGACATCAGTTGCATGGCGTGAATTGCCTGTGTGGCATGCTAAGATGCAAATGATCAAGGCTTCTGTTGAAAAGCAGAGTCTTGTGGTTGATGATCAAAGCACGACTTTAATATAGCATAGCTTTGTGTATAGTGTTAATTCGCGAGCCTCGCACCCCGGTGTGAACAAGAAATTGGAGAGGACATTAGGGAGGGCATGTGTTTCCTTCAAGCTAGATGTGGTGTCTGGGTTTTGCATGCCCACATGTTTTACTTATGTGGATGATGGATAGCGAGGCGCCTCGGATATATCGTCACTGCGGGCCGATGGATGATATGGTCTTTATACAATCCAGACTTATGCCCCATAGGGCGGGGAAACGCATGTTCAGGCATTTTAATTCACACTTTGCACTTCGGGTGGACCGGTCCTTACGATCCAAGGGCCCACCTGTGTTTGGGTCCTGAGACGTGGGCAAGATTGTCTCGAAGCGGTAAGGATGATCCCTTGCCTTGGTTCGTAGACGGAAATCCAACTTCCAATACATGACAGTTCAGTTTTATTTGTAGAGCCTAGTATGGCGACATAGTGGGATGGGGCACTATACCGTCTATGATTGATACATTTATATTTGAAGTTGTTTTCATACACTTTACACTATAATAGTATCAAAATGATTTGTATTAAATGCATGTTTCGCTATCATAAGGTAAAATTCTATCCTCCGACTTGCGATGCATTGTGCGATGGGACCTGAGTCTTATAATATATTCATTTTCTTTATTTAGCATTGCGCTGTTTGTTTTATGCACCGGTATTCTTAGGAGGAAACCCGTTCCATGTTATACGGCGTGGTCCCTTGATTTACTTTATTTTTAAAGCAAAAATTTAATAACTGTTTTAGTTCTAACACCAGTCACATGACTAACTTGGAGTTTATTGTTTTAACCCTGGGTGCCCCTATTTTCCACACGGGCAGCTAGTAGTTTTGGTTTGCAGATTTATATTCATAGGGTCCTGGTTTACAGTTGGAATGATATTCAGAAAGCTCTATATCTGTTTATCTCTTTCAGTTGTGTTATGTATTATTTTCTGCTGCGATGTAATGTAATTTAAATCTCTGATATTTTTCTTCTATATATTATTCATATATATTCTGGAATATTCTTGGATTCTGATGAAATTGTTGTAATAAGAAATGAAATGTTCTTTTGTTTATGTTCTGATTTGCCGTGTTTTCAACTCAATTTGGGCTTTCCTTTACGGGGAAGTTCGGGTCGTTACAATTACTCTAGACAGAATGAGTAAAAGAACAAGAATGAGAAAATCTCCTCCCGAAATATAACCCTTGGGGTCTTATTTATAGAGAATTCGAGGCCCTTCTGTTGTTGGGCTATTGGGCCTGCAGGAGCCTCAGTCGGCTACCTTTCTCCCTGGTCTCGAATGTTTGGATTTTGGCCGCTTTTATGGTGCTGATTACAACCTCTAAAGTGAAGGTCCCAGTTAATTGGGGTTTCTTTGAGATTGAGATGAACTTGTCGATGTAGCGTCTTTCGGAAGGCATTCAAACTCCCAGTCGTGGCTCCTGGGTGTAGGCTTTCGGTTGTAAGCTTCTAGATGTAAGCTTCCGGCTTTCTCATGAATGCTTAGAGGAGCTTGCCCCCATGATGTATGTAGATAGCTGCAGGTTCGAAACCACTATCAGTGTTTGTTCTAAGTAGATTGGCATGGATAGCCTGTATCTCTGGTAGGGTTTCGGTTGGACTTTCGGTGGAGCTTTTGGGATAGTCTGGTCTTTCGAAAGGTAGCTCCTGGTGATGTGTTTGTTGTCTATCAATGTGACCTTTTGTCTTTTACGCAGTAGATGCTTTGGACGCTAGATCAGGATAATCTTTATGTATTTCTGGCTTGATACCCTTGATATCTTCACCTTCGGATGTATCGGTATTAAGTAGGTCAATACCAATAGCCTTTCCGGGTTACAATAAGCAGAGTTCTTGTCTTCGTTTTTCTTAGTTTCTGGCTTAGGTGACCTTTTGCTACAGAACTCTCTATTGAGTAGACCCTCTCGAATGGACCCTGTCAGATAAGCTTTGCTGGCATTTTATATACTTTGAGCCTCTTCCTCCCTGGAAGGTGTTGGCTTATGCTTCTCTCAAATCATTCTTTCCTACTTTTGGCTCATTCTAGTGTCTAGCTCTTGCTTTTGGAGGATCCCTATGTGCTTGCGGTCACCTGATACTCCTTCACCGTCAGTTTGTTTCCGAGTTAATTTCGATAGTAACAATAGAAATAATTTTTATAAAGAACTTGTATAAAATACTTACATTCATCATAGTACTACAGACAATCAATACATCGGGAGGATATAACAGTATGTCCTCATATACAACACACAGCGTAATAAATACTAATATGTCTGGGCTCCTCCAGTATGTTTCCTGAAGTTCATAGCATCCTGAACCTACAAAACTCGGTCTGACCCGAACATTGCAAACGCATAGATCAGTCAGGTGAACCAGCGTGAGAAAAATCACTAAGTTTAAGGGTATCATCCAACTTGCTTAACTTTAGAAAATACTTTGAAAAGAAAAGTATAACCGTAAGACTAGTCCAAATATGAACATGGATGGGTTTTACCTTACGATAACCCCAAACATTTTGATATCAAAATTTGAAGATATTATAATAGTGTATATCAAACCACAAATAAATAACAATCTAACGGAACGCTTGCTTCTCAAGCTCTACATACATAATATATAATCAAAAACCACATGGCTCTTATTGGAAAATGGATTTCAGCTATGACAAGGTATGGGGCCATCTTTCGAATCTGTACCTCGAAAGAGCAATACACCAGGGTACAACAAGAACATATTACAACCTGGCCACACATGACTGACCACTCATTCAGCTTGAGTGTGTCGAGTATATTGTCACGCTACGGCTTTTGTCGTGACCACCGTAACCCCTTGGAGATATAGAAACGAAAGATGAACAAATAGAATTTTCTTTAGATGCTGAAAATAGACCCTAATTGGAATGACCCACATAGCCAAGTTGCCTGCCCGATTTTTGTCATTTCCCAGTTTATGAGGCTTGAGGTCACGATTACCTTTTTAGAGAACATCACTTTATCTTTGAATGCCACATCATCAGATCCGTCAAATCACTAATTAACGTCCAAAAATACACTCTGGTGTTAAGCTAAGAGAAGTTTCCTTCTCCGCCACCAAACTTGGTATATTTGTAAAAATCAATGTATGTGACCCTTAAGGAAATACTCTGTCAGACATTCGTCCATAAAATTCATCAAGGAACAGGATGAACCGAAGGCACCCTCTTACCACATCCTATATTGGAATCACCCCAAGGATCAACTAGAGATTTTAAGTAGTTCTTCCATTTTATGAAATTCTACGGGTCTTCAAATGCTCCATCTCGACCATCTTCTATTATTTTCCACATTTACGTATTTGCTGGTCGGAATGGTTTTCGAATACAAATTCAATCCCGGTCTTTCCTTATCAACAAGCGATAATAGGACAATCCTTGATAGTCGGTTATTTAACTATCAAATAAACATCAATTCAATCATTAAAATAAAATAAATTCACTAGTTCGGTATATAGCATTACTTGGCCTCTTTAACTAACCATCCGTTTATTAAAACTTACAAATCTTCCAATATTTACAACACAACCTTTTACCTCTTATATTAATATAAGAGTACTAAAAAACCATTTCGGTTTACTTAGAAAAATATCTCATAACCATAAATCAAATATTTCATTCAGAATTATAGTTTTCAAAACATTTTCCATATTCATTATTCATTTTCCAAAATTGGGAACAAAGTGCTTTTATATAAATATGTTAATCAATCAGTTCAACTTAACGTTCGTAAAATAACGTTATGAATTTCATTTCCAATATCATCGCCCTTTCTTAGAACATTCATTTATAATTAATAACTTCTTTCCTTGGCTTATTCATTTACCAAATTGGCCATTATTTAGACCTTTATTAATCAATCTCTTTTATACAAGAAATTACAATTTTTTGTTCTTTTCAATATAATTCATCTTATATACATACATACATACATACATATATCCATTAATAACTTTACTTTTAGGAAAACGTACTATTTCGATTATTTAGAAAATAGTGCGATATACTTAACCAAATGGTATAGGTATAGTCATACTTAAACTTGGCCAAACAATATTAATTTATACGTTATTTACTTTAAAATCCAATAGTTTCAATTACATAATATTGCAAATTAAATTGCAACATTCCTTTTATAAAAATAATAAACTATTTCTCATCTATTAACATTACAAATAGATACCATCCCTACATAATAGTGAAGTCCTTCAAGTTGGGGTATTCTAATTACCTCTCAGACCTTGATCGACAACGTTCTTATCTCAAGATAGAGGAAAGTTCGTAACTCAAATCAGATCCCAAAACTTTGTTTAATTTCAAATATAGTTTTAACCAACCTGTAACGAACTGGGATTTTCGACTCTGAAAATTGACATAAATACCAATGTCGACTCTTCGAGTATCGGAAATACCAGATCGTAATAGAAAGAAATTAGAGGGTGAGAATAGATAAGATAGAAAGTTAGAATAGAAGAAGGAGAAGAACATAACAAGAGAATGAGAGTAACACGATTCTCACTGCGGAACGAATAAAATATATTATATAACATAACTTTGAAATAAAATCGGTATTTGTATACAATAACATTATCAAAGTAAAACACTTGCAACACAGCGGAAACAAACACTAGCTATATAATCCTGAAGCCACCTACTGCAAACTCTCCAAGTATATTTGTAAAATCCCGACTACTCGACTGCCCATACAAAATTTGGCACCCAAGAGTTTAGGGAAAACAAAACAAAATAAACTCTAGGTCAGTCATGTGACTGGTGTGAGTAAACTCCAACCATTTGTTTAGCTTTTAAAATCCTTTTAAAAAAAGAATAACCGTAATACCAATCCACACATAAATACAGATAGTTCTTACCTTACGATAACCCAAACGATTCTTTTAAAAATCCATAATCCTCTGATATTATAATAATGTCTAAATCAAATAAACAACAATCTAGTGGAACGCTTTCATCTCACGTTCCACATATATAATATATAATCAAAAACCGTGGGCATTTATTGGGTAATGGATCCCAACTGGCAAGGTATGAGACCATCTTCCGACAGTGTATCTCTAGAGAGAAATACACTGGGTTCAACAAAAACATCTTGTAACCCAGGCTAAATATAATCCGGTCGCCCATTTCGCTTGAGTGCACTGAATGTATTATCACCAACGGTTGGGATCAGCAACCGTTTCCCGAAAGTGACAACTTCGAAGTAGGTTAAAAAAGTAAATGGAATTTCTCTAGACCAGGTAATAATACACCTAATTGAGAGCTACCCACTTAGCCATGCGACCTACCCGATTTTATACCATTTCCTGGTTGTGAGGCTAGAGGCCATAACGTACAGATCACACCTTTTGCCACATAGTCATACCCGCCAAATCACAAATTGATTTCTCCTAAAATACCACGGGTATACAGCTAAGAGAAATGAATTCCTCCACCACCAAACATAAATACATTTGAAGAGATCAACTTACGCGATCCATTAAATATACTCTGTCAGACACTCTTCCATACAGGTTGTCCTAGGACTGGACAAATTGAAGGCACTATTCTGTAAACACATTTTAGGCAATTTCTACATAGGATTTGCCAGAACAACCCTTGCAAAAACTCCGTCTTCAATTATCTTCATCATATTTGATTCGCAACGCTAATGCCCATATAGAGTGGTTTTCAGATCATAAATTTGATCCCGGTCTCTCCGTATTGACGATGGAAAAATGGTCAAAACTTTGATAGTTAGTTATTTAACTATCAAAGGGAAACATCCATACACACAACAGTCTTATTTCCAAATGGAAATTTTATCAATCAATCATCAATCAACATTTTTTCCTTTAAATTAATTTATTCATTTCCAATTTCCATATATTCATAAATTCTTATTTTCTGAATTTAGAAAATATACATTTTTAACATTGGAAAACATTTCCATTTCTTATTCATGTATCACTATCTTCCCACATCTATCCGTCTCTAATTGTAAACCAGTAAGAGAACAATTCCCTGAATATCAATCCCGAAGGCCAAAATCAACATCAGATCGATACTCAGGAAATCATTCAACTTAACTAATCTCCAGTCAGTTTCAAATTTCCTTAACTTTGTTTCTTAACTCCTTATCAAATCAATGCCTACGCAACTATCAGATTCAGTTTACGAATCCAATTCTTTTATGAAAAATTTTGGTTATAAAGATAACGTTACAATCCCTACTTTTAAAATATCTAACTTCAAAATATAACTTTTATTCATTTATTTGAATAAATAATAATGAATTAATTTATTAATAAATAATTTTTTATAAAAACCCGTAAAGTAGATAGTACTTTCCTACATTCGATATAGTCGAATCCCAATGTACAATTCTCTCTCGAATAATTTTTATTCGATAACTCTCTTTCGAATAAACTATACTCGACAACTCTTTTTCGAATAAACTATATTTTAAAATTTCTCTTTCGAAAAAACTATATTTGATAACTCTTTTTTGAATAAACTATATTCGACAATCTCTCTTTCGAATAAACTATATTCGATTTGCGTTACGAACTCCAGCATATTTTACTCATTCAAGTCAACTCAATTTCTAAATTCATTTTTGAATTTAGTACTTCCCAACAATTACCAATTTCCTTTTATAACTGTTTTAATTCTGCAAAACGTTTGCTTTTAAATCATTATTCACTTTAAAATGTGAATATTATTCCTTTACAGAAAACTGGACTCGTTTTATCAAATCAAAACTTGATTTCATAATTTAAATACTAACACAAGTTCAAACTCCAATTATGGAGTCATTTTATAACTTCTTATTCATATTCCATTTTATTTATCAAATCTAGTTTACATGTCAACTTCATAGTTGATTTCATTTAATAAGTCTATAATTCTCTATCGCCTTTATATTCGATTATAAAATATTGATTTCAAGTCAAATATTAATTATCTTGTCAAATCCCGAATTATTCAATATATAATTTCTTAAAGTAAATTATTTTATAACATTTGGCCTGGTCGAATTCTAATTACAAATCTTTATGGATTTTACTTAATCCTATTCACATTTCGAACATCGAAATAAATTCCATCGTTTCCTTTTTAAAACAACTCCAAATTTCCCGTTTTAATTCACTACTGAATTAGCAATCCAAATTATCCAATGATAATTATTTTTATTTCATTTATAAACATTGTTTATAAGTCACAATACTTGTTTTTATAAACAAGTTATTTATTTCTAGCCCATTCGAAATTCCATTTCTATTTTGAAAATAGGTTCCCCCTTTTCAAATTCATATTCCATACTTTCTAATTCCCTTTATAAATGTTAAGTTTACATCCCATTTGAAATATCGGTGTTAAAAACTGATTTTCTTCTTAATATAAATTCATACTTATATATATTCACTTTATCCAATCATAAATATTTTAATTAATTTATAAACATCGCTTATAAAGTAATATTCTCAATTTATCTGTTAAAACAGATTTTTATTTAAAATCTGCTTTATATAAATTCTTGTAATCCTTTTATAACTAGTGAATTCCCTTCTTATAGTTCAATTTATTTTTCCAAATATTTCCTTTTATAAAATCCATTGATTTTATAACATACTTAAATTCAATATCCACTTTAAATTTTCCTTTTATACATATTCCAATATATCTTGTGGTATTTTTAAATACCAAACAAAAAGGATCAATCATCATCCAAACACACATAATCAATAACATGTTATATATCACATCATATATCACATTTTATGAAAAAACTATAATATAAATGTTGAGGAATCCAGTTGGGTCCCTCCAACCTTTTTCCCTGCATCCGGATGTTAAACATAAATAACATCAATTTCCATTCAATATGAAATATTATGATAAACAGAAATAGATATTTAATTAATGATATATATATCGTTATCTATATTTTCATCAAATTATATAGCAGTTTATCTAAACAGTCAACACACAACAATCAACCAACATTTATCGATTCTGAAAATACATTATAAAAATATAAACTGGGCAGAGTTAGTGAGTTTTACTAACTTTGGTAGTTTATCGTTAAATAACTATAAATGGTCGTTGATTTAGATCAGGCAATTTATTTCGCTATAAATTGTAACGAGCTCCAATTCACTCCGAATCAGTTCCATTATGTAGCCCCCGTCCATACGATCCCAACGGATCCTGTTTTGTCAAATTCGGATCATTTATGACAAAGTTATTCATTTTACCATTAACAAAAAATTAATATATATATAATTAATAGTTCGTATATATAATATATTTTACCAGTTCGTATATATAATATATTTTTAAATACCATTAACAAAAATTAATATATATATAATTAACCTTAATTATCGATTAATCCCTTCTTCTCCTTGTACATGCTGAAACAGGTCGCTTGTAACGGCCCAGATTTTTTTGACCATTTAGTTATTATTTAAAAATGTTTTTTTATTGTTTTGGAAGTTTAAATGGTTTAATTTCAATAATTTTGAATATTTTATTTTATTCCGAAATGGTAGAAATTTAGTGGATCTGCAATATAATGTGAACTGGCAGTATAAAAGGATAAATTTTTAATTTAAAATAGTACGTTTACAAAGGATGTAGTAGCTAACGAACTCGGATTTCGATGAAATTAGTTTCATTAAATCTGAAATGATGAAATTAGGTAACCAACCAAGTTACGTCAAAAATGGTATCCGTATGTGGAAAAGATAAAATAAAAGGTCAAAATTTGAACTAAATTTTGACGGTAATTGGAATTTGCTAATGTTAATGGCAAAACTGGAACCTGAGACCTATCCAGGAAAAATCTAAACATAGGATATTAGCTATATATGAAATCTGGGAAAATCCTATAACGGATATAGAAAGTTATTAAGGAAACAAAATTTAAATAAATTATTTGAAAATCTAAACAAACTCCGATTTTTGATTTGAATACATAGAATTGAAGTACGTTAAAAACCGGACCAGATGGTGGAAGAATTTCTGAAAACCGTTATCGTTTGATACTCCAACATGAGACCGGAAGGTGTTGAAACTAACACAAAACACTATTTTGAATTTGAATTTAAATTATTTGAAATTTCAAACAAATTCAAAATTGATATATTTTTATATAGTATTGAAGAGCAAGAAAAATTGAACAACATGGTTGAAAAAGATTTTGGATAAGGTATCAATAAGTAAGTCAAATTAACGTCCGAATAGGGTTGAGAAAACACACTTTACTATTCATAAGTTATTAAATTTATTTATAATTTAATAAATTTAAGGATTAATCCTAGCCATCCATTTTCGACCGTTGGATTCGCGCCACCTCAGCAATCCATGTGACTCCTTCGGCTATAAATAGCCCCCCCCTTCATTTTAAACTCACTCCTCCTCCTCCTCTTTCAAGCTTTGGCAATGGCAGAAATAATAATAAAATATTAGGAAATAGGGAAAAGGGAAGGAAGGGAGAAAGGAGGGCAAGACGGGGAGCTAGGGACTCTTAGGCAGAGGCTTGGGCTTCGCGGGATAAGTTTTTAAATAATATTTATTTATTTATTTATTTGTGTAATATATATATATATATATATATTATAATTAAAATAGAATTTGTAAAAATAAATATCATAACATTCTAAGGGTGACAGAGAGGATAGTGTCTAAGGCTTGAGTTTGGAAAATATAGTTTCCCGCTCTCCCTGGCTATCCCTAACTGATCCGACGGATGGGATGATTAATTTAAATTTAAATTTAAAATTTAATTTGAATTTAATTTGAATTTAAAACAGACCAGGGGCATTTTCGTAATTTTTAACTTTAAACTTTAAAAGCTTATAATTTTTTCAAAACAAGTCGGATTTCCACGAAACAAGAACCGTTGGATTCTTATCGAAAAATACTTTAAAATGAGTGGAAGCAGATTTTTGATCCGGGTTAAAAATTTTAAGTTATAATTAAATGAATATTTTTTAATATTTTATTTGAAAATTAAATTTAATTAATATTAAAATGGTTTTTCAATTTTAAAATTTTTTGGATATGGCTAGAGATGGGAAAGTATGATTTTTTAGAAGGGCAGGGAAGGTAATTTGGCTAATAATGCAATTAGAAATTAATTAAGATAAAAATAATTTAATTAATTAAATTAATTTAATATTCATTTAAATTAGGTAAATATTGTAAATAGCATAACTTTTGCATACATTAACGAAATTTAACGAAACAGGATCCATTGGGATCGTATGGACGAGCACTACGCAAGGGAACTGACCGCAAGTGGATTGGAGCTCGTTTGGATTTATGGTGAAATTTAACGTCTGAACCAAATCAATGACCAATTATCGTTATTCAACGATAAACCGTCCAAGGTGAGTAAATCTCACTAACTCTGAACACTTTATATTTTTATAAAGTATTTTTAGAACTGATAAATATTGGTTGAATTGCCGAGTGTTGATTGTTTGGTTGAACTGCTAGTCAGCTGGTTGAAAATACCGATATAGTTATATATATCGTTAACCGATGTTGATTTTGTTAATCAGAATACCTCATATTGAAATGAAATTGATGTGAATTATATTGTGTAACATCTGTGGATGCAGGGAAACAGGTCGGAGGAATCCAACTGGATTCCTCAACATTTATTTACCGTTTTTCATATATTCTGATATATGATGTGTTATATCATCTGTTGTTGAACCTGTGTGTTTGGATGATGATTGAACCTTTTGATTTGGTATTTTTATACCATAAGTGATACTAGAAAGTGAAAAGGGATTTTCAAAGTTTATTTTGAAAATAAATTATTTATATAAAATCAATAGATTTTATATATAAAAGGAAGAGAATTTCATGAGAGAAAATGATTATAGAATCAAAGCATTTGTAAAAAAAACAAATATTGGTGAAATCAAATAGAAGGGAAAATATTGGTGAAATCAAATAGAAGGGAAAATATTGGTGAAATCAAATAGAAGGGAAATATTTGTGAAACGATTACAAATAGAAATAAAAAGGGAAACATTCGTAAAAGTATTTACAAATGGAATTGAAAAGGGAATATTCATGTAGGGAATAAAGAATAGTTGAAAGAAGTACTTATTTGTTAAATAAATAGAAAAGTTAAAAGAAATATTTATTTGTTGAATAAATAGAAAAGTTAAAAGAAATATTTATTTGTTGAATAAATAGAAAAGTTAAAGGGAATATTTATTTGTTAAATAAATAGAAGCGGAAAGAGAATAGTTATTTGTTGAGTAAACGAATAGAAAAAGAATCTATTCAAGGGAAGAAATTCAAAGGAATTATTCCAAAGGAATTATTCAAAAGAGAAAAGTCAAAGGGATTAATTCAAAAGAGTTAATCAACTAGAGTTAAACCGTTGAAGTTAAACTGTCAGAGTTAAACCGTAAAGTTAAACAGTTAGAGTTAGTTAGTTAGAATTAACCAACTAGAGTTAATCAGTTAGAGTTAATCGTTTTGAGTCAAATCGAACTAGAGTTATTCAAATATAGTAATCGAATAAGGGTTAATTGAATATTAGTTATTCAATTAGAATTGATCGAATCTAATTATTCGAGATAGAGTTAAAAATAGACAAAGTTATTTAAGGATGAATTTCCATTTAGCACGACTGCTAGCGTAATTCGCAGGGCTGCAGATAGCCTATGGCGGTCGGATGTTTCCTGGGGGAATCAGGCGTAACCATTGTGATCTCTGCGATCTAGAGTCAAGCAAATGGTGTTAAATCAAAAAGTAATTAATCAATAGAAGTTAATTAAGTCGAGTTAGTCGAGTATTAGTAAATTAAGTAGGGTTAGTCAAAAAGGGAATTAATCGAATATCACCTATTCGAAGTAGAGTTATCGAATATAGTTTATTCGAGAAGAGTAATCGAATATAGTTCGTTCGAAGTGTGTTAAATCGAATATAGTTATTCGAAGGAGAGAATTATCGAATATGGTTTATTCGAAGTGAGATTTTTCGAATATTAGTTATTCGAAGAAAAGGATTATCGAATATTAGTTATTCGAACAGGGGAATCGAATATAGTTTATTTGAAAGAGAATTATCGGATAGTGATTATTCGAGAGTGAATCATACATGGAAATTCGATTATATCGAATCAAGGGAAGTAATGTTTACTTTCCATTTCAAATCAAGTTTTAATTATCTGTTAATAAAGTAGTTGGTTGTTTATTTATCCAAATTAAGATATGGAAATATATTTAAGTTAACATATTTTGAAAGCATGGAATTATAACATTTACAGTTATAATCAAATGATTCAGTAAAGGAAGTGGATTCATAAATAGAATCCGAGAGTTCGCAAGGAAGTTTCTTAAAGAGTAATGTTTGAACTTTGTCTATTTCGAAGTTAGAAATGTTGTTCAGTTAAGGTCTGACATGTAATTATACCCCAACTTGATTGACTTCGTTTTTAACTAAGAAGTGGATATGGTTCGAGAGTGAAAGGGGTTAAGTGAATTTAGTTAATGAGCGAAATGGTTGGTGTTGGCATAGCGATGTTTATTCTAACATCAGTTTAAACCCAATGAAGGAGATTTGGAAATGTCTTCCAAATGAAAATCAGAAATGTTTTCTGAATATAGAAAATGAGAAATGGAATTGTTTTCCATTGTTAATAACGTATATTTTCTAAATATAGTAAATAAGAAATATAGGAAAACAAGAATAAGGAAAAGGGTAAATTTATGATAATTTGATGATGAATGATGATTGATCAATAGAATTTCCAACTGGAAATAATATCGTTGTTTGCACACCGACATGTTTTTATTTGATAGTTAAATCACCGACTATCAAAGTTTTGACCATTTTAACGTTGTTAATATGGAGAGACCGGTTGGATTATTATCCAGAGAACCACTCCGTATAGGCATAAGCGTTGCGAATCAAGTATGCTGAATATATTGAAGACGGAGTTATGCAAGGGCTATCCTATTTACAGAATAGTGCCTTCGGTTTGTCCAGTCCCAGGACAAACGTGAATGGACGAATGTCTGACAGAGTATATTCAAAGGATCGCGTAAGTTGATCTCTTCAAACGTACTTACGTTTGGTGGCGGAGGAATTTGTTTCTCTTACCTGTATACCCGTGGTATTTTTGGTGAAATCAATTTGTGATTTGGCGGGTATGACGATGTGGCATTCAAAGTAATGGAGGTGGGATCTGTCAAAAGATACGTTATGACCTCAAGCCTCATCCACCGGGAAATGACAAAAATCGGGCAGGCAGCATGGCTATGTGGGTCGCACCCATTAGGATGTATGATCACCTATCTAGAGAAATTCCTTTTGTTCTTAAATCTGTCGATGCTGTCCCTTATCGGGAGACGGTTGCTGATCCCAACCGTTGGTGATATACATTCGATACACTCAAGCGAAATGAGTGGTCGGTCATGTGTGGGCCGGGTTGCAAGATGTTCTTGTTGAACCCAGTGTATTTGCCTCTAGAGATACACGTTCGGAAGGTGGTCCCATACCTTGTCAAGTTGGAATCCAATCTCCAATAAGTGCCTGCGAGTTTGATTGTATATTATATATGTAGAGCGTGAGATGCAAGCGTTCTACTAGATTTTAATTACTTGTGATTAGACATTATTATAATATCAGATAATATATGATTTCCAAAGTGTTTTGGGTTATCGTAAGGTAAAAGCCATCCGTATTTATGAGTGGATTGGTCTTACGATTATCTTTTCTTTTGAAAAGGATTTTGAAAAGTTAAACCAAATGATTGGAGTTTACTCACACCAGTCCCATGACTGACCCAGAGTTTTATTTTGTTTTGTTTTCCCTAAACTCTTGGGTGCCCAAATTTGTACGGGCAGTCAAGTAGTCAGGATTTTACAGATAGACTTGGAGAGCTTGGAGCAGGAGGCTTCAGGACTTATATAGCTATTGTTTATTTCCGATGTGATGCAAGGGTTGTACTCTGATAATGGTATTGTATGCATATACTGCTTTTGATTTCAAGTTATGTGATATATTATATTTTATTCGTTCCGCTGTGAGATTCGTGTTACTCTGATGTTGTGTTCTTCTTTTTCTTCTTCTATTCTAATTTTCTATCTTATCTATCCTCACCCTCTAAATTCTTTCATTAACTATTCGGTAATTGTCGACCCTTGGTGTTCGATATGTGTTGTATATCGGATAATCAAGGTCGTCTTTTTTCCGGGTCGTTACAGTTGGTATCAGAGCTGAAGGTTAAGTATTACCTTGGCTCTGTGGCGTGACTCAGTAGAGATAGGGTTAGTAATGCCCTAGACTGAGTTTGAGTGTATATATACGAGTGAACGTATTTGTTATTTGATATAAAATGGTTTTATATTGTGGAGATTTATTGGTTGAGTTGTTTATGAGTTCTAGTCGATCAGTTTGATCCACTGTATCGATAGGAGTTTATAAACACTTGAATACGATGGGTCGACACGATATATTTTGAAAAAAGGGGTAAATGAAATAATTTTACCCAAATTATATTTTGATATAAGCAAAGTAAGGATATTTGAAATTATTATATGTTGGATGTGTTGGTTGTGATTATAATCGGATAAGATTATAAAATGTGAAATAGTTATGTAAATAACAAATCAAAATTCATATTAGTGAAATATATGAAATCAGATGAATTAAATCTGAATTTAAGTTCAGAATTGGAATTAAAATTGCTAAAATTTGAATAAGCATTGTAAATGGAATTAAATTGAATATATGTGAATTTTAAAATCCTGGGAGATTTTAAATTTGTTACAAGCATTAAAAAGGGATATTTTGAAATGAACTTCAAAATGAAAGTGTTTAGAAATGGTTTTGAAAGTGACATAGTATTGAACTCACTTCGATAGCTGGAAAATAAATTCCGATGTTGATCCGGACATCATCGGTGTTCATTTTCGAGTTTGTAAGTGACAGATTACTACCAAAGATTTTGTTTTTGAATTGTTTTGAGAAACCAAGTTGTTTTGATATTCCAAAGGGATATTTGATTTTTGGAAAAGGCAAAGCTATTTGAAACTCCCAGGTAAGATTGTTTGAAATAAACACAAATTAAATAGAAATTTGTGAAAGTAAATTTGAAACTGAATTGAAGGCTGTTCAGTGGAAATTGAGTTGAATTGAAATAGAATGGTATCAAGTAGAATTGGACTGGATTAGAGATAATATGGGATAGAAATGGATGGTCAAGCAAGAAATTTGAATTGAGATTGGAATTGCAGTTTGATTGAAATTTGGCTTGGTTATAAGAGGATGGTCGTGTTGAAGATAAAAGTGATTGAGAGTTTGATTGGGATGATAGTGGTATATGCTAAATTGATAGCAGAATTGAATGCCGACAAAAAGGTACACGTACATATTCATATGAGTTGGATGAGATTTATGAGCCTGTTTGGAAAGCCACTTGGCTGTTTGATTTTCTTTTGGGTTGAAGAAGGCCTAGAGAGGCGATTTGGAGTTTGAGCTATTGACCAGTACAAAGGAGATGCTGGCGAAATTTTTCAGAAATTTCGAATGTTAGAAAATTTTCAGAATTTTTGAAATTTTCGGTTATAGAAATAAATTAATAATTTAATTAGAATTAATTGGTTTAGTGAAACCGGAGTAAATAAATAATTTTAACCTAGTTATAAAGTTCATTTTTCTACCTTAGCAATTTCGAGTACGAAATTATTTTAAGGGGGAAAGAATGTAACGGCCCAGATTTTTTTGACCATTTAGTTATTATTTAAAAATGTTTTTTTTATTGTTTTGGAAGTTTAAATGGTTTAATTTCAATAATTTTGAATATTTTATTTTATTCCGAAATGGTAGAAATTTAGTGGATCTGCAATATAATGTGAACTGGCAGCATAAAAGGATAAATTTTTAATTTAAAATAGTACGTTTACAAAGGATGTAGTAGCTAACGAACTCGGATTTCGATGAAATCAGTTTCATTAAATCTGAAATGATGAAATTAGGTAACCAACCAAGTTACGTCAAAAATGGTATCCGTATGTGGAAAAGAAAAAATAAAAGGCCAAAATTTGAACTAAATTTTGACGGTAATTGGAATTTGCTAATGCTAACGGCAAAACTGGAACCTGAGACCTATCCAGGAAAAATCTAAACATAGGATATTAGCTATATATGAAATCTGGGAAAATCCTATAACGGATATAGAAAGTTATTAAGGAAACAAAATTTAAATAAATTATTTGAAAATCTAAACAAACTCCGATTTTTGATTTGAATACATAGAATTGAAGTACGTTAAAAACCGGACCAGATAGTGGAAGAATTTCTGAAAACCGTTATCGTTTGATACTCCAACATGAGACCGGAAGGTGTTGAAACTAACACAAAACACTATTTTGAATTTGAATTTAAATTATTTGAAAGTTCAAACAAATTCAAAATTGATATATTTTTATATAGTATTGAAGAGCAAGAAAAATTGAACAACATGGTTGAAAAAGATTTTGGATAAGGTATCAATAAGTAAGTCAAATTAACGTCCGAATAGGGTTGAGAAAACACACTTTACTATTCATAAATTATTAAATTTATTTATAATTTAATAAATTTAAGGATTAATCCTAGCCATCCATTTTCGACCGTTGGATTCGCGCCACCTCAGCAATCCATGTGACTCCTTCGGCTATAAATAGCCCCCCCCCCTTTCATTTTAAACTCACTCCTCCTCCTCCTCTTTCAAGCTTTGGCAATGGCAGAAATAATAATAAAATATTAGGAAATAGGGAAAAGGGAAGGAAGGGAGAAAGGAGGGCAAGACGGGGAGCTAGGGACTCTTAGGCAGAGGCTTGGGCTTCGCGGGGTAAGTTTTTAAATAATATTTATTTATTTATTTATTTGTGTAATATATATATATATATATATATTATAATTAAAATAGAATTTGTAAAAATAAATATCATAACATTCTAAGGGTGACAGAGAGGATAGTGTCTAAGGCTTGAGTTTGGAAAATATAGTTTCCTGCTCTCCCTGGCTATCCCTAACTGATCCGACGGATGGGATGATTAATTTAAATTTAAATTTAAAATTTAATTTGAATTTAATTTGAATTTAAAACAGACCAGGGGCATTTTCGTAATTTTTAACTTTAAACTTTAAAAGCTTATAATTTTTTCAAAACAAGTCGGATTTCCACGAAACAAGAACCGTTGGATTCTTATCGAAAAATACTTTAAAATGAGTGGAAGCAGATTTTTGATCCGGGTTAAAAAATTTTAAGTTATAATTAAATGAATATTTTTTAATATTTTATTTGAAAATTAAATTTAATTAATATTAAAATGGTTTTTTAATTTTAAAAAAATTTGGATATGGCTAGAGATGGGAAAGTATGATTTTTTAGAAGGGCAGGGAAGGTAATTTGGCTAATAATGCAATTAGAAATTAATTAAGATAAAAATAATTTAATTAATTAAATTAATTTAATATTCATTTAAATTAGGTAAATATTGTAAATAGCATAACTTTTGCATACATTAACGAAATTTAACGAAACAGGATCCATTGGGATCGTATGGACGAGCACTACGCAAGGGAACTGACCGCAAGTGGATTGGTGCTCGTTTGGATTTATGGTGAAATTTAACGTCTGAACCAAATCAATGACCAATTATCGTTATTCAACGATAAACCGTCCAATGTGAGTAAATCTCACTAACTCTGAACACTTTATATTTTTATAAAGTATTTTTAGAACTGATAAATATTGGTTGAATTGCCGAGTGTTGATTGTTTGGTTGAACTGCTAGTCAGCTGGTTGAAAATACCGATATAGTTATATATATCGTTAACCGATGTTGATTTTGTTAATCAGAATACCTCATATTGAAATGAAATTGATGTGAATTATATTGTGTAACATCTGTGGATGCAGGGAAACAGGTCGGAGGAATCCAACTGGATTCCTCAACATTTATTTACCGTTTTTCATATATTCTGATATATGATGTGTTATATCATCTGTTGTTGAACCTGTGTGTTTGGATGATGATTGAACCTTTTGATTTGGTATTTTTATACCATAAGTGATACTAGAAAGTGAAAAGGGATTTTCAAAGTTTATTTTGAAAATAAATTATTTATATAAAATCAATAGATTTTATATATAAAAGGAAGAGAATTTCATGAGAGAAAATGATTATAGAATCAAAGCATTTGTAAAAAAACAAATATTGGTGAAATCAAATAGAAGGGAAAATATTGGTGAAATCAAATAGAAGGGAAAATATTGGTGAAATCAAATAGAAGGGAAATATTTGTGAAACGATTACAAATAGAAATAAAAAGGGAAACATTCGTAAAAGTATTTACAAATGGAATTGAAAAGGGAATATTCATGTAGGGAATAAAGAAAAGTTGAAAGAAGTACTTATTTGTTAAATAAATAGAAAAGTTAAAAGAAATATTTATTTGTTGAATAAATAGAAAAGTTAAAAGAAGTATTTATTTGTTGAATAAATAGAAAAGTTAAAGGGAATATTTATTTGTTAAATAAATAGAAGCGGAAAGAGAATAGTTATTTGTTGAGTAAACGAATAGAAAAAGAATCTATTCAAGGGAGGAAATTCAAAGGAATTATTCCAAAGGAATTATTCAAAAGAGAAAAGTCAAAGGGATTAATTCAAAAGAGTTAATCAACTAGAGTTAAACCGTTGAAGTTAAACTGTCAGAGTTAAACCGTAAAGTTAAACAGTTAGAGTTAGTTAGTTAGAATTAACCAACTAGAGTTAATCAGTTAGAGTTAATCGTTTTGAGTCAAATCGAACTAGAGTTATTCAAATATAGTAATCGAATAAGGGTTAATTGAATATTAGTTATTCAATTAGAATTGATCGAATCTAATTATTCGAGATAGAGTTAAAAATAGACAAAGTTATTTAAGGATGAATTTCCATTTAGCACGACTGCTAGCGTAATTCGCAGGGCTGCAGATAGCCTACGGCGGTCGGATGTTTCCTGGGGGAATCAGGCGTAACCATTGTGATCGCTGCGATCTAGAGTCAAGCAAATGGTGTTAAATCAAATAGTAATTAATCAATAGAAGTTAATTAAGTCGAGTTAGTCGAGTATTAGTAAATTAAGTAGGGTTAGTCAAAAAGGGAATTAATCGAATATCACCTATTCGAAGTAGAGTTATCGAATATAGTTTATTCGAGAAGAGTAATCGAATATAGTTCGTTCGAAGTGTGTTAAATCGAATATAGTTATTCGAAGGAGAGAATTATCGAATATGGTTTATTCGAAGTGAGATTTTTCGAATATTAGTTATTCGAAGAAAAGGATTATCGAATATTAGTTATTCGAACAGGGGAATCGAATATAGTTTATTTGAAAGAGAATTATCGGATAGTGATTATTCGAGAGTGAATCATACATGGAAATTCGATTATATCGAATAAAGGGAAGTAATGTTTACTTTCCATTTCAAATCAAGTTTTAATTATCTGTTAATAAAGTAGTTGGTTGTTTATTTATCCAAATTAAAATATGGAAATATATTTAAGTTAACATATTTTGAAAGCATGGAATTATAACATTTACAGTTATAATCAAATGATTCAGTAAAGGAAGTGGATTCATAAATAGAATCCGAGAGTTCGCAAGGAAGTTTCTTAAAGAGTAATGTTTGAACTTTGTCTATTTCGAAGTTAGAAATGTTGTTCAGTTAAGGTCTGAGAGGTAATTATACCCCAACTTGATTGACTTCGTTTTTAACTAAGAAGTGGATAAGGTTCGAGAGTGAAAGGGGTTAAGTGAATTTAGTTAATGAGCGAAATGGTTGGTGTTGGCATAGCGATGTTTATTCTAACATCAGTTTAAACCCAATGAAGGAGATTTGGAAATGTCTTCCAAATGAAAATCAGAAATGTTTTCTGAATATAGAAAATGAGAAATGGAATTGTTTTCCATTGTTAATAACGTATATTTTCTAAATATAGTAAATAAGAAATATAGGAAAACAAGAATAAGGAAAAGGGTAAATTTATGATAATTTGATGATGAATGATGATTGATCGATAGAATTTCCATCTGGAAATAATATCGTTGTTTGCACACCGACATGTTTTTATTTGATAGTTAAATCACCGACTATCAAAGTTTTGACCATTTTAACGTTGTTAATATGGAGAGACCGGTTGGATTATTATCCAGAGAACCACTCCGTATTGGCATAAGCGTTGCGAATCAAGTATGCTGAATATATTGAAGACGGAGTTATGCAAGGGCTATCCTATTTACAGAATAGTGCCTTCGGTTTGTCCAGTCCCAGGACAAACGTGAATGGACGAATGTCTGACAGAGTATATTCAGAGGATCGCGTAAGTTGATCTCTTCAAACGTACTTACGTTTGGTGGCGGAGGAATTTGTTTCTCTTAGCTGTATACCCGTGGTATTTTTGGTGAAATCAATTTGTGATTTGGCGGGTATGACGATGTGGCATTCAAAGTAATGGAGGTGGGATCTGTCAAAAGATACGTTATGACCTCAAGCCTCATCCACCGGGAAATGACAAAAATCGGGCAGGCAGCATGGCTATGTGGGTCGCACCCATTAGGATGTATGATCACCTATCTAGAGAAATTCCTTTTGTTCTTAAATCTGTCGATGCTGTCCCTTATCGGGAGACGGTTGCTGATCCCAACCGTTGGTGATATACATTCGATACACTCAAGCGAAATGAGTGGTCGGTCATGTGTGGGCCGGGTTGCAAGATTATCTTGTTGAACCCAGTGTATTTGCCTCTAGGGATACATGTTCGGAAGGTGGTCCCATACCTTGTCAAGTTGGAATCCAATCTCCAATAAGTGCCTGCGAGTTTGATTGTATATTATATATGTAGAGCGTGAAATGCAAGCGTTCTACTAGATTTTAATTACTTGTGATTAGACATTATTATAATATCAGATAATATATGATTTCCAATGTGTTTTGGGTTATCGTAAGGTAAAAGCCATCCGTATTTATGAGTGGATTGGTCTTACGATTATCTTTTCTTTTGAAAAGGATTTTGAAAAGTTAAACAAAATGATTGGAGTTTACTCACACCAGTCCCATGACTGACCCAGAGTTTTATTTTGTTTTGTTTTCCCTAAACTCTTGGGTGCCCAAATTTGTACGGGCAGTCAAGTAGTCAGGATTTTACAGATAGACTTGGAGAGCTTGGAGGAGGAGGCTTCAGGACTTATATAGCTATTGTTTATTTCCGCTGTGATGCAAGGGTTGTACTCTGATAATGGTATTGTATGCATATACTGCTTTTGATTTCAAGTTATGTGATATATTATATTTTATTCGTTCCGCTGTGAGATTCGTGTTACTCTGATGTTGTGTTCTTCTTTTTCTTCTTCTATTCTAATTTTCTATCTTATCTATCCTCACCCTCTAAATTCTTTCATTAACTATTGGTAATTGTCGACCCTTGGTGTTCGATATGTGTTGTATATCGGATAATCAAGGTCGTCTTTTTTTCGGGTCGTTACATCGCTCATCCATATAACATTTCCGCACTCTCTCAAAGCCATGCTCTCCTAATCTCCACTACAAATCAAATACAAATCACCAAAATTCATCTCCTTTGATCCTCTTTCAAACCATATCAAAATCATACATTTCGAAATCAAATACCCAGATGTGTCATTCATCTTCCTTCGACTTCCTACAGTAAACCACCATCAAGTTTTATCACCGAATCCCCCCGACTTTCTGCAAACATACTACATTTCCTACCACAAACACAATATCTAACTCCAAACTTTGCATTGATTCTCCAACCTCCAATAAATCGAACCAGCTGCCATCGAAAAAAGTTTGACTTCCTGTTCTTCATGCACCACAGGAAGTGCGCAAATTTTTGTCTTAATTCTTCCCAAAAAGAAAATGTATTAGTGTAGTTTATCCCCATGAACTCAAATACACAAATTAATTCTTGAATGAAATCTCACAAATTTTTGAATTAACGAACCCTAGCCGACACTGCCTCTTCGTTAGTTCAAGCAAACAAAAACCGCGTGTAATACAATTTGTATGAGAGTGGACGACAGTTAACTAGGGATTCAAATATATGAGTCTTGGTATTTATAATATTTTGTAGGAATTTATATGGATTTTTGATTGATTTGTGAAGAGAATATTTTTCATGGTTTGTTTCAGGAAAATGCGGCTTAAATTTCCATTGACCAGAGAGATGGAAGACTTAGGGTTAAGAGTAGGATAGTGACATACATATAGAGGATAGGTAGCTTCTAGCGTAAGCTTCATATATTCTTTTTATTAATTTATACGGTAATGCTATTGTATTTGTTATTTAAAAATCCATGTTATCACCTATGATATCCAATTTTAATGAAAATGGGCATACAACTATAGTTCGACATTACGGACCCAATGAAACTTGTTTCGTCGAATTCCAAATCCATTTGCTCACACAACATTTTTTTAAAGTCAAATTATTGACTGTTTTTCACATTAAAATCCCGTATGACCACATACTAACTCCAAAAATTATGAAAATAGAAATCTAACAATAATTTAATATTCCGGATCCAACAAAACTAATTTCGTCGATAATGGAGGTTGTTTGTAAAAATGCCTATTTTCTAAGGCTCTAAATAAACCAATTAAATATTAATACATTTAAAAATAATAATTTAATATTAGTAAATTAATATTATCGTATATATATTCACAAACAATATTATCTAGCTACAAAATAAACATATCTGGATTTATAACTCCATATTTCAAATCCAGGTTAGTCGATATTCAATTTATATAAAAATCCATTTATAATATAAATAAATCGTTATAAATTATAAACGAATTCCATAATGACTATTTGAAAATTTGATTTGGACATAACTCACAATCTACATGATGAAATCTCGATTTTTCTCTTCCATTAGAAAAATATCGTTCAACAGATTTGAACGTTTCTTGTTTCGAAGAAATCCGACTTAAAACGAATCGTGTATATTCAATTAAAGTTTGAATCGCCAAATTACGAACTACTGCGAAATTGCGAGCTCGTTTAAATTATAAAATAAATTATACATTCTAACGTCGTTTATTAAATAGATTCATTATAAAAATTCGAATCTAAGCTTAACCAAATCCCTTATACTATCCAATTCACATAATATTGCCAATTTTACCATTTTCGATTATTTCGGAATTAAATATATTATTCTATTAATTATATTAACTAAATATTCAATATAAATTAATTCAAGTCATTTTAAATTACCCAATTGACATTTTAAATAATTAAATGAATAAATTATTATCTCATTAAAAATACGGGATGTTACACAACCATTTTCCTTAATTTGAAAGGTTAACTTAAAATTACTTTTTTTAACTCATTTCATAAACTCATATCTTTATCTCTCTTCACTATTCCATCCAAATATGGTTTAATAACCATTTCTTATATCTGGACAAAAATCTCTTTACATAAATCCATTAGCATCTCCCTTTTTCATTCTTAAAAATATTCTTTTCAAAAACAATTGGTTCCACTTAATATGATTATTAAGTAAGCTCTTTTAAAATGATTTTATTAGTTTTCAGTTTCCCTCATAAACTTTGTTAATAACATGGGTTTATTATAAAACCTCTTTACAAATCCTTTTCTATAATTCAACTTATTACAACTCGATTACATTCTTAAATGAGTCCAAAAGCAATCACTTTAATTTATTAAAACGACTACTCCCGAAAACTTAACATTACTTAATAATATTTCAAAAAATACCTTTAGTCATATTTAAAATGAATATCAAAACTTAAGTTCAACGTCGGAATTTACTTTAAAAATCTGACTAACGGTTTATAAATTTAATTAAAACATAAAAATTTTCAATATTGTAGTTTCTTTTATAAAACCCAATCATAGATATCGATTTATTCATAAACATCTACTTTTATATATAGATTATAAAATATAATTGGAAAACGTATTCCAGTTATAAAATAAATCTTTTAACTTAAACTTCGTTGACCCGCTCGACGACAATCGACGTCAAAAGTATAATCATAAAAGGTTTCGGGTTCGATCTAAAATCAATACCAAAATATTTTTTAATTTGTCGATGGTATTAAAGAGCCAAACTACTACTAAAATACAAAACCATGAAATAAGGGTCCATTCCATCCAAACTCATATCCAATCCAATCTAGTCAACGTATATGATAAACATTATCAATTTATGTAAGGAATCCTGTTAGATTCATCCAACCTGTTTTTCTCTACATCCAAATAGGTTACCTTAAATAAAATCATCCATTCAATATGATAATATATCATGATAGACTGAAATAATCCGATCAACTAATAAATTTCAACAATCTATTAATAACTGCAATACAAGCATCCAACTATTAATGTTAATATGTTTATATTATTATAAATGTGAACAACAAGGTAAGTTACCTCAATTTGGTTACAATCGTTAAAAATAACGATTTATTTTAATTAAATTAAACCTACGTTTAATTTAATCAGTTAAGGCAATAAACAAATATATAATCAGCAATCATCCAATAATAAACAACCATAACACACAAAAATTAAATGTGACTTATATAAAATATAAGTGAGACAAACAGAGTGAGTTATACTCACGTTTGTTCCATTTATCGTTAAAGAAGTTCGATTTAATTAAACTAAACATGTATTTTATTTAATTGATAACTCTAACTGCATCCAACTCTGTACCAATTAATTCCAGAATGTAACGTTCGTCAATACGGTCCCGGCATAGCTTGTTTGGTCCAATTATGATAAAATATGCATGAATAATAAACAATATAAGTTACGATTTGACTTATATAAATAAATCCTTAATTAAAATTAATTTTTCTTAATTACTTTGTTAACCGTTAATTACTTTTTCATTTCCAAATCTTAGCCGATAATTCCTTCATTCGATTCCCTCTCGATGTTCCTTCTTCACGCACAAACACGTAACTGCATCGTCCCTCATTGTGCCATCGTGCCAAACCTTACCACCAAAGACCTATAAATGACCCCCGATAACCACGCTTGAGCTGCCTCTTCCAACGCCAGCAACCCCATCAAACTCGATGCTCCCTACAACCAGTAATTAAGCTTTGAACGATGACGCTTCCCAGACCCGATACGACCTGTACATTCCACCTAATCCAATCATATTCGATCATTATGTAGATCTCTCTTAGCTAAAGATATTTGGTATTGGAAAGTTTTCAAATAGAGGTGAGAATCGAGAGGAAAATGAGGAAGATTCTAGGGGTTTCTATGTCGTTCATTCTGATAATTGTGGCTCTAACGCATGTTGACCGCATAGTGTAAAGTTGACCCCGGTTTGCTTTTCTAGAAGGAAGCAAATGGGATATAAGAGAGGTGTGCATAAAAGAATGGAAGTGTGGGTAGGAAGGGTATTGTGTGGCGTGAAAGAAAAGGAAGGGTGGATTTTACGTGAAGGCTTGGGTATAGTAGCTTGCACATAAAGGAATATATTTTATATACTAATTATTAAATTATCGCTATACAATGTTGAGCATTTAATTTTTGTACCGCCACCCAAGATCTCCAAACGCAACAAAAATTGGACACACTACTATGTCTTAACTTTCCAGACTTAATGAAATTCATTTGGTCTAAATATGATTTCCTTTGCAAAACAACGTTATTTTAATTTCGATTTATTTATCGGTTCACGTTTAAACTTCGCTCGCAGATAAAACAACTATGATTGGCTCCAAATGAGAAATCTAGCAATAACTAGTCATACGTATTCGAATAAAATTTGTTTCATCAAAAACGGAGGTCGTCTGAAAATTGGTTATTCTTAAGTTCCATATTAAATCGATAAAACGATTAAATAAAATTCTAGGCGTTTACCGCTCTCATGATCAAATGGTAAGTCTAATCGATAGGAAAATCGAAATCCTATAATAATTTAATATTACGGATCCAACGAAACTGATTTCGTTGAAATCCGTGAATATTTCAAAATTGGCTATTTTTAACTTGGTTAAATTAATATAAAATCTATATTTTTACCAAAACAATACTAAACTAAATATTTCAAACCTCTATTCTCTTCCATTGTACTCCAGTAGTTTACATAACTATTCGAAAACAATTTTTATTAAAATTCCAAGTTAAGTTAATATTCAATTTATTAAAAATTTATTTATTTTATTAAATAAATCGTTGTGTTTAAACGATTCTATAGCGACTATTTGAAAATTTGATTTGGACATAACTCAAAATATACAATATGAAATCTTGATTTTTCCCTTCCATTAGAAAATTATAATCAAACAAAATCAGACGATTCTTATTTTGAAGAATTTCGACTTATAATGGATTATATATATTCAATTAAAGTTCAAAACATATATTACGAACTACCGCAAGTTATGGGCTCGTTTATAAATTATATATAAATTATACATTCAAACTTCGTTAAATAAATAAATAAAATCATTTTAATATTTCCAAATCAACATTTATAACCGAGTTAAATGTTCAAAAAAAAAATAGTTAAAAATCTAGGTCATTAAATTCCTTCCTCCATAAAAGAATTTCGTTTCTGAAATTACTAATGTAGGAAAAGTGCTTCAAACCCATTATCTTTTCCCAAAAATCTATTTTGTTGAATTCTAACTTTTATTTCTAAACCTTTAACCCTCAATTAGTTTTAAATCGAAAACCAATTTATTATTGTTAACAAAAATCTCAGAAAAAATCTAACACTTTAAATTTTGGATTTTTTTTGACACAGGCTCCCTTGTACAAAGGAACCTCTGCAATATTGCATGAACAAAAAATATATAAACATCGACCCACATGGTCGAAAAAATCAAATTCATAAACAAAACTTTATATTTCCGCGTAGGTGTACCTTATACGAGCGTTACTGAGCAAACTTTCTCAACTTATAGGTAATTCACGCAACCAAAATCAATCCTTATAGCTTTCGGAACCTATACTTAACTCAGTTGACCATACAAGCAACATTTAAATAATACTTCATTGATTAGCAAGTGTAAGTATACAATTTTCAAAGGATATATACAAATACATGGCCAAATTATTTTGTTACCAATTATAGTGGTTCCATTTAAATCCATTATACTGGAATATACTTCTTTAGCTTTCAATTCATTCAACTCTTTATCAATTCGTTGATGAATCTTACTCAATCCATTTAACATAAATTAACACCCAATTCACACCCAACTTGACCAAATCATTCAATTAAATTCAATTGGCTTGGTTAACTTCAACCAATATTCAATGTTAATACTAACTTGTTTGCCTTCACTTTAGTTTAACATATTTTAATATCAATCAATTTATATCTGATTGATTTCCATTCAAATACTATTTATTCAATTTCCAAATCCCAAATCTATTCTATTTAATTCTGTCTCTATATCCATTCTTTAAACTAACTCAACTTAACCAAATCAAGTCACATTTCCATATCCAATTAACTAATTGATTTCTAATTAGTTTACTTCATAGTTCAAATTCTGATTTTATTCAACTTAGATTTAAGTTAAATTCAGATTTATCAAATCCCTTTAACCTACCTAAATAAGAATTTTACTTTAAATTCAAAGAAGTTTTAACTCAAGTTAAAATTCTATTTCATATGGTTTTTTGTTTTATTTTCACATTAGAGTTTTTATTTCCAAATTTTATATTTGTAAAGACCCGAAAAAATCGAACACTTAATCCTTGAATATCATAACAATTTGCAATATTGTTAAATGTTATAAATGTGATTTTATAACCTTGTTAAACATCATTTAATTAGTAATCAATGATCCTAGACTCGTTTTGTAAAACTGCTTTCAAAAATATATTTTTTGGAAAATGTCAAAAATGTGACCAAAAACCATTTTATTGATATATGGCTATTTTCTCAGTAAATGTGGTTGAAAATTTAAATGAATATATAATTAATCATTAGGAAAGTAATCATCAAATAAAAGTACTTTTCATATGTGTGGCTAAATATTTTGATGGTGTCATCATTTTAAAAAATGAGCATTTAAGGGAAGTTTTTTGTATTTTGGGTGTTTAAATATTCAAATAAGTGATTTATAATTTAAATATGCTTGTTTTAAATATTTAAATAAGATAAAATTTATTTTTAAGTTTTATTTACTTAAATAAATAATTAGATTAGGAATTAAAAATATGACCGAAGTTTAACTTTCAGATTTAACAAATCTATCATTGAACAGAAGTAGTTCGTATCGTGCAACGTTGTTTGTTACATTTATGTACATGCACACACATGCATATACACATATATGTGTGTGTGTGCATAATTAGTCACACAAAGGGTTTAGAAAAAATCCTAAGTGTATGTATATAGGTTCCTTATGTGTATATAAAGGAATATTTAATCCTTAAGCTTTGAAAAAGCAAAGTTTCCATCTCTTACACAACATCCCATCTCTGATTAATTACTATTAGGGTTATAAGGGTATTTTTGTATTTTACCATCCACCTTCCTTTTCCTATATAAGGAGGGGTATGCCTTCTTCTTTCTTACACAAAAATTCCTAAGCAAAAGTGAAGCTTTTAATGGCTTATCTTCATCTTCTTCCTCTTCCTTACTAACTTTCTCAAACTATACTCAAACAAACTCCAAATCAATTCAAACTTTGAGTGTAGCCTTCTTACACCATTACAAACCTTCGAGCAAGTTAGAAGTTGAAAAATCCAAGCCCCTCTCAATTTCCATCTTTGTTCGTGAGCTATATAAGGAAGGAAGCAAGGGAAAACAAGGAAAGGAAGGAGGTTACTAGCTTGGATCTTTGTTCTTATTCATAGATTTTTATTCTTATTCTTGGATCTTGGATTTGATAAGGATTAAGGTGAGTTTACTCACTATTTAGGACAACAAACATAAACCCTTTTGCATGTTTTTAACTATGCTTAAAGTTGATTAAATATTGGTAACTTATGTTAAAAATGTAAACTTGATTCTTACTTTAAAAGTAAGCGACATATGTGATCCATGTTAATGGATTGGAATGGACTTGGAATTGGATTTGAATTGACTTGTATAACAAGTGGAATGGATTTGAAACAAAGCACCTAAGGATTAGTATGGAATTGACATATTATGGACTTGAACTTGAAAGTGCACTTATAACGATACTCGCTATAGATGCAGTTTGAATTGTTGTGTTTTCAACACTTTGTATTGATATCCTTAGTGATTTGTTATCATATTTAATCTTTTATTAATTGTATGTTTACTATATTGAAGTTATTGAATAGTAAAATGCTAAGTAACCCATCTAAAATGACCAAAGCTTCACTAGTGCAAAACTACCCTTTTAACCTTGATTTTTGGATTTCTAAGTTTTATAAATGTTCTTTAAGTTTATGTAAATTATCTTATCTTTTTAATATGATTTCTTAATTATTACTAGAGTATTTTAAAGTATAAAATATCTTCTTTCTAAAATATCTTTTCGAATAAAACAAAGGTTAAAAAGGGTTATGAATTGCTAAAGTATTTTAATTCTTACTAGAGAAATTTAAAGTATAAAATATCTTTTTTGTAAAATATCTTCTTTCTAAAATATATTTTCAAATAAAAAAAGGTTAAAAAGGGTTATGAATTTCTAAACCTTGTCATGATTAAGTCATTAGATTAAAAGGTAATTGATAATGCTTAATAGTAATAAGCCAATGAAGTATGCTTATCTATTTGTAAGAGTTAAGATTGATGGCGAGTAGGGACGGAAAAATAGATCTCTAACCTGTCGGCTTCCTTCTTAACCGAGGAATAGACAGGGTGGGAACGTTGGAAACGTGTTAATCATGTTGATTACTTACTTGTTTATTGAATATCATGATTACTGTGCTTAATTCTAATAAGCCGACGAGTAGGCTTATCTATCTGTAAGTGTCAAGAATGGGGTGATAAGGCAAGGAGTGATATGCAACCAGTGCTCTAACTTACCTGGCCTCGCTCTTAACGATAGATAGTTAAATTGATAATGTTGGAAACGAGTTAAGTGTATGAACCTTGATTTCTATAAGCATAAAATGGTTTTGATTTTATCGTGACAATGTGTTAATTACATTCATCTTTAACCCTCTCAGATTGTTTAATAGAAGTAAACATAATTGAATATGTAAACAAACGTTTAAAGATAATTATAAAAGGATTTGTTTTTGGTTTGTTGTATATAGTGTTTAAGCAGCACTTGTTTTTAAACCCTTGGAATGTAGTTAAACTGGAAGAGAGAATATCTCAGATAGAAACAAGTATAGGAATCTTTCAGAATAAAGATATTGAAAACGATATTAACTATAAAAGGGAAGAGGTTCTTTATTAAATAATGGTTTTAACCTCTTTGATTATATTCTAAGAAATCTTAGAAATGAATTATGGATATACTTATACCAGAGGGATAAGTATAAGAATACGTTTTGAAGTATTGAAGTTATAAAGGAAATCTGAGAAATGTATTATGGTTATAATTATACTGAAGGGATAAGTATATGAATACGTTTTGAAGTATTGAAGTTATAAAGGAAATCTTAGAAATGAATTATGGATATACTTATACCGGAGGGATAAGTATATGAATACGTTTTGAAGTATTAAAGTTAAAAAGGAAATCTTAGAAATGAATTGTGATTATACTTATACCGCAGAGATAGTACATTAAAACCCTTTTTAAGTAGTAAGGTTGTAAAAGAGATAGAGAATTAGTAGAATATATACATATACACCTTTTATATGTACAAGTTGAATATATACACTAGTATATAAAGGAATATTAATCGATTACGAGTTATTGATTAAGAAATGATGTCTTATTAATAAGTGAGGTCTTATTAGATAAGTGAAGTCTTATTTGACAAATGAAGTTTTATTAGATAAAAGAAGTTTACTAACAAAGGAGTATTAATCATTGAAAGATTAATTAAATGGGAAAGGGACTAAAAGATGTTTATATGAGTTAATCATGCTTCGACTGTTATCATTCTTTGTGACTTGATAGTGATTTAATTGTTATCATGCTTTATGACTTGATAGTGATTTAACTGTTATCATGCTTTGTGATCTGATAGTTATTTGACTGTTATCGTGCTTGATGACCTTGATATTGCCTTGGATGTTTAGTGTTTGTTATGTAAACTAAGCGAGGATGTTTTCCATACGCAATCGTCTATTGTGTGAATTGAAGTCAGTTAATCGACTATAGAATTTGGACTTAAATCTAGCGGTTATTTTAGAAGAGACCGGGATTGGTAAGTGTTCTACTTATCAAAAATCACTTCAAAACTAGTATATGGTTCTATGTTTTGGAAGCGGTTGTGAAGTGAAGGCCATATGGAGATTCGAGACCTGTTGAGATGCTCGAACACATATAGTGATTCTAAGATCTGTGAAAGAATCTGTGTGTGAGTGCAAGATCTGTTGATGTATTGGAATCCATGTGTGATTCCGATATCTGTGATGGAATCTACGTGTGATTCCAAGATCTATTAAGCTGTGGGAATACACTTAGGAATTCTTGTTCTGTTCGAGTGGTGAAGACTCGTGTGAAAGATGCCAAACAAAACCTCGACATCGGAAATGATAGAAAATAGAGTAGGAGCATAATCTGGGATTTTGCTAACCCACGACAGGATATATTGACTCCATATCTAGTGTATGCTTGTTATCGAATCGTGCGTGAGCTCCTCGAAGTTGCACATGGCAGTTGGGTATATTTGGTTCAACATGGTGCACTCTGGTGTTTTCGTGTGTGGGCCAGCTGTGTTTACCTTATGGTATATTTTATCTAGAGATAGACGACGCTCGGAGGTACTTTCTGACCCTTATGCATGGAGTTCAGATCTGTATTGAGAGATCTCTGATGGGAAAATCCAATATGTGAATGTGCCTTATCGGTTTTGTTTGTACACTTAATAGTTTTTGAATGTAACCAATATAACCATTCCTTATGTATTAATTTATTTATATTCTACACCCTAGACATTATCTATTATACAATTATAGTAAACTTAATGAATGGTTGGTTGCTTTTGAGGGGAAAACTGGAGTGATAATCTGAACGGTCCTCTCAGTGTTGTTACATGCAATGTGTATCTTGAGTTTCTCATACCAGACCGATGTCTGACGCTTGGTTTTTGTTTTCCCTAAAATCCTCACGTACTCCTTCGAGTAGGCTGAGTATAGCAGGTTTTACTTTAGAGCTTCTGGAAGAGAGTTGGAGTTCATCTTACTTCACTTTTTACATCCGCTCCATTCTATGTTGTACATCAACATTTATTAGGAAGGGTTTTTATAACTGTCCAAGTTGATGATAGGTCTTCTCTGATAGTTGTAATCATACAGTTTTATTTTGTAAAGATCATTCATTATACTATATGTTACCGTTCCATTGTGAGATTCTGATATTGTGTCCTCTTCTTCCTCAGTCTATTTTCATTTAATTTTATTTCACCCTAACTTTTCTTTTCGGCACTTGGGTGCTCGGCACATGAATACCGTGGATGTATTTGTGTAGACATTTAAGGGTCAAAAAGTAGGGTCGTTACATTTGGTATCAGAGCACAAGGTTGAGCGAACACCTTGAATTTGGTTGGGTATGACTCATCAAGAGATAGGGTAATGGAATGCCCTAACATGAGTTGAGTTTATTATATATATATATTATATGAGAGCACATATTTGTTAGTGCAATAAAAATATTTTATATTGTGTTAGTTAATCTGTTGAGTGGTTTATGAATTCTGGTCGATATGTGGGACGCCATAATATCGATAGGGATTTCTAAATACTTAAACATGGAAAATCGACACAATATTGGTTTTAAAATTGGTAAATGAAATAATTTTACCTAGGCTTATATTTTTGTACAAAATATAAAATTTCATAAATTGATATAGTCATCTATGATGTGCTTGGTTGTCAGGAATGATAATATTCAACTATTATCAGTTATTGAATATTATTTATGCTTGATCAGTTTATGAGCATGTACTATTGCTTGTTGACTTATAACTAGTTTGCCTTTTAAAAACATGGGTTGGGAAGATGGTAATAAGTGGGAACATTAGATATGAATACCTTGTAAATTAAGTTTCGCAGTTTGACTATAAGGCGGTTAATGATGATGTTATGTTAAATTCAATTTTAACATGACTCGTCTATTATAATCTAAATAATAATAAATTTGTGAAATAAGTTAGATAAAGAAGTGCTTTTTATAAATTATTGAAACTCGATTAAGTCATTATATGGAACCATATAGTCTGCGCATTAAGATTGTATAAATGTGAATAACGCCATGACTTGTATTTTTGTAGGTTTCATATGTTAAAATGAAATGGGATTTTCAACGATTTTGGATAGTTAAAAACTTTTGAATTATTATAGAACTTGAAGTTAAGTGTTTGTGAAAATATAAATTTGAGTTTATATAACACTTTAATTATTAAGATAGCAAGTTAAAATAAGTTCAAAATTTGATTAGCATACTTAACAAATTTGATGTTTGGATATACACATAGAATGTATTAGAGTATTATATGTGTACGAACTTAAGTTATACGGTGTTTGATAACTCGAAGTAAAGTTTTATGAAATGATTCATAAGTGGTTTTTGTGTTAATGAAGAAATACTAAGTGATAATTGAATGTCAAAAAAAGAGGAAGGATATTTGAATAAAATGGCATACTATATAGAAATAAGAATTAATAAAGGATATTGGTAGTTAAGAAACCAATAGGATAGAATACGTGAGTTGTACATAGATCGTTTTATTCGCATAGTTGATCTTGGTATAGATTCAAGTACAGAATTTTGAAGGTGAGTTACACCGGTCTAAACAAGGATTCTACACTAGATATTTGGCAGTGAATACTTGATATGGATTTTTGATATGATCCTGAAGTTTTCTATCATAGTGTATGGATGTGTAAGGAAGATGAAAGTTTCTGGTCAAGGAACTAGATCGAAGTAAGCACTAGAGATGTCAAGTGTGGTATACTAGTTCGGAAGAGAAGTCTAGTGATCGGGAAAGTGATATGATCAAACAATGTGTACGGATGGTTTGTATGCATTGTACAGGATTTAGCGCATATGGAAATTTTGGGAAATGACTCTTGGATTTGTTATGAGGTATTGTGAATCATCGACTGAGTAATCCATCAGGCCGTTGAGCGTAAGTCATGCTTAGTAGGTTGTTTATCATCCTTATGCGATGAGGAGGTTTGAACTTGATCAAGCCATGAGTTTTGTTTACTAGTAGTGAGATACTGTTAAGTATCGATTTTTATTGTTTCTTTGGTTACTCGTGTTGCAATTTTGAGGACGAAATATTTTAAGTGAGGGAGAATGTAAAGACCCAGAAAAATCGAACACTTAATCCTTGAATACCGTAACAATTGTAATATTTTTAAATGTTATAAATGTGATTTTATAACCTTGTTAAACATCATTTAATTAGTAATTAATGATCCTAGACTCGTTTTAGAAAACTGCTTTCAAAAATATATTTTTTGGAAAATGTGACCGAAAACTATTTTATCGATATATGGCTATTTTTTCAATAAATATGGTTGAAAATTTAAATGAATATATAATTAATCATTAGGAAAGTAATTAACAAATAAAAGTTTTTTTCATATTTATGGCTAACTGTTTTGATGATGTCATCATTTTAAAAAATGAGCATTTAAGGGAAGTTTTTTGTATTTTGGGTATTTAAATATTCAAATAAGTGATTTATAATTAAATATTCTTGTTTTAATTATTTAAATAAGATAAGAAATTTATTTTTAAGTTTTTTTACTTAAATAAATAATTAGAATAGGAATTAAAAATATGACCGAAGTTTAACTTTCATATTAACAAACCTATCGTTGAATAGAAGTAGTATCGTATCTTGCAATGCTGTTTGGTACACTTACATACATGTACACACATGCATACACACACACATATATATATATATATATATGTGCATAATTAGTCACATCAAAGGTTTAGAAAATATCCTAAGTGTATGTATATAGGTTCCTTATGTGTATATAAAGGAATGCTTAATCCTTAAGCTTTGAAAAAGCAAAGTTTCCATCTCTTACACAACATCCCATCTCTCGTTAATTACTATTAGGTTTTTAAGGGAATTTTAGTCTTTTCCCATCCACTTTTCTTTTCCTATATAAGGAGGGGTATGCCTTCTTCTTTCTTACACAAAAATTCCTAAGCAAAAGTGAAGCTTTTAATTTCTTATCTTCGTCTTCTTCCTTTTCCTTACTAACTTTCTCAAACTATACTCAAACAAACACCAAATCAATTCAAACTTTGAGTGTTGCCTTCTTACACCATTACAAAACCTTCTAGCAATTAGAAGTTGAAAAATCCAAGCCCCTCCCAATTTCCATCTTGGGCCGTGAGTTATAAAAGGAAGGAAGCAAGGGAATACAAGGAAAGGAAGGAGGTTACTAGCTTGGATCTTTGTTCTTATTTTTGGATCTTCATTCTTATTCTTGGATCTTGGATTTGATAAGGATTAAGGTGAGTTTACTCACTATTTAGGAAACATAAACCCTTTTGCATGTTTTTAACTATGCTTAAAGTTGCTTGAATTTTGGTAACTTATGTTAAAAATGTTAACTTGATTCTTACTTTAAAAGTAGGTGACATATGTGATCCATGTTAATGGATTGGAATGGACTTGAATAGACTTGGAATGAGATTTGAATTTACTTGTATAACAAGTGGAATGGATTTGAAACAAAGCAGATAAGGATTAGTATGGAATTGACATATAATGGACTTGAACTTAATTGAAAGTGCACTTATAGCGATAGTCGTTATAGATGTAGTTTGAATTGTTGTGTTTTCAACACTTTGTATGGAACTTTATAATGACATACTTAGTGATTCTTATCATATTTAATCTTGTATGTCTACTATCTTGAAGTTATTGAATAGTAAAATGCTAAGTAACCCATCTAAAATGACCAAAACTTCACTAGTGCAAAGCTACCCGTTTAACCTTGATTTTTGGATTTCTAAATTTGTAAATGTTCTTTAATTTTATGTAAGTTATCTTATCTTTTTAATATGATTTCTTAATTCTTACTAGAGTATTTTAAAGTATAAAATATCTTATTTCTAAAATATCTTATTTCTAAAATATATTTTCAAATAAAACAAAGGTTAAAAAAGGTTATGAATTGCTAAAGTATATTAATTCTTACTAGAGTATTTTAAAGTATAAAATATCTTCTTTCTAAAATATCTTTTCAAATAAAACAAAGGTTAAAAATGGTTATGAATTGCTAAACCTTGTCATGATTAAGTCACTAGATTAAAAGGTAATTGATAATACTTAACATTAATAAGCCAATGAAGTAGGTTTATCTATTTGTGAGAGTTAAGATCGATGGCGAGTAGGGACGGAGCAATAGAGCTCTAACCTACTGGCTTCCCTCTTAGCCGAGGAATAGACGGGATGGGAAAGTTATAAACGTGTTAATCATGTTGATTACTTACTTGTTTATTGAATATCAAGATTACTGTGCTTAATTCTTATAAGTCGACGAGCATGCTTATTGTTGACAGCAAAAAATGTCGTAAACACTAAAGATTCCCAATTACTAGGAATTATAAATATGGTTGCATAAACAATAACATAAAATAGAACATAAGCAGTAAATAACACAAGAGATTTATAGTGGTTCGGCCTCAGTGAGGGCCTATGTCTACTTTGAAGAGTTGTTGGAGTTTTATTGATCACTTGAATGATTACAAGGTTGAGACCTCTCATTACATTTGTTGACTACGATACATCAAGTTACAGTAGTCATATTTGCAAGAAATAGTAAAACGGTCAATTTTGCCCTTCTTCTTCCTCAAAGAGGAGATGCCGTTAATGAAGCTCTATGGAGGTCTCAAAGCTCAAGAATCTCTCCCTTTTGAAGTGTGAGGCCATGGGGTATTTATAGGAAGTGGTTAGGTAGGGGTTAGGTAGGAGTATGTAAAGATGGGAACCAGCTACAGAAAATTCTCACCTCAGGTCCTTGCACCCCTTTTTTGCACCTTCCCCAGAGGGTGCGAATTTCGCACCTTGGGGGTGTAGAATTTCATATCTCGTGGGTGCGAAATTTCGCACCTCGAAGGTACAAAATTTCGCACCTTGAGGATACGAAATTTTGCACTTCGCAGGTACGAAATTTCGCACCTCGAGGGTGCGGAATTTCGCATCTCGAGGGTGCGGAGTTTCGCACCTCTCAGGGGTACGAAAATTTTGTTTAAGAGGTGCGGGGTCTGTCGGAGTGGCTTGGGGGCTCGAAATCCTGGTCGGTGCGTCCGAGGATGTCGAGGCCTTGGTTCGGGAATGTGCTTGAGGAGCGGTGAGGCTCGCTGAAGTTGTTGGCTAAATCTTGACTTTGAGCTGATCTGGTAATTCTGGATAACACACTTGTTGGCGGAAATCGGATGAATCAGGCGGTGCCCACAGTTTTGACCTAACTGGCTCGGTCGATCGCCATCGGGACTGTGGGGCCTCGGACTCCCACCGGTACTGCGCTTGGACCCGCTTGACGGCTAGCCTTCGGCTCGGAGCACGGCTCGCCTTCGTCTTGGATGCAGACGGATATTAAGGGAGGTTGCATTCGAGGGGCGTGACATCCTGCTAGTGGCCAGACTCGAGTCTTCTGGTACTGGACCCCAGATGATATTGGCGACGCCTCCGGGCTGTAATATCACACGATACGTTGAGACGAGCGTGTCTTGCATACTTTTGGGAACCAGACCAAAAGGCCGGTTAACATTTGCCCCCTCAAAACATGTCTTGTGTTAATGGGACGTGCTTTGAAGTGAGATGAGTCTTACTATGGGCGCAAACATCTCTATGCAGTGCTTAGCGATTGATTATGACCTTCCTCTTGAGTCGTATACCGAGGGCGCACTGCTTTGGAGCGGTTGGGACGCTTTGTCTGAATATGCTGGTATGAGCATAGGATTGCAACAGTGCTAAAAGTTTTGACTTGCTTGAGTTCAGACCTATCCAAGGCATTTAGTTCCTGTAGATTAAAGACAATAAACATCAGTTGCCGACTCCTGATTGCATCGAAGTGCAAACGGTTCGTTATCGGGTTATAATCGCGTATGCAATCGCAAGTTTATGCGTGGTTTTGCACGGTGCGATCTGAGTTAGGATAGATAATATGAAAGTGAATTGTATGCCCTGGGCTTATAATCACGCAGTTTTAGCTTTTCAAAGAGTTTTTGGATCTAGAGCCTACTATTTGGTGTGCATACTTGAACCCTTAAGGCTTGTGGGCGTGCATTTGAATCAAGTTGGTCTGCTCGGTTGAGATTCCCAAAGTGTGTATGCATGGTCATTGTCATGGCTTAGGCACATGATTGCCCTAAGTAGTTGCTGAAACGTTGTTGGGATGGAGCTTGATTATTTGGAGTATCCATTAAATCACTTGGACTAGGTGAGCCCAAGGTCGCTCAACGATCCAAGCTAGTCCCATTGATCAAAGTTTCGGCAACTCGTGTATGCGAATGCCATTGTTAGGACAATACTTGTCATATGTCGTGGCATGAATTCATATGGACTCTCCTTTGAGGCGATGTCGGACCCAAGTGCTGGGCGCGGGCGCTTCGATGATTGAGCACTTGGTAAGTACCTAGGTGGTCGTTGATTTGTGATTGACTTGGTAGTTGGAGCTTTGAAGTTAAGTGAATATGATGGTAGCTTGGCGTATGATCCCGAATTTCGATCCCAGAATGTTCGTTTGGGGCAGACCGACCCGGTGATTGTAGCTGCTTCCTTTCTTCTCTTCTCCGGATAGAAAATCATCGTAAGGCATGGAGGATGCCAAAATAGTTCTTCTATACTTTGGATGTTCGAGGTGTTGTTAGGTTTTCGGGAGAAGGGAAGAGAGATATGGAAAGTAAGAGGGCTTTCAGATTTGGTATTCAAAAACGTGGAGCTGCGGACCTTTTGAAACAGGATTAGGAATTTGAATAAAGGTCGCCAAGCATGTGTGAATACAGGATTGGGCTTTGTGTCCCAAATGCTTATTAAATCTTTCATGCTCTTCAGGAGTTCAAATCTTGGTTGAGGAGATGACAACAAAGCCAGCATGCGGGAGCACGAGATATAACTTCGCACTCCCATGACTTTGTCAAGCCCTTTCTTCGATCTTGAGTTTGTAAACTTGAACATTTGCATGGCGCCATATGAGCGGACAGTGATTAGTGATTTTTGGCCTCGCGACGCGGTCCTCAAGGAATGGACCTTCTTGGATTGTCAGCTTGAATGTTTATGTAAGATATCGACACACAGTCGAGTTGTTTGTCTCGGGATCCAATCAATAACTTAACCACGATGCGGTTGCATCTTGGCTTAGGTGTTGCACTGGCGGTTGATGATGGCCGTGGCATTAGTTGTTGAGGCTAAAGGCTACCATCATGTTCCGGAGTGTCAGCTTTTTGTGGAGTCCGGGTGCTGATGGAAGACGAGAAGCCTCCAGGGCCTGAACTTTAGCTCCATATTTCCTTAGTTGTGAGGTGAAGGTGCTCTCAAGTTGGTGGCTCCGTAGGATGTTGTGAAGATGACGCCAATGCAGAGACTTAAGGGGATCTGATCAGGTCTTGAGATTGTCAGACCGGTGCAATAATCCCTAGAGGGCTGCCCCCGGGCCCGGGTGCCTGCTTGATTCTGCTCGACGTCAGAGATGAGTTAGCAAGCTCGGATCGTTGCTCAATGTTTCATGTCTGGTCGGTAACTGGAGTTGAACGTAACACAATTGGTTGGCGAATGATTCTAGGAATGAACTTATTCGGACTGACCGCTTGGATATGCGCGCAAGACGCGGACATATGGCCGAGTCGATAGTCTCCAACCCAATTATGTCGGGATCATCATCCGACCCGAAAATGGTGCTGACGTTTACTGGTAACCACCGCCATAGTTATCCAAACCAGGTATCATTGTTGTGTTTCAATGCGCTTGTAGGTATGCATCGAGGGGTGTGAGTTAGCTTCATGTTGTGTTTAAGTATGATTTTGCTGGCAGGGCGCTGAGACTTTGCGAACCTAATGAACCGGCCATGGAAACCCGAGAACTTGCACTGAAATATGGATGTTTATTTTGCGTATTGGGAACTTATCTAAGTTCTCTAGTTCCTTGGGGAAACGGTGGTTATATTGCTCCCTCTATCCTTTGGTGCGGACTTCTATGCCCTGATGGTTGTAGCGACGGAAATGCCAGCGCAGAAGCTAGTGGAGATCCTCCTCAGGTCCTGCGATTAGTAAGGCAGTGCGGAGATAGGCGGGGGACTGCCCCCAAGCTTGAGTACTTGCTAATTGAAGAGGATGCGAGCAATGAACCCTCAGAGGTCAAATAGTTGCTTCTTTTGCTGGGACGCCCCCCTGAAGCGGAGGCCACGCCAGGCTTTGCCCCCATGCTTCCTCAAGTATCTGAGTCCCGGTTGGAGTTGCAGCGGGAACAATATGGATTAGTAGGAGAACCCGTGGCTTCGAGATCCCATGTTTATATGAGCCTCCTTGGAGGAGGAGAAGCTGTGGCTGGACGAATCACTTATGTGATGGGCGTAGCTGATGTAAGTATGCAAACAAAGCAAGCTATGACGGAAGGTCGGGAAGCCGGCCGGTGGCAAATTCGGAGGAACCGGAGGGGAAGAGGGACAGGATGAGGCTGCTATACAAGATGCATAGGCGAAGGCTAGTCGGGATGCCTAGGAGAAATCTGCCGCTATGGTGGAGAAGAGGTAGGCCGATGCTGAGGCGGACAATGGGAGGGCCTCTGAGTAGGTTAGGAAAAAGCAGAGCCGTTGATTATGTCCACCAGAAGAGGGCGAGAGGACCCTTAGCGAACTTGAAGCGGATGCAGTTATTCGATTCCAGGAGAAGGAGCCAGCTGATCAGAAAGCCGCCTAGGATGCCGAGAAGAGAGCAGAGCTGGGCGCCAGGAAGGCTTGGGGAGAACCCAGGCTGCATTGGTCCTTGCTTCTTACATCGTCCCCAAGTTGTTGCCATGTATTTCTCTCATGGAGGTTATGATGATTACAAGCAGCGAGGATGATGGCAGAAGGCGCGCATCGGTGCCTCATGAATCTGTTACTCCTGTGTCGAGTAGAGGAGGAGGATGCAATTCTAGAAGGAAAGGGCCCGTCAGTGGCGGTGACCTGCCTGTGTCGAACCTGTATAGACAAAAGAAAAGAAAAGATAAGAAAAGGATGAGTAGCATCATCAATTTAAAGGAACTAAAGATACTTTGGGTTAGGTAAACCAATAGTATATGCGAGTGCGGTCCTCGCTTTTGGTACTTAAAGACATGGTGTGGTATTCATGTATACCCTGTCATCAGAGAGAAGAGATGTTATACATGTAGTATGTATAACACGTGTGTGTGAAATGGAATCTGAATTAGTAAAGATCGTGTTAAGTGTTCGAACATTCTTCTCATGTTTTCCGGCGTCCTATACTTGCATAAGCATACTTGTTGTTACGCCAACAGAAATGCGATCGGAGACGGCGCTCTGGGTTGATTATTCCAAAGGGTGTGATTGTGTACCGCGCTCCGGGTCAATTATTCCGGAGGGGTGTGATAGAGCGCGGGCTTCTAGTAAATTTCCCTCAGCTCAGGAAACCCGTAGTTTGCGAAGCCAGGCTGAGCGCCTGCTGTGTACTTGGGTTGCCCGGGGTTAATCCCAAGTGTAGCGGAGGCGTTTGACGTCGCGTTATGCGGTCCGTCCGGTGTATGGCTCTCATGTCGTTCATCGGGTTGGAGTGAGTGACGATGTCATTTATTCATTGGAGAAAAGCTCCGATCATCAGTCCGTAGGTCCAATCGTGGCCATGAGTTGCACCTAAGCCTTTAGAGCTTCTGGAAGAAACAATTTAATGTCAGTCTCGGTGCTGCACCCAGATTCGACAGGTACCTGTAAAAGGGAAATATTACTTTTCTCCCGGCGGTCTGTTGGGCGGCCCCAAGTCGCTTGGGACTTGGGCGCGGAACGATTTATCCTCGGCCTCGGAACGAGGCCGAGGTTCGAGTTCATGGTTATTTATACTCAGTCGCGTCGTGGGCCGGCGACTCGAGTAGCGTTGCCGGTTCCCGTGCTTGGGGTGTCGATCACAGCCAATGTTGTTTGGCCTCGATGTCGAATCGAGGCTTGGAAGGCGGCACCGACTCCAATGCTCAGGGAGCTGGTGCGGTGATCGAAAGTTTGTACGCAAGCTGGTTGTCAGGATTAATCAAACACGTCATGAACGTCATGCACGGAGCAAACTTGGAAGGGAAACAGGAAACTGAACATCATTTCTAAGGATAACTTTGGCAGTGATAGCCTTTACAATGTCGTGAATTGTAGGAAAACAAAACATCGTTGGAGTGTGTGAATTAATTGTACACTAGGTTATGCAGAGTAGAGGTGAAGATGCTCGTTGTTCCATGCTCTTGGGAGTTTGGCTCCATCCACGGTTGAGAGTTTGAAAGTTCCATCGCTGAGCTTCCGCTGTATGGGCATGGGCCTTCCTGACGAGCAACGAGGCCTGTATGTGAAGGGAAGACCCATTTGAAGTCGAGACTGCCGATGTGCATTCGAGCGGGCCTTTGGTTGAGCTTCCAGTCATGCCCCCAAGTAGCTGGAGAATTAGTTGGAGGAGGATGGTTGTGATACAGCAAAGAGGAGGTGTGTCTTGGGGAAGGAGCCTTGCTTCTTGTTTCCATTTTTTCATAGGCCAATATATACTGGCCGGAAAGAGGCATTTATCCGTGAATGGATGATTCTGCTTGAATTGCAATGGTAATGACTATTAAAAAGGTTGTGACCCTTTACCCATAGACAATTCCATTGGCAATTATGCTCAAGGTCTTATTTTTTGACCTTTAAACATTAATGTGTATGCCTTCTTTATGCTATCGAATCATCTCTCTTGTTTCCTCTTTTTTTTGTATGGGCAAGATGATGGTGTTAATGAGTCGATGGCTGATATCTCCAATGATAACCTTGGGAATTGTTGTATAGCAGACGATGGTTGTGGGGATGGTAGAGGACTGGAATTCTCGGGCTCGCTTCTGAATGTTCCTCCGGCACTGCTTCCTAACGTGCCCCCTGCTGATTGGGATGGAGGATAAAAAGGGGCCATGACGCAGCGGAAAGGAGGTGTCTTTTATAGGAGAAAGTTCGCTTTTAGTTTATGTTATGCTTTCAATGAGGGAGGAAGAGGCAGGGAGGAGTTGCGAACTGACATTTCTGGTGACAACCTAAGGTCAACTACGCCATGGAAGCTGTAGTTCTGATGAGCTGGGGGGACGATCTTGAGGGACTAGTTGTCGATCGAGGTCATGTTTAGTGGGAAACTTTGATGAGCGCTGAGTAGCTCAGAGATCCCATGCAGTGGGAGTCTTTGATGAGCGTTGTGTCCGCGGATGTTGTAGAACCCACAATATCCTGTGGAGTCCCTTGGTGTGCTCGTCGGACTTTTAGGTCTTGGCCTTCTTCATGGTTAGTAATTGCAGGTTGCAAGATAGATTTTCTCGGGGGTATTGATAAGTGTTCGAGACTGAGAGGATATCTCTGGGCGTTACGACATGCATCTTGGAATGCATGTCCAATCTCTTGGCTAGTTGGTCGGGAGTTGAGATGGTTTAAGGTGGAAGTCGAGAGAACCCATATAGTGCCGACCTGGATAGGGTCGGGAAAGCACTTGCACTTGATGGCATTAGCGGCGTGTGATGAATCCATGTTCCATTCGTGGCAGCTAATGAAGCTTCGAGAATCATGGCCTCTTTAAGTATGGGGTAAGTGTTGGCATGTTGAAGTGCTGGCGCCATTTGGTAGTAAGGATAGTCGAAGTGAACGGATTGCGCCTTGTACTGGCTTCGTAGATGTCGTGGGCGTGCCCCCGTGGTTTCTTCACAACTCCAGGGATCGTGTCGGCGATAATTGGAAGTCGAGCTCCGACCTCATTATAGAGGTCGTGATCTAGTCCAGGACTTTGGAGTCTAGCACGCCTTCTTGGCGGAAGGTATTCCAACTTCGATTGCATGATTCTGTGGAAGTCGGTTGAAGTGAACTTGGGCCCAGTTGGACGCTAAAAGCATAGGCGATAAGTTTGGACTCACAGCAGTTTGGGTCCGCCTAGCAGAGGCTTGAGCATCAAAGACGGAGGGCAGCCGGGATGACACATTCCATTCCTGATGGCGATTCTGACATTGTCGAGATTAGAGGTCAGTCGTGCTGTCACAGGACATCACCTTTGGCATGTTGAAGTGTCAGGAGATATGCCGAAGGGGGATTTTCTAATGGAATTCATTAGCTTTGAAAGACTTTGGGAGTTCCCTTCTGTCGATGTCTTCTATTGTACAAATCTGGCTCGCTCTCTTTTATGTCATGGATGGTATGGTTGTCAAGTTTGGGTGAGCTGATGTGCACCCTTATCCGGGAGTACTCTGGTTCTGAGTGGCGACAAGTGGGATCTTCCGAGTAGAAGGTTAGTTACTCGGACCCAGTTTGTTACTGTGCTCCCTGGCTGTAAGCGATGATGGTTTGATCATCATCTCATTTCTATTGTCGTTGTACAAGTGTTGGAGCGGACAGTGATGTTTTTAAAGAGGTTGAACCTTCTTCCTCGATGTGGGCCCCTAGCTTCGACAAAAGAAATTTCTAATTCGGTGTGCCATGAGCGGCCGCGGTTCTGAGCAAGTTGAAGTTGAATGATGATGCGTTGACTTTTTTGAAGTTGGCGCATAAGGTTGATGCTAGCCTTCAATGCCTAACGCAAGAGCTGCATTCTTATAGTCCTTATTAACCATGTGAATCTGTGCTTGAGTCGCAAGAGCTCCGGGGTCCATAAGTGGAAGGAGATCTGTTTCCAGCAGGTCCTCTACCGCTCGGGGATGGTGAGAGGCATGATGCTTATCGGACGTACTGCTCAAGGCACTTCTCGCAGATAAGCTTTTAGATTACATCTTTGAATTGACGGCAATTTTGGTATGTCGTGGTACCGACAGTACTTGTCGGTCTTCTTCTCATGATTAGTGGATTCCCTATTGTATGATTTCTTGGATTGAAGCGTGTTGCACGTTTGCCAGTAGATTGTTTCCAAGTCTTCATTCAGCGGGGTGTAGATCTCGTATGTCCGGCGAGAGCTGGGCTTTTTGGGTTCTGAAGAAACCTGGTCGTTGTTGCGGTCGCCTTGCCTACTGTTATTCGGTCTTTGTTTGTAGGGGCCTACCCCTTATCCTTGTTAAAAAGCTTCCCTATCTGTTTCCTTTTGACATTGTCACCGTTGGTATTCGCGTGTGGATTGTTGGGAAGACTGGCCCTGGAGATTCGGTTTCGTCTCGCTTCTTCTTGACATAAATATTGCATGGCCTTTTTATGGAAAATGTCGAGGCTTTTTGGCAGCTTTCGATCAATCCATGCCCCGAATTCGGAAGTAGGGAGAACACCCTTTGCTAACTGAAAGAGTACGACGCGATGGTATGGGTCCTCGACCTCGGCGAGGGCGATGTTGAACCGGGAGAGGTAGCTTTTGAGCGACTCGGCTGGTCCTTGGTATAGATTGGACAGAGCAAGGGAATTCTTTGGAGTTGGGATATGCATCCTGAACTACTTGACCAATTCTGTTGCTAATTGGCTGAAGTTGTTAATGGAATCGAGTGGGAGGTGAGAGAACCATAATAAAGCGGTTCCTGATAAGAAGGCTGGGACACACTTGCATTTGACCAGATCGTTTCCCTGGTTCGAGTCCATTTGCCATTCATGTTGGTTTAGGAAGGTACAGGGGTCGGTTGTGCCGTCATAGAGCGGCATCTGTGGCATGCTGAAGCGTCGCGGCCACTCAGCTTTGTTTACCCTTCTTGTGAAGGGGTTGCGCCTAATATGTGCTTCCCATGAATCATGCATGTTTCCTCGCCTCTCCCTCATGATCCTTTGGACCATGTCGGGAAGGTACGTTGGATGGGGATCCACCATCGGGTCCCATGGGTGTTGGCAAGGTTCTGCAGTCCTGTTGCGAGGGCGTCTTCTATGATGGACATCTGGATCGTCTTCGTCCATGTCCTTGACATCTAGAATCGGATCTTGGTAAGGAGCGGGTTGATGCATATCCTGTTCTAGAGGGGCGCGGGCCGCTGGACTAGTGGGGCCATCATCTTGATTATCAGACGTTGGGTTGTGTCGAGGAAGAGGTTGATTGGTAGGACCTGGTCTGTCATTGATAATCAAGCGAGAGTGACCTTGGTACTGTGCCTCCTCGCTATACGTGACTGTAATTCGGTTGCCATTGTCGTTCCCATTGCCATTGTCGAGGGCGTTGGTACGAGTGGCGATGTTGTTAATGAGATTAAACCTCCTTATTTGATGTGGGCCCCTCGACTCGGAAGAGGAAGTTTCTGGCACAGTTGGCCGAGGTCGAATGTTGTTCCGAGCTAGTTGAAGTCGAGCGACGATGCGCTGAATTTCTGGAAGTTGTCGCATAAGGTTGATGTATTCTTTAATGCTTGGTTGAGCTCAACATCCGTGTTCTCGTATCTTTCATTAAGCGCGCAGATTTGAGCTTGTGTTGCGGGCGCTTTGGGGTCCACAATAGGAGGGAAGATTTCGTTAGTGCCTGAGATGTTCGCGGGTTGAGGTTGTTGGGATGTCCCGGCCTCGACTGCAGCTGAAGAGCCGATCACTACATCCTTTGGTCGCTTTGCCATCATGAGCGGACTCGACAACAGGTTTAGTAAGGAACCTTAAGCTCATCGGGGGTCGAGATGACAACGTGCGACAAAGGCAAAAAATCTGAGCTTTTTTAGTGAAAGCACCAAATGTTGACGGCAAAAAATGTCGTAAACACCAAAGATTCCCAATTACTAGGAATTATAAATATGGTCGCATAGACAAGAACATAAAATAGAACACAAGCAGTAAATAACATAAGAGACTTATAGTGGTTCAGCCTCGGTGAGGGCCTACGTCCACTTTGAAGAGTTGTTTGAGTTTTATTGATCACTTGAAAGATTACAAGGATGAACCCTCTCATTACATTTGTTGACTACGATACATGAAGTTACAATAGTCATATTTGCAAGAAATAGTAAAATGGACAATTTTGCCCTTCTTATTCCTCAAAGAGGAGATGCCATTAATGAAGCTCTATGGAGGTCTCAAAGCTCAAGAATCTCTCACTTTTGAAGTGTGAGGTCGTGGGGTATTTATAGGAAGTGGTTAGGTAGGGGTTAGGTAGGAGTAGGTAGAGATGGGGACCAGCTACAGAAAATTCGCACCTCAGGCCCTCGCACCGCGTTTTTTTGCACCTCCTCCCAGAGGGTGCGAATTTTGCACCTCGGGGAGAGAAAATTCGTACCTCCTGAGGGTGCGAAATTCGTACCCCATAGGGTACGAATTATGCACCTCGAGGGTGTAGAATTTCACATCTCGTAGGTGCAAAATTTCGCACCTCGGCTCGAGGGTGCGGAATTTCGCACCTCGAGGGTGCGGAATTTTGCACCTCTCGGGGGTACAAAAATTCTGTTTGAGAGGTGTGAGGTCTGTCGGAGTGGCTTGGGGGCTCAAAATCCTGGTCAATGCGTCCGGGGATGTCGAGGCCTTGGTTCGGGAATGTGCTGGAGGAGCGGCGAGGCTCGCTGAAGTTGTTGGCTGAATCTTGAGTTTGAACTGATCTGGTAATTCTGGGCAACACACTTGTTGGCGAAAATCAGATGAATTGGGCGGTGCCCACAGTTTCGACCAAACCAGCTAGGTTGATCGCCGCCGGGACTGTGGGGCCTCGGACCCCTACTGGCACTGTGCCCGGACCCGCTTGACAACTCGCCTTCGGCTCGGAGCATGGCTCGCCTTCGGCTCTGATGCGGATGGATACTGAGGGAGGTTGCATTCGAGGGGAGCGACATCCTGCTAGTGGCCAGACTCGAGTCTTCTGGTACTGGACCCCGGATGATATTGGTGACGCCTTCGGGCTATAATATCACGCGATACGTTGAGACAAGCGTGTCTTGCGTACTTTTGGGAATCGGACCAAAAGGCCGATTAACACTTATCTATCTGTATGTGTCAAGAATGGGGTGTCTAGGCAAGGGGTGATATGCAACCAGTGCTGTAACTTACCTGGCCTCACTCTTGACGAGGGATAGTTAAGTTGATAATGTTGAAAGCAAGTTAAGTGTATGAATCTTGATTTCTATAAGCATAAAATGGTTTTGGGTTTGTCGTGACAATGTTTTAGTTACATTCATCTTTAACCCTCTCAGATTATATCGTGGAAGTAAATATAATTAAATCTATAAATAAACGTTTAAAGATAATTATAAAAGGAATTGTTTTGGGTTTGTTGTAAATAGTGTTTTAGCAACACTTGTTTTTAAACCCTTGAAATGTAGTTAAACTGAAATATACGGTTTAACGATTTTGAATATACTTAGATCTTTAATAATTGATTTTATAGATAGAAACAGCCATAGGAATCTTTTAGAATAAAGAAATTGAATAAGATGTTTAACTTATAAAAGAGAAGAGGTTCTTTATTGGACAATGGTTTTAACCTCTTTGATTATATTTTAAGAAATCTTAGAAATGAATTATGGATACACTTATACTGGAGGGATAAGAATAAGAATATGTTTTGAAGTATTGAAGTTATAAAGGAAATCATAGAAATGAATTAAGAATATACTTATACCGGAGGGATAAGTATATGAATACGTTTTGAAGTATTGAAGTTATAAAGGAAATCTTAGAAATGAATTATGGATATACTTATACCGGAGGGATAAGTATATGAATACGTTTTAAAGTATTGAAGTTATCAAAGAAATCGTAGAAATGAATTTTGATTATACTTATACCGTAGAGATAGTACGTTAAAACCCTTTTTAAGTAGTAAGGTTCTAAAAGAGATAGAGAATTAGTATAATATATACATATACACCTTTTATATGTACAAGTTGAATATATACACTAGTATATAAAGGAATATTAATCGATTTCGAGTTATTGATAAATAAGTGATGTCTTATTAACAAGTGATGTCTTGTCAGATAAGTGAAGTCTTATTTGACAAATGAAGTTTTATTAGATAAAAGAAGTTTACTAATAAAGGAGTATTAGTCAATGAAAGATTAATTAAATGGGAAAGGGACTAAAAGACGTTTATATGAGTTAATCGTGCTTCGACTGTTATCATTCTTTGTGACTTGATAGTGATTTAACTGTTATCATGCTTTGTGACTTGATAGTGAATTAACTATTGTCATGCTTTGTGACCTGATAGTAATTTGACTATATCATGCTTCATGACCTTGATATTGCCTTGGATGTTTAGTGTTTGTTATTGAAATTAAGCGAGGATGTTTTCCATACACAATCGTCTATTGTGTGAATTGTAGTCGGTTAATCGACTATAGAACTTGACCTTAAATCTAGCGACTGGTTTTGAGGAGTTCGAGATTGGTAAGTGTTCTACTTATCAAAAATCACTTCAAAACTAGTATACACGGGTTCTTTGTTTTGTAAGCGGTTGGGAAGTGAAGTCCATATAGAGATTCGATATCTGTTGGGATGCTAAAAAACATATAGTGATTCTAAGATCTGTGAAAGAATCTGTGTGTGATTCGAAGATCTGTTGATTCATTGGAATCCATGTGTGATTCCGAGATATGTGAAAGAATCTATGTGTGGTTACAAGATCTATTGAGCTGTGGGATCCATCTAGGAATTCTTGTTCTGTTCGGGTGATGAAGACTCGTGTGAAAAATGCCGAACAAAAACTCGACATCGGAAATGACAGAAAACAGAGTAGGAGCACAATTTGGGGTTTTGCTAACCCACGACAGGATATATTGACTTCATGTCTAGTGTATGTTTATTATCGAATCGTGCGGGAGCTCCTCGAAATTGCCCGTGGGAGTTGGGTATATTTGGTTCCACGTGGTGCACTCTGCTGTTTTCCAGCGTGGGCCAGTTGTGTTTACCTTACGGTATATTTTATCTAGAGATATACGATGCTCGAAGGTACTTTCTGACCCTTATGCATGGTGTTCGGATCTGTATTGAGAGATCTCTGATAGAAAAGTCCAATATGCGAACGTGCCTTATCGGTTTTGTTTGTGCACTTAATAGTTGTTGAATGTAACCAATGTAACCATTCCTTCTATGTGAATTTATTTATATTCTACACCCTAGACATTATCTGTTATACAACTATAGTAAACTTAATGAATGATTGGTTGCTTTTGAGGGGAAAACCGGAATGGTAATATGAACGGTCCTCTCAGTGTTGTTACATGCAATGTGTATCTTAAGTTTCTCATACCAGACTGATGTCTGATGCTTGGTTTTTGTTTTCCCTAAAATCCTCACGTACTCCTTCGAGTAGGCTGAGTATAGCAGGTTTTACTTTGGAGCTTCTAGAAGAGAGTTGGAGTTCAGCTTACCGCACTTTTTATATCCTCTCTGTTCTATGTTGTACATCAATATTTATGAGGAGGGGTTGTTATAACTGTCCAAGTTGATGATATGTTAGTCTTACCTGGTAGTTGTAATCATGCAGTTTTATTTTGTAGAGATCATTCACTGTATTATATGTTATTATTCCGTTGTGAGATTCTGATATTGTGTCCTCTTCTTCCTCAGTCTATTTTCATTTTATTTTATTTCACCCTAATTTTTTGTCTTTCCGACACTTGGATGCTCGGCAGTGAATACTGTGGATGTATTAATGTCGACATTTAAGGGTCGAAAAGTCGGGTCTTTACAATATTTGAAACCCTTTTGGTTAAATTATTCCAAATTCAATTAAAATTCTATTCAAATCAGTCAAACAAACAAATATACCTTAATACTAACTGGTTACTATTGAATTGACTTCTAGTTAGTATTTTCACATTTTCATTTGCTTCCAAGAATTTAGCACTTATATTCATTAATGGTCATAATTTCACTTTCATTTCACTCAAAATCGTTATTTAACCATAGATTTTTATTTACCAACTTCATTTACTTAGCCAAGTTATGTTTTATTCTCAGAATCAATTAAATAATTGATTTTTTTCATTTCATAACGCCAATTTTGATTTAATATCAAAAATCACCCATTCTATTTTTATTTAACTCAACTCTGAGCTAAGCTCTGATTCATGCATTTCTATTTAACTTTCCTTAGTTAAATCTTCAATCAAAACAATTCCCTTCACTAACTTGACTTATTTAGCTCAAATGAAATTTCCTTTTAAAGAAATTCTCACTCACAAATTTTATTTAAAATCTTATTTTAGGTTATATACCAAACCATTCCATTCAAATCAATCAATCAAGCCGATATCTCAATAATTTGATAAAATTATTTCTTTTATATAAAAATATTATTTCGGCAAAATTATATCATTTACTCTCTTTACAAAAGTAAGCTAAAAACAATTTTATATTCAATTACAAATACATGCTCTCATATAAATACACTCAACCTCAATCTACGGTAGTACTAACCCTATCATTATTGAGTTATGTCACAGAGCACAGGTTATTACTAAACGATTAGCTCTGATACCACTGTAACGACCTGGCGAAGAAATTCGAAGCTCGAATTTTGACAATAATACATAATACCGTATTACTTGACAAAACACAGGTATCTAGACCACTAAATAGTTAATAGAAAGAAAATAGAGGGTGAGAAAAGGAAGAAATATTAGAATTGAAGAAGAAGAAGAAGATCAACAACACAGAGTCTCACATCGCAGCCGAACAAATATAATATAAAAATAATCTTTATAAAGAACTTGTATAAAAAACTTACATTCATCAGAGTACAGAAGCTAATAATACATCTGGAAAGTTATAAAAATATGTCCTCATATACAACACACTGCAGAATAAATACTAATATGTCTGGGCTCTCCAGCATGTTTTCTGAAGTTCGTATCGTCATAACCTGAACCTTCAAAACTCGGTCTAACCCGAACTATGCAAATGCACGGATCAGTTTGATGAACCAACATGAGAAAACTCACTAATTTCAAGGGTATCATCCAACTTGCTTAACTTTAGAAAATCCGTTGGAAAGAAAAAGATAACTGTAAGACCAGTCCACACATGAACACGAACGACATTTTGATATCAAAATATGATGATATTATAATAGTCTCTTTCAAATAAATAACCATCAAAATATGACGATATTATAAAACTACATGGAGCTTATTGGAGAACGGATTCCATTTATGACAAGGTATGGGACCACCTTCCGAAAGTGTACCTCTAGGGAGAAATACACTAGGGTTAAGAAGAACATCTTACAACCCAGCGACATAAGACCGACCACTCAATAAGCTTAAGTGTATCGAATATATTGTCACCCTAAAGGTTTTTGTCACGACCATCGTAATTCCTGGGAGATACAGAAACAAAAGAAGAACAAATAGAATTTTCTCTAGATCGTGACAGTACAACCTAATGGAAATGACCTGTTAGTCATGTTGCCTGCCCGATTTCTGTCATTTCCTGGTTGATGAGGCTTGAGGTCACGATTAACTTTTTAGAGAACATCACTTTATCTTTGAATGTCACATCGTCAGATCCATTAAATCACCAATTGACGTCCACAAATGCACTCTTGGTGTTAAGCTAAGAGAAGTTTCCTTCTCCGCTACCAAACTTGGTATATTTGTAAAAATCAACGTACGTGGCCATTAAGGAAATGCTCTATCATACATTCGTCCATACAAGTCATCCAGTAATAGGATGAACCAAAGGCACCCTCTTACCACATCGTATATAGCAAACACCCCAAGGACCAGTAGCGAGAAGCCCTTTCAAAACCATAGATTTCAACCACGACAGAATCACAGTATATCTCTAAGGATCAACTAGAGATTTTAAGTAGTTCTTCCTTTTTATGAAATTCTACGGGTCTTCAAATGCTCCATCTCGACCATATTCTGTTATTTTCCACATTTATGTATTTGCTGGTTGGAATGGTTTTCGAATACAGATACAATCCCCGTCTTTCCGTATCAACAACCGATAATAGGCCAATCTTTGAGAATCGATTATTTAACTATCAAATAAACGACCATTCAACCATGAAAATAATATAAATTGACTAATTTGGTGTATAGAATTACTTTGCCTATTTAATTAACCATCCTCTTATTAAAACTTCTAAATCTTCCAATATTTGCAACACAACCTTTTACCTCTTATATTAATATAAGAGTACTCTCAAACCATTTCACTTTACTTAGAAAAATATCTTATAACCACATATTGAACATTTAGTTTACAATTATCATTTGCAAAGCTATATTCATTATTCATTTTCCAAAACTGGGAACAAAGTCCCTTTTTATAAATATATTAACCAATCAGTTCAACTTGACATTCCTAAAATAACATTACGAATTCCATTTCCAATGTCATCCCCCTTTCTTAGAACATTCATTTATAATCAATAACCTCTTTCCTTGGCTTATTCATTTGCCAAATTGGCCAACATTTAAACCTTTATTAATCATTCTCTTATACATAATAAATCCCATTTATGATTCCTTTCAATATAATTCATCTAATATTTATAACTCCGTTATTAACTTTACTTTGGAAAAAACATACTATCTCCATTATTTAGAAAATAATGCGATATACTAATGAACTGAATGGTGTAGGTATAGTCATACATAAACTTGGCTAAACAATATTAATTTATACATTATTTACTTTAAAATCCAACAGTTCCAATTACATAAATATTGAAAATTAAATTGCAATATTCCTTTTATAAAAATAATAAACTATTTCCATCATCTATTACCATTACAAATCAATACCATCCCTTGATAATAGTGAAGTCCTTCAAGTTGGGGTATTCTAATTACCTCTCGAATCTTGATCGACAATGTTCCTATCTCAAGACGAATAAAGATTCATAACACAAATCCGATCCCAAAACTTTGGTTAATTTCAAATATGGTTTTAACAAAACATTTTCCTTTATTTGAAAGGTTAACTTAAAATTACTTTTTATTTAACTCGTTTCATAAACTCAAATCTTTATCTCTTTACTATTCCATCCAGTTATGTTTTTATAACTAGTTCTTATATTTGAGCAAAAATTTCTTTACATAAATCCATTAACATCTCCCTTTTTCGTTCTACAAAATTTTCTTTTCAAAAACAATCGTTCCCACTTAATCCAATTATTAAGTAAGCGCTTTCAAAATCATTACATTACTTTTCAATTTCCCTTTTAACTTTTGTTTATAACTTGGGTACATTATAAAACCTCTTTATAAAACTTTTTCCATAATTCAACTTATTACAACTCAATTACATTCTTGAATGAATCCAAATGTAATCACTTGAATTTATTAAAACGACAAGTCCCAAACATTTAACATTACTTAATAATATTTCAAAAATTATTACTCATATTTAAAACGAATATCAAAATGTAAGCTCAACATCGGAATTTACTTTGAAAATGTAACTAATGGTTTATAAATTTTATTGAGACATAAAATTTTGCAAAATTGTAATTTCTTTTATAAAACATGATCATAGATATCAATTTATTCATAAACATCTATTTTTTTATATAGAGCTTATAAAATATAATTGGAAAACTTATTCCATTTATAAAATAAATTTTATAACTTAAACTTCATTGACCTACTCGACGACAATGATCTACTTGATGACAATCAATGTCAAAATTATAAATCTTAAAACATTTCAGATCGATTTAAAATCGATTCCAAAAATATTTCTTAATTCATCGATCGTATTAAAGAGCCAAACTACTATTAAAATACAAAACCATGAAATAAGGGTCTATTCCATCCAAATTCACATCCAATCGAATATAGTCAACATATATGATAAACATTATCATTATAAGTGAGGAATCCTATCGGATCCCTCCAACTTATTTTTCCTTGTATCCAAATAGGTTACCACAAATAAAATCATCCATTTAATATGGTAATATATCACCATAAACTAAAATAATCAGTTCGACTAATAAATTTAAACAATCAACTAATAAGAGCAATACAAGCGTCCAACTATTAATTTTAATATGTTTATATTATATAAACGTGACCAACAAGGTAAGTTACCTCAATTTAGTTAGAATTGTTAAAAATAAAGATTTATTTTAATTAAATTAAACAAAACATTTAATTTAATCAGTTTAAGCAATGTATGAATATTTAATTAGCAATCATCCCATAATAAACAACCATAACACACAAAAATTATACCCGACTTATATAAAATATAAGTGGAACAAATTGAGTGAGTTATACTCACATTAATTCCATTTGTCATTAAAAAAATTCAGTTTAATTAAATTAAACATGTGTTTAATTAAATTAAAAACTCTAGCTACGTCCGACCCCATCCCAATTAATTCCAGAATGTAACGTTCGTCAATATGATCCCGACGTAGCTTGTTTGGCCCAATTTTGATAACATATGCATGAATTATAAACAATATAAGTATACCCTAATTAAAATTAAATTTTCTTAATTACTTTGTTAACCATTAATTACTTTTTCATTTCCAAATCTTGGTCGACAATTCCTTTATTGGATTCCCTCTCGCTGTTCCTTCTTGTTGCACAAACCACGTAAATGCATTGTCCCTCATCGTGCCACCGTGCTAATTCCTACCATCAGATACCGATCAAAGACCCCCGATACTCACGAATGAGCTGCCTCTTCCGATGCCTGCAGCCCCATCAAACTCAATGCTCTCTGCAGTCAGCAGTTAAGCTTCGAACGAAGAAGGTTCTTAGACCTGATCCGTCCAGTACGTTCCACTAAATCCGATCATATTCGATCATTATGTAGATCTCTTGTAGCTGAAGATATTTGGTGTTGGAAAGTTTTCGAATAGAGGTGAGAATCGTGGGAGTTTCTGTGCCGTTCCTTCGGATAATTGCAACTCTAATGCCTATTGACCGTGAAATGTAAAGTTGACCACGATTTGCTTTTGGGGAAGGAAGAAAATAGGATAGATGAGAGATGTCCATATAAGAAGGGAAACATGGGGAGGAAGGGTATTGTGTGGGTGCAAGAAAAGGTAGGGTCGCTTTTATGTGAAGGCTTCGGTATAGTAACTTGCACGGAAAGGAATAAATTTTATATATTAATTATCAAATTACCACAATACAACGTTGAGCGTTTAATATTCGTACCGCCACCCACGATCTCCAAACGTGACAAAAATGGACACTTTGCTATGTCTTAAAGTTACAGACTTAATGAAATTCGTTTGGTCGAAATCCGACTTTGTTTACAAAATGACGCTATTTTAATTTCAATTTATTTATCGGTTCAAGTTTAAACTTCGTGTGCTTACAAAACAACTCTGATCGACTCCAAACTAGAAATCTAGCAATAACTAACCATACGTATTCTAACAAAATCTGTTTTGTCGAAAACGGTGGTCGTTTGAAAATTGGTTATTCTTAAGTTTCATATTAAATCGATAAAATGATTAAATAAAAATCTAGACGTTTACCACTCTCACGATCAAACACTAAGTTTGATTGATACGAAAATCAAAAATCCTATAATAATTTAATATTACAGATTCAATGAAACTGATTTTGTTGAAATCCATGACTATTTCAAAACTGGTTATTTTTAACTTGATTAAATTAATATAAAATCCATATTTTTGCCAAAATAATATTAAACTAAATATTTCAAACCTCTATTCACTTTCATTATATTCTAGTACTATATATATATAACTATTAAGAAACCATTTTTATTAAAATTCCAGGTTAAAATGATATTCGATTTATTAAAAAACCAATTTATTTTATTAAATAAATCGTTGTGGTTTATAAATGGTTCTATAACGATTATTCAAAAATTTGATTTGGACATAACTCAAAATATACAAGATGAAATCTTGATTATTCTCTTCCATTAGAAAATTTTAATCAAATAGATTTGGACGATTCTTGTTTCATATAATTTTGACTTATATTGGATTCTGTATATTCAATTGAATTTCAAAACGTATATTACGAACTACGATGATGTTACGAGCTCGTTTATAAATTATACATTCAAACTTCATTAAATAAATAAAATCATTTTAATATTTCCAAATCAACATTTAAACCCAAATTAAATGTTCAAACAAAAAGGTTAAATGTAACAACCTGGAAATTCCGAACCAATTTAAAAAAATTATTTTAGCGATTTTAACGGATTTTGAATATTTAAAATGATTTATTTTAAATAATAACGACTAAAAATTTATTTTAAATGTAGTTAGAACATATAAATTTATTTTAATTATACAACGAGCCTGAAATGGCGTGGTAGTTTGAAAATTCGATTTTAAATTTCAATTGAATGTACAGAATTCAAAATAAATCGGATTTTAGTAAAACCAGGAGCATTTGAATCTGTTTAATTATATCTTTCTAATAAATGTGAGAAATTGAGATTTCATAATATAAATTGAAAGTTATGTCCAGTTTAAAGTTTAAAATAGTCGCTATGGAATTTATATGTATTTTAATATACTATATAGGCCTTAAAAATAGTCAGTTTGACAACGACCTCTGTTTTTGATGAAACCGCTTTTGTTGGATCCGGAATGTCAAATTATTATTATGTTTCAAATTCCATAATTTTTGGATTTAATATGTGAGCGTGGTGAATTTAAACGTGCTTTAGTCAATTCAGATTGAATTGGATCGACCAGAAAATGGCCATTTTTCAAACGGTCTCCAAATTCAACGAAATAAGTTTTGTTAGGACCGTATCATCAAAACATAGCTAGATTTATTTTTCTGTCATTTTTGGAGTCAGTATGTGGCCCTAGTAAATTAAAATGTATGTTTAAATTCAATATATATTGATTTATACTTTAATTTTGAGAAAAACTAATCGAAACAGTCGAATCGGCTTACGAAACATATCCCATTATGTTCGGAATGGGGGTATTCAGCTCGGGGAGACACTCTTGGGCTCGATTTGGAGTTCGTATGCAAAAAAACATATTTCGAATTAAAATATTATTAAAAATATATTGTATATATTTCTGGCCAATTAAAAAAACCGCACAACCCTAATTTCTATAAAAAATCCTGCCGCTCTCTCCAGTTCGACGACGGAAACTATTCAATCCATCTCCCCTCTTTTTCTCCTTCCATACACGAAATTAGACATCAGTTCTTTGGAGAATTTTGTAGAGATCGCTTCCCTCTCCAAATCCATACCTGATTCATCAACTATTAGGGAGTATTGTGGTCGAAATCGAATCTCAAAATTTCGCAATTCGAATGCGAATTTCGGTCTAATGCCGCCACCAAGTTCGTCGTCGTCAGAGGGGTGGCACGGTTCTCCAAGCTCTTCCATGTGGTACCAGCCGATCGTCACCTCGTGCCTTGTATTGTGCGTAGGGTTGAACCCTAGTTTTGAACTGAAGAGAATGACGTTGGTCGAGGTTTTTAAAGGAAGAAAGGTTAACTTTTTTTATTTTAGTTCGTTAATTAATTTTAAAATGTCCTTAATCTTTATAAATTTATATCTTTCTCATACGAACTCCAAATTGCGTGAAACAGGATCTGTTGGGATTGTGGGGACGAGAGCTTCGCAACAAGATTAACCGGGTCCAATTTGGAGCTTGTTAGAATTTAGGGCAGAATTAAATTCAAACCGTCCAATAAAGAATGACGTAAGGGAAACTGACTGTGAGAACTCTCTCTCACTCAAATTATTTTACAGTTATTATATAATAGGTTGCAGACGGGGTTTAGTAGCTCCTGACACTATTTTTTTGTACAGACCATGGTTGATTGTTTGTTTGGATTGTGATTGGAATTATCACGGATTTATATTGTTGTGTATGAAAATTATTTATATAAAATGTATATAAAATTATCATGGAAAGGAAAATAAAATAAAAATTCATTTACAAATCAGACGGTTTGTTTATGTACACCCATTTAACTGATATTGATTGGGATGATAAATTTTACACATCGCCCAACTGCACAAATAATAATCAGTATTTATTGTTTGAAAACCCCACACGGGTATTGGGTTGATATTTGACATACACTAATCCCAATTGTTTAGTTGTATGTCAGTCGATGGATTGACAGACTGTATAAGTGTTATTTATTTATTTTAATGCTTATACAGTTGTAAAATGTACTCTGGATATTATATGAATTTTTAATGATTGTTTATCATTATTGTTATATACATGCGATGTATGAAATCCATATAACTGAAATTATATGGTAATTGATTGAGTTTGATTCCAATTCAAAATTAACGAATATTTTAAAATAATATTCAAAGAATAATCAAAATGTGATTTTGATGTCTGATTTTGGATGGACACGAAAATATTGAAATGTGAAGCCGTGTTAAGTAGTTAAACGTCATTTTTAACACGAATGGGATTTTCTATCGATTTTTTTCACTTTATAATGAATATCGAAAAGTGATTTCAAAATCTGATATTTTGAAAATATTATCATTTTAATATTATAATGACATGGAATATTCAATTCTGATTTAAAATTGAAATAAAAGTTGAAATCTTTTTTTAAACGAATTTATAAACGATTTATAAAATACATTATGAATGAGAATCGATGATATATAGTATTATATATATTTAAATGGCAAGAATAGAACGCGCCGCGCATCGACCGTTTGGGAATTTCGACCATTAACTTCAAATGGACTTAATGGGAGATCCGACCGTTGGATTCTCCTAAAGTCAGAACCATTGGGTTCGTATCGAAGATCTTTACAATGAGTATAAGAGATTTGAAATCTAACTGTTGGATTTGGAATTATATCCAAATCAATTTCAGAAAAGGTCGCTACGAATGCAGTTCGGTGGCCGATATTGGAAATCGACTGTACTGGCGATAATAAATTTATTAAAAGTATAGAAAAATTATGTAAGATCATAATAAATGATTTGGAAAGATTTTGGATGAAAAATTCCATATTTTAAAAGATAAAAATATATTTTTATCGAAATGAACTAGTTAATAACTAGAATAATAATCCAATTATTTTTAGAAATAAATAAATTGGATTTGAAAATGGTTTTAAAATAACCAGAATTTTTTCGATGTATAAATTGGAATGGATTTGGATGGAAATAATCTTTGGAATATTTCAATATTGGATTCTGTGATTATACAAATATTTTTGAGGAATTTGGAAGATATATATATATATATATATATATATATATATATATATATAATTCCCAATACGATATTTGTTGGTTTCAGAATTTGATATTGAATATAAGCCGATATAATTTCTATTCATAGCTTTGTATTTGATATCAAATTGGATTTTGGGTTTGTCGTGAATTGTGTCTTTACTAACACTTTTCCTAAACCCATTTGAGAAAAGAATAATTCTTTAAATTAAGATTTAGTGAAGTTTTCCAATTAATTGATATTTAATTGGAATTGAATAAAAGAACTGGATTTTTGGGTTTATCATGAACGGTGTTTTAAATAACATTTGTTCTTTAACCTAATTAAACAGTGAAGATATGATATGGAATTTATAATATTTTAATTAAGATTAATGGAATTTTTTAAAGTAAAGATTTCCAATTTAATTTATTAAATTGGAATTGAATGGAATTCGATTTGGTAATAATCGAAATGAGCTTCTATGAAGGAAGACCGTTATTATATATGGAATTGAAAAGGCTTCACCGTTATTCCATTTATATTATTAGTCTGATAGGGAATTTATATCGATTATACACTATTATGATTTCTGTGAAAGTTCCAGTTTGATGGAATATGAAATTGGGTTTATCGTGGACGGTGTTTTAAAGGACATTCGTTCTTTAACCCAGTAAAGACAGGATTTATTTCCTAAATTTGAATATCCATTAAATACTGTTTTTTGGAGATTAAAACTAAGTGTAGTTTTAAGAAGTCTTTAATTAGATTGAAATGTTTATGTGATAATTAAGTTTGCCAAATTTAAAAAGTGTTTGAAAATGGAGTATCACCAGTTTTACTTCATGTGATAGTTAAATCTTTAATTAGATGTGAATGTGAAATGGTAGTTGAATTTACTGATAACACAGCGGTGTTAGATATAGAGTACTACCAGTTTTGCTCCATGGGATGAATAGGGTGGGATGGGATAATAAAATGAATGATTGCTTCGGTAAGGCGTTAATCCCGATTAGTTTGATAAATCTTAATTTGGTTTAAACTAAGAAAAGATACTATAAAATCTTTTGAAATGATTTCTAAAGAAATGGATTGAATAGTGCGTTTAAAAGTGTCTTTGATAAGATTAATGAGAACCTTTCCAGAATAAAGAGATACGAATAAAAGAATATTCTAGATTGGAATGAGGCGTATGATGTGTTGTTATAGCACTTGATTATAAGATACGCGAGTTATTCGGAAAGACTGGATTTAACCCTTTTCTGAATAATTGATTCGACGACTAATAGTCGACAAGATTGAAGATGGTGCAAGACCGACGATCTTCACATCAAATGGATAGGTTGCTACTGATGCCCATGATTGGAGTACCTACCATGAAGGGGCTACAGGATAGTCGTCCGGACGTATTTGTTGATTGTTCGGATATGTGTGGACCTCTCTCCTGTATTGGACATACGGGACGAGGAATAAGGTGCCACCGGTTTTGTTCAGATCCAGAACGGACTTGCAAATGGATAGTGCGTCTGACATTGTATTCTTTTATGCTGTATTCATCAATCTGTGCTAAATGTATATCTGTTTGATGGCGTAGAATTTATTCTCTTGCTTAACACCCTTCTCTGAGACGTACGAGCTTAGAGGTTATATATTGGTAAAAATCAATGGTATGACGTGGATTGATAGTGTGGCATGCTAAGATGCAATGATCCAAACTTTTGTTGAAAAGCAAAGTTTGGTGGATGATGATCAAAGCACAGTTTTAAGTAGCACAGCTTTGTGTAGCGTTAATTTACGAGTCTCGCACCCCAGTATGGTGGTGAACTAATGGTTAGATCAGTATACTTTCGAGATGGATGGATTTCGTCGACTTAGATAGGCCGGGTGTGGTCGCTACACACCTGGTAAGGATAGGGGCAACCCCCCCCCCCCCCATTCCTATATTGGATAGAGTAAGCATCGTTTTCTCATGCATGGAAGTAAGTCACGGAGATACTCGATATCCTAGATATAGTGCGGATGTACATTACGGAGTTTTCTCATGCCTGGGATGTAAGCCATGGGGAATTGCACTAGTGGTCGATATTTCGAATCAGGAGCCATCATGATGGAAATCCAACTTCCAATACGACATTTTGCGGTTTTAGTTGTATACTATTGGCGGCATAGTGGTATGAGACATTCAGGTCGTATATGATTGATACATTTATATTTGAAGTTGATTTCTTCACTTATATTAATAATAAAAGATGAAATTTCACGTATCAAGCATATTTGGCTATTATAAGGGAAAACTCTATCCTCAACTGCATTCATTATGATGGGACCCGAGTCTTGTAATAGCTTCATTTTTTCTTTAGCATTGCACTATTATTTTTATGCACTGGTATTCTTGGTGGTAAACCCGTTCCGTGTTATATGGCGTGGTCCCTTGATTTACCTAACTTTAAAATAAAGCTAATAATTGTTTTAGTTCTTACACTAGTCCCATGACTGACTCTGAGTTTATTGTTTTAACCTAAACTGTGAGTGCCCTTATTTTCCACACGGGTAACTAGTAGCTTTTGTTTTCGCAGATATTTCTTTTCCCAAAATCTTGGATTACAGCTGTATCCGTGTATTTCATTCAGTTGTGTTAGTCATGGTATTTATACATTTAAATTTTTCCGCTGCTTTGTATTTCAAATATCTGATATTTTTCTGTGTAATTTTATTCACACTCTTATATATTCCTGTACTCTATTGTAATTATTGTAATAGCAATGAAATGTTCTATTGTTCGTGTTCTGATTTGTCATATTCTCAATTCAATCCAGGCTTTCCCGTAAGGCGAAGTTTGGGTCGTGTCAATAAAAATCTGGGTCATTACAGATTCCTATTTATCATTCTCTTCATCAATTCCTTTTTAACCTTATAGTTTTGGATTTCACCAAATTTGATTTTTTTTCCTCAGAATGGAATGGCTAAATAAGTATGGAGCTATTCTGTATTGTTAGGAAAAAATGACATCCGTAAAAACGAAAATAGGGGATTTCATTGAAATATCTTATGAAGATCTGAGTCCAAAAAGGACAGTATGATGTATACCTGAGGATATCTGGATCCTAATTTGGAAACCATACTCATGATTAAAGAATTCCCTGATGTGTTCGACGAAGTTAAAAGATGCACTCCACATCGAGAAATCAAGTTTAGGACTGACTTAGTACCCAATTCCAGACCAGTTGTTCATCCTAGCCGATGAATGCCCCAAAGGGAAAGAGAAATAATTAAATAAACAAATCTAAGAACTTTGAAGAAAGGATTTATCCGACCCAGCCGTTCAAGTTGGGAGTCAGCGGTGGTGTTCGTAGCTAAGTATAACGGTTTCTGGAGGTTATACGTTGACTGTAGAGATCTTAATAAGCAGACTCTTAAGAACAAATACCCCCTACCTCGAATAGATGAACTATTTGATAAATTCAAAATGCTCGATTCTTCTTAAAATTGGACCTGACCACCGATTTTCATCATCTTAGCATTACTGAATACCGTATCCAATTGACTGCCCTTAGAAGACCCGACACTTTTTACAAATGGTTGGTAATGCCGTTCGGATTGACGAATGCCCCTGCCTATTTCGTGGTTCTAATGACGAGAGTGTTCCGCAACGTGTTGAATAAATTTGTATTGGTTTTCATCGATGATATTCTCGTCTACTCCAAGACTGAGAAAGAACGTGCTAAGCATCTGAGGATCAATTATGTGATAAAGGATTCAAAATATCTTTTTCAGAAGATACATGTAGTATTTTTATCAAAATCAAATTCTTATTTTTAAAGGTAATGGAGATAGAAACATATGTGTTTTAATATGAAAGTAAATCATAATTCAGATATGTGTTCAATATCAAAAGAAAATGATCCTTGGTTATGACACACGATTTTGTCATATTGATTTCGAAACTATACGTAAAATTTCTAAAAGTGATTTAGTAAAAGGTTAACCGAAAATGAATTCAAAGTTAACAACATTGTAACGCATGTCAATTAGGATAATTAACTAAATCATCTTTTAAATCTAAGAAAGACATTTCAATATTACAACCATTAGATTTACTTCATACGGATTTATTTGTCCAACCCAAGTTCAATCCATAAATCATAATACATATATGTTAGTAATTGTTAATGATTTTTCTTGATACACTTTGACTATCTTTATGTAATTAAAAGTGACACTTTGATCATTTTAAAACTTCTGCAAAGGGAATCCAAAATCTAAAAGGATTTAATATAAATAATATTATAAGTGATCACGGAGGATAATTCGAAAATGAAGCTTTCGAACAATTTTGCAAAAAGAATGTAATTTTTAATAATTTTTCATTTTTAATTAGAACTCCACAACTAAATAGAGTTCTAGAATGGAAAAATAAAACTTTACAAGAATATGCTAGAACTTTGCTAAAGGAAGCACGTTATCAAAACATTTATGGGCAGAAGCAATTGCAACGGCCTGTTATGTATTAAATCGTGTTTCTACTCAACCTATCACGAAAAATACTCCATACGAGCTTCTTAATGGTAGAAATCCAATTTGTTCTTATTAAAGTTTTTGGTTCAAAATGTTTTGTTTTAAACACAAGAAATCAACTTGGTAAATTCAATTAGAAATTCGATAAAGAAATCATTTTAGGATTTTCGGAGCGAAGCAAAGATTATTGAATTTTTAATACAAGAACAAATATTTTAGAAGAAACACTTCATGTGTGCTTCGATTAAAATATTTATCAAAGACCAAGTACTATAGATGATGAAGAATTCCCACAAAATAACACAAATATGGAAACTACAAATCTTGAAAATAATGAAAATATTTTTAATAGAGAAGATGAAAACATTATTCATAATAATGAGTTAAGGTCTCCACTAGAAATTTTACGGGATCATCCTATTCAAAATAATATTGGAGCAAGTAATTAAAATGTTCGAACTAGAAATGAACTTAACCTAATGGGTCAAGTAGCATTTCCTTCCAATATAGTACCTAAAAACACAAAGAAAGCCTCTAGTGATGATAATTGAATTATAGCTATGCAAGAAAAGCTAACCCAATTTGAACGCAATGAAGTGTAGGAACTTGTTCCTAGATGGAGTGATCAAGCCGTCAATGGTACAAAATGGGTTTATAAAAAAAATGATAAACTATGTAATATAACTAGAAATAATGATAGATTATTTGCGCAAGGTAACAATCAAGAGGAAGGTGTTTACTATGAAGAAACTTCTGCTTCTGTCGCCAGACTAGAAGCAATACATATTTTATTGACCTACATGTATTTTCATAATTTCAGACTTTATCAAATGGATGTAAAAGTGCATTTTTAAATGGATATATGAAAGAAAAAGTTTATTTGAACAACCTCTCCTATTTATTCATGAATATTATCCTCATCATGTCTATAATTTAAAGAAATCTTTACATAGTTTAAAACAAGCACCTCGTGCTTGGTATGAACAACTTAAAAATTATCTTATTAACTTAGGAATTCAAATCGGGAAAGTTGACCAAAGTCTTTTTATAAAACATTCGAAAAGGATATTTTATTAGTTAAAATATATGTAGACGACATTATTTTTGATTCCACAAATGTAATTATGTCAAAATTTCTCAGAAATAATAACTTAGGAATTTGAAATGTCCCGTACAAGAGAATTATCTTATTTTCTTGATCAATAAATTAAACAACTACCAAATGATATTTTTATAAATCAAGAAAAATATTGTAATAACCTAACTAGACATTTCGGGATGGAAAACACTTCTACTACACCAACTCCTATGAGCACAACACATCTCGAAGGAGATGAGTTTTGCAAAAGTGTTGACTAAAAACTATATCATAGTATGATTGTATCATTGCTATATTTAACAGCAAGTCATCCAGATACAATGATGAATGTTTGTTTGTGTGCAAGATTATAAGCCAATCTAAAGGAATCACATCTATGAGCAGTAATATGTACATTACATTATCTCAGCAATACCAAAGACTTCGGACTTTACTTTCCGAAAGAGTTTTATTTCGAATTGGTATCTTTTAGCGATGTTGATTTCAATGGATATTGAATGGATCAGAAAAGTACGAATTATACATATCATTTTTTGGGAAATCATTTGTCCTTAGGTTTGGCAAGAAACAAAATGATGTATCGCTATCAACATGTGAAGTAGATTTCTGTAGCTTTGGCTTGTAATCAAGTCATTTACATGCAAAAACACTCAGAGATTTCGAAATAAATTTATCTAAATCAATTATTTACTGTGACAACTCTAGTGCAATTAACCTATCAAAAATTCTGATTAATCATTCACGAACTAAACATATTGATATTCGACATTGTTATCTAGACGATAATATAGAAAAAGATATAATAAATTTAGATTTTGTCGCTTCAGAAAATCAATTAGCAGAAATTTTTACAATACCGTTACTTGAAAGTACCATTATAAAATACGATGAGTACTCGGAATAATGTCTACTAAAGATATATAAATTTTTACATATATAATAATATTATGTAATATTTAAAATTATGTTCAAAAATTCAATAATAATAATAATAAGTTAAAAAAATTCTCACCAAGTAGAGACTTGAACTTATGACTTGTTGATTTACACTCAAATGTTCTTTCCATCTGAGTTATGGGTGATACTTATCAAACTAAAACCTTTGCTACTTTTTAAACATCTAAGTATTTTTTTATTATATGATAATACAAAATAATTCACATTATATAAAAATTATATAACATGCCTTTTTACTACACTCTGCCTTTTATTCAGACTAAATTCCTATTTAATTTTAGTTAGTTGATCAGTTTAAGGTAGTATTCTCCTATACCTCGTGTTTATTTCCAATCATTCTCTCCACCTCAAATGTCTCCCTACTTTATCTCTCAAATACTCTATTTATACTTGGTCATTGTTTTTCTGACTACATAATATTTTTTCCAACACATCAAATATTATTCTCTTCTGTCTTTTCCAAGAAAAGTATGTCATCTTCCAGCAACTCAAGCCAATCCATTATCAATTTATCTTCCCCTTCATCTGACTACTCTATTCAACCAACACCCTGCTATACACATACATGCTTTTACACTTCGGTAGTTCACGTTAGTTACACACCGGAGAAAAAGAAAGCCAAACGAGTATTGTTCCACCGGTCTCCTTCAACTAAGAAAAAATAACAATATACATCATTAGTAACGAGAGTCTCTCAAGTTAAAACAAGAAATGTATTATGAGCAAAAGTAAAATACAAAACGCTATTGAACACATAGCAATGAAATTCTGCAGTTAGTCATTTCACTATAACAACGAATATGCTACATCACCAATCCGTCATCCAATTGAAACCCTTCATCTCAATGTCCTCCCGTCTCATTAAACTCATGGGATCCGAATTAAGCATTCAATGAGAGAAAGAAGGAAGAATTCCATAAATACAAATCCTCGAGTCCTTCAAAATAAATGCTTAATATGTTATCTTTGATTCGATCTTGTTATTATTGTCTTCATTTTTAATAATGTATGCTTTTATTTTTATAAATAAAATTTGCTTTTGTCACATTTATTACACTACATTTTAAGAATTAAATTTCGAAACTCCTTTGAATCTTACATATGTTCATATAATTTAAAATTTCAAAATATCTATTCAAAATGATCTAATAAATTCATTTACATTCATAAAGACAGACATTTGACTAAATAATATATGACTCACATATATTTTCCAAAACAAGATCAAACTACTATAATATATATTCAAATAAGCTACACCATGAAAAATTCTAGAAGTCAGTTGACTGACTCGGTAGGTCAGTCGACTGACTCAGAAGAAAAATTTTTGTTCACTCAGAACCAATCGACTGACTCAGAAGGTCAATTGACTGATCTAGAACCATGAATTTTGTCATTCCTTGATTCAGTCGACTACCACATAGGTCCAGTTGACTAACTTAGAAGGGAAAAATTTTCAGGAAACCCATTTAGTCGACTGACCCTACATTTCAGTCGACTGAATCGTGAAACCTGCTGCTTACAACCAAACTAACCTACCATTCACCATTCACTTTACTCTTTATTTCTATTTTTACCAGCAAAACTTTCAAAACCCATAAACCCTAACCACTCAAAAATCAACTTTTTATCATTTAATCTTACTCCATGGCTCCTCCCAAATGTTTAAGAAAAGGATCATCCTCTTCGCAAGGCCCATCCGATACTCAAATCCGCAAATGGATACATGATGAAACCGTGCTGAAATGTTCAAAGAAGATGCAGAATTTGTGGATGTTTGAGGGATTGTTTGTCAATAATTTGGACTTTGTTTCCTACGGTATGTAAGATTTAGCTAGATGATGTAATTTGGAATCTTAGCTAGACTTAAATGATAATAATCTAAAGGTTAACCATGTTATGGTTAAATTATTCTGTGCAAACTTGAACCTTAGCCACCAAGATATACCTAACTAACAAGATTATGTCTGGAGTCAAGTTTGTGGTAGAATGCAATTTGATTGTTCGTGATAGGGTTAGTCATATGTTCCTAGATGATGATATGCGAAAATTAAAATTCGTATCAATAGGACCAAAGGCTAGAATTATCCGTTGCGCCTTATTGAAAACTATCACTCCTTGCATCAGAAATTATGAGCTTGTTTATGAACATAATTTCAAAGCTTTGTACGCAATTCGGGGAAATATACGGGTGAATAGGCTTCAACTTCTTCTAGATGAATTTTTAAACTTCAATAATGGTCGCAAGAATATAATTAACTATGATGAGTAGGAACCAACAAACTCATGACACTTGCATACAAAAAGTGGATAAAAAGCTCGACAAAATCAAAGGATTTTTCAACTTTCTTTTGGACGTTATATCGTGCTCGACTAGTGCTTTGATAGTGGTTAAATCGCAAAGAAAACCAGGAAAATATCCAGCTCCGCGCTTTACATGGTCTACGACGGATGAACAAGAAGAAAATGATAACAGTAGCATTGAGAAGGTGGTGTCGGAAGCTCTCACGCAAGCAATGGCAACGAAGTCAATGAATAAAAATTTCTATCTTAGTCGGTGTAACTTCTATCTTTTGTACCTCGCGTCTTTCTATGTCAAAACTTTTCAACTTAAATTGCACTATCAAAAGGCTAATACTTAAATAGCCTTCTTAATTGGTTATGGCATGTACTAATTCATGCATTTTTTATTATTTGTTTTGTTAAACAACTTGTCATGTATTAGAATGGTAATGCCTATCTATTTTCTTTTGGACATATACATGAATTATTACATATCTATTTCCTTCTTGTCGTTGACAGAAGGAGAGATATCATTACTAATCTTTGAATGTAGAATATAATATGTCGCCACATATTTAGGGGGAATAAGTATGAATTTTTTATAATATATATCGTCGTATATTTTGTTTATTTACATGTTGTCATTAATGAAAAGGGAGAGAATGTTGAATCACAGTTTTGATTCATGATAAAGAGCTTATCATACAACAAGAAGATTTAATGATTACGGCAATAAAAAAGAGAGTATACGTATTGTTTTAAACTATGATGGAGGCAAAACTTCTAACTAGTGCATAATTTATTATTTATCGAGTCTTGAGTCTTAGTATATATTTGTTAAAATCTATCATCAGGTAGTCTAAGTATACATATTTTGATATTATATTTTAAACTAGTATATATATAATAACTCATATTTTAAACACATATATATACATATATATATATATATAATTATATATATATATATGTAAAAGTCATATTTCAACTAGTATAAATATATAATTATATATATTACGCAAATGTGTAAAAAGCACGATTGACATACTTCGCGCACCATGCACACATGCACATATATATTCAAAATCCAGTTAGTTGCCTATGAACTTCAGCCAAATGAATTTCCTCTAATAGTCCAATTTCTGGAAAAAAATCCATTCGTGCAGAGGAATTAATCTCTACAAAGAGATATGGACGCTGCCTTTCGATCGAATCTCTTCGCTGATGGCTGCAACCTTTTAACTATTATATATACATGATTCAATCACAATAAAAATCACTTTTCTTTTCTGAATCTATCAAATCTTAAGGTTCAATTTTCTATCGCAAATACTCTCTATATTCTAAGCATTCTAAATTACGATTGCTAGAATCTGTACTTCACTTCTTTATTTTAAGCAATACTTTCCCTTTTATGTCTCCATATACAGAAAATATATATGTATATATACTTTAGGAAGAGTGTATTATAAAGTTACATATCTGTGTTATTAAGAACAAAAAGAGTCAATTAGCTTTTGTATTGGTAAAAGTCATTTTCCGCGGCTCAGGCACATCAAAGTCCACTTCGGTAACTTAGGCGAAATCCTATTCTACTGCTCAGGTCTCTTGTTCTACTGCTCAAGTGTTGTAATACCTATTCCTCTAAATTAAGTGAGAATTTTTGTTATATCGAAATTCCAGAAGGAGTCTGGGACTAGACGTAGGACGGAGCTTGTAATAACCCGGACCTCTGTTCACGCAAGATATTGTCCCCAACTTGGCCACCATATTGGTGTGGGGTTTTGTTTCTCAAAAGGCCTCGGCGTTAGTAAGAGATGGGCTATACTATATAAGTGCCCACTTCACACAGGCTTCCATGATGTGAGACCTAGGGGTGTTACATTCTCCCCTCCTACAGAGCCCAATGCCCCCGTTGGCTCACAAACACCTCACCCAGGCGTTGTGGTCCACATAGAAGCCACAATTCCGGCTGGGTTAGGCTCTGATACCACTGTAATAACCCGGACCTCTGTTCACGCAAGATATTATCCCCAACTTGGCCACCATATAGGTGTGGGGTTTTGTTTCTCAAAAGGCCTCGGCGTTAGTAAGAGATGGGCTATACTATATAAGTGCCCACTTCACACAGGCTTCCACGATGTGAGACCTAGGGGTGTTACAGAGCTCCGAACTAGTATAAAAATCTATGGTGTCAGTTTACTTAATTGTTTTATATTCTCAACTGCTATTATTATTTATTATCATATACACTTTTGCAGTAGTACATTTCTATATCACTCAATCCATAGCAACTTACAGAAATATTTTCTGTAATTATAGTATTCATTCAAGTTCAACGAGCATAGACAACATGTCACTATTCGGCATATGATGATATTCATACTTAAATGCTTATATGAGAGTATCAGGAGGTTCCACAAGCCTTATAGGCAATGCAAATAGAAATCAACGATTTGCAGGAATAATTGGCAGCAATTCAGATTGGTGATGATAGTCCTGCTGATTTTGATGATGTAGCGGATGACGACTATGACGATGGTGCAATACACTTAGAATGCCTGTTGATTATTAGGGTTGTCAATGGGTCGTGTCAGGTCGGGTTCGGGTCGGGTCAAGTCGGGTTCGGGTTGATTTATAAACGGGTCAGGTCAACCCGTTTATTAAACGGGACATTTTTTCCCAACCCTAACCCGACCCGTTTATAAACGAGTTGACCCGACCTGACCCGTGTAACCCGTATAACTAAACGGGTCGGTCGGGTCGGGTTGACCAATTTGACCCGCTAATATTATTTAATAATATAAACATTCAAAGAAACAAAGCTAAAAATCATCAGTATATGTTATAACACGACTGACGTAAACCTACAATTACCGTATAAAATCACCATGCAACATAACATATAAGTTTGAAGTTTGAACTTCGCTCTTGTCTGCTCTTTTTTAATTTCGTCTGTACCTGATTTCATTCTTAAAATTCGAATATTTCATACTGCACTAAACAAGGGAATATGCTATGTAACGTAAATTGTATGCATCCTTTTATAGTTCCTTATGAAATTGCAGCATTTAAGTGACAGAAAAGATCAGTTTATAGTTTGTGCTATCAACTTTTTTTTGTTTGGTACAGTTCTTTTTAGTCTTGAATGGAAAAGTTTGCTCTCTTTCGTTTAGCATCAGTGTATTAAAAACAATATGCTACATTTCTCAGATGATGCTAGAGAACTAAAGTTTTATGTTTTATGTAAATGTAATTTCAACGTTTTATGTTTTGTGAATGCATGATTCTGGTATATTTTATGTAAATGTAATTTCAATGGTTACGTGTTAGTTGCTACTTGCTACACAAAATAATTTAACATTTCCCCTTTTTTTAATATGTTAAATGGGTTTAGCGGGTCAATTTCGGGTTAGCGGGTCAACCCTAAACCCACCCATTTATAAACGGGTCAAATTCGGGTTGACCCGGAAATGACCCGCTAACTAAACGGGTCGGGTTGACCTGCTAATTTCCATGCGGGTTTCGGGTCGGGTCATGAGTCATGTAGGAAATTGATAGCCCTATTGATTATTACTTATAGTCATGGTGTAATTGTTTGTTTATCGTGGTGCATCATTATATTTTGCATACGAGCATTGTTTGATTGTATTATATGACTGTTTTGTATCATTTTTTACATCCTATTATATTATCGGTGATTGATTCTACTATATTACTAGGTTGATGATTTTTTCTATTATTGATGTCAATCGGTAATATCTGTATGACTTCCATACTTTTGCACAAACAAACGCAATTGAGTTTGTTTAAAGTTCTAGGCCTGCATGTTTTACATATGTACGGTAATATTGGTCTTGTTTTGTAAGACTCGTATATGAACTGTCTACATAAGTGATTATATCACAGAGTATCTCTACACATCAAAATCAATGGAAAATGAAATTGGACTTCTAATTATTATCTTGTACTTATCAAAATTCACATAAAAACGACCGTAAACATATAGAAGAAGAGTAGGAATAAGATTTTTAGGGTATGATTAACGAAGAATTTAATAATCATCCAAAATAATGCATAAATTCATACAAAAAGTACACAAAAAATAATATAAATAGTAATGTTAATATTTAAAACAAACTACAGCTAAGGGAACTTAGATACAAGCACTTGTTTTTTGAGCTCCATCCAACGTTGTGTTTGAGCTGCATTTATTCCCATCATGTTTTTATCCCTGGTCTATTGTTCTTATTTTTTTGTCATTTCAATAGCCAGTTTTGAGACTAAATATCCAACTTTTATTGCACAATATCTGCAAATCTACTCATCACACCTATCTTTGTTTGCGCTTGCAAACTTCTGTCTTCATGTCCTTTTTCAGGAATTTCATAAACAATTGTTGAAATAAGTCCTATATCGGAGAATTTATAAAATAATACCTGTATAAACATTAAAGTCTACCCTTCACATTGTCAATTGGATTTGTGATAATTCGGGGTTCTCTAACATGGTATTAGAGAAGATATAATTCGTGTGCACATAACTGCCACACTTTTCCATGTCACCAAATATGATCCATGTGTTAGGCTCAAGATATGCCACACGTGCGGGAGCATGTTGAAATATGTCGCACATCGGGGAATTTATAAAATAATTTCTGTATAAACATTAAGAGTCCACCCTTCACATTGCCAATTAGTTTTGTGATAATTCGGGGTTCTCTAACAGACATTTACTTTTGCATCCAAGGTGACATCAACTTTTCTTTCTTTTTACTACTTTTACGTCCATTGATATAATCTTCACTAGATCTTTGGCAGAGCACATCTTCCTTGTTTGCTTCCTCGAATTGAGTATCTCTTCCAAACGAATCTCTAGGACTAGATGAGTAAGTTGATTTTGATGCTTTATTCTTTCCCTTTGAGGATGTTCGAACATTTGGAAGCTCTTCTCGTTATAAAAGGTCCACTTCGGTTGACTCATTAGTACCTCATAGTGGTTAGGAAATTCATAGTAGTGTGGTATTTAAGCACTATTTTCTTAAAAGGAAAGTTCCATAAATTCATCCTATGTAATTAATTTCTTGTAACAAGAAACTATTTAGTTCACTTATAAACTTTAATTATTATACTAAGAAGCTTTTAAAGTTAAAAAGCCATAATAAATGTTCATCGCTTCTCATTCCTCTAGGGTTGGCTTTTTTTATTATGTATATTTGTGATTCATAAAACTAAGTTTGGTGATTTATTACTCTGAATCGACCTTAGATCGTCGATAACATACGAGTGATTTTGAGATACTTAATGTTGAATATATCCATTATTATATTTTTCAAAATTTATCTCCGCTTTGGTTGTTACACTTTATTGAGTATTTAGAATAACGATACTGCATATCGCACAGGTCACAACCCTTATCACTACGCCGTTGGATGGTAGAATGCTTGCTCAGAGGAGTACTCTGTCACAACCAAATATCATCTTTGAAAACATAGCTTGCAACGTACATCGATTGCGTAAAATCTCCAAACGGTGAAGACATTGTTAAAATTGATATTTCTTTAAAACTACTGACGAGTGGAGGAGAGGAGATAAAAGAATGTCGTGTAATAGTAAAGTGTTGCATGTGGTGTTCTATAGGTGAAATAAAGTCGTTGGAAGTAGGACTGTTATGGAAATGGTTACCATTACCATTTTACAGATACAGTTATCGTACTATTTTTATTGGTAAATTAAAGTAGTTTATCATTACCAATCGATTAGCATATCGCAAACTGTTATACCGATAATTTGATAACTGTTAAACAAATAATGATATCGTTTATCCATAAAAGCTCGTACCTTGACGTGTTTTTAACACTATAATGCATCTTCATTATATTATTTATAGTGTTACTTAATAAAAGACGTAAATAAGACAGAAGAAAAGAATATCTGAAATTATTTCACTAGATTGCAAAACTAAAAAAATTTAAGCATTTTTTGGCTTTAAATGCATGTAATAATGCACATTATAAGAATATACATATGTCTTAAATTGATTGGTAAAATTACCATTACTATTGATATTGAAGAAATTTTACCGATGATCTATCATATAAAACGATAAGTTTAAATTTATCATGCACATTAGACTAATATATACGAATTTCAATCATAATTGATTAATGATTGACTTCAATGGTATGGTAATGGGACATTTACCATTAACATAACACTTATAGTTGGAAGAAAGAACAGCTGGAAGGACCCATTAGTGATTCAATTATCATGGCTTCGGGTGTTTATTTAATAGTATTCTTCTTTGGAAGTCTATTAAATAAGAATCCAACTTATGACGCATATTAAATAGACGTTCATAAAATTTTGAAAACTGAGCACTGAATATTCACCCGTATTAAAGCTATTAGGAAAAGAACGACTACTGAATCGATTTCTGTTATAGCATCTCTAGGGTTGAGCAAATGGCTGATTCGATTTGAAACCGATCAAAAATGTTGAAACCAAAATAATCATTCAAGAAATATACACCGATCCAAACAAAACCAATATTTTTTAAAACTAAACCAACCAAACGGATAATGTTTGGTTCGGTTTGGTTAGTTTATTTGGTTTATCTTAATATGAAATATATCTTTTGGTTGTTGATATAACATATGATTTAAACAAGTAATATGAAAATATTGCAAATAATAGCATTGTAAGTGGTACTTTTTTAGCTTTAAAATAAATAAATTTATAAATTTGGTTTAATTGATTGTTTTGGTTTAAAAATATAAAGAACCAAACCCGACAACAAACCGAAGTAGCATAAAAGTAAAAATAAAAACCAACGAACCAAACCGAACTGACCAAACTTAATTGGTTTAGTTGACTTAATTGGTTTTAACCAATAAATGCTCACCCTTAAGCATCTCTACCAACAGTTAATTCAACCTCCACATTGAAGGATTCAAGATTTTGCAACTCTAATGGAATTGAATCAAATTGCAATTTCAACTTAATAGCCAAAGATAATTTCAATAGTTTAGTTGATTAAATCAACGTCCATAATAGAATGCTGAATGAATCACTATCGTATATTAAATATTAATTTAATCAACTTCCAAAGCTGATTGTAAAGAAACATGTTGGTTTTTTTATATATATACACATATCGCTTGTTCTATTTTAGAGCAAGGCAAGTTGTCTTTACATGTGTCTATCGTTTACTAGATTCTTTATGATTTGCGACATGATTTTTTTTAATGCTGATCAAATCTATATCCTCAAATAAGACGCTGATTTAATCAATGTCCAGAACAAAACTGTTGGCTAGCTTCCTTATCAAGCCACCAGGTACCAAGAGTTGAATTACCATGCACAAGCAAACATATATGAAGGTCCATAAGCCAAGTAACTCTGGCTCGTGAAACACAGGAGCTCACTCGTGGCCGGCTTCACTCCCCTACTCGTGATTCAGTGTCATGATCCGCTCGTGATAGGATCCACGACCCGCTCGTGGATAAGAGGCACGATCCAACCCCAAGATCACAGAAGGGTGAATGTTACCAGGTCTTCCACAATCCGAAAGACCAGGATCTGATGACATTTGTCCAAAACCGTCATATTGACCATTTCTCCATTAAGCAACGAACCAGTCCGAGAATGCTGGGATCCATGCCACATGTCTTGTAATAACCTGAATTTTAATAACATGTTGAAACAAGTAATCAGAGTATAATTAATTTTTAAAATGAGAATCATGGGAAAAGGGTTACGCCATTGCGTACGTCTCGGAATTCTGCTTGGAATAGAGTCCGAGTTTTCGAAAATCGGAGTCCGTATGACCAAGTTATGACCTCTAGAAGTTTCACGAATTTTCAGAATCAAAAACAGCTCAGAAATTCGAATTCAAATTCGAATTCAAAACCCAGAAGCCGGCTGGACGGGAAAATTCACGCCCAGAGCCCAGGTCGACCAGGGGGTCGACCTGGCCAGACCAGGTCGACCATAGGGTCGACCTAGGGGTCGACCTCCCTGGTCGGGCCTGGGTATGACTGGTTGGCTGGGTGGGTCTGTTGTGGGCCTGTGACGTTTTTTGATGGTTCAGATCAGTTCTAGGGTTAATCTAAAGGCCTAATTAAGTTTCTTACACCTATATAAACACCCTAAGACCTAACCTAATTCGCAACAAATCATTCTTACACTGTTATGCTACTGAATTCCCTCTTGAACCATGGCCGCCGCCTCCAAATTAAAGATTAAGCATTCAAACTCGATTCAAATCAAAGATCAACGCTTCTACAACAATCCAAGAGAATATATCAGCGACACCACAACGTTTCTATATTAATTTCAGTTCTTAATTTGCTAGCCATGCTCTGTAAGTTCTAGTTACTTTTTAGATTTGAACTTGTTAATTATAATATGGCCATGGAATAAAGTGGAATTGGATTTAAGTATGTTTATCGATTCAGACCTATTTTTGTTGCTTCTTGAATCTTGAGTTTTTGAGACTTGTCTATCTTTATTCTCATGTCAAGTTCATGATCTATTCAGCCTGTTGTAAATCAGTTTTCTTGATTCATGTTGATATTATTATCAAGTTGCAATCTTCGTGCCTGTGATGACGTTTTTCTCTCTGATCTTATTTTTATGCAAAATTCTATCTTCCCCTATTTATTTTCTTTTGATGAACCTTGGTCAATTTCATACCTAGGCCTAAACCGCGATTTGCGTACAATTGAATACGGGGAAATATTGGGATATTACCTATTTGGATATATGTGTTTGGTGGAATTGATGGCATAACATGAAATTGGAAATTTGGGTTTGTCAATATAGTTGAAATTGCATGTTTGGGCATTGGCATAAGTAATTTGGCATGAAGTGGGCATACATGAATTGGCATGTAAATTAAATCACAAGTTCGGGCCTATGTAAATTAAATCAAAATATTAGGCTTATGTTAATTGGGCATAAGTAGAATTAGGAACTTGAACATGAAAGCGATTGTAAACTTGATAATTGGCATAAATATGTATTATGAACTTGGGTAACTGGCATGTATTGTAATAAAAAGATTATAGTTTAGGATAACTACATCATGAATCATGATTTGGGTTTATTTGGGCATGAAACTTGATACATGAAATTTTGGCTAGAACTTGATATGGGTAAAATGGCATAAACTTGGCATACCTGTAAATAGGTAAGAATTGGACATATGTAAACTGACTAGAATTGGGTACATATATAAATCGGCATGTAATTTGGAACTTGGGCATATGTTTATTAATATGTAAAGTTGGGAATTTTGATCTATACGACACATATGTAATTAAGAATCTAATGGATGCCTTTGACGCGAGGATAGACTTGAGTTGTGGCGTAATTCTGCCCGGAACCGCCTGGCATATCCAGTGATCGCAACAAAAATAGTCTAATGTAAGAGGTCGTAGGCAAAGACAAAAATGTGATGATGTCTAACACGAGGTTAGACTGAGTTGCGATGTAATTCTGCCCGGAACCGTCCGGCATATCCAGTGACCGCAACAATATGTCTAATGTGAGAGGTTAGCGCATTGAATGCTTGAACCCGAGGTTGGAATGGGTTTGCGGTGTAATTCTGCCCGGAACCGCCCGGCATATCCAGTGACCGCAAATAAGTCCAATGTGAGAGGTTGATGCATTAGTAAATAATAAATGCTAATGAAACCTGTTAAGTAGGGTGAGGTTAAGTAATATGACTAGACTAATGACACTTAACCGATATGACATGAATGGGTGGGTTAAGTAAACTTGAACTTGATCGCTTGAGAACACTTAACCATTTTAACATGATAATTAGACAAGTGGGTAGGGTTAAGCAAATTGAGAACACTCAACTGATACAACATGTTAATTAGACCAGTGGGTGCGGTTGAGTAGATTGATAACACTTAACCAACATAACATGACAAGTGGGTGGGTTAAGTTAACTTGAATTGATTGATGACACTTAACCAATATAACACGACGCGTAGCAGGGTTAAGTCAACTTGAACATATAGATAATACTTAACCAACTTAGCATGATACGTGGGTGGGTTAAGTCATGAACTGCTTGAAAACACTTAACCAATTTGATATGCTAAGATAGCGGGGTTAAGTTATGAATCACAAGACAACACTTAACCAACTTGACATGATACATGGGCGGGTTAAGCCATGAATTACTTGAAAACACTTAACCAATGCAATCTGACGAATGGGAGGGTTAAGTTAAACAGTTTGGCGATGCTTAACCAATATGACATGGTGCGTGGTAGGGTTAAGTAAACACGCGAAGGCAACACTTAACCGATATAACAAGACATGCGGTAGGGTTAAATAACACAAGAGAGAACACTTAACCAAGGTAACATGATGGGTGGTGGGGTTAAGTTAACTTGAATGGATAATACTTAACCAACCTGTGGGGTATACGATTAGACCCTAGGAAAACTCTAGTAGCGGGACCCGTTTCAACAGTAACCCACATTATGTATCAGTATACCCTGAGCTAGGCAGGGTGGGGCACGATTACTGGGCTGATTATAAGCGGTCAAAATGGTGGCAGGTGATGCAGCAGTGCAGGTTCCGACGGATTACGGGCGTGCACGTATTCCGGAGTGGAAAATTTAGCCACTGGGCATCAGTAGATATAAAGTTGTGCATCAAGAATTGTGTCAGGGTTGCCATCCTAGGGATTGATACACCGTAGGGTGGGACCAGCACAGGTATCTACAAGTAAGGGGCCGCATGACACAAATGAGAACTAGGTCGAGTAGGAGCCGATCGATTAAGGTAGTAAGGATACATCCAGCACATTCATGGCAATTGGGCTAGTTGAGGTAAGAGCCTCATACTAGATGTAGTCCTGAAGGCTACCACAACTACGGGGTTGGGATCACCTTATTATATAACACGGGCTACTAGTTGGGACACTAGTAGGGGGTAAGGATCCTTGTTACACAGGACACTAGTTGGAACACTAGTAGGAATACGGATCATTCCATGCAAGACACTTGTGAGGATGCTAGTTAGGTGGTGCAGAGAAAATAGATATCATAGAAATATTTTAATGGTGAAGCAGAGAAATCTTGCGATGCTTGATAGAAATCTTGTGAAATTATACTTAGTTTATCTTGAATGCGAACCTTGCGATGTTATACTTTACAAAAATCATATGATGTTATTCTTAGTTATCATTGCATGTTGCTTATCTTGTCATCATGCTTATGTTTACTTTCAGTTTATTCATGCCATGTTATCTTTACTTGTTATTATGCTGAAAGTCACTAGGACTTACTCAGTCTTTATGACTGACCTGTTTTGTTTCTCCTTGTTTTCTTCCCCCCCCCCCTCCAGGTTCGCAGGGTGAAATACAGCTCAGTTTGGATCTTACCAAGATCCAAGGCTCTTTCATGTACGGCTTGGTTTTCTCTTGGCTATGGCTTTCTTTGCTTTATTGGGGAATACTACAATTTATTTTTATGCTTCTTTGTTTTTGAGAAAGACAGATATTTTGACTATGTAATTGGGTATTGAAAGTTAATGGGCTTTTATTGTAAATAACTATATTTAATAAATGATTTGAAGTACTTCTACTTTACTTTCCGCTGTTTTATATATGTCTGTCTTTTAATATTTCTGTTCCAGTACCCATAATGCTCCATTGAAGTTATGGCATTCCCCTTGTGAGTGACCTTAACGGATGTGGGGTGTTACATTTGATATCAGAGCCGAAAGTTTCCAGACTGGGCAAAAGCTTTTAAAAACCTTCTGAAATTATTTTCAAAATGTTTACAAGGAAGCATTTTTCTAAGAAAAGTTTTGTTTTACGAAAGGCATATTCCCCAAAGCCATATGCACTATCTTTTGATTCTCTCCTTGAGTCTCTTCTCTCTTTCTTTTTCACCATAGTTTTGTAGGTGTACGACACATGTAGGAGGGCAAAGAAGTGCCTAACTTCCATCTGTAGCAGTAGTAGTTCCATCTGCAACTAATCTTATTTCAAGCTTTTAGGGTTACCATGCGATGGAGGTAGCTTTCTTGAAACTCGTCAACAAACTATATAAGGATAGTAAGAACAGGGATAAAGAACACAAGCCTAAGGATGAAAAACTTGTTGATATGGCTTAATCCACAAAGGAGGAAAAAGGTGAAAGGAAAGAAGCCAAAGTGAAAGAATAATAAAACCCATGACAAGAAAGAGCATCGTTGGTATGGTAAAAAGGGACATGTAGTTAAGTATTATAAGACAAGGACAAGGGCAAATGACCAGATCGTCGAGAGGGCAATTATATGCTCTCACTACTTGCGTACCTAAGAGGGGTGCTAACGTTTCTGTTAAAAGTTTAGCTTTTCTTTTCTATCATATCGTGGGAACTCTGTTTTTGTACATCGCATCCTTTTAATTCTGCTTCGATAGTTGAGTCTCTGCACCTTAGTACTAGCGTAGTAGAGGATCCCATTTTTGTCTCAAATCCTGTTGGGGAATCGGCTCATTTATTCATGACTTGTTTGGATTTGAGAATGTCTATGCTAAGTGTTGAGTTTAGAAGTAATGCTTACGTTTTTGGGCTATGGATTGATTCTAGGGATGGAGTGGTTATCCAGTAAGGGTGCCATTCTCGGTTTTGAAAGGAGGGTTGTTAGACTCTTGACTTGCCTCGGTAATACCCTCGAAGTTTCGTGTAACCTTTAAGGTTCTGTCATGATTAGTTACCTAGAATCTCTAGACACATTTATTGGTAATTTGTAATCCGTTCGAGTAGTGTTCACCACTAAGGCGGATGGTTCATTTCGCTTACGCATGAGTTATAGAAATCACCCTAGTAAGTACACTTGGTAACATGATTGGCATCTGTTTATTTTCAAGAGATAGTTCTTCTGCGTGGAATACCTTGTAGTAAGTAAACGAGATCCATGATTCACTAGTGAATTTTGGAGAGCTTGCATGAAACCATGAGTACGTAGTTATGTTTAGGCCGAGTATACTAGAAGGAGAATAAGTGAAAGTGAAACGAGAGGCAACAGTGAACTGAGTTCCAACTCATATTTTGGAAACAAGAATTAAGAAGCTACGAAATTGTGAAGCTAAAGACGGTCAAAGCACAATGGAGTTAAGCTCAAGGAAATGCGACTTAGAAGATGGAAGACTAGATACGCGCATCATATCTCTTTTTAAGAGTATATCCTTGATCCCTCTTTTCCTGTAGAGCTTACTTGCATGCTATCTTTTAAGTATATCCTCTCGGTCCTATTCTCAATCCTATTTCTGTTGCAAACCCCATAGGGAGTATGACTCATCTGTTAGTAATACATGTTGGGGGCTAGAGGGTGTCCGTTGGGTTGACTAAACTTTTTGGGTTTTATAGGATATGGGTTAGTTTTAGGAAGGGATTTCTTGTGATAAAAAAGGAGTCCATCATGCTTAGTTTCCTAGAAACATATATATTGGTTGGGTAATTCTTTGGGTGTCAGTCTGATGTTGATTTCGGTCTTCGGGGCTGGTGCTTAGGGAGTTCCTCTCCTAATCAGTATATATGTGACGTAGATTTCCTGTTTTGACATTGCCTAATAGGCACAATTTTTTTACTTGCTTATATCATTCGACTATACCTTTAGGTAGGAACAGTTGGGTGTAAACATGTGTTTGAGACATGTTATGATTGATGGTTGCAAGTGGTTGCTCGTGAATGCATATACACACATATTAGGCACCAGATCGGCTCAGTCACCTTTCATACTGCATATGCATGAGTGTTTATACTTGTTTATGGATGAAATTGAATGTGTTATCATGTGGATGTTGCATATGGATGGATGTTTGTGCACACATATAGTGTTTATGTGACTAGGACTATTTGCATACATGTTGGACTCATGGCACAAAAAAAAATTTGCATTAAGAAGATCAATCAGGCTTGATCATTTGCATTAGATAAGGAACACATACACACACTTTCTGCATATGTTCATACAGCATTAGAAAGCTCTTAGGACAATGGATGCATGTGATTGATGATTGGGTAGATGGATGATTGGATGGCAGGATACATTCTTCTTAACTTGAAGATTTCGGGGACGAAATCCTTTAAGGAGGGGAGAATGTAACAACTCGAATTTTAATAACATGTTAAAACAAGAAATCCGAGTATAATTAATTTTTAAAATGAGAATCATGGGAAATGGGTTGTGCCATTGCGTTCATCTCGGAATTCTTCTTGGAATAGAGTCCGAGTTTTCAAAAATTGGAGTCCGTATGACCAAGTTATGACCTCTAGAAGTTTCACGAATTTTCAGAATCAAAACAGCTCAGAAATTCGAATTTAAATTCGAATTCAAAACCCAGAAGCGGGCTGGGCGGGAAAATTCCCGCCCAGAGCCCAGGTCGACCAGGGGGTCGACCTGGGGGTCGACCAGGGGGTCGACCTGGGGGTCGACCAGGGGGTCGACCTGGCTAGACCAGGTCGGTCATAAGGTCGACCTGGGGGTCGACCTCCCTGGTCGGGCCTGGGTGCGACTGGTTGGCTGCGTGGGTCTGTTGTGGGCCTGTGACGTTTTTTGATTGTTCAGATCAGTTCTAGGGTTAATCAAGGGCCTAAGTAAGTATCCTACACATATATAAACACCCTAAGACCCAACCTAATTCGCAAAAAATCATTCTTACACTGTTATGCTGCTGAATTCCCTCTTGAACCATGGCCGCCGCCTCCAAATTAAAGCTTAAGCATTCAAACTCGATTCAAATCAAAGATCAACGCTTCTACAACAATTCAAGAGAATAAATCAGCGACATCGCAACGTTTCTACATCAATTTCAGTTCTTAATTCGCTAGTCATGCTCTGTAAGTTCTACTTACTTTTTAGATTTGAACTTGTTAATTATAATATGGCCATGGAATAAAGTGGAATTGGATTTAAGTATGTTTATCGATTCAGACCTATTTATGTTGCTTCTTGAATCTTGAGCTTTTGAGACTTGTCTATCTTTATTCTCATGTGAAGTTCATGATCTATTCAGCCTGTTGTAAATCAGTTTTCTTGATTTATGTTGATATTATTATCAATCTTCATGCCTGTGATGACATTTTTCTCTCTGATCTTATTTTTATGCAAAATTCTATCTTCCTCTATTTATTTTCCTTTGATGAAGCTTGGTCAATTTCGGACCTAGGCCTAAACCGCGATTTGCATACGATTGAATATTGGGAATTATTAGGATATTACCTATTTGGATATATGTGTTTGGTGGAATTGATGGCATAACATGAAATTGGAAATTTGGGTGTTGTCAATATAGTTGAAATTGCAAGTTTGGGCATTGACATACGTAATTTGGCATGAAGTGGGCATACATGAATTGGCATGTAAATTAAATCACAAGTTCGGGCCTATGTAAATTAAATCAAAAGATTAGGCTTATGTTAATTGGGCATAAGTAGAATTGGGAATTTGAACATGAAAGCGATTGTAAACTTGATAATTGGTATAAATATGTATTATGAACTTGGGTTACTGGCATGTATCGTAGTAAAAAGATTATAGTTTGGGATAACTACATGTAATTTTGGCTAGAACTTGATATGGGTAAAATGGCATAAACTTGGCATACTTGTAAATAGGTAAGAATTGGACATATGTAAACTGACTAGAATTGGGTACATAGATAAATCAGCACGTAATTTGGAACTTGAGCATACGTTTATTAATACGAAAAGTTGGGAATTTTGATCTATATGACACATATGTAATTAACAATCTAATGGATGCCTTTGATACGAGGTTAGACTTGAGTTATGGTGTAATTATGCTCGGAACCGCCCGGCATATCCAGTGATCGCAACAAAAATAGTCTAATGTGAGAGGTCGTAGGCAAAGATTAGGTTGTGATGATGCCTAACATGAGGTTAGAATGAGTTGCGGTGTAATTCTTCCCGGAACCGCCCGGCATATCCAGTGACCGCAACAATATGTCTAATGTGAGAGGTTAGCGCATTGAATGCTTGAACCCGAGGATGGAATGGGTTTGCGGTGTAATTCTACCCGGAACCGCCCGGCATATCCAGTGACCGCAAATAAGTCCAATGTGAGAGGTTGATGCATTAGTAAATAATAAATGCTAATGAAACCTGTTAAGTAGGGTAAAGTTAAGTAATATGACTAGACTAATGATACTTAATCGATATGACATGAATGGGTGGGTTAAGTAAACCTGAACATGATCGCTTGAGAACATTAACATGATAATTAGACAAGTGGGTAGGGTTAAGCAAATTGAGAACACTCAACTGATACAACATGTTAATTAGACCAGTGGGTGCGGTTGAGTAGATTGATAACACTTAACCAACATAACATGACAAGTGGGTGGGTTAAGTTAACTTGAATTAATTGATGACACTTAACCAATATAACACGACGCGTAGCAGGGTTAAGTCAACTTGAACATATAGATAATACTTAACCAACTTAGCATGATACGTGGGAGGGTTAAGTCATGAACTGCTTGAAAACACTTAACCAATTTGATATGCTAAGATAGCGGGGTTAAGTTATGAATCACTAGACAACACTTAACCAACTTGACATGATACATGGGCGGGTTAAGCCATGAATTACTTGAAAACACATAACCAATGCAATCTGACGAATGGGAGGGTTAAGTTAAATAGTTTGGCGATGCTTAACCAATATGACATGGTGCGTGGTAGGGTTAAGTAAACACGCGAAGGCAACACTTAACCGATATAACAAGACATGCGGTAGGGTTAAGTAACACAAGAGAGAACACTTAACCAAGGTAACATGATGGGTGGTGGGTTAAGTTAACTTGAATGGATAACACTTAACCAACCTGTGGGGTATACGATTAGACCCTAGGAAAACTCTAGTAGCGGGACCCGTTTCAGCAGTAACCCACATTATGTATCAGTATACCCTGAGCTAGGCAGGGTGGGGCACGATTACTGGGCTGATTATAAGCGGTCAAAATGGCGGCAGGTGATGCAGCAGTGCAGGTTCCGACGGATTACGGGCGTGCACGTATTCCGAAGTGGAAAATTTAGTCACTAGGCATCAGTAGATATAAAGCTATGCATCAAGAATTGTGCCGGGGTTGCCATCTTAGGGATTGATACACCCTCGGATGGGACCAGCACAGGTATCTACAAGTAAGGGGACGCGTGACACAAACAAGAACTAGGTTGAGTAAGAGCCGATCGATTAAGGTAGTAAGGATACATCTAATACATTCATGGCAATTGGGCTGGTTGAGGTAAGAGCCTCATACTAGATGTAGTCCTGAAGGCTACCACAACTACGGGGTTAGGATCATCTTATTATATAACACGGGCTACTTGCTGGGACACTAGTAGGGGGTAAGGATCCTTATTACACAGGACACTAGTTGGAACACTAGTAGGAATACGGATCATTCCATGCAAGACACTTTTGAGGATGCTAGTTAGGTGGTGCAGAGCTAATAGATATCATAGAAATATTTTAATGGTGAAGCAGAGAAATCTTGCGATGCTTGATAGAAATCTTGTGAAATTATACTTAGTTTATCTTGAATGGGAACCTTGCGATGTTATACTTGACAAAAAATCATATGATGTTATTCTTAGTTATCTTGCCTGTTGCTTATCTTCTCATCATGCTTATGTTTACTTTCAGTTTATTCATGCCATGTTATCTTTACCTGTTTTTATGCTGAAAGTCACTAGGACTTACTCAGTCTTTATGACTGACCCGTTTTGTTTCGCCTCTTTTTCTTCCGTTCCCCCCCCCCCCGGTTCGTAGGGTGGGAATATAGCTTAGTTCGGATCTTATCAAGCTCCAAGGCTCTTTCATGTACGGCTGGTTTTCTCTTGCCTATGGCTTGCTTTGCTTTATTGGGGAATACTACAATTTATTTTTATGCTTCTTTGTTTTTGAGCAAGACAGATATTTTGACTATGTAATTGGGTATTGGAAGTTGATGGGCTTTTATTGTAAACAATTATATTTAATAAATGATTTGAAGTACTTCTACTTTACCTTCCGCTGTTTTATATATGTCTGTCTTGTAATATTTCTATTCCAGTTCCCATAATGATCCAATAAAGTTAAGGCATTCCCTTTATGAGTGACCTTAACGGATGTGGGGTGTTACATGTCTTCACGAACCGCCTGCAGATATCACATATAAATAGCTACATACTTGTCATTTTTGAGGATCTTTTGTGCAATTCTGAGTGTTGTTATCACCATTGTTGCCTCTCCATTATTTCTTGTTAGTATTATTAAGAAATCACTTAGTGAATTATCATTGTAATTGTGAGATTGAGAGAAATCATTTATTGTACTTCCATTCTACGTGTAATCAAAGATATATAAAGTGGACGTAGGCTCGTTAACGCTGAACCACTATAAATTTGGTGTCGTTTTCTGCTTTTTCTTCATTCCTAGATATAATTCTTTGCAAAATCTGAACTATTCAGGTGTTAGAGACAAATTTGGATCTAACATTTTGGTGCTTTCAGTGATAGTTGAACTCAGGGTATATCGGATTATTGCCCTACTATTTGGATATTTAAGTCCGAAGAAAATAGTCCGAATCTCCACGGTTTCAGTTTTTGAAGGTTTCTGCAAAGTCAAGACGCTATGGCTAGAAAGAAATCCAAAGATGCATGAGCTTCGCAAGCAAATGAAGCTGCAAACGAAACCGTTAAAGAAAGCGTTCAAGAGCAGGTCGAGATGGAGTCTCCAGTTCCGAGGATGAGGGGGCGGTCCGACCCGACGATGGTATCACGACCCAACCTGCAGATGGTGTCATGACCTGATCACAAGACAATGCCACGAGTCGCCTTTCTCACACCACCACGAAGCGTCCCCAGAGGGTCACCACGAGCCAACATCAGGAAGGAGCCACGAGCCATCAGCAGAGGGGGGTCACGACCCGAACTGACAATCAGACTACAACTCGACCTGGAAAGGAGATTATGGCTCGTCCTACTCGTGCTGGTGTTGCTGCTTGACCTGGCTCGAGTTCTTGTTGATGATCAATTCAATCCTTCCGCTCCAGCTACTGAAGGAGATCTTTCCCTCATCCTTGATATGTTGGGGAGAACGAATGACGAGTTGGCAGCCCAAAGACAAGAGAGTTCCCTGCTACGACAGAACCTTACTGCGTTGGACAGGCGTATTGATGATCTCCAAAGGCAGAGGACATCTCCGCCAGCCCGCTATTTGACTCCAGAATATTTGTCTTCGTCTGGGGAATCTCCAAGACCTCCATGGAGACCATTGGAAAGATCTGAAAATATAGAACAACTTCGATTTGGAGCGCTTCCTTCTCGAGAAGAGGCAGCACTTAACCTAGGACTCGCCGACTGTAATCTGAATAATCCTGCAGCGCTTCCTAGAGCACAGATTGTTAATAAACCTGTTGAAAATCGACCACCGCAACCCTTTTGCCACATGATTGACCATGGTAACAGGGGGCAAGGAAGCTCTGCACAAGCTCCTGACTTCGTGGCGGCTCATCGAAGGAACGATGGAGGGCCCCGCAGGGCAAGGAGTGTTGATCCTGAATCTACAGTGACCCATGCTGACATTGAAGCAATGATTAGACAGATCATGGTAGATAGCCGCGGGCAGAGAAAAGAAAATTGGGGCATAGAGCGCAGTCATACGTCCTTTATTGACGATATACTGGAGGTTACATTCCAAGGTGTTTCAACATGCCAACTATGAATCGCTATGCGGGCAAGACAGATCCAATTCAGCATCTGATGAGATACTCATGGTCTATGAATGCCGCTGCAGCCTCTGATGCTGTAAAGTGTAAAGCATTCCCGATATTCCTGGAAGATGTGGCGTTACTGTGGTTTACCCACCTCCCAGCACGATCGATTTCCAATTTCAGGGAATTGAGTGAAAAATTTGTGAATCAATTCCGGCTTCACGCTCAGAGGACTAAAAATGTCATTGAATTATCCCTCATTAAACAACGTCCTGGCGAGACTCTGAGGTCATACCTAGATCGTTTCAACCTAGCTATCACAGAGATCAGAGACCCTCACGAACAGACTGTCTTGATGGCCTTAATCGACGGGGTGGACAAAGATAATGAATTTGGAAGGTACCTAGTTGGCAAGCCGTCGTTGACAAGAGAGATATTCTATGACAAAGCTAATATTCGCCTGCGTCAGGAAGAAATATACGCCAATCGGAAGAGGAAGGCTATTGATAAAGAATATATACAGAGCAACGTGGCCATTAAGCAGACATTAGACAGCTCAGGAAAAGTTGAGGTGAATGTCGGAAATAAAAGTCAAGGAAGTGGTCGTTAGTCAGGAAATAATAGTCAGAAGAAAAACCGGGGGAATGATTCCCAGAGAAGGCCTCGGTCCAGGCCATTTGAGAACTTTACACCGTTAAATGATAAGTAAAGAACATCTTTATGGATACTTATAATGTTCTCCAGTACAAGAGGCCTCCCCCAAGGGATCCGACGGAAAAGGAACGTGAAATTGGAAAGTTCTTCCTTTTCCACCAGGTTCACGGTCACTCCACCAACGAGTGCCGCCATTTGATATATGTGGTTGAAAAGCAACTTCGAGAGGGAAAACTAGATGAGTATAAGGTGACTCCAAGAGACAGGGGGAAAGCTGGACAGTCCCCAAACCAAAACCAACCCGTTGCTAGACCTAGCCCTCGGCAAAAAGGGAAGAATATTGTAATCAACACCATAGTCGGAGGACTTCATTTGGCAGGACATAGCTTCAGGGCAATGGATCAGTATGTCAATGCAGCCAAACAACAACTTAAAGTTGGAGAATGCAGTAACCCTGACGATTCTGCTCCAATCAAATAACAAAAGACAATGTCCGACGATGTTATATTCCATGGTAGAGAGAGTATTGGAGTCCATTCCCCAACTGAAGACACTTTAGTGATCACAGTCACTATTGGTCCAGCTATAGTCCATAAAATTTTAATGGATAATGGAAGCTCTGTCAACATTCTGTTCAAGAAAGCGTTTGACCAGATGAAGCTGGAAGCAAAAGACTTGAAGCCTTGCGAGGTAAGGGTCCGCGGCTTTAATGGAGCCTCAACTGCCCCGATCGGATATGTAGAGTTGTCAGTGAACCTAGGAAAAGGAGATCGCCGGAGAGTGAGGATTCTCCCTTTCGAGGTCTTGGACATAGAATCACCATACAATGCCTTTTTGGTCTGACCGGCCCTGGCATAATTTAGGGCCTTCATCGCACCCTGGTGTCTTCTGTTGAAGTTCCCGACGAATGCAGGAGTAGGAATAATTAGAGGAGATCAGGTCGTAGCACGAGCCTGCTACATAGCGGAATTAAAACTGCTGCATAAAGGAAGATATTTGGAAACAAAAGGCGCTTCCTCCCATCCAAGGGAGGAATCGTCTTAGCAACTAAAGAAAACTACCTCAGAGGAGCCGCCCAGAGAACTTCCCGAGGATATAGATCCCAGAGAGGATGAAGAGCCGGGGGCAGAATGACCACTCCAAATGAAACAACTGTGGATGTATCAATCGATGATGATGACCCGACGAAGGTCCTAAAGATTGGATCCCAGTTGGACCCTCTTCAAACAAGAGAACTGACTGATTTCCTAAAAGCTAACTTGGATGTGTTTGCCTGGACTCATCCTGGCATGTGTGGGATATCTCCCTCGATCATGAGTCATTCATTAAGCATCAATTTGAAACATCCACCCGTTAAACAGAAAAGGCGAATGCTTGGCCCAGAAAGGTTAGATGCCTTAAAGAAAGAAGTTGAGAAGCAATGGGTTTATTAAAGATTCAACCTACCCAGAGTGGATTTCCAATCCGGTTTTGGTAAAGAAGGCTAACGGAAAATGGCGCACTTGCATTGACTTCTCAGACTTGAACAAAGCCTGCCCGAAGGACAGTTTTCCGCTTCCAAGAATCAATCAGTTGGTGGATTCAATGGCAGGTCACGTACTCCTCTCCTTCATGGATGCCTAATCGGGATATAACCAAATCCCTATGCACGTCCCGGACTAAGAGCATACCAGCTTCATCACGGATCTAGGTTTATATTATTGTGTCGTGATGCCATTCGGTTTGAAGAACGCCGGTGCTACCTACCAACGATTGATGAATAGAATGTTCTACAACCAAATCGGGAGGATGATGGAGGTGTATGTCGGTGACATGTTAGTGAAGTCCAGGCAATCATCTAACCACACTGCCGATTTAGCAGAAATGTTTGATATCCTCCGAAGATACAGGATGAAACTCAACCCTATGAAGTGTTCATTTGGGATTGCCTCTGGAAAGTTCTTAGGATTCATCGTCAGTTCACGTGGAATTGAAATCAATCCAGACCAAATTGCGGCAATCAGAAACATTCAGACAAATTAAAGATGTGCAAAGCCTCACAGGAAAAGTAGCTGCGTTGAGTAGATTCATATCCAAAGCTACGGACAAGTGTATTCCATTCTTCGAGTTAATAAAGCGAGGAAAGCGCAATTTCGAATGGACTCTTGATTGCATAGAAGCATTCCAGAACCTTCTGAATCATCTTGAGAGACCCCCGACACTATCCAAACTGATCTACTATGAGAACTTTTTTGTGTACTTGGCAATGTCGTCCCATGCGATAAGTTCAGCCTTGGTGAGGGAAGAAGACAAGATTCATAGACCAATGTACTATGTGAGTAAGAAGTTGGCGGCAGCCGAGTGAAACTACCCAAGAATAGAAAAGCTCGCATATAGTCTGCTAATTGCTTCCAGGAAGCTTTGCCACTATTTTCAAGCTCATCCCATCACCGTGTACACTGACCACCCACTTAGACATGTTTTGCAGAGGCCAAAGGCATCAGGAAGACTACTCAAATGGCACATTGAGTTTAGTCACTTTGATTTGAATTTACAGCCCCGACGATCAATAAGGGGGCAAGTACTGGGAGATTTATAGCAGAGTTCACTATCCCAGAGGATGATGTAGTGAGCGAAGAAGCTGATTCTCCAAAACAACTTCTTGACCCCAACGCCTGGAAATTATATACTGACGGTGCTAAGAATGGAAGATGATCTGGCGCTGGAGTTGTGCTTGTAACTCCCGAAGACCGATCGATATACTACGCCCTTGGATTATAATTTCATGCCACGAATAATGATTCTGAGTATGAAACCCTAATTGCCGGGCTGAAGCTCGCAAAGGAGTTGGAGACAACGAAGCTAGATATCTTCTGCGATTCCAAGTTAGTTGTGAACCAGGTTTAGTAAGGAATTTCAGGCCAAGGGTCCGAGGCTGATATCATATTTAAAAGAAGTAAAAAAGTTGTTCGATAACCTTGATCACTATAGCATATCCCATATTACTCGAGTGGAGAATCAAAAGGCAGACAAGTCGGCAAAGATGGCAAGTTCCGATAGTCCCGAAGACACCGAACTAGTCCCAATTGAAGTATTGCACTCTCCAAGCGTTGATCAGATGGAAATTGATCCCGTATTGGAAATAGAACCAGAAAGGGAGTCGTGGAAGACACCCTTGAATAACTTTCTAATGAATGGAATGCTTCCGACCAAGAAGAGCGAGAGGCAAGCTGTTATCCGAAAGGTCTCCAAATATATCATGCAAGGCGAAATCTTATATAGGCAAGGATTTTTGATGCCTCTCTTCCGGTTCATTGCCCATGATGACATTAAGCGCGTACTGAGAGAAGTGCATGAAGGTGAATGCGGTGACCATACTGGAGGACAAACGCTGGCAAAGAAGATATTGCGGTATGGTTATTTCTGGCTTACCGTAGACGTAGCTATATATGCACGGCGATATGATGCATGCCAATGGTTTTCCAAGATCCCTAGGGCACCCCCTAGCCAGTTGAAGACGATGATGAGCCCGCGGCCTTTCGCTGTTTGGGGAATTGATATTATCGGAAGCCTCCCCATAGCTAAGGGCGGAGCAAAGTTCTCCATTGTGGTCGTGGATTACTTCGCAAAGTGGGTCGAAGCAGAAACATTGACCACAATCACAACCAAGCGAGTAATTAACTTCGTCGTCAGAAACATCATATGCCGATTTTGGATTCCGAAAGTCGTCATTACAGATAATGGAACCCAGTTTGATAACGTCGAATTCCGAGACTTTTCCATAGGTACCATATCGAGAAAAGGTACATCTCTGTGGCGCATCTGCAATCGAACGAGTAGGTCAAAGCAGCAAATAAAGTAATTAAATCCATTCCGAAGAAAAGACTGAAGCGGGCCAAAGCCATGTGGGTAGATGAGCTACCCTTAGCTCTATGGGCCTACAGGACAACTTATAAGTCAGTAACGGGTCACACACCTTTCTCCCTCGCTTTCGGAGTAGAAGTAGTCATCCCGGTTGAATTAGAAGTACCCTTTCACAGAACCACTTATTATGACCCGATGACCAACAACAAGCTGCTCCTTGAATCCCTAGATATGGTTGAAGAAAAGAGGGACGAAGCTGACCTCCGGGCCTTGAGGCACAAGCAGCAAGTCGCTTGATATTATAACAAAAAGGTCCGAGCCCGAACATTTGAACCCCGAAACTTGGTTCAGAAACGTGTCTTTCCACCCCCCCCATGCACTTAGGCCCAAAGTGGGAAGGACCGTACGCCATCCTACGGAGACTTGATAATGGAACCTTCAAGTTAGCAACCGTGGATGGAGATGAAATCCCCAGAGTGTGGAATGCCCAGCATCTGTGGCATTACCTGACATAAAATTTTCAATTTTTTCTTTTATTTTTTAGGACTATGTAAAAAGGCACGACTTGTCTAGAACAGTTTGGTTACTTAAACAAAATATTATAAAGTGGACGTAGGTCATGATTCGGCCGAACCACTATAAAAATGTCATGTGTCATTTACTTTTACCGCGCTCCTTCTTATCTATTTTTTCATTCTTTATCTATATGAACTATCACCATTATGAAATCAACTATGAATCCTGCGACAATCTCGGAACACGTAATTCTAAAGTGTTCCCTATTAGATTAAGAGGTAAACAAGATGTGGAGCTCCGAGCGTGCAGTAAAATAAATGACACTATTGTCAATGCTTCGATTCTCATGACCCGAGAAGGAGTACGAAGGACAAAGAATTGTCCACGAGACGTGAAGGTGCACCATGATTAAGAGACCGTCTCGACAACACTCTACCCATGACATCCGAGGGAGAGTATAAAGGCGCTAGAGACTTAGCGCCACCAAAAACTCCTGCCCCGCTGAAGTATCGGGGAGAAGACCAAAAGATGAGTTTGAACTCTATCCTGAGCTTACGACAGGAGAGTATAAAAGCATGTTGACTATATGTCGCCAAAGGGCTCCTATCCCGTTACACGACTGGAAACAAGATTGAAAGCTGAGCCTGAACCCCTCATTTCCAGACATAGGGGGTTGCACACATATGACTCTAATCAATCCTCAATAAGCCCTGGCTAGGCATCACATCAATGATTGATTGGGGGCATACTTATCAACATGTATACATACACACAGAAGTGCCATGCAGAAATTTTTAAGTTTTATTGCTAGAATGATTCATGATTTGGTTCCAAATTAGTTATGATTTGACTATTTACATTTGTGGCTAAGTATACTAAATTTGCAGGTGCATCATAGTAAAGAAAAAGAAATAAATTTTCATTCACTAAGTGCAGATTTACAAGACAATGCTAAACAGAATACGAGGGCCATGCTCGTGACTATATCATAAGGTCGATGGAAAGTCTAAAGACAAAATATGGACTAATAAGCATACACTACTTGGGCTTGGGAGAAGACTTTCGTTTCTTCTCTTTCTTATGCTTGTACGGCTCCTCCTTATCAGCATCGGATTTGTCCTGTTTTCTCTTCTTCTTCTTATCGGAAGGAGGATCACTACAACAATATAATCCTTTTACAACGGGCAAAAACCGTTCTAATATACATTTCACAACGGCATACGTCCGTCTTAATATGCTTCGTCGTAATAGCTTCTGACTATTTGACAACGGGCAGTGACTGTTGTAAAAGACCATTGTAATAATTTGCTTTGTCATGTGCAATGACTCTACGAAAATGGTTATTAACCCGTTGTAATAGGTTAATAAATTACAAGCGTCTTTTTCCCATTGTAATACAGTATATTACAACGGTTTTTGCCCGTTGTAATAGCAAATTTAAATATAACTGCTGCGATATACATCCGTAATAATAATGAATATTTTAAATGCAATAAATACTGTAATGCAACAATCAGAATCACATAATAACACATACTAAAAGACTGAAGAAAGAATCATGTAATTCCAACACATTTCAAAAAGTTCGATAAGTTTATGCTCCAAACGACTAGATAAGTTTACATTCCAAAAGGTTAGATAAGTTACGTCGACATAGTTCTAACATAAGTTACATAACTAGTTTCATAAGTACCAACACTAGACCAAGGGAATGTAATCTTTGTGCTATGCGATGGTAGATCCAACGGCCTGTTGATCTTGAGTCTGCATATAGTTACTAGCACGGTGTGACTGCAAAAAAAGAAAAAAAAAGTTACCAAATGTAGAGAGAATTTATTAATATACACCATTCAAAACTTATTATACAACATTTAAGTCTTGCATTGCTGTAACCTTACAGCCTTTGGTTCCATAGTCTTCCTACTTCAGTTTAGACACCACCATATCCACAGTTTGCAGCTGTATTTAAGTAAAAATATATGTATGTGTAACTGACATTATATACGAACTTTTATTTCTACAATTATATGACCAAAGGAAGAATTAATTACATAATAGGCTTCTATTGAAAGTCCAAATATATGCAGATGTAGACTGGAACTAAGTTCACCTTTGAAAAACCATTGTGAATCTTTTATCTAAAATGTATTTAAAAACTCAGGTGAATACATATAAAACTGATCAAATACTTATTATATTATACCATGTTAAATCAATTTATGTATGCATAGGGAACTCATGTACACCATGGCGCAAACTCAAAACTGCATTTAAAATTTATGTGTGCACATGAACCAATGTCTGGAATAATTACAGATTTGAAAATTCAGATTCTCAGATTCATACGGAAAACCCATTTTTATAGAACTTTGCATTCTCTTTCAAATCCATGAATGTGCGAAGCGTTTCACACATCCAGTTCAATATGTTTAAAACTGTGGATATACTGTGTTTTCTCAACTCATATTTAGGTAATATTCAAAACATGCTACGCACTAGAGGGGTAATGTTAAGTCATCAATGTTTGGATGATATATGAAGTAATAAATATATAAAAGTGCTAATATATATGTTAATATAGGTTTTAAGTAATAATATATGAAGTATATATTTTACTAGTGAAATGTGTATATGCAACTTTGCAGGTCGAGATGAAGTATATGAAGTACATTTCCTTGTTTCTTTCTATCCCAGTGTACCCATTACTAATGGCCGGCTCAACATGGGAACTTGGCAGGTGTGAATTTTCTCAACTCTGACTTCAGAAGTCAACTAATTATTTGTTCTATGCATGAGGAAATTGTTTTATATATATACAATAATAGGATGATCTCTATATGTGAGCACAACAACTTAGTTGTTGTGCTTCGGCACAACAACTTAGTTGTTGTTCAAGGCACAGTAACTTAGTTGTTGTTCTCGGCACAACAACTTAGTTGTTGTGCTTCGGCATAGCAACTTATTTGCTAAAGCAACTTAGTTGTTGTGCCTCGGCACAACAACTTAGTTGCTGTGCAGAGCCCAACAACTTAGTTGTTGTGCAAGCGTGTGAGAGTTTGAGTGTACATGCATTTGACGACGCCTACAAGTTTCTGGTGATCGCAACTTGAAACAACAAATGTTGCTTATTTCACTAGAAATGGAGAGCGCACCTGGCAAAGTTAAATACAAGTTTTATTCTTTTAGAGTGACTCGCCGATCTCCCCTTCTTTAATATAGCGAAGAAACCTCTACATTGTTAAAAGCTGGATTAACAATGGATTTGAATTTTTCATCGATATGGGTAGAATCACTGGCAATTTCAACACTGTAACTTTAGCTGAAATTATGAGGAATATAAACTAGTATACTAATGTGTGCTTGGAACTTCCAAACAGAACAAATTGAACAAAATTGAACTGGAAAAAAATGAGACAAAACTGGAAGGGAAAAAACACACAAAAGCTGGTAGGTCAGTCGACTTAGTATAAACAGAGACAAAATAGTTCACAATTTAAATAGTTTCAATCTATTGTATTATATGACTAGTTGACTGAATATTATAGAGGCAAAGTACGAGTTTTAGCTGTTAGTCAACTAAATTCAATACGTCAGTCGATTAATGTACATAAGACGAGATAGTTCATTTTTGACCAGATTCAGTCGACTGAATTATTCGCCCAGTCAAATGAATAATAAATAAACATTACTAGCCTATTGAAAATTTCCTGTTGTGTACATAGCTTCGGATAACGATTTGAACTACTCTTAGATTGTTTTTAAGCTCCATTTCGATCATGCATAAAGAATGAAAATCAAAAGTGGTACAGAATGAATCCGTCAAGAACAAGAGAGTTATACAACCTCAAAGGTGGGCATACCTCAACAATTCACATTAAACATAAAAGCTAAATTTTAATGTTTATAGTAACAAATTCTTTTCACAGAAGCTTATCAAAACACAAGATTAACATAAAAAAACAAACTGTTTAAACTAGAAGGCTAGGCTTACTCATATTTGATTAAAGTGCAGCCACATTAGCAATTATATAGTAAATTCGATACAAGATGTTGAAGCTTTTTGGGTCTCAACCAAGCTCAGAAACCTGTAGAACAAGTTAAAAAGATATGCAAGTAGAGAATGGTTACAGAGAGTGAAAATTTCTATAACTTTAAATAAGGCTGAAATAAATCCATGGATTAGTATTCATTACCTGCAGAAATCTCGTTAGCTATCTATGTCAATTTTTGATTTGAGTATTTAGGGTTCAGTTTTGAGTTTGGGGTAGAAGTTTTTACTGTAAATTTTTCCAAGGAAAGGGAAGAAGAAACTTACAGTAAAGAAATCCAGATCTAGGATCGTTGAAGGAAAGGGAAGAAGAAACTTACAGTAAAGAAATCCAAATGTTCCCTCTTCGACGACCCCTAATTCGCGATGAATGTCACGACATAAACCTTCGAATCCCTTCGTGAATCCTGTCACCCACTACTGATTACAACGACAAGCCTAGATGTTTTCTTCTATTCTGAAATGCTTCCTCATGATGGGCAGCCACATGCGCTCCGATGATAGGGCTTGATTTCGATTCCCTAGCCATAACTAAAATCGATTTGCTTCTCTCAATACTAGATCGAAGTCGAGAAGTAAAAAATTCTCAGTACGACATTTTGGATTGTATTTGTTGTGGTGGAGGACAAAGGCGGCTGAGGGTTTTAAGATTTCCAGAAAATTAGGGATTTAGAGAACAATTTTTTCTCCAGTGTAGAACGAATACTAATTGTTAAGGGAAAGCGGTTAATGAATATTATTAGACGTTGGGAAATGAAATGAAATTTCGGCTGTGCAAAGTGGGATGCTAAATAATGAAGCGGAATGGTGAAAAATAGAAGCGGTCCATGCTTCATGCAATTAGATGATTCAATAATTGATTATCAAAATTAATTAATTTTTAACTATTCATTATTACATACAAATTTTTATTTATTAATGTTTATATTGATAACAAATCATTAATTGAAATAAAGAATTAACAAAAAATTAAATATAATAAATTATAAATCATTAATTATCTATTAAATATTATATATTAAATGTAACAACCTGTATTTTTAATAACCTGTTATAAATCGAGGCAGAATTTAATTTAAAAATCTGAATCAACGGAAACGGGCTATGCCATTGCGTTCGTCTCGGAAAAATACGCGAAATAGAGTCCGAGTTTTCGAAAATCGGAGTCCGTATGACCCAGTTAAGGCCCATTGAAGTTTTCAGAAATTTCCATGTCAAAAACAGATTTGAATTTCAAGTTCAAAATTGGAAATTAGGGCAAACTGGCGCAGGCGGGAAAACTCCCGCCAGGACCCCCATGTCGACAGGCATGTCGACAGGGTCCCCAGGGTGTCGACAGCCCTGTCGACAGCCCTGTCGACACAGGGTGGCCGGGCAGTTTTGCCTGGCGCACCATTTTGGGTCTTGGTCTGGTTTTGTGGCTATGTTCTGGAGACTTCCGAAATCTGATGGACCTAAACTAACCTAGGGTTAATCCTAAGGCTAAAAACACTCTAATCTTCTATAAATAAGACCCTAATCCTACCCTAAAACCTCATTTATTCATTCTAGTAGCTAAACTATGGCAAAATCAATTCTCTAATGGCCTCCACTTAAAACCCTAGCCTCCACCTTCTTTAAAAATTATTCCTATGAAGATTTTGATGTTCATACAAGCATTTCTAAGTTGTATGAATGATCACTAGCTTGCATACATCATCAAGTTGCAAGCTTTATTGGCTAAGCTAGAGTTTTTGTCAAGGGTTTTCTTATTAGAGCTTTATTTGGGTTTTTATATGCTTGCATAAAGGGCTTCTCAATCTTTATTAGTAGATTTGTGTCTTCATAATATTTGTAAGCCCTCTTACCTTCATTTTAGAAACTCTAAAGTTAATATGTGATGCAAGTTGGGATTTATGCAAGTTTATTGAGTTATGCATGTTTATGCAAGTTCACTATGCCATGATTTGCAAGTTTATTGAGTTATGCATGTTTATGCAAGTTCACTATGCCATGATTTGCAAGTTTATTGAGTTATGCATGTTTATGCAAGTTCGCTATGCCATGATTTGCAAGTTTATTGGGTTATGCATGTTTATGCAAGTTCACTATGCCATGTTATGCATGTTTAATAAGTTATGCATACTTATGCAAGTTCACTATGCCATGTTATGCATGTTTAATAAGTTATGCATACTTATGCAAGTTCACTATGCCATGTTATGCATGTTTAATAAGTTATGCATGCTTATGCAAGTTCACAATGACATGTTATGCATGTTTGACAAGTTATGCATGTTTATGCAAGTTCCATATGCCATGTTAGGCAAGTTTAACATGTTATGCATGTTTATGGTAATATGCAAGTTCACTATGCTAAGTTATGCAAGTCTAACATGTTATGCATGTTTGTTGTGATATGCAAGTTCATCATGTATGTTATGCCAAGTTCCCTCTTCCTATCCTTTATGCGTTATTACGAATATGTAAGCGATAGAATGACGTTGGGGGGTTTGGGTAAACTTAAAATACATGAAAATATAAGATTGGGAATTTACCTATTAAGTTAGGTCTACCCCTTGGGAATTTACCTATTAAGTTAGGTCTACCCAAGTATTTGTTGACTTGTAATTATGTTTTGAAATAAAGTGGACATGACACTTAGAAAACATAAGTGTGACCAACTCGAGGTTGGGTTGAGTTTGTAGCGTAATTCTACCCGGAACCTACCGGCTTAACTAGTGGCTACAAACAATAGGACCCAATGTGAGAAGTTAGTCATGTGGTGCCAAGACCCGAGGTTAGACCAAGTTGTGGTGTAAATCTACCCGGAACCCACCGGCTTAACTAGGTAACCACAACAAAGTCTAATGTGAGAGGTTAAGGTGCATTAAATTAATTAATGCCTCATGATTAGGGTTAAGTCAGGGTCCACTAATACTTAACCAATTTGGGAATTCGAGGGATTGAAATGGGGTTAAGTTGTGAACTGTCGGTTACACTTAACCAATTTAATCCATGATTAGTGAAGGGTTAAATCGCACTTAACCCTCTTAGGAAACCCTAGCAACGTGGTCTGTTCCAGCAGTAATCCCATTTTGGTATCATCACAACCCTAGAGGCTAGGCTAGGGCGGGGCACGATTACTGGTCTGATGTAAGCGACCAAAGCGACGGCTGAGTGGTACAGCGGTGCGGGTCCAGGCGGGCTACGGACGTGCACGTAGTCCGGTATTGGACAAACTCGAGGCACGGGTACCAGTAGGTTTAGACTGTGCATTATTGCTTCAGTGTTTGGGGTTGACACCCGAAGGCTTGATACACCCGAAGGTGGACCCAGCACAGTCTGACTACATCCATATGTGGGCCGTATGGACACCAACACTTGACGTGTTAGGCTTATAGGGAGCCGATCGACTAGACCGTTTGGTTGGACCTTATATTAAGGTCACTTCATGTTATTGGGTCAAAGCTTGGGCCAAGGGATCAATACCTGTTATGTTGGTTTGATAGTACACCGTGGTGCAAAAACTTAACCTTGTTATGCGATGACACCTCTATCTATCTTGTAGTTAATTTATCATGCCAGTATGTTGTTATCTATGATCATCTCAGTTTCCATCATGCTGTTAACTTTATTAGTTTATAGACTGATCGTAGCAGGGCTTACCAGTCTTTATGACTGACCCGTTTTCTTTTCGCTTCTTTTCTTCCGTTTCCCCCCCCCCCCCCCCAGGTTCTCAGGGTGGGAACATTGGTGCTTAGCTTGGATTGCTTAGCTTGCTTGCTGGATTAGCTCATGTACGTTTGGATATCGAGCCCGCTATGGTTTATCACTCTTATTTGGGGATAGTACTTATGTATTTCAGTTTATCAGATGATGTTTTTATCTAGACTTGTAATTTTGGGAAATTGACATTTGATGTACCAGACTTGTGTTTTGAAATGGTTTAAAATTCTTCCGCTGTTTTATCTACTTACTCTGTTTATTTACATATATATATGTCATGTCCTGTCTTGTTATATCATTATGCATGTTTACCTTGTTTTAAAACGCCCCACCAAAGTCAGAGTTGCTTGCAAGAGCCACCCTGGCGGAGGTGGGGTGTTACATTAAAAAGCAATTATTAAATATTAAGCGTTAAATATAAATTATATATAATAATTAGTAATTACTGGTTAGTGATTATTTGTTAATAATAATTAATTATTACGAGTTCTAAATGATTAATATAATATTATTAATGATTAATTATTAAATACTAATAAATAGTATAATATTATTAATGATTAGTAATTAGTAATATATTATTATAATTAGCAGTTAGTAACATATGAAGCTAGTTTAAGATGTGATTTTTGCGATTATATTGAAATGCTCTAAAAATTCGAGTGTTGTATAAATTTATTGGTGGTGATTATTTAAAATGAAAAACATATTTTGATCCCAACCGTCATATATGCTTTTTGTTTAAATTCATTAACGGCAAAGAGCAAATTCATTAGTGCATATTTGTTATTTAATAATAATTATGGATCAATGATTAACAATTATTATATTAATTTTTAACTATTTGATACTAATTATTAATATAACTGTTTGTTGTTCATTATTGTGTAAATAGTAAACAAACTTAGTAAAAGGAAATAATATAAGTTATAACATCATTGGATGAAATCCAATATGTATACAACTATATAAAGAGAAAAATTATTTAAAACTTTTTCTAAAGCTTTGGGTACACATTGTAGATATACTTTAACAACATTTAAATAAAAATAATGTTATGGAAATCCTATTACAACATTTTTTTCTTAAATAACGTGAAAGATCAAGAATTTTCACAACACTTCGGTGATTTAATGTAGATTCAATATTGTAAAATGGTATTTTTCAGATAGTGTAGTAATATTATTAATCATAAATTATGAATGTTAATTATAAATTATTGATATTAATTACTGGATATATATTACTTACTAATAACTAGAAAGTAAAATTAAGTTTATTGGAATACTTATTGTATATAATAATTAGTAATTAGAGATTATTTATTTATAATCATTAATTATTATAAGTTATAAACGATTAATATAATATTATTGATGATATATGGTCAATGATTGATTATTAAATAATCAAAATTAATTTTATGGAAGTATTGTAAGTATTAATTATTGACCGTCGAAAATTGGCATCTATTACAACGGGCATTTTGTGACCGCTGTAAAATAGACATCTATTACAACAGACATTTTTGTGATCGTTGTAAAATAGATATCTACTACAATGGGTCTGAAAATGACCGTTGTGATAGCATTTATTACCATGGGGATTCTATGCCAGTGGTAAAAAGGATGTTGTACAGGCATCTATTACAACGGTCACAAAAATGACCGTTGTAATAGCATTATATTACAACGGTCAGCCAAAGCCCGTTGTAATAGGGTATTTTTTGTTGTAGTGATCTTGTGGAGGATTAGTTGATTGGGCTGCAAGTTGGGTCGTTATCGATTTACCAGACAACTTTATGATTAACCTAGACCCAGGGGCAGCTGCAAAGAGGTGCTACATGTAAAGATTCTTGCTCCTCTACTTTTAAGGCCAGTTGTTTTTTTCCTTTTTGCCTTTGTGTCCACCAGAGTCACACTGTCATCGTCCTTGGTCTCCCCCATGATCTCTACATCCTCTTCTTCATCCCTGTGACCATCATCGGTATCTTGCAAGGCCCCAATAATTTTGGCGTTTTTTTAGGACCTCCATGCTCGATACCCCAATGGCCTCCTTGGTTGCCTCAACCTCAATTTGATTTGAAACTTCGAGGGTGATCTCGATGATTGGGGGCACGTCAACCTTCTCGGCCTCAGCCTGCTTTTCTGCAACCTGGATAGATTTGGCACCTGTATCGCAAGAAGCAACTGTTATTAGTTCGGGAGAAAATGTGGTATCCTTGATTGTATGCTCCATAACACGACGACAAGTTATAATAGTTTTGACAAATTATGGAGAGAATATAGAGATATCTCCCGCTGACTCTACGGCCAAAGCTGCGGTAGAAACCCCGACAACATGGGGAACCGGAACCCAAGGATCAGTGGGTCATCTAGACTATACTCCTCAACCTCAGAAGCATTGGGCTCCGGTGCTGAACTGGAACCTTCATCAATCTTGCTCTTACACTTGAGCTCGAGTTTTTCCTTCTCCATGGCCTCTTGAATCTGACGCCTGCCCTCTGCTAAAGCCTCGGGCCCTCCACCCCTGAGAAAAGTCTTCATAAGTTCGTTCTCGTCCATTTCCTCAACTTTTAACCGCTGCTTTTCTCCCTCGACAATTATATCCCATACATTGATTAAGGTGTGTGATAATCTTTAATCCAAGAGATGTCTCGAGTTCGAATGACTTGAGCAAAGAAGTCCATTAGCAGCTCCTCAAACCCTTCTATTTCCTTTTCGGTTGTGGCAAGGTTAACGGTGGTGGTGGAGGCTGATTCAAGAGCAGCATTGGCGTTACTTTCGGCAAACGCTGCCCATTCCTCAGTATGAGAAAGTTTGTTGTTCAAATCAGCATTTTCCTTTTTAATACGAGCTAGATCATCCTTTAAGCTCGCTTTTTCCTTCTCCTAAGCAGCCTTCTCAATCGCTAGGCGATCCTCCGACGCCTTTAGCTCAGTATTAGCTATCCTGAGATCCTCCACCTCCTTCTTCAGAGTCAAGCGTTCTTGGCTATGTGAATCAAGCTCGATGTGGAAGTGTTTCTTAGCATCGCCCAATTCGGTTTTGTAATTTTGAGCATCCCGCCGAGCTAAGGCTAGTTGGGCTTGCGCATCCTCAAGATATTTTTCCGCCTTGCTTCTGGCTTTAGCATCATGATCGACCTTCACTCCGGCCCTGGCAGCATCTACCTCTAGACGACGTTTAACGTCTGATAAATTCTTGGCATGCTTTTTCATTGCCTTATATTGTTTAGCCACATGGCCGATCTGACCTACGACTTCTACATCCCATTCATCAGAAATTAGTTCGAGATCTGGAACAAAATGCATCCATTCAAAATAGATATCGGGAAATTCCCTCTGTAAGTGCTCCAATTTTGCTTGATTAATAGGAATAACGGTACCCTCCTGTATCCCAGAAGTATCCAAACTATGCTGACCAGAGGAAGCGAGAGTCGTTTTTTCTTTCTCTTTATTTTTGCTTGACTCCTTGTGTTTATATTTTGGTTCGTGAAACTTCTTGGAGAATTTTCCCGGAGGAGGTAGGCCTTTGGGAGGAGTCAGAGCCTTAGAAAGTTCTTTACCCTCGTGTGTGACACTTGGTGGTTGTGAGACTTCCCGGGATCTTGTTTCGAGGGAGAACGAGAACGCGTAGGATGAGGCGGATAAGAATCATGACGTCATTGGATATCCCTTCCTCGACTATCACTGCGATCATGTTCAGATACAGAAGACAGCCGGGGGCGCGTTCTCACGAAGATCGCGGTTAGAATAACGGCGAGGCATTTTTCCTATAGAAAATCACAAATCAGGTGTCAGGATCGTGAATACTATTAGTGCATAAGTGTTGTGATAAGTGGTGCATGTGATCTGTGTATCCCGTGTGATCCCCTCCTAACAGACCAGGGCTCAGAGATTGGCTCGTCTGTGCGGTGTCTTTCTCTTTAACTGGAGTGGTTTCTTCCTCAGAGATAGGAAAGAATGATTCCCCTTCGAAGTCTTCGGATGCGTAGATGCTATCTGGCAGGGGAATCTTGCTTAACTCTCCAAATATCTACTCCTCTGTTAATTCATCCTGAGCAGTAGGATCAACCAGTGGTGGAGTCCTCAGGGGAGATTGTTCCTTGGAAACATGAGCCCCCTTTGGCTCATCAGCCCGGGTCTCATCTCCTTTATATACATTCAAGTCCTCGTCATCCTGATTTATCATCGGCGAAGGACTCTTGCGAAATTCGATTGTTTTTGCGGCCCCTGAAGTCCCTTCTTTCTCAGCCGAGGGCACATACTTGTAAGGCTTGCCACCAGTTCCAAGCCCGAATATTATATCCAGAAGATGGTGCTTATGAAGGCTCTCATCGGTGATGCACTTCTTGATTCTACAAAAGTCTGATTTGCTTGCTATGAGACAGGATAATCGATCTTTGTATACCGAGCCCTCTGTTTTTACAAAATTGTGAGCTATACAAGAAAAAAGAATACATTATCACTTTGATTATGCAATTGGAATATACGTTGCAGAATTTGAAATCTACTTGATTGTAGCCACTTCCTTGCACATCCTGCCTGATGTTTTATGTAAAAGCATTCGGATCTCGCATCCCCTAGGTTGCTATGGCCATCCGACAAAACTTTTCTGCCAGGAATTGATTCGAAGAAAGAGAAGTTTGGGGTCCCTATGGAACGATGTTTGAAATGATAATAGAATTTCAGATCTTTGAAGGTGAGTTCAGTATGTAGAATCTCTGCGTATGCGATATATAAAGTATACAAAGCTGCGTAAGCATTGTGATGGAGTTGCATAGGAGCGATATGTAGCCGCCTCAGTAGATCAACAACAATTGGAGGAAATGGAGGGATGGCGCCTACCCAACACATGAGCCTGCTGACAGCAGTATATCCTTCCGGAGTAGAATGAGGTCTGTCTCCTTCCTCTGGAATTTTTACATCGTCCCAAGCAATCACGTGCCTTAAACAGATTTTTTCCAATTTCAACTTGTCCAATTAAGAAGCCATGGAATCACTCAGCTTCTCTTTCTCTACTTCTTTAACACCTGGGATCTCGTAAGGAGCTCGATCATCATCATCTTCTTCTTCTTCCTCGAGTGATGTGTTCTCGAAAGATGTCGATTCACTATCGATATCTATCTCATAACCAGATCCAGAATTTTCCCACTCTGGGTCGGACGGAAGCACATCAGGGTTGTGATATTTTGACGATTCTGGATCTGCCCTCATTTCCGATATTCTCGATGAACGTCTATCAGGCATGGCTGTGTTGGCGAGTAAACATGAAAGATTAGAATAAGTTACCCGTGAACCCCGTGTATGTGCAAGTGCTAGTGTGTGCATGTGTATACAGTAGATGAAGGAAAATCATCGAGACAATTAGAAAAGCGCAATGATGGCCATTATATGCTGCCAAGTTATGCTACTATTCAGTCCAAAAAGTTCATCTCGAAGGCTCTAACCTAACTATCCATTGGTATATTAGAGTTACATTGTATTTGTTAGTCAATATGTGTATCAGATCGTTAGTGAAGCTGGCTTGTTAAAGTCTCGGAGTTCAGCTCGTGGTATAGATTTAGGATCGTGGGACAGAGACCGACTCGTGAACGACAGATCATCAATAAGTCACGCTCATGGAAGAACTTCGGATCGTGGGACAGTCCAGCTCGTGACCCACTCTGCCTTACCTGAACAGCTAGTGAGAGATCCCCCACGATCCGCTCCACTTCCACGAACTGATGCTCCCCCATTTCCACGACCCGATCTGCTGTCCAATTTAACACCTTGCCTTCATCTCTGGTCCCTTCATCTCACTATTGCCACGAACCGAGCCATCACCCCACCTACGAGCCAATTTTCTTTTCAATATCTTCTTCCTCATCGTTCCTCTCCTCCATCCATAAATTCACACTCTCCATTCTTAAGCAAACCCATCTCGTCATCACCACGTTCAGGCCTCAGCACCACGAATTCTGCCATTATCAGCTCGCGGACGCAAGGACTTTGAAACCAACAAAGATTTGAATGGATTGAAGAGGGATAAGAATGAAATCACATGAAATCGATCCTGGTGTAATTACCTTCTTTGATTTAGGTGGTGAAATGAGGCTGATTCCTGAAAATCGCAATTTAGGGTTTTAGGTTAAAAAAGGGAGAGGCGGCGATAATAAAAGAGAAGAAGAAGAAGAAGAGTGGAGGGGAAGTCCGGATTTATACAGGCATAATTCTGAATCTTGAACTTCCTTTCTTTGTCCTATTCGGAACCGTGAAGAGCACGTGGGCCACGAATGAAAGCCCATAGTAGCTTGTAGAAGAGCTCGTTCCGGCAATGGCTCGCGATCAGGACCAAAGCCCATCGCAATTTGAAAAGAAGCCTACCCGACAGCAGGACCGTGGTGAGTGTCATGCTCACGGATCAAACGGTGTTCCAACAATCCGCAAAAAAAATAAAAAAATAAAAATAAAGAAGAAGATGAAGAAAAAGGAAAAACTTACTTAACGGGTTGATCGCAATATCTTCTAGAATCTAAGAGATGGAAATCGACCGATAAATAAAGAAATGATCGGAGGATTAATCTGATATTTATATCCGTCAGATAACACAACTCTTTGAAGCAGTGCGACATTTCAAATAGACACGGCTATTGATTTGCACCGCCTCATGAAAATATAGTTCAACAATTTCGAAGCATGTTCCATTTCCGATAAAACATACTTCGAGGGGGCAAAATGTTGGCTAGCTTCCTGATCAAGCCACCAGGTACCAAGAGTTGAATTACTATGCACAAGCAAACATATATGAAGGTCCATAAGCCAAGTAACTCTGGCTCGTGAAACACAACAGCTCACTCGTGGCCGGCTTCACTCTCCTGCTCGTGATTCAGTGTTACGATCCGCTCGTGACAGGATCCACGACCCGCTCGTGGATAAGAGGCACGACCCGACCCCAAGATCAAAGAAGGGTGAATGTTACCAGGTCTTCCACGATCCGAAAGACCAGGATCTGATGACATTTGTCCATAACCGTCATATTGACCATTTCTCCATCAAGCTACGAACCAGTCCGAGATCCCCGGGACCCGTGCCACGTGTTTTCACGAACCGCCTGTAGATATCACCTATAAATAGCTCCGTACTTTTCATTTTTGAGGATCTTTTTGGCAATTCTGAGTGTTGTTATCAGCATTGTTGCCTCTCTATTATTTCTCATTAGTATTATTAAGAAATTACTGAGTGAATTATCATTGTAATCGTGAGATTGAGAAAAATCATTGATTGTACTTGCATTCTACGTATAATCAAAGATATATAAAGTGGACGTAGACTCGTTAACGCCTAATCACTATAAATTTGATGTCATTTTTTGCTGTTTCTTCATTCCTAGATATAATTCTCTGCAAAATCTGAACTATTCGGGTGTTAGAGCCAAATTTGAATCTAACATAAACGCAAACTGAATTAACGTCCAAACGTTGGGCCTACCTCATAATATTACAAAGGCAATATTCAGGGATTGAATATTATCACCTTAATCTGTCTCAAGATGCCCTTCGAGTTGCTCCAAGCATTCATGAAGCAATAGTAAAAACCTAACAGTACCATAATAGTTCTATGTGCACCCCGGACTAGAAACCTTAACAACATCAATAATACTTCTCAATCATAATTTTCATAAAAAAAAAAAAAAAAAAAAAAAAAAAAAAAAAAAAAAGAAGAAGAAGAAGAAGAAGAAGAAGAAAAGAGAGACTTGGAAATTTAAGCAACTGGAAATGAGAAAAACAAAATAAAAAGAAACAAAGTATAATAATAGAATACAACTCACCTCAAACTTGTTGCTGAAACAGCTTTCTTTTTACATCAACATACGTACATTTCCAAACTAAATATGCATATTTATCTGCGAATGATTCATTGTTCTCATCTCAACCATTGATTTCGCACAACCTTTAACGGCATTTGATACCAAATCATTAAGATAGTTGGATATAACTGAGACAGAAGGACGTGCAATAAGGAAACATGAAATATAAAGGTCCAGATAAAATTATCAAAAAACATAATAATACATAATAACCTCTTGCCTAAAACAAAACCGGAAAAGAACAAAAAAGAAATATAAAATAAAAATATAAAAAATGGCCGGACGGTGACTTAGTAAATAATAAATAAAAACTTTTTGGTAGAAACCATGATAGATGTTATGCATGCACAAAGGATCTATCTTCTATCACAAAACAGTCAGAAACACACCTTTCTATTTGCAAACAACAACGGGCCAACAAAGGATGGATATAGGTTGTAAATAACTTATAAAATAGACAATAACTACAGTGTTTGTATTGTGCCACATCTAAACACATACCAACCACATTACAATGATTCAATAGCCAATATGAATCAAGAAAACTGATCCAACAAACTGCTACCTTCCTTTGCAAGCACAAACAACCCACCATCACCTCTTGAAATTCTCAAATCTTTGTCGAGGTAAGTTGTCAATAACCAAGATGATGTATTTTCGCCTGGAATTGAAACTCTGAGAGGCGGTAGGCCTGAAATACTGCGAGAGATGCTAGCAACAGCTTCTTGTAGAGGGCTGAGCGATTGCTGTAGGGGCGACAGGCTTATCTTTTGTCCAAATATTTCGGCATTTTCAGGTAGGTTTATGGCAGATGATATTTTTGGTGGCTCGAATTCTCCTTCTTTGAATCTAACCTGCACATGAGGTTTTCGAATTGCAATTAAAATTTTGAATTGTAAAGTCTACTTTGAATCGAAGCTAGATCCAATTAAATCATATTCCTAAGGATGAATTTTAATTTTAGACCTAGTAGAAAAACTTCGTCAACTTTAGAACGTAAACATATGCTAAAGCTGTCAATGAATACCCGAAAATTCGAAATTTATCCACATCCATATTTGAAAAGTTGATAAATATCATATAACCGGAAAAGCGAATGCAAATGCGGGTACAAAGGCATCCGTAAATTATCCATTTGGTTTTGTTAAAATTACAAGTTATTTTACATGCATTTAAGGACAACGAATAATGTGAATTTATTGTATTCTTAAGTTAATAGTATAAATTTACGCATTTAATGCATGTTAAGCCCAAAATTTCAAGTTACGTTTCTTGATTTATCGATTGTTAGAGGATAAGATAAAATTATTCGATATCCGTCCGTATCCACGGATGTGGATATCCGAAAATGACTTCGGCTGCATATGTGGATATGACATTATTTGTATTCGAAAGTATCTGTTGACAGTCATAAATAAGCATGTTTTTTTGCCATACCAGCATGTTGTCTTTGAGCCTTTGAGAATGTAAGTGCAAATTTTCTTTCCATTAAAAGAACATGTTTTCAAAAAGAAATCAAGTCTGATGTAAAAATCATCCTAAACTCAACTCGGACATACTTTAATGGTTATGCATAGTAAACCGTATGCTCGAATATTTCATGTTTAAATGATTATACATCAAGGTTTAAGGTTTCGGTTTTTGGTTCTGTTCCGAACAATACAAAAAATTTCAAATTTCGCTTCCATTTTGGATATATTCTTTTTAAAAGCTAGCTCCAGGTTCTGCAGAATTTTGAAACCTATTGGTATATCGATATGTCAATACTGTAAATTTACATAAATGAAATTATATTGAAATAGTACTTGTTCACTCCAAGAATAAAGTAAATAAAGCAAAGCCCAGTAAGAAAGGCCGTATGTAATTTTATGTACTTCACTGTAATCCTAATATCACCGTTTTCAGAAAAGCTGCCTTCATAATTACTTTATTTCCCTTTCTCCACTGATCTCCTTCAACTTTCTCCATCTCCGTGTATGGCTATGCAGAATTTTTTCTGCTTCAAGCTCATTTCTCCCTCAGATTTTCTTGTTATTAACAAATATGCTCAACAAGCCCTGCGTCATCAAATGCTTGAACCTTCCGTGTTACTTGTTAGCTACCCAATAGACAGTTGACTAAAAAAAAAAAAAAAATTCCCTTTACGCCAATCACCGGAGGCGGATTTTGAAACAACTTACAGTCTGGTCAAAGCTGAAATTGAGCTCGAATGGCTGAAATTCGACACGCCGGACGGAGAACCAAGGATTGCATTGTCACACATGCTAATCTATTGACATTGAAGTATATAAACACACTTTTTTCTTATAATTTATGAGGATTTACGTCTGATATGATGTTTTGAAATCTACACGTAAACTTAAAGTTTAATTTCTCATGTTTTATTTTTAATTAGCATAAGAGAAAATAATTAGTAAATTTCGGATTGATGCAAGTATCTTGAAAATTTTATTTTTAGCATGAACTGAATACTTTTTTTAATTGTGTTTTAACTTAGATTCTACATCATAATTTGAGAACCGAATCGTAATTGAAGATATCGATTTGAAAACATGGATTCAAATCATACGATTTTTGCTAACGATGACAATGCATGTAAAAATAAATTCAACACAAATATAAAAGAAAAGAAAAAGGGTAGTCTGATAGGGGGTTTTATGCACAAGGACAAAGGACCAAAAATTTAAACATAAGGACACTTTTTAGTGTAAATCAAGGAATTCAGGGACCCACTACCATTTCCCATTTTACACTAAAAAGTGTCATTGTGCTTAATTTTTGGCCTTTTGTCCTCATACCTAAATTTTTCTTTAATTTTGTCCTTCACACTACTTCCCTATTTAGGAGGTGTTATTATTATATTATGAATAAAAGTACAAGCAGTCCTGAAAATTTGAGGTTAATACTAAACTACAATGAATGACCAAATTGGTAAAAATATTCAGTGGAACATAGGACAATAACAAGAAAACATTCAACTTCACGAGAGAGATAACCAAGTGCTATTTAACAGCACGCGAGCGCGTACACGCACGAATGCACATGCACACACACACACAATACACTTTTCAATATTTATCACATCAATAGCTAAAACAAAACATTTAAGCCAGTTCATGCATATCTTAGTTTTAAACGTTCACTAATGAAAGTCCCTATACAAATGAAGTTAAAATTGCAATAATGGTAATTGTACTGAACAAACAATCTAGTACCTGGTGTAAAACCACATAAATCTATCAACTAGATACATAACCTGGAGTCAATTGACCATACCCTACATTTTAAGTTCGCGTTCACCATAAACTAAACCATTAGTAATATAGTAAAATCTGTATCATTTGGCCGTTGGATTGAAACGATGACATATTAAACTAAGAAAAAGGTTTGCAACACTACCTGTATTCTTGATGGGCTTCGAACCTCAAAAGATGCAGTTGCACTGAAGGAAAAGGTGGCTGCAGGGCTTGATATAATTGTAGCATTGATTATCGTCATACTTTTACTGTCGATCTCTTGGGATATCTTATCAACTTTCAGTAACGGAATGGTGCCAATAGCTACAAGCGGTATAAGTTCAGAGAAGGCAGTGTACCTAGGCCAAAATCAATATGAATGATAAACCTGTGCCATATCTCAACATGAAATGGAATAACAAATGCATTCTTAAAAATATTAAATATTGGATACATAGATAGTAATACATATATTGATAAGTCCTAAGCAGTACCAAGCATACTACATGGCAATATGTGTTCGGATCACCATATGCAAGTTACAAACATACTAGGACAGTGGTGCTGTTTCAAATAAGAAGACATAAAAGGAATATGATAAACTACACTCGAGGAAATGACTGAAGCAATTATTTTGTTTTGGATCAACTACAAATAACAAGAACAATGATTCATCAAGATTGAGATCAAGTTGATAAACAAGTCTGAGCAACAATGCAAATTTACAAGAATACATTTTGAATTTTTATAGTGGTAAAAGAACACGAGGGTGCACATGTATGTGCTGGGGTGTGTGTGTGTGTGCGCGCGCGCGCATGCCACATATCCTCCCGATAATTATGTATTTTCGCTTTTCACCGTGCATCAATTCAAGGCTGAAGCAGAATTACTAACTTGGAATTTCGTATGAATGGCACCCTTATTTAGGGAAATTCATTTAGCACCCCTATCATATCTTAGACATACACATCCATGTTACAAAATTTATTAGATGCTCAATCCACATATAGATTATCGTTTGTACAAAACATGACATTATTTCGATTTTTGTAGCATTTTCAAAATCACAAGTCAATTATTCACAATTTCAACATTTATATTGACCTTCCAATTTAAACATCAAAATATTCAAACGAGCCCAAATTTTATTGAGATGACCCTGACTATGAAATGAAAATAATTAACAAATTTTGTATTATTTGAAAAAGTGTGATCCAAGATACAATGAGGGTGTCAGGTGCTCCAAGATAGGAGCGTCACTGAACCTTCTTCTATATGTGTATGTACGTGTGTGTTTCTATGTGCCAACACACACGCGCACTCACACACAATGTATGTATGTATCTATGTATACATACATACATATATGTATGTATGCATGTATGTATGTATGTGTACACGTGTGTATGTACGCACATAATGGCATGCATGTTGGTGACCCAGTGTGCACACTTATTAGTTTGTGTGGCGTGAGATTCATAAGTTGATTATTAGCCATGTGAATTTGATTAAGTGTATAACCTAAAACATGTTTCTTTTTCGTTTGTCATACATTGCTCTTTTAGCTACTTGGTATAGAGCTGCCAATATAAACCTGGAAAATTTGAAATTCATCTATATTTACATACAAAAAAAGGGATAAATATATGATATTAAAAAGAATGTGGATATGAAGACATCCACATTCGAAATATCCAACCAGTTTTCTCCTAAAATCATGAAGATGTCACCCTAACTTGTCAAGTGGTACAGATGAAGGAATCATTTCGATATTTAGGATCTATAGATAGTGAGATTGGTGAAGATGTTAGTTTTAGAATTCGAGCGGACTGGTGAAATAAGAACTAGCATCTAACATTCTTTATTGCAGGAAAAACCTATAAATACTTAAAGTACTATAAAAAAGCAATCAGGCATGCGACGTAATATGATGCAGAATGTTAGTCTACTAAAAGGCAACACGTCCAGAAGATACGTGTAGCAGAGATGTGTATGCTACGATAGAGTTGTGAGCATACCAGTGTTATTAATGACGTGCGGCGCAAAAAGGCACAAACCCTCTCTGGAGCTTTGGCGCACGGCGCGGCAAATGGCGCGCGTCTTTTTAATTTACTGCGCATGTTTATTTTTTCTTAATATAATTAATATTTTAACAAAAGATTTTTTTTAAAAAAAAAACTATTTTTTGCTAAAATATACACAACAATTTTTTTTATGTATTTTACAAAAAAAAAACATAAAGCATAAAATTTCAAACACAATAGTTTTCAAATCAAAAATAATAATACACATTAAAGATGAGCTAAAAAACCGAATCTCTCCACTCTTGTTGCTCTAGTAGCAACACACCAAGTCAGGTCATCCTCATCGTCGAACACAAGTTCATCTTCAATATCGGTCATATATTCAGTTAACCATTAATTACAATCATCAATATCATTCAAAGATACTGGACCAATAGTGTCACGAATATTGTACATTCTTTTTAATGCTCAATTGTATTTAACAAATACCAAATCATGAAATATTTTTATGTTACAGACAAATCGTACAAAGACACTGGACATATTTACGTATATGCAAAAATAAAATAAAATCCAATGGTATGTTTCAGAGCTGCTTGAATGCTTATCTTATGAGAATATTTTTTCTTTCTCCAAAATTGCTTCTCCTGATATATCGTCGTTCACGGCTTCAGAGTTTCATTCATTTGCTTTTGCATCAATGCTAGACAATATTTTATGATCTTTTATGCATTAAATTATTTACTTCTGATAATATTAAAAGGAATCTAAACTAAGTTGGATAATAAAACATATGTCAGTTCTAAATATCGGCATGCTAAGATCAGCCAATTACATAATTGTAAGGTTATTAACTCGCTGATGATAATCGTATAGGAAATAATGATGATGTGATTATGTTTTCATATAACTAAAAAAAAGATATTAACAAAAAAAATTCATATTTCATATCATTATGATAATAATAGTAATAGTAGTTGTGATGGTGGTTGTAGTGATGGTAAGAGTATTTGTAGTAGTAGTTATAGCAGTTTGAAATGCAAAAAAAAAAACCATAAAATAAAGAAAAGACGCGGCATTTTGCGTCGTGCGCCATTTATGCGCCGCGCACCATTTGCGCCGTGCGCCATTTATGCGCCGCGCACCATTTGCGCCATTTGGTGCGCCTTTTCATATGCGTCACGCCGCAAATAAAAATGGCGCAAACGCTGCGCCTCGCCGCGCCGTGCGTCATGGCGCGCACGCCGCGGCGCACCTTTCATAACTATGGAGCATACCAGATGGGACCGAATTAGAGCTGATGGTATTCGAAACATACTCGAAGTTACACCAATTGAAAGAAGTTAGTCCAACATTGCTTAAGATGGTTTGGACATCTTCAATGAAGTCTCCACGATGCACATGTGCATGTTGAAATTATAAGCCACACTGTATGCTTAAAGAAAGATAGAGGTCAACCAAGGATGATATGGAAGGAACTAAGGAAGTAGTAAAAAAAAGTCTTGAGAAAATAAAATATAACTGAAGAGCTGATGTGGAATAAGAAAGCATGAAAGATAATGATTCAAGTACCAGAACCTTGAGTTTTTGGTGAGTTTAAGGACAGTATTATCAATTTTAGATGATAGGACTAGTGTATATGGGAATGAGAAGAAGTGTTGGTCTTCGGTAACTATTACAACTAGTACTATTATTATTATTATTATCATCATCATTAGCAGCATCATGGTCTTTTTATTTACTCATCGTTATTATTGTTATTATTTGTTTAATTATTTTAAATTTTATTTTAGATTTTAAATTTTATCTTTAATTATGTTTACACCTTTAAATCTCTTATTATTATTATTAACTTTGTATTTGCTTTATTTTTTGGTTAGGGATTTCATCTCTATCCAACCCCAACTTATTTGGGATTAATAGCTTAGTAGTTGTTTTTATTGATTATTTTTAAGATTATGGTTTAAATTATGTATATTTTAGTACAATAATAGAAATTTACTTATTGTCTTATTAAGTTAGAAGTTCTTATTGTATCACATAATAACTGCTCAAAACCATTTATTATCATCATATTTGTTTATATTTGATACTTTAATAATTTTGAAATTAAAAAACATTCATGTTAAACTACAATTTTCCATTTATGTTTCTGATCGTTTGCGAATAAGATAATTATACGATATATGTTTGTATTCACAGATGCAGATATTCAAAATTGATTTCGGATGTGGATATGACACTATCTACATGCGAAATTATTTGTTGACAGTCAGCCCTAACATGGTGTATCTTCTACAACAAGTTATATTAAAACTAACTGCATCACTTCCTCTATTTTATTGAAAATCAGTGTTCAAACATAAAATTATCTAACTGGATGTAATTTTAGTTTCTAAATCTTGATTGAATGAACTCAACAAACAAAAATGATTATGTTATTTCTCCTAATCATAATTGTACAAACAAGGTCCTATGTAATGCATATATATCCACAATTAATGGATGGAATTTTCATATGACTCAGTTAACGTTACATCATCCTAGTAGAAGAGTAAGAAAATATACTACGGAAACACGAGAATCCTTCTGTTATAGGAATATATTCATGATGCAGTGATTTTCCTAGTATAGCAATATTCATGCGATAAGCATAAGAACAACTCAAAGTATTAAATTCTAACTGCTCTGCATCATAAAATCGGACAACCAGATCAGTCAGTTGCAGAGACGTTCCGAAGTGCAGGTCATATGTAATTGATTGGTATCCTCTTAACCAGTATGGGAGTGCAATATGCTAAAACTGAACAATTTCATCAGTAAGTGGTTATCCTTCTTGTGGCTTTTTATAATAAATATGTTCGAGCTTCACTTCTTCACCAATCTCCAGTACCAAAAATCATTGCATATTTTTATTTTATTTTCCCTTCCCTTTTTTTTTCTTAGAAAAAAGAAAGAAAAAACGTGGCTTCAAACCACTAGTTCAGAAACCCAATGCAGTTCTTACTGCTTCTTGCTCTTCCAAGGCAAGTAAGACAACATCAGGAGAATGCACTTACTTCCATGAAACAAGTCATAACATGTAGAACCGTTCTACTTGTGTGTGTGCGGACATTGCCAAAAAAAAACTTATTATATGAAAAATTGTCACGAGAACCTAACAAGGAAGAACCACAACAAATCAACCACCATTAAGCTGCTACAAGAAAATTCCTTACCTATCATTAACGAGGATATTGATGCTCTTCTTAAACAGATTTTATCTCAACCCACTTCTGGCATGTCTGCCACCCCAGGTAACTCAACTGCTCGCAATAATCAGATAATATCAGACACCATCATTTTTTTCCTTCTAGATATCCTACCACAATTGAGGAAATCTCATGTACACGTTAAAGGCCCTGTTACTACTTCCAAACTATCTCTTTTTGCTATTTATTATCATATATAAAAGTTAACTATTAATCTTTTAGTTGATCAATTAAGTGATACTGGACTAAGAATCAACTTCTTCTATTTGTCATGTACACGGATACACAGATGGGATAGACTTGAGAGATAAGCTGTAAGTTTGGACGCTTGACCACCTTTTGATCTCTTCCAAACAACAACATGGGAGTGTCCCTGTTACCATATTCCGTTTTGAACTACCATGACTTAATTACAATATTGTCAAAATGAATCAAGCCCAATTTTCTCGTTCTATCAAGGTTACTTGTGCACAATTTTCTACTCAAACAAGGTGCTGTCTCGATTTTCATATCTGGGAAATTCACAAGAAAGTAACCACAGCGTGGCTATAGCACAGAATTGCCCATAGCGTGTGTGCTATTTAACTTGTAATACTCCAAGTATCTTCAACATAGCGCATAATAGCGCCCTATTTTGTCAACGTGGAAAATAGTGGATAGCCCAAAATGAATGCTATGTTATTTCATAATTTATTTTAGATAAATATATTGAAAACAGAACCCAAATAAGCTTGGATTACAAAAAATAGAACTAGTATACACTAAACAACCATATATCTTCAGCAATATCAACACCATTTACCAAAGAACGACCATGATTCCTTCAAATAAAATCGAATGTAGATGCTTGGTAGATGCGTAATATTCATAGCATCTACGTTGAAAAAGAATACTTTTGTTTTTCTCTAGCTACATATATAGGCAGCAACTTTACAACCTTAGAAATTCATTTTAAAGTTGTCAGTGATGTCCCATTTGATATTAATTGTCTTTACAGAATATGATAGATTGCAGTACGCCAACTTTTTTGGTATCACCTACAAAATTTTAATGCAAGAAAAAAAAAGCTAGTGTTTTTATGTATTGGTAAATTTACCATTATGAATTAACCATTTACCAGATCTTCGATAAATCAGTGAACAATTTCCTACCATTAATGGTAAAGTATCTATGGTCATTTCATATTATAGTTAGGTAATGATTTTTTTGGTATCGGTAACGGTTACCATTACATAACTTTAGATACTCTCATTGTTAGGATTGCCTCGCATGTTGTTAAGAAGGAATGAGGTTTGGAATTAATAGTCCCATATCATGGAATATATTGAAGGAACTGTGTACAAATATGAGCTGGTAGGCACGTAACATAAGGGATTCCTTTTGTTATATGGGAGTTGTGTGCCAGCTCATATACGTGCAAGGAAGTGGGACTTTGTTCCGACCGTCGTTACATAACAGTGGTATCAGAGCCGAAGGTTACGGGCTGGGTCATGCTGGCAAGGCAATGCTCTCAAAAGATACTCGTATGATGCGAGTCAAGGGGGAGATTGTTAGGATTGTCTCGCATGTTGTTAAGGATGAATGATGGTTTGGAATTAATAGTCTCATATCATGGAATATATTGAATGAATTGTGTACAAATATGAGCTGGTAGGCACGTAACATAAGGGATTCCTTTTGTTATACGGGAGTTGTGTGTCAGCTCATATACGTGCAAGAAAGGGGGACTTTGTTCCGACCGTCGTTACATAACACTCATTCCCTTTTTTTATCAACCCCACGACACTCATATACATCTCTCTTGCTCCCGGTGCATCACCAAACACAAATGGCTTGAATCATGGTATTACCTTGTATCGATTCACCTTTGATCTATAACTATCGCTCTGTGGAGTTATCAACCACCAACAATCCAAATAAGACGCCATTGCCCTATGATCGCATCGAACCCTTTAATCCCTTTGTCAACCAACAAGTGTAGAACTTCGTCATTGTTTTTTAATTCTCATTGTTATTCTACTGAATCCTTTCATCGTGATCCAAATGAGATGTCATGTCCAACAACCGTGTTGAACCATTCAATCAATTCATAAGAGTAAGAGAGCTTCCTCAATATCTACGTGCTTCCATTGTTATTCTATCATATTCTTTCATTCATCATGAGCTTCTTTATTCAAGAAGACTAGTTCTGACCTGTAACAATTTGTGTTTTTCGAATACTTAAATTATTAAATTTAATATGATTTTTGAATTGTTTTATAGTTGGAAATAAAATTTTATAATTTAATTATGTAAGTTTTGTTGTAAACTTAACTGAATTGATTATGTAAAGAATGTCAACTAGTTATAACAATATTGAATACGCGTTGATGGTAAACATAACTTTGATTTCGGCTTGTATTGTTAAATACTGATGCTTGAATTTAATATTAAATTACTTGAATGAAATTGATTTGATTAATTTATAATTGAAATCCAAATTGGATTTGAAAAATATTAAACTTTGAATTCAAAATAAATGAAAGTTTAATTTATAAGGTTTATGTGAATTCTATTTGATTTGATTTAAGTTAATAAATCTTTGAATCAAATCAAAACATGAACAAACGAAAATTGAATATTTTATTATATTAATGAACCTGTTAAAATATCTATTTTATAAACGATATTGGATTTCAACAAAACCAGTTTCATCGAATCCGAAATATTGAATTATTGTAAGGTTTTAAATTTCATAGCAATCAGACTTGTCGTTTGATTGTGTGAATTTAAAACGTGTATAAATTTGTGTGTACAATATAATTAGAATAATGGAATTTTAAGTGCAACTGCTATAGATGATGGAATGAGGCTTTGCCATTACTTCCATTGCGTTCAAAAAACTTTTAAACTTATAGATAAGCTGTCAGCAGGCCTGATTTGGACACAGGTCCGTTTTTGGCTTTAAAACACGCAAAAAGATAATAATACTATTATAGTATTCCTGAAACCTCTTTTCTCACCAGCCGGCCCTAAATTCAATGGCCACCATAGTTCGAATCTTTTTGGCTTAATTTCTCCTAATCCGTTCAACAAAATTTAAAAATTCCAAAATAAAAATCGTAGAGGTCGAAGAGATCTTCGAATCCATACGGATGATGCTTATTGTTTCAGTCTATATTCACCATAATCTTTGCACAAAGGGCGTGCAGGTTATGGGTTATTGGAGGCGTTTTAGGCCACCGTTGGCGACCGAATTCAGGACGTAGGAGGGGCATGAGGTGGCGCACATCATGGTGTTGGTGGATCGTGTTATGGTAGTCCGAGGCGTGGTGTGTGATTTTGGATGGAGAACGGGTTTTGGGTTCTCTATACAGGCAACGAACGCATGGAGGGTTGAGGATGATAATGTGGCAAAATGCTATAGGGTGAGAGAATTGATTATTTACTTTTATATACTTTGAAATTCCAACACATTTACGTGTATAATTTCATCATACGAATTCAGAGTAACGCGCAGTCAGTTGCATTGGGTTCGTATAAAAATTCCAAACAATATGGAATTGTCATGTATTGATTATGAGATTGTTGATTTTTGGGTCTATTTTAGAGTTCAAACGCGTTCGAAGCTAAAGCTGAGTGATTTAACTCACTCACGCTTAACCAAAATATTCGATTATTAGTTAGATTGAAATCATGCCATAGTATGAATGTATTGATTGTTGTTTAAAAGTTAAAATTGCATATTTATGTTTATTTGCATCGACTGTGTAATTTAATTTAACTATTAATTCAAATTGAAAAGTTAGGTAAAATTTGAAATTTAATTACTAGTTTAAACCCAATACCTGATGACTACTAAAATGATGTTATATTTAATTGTTTAGATTAATTGGTCTTGACTGAAGCCTTGGGTTGATGTGTTTTGATGTATTTATGTTTAATTCATCCTGTTATTCACCCTGATTATATATGACTATTGTTTGTGTTGATTAATACCAACCATTTATCCTAGATGTTACGGACATCAAATAAATCCGAGATTAATCAATTAAAAATGAATTAAGAACATAGGTTGAAATGATAAATACCTATGACTAGGGGTGGGCACGGTTCGGTTCTGTGCGGTTTGGAGCTCAAACCGCTTCCGCACCGCATCAAACGGTTAATCAAAACTACAAACCATTATACTAACCATTCAAACGATTTGGTTTCGGTTCAGTTTTGATGCAATACGATCTGGTTTTGGTTCGGTTCGGTTTGAACCCGTATTAAATATGTAACAAAAGAATTACTTCCATCAGTAATCAATTTGTGATTGTATGACATTGTGTCACCTGAAGGTTAAAACACATAGTGTTATCTTGAATTGATATAACCACAACATACACTGAAAATAGAATATATAGAGTTAAAATAAAAAAATTAGATAGGAATTTTTTAATTTTTTATTGTAACATTACCGGTTTAGCAATGCGGTTCGGTTCGGTTTAATACGGTTTGGTAACAGTTCAAACTGCAACCGAACCGTATCGTTGCGGGTCGGTTCGGTTTGGGTTGTTAGCATTTGAGAGAGAATCTGATGCGAGAGAGAATCTGGTGCGGTTTTCCGCACCGTTTATGCGGTTTGGTCTGGGCGGTTTCCGCATTGCGGTGCGGTTTATGTCCACCCCTACCTATGACCCATATTTGAATTGAAATGATATACATCCATTCCCAAAATACAAAAAATTAAATTTTAAGTATCACTTGACTATATGATAGAAAATTATATACGGACACCGGTTCGTTAAATAAAATTTATTTTAACCTTGAATCTTGAAATATAGTTTTAAGAAAAAACAATATGAATGATGTTTTATATATTGATTTCCTTTGAACTTAAACTTCAGAACTTGAAATATAAAACTAAAGGAAATTAATTAACATTGTAAACTGAAGTTAAAAATAAAATTAAATATGAACTGAACCTATTGAAAATTGAATTATTTATCCATCTTTGAATTTTACTTTAAATTAACCTAGTTTAAAGTAATGTTTGAATTGTGAACTCGAAGTTTTCTATAAATTGAAATGATTCTAAAATAAGAATTCTAAGTTAAACTTTAAATCTCCAAGCCAGATTGTCTGAATCAAATTATTTGAAATGGGAATTGAATCAAATTGAAATATTGATTTGATTCGTAATCCGAAATATGACTTCAGATTTAATTGCAATTAGGAAGAAACAATCCTAGTTTCAACTATAGTATTATAAAACCATTATATAAACTATTTTGGTAAATAACAACTGTTTTAAACTACTTTAATAAATAACTATTTTAATGTATAAACTATTTTACTTTATAAACTATTTTATTTTATTTTTAACTTATATATGTATTAATTATTTTAAAAAAATGATTTTAAGTATCAACAATCTATTTTATAAACTTCTTTTATATTTAACTATACATATATTTAACCAAATTTTGATAAATACTATTTTATATTCAAAACTATTTATTTAAACTTTTATTTTCCTAACTATTTGTTTTCAAACATATATCTAAACTATTTCAATGTATTTTTCAACTATTTTAAATATTTCAAATTATTTTAAGATTGAAATTGTTTCAAGATTCTAAATTTGTTTTAAATGGAGATTTTAATATAAAGAATATTTCATCTTGACTATTTGAATGGTTTCAAAGCAAAATCTAATATTTTGAACGAAGTATGAACCCTTTTGAAATGTAAAAGAACCAACCGGTGTGAAAAATGTAAACATTTGGTTGTTAAAAAGACCGAGATCGGATATTGTCATATTCTCTACCAATACCGAAAACCACTTTAACAAATGTGCACGTTGGGGAGAATCCAGAATGAAGTAGGATGATTTGCAGGCGAATACTGGATTTGAATAAAGAGAACGATGATGGATAGCCTTGACCTTCGTGTCATAATTAAAACGACTAAAACATGAGTCATACCCATGCCAATGTAAGTTAGCTACTCTTAGCAGACATGCTTCTTCGATGCCATATATATTACTTTGTGAATGATTTTGGCGCCTTTGAATTTGGGAGTATTGTCTGAGGTGAACGGTAGTCGGGCTATGCGTTACCACCAGCCTGGGTCCGCAGTCCGGTAAAATTCAACTGATGGGCATTGCCTCGATGCCTTGTCATGTTTATTCTGATTGAGCCTCTACGATTTTGATTTGTACTGTACCTATGGAGTGCCCTCTGCTAGTCACTAGTTTATGGTGGACTTTACGGTACCTGTATAGACTACGGTATTATAAACGGTGTAAAGGTAATAATGGTAATCCCGCTTACGCTATTTTCAATAGTATATTTATCGTAGACACTATTATAATAGTGTATTATATTATATAGTATTTAGTTTGACGAATCCTTAAGAGATGGAAATTCCCGTAACATCTCTTAAGTTATTGTACTCACGCATTGGACAGGAGAAGTGAATTACTGTAAGCATCTTTGACGTTGTGACATTCATATTATTACATGGTTTTGATTTGACTGATATAAGAATATTTTAGTTCCGATCCGAGTATTTTTGTATTTTCATTGGAGCTCGGGTCAGCCTAAGTTTTTCAGTTAGCGAAGACCACATTATATTGAAGATGAAGATGGAGTTTAACATACGTAATTACTAGTATTATTCTGCTTCATATATTGGTATGTTTTGTGATAGTTAACTTTGATGTATTGTGTAATGTATAATCAAATGTATAATTTAACAGTTTCATGAACTGTTATTCGATTATTATATTTTGTCCTTCCGTTGTGAGATTCTGTGATTGTTTTCTTCTTTCTTCTTTTTCTTATATTAATCACAATAACTATCTGTATCTTTATTTGTTTAAGTCGTATTTATGGATTTTTGTCGATTTGGACAACCAAAATTTTGTTACATAAACCAAGTTTGAAATTCCGATTTCTGATTCTGCTTCGGTCACTTGATATTTTTGGAATTTTGATTCCATTTCAGATATTCCGAAAATTCTATTTGAATTCGAACTCTGGATCCTTACACATTTCTAAGTATATAACTACATTTTTAACCACACACTAAATACACTATACAAATTTGGGTAGATTTTGCAAAAAAGAAATTTTTTTTCTTAAAAAACAGGTCCAACCAGTCCAAGGAAATCCTAGTATCACCTTAAAGAAAAATAAGTGACTTTTAACTCATTCCATATAATCCTGCTTACTATGTTTACCTTCAACCTTGTCGTTTCTATAGCATCATCAACCACAAAGAAAACCCTAAATCAAAAGTGAAAAAAGAACACGCTCAGCTCTTCTCTCGTTCAACATATCTTTGCTAAGAAACCTAATTTTTAACCTAGGTTTTTTTTAGTCTTTAAATTCAGTAGAATTTTTCGTTGCTTTACTTGAATCATGATTTTTTAGTCTTTTATTTTCGCCTTCTAATTCGTTTGTCTACAGCACTGATTTTTAACAACGTTACCATCAAAAATGGAATTTTGGGAAAATTTCAATTCGGCCACTGCCACAATTGGGATGCAACGTCTAGGATTCCGGGCAGAATGCTGAACCATGGTTCTAACCCATTATGTCAACAAACCACGTAACAGACTATAGGAATTAGAAATGATTGTAATTGGATGTTGACTTCTATTCCAACTTGGAATCAGCTAAATGTCTTTATAAAATCTAAATCAAAAAATAATGGATCTGTTGATTGGTACAAAAATAGACATGTATATAACAGCTTTAGACCAAGACATGATAGTGTTTACGAGGAAACATCCGCTTCCATTGCTTACAGACGTCTGCTGACCACAACAGCTTCCAGAGGTTCATATTGTCTTAAGCAGCCCTAGAATATTTAGTCTGGAAATTTTAGGTCCATATTCTACAAACTACGACTCCCTTGCAGTGTCATTGGATATGGGAACAGATATACAAGCATGCGCTTATACATTAAAAAGGCGCCTCTACTGGTGGAGACACATGAAAAGTGCAAAAGGCACGTCTAGTCTAGGATTTAGAGATGCAAGGTGTACCTTTTGGTTAATTGGTTTTTTTTTGGGTTAACCCCAAGAATAGATAGAACCCAACACGATATGTTGATCTCAAAATCGCCTTGACACGGTCAATTTTTGAATAGGGTTTCCCCGTAAAAGTAAAAATAAAATCGAAGTGCTTTATTGATCTCAAAACAGATGTCATATCCCTACAACAGTGTCGTCTTCTTGCCACCGTTTTGTAGGTGCTACCATTAACCAACAATAAGATAGTCGGCTTTTATTCGGCGCTTTTTTTATAGCTTTATTTTTGTTTTAATTTTGAAGTTTTAAATTAAGCAAATTAATAATTGCTTAAATTAGCTTGACTAATTTATTTTAAATAGTTAAATATATCATAAGAAATTGTTTACATTTAAACTTTTAATTGATGAAATAGTTGTCTAATTTTCTCTTGATACAATAGTTAAATAAATTATAACGTATGGTTTAAAATTAAAATTTTAGATAATAAAAAAATAAACAAAATATTTAAATAGTTGAATGAACTATAAATATGGTTAAAATTTACATTAGAGTTAATAAAATAACAGAATTATGAATTTTAGTCTATAAAATAGGTAAATAAAATTTTTAAATAGTTGAACGAATTTTAACAGGTTCGAGTCCCGGTCTCTTCACATATGTGAGGGAAAGGCTATACGCACTAATCGACCACCCCCCGAGCCCGAAAAGCCGTAAGAATAGTACCAGGACAGAAGACTGACCTAGGAAGTCCTATCGCGCTTGAGTACGGGAGCCTTTGGCAATGAGTATCCACCAGTTGAACGAATTATAATATACTGTTTAAAATTTAAAATGATAGTTAATACTATAGTTAAATTTTGAATTTTATTTAATAAATAGCATAATTAAAATTTTAATTTACAAAATAGTTAAACAAAATATTTACATTGTTAAACAAATTATGAAATATGTAAAATTTACTTATAGTAAAATATAATATAAAAAATGGTACAAAAATTAGGATTTGTTTAATAAAATAGCTAAATTGTAGACATAAGTAATAAAATAGTTTAATACTTCTATTTGTATTCATTTCATGTTAACATGGATCCAAACACACATACTTCAACGGGTTCTTCCATCACACCTATAAATCGTAAATTAGATATTGGATGAAATTATAATTTTCTGTAAATGAAAACAACCATAACAGTGTATTACTTGTAAGTATTGTGTAAAAGTGATATAGGATGTGTGAATGTGCACGCGTGTGTGTGGGGAGGGGATAAATAGAAGCAAAACAACGCTCTGTTGGAAGCATTAGACAAGCAAGTGCTCGTCCAAAATATCAATACATAGTGAACTATTTTATTGGAAGCTATAACTAGTAAGCAACATAGAAAGGAAGATGTTATTAAAACTAGTGCAAGCAATGAGTTATAGAACTATAGTTTAGAAGACGATGAAATTGATGAAGTGGCAACCAACAAATATGGAAGTGAATATTGGTGGAGGAATATTGGAAAGTAGACGGTCAACAAAATGTAATGCAAAAGGTCCAACTAACTCACATGCGTAACATGATAACAAAGCAAAGAACATGACATATTTTAGGATTGTCTAAGTTGAGATAATCAATTATTATTTATTATTAATAATGCATGTGATAAAGAATTAAGCGCATGGTTTTAAAACTCGGATTTTGGATAAAATCTCATGTTGATATCTCGGCAAATTAAAGGAGATTTAAAACACTTATAACTAAAAAAGTTGTCAAATGCTGAATTTTGGGTAAAATTTTGGATTTCAATCTCAGGCGAGACGAGGGAGATTTAAAATTTTGAGAGGTAAAATAAATCAATATATTGTTTGTTTTTTAATCAAGGAGTTATCACAATTAATGTGGGCTCCTATGGATTCATCTAAGGACATAATTGAACAAATAGTAGATATGAACTTAATTAAAAGCATCATAGTCATGAATTGGAAGTATCATCGCTAAAGAAAGAATCAAATTAAAAAGTTTAATGAAGGGGCTAAAGCCTATTTTACTTTATAAACTATTTTATTTTATTTTTAACTTATTTAGGTATTAATTATTTTAAATAAATGATTTTAACTATCAACTATCTATTTTATAAACTTCTTTTATATTTAACTAAACATACATTTAACCAAATTTTGATAAATACCATTTTATATTCAAAACTATTTATTTAAACTTCTATTTTCCTAACTATTTGTTTTCAAACTATTTCGAACATATATCTAAACTATTTCAATATATTTTTCAACTATTTTAAATATTTCAAATTATTTTAAGATTGAAATTGTTTCAAAATTCTAAATTTGTTTTAAATGGAGATTTTACTATGAAGAATATTCTATCTTGACTATCTGAATGGTTTCAAAGCAAAACCTAATATTTTGATAGGAAGTATGAACCTTTTGAAATGTAAAAGAACCGGCCGGTGTGAAAAATGTAAACATTTGGTTGTTAAAGTGACTGGGATCGGATATTGTCGTACTCTCTACCAATACCGAAAACCACTTTAACAAATGTGCACGTGGTGGAGAATCCAGAATGAAGTAGGATGATTTGCAGGCGAATACTGGATTTGAAGAAAGAAAACGATGATGGATAGCCTTGACCTTCGTGTCATAATTAAAATGACTAAAACAGGAGCCGTACTCATGCCAATGTGAGTTAGCTACTCTTAGAAGACATGCTTCTTCGATGCCATATATATTACTTCATGACTGACTTTGACGCCTTTGAATTTGGGAGTATTGTCTGAGGTAAGCGGTAGTCGGGCTATGCGTTACCACCAGCCTGGGTCCGCAGTCCGGTAGAATTCAACTGATGGGTATTGCCTCGATGCCTTGTCATATTTATCCTGATTGAGCCCCTACGATTTTGATTTGTACCGTACCTTTGGAGTGCTCTCTGGTAGCCACTGGTTTATGGTGGACTTTACGGTACCTGTATAGACTAAGGTATTATAAACGGTGTAAGGTTAATAATGGTAATCCCGCTTACGCAATTTTCAATAGTATATTTACCGTAGACACTATTATAATAGTGTATTATATTATATAGTACTTAGTTTGATAGATCCTTAAGAGATGGAAATTTCCGTAACATCTCTTAAACTATTGTACTCACGAACGCATTGGATACCGGATAGGAGATGCGAATTACTGTAAGCATCTTTGACGTTGTAACACTCGTATTATTACATGGTTTTGATTTGACTGATACGAGAATATTTTAGTTCTGATTTGAGTATTTTTTTATTTTCGTTGGAGCTCGGGTCAGCCTAAGTTTTTAAGTTAGCGAAGACCACATTATATTGAAAATGAAGATGGAGCTTGACATACGTAATTACTAGTATTATTCCGCTGCATATATTGGTATGCTTTGTGATAGTTAACTCTGATGTATTGTGTAATGTACAATCAAATGTATAATTTAACAGCTTCATGAACTGTTATTTGATTATTATATTTTGTCATTCCGCTGTGAGATTATGTGATTGTTTTTCTTCTTTTTTTCTTTTGTTTATATTAATCACAATAACTATCTGTATCTTTGGATTTGTTTAAGTCGTATTTATGGAATTTTGTCGATTTAAACGACTAAAAATCCATGTTGTTACATAACCCAAGTTTGAAATTCCGGTTTCTGATTCCACTCCGGTCACTTGATATTTTTGGAATTTTGATTCCATTTCAGACATTCCAAAAATTCTATTTTAATTCGGACTCTGGATCCTTATACATTTCTAAGTATATAACTACATTTTTAACCACACATTAAATACACTATACAAATTTGGGTAGATTTTTGCAAGAAAGAAATTTTTTGCTTAAAAAACAGGTCCAACCAGTCCAAGGAAATCCTAGTATCACCTTAAAGAAAAATAAGTGACTTTTAACTCATTCCATATAATCATGCCTACTATGTTTACCTTCAACCTTGTCATTTCTAAAGCATCATCAACCACAAAGAAAACCCTAAATCAAAAGTGAAAAAAGAACACCACGCTCAGCTCTTCTCCCGTTCAACATATCTTTGCTAAGAAACCTAATTTTAAACCCAGGTTTTTTTTGTCTTTAAATTCAATAGAATTTTTCGCCGCTTTACTTGAATCATGCTTTTTCAGCCTTTTGTTTTCGCCCTCCAATTCGTTTGTCTGTAGCCTTGTTTTTTAACAACGTTACCATCCAAAATGGAATTTTGGGCAAATTCCAATCCGGCCACCGCCACAATTGGGATGCAACGTACAGGATTGCGAGCAAAATGTTGAACCATGGTTCTAATCCATTATGTCAACAAATCATGTAACAGATTATAAGAATTAGAAATGATTATAATTGGATGTTGACTTCTATTCCAACTTGGACTCAGCTAAATGTCTTAATAAAATCTGAATCAAAAAATAATGGATCGTTGATTGGTACAAAACTAGACATGCATATAACAGCTTTAGACCAAAGACACGATAGTGTTTACGAGGAAACATCCGCTTCCATTGCTTACAGATGTCTACCGACCACAACAGCTTCCAGAGGTTCATATTGTCTTAAGCAACCCCAGAATATTTAGTCTGAGAATTTTAGGTCCACATTCTACAAACTACGACTCCCTTGCAGTGTCATTGGATATGGTAACGGATATACAGGCATGCGCCTATGCATTAAAAACGCGCCTCTGCTGGTGGAGACACATGAAAAGTGCAAAAGGCAGGCCTAGTCTAAGGTTTAGAGACCAAGGTGTACCTTTTGGTTAATTAGTTTTTTTTTTTGGGTTAACTCGAAGAATAGATAGAACCCAACACGATATGTTGATCTCAAAATCGTCTTGACACAGTCAATTTTTGAATAGGGTTTCTCCGCAAAAGTAAAAATAAAATCAAAGTGATTTATTGATCTCAAAACAGATGTCATACCCCTACAGCAGTGTCGTCTTCTTGCCATCGTTTTGTAGGTGCTACCATTAACCAACGATAAGATAGTCGGCTTTTATTCGGCGCATTTTTATAGCTTTATTTTTGTTTTAATTTTGAAGTTTTAAATTAAGCAAATTAATAATTGCTTAAATTAGTTTACTAATTTATTTTAAATAGTTAAATATATCATAAGAAATTGTTTAAACTTAAACTTTTAATTGATGAAATAGTTGTCTAATTTTCTCTTGATACAATAGTTAAATAAATTATAATGTATGGTTTAAAATTAAAATTTTAGATAATAAAAAAATAAACAAAATATTCAAATAGTTGAATGAACTATAAATATGGTTAAAATTTACATTAAAGTTAACAAAATAACAGAATTCTGAATTTTAGTCTATAAAATAGGTAAATAAAATATTCAAATAGTTGAACGAAATATAACATATTGTTTAAAATTTAAAATGATAGTTAATATTATAGTTAAATTTTGAATTTTATTTAATAAATAGCATAACTAAAATTTAAATTTACAAAATAGTTAAACAAAATATTCACATTGTTAAACAAATTATGAAATATGTCAAATTTTGCTTATAGTAAAATATAATATAAAAAATGGTTCAAAAATTAGGATTTGTCTAATAAAATAGCTAAATTGTAGATGTAAGTAATAAAATAGTTTAATACTTCTATTTTATTTGTAGTCATTTCATGTTGACATCGATCCAAACACATACTTCAACGAGTTCTTCCATCGCACCTGTAAATTGTAAATCAGATATTGGATGAAATTACAATTTTCTGTAAATGAAAACAACCATAACAGTGTATGACTTGCAAGTATTGTGTAAAAGTGATATAGGATGTGTGAATGTGCACGCGTGTGCCTGGGGAGGGGATAAATAGAGCAAAATAACGCTCAGTTGGAAGCATTAGACACGTAAGTGCTCGTCCTAAATATCAATACGTAGTGAACTATTTTATTGGAAGCTATAACTAGTAAGCAACATAGAAAGGCGGATGTCATTAAAACTAGTGCAAGCAATGAGTTATAGAACTATAGTTTAGAAGACGATGAAATTGATGAAGTGGCAATCAACAAATATGGAAGTGAACATTGGTAGAGGAATGTTGGAAAGTAGACGGTCAACAAAATGTAATGCAAAAGGTCCAACTAACTCACATGAGTAACATGATAACAAAGAAAAGAACATGACACATTTTAGGGTTGTCTAGGTTGATATAATCAATTATTATTTATTATTAATAATGCATGTGATAAAGAATTGAGCGCTTGGTTTTAAAACTCGGATTTTGGATAAAATCTCATGTTGATATCTCGGCTAAATTAAAGGAGATTTAAAACACTTATAACTAAAAAAGTTGTCAAATGCTGAATTTTGGGTAAAATTTTGGATTTCAACCTCAGGCGAGATGAGGGAGATTAAAAACCTTGAGAGGTAGAATGAATCAATATATTGTTTGTTTTTTAATCAAGAAGCTATCACAATTAATGTGGGCTCTTATGGATTCATCTAAGGACATGATTGAACAAATAGTAGTTATGAACTTAATTAAAAGCATCATAGTCATGAATTGGAAGTATCATCGCTAAAGAAAGAATCAAATTAAAAAGTTTGATGAAGGGGCTAAAGCCAAATGTATGAGATATGGTGGCTCCATTATGTTGTATGGGTGGATAGATGAAGGAAATAAACACTGATTAACTTCTTAGTAGTTTTGATCTTTAGATATAATGTTTATGAAATCCATAGATGCATTCTCTTGTGTCAAATCAAGAAATAAGATGTTTTGAGTCACTTGACAAGTTTGTGGAGAGAATTGGTGTGAAGAATAGTTGTCAAGGGAAAAGCTCTAGGCCCCCTCACCTAGAGCTTTTTTGCATGCCTTGAGCATCGCTTTTTCTAGTTTATAGTCAAGAAAAAAAATCAAAGTTTGAGAACTCGGTTTCGGTTTCGACCGTTTGAAAATTTGTTAGTTTTGGCGGGTTTCGTAAATTTCTGTAGCTTCGGTTTTGTTTCAGTGTCGGTCCAGAATTCGATTTTCAGTATTTTCGTAATAAACTTGTTAACGGTAAATTAAATGAAAATATATTATATAAAGAAATAGAATACAACATACAATATCATAAATTTACTACATCCAATAATTATTTCTTAAAGCTGTATATGGATTATTTTCATATTTTTCTTCATCCATTTCTGTCGCATGATGCGATGGATAGGCATACTGTATTTGTCATGTACCTAAGAACGTTGCCAACATGTTATCAAATGAGGATGGTTCATCATTCCATGTTGTATATGCAGTTTAACTATTTTGATCACTTGATATATCACTGTTGTATGTCTCATTTGCTCCGTGATAGTAATAGCCTCCAGTGTAATCAGAAGTAAAATGTCTATAGTTGGATGGATCTTTTGATGTATATGGATTACGAGAATAATCGTAACTTCGTGATTCTTCATATTGAACATTCAAATTACTATCTCTTCTTTCATGATTACGCATCACTCCTCTCCTTACATATGATATAGTTGGTCTATGTGAACCAACACCATCACTAGATCCAACGCCATAATTACTTGTTAAACCGATATTTTGACCAGCATCATCGTTTGAGGAGTCACTACTATTTTCAGTGCTTTTGACTTGTTGTTCGTGCAGGTATGTCATCCACTGCAACAACAACATCATGCACCATAGTAACCATCGCAGAATCATCATCAAGCAACCCTGGTTCAACTTCAGTAATCCACTCTACTAGTGGACCCTCCTCGTGAAATATATAGTTTAGATCAATTAATTGATCATTTGTATCACGACGTTTAATATTCTTTGCTCCTAATCTCATATTGTAATGTACATATACCAGTTTTCACGATTTTTCATTTTGATTCTATTTCCCAATTTTATATGAATCATGAAAAATGTAATTCAGTTTCTTTCGCAATTTAAAGAAAAAACCGTCTGACTGAGAATATGCATTGCTAAACGTGTAAGGTGTGGGGCATCCTCTCTATCGATTATTGACCACCACTGAGAAGGGAGCAAGTATTTCTGGCAGCTATTGCTTTTGAAGAGCCAAATTCTCCAACTTTCATTCTGTAAATGTCCACATGTGTAGTTTAATGTAATTGAATAAAATATGAAATGTAATGTGGGTATATGTATGAATAAAATATAATGAAATTGACCAGTTTTCCAATTTCAATTTTGTATCAACATGTCTAGAACCATTCTTGCAACGACATTTTTGGATCCGTTTAACACCTCATTATCATTTACTGCATCATCATATTGAATGATAGGATTGAGAAAATAACCTATTTTTGAAAGTGTTAATGTGAATGCGATGTTATGAATTTTGATTTTGTAAAATAGTAATTTTAAAATATTCGCCGCATGAATTGGTCGATGTAGTTGTTTTTTCCATCTTTTATCGATAATGTCCCATCATTTTTTTTATTGTCGAAAGCCAATGTTTTTCCTAATTGACTACTTCGCGAGATCCATCGCTTCATAAAGATAGCTCATATCTGCTTTGTCATCGCTATCCACCATTCTTAAAACTTTGACTAATGGCTCAAATACGAGAATGACGAAAGCAGCGACCATCCAAAAAGTATCATCATAAATCAAATCAGCAACATTGGTTGTTGTTCTTTTATCCTTAAAAGTGAGTATAGGCATTTTTGATAACCATTCCCTTGTAGCGATCATTCTTCTTAAATCATTTTTATGTTTATAAATAAAGTCTAATGCAATGAAATGAGTGACAAATCTAGTCACTACCAGTCTAATCAATTCTTTGCCATTCTTTTTAAATCCGGTTCGACTAATCCAGTTCGACTATTTCGGTTCGACTAATCCGGTTTGACTATTAGATTCGACTATCCCACGTACGCCACTACCTGGATGTGGTCAGCCCGCTACTACAAGTTCGGGTCTACTTCCACGAGTCTCGGTCGAATCGAATCCAGACTCACCCATAAATACTGGAATTCTGAGCATTTACAAATTACAAGAATGGATTTCGAATTTTTCTAACTCATAACGGCAAGGTCTTTGCTGCCATTAATTCATCTTCATTTCTCTACTTTCTTACATGAAAATCAGATGTATTTGTAACTGTATAGTATCATGAATAAAAGATTACAGCAAGTGGACGTAGGCCTGATTGCCGAACCACTATAAAATCATGTCGTCTTGCCTTTTCTCATTTTTATCTGTTATTTCTTCATATTTTATGTTCTATACACGATACTTGGGTGTTTGGACCATTTTTTGGTGTAAACAGATGCATATGGCCTTTTGGTGCTTAGGCACGCCTATAGACAAGGGCTTAATTACATATGTCAATGAATATCCGATATCCATTCAGATCTATATTCAAAAAGTAGATAAATATTATCTGAAAAGCAGATAAAAATTATCCATCCAGAATTTTTAAGACTGTAGCTTAGATTATGTGTATTTTAGTACGTTGGAAGATGATTTTTTATTGTTTTATTAAGTTTGAAGTTCATATTATACGTATAAATGTGTATTTACAAATTAAAACTATTTGTTATCATATTTATTTATCTTTAACATTTTAATAATCAACGGAATTAAAAACGTTTATATGCAATTAAAATTTCTCATTTATGTTCCTAAATTATCGATTGTTAGTGGATATAATAATTATTCGATATCGGTCTGTATCCGAGGATTCGGATATCCGATATTCAGGAATGATTTCGGATACGGATATGACACTATCTGCATCTGAAAACATTCATTGATAGCCCCAACATTAATAACTATGTTAAAGTTACAATGGCTAATTAATGGAAACAATTCTAATTTAGCAGACTTGATTTCACTTTAAATAAGTTGCATAATTTTTTGAAACCTAATCCAATTCGCATACTTAATTTTTTATTATCTAGATAGGATGTTGTTTCTAGATTTATTTATAACCATAGTGGTGTCTTGAACACACAAGAATGTTTAAGACACATATCGCGACAAGTTTTTAGTGCTTACAAAATTTGCTTAATTCAAAAAAATCTTCTACGTACGCTGTTCGCATTCGAAGAGTAAGTTAGAAGCAAATTGGATCCGATTAAGTTATCACTCTAAGAAATGTACGAATATTTTTTGCCCTCAGAATTAATTGTGGACTATTCCAACCCAAGATATTTACAAAACCGTATTTATTGTGGAAAATGGCTTAGGATATGAAACCATTTCCAAAGGAAATATACGATGATTTGTATTTCGGTAAAGTGGTCATAATAGGTGGTCTTACGATTAAATCATATGGCTATTTTAAGACTGATAGTTTTTGGAGAATTTGCGATAATTAGATGAGCCCATAGCCAATGGTACTTACTTATGAGACAATCCCTAATCATTTCACATCTTCTGAAATACTACCTTAAACCTCCATTAAACTTCCTCCTATCAAATTCCATCAAATCCTTATTGAATAAGGGCTGTCAACATATACTTTTGAATATGAATAGTGTTATATTCGTATCTGTTGGAGAATGGAGTTTTGATGACAACAACCTTATTTCAATTATCATTAATTATGAAATATATACTAACATCTTTATCTAGAATCTATATTATATATATATATATATATACATATGCAGGATTTATATACAGGAATTAATACTGAAGACTGTACAGTTTAAAAGCTTTTAGAGATTCATAATTCAGAATAGATTCAAGACTCATGAGTAATCAAGATTTCAAGAATAATATATTTATAGAGTCTAGATTTTGTAAGACTCCAAATAGCACTCCAGGTTCAAATTCAAACTCAAGTTCAAATTCTGATTTTCAAATTCTATTCTCAATCCTTTCGATTTTGTTTTCTTTTTATCCTCAATCTTATCTATTTTGTTTTTCTATTTAATTCTAGTTTCATTCTTCTTTGATTTTCAAACTTAAGTTTTTTATATATACTTTATTTATATTTTATATAGTTTAAAACCTTATAATTTTATAAATATATTTATATAGTTTAAAAATATGTTTTCATATGTTTTTCTATCATATAATATTAATTTACAACATTAGAATTTTACTTAAGAATTTCCAAAATTAATCTAATATCAAAATACTTGAAAAATGCTTTGAAAAATAAAATTACACATGACTATGTCGACATAGCAAAATATGTATGTCGACATATAACAGCTGTTTTTCTAATTTTGAAGTGAAGTGTCTTTTCACTACTTGAAACGCTTCAGAACTGTTGCAACCCTTCATACCCTATAAAAAGAGGTTAAAACCGAATTTTTTAACATATCTTCTCTAACTTCATCCTCTTTCTCTCCACCATTATTCTTAATCATTTTTATGGTTTTTACACTTATACTATACCGAATTCAATTCTGTTTTGATAAAACTTATTCTCTCTACACTCTCTACTCTCTGAATCAAGTGCTATTGAAGAGTTATAAAGTTGTTTTGTAATTGGTTGGGTTGAATAAACCTTGTTGTGAGTCAAAGAGGAGTCGGTGTGTCCTTGTGAGCCACGAAATAAGGAAATAGGAGTTGGTGTGTTCTTGTGAGCCGTGAAATCAAGAAAGTAGGAATCGGTGTCTCCTTGTGAGCCGTGAAATCAAGAAGGGTGTAATAGACTGTTGAAAGAGTAATAAAACTCCACACAACCCAGCGTTGTGTAGGACTGGACATAAGAGTAATCTGAACCAGTATAAAATCCAGTGTGTTCTTTCCTTTTCTGCACTTTTATTTTCTGTTTATTTTGCATGTGTATGTGATTGTGTTTGTGGTGTTTGATTCATCCCATAGTTCTTTCTAGTTTTTAGCTTTGTTTAAATTTCTACAAACACTATTCACCCCTCCTCTAGTGTTTGCTTTGCCTGCATGATCCATTCCGCAGTCCCTAACAATTGGTATTAGAGCAAGGTCTTTCAAAAGTTCATAATCTGATTTTTGAAAATGTTAAATGAAAAATTTTGAACATTAGTTTTAATTCATGTATTTCATCAAGTATTAGATGAGTCTACATTCAATTTTATTGAAAAATCAAGTTACTATGATTTGATTTTTGAAATTTGACATTTCGAAATTTGAAATGTTTTAAATTTTGAAATTTTGAGATATGGATATATTACAAAACCATCATGATATTATTGCAGTTAGTTATTATGAAAAGTCATTTGATTATTTGAATTATTTGAAAAGTTACTTGATTCTTTGAAAAGTTTTGTTGTTTTACAGGAAAAGATGTGTTAGATGGCTATTGAATATTCAAACTCTGAAAAGATGGATGACGTGGCTGTTGGTGATTCAAATTCCGAAATGGTGGCTATTGAAAATTCAAATTTTGAAAAGAAATCAAAAAGAGGAGAAGAGTAACAATGATTGGTAGAGAGACATCAAGAAGAAATGGATATATATATATATATATATATATATATAATGTAAATCGGAAAAGAAATGAGCACAAGATCAATTTACAACTTTGGATTTTCATCTACAACTCATCTTCATACTGTACTTCTCTTCATTTGCTTCGTAATGGCGTTGGTTCATGTGAATTCATCAAGAATTGATCAAGTAATGATCAAATAAAGTTTTGGTGAATAAAGAGAGAAGGAAACCAAAACTGCCAACGGTTATTTTCAAATTGCATCCACGGGCTAGACTAATTTGTACCAAATCCTTTTCCAGATTGCAGTTCTCGTTCTTGCGGTCGTTTTGATGGGTAGGTCGTCAAATTCCGATTAAAATTGAGTGAGATATGGTCGTTTGAAGTTGGCGATTCAAAACTGAAACTGTTACGGGATTTCATGAATACCTCTTACTGTTTCGACTTTCTGCACCCCAATACCATCCAAATTCACCCCCAAACTATTACTAGATCGTAGTCCTTGGATTTCTCTTCGATTTGCTGCTGATTTCGTCCAATTTCGTCAAGAAACGAAGTTATGCCTCCTGAAAGTTTAATTGAAAATGGAAAACGAGAAGAAGAAGAGAAATGGTTATGAAGAGACATGACTTTTGGGTCTTAATATAGTAGTTGAAGTGTCTATTCATTCAAAATTCAAATTCAAATTTTGGCGCCAAGTTAGTTGAACTACTAAATCTTCAATATCTTCCTCATACGGTGTTCAAATTCAGCAAATGAATACACTATCCTGATCAGAAAAACGAGCCCGTCGCAATAGAGCAGATCTCATCATCAAATTCCGGAAGATCAATTCAGAATTCAAATAATATCGAAGAAATGGATCTAAAAACCGGGTACGCCTTGATTAAATTTTAAATTTTTTGGTTGAATGGATGTTTTGTTTGCTTTGCTTTGTTTTAAATTTGAAATTTAAACTTTAAAATTCAAATTTGAAATTTGAAATTCAAAAATAATTATAATAATAAAATAAATTTTGGATGTTTGTTAGGATTAATATTATTTCAGGAAATAGTTAAACCTGAAATATAAATAGATATTTTAAAACCAAAGTCACAAAACCATATGTTCTTTGAAAATTATGCATGAATGTCGACGTACATATGCTCTTATGTCAACATAAAGGCTTGTAAAATAAAATTCAAATTTTGAGTTTCAAAAGTTTAATTTTCAAACTTCCCTCCATCTTTTTAATTAGAAAATTCCAGTTAGTTATTAACTTTATCTATCTACTTATTTTCTTATATCTTGTTTCAATATATATATATATATATATTAAAAGTATATAAATTAATAAAATTATATAGACATGTTAAAATGATATAAAAAGTTAATATACATTTTTTATATTGTTATAAAATATTTATTTATTCATCTTTTAGTTTAACTTATATATTATTTATGATTTCATAACAATTTTGGGTTACATTATCACAAATACTATTTGTAACTTAATACCTATTTTGATTTCTTATTAAGATTTATAAAAGCTTTAACATTTAATCTAATATTATGGTATAATAATAATAATATATGATTTTATGTCTTAAATATGTAGTTTAAATATAAGAAGTTATAGTTCTATATTACTAGATTTCATCAAAAATAATTTTATGGATTTTTTTTATAATTTTAACATATAAATGATACTTTAGAAAATTAATATGTTTTGATTTATAAAGCTTAAAATTTAAAATTGATTTGTATTAAAAAATTAAATTAGTTTTTATATATACAATTATGACTACATGTTTACCTTATATGATACAATTCTATATTATCTTTAAAAAATTCTTCAGTTTTTACTATATTAAAGAAGCACCCTACTAAACACCCTACTAAGATTATTTAACTCCACATTGCTCATAGAACTATTTTAAATATTTTATTATTTATTATGAATACCATAAAACTTTTATTTTTACTATCCTTTCAATCTAAAGTATCATTAATCTAAGTCTAGAAATTAATATATATTATCTTTGTTTAATTCGAATAATTTGTAATATATATGTATATGTATAATAGTTAGATAGTATTTTGAAAAATATTAGATATTATCACCAAATCATTATGCATACTATCATTATACATCTTATTTCAAATCATTCATCATTATTAATTACAATTGCATTTCAAATCAAGATTATTCACATCATAAGTTGCATTTCATTTCATATTGTTTTGGAAATGACATACATTTCATACTACAACATACTTCACATACTGCATTACATATTAACTTTTAACTCCTCATAACAAGTATACTATATAGGGAATTATTATCTTAGAAATATATAGGATTATTAATCAAATACATAACATATTTACTTTGACTTGATTAACTTGCTTGATTGAATAAATTTGCTTGAATGACTTGTTTGGCTTTATTTGACTTCATTGACTTACTTGACATGGTTAAAATTAATTAGTGGTTGATAGAATTGTTAGAAAAATGCTTATGCATTCTTGATCTAGATTAAAGTCTTACTACAGTTTTAAGGGAATTAGAGTATAGGCTAGGTTTAGTTTTGTATTAGATTAAGGGGAGTTTTATAGTTTTTAGGATTAGTTGATGGTTCGAGAAGTGTTTATTAACATATATTACTTAATTTGGTTGATTGTTTGAATTGCTTGTTTGGATTGATTGCTAGATTGATTATTGATTGGATTGCTTAGTTTAATATCCTTCTATTCAGACTAGTATAGTCATAATTTAGGGGGAGTTATAGAAATTTGAAGATAAAAGGAGAATTATAGATTAAGGGAGAGTTATAGATTTAGGGGGAGTTATATACAAAAATAGAATATGTAGATATAAGATTTAGGATTCAGGGGGAGTACTTTATTATTTATGTAGTTATAGGATTTAGGGGGAGTACCTTTAGGATTTCTTTTTGATAACGCCAAAGAGGGAGAAATTATAAAATATAGTCATAGTTTATAAGATTCTTACAGACAGGGGGAGTATAGAAGGAACATCATCAAACAAGTATATACAGGTATGATATTTTATAAACTAAGGTTGTCATCATCAAAAAGGGGGAGATTGTTGGAGAATGGAGTTTTGATGACAACAACCTTATTTCGATTATCATTGATAATAAAATAAATACTAACATCTTTATCTAGAATATATATATATGCAGGATTTGTATATAGGAATTAATACTGAAGACTGAACAGTTTAAAAGCTTTTAGAGATTCAGAATTCAGAGTAGATTCAAGACTCATGAGTAATCAAGAGTTCAAGAATAATATGTTTATAGTCTAGATTTTGTAAGGCTCCAAATAGCACTCCAGGTTCAAATTCAAATTCAAACTCAAGTTCAAATTCTGATTTTTAAATTTTAATCTCAATCCTCTCGATTTTTGTTTTCTTTCTATCCTCAATCTTATCTATTTTGTTTTTCTATTTAATTCTAGTTTCATTCTTCTTTGATTTTCAAACTTATGTTTTTTATATATATACTTTATTTATATTTTATATAGTTTAAAACCTTATAATTTTATAAATATATTTATATAGTTTAAAAATATGTTTTCATATGTTTTTCTATCATATAATATTGATTTACAACATTAGAATTTTACTCAATAATTTCCAGTATTAATTTTATATCAAAATACTTGAAAAATGCTTTGAAAAATAAAATTACACATGACTATGTCGACATAGCAAAATACGCATGTCGACATATAACAGCTATTTTTCTAATTTTGAAGGGAAGTGTCTTTTCACTATTTGAAACGCTTCAGAACCGTTGCAACCCTTCATACTTTATAAAAAGAGGTTAAAACCGAATTTTTTAACATATCTTCTTCTCTAACTTCATCCTCTTTCTCTCCACCATTATTCTTAATCATTTTTATGGTTTTTACACTTATACTCTGCCGAATTCAATTCTGTTTTGATAAAACTTCTTCTCTCTGCACTCTCTACTCTCTGAATCAAGTGCTATTGAAGAGTTATAGGGTTATTTTGTAATTAGTTGGGTTGAATAAACCTTGTTGTGAGTCAAAGAGGAGTCGGTGTGTCCTTGTGAGCCGTGAAATCAAGGAAATAAGAGTTGGTGTGTTCTTGTAAGCCGTGAAATCAAGAAAGTAGGAATCGGTGTCTCCTTGTGAGCTGTGAAATCAAGGAGGGTGTAACTGACTGTTGAAAGAGTAATAAAACTCCGCACAACCCAGCGTTGTGTGGGACTGGACGTAAGAGTAATCCGAACCAGTATAAAATCCGGTGTGTTTTTTCCTTTTCTGCACTTTTATTTTCTGTTTATTTTGCATTTGTGTTTGAATTTGTGTCTGTGATTGTGTTTGTGGTGTTTGATTCATCTCATAGTTCTTTCTAGTTTTTAGTTTTGTTTAAATTTCTACAAACACTATTCACCCCCCCCCCCCCCTCTAGTGTTTGTTTTGCCTGAACGATCCATTCCGCAGTCCCTAACAGCATCCGCATCTGAAATCGTTTTCGGATATCTGTATCTGTAGAAACAGATGCATATTGGACAATTATTCTATCCGCCAACGATCGATAAATCAAGAAATATAAATGGAAAAAAATTAGTCTTACATAAATGTTTTTTAATTTTATTGATCACAAAAGTGTTAAAAATAAATAGATATGATGAAATTAAACAGAACTGAGTAGTTAATATGTATTTAGTCAAATATAATATAAACCTTCGACTTAATAACATAATAAATAAATCTCATTCATTGTACTAAAATACATATAATTTTGAGCATAATGTTAAAAATACATATATCTACATATCCACATCTGTTTTTTCGGACATCTGAAATTTATCCACTTTTCGGATACGGATGTGGACGGATTTCTGGGTATTCATTGACTGCTCTCGCATAATCGAGCAATTGAATGTTGATTGACATAGAGATTAGCAACGAAGCTTTTAGGATTTACAAAATAGGTGCTTTGAAAATTGTGCTTGGTTGTCTACATCAAATTTAATTTGTTTTTATGATTTTTGGCCCTTCGGTGAGTGATATATCATCTCACAACCTCAAAAAATGTTTGACATACTTAAACATGTGTTTTTGATTCATTTTTCAAGTTAAATCAAATTCTTTAAAAGATTTGAACTCATAAATGCTCTATGAACGAATTTAAATGTTTATAAATGGCTTTTATATGCATTTTAATGTCATGGTGGGTTGTATAAATTACAGGATAGTATACAAATGTTATATCTTGTAATTGTTGTGATATGATACTTGTTGGTTATCGTCTTGGGTATTTTTATGCTCAAAATATGAGATAATATACTGATGTGCATTGTTGACTGGGGATCAATCCTCGATAGTTTGGAGTCGAATCAATGCAGAAGGGTTGCACTAAGAAGTAAAGGCATTCAAATTAAAAAGGGATCGGTTTAGAAAATGCAGAAAGAAGTGGGATTTTTAGGGTGATTGATCGCCACCGGTTGATCAAAATTGTTCCGAACAAGGTGCAATAGACGGGGAGTGCCCACCATGGGAGGTGGAGCTACATAACTTATCGCACTTGATTTCGATTGGTGGATTTGAAATTCGAGCAAAAAGACGATCGAATTCACTTGTGTGGAAGCAACGTGAAAATTTCGGGCCAAGTAGAAGAAAATATGCCAAAGACTTCGAACTGTCCAACATAATTTTCTGGCTTGGAGTAAAGAAGTTCGACTAAGCAAAATTTAGGCTAAGTCCTAAATTAAATGGGTCGATGGCAAGCCATATTTATCGACACCCATCGTAGTACTTTTAGGGGATCATGCATCTTAGTGTGAGGAGTATGCATGATCGATCACGTAACATCTAGTTGAGCAGTTTGTGAGACATGGACTACCACGATCGATCTTGGGTAATGGAGTTACGTGATATAAACACAAAAAATGAGGAGTAACTTCGAGGCAAACGTAAGGTGACTGTAGGGGTGACACGCTGGTGTTTCAAAGTCGAGATGAGGTAACTTCGGTAAGTTATGCGCACTATTTCAGATATCGAAAATATCACCCGAGTATCATCCAAGATTTCGTCTTGGGCTCCTCTCAAAGCGAAACAACATATCTCACTGTAAATTCATTTTGAATATATCGTCCAAGATATTGCAATATTGAACGATATACCGACCAAGACGAGATATTGAAATATCAACCAAGATCTTGGTTTTTTTGGTTAAAATGTAAAAACTAAAACAGTAATTATAAAAAACTCAAACATAGTCAGGATAATCTCCTCATATTTTATATTTTGCATGTTAAATGATCATATTGTATACACACATGTTCTACAATGTTTATGTTTTTCATATTCGTCAATTCTTTTTCTACGTATGTTACCTATGAAGTTATGTATTTTATATTCTATTTATGTCGAACTATTTACTGTTTTGGATATTTTCTATGTTTTAAGTCTAACAATAATTCATGTTCATAGATCATAAGTTGTAAGCAGTAATCCATTTGTACTGTGTTATTTTTTAAGCATATTATGATTTATGAATATGAATGTTATTTCGTAAATTAAGAACAATGAAGTGATTTTGCAATTCAAATTTAAGTTAGTATTATAATAGCATTCACAAAAATTGTTGTGTAAGAATATCATTTTTTTAACACATCACATACTCCGAGATTGTTCTGATATGAGCTTTGAGACTAAAGATGGAAATTCGAGGCAAACCACTGAGTTAGACACGTCTCATTTGAAATGTCCCCGATAGAAGATGAAGTCTATAAAATCCTCGAGACGAAGTGCAACTGATGTCCGAGATTTAAAACCTTCACTATGAGGCAACTACACAACTAATGATACTTCGATGACTAGATATTATGTTTTCTCGAGTACATCCAGTTACGCTATAACGAGAGCTACTCAGCATACGATGTCGAGCGATCAATTGGGGAGTTAATAAGAGGCAATTCTACTGACGATACATATGCAAGAGATTGTTGGATAACTATAAGGATAAGATGTGTACACGTAAATAGGAAGAGATTGGGATGCTAACCAAGGGTATAATATTAATGTATAGGGTAATCTAGGTGTACCATAAGTTGGATGTCAGAATGCATCCAACTTCCTGACCTTGAGTGTGGCGTGAATTATAGCATTGGGTATAGCAACATTGAGTACTCCTCTGCCATCTAAGTGAGACCGTATGAGGTGTTATCCGATGACATCTAAGTGGATAATGTGAGATTTGATCAATAGCTGTAATGATTATTATGTCTCCTATGATTGCCACGACTGATGTTATTGATAAGTTGTGGCATGGATGCCATGTGATGCACGGACTAATGAGTTAGGTATCCTGGCATCCTATATTGTGCTTTTAGTAGTAAACTCATATGATGATCGTTTAGTATATATTGTGTTACCTGGTAACCTGTTGGATGTAGGTACATGCTAGGTATGATTTTCATACTCGATGTTACTATTATATATATTCTCAGCTTATACCAAGCTCACGTATGACCCAACGTTATTTAATTAGTTTCTTGTCATCTCATATACTCTTAAATAGATAGATTAGAAATAACAGCTTGGCAGGTACAAGATTGCACATGAGGGTATGCGGAGATCAAGCATGTGACTAACACGTTCATATATCTATTTATACTTTTAAAGTTATTATTGGTATCTTCGCCATGTAGCCCTATGGAGCTACCAGTACTTGTTAAACAAAGTTCTACCAAAAACTTTATTATTCATATGTACAGAATCTATTACATTTTGTTTTTAACAACTGTAATGACCCTACCGCATTCCGATTTCTGCTTTGCTCATTTAGTTGTATTATTGTCTCAGTCAAAGGAACCTACTAACTGCATCAACAAGTTATCTTTGAAAAACAGCTTACCAAACTTAACCAAAGAACAACTGTAAGAAACATGCAAATCAAAATTCAGCTACGTCGATAAATAGCATTTTCTTATGCATTCTAGATTGGTACGTGTCTTTTAGGAGTTTACATATTATCTTACCTTATCAATTAATAATTTAATTAGTACACACTAGAGTTCTGAACCTTCACCCCATCTGATATCTCCCTCAAGATCTTATTTCACGCTTGAATAAAACAAAACTTCGAACCACATTCTTTTCATGCTTAACCATCGTCTTACACAAAGATATTAAGACTTTATAAAAATACGGATCGAGAGGCCAATCCATGATAACGTCTGGATTCTAAAATTTGAAACTTTTCACACATATGTATGTCACATTAAGCAATCGGATCCCTCTTCAAAGTTTTTCATTTATTTATTGTGATAAAACAGTACTAATTACTTACATTAACATCTTTTCCTGTAATAGCTTATCTTGTCGTAACATAATTATCCACTCATAAAATAAGCTATGTTATGTAATATGATTAATTAAGAAGGCACATATATGTGTTCACCAACTGGTGTTAATTGCATGTGTAGGAGATGTTAAATATTACTGGTCGTTTATGTATGTGTGTGCACGGTTCCAGATGATTTTTTCATAATTCTCCCTCCATTTTATTGATGCAAAAAAAAATGAAAAAAGCGAAATTTTTGTAAGCGTATTAATTTGTTAGTAAGATACATTCAAAATTTTGGATCGTTCTTAACTATTTCAAAATTGCAAGTTAATGTGAACCATAAAAAATATTAATTTTAACCGTCGTTTCGAAATGCAATTTGAAATGGTTGAAAAATACAAAATGATATGAAAATTTGCATAGATAATAACGCTTAATAAGAAAATATGCCTACATTAGTCACTTTATTTCAAAAAGATTGTTCAAGAAGATAAGAAAGTGGAAAGAGATTTTTGTGTGTGTTTTGTAAGAGCGGGGGAGGGGGGGCTTAATCACCTGATTTACCCTGGACAAGGCAAAAAAAGTGTCTTGTAGGCAGCTGAAAGTCTCAAGGCTGTACAACAAAAAAGTGGGAAGGGGTTACCCTAGGCAGGTGAAAGTTCAAGGTTGAACAACACGCTAAAAAAACACAGCGAAGAGTTGAACAAACCACCTCACTCTGGACATCACCATCTAGACTAAGCACACTTCTCCATTTTCTAATACAAGAGCTAATTTATAACTTGGCAGCAGTTTAAATTTTCTTCCCCCACCCTATTGACCCCATCTGGGGGGTTGCCGTAGGCAGCCACCTGGCCAGCCTTAGCCTGGAACCGGCCCTGGGAAGAACTGTTTATAAAGAGCCAATCTAGCATTCGGTAAATGTTAAACAACATATACACTATCATTTATGCTGAGTACCTCCTCTTACAGACAAAAGTAGCATTTTTCCTCTAACTTATGCTGCCCTCACTAAATGTTAAACAACATATACACTATCGGAAGAACCACTCATCCAGATGTGTATGTTGTGCATATGGTCATTCGGTAAATGTTAACACCACATTCTTCTTAATTGTTGATGATGTCCTTTGGATTCTTCGATACACCAAAGGGATAATGTTCCACATACTTCACTTTTCCATCAAATTTATTCAAATTATGTGCATATCAAAATTGTAAGGGATCTGACTGACCAATGAATGGCCACCAATTATGGTATATTCTTGGATGAATCACAATTACAACCTTGAGCTAGCAAAGATGTTGGCATAATTGATGTATGTATTACTATATTATAAATATGGTTTCCTATAATATACATATTTATATATTTCTATGCTAGAAATATTCTTAAATTCCAATGCTAGGAATATTCAAATAGCCATATGCTAGGAAGAAATGTACTAAAAAAAGAATATGAATTATGAATATGTTTTCATATTATCATTAATTGTAGATATACTGCCTAGTTGATGGATAGTTTGTCATCTTAGACCTCTTTTAAACACTTATGATTAAGAGAAGAAACAATTTTCTCTTTCTTTGTGGAGTTTGTTCAATGCTCGCTAAAAATATGAATACACAGAACAAAGAATCAAATTCTTCATCAACCGTTGGTTCATACAATACATTTGCGATGAAAAATCAATTTAACTTATGCCAATACAATTCTTTGATTTTTTTTTTTTTTTTTTTTTTTTTTTTTTTTTTTTTTTTTTTTTTACTCTTAGAAATGCAAAGGTATTACAAATAGTACTTGACACTCTAAAACACACACACACACAAAAACTGATTAATTGTCCCTTCATTCAACACCATTTTATAGCACTTGATATTAGACACAATATTCTATTTAAATATTTGTTCTTTCAATCCTCTGTCACATGAACCAAATATTTAAATATATAAACTTATGGCTGATATCATGGGGCTACAAATGGTATTGAATAAAGGTGGCTACTGATCATAACTCATATACGCACAAATACACACACACACACACACACACATATACACACACACACACACACACACCCCTATATATAATCCAGTTTTATTTGTTAAGATTAATGAAGACTAATTTAAGACTAATTTAAGACATAATAAGAACAATAGGGTGTTCTGGTTCAAAGAATGGGCATGGATGGTATAAAAGGGGTAATTGGGTAATTTGGTTATTATTTGGAAAAATAAAATATTAAAAACAGTTTTGTTACATACAGCTCTAATACTTTTCATGGACTACATATCTAAACATCCAGCGAAATACTGCAACACTCTGGGGAAGAAATTTATGAGATGGTACAAATGGGTGGCGGAAAAATTCAATTGATTGTTAATTCCCAGTAAGGCATTGACAGACAAACATTAACCAATTTCATGCTGCAAACAGCTCAAGCTGCTCGCAGTGTAGATGATTTATCCAATAATCCCCCCCCCCCCCCCCCCCTCTTGTATACAACAAGGAATCATACATGGGCAAGCACTAGTCTTCGACAGACTATGTAATATTCTCAATGCACATAGCTGACATTGATAACACCCACCATATACCGACTTCGCAAGCACCCCCTATATATAACGGAATATCGTTAACTAGTGAATGGTTGTAATTAAAAAAACAAACAGGCCATTTGTATCAGCACAACTGTTCAAAATGACCTACATAAAATGAACCTAAATCTCATAGATGGAAAACTTACAACAAAATCCAATTGCCATCAAGAAACTCGGACTGATTTGGTTCCTTCGTTGGACTCTCAGCCTCCAACTGACTAACAAGCTCAAAAATCTCCGCATTAACCTCCCTACTCACATTCAATCCAAAGTTAGTCCCATACAGCGTATCCACCAAACAACTCTTCAAATCACCCAACCTCTCCAAATCAATTTCGGGCTCATCTCCATCACCCGCTTTCTCCTCCTTCTCAGCTTTCAAAACGGGTTCCGAACCCCATTCATCATCGTCTTGGGTCGGGTCGGGAGCCGAAGCAGATTCCGGTTCCGGATCCGCCTTCTCGCCCCACTCGTCGGTGATCTGAGCGGACGGCTGCGAAGCGTCAGAGCCGTTGCTTCCCCACTCGTCGTCTAACCGGGTAGGGTCGGGTTCGGAGGCGGGTTCGGGCGTGAGGTCGGATTTTTCGCCCCACTCGTCCGGAATTTGTTGTGGAGAGGCAAACAGAGAGAAGGATGGCTTAGGGGTCCAGGAAACGAAGGAAATAGAATGATGAAAGATACTGGGACGAACAGAGGGGGGAAGAAGTCTGGGATTACGAGATAATAATGCCGGGTAAGCTGGAGCAGTGAAGAGAAAAGCCATTGTTCCCCAGCTATTTGAAGAGGGTGGGATGTCAGTTAAATTTGTGTGAGGAGAAATTTTTATTTTTATTAGTTATATAGGCCAAAAGCCCACTGCGACCTTCGGTCCAATGCCACGTAAAGAACACCACATCTCTTCAAGCTATTTTAGGGTTCCGAAAAGTTAAGGATAAAGCGTTGACTTTCAACCGTAGAAAAGGCCCTTTTGGATTTATTGCTCCAGCACGAGGCATTGAATCGGGTTTGAAGCCCAAATCTGCTTACCATTTTGTTTATTTTACCAATTGAGCTGAAAATGTTGTTGGACTAATTTGTAAATCAATGTTTTTCTCTTTCACTTTAATTTGGCAACAAAGCACATTGCCCTTTCCCAAATTATGCACTAAATTGGAATTTGTTTTGGCTTTACAGTTTCGTTTGTCCTTCCACGACCATTGTGGCAGCAACCACCGATCTCATCTGCCAATGTGTTGGATCAGATAAAGCTGTTGCATAAGTGTTCACGATCAACAACATGAGACATTATTTTGAGCAAGGCAACAACACGAGACATTAGCTATGTTGCATCCTACGTTGATATTATTTTTCAACGACAATGTGAAAGATATCATTGTAGCGTTAACATCAAAAGTATGTGAATTCAAAAAAAGCCACAGAACATTTCTCATATATTTATAGCTTGTTTCAATACACAATCACATGTTTACAACGTTTCGTCAAAGTATAACTAAAGTGACATACGATGACTCCCATGAATGACCAAAGCATAACAAATGGCAGTTTTATAGCCTTGTCTTTACATACATACAGGAAAAGTTAATACTGCATGGTAGAATAAATTAGACTAATATTAGTATGCCTCATGTATGTTTTTGGAAAGCTTTATTTATCCAAGCCTGTAAATCCTACGCTCGACATACTACATACTGAAATGAGTACCTGGAAGTTTTAGGGAAAAATAAAATCCTTCAAGTATAAATGGGGGTGGGTGTGTGTGCAGAGAGAGAGACATACACACACATGATGAGACTACGCTGCGAAATGGAAGATTTTCCTCCTGTTGTTATCTTATGATATGACAAACAATGCTCATTTGATAAGACGACAAGCTTAAACATTGGACAAAGATGAATAATCCAAAACTCAATAGATTCCAAAGGGTTGCACAATACGTACAACTACTCATTCCATTAAGTATTAATTCGCGACTAGTTTTGTCGGTGTTACTATAAACTTAACAGTTTTCAAATGCCAAATAAAACATATAAGGCTGACACATACCAAAACCATTAAACACAATGACTTACGTTTCCATTATGATACCAAACCACCGCTGTGACAAAAAGAATAGCAGTGAGCATCCTCGATACGATTTCTAGATGTATACGCATGATTTTGCCTCGATGTTGGCAAAGCTTTATGCATTAGAATTGTTGACTTTGATAACCAAGGAGTGCTTAATCATTACAACATGGGGCGCTACATCGATATTAACCACGCAACTTGATTTCATTTCCTAGACATCAAACAAGCCATTTTTTTTCAGCTTCAGGCACCTTAACGCTTTTTTTTTCTTTTGATCTCATAGATGTAATACTATGTAATAACCCAGATTAAACAAGTTACCATGTGTTCTCTATATTTTAAAACTAACAAGAATAAAATGCGAGTTCATGAGCCTGACTCATATAATATTTTAAAAAGTGAAAATAAAGAACTTATGACTTTCGGAATTGTGTATATTGGAATTAATTATATATCTTGGGTATAATAAGAAATTTATTCCAATCCGTATTTGTAAAATATTTTATTAAAAACATAAACTGTTGATTAGCAAGTAATAATTAAGTAAAGTATATTTTCAATATAAAATGTTAAGTAGTCTTTATGGATAATTTATGACATTGTGTTTGAAGAAATTATACAATAAAATAAGAATCGTGTTTAAAACCATGTAGGAAAATTTTATCTTTAGTGTTCTTGTGGAAAATTAGGAGTTCAAATGTTTTAATAAGTGTGCATCCAATGAATTGGTGAATTATGTTACATGGTGTTTTTTTTGCAAAATGCATCTTTAATTTTATGTGTGTTATAAATATGTGAATGTGTGTGTATATATATATAAGTGTCAGTATTGATCGAGAATCAACATTTGAGACTTAAAAATACATTAGAGTAATTTATATATTTATTTTGTTAAAATAATGAATTTGTGTAAATTTCATTGTTAAAAATGTTGATTTTGAATAATAAGTGTCTCAAACATTTATGTAAAAATGTAAATAATGTTGTGTTCGTAATAAAATTATGTTAGAATGATTAAAATGATTTTAAACATGTTATTCTAAATTTGTAAAATCCAAAATGTGTAAATTGTGAAGTGTTTGGTGTATTGTATGTAAAAATATGATAAGTAGAGCCAAATTTTGTATTTTGGGGTAACCTGGCCAAATTAAGCTAAGTATAACCATGCTTAGCCCAAATTAACATGCTTGGGTTAATGGGTTGTTTGATTTAAAAACCCAAATCCTTGAAGAAAATTATCAACAAATTAAAGAAGTACATGCACCTTTTCTCTTTATATATTCTCCTTCTTTTTGCAAAAAAGAATATACATAGAAATAGGAATGGCTTCCCTCTCCTTAAAACCTCCACCTAAATCAAGCTTTCTAAATCAAATATAAAAGGAGAAACTTACTAGCCCCTTTCATGTTTCAACAATCTAACTACAACTGGGATTAGAATCGAAATATTTGGAGATTGTAGAGGGATTCACAGAGAATTTCTGAGGCTCAACACGTTAGTATTTTCAGTTCTTCAGCTCCAACATGTTCAAAATTATTAGTTTAACAACCCTAAATCGATGGAAACTTGTTAAGATCCACACAAGGTGAATTGTACAACTCATGCTTTCTAATTTACAGAAGATTTGGTTGATATATGAGTTTGAGATGAGAAAATACATAGTCTCGATAAACTTTTTGTTCATCTTTGTTTCAATTGTGTAAAACTGCCAGGCTCCAACTTTTGGCTGTTATAAATTGCTAGATTCTCCATGAAATCATGTCATATATTTTTTATTGTTGCACTAGTGTTAGTCTTCAACCTTGTCAAATTTTTCGGTTGATCTGACGTTGTTTGCTAGCTTTAATGTCCACTTCTACTTAGAGCACTACTTCCCCAGAAGTCATCAAGTCAGTGGATCATTTTTTCAAGAAAGCCAAAATGCAAAATTTGTTCAACAATACATATATTGCTCTGATACCTAAATGCTTTAATCCTAATAAGGTTCACTTCTTCAAACCTGTCTCTTTCTGTAATGCAATTTATAATGTTATTTTCAGAATTATTGCTACCAGGTTGAAGTTGATTCTTTCTAGCATCTGATAACCAAACTGCATTCACTTCTCATAGAAATATCCTTGATAATGTTTTGATTTCCCATGAATTGATGAATGGTTACAACTCCTCCAAAACCTTTCCTAGAGCCATTTTAAAACTGGACATAAGGAAAGCTTTTGACTCCTTGCAATGGGATGCAATAGTTCATATTTTAGGCTACAAGAACTTCCATATCCCTTTAATTTCTTGGATATATGAGTGTATTTCTACTATTAACTACTCAATTGTTCTCGATGGCTTATTTCTACTATTAACTACTCAATTGTTCTCGATGGCTCAAGTGTTGGTTTCTTTAATAGTGAATAAGGTATTAGGAAAGGGGACCTATTTCTGCCTCTCTTTTCATTATTGTCATGGAATTATTAACAAAAATGCTAAATAGGTTGATTGAAAAAATTAGGTCTTCCAATTACACCGGATGACTCAGTCATTTTCTGTAAGCTAGAATTTAAAACTATACAAGCTATTTTGCAATGTCATGAAAAATTTCACATTATGACTGGGCTTAAGATTAACTTAGACAAGTTTGAATTTGTTCTGCTTGTCTGGGTAGTTAACAGATAAGGAATATTGTTAATGCTATTGGTCTTAAGCATAACCATGAAACCATGATCTACCTTGGTCTTCCTCTTGTAACTTCTAGAATTCCAATCAGTCAGTGCCTTTCTCTTTACAACAAAATCATTACAAGTCTTAATTGTTGGTCTAACAGATTGCTCAATCAAGCTAGCAGAGCCACTTTAATCAAATCTGTCATATTCTCTATGCAAGTGTATTGGGCAACAACCTTTATATTTCCTCTTGAACTTGTCAAAATGATTAACTCTGCTATCACGAGATTTTTCTGGGAAGATAATACTATTAGTAAGTATCTTGCTCCTATATCCTTCAAATTAGTAGAGAAGCCTACTGAGAAGGGAGGTTTAGGCATCCTCAACATTGATTTATGGAACAAGACTGCACATGCTAAGCACTTGGATAACCTCCTTAACAACAGAAGAAGAATTTGGGTGCAATGGACCAGAAAACATCTTGTCAAAAACAAGCATTTTTAGAGTATGGACTTCCCTCAAAAGTGTAGCTGGACATGAAGAAGTTTGCTCAAAATCAGGAAGATTTTCTTCCTTTAATTAAGTATAACTTGAACTACTCTTACCTTGTCTTTTCTAGCAAGATCCTTGGCTCAATTATGGTAAATTTGTAAACAAGGAGATGACACATGAGGAGTTAATTCAAGCAGACTTGTCTCTAAACACCATGGTCAACAACATTTTGAGTGAGGAAGAATTCAATTTTCATGGTAACTCCAATCAGAGAATCAGTGAAAAATGGAATCAAATTAGAAGTTATAAGCCTAAGTTGGACCATGAAGATCACATTAGCTGAAAGGAAGAAGGAGACAAGTTATCTATTTAAACTACGTATGCACATATCACTAAACTTGAAGAGATGTAAAACTGGAAGAGGAATAAAAGAGTGTGAAAGGGACGTAATAATGCTAAGGAGGGTCTACTTCTTTGGAAGGTGCTCAGCAATGCTTTGCAAACCAAGGACAAAATTTTGAATAAAGGGATGATTGTTTAGGTGCATTGTTTGTTTTGTGCTCAACAACAAGAAAGTGTTCACCATTTGTTTTTTGAAAGTCTTGTGATTTACCACTATTGGTGCTTGATAATGGATAAATTTGGGAGGATGGTGGCTGATAATGGATAAATTTGGGAGGATGGTGGCTGATAATGCTATCTCTGATGAATGGAAGCATATCTTCAATGAGACTGGAACCAAATTTGACAAAAAGGGACTTTTAACTTTTATCATTAAAAGATTCTTGTTCAACGTCTGGAAAGAAAGAAACACCATCATCTTAAACCCTGATGAGAGAAAGAATGTTGATTTCATGAAGAATTGGTTGACGCTAGAAATTATGAAAGGGATGGAGTATGCCAGTTTTGTGGTTGACCCCGACATTTTGCATAACTTTGGTGGCTAATACTTGGATTTTTTTCTTTGCTCTTTGTTTTCTATAACAACCCGGAAAATCAGAACCAATTTAAAAAATTTATTTTGAAAATTTTAATGAATTTTGAATATTTAAAATGAATTATTTTAAATAATAACGACGAGAAATTTATTCTGAATAGAAATAGAACGTATATATTTATATAAATCGAAGTTAGAATATAAATATTTATTTTAATTATAAAAGGAACTGGAAATGGTGCGGTGGTTTGAAAATTCGATTTCAAATTTCAAATGAATGTACGGGATTCAAAACAAAACGGATTTTAGTGAAACCAAAAATATTATAATCTACTTGAAAATATCTTTCCAACAAATCCGAAAAATTGAAATTTCATAGCGGAAATAAAAAGTTATGTCCAGTTGAAAGATCAGAATAGTCGCTATGGAAATGTAGCCCTTAAAAATAGCCATTTTGCAAACGACCTCCGTTTTCGATGAGACCACTTTTGTTGAATCCGGAATGTCAAGTTATTGCTAGATTCCAATTTCATAATTTTTGGGATCAATATGTGAGTGTGGCAAAAGAAAGCGTGTTTTGTCAATTTCAGTCAATTTGGATCGACCAGAAATTGGCCATTTTTTAAACGGTCTCTAAATTCGATGAAATTAGTTTTGTTAGGATCGTATCGTCAATACAAAACTAGAAATAATTTTTTGGAATTTTTGGGGTCCGTATGTGGCCCCGGTAAATTGAAATGTACGTTCAAATGAATATATATTGATTTATATTTTACATTTAACGGAAACTGATCGTAACGGTCAAATTGGGTTACGGGACATATCCCATTGCGTTCGGAACAGGGGTAATTATCTAGAGACGGCAGCCATTGGGTCTCGTTTGAAATTAGAATAAAAAGACAACTTTTTGAAAATAAATAAATAAATTATATAATCTCCCTCTACCTTCTCTCTCCCTCCACACTTCCAAAACACGTCGTTCAAAAAAAAAACCAGATCTTGAACCCGTCACCCCCCTTCCAACGCCGCTTCGTTGCCACCGCCCACGCTAGCGACGCTGCATCCCCCCTCCGACCACGCCGCTCCTTTTCCCCTCTCTCTTTCCAGCCCCCAACTCGAAACCCTAGTGCCCCAATCCTCCATTCCGCCGCTATGGAGCCCCACCAAGCCTCCGTTGCCGCTGCTCAGATCATCTCCCACTGCCTGCGCAGACCCCGATGCCACCCAGCAGCTCCACCACGCCTCTGATTCGCTCATCAGATCGAAACCCTAGTACCCTGTAAGATTTCCTGATTTTTGATTATGTAAAAAATAGGATCTTTACTTATAAAGAGATTAGATTTTTATGTATAGGAAAAGGTTAGATTTTTAGATTAAAAAAAGGTTTAGATTTTTAATTATATGAATAAAGTTATGATTTATTTATAGTGGTTTCATATGAATAAAAATATGATTTTTATAGTGGTTTCATATGAATAAAGGTATGATTTTTATAGAGGTTTCATATGAATAAAGGTATGATTTTTATAGAGGTTTCATGTGAATAAAAATTCGATTTTTATATAGATTTCAAATGAATTGGAAAAATATAAAGTTTCGAACTTTAAAAATATAAGAGTATATTTTTAAAACTGAAAAAATTATATTTTTAAAATTGAATTATAAAAATATGATTTTTATAATATAAACATCAACATAAAAATATGATTTTTATATATGAAGTAACAGTATAAAAATGAGATTTTTAATAATCAACTGCTGAAACAGATGGTGATGGATCAGATTTAAATCAAAACGAAATCCGAACCATTCAGAAATAAAGAATGGAGGAGTGGGTCCCTAAGGTGAGAACTTCTCTGATAAAATATATATTTGTCATTGTATTTCAAACTATATGGTTGATCTCTGCTAAATATATCTGTTTCGTGGCGAAGAATTTATTCTCTTGCTTAACACCCTTCTCTGAGACGTACGAGCTCAGAGGTTATATATCGACAGAAATCAATAGTACGGTGTAGATTGTTGATGCAGCATGTTTCTGTTTCCAAAGTAAAATAATCATTAACCTTTATTTTTGGGAAGATTAAAACTAAGTGGAGTTTTACTGAATCTTTAATTAGATTTGAAATGTGAATTAATAATTTAAATGATCAAATTTGGGAAATGATCAAGAGTGGAGTATCACCAGTGTTGCTCCAAGCGATAGGTAAATCTTTAATTATATTTGAACGGGAAATGGTAATTAATTTTACCGATAAGGCCGTGGTGTTAGTTATGGAGTAATACCAGCTTTACTCCGTCGGATGAATAGGTCGGGATTGGGAAATTAAATAAATGGTGTAACACCCCACCTCCGCCAGGGTGACTCTTGCAAGCACCCTGACTTTGGAGGGGCGTTTGAATCAGGTAAACATGCATAATGATATATCAAGGCAGAACAAGAACATATGTATATATGTAAACAGAGTAAATAACATAGATAAAACAGCGGAAGATTTTAAACCATTTCAAAACAAGTCTGGTACATCATAATGTCAACTTTCCAAATAAACAAGTCTAGATAAAAACAACATCACTGAAAAACTGGAATACATAAGTACTATCCCCAAAATAAGTGATAACCATAGCTAGCTTCATGCCAAGACCGTACATGAGCTAAAATCCCACAAGCAAGCGATCAGAAATCCAAGCTAAGCTCCAGTATTCCCTCCCTAAGAACCTGGGGGGGGGGGGGGGGGGACGGAAGAAAAGAGGCGAAAGAAAACAGGTCAGTCAAAAAGACTGAGTAAGCCCTACTACAATCAATGTAAACTGATAAAGTTAACTGGCATGAGCAGCAGGGATGAACATAAGGATAACAACATACTAGCATGATGATTAACTAACAAGGTAGATAAAGGTGTCATCGCATAATCAGGTTTAAGGTTTTGCACCATGGGTGTACTAGCAAACTAACATGACTGGAATAAACAAGTATTGATCCCTTGGCCCAAGCTTTGGCCCAATAACATGAAGTGACCCTAATACAAGGTCCAACCAAACGGTCTAGTCGATCGGCTCCCTAAGCCTAACTCGTCACGTGTTGGTGTCAATACGGCCCAAACATAATTGTAGTCGAACTGTGCCGGGTCCACCCTTCGGGTGTATCAAGCCCTAGGGTGCCAACCCCTGGACACCATAAACATGAGTGCACAGTCTCGATCTACTGGTACCCATGGGTGACTTCTCCAAATATGGACTACGTGCACGACCATAGTCCGTCCGGAACTACATCGGCGTACCACCCGGCCGTCGTTTATTTGGTCGCTTACCTCCAGCCCAGTAATCGTGCCCCCTCCCTAGCCTAGTCCCTAGGGTCTTAATGATACAAACTTGGGATTACTGCTGGAGTGGGCCCCCATTGCTAGGATTTTCTAGTGGGTTAAGTACGGTTTAACCCTCTTGCTAATCATGGATTAACTCGGTTAAGTGTAACGATGAGTTCACGACTTAACCCCGATTAATCTACCAAGCCCAAATTGGTTAAGTATTAAATGGACCATGACTTAACCCTAATCATGAGGCATTAATTAATTTAATGCGCCTTAACCTCTCATATTAGACCTTGTTGTGGTTACTAGTCAAGCCGGGCGGGTCCGGGTAGCTTTACACCACAACTTGGTCTAACCTCGGGTCCAAGGTACAACATGGCCAACTTCTCACATTGGGTCCTATTGTTTGTAGCAACTAGTTAAGCCGGTCGGTTCCGGGTAGGTTTACGCTACAAACTCAACCCAACCTCGAGTTGGTCACACTTATCTTTTCTAAGTGTCATGTCCATCATGTTTCCCAAAACATGTTACAAATTTTCAAGCAATTGGGTAGACCTAACTTAATAGGTAAATTCCCAATGGGTAGACCTAACTTAATAGGTAAATTCCCAAGCTTATGTTTTTATGTCTTTTAAGTTTACCCAACCCCAAACGCAATCCCATCGCTTACATATCGCAATAGCGCATAAAGGATAGAAAGAGGGAACTTGGCATAATCATGACATAAAGGTGTTGAAGCCACAAGTTTAACATGGTGGCATATGAAATGTTCATGTGTTCATACCCTTGCATATTACATTTTTAGGCCCCAAAAGCATGCATAAAACCAAACTTGGCATATTGGTGATACATGGTGCTAAATGACATGTAGAAATGGCCATAAGTTCGCATTTAGCCTCACATGCAAGTTATCATAAGAGATATGATAACTTACATGTTGCCAAAATGCAACCTTTAGCGTACAGCTTGAAGCTTTATGTTCACATACTCAAGATAAGCTTGCATAACATGATAACATGAACAAGATGATCATCCCAAACTTGCAAAACATACTTGCATATCATAACATGGCATACTTGCATAGCATAACATGGTAAACTTGCATAACATGACATGATGAACTTGCATATCATAGCATAGTAAACTTGCATATAAACTTGCATATTACAACATGATAAACTTGCATATCATAGCATAGTAAACTTGCATATAAACTTGCATATCATACATTTAACTTTAGAGTTTAAGTATGAAAGTAGAATAGGGCTTACAATGCTTAAGAAGTCACAAAAATATGACAAAGCCCTTATGAAATCAATCAAACCCAAAATGCAAGCTCTAACATAAAAATCCTTGAGCCAAAATGATCAAAAACTCTTTCTTTATGATGCAAATATAGAAACTTGACTTGAATGCAAGCTAATGATGCTCATACAAGTTTGAAAACACTTGTATGCATGGAAAATCACTTAGAAATTTATTTAGGAATTGTATGAAGAGAGTGGAGGTCATGAGAGGATTGATTTTGCCATAGTTTAGTTGCAGGATTGATTAATGATGATTTAGGGCTAGCTTAGGGTCTTATTTATAGATTAGGCAAGTGTTTTAGGCCATAGGATTAAACCCTAGTTGCAATCTCAGCCCTTAAAACCGAATCTGGCCCCCAAGCTCAACACAATCTCTAAATGGTGCACCAGGCTAAACAGCCCGGCTGGACCAAGTCGACAGGGCTGTCGACTTGGGTCCAACCAAGTCGACTCCCAAGTCGACAGGGCTGTCGACTTGGGTGTTCTGGAGGGATTTTTCCCGCCTGGCCCAATCTGTCCAAATTTTCAAATTCAAACTTGAATTTGAAATCTGTTTTTACTTTGAATTTTTCTGAAAACTTCGTTGGGCCTTAATCGGGTCATACGGACTCCCATTTTCGAAAACTCGGACTCTATTTCGCGTATTTTTCCGAGACGAGCGCAATGGCATAGCCCGTTTCCCTTGATTCAGATTTTAGAATTAAATTCTGCCTCGATTTATGTCATTACAGGTTATTGAAAATTCGGGTTGTTACATTCTCCCCTCCTTAAAGGATTTCGTCCCCGAAATCTTCAAGTTAGGAAGAACGTATCCTACCATCCAATCATCCATCTACTCAAAACATCATCAATGAGCAATCATTGTCCTTACAAGATTCTAAATGTTGTATGAACATATGCAAAGGTGTGTGTATATGTACTTATCTAATGCAAATATCCTCAATGCAAATTATGTTAGTGAAATGAATCCATATGTATGCAATTCCTAACATAATGTATAACATCTATATGTGTGCACATAACATACATCCATATGCAACATCCATGTGATAACATAAAAAATTTCATCCATGAATAAGCATAAACACTCATGCATATGCAATATGAGGAGTGTGTGAGCCGATCTAGTGCCTAACGTGTATAATGCATCCACGAGTAACCACTAGCAAACACTTGCAACCACTTGCAACCATCAAGCATAACATGTTTCAAACACATGTTTCATCCAAAGGGTTTCTACCTACGGTTCTCATAACAAGATTAACACGATAAACTAGATAAACATGGATAGCAAAGAGAAAGATATGCTAACTAAGAAAAGAGATTGAGAGTGTACCCTCAAAAAGGAATGGATAAAACTCACGCATCTTCTCCTCGGTTTCCCAAGTTGCGTCTTCTTCGGCTTCACCCCATTGAACCTTCACCAACTTGACCTCTCGATTCCTTAGCTTCTTGGTCTCCGTCCCCAAGATACGAATCGGAGCTCTCCTCAAGGTAGCCTCTTTCTCCACTTCCACATCTTTCAGAACACTTGGCTCAACAACCTCTGCTGATTCATGTAAACACTTCCGGAGATGCGAGACATGAAAAACATCGTGTACTCCGGCAAGCTTCTCGGGCAACTTCACTCTATAAGCCATCTGCCCGATCCTCTCTATAATAGGGAATGGTCCAACAAACCTCGGTGCTAACTTCCCAACGACTCCAAATCGGACCACATTCCGCAAAGGAGAAGTCTTCAAGAAAACCATATCCCCGACATCAAACTCCAAATCAGTTCTTCGCTTATCAGCATAGGATTTCTGTCGGTCTTGGGCCGCTTTCATCCGTCTCCGAATCAACTCAATCTTCTCGGATGTATCTCTGATCATATCAGGCCCAAGTATAAGCTCATCTGTAGTCTCCCACCAACATGTAGGCGACTTGCACGACCTCCCATATAAAGCTTCGAATGGTGCCATCCCTATGCTTACCTGATAACTGTTATTATATGCAAACTCAACAAGAGGAAGATGGTCTTCCCAAGTACCACCAAAATCCAGAATACAAAGCCTCAACAGATCCTCGAGTACCCTATTCACCCTTTCGGTTTGACCGTCCGTCTGTGGGTGATAAGCCGTACTTAGATTCAACCTCGTGCCCATAGCTTCTTGCAAGCTATTCCAGAATTGACTTGTAAAGATTGGGTCACGGTCACTGACTATACTAGAAGGGACTCCATGTAGTCTCACAATCTCACGAAGATATACAGACGCTAGCCAAGATGCGGTCCTCTTGCTCTTCACCGGAATGAAATGAGCACTCTTCGTAATTCTATCCATAATAACCCAAATGCTCGTATTCCCTTTCCTTGACCTTGGTAGCCCATCGATAAAATCCATGGAAATACTCTCCCACTTCCATAGTGGAACGTCTAGAGGATGCAATAGCCCACCGGGCTTCTTCGACTCGGCCTTAACTTGCTGGCAAATGATACATCTAGAGACAAACTCTGCCACATCCTTCTTCATCCCAGGCCAAAAGAAAATGCGCTTCATATCTTTATACATCTTATCTCCGCCCGGATGTATAGTCAACTTAGAGCGATGCGCTTCCTCAAGAACTCTTCTTACTAGATCTTCCACCATTGGAACACATAACCTTCCGTCTCTCCTCAGCCAACCCTTGTCATCAATAGAATATTGAGCGAGATGACTAGACGCCTCTCCTCGAATCAGCTTATCCATAATATCAACTATCTGAGGGTCTTCTCTCTGCGAAGCCCCAACTTGATCAAGAAGGGTAGGTCTGAGTTCCAGAGATGCTAAAGAACCGGTCATCGACTCAATCGCCAAAGAGAAATCAAAGGTTGCTACATACTCTAAATTCTTCATCTCAACGAATAGAGGACTTAGGGTCAACCTTCTTCTACTCAATGCATCTGCTACCACATTCCCCTTGCCAGGGGTATAAGCTATCTCAAAATCGTAGTACGCCAAGAATTCCATCCATCTTTGTTGCCTCAGATTCAGATCCTTCTGAGAAAAGAGATACTTCAATGACTTGTGATCGGTATAAAGCTCAAATCTTTCTCCCAGAAGATAATGGCGCCAAGCCTTGAGTGCATATACTATTGTTGCCAACTCTAAGTCATGAGTGGGATAATTCTTCTCATGCACTTTGAGTTGTCTACCGCCAAAGCATATCACCCTTCCTTCTTGCATAAGAACAGCTCCTAACCCCGTGCCACATGCATCGGTGTATACTGTAAATAACTTCCCTCCATCGGGCAAAGCCAGAACAGGTGCTGATGTGAGGGCTCTCTTGAGCTTCTGAAAAGCAAGCTCGCATTCTATGCTCCAAGCAAAAACTAAATTCTTCTTCGTCAATTTAGTGAGAGGAGCGGAAATCTTCGCGAAGTCCTTGATGAACTTCCGGTAAAAACCCGCAAGACCTAGAAAACTTCTCACTTCGGTTGCATTCCTTGGAGTCTTCCAATCCTGAGCTGCAACTACCTTAGCGGGATCCACCGCTAAGCCTTGCTTAGACACTATATGCCCAAGGAATCTAACTTCCCTTCTCCAAAAGTGACACTTGGAGAACTTGGCCTTTAACTGATGCGCTCTAAGCGTATCCATCACCTCCACGAGATGCCTTGCGTGCTCTTCCTCATCCTTAGAGAAGATCAGAATATCATCTACGAAGACCACGACAAACTTGTTCAAGAACTCCCTGAACACCCTACTCATCAAGTCCACGAAATATGCGGGTGCATTAGTCAAGCCGAACGGCATGACAAGCCATTCGAAGAATCCATCTGGGGTTCTGAACGCAGTCTTGTCTATACTATCTTCAGCTACCCTGAGCTGATGGAATCCAGTAGCAAGATCAAGCTGAGAGAAAACAGAGGCACCGACAAGCTGGTCAAAGAGATCATCAATCCTCGGTAACGGGTGTCTATTCTTCTTAGTCGGCTTATCCAACTCTCGATAGTCAACACAAAGTCGGAGAGAACCATCTGCTTTGGTAGCAAATACCACAGGCGCTCCCCATTCAGATATACTTCGTCTAATGAAGTTCTTCTCAAGCAACTCTTTCACTTGCTTACTTAGCTCCCGCCTTTCACGCGGAGCCATGTGCCGAACGGGCAAAGAAACCGGCTTTGCATTATCCAGCAGATAAATGCGGAAATCAATCTCTCGCTTAGGGGGCAACCCCCTAACTTCATCAAAAACATCCGGATACTCTCGAACCACTCTCACAGACTGAAGAGTTTCCATTGACGAGTCGAGTGATTCAAGATAGCACAACATGACGGGACCTCTTGGATCACAAGAAATCTCTAGGGTGTTTCCGAGGCGAGTCACGAGCCTCACAACCCTATGCTCACAATCAAGGATGGCTCCATATCTGGACAACCAATCCATGCCCAATATCAATCCGTATCCCCTGAAACCAAGAACATAAGCACTACACAAGAACTCTACACTCAGTATAGAGATCCTCAAATCCCCACATATCATAGACAAATGGGCGGAACCCCCAATAGGATTTGAGACACAGACGGGATCATCTACCAAGCTAGTACTAAGGTGCAAACTATCAACAAGATCAGATGAGATAAAGCTATGCGATGCACCGGAATCAAACAAGGTACGAACTGGAAAATCAGAAATATATACAAGGCTCTCAACAGAAATACTACCTCGATCGGGAACTGAAGCGGTATTGAGAGCATGAACTTGCCCTCCTGAAGGTCCAGCACGCTGAGTCTGACCCTGGCCTTGCCCTTGCTTCCTCGGGCAATCCTTACTAAAATGTCCAGTCTCACCGCAGAAAAAGCATTCACCATTCTTCCTTTTCCTCTTCTTACAATCCTTAATAAGATGCCCAACTGAACCGCAAAAATGGCACTTCCCCTTGTTGTTCTTGCCCTTGTTGTTGTTCCCCTTGTTGCCTTGACTCTTGTTCTTGTTCTGATTGCCTTGACTGCTCTGACCACTTGGATTTCCCTGATTTCCTTTCCACTGGGAATCTGTCTTCTTGGCTTGAGTATCATTCATCTTGACCTCTTTCTTGACATCTCCCTGAAGTAACGCCATATCAACCAAGCTCTCAAACGTGGCCCCATGGGGAATATGTGACATAGCCAATCCCTGCAACGGCTCATTCAATCCTCTAGCAAAACGAAGAGCCTTCTTCTGAGGAGTATTTACCATATCCAAGCCAAAACGAGCTAACTGATTGAACTTGTTCACATATTCTTTGACAGACATATCTCCTTGTTTCAAAGTTATGAACCTCTCCATTTGCAGATTCTCCTCAGCAGAAGATAGAAACTTAAGCACGAACCTTGCCCTGAAATCGGCCCAAGTCTCAACAGGCCTAGTACCATTGGTGACTTCCCACCAATAAGCGGCTTCATCCTTCATAAGCCAAACCGCCAACAATATCTTCCTCTGATCGTCTAACCCAAAGATAGCAAATAAATCCTCGGTCTCTTTCAACCAATTTCTGGCCTCTACAAAAGTCTCAGTGCCTTGAAAGTTCTTGCCACCCATTGCTTTGAAATCTTTGCAAGTCTTTGCGAAGTCAGCTTGAGGATGCTGAGGGGGAGGAGGAAGAGGATCCTCAGCGACAGGAGGAGGAGGAACATTAACTACTGGAGGAGGAGGAACATTAACTACCGGAGGAGGAGGAGGGACATCTGCGGGGCCGGCTTCGGTCGCCCTAGCCTCCAAAAGTCTCCTATACCACACAGGTACGTGTACTCCCTCCGGAATAGCAAAGTTATCGACCATACTGAAAACGAAGAAAAAGACAGATTCAGAATGAAAAAAAAACGAAGGAATTTTGCTAATGGCTTTTTGGGGAATAGCCTTTAAAATAAACTAGACTTTTCTTTGGAAAATACTTTATACTTAGTTTTGAAAATAGTTTTCCAAAAGTTTTCTAAAAACCTTTTCGTTCCTTCTCGTAAACCATATGCTCTGATACCAAATTGTAACACCCCACCTCCGCCAGGGTGACTCTTGCAAGCACCCTGACTTTGGAGGGGCGTTTGAATCAGGTAAACATGCATAATGATATATCAAGGCAGAACAAGAACATATGTATATATGTAAACAGAGTAAATAACATAGATAAAACAGCGGAAGATTTTAAACCATTTCAAAACAAGTCTGGTACATCATAATGTTAAATTTCCAAATAAACAAGTCTAGATAAAAACAACATCACTGAAAAACTGGAATACATAAGTACTATCCCCAAAATAAGTGATAACCATAGCTAGCTTCATGCCAAGACCGTACATGAGCTAAAATCCCACAAGCAAGCGATCAGAAATCCAAGCTAAGCTCCAGTATTCCCTCCTTGAGAACCTGGGGGGGGGGGAACGGAAGAAAAGAGGCGAAAGAAAACAGGTCAGTCAAAAAGACTGAGTAAGCCCTACTACAATCAATGTAAACTGATAAAGTTAACTGGCATGAGCAGCAGGGATGAGCATAAGGATAACAACATACTAGCATGATGATTAACTAACAAGGTAGATAAAGGTGTCATCGCATAATCAGGTTTAAGGTTTTGCACCATGGGTGTACTAGCAAACTAACATGACTGGAATAAACAAGTATTGATCCCTTGGCCCAAGCTTTGGCCCAATAACATGAAGTGACCCTAATACAAGGTCCAACCAAACGGCTAGTCGATCGGCTCCCTAAGCCTAACTCGTCACGTGTTGGTGTCAATACGGCCCAAACATAATTGTAGTCGAACTGTGCCGGGTCCACCCTTCGGGTGTATCAAGCCCTAGGGTGCCAACCCCAGGACACCATAAACATGAGTGCACAGTCTCGATCTACTGGTACCCATGGGTGACTTCTCCAAATACGGACTACGTGCACGACCATAGTCCGTCCGGAACTACATCGGCGTACCACCCGGCCGTCGTTTATTTGGTCGCTTACCTCCAGCCCAGTAATCGTGCCCCCTCCCTAGCCTAGTCCCTAGGGTCTTAATGATACAAACTTGGGATTACTGCTGGAGTGGGCCCCCATTGCTAGGATTTTCTAGTGGGTTAAGTACGGTTTAACCCTCTTGCTAATCATGGATTAACTCGGTTAAGTGTAACGATGAGTTCACGACTTAACCCCGATTAATCTACCAAGCCCAAATTGGTTAAGTATTAAGTGGACCATGACTTAACCCTAATCATGAGGCATTAATTAATTTAATGCGCCTTAACCTCTCATATTAGACCTTGTTGTGGTTACTAGTCAAGCCGGGCGGGTCCGGGTAGCTTTACACCACAACTTGGTCTAACCTCGGGTCCAAGGTACAACATGGCCAACTTCTCACATTGGGTCCTATTGTTTGTAGCAACTAGTTAAGCCGGTCGGTTCCGGGTAGGTTTACTCTACAAACTCAACCCAACCTCGAGTTGGTCACACTTATCTTTTCTAAGTGTCATGTCCATCATGTTTCCCAAAACATGTTACAAATTTTCAAGCAATTGGGTAGACCTAACTTAATAGGTAAATTCCCAATGGGTAGACCTAACTTAATAGGTAAATTCCCAAGCTTATGTTTTTATGTCTTTTAAGTTTACCCAACCCCAAACGCAATCCCATCGCTTACATATCGTAATAGCGCATAAAGGATAGAAAGAGGGAACTTGGCATAATCATGACATAAAGGTGTTGAAGCCACAAGTTTAACATAGTGGCATATGAAATGTTCATGTGTTCATACCCTTGCATATTACATTTTTAGGCCCCAAAAGCATGCATAAAACCAAACTTGGCATATTGGTGATACATGGTGCTAAATGACATGTAGAAATGGCCATAAGTTCGCATTTAGCCTCACATGCAAGTTATCATAAGAGATATGATAACTTACATGTTGCCAAAATGCAACCTTTAGCGTAAAGCTTGAAGTTTTATGTTCACATACTCAAGATAAGCTTGCATAACATGATAACATGAACAAGATGATCATCCCAAACTTGCAAAACATACTTGCATATTATAACATGGCATACTTGCATAGCATAACATGGTAAACTTGCATAACATGACATGATGAACTTGCATATCATAGCATATAAACTTGCATATTACAACATGATAAACTTGCATATCATAGCATAGTAAACTTGCATATAAACTTGCATATCATACATTTAACTTTAGAGTTTAAGTATGAAAGTAGAATAGGGCTTACAATGCTTAAGAAGTCACAAAAATATGACAAAGCCCTTATGAAATCAATCAAACCCAAAATGCAAGCTCTAACATAAAAATCCTTGAGCCAAAATGATCAAAAACTCTTTCTTTATGATGCAAATATAGAAACTTGACTTGAATGCAAGCTAATGATGCTCATACAAGTTTGAAAACACTTGTATGCATGGAAAATCACTTAGAAATTTATTTAGGAATTGTATGAAGAGAGTGGAGGCCATGAGAGGATTGATTTAGCCATAGTTTAGTTGTAGGATTGATTAATGATGATTTAGGGCTAGCTTCAGGTCTTATTTATAGATTAGGCAAGCGTTTTAGGCCATAGGATTAAACCCTAGTTGCAATCTCAGCCCTTAAAATCGAATCTGGCCCCCAAGCTCAACACAATCTCTAAATGGTGCACCAGGCTAAACAGCCCGGCTGGACCAAGTCGACAGCCAAGTCGACAGGGCTGTCGACTTGGGTCCAACCAAGTCGACTCCCAAGTCGACAGGGCTGTCGACTTGGGTGTTCTGGCGGGATTTTTCCCGCCTGGCCCAATCTGTCCAAATTTTCAAATTCAAACTTGAATTTGAAATCTGTTTTTACTTTGAATTTTTCTGAAAACTTCATTGGGCCTTAATCGGGTCATACGGACTCCGATTTTCGAAATCTCGGACTCTATTTCGCGTATTTTTCCGAGACGAACGCAATGGCATAGCCCGTTTCCCTTGATTCAGATTTTAGAATTAAATTCTGCCTCGATTTATGTCATTACAGGTTATTGAAAATTCGGGTTGTTACAAATGGTTACTTTGGTAAGGTGCGTTAATCCCGACTAGTTTGGAAAACCTTAATATGGTTTGAATGATATCCAAAGGAAGATTAAAGAATAATTTTAAAAGAATTTATCTTTGATAAATTAATGGGAATCTGGATTGGAGTGAGGCATATGTTGTGTTTGTGTAGCACCGGTTTATTATATACGCGAGTTATTCGAAAAGGCCGGGTTTATACCCATTTTGAATAACTGATTCGACGATAAGTCGACGATGAAGACGGTGGTTGAAGACCGAAGGTCTTCACATTGTTTGGATGATTACCGATGTCTTGATTGGGCTGTACACCCAAGACGAGGTAATAAGTGGTGATCGTCCAGACGTACTTGGAGATTGACCAGATATGCGAGGACCTTTCTCTTGTATTGGACATATGGGACGAGGAATAAGGTGCCTCCGGTTTCGTACAGACCCAGAACGAACTTGTAAATGGATGTGTGTCTGACATTAGATTTTATTCTATGTTGATTGATTTCTATTAAATATATATTTGTTTCGCGGTGGAGAATTTATTCTCTTGCTTACTGCCCTTCTCTAAGACGTACGAGCTCAGAGGTTATATATCGATAGATATCAGTCACATGGCATGAATTGCCTATGCGGCATGCTGAGATGCAAATGATTAAGGCTTCTGTTGAAAAGCAGAGTCTTGTGGTTAATGATCAAAGCACAACTTTAATACAACATAGCTTTGTGTATAGCATTAATTCGCAGGACTCACACCTCGGTATGAGTCAAAAACGGGATAAGGGACCCAAGGAGAACATGACGTTTCTTTCTAGCTATGGGTGGTGTTAGGGTTTTGCACGCCCTGACATTGTTATATTTTTACCTATGTGGTTGTTGGATTGCGAGGCGCCTCGGATATATCGGCTACTGCGGAAGCCGATGGATATAGGTCCTATAGGACCGAGAATCGTGTGTTCGGGAATTGCCAATCAACTAACATAAGTGTGGACCGGCCTTAGAGGATCCAAGGGTCTACTGCGGGAGATCCTGAGGCATTTGCTAGAGTGTCTCAAAGCTGGCGAGGAGTACATCCCTTGCCTCGACTCATGACAGAAATCCAATTTCCAATAGGTGACATTTCGGTTTTGATTGTAGAGCCTAGTATGGCGACACAGTGGGATGGGGCACTCATGCCATCTATGATTGATACGTTTATATTTGAAGTTGTTTTCATACATTTTACACTATAATAGTATCAAAATGATTTGTTTTAAACGTACCAAGCATGTTTGGCTATTATAAGGTAAAACCCTATCCTCCGGCTTGCGTTGCATTATGTGATGGGACCTGGGTCTTATAATAGCTTCATTTTTTCAAAAAGCATTGCGTTGTTTATTCTATGTACTAGTGTTCTTGGAAGGAAACCCATTCTGTGTTATACGGCGTGGTCCCTTGATTTACCCTATTTTTAAAGTAAAGTTTTAAATAACTGTTTTAGTTCTCACACCAGTCACATGACTGACCTGGAGTTTATTGTTTTAACCTAAACTCTGGGTGTCCCTATTTTCCACACGGGCAGCTAGTAGTTTTGGTTTTGCAAATTTATATTCACAGGATCCTGGTTTGCAGCTGGAACGATATTCAGAAAGCTCTGTATCCGTTTATCTCTTCCAGTTGTGTGTTGTATTATTTTCCGCTGCTATGTAATGTATTTTAATCTCTGATATTTTACAATATGTAATATTTATTCATACTCTGTATATTCTTGTACACTAATGTAAATTGTTGTAATGAGCAATGAAATGTTCTTCTGTCTGTGTTCTGATTTGTCATATTCTCGTTACAATACGGGTTTTCCTTTACGGGGAAGTTTGGGTCGTGTTAGTTTGATATCAGAGCTTTGGTTTACAAAGCTCGAGAACAAGACACATTAGTACCGAACGAAAGAATTCATCAGAGATTGGATTAGTAATATCCAATAAGAATGGCTCATTAGAGATGGGATCAGTAGTATCCTAGAATGAGCCGAAAGAGTGTTATTTTTGAAATAAAAATGAAAATCACTTTTGTTTTGAAAATTTTAACCATGTTATACGTATTTGGATATTTTGTTTGTATTGAATTTAGACAATCCAATATACAAAGATTTTGCATGTACGCCTTGCAAACGTGCATTCGAAGTTTTAATATACTGGATAGATATAGAATCACACTCTAGTCGCCCGGAGATGATTCTGATGATTGTAGCTACATCATCAGAATTTGTGTTCGAGTTTTGAAAGTGGGATATCTATATATTTCCAATTGGCTGGTGTGAGAACCAAAACTAGATAGGGTATATTGTTGTGATTTGGCTTCAAAAATGGATTGTTAGTATATATAACAAATTATGTGTTTGAAACGATAATCCACTAATTGATTGCTGGTTGTGTTATTTGATTAACTAATATGAACACGAAAGCTAAAGTAAGCCAAATTGCGTCAAACATTGAACTGACTTGCAAATTGTTTGAATTTGCATGCATATACATGTATTTACATTGAACAGGCCATAGCAAGGAGGTTAGAGAAGAAGAATAAAATTGTATGCCGGACAAATAGGTACATGTTTACCATTTTCTTGGGTTTTGGTGTTTTTGTGAGTTGATTGGCTAGCTGCTTGGCTTTTTCTTTTTCTTTTTGAGATGAGGGAGCCTGTGTGGCGGTTTGGGGATTTTCCCGCTGCTCCCCGTACAAAGAAGGTTATGGCGATTTTTTTTGAAAATTTAGTGTGTTAGCCAAATTTTGGAAGAATTTGAAAATTATTAGAAACTGAAAAGTTGAAGAATGAAAGTTGAGTTGGTTAGTTAAACAAGTTTCAGCTCCGTTCCTTTTCGAGGACGAAAATATTTTAGGTGGGGGAGATTGTAACAACCCGAAAAATCAGAACCAAATTTGAATTTTTATTTTGGCAATTTTAATGAATTTTGAATATTTAAAATGAAATATTTTAAATAATATCGACGATAAATTTTGTTCTGAATAGAATTAGAACATATATATTTGTATAAATCGAAGTTAGATTATAAATATTTATTTTAATTATAAAAGGAATTGGAAATGGAGCGGTAGTTTGAAAATTCGATTTCAAATTTCAAATGAATGTACGGGATTCAAAATAAACTAGATTTTAGTGAAACCAAAAATATTAGAATCTATTTGAAAATATCTTTCCAATGAATCCGAAAAATTGAAATTTCATAGCGGGAATAAAAAGTTAGGTCTAGTTGAAGTTCATAATAGTCGCTATGGAAATATAGCCCTTAAAAATAGACATTTTGCAAACGACCTCCGCTTTCGACAAGACCACTTTTTTTGAATCTGAAATGTCAAGTTATTGCTAGATTCCCATTTTCATAATTTTTGGGACCAATATGTAAGTGCGGTAAAAGAAAACGTGTTTTATCAATTAATTCAATTTGGATCGACCAGAAATTATCCATTTTTCAAACGGTCTCCAAATTCGACGAAATTAGTTTTGTTAGGACTGTATCATCATTACGAAACTAGAAATAATTTTTCTGGAATTTTTGGGGTCCGTATATAGCTCCGGTAAATTGAAATGTGCATTCAAATGAATATATATTGATTTATATTTTACATTTAATGGAAACTGATCGTAACGGCCAAATTGAGTTACGGGACATATCCCTGTTCGGAATGGGGGTAATTGGCTAGAGACGGCAGTCATTGGGTCTCGTTTGGATTTAGAATAAAAAGTCAACTTTTTGAAAATAAATAAATTAATTAAATAATTATATAATCTCCCTCTACCTTCCCTCTCCCTCCACACTTCCAAACCACGTCATTCAAAAGGAAAAAAAAAGATCTCGAACCCGTCGCCCCCTTCCGACGCCGCTCCCTTGCCACCGCCCACGCCTGCGACACCGCACCCCCCCCCTCCGACCACGCTGCCCCTTCTCCCTTCTCTCTCTTCTCTCTCCAGCCCCCAACTCGAAACCCTAGCGCCCCATTCCTCCATTCCGCCGCTGTGGATCCCCACCAAGCCTCCGCCGCCACTGCTCAGATCATCTCCCACCGCCTGTGCTGACCCGATGCCACCCAGCAGCTCCACCACGCCTCTGACTCGCTCGTCAGATCGAAACCCTAGTACCCTGTAAGATTTTCTGATTTTTGATTATGTGAAAAATAGGATCTTTACTTGTAAAGAGATTAGATTTTTATGTATAGGAAAAGGTTAGATTTTTAGATAAACAAAAAAGGTTTAGATTTTTAATTATATGAATAAAGGTATGATTTTTTTTATAGTGGTTTCATATGAATAAAAATATGATTTTTATAGTGGTTTCATATGAATAAAGGTATGATTTTTATAGAGGTTTCATATGAATAAAGGTATGATTTTTATAGAGGTTTCATGTGCACAAAAATTCGATTTTTATATAGATTTCAAGTTAATTGGAAAAATATAAAGTTATGAACTTTAAAAATATAAGAGTATATTTTTAAAACTGAAAAGATTATATTTTTAAAACTGAATTATAAAAATATGATTTTTATAATTTAAACATCAACATAAAAATATGATTTTTATGTTTGAAGTAACAGTATAAAAATGTGATTTTTAATAATCAACTTCGTGAAACAGATGGTGATGGATCAGACTGAAATCAAAACGATATCTGAACCGTTCAGAAATAAAGAATGGAGGAGTAGACCCCAAAGGTGAGAACTTCTCACTTTAATTTTGTTTGCTAGTTAAAATATATACTAGAATGCAGACGGTGCTTAGCAGCACCCAACACTCGTCGTCGACAGACCATGGACGACTTGTTTGATTGTTTGATTGTGTTGTGAAAATTGATTGTGTGATGTGGAATGGAATAATTATTGATTGGTTAAAAATATAATTTTTAACGTGTATATGAATAAAATAAATATTCATAAACAAATCCGATGATTTGTTTATGTACACACATTTGACTGATATTAATTGGGACGATAAAGTTTACACATCGCCCAACTGCACAAATAAAACCTGTGTTTGATTTGTTTATGTCCCAATAATTAGTTGTATGTCGATCGATTGATTGACAGGCTATTGTAAGCGTTAAATATTTATTTTTAATGCTTATGTAGTGTAGAATACGCTCTGGATGATGGTTGACTGCGTTTGATTATAGTTGTATACATGTGTGTATGAAATCCATATAATCAACATTATATGGTAATTGACTGTGTCTGATTCCAATTCAGAAAGAATGAATATTTTAAAATAACAAAATTTTAAAATAACGAATATTTCAAAATAATATTTAGTAAAAGATCAAAATCTGATTTTGATGTCCGATTTGGGTTGGACACGAAAATATTTAAATATATAAAGTTGTGTTGATTAGATTAACGCCATTTGATGTGAACGATATTTATATCGATTTTATTCATTTCTATAATGAATATAAAAAAGGAAATGATTTCGATAATATTTTGAAAATACTATCATTTATATATCGATGTTATGGAATATTCAATTTTGATTTGCAATTGAATATGAAGTTGAAATCATTTTGAAAACGATTTATAAAATATGTTTTAAATAGAAATCGACGAAATATATATAATATATATTATATATATAATGGCCTGAATAGAACGCGTCGTGCCACGACAATTAGCGAATTTCGACCATTGACTTTGAACGGACATTACGGGGGATCCGACCGTCGGATTCTCCTAAAACCAGAACCATTGGGTTTGTATCGAAAAGAGATCTCTAAGAATATGGGAGATTTGAAATCTAACAGTTGGATTTGGAATTATGTCCAAATCAAATTTGGAAAAGGTCGTTGTAAGTGCAGTTCAATGACCATTTATGGAAATCGACTGTACGGGCCTTGATAAAATTATTAAAAATATTAATAATTTGTGTAAAATCATAATAAATGATTTGGAAAGAATTGGTATGAAAAATTCTATATTTGAAAAGATAAAAATATATTTTTGTCGAAATGAACTAGTTATGAACTAGAATTATAATCCAATATTTTTAAATAAATAAATTGGATTTGAAATGGTTTTAAAATTAACCAGAATTTCCAATATATGAATTGGAATGGATTTGAATCGAAATTATCTTCTGAATATCTCGATATTGGATTCCGTGATTATACAGATATTGTGGACGAATTTGGAAGGTATTTATATTATTATTCCAATATGATATTTATTGGTTTCAGATTTTGATATTGAATATAAGCCGATATATTTTCTATTCAGAGCCTTGTACTTAATATCAAATTGGATTTTGGGTTTGTCGTGAATGGTATCTTTAATTATACTTTTCTTAAACCCAATGTAGTTAAGAAGTGAACTTCTGTGGAGGAAGACTGTTAATACATATGGGATTTAAAAGGCTTTGTCGTTATTCCATTTATATTATTAGTCGGATACGGAAATTGATATCGATTATATATTGATTTGTTTTTCCGTGAAGATTCCATAATTATTGGAATGTGATTTGGGTTTATCGTGAACTGTATTTTAAATGACATTAGTTCTTTAACCCAGTTAAAGGCAGGATTACATGTTTGTCATTGTATTTCGAACTGTATGGTTGATCTCTGCTAAATATATATCTGTTTGGTGGCGGAGAATTTATTCTCTTGCTTAACATCCTTCTCTGAGACGTACGAGCTTAAAGGTTATATGTCTGCAGAAATCAATAGTAAGGTGTAGATTGTCGATGCAGCATGTTTGTGTTTCCAAAGTTAAATAATCACTAACATTAATTTTTAGGAAGATTAAAACTAACTGGAGTTTTAATGAATCTTTAATTAGATTGAAATGTGAATTGATAATTTAAATTATTGAACTTGGGAAATTGTAACGACCTGCCATTTTGACCGCTCCAAGTTGGTATTTAAACCAACTTCAAACGTTCAAAACGACAGTTCGTTATTAGCTTACCGGGTTTATTCAGAAATAACACACGGAATCACATACAGAAAAATATACAACATTATATCTCACAGCGAATTTTATATACAAAATCAGAGTTATACAAAATATTTATACAGCAAAAGCAAAATATGAGATATGTACATGAATTTATAAAAATAAAGTTATACGGTTTGGTTGAGCGCGCGCATAAGCGTCCCGCGTCTTCACGTTCCTCTTCAGTTTAGCGAACCTCATATCTCTAAGCCTGGAACATTTAGGACCTGACCCAAGCGTTCTATGCAAAAACATAAAACACTCGAGTCAGGATTAATCTTTGTTCAAGTAAATCAACTTCGATAAGATATTGAAATATATTAATTAATCCTAACTTAAATGCCGTATTAAATTTCAAATATGTACCCAATTGTAGGATTCACGATTTTTATAAATGTATAACATAGAATCAAATAAGATAACAAAGCAAGATATGTGCACGACTAGTGTGCATGGCAAACCTGGTGACACAGTAAAAGAGCACTAGTACAGAGTCGTGGTTTAGAGGCGTGATAAGGGCCCGAACAGTGTAACCGTAAGTGATACTACTCAGACAAACTATATATGTGAACCAAGTACATGCTTAAGTTTCCAATGCAACGCAAGACAAAACATTAAGGGTACCAAACAAGACAACAAGGAAGTTTTATATAGATCAAGCATTAATTCCCAGTTTTAAGAACAAGGCAAGGGTATAAATCTAACATATATCATGCATTCAGACAAACAAGGGTCAATATGTGCGTCAACTACATATATGAGTGTACTAATACAAGAGTATTAAGGATGCACATGCAGCAGCCTTTTGGATGGCAAGGCAAAATGAATGGGCATAAGCACAAACATGCGCAGGCAACCAAATTCAAATTTGTGTATTCAACTGAGCTAATATGCCTTTTCAAAAAATGAAATGACTTAGGAAAAAAAAATATGCTTATACATAAGGTACCAAATAACCTCAAAAATAAGTTCCCTATACTAGACCGCATAATTCCCATGAACCTTGTGCAACAGGATAACACAATCAAAACAAAAATTAAATTGTACAATTTATATTCATGTGGTAAACAATTTTATAAATACAATGGCATTAAAAAAATGCTTCTGTAGCGCCCCTACCTAGACATTCACAACTCTTAGATTTCTAATACACAAAACAACATTTCTTAATAAATACTGCAAAAAAAAAAAAAAAAAAAAAATAAATAAATAGTAGAACTAGTGAAACTACATGGAGAAGAACAAGAATTTTATTCCAGACTTGGTATTAACAATGGTTTTTTAGTAATTATGTTACACAAGTATAGAAATGCATATATGGTTATATGGCAAGAGTATACATGCATATTTCATTATTTTGAAAAAAAATCTTACAGTAAAAAAATATGAACTTTTACATCAAAAAGTAAAGTAACGATTGTTCTTTTAAATTTTTCTCTACATACTTAGCCATTTATACAAAGCCAGTATTTTGTTTCAAATGAGTCAAGCAACATGCAGTAACTGGTTTATTTCATCCCCATGGAAAAATGGATTACTCAACAGCCACAAACAACCAAGATCAACTTCATATAATTCAGTTTGAAATGGAATTGAAGAGCTTGAACAAAGAAAAATCATGAGTGAAACTCACCTTGAAACAACGGAGAAGAAAGGAGCAGGCTCGGATGGGTGAAGCGATGTTGACGGCGAACGGTAGAGGGAGGAAACACTGGAGGCGATTTTGAGGATCGGAGAAAGGGCGACAATCGGCTTTGGTCAATATTTGATTTAGATTTTTGGGGAACCGATGGATTTTTTTGAATTTTTTTTCGAATCTAAATCTATATATTTAAACGAAGAAAGGTAGAAGAGAGAAGAGAGGCAGTAGCTCAAATATGCAGTGGAAGAGGGTTTGTTATCCGAAATATTAGGTGATAGGTGGAAAGGTAGACCTAGATGGATTCAGTTTTCTTTTTATAACACGTTTTGATTTTTTTTCTTTATAAAAAAAAGAACAGTTTGAATGGAAAGGTTGGAAAGCAAATGAGGCAACGGTTGGAAATATAAAACATACAGAATAAGTTACATTTGTATTCATCTTTTCCCATAAATCAAATGGGTATTCTGACGTGCATGCATGCATTAATAAACCGAATGGTCTTGAAATGTAAAAGGGAACTTACATGGCTTACGTTGGAATTTTAAAATGAATGGTGTAGTTATAAATTACAACTCCCTTTTGAATGTGTTCACGCCATGCACGATAAGAAGAAGGCACGCATAGCTTTTGGATTGAACAAGTAACGCATGCATATTTGAAAGTGAGAAATGTGTCCACCTAGAAAAAAAAATGGTTTCTTTAGTAAAAAAAGGGTTTTGCAGACCCAAAATGTTTAGAAAAATATGCAGGATACAAATATGAACACTTCGAACTCAAATGGCTTTATTTCAAAAATGATCTGCGCAACCCTTTTCGTAATTTCAGCGCGAACCGAGCACTGAGACTGACAAATGAATATATTGCGCTAATCAGCGCAACGAGACGGACACAACGGTATAAAATTTGCAGTGTCAGAAGGTTGCGTTCAAAAACGCGTTACGGACCCCTTTTAGACGTAAAATTCAGATAGGAAAACAATTAAACGGAGGGTAAAACATCCGATTTTAGCAAAATGAATTTCGCCATTGGATTCGTGACAACGAATAGAATATTTTTCATGCTTGTTCGAAATAGTTTCGAAGAGATTTTACGGTCGCTAAAAATTTGAACTGTTAAGCGCAGCTTTACACTGAAAAATGAGCGACCGACAAACATTCAAATTTTCCAACGAAATTTATATAGTTACTACGTCTCACTGTACGTATTTCAAATTTCAAATCCCTGTTACGAGAAATGATAGAATATTATGAAATTTAAAACAAAGATATTTTTTTTATTAATATCGAAAACAAATTATATAATACGAGTTTACTATTTAAATTAAAATATAAGAATAAATTCAAATAAATAATCTCGATTTAATTTATATACTAAATAAGATCAAAATTGAAAATATTATTAAAATATATTCATATCAAATCAAATTCATTCGTTATATAAAAACCAAAATAAATTTTGTTTTTAATTCAAAATCAAAATAGTTATAAAACACAACAAACCGAGTTTTAAACGGATAAAATAAAATGAAAATCAAAATTTAAATTAAATAATCACATAAAATACACTTAAAATTTCGGGTTGTTACATTCTCCCCCACTTAAACGTTTTCGTCCCCGAAAAGGAACGAGGCAGGGAAATAGTATTTAAATAATCAATATTTTTACAACAATAGTTCAAATTTATCTGCATATCTATATATACTAGCATTTCAAAATAATTTTAAGTATTCACTCGACGTCTCAATTAGTGATATATATCTATCCCACTTTCAAAACCCGAAAATAGATATCGATGATGCTGCACAGTCATCACCAGAATCATTTTCAAGCAACTAGAGTGTGACTCTATATCTATCAAATACTTATAGGATTTAACATCTACGTTGATCAGACGTACACCCAAATCACTAGCTACTCGATAGGCCAACTTTAATGTCAGGTAAATACTCAAAACATCTTTCTATATTTAAATAGAATATATATCAAAATTTTCAATATCATATATTATGAATAAAATATTTCAAATCATTAAAATTTTAAATAGGGAAATATATATATTTCTCCCACTCAAATTTATTTATAAAAAACAAAATTCAACCTTCAATCTATAATAAATATACGACAATATACATAATATTATTTTGTGATATACAAAAATATTTCCAGAACATATTGATGTTTACCTATATAAAATCTTTTACAAATATATATAATAGAATTTCAATATTATACCAAGGAAATTATATATTATAATACCTTTCAAAATACTTATTTCAAATCAACTTTTAATAAATATGAACTTGCTATAAGACTTATACTCTCCTTCTACTTCTTACCTTGCTATGGGAAAGATAAGTTATAGAATTCGAGTTAAAAGCTGAATGAACGAAAGAACCTAGTCAAAAAGGATCTACGAAGAAAGATGGATTCAATGGAAAGGAAATTTCAGAAAAAGATTTAAATATTAAACAAAATTTTATATTTGAAAATATTTGTTTTAAAAAAAAATTAAAATCTCTTTCTTAGCTTATTATGTTGAGATTACATAAATTTAATTGCAGGTTATTGATTTGTTATTTAACGTTTGAAAATACTTGATAACTCGAAGTTTAACAAGTTTATTATCGTTCTTACAGATGTTAGGCATACGCTGGCCAGGCGTATGACCAAAATCTCTAAGTACTAAATATCCTTGTTTCAACTCCCAGTGAAAATACTTTAAACATTTAAAATAGATATGGAAAACTACTTTCTCCCATGGATCGCGGTTACTCAGCGGTTGCGCTACTATCCCAATAGAATCGCTTGTAACCGTAGGTATCACACCCCACGAATTTCACCATGGTTGTTGCCATAGATCGCAGTTACACGGTGGTTACGTCACTATCCCAGTGAAATTGCTTGTTACTGTAGGCATTGCGCACATCGAATTTCACTATGGCGTCTAGATCGTAGTTACGCGATGGTCACGCCACTATCCCAGTGGAATCTCTTGTAATTGTAGGTGTCTCGCCCCTCGAATTACGCTAGAACAGATAAGTAATAATAATCAACATGGTATCACCAAGTGACATTCCAATATTCGTGAATACCCCAATCGATGGAGCACCAACGTAGCTACGATTTCCGATTTTCGATGGACACCCTCAACCAGCGCCAACACAATCCCTCTCTCAGGAATTGCGATTTCGATGGAAGGTACTTCCCATATCTTTATTTCGAAAACATATATACTATATATATAGTACTTCATTTCACATTTCGCATATATCGCACTTACATAAATGTCAATTTACATAAGATTTTCTTTCAACATCATGTTTCAAATATATCGCTCTTATATAAATTCATTATATAAGGTTTCATTTTAAATCAATTACCTTCCAAATCAATAGCTTTCGAATTAATCATAATTCTTACATAAATCTTCCATATATAAGGTTTGAAAACCTCATATCAAATATTCAAAATCAAAGATTCTCGAAATTCGATTTCAATACCAATTCAGTTTTGACTTTACAACAATTTGAATGTTCAATATCATTCCAAATCTAGTTCACATTCACAATTAAATTATTATTAAACTTCACATTCGATTTGGGTTACAAATCACAAATATCATTATTCAGTTGAATCTTTATACACAATCATTTCGGATTTAATTTGCTCGGATCGGAAATGTATATTTCTATTTCAAAATAATTAAATACACAATAGTATAAGTAAAATAATGAGCTTAAAATAAAATGGGTTTAAATAAAATAAATAGGTTTTGGTCTAAAATAGTTTAAATAAATTAGATAGGTTTTATAAAATAGGTTTGAATAAAATAAATATGTTTTGATACAAAATAGTTTGCAAAATTTCTCAAAATCAAATAGATTTGGTATAGAATAATTGTATAAGATAGATAAATTTAATTCAAATAAAACAATGGCAAAACATATGATAAAATAGATAATACTAATTTCAAGAATTATTCCAATCTAATCCAATTTTCTGAACTTTTCAAATTTTAGCTAACATCAATTCCGATATTAAAGTCAAACTTAAATTTTTACTTAAGATTCAATTTAACACTTTTCAGTCTGAACCAAGTGTTTAATTTAGATCACAACTCAAATTTCTCATTTGAAGTTTGAATTCTTCATTTATTCCATATTACTAGTTTTTAACCAACTTCCGAATTTCTAAATATCAAGTTCATTGCTTAAATTAATTCTTCACAAGTTAAATTTTATCCTTGTTTGATAGTTAATTATTATAATCCAATTGCTTGAAAACTTGTAATATGTGTTGGAAAACGTAATGGACATGACACTTGGATAATATAAGTGTGGCCAACTCGAGGTTGGGTTGAGTTTGCAACGTAAAACTACCCGGAACCGACCGGCCTAACTAGTAGTTGCAAACAATAGGACCCAATGTGAGAAGTTGGTCATGTTGTGCTTAAACCCGAGGTTAGACCAAGTTGTGGTGTAAAGCTACCCGGAACCGACCGGCTTAACTAGTAACCGCAACAAAGTCTAATGTGAGAGGTTGAGGTGCATTAAGTAATTAATGCCACATGATAGGGTTAAGTTAATTTGATTAATGACGCTTAACCAAATATGACATGGACAAATGGGTTAAGTAAATGGTTTAGGCTAATGATACTTAACAAAACATGACAAGGTTGGGTAGGTTAAGTAATTTGATTTGCCTAATGACACTTAACCATTTTTATACGATTAATGGACGGGGTTAAGTTAACCAACACTTAACCAATCCAACACGATAATTTGGGGAAGGTTAAGTAAGTTTTCTTAATGACACTTAACCGAAAAATACAGTTAATGGATGAGGTTAAGATTAGACTCAACTAGTCTAAGCATGGAAATCGGATGGGGTTAAGTTAGCCTAGACTTAATTAATCCCACTTGGTAGTTAATGGAGTTAAGTTAAACACTTAACTAATCTAACATGATGATTTGAGGTGGTTAAGTGACCTATACTTAACCGATCTAACTCGTGAATTTATTGAGGTTAAGTTAACCTATACTTAACCGATCTAACGTGAAAACATGATAAGGCTAAGTCACGAACCGCTTGAATACACTTGACCGATTTGACTAAGTAAATTGATAGGGTCAATTTAATATATACTTAACCAATCTAGAATGATAAAGGGACGAGGTTAAGTCGTGAGTTGCTTAATACATACTTAACCAACGTAAGCATGGTTTGTAGGGTTAAGTCTTGGACTTGGATACTTAGCCAATTTTGACATGATCGGTAGACGGGTTAAGTCATGAACTTAAGTGACACTTAATCCATTATGTAAACCCTAGTCCTGAGGATAGGGGATAACCGTAGTTAACAAGGATAACGGGAATAAGGCTAAGTGGTAAACCTTAGTTGAGGAATAACTAAGTAATGATTCTTAGTCAAGGAAATTTAGACCAGTTCATAGATAGATGAGTAACCTAATACGGTAGGTCATCGTTTAAGTACACGAGTAGGAGCAAGTATCTGATTTGGATAAAGGCTCCAGCGAACTGGGTAACGAAGCAGCAGCTTCGGGGAACGTGAGGGTATTCTTGGTATCCCTCTATGAGCTGCCAGGTGATTATACTAGGCTCATCAGAGGTTAAGGTCTGCGTTAGAAGAACCAAGAATATGCCTTGGTTGCTATACGAGCGACCTAAAGACGGGGATGGATAGGGGATAGTCGACGATACACGGTCGTACCCTAGATAGCATTTCGTCAGGCTACCTACCATCTTTGGTCAAGCGTGTACGTACGGAAAGGCAGAGAACACCCAATATACCATAATTGCTATCTAATTATGGTTGCGGTAAGGCTTGGATGTGGGTTGGCCAGTGTTGTGTTCTCATACAGGATTTATCCTGTCTTGTCTTTCGCTAGTTGAGGGAGGGGTCGCGTGGGACCATAGCCACGTATAGAAAAACAGACCTTAGCATCTGCATCGGCAGATAAATCGAAAGCTCCCGACCGAGTCCTGTATTTCTTGATCTGCCCTGTGACAGGACTCGGATGGCACGATGTGATACATGTGCATACAGTCATGGAAAAACGATTCACGATGAATGCGTGGGAAAAAGGGCGCGGTTGACGGTTAGCGTAAATCCTAGTGGCCCTGGGTGGTTGAACCAAAACCGAGATACAGAAACGTGCAATAGGTAAGCGTAATCCCTAGTAGCCCTAGGTAGCATAAGTCCTAGTTGTACAAACATAATTCATGTTGGAAGACCCTAGCTAGGTTTAGGGTAACAGTCCAACCCGATCTAAAGGATCATGGAACTATGTTAAAGTAATATAGAATCTCATGGGAAAGCCCGTATGGTCTACGGCAAGGGACTAAACTTATACACGGAAAGGAACATACGAGTTGAGCAACCTATATATGCGGCATATTAGGTTGACATGGACCATTATACGACTTTTGGGTAAGGGTCATTCGTGGATAATACATGATACGGTGGGGATACTAGTACGGTAGGTGCAGAGCGGATGTACAGGATAGATACCATGGGACGTTATGCGTGATAGATATCTTGGGGATATTATACTTGATAGAAACCTGACGATGTGATACCTTGTTTTATCTTGACATCGTAATTTATCATGACACCTTAGTTTATCTGAGTTCAGTAGTTCATCCTGTTATTTTGATTTAGCTTATCTATCTTGTTATCATGCTTATGTTCATCTCAGTTTCTCATGTCAGTTAACTTTACTAGTTTTTATGCTAATAGTAGATAGGGCTTACTCAGTCTTTTTGACTGACCCGTTTTGTTTCGCCTCTTTTCTTCCGTTTCCCCCAGGTTACAGGGAGAAATACTGTTGTTTTGTTCGGACTTCTTCTGCTTGAAGGTCATCATGGATGGCTTGGACTTTTCTTGGCTAATGGTTACTTTACTGTTTTACTTGGGGAATAATTTATGAAAATGTCTTTATGCTTCTTTACTATTGCAAGACAGGTTTTGATGTACTCTGATGTAAAAGGCTTTAGACCTTATTTATTCATGTTATGTAAGTTTGATTTTACTTCCGCTATTTTATATGTTCTATCTTGTGATATTTCTGTTCATGTTTACCAATAATTCCCCTCTAAAGCTAGTGCATTCCTTTGTAGTGACCCTGGCGGAGGCGGGGCGTTACACGTGGTATCAGAGCAGAAGGTTACCAGACTGGGCAAAAGTTTTTAAAGACCTTCTGGAAACTATTTGAAAATCGTTTACAAAGAAGCATTTTTCAAGAAAATTTTCTTTCAAAAGAAAAAGGCTATTCCCCAAAGGCCATTAGCACTATCCTTGTTTCCTTAATTGAATCTCTTTTCCTTTCTTTCCTCCATCTGTAGTCACAGCGGTTTTAACTGCGACTAGTCTTTTCTATCTACAAAAGTGCTTTCCATGCGATGGAGGTGGTTCTCGAGAGACCAGTGGCCGCGTTATAAGGACAGTGAGAAAAAAAGATAAAGGATACGGGCTTAGGGATGAACAACTTGTTGGTATGGCTTAGTCCTCAAAGGAGGGAGAAAGATGGACAATGAAACCCATGACGAGAAAGTACCTTTGGCGTGGTAAAACGGGACGGATAGTTAAGTATTATGGGACAAGGACAAGATCATCGGAAGGGCAATAGTATGCTCTCATTTCTAGGGTACCTCGGAAGGAGGGTAACGATCTTGTTAAAGGTTTTTCTTCTCTATCATCCCGTTAGGACTTCGTTTTTCGTATCATTTAAGTCTGCTTCGATAGTTGAGTCTCTGCACCTTAAGTACTAGCGTAATAGAGAAACCCATTTTTGTCTCAAAGTCCTATTGGAGAATCAGTCCATTTATACATGACCTGTTTGGACTTGAGAATGTTTATGCCAAGTGTTGAGTTTGGAAATGATGCTTATGTTTATAAGCTATGGATGGATTCTAAGGATGAAGTGGTTATCCAGTAAGGGGTGCCACTCTCGGTTTTGATAGGAGGGTAGTTAGACTTTTGACTAGCCTTGGTAATGCCCTCGAAGTATCGTGTAACCTTTTTGAGGTTCTGTCATGATTAGTTACTTAGAATCCCGTGATGCCTTTATTGGAAATTTGAAGCCCGATCGAGTGGCGTTCGCCGATAAGATGGATGGTTTATTTCACTTATGCATGGGTTATGGAAATCACCCTAGTAAGTGCGCTTGGTAACCTGGTTGACATCTGTTTACTTTCAAGAGAAAGTTCTTCTACATGGAATACCTCATAGTATATAAACGAGATCCAAGATTCATTAGTGAATTTTGGAAAGCTTGCATGAGATCATGAGTACGCAGTCATGTTTGCGCCAAGTATTCTAGAGAAGGATAAGTGCAAGTGGAACGAGAGGCGACAAAGAAATAAGTTCCAGCTCATGTTATGGAAACAGGAAATAAGAAGCTACGAAATCGCGAAGTTAAAGGACGGTCAAGGCACAATGGAAGTAAGCTCAAGGAAATACGACTCTGATGGTCAAAGACTATATGCACGCATGATATCTCTTTTTGGGAGTATATCCTTGATCCCTGTTTTCTGTAGAGCTTACTTGTAGGCTATCTTTTGTGGACATCCTCTCGGTCCTATTTTCTGTTACAAACCCTGTAAGGAGTTTGTCTTGTTTATCTCCTCGAACCTGTTTCAGGGAATTCTAGGTAGAACCCTATGGATGTAAACATGTATTTGAAACATGTTATGATTGATATGGTTGCAAGTGGTTGCTCGTGGATGCGCGAATACACATTAGATACTAGCTCGACTCGGTCACATTTCATATTGCATATGCACGAGTATTTATACTTGTTTATGGATGAAATCGAATGTATTATCATGCGGTTGTTGCATATGAATGAATGATTGTGCATGCATATAGTATCTATATGACTAGGATTATTTGCATACATGTTGGATTTATGGCACTATACATATTTTGCATTAGAAAGATTATTCAGGCCTGATCATTAGCATTAGCTAAGTGCATATACACACACCTTTTGCATGTATTCATACAGCATTAGGAATCATCTAAGGACAATGGTTGCTTGTGGATGATGTTTTGAGTGGATGGATGATGGATGGTAGGATATGTTCTTCCTAACTTGGAGATTTCGGGGACGAAATCCTAAAAGGTGGGGAGAATGTAACAACCCGTATTTCGATAACAAGATTAAGACGAGAATCAAGGCAGAATTTAGATTTTAAATTCTGAATCAAGTAAAATGGGCTATGCCATTGCGTTCGTCTCGGAAAAATACGCGAAATAGAGTCCGAGTTTTCGAAAATCGGAGTCCGTATGACCCGATTAAGGCCCAACGAAGTTTTCAGAAAATTCAAGTTCAAAAACGAGTTCTATTTTCAAAAATTAGGGCTGGAAGGCTAGGCGGGAAAAATTCCCGCTAGGCACCCCAAGTCGACAGGGCTATCGACTTGGGAGTCGACAGGGCCTCACCCAAGTCGACAGCCCTGTCGACTTGGGGGTCGACTTATGGTGGCCGAGCCATTTTGGCTTGGTGCACTTGTCTCTGGTCTTGTTCTGGAAGCTTCCAACGTGGCTTGATGACTCAGATCCATCCTAGGGTTAATCTAATGGCCTAAAACTACCCTAATCTCTATAAAAACACCCCTAAGCCTACCATAAACCCTCATTATTCATTCTTGCAACTAAACTATGGCAAAATTTTCACTCTCATGGCCTCCACCCTCATTCTAAAAATCCTAAGTAAATTCCTATGAGAAGTTTCATGATCATGAGAGTGTTAGAGAGTTTCTATGTTAGTATGAGAGCCTCTCAAGTTGATTTCAAGGCTAAAGCTTTGATCTTTGTTCATAAAGATGGGGTTTTGATTGATTTGGAGTGTTCATCTTTGGGTTTTTGGGTGATGGCATGCATAGGCTTCATCACAATCTTTAATCTAATCGATTTGTGCCTTCATAGCAATGTAAGCCCTTTCCCTACTCTTAGATATTAACTATGAAGTTAAATGTTCATGTTGCAAGTTTGGGTTTGACCATTGAGTATGATACATGCTATCATGTCATGCAAGTTTATGAAGTCATTATCTTGATCTTGTGGGCTAAAAGCTACAACCTTTGGGTTGAAATGTTGCATTATGCAACATGATAACCTTCATAACCTTTATGTCAACTTGCATATGAAGTCATAACCCTTATATGATGATATATGCGAGTTACTAGTCATCATTCCATGTCTTTTGTCACCATGATTTGCTTATGTGCCAAGTTTGGGTTTATGCATGTTTTTGAGGCTTAAGAAGGTAACATACAAGTTAATGAACACATTATGTCTCATTTGCCACCATGTTCAACTAGTGGCTTTATACCCCCTTTTGTCATGCCTTTGACAAGTTCCTTCTTTGAATCCATTAAGCGAGTTTAAAAGCGTTGGGGTCACATTATGGGAAAACATAATGACATGAACATGATTTGGGTAAATGGGTATAAACAAGACAACATGTAACGTTAAATATGACATGTGTTTATACTTGAAAACATGACTTGAAATATAACATGGAAATTGACATGTAAGTATGCTTGAAAACATAAGCTTGGGAATTCACCTATTAAGTTAGGACTACCCATTGGGAATTTACCTATTAAGTTAGGTCTACCCAATTGCTTGAAAACTTGTAATATGAGTTGGAAAACGTAATGGACATGACACTTGGATAATATAAGTGTTGCCAACTCGAGGTTGGGTTGAGTTTGCAACGTAAAACTTCCCGGAACCGACCGACCTAACTAGTAGTTGCAAACAATAGGACCCAATGTGAGAAGTTGGTCATGTTGTGCTTAAACCCGAGGTTAGACCAAGTTGTGGTGTAAAGCTACCCGGAACCGACCGGCTTAACTAGTAACCGCAACAAAGTCTAATGTGAGAGGTTGAGGTGCATTAAGTAATTAATGCCACATAATAGGGTTAAGTTAATTTGACTAATGACGCTTAACCAAATATGACATGGACAAATGGGTTAAGTAAATGGTTTAGGCTAATGATACTTAACAAAACATGACAAGGTTGGGTAGGTCAAGTAATTTGATTTGCCTAATGACACTTAACCATTTTTATACGATTAATGGACGGGGTTAAGTTAACCAACACTTAACCAATCCAACACGATAATTTGGAGAAGGTTAAGTAAGTTTTCTTAATGACACTTAACCGAAAATACAGTTAATGGATGAGGTTAAGATTAGACTCAACTAGTCTAAGCATGGAAATCGGATGGGGTTAAGTTAGCCTAGACTTAATTAATCCCACTTGGTAGTTAATGGAGTTAAGTTAAACACTTAACTAATCTAACATGATGATTTGAGGTGGTTAAGTGACCTATACTTAACCGATCTAACTCGTGAATTTATTGAGGTTAAGTTAACCTATACTTAACCGATCTAACGTGAAAACATGATAAGGCTAAGTCACGAACCGCTTGAATACACTTGACCGATTTGACTAAGTAAATTGATAGGGTCAAGTTAATATATACTTAACCAATCTAGAATGATAAAGGGACGAGGTTAAGTCGTGAGTTGCTTAATACATACTTAACCAACGTAAGCATGGTTTGTAGGGTTAAGTCTTGGACTTGGATACTTAGCCAATTTTGACATGATTTGAAGACGGGTTAAGTCTTGGACTTGGATACTTAGCCAATTTTGACATGATTTGAAGACGGGTTAAGTCTTGGACTTGGATACTTAGCCAATTTTGACATGATTGGTAGACGGGTTAAGTCATGAACTTAAGTGACACTTAATCCATTATGTAAACCCTAGTCCTGAGGATAGGGGATAACCGTAGTTAACAAGGATAACGGGAATAAGGCTAAGTGGTAAACCTTAGTTGAGGAATAACTAAGTAATGATTCTTAGTCAAGGAAATTTAGACCAGTTCATAGATAGATGAGTAACCTAATACGGTAGGTCATCGTTTAAGTACACGAGTAGGAGCAAGTATCTGATTTGGATAAAGGCTCCAGCGAACTGGGTAACGAAGCAGCAGCTTCGGGGAACGTGAGGGTATTCTTGGTATCCCTCTATGAGCTGCCAGGTGATTATACTAGGCTCATCAGAGGTTAAGGTCTGCGTTAGAAGAACCAAGAATATGCCTTGGTTGCTATACGAGCGACCTAAAGACGGGGATGGATAGGGGATAGTCGACGATACACGGTCGTACCCTAGATAGCATTTCGTCAGGCTACCTACCATCTTTGGTCAAGCGTGTACGTACGGAAAGGCAGAGAACACCCAATATACCATAATTGCTATCTAATTATGGTTGCGGTAAGGCTTGGATGTGGGTTGGCCAGTGTTGTGTTCTCATACAGGATTTATCCTGTCTTGTCTTTCGCTAGTTGAGGGAGGGGTCGCGTGGGACCATAGCCACGTATAGAAAAACAGACCTTAGCATCTGCATCGGCAGATAAATCGAAAGCTCCCGACCGAGTCCTGTATTTCTTGATCTGCCCTGTGACAGGACTCGGATGGCACGATGTGATACATGTGCATACAGTCATGGAAAAACGATTCACGATGAATGCGTGGGAAAAAGGGCGCGGTTGACGGTTAGCGTAAATCCTAGTGGCCCTGGATGGTTGAACCAAAACCGAGATACGGAAACGTGCAATAGGTAAGCGTAATCCCTAGTAGCCCTAGGTAGCATAAGTCCTAGTTGTACAAACGATAATTCATGTTGGAAGACCCTAGCTAGGTTTAGGGTAACAGTCCAAACCGATCTAAAGGATCATGGAACTATGTTAAAGTAATATAGAATCTCATGGGAAAGCCCGTATGGTCTACGGCAAGGGACTAAACTTATACACGGAAAGGAACATACGAGTTGAGCAACCTATATATGCGGCATATTAGGTTGACATGGACCATTATACGACTTTTGGGTAAGGGTCATTCATGGATAATACATGATACGGTGGGGATACTAGTACGGTAGGTGCAGAGCGGATGTACAGGATAGATACCATGGGACGTTATGCGTGATAGATATCTTGGGGATATTATACTTGATAGAAACCTGACGATGTGATACCTTGTTTTATCTTGACATCGTAATTTATCATGACACCTTAGTTTATCTGAGTTCAGTAGTTCATCCTGTTATTTTGATTTAGCTTATCTATCTTGTTATCATGCTTATGTTCATCTCAGTTTCTCATGTCAGATAACTTTACTAGTTTTTATGCTGATAGTAGATAGGGCTTACTCAGTCTTTTTGACTGACCCGTTTTGTTTCGCCTCTTTTCTTCCGTTTCCCCCCAGGTTACAGGGAGGAAATACTGTTGTTTTGTTCGGACTTCTTCTGCTTGAAGGTCATCATGGATGGCTTGGACTTTTCTTGGCTAATGGTTACTTTACTGTTTTACTTGGGGAATAATTTATGAAAATGTCTTTATGCTTCTTTACTATTGCAAGACAGGTTTTGATGTACTCTGATGTAAAAGGCTTTAGACCTTATTTATTCATGTTATGTAAGTTTGATTTTACTTCCGCTATTTTATATGTTCTGTCTTGTGATATTTCTGTTCATGTTTACCAATAATGCCCCTCTAAAGCTAGTGCATTCCCTTGCGAGTGACCCTGGCGGAGGCGGGGCGTTACACAAATCAATATGTCCCCAATCTCTACAATTCCAAAAAAAGTATATGGTGCCCCCATCATCATTTACTTTCTTTACACTTTTCGCTCTAGCTGGACGGAATACAACTTGCCTTCCACGCTGCCTCTCAGTACAGTTTCGAGCCATATGGCTAGTTTGGCGGCAATGATAACAGACTCTAGATCGATCAACAGGTAAATCGAGTGCTTGTTTCTTCCTTTTTACCTCAGGGCAATGGTTAAGGAAATGCCCTTCCTTTTGACACTTAAAGCAAACAATCTCGAAGCGAGCATAACGATCTTTCACATTCCTTCTCTTTCTCTTTCCTCAGCACATGCAGCATAATGCCCCTTCTCATGACATCGATAACATACAGCGTTATCATATGGACCAGGCTCTTGTCTCTCCTTAATTCTCCTTTCAATTTCCTCAAATGCCTCGTTTGCCTCTCTATGAGAAATTTCCCTTCGTTCCTGACGTGTCGCCTTCTGTGCTTCAGTTCTTGCCATTTCAATTAAGGCGACGATTTATCACAATTTCCTATCAAAATTTGGAGTCCTTATTAGTTTGCGTTTAATTAAATAAATTCAACCAAATATATTATTCCCTTTTTAACGGTTTAACAATTTCACTTACTAATCTATTTATTAATTAGCATCATCAACTTATCAACTCAGTTATCATACATCTTTATTAGTTGATATTCCAAAAAACTAACAAATCGTCTTACCCGTCATTTCTCTTACAATAGGTATTTCCAAAATAACTAATTCAAATCTATTTAGTGAATAACCAATTTAATTAATTTATTCAAACAATACTCATATTCTCGACCAACCACGACAACTCAAAGAGGGTTTCAAACGGAATCAAGTTTCAGATCTAAAGAAACCTTAACGAAGAAAGCTATCAATTGAATGGATTCGAAGAGTGGGGTTTCAAAAAGATTTAAATTTCAAAATTCCTTATATTTCAAAATAATTTATATTTCAAAATACTTTATTTTCCAAAACAATTTATATTTCAAAATAATATATCAGTTTCAAAATAATTTATATTTCCAAAATACGCTCTCTCTACAGTGATTCCAATATTGATTCCACTCATTCTAGGATATCGCTATCCTATCTCTAATGAGCTTTTAAACCCCATAAGTTAAGCTTTGTATAACCTTGCTCTGATACCAAGTATAACGACCAGCCATTTTGACTGCTCTAAGTCGGTATTTAAACCAACTTCGAACGTTCAAAACGACAGTTCCTTATTAGCTTACAGGGTATAATCAGAAATAACACACGGAATCACATACAGAAAAATATACAATAGTATATCTCACAGAGAATTTTATATACAAAATCAGAGTTATACAAAATATTTATACAGCAGATGCAAATATGAGCATGTACATGAATTTATAAAAATAAAGTTATACGGTTTGGTTGAGCTCGCGCATAAGCGTCCCGCGTCTTCACGTTCCTCTTCAGCTTAGCTAACCGCATATCTCTAAGCCTGGAACACTTAGGACCTGATCCGAGCGTTCCATGCAAAAACATAAAACACTCGAGTCAGGATTAATCTTTGTTCAATTAAATCAACTTCGATAAGATGCTGAAATATATTAATTAATCCTAACTTAAATGTCGTATTAAATTTCGAATATGTACCCAATTGTAGGATTTTCGATTTGAATAAATGTATAACATAGAATCAAATAAGATAACAAAGCAAGATATGTGCACGACGTGTGTGCATGGCAAACCTGGTGACACAGTAAAAGAGCACTAGTACAGAGTCGTGGTTTAAAGGCATGATAAGGGCCCGAACAGTGTAACTGTAAGTGATACTACTCAGACAAACTATATATGTGAACCAAGTACATGCTTAAGTTTCCAATGCAACGCAAGATAGAACTTTAAGGGTACCAAAGAAAACAACAAGGAAGTTTTATATAGATCAAGCATTAATTCCCAGCTTTAGGAACTAGGCAAGGGTATAAATCTAACATATATCATGCATTCAGACAAACAAGGGTCAATATGTGCGTCAACTACATATATGAAAAGTGTACTAATACAAGAGTATTAAGGATGCACATGCAGCAACCTTTTGGATGGCAAGGCAAAATGAATGGGGACAAGCACAAACATGCGCAGGCAATCAAATTCAAATTTGTGTATTCAACTGAGCTAATATGCCTTTTTAGAAAATGAAATGATTTAGGAAAAAAATATGCTTATACATAAGGTACCAAATAACCTCAAAAATAAGTTCCCTATACTAGACCGCATAATTCCCATGAACCTTGTGCAACAGGATAACACAATCAAAACAAAAATTAAATTGTACATTTTATATTCATGTTGTAAACAATTTTATAAATACAATGGTATTAAAAAAAAGTGAATATTAGGCTCACATCCCTATTTTGAAACTTAATTAAGCTCACATCCGGTCAAAAACTTAATATAAATTAGGTCCCTGTTTTCAAAACTTATAAAATAATAATTAAAAAAAATAAAAAAAATCGTAAATTAGTAATAAAATATATTATGCATTATACAAAAAATTCAGTTAAAAAAATAACAAAAATAATGTCAGAAAGAAGAAAACAGCAAAAAAAAAAAACTGCAGTTAAATGCATAATATTATGCACGTTTTTGATTTTATTGCATGCATATGTGCAATTATTGCGGTTCTTCCAGCGCATAGATTTAAGTTAATATTTCAGTTCATTTTTATTTGCATCCAAATGTGCAAATTTCTCAGAAAACATGCACACATGTGTGCAACATTTTTATAGGATAACACACTGGCTAAAAGTAGGGACCTAATTTATAAAAAAAAAAAGTTTTGAAAATTTTAAACCCGCCCCCTATTTTATTACTTCCGCCTTTTTTTATTTTTATTTTTAAAAAAATGTGCTTTTGTTCATAAAAAAAAAATTCTAAAATCTAGAAATAATGTCAGGATTGTACGGAAATCAAAAAAAATAGTTGCATACATTTATGCAATTATTACTGATAATTGCATATATGTAAGCAACTTTTCCGTAAGCTGTGTTCGGATTAAAATCTGAAAATAAACCTGCACAAATGTGTGCAAGTATTTGAAATATTTGCACACATGTATGCACGTATTTGCATGAAGAAAAATCAACGAAGATGAATGTAGTGAAAAATAAGCATGGATGTATGCAGGAAAATGGTATATGTGCATACTATTATGCATTTAACTGGAAATTTCGTTTTTTTTTTCCTTTTTTTTGAATTTTGATGCCTTGTTTGATGATTTTTTGTTCTAAATTTTTTAGCGTTTACATGTTTTATTTAAATACGAATTTACATGATTTTTTTATATTTTTAAGATGAATTTTCAAAAAATAGGGACCTAATTTACAATAAGTTTATGACCGGTTTTTTTTTCTATTTTGAAACTATAACGGGGACCTGTAAAAAACGCACCCCAAAAAAATGCTTCAGTAGCGCTCCCTACCTAGACATTCACAACTCTGTGATTTCTAATACACAAAACAACATTTCTTAATAAATACTGAAAAAAAGGTTTTGCAGCCCCAAAATATCTAGAAAAATATGCAGGATCCGAATATGGACACTTCGAACTCAAATGGCTTTGTTTCAAAAATGAACTGCGCAACCCTTTTCGCAATTTCAGCACGAACTGAGCACTGAGACTAATAAATGAATATATTGCGCTAATCAGCGCGACGAGACAGACACAACGGTATAAAATTTGCAATGTCATAAGGTTCTGTTCAAAAACGCTTTATGGACCCCTTTTAGACGTGAAATTCGGAAAGGAAAACAATTAAACGAAGGTTAAAATATCCGATTTTAGCAAAATGAATTTCGCCATTGGATTCGTGACAACGAATAGAATATTTTTCATGCTCGTCCGAACTGGTTTCGAAGAGATTTTACGGTCGCTAAAAATTTGAACTGTTAGGCGCAGCTTTGCACTGAAAAATGAGTGACCGACAAACATTCAAAGTTTCTGACGAAATTTATACAGTTACTATGTCTCACTGTACGTAATTCAAATTTCAATCCCTGTTACGAGATATTATAGAATATTATGAAATTTAAAACGAAGATACAATTTTTTATTAATATCAAAAACAAATTATATAATATGAGTTTACTATTTAAATTAAAATATAAGAATAAATTCAAATAAATAAACTTGATTTAATTTATATACTAAACAAAATCGAAATTGAAAATATTATTAAAGTATATTCATATCATATCAAATTCATTCGTTATATAAAAACCAAAATAAATTTTGTTTTTTATTCAAAATCAAAATAGTTATAAAACACAACAAACCGAGTTTTAAACGGATAAAATAAAATAAAAATCAAAATTTAAATTAAATAATCAAATAAAATACACTTAAAATTTCGGTTGTTACAGAAATGATCGAGAGTGGAGTATCACCAGTGTTACTCCAAGCGATAGGTAAATCTTTAATAAGTTTGAACGGGAAATGGTAATTAATTTTACCAATAAGACCGTGGTGTTAGTTTTGGAGTAATACCAGTTTTTCTCCATGGGATGAATAGGTTGGGATTGGGAAATTAAATAAATAGTTACTTCGGTAAGGTGCGTTAATCCCGACTAGTTTGGAAAACCTTAATATGGTTTGAATGATATCCAAAGGAAGATTAAAGAATAAATTTAAAAGAATTTATCTTTGATAAAATTAATGGGAATCTTTCCCTAAGAATGTGAATAATTGAATAAATAATATTTTGGATTGGATGAGGCGTATGTTGTGTTTTTGTAGCACTAGTTTATTATATACGCGAGTTATTCGAAAAGGCCGGGTTTATATCCATTCTGAATAACTGATTCGATGATAAGTCGACGATGAAGACGGTGGTTGAAGACCGGAGGTCTTCGCATCGTTTGGATGATTACTGATGTCTTGATTGGGCTGTACACCCAAGGCAAGGTAATAAGTGGTGATCGTCCAAACATACTTGGAGATCGACTGGATATGCGAGGACCTCTCTCCTGTATTGGACATATGGGACGAGGAATAAGGTGCCTCCGGTTTCGTTCAGATCCAGAACAAACTTGTAAATGGATGTGTGTCTGACATTGGATTTTATTCTGTGTTGATTGATTTCTATTAAATATATATCTATTTGGCGGCGGAGAATTTATTCTCTTGCTTAACGCCCTTCTCTGAGACGTACGAGCTCAAAGGTTATATATCGATAGATATCAGTCGCATGGCATGAATTGCCTGTGTGGCATGCTGAGATGCAAATGATCAAGGCTTCTGTTGAAAAGCAGAGTCTTGTGGTTGATAATCAAAGCACGGCTTTAATACATCATAGCTTTGTGTACAACGTTAGTTCGCGGGCCTTACACCTCGGTATGAGTCAAAAAGGGGATAAGGGACCCAAGGAGAACATGACATTTCTTTCTAGCTATGGGTGGTGTCAGGGTTTTGCACGCCCTGACATTGTTATATTTTTACCTATGTGATTGTTGGATTGCGAGGCGCCTCAGATATATCGGCTACTGCGGGAGCCGATGGATATAGGTCCTATAGGACCGGGAATCATGTGTTCAGGAATTGCCAATCCACTAAAGTAAGTGTGGACCGGCCTTGAAGGATCCAAGGGTCTACTGCGGGAGATCCTGAGGCATTTTCTAGAGTGTCTCGAAGCCGGCGCGGAGTACATCCCTTGCCTCGACTCATGACGAAAATCCAATTTCCAATACGTGACATTTCGGTTTTGATTGTAGAGCCTAGTATGGCGACATAGTGGGATGGGGGCAATCATGCCATCTATGATTGATACATTTATATTTGAAGTTGTTTTCATACACTTTACACTATAATAATATCAAAATGATTTATTTTAAATGTACCAAGCATGTTTGGCTATTATAAGGTAAAACCCTATCCTCCGGCTTGCGTTGCATTGTGTGATGGGACCTGGGTCTTATAATAGCTTCATTTTTCCAAAATGCATTGTGTTGTTTATTCTATGTACTAGTGTTCTTGGGAGGAAACCCGTTCCGTGTTATACGACGTGGTCCCTTGATTTACCCTATTTTTAAAATAAAGTTTTAGATAACTGTTTTAGTTCTCACACCAGTCATATGACTGACCTGTAGTTTATTGTTTTAACCTAAACTCTGGGTTCCCCTATTTTCAACACGGGCAGCTAGTAGTTTTGGTTTTGCAAATTTATATTCACAGGATCCTGGTTTGCAGCTGGAACGATATTCGGAAAGCTCTGTATCTGTTTATCTCTTTCCGTTGTGTGTTGTATTTGTTTCTACTACTATGTAATGTATTTTAATCTCTGGTATTTTACAATGCTTAAAATTTATTCTTACTCTGTATATTCTTGTACTCTGATGTAAACTGTTGTAATAAGCAACGAAATGTTCTTCTGTCTGTGTTCTGATTTGTCGTGTTCTCATTACATTCCGGGCTTTCCATTACGATGAAGTTTGGGTTGTGTCATTTTCCTTTGTTTTTGTGTGTTTTTCTATGCTTCTATTTCTTTGAAACTTCTTGTTTTCCCTGTATTCTTTGCAAGTAGGTTCGTCTGCTTGTTTTTTTTACTTTGAAGCTTCAATAAATTAGGTAGGAGTTCTTTCAAACCCGTCGACCATGCCAAAAAAAATCATGTTGTTTCTTTTTTTCGTGTTTATTAATGATTGCACCATTTCGTGATGATTACTATATATATATATATATGTATATATATATATATATATATATTGCTTCGAGTTATTCGATTTTTTTTTGTATATGGTGATGTGGTTTTGAACTCTTAGATGAGTTCCCAATTTCAGTGACTCTCATGATTTCTGTGGATTTAGTGATTCTTGTGATTTATGTGTTCCTGCGATTCTTGTGGCTTTTATGGGTTCCTCTTTGTGGTTTTCTGTGTTACTTCTCTTGTCACTCTTGTTAAAAGAAATAATTGTGTCAAGTGTTAAGTGATTCCAAGTTTACTATAATCGTGGAGTTTACATAATTTATGCTTAAGGAAATATCTGGGTCTATGTTCGTGTTCATCCGAGTAGCTCGCATATTAACTATGTAGACTTGTATATGGAGAAATATATTATTATAAGTTTATGATATTCCTTTATAATGGAAAGGAATTTATGTTTACTTGACATATTACTTCATCTATTATCTTTACTAGTATGTGTAAACTAGACTGATCTGTGTGTTTAATGCTCGGGTCAAACCAAGTTATTTCGGGTTCATAGCTTACTGTTGATTGAGGTAAGCTGTTCTATCTTGGAAAATCTCTCCTTGGGCTATTCCCTAGTTGTCTTCGAGTGACCAAGTCATTTTCATACTTATTATTTGTGAGATGTTGTATTTGTTTATGGTTTATGTGTAACCATTCGTGATTTAGCACATGTATATGTTGTATTCTATGATTGTACTTATGTGTGTTTCTATTTTGTGATATGGTGTAATTTGTTCTTAATAGGATACTTAGCAATCATAGTTTTATATTAGATAAATGAAGTACGTTAATCCACTTGAGGTAAGAAAGAAAAATTTTATACGCCCAACCGACGTATTCAGTACTCATCTATTACGAAATTACGGATGGTCACCCCCGGCCAGCCCTATTCTCTGCTCTAATAAACAGTGTTACCTTGTAATGCTCTTTATTAAGGTGGGTCTCGGGGTGGGGTATTGCATACTACTAGCAAAAGAGTTTAGTCTAACCATAACCACTAATAGAGTAACCCTATATGGTTATCACTTCCTAACCCTTAATGTCACTATATTTGGAAATTCCTTACAGGTAAATACATAGATCAATATTTTTTTTTAAATTTGTATACTTTATTACTAAAACCAATCATATATTTTCTTTATATGCCTATTCAAAACTTTGTAATCCCCTAACCGAAACGGGTGTCTTACAAAGGAAAATATTACATATAAATTTCATATATTACCAGTAAAACTTAAACTATAGTGCAGTTTACAAAAAGGAAAAGGAATTCATAGGAAAACAAAATAGAAATCATAAACCAAGCCCATCCTAGTTATTAAAATGAACCAACCTCTACACCTTCTTTTTCAATCTAAACGACTATCCAAAATCAATCAATTTGATCCCCTAACGTTGAAGAAGCAAAATATTCTGACTCATCCTATCTACCCCGCTTCCATTACAATTGACCAAGTATTTAACTTCATTTTTAGAATGATTGAGTTTTGCGGCAATGTTCGCTCTTCGATTCTGGAAAATGCAACTGTTGTGTTCTTTACATATGTGGTAAATATCACAAGTATATGCCGTAAATATCACATCCTTAATTTGTTCTTTCTTCCTGAATTGGGAGTAAAATTGTTGTGCCTCATTTTCAATTGTGGTTAAGGTATTTCGGGGAATCGGAGATCGAATTTAATTTAACACCCGATGAATAAGGAAAATCACAATGGAAGGATAAATGATGGGATGATTCAACTGCTCTGTCACACAGGTACATTTAACATCTAGTAATACACCAAATTCTTGAACGACAAATTCTATTCATACACCGAAAATCACTTAACATACCACTATTTTTCTATGAAATTCTATTACTAAATTACACTTTTTCATAGTTGCTTTTTTAAAAACTTTTGCATATAATTAGTCAAATTATTCTTAAAAGTATTGAAACTCGATGCAAACTAAATATGTTAATAAAGATGTTAATGAATTATTTAATCATGAAATCTAAAATTTCAATTAAGAAAACATTCAGAAATAATGGTCTAATTTAGAAGTATTAATTTGTTTTGTAAAATTAGAGTAATTTTGTTGAAATTATTTTTTTTTCAAAAAGTTCAAAAAAAAAACTATAATATTAGTACAAGAAATAAATTTCATTTTGGTAAATTTTACTCAATTTGATGGAAAGAAATTATAATTTTAGGTAATTGTGTTTTAAGTTTGAAAGAGGAAGAAAAAGAAGATGAGAACATGGATAATTTAGTAAAAGAAACGGTGTATGGGCACAAAGTAATATATGGTGTATAGTAGTTTATTGTAATTTTTGGTACATGTTTAGCAATTTTTGGTGTTTAAATAGAATTAGCCTTCTTGAACTTTATCTTTGTACTTAGGCGACTTGAAATAGCCAGGTAAGAGATAAACTCTATTCAATGACTATTTTAAAATGCCATATGACTTCAATATAATGCCGACTGTCGTATTTAATGTTGGTTTTCTGCCAAGCTTTGCTAAAAGTAAATCACCCCATTCATAGTGATCAATGGGTAGATTTGTTTATAACGACATAGTTCATTTTTCATCAGCTACTTCTTGATTAGTTGCATTTAAGTTGGGTCTGAGTTCATCATAGTGCACAATAGTGGAGACTGTTTCATCGTCTCTAACAATTACATGATACCTGTATACTCTAATTAAGTGAACTAAACACTTTAAGTTAATCCATAGTTACAACCACAATAGAGTGTTAGAACCAGTGGATAAAACTTCATTGAATAATTGTTTACCTTGTGACCTTAACAAGGCATTGATTTCCATGTACAAGAATAATTGTTATCAATGGGAATATATCAAAATTACATACCATGATAGTACCTTTTTGTCATCACCTTGCTTAATAGATTGTCTTCGTATAAGAAATTCAACATAAATTTAATGCATGCTACTTTTTTCAAGTTAGTGAACAATTTTGGTCTTATGCCTTCTTCCAATTTAGGTTTACTCGATCAATGCACACACACATTTATTGAAAATTACACACACACACAACACACAACACACACACACACACACATACACACACACACACACACACACACATATATATATATATATATATGTGTGTGTGTGTGTGTGTGTGTGCGCGCGCGTGTGTTTGTGTGTGTGTGAGAGTGCGTGCATGTGTGTATGCACACACATATCTCTCTGTGTATGAGTATGTGTGTGTGCATGCAATTAAAAATATGAAGTTTCATTAATAGTATAAGTATATTCTCATCATAATCTTTTACCCATGTGTCAGATACGAGCAAACATGTGATTTATTTCATATAAAATAAAACTAGGTTTGAATTTCCTATTTCCCACTTTTGAAAATATTATTCAAAAAGTATTATTAGTACAAAAAATAATCAAGTAAATCAAAAGCAAGAGAGAGTGTGAAAGAACGTGAGGACCAATAACCCTTCGAAAGAAATAAAATTAAGCTTTCGATGTGTGTTTTCGGAACCAAGGGAAGAGAGGCAAGGAGTTACCTCTTCTCTTAGAAATCCCTTGTCGTCCTAACCCGAAGGGCAATAGCCAGATATGCACTTTCTAAGAGTAAAAGGCTAAGCTTAGTATACCTCTCGATTGCTCGAAATGGGAATACTAAAAAGCTTGAGCTCTTACCAGCAAGTCATCAAGAATGAAGGGAGAAAAGCAATGGACACCACTAGTTGACGAAATCCCCTACAAGACCACTTCCACAACATTTTTCCAAGACTGCCGCCTCTTGGAACCTTCTTTCGAAAGTTCTTGTAACAACCCTACATCTACTCTCCTAAAGCTTGTTGGAAGGCACTCTCGTAAAGCTTCTATATGCGCTTCCAATAGAATTAGGGAACAAAGCCCATATGCTAGCCGAAGGGTCAAACTATACCTATAAATATGACCCTTGAGGTCTAGAATCATGGATCAACTTTTAATTCTCAAACTTTTACTCATAAAATTTGAGTTGTAAATCCTAATTTATAAATCAACTTGGGGGAAGCGTCTGCAATTCTTGAAGTTCTCAATAAAAGAATTCAATCAAGCCCTCAAGGTAATAAGTGAGAAATTAATCAATTAATGTATTATTATTCTATGCAAACTTTATAGTTTTGTTCCAAAAGTATGAAAATTTTACAATATAATCGATAACCTTTTTGTCCATTTTCAGAGGGTCACTGAAACAACCCAAACTCCCTGTAAAGGAAAGTACAGATTTCTTTGAGAACAACACTCATCAGAACACAAACAGAAGAACATTTCATTGCTTATTACAACAATTACATCAGAGTACAAGAATATTCCAGAGTATGAATAAATAATATACAATAGAAATACAATATCAGAGATTTAAAATAAATTTTAAATAGTAGCGGAAAAATAATACAAAATACAACTGAAAGAAATACACGGCTACAGAGCTTTCTGAATATGCTTCAGCTGTAAACAAGATCCCGTGAATATAATATCTACAAAACCAAAACTACTAGCTGCCCGTGTGGAAAATATGGGTACCCAGAGTTTAGGTTAAAAAAATAAACTCCAGGTCAGTCATGGGACTGGTGTGAGAACTAAAACAGTTATTAACTTAATTTTAAAGTTAGGTAAATCACGGGACCATGTCGTATAGCACGGAACGAGTTTACTCCACATGAACCTTAGTTTAAAATAAAACAACGTAATGCTTTTTGGGAAAATGAAGCTATTATAAGACTCAGGTCTCATCACACAATGAACACAGTCGGAGGATAGAGTTTTCCCTTATAATAGCCAAAAATGCTTGATACACGAAATTTCATCTTTTATTATTACTATAAGTGAAGAAATCAACTTTGTATATATATATATATATATATATATATACATGTATCAATCGTAGGCGGCATGGGTACCATATATCATGTCGCCATACTAGTTCTACAATCAAAACCGCATGATGTCGTATTGGAAGTTGGATTTCCATCTATGAACCAAGGCAAGTCGCAATCCTTCCGTTTCGAGACTCTCTAGCCCGAGACTTAGGCTTCAGTCGCAACCGTACCTAGGTAACATGCAGGGCCGGTCCACACCAAGTGCGATGATGGATTCATAATTCCTAAGCATGCGTTTCCCCGCCCTATGGGGCGTAAAATAATCTGGTCAGTAATGTCGACCAGAACACACACACACACACACACACACACACACATATATATATATATATATCTGAGGCGCCACTCTATCCATCAAGTAATAATAAGCAACATCCACATGAGTAAATGTCAGGGCTTGCAAAACGCTGACACCCCTCCTAGCTAGAAAGAAACGAAATGCCCTCCTAGCCGTCCTCTTCCGTTTCTGGTTCATACCGGGGTGTGAAGCTCGCGAAGTAACGCTATACACAAAGCTATGCTAATTAAAATTGTGCTTTGATCATCATCCACAAGTCTCTGCTTTTCAACAAAAGCATTGATCATTTGCAACTTGGCATGCCACATTGTCTATCCATACTATACCATTGATTTCTGCCAATATATAACCTCTAAGCTTGTACGTCTCAGAGAAGGGTGTTATGCAAGAGAATAAATTCTCCGCCACCAAACAGATATATATTTAGCAGAGATCAACTAATACAACATAAAGGAATACAACATCAGACATACTATCCATTTACAAGTCCGTTCTAGGTCTGAACGAAACCGGAGGCACCTTATTCCTCGTCCCGTATGTCCAATACAGGAGAGAGGTCCTCGCATATCCATCGATCTCCAAGTACGTTTAGCCGATCACCACTTATTACCTTGTCTTGGGTGTACGGCCCAATCAAGACATCGGTAATCACCCAAATGATGTGAAGATCTCCGGTCTTCAACCACCGTCTTCATCTTTGACTCTTGATCGTCGTAGTAATTATTCAGAATGGGTTAAACCCGGTCTTTCCGAATAATTCGCGTATTTTATAATCAAGTGTTATAAAAAACACATCATACGCCTCATTCCAATTCAGAATATTCTTTTAATAAAATATTCATATTTTTAATCTAATTAAAGATTCATTAAAACTCTAGTTCGCTTTTAATCTCAAAAATCATTACTTAATGATTATTCAAATTTAAGAAATTAATCTTGTCTTTAACTGGGTTAAAGAACCAATGTTATTTAAAATATTGTTCACAATAAACCCAAAATCATCTTCCATTAAATATGGAATCTTCACAGAAATCAGATCAATATATAATCGATATAAATTTCCGTATCATATTGATAATATAAATGGAATAACGACAAAGCCTTTTAAATTCCATATATAGTAATGGTCTTCATTTACAGAAGCTCATCTCGATTATTATTGAATCGAATTCCATTCAATTCCAGTTTCTTCTATTAAGTTGGAAAACTTTAGTTGGGAAAATTTCCATTCAATCTTAATAAAAGATTTATAAATTCCAAATTATATTTTCACTGTTAATTGGGATAAAGGACAAATGCCATTAAAAACACAGTTCATAATAAACCCAATCACATTTCATTTTATTCCAGTTACTAAGTATAATTGGAAACTCTAATAACCTTAATTAAAAGATTTATAAATTCCAAAATTATATTCTATTTAATTACAATTAAATATTAATTGGAAAACTTCATTAAATCTTATTTAAAAGATTGATTCTCTTCTAATCGGGGCTTAAGAACAATGCTATTAAAGAAACCGTTCACGACAACCAAAAATCCAATTTATTCTCTTCAATTCTAATTAAATATTAATTAATCGGATTTTTATTCTAGTTATAACTAGTTCATTTTTGATAAAAATATATTTTTATCTTTGTGAAATTGGAATTTTCATCCAAATTTTTTCCAAATCATTTATTATGATTTTACATAATTTTTCCATATTTTTAATAATTTTATCAAGGCCCGTACAGTCGGTTTCCAATAATGGCCACCGAACTGCACTTACAACGACCTTTTCCAAATTTGATTTGGACATAATTCCAAATCCAGCGGTTAGATTTCAAACTTCTTATAATCATTGGAAAGCACTTTTCAATACGAACCCAATGGTTCCGGTTTTAGGAGAATCCGACGGCCGATCTTCCGTTACATCCATTTGAAGCTAATGGTCGAAATTCACGAACGGTCGCTGCACGGTGCGTTCTATTCAGGCCATTAAATATATATAATATATATATATATATTATGTATATCGTCGATTTCCATTTGGATCATATTTTATAAATCATTTATAAACTTGTTTCAAAACGATTCCAACTTCATTTTTCAATTTTAAATAAAAATTGAATATTCTATATCTTTATCATATTAAAATGATAATATTTTCAGAACATTATATTTTGAAATCATTTCTTTTCGATATTCATTGTAAAATGAATAAAATCGGTCGATAAACTCGTTCAGGTTAAAATGGCGTTTGCTACTTAATTCGGCTTCACATTCTTTTATTTTTGTATCCATCCAAAATCGGACATCAAAATCATAATTTTATTCTTTGTTGAATATTATTTTAAAAAATTTGTTATTTTAAAATATTCTTAAATTTTAAAAGATTCTTTATTTTAAAATATTCTATATTTAAAAATATTATTGACATTAAAATGTCCTTTTACATTACTTACATTAAAATTGTTCCGCTACATTAAAAAGGCTCTTTTACATTATAATGATTCTTTTACATTATTTGCATTAAAAATGTTTGATTATATTAAAATGATTCTTTTGCATTATTTACATTAAAAATGGTTCCTTTCATTAAAATGTTCTTTTATTTAAGATATTCTTTTCATTAAAATGTTTCTTTTACATGAAAATGTTTCTTTACATGAAAATGTTACTTTACATGAAAATGTTTCTTTTATTTTGTTGACAATTCCATTTCAACAAAATGAATAAAAGTGTTAACTTCATTTTGTTAACAATTCTATTTTAAATGAATTAAAGTAGCAACTTCATTTTTGATAACAATTCTATTTTAGCAGAACGAGTTAAAATGATAACTCCATCTTGTTTACAATAATCCAATTCAACAAAATTGACATTTTTGTTTTAACATAAATCTATTTAACAAAAATGTTATTTTTTTTTGATACAACTCTATTTAACAAAAATGTGACTATTCCATTTCAACAAAAAAATGATATTTTGTTTTCAACTATTTTATTTGAACAAACATGTAAATTTTGGTTTCAACTATTTTATTTCAACAAAAATGTAATTTTTGGTTTCAACTATTTTATTTCAACAAAAAGGTAAATTTTGGTTTCAACTATTTTATTTCAACAACAATGTAAATTTTGGTTTCAACTATTTTATTTCAACAACAATGTAAATTTTGGTTTGAACTATTTTATTTCTACAAAAATGTAAATTTCAATTCTAAAATGCCTTTTTAATTATAAAATGTCTTTTTAATTCTAAAATGTTATTTTAATTCTAAGATGTACTTTTTACATTATAATGTCTTTTTAATTCTATTTTCGTGATCATGTTAAAAAGGGTGACATTTCAATGTACAAAATATATTTTAACATATACTTCTTTTATTCTCCATACATACAATAAAAATGTGATTTTTATTGTTAAAATATTTTATTTTAAAATACTCTTTATTTCAAAAGGTTCGTCATTTAAAAAATATTCTTTATCTTAAAATATGTACTTTATTTAAAATGTCTTTTTATTTCTGAGTCGGAATGCGACTCAATCAATTACCATATACGTTCAGTTATATGGATTTCATACATCGCATGTATGCAACAATAGTGATAAATAATTAACAAACAGTCCGTTCATAACCAGAGTGAAATTTACAATTGTGTGAGCGTTAAAATAAATAAATAACACTCATCACAGGCTGTAAATCCATCGATTGACATACAACTAAATGTTGGGACTAGTATATGTCAAATATCATCCCAATACCCGTATGGGGTTTTCAAGCAACAGTTTATTTAAATAAATTATCGGTTAAAAAATTTAACCAATTTTCACTGTTCAAATTATAAATGAATATTTATTAACTAATTTCACTATCACATTAATATTAACATTTTTAATGTGTTAAACATTTCAACTACACAAACAACACACAATACAGTCAATTTAAATCGTCGATGGTTTGTGGATGAGGAAAGTGATCTTGCAGGCACCGTATACAGTTTATAATAATTAAACTGATAAAAATCTAAACTAGCAATTCTATATATTTTCCAATTATGAAAATAAATAAATAACTATGAAATTTTTTTAGTGAGGAGTTCTCACCTTCGTTTCCACTCCGTCAATCTCTAACTAATGATTTTGGTACCGTTTGGATTTGAAATTGCCCCAAAATCCAACTTGCTCCAAATTGGACCTAGCTAGTGTTGTTGCGAGGTTCTCGACTCCACGATCGCAATGGATCCGGTTTCACACAATTTGGAGTTTGTATGAATAAGTTATAAGTGTACGAAGTTTGAATAATTAATTAAATAATTAATTAAAATTTAAATCCCTAATTACCTTTCAAAATTGTCTGTACGTCATTCACCATCGTCCATCACTTCTGTCCGCTGCCTGGGACTGTCGGAACGCCGTCGAACCCTACCATCCTCTTCCCACTTGCCTGGTGCTGCCGCACTATGAACGTCGGCCACCAGTTCGTCGCCGTTGATCGACAATCCCAGTTTCCCCCAATTCCGATCGTGGCCAAAATTCCGCCGCCACCGTCGATGCCACGATACCCGACCGCCACTCCGCGTCGCACCTCTGACTCGTTGATACCCCCGCCTGAAATGCCACCCACTGCCAGTCATCTCGACTTTTCCGATCGCAGCTACCCAAAAACCAATGCCTCCGTTCATCTCAGGATTCCAGCCACCTCAGGCCATATTAGGCCGAGCACCCAAAGCCAAAGTTGTAGCTCTTCCTCTCCTTTACAATTTCCTCAACTGGCCATCACCTCATACTCGTCGGTTTGTGTGTAATTCGCCAAAATCTGAAAGTCGTTTTCTGGCTTTGACCATCGATTCCGGCGAATCCGTGCGACGATAGGCCATGGAATTTTTGTGGTAGGTAGAGATCAACATGATCCACAATACCCAGAAATGGTTTGGGTTGATTCTGTATGGATTGAGAGATATAAATTATTTTGTTTCCAAGGGCTTGTTTGCAAAATTTCGAGAGAAAAAGAGAGAGATGGTTGCTGTCAAATTTTGAGGAAGAAGAATAATGAGGGTTTGGGAAGGGGGAAAAGATATTATATAGCCATGGGTTAAGATTTATTATTTTATTATTAATTTTCTAGCTTTATTATTAATTCTTTAATTCGCGCTCTCTTTATTCAACAGTTATTGATGCCACGATCACATACGAACTCCGTTGGCGATGAAAATTGACCTGCTACTATATCTTGACAATACGGCTCTAATAAAACTGGTTTCGTCGAATTCCGAGTCCGTTCGCTCAAAAAATCATGTTTTTGTCCTTATATGGCTGATCGATTCATAATTAATTTCTCATGGTCACATACTAGCTCCAAAAATTACAGAAAATTTATTTCTAGCTTTGTTTTGACGACACGATCCTAACAAAGCTAATTTCATCGAATTTGGAGGCCGTTTGAAAAATGGCCATTTTCTGGTTGATCCAGTTTGATTGAAATTTACAAAACATGTTTTCTTTTGCTACGCCCACATATTATGTAACGACACGAATTTCGCTCGGACCTAATCGATCGCTAAATCTACGAAGACCGTTCGAACCATGCATACGCTAACTCTAGGCATACAACACATCAGAACAAATAACAGAAGACTTTTATAAACATCATAATAATGTTACATCAGAGTACAAAATATATCAGAGTATATCGAAATATAATACAGCGAAAGATTAATTTTACAATAAATGTAATACAATGCACAGCGGAAATAAAAACTACACAGCGGAAGACTGTAAATGCCTGGACACAGCTTAAAGCGTAAATCCAGAATCCTGCTCAATACATGTGCAAAATAAACTACTCGACTGCCCATGTGGAAAATAGGGGCACCCGAGTTTGCAAGGGAAAAGCAAACTATAGGTCAGTCATGGGACTGGTGTGAGAAACTCTAAACAATTATAATTTATTTATTTAATAATATAGCATATCACGGGACCATGCCGCTAACGCGGAACAGGTTTACCCGCATGAATGCCAGTGTATAAACAATAATCAATATAGACGTATGGATCTACTATGCATCAATCAACATGCAATATCCCAATCTACCCATTTAGATTAATCACCACACGTAGATTTTCTAAATCCAATTCAATTTACAGAAATTATTCCTTTGGACTTTATTCTCGATTTCTAATTTCAAATCATTTGAAATACATATCTAACTTTCTATATCAAAGTTGATTTCACTTCGGGATCTCAAATCAAATCTAATCTGGAAATATGAATTCCAAAACATAACAATGCAGACAACCAAGTATGCCACCAAATATCGGGAATATTCCCTCAGACCGGGCAGTAAGCGCCTAACCAACTTGATATATATATATATATATATATATATATCTGTGTGTGTGTGTGTGCACCTCCCACGCATGGAGCAGGCTACACCGCTGACCACTCACCCTAAGGCACTGGATCCAGCCAAAGTACTGTTAGTCGCTATCAGGTCACCCGATCTTTAGCCACACTCTAAACCATTTTATATCCCGAAGTAGGGAAAATCATTTCACAACACAATAATCCCATGTACTTTCAAACTATAGTAGCTCACATCAGTAATTCACGCATATGATCAGTCACTATTAATCACATAACCTTTAAGCTCGTACGTCTCAAAGAAGGGTTTTAAGCAAGGGAATAAATTCTCCGCCACTAAACAGATACATCATCAATAACAACTAATCAAATATGCGATGAACCACAATGTAACACATAATACATTTCTAAATCATTTTAGAAATCATCGGGTTTTGGGCCTCGAAATCCTTTCTGTTTTATAAAACATTCCCTATCTATAATCGGGAATATATTTCTTTTCACTTAAGGAAAATATCATTTCAAAATCATTCATTAAACTTGAAATGAACTCCACATCGCTAAACACCTTATCGCCAAATCGTGAAGTGTTTCACAAGGTGTTAACACATAGATATTTCTGCCCAACCCAATGCCAAATGTAAAAGCATATTTTGCTCATAAACTGGTCGAGCACAATCCAAACAATCAATCAATTCAATTTGACATTAAATATAAGGTTTTGAATAGAGATAGTATCGACTTATATTCAACATCAAATCCTGAAACCAACAGATATCATATCGGGAATAACGATATCGATATCTTCCAAATTCCCATCACAATATCTGTATAATCACGGAATCCAATATCGAAAATATCCGAAGATAATTTCAATTCAAATCCAATCCAATTTATTTATTTATAACCATTGGATTATTTTTCTAGTTAATAACTAGTTCATTTCGATAAAAATATATTTTTATCTTTTCAAATATGGAATTTTTCATCCCAATTCTTTCTAAATCATTTTTTATGATTTTACACAAATTATCGATATTTTTAATAATTTTATCAAGGCCCGTACAGTCGATTTCCATAAACGGTCATCGAACTGCACTTACAACGACCTTTTCCAAATTTGATTTGGACATAATTCCAAATACAACCATTAGATTTTAAATCTCCAATATTCATTAGAAAGCTCTTTTCCATATGAACCCAACGGTTCCGGTTTCAGAAGAATCCGACGGTCGGATCACCTGTAATGTCCGTTCGAAATTAATGGTCGAAATTCGTGAACTGCCGCAGTGCAGCGCGTTCTATTCAGGACATTATATATATATAATATATATAATATATATTTCGTCGATTTCCATTCAAAATGTATTTTATAAATCGTTTTAAATTCGTTTTCAAAATGATTTCAACTTCATATTCAATTTCTAATCAAAATTGAATATTCCATATACACAACAATTTCATACAATGTATATATATGTTAAAAATTATATTTTTAACAATCAAATCATTTTCACATTTCATATATATATGTATATATCGTTTTCATTTCATATATACATCGTTTTCACATTTCATATATATATATATATATCTCGTTTTCATTTCATATATATATCGTTTTCACATTTCGTATATATATCATTTTCTTTTCATATATACATCGTTTTCACTTCATATATATATATATATATATATTATTTCCACCTTTCATATATATATATATATATATATATAATATTTTCACTTTTCAATATATGCGATATTTTCACTTTTCAATATATACGATATTTTCACTTTCAATATATATACGATATTTTCACTTTCAATATATACGATATTTTCACTTTTCAATATATACGATATTTTCACTTTCAATATATACGATATTTTAACTTTCAATATATACGATATTTTCACTTTTCATATACATATATATATCGTTTTCATTTCACATCACAATCAATTTATTTCATTTCACATCACGATCAATTTTCACGCAGAATACAATCAAACAAGTCGTCCATGGTCTGTGGACGATAGGGAGCAGTTCATATATGCAGTTACAAAATAAATAACTGTACAGAAAATTTAAAGTGAGAGAATTCTCACATTGGTTCTTTTATTTCTGAATTTCACCGCCGTTCGGGTCTGAATTTGTCTAAAATTCTAGCGTGCTCTAAACTGAACCCGGTCAGTCTTATTGTGAAGCTCTCGTCCCCATGATCGCAACGGATCCAGTTTCGCGCGATTTCGACCTCGTATGAAGAAGATATTGATTTTAAAAATTAATAACATTAGAGATTATTAATTAATAATTAATTACTAATTAAAAACCCTAATTAATAGTTAACCTCAGTCCATCGTTTCAGAAAAACGTCGACTTCTATTTGCCAACGCCGCCACCGCCTGGAGTCGCCGAACCCCCCATCGTCGCTGCCCATTGATGCGCCGCCAAGCCCTGCATCGTCCCTCCGACCCTCAGCCAACATGGTGTCCCCACCTCGCCGTAATCGGCGATCGAACGGAAGCCCTTTCAGGGCAAAAATCGAGCACCCCACGAAGCCAAAATCCATCAAACCCGTACCCCTTCAAAGCCCTCACTTAGCTTGACGTTTTCCCCTTTATGAGCTTCCAATTTCATTGAGAGGACTGGGAGTACTTTTTGAATCAAAATCAGAGCATACGAGCTATCGTTTCTGAGTGGTGGCTGGAACGAGATGTTTGACCGTGTGGACTAGGGTTTAGGGGCTTTTAAAGATAATTATATTATATTTTATAATTATTTAATTCCATATTCATGTTTTTCAATTCGAACCGCAAATCAAACCCAACGATTGTCGTCCCTAGCTAAATACCCCCATTCCGAACACAATGGATATGTTTCGTAATCCAATTTGACTGTTACGATCAATTTTCCTTAAAATTAAAATATAAATCAGTATATATTTAATTTAAACGTACATTTTATTTTACCGGGGCCACATATGGACTCTAACAATTTCCTGAAAAATATTTTCTAGCTTCGTATTGACGATACAGCCCTAACAAAACTAATTTCATTAAATTCCGAGACCGTTTGAAAAATGGCCATTTTCTGGTCGATCGAAATTGACTAAAACTTTTAAAACACGTTTTACTTTGCCACACTCACATTTTGATTCAAAAAATTACGAATTTTGGAATCTAGCAATAACTTGACATCACGGATCGAACAAAAGTGGTTTCGTCGAAAACGAAGGTCGTTTGCAAAATGGCTATTTTCAAGGCCTTTATATATATATTAAAATATATATAAATTCCACAGCGACTTTTCTGAATTTTAAACTGGATATATCTTTCAACTTCTAAAGTGAAATCTCAGTTTCTCAACTTCATTAGAAAATATGATTAAATAGATTCAAATATTTCTTGTTTCGTCCAATTTTGACTTAAAAACGAATTCTGTATATTCATTTGAAATTCGAAATCGAATTTTCAAACTACCGCGCCATTTCAGACTCGTTATATAATTAAAATAAAATTATTCGTTTTAACTTCATCGAAAATAAATTTTTCGTTGTTATTATTAAAATAATTCATTCTAAATATTCAAAATTCACTAAAATCGCCAAAATAAAAATTTTAAATTGGCTCAGAATTTCCGCGTTATAACAATCTACCCCACTTAAAACTTTTCGTCCCCGAAAAGGAACGAAGCCGAAAGTTTTTTCACAAATCAACTCAACTTTCAGTATTTTCTTTACGGCTTAAGTTCTTCAACTTTTAGTTTCTAAGAACTTTTCAAATTTTTCAAAAATTTGGCTAACACCCTAAATTTTCGAAAAATTTCGCTATAACCTCCCCTGCACCAGGGACTTCGGGATATTTCATATAGTCTTCTATGGCCTTCTTCAATCCAAAAGAAAAAGAAAAAGCCAATCGGCTCACAAAATCATCAAATCCCCAAGAAATACAATAAACATGTACCTATTTGTCGGGCAAACAATTTTATTCTTCTGCTCTAGCCTCCTTGCTATGACCTGTTCAATGTATATGCATGTACATATATGCAAATGCGATAAATTTTCAATTCAGTTCAATGTTTGATTCAATTTGGCCAATTCACCTTACATTCTCTTATTGGTTTGATTATTCCAATCTTTTAATTAGTTGAACTAATAATCATACTTAAAATCATATTTTCTAAAACCAGATTATATATATAATCACAAATACGTTATTTATAAACTTGTCACTCGCAACTCGTTCTAAGGTATTTCTAACCCCATCTCTAACGAGTTACTCATTCTAGAATGCTACTGATTCTATCTCTAATGAGGATTCTTCAATAGGATATTACTAATCCAATCTCGGATGAGTCTTTTATTCTGTTCTAACGAGTTGCACCCCAAAGATTTGAGTTTAACCAAAGCTCTGATACCGGCTGTAACGACACGGATTTCGCTCGGACCTAATCGATCGCTAAATCGACCAAAACCGTTCGAACCCCACATACACTAACTCTGGGCATACAACAAATCAGAACAAATAATAGAAGACTTTTATAAACATCATAATAATGTTACATCAGAGTACATAATATATTAGAGTATATCGAAATATAATACAGCGGAAGATTAATTTTACAATAAATGTAATACAATGCACAACGGAAATATAAACTACACAGCGGAAGACTGTAAATGCCTAGACACAGCTTAAAGCGTCAATCCAGAATCCTGCTCAATACATCTGCAAAATAAAACTACTTGACTGCCCATGTGGAAAATAGGGGCACCCGAGTTTGCAAGGGAAAAGTAAACTACAGGTCAGTCATGGGACTGGTGTGAGAAACTCTAAACAGTTATAATTAATTTATTTAATAATATGGCATATCACGGGACCACGCCGCTAACGCGGAACAGGTTTACCCCCACGAATGCCAGTGTATAAACAACAATCAATATAGACATATGGATCTACTATGCATCAGTCAACATGCAATATCCCAATCTACCCATTTAGATTAATCACCACACGTAGATTTTCTAAATCCAATTCAATTTACAGAAATTATTCCTTTGGACTTTATTCCCGATTTCTTATTTCAAATGATTTGAAATACATGTCTAACTTTCTATATCAAAGTAGATTTCACTTTGGGATCTCAAATCAAATCTAATCTGGAAATATGAATTCCAAAACATAACAACGCATACAAACAAAAATGCCACCAAATATCAAGAATATTCCCTCGGACCGGGCAGTAAGCGCCCAATCAACTCGATATATATATATACACACATATATATATGCACCTCCTACGCATAGAGCAGGCTACACCGCTGACCACTCACCCTAAGGCACTGGATCCAGCCAAAGTAATTTTAGTCGCTATCAGGTCACCCGATCTTTAGCCACACTCTAAACCATTTTATATCCCGAAGTAGGGAAAATCATTTCACAACACAATAATCCCAAGTACTTTCAAACTATAGTAGCTCACATCAGTAATTCACACATATGATCAGTCACTATTAATCACATAACCTTTGAGCTCGTACATCTCAAAGAAGGGTGTTAAGCAAGAGAATAAATTCTCCGCCACCAAACAGATACATCATCAATAGCAACTAATCGAATATGCGATGAACCACAATGTAACACATAATACATTTCTAAATCATTTTAGAAATCATCGGGTTTAGGGCCTCGAAATCCTTTCTGTTTTATAAAACATTCCCTGTCTAAAATCGGGAATATATTTCTTTTCACTTAAGGAAAATATCATTTCAAAATCATTCATTAAAGTTGAAATGAACTCCACATCGCTAAACACCTTATCGTCAAATTGTGAAGTGTTTCACAAGGTGTTAACACATAGATATTTCTACCCAACCCAATGCTAAATGTAAAAGCATATTTTGATCATAAATTGGTCGAGCACAATCCAAACAATCAATCAATCCAATTTGACATTAAATATAAGGTTTTGAATAGAGATAGTATCGACTTATATTCAACATCAAATCCTGAAACCAACAGATATCATATCGGGAATAACGATATCGATATCTTCCAAATTCCCATCACAATATCTGTATAATCACGGAATCCAATATCGAAAATATCCGAAGATAATTTCAATTCAAATCCAATCCAATTTATTTATTTATAACCATTGGATTATTTTTCTAGTTAATAACTAGTGCGTTTCGATAAAAATATATTTTTATCTTTTCAAATATGGAATTTTTCATCCCAATTCTTTCTAAATTATTTATTATGATTTTACACAAATTATCGATATTTTTAATAATTTTATCAAGGCCCGTACAGTCGATTTCCATAAACGGTCATCAAACTGCACTTACAATGACCTTTTCCAAATTTGATTTGGACATAATTCCAAATCCAACTGTTAGATTTCAAATCTCCAATATTCATTAGAAAGCTCTTTTCGATACGAACCCAATGGTTCCGGTTTCAGGAGAAACCGACGGTCGGATCACCCGTAATGTCCGTTCGAAATTAATAGTCGAAATTCGCTAACTGCCGCAGTGCGGCGCGTTCTATTCAGGACATTATATATATATATATATATAATATAATATATATTTCGTCGATTTCCATTCAAAATGTATTTTATAAATTGTTTTAAATTCGTTTTCAAAATGATTTCAATTTCATATTCAATTTCTAATCAAAATTGAATATTCCATATACACGACAATTTCATAAAGTGTATATATATGTTAAAAATTATATTTTTAACAATAAAATCATTTTCACATTATATATATATATATATCGTTTTCATTTCATATATACATTGTTTTCACATTTCATATATATATATATATATATATATTTCGTTTTCATTTCATATATATATCGTTTTCACATTTCATATATATATCGTTTTCATTTCATATATACATCGTTTTCACTTCATATATATATATATGTATTATTTACACCTTTCATATATATATATATATATATAATATTTTCACTTTTCAATATATACGATATTTTCACTTTTCAATATATACGATATTTTCACTTTCAATATATATACGATATTTTCACTTTCAATATATATACGATATTTTCACTTTCAATATATATGATATTTTCACTTTTTAATATATACGATATTTTCACTTTCAATATATACGATATTTTAACTTTCAATATATACGATATTTTCACTTTTCATATATATATATATATATCGTTTTCATTTCACATCACGATCAATTTATTTCATTTCACATCACGATCAATTTTCACACAGAATAGAATCAAACAAGTCATCCATGGTCTGTGGACGATGGGGAGCACGTTCATATATGCAATTACAAAATAAATAACTGTACAGAAAATTTAAAGTGAGAGAATTCTCACATTGGTTCTTTTATTTCTGAGTTTCACCGCCGTTCGGGTCTGAATTTGTCTAAAATTCCAGCGTGCTCTAAACTGAACCCGGTCAGTCTTATTGTGAAGCCCTCGTCCCCACGATCACAACGGATCCAGTTTCGCGCGATTTCGACCTCGTATGAAGAAGATATTGATTTTTAAACATTAATAACATTATAGATTATTAATTAATAATTAATTACTAATTAAAAAACCTAATTAATAGTTAACCTCAGTTCATCGTTTCAGAAAAACGTCGACTTCTATTTTTAAAATATTCTTTATTTAAAAAAATATTCTTTATCTTAAAATATATTCTTTATTTTAAATGTCTTTTTATTTTTGAATCGGAATGTGACTCAATCAATTACCATATAATTTCAGTTATATGGATTTCGTACATTGCACGTATGCAACAATAATGATAATAATCAACAAATAATCCATTCACAACCAGAGTGAAATTTACAATTGTGTGAGCATTAAAATAAATAAATAACGCTCATCACAGGTTTTCAATCCATCGATTGACATACAACTAAATGTTGGGACTAGTGTATGTCAAATATATTCTTAATACCCGTGTGGGGTTTTCAAACAACAGTTTATTTAAATAAATTATTGGTTAAAAAATTTAACCAATTTTCACTATTTAAATTATAAATAAATATTTATAATCTAATTTCACTATCACTTTAATGTTAACATTTTTAATGTCTTAAACATTTCAACTAAACAAACAATACACAATACAGTCAACTTAAATCGTCCATAGTTTGTGGATGAGGAAAGTAATCTAGCAGGCACCGTATACAGTTTATAATAATTAAACTGATAAAAAAATAAACAGGCAATTCTATATATTTTCCAATTATGAAAATAAGTAAATAACTGTGCAATTTTTTTAGTGAGGAGTTCTCACCTTCGTTTCCACTCCGTCAGTCTCTAACTGATGATTTTGGTAACGTTTGGATTTGAAATTGCCCCAAAATCCACTCCGTCAGTCTCTAACTGATGATTTTGGTACCGTCAGTCTCTAACCAATTTTAGGAATGTGACTCAATCAATTACCATATAATTTCAGTTATATGGATTTCGTACATCGCACGTATGCAACAATAATGATAATAATCAACAAACAATCCATTCACAACCAGATTGAAATTTACAACTGTGTAAGCATTAAAATAAATAAATAACGCTCATCACAGGCTATCAATCCATCGATTGACAAACAACTAAATGTTGGGACTAGTGTATGTCAAATATATTCTCAATACCCGTGTGGGGCTTTCAAACAACAGTTTATTTAAATAAATTATTGGTTAAAAAATTTAACCAATTTTCACTATTTAAATTATAAATGAATATTTATAATCTAATTTCACTATCACATTAATATTAACATTTTTAATGTGTTAAACATTTCAACTAAACAAACAATACACAATACAGTCAATTTAAATCGTCCATAGTTTATGGATGAGAAAAGTAATCTAGCAGGCACCGTATACAGTTTATAATAATTAAACTGATAATAAAATAAACTGGCAATTCTTTATATTTTCCAATTATGAAAATAAATAAATAACTGTGCAAATTTTTTATTGAGGAGTTCTCACCTTCGTTTCCACTCCGTTAGTCTCTAACTGATGATTTTGGTACCGTTTGGATTTGAAATTGCCCCAAAATCCAACTTTCTCCAAATTAGACCTAGTTAGTGTTGCTGCGAAGTTCTCAACTTCACGATCACAATGGATCCAGTTTCTTGCTATTTGGAATTCGTATGAATAAGTTATAAGCGTACGAAGTTTGAATAATTAATTAATTATTTAATTAAAATTTACATCCCTAATTACTTTTCAAAATTGTTTGTACATCGTTCATCGTCGTCCATCACTTCTGGCAGCCTCCTGGGACCACCGAACGCCGTCGAACCCCACCATCCTCTTCCCACTTGCCTGGATTTGCAAAATTTCGAGAGAAAAAGAGAGAGATGGCAGCTGTTAATTTTTGAGGAAGAAGAATAATGAGGGTTTGGAAAGGAGGAAAAGATATTATATAGCCGTGGGTTAAGATTTATTATTTTATTATTAATTTTCCAGCTTTGTTATTGATTCTTTAATTCACACTCTCTTTATTCAACAGTTATTGATGCCACGATCACATACGAACTCCGTTGGCGATGAAAATTGACATGCCACTATATCTTGACGATACAATTCTAATAAAACTGGTTTCGTCGAATTCCGAGTCCGCTTGCTCAAAAAGTCCTGTTTTTGTCCTTATATGGTTGATCGATTCACAATTAATTTCTCACGGCCACATATTAGCTCTAAAAATTACAGAAAAATTATTTCTAGCTTTTTTTGACGATACGATCCTATTAAACCTAATTTCATCAAATTTGGAGACCGTTTGAAAAATGGTCATTTCTTGTCGATCCAATTTGACTGAAATTGGCAGAACACGTTTTTCTTTTGCCACGCCCACATATTATGTAACGACCCGCATTCTACGCATCGAATGATCGTAGAATATTTATTTCTTTCACATACAAAGTCGTATGGTCATGTAGCTTTGGGAAGCAACTAGTGGGGTTATTTCCCATGTTCATGATTTTTGCCGATTTTTGAATGACCACTTTGCCTCTAGCTGGTACTGTTTTGGCCTTAACTTTTGATTAGAAAGGAATTTTGATCTGAAACCACTTCCATTGACTTCAGATGATGGTTTACCTTTCCATAGAGTGGTCACATTAGCCAAACGGACTCACAGTTTGGGAGATATGGCTGAAACAAGGTTTAGAAGGTGAAGAATATCTTAACCGGGCCTAATTAGGGTGATTAGCAAGAGGGCCCATGACCCATTTCGGGATTAGAGATGTATAGGGGCTGATTAGGGTTAGAAAACATTTCTTTCAGCCGCCACTTTCATTCTTGGAACCCTAGCAATGGCCTCCAACACCCAAATCAACTTCTAATCACTTTCTAATCAAGTTTTGGCTTAATCTACATCGAATCAAAGAAGATCTTCACCAAATCAGTATTAGAGCTGCTGTTAGACATCAGTATTCGCTCAAATCAGCGAGTTTTCAGTTCTGAAAATCTTATTTGGGGCCAAGGTGAGTGATTTGCATAGTTGTGCACTAATTACGGTTAATTAAGGGTAATTAGTGAAGATTAGCGAATTTATACACTAATAAATTCTGGAAAAATATTTATAAATTCTTAAATAATGTTTTAGACCTCTACTAGAAATTTGGTTTGATTTGATTAAGTTTTGCTAATCATATCATTAGTTTTGCCTAAACATGCTTAAGGGAAAATTGGGGTTTTAGGCTATGTTTGATCCATTTTACGTGTTATGGTTGTTGTTTTGATATTTGAGGTCACTTATCTATGTTGCTATGACTATATGGTATGTTTTGTGATTGATTGGAACTGTTAGATTGGTCTTAAACACCGTCGTATGACGTAAAACAGTCGCTGGAAAGTCACAGGAAATATGCAGGGTTTCGAACCGGATCAGATCGGATAATTGGGCTCAGATCGGATAGTAGAACTGGGCAAGTGGACTCGATTCGGATTGGAACTTAGCATAAGGGGCTTGGCGAGAAGGAATGCCATTTTCTTAGAATTGGAGTTGGGCAGGGGATCGGATCATAGAGAAACTAAAGGGGATTGGATCGGAGAGAAACTAAAGGGGATCGGATCGGAGAGAAACTAAAGGGGATCAGATCGGAGAGAAACCAAAAGGGATCGGATCGAAGGCAAGGGCATAGGGATCGGATCGGAGGACCTAGCTTGGGGCTGGAGTTGGAGTGAAGCACCGGATCAGATCGGGACGTCTAGGACGGAGCAACCACCGAACCAGACACAGGGTATCCGAGCCGAACCGATGGAGCAAGAGTACACCAAACTGAATCAGGCCAGAAGGGGAACACCGAACCGAACCGTACATATGCTATTACTATTACGCGGAGACTCTTCTGAAGACCAACTCCAATTCGACCAAAACCCGAGATGCAAAGGAAGTCCAAATGAGGAGCATTGACTCAGGATCCAGTTAGGAACAAATGAGTGGGCTTCATGATTGGGCTTTGCTGCGGGACGTGTGCTAAGGGGTTGTCGATGTCTGTAACTTTGAATCACTATGTGTAGGGAGTACGTGAACGGATTCAGGGCCACAGTGGTCTAGGTACGACTAAAGGGCTATAGACCAATGAAGTGGGGTCATTTGTAAAGATTGGTCATGACTCCATGTGGTAAGCTTGGTAGTGGCAGTAGTTGTACAAGTCTAACTCCGTCACTACTTCGATGGGTCTAGTGATTGACAGTGGTGGACATCGTATGCTTTACGCACTGAGTGAGAGACGTGAGGATGGTTGTTATGGTTGATTTGTTTGCCATCATTATGACATGCACACCCCCACCCCCGTTATCTTTACACCATTTGTTCAGTGGCACCTTAGAGTATTGTACGGTATGTAGTGCTAACTCTTTGGTTGCAGGTGCAGGTTCAGGTATGGTTTAGTATACCTGTTATTGTTCTGTTTAGCTTCTTATCGCTCATACCAGACTTTTTGTCTGACCCAGAGTTTTATGTCTCTTCTTATTACTCTGGGTGCTCTCACGAGCAGACTAGAGACAGGTTAGCTGGTGATGCACGAGTAGCTGATCCGGAGGCGAGTAGGAGGCTTCCACGTATGATATATATATAGATATTCTCCCTGTGTCGTTAGTGGTCACTACTTGGGCATTAGTAGTGTACCTCCCTTATCTTGCTTTTACCTTTAGAGACAGTTTGAAAAGTTGTAATAATGATGATGTGGAACATAAGCTGTATTTGGATTTTTCGCTGCTATGATAGTTTGTTTTCAGCTTATGCGTTGTCTCACCTGTTTTATGTCAAGTATATGTTGTGATTATATTTTATTCCATGCGCTGTGAGACATTCTATAGGTTTCTTTGTTAGTTCCTTCATCTTCTTTCCTTTCTTTGGCGACGGTTCCGTGCTAGTCGGGCATGTGTACAACGCACTATCGGAGGAAATGTCGACTAGTGCAGGGCGGGTCGTTACATTTGGTATCAGAGCTCTAGGTTGCATAGTTAACCTAGGGAAGTTATTAGGGAGAGATAGTATACATATATGAGAGCGCGTATTTGTGATTATTTTGGTTTTCAAACGCTATATATATACTACTAGTATAGTTAAGGATGAAGTCGCACTGCACTAGCACCACTATGGAGATGGTTAATCGTTTTCTCTTTACAGATTGAACGATGAGCCGATACGTAAGAGATGCCGGTAGAGGAGCCAAGAATGGGAATGCTGCTGACATGAGGACGATGTTTACTGACCTCATGAGGGAGATGCTTAGGGATGTACAGAGGGTAGCTCCCAATGGTGGTAATGGCGGTGGTCCAATAGTGCAGGCGCCTAGGGCCGATTTCGCCAAGCTGAACAAGGATTATACTAGTCTTTGTGGGAAACCGTTCCACGGAACGAAGTCGGCCACGGATGTTCAGGATTGGTTGGATTGCTGCGAGCGTATCTTCGAAGATTTGGGTATAGAGGATGCGATGAAGAGAAGGTTAGCATCCCGTCAGCTGCAAGGACGGGCAATGAATTAGTGCAATGCTATAAAGGCAGCTACTCCCGAGGATCAGACTACTTAGGAGCAGTTTAAGGCTCGCTTTAGTGAGAAGTTCATTCCAGCTGCTCAGAAATCAGTGTTGTTTAAGAAATTTTTGGAGCTCAAGCAGAATGGCAGAGTTGTCTCGAAGTATATTGCTGAATTCGACACTTTGTCAAAGTATGGGTTATCTCTTATTGATACCGCTGAGAAGAAGAACGAGAAGTTCATAACTGGCTTGGATCAGTACCTGGGGGAAAGGCTCATTAACCACATCGATGAGACGTTTGAATCGATTGTGGGAAAAGCATTGAGGTCAGAAAGTCTTTACCCTAAGTCAAAGACTGAGGTTGCATCTGCAGAGGAGCCAAAACCACAAGCAAGTGGTGGAGGCAAGAGCGGTTCTCAGAATAAGAGGAAGTAGAACCAGAATAAGGATGGCCAGAAAAAGAATAAGAAAGAGGTTGAGTGCTTCAGCTGTGGTAAGAAGGGCCATTATGCTAGTAATTGTCGGGCCAAGCCAGCGGATAGGAAGTGCTTTAACTGTGGCCAAGTGGGACATCATAAGGACAAGTGTCCGCAACCCCCTAAAGAAAAGCAGATGGTGAAAGCATATGCCCTTAATGCTATTCCTTCTTCATCGAATGCCCCAACCGCGGTGGAGAAGGGAAAGAATGTCGTCATTCAAGGTATGCTTTCTGTTTATGATGTTCCTGTTAGAGTTTTGTTTGATACCGGGGCTTCCAGTTCTTTCATATCTAGTGACCTGGTAGATAGGTTGGGATTGGAGCCCGAGAATGTCGATAGACCTTTAGTAGTGACGAACCCGATTGGTAGTTCAACTAACTTTAGCATGATTTTTCGTAATGTGGTCGTATCGAGTCATGGATGCATGTTTGTTTATGATTGCTTTGTTTTGGGCTTTACTGGGTTTGGCATTATTTTGGGAGTCGATTGGCTCCAAAGATACGGGGTGGTGGTAGACTGTGAGGGCTTTTTGGTGACAGCTAGAGCGGATGATGGACAGAGGGTAGTGTTTGGTGGTCTACCTAGTGATGGGGTAATGGCTAGTTTTCTAAATTTCCTCGACATCCCTCAAGGTGAGTTGTCAGGTTTGCCCGTGGTTGGCCATTATCCGGTTGTCTTCGAAGAAGTGACCGGGCTTCCACCACACCGAGAGATTGAGTTCCGTATTGATTTAGTGAAAGATGCCAGGCCTATAGTGATGTCACTTCGTCGTATGGCACCAAGGGAGCAGCGAGAGCTCGGGGTGCAAGTCAACAATCTTTTGAAGAAGGGATTTATCAGAAGGAGTGTTTCTGAATGGGGAGCACCGGTTGTGTTTGCTACCAAGGCGGATGGTTCCCTTCGTTTGTGTGTAAACTACCGCGAGTTGAATAAAGTGACGAGGAAGAACAAGTATCCTCTACCGTAGATAGATGATTTGTTTGATCATTTCAGTGGCGTGAGAGTATTTTCTCAGTTGGATCTCGTGATAGGCTTTCATCAGCTTAGAGTGGAAGCTGAAAGTATAGCTAAAACGACATTCCGGATGCCGTCTGGGTTTTATGAGTGGTTGGCCATGCCATTCGGGCTGACTAATGCCCCAACATATTTTGTGGATCTTATGAATAGGGTATTCAGAGAACAGTTGAATAAGTTTGTCCTTGTGTTCGTGGATGACATTTTGGTCTATTCGAGGACAGAGGAAGAACACAAGGAACATTTAAGAATAGTGATGGAGGTGTTGAGAAAACACCAGTTGAAAGCAAAGTTTTCTAAGTGTCACTTCTGGAGGAAGGAAGTGAGATTCTTGGGCCATGTTGTTTCAGAAAATGATATTGCCGTGGATCCCGCGAAGTTGGCTACGGTACAGGATTGGTCTACGCCCAATAATGCAACGGACATAATAAGTTTCTTGGGGTTAGCTTGATATTATCTAAGTTTATCCAAGACTTCTCCAAGATAGCGGCACCGTTGACTCAGTTGACCAAGAAGAACCAAGCTTTTGTCTGGGACAAAAGGTGCGAGAATGCATTCAAGAGTCTAAAGGAAAAGTTGACATGTGCACCAGTGTTAGTCATTACTAAGGGGAATGAAGAGATGATAGTATATACGGATGCATGTAGCATAGGGCTAGGTGTTGTATTGATGCAAGGAGGTAGGGTTGTGGCTTATGCAAGTCGGCAATTGAAACCGCATGAGAAAAGATACCCTACCCATGATTTGGAATTGGCAGTGATCGTGTTCGCATTGAAGATGTGGAGACATTATCTCTTGGGAGAAAGATTCGAGTTGTTTACCGATCATAAATCGTTAAAGTATCTTTTCTCTCAAAAGGATCTAAATCTTCGACAACAAAGATGGTTAGAATTCTTAGCTTCCTATGATTTCGACATCGCATATACACTAGGAAAGGGCAATGCGGTGGCTGATGCATTGAGTAGAAGACATGCCAATTTTGGGGCCATGTTCCTAGAATGGAAACAACTGGAGTACATCACTGGGTATGATTTTAGACCAAGGTGCGAATTGGATCCAGAAATATTAGCAAGTTTGACGATCAGACCGACATTGATTGAGAGGATTGGTTCCAGTCAAAGGAACGATCCTAACCTATTGGAAATCATCTCCAAGCTAGGAATGGGTATCGACGGAGAGATGAACAAGTATGGGCTTGATCGAGATGGATGGCTTAGAAAGAATAGAAGACTAGTTGCACCCAATGTCAATGGATTGAGAGATGAAGTGCTTAGAGAATGTCATCACTCAAAATTGACTATACATCCCGGTGGTAACAAAATGTATCGAGACATGAAGCATACCTACTACTGGGAAGGGATGAAAAGAGACATTGGAAAGTTTATATCCAAATGCATGAATTGCCAACTACTTAAAGCTGAGCAAAAGAAGCCTAGTGGTTTGTTACAACCATTAGAAATTCAAAAATGGAAATGGGAACATGTGTCAATGGATTTCATTGATGGATTACCAAGGACTAGATCGGGCCATGATAGCATCTGGGTGATTGTGGACCGATTAACTAAGAGTGAAAGGTTTATACCCGTCAAGTCGAACAGGATGGCAACTAAGTTAGCGGAACTATATATAAAGCGGGTAGTGAGATTTCAAGGAATACCCAAGGGCATTGTGAGTGACCGAGATCCGTTGTTCACTAGTGGATTTTGGAAGAGCTTACAAGAGGCGTTAGGATCAGAATTACATCTCAGTACCGCACAAACTGGCGGACAGACAGAGAGGGTGAATCAGGTGTTAGAGGATCTCTTGAGCGCCTGTGTATTGGATTTTGATGGATAATGGGATGACCATTGGCATCTAGTAGAGTTTGCATATAATAATAGTTATCAATCCAGTATCGGTATGGCTCCGTTTGAAGCTTTGTACGGGAGACCGTGCAACTCACCGTCGTGTTGGTTAGAAACTGGTGAGAAGTTTATGCTTGGACCCGATGTGATAAGAGAAACTTCAGCTAAGATTAAGATTATCCAACAGCGAATGAAGGTTGCCCAAGATAGGCAGAAGAGTTATGTTGATAAGAGGATAAGAGAATTAAAGTTCTCCATTGGCAACTTGGTGTTTTTCAAGATTTCTCCGTTGAAGAGCGTGATATGATTTGGCAGGAGAAGCACGTTAGCACTAAGATTTGTTGGTCCATTCCCAGTTCTTGAGCAAATTGGGAATTTGGCATACAAGGTTGAATTACCAGAGACGATGGCAGGAGTTCACCACGTAGTTCATGTTTCCCAATTAAGGAAGTTCATGCATGACCCCAGATGTGACTATTTCACCTGATCAGTTGAATGATATCAAAGTTGAACCCGAGGCGGTTGGGAACCGCAAGCCTATGCGTATTGTTGGGAATGATACGAAGCAACTTCGAAGGAAAGCGGTTAACCTAGTCAAAGTCCAGTGGGGCGAGAATGATAACGACTGTACTTGGGAGACAGAGGAGAGCATTAGGAAGATGTATCCAGAACTCTTCGCCTGGTAAGATTTCAGTTTTTATTTAGTCTTTCCGCATGCTAGGATAGGTTGTTTTGTTTGTTTTGCATGTTTGATTGTTATATATATGATTGGTAGGCATGCGGAATCCTTTGTATGTTTTGGGTTAAGGAATTTCGGGGACGAAATTTCTTAAGAGGGGGGGGGGGGGGGGGGGAGTGTAACGACCCGCATTCTACGCATCGAATGATCGTAGAATATTTATTTCTTTCACATACGAAGTCATATGGTCATGTAGCTTTGGGAAGCGACTAGTGGGGTTATTTCCCATGTTCATGATTTTTGCCGATTTTTAAATGACCATTTTGCCCCTAGTTGGTACTGTTTTGGCCATAACTTTTGATTCGAAAGGAATTTTGACCTGAAACCACTTCCATTGGCTCCGGATGATGGTTTACCTTTCCGTAGAGTGGTCATATTAGCCAAACGGACTCGGCATTTCGGAGATATGGCTGAAACAAGGTTTAGAAGGTGAAGAACAGCTTAACCGGGCCTAATTAGGGTGATTAGCTAGAGGGCCCATGATCCATTTCGGGATTAGAGATGTATAGGGGCTGATTAGGGTTAGAAAACATTTCTTTCGGCCGCCACTTTCATTCTTGGAACCCTAGCAATGGCCTCCAACACCCAAATCAACTTCTAATCACTTTCTAATCAAGTTTTGGCTTAATCTACATCGAATCAAAGAAGATATTCACCAAATCAGTATTAGAGCTGCTGTAAGACATCAGTATTCGCTCAAATCAACGAGGTTTCAGTTCTGAAAATCTTATTTGTTGCCAAGGTGAGTGATTTGCATAGTTGTGCACTAATTACAGTTAATTAAGGGTAATTAGTGAAGATTAACGAATTTATACACTAATAAATTCTGGAAAAATATTTATAAATTCTTAAATAATGTTTTAGACCTCTACTAGAAATTTGGTTTGATTTGATTAAGTTTTGCTAATCATATCATTAGTTTTTCCTAAACATGTTTAAGGGAAAATTGGGGTTTTAGGCTATGTTTGATCCATTTTACGTGTTATGGTTGTTGTTTTGATGTTTGAGGTCACTTCTCTAAGTTGATATGACTATATGGTATGTTTTGTGATTGATTAGAACTGTTAGATTGGTCATAAATGTCGTCATATGGCGTAAAACAGTCGCTGGAAAGTCACAGGAAATATGCAGGGTTTCGAACCAGATCGGATCGGATAATTAGGCTCGGATCGGATAGGAGAACTGGGCAAGTGGACTCGATTCGGATTGGAACTTAGCATAAGGGGCTTGGCGAGAAGAAGGCCATTTGCTTAGAATTGGAGTTGGGCAGGGGATCGGATCGGAAGAAACTAAAGGGGATCGGATCGGAGAGAAACTAAAGGGGATCGAATAGGACAGAAACTAAAGGGGATTGGATCGGAGGGAACTAAAAGGGATCGAATCGGAGGCAAGGGCATAGGGATCAGATCGGAGGACCTAGCTTGGAGATGGAGTTGGAGCGAAGCACCGGATCGGATCGGGACGTCTAGGAGGGAGCAACCACTGAACCAGACACAGGGTATCCGAACCGAATCGATGGAGCAAGAGTACACCGAACCGAACCAGGCCAGAAGGGGAACACCAAACCGAACCGTACATATGCTATTACTACTACACGTTGATTCTTCTGAAGACCAACTCCAACTCGACCAAAACCCGAGATGCAAAGGAAGTCCAAATGAGGAGCTTTGACTCAGGATCCAGTTGGGAACCAATGAGTGGGCTTCATGATTGGGCTTTGCTGCGGGACGTGTGCTAAGGGGTTGTCGATGTCTGTAACTTTGAATCACTATGTGTAGGGAGTACGTGAAGGGATTCAAGGCCATAGTGGTCTAGGCCCGACCAAAGGGCTATAGACCAATGAAGTGGGGTCATTTCTAAAGATTGGTCGTGACTCCATGTGGTAAGCTTGGTAGTAGCAGTTGTTGTACAAGTCGAACTCCGTCACTACTTCGATGGGTCTAGTGATTGACAGTGGTGGACATCGTATGCTTTACGCAATGAGTGAGATACGCGAGGATGGTTGTTATGGTTGATTTGTTTGCCATCATTATGACATGCACACCCCCACCCCCGTTATCTTTACACTATTTGTTCAGTGGCACCTTAGAGTATTGTACGGTATGTAGTGCTAACTCTTTGGTTGCAGGTCCAGGTTCGGGTATGGTTTAGTATACCTGTTATTGTTCTGTTTAGCTGCTTATCGCTCATACCAGACTTTTTGTCTGACCCAGAGTTTTATGTCTCTTCTTATTACTCTGAGTGCTCTCGCGAGAAGACTAGAGACAGGTTAGCTGGTGATGCACGAGTAGCTGATCCGGAGGCGAGTAGGAGGCTTCCACGTATGATATATATAGATATTCTCCCTGTGTCGTTAGTGGTCACTACTTGGGCATTAGTAGTGTACCTCCTTTATCTTGCTTTTACCTTTAGAGACAGTTTGAAAAGTTGTAATAAGGATGATGTGGAACATAAGCTGTATTTGGATTTTCCGCTGCTATGATAGTTGGTTTTCAGCTTATGCACTGTCTCACCTGTTTTATGTCAAGTATATGTTGTGATTATATTTTATTCCATGCGCTGTGAGACATTCTACAGGTTTCTTTGTTAGTTCCTTCATCTTATTTCCTTTCTTTGGCGACCGTTCCGTGCTAGTCGGGCATGTGTACAGCGCACTATCAGAGGAAATGTCGACTGGGGCGGGGCGGGTCGTTACATATTAATTCCAAAAATTATGAAAATTGGAATTTAACGATAATTTGACATTCCGGATCCAACAAAAGTGGTTTAGTCGACAACCGAGGCCTTGGGTAAAATGGCTATTTTTAATATTAATATATATATATATATATATATATATTCCATAGCGACTATTCTGAATTTTAAACTGGGCATAACTTTATATTCCTGTTATGAAATTTTAATTTTTCAGATTCGTTGGAAAGATATTTTTAAACAGATTTAAATATTTTTGGTTTCACCAAAATCCGATTTATTTTGAATCTTGTACATTCGTTTGAATTTTGAAATCGAATTTTCAAACTACCGCGCCATTTCAGGCTCGTTATATAATTAAAATAAATTTATTCGTTTCGACTTCAATTTAAAATAAAATTTTCATCATTATTATTTAAAATGAACCATTTAAATATTTAAAATGAACCATTTAAATATTTAAAATTCATTAAAACAGTTAAAATAAATTTTTTAAATAGGTTTGGATTTTCCGGGTTGTTACAGTCACAAGTAAGAAGATTAACCAACTTCCTTTGTTGTTGGTACGAATGATCTAAAACCCTCACGAAACTCACTTCTCGATGGTTCCCAAAGCTCTTTAGCCTATCGATAAATTGAGACCCTATTCCAACTATTTGATACAGTCTTCACAGTTCAACCGAAACCACACAAAGCGATGGTTATTTGAGATTACTTAATCCAGTCGGGATCCAATTTTCACCTCTCTAGGCTTTCGGAAAATTTAACAGTGTGTTACTAAAAGGATATTAGATCCATTGAAGAAACGATTAATAGAATCACCTACGATCTTCCATCAAAATGCCAAAGGATCATAATGAAACTACAAGGAAAATGATGAAATACAGGCTGTTGTTTGGATGGGATTCTTTCTCCCATAAACTACGAAAACCTCATGTTTTAACCTTTTTTCTACCGAAATTTACCTTCAGAAGATCCCAGAACTCTCTGCAAGAATTTGTCTATGTAAGCATTACTTAACCATAATTCATTCCCTTCATAGGCAAGGAATTCTATAGAAAAATTCAATTCCATCTTGGGTGTTAATATAAATTTTGGATAACATTTTTTAACGCTAGGACGAGGGCCAGAACGTCCAAAACCCTTGATTTCCCTATTCAATAAGAGATCCTTTTTAAGAATTTACAAATGGATTCTACTCTTGGAAGAATTTGGAATAAGCCATGAAGGATCACAAATACCTCAATAAACGTTTTGAATCAACTGATAAGTAATAACCTCAAACTGGAAAATAGTTCCCTCGAAACAAAAAATGCCCTCGAAGGGTAAAGAATGAACCCGCAAGGGAGAAACAAACACCTCCATAGTCTTTTGAAGAAAAAGAGGCGGCGACTCCTTTACTTTGTCAATGGAGAAACATTGAAGGAAGAAAAAAATGGTACGAAACCAAGAAAGTTACATAGACCCTCTTTGTAAAAACCAATAAAATGTACTTTAAATAAACAGAGGATAATTAAATTTAAACTAAATAAAAAAATCAATAAAACATTAATGAGCTGAAAAATAGAATTTTGGGCAATTGAGAATTGGGCTACGAAGGTATTAAATTTGTACTTGTGGCATGATTCTGATCCATTTTCTTATTTTACTTACTGAAAACGGAGTCCATATGCAGTAGTTATTAATAAAATAAGTTATATGTAAAAGTTTACACACAAGTTTTGAAATTCAAACTGATTAATTATAAATCTGAAACATAATTAATTATTAATTGGCATAAGGATTCAACAAGGATTTGAATTTGTGTGTGTATGTATATATGTAAAGTGGGACAAGAATAATCAATAAATGGAAATTAATCAATTTCATTAACGAATAATTACCATTTTAACAAATGCAGGGAAACAAATTCCCTGGCTCGACCCCCGAAGGGGGATCAACCACCCTTGTAGAAGGGTGTTCGACCAGGGGGTCGTTCGCATTTCTACATAGGGGTAGACCGCCCTTCATGTGTTGGATGTAAGATGACTTTTTTTTTGGTTTATTTATAATTTTGCAAACAACTGAATATCAAGATTAAATCTAACTAATCCAACGCTCTGGAAACACACTTGCAACTATAAGTAAGACCCGCTAGCCACTCCATAAACCTTATACCTCATTCTTCTATGCCTTCACTTCATCTCCTCATTTCTCAATCCAAAGTTCAGTTTAGGTTTCTCTTCTCTCTTCTAACCTTATTTTATTTTTCCAGATTTAAATTCTTATATGTATAAACTCTGGAACTAAGTTATATATATATATGAGATTCTAAACTCTGTTTTTCTTATATATATATATATATATATATATATTAGGTATATATATATTAGGGAGAGTTGGAATATGTTGGTCCGAAGGAAGAAATCTAGATTCAACAACTTATTCCACTACTCTCCTCTTTAAATCTATGCAAGTGGAATTTTCATAAGTTTACTATTTGCTATATTCTGATAGTGTATATATGTATTTATGTTGCAAAAGTGTAACAACTCGAAATTTTGGAAAATTTGAAATGTTAAATTTATGTGATTTTGGTCAATAATATTTTAAGGATAAAATCTAATGTTTTATTTCGTAAATTGATACGATATGGACATAATTAAATTTATTAAAACAATGAATTTCAATAGCTATATATGATAATAACTTATGTTTGATAATTTATGTATATTAAAATTTGAAATTAATATTGGATTAACAATATATAAAAAGAATTAACTAATTTATAAATTCTACATATATATTGAAAATTTTAATTTTTTGAGTATGGAGAGAATATAAATCATTTTGATTATATAATGAGTTTCAACTAGTTATACTTGTAATAATCTGCATTGATCGTAAATATAGCTATAATTTGGTTTGTATTGTTAAATATTGAGAATTGGAATTTAATATTAAATTATTTGAATTAAATTGAGCCAATAAATTTACAATTAAAGTTTGATGATATAATTGTGAAAATTGTATGGTGGAAACTTAATTAAATTGTTTAAGTAATTAAATTTAACTTATTTTGACAATGGTAACTTGTATTGATTGCAAATAAACTTGTGATTTTGTTTATATTCATATACACTGAAAGTTGAAATTAATATTGAAATATTTTAATGAGATTGATCAATGAAATTTATATCTGAAATCCAACTTTGAGTTTAGAATATGATAAAAATTGAATTCAAAATAAATGAAAGTTTAATTTATAAAGTTTATATGAATTCTCTTTTTCATTTGAATAAAATTAATAAAACTTTTGAGTTAAATTAAAAGGTGAATAAACGAAAACTGAATATTTTAATATATTAACAAACCTTTTAAAATAGTTATTTTTTCATACAATCTAGGAATACGATAAAATCAGTTTCATTGGATTCAATATTGTAATTATTGTATGTTTCCATGTTTGGTGTCAATCGGAGTAGTTATGTGATCGTGTGAAATATAAACGTGTGTCAATTAACTGTTTAAAGTATAAGATAGCCATTTTTCAATTGATCTCGGATTTTGATGAAACCAATTTTATCGAATCTGGAATATTGTATTATTGTAAGATTTAAATATTGTTTTAACAAATAGACTTACTCTTTGATCGTGAGAATTTAAAATACATGGAAATTTATGTGTGCGATTTAATTTGAATAATTGAATTTCTAAGTGCAACCGTTATATACTTCCGAATTGGGCTTCACACCTAGTTCCATTGCATTCAAAAGGCCTTAAAACCTGTAGATATGCTGTTAGCAGGCCCGATTTGGACACATGTCCAATTTTGGCGTTAAAACATGCAAAATATAAATTTAATATTAAAATATTCTTTTTGAAACCCCAACAAACTATGGCTAGTCGTAAAGCTTTTCAATAGCCGAAAATTTCAGTTCATTAATCATTAATTTCTCTCCATCCATTCAACGAAATGGAATATTACAATAGGAAAACTGTAAAGCTCGATGAGGACTATTCATATCCGTACAGATAATGACATTATTGGAGCAAGGACAGAGGCATAGTAGGCCCACGTTCATAGTAGCCTTAGGCACGGGTTCCAAGGCAAGGGGGATACCGAGTTCATTGGGGTTAGATGGATTGATGTTGATGGATGCCTTGAATTGATATGTTTGATATATCAATGTTTAATTGTGCGAATTTATCAGTTATTCACATCTATTATATATGACTGTTCGTTTTTGTTGATTAATCCCAATCATTTACTTTAGATGTCACAGGCATCAAATAAATCGAGGATTAATCATTAAAATGAATTAAGAACGTATGTTGAAATGATAAATACCTGAGATCCTGATTTGGAATGAAACGATATATATCCTTTCCCAAAATACTAAAATTAAATTTTATGTATCACTTGGCCATAAGATAAAAAATTATATACGGACACCGGTTAGTTAAATAAAAATTTGTTTCAACCTTGAAACTTGAAATATTGTTTTATGAAAATATAAATGATGTTTTATAAATCGATTTCCTTTGAACTTGAATTTTGGATTTTAGAATACAAGGTTAAATGAAATTATTTAATGTTGTAAATGTAATTGAATATGAATTGAATCTATTGAAATTGAATTGTTTATCGATCTTTGAAACTTACTTTAAATTGACTTGGTTGAAAGTGATATTTAAATTTTGAACTTGATATTATTATAAATTGAAATAAGTCAAAGTAAGAATTCTAATTGAAAACTTCAAATTTGAAACAAATTGTTGGGTTGAACTGAATTTAAATTGGAAATTGAATTGAATTGAAATATCGAAGTTGAATTGATTTATTTGAAATGAGAATATGACTTCAAGTTTGATAGAAATGTGGAAGATATAATTATAATTCCAATCATATTATTTTGACCTATTATATAAACTATTTTAGTAAATAACCATTTTACTCAAAAACTATTCTATTTTTTTATTCTAACTTATATATATATATATATATATTGTAATTATTTTAAACTACTTTAATAAATAACTATTTTAATTTAATAACTTTTTCTAGTAAATAACTATTTTACTTTATAAACTATTTTGTTTTCAACTTATATACAATTAATTATTTTAAATAAACTATTTTTAACTGTAAAACTATCTATATTATAAATTCCTTTAATATTTAACTAAATTTTGAGAAATACCATTTTTTAATTTCAAAATTTTATATAAATTTTTATTGTTCTAGCTATTTATCTTCAAACTATTTCAAATATATATCTAAAATTATTTTAATATACTCTTCAATTATTTTAAATATTCAAATTATTTCAAGAATTGAATTGTTTCAAGGTTCTAAGTTTGGTTTTAAACAGAAATTTTTGTATGAAAGCATATTATATCTTGGATAAGAAATGATTTTGAAGCAAAATCTGATATTTGATATGAAATATGAACCCTTTTGAAATGTAAAAGAACAAACCGGTGTGAAAAACGTAAATGTTTGGTTGTTAAAGATATCGAGATCGGATATTGCCATACTCTCTACCAATACCCAAAACCACTTTAACAAGCGTGCACATGGTGGATAATCCAGAATGCAGTAGGATTAATTTGGAGGCGATTACTGGATTTGAAATAAGAGAACAATGATGTATAGCCTTGACCTTCGGGTAATAATTGAAATGGCTAAAACAAGAGCCATACCTAGGCCAATGGAGTTAGCTTCTCTTAGTGGACATGCTTTTTCGATACCATATATATTACTCTGTGATTGATTGGACGCGCCTTTGATTTTTGGGAGTATTGTTTGTGATGGGCGGTAGTCGCGGCTATGTGTTGCCACTAGCCTCAGTCCGCAATCCAGTAAAATTCTACTGATGGGTATTGCATCGATGCCTTGTCATATTATCCTGATGGAGTCCCCTACGATTTTGATTTAATGTTTTCATATCACGACGCAACCCTATCCACCGACGGCTTACTAGTGTGTTATATGCAAACTGTATGGCAATAGGATTAGTATGTGGGGTATGGTTTGATGTATTGCCTCAATAAAATATGAATACATATTGAACTCTGTCCGCGTAATGAAAACGATTTTGATATGTTAATTTTCTGTTGTATCCTCATGGATTTATAATTATCTGCAGAAAATCCTTATATGCATGTCACTGGATGCAAACATATCATCATGATAAGTTAGAATTAACAGCTAAATAAAATCATTGATTTTTTCGCTAATTACACATGTAATTATTACTATTAACGATATTTTTCATGTAATTATTACTATTAACGATATTTTTCGTCAACACTCGGAATAAGTTATATGGAGCATATACTTAGAAAAATTAGTGCAGTAGTGATCTAAGGTTACTGAAAAACAATCTGCGATCACTGTTCCTTAGCTAAATCTTCCGTTTCTTAAGCACTATGATCTCCGTTCTGAAGATTAGTTATTCTTCCCTCAAGGAATAAATATCACGCTTACAGGACTTTGGAGTTTAGAAGCACCCTGAAGAAATGTTTACTTAGCTCGGCCAACTGAAGCCTTGCGTAATCAGTCACCATTTTAGATCACAGGTGAAACGATATACATTGTGATAGGAGGAAAATAGGTTAAGATTCCCCAATATTCGAAGGGTAGAGGTACTGCAACGCTTATTGACTCAAATGATCCTTCCGTATCGAGCTACCTCGAAGGGCTTTGGTTGCATCGGCGATCGAGTTAAGCTTGTAGTCAATATCTTTTCCGAAGTTGAGTTGCATTAGGCTCATTATGAGAGGACTGATTCATGTTGCCAACCCTCAAGATAAAGGGAAAAGGCTTCGGGTTTATAAGAAAACCCTTCTTCTTTACGAAGGTGTCGCGAACAACCCTTTCATATGAAAGGTTAGCATTAACTCCCTGTAATTCCATCATAAATGACACAATGCGATAATTAAATCACAAGATGTTAAAGTCTTAGACTTCTCCTTTTATTAATTGCAGATGTATTACAAGAGTTGAATAAATCCCTAATCCGATTTGGAAATTAGGGTTTTCTCCTCAGAGAAGAAGAAACAAAATTGAGAAAAAAAAAATGAAGAATTTGTCCCCCAAAATGTGATCCCTGGGGTCTTATTTATAGAGAATTCAGGGCCCCTTCTACTGTTGGGCTATCAGTCTTGTTGAAGCCTCTTTCGAACGCTTTTTTCCTTGGTCTCGGATGTTTAGCTTCCTGTCGCCTTTGTGGCACTGATTATAGCTTTCGGAGTGAGGGTTCCTGTCAATCGAAGCCTCTTCGAGATTGAAACGTGCTAGTCGATGTAAACGACTATCGAAAGACATTTGTGCTCGCGGTTGTGGCTTCCGGGTGTAGGTTTCTAGTTTTCTCATGAATACTCAGAGAAGCCTGCCCTCGTGATGTATGTAAATAGCTGCCGGTTCGAAACCCCTGTCGGTGTCGATACTAAGCAGATTAGTATGGATAGCCTGTATACCCTTTTGGGCTTCGGTTTTCCTTCCAGAGGGTAACTTCTAGTGTTTTAACTATTGTTTAATAGAACGACGTCCCAGTGCTTGGTCATTTCAGAGGCTAGTCCCGGATAACCCTTAGGTGCTTTAGGCTCAGTATCTTTAATGTCTTTATCTCCTGATGTGTCGGTGTTAAGCAGGTTAACACTGAAAGTCCTTCTGCCTTTCTGGGTTTTGATTAGCGGAGTCCTTTTGCTTTTCCTTGCTTGTCTTCTGTCCTAGGTGACCCTTCGTTATGGAACCCCCTTGCGGACATACCATGCCTGATATACACTGCCGGTATTCTATATATTTTGAGCTCCTTTCTCCTAAGAAGTTATCAGTTTATGCAACTCTTGGATCATTCCTTCATGCTCTTGGTTCTTTCTAGTATTTGGCTTTTTCTTTCGAAGACATTTCTTGTGTTGATGATGACCCATTGCCCCTTCATTATTAGTCTGTTTAGGAGTTGATTTTGGTATTAACAATTACCAACCTTCTATTCTTCTATAGCTAGTGTGTAACCCGTGCGTCGCACACTATATATCATATAAAAATAATCTGCTAAGTATATTTAAAATATAATTCATTATGTAGTTTATGGTGAAATTATTTGGATAAATGAGATAAATTATATTTACAGTATTCTAAGTATTTTTATATTTTAATAAAAATTAAATTATCATTTTTATATTGTGTTTTTTCTACATTTGAAAAAAAATATTTATTATTGTTTCTTTGATAAAAATGAGTTTCATATTGACTTATTATTTTTTTAGGATTTTTGATAAAAGAGGTTACATATTGATTTATTATTTTACATGATTCAATATCTTTCAAGAAAATGAATGAATAATAGTATTGTTAATTAATTTTGAAATCAATATTTTTTATAAAATAGTAGACAAATATTCACATATATCGATTTGAAGCTAACATTTAGCTTTTGGTATATTTGGTTAAAAGAAAAGTATGTATATATTGAATTTAAAATGTTACTTGAGATGACAACGAAAACACCTAAATATTGGACGGTAGTATTAATGAATCGATCTATTTTTATGCATTGCATTCTTTTCAACACATATTTCAAATATGATTGTATGATATTATCAAAGCGATAAATACAACATTTGCTTAATAACTAAAAAGTATTCAATGAAAATAAGGTACGAAAGAATATGGATAATGTTGTCCTTTTAATTATGCAAAAATATATTTTTAATCTTTTCTTCATAACTCAGTAATTTTAATTTGTAATAGAACTTTTTAAATATATTTTTCATTTGCCTCAAAAAGGCAATGAAGTACGAAAGAAATATATTTTCAATCAAATATGGTATAAACTTTGCCAACTGGTTAACAAAAATTATTAATATAAATAATTGAAATTTCGCTTCTTTATAAAAACATAATGACTGAATTTATTTATTTATTTTCCAATACTAATAAATATAAACTCTTATCATTTATTTGGAATAAATTTGGTTAGTGACAAAGAATCCACTTTACGTATCAATTTTGGAAAGAAAAAACATTGTATGTGTTTTTAATGATATACAATTTTTGAAAGAAAATATTGCATACATAATTGTATGTAATGAAATTCGAACTTTAAAACGAAAAAAAAATCTTAGTATTAAATCCTATATTTAAGAAAGAAAATTTATGAACATGAACGTAGAATGATATAAGATAATTAAAGACAACTTTTTATATATTTTAATTATGCGGATTTGAATGAAAAAATGGTTTAGCCATTTTTGTTTAAACGAATGAGGTGTATGTAGAGTGGATTGTCATCATTATAATTTATTAGTCAAAAAATAGATATTTATTAATTAGACTTAATAAAATGTTTAAATTTAATACCACATGATAAATTCATATATGAACACGGATGTAAAACAATATAAGAAAATTTAGAAGAAGTCGACAAATAATTATAATAGTTATTAAATGTTGATATTTAAAGGTGAAATGCCAACTTTGTAATAGTTTATGTCTAACTGTCAAAACTTTAAACTATGCGAACTTGAAATAAAAATTAGCATTACCATTTTGCCAATATAAATGTGATACGTCGAATTATCATTTTTTTTGAATTTATTGGACCAATTAACAAATATTTGTTCTTTGTTGTTTATTTGAATGGTTTTAACTTAAGGTCACCTAATTAATTGTTAGATATGTACTTAATTGTTAAATAGTATGAGAATATCGAAAAGAAATATTCTTATTACAAAATTTATTAAATGCTGGTATTTAAATGTAAAACAATAAAAGGGGGGAATCGACATGAATATTGTTATAGTTACAATAAAGAATAAAATTTGAAGATTTTAAGTAAAGAATTTAGAGACAATCAAGGAGAGAATGAAGAACTTCTTGGATTAATTTGAAAGCATTTTTTATTTTACTTTTTTCTTTTGAATATTGGATCGACAACCATGTAAAAAGTCACCTATTATTATGAGCGTACAACATGCGCTTTGCGCGTTATGATGATGTATGCTTCATGCATGGATTGTTTTTCTGTTGTTACTACCAAAATTAACAGTGAAGTGAGCTGGCAGTGAAGGGGTATAGGATGACCGAAAGCTCACCAAAAACTCTTCATAAAGTAGGGCCAAGAACTAGGAAGAGCTAAGAGCAAGAAGAAATATCTCGAAAAGCTGCGTCAACCAAAATCCTCCTAGGGAGAGGATCGTGAAAAGCTACAAGATATGATCGGCGAGATTTATCTGCCAGGTTCAAGCTGACAAGAACTCTCCAACAGTATTAGTCCGATAGAAGATTTTGTGGTAAAGAGTCATCCTAATCCGAAACCAAGAAAGTCAAAAGCAATAAACCCGTCAGATGAAGCCCAAAGGAATCTTCGGTAATGACCTGCCTAAATACCAATATGCTTGAAGGCTAGGACATCAAAGGTACTAAACCAAGAGAACGCAAGGATCATCCAGAACCAGCTTCAGGAGCATCTACCGCATAAATACCAAAAGGCCACATCCACAAATAACAGAAGCATCACTAGAAGCCACCCTCCAAGAATCCAGGCTACCACAAAAGCTCCGCCAAAAGGATAACCGGGACCCAAGTAGAGATACAGGCTACCCGTACTGATTTACCTAGCACCGAAACCCACAGCGGCTTCGAACCGGCAGATATCAACATACATCATGAGGGCAGGCCCGTCTAGGTATTCATGATGAAGCCAGAGGCCTACATCCGAAAGCTTACGTCCAAGAGCCTATATTCAAGAGTTGTTACCAAGGGTTCAAATACCATCCGAAGACCATAACTGATACTCCAAAGACGGTCGGAAGCCAAGTGCCCGAAACCAAGGAAAAAGCGACCGGCAAAGGCCCCCATAGGCCTAATAGCCCAATGGCGGAAGGAACCTAGAACCACTATAAATATGACCCCAGGGGTCACATTTAGATGGATCGATTTTCTTCATGCTAGCACTCCTCAAAAAAGCTTAGCGCTTAGATTAACCAGAGTAGTTCTCCTCTTACATTCATGTATTCCAAATGAAAGTTGAACAAAATGGGATCTTCTTATAGAAAATTGCTCTATAAGTTTATGTTATTATTTTTTGATCATCACTGTTGCAGTTTACTGTTCATTTTCCAAATAATCATGGATTCCCGTCTCAATAATGTCCTCGGGTAGGAGAATTTATCTCCCCCTCTGAGTTTAGACCCGTTCAGGTAGTCCTTAGCGATCCTACTCCTCCAGACTTCGATATCTAGGGTGGTGATCCAATTCAACCCAAAAATAGCCGAACCGCCTATTTTTCCTTTAGATCCGCCCCTATAGACCCATCTCCGGTGTTGACGAAAAATATCGTTAACATTTTGACACTAGAAGGAGGGCTGACACTCTGTTCCTATTCCTGCCTCTGACCTTGTGGTTAATAACCACATATCCACTTGTGTTGTTCCATCCTGGATTGGAATAAACCTTGAGGAGGCGAACATTATGGATAAAAAAATCTCTACCAGTTGCTGACGGATTTCCCATGGTCAGGGAAAGTATTGACAAGACATGGACGATCGAAAGGTTCAAATTAGAAATCCTCCATATCGAAGAGAAAGATAAGGATGTAGAACCCTATGACCCTGATTGATGGAGCATTAACCCCTTCCATATGGGACCAACTCTGATTTTTTTTCCTTTACCAATCCTCGACGGAGATATCTAACTCCTTTCTCCTTACCAAAGTAGCCATCCTCACAAAGGTTAGAGGAACCATATTCGAACAAAGCATTGAGAAAACTTATATCCCTCTGTCCGATAAAAAGTCTGAAAGGGATATACCCCCATGACGAAAGGTAGTAAAAAGGAAGTGTAGAGATAAAGAAGGAATGACAAAATTGAGTAATAAAAAGGCCAAAATGCAGTAGTGAAAGAAGAATTTCGAGTCAAGGTTACCAAAGGGTTGTAAGCTCACTATATCGATTGAAGGTGTCTATTTTCTGACTAGACATGAGTTGAACTTTTGGCCGTCGCTAAAGAAGAAACCCAAGAACAAAGCTAAGAGAGAAGGGTTGTATTGTTATTACCTTATGGTAAATGGGCACGAAACAAACCATTGCAGAATTTTAGAGGGAATGGTCATCAAGTTCTTAAACCAAGGAAAATTACAAAGATATGTAAAGTAAGCGTAGGAGGTCACGCCGCTAAAACCTTCTGGAAATATTAAAGGAAAAATCATTCGCCCAATTGCGAAGAAGAGAATTTTCACAAATAAAACGACCAAGGAGGGGTAAAATCCCTAATGGATAAAAGAGAAGAAAAACCCTTGTCAGCACCTAATTAGTCCGGGAAAGGCATCCCCTGGAGGAGGTGGTGTGTTAGTCTTTCTCCATGCCCAAATTAGAGGGGGAAGGGTTAAAGCATCAAAAGCGTAAGCCTCCGTTTCACACCAGAAATGGTCGTGGCAATGCATATAAAATTAGTACTCCTTGCCTCTCCTTGCAGAAGAGTACGCCCTTCCTTTGCTAGGACTAAGCACGTCTTACCTCTGCTCGCAGAAGAGCACATCCTACCTATGCTTATGTTCCGCACTACCCGCAGAAGGGAACACAAACCCCTATCATCACCTATGATGGTCAGGATAGGGCACCCCTTAGAGGGGGTTGGCGTGTAAGCCTCTATCAGTGTCTACGATAGTCCATATAGGGCATCAAAAGAGTATACCTTAGTTCTGTGCCTACGATGGCCCCATCTAAGTTTCTAAGACCTTATCATTGCCTACGATAGTCAGGATAAGGCGCCTCCTGGAGGGAGGTCAGGTAAGTCCTTGAGCCCTGCCTGTGGATAAGCTAGCCAAGCGCGTCGGACGCACAGGTCCAAAGAGTGGACAACAAAGCACGTATATCCTTTGCTTTGACACCAAAAGCCCAAGGAGTGGCTTAGGAAGTACGTACAATCTCTGCTTCACAAATCAAGTCCAAAGGGGATACCGAAACAACAAATATTGGAGGAGGTTCCGGTCTTCTATATATTAATGCCTGAATCTGGGTCAATTTGACGCTTCACAAGTACTGGAGGAGGTTCCGGTCTCCTATATATCAATACCCGAATCTGGGCCAATTTGGCTCATCATAAGTACTGAAGCGGGGTTCCGTTTTTCTATATATCAATGCCCGAATCTGGACTGATTCGACGCTTCATAAGTACCGGAGGAGGTTCCGGTCTCCAAAATATTAATACCCGAATCTGGGTCGATTCGATTCATCACAAATACCGGAGGGGGGTTCTTGTCTTCTATATATCGATGCCCGAATCTAGGTTGATTCAGCACTTCAGAAATACCGGAAGGGGTTCCGGTCTTCTATATATTGACGCCCGAATCCAGGTTGAGTAGGGTCTTCATAAGCATTGGAAGAAGGTTCCGATCGTCAGTACATGATTATCTGAATGGGTGTCAGGCTGGGACTTCCATTAAAAACCGGAAGAGGATTGCCAGCCTCACACCGATACCTAAGTCTGAATAACCCTGAATTGAAAGGGATCCGAAAAATGAGAATTTACCAACCGTAGATCTCCGAAGTAATCATCTCAAATTGAAGCGACCATAAATGTACTCAAATGAGGAGGGCCTCAAAACAAAATTTGGGAAGTTGGCGAGAAGCTCATCGCCAAAAACAAGTCCAAATAAAAAGGTAATCTCTCCTCTTATCCAAAGAAACTTCTTAAAATGTTCATTATGCAAGCAGTTGTTACCCATGTCTTATACCAACAGTTATTTACATAATAGACATTGTTAATACACAAGTATATTCACCAATAAGCTACATTTTCAGTACCCTAATTATAGGCATAATTATATGTCATCATAACAAAATGCTATTAAATATCTAGGTCCTCTCCATCCTCAAACAAAGGAGGATCAGTGGCATGAGAAGTGCAATGCCTCGTAATTTGTTAAGTCTTTGCATCTTCCTGCTTGTTTCGTCTAAATGATCGGAAGGTTTAATTTGAAGTTTCAAGGCTCTGTAATAAGCCATACACACTGCCCTGAGAGGCTTATTTTCCTTTTCCAATTCAAAAACGTCCATACGCAAATTATGCCTTTCTTCTCGTAAGCGTCTAATTTGGTCAGCATACCCGACGACACGATTATAGGAATCATTAATCAACTTAGTATCATATGTCCTTTTCATCTTGGCTACCACCCTTTTGAACCATTCAGAAATAACTGATTCCTTTAGCCCAGGGGAGGGTTAATCAAATAATAAAACTTCTACTAGTAGGGGTCTCGTGAGAGGTCACAACCCCATAAGATGAAGATCTCGTCACAATAGGAATATTCTTGAAACAATATTCCCATGTATCGCATTTTGTTGTGGCGTTGTTCAAATCAATTTCCAAATCAGCACTACGTTGACGTAGATGCCTCAATTCATCTTCAAACTCAATAATGGGTGTAGACTTAATGTATGTCCTCAATCCAAGTATAGTCCTATCCCTCTCTTCTGGTTGTTCTTTTAAATCATTCATCCTCTCGGTCAAATGTTTGATGGATAAATTCTGATGTAAGATCTTCCTTTCATGGGACACAGGGAGAATCTCTCTCACCGGCGACGCTCCGCCCCAGGATGGAAGAATCCCACGTTGGTCAACTTGTCCACAGACATACAAGAAAGTAATTAAAATTTTATTTTATTTTCAATTTATGAGAATTATACCCCCTTCCTTATACATCTCTGCACGGGTTACCTGAAACCAACCCACTATGACATATAGACAGAAAGACGAATTATAAAAAGATCACTTCTTCATACATTTATTGTTTACATAGCGCCTTAACATGTCTAACCCTAAAACTCTTTAACGTAGCTTCACAATCACCTCTCAGAAAGTTAAAGGAGAGCTGAGGAAATGCAGTGTAAACGTACTTAAGTCCCACAAGGAAACGCTTTTCGTTGAAAGCATGAATAGGCATCGTTCAAAACTCCTTACTCAGTCTACAAATCATATGCTATTCATCCTCATAATAAACTAAACTCTGTCATAATGCAAACAATCATATTAGCCTTTACGAATAATGAAGGGGAACCCCATACAAGTGTTGCATAGGTTGCAGAATTAAGTTTACAAGTGTGCCACCTGTCCTACATAAAAACGGTTTGAACTTTTTGTTACCTAACTCTGCTTAAGGCAGGAAAATAGTTTTTCTCTTGTTTATTGTGACAACAGGAGATTATTCGAAGTCAAATATCTAGAAAAAAGAAAAACATGTCTAGAGTAAGAACTATACCCAAGGGAAGGGAACTTCATGACCAACAGCTTTCTTCCCTCTTGAAAGACCGAAAGGGCCACCTTCTCTAAGCAATGACGATTTAGAATTGTGGATAAAATACTTGCCTAAGCCACCGTCATCTATGGGACTATTACCCCTGAAACACCCCACCTCCGTTAAGGTCACTCACAATGGGAATGCATTAACTTTGGTGAAGCATTTTAGGTAAAAGGCATAGACAATTTACAAGATAGACATATAAACAGCGGAAAACTGAAATCATTTCATAAATAGCGTGGTTCAGTCAAAACATTACAAGCATTGTCTCAAAACCAACTTCTAAATTATTATAATAAAACATCTATCTTGATTTAAAACTCCAAGTACATAAAGAAGCATAAACAGCAGCACAGATCCCCAATAAAGTGTAACCACAACCATAGCCCAAGAAAAGAGAATCAAAGCAATACATCTACTCTCTTCAAGCTGGAAAAGCTCTACACTAAGATGAAGTTTTCCCTCCCTGCGGACCTTGGGGGGAGGGGGGAACGAAAGAAAAGAAGGCGAAAGAAAACGGGTCAGACATAAGCCTGGTTAGTCCAGTGATTATTCAGCATGTAAACAGGTAAAAGGATCATGACATGAATAAACTGAACATAGGACAATACCATGGCAATAAGATAACATAAGATAAGGCAAGATAAACTGAATATACTATCACACTCATTTCCATTTCTCTACACCTACTAACAATTGTTTCAACTACCATCATGTATTCATAACAAAGTGATCCCTTTTCCGATCGGCTTCTACTCGCATGCATTTATTTCTTGTGTCATTCGGCCCCGCTTGATTGTAGATACCTGTGCTGGTCCCATCTTAAGGTGTAACAATTCCTATGGTGGCAACATGACACAAAATTCAAGATGCACAGTGTATACTACTAATGCCCAATTTCTGCTTTTTCCACTTCGGAGTACGTGCACGCCCATACTCCGCCGGAACCTACACTGATGCACTACTCGTTGCTATTTTGATCGATTATAATCAGCCCAATAATCGTGCCCTACCCTGCCTAGTTCTGGGTACCGTGATACATCTATGTGGGTTACTGCTGAAATGGGTCCCTGTTACTAGGGTTTCCTAATCTACATGTTATAACAGTTAAGTGTTCTCAAATTAACCTAACCCCACCCATTTGTTTGATTAACATGTTTTATTGGTTAAGTGTTGCCTTAATTAACTTAACCCTACTATTCTTAGCCTGTTCGTCCCTTAGGTTTAATTCATTCATTGAAGCACCAACCTCTCACATTAGATCTATATTGTTGCGGTCGCTGGATGTGTCGGGCGCTTCTGGGCAACCTTACACCGTAACTCAATCTAACCTCGGGTTTTTGGGCTTAATGCGCTAACCTCTCACATTAGATCTTTATTGTTGCGGTCGCTGGATGTGCCGGGCGGTTCCGGGCAGTCCTGCACTGCAACTCAATCTAACCTCGGGTTAGACATGTTCATCTTTAGCCAGTTTACATATTTGTCATATGTGTCCAAGTTTAGGTCTTTTTATATCAATATTCTCCAAGTGTAGTCAGTACAAGTTATATGCACATTCACTTGTTATGCCCAAAATTTACTTAATTAAATTATTCCTAATTTTCCCCACGTTATAATCGCACGTACAACGAGATTCAATCTAAGTTCCGAATGAACCTAGTATTCATAAAAGAAAAAAAGGGGAAAAATAGAGAAGGAAGATAAGAATTGACATGAGGAAAAATAGGCATGTAAAGGTGTACCCAATTCAAGAATCATATTTCCAATAGGCATGTTGTACATTAACAATAAGTGCGGGCAAGCTAAGCAATTTACACCATAGGTATAGAGATCAGATAGAATTGGACTTAAGAGAATCACTAATTTTGATGTACAACATGATAAGTTCCATTATATTAATCACAATAGTCCCATAGGAATAGGATATACAACATGATAGGTTCCATCATATCAATCACGACAGTCTCATAGGCATGATAGGTTCCACTATGTCAATCACAACAGTCTCATAGGCAAGATAGGTTTCATTATGTCAATCACAATAGTTCCATAGGCAAGATAGTTTTCATTATGTCAATCACAACAGTCTCATAGGCATAGGCAATCCAGATTTGACAAAAGGATAAGCTCGAATCATAATTAGGCATAGTTCTAAATCTGATTATTACAGTCATGATTTCTATTAGATGTTCAAATCGGAATAATAACTGAACTTACGGAAAAAAGATGGATCTTGTATTCTGGGATTTGATTTCTAAATTTATTAAGCTTAACCCTTGAGGTAGACGTTTGATTCTCTAGTTTGGATTTGGTTTGGAGCTTTCTAACTTGATTTCTAGTTTGGAGAAGATGGAGGCTAGGCTAGCTTAGACATGGACAGCATGACAGCTTCATAGAATGAGGTCTAGAGTTGAGGTTTGGGGTGATTATATAGAAGTTTAGGATTAATATGGGCCTTTAGATCAACCTAGGAGTCATCAGAGCCATCTAGTCCAAGAAAATGCGCCATCAGGCAAATCAGAAGTCGCCACATAGCCCTATGACTCAGAAAATCATCACTGTCCAGCACAGTTGGCAGGGGTCGACCCCTACAGGGGGGGTCGACACCTATGTCGACACCCCTATAGGGGGTCGACTCCTATGTCGACACCCCCTGGGGGGGTCGACACCACTGAGCGGGAGATTTCCCGCTCAGCCGATTTCTGAGTTTTTGAATTTCGAACTGAAATGATTATTTAATTATTATTTTTAATTTATTTTCTACTTACACTAGAAATCTTCTAACCTCCATAACTTCTTCATATAGAGTCTGATTCATGCAAACTCGGACTCTGTCTCAAGCAGAATTCCTAGATGAACACAATGGTGTAACCCGTTTCACCCAATTCTTCTTCTAAAAATTAAGTGTTCTTAGATTTGTTAATTTTAATATTCAGAGAAAATACAGAGTGTTACAACCCCATTCTCCATATTATTCCCAACAGGAGCAAGAGCCTCCCCTTCCTCGCCTAAATCATCCGAAAGACGATCAATATATAAAAGGTCCTCGATTGTGGATTCACTCATTCACGATATCTCGATTCCTTCTTTACCCAACTTAATCCTTTCCATGACCCGATCCCAAACAAAGGAAGGAACTTGGGTGGTTCGGAGTTTAGGTAGATTTTGAAGGTTGTCGGAAAGAAGGTGAAATACGGCATCTTCACAGTAGTCGGATTTAATATGCGGGAGGTGGACTTGCAAGAAATTAAAAATTCTATCCTCGGCTGCACAGATTATCTGGGCAGCACGAGAAAGCTTTTCATCATTCTTCTGAAGCTCATCAACATGAGTAACTACGTCCTCCGCTATCTGGTGCTCTAAGGCCGACACATTGTCGGGCGTTACGTCCCTAGCCTGCCTCTCTTTCTCCAAAGCCAACTCAGCATGTTCCAAGGAAACCTTCAACCTCCCACACTCATCGCTCAAAACTGCATTCGCTTCTCGAAGCCGAGTGATTTCAGTAATAGATGAAGAAAGAATAGGCTTAGGCAAGTGCCATTCCTTAATCATTTGGGAAATTAGAAGCATTCAGCATACGGTTGCAACAAATGAAAAGCTCAAAGTAAAAAGAGAATGTTGTACCTTAAGCTGTCGAATTATCAAAAACTGGTAGAAATCCACTGTGTCGAAAGAAGTGGAAGGAAATGAGATATCAAAAAATTTAGGTCCAGAAAGAACAAGTTTCACAAGATCAGTAAAATCTATAGGAGAATCAAGGAGCCTCAAAAGTTCAGAAGGCTAAGAAGCGGGAGTATGCGGCATGGCACCTACGCCCACTCCGGATGTACTTGGAAGGGATGATGGGAAAACACCATTGACTGATTCTCTGCTGGAAGTGCTCCCGGAAATCGCAAAGGCAGGAATATTGGGCTTTAATCTCTTAGCTGGCGGATCGACAGGTAATCCAGCCAGCCTCTTAATAGCGGCAACGGTAGATCGATTCAAGGCATCAGTAAGAATAAGGGCTTCCGAAACCGAAACTCCTAGTCAAACGAAAGACCAAAGAAAGATTCAAGAACGTGGAACGTTAGTGCCACAAAGACCTCAATAAAGGTACTATCGAATCAACAAAGCACACCTGGAAATAAAGGAGCCGAGGGAGCGAACACTTTTGAACCTACCAGTAAACGTTTAGAGCCAGGAAGACGGACAGCTAGGAACCCCAAGACCTTCTGTCCGTTAGGGAGAATTTTATAAAGACACAATTTGTCCTTGGTTAACAGAGTGGACCGACCTGGCGGCTTTTCGAGTAGTTTCAAAATAAGCTCAAATACGCGGGATTCGTTTTTGGTTAAGGACGCTCCCTCAGAATCAAAATCTAAAAGAAAGAAATTAAAGATAAGTCACAAATGGAAAAATAACCACTCGTGGGTTGGGGGGTGGGGGTTAAGAAGACTCACTACGATTAGCAAATTGCCCAGAAATATCGGCAGGACATTTAATGAAGAAAAATTGAGCTTGCTAAGGTATAACCTTGCCCGTCGTTGACAATCTTCTGCAAGGGAGTAGTGTGGAATATAGGAAGTCAACACCTGATGAAAAACGCATCAGGTGTCGAATGAGGTTCGAAGTAAGAGAAGTCTGACCCGATTCAAGAACAAGTACTTCCAGACATAAGAGCAATGTGTAAGTGCTTGGTAAAAGTTAAATGGGCGCAATCTCCAAATCCCGTAGAAGTTGAAACACAAAGGAAGAAAAAGGAAAGAAGCCTCCATGCCAGACATGTAATGTCGAGTAGGAGAAATATCCTTCCGGAGGATGCATGATGTCATCATGACAGGTAGCGGGAATAGCCTCCACATTGTCCATCACAAAGCTTGCAAGAATAGAGTTTACTTCATCTTGAGAAGTAATCAACTACTTCTTCAAGATGAGAGACTTCCTCCTCCGAGAAAGATCACAAGCATCAATGTTTGAGAGACCGGAACTCCTTTTATCAGACATAGTGCTGCCAGATGATATAATTTCGTAAACATGTAAAGTTCATATCCCTCTTATAGAACATTCAAAAATGATAACATATAAACCTACTAGCATTGGATAGTCACAGTAATGAATGCTGGGACAATTCTACACACCATTCGAGTCATTAATTGAAGGAACAGATTCTTATGCAATTGCATGTCCCAAACCCTAGAATTAATATTTGGGGAAAAAGGCATATAAATGGATCGCCATGAATTGCCTCTCAGGTTATTAAAATTCAAACAATTTGTATCTGATATGCAAGACCTTATCAAATTTGGGCAAAACAATTCAACTCCTGGATTAAAAATTAAAATAGAGGTACTTACCAGAGGTTTAAGCAATGAGTTCCCTACAATAAGCTTCAAGTCCTTAGTGAACAAATAATCTGGTGCGAGAAATCAATGTTGCAGGTAAAAAGTGAAGAAGAAACAGTTGTAATTATGCAAGGAAATTTACCTAAAGCCCCACCGTACAAACAAAGACCAATCAGCGTTCCCCTGTCAAGGAAGATCAAAAGACTTTGACATGACACTTCAAAAAAGACCAAGAGTTTGACTTGGAAAGCCGAAAATACCCCTTCACAGAGGGGAATGTTACTACCAAAATTAACAGTGAAGTGAGTTGGCAGTGAAGGGGTATTAGATGATCGAAAGCTCCCCAAAACCTCTTTGGAAAGTAGGGTCAAGAACTAGGAAGAGCTAAGAGCACGAACAAAAAAACCCGAAAAGCTGCATCAATGAAATCATCCCAGGGGAGAGGATCGTGAAAAGCGATAGGATATAACCGGCGGGATTTATCCGCCAAGGTCAATTCGACAAGATCTCTCTGACAGTATCAGTCCGACAGAAGAATCTGTGGCAAAGAGCCATCCTAATCCAAAACCAAGAAAGTCAAACGCAATAAACCCGTTAGATGAAGCCCAAAGGAATCTTCCATAATGAGCTGCCTAAATACCGATACGCCTGAAGGCGAGGGCATCAAAGGTACTAAACCAAGAGAATGCAAGGATCATCCAAAACCAGCTTCAGGAGCATCTGCCACACAAATACTGAAAGGCCGCATCCACAAATAACAAAAGCGTCACCGGAAGCTACCCTCCGGGAATCAAGGCTACCGCAAAAGCTCCGCCAAAAGGCTAACCGGGACCCAAGCAGAGATACAGACTACACATAACCCACAACGGCTTCAAACCGACGGATATCAACATACATCATGAGGGCATGCCCCTCTAAGTATTTACGATGAAGCCGGAGACCTACATCCGAAAGCTTACGTCCGAGAGCCTGCATTCAAGAGCTATTTCCAAGGGTTCAAATACTATCCAAAGCCCATAACTGATACTCCAAAGACGGCTGCCAAATGCCCGAAACCAAGGAAAAAGCGACCGGCAAAGGCCCCCACAGGCCCAATAGCCCAATGGCGGAAGGAGCCCAGAACCACTATAAATACGACCCCAGGGTTCACATTTAGATGGATCGATTTTCTTTATGCTAGTACTCCTCAAAAAAGCTTGGCGCTTAGATTAACCGGAGGAAGTTCTCCTATTACATTCATGTATTCCAAATGAAAGTTGAATAAAAAGGGATCTTCTTATAGAAAATTACTCTATAAGTTTATGTTATTATTTTTCGATCATCAATGTTGCAGTTTACTGTTCATTTTCCAGATAAGCATTGATTCCCGTCTCAATTTTTCCGCGAATAAGAGGATATATCTCCCCCTCTGAGTTTAGACTCAGTCTGGTAGTCCTTAGCGATCCCACTCCTCCAGACTTCGATATCTAGGGTGGTGATCCGATTCAACCCAAAAATAGCCGAACTGCCTATTTTTCCTTTAGATCCTCCCCTGTCGACACATCTCTAGTGTTGACGAAAAATATCGTTAACATCTGTAAATTACATATGACTAACACATGCAAGTGAATAATTTGCACGAATATTTAACCATATTTTGATGTTGAAATCATGTGTACTTCATTAAAATTTCTATTTTTATGTTGCAAAAATCTAATTTTTTTTGGTTAATTTGAGTTTTTACTTATACAATTAATTAATGGACAATGAATTTGTAGATGATGTTTATTTATTAGATTCTACTTTTTAAAAATTGAGACATATTTTGAATTTGAAAAGAAATTTGTCTATTGAGGCATATATTTAAGCATGAAGTGATTTTCTGAAATTATAATGAAGTTTTACTCGTTAAATTCTATTTTTAAGGGAAACTAAAAAAAATTAATCGTTATAGAGAGGTAGTTTTGATAGTTCACGTTAATTGCAAAAGAGTATGACATTAAATGTATTACAATTATTAATAAAGATAAAGATTAAGTTTTTTTCCTAAAATATGGTGTTAAATTTTGAATTCTGTACAAAATATTTTGAGAGTTCCAAGCTGAATAGAGATAACATAGAAAATTAAGGCGAGAACTTTAAAAGCTTCTGCTTCACTATTATTTAATAGATTTGATATGTTCATTCATGCATGCAAAACTATAAAAATCTCGATAAGTAAGAAGAAATGTTAAGAAACTGTCGTTTATTCTGTTTTATTAACAAGGTAATTAGAAAATAAATCTTGGATTACTTGTAGGAATATGTGTTTGAATTTACATATTTTTTCGTTGTAAATCTTTGCATGCGTGGAGATGGAGCAGTGATCAAGTAAATGGGTCTGTGCTTTAATTTCTTTCCACCTATATATCTGAACTAGCAAAACAATATTTCTAATGTAGTAACTTGATGCTGACATTACACTATTCATGGTACTATAATATTCTGTTATATTTATACCACGATAAGTCAAATACGTTCCATAACTGTGTATGTGGTATTAACAGATATGGAGAAATGCGGCAAATTCACTTTGTTTCTCTTTTTTTATATTATTGTATCGGGCTTTACTATATTGGGTTGTTCATTGTATTTAGCCCATCTGCTACTATATTTATCCTAGCTTTATCTTACCGTTTCTTTTACATGTATAAATACATGTCCAAACTTGTATAATTCTATCGATCAATAATACAACAAGCATTCTTCTCTATTACACTTTCAATTCATATTTCTCCACATTTCTAATTTGGTATCAGAGCAAGAAAATTCATTGCCTAACGGCTTAATCATCAAAATCGATTCTGATATCATTCTTTTACCATCACAGTAACTGTGTGTGTGTGTGTGAAGATATTACTTATCCTTAGCAAATTTTCATCATCAAAGACGATAGCAGAAGTTGATCATTCGTGCCTTCCCTTCCCCCACACATGGTTGCAACTTTGTGTCATGCCTCTGTATAGGGTGGCAGCAACATTGTAATCTAACTTCTACTAATCATTTCTTTGAAAGATAATCAAGATTTTTTTCAAGAAATGCCAAAAAGATATCAGAATTCATGCAGTTACCTTCTAGTTATCCAATCAGGCATTCTGCATCATTTTGGATCAACTGGCAGCAGAAAGAAGATTTTAAAATCTCTCTATACTTATCTGGATCTTCTTCTTGACATATTTTCCCTCTGTTTTTTTATTTCTTACTATCTTGAAGTCGGTCATCATGGCCAACAATAACTCATCAGCATCATCAGACCCTTCAATTGGATCAAGTACCACCAACACTCCTGCAGATAATTTGATCAAAACTGTAGTTAGTCCACAATCACAGTTGATAACCATTCAACTTGATTATAATAACTACTTGTTGTGGAAATTACAAATCGAAACAGCTATAGAAGGTTGTGGGCTTGATGGTTTTATTAAAGGTACCATCAACATTCCATAGAAATTCGCAAGCTAACAATATAATACCCAATAAAGAATTCAACAAATATCATAGGCAAGATAGACTTATCAGTAAAAAGCTTCTACCCCAAGTCTTAGGATGTAAAACTGCTAGTGGGATTTGTCATTCAGTCGAAAAATCATTCAACAATCAGTCTTATGCCAAAGTTATGTTCTATAAAAGACAACTACAGAAAATCAAGAAAGAAAATATCACTGTGAAGGAATATCTAAGCAAGATTAAATCAATGTGTGATATGTTAGAGGCTGCTGGACAAAACTACCAGAATCTGAACAAATTCATGTTATTCTAAATGGTTTGAGTGAAGAATACAAGGCAGCTGAAGCAATTATAGCTTCACAAAGAGAATTTTCATCTATGGATGATGTTAATGCAATCTTGTTATCTCATGAGGCAAGACTTGAAAGCAAAAGATCATAAGATGGTGATATTAATGTTAATTATGCAGCTAGTAACAATAAGGGTAAAAATTAGAATAATAAAAATGATCAAACCTTTCAAATCAAGGGGCAGAGGCAGAGGCAAATGGAACAACAACAGCAATAGACCAAAGCATCAAATCTGCGAGAAGGTTGGTCATATTGCCCCTAGATTCTTTTTTAGATTCAATGCTTATTATGCAATAAATCAGAATTCAAGCTGTAACACCCCGTGTATTCTATAACTGTGGAATTAACAAATTAAAGTATAATTAATTTGAAATCAAAGAACTAAGGAAAACGGGATAAGCCATTGCGTTCGTCTTGGAAAAATACGCGAAATAGAGTCCGAGTTTTCGAAAAACGGAGTCCGTATGAAGAAGATATAGCCTCCGGAAGTTTCTGAATCAAGTTTAAAATTAAAAATCGGGCCCAATTGGCCAGGGCGGGAAAAGTCCCGCCTAAGACACCCAGGTCGACTGGGCTGTCGACCTGGTCTAGCCAGGTCGACAGGGCTGTCGACCTGGTCCAGACCCAGGTCGAACCCAGTCCACCCTGGTTGGCCTAGTCTATGTTGGTCGATTTTCAGAAGCATGCTTTGTCATTAGGGCTAGGTGGCAGGCTCTAATTGGTCTCTCTTTCGAATGAATGGCTACGATCAATCCAAGCAACATCGATGGTCCTAATCAGTTCATAAACTCTATAAAAATGGCCCTAGACTCTACCTAACCTAAGTCTCTAACACAATTCTCTAGCCTCCATTGCTCTCTTCTTCTAAATAAAAAAATAAAAATGGCGTCGCTACTCTGCTAGAATCAAAACTAGAAGTCAATCAACATCATCCTAAATTCAAATTTGAGATAAAAGCTTCTGCAACAATTCTGTAACAACTAAAGTCCTTTCTTTAATCCAATCAAGGCAAGTACAGTTATTTTCCGCTATAAACGTTAATTATAATTTTGATATGTTTTTAATTCTGAATCTGAGATTGTATATATATATTCTCTCCTGTCAGATCTGTTTTTCTGTGACTGTTCTATATCCCTTTTCTTCTTTTCTGTTTCTATAGCCAGGCTACCACGAGCCTGTGCCTAATCTCATAAGAGATGAACGTATGAACGCAAATTTTGGGATGAATGATGCGAAATTTGACAAGACTGAATTGAATGTATGACTTTAGGTCTGAGGCATAAAATATATTGGACATGTGACTTGGGATTGGATGCATAAATTTGACTATGAACATATAATTTATGCATGTTGTATGCATAGTTATGTTGTAATTTAGATCTGTAATTAATTAGAAAAAAAGGTGAGCATATGTTGTAAACTAGATTTGGATCTATGCATATTCTATGATAGAAGAAAAGAGGAACCATTGTATGATTACATATGATTTGAGACTTTGGACAAAATGCATATAAAAGTCAAGATCTGATTTTTTAGAAGATATGATTTAGATTGTTGGGTATATTTTGCATAATGATTCATGACTTAATAAGAAGAAGGATATGGAAACGTAGGTGTAAAAGATTTACATTAATTAGGATCTCTACTATTGTGATTACACCTAAATAGGGAATTTTGCATATATGGCATGCACTGTAATTAATGATCATATTTGGTATAATTTATATGTGAATCTGCTGTATAAGGTTAGTTTAACAAAAATTGGAACATATGTTATAGGGTAAATTATGTCCATATTCTGCGCTATGTAAAGGTATGCAAACATGGAAGTATATGATCTTATTGTGAATCACGACAATTATTTAGGCATATGAATTTAGGCCAATTTATGATTAGGCAAGGCATGTAAATAAAACCTTTAGAAATATTAAATTTGCTAAATATGCTAATTTGCCAAGTTGCCTAAACTGCTAGTTTTGTTATATTGCCTAGACTGCTAATTAGATTGAAATGCCTAATTTGTTAAATTTGTCGGTTGAAATGCCTAACCTGTTATATGCCGAAATCTGCTAAGTTGCTAAATCTGTTAAATCCGTTAAGTCATATAAAATCTGTTATCTGCTAAAGTCTGTTATCTGCTGTGTTGATATAATCATCCTGTTATTGATATAATCTGAATTGGTATATATATTGGGCGTGCGCATAAACGGTAAATTATTAATTAATTGGCCGCAAAGATAAACATGGCTAACTCGAGGTTAGAATGAGTTTGCGGCGTAATTCTGCCCGGAACCGCCCGGCACATCCAGTAGCCGCAAACAATAGGTTCTAATGTGAGAAGTTAGTCATAGCCTGCTTAAGACACGAGGTTAGGTCTGGCTTGTGGCAGAAGTCTGCCCAGAACCGCCCAGCCCATCCAGCGGCCACAAGCTAGCGACCTAATGTGAGAGGTCTGGGCATTAATAATTAATTAATGCAAATCTAAGATAAGAATGACGTCTAAAACGTATTGGGGGAAAATAGGGTTAAACCAACTGGATCAATAGGTGTAGTAAACCCGTCCATGAATCTGTAGGCCCAATACAAAGTTAGACAAATCTGAAAAATCTGTACATCTGATCTGTTAGTCTGAAAACTTGTTAACTTAATCTATGAACTAGTAAATCCGGATTCTGTATGTCTGAACTTGTAAACAAGTTAATCTGAGATCTGTTAGTCTGGGGACACAAGGTTAGGAGGGGAATTACTTGTGTCATCTGTTGTTTGGGACCCATATTAGTCAGTAACCCTTTCTGGTATCAAAACTTTGACCCAACAGTAGGTAGGGTCCGGGCACGCTTACTGAACTAATTATAAGTGGTTCATTCTGATAATGGCGAGGGGTGTTGATGGTGCGTTCCAACCGGGTCATGTGCGTGCATGGATCCCGGTCTGCCTCTGAGGATGTAAGACGCCGTAACATCTGTAAATAGGTCTGTGCCAATTGGTTGTCACTTTAGGGAGTGATACACCCTACTGTGGGGCCGACACAGGATATTTATGTATTAGGGAGCCGATCGCTTGGGGTAGGATTTTAGGGTACGCTTAGTTCTGTCTGTTTCTGTTGGTACCGTCTGTTTCTGTTGGGTGGTAACACCTGTCTGTTTCTGTGTGGTACCGTCTGTTCGGGTGGTAAAGGCCCATTACTAGTGTACACCTAATTCTACATTCTGTTTCCGTAGAGATAAATCTGTTCCTGCTTCTGTCTGTTTCTGATCGGGTAGTAAAGGCCCATTATTAGCATCCTGTTTCTGTTAAAGTATTCTGTACCCGTTCCTGCTTCAATTTAGACATTAGGGAGACACCTAATTCTGCTATACTAGTATTAGTGCAGAGGAGTGTAAAACAATAGTTTATATCATTCTGTTTTTCTGTTGTATCTGCTACACCTGTTATAGTTATCTCACATCCAGTTTTATGTTCATATCATATTATTATTATCTGTTCATATGCTGAAAGTCACTGGACTTGCCAGACTTTTTGTTTGACCCTTGTTGTTTTGCCTCCTTTCTTCCGTTTCCCCCCCAGGTTATCCAAGGAGGGAAATACTTTAGCTTGATCCGGATTTCTCTTTGCTTGAAGTGCTTAAAGTATGGCTTGGCTCGGTATAGCTTCCGTTCCATGGGGATTATGATTTTAAACTATGCATTTTGAAGGCTTTTGTACAAGACTGATATTTTGTACTTGAATTCTGAAATTGAAAGGATGTAACCATATTAATTTCTGTTTCCGCTGTAATAAAGTTAAAAATTTTCAAGTACTGTTTTATCTGTCTTGTAAGTTTCTGTTCTGTTTACTAAAATGCTCCACCAAAGTTAAGGCATTCCCTTTGTGAGTGACCTTAACGGAGGTGGGGTGTTACACTTGGTATCAGAGCTGAAGGTTACCAGATTGGGTAAAGTTTTTGAAAACTGTTTTCAAAAAGGTTTTGGAAGGAAGTATTTTCAAAAAATAAAGCTTATTTTGGAAAACATGATCCCCAAGAGCCGTATATCTTTCTTTCAGTCCTTTTTGTATTGAACCTTTCCTTTTTCATTCCAGCATGTCTGAAACATCTGAGATACCAGAGGGTGTTCATGTACCCGGTTGGTTTCGTCAATATCTTGAGGCTAGGACCGCCGCTGCAGGTCCAGCAAATGATCCCCCTCCTCCACCCCCTCCTCGTGCAATTGCTTTCTCAAAGATCTGTAGAGATTTTAGGGCCATGGGTGGGAAGGATTTCAAAGGAACTGAATCATTCGTAGAAGCAAGGAATTGGCTCAAAGAAACTGAGGATCTATTCGTTATCTTCGAGGTGGATGATAGGCAGAAGGTACAGTTGGCAGTATGGCTGCTCAAAGACGAAGCTTCCTACTGGTGGGAAGTCACTAACGCCGAGAGGCCGGTTGAGACATGGATTGATTTCAGAACAAGGTTTGAGACAAAATTCCTCTCGCAAGCTGAACGAAGTTTACAATTGGAAAAGTTCTTGTCTCTTAAGCAAGGAAGTATGACGGTCAAGGAATACGTCAACCAGTTCAACCAACTAGCAAGATTCGGATTGGATTTAGTCAACACTCAGCATAAAAAGGCTCTCCGCTTTGTTAAAGGATTGAATGAGCCACTGCACAACCTAGCCATGACCCATGTACCCATGGGAGCAACTTACAAGAAATTGGTGGATATGGCACTACTGCACGAGGAAGACAAGGGCCCGAAAGAGACAAAGAAGGAAGAACCACAGAATAAGAAAGCGGGGCCCAAAAAGGAAACACAAAAGAAGGATGAGAAGTCTGAAGATAAGAAGGGGAAAAAGTGCTTTACTTGTGGGAGCTCAACTCATCTGAACAAGGATTGCAGAAAAAGGAAGGGCGCTTGCTTCAACTGTGGGGAGATGGGACACTTCACTAGGGACTGCCCGAAGAGACGAGGACAAGGAGGGCAGGCGAACACTCTTGAGGCTAGTGGCTAGGATAGAAATAGGAAAATTTCTATAGTAGGTTTAATTTCTTTATCTGATTGTGACTTTTTCTGATTTTGGTATTTTGATTTTGTAATCGATACTCTGCACTTTAATGCTAGTATTATTTCTGAAATCCGCTATAGACTCAGACCCATAAGGGTTATGGATCATCTGTTTGAGACTGGGGTTTGAGGGATATCTGTGTTAGGCGTCAAGTATGACGCATACATTCTGAGTTTTCGTGGGGTATCAATTGGATGTTGGTTTCGGTCTTTGGGGCCGATACTTAGGACCCATGCCTAATGGGAACCAAATTTTCGTTCTATCTGTACTCGCTTCCATCATTCGACTGTATCCTATCGATTGAATCTTCGAACTTTAGGTAGAAACTAATGGGTGTAAACATGTGTTTGAGACATGTTATGTTTGATGGTTGCAAGTGGATGCAAATGGTTGCTAGTGGTTGCCCGTGGATGCATATACGCACACTAGGCACTAGATCGGCTCAAAAACACTCTCATACTGCATATGGATGGGTGAGCATTTTTCAATTCTTGTGGATGCAAAATGGTTGATTCAGCACATGGATGTTGCATTTGAGTGAATGATTGTGCACTCATATAGAAATAATATATATCATCAAAATTCTATTGCATACATGTTTGACTCATGGCACTGACATAATTCGCATTAAGGAAGTCAACTGAATCAGTAGACCGCCTGATCTTTGCATTAGATAAGGAACATATACACACACTTTTGCATATGTTCATACAACATTAGAAGTTTTCTAAGGACAATGGATGCTTGTGGATGATGGTTGAGTAGATGGGTGATTGGATGGTAGGACACACTCTTCTTAACTTGAAGATTTCGGGGACGAAATCCTTTTAAGTGGGGGAGAATGTAACACCCCGTGTATTCTACAACTGTGGAATTAACAAATTAAAGTATAATTAATTTGAAATCAAAGAACTAAGGGAAACGGGATACGCCATTGCGTTCGTCTCGGAAAAATACGCGAAATAGAGTCCGAGTTTTCGAAAAACGGAGTCCGTATGAAGAAGATATAGCCTCCGGAAGTTTCTGAATCAAGTTTAAAATTAAAAATCGGGCCCAATTGGCCAGGGCAGGAAAAGTCCCGCCTAAGACACCCAGGTCGACGGGGCTGTCGACCTGGTCTAGCCAGGTCGACAGGGCTGTCGACAGGGTTGTCGACCTGGTCCAGACCCAGGTCGAACCCAGTCCACCCTGGCTGGCCTAGTCTATGTTGGTCGATTTTCAGAAGCATGCTTTGTCATTAGGGCTAGGTGGCAGGCTCTAATTGGTCTCTCTTTCGAATGAATGGCTACGATCAATCCAAGCAACATCGATGGTCCTAATCAGTTCATAAACTCTATAAAAATGGCCCTAGACTCTACCTAACCTAAGTCTCTAACACAATTCTCTAGCCTCCATTGCTCTCTTCTTCTAAATAAAAAAATAAAAATGGCGTCGCTACTCTGCTAGAATCAAAACTAGAAGTCAATCAACATCATCCTAAATTCAAATTTGAGATAAAAGCTTCTGCAACAATTCTGTAACAACTAAAGTCCTTTCTTTAATCCAATCAAGGCAAGTACAGTTATTTTCCGCTATAAACGTTAATTATAATTTTGATATGTTTTTAATTCTGAATCTGAGATTGTATATATATATTCTCTCCTGTCAGATCTGTTTTTCTGTGACTGTTCTGTATCCCTTTTCTTCTTTTCTGTTTCTATAGCCAGGCTACCACGAGCCTGTGCCTAATCTCATAAGAGATGAACGTATGAACGCAAATTTTGGGATGAATGATGCGAAATTTGACAAGACTGAATTGAATGTATGACTTTAGGTCTGAGGCATAAAATATATTGGACATGTGACTTGGGATTGGATGCATAAATTTGACTATGAACATATAATTTATGCATGTTGTATGCATAGTTATGTTGTAATTTAGATCTGTAATTAATTAGAAAAAAAGGTGAGCATATGTTGTAAACTAGATTTGGATCTATGCATATTCTATGATAGAAGAAAAGAGGAACCATTGTATGATTACATATGATTTGAGACTTTGGACAAAATGCATATAAAAGTCAAGATCTGATTTTTTAGAAGATATGATTTAGATTGTTGGGTATATTTTGCATAATGATTCATGACTTAATAAGAAGAAGGATATGGAAACGTAGGTGTAAAAGATTTACATTAATTAGGATCTCTACTATTGTGATTACACCTAAATAGGGAATTTTGCATATATGGCATGCACTGTAATTAATGATCATATTTGGTATAATTTATATGTGAATCTGCTGTATAAGGTTAGTTTAACAAAAATTGGAACATATGTTATAGGGTAAATTATGTCCATATTCTGCGCTATGTAAAGGTATGCAAACATGGAAGTATATGATCTTATTGTGAATCACGACAATTATTTAGGCATATGAATTTAGGCCAATTTATGATTAGGCAAGGCATGTAAATAAAACCTTTAGAAATATTAAATTTGCTAAATATGCTAATTTGCCAAGTTGCCTAAACTGCTAGTTTTGTTATATTGCCTAGACTGCTAATTAGATTGAAATGCCTAATTTGTTAAATTTGTCGGTTGAAATGCCTAACCTGTTATATGCCGAAATCTGCTAAGTTGCTAAATCTGTTAAATCCGTTAAGTCATATAAAATCTGTTATCTGCTAAAGTCTGTTATCTGCTGTGTTGATATAATCATCCTGTTATTGATATAATCTGAATTGGTATATATATTGGGCGTGCGCATAAACGGTAAATTATTAATTAATTGGCCGCAAAGATAAACATGGCTAACTCGAGGTTAGAATGAGTTTGCGGCGTAATTCTGCCCGGAACCGCCCGGCACATCCAGTAGCCGCAAACAATAGGTTCTAATGTGAGAAGTTAGTCATAGCCTGCTTAAGACACGAGGTTAGGTCTGGCTTGTGGCAGAAGTCTGCCCGGAACCGCCCGGCCCATCCAGCGGCCACAAGCTAGCGACCTAATGTGAGAGGTCTGGGCATTAATAATTAATTAATGCAAATCTAAGACAAGAATGACGTCTAAAACGTATTGGGGGAAAATAGGGTTAAACCAACTGGATCAATAGGTGTAGTAAACCCGTCCATGAATCTGTAGGCCCAATACAAAGTTAGACAAATCTGAAAAATCTGTACATCTGATCTGTTAGTCTGAAAACTTGTTAACTTAATCTATGAACTAGTAAATCCGAATTCTGTATGTCTGAACTTGTAAACAAGTTAATCTGAGATCTGTTAGTCTGGGGACACAAGGTTAGGAGGGGAATTACTTGTGTCATCTGTTGTTTGGGACCCATATTAGTCAGTAACCCTTTCTGGTATCAAAACTTTGACCCAACAGTAGGTAGGGTCCGGGCACGCTTACTGAACTAATTATAAGTGGTTCATTCTGATAATGGCGAGGGGTGTTGATGGTGCGTTCCAACCGGGTCATGTGCGTGCATGGATCCCGGTCTGCCTCTGAGGATGTAAGACGCCGTGACATCTGTAAATAGGTCTGTGCCAATTGGTTGTCACTTTAGGGAGTGATACACCCTACTGTGGGGCCGACACAGGATATTTATGTATTAGGGAGCCGATCGCTTGGGGTAGGGTTTTAGGTTACGCTTAGTTCTGTCTGTTTCTGTTGGTACCGTCTGTTTCTGTTGGGTGGTAACACCTGTCTGTTTCTGTGTGGTACCGTCTGTTCGGGTGGTAAAGGCCCATTACTAGTGTACACCTAATTCTACATTCTGTTTCCATAGAGATAAATCTGTTCCTGCTTCTGTCTGTTTCTGATCGGGTAGTAAAGGCCCATTATTAGCATTCTGTTTCTGTTAAAGTATTCTGTACCCGTTCCTGCTTCAATTTAGACATTAGGGAGACACCTAATTCTGCTATACTAGTATTAGTGCAGAGGAGTGTAAAACAATAGTTTATATCATTCTGTTTTTCTGTTGTATCTGCTACACCTGTTATAGTTATCTCACATCCAATTTTATGTTCATATCATATTATTATTATCTGTTCATATGCTGAAAGTCACTGGACTTGCCAGACTTTTTGTCTGACCCTTGTTGTTTCGCCTCCTTTCTTCCGTTTCCCCCCAGGTTATCCAAGGAGGGAAATACTTTAGCTTGATCCGGATTTCTCTTTGCTTGAAGTGCTTAAAGTATGGCTTGGCTCGGTATAGCTTCCGTTCCATGGGGATTATGATTTTAAACTATGCATTTTGAAGGCTTTTGTACAAGACTGATATTTTGTACTTGAATTCTGAAATTGAAAGGATGTAACCATATTAATTTCTGTTTCCGCTGTAATAAAGTTAAAAAATTTCAAGTACTGTTTTATCTGTCTTGTAAGTTTCTGTTCTGTTTACTAAAATGCTCCACCAAAGTTAAGGCATTCCCTTTGTGAGTGACCTTAACGGAGGTGGGGTGTTACACAAGCAATCAAAGAGGAGTCAATCCCAATGCCGACCTGGCTCAAGCACAAAGTGATATTGTTCCACCTGAATCATCAAGAAACCAAGGTGAAAGTGCAAGAGTTGATCACGTAGATGATAATAGCTGGTATCCAGATTCAGGATCAACCAACCATTTTTCTAACAACCTTGAAAATCTCAATCTTGGCAATAGAGATTACAATGGTAACAACTCTACTTGCATGGGGAATAGTAAGCACATACATATATATCTCATATTGTTAAAGGTAGTAAAAATGGCAAAAGACAACTTTTTCTGCATAATTACTAAGGGTGCCTGAAATCAAGAAGAATTTAATTAGTATATCTCAATTTGCTAGAGATAACCATGTTTACTTTGAGTTTTTTCTCGATTACTGTACTATTAGAGACATACTAACTAAAACAGTTTTATTGTAGGGTGATGCTGTAAAAGGGATGTATAAGTTCAATATGCAAAACTATAGTAAAACTAAAAATAATGCATCATGCTGCAATGTAACTGCAATCAACAGTACTAATAATAGAAAATCTATTTTTGATTCATAGCATAACTTGGCCATCCGAGTGTTAATGTAGTAAAGAAAATTCTTCTTGATAATAAGATACCCTTTGGTAATATTCAATTACCATATATTTGTGAATGTTTTCAGATGGGCAAAAGTCACAAACTGACATTTACTAATTTACTGGCCCTTTATTTTAAACCATTAGATCTTATTGCTATATATCTATGTGGTCCTACACCCATTTATTCTGACTTTGGATTTAGATACTATATATCTTCTATTGATGTATATTCCAGAAATACCTGGTTATATTTACTTAAATCTAAATCTGATGCTGCCAATGCTATTATGAATTTTATCAAATTGGTTTTGAATTAGTTTAACAGTACTGTTAAATTTTTTCAATCAGATGGAGGATTTGAATTTAAACCCCTCAATAATTATTTTATGAATAAGGGTATAAATCATAGGATAACATGTCCTTACACTTTTGAACAAAATGGTTTGATTGAAAGAAAACACAAGCATATTGTAGAAATTGGCTTGACACTTTTGGCTCAAGCTTCTTTACCATTAAAGTTTTGGCCAGAATCTTTTAATTCTGTTATATTTTTAATAAACAGGATGCCAACCAAAACTTTAAGTGGTATAAGTCCATTGGGAAAAAATTATAGTGTCAAACCAGACTATACTAGTTTAAAAGTTTTTGGATGCATGTGTTACCCATATTTGATACCATATAGTACAAACAAACTTGATTTTAGATCAAGTCCCTGTACCTTTATTGGCTATGGCACACATCAAAAATGTTATAGATGTATTGATTCTAAAGGAAAAATCTTTTTGAGTAGACATGTTGTTTTTAATGAGAATGTCTTCCCTTACAAACAACCCAATATGAAAATATCAATGAAAGTATACAATCAGAAGGCTTCAATACCTGAACTGTCTGTACTGAATGAAGTATAGGACAAGACTAGTTATACCGAGGCTGCTGATTCTCACAATGATCACCAATAATTTATTGATGGACACAATGAGTTGCTTAGCCCCACTAATCAGCAACCTGATGCAAGCAGTTCAAGCAGAAACCAAGTCAATAATGATACAACCACTGATACTATTGACAATAATAATGGAAATAACACCAGAATTGAAACAAGACAAGAGGAGTAAGCAAAAAATGTACCAATCAATGCTCCCTATAATCAACCCAGTCATCACATGATAAATAGGCTAAAAGTGAAATTTTCAAGCTAAACACCTAGACTGCCAGCATCAATACCGATGAGCCTGACAACTTCAATCAAGCTATCAGATCCAAAAACTGGAGTACTTCCATGAAAGAAGAGTATAATGCTCTTATCCGAAATAATACATGGGAATTAGTCAATCCACCAAGCAATAAAAATATAATTGGATGCAAGTGGACTTTTAGATTAAAGAAAAATGCAGATGAGACAATCAATAGATATAAAGCCAGCATTGTTGCAAAAGGATTTACTCAAGAATATGGGTTTGATTTTAGTGGAACTTTTCCACCAGTAGTGAAACTTTCCACTATCAGGCTAATTGTTTCCATTGCTTTAAATAATAATTGGTTATAAACCATCTAGATGTAAATAATGCTTTCTCGAATGGTTATTTACAGAAAGAAATCTGCAAATTGAAGAGATCTATCTATGGACTCAAACAAGCACCAAGAGTGTGGTTTGGCAAGCTCAAAACCACACTCACCTCTTTGGGCTACTATTCAACAAAATCCTACACTTCTCTATTTATAAAAATCAACAACTTATCTACTATCTACATAGTGATTTATGTTGATGATCTTATAATTACAGGAAATAACAATGAGGAGATCAGAAAGCTAACTAAATACTTGAATGAGCAATTTTCAATAAAAAATCTTGGTAGTGTTTCAGACTTGCTAGGCATTGAGACAAAAAGGCTATCGACAACAGAGATGCAACTATGTTAAAGGAAACACATTTCTGAATTACTTAGTAGAGCAAATATGTATGAAGCAAAGCCTCAGCCTACACCTATGATATCAAATCAACACTACTGTAAAAATAGGGGAGAAGTGTGACGACCCACGTTTGTTAATGTAACTCTTTAACATAATGTATTAAGTTCCGTGAAGCATTATAGGTAAACAAAAACAGAAACATCACAAGAAAAATAAAAAATAATAGCGGAATTTAAACTTTATTCTTTAAACAGAAAACATTGTGTTCCAAAATCCAATAACATCATAAGTATGAAATACAGAAAATCCATTACATCAAATTAAAATATCTGCCTTGTACTAAAAGCATCAGAGTACAGTAACATAAAATCATAGTACCCAAAAATAGCCATAGCAAGATAGATAGGTAATCAAAGCGGTACATCTAAGCAGCTCCAACAAGAAATAAAAGAGAGAATCCTAATCAAGCCTGAGTATTCCCATCCTGAGAATCTGGGGTAGGGGAGGGGGAAGGAAGGGAGAGAAAAGAAAAAGAAAACGGGTCAGACATAAAGTCTTGCGAGTCCAGTTACTTTTAGCATATAAATAAGTAAAAGCATCATGACACACATATAAACTGGACGAGAGAGATAACAGTATCATAAAACAGGTATAACAAAACGAGCAGGATAAGTAGAACAAACAGAACATAATAGTTTATGCTTCTCAAATACTTTTTTCTACACCAAAACTGGTATAACAAAAACAGAATGATCCCAACTGAAACATAGTGGCAGACTTAAGTGTACTTTTAGTGATAGGTTTTACCCCCAACAATAATAAAAAGCAAACGAACAGATACAATGGGTGTTACCCCAAGCGATAATAATGGCTTCCTAAACAAGCATAACTAAATGTACCCTAATTACTATCCCAATCGATTGACTCCCTATCCCTTAGATACCCTGTGTTGGCCTCACAGTAGGGTGTATCACTTCGTAAAGTGGCAACCCATTTTTCTGATAGGCACAACCATATCTACTGATGTCACAACATCTAAATTTCCCGAGCAATCTAGACCCATGCACGCACACGACCCCGTTGGAATGCAGCGTCAACACCTCCACCCATATGAACCTCTTATAATCATCTCAATAAGCGTGCCCCTGATCCCCACCAAGGTCGGGGGTCCCCCTATGATACCTGTATGGGTTACTGACTGATAAGGGTCCCACACCACAAATGATACAAGCCACCCCTAGGCTTGTATCCCCAACTACTAGGATTTTGACAGGTTATGCTTAAAGTTTAACAAGCCCGCATAACCCCAACATATAAAACATGTTAAATTTGTCATGTTCGTATAACCACCCATTGATTCAAACAAGTTTACTTAACCCTTACACAATTTGATAGGTTAATGTAACCCTCACAGATTTGAATAGGTTAAGTATTACAGGTTAATAGGTTAATATCATTTCCCATTCATGCAATGTTAGTGCACCAGACCTCTCACATTAAGTCGACCACCTGTGGATGCTGGATATGTCGGCTGGTTCTGGGCATACTTCTACCATAAATTGGACTTAACCTGATGTCATAGTAATGTTACTTGTACATTTACGTACTAGACCCCTCACATTAGATTAACCATTTGTGAATGCTGGATTTGCCGAGCGGTTTCGGGCAGACTTCTACCACAAGTGTAATATAAACTTGTGTCTAAGTGCGGTTACATTTTCAATTTACTGTAATTTAGGCATATTCGTTCTTAAACAATTATTCATGTTCATCATAGGTTTTTCATGCCCCTTCCCTTAAGTAGTAAATCATCATGTACGATATGCCCCAAATTAAAGTCTTAGGTCGCGGTATAGGTTATGCCCCCAAATCCCAGTCATGTTTTACAATAGAAGTTATGCCCCAATTTATCATTCCCAACCATTCCCAATTTCGTTCATTCGCATATTTCAGCGATAGGCCTAGGCCTGTAGGTAGCTTGGCTATAAAAATAAAAAAAGGAGGGAGAGAAGAAAACAGAAATAGGCATAATAACAAAACAGGCATATGATGACTGAAATAGGCATAATGACAGGATAGTCATATGATAACAGAAATGGGCATAATAACACAATAGACATAAAAGGACATAACAGTAGACCTGGTGTACTAGTAGTGACAAATGTGTTTAGTTATGGTTCAGGTTATTAACAAGCATAGGTTTAGATCCAACTTATAAACATGTCAGGATTACTTATTAAATGTTTATATCTAAAAATAAAATGAACTCACAGAGACTGGATCTAAAGAACAGAGAAACAACTGTTGGTGTTGTAGTAGATATTCTTGTATACGTATAAATCATTATTGTAGAAGAATTGGCTAATTTAATCTGAGTTGGGGCAGCATCTGGTTGTCTCCATTCTTTCAGGTGAATAAAACAATAGAAATGAGGTCATATTTATAGCCTTAAGCCAACGAACCAGGTCAAGAAACGCGTCCAGGTTCAGAAAATGGATCTACCCCAGATCTGGGTGGGGTCGACATCGGGGTTAACCCTAGGGTTAACACCCGTATGTGTGGGTCGACCCTAGGGTCAACCCCCGACGAGTCAATTTCCCGCGTTCATCCCTCGCCTTATGTTTTGAATATTTTTGGACTGGTTTGTTTATATATAATTCTCTTATATGTATACAAACTTCAAACCTTAATAACTTCTTCATACGATGTCCGTTTTACGCAAACTCGGAGTCTACCTTAAGAAGAATTTCGAGATGAACGCAATGGTATGGTCCGTTTTACTTAATTTCCAATATTTAATTAAGTATTCTTTTGTTCATCGTTATAGTGTTCTTTGAAATTACAGGGTGTTACATTCTCCCCTGCTTAAAGGATTTCGTCTCAGAAATCTCTAAGTTAAGAAGAATGTATATCCTAACATCCATCATCCATCTACTCATCCACTAATCACAGACATCCATTATCCTTAAAAGATTTCTAATGCTTATATGAAGATATGCAAAGGGGAGTGTGTATGTATGTCTCTATACTAATGCGAAAGATCAGGCGGTCTACTGATTCAGTTGACCTCCTTAATGCAATGTATGTCAGTGCCATGAATCCAACATGTATGCAAATAGTCCTAATATATCATGTAAATGCTATATGCATGCACAATCATCTATCCGAATGCAACATACGTATGATGATACGCTCATTTCCATCCATAAAATAAAAACATGCACATGTGTCCATATGTAGTATGAAAGCGATTGAGCTGATCTAGTGCATAGTGTGTGTGTATATGCATCCATGAGCAACCACTAGAAAACACTTGCATCCATCAAACTTAACATGTCTCAAACACATGTTTACATCCATTTGTTCCCTACCTAAACGTCAAAGATTCAATTGATAAGATATACTTAATGATAGAAACAAGTAGGAATAAAAGCTTTGGGAAAAGAAGTTAAGAACATACCCTTGAAAAGAAAAGGGTACGAAGCATGAATCTTGTCTACAGTCTCCCAAGTTGCATCCTCGGGGTCTTCTTCCTATTGAACTTTCATCAACTTCACCACTTGGTTGCGTATCTTCTTAACCTCTGATCCAAGAATACGGTTAGGAACTCGTCTAACTGTCGTCTCCCATTCCACCTCTACTTCCTCAAGCATACTCAGCTCAACTGCTTCTACTGTATCATGCAGAAATTTCGATAAATGAGAAACGTGGAAAACATCATGAACATCCGCTAATCTCTCTGGTAGCTTCACCCTATTGGCTATTTGGCCAATCCTCTCTGTTATGGGAAATGTCCCTACAAATCTTGGAGCCAATTTCCCTACAGATCCAATGCAGACCACATTCCTTAAAGGTGATACTTTGATGAAAACCATATCTCCCCCTTTAAACTCAATATCAGTCCTTCTCTTGACTTCGTAGGACTTCTGTCTGTCCTGAGCTGTCTTTATGAGTCCGCGGATAAGATCAATCTTCTCGGAAGTCTCTCTAATCATCTTAGGTCCAAGTAGAAGCCTTTCTGTAGACTCCCACCAACAAGTCGGGGATCTACAAGGTCGTCCATACAATGCCTCAAAGGGTGCCATACCAATACTAGATTGATAACCGTTGTTGTAGGCAAACTCTACCAAAGGAAGATGCTCCTCCCATGTCCCTCTAAAGTCTAGGATACACAGTCTTAAAAGATCCTCAAGAACTCAATTCACCCTTTCCATCTGCCCATCGGTCCAAGGGTGATAAGCGGTGCTCAAACACAATTGTGTACCTAATGCCTCCTGCAAGCTTCTCCAAAACTAACTGGTGAATATGTGGTCACAGTCACTCACTATACTTGAAGGTACCCCATGTAAACGGAATATCTCACGAAGAAAAACTGGTGCCAACCATGTTGTCGTTCTCTTACTCTTAACAATAATGAAAAGAGCACTCTTAGTAAGCGTGTCAACTAAAACCCAAATACTGGTGTTGCCTTTCCTCGACTAGGCAAACCATCAATGAAATCCATAGAGATGCTCTCCCACTTCCATTGTGGGACCCCCAAAGGATAAAGTAAACCACCAGTCTTCCTTTTCTTAGCTTTGACTTGTTGGCAAATCAAACATCGAGAAACAAACTCCACTACGTCTTTCTTCATCCCAGCCCAAAAGAAAACCCTCTTCATATCTCTATACATCTTATCACCACCTGGATGGATAGTCATCCTCGAATGATGGGCTTCCGCAAGGACTGTCTTTAACAAACTCCCAATTCGGGGAACACAAAACCTTCCATCTCGTCGCAACCATCCTCTGTCATCCGTGGAATATCTACTGAGGTGACTAGAAGTCTCCCCTCTGCTAAGCCTATCCAAGATGTATGCTCTCTGTGGGTCCTCTCGCTGTGAAGTTCCTACGTGATCCAAAAGAGTAGGTCACACCTCTAACGATGCCAATAACCCAGGTGTAAACTCGGTAGACGACCTAAAATCAAAGGTCGATATATACTTCAAGCTCCGCCTCTCTACGAATAGAGGAATCAAGGTCATCCTCTGCCTACTCGGTGCATCAGCCACTATATTACCCTTGCCAGGGGTATAAGCAATCTCAAAATCATAGGACGTTAGGGACTCCATCCATCTCTGTTGCCTCAAATTGAGATCCTTCTATGAGAACAAATACTTGAGAGATTTATAATCGGTATACAACTCGAACTTCTCTCTAAGTAGATAATAATGCCAAGTCTTAAGCGCGAATACTATGGCAACCACCTCGAAGTCATAGGTAGGGTAGTTCTTCTCATGAACTCTTAACTGTCTACCACCGTAACGTACTACACTTCCCTCTTGCTTCAAAATAGCACCAAGCCATATAACACATGCATCAATGTATACTGTGAACACTTTATTGCCATCAAACAAAGTCAAGACTAGAGCTATTGTCAGAGCCCTCTTCAATGGTTTAAAAGCATCATCACAATAAATATCCTATGAAAAGGTCAAATTCTTCTTCATCGGTTTGGTGAGTGGGGCTGATATATTTGTGAAGTTCTTAATGAACTTCCTTTAATAGCCCACTAAACCAAGAAAACTCCTCACCTCCATTGCATTCTTTGGAATCTTCCAATCTTGAACTGCAACTACTTTCTCGGGATCCACTGCTATGACATCCTTAGAGACCACATGCCCTAGAAATCTCATTTCCTTTCTCCAAAAATGACATTTGGAGAATTTTTCTTAAGTAGATGCACTCGGAGATTCTTCAAAACCTCCCTTAAATGTAGGGCATGCTCTTCCTCATTCTTCGAGAAAATCAAGATGTCATCAAAAAAGACCACAACCAACTTGTTTAGAAACTCCCGAAACACCCTACTCATCAGATCCACAAAATAGGCAGGCGCATTCGTCAACCCAAAAGGTATGATGAGCCACTCGAAGAAACCATCTGGAGTTCTAAAAGCGGTCTTGTCCAAACTGTCCTCGGCCACCCTCAACTGATGAAACCCCGTGGCCAAGTCTAACTGGGAGAAAACAGATGCACCAACAAGTTGGTCAAACAGACCATCTATCCTCGGAAGTAGGTGCCTATTCTTCTTAGTGAGCTTATTTAACTCCCTATAATGCACACATAAGCGAAGAAAGCCATCTTCCTTAGTCGCGAAAATGACTGTAGCACCCTATTCCGATATGCTTCGCCTAATAAACCCTTTCTCAAGTAGCTCCCCTACTTGCTTGCTGAGCTCCCTCCTTTCTCTCGGAGCCATGTGGCACATAGGCAATGCAACTGGCTTTGCATTGTCCACCAAGTATATCCGGAAATTAATCTCGTGCCTCGGAGGTAAGCCCCGAACCTCCTCCAAAACATCAGGATATTCGCAGACTATTGGTATAGATCGTAAATCATCGATAAATGCATCAAGCGATTCTAGGAAACTAAGCATGACAGACCCCTTAGGGTCATAAGAAATCTCGAGAGTGCTCCCATGGCAAGTCAAAATCCTAATGACCTTCCTCTCACAATCCAGAATGACACCATACATGGCTAGCTAATCCATCCCTAGAATCAAACCATAGCCCATGAAACCAAGCATATATGCGTCACACTCAAACTTGACGCCCAACACAGATATTCTCAAACCCCGACAAATCATAAACAGACGAGTCGTTCCCCGAATGAGGTTTGAGACAACAACGGGATCCAAAACCATACTAGTACTAAGGTGCAGAGACTCAACCACAGAATCAGATATAAAAGAATGTGAAGCGCCAGAATAAAAAAGAGTTCTAACTGGATGATCGGAAAGAGAAATCAAATCTTCAATAGAAACTTTCCTACCTCTATCATGTACACCGACCATGAGAGAATTCACCTACCCTACAGAAGATCTGCCCTTTGGCCCTATCCTTGATTCTTCTGGCACTCCCTAGTAAAGTGTCCGACCTCACCATACTGGAAATAAGCATTCTTCCTTTTTCTGCAAATTTTGCTCAAATGACCCACGCGTCCACAACTATGACATTTCCTCTTTTCTCAGGTTTTGTCGTTCTTTCCTCCCTTCTTTTGTTGTTGTTGTTCTTTCTTGGGCCACACTTTCTTGTTTTGTGTTTCATCAATCTTAGCTTCTTTCTTTTCACCTTTAACTTCTTCGTGCATAAATGCCATATCAACGAGTTTCTTGAAAGTTGTCCCATCGAAATATGAGACATAGACAATCCATGGAGGAGTTCATTAAACCCTCTTGCAAACCTCCAAGCTTTCTTGAGCACCAGCTCCAAACCTCGCCAGTTGATTGAACTTATTGACATATTATTTGACAAACATGCCTCCTTTCTTAAGTGCCAGAAACTTTGCCATTTTCAATCTCTCTTCTGCCTGAGGAAGAAACTTCATCTCGAATCTCTATCGGAAATCATCCCAAGTCTCAACTGGATGCCTTGCTTGTGTCACTTCCCACCAAAATGAAGCCTCATCTTGCAGCTTCCAATCGGCCAGCTGGATCTTCTTACAGTCGTCAACCTTAAAAATCCCAAATAAATCCTCCATCCCTTTAAGCTAATTCCTCACTTCTACAAAAGCCTCAGTTCCTCGGAAAGGATTTCCTCCCATAGCATAGAAATCCTTGCATATCTTGGAGAAATTATCCTCTCGCGGAGAAGGAACAGTGGTTGCAGCTAGGGGAGGGGCGTCTGTTGGCCTTCGGCAGGCGCCGTTGCCTCAAGATACCTATGGACCTAAGCCGATATCATAACGCCCTCAGGAAGAATCGGTTCTATAGACATGCTGAAAAGAAAAGGAAAATGGGATTCAAACAAAGAGTCGAAAGATATTTCATATGGCTTTGGGGAATATATTTTTCAAAAACGGACTTTCCTTTTGAAAATATTTTCTTTTTAAAGCCTTTTGAAAAAATTTCAAAACTTTTTATCCGATCTTGTAACCCTAAGCTCTGATACCAAATGTGACACCCCACATCCGTTAGTGTCACTCTTTAAAAGAATGCATTAAGTTCCGTGAAGCGTTATAGGTAAACAGAAACATAAACATCACAAGACAAATATAAAATAATAGCGGAATATAAACTTTATTCTTTAAACAGAAAACATCGTGATCCAAAATATTGTTACATCATAAGTCTGAAATGCAGAAAACCCATTACATCAAATTAAATTATCTTCCTTGTATTCAAAATTGTCATAGTATAGTAATATAAAATCATAGTCCCCGAAAATAGCCATAACAAGATAGACAAGTAATCAAAGCGGTACATCTAAGCAACACCAAGCAGAAACATATGAGAGAATCCTAATCAAGTCTGAGTATTCCTACCCTGAGAACCTAGAGAGGAGGGGAGGAAGGGAGAGAAAAGGAAACAAAACGGCTCAGACATAAAGTCTGGTGAGTCCAGTTACTTTTAGCATATAAATAAGTGAAAGCATCATGACAGCATATAAACTCGATGAGAGAGATAACAGTATCATAAGATAGGTATAACAAAATGAGCAGGATAAGCAGAATGAACATAACAGAATAGGTTACACTTCTCAAATACTTTTCTCTACACTAATACTAGTATAATAGGAACGAAATGATCCCAATAGAAACAGAATGATAGACTTAGGTGTACTTCAAGTGACAGATTTACCCCTAATAATAATCACAGGAAACCCAACATATACAATGGGTGTTACCCCAAGTGATAATAATGGGCTCCTAAACAAGCATAACAGATGTACCCTAATTACTACCCCAATCGATCGCTCCCTATCTCGTAGATACCTTGTGCTGGACCCACAGTAGGATGTATCACTTTTAAAGTGGCAACCCCTTTTTCTGATAGGCACAACCATGTCTACTGATGTCACAGCATCTTAATTTCCCGAGCAATCTAGACCCATGCACGCACATGACTCCATTGGAATGCGCCGTCAGCACCTCTACCCATATGAGCCTCTTATAATCAGCTTAGTAAGTGTGCCCCTGACCCCACCATGTTCGCCCCCCCATGATACATATATGGGTTACTGACTAATACGGGTCCCACACCACAAATTATAAAGCCACCGCCTAGGCTTGTATCCCCAACTACTAGGATTTTGACAGGTTATGCTTAAAGTTTAACAAGCCCGCATAAACCCAACATATAAAACATGTTAAATTTGTTGGGTTCGTATATCCCCTCATTGATTCTAATAAGTTTACTTAACCCTTACACAATTTGATAGGTTAATGTAACCCCGCCAGATTTGAACAGGTTAACAAGTTAATATCATTTCCCCTTCATGCAATGTTAATGCACCAGAGCTCTCACATTAAGTCGACTACTTATGGATGTTGGATATGCCGGGCGGTTCCGGGCAGACTTCTACCACAAATTCGACTTAACCTCGTGTCTTAGTACCATTACGTGTACATTTACGCACTAGACTCCTTACATTATATTAACCACATGTGGATGCTGGATTTGTCGGGCGGTTCCAGGCAGTCTTCTACCACAAGTGTAATCTAACCTTGTTTCTAAGTGCGGTTTAAGTTTCTATTTACTATAACTATAGGCTTAATCGTTCTTAAACAACTATTCATGTTCATCATAGGTTTTCATGTCCCTTCCCTCAAGTCATAAATCATCATGTATGATATGCCCCAAATTAAAGTCTTAGGTCGCGATATAGGTTATGCCCCTAAACCCCAGTCATGTTTTACAATACAAGATATGCCCCAATTTATCATTCGTAACCATTCCCAATTTTTTTCGTTCGCATATTTCAGCGATAGGCATAGGCTCGAAGGTAGCCTATCTATAAAAATAAAAAAGGTAAGGAGGGAGAGAAGAGAACAAAATAGGCATAATAACAAAACAGGCATATGATTACAGAAATATGCATAATGACAGGATAGGCATATGATAACAGAAATGGGCATAATAACAGAATGAGCATAAAATGACAAAACAATAGACCAGGTCTACTTGTAATGGTAGATCTGTTTAGTTATGGTTCTGGTTAGGCATAAGTTTAGATCCAACTTATAAACATGTCAGGATTACTTATTAAATGTTTATATCTAAAAATAACACGAACTCACAGAGATTGGATTTAAAGAACAAAGAAATGAATGTTGATGTTATAGCAGAGATTCATGTATACATACAAATCGTTGTTGCAGAAGAATAAGGTAATTCAATCTAGCGCAGCATCTTGTTATCTCCATTGTTTTGGGTGAATAAAACAATAGAAATGAGGTCCTATTTATAGCCTCAAGCCAATGAATCAGGTCAAGAAACGTGTCCAGGTTCAGAAACTGGATCTGCCCCAGACCTGGGTGGGGTCGACCCTAGGGTCGACACCCAATGTGTGGGTCGACCCTCATAGGCATGGGGGGACCCCCAATGGGTCGATTTCCCGCGTTCGTCCCCCACCTTGTGTTTTGAATTATTTTTTAATATTTCTGGACTGGTTTGTTTATATATAATTCTCTTATACATATACAAACTTCAAACCTTAATAACTTCTTCATACGATGCTCGTTTTACGCAAACTCGGAGTCTGTATTAAGAAGAATTCCGAGACGAACGCAATGGTATAGTCCATTTTACTTAATTCCCAATTTTTAATTAAGTATTCTTTAATTTATCGTTATATTGTTCTTTCAATTTACGGAGTGTTACAAGAAGCCATAGATAATATAAAACAATATGGAAGTGTTGTGAGAGCATTGCAATATAAAACAATAACACGACCTGGTATAACATTCAATGTTAACAAAGTTTGTCAGTTTTTGCAGAATCCTCTTGATGAGCACTGGAAAGCTGTCGAAAGAATTCTGAGATATCTTAAGGGAATAGTCAATTAAGGTCTAACTCTCAAAGCTAGCAACAACTTCAACATCACTGCTTACAGTGATGTTGATTGGGCCATTGGCAATGATGATAGAAGATCTATGACTGGTTACTGTATATACATTGGTGACAACTTAATTTCATGGTGTTCAAAGAAGCAAAACACTATTTCCAGATCCAGCACGGAAGCTGGATACCGAAGTATAACTAGCACTATTGCAGAGACACTATGGCTACAATCACTTCTGAAAGAACCAAAGATAACTTCAAGCAAAAATCCTATCTTATAGTGTGATAATCAAAGCAAAATTTACATGGCTACAGACCTAGTACAACACGCACGAAGTAAACACATTAAAATTGATACTTATTTCATGCGTGAGCAAGTATAAAAGAAAATTTTGCAAGTCAACTATGTTACTACATATCATCAAAGAGCAGACATTTTTACCAAGGCATTATCAGCTAAAAAATTTATTCGTCTTAGAAATGAACTCAAAATAGTGGAGCAATACAACCTGACAAAGCATTTAGAAGTCGTAGGAAGCATGCAAAAGACATATTCGCAAAGCATAAGCCAGATCTGACAGAAGCCATCTCAAACTCCATGCTCTCCTCTCAATTCTGAAGAAACATAGTTGATTTCATCACCACATCCTGTTGAGAGAGGGCTTTTCTTTTGATCTACATTCGTCTATTGAAGATAAGGGCCGTCTTTCTCCAATTTGTCAAAGCAAATTAGGTTTACGCTGTGAAATACTAACCCTAGTTTGAGAGAGGGTATTAATATATATGGAGAAATGCAGTAAATTCACTTTGTTTCTCTTCTTTTATATTATTGTATCGGAATGTACTATATTGGGCTGTTCTATTGTATTTAGCCCCTCTTCTGCTGTATTCAGTATAGCTTTATTTTACCGTTGCTTTTACATGTATAATACATGTCCAAACTTGTACAATTCTATCGATCAATAATACAACAAGCATTCTTCTCTGTTACACTTTCAATTCATATTTCTCCACATTTATAATTCGTGGATGCACTACCAGGCTTTGGCATACATATTTCTCTTATAAAGTAAGATAAAATGGAACTCTTTACTTCAAATAAGAGTCTTAGACTTCATAATTTCCTAATTTGATGTACGTTTTTTTTCTTCTGTTCCATTCACAACACTTTTCTCTGTAATACTTTTAGTCATTTATACATTACCGAATCTCGCATTATACATCAACCATCTACTTAGTGAGATAATTATAGTATCTTTTCAAAGGTTTGATATGTTTTCTACTCGTGCTAATCATCAAATTTGATTGCTATCCAATAATAAGATTGTTCCTAGTACAGTCTGCCGTGGGTGGTTACAATGTCTTTCTTCTTAACTATGATCTTTGCTTAAATTTCTTCAACTAATTTTGATAGTACTTGTTTTTAAATTTGTAATGACTCTGGTGACAAAATGAACAAAATAGTAGAATACATTATAGTGATATCATGTCAAATGACTCCGACCTTTCGGCTTATATAACAACTTGCTTTGGCTGGTATATAACACCTCTTAAAACATGCATTTGTTATTTTCAACTGCACAGCTTCCCAAATGGGTTTTTTTGTATTTTGTTCCTTAGCTACTTGTTGCAAAGATGAAAAGCAGCATGGTCGCCAGCTATTGGTGGTAAAATGTGTATGTGTATATGTATATGATAAAGGTGGTTCTATTAGCTACAACCAACACACTCACACTTTGATTAATTATATATGATATATTTTTAAAAGAACATTGTATTTTGAAATATCATGTGTAAACTTTGAAATTCTTTGTACTTGCCGCTTTATTTTTATAATACATACGTTAATTTAGAAAAAAATGTGATTAATTAATGTTGATTAATTTTGTAAATTATTGTTTGACAGTAGAATCATTATTTTTCTTGCTTGTAATGTGTCTCGTCTCATATTACATAGTTTAACAACTACATTTAGTTATGTATTTTGAGGTTGATTTTGTACCTTTGGAGATATGGGGAAGCTATACAAAGTTGTTTGCATAAGGAGAAATAATTAAGAATCACCACAAAAAAAGGGTCATTTTCCAACTTACATTTCCCTACGCCATACCTACATCGCGTAGGCGCGGCGTAGGGAAAATGTAAAAAATATCAATGGTGTAGGCATCGGGTAGGGAATTCCTTACCAATTCCCTACGCCTGGTTGAAATTTATTAATGGGTTCTGAAATTACGGTCTGAATATTTGCTACCCAGTCAAAACAATACATCCGCCACTTTCTTTCCATCGTTCCACTAAACCCTTTCTCATTTCCGTTCGATTACAGCATAAAAAAAAAAAAAAAAAAAAAAAACCCTAAAACGCCAAATCGCGGATCGAGCGTTCAATTTCTGGAGCCGCCTTGGAGTCCGCCGAGCCGCCTTGGAGACCTCCGCGCCGCCTTGGAGACCGCCGAGCCGCCGCCTTGGAGACCGCCGCGCCGCCTTGGAGACCGCCGAGCCGCCGAGACCGCTGAGACTTGGAGCTGCCCTATTCCAGCGAGTGTTTCCTCTCCCTCCGTCTCTTATTCCAGCGATTTGTCACTCTTTCTTCCTCTGTAAGTTGTTTTTTGTACCTTAACATAGCAACCAAAAATTGTTACTGCTTCTTGTGTATTTAGGTGTGGTGTAGATCAATGTTTACTGTTATTTTTGAAAATGATATGTGCATGACACTGATTACATCACTAAAACAAATTGTTATGGGATTGGTTTTTATCCACACGGTGCTCTTCTTTGTAGATCACCGTACTTTTTGATCCACTCTAAACAGTGGTGTACATAATGTGAGTATGATTTTTTTATATAGAAGTGGAAGCTTTTACGACCAACCTAGAAAATTCTTCCATGACCTAATGTGTTTAGCTTTATTGAATGCAAAAGGAAAGGCTTTATTAAAAGCACTGGAAGCAAAAGACTAGTTTAGGCTTGTATATGTTATCATTTCTGCTGCTTAAAAAGTTAATCACACTTAACTAACATAATTAAGTACAAGATAAACATAATATGAAATTATCTGATGCTGACATAAACGAAGACGTAATTTTAGAAATCGCATTATTTATGTTTGGTAAATTCCAAAACTGAATTATAAGTGCATCACCATATTCTTATTTTCGTAACTAATGTCCAATCATGATAAAAATGCAACATATATATAAGAGTTTTTTAAACTAGTATTTCCAGTTTCGGGCTGTTTTGTTGCTCTTTGCGAAAAGAAAGGGGACAGCTGTAGCTTTATGATGGTACTAATTTTAATTAAAGTTAATTTAGCTCTAATACTTTCTTTGCTTTAGTTATCATATTTTAATCATCTTTTCAGAGCTTTGGTTGTTTATTAAAATATTTGTAATGCACTAATAGATGGCAGGTTGCATATAAACTTCAAAATGTGTATTACACTTGCCTAAAAGACAACATTTTGTGCTCTTCGTTTTACATCCAAGTCGTAACGATTAATCATCTCTTTAAAATCTCATACGTTTCCCATCTAACTTCATTTTTTCAAGGATAATTGTTTCCAAAGCATTACATATATTACGAAGGTTGAAATTTTGAATTTATAAAAAAAAAGCCTTTTCATTTTGTTCCTTGTATTTATTGTTACTCCAATTTGATTGTTGCTTTAGTTTTGGATTGCTAGCGGGCTTCTATGATCTACTATGAGATGGTTTACCACATTTATTTATGACATGTTTTTTTACATAATTCGATTATCATACGTAGAAAAAACAATTCCATTTGAAGTGTTTTTTGTTTTGTTTTAAACTTAGATTGAATGTTTTTTTGACTACTCATGTGAACCCCTTATATAAATTTGGCCCCGTCCGACAAATGTTGTATATGATCGTTATATGGGTATTCGTTTTTACACAAAACGGAAATCTATATTCATCTGATACAATATTCGTTGGATTTGTCCTAGTATTGGACAAGTTACAAATATAATAATATAAGCATATTTTATAAATCATTTCAGTTTAAACGGTCAACAAAATTTCGATGGCACTTCCTTTTTTGTTTCTTGTGTACATGCATTTGTGTACGATACAGGGACCAAAGAGAAGTGCTGCCGAAATTTTGTTGAACCGTTTAACCTGAAATGATTTATAAAATATGCTTACGTTATTATATTTGTAATGGGAAGTAGGTAGACCGGCCGTCAAAGTAAAAAGGAAATAAATAAAAAAAACCGAAAACATCTAATATTGTATTTGTATGTGTTCGAATTTGAAATTATATCCATCTAAATAAAATAATACAATAATTAGATATCTATTAAAATAATGAAATTACTATAGTTTTGTATAATAATATAATAATAATAATATAAGTACTCATCTTATAATATAACATGTCTTAATTATGCAGTAGAAGATGGAACAATTGAAAGTTCGTCGTGCTTGGATGTACAAAAATGTTGGATATAGACAAACAATTCCATTTCAATTTTTAAGAGGTTTAAATGAGTTCATGATAGTGGCATCTTCCAATGGAACAAACATGACGGAGATTCGTTGTCCTTGTAAGAAATGCAAAGCTACAAAACATTATCCTCATGGAATTGTTCAAAGTCATTTGACTAAAAATGGTTTTATGGACGATTACTATGTGTGGATACATCACGGTGAAGATGTGGTGAACGTTATTAATACGTCGGTAGATGGTAACGTTAATTTTGGTGTTAATTTTTATGAATCTACTACTACAGAAAATAGAATGACTGAAATGGTTATTGATGCCGCTGGTCCGAGCATGTTGTCTAATTCATTGGATGTAGAGGAAGAGCCAAATCCAAAAGCTAAATCTTTTTTTGATTTGTTAGAAGCATGTTGCACAACAACTTCAAGTTGCTGTCGGCTGAGCCTTAAGGCTCAGTGATTTAAGGCCCAGTTTCAGCTGAGCCGAAACTGACCGTTTTACTTAATTGTAATATGAACTGTATTCATCGAACTAATTGGACTTAATTTTTTATGTGTAGATATATAAAGACAATACATACACCGTTAGGTTTGGAGTTACAGATGAGAAGCTTGTGAAGGAGGTAGACGAGCTAAGAGATAAAAATCAAGAATTGAGTGTCACTGTTAGCAAACTACAAGAGCAAATGAGTTCTGTACAAGAGATTTTACAAGGGTTGCGGCGAGACCAAGAACCGCAGATATGACGTTATGAACCAATCTTATTTTGGTAGTGAGTTTGATGTTCTATTTGTGTATCGTACATTACACGATGTTTGAATTAGATGAAACGATCATGTTTGCGTTATGTAGCAACTTTATTTTATTGTTTGTAGGACAAGATTTGTTTTAAATATATTTGTAGCAAGTTTATGGTAGTTCGACCATGGTATTTATTTTACATCAATGTTTTTATTGATATATATTGCTATGATTTTGCATATGTCCGGTTTTATTATGATTTGTGGTAGACGAAGATAAATATAAAACCACCATATTGATTTTTGGTGTACAGATGCGTAGGGAATGCGTAGGGAAGGGGTAAGGATGCATATGAAACTTGGCGTAGGGAATGCGTAGGAACTTGGCGTAGGGATCGCGTAGGGAATTTGGCGTAGGGATGACGTAGGGAAGTTGGCGTAGGGACGGCGTAGGGAATTTGGCGTAGGAATAACGTATGGAACTTGATGTAGGGACTGTGTAGGGAATTTAGCGTGGGTATGACGTAGAGAACGTGGCGTAGGTATGACGTAGGGAACTTGGCGTTGGTATGGCGTAGGCATTTAGACGTAGGGATGCGTAGGGAAATATTTGCGACGAGCTGTTTCCGACTTCCTTTTTGGCGTAGGTATGGCGTAGGGAAATTCGATTACCTACGCCAAATTGGCGTATGGAATTCAGATTTCTTTTGTAGTGAATGCTTGGTCAGAATATGTAAACTATTGTACTTTTATTCAAAGCTATCAAATAAAACAAAAGCGTTTTTGAAATCATCGCATATAAGAGGCAAATGATGTGCTTTCTGTCTACAGGAAGAAAAGGAACTCACATGTCATGAACATGTGTTAGTAAATATACCAATTTTTGAATAGTATTTGATATTAGTTATTCATGTATATAACCTTTCCCCTCTGCAGTAGGAGATGAAAATCTAAGAACAAGCATCACTTTTGAAGCATTAATAGCTGCAGAGTTTGATTTTAGGTATGCAAGCATTTACAAATTATAAATTCATCCTCAAATATGAAATTATGTTAAAAAACGGTAATACTGTATGCTTTCACTACAAGAAAATGGGCAATTTTCCAACTTAAAATTTTCTACGCCATCCCTACGCCGCGTAGGCGCGGCATAGGGAAAATGTGAAAACATGTGAAAGTTGTAGGGGTGGCGTAGGAAATTCTGGGTTGGTATTTATTTAAACGGGCTCTGAAAATCACACCCGTTATTTCCTTGAAAACAACCGCTTTTCTTTTTTATTTCCATTCCATCACATTCCTGTTTCAGAAAAAAAAAAGAAAACCTAAATCTAGCCGCCCCTGCCTTCAACCGCGCCGCCGCACCGAGCCTGCCTTCAAACGCGCCGCCGTACCGAGCCTGCCTTCAAACGCACCGCCGCGCGCCGCTGAGTTACTTCCCTCAGATGTTCCCTAATTACTTCCCTCATACGGTTTCCCCACTTCCGCAGAGTTCCTTCTGGCTTCAAAGTTTCAACCACGATGTTCCTTATGATGCGCAATTTAGGTTAAATCGATTCTTAACCCTAATCTTCTTTCATCTCTACCCCAGATTTAGTTAAATCGATTCTTAAATTGATCTCACCAGCAACATAGTCGAAGCAAGCGTAATTTAGGTTTCAAGATGGGTCTTGGTGATACAAAACTAATTCATCAGCTGAAGTCCATCGGATCTAAATATAATTTGATTTTTTTCGGATGTTTAAAGTCAGATCTGCCATAGCATTTTTATTGGTTCTCATTCAGGTATTGCCCCTTTTCACATTTTGAATTGGAAATTAGTATTATAGAAATCGAGTTTATTATGTTAATAATTTATCATATATATGCTATCCTTGTGTAGTGTATATTAATTTCGATGAAAACCCTTTCAACTGGTTCGACTATTTCATTATTGTTGTTATTTACGCCAACTGCTCAGTAGTCAGTACAATGCTGCGTTTTTCTTTAGTCTTCCTTCCCGAAAGCTACCCATTCACTAGCGTCTGTTACTCCAAACTATTCAGCACCGATGGCTACTTTAGCAGTTCGTTTTCTGTCTACAGGACATGAAGATACTGTCCATTGTTGTATTCTTTGTGAGTATCCTTATATGTTATATTTGTGAGTGTCGCTTATGAAGTTTTATACGGATGTGAAGATTATGATGTTACATTTGTGGATGAAATACAATCATTAGGAATGTATGTATGTATCAGTAGGAATGGTTTATGAATTGCTTATTTAAAAGGTGACCCATTACTGCCTTTACGTGGTTATAGACTAAGCAATGTATATTGAAGTATACATCCGTGCAGAGCTCTATATTAGTTAAATAATAAGGTTATTTTAATTTCTTTCTAAGCTCCAACTGTTAACTATAGTTATGTCTATGGGAAAGCAAAGAAAAGTTAGTAGGCTTGGATGATTGGTTTCAATCCATTTGTGGAACATTGTGTCACTAAACATTTTAGTTTCTATAAGTTCATTTGATTAAAAATGATGTTAGACTGTTTCTATTTTGCAGTATTGGTCATGTTCACATTATAGTACTTACATATTATAAAATATTGCTTTATGATTTGTAGCCGTCTACATTTATAGATTACCAGAATGTACAAATACTCCACTGCCTCATTTAATGTTGGTAAGTGGAAAATCTTCATAAGCGATGGAAACTGTTATATGTAATTATTCCGTGTCCAATGATGTATAACTGATCATTTTACTTAATTGTATTATGAAATTTATTCATTGTGCTAACTGGATTAAAAATATTATGCGTAGATATACAGAGACAATACATACACCGCTAGGTTTGGTGTTTCAGATGATAGAGAGAAGCTTGTGAAGGAAGTAGAAGAGCTAAGGGGTAAAAATCAAGAAATGAGTTTCACGGTTAACAGACTACAAGGGGATTTGGGTTCCATGCAGGAACAGACGATGTTAGATGAAACGATCATGTTTGAGTTATGTAGCAACTTTATTTTATTGTTTGTTAGACATGATTTGTTTTAAATACATTTGTAGCAAGTTTATGATAATTTGACCATGATATTCATTTTACATCAATGTTTTTATTGATATATATTGTTACGATTTTACATATATTTGGTTTATTATGATTTGCGGTAGATGGAGATAAATATAAAATAACCATATTGAATTTTGGCGTACGGAGGTGTAGGGAATGCGTATGGAATGGGTAAGGATGATTAGGGAATTTGGCGTAGGGAACTTGGCGTAGGGACGGCGTAGGGAATTTGGCGTAGGGATGGCGTAGGGAACTTGGCGTAGGGATGGCGTAGGCATGTAGATGTAGGGATGGCGTAGGGAAATATTTGCGACGAGCTGTTTTCCAACTTCCTTTATGGCGTAGGGATGGCGTAGGGAAATTCGATTCCCTACGCCATCCCTACGCCAAATTGGGGTATGGAATTCAGATTTCTTTTGTAGTGTTTGCAAGAACATTTGGTCGACTATAGTATAACATTTTCTATGAACATGTAGATCACACTTCTATTTTTTTGGCTATTTCATAATTCATTTATGTTTGTTTTACAATAATAGTATTCAGCATCAGGATTAGGTCAAAATAATCATATGATCGTCAGTACTATGACCACTTTGTTAATAGGTGCAGATAGACTTTAGGCCAATATTGTTTTTATAATTTAAAAGAGTCATGTATATGCATAAATGCATTTAGTAAAAAAAATTATTTGAATGCCTCTTTCGGTTGTAACCGTACATGACTGGGTCTTCATTACTTGTTTACATTATCTTGTATGCATTATCCCACCAATTAACTAGTGGCGAGGCGACTGGAAATGAGTTTGGAAGCATTATTGCTGCTTTGTATAGGAAATGAGTTTGGAAACATTAAGAAATAATTGTATTTAAATTTGCGTACTATATGTTACATGTGCGATTTGCACTTATGTAAGCTAGTATTACTTGTTACATTTTTTGTAATGAACTGACCATGTAATCCAATTTTATTGTGTTAATTATATTTTGGATGTTAATCTTTTTTTTGTGAATTTTTACATATGCATATTCTATTGAATTGTAGCTTTGATGCATATACTGTGATGTGTGTAGAAGCACGGCAATATGCTATTTCTTTCTATATAATCTTTGACAGAAGCGTAACTGTGAAGGCATACTGCTAAGTTTTTTTAGAGGAAATTATTATTGCCTCTACTGCATGTTGCTTGCACGGAGGCAAGTTAAGGTATTTATCATTTATATGCCCTTATTTATTATTAAGGACATAGTTTCTAGGGGATATTATTAATTTACCTCTCATAGTTGTAGAGACAATCTTATATTAATTTTGGCCTTTAATAAAAAACTTAAAGGAAAATGTGAAATGCCTTAAATTATTTTAATATTTGGTAGTGACATTGTTGTGTTGCTCCTAAATCAGGGTACAGACATTCGTTGCAAATTTCTTTTGATATCCCAGAATTTGGTACATTCAGTTTTTGTAATTTTTGTTTCTCTGTCATGCTTCCTTTTTGCATATTAGAGCACGTCCAACAAAAACTTAGATTTACAAAATTTGTAAATCTACACCCAAAAAGCTTCCCAACTAAGCGTGGAAACATCCGATAGTTTGGATTTCGGGAGCAATAGTTCCGAAATCTGCAAACTATCCAGGCGCTTGTTGAACAAATGCATGGTTAATTTCAGGTCTACCACTACTTTATTTTTTCCCCAATGGTGCACGCAACTGAAACTTTAAATACAATTTTCTACCCACTTTTAATAGAAACATATGCTATGCTGGTCCACTTTTATTTTTCTAACATTTATTTTTTTCCAGACGTTTGTTCAACAAATACCTGATTCTCAGGCGTTTGTTGAACAAACACATGTTTTCAAAACTGTTGGAAAATCATCAGTTCCAACATTTCGAGGTGCGTAAAATCGAAAATCTGCACTCCGAACTGTTGGAGAAACTCTTATTTAAGATTTCATTAAAGGATGGACTTTTATGGCTTGTTGAACTTTGTTCAGTGTTGTACCTATTTTCAAATGTGAAGTAACATTTGTTGGCAATATGTCCTAATTTGTCACAAATCTATCATTTTGTTCTATTGTTGTCGTTCCATCTATTTCTCATTCCTTTAATTCTGCTTATTTTGTTAGAGTGGAGAAGCTCTGATACCAATTGTTGGAGGAAGGAGGTGTATAAAAATTTGAATAAGAAATGGATGAAGAACAAATTTATTTTGAAAGCTTAAATTTTTGCTTGAACTTGCTTTCCTTTTTTTCCTTACGACCAATACAACAAAATGACTATATTTATATATAGTGGTTTACAAACCATTTATAATAGACACAACATTTCAAATAGATACCTTTTGATGTTAATAGACCCGACTCTTTGAATGGACACGACTCTTCACGAACAGACACGACTCTTAACGAATGGATATAATTCTTGACGAACGGACATGACTCTTAAACATATCATTTAATTTTGGTTTACACCAAACATCATATCATTTAATTTTGGTTTACACCAACAATGCCTCCTCTAAATCAAAATTCCTTCGAAAACATAAGTCTTTTAAGGGGATTTGTATACGTCACCAGTTAGTTCTTTACTTTTCTTTATGAATCCGGGAGATTGCTTAATGTAAATTACATCTTGAAGAAAAACATTTAAGAGAGCTTTCTTTTGCTTGTATCCCTTTGTAATAATGGTAAATTTGTATGGAGGAAACATGTGAAGCGTCCATGTATCATCTCTTCTGACATATTTGATTTCTTCTTTCGCTGCAAGGACCAATTTTTCATCTTTTAAAGCTTCATCATAACTGATGGGTCTTCCACTTTCTTTTCCAATTTTGTCCACTTTTTCAGGTTTTTCTCTTGCGAAGTTATCCGCTTTGACCTCCTTTTATTTCTCAACAAAAGCAGTATCATTTTTTGTTTTTTTCACATCTCCAACATTAATCATAGAAAAAATCAGATCATCCACATATAAACTCATGATCACGAAACCTCCTTTTGAATGCTTCTTAATGTAAAAAGTGTGTTCAAAAGGACACCTTTCAAAGCCATTGTTCAAGAAGAAATTATTGATTCGATCATACCATGCACGGGGGGATTGCTTCAGCTCGTATAAAGCTTTCTGCAGCTTATACACCTTTTCTTCTTCTCCTTTCTTCACGAAACCAGGAGGTTGTTGAATACAAATATCATCCTGAAGAAAACCATTTAAGAAAGCCGATTTCACATCCATTTGCAGTAGCTTCCAACCATTTTGAGCAGCAAGAGAAATCAGTAATCGAACAGTATCAAGTCGAGAGACTAGCGCGAATACCTCGTTGAAATCTTCGCCTTCCTTTTGCTTGTTATGCTCAACTACCGGTGTATTGCTCTGAAGAGAGTTTGCCTCTTTTGGAATAACTATTTCATATTCCTTTCCCATATCCTCAATACTGCTAACCGTGTCTATGACATAATTTTCGGGAGTTTTTTTTTTTTTTTTTTTTTTTTTGCAGCATCGTCGACCTTGGGAAGTGATTCATCAGTTTTTTCTTCTTAAGGCTTGTTTGCAACATCCCCGTGTTCATATTGTTTTCATTTTCTTTCACACATTGGTTGATTTAACCTCTTGAATGTGTACTTCAACTTCGTTGTCATTTGGCACGTTGGCGGGCTCAGTTACGCTACTTTCAGATGGCATGTTATCTGGCACTAATTCTTCATTTGATTCAGTGATAACTGGTTTCTCATTTTCAGTTGTATTAGAAACAACTTCAACATTTTTTACTATCACATCTGATATAGATTCAGTTGCTTCTTTAGTCAGATCGTCATCAGTAGTTTTTGTTTCAACATCTTTGGCTTCAGAAAAGCCTCTTTCAATTTATCTTCTTGTATGTTCTCCACCACATTCTTACCATAAATCTCCTTTAATAAAGCCCATGAATTGTTTGCAGATTCTCCTCCAATAATATGATTCCATGCGACTCCATCGATGTTCTCACTCATGGCACAAAGAGCAAGATGATCTTTTCATCTCAAATCTGTAAATGGTTTACTTTCTTCATCCGTCATATCTTTGATATTTTTGGTAATTCAAAGCTATTTTCAATGATCTCCCATAATCCTTTAGAGATCAATTCTTCTTTCTTTTTGTTACTCCATTATTTAAAGTTTTCTTTTGTGAGAAAAAATGGAAAAAGAACTATAAATGCCATATTTCAAACAAGCTCTGATACCAGTTTGTTAGAGTGGAGAAGCTCTGATACCAATTTTTGGAGGAAGGAGGTGTACAAAAATTTGAATAAGAAATGGATGAAGAACAATTTTATTTTGAATGCTTAATTTTTTGGTTGAACTTGCTTTCCTTTTTTTTCCTTACAACCAATAAAACAAAATGACCACATATATATAGTGGTTTACATGCCATTTATAATAGACACAACATTTCAAATAGAGACCTTTTGATGTCAATAGACACGACTCTTTAAACAGACACGATTCTTTACGAATAGACACGACTCTTGACGAACGGATATAACTCCTGACGAACGGACATGACTCTTGGACATATCATTTAATTTTGGTTTACACCAGACATCATATCATTAAATTTTGGTTTACATAAACATATTTGGCTTCTTCCCTAGTTTTGATCACTTCTTGTCACTTCATTACCTTTATTATTATTGCTTTCTTGATTTTTTTTTACCATTTTGGTTTGCTTAATAGATATTTCTGATTCAAAAAATTCTCCACTAGGCTAATAGGGTAAAGTGAACATATTTGATAGATGGAAGGATTTTATTACAACTGATAATTATAACTACTGCTTCATTGTCACTATCTATTCCATTTGATATTGTGATTAGTTATTCACTGCCATTATCCTTGTGACCTGATGCTGCTAGAAGATCACGGTAAATCTTGATCTTATTAAGAAAGTTTTTCAGTGCCTTGTTATATATTCTTACATGTTGCATGTGCCTTTTACAGCACATTACCATGGAAGCAGACTGTGAGCTAAAAACTAGTTTAATAGTGTTGGAAATGAATGAGCAAAGAAAGAGGAAATTGGGAAGAAAAAGAGATAGCAACATTTAAAGTCCCACATCATGGAAATATTAGTACAATCTCTCCTAATATATTAGAAGCCAAATAGGCTTATGTAAAATAGAAAGGAGAGGGATGATATGAGGATGTGGGCTTGACCATGACATAATGATACATTAAAATGTTAAAGATAGGGCCCTGGGCCTTGGGACTCTTGGGGTCTCTTCATTGAATATGGCTGACGGTTGCTGATTGGGCTATTGCGAGAATATATTTTTTTCTCAGAATTTTAAAGATGTGTCCGTTCAGTCCAGAATTCGAAAGGAATGTCTGTTAGCTGAATGAGTACAACCATTTGAATTCTCAACATATGCATAATAATAACCGGGAGGTTAAAGGGTCGCAACCTTTCCAATTCTGATGGTTACTAATGCATGCGAACAGACACTCCTCCTTGCCTATAAATAAACTGCCCAAAACAACACAAAATTTACCTTTCTGCTTGCATTACTTCTTCTTTTTCAAAGTAATACTCTGATATAGTTTCTGTAATCTACTTCAGTTCGTCAGAACTCCGTTTGCTGGCAGTACGCTGTGGAGTTGGTCCATTTTATCCTGGGAAACAAATTGAATCTACGTCAACCAGTGCATACGATGACTATATTGTTTCAAGGAAACATAATATTTCTGGACTTGGACATTACTGAAAAGAATACTTTGTATATATCTTTAATCTGTTGCACAAACAGTTGCGCTTTCTGTGATTATTGTAAAAATAGTTAGAAGCGACAATTGTGGCATAATTGAATAATACTGATTGTTGTTGCTGTCTATTTGTAATACAATTGTGTATTTACAAAAGCTCCAGCAATCTTGAAACAGTATTTTTGCAGATAATGAAAAACAGCAACAATGATTCTACACCGATTCAGACGGTGAAAAACTATCCGCCAGCGCCTGTGCTTCCAACAATGACTCTGTCCCATGGAGAGAGGCCAGAGAATTTCAACGGAATTAATTTCAAGCATTAGCAACAGAAAATGTTGTTTTATTTAACAACATTAAGCCTTGCCAAGTTTCTGACTGAAGAGGCTCCTGTTGTAGACGAAGTTGAACCTGATGCTACCAAAGTAGAGGCTCTGAATATCTGGACTAACTCAGATTTCATGTGTAAAAACTATATTCTTAATGGTCCGGATGATAGCCTCTACAATGTCTATTGTACTATTGAAACATCCAAGCAACTCTATTTGGCTCTGGAAAAGAAGTACAAAACTGAAGATGCAGGCATGCAGAAATTCATTGCTTGAAAATTTCTTGACTTCAAAATGGTTGATACAAAGACGGTGATAACTCAAGCTCAAGAACTGCAAATTATCATCCATCAACTAGAAGATGAAAAGATGACTCTTAGCGAGACTTTTCAAGTTGCCGCAGCTATTGAGAAATTGCCTCCTTCGAAGGACTTCAAAATTTACCTTAAGCACAAGCGTAAGGAAATGACAATGGAAGATCTCATAGCTCGGTTACGCATTAAGGAAGATAACAGAAATTCCGAGAAAAAGATTTCTTAGAATACTGCTGCTAAAGCAAATGTTGTTGAGTCAGACAAGACTAACAAAAGAAAAAGGGAAAATGCTCTTAAGAAGTCAAAGAAATTTCTGGGTTCTTGCCACAACTGTGGAAAGAAGAGGCATAAAGTAGCTGAATGTCGCACTCCTAAAAAGAAGAAATTAGAAGCTAATATGGCTGATGTTTCGAAAGGCATTTCTTATCTTGATTTATGTGCAGTAATATCAGAATGCAATCTTGTTGGTAACTCAAAGGAATGGTTTGTAGACACTGGAGCCACTCGACAGATATGTGCTAACAAGTGGATGTTTACAACTTACAAAACTGCAGCTGATGATGAACAACTTTTTATGGGCAATTCTTCTACTTCAAAGATCGAAGGCAAAGGAAAAGTTGTGCTGAAACTGACTTCTAGAAAGGAACTAACTTTAAATGATGTTCTCCATGTTCCAGAAATTCACAAGAACCTGATTTCAGGATCGTTGCTGAGCATGCATTGCTTCAAATTGACCTTTGAAGCTGATAAATTTGTGCTTTCCAAGAATAATGGAGTGTATGTCGGAAGAGGATATGTGTGTGATGGTTTGTTTAAAGCAAATTTAACCACTATTATACCACGCACTGACATGAATAAAAGTAAATCTTCTGCTTATATTGTTGAATCTTCTAACATATGGCATTCTAGATTAGGGCATGTAAACTTTGATCCATTGCGAAAATTGATTTATCTAGAATTTATACCAAAATGGAATATAGATTCCAACTATAAATGTCAAGTTTTTGCAGAAGCAAAATTGACAAGAACCTCGTTTCATCATGTTGAACGAGAGACCGAACCTCTAGACTTAATACATACTGATGTATGAGACTTGAAAATGTGTCAAACTAGAGGTGGAAAATGTACTTTATTGCATTCATTGATGATTGCACCAGATACTGTCATGTATATCTCCTTAAAAGTAAGGACAAAGCATTCGAAATGTTTAAAGAGTATAAGGCAGAAGTTGAGAATCAACTCAACAAGAAAATAAAATCTTTAAGAAGTGATAGAGGAGGAGAATACGAGTCTCCAATTGAGGAATTCTGTGCTGAGCATGGAATTATACATCAAACTACAACCAAGTATTCACCTCAATCCAACGGTATAGCCGAACGAAAAAATTGAACTCTTAAAGAAATGATGAATGCCTTACTAATTAGCTCTGGCTTGCTAGATAACTTTTGGGGAGAAGTTATTCTTTCGGCAAATCATATTTTAAATAAAATACCCTGAAAGAAAACATCTAAATCTCCTTATGAACTTTGAAAAAATAGACCACCATCCTACAAATACCTAAAAGTGTGGCGGTATCTTGCCAAAGTAGAGGTACCAAAACCAATGAAGGTCAAAATTGGACCAAAAACAATTGATTGTGTATTCATTGGATATGGACAAAACAGTGCCGCATATCGATTTTTGTACACAAATCTAAAATTGATGATATTCATGAAAATACCATCGTTGAGTCGAGAAATGATAGATTTTTCAAACATGTATTTCCCTTGAAACATGGTATTGAAAATCATGCACCTAAGAGACCAAAGGAATATGAAGTTCCTTACTCTATTGAGGATGCTGAGCAAAACAACACTCAGCAAAGTAGTGTTGAGCAGCAAGTGGAGGAACCAAGGAAAAGTAAAAGGTCAAGTACTTCAAAAACCTTTGGACCAGACTTTTATACATTTATGTTAGAAAATAATCCATTGACATACAAACAAGCTATGTCTTCCAATGATGCCCCCTATTGGAAATAGGCAATTAACAATGAGATCGAATCCATTATATCCAATCATACATGGGAATTAGTTGATTTACCTCAAGGATGTAAGACCTTAGGTAATAAATGGATATTTAAAAAGAAATTGAAACCTGATGGTTCAATAGACAAGTACAAAGCTCGCCTGGTAGTCCAAGGATTTAGACAAAAGGAAGACCTGGACTATTTTGATATATATTCACTTGTAATGAGGATAACATAATTAGAATGCTCATTGAAATTGCATCCACACATGATTTAGAAATACATCAAATGGATGTTAAAACTGCATTCTTGAACGGTGAACTAGAGGAGGAAATCTATATGAAACAACCTGAAGGTTTCTGATTTCAGAAAATGAGAATAAAGTTTGCAAACAAGTAAAATCAATTTATAGCCTTAAGCAAGCTCCAAAACAGTGGCATATGAAGTTTGATAATACTATGTTATCAAATAGATTCACGATAAATGAATCAGATAAATGTGTGTACATAAAACATACACTTATTGGATATGTTATTGTTTGTCTTTAAGTTGATGACCTGTTGATCCTAGGCTATAACATGGCCATAATAACATCTACAAAGGATATGTTATCCTCTAGATTCGATATGAAAGACATAGGACTGGTTGATGTGATATTGGGTGTAAAAATTCCGAGAACATCATAGGGATATGCATTATCCCAATCGCATTACATCACCAAAATACATGAAAAATTCAAGCAATATAATGTAACTATTGCAAAATCACCAGTAGATATGAACCAATATTGGGTAAAGAACACTGGTGATGGTATCTACCAATTGGAATACTCTCGTATATTGGGAAGTACCATGTATATTATGAACTGTACTAGGCCTGATATCGCATATGCTGCAAGAAAATTAAGTAGATTTACCAACAATCCTAGTAAGCATCATTGGAAAGTGATAATCGGAGTTTTAGTATATCTAAAGTATACACAGAGTTATGGTCTGTACTACACAAAATATCCTTCAATAGTGGAAGGGTACAGTGATGCAAATTGGATCACTGGATCAAATGATACAAAGTCTACAAGTAGATACATGTTTACATTAGGAAATGGAGCAATTTCATGGAAATCATCCAAACAGACTTGTGTCGCTAGATCTACGATGGAATCAAAGTTTATTGCACTAGATAAGACTGCAGAAGAAGAAGAATGGATTCGAAGCTTCTTGGAAGACATTCCTAATTGGAGCAAACCTATTCCTCCAATATGTATACATTGTGATAGTCAATCAACTATTGGAAGAGCTAATAATACACTATACAATGGTAAATCTAAGCATATTCATCGTAGACATAAAATGATAAGACAACTTCTCTCTAACGGGGTTATCACATTAGATTACATTTGATCTAAAGATAACTTAGCAGATCCACATACAACAGGCTTGCCAAGAGAGAAAGTTCAAACCTTATCAATGGGAATGGAGCTAAGGCCTATAGACTAATTTTTTTTTTCTAAAATGGAAACCCCAACTAGTTGACTGGAGATCCCAAGATCTAGGTTCAAAGGGATGACAAAGTTTAAGAGAAACTTGATGGCACTGTTATACACAAAGCATTCCTATAATAAGTCTCATTATATGTTGAATAAGGACAAGTATTAGTACTTTTAATGATGTCCGCATTTGAGGAATTAGATAATACCCTTTACAGAATCACTTAAGTAAGTGCGAAGGCGCCGCTTCAAAGAGAATTATGAGGCCGAATTCTCTAAACACTTATGAGACCAGGCAGATGTTCAAGGCAAAAACGAACACGTACAGAGAACGAAGGATTATAAGAAACATTTATCGTGTTATCTACTTTGGAATTACACAAAAGGCTTACAATTCAAAGAAAGTCTATGTCTACTGATTCTCCTGTGATTCAAATAGGTAATCACTAGAAAAGTTCAAGGCCCATATGCTACTTTAACCGATGCGATAAATAGTTCGTGAAACTAAGATCGACTGCTCATTCATGTGGGGGATTGTTGGAAATGAATGAGCAAAGAAACAGGAAATTGGGAAGAAGAAGAGATAGCAACATTCAAAGTCCCACATCATGGAAATATTAGTACAATCTCTCCTAATATATTAGAAGGCAAACAGGCTTATGTAAAATAGAAAGGAGAGAGATGATATAAGGATGTGGGCTTGGCCATGACATAATAATACATTAAAATGTCAAAGATAGGGCCTTGGGGTTCTTGGGGTCTCTTCATTGAATATGTTCGACGGTTGCTGATTGGGCTAGTGCGAGAATTTTTTTTCTCAGAGTTTTAAAGGTGTGTCCGTTCAGTCCAAAATTCGAAAGGAATGTCTGTTAGCTGAATGAGTACAACCATTTGAATTTTCAAACGTACGCATAATAATAACTGATAGGTTAAAGGGTCGCAATCTTTTCAATTCTGACGGTTACTAATGCATGCGAACATGCACTCCTCCTTGCCTATAAATACACTGCCCAAAACAACACAAAATTTACCTTTCTGTTTGCATTACTTCTTCTTTTTCAAAGTAATTCTATGATCTAGTTTCTGTAATCTACTTCATTTCGTCAAAACTCCATTTGCTGGCACTACGCTGCGGAGTTGGTCCATTTTATTCTGGGAAACAAATTGTAACTACGTCAATAGGTGCATACGACGACAATATTGTTTCAAGAAAACATAATATTTCTGGACTTGGACATTACTAAAAAGAATACTTTCTATATATCTTTAATCTGTTGCACAAACGGTTGCGTTTTCTGTGATTATTGTAAAAACAATTAGACGCGACAACAGTGGTATATTTGAATAATACTGATTGTTGTTGTTGTTTGTTTGTAATACAATTGTGTATTTACAAAAGCTCTAACAAATAGTTGTCCATATTTCATTGTTGATTGACGATATTAGCGAAGAAATGAGTAAAGGATCTTGCTTGATATGTTACATACTCGTTGTTAGGAATCAATCTGACCGTCACCCATTATATATTGCAGTGATATACTTCTTGATCCACACACTAGGGGTGAGCATTATTTGGTTAAACCAAATAAACCGACCGAACTAATTTATTTTGGTCAGTTTGGTTTGGTTTTGAAACTAGATCGGTTTGGAAAAATATTTAATTTGGTTATCGGTTTAACCAAATTAATCGAACTTTTATTATAATTTTGAAATTTTCAATATTTTAATAAATATTTTTGGTTAGATTAGTTATTCAATTAAATTTTAATCATCACATATGTGTCAAAATTACTTATTAAAATCATAAGAATCATAAACAATAATACTCTAATCATATATTTATAATATATTTCAAATTATAGTTAATACTACAAACGTAAGGTCTAAAATATTTTTAGTTCGGTTAAATCGGATAACCAACCGAACCAACCAAACTTAATTTGGTTGGTTTGGTATGGTTTTCATTTTTATTGGTTTTAGTTTGGTTTGACAATCTCCATCATTGGATAAACCGAACAAACCAAACGCTCACCCCTACCACACACATAGTCTGTTGGTCCATATCCCTTAAGTACTGTGTTTATTGGGAATTTACATAGTGAATAATTTCTTTCATCCAGTTGAGTTATGATCAAATGACTTTGTGGGTTTATAACTATTTTTATCAAAACATGTATAAGGGCAGTTCTTGGTTGTTCTGAATTGTTAGCTAATAATTTGCTGACCGAGTTACCCGTGGATCTCACTTGGTCAATGACAACAGTGCACATTTTTTTAAAATGACACTAATGACCTTAGCTGTTATATGAAATATTGTTTTGGGTAAGAGAGACTTCATTCCTAATTATATGAAAATTCCATGTTCTTCTGATCTTCACATGTCAAAATTCCTTCCATCATTATCTAGCATTCTAGGATGATGCAACATTGAACCCTACTTCTAAAAGAATGTGGTAAACTAGTGTTAGAAACTAGTTTTCAGTTTTGCTTTTGTCAATGCATGATACATTCGTGAAGTTCTCGATTATTCCTACTAATTGCTTGCTTATATTTATCACTACTCTATATGTCTTGTTATCATTAATTAAACTCGATGTTTTTACCATATTACCACTTACCAATCATTACTAATCGATACTAACGAAAGTGATACCGAACAAATGGTAATCGATTTAATTGGTGCGGTATGCCAAATCGAACGAAAATATATGTGGTATGGTAATGCAATTAAGCACTAACAATGTGGTAATTATCATACCTACCACATACCTTAAACTGTACATATGCACATTCTTATACTTCATCATATATGCTTATTACATAACATCTAATTTCTAATATGTGATGTTTCAATAAAATACCTAAGAAAATACTATTACGATACAAGATTGAATGCAATTTTTATCATATATCTTAAAATAGTATAAAGTATATGATATTTTAGCTTCATCCATTATGTTTTATTGTATGTTTAACTATGAAAAATAAGATAGATAGATAATAATATAATATATATTTTAATACTTAATCATTTAGCTTGAAATATTATAAACAAAAAGATCTCATACTAGTAAACGATTACCAACCATAAACCGAATTATTGGGAACCGATTTTTCTAGCTGATAATGATATGATTTTTCTATTATCATATAAATCTGTATGGTAATGGTTTTGAATACAAAGTTCCGGCACTGACTTCCTAAAAGTTATGATATTTTCTACCAAAAACATTAGATATTGATTATTCATTAATATTACGTATTGTCATCATAAAATCTAGTGCAAAGAATCAGAAAACATGCAAATGAAATTTTCGGTTATCATGCAATTTATCCGCAGGAGAGCAAGGCCCTTCTTGTACATAGAATATTTTACTGTTGATTCAGATTATATATGGACTGGCCACCATTGACTGCACGTTAGATAATTTGAAATGGATTGCTGAAAATAGGAATAGAACTATTACTCCATTATTTTTTAAGGCACTAGTTCAATGTATTATTCAAATATATTTGCACTGTTATCTAACTTTTTTATTACCCTCATAATGGCCATATTGTGTTGTACTCAATGTACTTGAGTAGGAGAGCACAATTAAATAGACTAGGACATGAGTAACATGATCATTTTTTTTATTTGCAAGACGTGGATCAGGCAGCAAAAGAAGGAGTAAACAAGTACTTTATTCTCACATCTTGCGATTTATTAATAGGTTGAAAGCATTTCAGATAGAATCCGTATGGCCACCATTTTACTAATTCCTACCCACTAAAGGTTTTTCATGTACAATGTTATAACTACAGTAAATATGTATAATTTGGTTAATTTAAAGGTTACACTATTTTTGCAAAGTTCCAAATTTGCATTAAAAATGCATTTATTAACCACAAAAATGATTAACACACTAAAATAGAAAATTCTTGATGGAAACCTTGATTGAGTAGAATTTTTTAAATTAAGTTGTGTCTTTCATCCTGGTCGAATGCTTGGGATTGTATTCGAAAGTGTGGAGAACTTATTGGTTGAATCAAACGAATTGAAACGTAGCAAGTCGCATTCAGTCCAATCAAAAGCGTGCTTGCTTATCAACTGTGTTCATGTCGAGCAATAAAATATGTAATTAGATGGGTGAATCTTGTTCTTATGTTCCTTTCGAATCTAAAGATCTTGAGCTGGATTAATTTGAACTTCTAGGTCCACGCAAGCCTGTCAAAATCCCGCATGACCCTTTAACTCAACCCCATAACCCAGTTTTATACCTGTTAGGGTCAGGCCCATCTTTCGCTTTCTTATATCGGGTCAAAACTCATTTAACCAACATAAAAATTACATCGACCCCGTATAACCCTTGACTCATTCCATGTAATAAACCCTACTTCACGATCCCCAAATCAATTTCATCGATGCTGATTTTCCTCTTGATTTAACAACTTTTGTACTATTTCATTTATAGATAACCGAATGTTGAAGAAAAATTGAAACCGGGTGCTGCAGAAAAACCGGATGCTGTAAAATATTTATCGAAGGTATGATCGTCGGATTTAAATCGCCTTTTATTTGATTTATCTGTTTTGTTTCTCTTGTTTGATTTTATATCTTACCGCCCTTTTCCGCAGTTCTGATATTCTACATGGACATTAAGACTGTTGTTGGTTCGTCGATTGGAAATGCCATATCAAATCTATAAGGTTTGTCTAATGTTGTTATTCTCAGATATTGTTTCCTAGATTCTGGGTTCTTAATCTAACGCTGGTCTAAGAAACCGTTTAAGCCTGTTGACTGTAAATCTGTTTGCCTTTTTACCATTGGGTGTGCTTGAAATATTTCCAGTGTTGTTTGTAGTAGGCTCACTAATTTGGGAACTTGCTGTATGCGTGTCTCTGTTCATTAAATGCCGCGATTTTGGAAAAAGACATGAAACATATGATTTAACAGTAATAACCAATTATTGAGAGATATCATCTTCCTATATTAAACAGTAAAATGGTTGTGAGACTAGAAATAACCTTTTGAAGGGAAATTTTAAAATTTATGGGTATGTGCTGACTATTCCTTTTCATCTCTTCTCGTTAGTTCTTCCATGAATCTTTTACTCGCCATGATTCAAATTTGAGTTACCCTCTCAATAGTAGATAAAATGTTTTACTCCAAAAATTATATTGATAGAATTTCTGATCAGCATAATGTTTTCTTTCAAGATTATGGTTTAGCTATATATCCTGCAATTTTCTTTTTGGTATTTGGATTGTTTAAGATAAAGAATCTGAATTTCTTTTTTGCTCATTTTAAGCTTCTTTTTATTTTATTTTAGTTATTTATTTATTTATTTATTTATTTTGATTAAGTGATTCCTTTGTTCAACCATTATTACTTTTTTTTTTTTTTGCATATCTATATGACATAAATTTCATCAATTCATATATGCATGCAATCTGCAAGACTGTAACTTATATTATTCATCAATAGATTCATTACACACGCCACATAAAGTAAGAAAAGATTCCCAACACTAGTTGCAGTCCTGCATTTATTCGTCCCACTACCATTTCAAAATTTTGCATTATTTTACCTATGATCATTTTTAGATTTCTTGAATGAGACATTTATTTTCAAATTTGAACACATATGTAACCCACACACTGTGTTACTGAAGAACTCAACCACTCTTCTATACGCTACAGTTGAATTAATACATTGTACACTTTCTCAATATAACACACAAGTACCTTCTTTCCCAGTCCACATTTCCTGCTCCCCTCGTACATTTTGTCATACTTGCATGCTTTCACCATAAAACAAAGCAGGTTCAGTAATCAAATAGCACGTTTTCAGTAGGGAATTCTTTGAATCCTGTTAATAAGTCAAATTTACAATGTAAACATAAGCTAATGAGAAGATAAAGTATGGGGCCTCGAGTCAATCCAAGACCATGTTCACCATGCCCGAAATAACCCAAACAAGATGCACAGGCGAGAGACATCTTAAACCTGTTGCGCAAATATTTAACAATACATTTCCTTATTCATGCACCGTGTCTGTATTAAGTTTTTTTGATGTTTTGTCAAGTATGAGCTTTTTAACATTTTGTATTGTACTTAGCTGAACCCACACCATTCAGTCGTTCCAGTACTAACGTAACCATTAAATCAACATCCAGCTTTGACTTTTTTAGCAGAACAAGATTGGACCACCACCTATGACTACATCAGTAAAAACGATGTGAATGATACGATTATACACATTACTTTGGAACAATGTTAATAGTAAAAATGTTCTCAGGTATTCCACAGACACGTGAACATTATGTTCAACGAACCTTTCGGTCATTTAAAATCTAGCTGAAAATAGGAAAAACTTCGATCCATGCTTTATTCTAATGAGTGCTGCATATTCATCTCAAAATATATTGAGGGCTTGGACGCAAAATATTTGATGGACCTGTATTAGAAAAACCTTAAAAAATGGATTTTCTTGCATCCAAACTGAAAATTTGTCACTTAAACATGCACATGGAAATAGGGCAAACTTTGTTATAGAAAGCATTCTATAAACAGCATCACAGATTCACAACCATATGTACTAGACTGGAATTTGGAATTCCAATTTTACAGTGATCTAATTTGGCATTTGGTGGAAACAGACTACAAAAGCAGTGCATGTGTTGTCAAATTTAAAGTAGCACAAACCAATCGAGGAATTTTTTTTCAACGAAACTGATGATTAATTTTCAGTCTTTTTAAATCTGCTAGAATTAAACTGTATATGTTCATGATCATTTTTTTTTAGCATGAGAATTGTTTTATTGATATTGTGCTATTTATACAGCTTCGTGCAGAATCTATGGACTGAGATTTGAGCAATTATTCTGTCACCATTTCTTTCTACCTAGCAATCTCAGCTGCTAACAAAGGACATTCAATGAATAACATTCAAAATGTGCAGGTTTGCAATCCTTATCATAATTTAATTTGTACTGTTCATCAACCAAATTTCACAGTCTCTTCATATTCACAATGTTATACCCATCAAACCTATAAACGGTAAATTTATCCAACTATTTTTTGTAGAATATATAAATTGATGAGTAAATTTTACATATTTTTTGTAAAATATGAATATCGGTGAACATGATAGTCAAACAAGAGACATTGTAGACTTGGAAGTAGATCGTGTTTCAGTGGGTAGTTCTGTAGGAAGTAAACGAAAAAGAAATACTTATTCTGATGTTTGGAAATATTTCGAAAAGAAGGAAATTGTTAGTGGTGAAAAGCGCTCATGTTTTTGCAAAAAATGTAAAAGGGAAAACATATGTGGTGATAATTATGGGACAAATAATTTGAGAAGACATGTTAAGAAGTGCCATGGTATAGATGTGGAAGCCATCAATAAAGGAAACTTTAGTCAAACAAAGTATAGAGATATAATGACTAAAGCAATTATTCGGCATAACTTACCATTTAATTTTGTGCAATATGAAAGTGTTCGTGAATTGATTTCTTATTTAAATGATGATGTGGTACATTTTTCTAGAAACACTTCGCGTTCAGATGTTATGAAGCTTTATGAGAATGAGAAAGTAAAACTTAAAAATGTTTTAGAATCATGTAGCGGGAGAGTGAGTATAACGTCTGATTTGTGGACTTCAATCAATACGGATGGATACATGACTTTGACTGCACATTTTATTGACAATGAATGGAAGTTTGTTTCATTTGACATTTTGACCCGACCCGACCCATTTGACATTTTTAAGTTTGTTCAATCAATACGGGTCAATTTCAATCAATACGGATGGATACATGACTTCAATCAATACAAAATGGCCCGGCCCGTCCACGGTGTCAATAAGCTTTAGGGATCTCGAAAATGTTCTCATTCAAATAAGGTAAATACTGTTCTCATTCGAACATCAGGATTTTAAGTTTGTTTTTGTTTTTTTTAAATCAATTATTTGTATAACGCGTCGCAAGTATTGATAAAAGAAAGAAAAGATGCAACAATATTTTCACTTAGTCTAAATAGTTGCAGACATATCTGCAGCTATTTTACAAACAATTTTATAGTATATTTCATATATGTGTTAGCATGTGATAAAATTGCACCTATGTCTGCAATTTTTGCAAATAATGGCTTCTTTTTCTTCCACTTTAATAGATATGAAATAGTTATCGTTTGTATGCAAATTTAATCTTTTTATGATACTTCTGTGATATTTTGATGTTTGAATGAGTGTACCTTTGAGTTTGAAATTTTGAAGCAAAACAGCAAAAATTGCATGAAAAAATGCAATATTTTGACACGATAGCTACGATTTCTGCAATTTTTCAAAAAATTATAGGAATTCGCGGTTACATTACATGATTCTTTTTATTGTTTTTAAATCAATTTTTTGAAGTTTTATTATATAAATATGAAGATGGTTATGTATTAAATTAAAATTTGAAGCTTAGTAAAATTTTATGTTGTTTTTTTGATGATTTCGAAAAACATGGACCTAATTTATAAACTTCTAAAATAGAGAGTTTTTTGTATTTTGAAGCTTAAATTAGACTTGAACTAAAATGCTTTTTTTTTTTAATTCCAAGAAATGGATCAGGAAACAAGAGAAAGTATGAATCATAGTGAGATTAAGCAACTGAAACAGAGCAACTTTAAAACTGAATATGGAGCATCATGCAAACTGAAAGGGTAGATATCTAAGCTGAACTTGATTGATTAAACTAGGGGTGGACATAAACTGCACCGTCACACACAAACCGCCTACATTGAGCCGTAAAAGAAGAGTAGAAAACCGGAATGAATCCTCTCTTTAAAACAAGTAATTCAAACTAGACCGACTCGGAATGATATGACCCGGTTGTGGTTTTTGAGCTGCTAACCCAACCGTATTAAACCGAACCGAATAGTTGCACTGGCAATCTTATGATAAAAATATAGGTATTTTCTATCTAATTTTTTATTTTAAGGATGTATATTCTATTTCAAGATATGTTGTTATATTAATAATAATAGTTATCACAAAGAGGAAAATTATAGTTTTAGTATAATAGTTTCCATATCATTCTTTTTAGATAAATATGGATTATAATCTTATTTGAATTATCTTACTTGATGTTTATGCATTGATTAGCGTCGATATTTGGTCAATGTACTAAAACAATATAACTTATCATTAATGTAAAATTGAAGTATTCATATAGTTAGAAACCAAACTTTTAGTTTACGATAACATTGTGTTTTACCATTTAAGTGACTTGATGGAAGTAATTCCGTTATTTCATATCATATATTATACGAGTTCAAACCGGATCGACTCATAAAATATCACAGTCGAACTGAAACCGAACCATTTAAATGAGTAGTATGATGGTTTGTATTTTTGATCAATCGTTTGATGCGGTGCGGAAGCGGTTTGAACTCCAACCTGCACCAAACTGACCCGCGCCCACCTCTAGATTATACTGCATACAATTGGACTGCACAACAATGACAACCAAGCTCCACGCTCATGTAAACTGCAAGAAAGTGGGGATACTGTTGGATCTAGTATAACCCTAGAGGAGAGGTGAATAGTGTTTAATCGATATTTGAGTAAATTCAGAAAATTAAAAAAAAATTGCAGAAAAGAAAATCACACAGAAATTACCCAGCTTCAGCAAACCTTGCCTACTGTTGCATCGCTAAAATTTTACTAGGTATTAAAACAGATTCCGCTTACAACCACTTTCGTAACTCACAATCCTTGCTCCTTTTCTAAACCTATGCTTAAATCCTAGACTGATCATTATACCCTAGATCAGATTTTCCCAGATCACAAAGCAGTAATCTTTAAACCCTAGTTTGGAAGGTAAACTAGTAAATCTATAGATTGTTTTCAATAACAAAAGCAAAAAACAACAAAATAAAACCCCTAAAACAAAGCTTTAATAATAAAGGAAATTGGCCCTTTTGTTTCTATGTCTGTTGAAATCTTGGTCGTCCCTTTATTCCATTTGCTCTTCAGAAAATATCGGCTAGGTTTTTTCTTTGAATTGGCTTCGAAAATGATCGTGTACTCTGGCACTCATTTAGTTGATCGATGCTGCCTCCTTGCTCGAACTCGAAGTGTAATCTTACTCGCTCCAACTTTGTAAGGCTTCTAATTTTATTTGAGAACTTAAATGATTTTTCTATGAGTTGGATGATTGCCGATGAGGAGTAGTGTGATTTTGTAGGGCAATTTGAAACCTTATTATCTGATTTCCATAATTGACTTGCCCGATTTGATTTGAGGAATTTTTGGTAAACATTGAATTCAATTTCAACCCCTAATAGAAATTTGATTATTTTTGGAAAATAGTCTTAAATGAAAGTTGATTTCTTTCCCGAATTAACATCTCTGAATTTTCGAATTTAAAAATCAGCGTGAAATTCATGTGATGAATCAAGTCATGATTTGGCCTCCTTCTATGAATCTGGTCGAATTTTGACATTGTGGAAATTGCTTGGAAAACATTATTGCCCAATTAACCATGATGTGTTATGAATAAATTTTGCAGTAATCATGTTCTCCTCTGGTCCCACGCATGATTAAAAATTTGGAAAGAAATGCTGATTTATTTTTGGAAAAAATAATTGATTAACTTCTTGCACAAAAATTTTTTTGTTCAATTTGCCAATCAATCCGTTTATGATTTCTGGACACATTTAAATTACATGCCAAATATGAATTGTAGTAATCTATTTCATCCTTTCCTGTTTTGAAAAAAATGCTGCATCTATATGTTTGGCATTGCTTCACTTCAATTTTTTTGCACAAAGACTTTAACTAATACACTTACATATGTATATTCATATCCATGATTTGTTGTAATTGCTCTGTTCATGCCACCATAACACACTTTTATCATGCGTATGTTTTTGAGATTTCTATCACCATGCTTGTTGAACCATTTTGAAATTTTGCTGAGCCATACAGACATGTGTACATGTGTGGTCTTGACCACTTTGAATTTCAGGTGTCCAATGTTACATGCCTTGTATACATTGTTTGTAACACCCTATAATTTTATAACACAATTAAATGATGAACTAAGGAATACTTAAATAAATATTGTAAATTAAGTAAAACAGACCACACCATTGCGTTCGTCTCAGAATTTTGCTTAAGATAGACTGCGAGTTCACGTGAAACGGACATCGTATGAAGAAGTTATTAAGCCTAGAAGTATGTATACACACAAGAGAATTATATATATGCAAACAAATTAAATGTTAAAAAAAATTCAAAACAGCGAAGCGGAAGCCCTAGAAGCGGAACCGACCGATTCTGGGGGTTGACCGAGACCCTGTTGGGTCGACCCAGGCTCTTTGGGGTCGACCCATGGGTTAACCCCGGGGTCGACACCCAAAAGGGGGGTCGACCCCCATACGGATCAGGGCAAATTCCCAACTCTGAACGTGGACTAAATTCTTGGCTTGGTTCGTTGGCTTTAGGCTATAAATAGGGCCCCATTTCTCTTGTTTTTACACACCAAAAACAATGGAGAACTAGATGCTGCCTCTACCTTGATTAAAATAGCATATTCTTCTTCAACAACTAGAATTAGGCAAATTCATAGATCTGTGCTTCTACATCTGCTATTGTTCTTCTGTTTCTTAGATCCAATCACAGTGAGTCTACGTTATTTTTAGATATGAATACTTAAAAGTTAATCTTAACATGTTTATGAATTGGATCAAAGCCTATGACTAATTGAATCATATCAGATGTGCCATAACCTGTGTATCTTAGTTATTTTGACATGACTATGAATTGGATCTAAGCCTATGCCTATTTATAATGTCAGATCTGCCATTATTTGTAGATCTAATTCACTATTTAGATCTCATCATGCCTGTTTATGACATCCCTATTATATTAGAATCAGTTCTATTATCACATGTTCATCAGATCTGTTCCTATATGCCTATCTTGTCATTATGCCCAATTTTGTCACTATATGCTTATTAGTTGCTATGCCTATCGCTACCATCATATGTCAATCTTGTTATTATGTTTATTTCTGTTCTCTTCCCTTCTTCCTTTTCCTTTTTATTTTGTAGCCAGGCTACCTTCGAGCCTAGGCATACCGCTGAAATATGCGAACGTACGAAATTGGGAACGATGGGAATAATTAATTTGGGGAATAATTCATATTGTAAAACATGATCGGGAATATTGGGCATAATTCGTACCTTGAGCCAAGACTTGAAACTTGGGGCATAATTTATATGTTGATCTAAATCTTAATTGGGCATAACTTGTATTGGGAAATTTGGTCATAAATTGAAAAAAAATACATGAATATGGATTTGGGAAATAAATCAAATTGGGATTTAGAATCTTAAATTGGAGCATGATAAACATGAAATTTTGTTTTTAATGAAAATGACTTGGGAAAGGGGCATGAAAACCTATAATGAAATAGGAATAATTGTTAAAGAGTAAACATGCCTAGATTTACTATAATTAGCAGCTGTAACCGTGCTTAGACACGAGGTTAGATTACACTTGTGGTAGAAGTCTGCTCGAATCAGCCCGGCATATCCAGTAACCACAAGTGGTGAATCCAATGTGAGGGGTCTAAGTGCATAAACATGTAACGTGCCGAGACATGAGGTTAAGTCAGACTTGTGGAAGAAGTCTGCCCGGACCCGCCCAACATATCCAACATCCACAAGTTATAGACTTAATGTGAGAGGTCTAATGCATAATCATATATATAAAAGGATAGAAATAAACGGCACTAATTGTTATTAATGGAAATGAATTAAAATAAATAAGGAATGAGAATAACCTATTATAGTTAATTACATTAATGAGAATGTTATATAATATGTAGGCTTGTCCTAGGGACAAGTGGAAATCATAATAAAAGTTATAATAAAAGGAAGAAAAACTTACCAGTAAATCTTAGTTAAGAGAACTAAGTTAATAAGTAAACAACGACAAGTTGTAGTGACATGTTAGACAGAAAACGGGTGAATTGAGATGAAGTATACTTAACTACATGTTATTGTAACTATGGAAACAAATAATGAATAATTGTGGATTACTTTCGTTAATTAAAATCCGAGGATAATAGATTATAGATTACAAATCTTGGACTACAATCCAGAGAATAACATGTGATGGGGTTATTAATAAGCTTAAATGGATTAAGCTGTATATATATGAAATTAATAAGCAAGTGGAACTTGGTAATTTGAAAAGAAGTCAATATAAATGGGAATAACCTGTTAATCTATAATACTTAACCTGTTTGCATCCATAAGGATTACATGAACATGTTAACTTGAGTAGAGGTTAAGTAAACTTGATTGAAACAGTGGGAGAGTTAAGTATATCTTGGGGTAGTGGGTGATATTTATATATAGGCCCACAAACTTAACCTATGGGGTTATGCAATCTTTTTACACTAGTAGGGCATAACCTGTGGGGTTATGCAATCTTGTTACACTGGTAGAGCAAAACCTGTGGAAATCCTAGTAATGGGGATGCAAGAGTACGGGGAAGCTCGTATCATCTTGTGTGCGGGACTCGTTTCGGTCAGTAACCCATATATAGGTATCAAACGAGTACTCCGAACTAGGTCGGAGTCGAGTCACGCTTACTGGGCTGATTGTAAGAGATCCAAACGAAGGGGCGATGTGGGAGGCGCATTCCAACAGAGTCATGTGCGTGCATCGGTCCGAACAGGGGAGGATTAAGACGCCGTGACACCTATAGATATGGTTGTGCACATCCTGAAAATAAAGGGTTGCCACTTTAGGAAGTGATACATCCTGCTATAGGGATAACACAGGGTATATACGGAGTAGGGAGCCGATCAATTGGGGTAGTAATTAGGGTACATCTAGACTCCAATATGTTTAGAATCCCATTATTATCCTTAGGGGTAACTCCGGTATGTTCAATTGGGCTGCATGTTGTTGTGTATGAGGTTAAACCTCTCACTAGAAGTACGCCTAAGTCTACCATCTTATACTTGTTGGGGATCATCTGGTTCATATGATACTAGTATTAGTGCAGAGAAAGAGAAAAGTATTAGAGAAGCGCTACACGTATATGTTTTGTTCAGTTTATCCTGTTTACCTTGTCATACCTGCCTTATATGCTGTTATCTCTCTTATCCAGTTTATATGCCTACCATGATACTTTTACATATTTATATGCTAAAAGTAACTGGACTCGCCAGACTTTATGTCTGACCTATTTTGTTTCCTCTTCTTTCTCTTCCGTTTTCGTCCAAGGTTCTCAGGGTGGGAATACTCAAGCTTGATCAAGATTTTTCTTTCCTTCTGCTTGGAGCTGCTTAGATGTACTACTTGATTTCGTACCTTCTCTACTATGGCTATGTTTTTAGGGATTATGCTCTTTTCATGTTTACTGTACTTTGATGATTTTAGTACAAGACAGATGTTTAAAATTGATGTACTGGGTTTTATGCATTTCAGACTTATGATGTAACTACGTTTTGAACCATGATGTTTTCTACTTAATAAAAGTTTTAAATTCTGCTGCTATTTTATATCTGTCTTGTAATGTTTCTGTTTCTGTTTCTGTTTACCATAATGCTTCACGAAACTTAATGCATTCTCATAACGAGTGACATTAACGGACGTGGGGTGTCACATTGTTCATGCCATATTACTTGTTACTTATGCTCTTGCATTTCAGTTGATACTAGATGTACATGCTTGGTCATTTTAATACATTGTTACCACCTGATATTGCTTCATGCTGCCATAATTCATGTGATGCACCATTTCTGAAAACATGTAGCTGCCATATATTTTTGGTGCACTTGAGCAGTTCTTCTATTTGTGAAATCTGATTATGATTCTTGTATTGTGCTTGATCATAATGTCTGGCCTGTACATGTAAACATGATTGTTGTTTGGCTTTGCCTCTACCTGAACCATGCAGTATTGACACCTTTGTTTGCTGCATCCATTTGCACTTGTACATTGACCTGAATTGTACACTGTTTCAGCCATGCACCATTTCTGACTTGCACTTGCCCACCTGAGTTGCTTACTAGTTGCTCCACTATGTGATTTGATGACCAATGCTTTGTCCATAAAAGTGTTGTCACATTTTGTACACATGAATAAGATGAATTTGGCTCTGTCACATTTAGGCTTCATTGAGATGATAATATACTTATACTGGGTCGAGCCTGGTCTTCATGGCTGCTCCTCAGTGCATGTGTGTTCATGGATACTTGACCTATGCACTGAGCATGTGTGTCGGGCTTCACCTGAACACAACCTAATATTTTTCCCTACAAAAATTATATGTGTATGCTATTGACGATGTCTACCTTGTCGTATTTACTGTGAATCACTGAATATCACAAGTAGTCTAGTCACAGATAGATATATCAATAAATCAGATAAGTCAGAAAAATGATGAGAAAACACACCAGAAAATCTGAGGCAAATAAAAATTTAAAAATAAATTTATATTTATTCAGAATTTGTTTTATTTCCAGTCTACTATGTCTTTTATTTCAGTGAAAGGTTTCAAGATGATGGAGCAAGATGTAGATACAGTAAGAGTGCATAAATAAATGTAACTGAGTGAGAGATGTTAGGGATTGCGGAGATGATCGTTAAGGAAAAACAAACACTAGAGAGGGGTGAATAGTGTTTTTGAGAATTTAGACTAAATCTAAAAATTATGTGATAAACTATATGAATCAAACACTACAGAAACAATCACAGATACAGAATCAAACACAAATGAGAAATAAACAGAATAAAAAATGCAGAAAAGGAAAGAACACACCGGATTTTATACTGGTGCGGATAGCTCCTACGTCATGTCCTGCACAACACTGGATTGTGCAGAGTTTAATTACTATATCAATATCCAATTAAACCCCTTGATTTCACGGCTACAAGGTTAACACCTCTCCCGTTCCTTGATATCACGGCAATAAGGAAAACACTGATTCCATTCCTTGATTTCACGGCTACAAGGAAAACACCAATTCACAAATACTTCCCAAACAATTACAATAGCCCTATAACTCTTCAATAGCACTTGATTTAGAGAGTAATGAGTAGAGAGTGTAGAGAGAAGAAGATTAGTGAAAACGAGTGGATAGTTCTACCCGGAAGGGCACTAACACTAAATCACTTTGGAGTCCATGAAGATCGTTCAGTTGCTAAAGTGATCAAAGATTCATACATCCACCATCACTAAGCAAGAGACCTCACCAATTCCTTTGCAAATTCAAGTGAAATTTAGATCATAAAGAGATAGAAAAGAGAGAATTCGTATACTTTGTAAATCCCGAAATGATAATGCAAATCTCTTCCATAGTGGACGTAGGTCTAAATTAACCGAACCACTCTAAAAATTTCGTTATTCTTTTTTGTGCTCTTTATTTTAAATTACGTGGTTCCATTTTCTAATCTAACCATTTGGTGAAGTGCTCCAAGAGCATCTTTGGTGTTTGAACCAATTTTGGTTTAAACATTTGGCGCCCACCGTGAGGCCACGTTCGCACTTCTCTCAATCTAAAAAGCCTTGCATTCAAGTTCTAGTATGGCTAAATTTAAGAAGACTACAAGAAAAACCATTGAAGAAACCAACAACGTTGCTAACATTGAAGTTACACCCCTTATTAACCACTTTGAAGTTGGTGAAAATTCAATAGGTGGTGCCGGTGTGACAAGAAATGAGTTGGATGCCGCTATTGCCAATATTAACCAACGAGTGGATAGTTCTACCAAAGCTACGATGGAAAACTTGACGCTATTCTTAACGCTTGACCAAATCCAGTCCCTCAAAAGATCCATGTTGATCCCGAAGAAAATGGCAATTTGTCCGCTTCCAACCATGATCGCAACGACAACATAAAAGACGATAATGAATGGTAAAGCTACGATGGATAGATCTTTTCTCATTCAATTCAACGTTGCTTTGCCCGAAGTGAGAAATCCAGAACCTCGCATAATCCTCATGTCTCTAATCGACGCCATGGATGAGAAGAGAGAGTTTGGTAGATGGATTAAAATGAAAGAACAAAAAATGCTTGAGAAATTCTATAACAAGGCCGAGGAGTATGTGAGAGTCGATAACAATCCCATGCCTCTTCAGATTATCGATGGTAACCAATTTCTTGAAGCTCCCAATAATGTTGCTACTCAGTATAATCAGAAGAATACTCAGGGGCAAAAGCGCGCCAACGATGGAAAGGACAACAAAGATTATAAAATGATTCGCCTTTTCAACTCATCAGAGCTAACACCTTTGAATGACACCCATGAAAACATCTATCTTGCAACGAGGAATTTTGAAGAATATGCGGAACCAAAACCGACAAGGATAAGCGAGATGGCACCCAACTCGAGAAAGTTCTATATGTTTAACAACCAGCCTGGTCATAAGACGAATGAATGTAGGCACCTCAAAAGCTTGATTTCGGAGTTGATTCAAAAGAACAGACTGCAACAATATGTCAAGAATCCATTAGCATCAAACTCTACTCCAGCTCTTCAGGGGAAGAAAGCGCCCACCAAAGTAATCAAATTCCAGCACGAGTTGATACCAGGCAGATAATCAACTAAGGATCAATGATTGGCATCCCAATTCTAATGACTTGGAATAAGCGATCAACATCGCCATTTCTCTATTTCCTACTTTACTTCATGCTTTGCTTCATGCTTTACTTCATGTTTTACTTTCAGTTATATTCAAAACTTCTTGTAAATAGTCTGTAATAATCTTCAAGTGAAGTACTGAAACATTAGCTCTGTAACCAAAAGCATATTTTCCTGAATAGACCTCTTACTTGCAATATTTTCGATAATTCAAAATTTGCTAAAAGACGATTCCTTATTACAGGCTATCCGACAAACACTTGCTTCCTCGAAACCCAATGCAATATGGCAACCCCATTAACACCAACTCAAGCGGCAAGTGCAAAGAACATTAGCATGCCGAAATGTAATGATTAAAAGCACCACCTTGGAAAGTGAACGAGAGGAGTTGTCGAGGGTCAAACGGTGGAGAGTTCAGCAAGCGGATGCGAGGTTGCAAGTTCCAAGGGGCAGCCCATGCCCAACTGCGGTCACTTGCCTTAGTCATGTGCTTCCAGCAGGAGGTCGACATTCGCTCCACGGAATGACACAAACCCTTGCAAATCCTAAAAGGTCATAACCTCTCAGTCTATATGCGATCACTAACTATAACAAGGTGAATCCGACATGACACTGATGTTCAAAAGAACCTCTCGGTCCGGCTGCGATCTCCTACTATGGATAAGTGTATCTGACACACAAGGATTGATGTTCACTGCGTAATGAAGCAAACCCCGCTAATTTCTATCAAGAGAGCCTCTCAGTCCGGCTGCGATTGCTTACCATAATTAAGCGTATCTGACACGACGACTGATGGTCACCTTGTGGAACTACGCTAAACCCAAAGTCCTCCCATAGTAGAGGAAAAATAAAGTCCTCCCATAGCAGAGGCAAAATAAAGTCCTCCCATAACAGAGGCAAAATAAAGTCCTCCATAGTAGAGGCAAAATAAAATACCCCATAGCAGAGGCAAAATAAAGTATTTCCATAGCAGAGGCAAAATAAAGTCCCTCCATAGCAAGGGAAAATCAAAGTCCTCCCATAGTAAAGGCAAATCAAAGTCCTCCCATAGTAGAGGCAATACATAAAAGTCCTCCCATAGCAGACGCAAGATAAAGTTCCTCCATAGCAAGGGCAAATCAAAGTCCTCACATAATAGAGGCAAATCAAAGTCCTCTATTAGAGGCAAAACATAAAAGTCCCTCCATAGTAAGGGCACCCACCATAGCAAGGGAAAATCAAAATCCTTCGTGTCAGACATTTACGTTGACACAAAAGGTCAATCTCTCCATATAAGAGATCAGCAATGACCAATGAAGTCTATAACGTTGATTCAGTCGACATGAAAAGACAAGCATTGGGTTATAAACGACCTCTCAATAGTAGGGGCATCCAACGAAGTCTCCAATGTTAGAACTGACAAACAAAACAGACAAATGTTGAGCAACAAAAGTCCTCCCACAGCAGAGGCAAAATATAAATTCTCCCCAAACGGGTGCACTAAATTCAAAAACCTTCCTCAGCGGGGCACAAAGATATCAAAACTTCTCCAAGTAGAATTACTAAAGTAGCCAGCAAAGTTGGAATTCCTATTGTATTGACAAAGCTCAGAAGTTTCATACATGTTGGCAAGAATCAAATAGCTCCGACTGACGAAGTTAAAGCTTATAGCATGTCAACTACGATTAAGGAAACCCGATAAACTGATCACATCGAGCTCTTGCGATTCGTGGCGGTTCATGGTAGTAAGGCAACCCAATCACATAAGAGTTGAATAATGCATGAAAAAAATACCACGGGTCTATCACGACATTGCAGCAAGCCAACAAACCAATTTATTCTCATCAAAATAGCCAATACACCTGCCTTGAAATTGCCTCCCAAAATTGGGGCATTTGAAAAAATTCAGCAAAATCGATATGCTCGATATGTCGATAAATTCATTTGCACCAATAGAGGTCAACCCGGGAAACCCATTTAGAATCTCTTAACGCAAAGGCTTCCTCGTCTACAAAGCTTCAACCATTAATATCTCACAAAAAATCCAATGATATCTTGCTTCAAATCTGAGGATAAGAGGTGCTTAAAAGGGGAAACTGTGCGAATATGGCATAGTTTGAACATAGTAGAGCAATAACGCTTCTCAAAGAGTTGAAGCTAATATCCGTCAATAGTTTCAATATGAGATATAAAAAGGAGATTGAGCAATAATTAAGCACTAGGGGAAGCCGTCGTGAAACAAAGATTCAAAATTTTATATATCTCAGGATGATCCATGGTGTCAAAGCAAATTCATGTTCGGATTGCTAAATCTAATTGAGCCAATGCAGCAGGTCTAAAAATAGGAAGTCAGCAAACTCTCTTTTCCCTGGCAATTTTGCGACAAATTCGGGAATGCAAAAATAAGTGCACATATTGAGTTAGCACAAAATGGCATCTTTCCAGCAAATTGTCAAGAGAATAACGAATAGCCAAAGACCGATCCACTTACAATCCAAAATCTGTAGTTGTTCTAGCCTTGGAAACTCAAATCAAAGTTCCAATCTGAGTGGCGTAAAGCAGTTCACACTGCAATGCAATGACAAATGTCAACAAGCTAAGATGAAATCTTGGCAAATCATTAGCAGTGCTAAAATACGCTAGAATTTGTGATACCAGATCAAACAATGTGAAGATGTGAACAAATCCAGATTGCAATCTGTTCAGCAGAAATTATCAGTCAAGTAGAAGTTCACTAGTTAAAATGTTTTGTTCGAAGCCTGCATTTCTCACAAGCAAAAAATACAATCTTCGAGGGGCAAATGTTAACCCCGTTAAAATGCGGTTCAGTGAATTGACGTCAAAGGACTACGGGTTGATTGAAATATGAGCAGTGAACCGTTCATGAATCCCATTCGTTAACGCGACAGAGATCATGTCGGGCAAGACAAGCCGCTCAAGCTTAGTCGTTGGAACGACATGAGTCATACCGCGTATAATACAAGACGCATGACGTTCAACTCATACCGCAAGAAGTTGTAAGCTTCAAACCGTTTAACACTAAGATCATTCAGATCATTCAACCCATTAGAATGATTCATGCCGCTATGCCATCTCATGCCGCAAGCGGTTTATCCATATCGTTAATAACTTCATGGCGTCAGGACCCTATGTAACCAAGTCACTGTGACCACGTCATTGAGTATCTTCCTACCGCAAGACGACTTGAATCAAGTCGCTCACATTATAGAACCATGAGGTATATTCATGCCGTAATGATTCATATTGCATGTGTTCATGCATATTGTAAGTCAGTTCAATCCGCAAGCCGAGATAATACTCAAGTCGTTGAAACCTTTTACTCGAATCATTCCAGTACTCATGTCGCGTAATGTTTTGTTTCATGCCGTGAGTTTGAAAGTTTCATGATGTATGAAAACTCATGTCGTCAGATCTAAGTTGCAGCAAAAACTGACATGTCCATCTTGCACGTCCAACTTGCGTTGTCTATATGTACACAAAGCTATTTGCGTTAAGAAAGTAATGGCACGTGGATTGCATTTGTGGCAAAAGGATGGGATACTTATCATGCAAAAGTAGATCACTGAAATGTATAGAACACTTAGCAAAAGATAATATATGCCATATCATTCAGCATGTCGCTAAGTTCTTTCATGATGAGCCCCATGCCGTAGGACACCATGCCACCAGAGAAGTATAGTCAAGTCACAAGTACGACATTAAACTCGCATTTTCCACTTAATAGAGTCATGATAGTTGTGTATAAAATGGCTTGGACCATATACTTTCAGGAGGGTGCCACGTGGCGCTTCCATGGGTTGTGTAATTCATGTATGAACTGTAGGCAATGAACATATTAAAGTAGATGATCCCATAAGTGTAATGTTTAAAGAAAGTCATCACGTAATGGAGTTGAAAACATTCAGGACAACTGTAAAATATCAATAGCCAATTATCATCACGAGAGGAAACGCATGCGGTTGCTTATAAACAAGTACCGTTGAAAAGCATGTCATTCCTACTTGAAGTACAGGCGACCATATAGAAATCGCCAGCTGTAAAGTAGCAACAGACAACTGTACTCATATGGATAAGATTGCAGATGTGGATATATCATGAAAAGCATGAGGTACCGTGTTTTTAAGTCGTTGCCAGCACTTAATAAGTCAAATCACATGTGTTAATACTGTGAAAGATCTTGCCGCTCCGCACAATCCATGTTGCAGGACTTCATACCACAAGCCTAAAAGATGGCGCTGATAGTTAGCGCTAGTTGTAAAGTGATAATTCCAGTTGTTCCCATCTAATTACAAGTGTGCCACTACCCTTAAAACACTACTATAAATACCCCCATATCATACACTTGAAAGAGGATCAATTCTTCTAACCCAAAGGGCCGCCAAATCGTTTTGGAATCCATTAAGATCGTTCAATTGCTAAAGTGATCAAAGATTCATACATCCACCATTACAAAGCAAGAGATCTCACCAATTTCTTTGCAAATTCAAGTGAAATTTAGATCATAAGAGAGAGAAAAGAGAGAAATGAATGTAAAGAGATAATTCATATACTTTGTAAATCCCGAAATGATAACGCAAATCTCTTCCATAGTGGACATAGGTCTAAATTGACCGAACCACTCTAAAAATTTCGTTGTTTTTTTTTTTTTGCTTTTTATTTTGAATTATGTGGTTCTATTTTCTAATCTAACCATTTGGTGAAGTGCTCCAAGAGCATCTTTGGTGTTTGAAAAAATTTTGGTTTAAAAAATAGGTGTTGGAATCATAAAAATGATAAGAAATAATGGCGTAATGAAATAGAGTGAAAGTGGAGAAGAAGGAGTGATTAAAAATTCGAAATCAATCTCTTTTTATAGTGTGTGAACAGTTGCAACACTCCAAAACCGTCACAAATAGTGAAAAGACACTTCCTTTCAAATTTGAAAAAATGATAGTTATATGTTGATATAGTTTTTTTTGTGCCGACATATACTTAGTATAAAATTAACTTTTGAGCATTTTTCAAGTGTTTTGATATAAATATAATTCTGGAGATTCTTGAATTAAAATATAGTTTTATAAATTAATATTATAAAGTAGGAAATCATTTGAAAACATAAATATAAACTATATAAACATATTTATAAAATTATAAAGTTTAAAACTATATAAATATGAAGTATAAATATATAAAACTTATAAAACTTGAATTTGAAAATAAAAGTAAAGTAAGAAAGAAAAATAGAAAAGATAAAAAAACAAAATAGAGAGGATTAAAGATAGAATTTGAAAATAGAATTTGAATTTGAACCTGGAGTGCCATTTAGAGTCTTACATAATCTAGAATCTATAACTATATTAATCTTGAACTTTTGAAATCTTGAATACTCATGAGTCTTGAAACATCTCTGAATTCTTAATCTCTAACCTCTTTAAAATTGTACAGTGTTCACTAATATTTCCTCTATATAAATCATGCATATGTGTGTGTGTATATATATATATATTCTATATAAAAATGTTTGTATATATATTTCATAATCAATTAATATTGAAATAAGGTTGTTGTCATCAAAACTCCATTCTCCAACAATCTCTCCCTTTTTGATGATGACAACCTTAGTTTATAAAATATCATGCCTGTATATACCTGTTGATGATGATGTATATACCTTTTGATGATGATCCTTCAAATACTCCCCCTGTCTATATGAATTCTATAAACTATGTCTATATTTTATAATTTCTCCTCCTTTGGCATTATCAAAAAGAAATTTTAAAACCACTCCCCCTAATTTATGTAACTATCTAAATAATTCCTATACTAAAGTAAAATACTCATCCTAAATTTGTGTCTATATAATATCCTAATTCTGTACATAACTCCTCATAAATCTATAACTCTCCCTTAATGTATAATTCTCTATAAATTTATATAACTCCCCCTAAATCTATGACTACACTAGTCTAATGAACTAAATAGAAGGATAATAAACTAAGAAAACCAATCAATTTAAACAAGCAAATCAATCCAAACAAGCAATTCAAACAAACAATCTAAACAATTAAATCAACCAAAGCATTTTTGAACCTTCAACTAATCCTTAGAAACTCTAAAACTCCCCCTTAATCTAATATAAGACTAAACCTATCCTAAACTCCCTTGGAACTGTTAAAGGACTTTAATCTAGACTGAAAAATCAATCTGATAAGATATCCTTAAAATTATGATATAAGTTAAGCAATTTAATCCACTTAATTAATCAATTCAAGTTTTGTTGTCACAAAACATAAATTCAAACATAAAACCAAACAAATTTTGTAACTTCTATTTATCCTAAAATCTATAAAGCTCCTATCAACTATAAATGCATAAATATATTTCTAGCACACCTATTGGCCACTAATGAATTCACCATGTCAAGTAAGTCAATCAAGTTATTCAAGTCAAACAAACCAAACAAGTCAATCAATCCAATCAATTCAATCAAGCCAACCAATTCAATCAAGACAAGGTAAATATGTTATATATACTTGTTATTTGTGAAGTTAAAGTTAACATGTAATGCAATGTGTGGTTATAATGTAGTATGAAATGTATGTCATATGGAAAATAATATGAAATGAAATGCAACTTATGATGCGAATGATTTTGATTTGAAATGCAATTGTAATTTGATATGAAATAAGATGTATAATGATAGTATGCATAATGATTTGGTGATGATATCTATTTGGGTAAAATATATTCAAAGTACTATCTAACTATTATGAATATATATTATAAATTATTTGAATCAAACAAAGATAATGTCAATTTCTAGACTTAGGTTGATTATATTAATGAAAGTGATTAAAAGAATAATAAAGATAATAGTTTAATTAAAAATTATTCATGGTAAGTAGTGAAATATTTAGAAAAATTATGGAGTTAAATATATTAGTAAGGTAAATATAGTGAAAATTGAAGATCCTTTTTAAGAGAATATAAAAATTGTATCATATAAAGTAAGCTATATAGACGTATATTCATATAAAAACTAATTTAAATAGAACTTAGCATTTAATTTATTATAAGATATACATCAATATTTTGATACAAATCAATTTTAAATTAAAACTTTAGAAATCAAAACATATTTATTTGCTAAAAAACCATTTATACTTAAGAAGAAATCTATAGTTATAAGAACTTTATAAAGTAATCTATAAAACAGATAATATGAAATAATATATAAAGCTATAATTTCTTATATTTAAACTATATTTTTAAGACATAAAAATTGTATATATATATGTATATATACCAAAATATTAAGTTAAATATATAAAACAAAATTAGTGTGAAATTACAAATAGTATTTATTATAATGTAACCCAAAATTGTTATTATATGTGAAAAATATATAAGTTAAACAATGTATGCTTAAACTAAAGACATATAAACTAATATATTATAAAAATATAAAATGTTTGAAAGTTTTAAATTGTTTCAATCAGATTAATAATTTTATTAATTTATATATATTTTGAAACAAGATATAAAAAAATAAGTAGACAGAAAAAGTTAATAACTAGAATTTGAACTTCCATTTTCTTATTTAAAAGAAGGTGGGAAGTTTGAAAGTTTAAGCTTTTGAAACTTAAAAATTGAATTTCATTTTACAAGCCTTTATGTCGACATAAGGACATATGTATGTCGACATACATGCATAAATTTCAAAGAACATATGGTTTTGTGCCTTTGGTTTTAAATTATCGATTTATATTCCAGATTTAACTATTTCTTGAAATAATATTATTCCTAATATACATTCAAAAATTTATTTCAGTATTTTGTTTGTTATTTATTTTTATATTATTATTTTTAATTTCAAATTTCAAATTTGAATTTCAAATTTCAAGTTTAAATTTTAAAATTTTAAATTCAAAACAAAGTGAACAAACAAAGCAACTATTCAACTGAATAAAATTAAAAATTAAGTAAGTCGTATCCGGTTTTTAGATCCTTTTCTTCAAAATTTTCTGAATTCTGAATTGATCTTCCGAAATTTGATGATGATATCTGCTCTATTGCGACGGGCATGTTTTTTTGGTCAGGATAGGATATTTATTTATTGAATTTGAACAGCATATGAGAAAGATATCGAAGATTTAGTAGTTCAACCAACTTGGCGCCAAAATTTGAATTTGAATTTTGAATTATGAATGAATGCACACTTCAACTACTATATAAAGATCCAAAAGTCATATCTCCTCACAATCTCTTCTCTTCTTCTTCTTCTTCTTCTTTTTCACTTTCAATCAAACTTTCAAGAGGCATAACTTCTTTGTTTCTCAACGGAATTGGATAAAATCAACGGAAAATCGAAGAGAAATTCAAAGACTACAATCTAGTAGCAGTTTTGGGAAGAATTTGGATGGAATGGGGGTGCAGTAAGTCAAAACAGTAAGAGATATGCATGAAATCCCATAACAGTTTTTAGTTTTCCATAGCCAATTTCAAATAGTCATATCTCACTCAATTTTTATCGGAATTTGATGATCTGCCCATCAAATCGACCGCGAAAACGAGAACCACAATTTGGAAATGGATACAAAATAGTCTAACCTATGGATGCAATTTGAAGATAACCGTCGACATTTTTGGTTTCCTTTTCTCTTTATTCACCAAAACTTCATTTGATCATTACTTGATCAATTCTTGATGGATTTACATGAAACCAGTAGCATTCCAACGAAAATGATGAGAAGTACAGCATTCAATCTACTTGTAGATGAGAATCAAAAGTTTCTACTTATCTGGTACCCATTTCTTTGTTGATTTACATTGTATATTTCCATTCCTTCCTCTTGATGTCTTTTCACCAAACGTCATTACTCTTCTTCAGTCATCCTTTAGAATTAGAATTCTCAACACCCATGTACACCAATTTGGAATTTGAATTTCCAATAGCTACATTTTATAATTTGAATTTTCAACAGCCACCTTTTCGGAAATTTGAATCACCAACAGCCACTGTACCCATTTTTCAACTTTTAAATTTTCAAAAGCCATATAACACATCTTTTCCTGCAAAACAATATCAAATAAATTTTCAAATAATTCAAATGACTTTTCAAAATAACTAACTAAAATAATATCATGATGGTTTTGTAACATATCCATATATCAAAAATTTCAAAATTTAAAAAAAATTCAAATTTCAAAAATCAAATTATAGTAACTTGAATTTTCAATAAAATTTGAATGCAGACTTTATCTAATACTAATGCAACACATAAATTTAAACTAATGTTATAAATCATTTCAAAACTTGCCATTTAAATTTTTCAAAAATTAGATTATGAACTTTTTGAAAGACCTTACTCTGATGCCAATTGTTAGGGATTACGGAAAGGATCGTTAAGGCAAAACAAACACTAGAGGGGGTGAATAGTGTTTTTGAGAATTTAAACTAAATCTAAAACTTATATGATAAGCTATATGAATCAAACACTACAGAAACAATCACAGATATAGAATAAAACACAGATGCAAAATAAACAGAAATAAAAATGCAGAAAAGGAAAGAACACACCAGATTTTATACTGGTTCAGATTACTCCTACGTCCAGTCTCGCACAATGCTGTATTGCGTAGAGTTTTATTACTATATCAGCATCCAATTACACATCTTAATTTCACAACTACAAGGTTAACACCACTCCCGTTCCTTGATTTCACGGCAACAAGGCAAACACCGATTCCATTCCTTGATTTCACGGCTACAAGGAAAACACTGATTCCCAAATGCTTCCCAAACAATTACAATAGCCTTATAACTCTTCAGTAGCACTTGATTCAGAGAGTAATGAGTAGAGAGTGTAGAGAGAAGAAGATTAGTGAAAGCAGAATTGAATTTGGCGGAGTATAGGTGTAGGAATCATAAAAATGATTAGAAATAATGGTGTAATGAAAGAGAGTGGAAGTGGAGAAGAAGGAGTGATTAAAAATTTGAAATCAAACTCATTTTATAGTGTGTGAAGGGTTGCAACGCTCGAGAACCATCACAAATAGTGAAAAGATACTTCCTTTCAAATTTGAAAAAATGACAGTTATATGCCAACATGGTGTTTTCTTTATGTCGACATATACTTAGTATAAAATTAATTTTTGAGCATTTTTCATGTGTTTTGATATAAATATAATTCTGGAAATTTTTGAATTAAAATATAGTGTTATAAATTAATATTATAAAGTAGGAAATCGTATGAAAACATAAATATAAACTATATAAACATATTTATAAAATTATGAAGTTTAAAACTATATAAATATATAAAGCTTATAAAACTTGAATTTGAAAATAAAAGTAAAGTAAGAAAGAAAAATAGAAAAGATTAAAAAATAAAATAGAGAGGATTAAAGATAGAATTTGAAAACAGAATTTGAAAAACAGAATTTCAATTTGAAGTTGGAGTGCTATTTAGAGTCTTACATAATCTAGACTCTATAACTATATTAATCTTGAACTCATGAACTCTTGAAATCTTGAATACTCATGAGTCTTGAAATATCTTTGAATTCTGAAACTCTAACATCTTTAAAACTGTACAGTCTTCAGTAATATTTCCTACATATAAATCCTGCATATGTGTATATATATATATTCTATATAAAAGTGTTGGTATATATTTTATAATCAATTAATATTGAAATAAGGTTGTTGTCATCAAAACTCCATTCTCCAACAAGAGAGATAATGTAGTGAGGATAATATGTAAAGAAGTGATGAATGTAAATTGTGTGTGTGTATATATATATATATATATATATATATATATATGAGAGTTCTGAAAGATGTACTATTATGTTTGTGAAGTAAAAATTTATTTTTGAGTAATATATACTTGTGTGAATATTTATTTCTGTGTAGAAGTATGATCAGCCAAAAACAATTTTTATTTTTGTATGACGTGAAAAATAGAGAACAATACTGTTTCAAACACATTTGTAAAATAAAATATGTTTGTTATCATCGAATAAAAAATCATAGGTTCAACAATCTCCCCTTTTGATGATGACAAACATACTTAAGATTTTAAATATAGCAAACGTGTTTGAATTTGAAATTTTGAGAACTACCCCTACAACACAACTCCCCTTACAATGGTAAACAGACTTAATAGATTTGAAAGAAATTTGAAAAATATAGAAAATAATTATACACTTAACATTAATGAAAAAACAAATTCTACAGAGGTCTGTATACTTATCAAAATCTTAACTCTTCTCCCCCTTTTGTAATCATTAAAAGAAGAACAGATCTGGACATTTGCAAAGGACATGGACCATAAATAGAAAATCAAATGAATTGACTGAATCAGATACCGCAAACTTCAAACAATCAAACAAAAAATCATAATAACCCATAAGATAGAAACACATTTTACAATTTACAAGATGGGTTGGAGAAATAGTTAATATACACAAGGGAGGATTTCACATATATTATTATTATTATTATTTATTTCAAGAACACACTAACCACGCATAACCAGATCTTGGATTTTTAAATGGGATTAGTTGCAGCTTGAAAAATTAAGTAATCTCATAACCATGCATGACCAAATCTTGGATTTTTAAATGAGGTTAGAGAAACACTTATTATTATTATACATAAAATCCCCTTAATATATAAAACTATAATGGATGATAATAAAATGATAGAGATAGAGATGGATGTGAAATAAATTCCTAAATTACTCATATTATGAAATATATTCAATCAAATAAAAATTATTGGGAATCTTTCAAATATCTCATATCCTGAAATATATTACAGTCACAATTTTATCACAAATTTCAAAAAGAAACTATTCTTTTCTTAATGATTTCAAAGAATGGTTAGATTTGTCAGAAAATTAAATTGATAACAAAACACCCAAGAACAAGGTTTAACCAAAAATACAGAGAGATTAATCAATTTCTATAATCCGCAAATCCAATCGTAATCTATAAAATCTATCTTCAGGAAGGGATTTTGTAAAAATATCAGCAAGTTGAGTTTGAGTTGGAATAAATTCAATACAAATGTCCTTACTAGCAATATGATCCCTAATAAAATGGTTTCTCACATCAATGTATTTTGTGTGGAATGATGGACAAGATTATTCGATAAATCTACTGCACTCTTACTGTCACATTTCAAAGGAACTTGTTTATAAATTAGCCCAAAATCAAAAAGAGCTTGCATCATCCACAAAATCTGTGCACAACAACTTCCTAATGCAATATATTCAGCTTTAGTGGTGGACAAAGAAACACAATTTTGTTTACGACTTGACCAAGAAACAAGAGAATGTCCTAACATGAAACAATTTTCACTAGCGCTCTTCCTATCAGTGAGTGAACCAACATTATCAAGATCAGAAAAACTAACTAAGTCAAATCATCACAAGAGGACACCACAAGACAAATTTTTTTGTGTGCAAAAGATATCTCAAAATTCATTTTGTGGTTTTTAAATGAGATTCTTTTGGATTAGACTGAAAACGAGCACATAAGCAAACAGAAAACATAATATCGGGTCTAGAAGCAGAGATATAGAGAAGTGAACTGATTATACCGCGATATTTTTTCTGATCAACAACAATACCTTTTTCATCTTTTCAAGCTTAGTTGTTAGGCTCATTTGTGTTCTCATTGGCTTTGCATCTTCAACACCAAATTTCTTCAGCAACTCCATCACATACTTTGTTTTAGAAATTGAAATTCCTTTGCTACTATATTTGATTTGAAATCCAAGAAAGTACTTAAATTCTCCAACCAAGCTCATTTCAAATTTGTCCTGCATAGCTTTTTCAAATTTCTCATGCAAAATATTATTAGTAGCACCATAAATTATATCATCAATATAAACCTGAACAATCTAGAAATTATTACCATCATGTAATAGAAATAGAGTAGTGTTAGCACATCCCTTTTTAAAACCATTTTCCAAAAGATATGAATAGAGACAGTCAGACCAAGCTCGAGGAGCTTGCTTAAGACCATATAATGATTTTTCTAGTTTGTATAGATGATTTGGAAATTCATGACTCTAAAAACCAGGGGGCTGTTCAACAAAAACTTCTTCTTTCAGCTTACCATTCAAAAAGGCACTCTTAACATCCATTTGCTTAAGTTTAAAACCTTTAAAACATGCAAAACTTGGCAATATTCTAATTGCTTCTAACCTAACGACTAGGGCAAATGTTTCATCAAAATCAATGCCTTTAGTTTGATTGTATCCTTTTGCGGCTAACCTAGCTTTATTTCTAATCACATTTCCAGATTCATCAAGTTTGTTTTTAAACACCCATTTCATTCCAACAATTGGATGGCCATTTGGTCTAGGAACTAGTTTCCAGACCCTATTCCTCTCAAACTGGTTGAGTTCATCTTGCATAGCTAAAACCCATCATTCATCATTAAGAGCAACATCATAAGATTTTGGTTCAATCTCAGAAATAAAAGCATTATGCTTACAAAAAGCATAGACATTTTTATTGAGAGAGGAATGAGTGCGAACACCAGCAGTTGGACTCCCAATTACCAAATCAAGAGGGTGGTTGGGTTTGAACTTCAACTTCTCAGTTTCAAAAATTTCTTCTATGACCTCATCACTACTAGCTTCAGCTTCATTGCTTTCCTTTTCACTTCCTTGTACAACACCATCATCTTTTCCACAAGCCATTTCCAAGTCTGCTTCATCGAGCTTCACATTAATGGTTTAAAAAATTGTTCTTGATCGTTTGTTGAAGATTCTATATGCTTTGCTCCTTGATGGGTAACCCATGAAATTCCTTTATCAACTTTTGATTTATATTTTAGTTATGATAAAAACTAATCAAAACAGTCGAAACAGCTTATGAAGCATATCCCATTACGTCCGGAATGGGGGTATATTGTTAGGGGGACATTCATTGGGATTTGTTTGGTGTTCAGGCATAAAACATCATAACAATGTAATTCGTGAATTAAAATATTGATAAGTATAGAGTATATATCCACTTATAACCCTAAGTCAAAATTTCCGTTGGTCAACGTTAATTTGTAGCTGCCATTTAACCTATCCCCAAAACGAATGGTCACCAATTGATCCATCAATCTAGGCTTTATCGGGCTTGGAGATCAACAACAAAGTTGATCGGCTAGGTGTAGGGAGGCCATCGATGGTCGTGGCTCGACGATTGATGCACGGAGGAGGTGGGAATTTGGTGTTGAAGCGGGTGCGGTTTTGGGGTTATCATGGTGGCTACTGGCCGCCTGAGAGGACCAGGTCAGTGGTGCTGGGGGCGGTAGAGCCTGGGCTACCCACGGTGGCGATGGGTGGACTTCTGGTCAACTAAAGAGGCGGCGCAAGGTATTAAAAGGAGCAAGCAACTTCGATCATGGCCTGAAGCATATAACGAAGGGTTTTAGACCATAATCAAGTGATTAATTAAATTAAGAAAAGGTAATCAGGGAATTGGTAAATAATTAAACTATTTTAATTTATATAAAAGTCTGAAATGTTTATATCTTGGACAAACGAACTAGAATTTGATGAGGTTGGAACTGTGAACTCAAAATCTACACAATGGAACTGATTGGAATAGATTTGTAGTAGCTACAATTTTTGATTAAATTAAACGTGACGTTTAATTTATCAAAACACAATCGTTATTTAAGGATTTCAGAACCGATCAATGTGAGAACTCTCTCACCTCATCTAATTTGTATAGTTATTTTATTTTATAACTGAATATATATTGATTTTCCATGTTGATTTTTGTTTCAGTAATTTTCACAAATTGTTGTATGGTATATGGTAGCTCATATCATAGTTGTTTGAAAACCAGATGGATGAATGGATGATTATTTATGTTAAGATTTGAGTGTGATTTTGAAATAGTTAACATATTAAAAACGATGTTAAATTATTTATGGTAGTTGAAATTGGATTAAAACATCCATTTACAAGTCAAGCTGTTTGTTTATGTTCACTCATTTAAGTAATATCGATTTGAATAAATAAATAATTTATAAATTGATTATTTATTGGTTGAAAACCCCACATGGGTCTTGGGATGATATCTAATTCACACATCTCCCTTGTGTTAAGTTGTATGTCAATCAATTGATTGGCAAACCGTTGTAAGCGTTATTTAATTATTTAATGCTTATCCAGTTGTAGATTCATTATGGATGTGAATTGGATGTTTAATAGTTGTTTATAACTATTGTTGAATACATGTATGTATGAAATCTGTATAACTAAAATTATATGGTAATTGGTTGAATCTCATTCCAATCTGGAATAGAAATGTATATTTTAATATAAAATTCAGTGAAAAGTTGAAGTTTGATTTTGATGTACGGTTTTGGATGGATACAAAGATTATAAAATTATAATGAATATCAAGAAAATTGGATTTTAAAATGTGACATTTTGAAAATATTGTTATTTTAATATTATAATAATATAGGATGTTCAATTTTGATTTAAAATTGAAGTGAAAGCTGAAATCGGGTTTAAACGAAATTATAAACGTTTTATAAAATACATTTTAAATAGAAATCAATTATATCTATTATATATAATATAATGGCTTAATATGAAAATATTTGATTTGAAAGGAAAAGATTGAAATGGAATTTCAAATGATAGCTATGAATAATTTATAATATATATAAATTATTTTTGGAACGTTTTCGATTTTATTTTAATTATAATCGAATTCGAGCTTGGATAGAATGCGTCCCATAGTGATAATGCACGAACGTCAACTCCTAACTTCCAATTGACGTAACGGGATATCCGACTTTCGGATTCTCCTGAAACTAGACCCATTGGGTTTGCAAAAAGATCTTTCAAGTGGATATAAGAGATTTAAAATCCAACGGTTAGATTTTAAAATATGTCCAAATGAGTTTTGGAAATTGTCGCTATGGATGCAGTTTGGTGGCCGATATTGGAAACCGACTGTAAGGGCCTTGATAAAATTATTAAAAATATGAATAAATTATGATAAATCATAAAAATTATTTGAAATGATTTTGGATGAAATATTACATGTTTTGGAAAGATAAAAGGTATTTTTATCTGAATAAGTTGTTTACCAACTTGAGTAAAAAACTGAAAAAATTGTTATGGTTTTAATATAATCAGAATTACCAATATATAAATTGGAAAGGATTTGAATGAGAATTATCTTCAGATATTTTGATATAGGACTCCGTGGTTTTTCAGATGTCGTTGAGGAATTTGGAAGATATAGACAACGTTATTCTCAATACAATATCTATTGGTTACAGAATTTGATATTGAATATAAGTCGATATTATTTCTATTCAGAGCCTTGACAATTGGACTTTGGGTTTGTCGTGAATGGTGTCTTCAATAACACTATTCTTAAACCCAGTTAAGGAAGGAATAAATCTTTTAATTAAGATTAATGTATTTTCCAATTAATTAATAAAATTGGAATTAAATGGAAGTTGATTTTGGGTTCATTGTGAACAATGTTTTAAATAATATTAGTTCTTAGACCCAATCAATAGTGAAGTTGTGATTTGGAATTTATGAATCTTTTAATTAAGACTTAAGGGAATCTTTTAAAAGTAAAGTTTTTCAATTTAATACATTAAATTGAATTGAGTGGAGTTTGATTTAATAATAATCGAGATGAGCTTCTACGAAGGAAGACCGTTACTATTTATAGAATTTAAAAGGATTTGTAATTATTCCACTTATAGTATTAGTCTGATACGGAAATTTATATCGATTATATGCTGGTCAAATTTTTGTGAAGATTCCGTATTAAATGGAAGTTTATTTTGGGTATATGATGAATAATGTTTTAAATTACATTTGTTCTTTATCCCAGTTAAAGATAAGATTAATTTCCTAAGTTGAATAATCATTAAATAATGATTTTTTAGATTAAAACTAAGTTTGAATTTTAACGAATCTTTAATTAGATTTAAATGCGAATGGCGTAATTAAATTTACCAAATTCGCGAAGTACTCGAGAATGGGGTACCACCTATTTTACTCCATGTGATAGTTAAATCTTTAATTAAATATGAAACGTTAAATGGTAATTAAATTTACCGATAACACAATGTGTGTTAAATATGGAGTATTACCAGTTTTACTCCATGGGATGAATAGGTTGGGATTGAGATAGTAAAATGAATAATTACTTTGGTAAGGCTCTATAATCCCGACTAGTTTTATAAACCTTAATTTGGTTTATATTATGAAAAGTTATTACAAAATCTTTTGAAATTATTTCCAAGGAATGGATTAAACAATAATTTTAAATGAGATAATCTTTGATAAAATTAATGGGATCCTTTCCCAAAGATAAGAACATTTGAATAAAAGAGTATTATGGATTGGAATGAGGCATACGATGTGTTTTTATATCACTTGATTATAAGATACGCGAGTTATTTAGAAGACCGGGTTTAACCCATTCTGAATAACTGTTACGACGGTTAAAAGTCTAATATTTTAAGATGGTGGTTGAAGACCATAGATCTTCACATCGTTTGGATGATTACTGATGGCTTGATTGGACCGTACATCCAAGATGAGGTGTAATAAGTGGTGGTCGTCCAGACATACTTGGAGATCGACCGGATATGCTAGGGCGTCTCTCTTGTATTGGACACATGGGACGAGGAATAAGGTTCCTCCGGTTTCATTCAGACCAAGAACGGACTTGCGAATGGATTGTATGTCTGACATTGTACTTCGTGCTATATTTATTGATCTCTACTAAATATATATTTGTTTTATGGCAGAGAATTTATTCTCTTTTCTTAACACCCTTCTCTAAGACGTACAAGAGCTCAGAGGTTGTATATCAGTAGACATCAATTGTATGGTATGAATTGACAATGTGACATGTTGTGATGCATGGATCAAAGCTTTTGTTGAAAAGCAGAGCTTTGTGATTGATGATCAAAGCATAACTTTAATATAGCACAACTTTGTGTATAGCATTAATTCGCGAGATTCACACCTCGGTATGAATCAAAATGGGATGAAGAACCGCAGAGAAATGGATACATGTTGCCTTCTAGCTATGAGTAATGTCATGGTATGTAGCCCAGACATTTTACATTTATGTATGTTGTATGATGGATAGCGAGGTACCTCGGATTTGACCACACAAGGCCCTTAATGTTCGACATACTGACCAAGATGTTCGATGTACTGACCAGGTTTTAGGCCCAACAGGACCGGGGAACGTATTATTTATGGAGAAATCCGAACCAGTGAAGGTTGGCCGGCCATGCTGCTCCTAAGGGTCCATGCGTTCTGTCCCTAAGGCATAGGCTAGAGTGTCTTGAATTCGGTAGAGGAAGATCCCTTGCCTTGGTTCATAGATGGAAACCCAAATTCCAATACATGATCTTACAATTTGAGTTGTATACTACGGCGACATAGTAGGATTGGGTACTATGTCTTCTATGATTGATACATTTATATTTGAAGTTGTTTTCCTGCACTATACATTAGTAATACTATCATACAATTTTAATTTCGCGTATCAAGCATGTTTGACTATTATAAGGTACAACTCTATCCTTCAGCTTGTGTTGCATTGTGTGATGGGACATGAGTCTTATAATAGCTTCATTTTTCAAAAAGCATTGCGTTGTTTCTATTTTTAAATTGGTATTCATGGGAGGAAACCCGTTCCGTGTTATACGGCGTGGTCCCTAGTTTTATCGAACATTAAAATAAAAGTTAATAACTGTTTTAGTTCTCACACCAGTTCCATGACTGACTCGAAGTTTATTGTTTCCCACCTAATTTCTGGGTGCCCATATTTCTACACGGGCAGCTTGTAGTTTTGGTTTTGCAGATATTTCTTTGCATAGGATCCTGGAATATGGCTGGAGCTATACTATGGAACGATTTGTATTCATGTGTTTCTTTCAACTGTGTTAGTTGATGTTTTCCTTCTGCACATTATATTCATGTATTATATTTCCACTGCTGTGTATTTTAATTCTCTGATATTGTTCCGCTGCATATTATTTATTTGTGCTATGATATCTTGTACTCTAATGTAAATTGTTGTAATAGCAATGAAATGTTCTCTTGTTCTGTGTTATGATGTGTCTTGTTCTCAAAGCAATCTGTCTTCTTATTCGGTTTAGGCCGGCTAGGAAGTTTAGGTCGTCTCAATTTTATTATTTTGGAATTGTGCCTTATTCATATCTTTGAATACATTGTTGAATACAGAATACATAGTTATGGACTAGTATTTATAACGTCAAATAGAGAACAAAGGAAAATAGGAATGTGAAATAACGGTAAAGAAATCATTTTGATATGCGAAAAAAAATCATCCTGATATGTAGCAGGTCATTTGGATATATTCGGTAAGATATTTATCTGTTATTCCTTATTCCCTCATCAAACCTAATTACCAAAATTAGGGTTGTAACTGATGCCATCAACAATCGTCGAATGAAAGCGATTTCCACCAGATTTGAACTCGAGACTACAAGCTCGCAACAAACTTTTGGTGAGAGAGAGGAAACAGAGATTCTATTCTGGAAGATTGGCCAGAGAAGAGGATCTCAAGTTCAATTCCTCCTTATCAACATTCAACTCATGTCTAAGCTTGATAAAGCTTGATTTTGAAAGTAGCTTAGTGTGTGTGTCCTCCTTTTGGTGTGTAGATGGTATATATCTGATTCTCATTTTTTCTTTGATGACTTGTTCTTTGAGGAATTACAAATCAAGCTCGATGTGTTTATTTTTAGAGTGTAGAATTGGATTGGCCATGAGGGGAAATCGTACTTACATTGTCACACCATATGCTAGCTTTCTTTTCGGTTTTGATTTGTAGTTCATTTAATAGTGATTGCACCCACAAAATTTTTGCTGCACAACTTGCTACACTTCTAAACTCAGCTTTTGTGCTTGAATGCGATACTGTATTCTGTTTCTTTGCACACAACGTTACTGGATTTCCCCCCAGGAAAATACAGTATCCTCATACTAACTTTCGATCATCATGGCCGGCTCCCAGCCAGCATCAGCATATGCATTGATATTTAGTGAGTTTCTTGCCATAATTATCAGTCCTTTATTGATAGTTCCTCTTAGATATCGAATATCCTTTTACTGCTTTGCAATAGTCATCTGTAGGACACTACATGTACTGACTTAATTTGTTAACACTATAAGAGATGTCTGGTCTTGAAATTGGAACATATTGCAGGGCTCCCACTATGCTTTTATAATGTCTCGGGTTTTGAAATGCTTGCCCTTTGTGTTTGGACAACTGTGCATTGGTTACCATAGGTGTTGGAAGAGAATTAGCTTTTTCCATTTTTTCTTTAGATAGCTTCTCATGAATGTACTTTCTTTGGCTGAGTTGTATTTTAGTGTCATTTGCTCTTTTTTACTTCAATGCCTAGAAAGTAATTCAAACTCTCCAAGATCCTTTATAGAGAATTCAGTGCTCGAAAGTTGAGTAATTCCTTTGATTTCTACTTCACTATTTCCATTTATAATGAAATCATCAACATCGATTAAAAAATATGTGATGGAATCGCTAGAGAATTTTGTAAATATAGAGTTCTCTAATTTTGTTGACTGATAACCATGCTTTACAAGAGTGGACTTTAATTTGTCAAACCACACTCTAGGTGCCTGCTTCCATAAATTTAATTTTTGAGTTTGTGCACCAATGCCTCTTGTCCTTTGCTAACAAACCCCTATAGTTGTTCCATAAAAACTTCCTCCTACAAAACACCATTTAAAAAAGCATTATTAACATCTAACTGTCTAATGGTCCAATTCTTATGTAAGGCTACGGTTAAAATTATTCGAATCGAGGTTGGTTTCACAACAGGTGAAAAGGATTCTGTAAAGTCAAATCCATACTGTTGTGAATACCCCTTCGCTACAAGCCCAGCCTTATATTTAGATATCGAACCATCTGCATTTTTTTTAGCATATAGACCCATTTTCTCCTTATGATAATTTTACCATTAGGCATTTCAACCAAAGTCCAAGTGTTATTTCTGTGGGGGAATTGAACTCTTCCTGCATTACTGCCTTCCATTTTGCATTTTGAGCTGCTTCTTCATATGACATGGGCTCGGCTGACTCCATAACTGTGTTGATCACTTTGGGTTTATATATGCCACACTTAGCAATTATCATCATTGGATGTTGACTTGCATTGCTACCGTGTGACAACACCTGTGCAGAGTGTGCATCATTTGCTGGTTGAGTCTCTAATGTGTGATTTTGGCTTTGAATTTCTTGTTTTTCTATGTTGTCATTTTTTCACAATCATGAGTAGTTTAAGTAGCTTCTCCTTGACTTGTGCCTTCCCATGTGGTACTGTGTTGAGTGAGATTACCGGTGCAGCATGGTTCAGGATGTACTGGCTGAATTATTACTTCATCATCTTGCATACCAGTCTTGTATTGTCTTGCATTCTGCACCTTGTTTGTTGTCTTAATTTCTGATGTGCTATATGGGAAAACATCTTCATTGAATACGACATGCCTAGAAACATAGATTTTTCCTTTGCTGTCTATGCGCTTGTATCCCTTTTGATTATTGAGATACCCCAAAAATGTATATGTAGTAGACCTGTAATCAAATTTGTGTGTGTTGTATGGTTTTATCCAAGGAAAACACTGACACCTAAATACCTTTAAATGATTATAGCCTGGTTCAATCCTTTTTAGCACTTCTTGTGGACACTTTAAATTAAGAACATTTGTTGGCATTATGTTAATTAAGTGTACAGCAGTGTTAAATGCCTTTGGCCAAAATTTTAATGGCATAGAGGCCTTAACAAGAAGTGTTAGACCAGTCTCAATGATGTGTCTGTGTTTACGTTCAATAAAACCATATTTTTTTGAGGTATATGGGAATGTTATTCTATGTTCAATTCCCTTCTTAGAAAAAAAATTGTTTTAAAGGAAAAAAAATCCAAATCCACCATCTGTTTGGATTTTTTACCTGACTGCCTATTTGATTTTCAACATTTGTGATGAATTGTATTGTTACATTACTAACATCTGCTTTAGATTTCAGAAAATATGTCCAAATGAATCTAGAGTATACATCAACAAATAAGGTATAGTATCTATACCCATAATCTGAAGTTATGGGTGCTGGATCCCAAAGATCTATGGCAATTAATTCAAGTGGTGAGTTGTGAGTAGTTTCAAAATCTGGAAATGCAAGTTTATGGCTTTTTCCCATTTGACAAAATTCGCACACATATTTAGTTGGGAAATTATTAGTAGAAACATTATTGTCATTACAAACAGTTTTAACAATTTTCACACTAGGATGTCCCAGTCTATTATGCCAAAGATTTAATTTTTATTGCTACTAGAAATACTATCAATATTCAAAATGCAATTTCTTTTATTAAACACAGATTGTCTAGCTTTTGCAAAGTGAAATTTTTGTAGCCCATTACATTTTTTACCATACAAAATGACATCTTGAGTTAGTATTTCTTTGATTAAGCTTACATAAGGGTAGTACACAATAAATACATTATTATCTTTTGCAAATTGAGAAACGCTTATTAGATTTCTCTTAATAGCTAGTACCCTTAGTAGGTTTTTAAGATATAACTGTTTGTTTCCATTTATGCTTGCATTTCCAGTATGTGTGATATGAACATTTTTACTATTACCGAAAGTAAGTTTTGCGTACCTTTATACTCTTTGTTCCCCGGATTCAATCCTCTGTTTGTCCCTGATTACCCTTTTGAATGCTGCATTGTTGATGTTTGTACTTGTATTGTTTTGATTTGGCACATAATTGGCATTAAACCTAAAGTAGCACTTATTGGCACTATGTCCATACTTTTCACATATCTGACAACATATTCAATTGTTGTTGTTGAATCTGCCTCCCCTTCCTCTTGACCTGTTTCTTAGACCACCTCTTTGGTTATTGTAAAATTGCTGCCTTGGCACATAATTTCTTTCCTGTTGTTTGCCTTTGAAATGAGTGGTATAGTTGATAGTGAGTTCTGGGTTGACAGCGCGTTTTTGTTTAATTCTTCCTTCGTGTGCCAACAGTATGGAATGTACATACTGGAGGGTTAGTGTAACAACCTGTATTTTTGGAACCAATTTAAAATTTTATTTTCAATTGATTGAATAGATTTTAAGAATTTAAAGTGATGTATTTCGAGAATAAATGACAAAAAATCTATTTTAATCGAAGTTATAACGTATAAATTTAATTAAAACGAACTCGAAATGGTGCGGTAGTTTGAAATTTCAATTTTAAACTTTGAATGAATATACAGAATTCAATATAAATCAGAATTTGATAAAACAAGAAACATTGAATATTTTGAATTGCAATTTTCTAATGATTATAAGAAATTGAGATTTCAGTTTATAAATTGTAACTTATGTCTAAATTAAAATTTAGAATAGTCGCTACGGAATTTGAATATACTTTGAAAAGGTATATATAACCCGTAGAAAACCCACATTTTGCATACGGATGAGTTTGGACTTGAAACCACTTCCATTGAGTTCAAATTGCCGTTTGCATGTTTGAAAACTATAAGCATCGATACCTTTGGAGTTGGAGAAATTTTGGTATTTCTCATTGCATATAAGACTAAAATATCACTTTTTGCATATCGACGAATTTGGACTTGAAACCACTTCCATTGAGTTCAAAACATCGTTTATGTGTTCGAAAAGTATAAGCTTCGATGTATTCCATGCTTCGGTGTTTTGGCACTTGGGTTGGGTCTTGGTTGAGCCAACCTAGCCCACTCCACATAACTCCCAACTTAGCCTCCTCCTCTTCATTCATTCCTCACTTCATCAAAAATTGAAATTAGGGGAAAAAGATGGGAAATTAAAATCCCTAAGCTGGGGTATTCAATTTAGAGCTCAATTCTAGTGCAAATCCAATTCTAAGACATGGGTAAGCTTCGCCATCTCCTTCATCTGGTTTCCTCTTCAATTTGTGATGATTCCTATGACCTTACTTCTAGGATATTTGTGTATTCATGTTTATATTGAAGATTCATGAGTAATATTGGAAGAGAGGTTGTTCTAGCTTGCCATTGGATTGATTTCTTGCTTCTAACCATCAAAGGTGAGAGCTTTGTGAGTTCTTAGTGTATATGCCATAAGCTATTAGCTTGTATGGTGTAATTTAGAGTTCATTTGGGTTTACATATTCATATGAATTGGTTAGATAAGTATACACTTTCTGGTTCATTAGTTTATGTCCCTTTGAATTGGAAATTATGATGAAGATTGTCCACGCAATCTAATTCATAAGCTACTAGTTGATTTGGTGATCTTGTGAAGCTCCATTGTCGCCCCAGCAAAGTCTTAAGTCTTCACAAGTCTCTTAAATCGCATTTGCATGCTTTGGTTTGGAATTTAGTTCACATTTGAATTTATAAGCTGAATCATTGCAAAACTCTTATATGAATGTTTATGTATGTGCATTTGGGTGTTATAGTTGTTTCGGCAAGTCTTTGAAGTCTCATTTGCATTTATGTAACATCATAGACCGTCGGGCATTTGTCAATATTGTTTTGAACATGTTTTCAAGCCAAATTGTGCTTTGGAACAGAATTCAGAAATTTGAATATTTTTGGGCAGACGTCTGACCTACTCCAAATAATTATGGAATCAAGCAACATAATTCAGATGTCTGAAATTTTTAGTTCAGAAGTCTGAATTTTAATTCTGACGTCTGACTGGAAAAATTCAGATTTCTGAAATGGCACCAAAATGAACTAAATCCTTGCTGGTTTCTGAAAATCCCAATTCAGACGTCTGACCTAAATGATTCAGACATCTGAATCTGTTTTTGAACTGTTGACAAGTACAGATCACGGTCAACAGTTTAGATGCATCCAGACTCTTTCCCGGCCGAGTTTCGACCCATTTCAACTTTGTTTGTGACTTGCTAGTTTCACTAATTCGCAGATTTCTGCAGCCAGGTTCTTACGAAATCATTTTAATAAAATCGTCAATTAAAGAATGACGGAGTGGAAACCACAAGTGAGAATTCTCTCACTCAAACTATTTTTATAGTTATTATAGCTGTGACTAAATATATATGTATATTGTCGGTGATTCCAATATTTGTTTGATGGTTGATGGATGTTAAAGTTTTAAATGTTATCATTATTAAACTGTGAAAATAGTATATAGGTTCACATGGATTATGATGTAAACCCCACACGGGTATTGGGATGATAATTTTACACATCGCCCAAGTATGCAAATGGTAATCATTGGGTGTTGATTGAAAACCCCACACGGGTCTGGCAATGATAATAACTTCGCACACTCCCTTTGTTTAGTTGTATGTCGATCGATTGATTGATAGGCCATAGTAAGCATTATTTAACTATTTAATGCTTACACAGTTGTAGATTACACTCTGGATGTGAATTGGTTGTTTAATAGTTGTTCGTCACTATTTTTGAATTTAGGCGATGTATGGAATCCATATAAATAAAAATATATCGTAATTGATTGAGTCACATTTTGATTTATAGTATATAAGAATATTTTAAAACAATATTCAGTGAAGAAGCAAAATATGATTTTGATGTCTGGTTTTGGATGGACAAGAAAAGGAACTGAAATGAATTGAAATGGTTTTGATAACCAATATTTTTCCAATGTATAAATTGGAATGGATTTGAATGGAAATAATTTTCGGAATATTTCGATATTGGATTCCATGATTATACGGATATTGTTGAGGAATTTGGAAGATACAGATATCGTTATTCCCAATACGATATCTAGAATTTGATGTTGAAGATAAGTCGACATGATTTCTATTTAGAGCCTTATATTTAAGTCAAATTGAATTTTGGGTTTGTCGTGAACGGTGTCTTCAATAACATTGTTCTTAAACCTAGTCGAGAAAGGAATAAATCTTTTAACTAAGATTTAAGGAAGTTTTCCTATTTAATAAAAGAAATTGGGATTGAATGGAATTTGATTTAGTGATAATCGAGATGAGCTTCTGTGAAGGAAGGCATTTACTATTTATGGAATTTAAAAAGCTTTGCCGTATTTTGTTTATAGTATTAGCCCGATACGAAAATTTATAACGATTCTATACTGTTATGACTTCCGTGAAGATTCCATTTTGATGGAAGAGGATTTTGGGTTTATTGTGAACTGTGTTTTATGTGACGTTGGTTCTATAAACCAAGTAAATGCAGGATTAATTTCCAAAAAGTTGAATAATCATTAAGTAATGATTTTTGGAGATTATAACTAAGTAGAGTTTTAATGAATATCTAATTAGATTGAAATGGGAATGAGGTAAGAAAATTTTATCGAATTCAAGAAATGTCGAGAATGAAGAACCGCCAGTTTTACTCCATGCGATAGTTAAATCTTTAAATAGATTTGAAACGTTGAATGTTAATTAATTTTACCGATAAAACAATGGGTGTTAAATGTGGAGTATTACCAGTTTTGCTCCATGGGATGAATAGGTTGGGATAATAAAATAAATGATTACTTCGATAAGATTCGCTAATCCCGACTAGTTGTTAAACCTTAATTTGGTTTAAATTGTGAAAAGATAAAATAAAATCTTTTGGAAATGATATCCACAGGAAGATTAAAGAAATAGTTTAAATGAACTTATCTTTGATAGAATTTTTGGGAACCTTTCCCTAAAGATGTGAATATTTGAATAAAAGAATATTCTGGATTGGAATGAGACGTATGATGTGTTTTTATAGCATTTGGTTATAAATTACGCGGGTTATTTGGAAAGACCGGGTTTAACCCATTTTGAATAATTGTTACGACGATTAAAAGTCGAAGAAGACGGTGGTTGAAGACCAGAGATCTTCACATCGTTTGGATGATTACTGATGTCTTGATTGGATTGTACACTCAAGACGAGGTAATAAGTGGTAATCGTCCAGACGTACTTGGAGATCGATCGGATATGCGATATGTGTAACACCCCCACTCTGATATATTTATTCTGAAGCGGTGATGCTACATATAAAATGGTTCTAATAGAACAATATCACAACTTAACATAAACTTTTCAGAACATAAAATCATTCTTAGTACATGATTTTAAACGGAAGAGCTATTATACGATCATCCTATCATAAAATATGGTTACAAAGGTTCACGAGTCTAATAATTAAACATAGGAGTACATAATGAGATAATCTACATAATGTAAGTCTTCACTTCAAAGCATCCAACTAACCATCTAAATCTGAAAAGTTTTAAGTGTAGCATCATGAGCAACACAGACCTAGTGAGATAGCTATTTAAGCTTAGTTTTCACATCATTTCTTGATGGGTTGTATTATAGTTTCATCATGACTCTTTACTTCGAAGGTTTCATCAATCCAAGTTTTAAAACAAAAATCAAGGAAGACTTCGAAATGTTAAATCAAACAAATTTATGAAAACTTCCTTTCACCAAAACTCATAATTTATCCAATGTATAGTTTTAAATCTGAACACATCCTCAACTTGGTTATATGCTAGAATATATTATCCTATTGCGGTCGACATCCCATCATCAAATAGGATGTACTCTACTCGGCTCGATACCAACATGCAGTAATAGTGCACTACCCAAGATCTATTGTCTTATACCGCACCCCATCGAAGAAATATAATCAAGAAAGTGACTCTCAAAAGTAATCTTAAATTACTTTTCTTCAGTATTGAATAATGTTCTAAATTATTTCTAAATTCAAATAATTTCAAATTAAATTTGAATTAACCTTTGCTTCGTCGGATCAGTTAGGGATAGCCAGGGAGAGCACGAAACTATATTTTCCAAACTCAAGCCTAGACACTATCCTCTCTGTCACCCTAGAACGTTCCAGTCATTCATTTTGAAAGATACTTTATAAATATATGTTTATTCGTGCAACAATTAGGGTGTTATATTGGTAATAGGCAAATCTCCTACTTTTAAATTCATGCTTTTAAAGGGTTTAAGACAAAACCAAACTATCTCAAATTATTCCAATCTATGCTAAGAAGAACCTCGTAACTACTTGAAACAAAAAAAAGGTAACATTTAAAAAGTACTATAAAAAGTTTCAGCATCATAAAATAAAAACTGCAACGTTTTAAAAGTGTTAGGACAAGTTTCATATGGTTTTAGGCTCAAAACAGCTATCTATAGCGTTTCAGCCATGCTATGGAAAGTTCTGGTTAGTCTATAATGGTTTTAGACTAAATTCAGCTACTACAGCGTTTCTGCGCGCTATAAAAAGAGTTCTGGTCATGTTCAAGGCTTTATAATCAATTCAGTGAAAAGATAGCGCTTCAGAAGTGCTATAGAAATTTTTGTTTTGATGCACTTCTGCGTTTGGAACATTCAGAAAGCGTTTCAAATTTCCAAAGTGTTTCAAGTTTCGGAAAATCAGTATTTTTTTTTTTTTTTTTTTAGTTTTTGGGTGAAATGTTTGACACTGTTTCTCTATGATAAAAATAGATTTTGACTCCAAATTTTTTATAGAAAGAAGCTATCTTTGTCTACGTAATTATCATAAAAATAAACCATTAAAATTATTTATCTATTCAATAAATAAACTTCAACAATACAAGGCCTTTTTAACATGTCTAATTCGGGCAGATTTTTACCTTACTTTGCATCCAGTTTTCGAGTATGAAAACGTCCGAATTAGTAAAGGTGGCCGAAGACAAAGTCATAGCCCTTTGAATTAAATTTCCAATTGATAGAGAAGTCGAAATTTCATTAAGAATTGCAAAAGTTATGCCCAAAATACCGAACGTCATTTTCGGGGGTTCACATCCAAACATTCGTTCATAGAATTCTCAACTTTTCTTCAAAATATGAAATGAATACATGAACTTAAATAGTTTTTCTCACCTTAAACTTGTATCTTGATCTTGCTTATCCTCTTGCCTTCTCCTAAGCTTCTCCTCTTTATCTTATTTTATTTTTTGTTTTCTAAATGTATGAAATGAAGTGAACCTTTACACCCTTTATATAGTAGTTTTCAAGGTTAATTTGGTAATTCAGTTTTGGACACTTGTCCGCTACATCTTCATACATTCTTTAGGATGTAGACACATGCCCTCTTATGTGTCATAAGAGGTTTCTACACATGGACACCTAATGTGTGTATGTGTCTTAACCTTATTTACTTATGAGACGTGTTCCTTTCATTTGATGACCCATGTCCCTATCACTTTAAGCCATTTTTCTTATTCTGGAATTTGTACACATACCATTTATAAACTATGTATTATGTATATATTTATGCATACATATATCATACATATGTATGTAATTATCATACGTAAATATCTGTATTAGACTGAACTATCATATTCAAAATTTCTAGAAATTTTACACACCAGGATTTTTGGGTTAGGCTGTTACACTCTACCACCCTTAGAAAAAGATTTCGTCCTCGAAATCTAAGCTTCAAACAATTCTGGATAATCTTTACGAATTTCTGACTCCACTTCCCATGATGCTTCGTCTTCGTTATGATGGTTCCATTGAACTTTTACTAAGGGAATTTCTTTTGTTCTTAGTTTCTTAACTTTTCTGTCAAGAATTCGAACGGGTCTTTCAATGTACTTGGTCCCCTTTTTAACTTCAATGCCGCTTAAATCAATCACATGAGATGGGTCAGAATTATACTTTCGTAGCATTGATATGTGAAACACATTATGTATATCTGATAAATTTTCAGGTAAATCGAGTTCTTATGCAACTTTCCCAATTTTCCTGGTAATACGAAATGGTCCGATAAATCTTGGTGATAGTTTTGCCTTCTTCTTTCCAAATCGCATTACCCTTCGTACCGGAGAAACTTTAAGAAGGACTTGATCTCCTACTTCGAATTCTAAATCCTTTCTTCTATGATCTGCATAACTCTTTTTCCTACTTTGGGCTGCTTGCAATCTTTCACTTATAATGGAAATCTTATCAGTTGTTTCCTTTACTAGGTCTGGACCAAGAAGCTCACGATCTCCAACTTCTGCCCAACATACTGGCGAACGACAAGGCCTTCCATACAAAGTTTCATATGGGGCCATACCAATGCTTGCATGATAACTGTTGTTATATGCAAATTCTATTAATGGTATGTGAGTTTCCCATGTGATTTCAAATTTCATTATACAAGATCTTAACATATCTTGTATGATTCGGTTTACTCTTTCGGTTTGTCCATCTGCTTGAGGATGAAAGGCTATGCTCAGGTTTAGTGATGTCCCTAGTGCTTTTTGAAGACTTCTCCAAAACCTTGAAGTGAATCGTGAATCTTTATCTGAAACTATGGTAACAGGTATACCATGTAGTCGAACAATTTCTTTCAAATAGAGTCTACTCAATTTCTCCATTGAGTAGGTCATGTTGTAAGGCATAAAATGTGCTGACTTTGTCAAGCGATCTACCACTACCCATACTGCATCGTGACCTTGTTTTTTCATTGGTAAACCAATGATAAAATCCATTGTTATATGCTCCCATTTCCATTCAGCAATAGGAAGTGGTTACAGAAGTCCTGCCGATCGTTGCTGCTCTGCTTTAATTTGTTGGCACGTAAGACATTTTGCCACAAATTCAGCAACGTCCTTCTTCATTCCGTTCCACCAAAATTGACGCTTAAGATCGTTAAACATTTTTGTGCTTCCTGGATGCACCGTTAGCCTTGAACAATGTGGTTCACTAAGAATTTCATTTTTCAATTTAGTTTGATTTGGAACACAAAGTCGATTCTTGAATCTATAACCGCCATCTTTATCTGTGTTCCAATCCATGGGTTCCTTATCCTTCATTTTCATAAATAACTCTTTTAATTCCTCATCATCTTCTTGAGCTTTCAATATTCTACTTATCAAAGTTGGTTGAATAATAAGATTACATAGAAGTGCTACTTCGTTAATCATGGATCCATTAACCATCCTTGTACAAGCGTTCATCTTAGCAAGAGTCTCTAGAGCTCTCCATTCTCTTATCATTAAATGAGCTATTATGCCATTGCTTTTTCGACTTAATGCATCAGCAACTATATTTGCCTTTCCTGGATGATAATGTAATGTAAAATCATGATCTTTTATGAATTCCATCCACCTTCTTTGTCTCATATTTAATTCTTTTTGAGAGAACAAATATTTTAAACTCTTATGGTCAGAGTAAACATGGAATTGTTCTCCATAAAGATAATGTCTCCAAATTTTTAAGGCAAACACAATTGCAGCCAATTCTAAGTCATGAGTTGGATATTTAGCTTCATGGGGCTTTAATTGACGAGAGCCATAAGCAATAACTTTTTCATCCTGCATTAGTACGCATCCTAATCCTTGTCCGCATGCATCAGAATATACTTTATATGGGACTCCACTCCTTGGCAAAGACATAATTGGTGCCTCTGTCAATCTTTTCTTTAAGGTTTCAAATGTTATCTTACATTTTTCATCCCAAATAAACTTAGTTTCCTTACGAGTTAATTTTGTTAATGGAGATGCTATCTTTGAGAAATCTTGAATAAATCTTCGGTAGTTACCAGCTAATCCTAGAAAACTTCGAACTTCTGTTGGTGTTGCCGGAGGATTCCATTTCAACACCGCCTCAACCTTTGATGAGTCTACTCCTATTCCATTCTTTGAGACAACATGTCCAAGAAATTTTACTTCCTCTAATCAGAATTCACATTTACTAAATTTTGCATATAGCTGATGTTCTCTTAGTGTTTGGAGACATAAACGCAAATGGCATTCATGTTCCTCCTTTGTCTTAGAATAGATAAGGATATCATCAATAAATACAATAACAAAATGATCAAGATATGGACGGAACACACGATTCATTAGATCCACGAATACTGCTGGTGCGTTGGTAAGGCCAAAAGGCATCACCAAGAATTCGTAGTGTCTGTATCGTGTTTGGAAAGCTGTCTTTGGAATATCTTCTTCTTTTATTCTTAATTGATGATACCCAGACCTTAAGTCAATTTTTGAAAATACAGTAGCACCTTGGAGTTGATCAAATAAATCATCGATCCGAGGTAATGGATATTTGTTCTTAATTGTTACCTTATTAAGCTCTCGATAATCTACGCATAAACGAAACGTCCCATCGTGCTTCTTTACAAACAACACTGGTGCTCCCTAAGGGGATTTATTAGGTCTAATAAATCCTTGATCCTCCATCTCCTTAATTTGTCTCTTTAATTCTTTATTTTCCGTAGGAGACATACGATATGCTGCTTTAGTAATAGGAGTTGTATCAGGGATTAAGTCGATGCAAAAATCAATTTCTCTTTTTGGTGGTAACCCTGGTATTTCTTGAAAAACTTATTTAAATTCCCTTACTATCGGGATTTGATCCACCATTGGACTCTTATCCTCAATATTGATATGAGCAATATATCCAGATATAAAAGCGTCTTCAACTTTATCACATGAGTAAACGAAGGATGTTCCCGAATTGTCAAATTTATGGTTTTGTTGTGACAATTCAAGATAGCTTGATATTCTGTAAGCCAATCCATCCTGAGGATGATATCAAAGTGTTCCATTGGAAAGATAATTAAATTAGCCACCATATCCTTACCGTTAAAGTTAAGGATACAGTTCCTACATACTTTCTCAAGTTTAGCTCTCCCTTCTACTACGCTATATACTATCAAAGGATTCGATAGTTGTTCAATAAATAATCCTATCTTAGTAGCAAATATTTCGGATATTAGAGAATGCGTGGCACCAGTATCGAATAAAATTCTTGCTTGAATGTGAAAAATAAACACAGTACCTTCTACTTGAGCTTGTTCAGAAACAACTGCATATACTCGTCCTTGTTGTCCCTTTTTGTCCTTCCTTGGCTTCTTGCAATTTCGACTAATGTGCCCAAGTTCATTGCAATTGTAACACACACAATCGGCTTTGTGCAATTCGGAGAAATGTGTCCAGTCTCATTGCACCGGAAACATCTCTTTACTTTATCAAGCTCCTTTTCCTGTCCCGTTGGTCCTTTGCTTCCTTCATTTGGTTTCTTCTTTTTCTCATCTGGTTTCTTTTGATTGTCAGTAAGATTGTTTGGTTTCCTTTTATTTGTAACCTTCCTTTCTTGCTAGAGCTGAAGATAGTCTTTTTCCAGATTTAAAGCTTCAGCTACTATCATCTCATAAGTTTTACGTCTATCTCCAATAACATGTCTTCTTATGGGAGGAATTAACCCCTTCGCAAATCGTCTAGCACGCTTTTTAGGTGTATCAATTAAGTGATTTTCGAATCTGGATAGTGCTTCAAACTTATTTTGATATTGGGCTACGGACATACCTTCTTGAGTAAGATTTTGAAATTTTGTCTTCATCTTCTCTCTCTCATTCTCTGGGAAATATTTATCCAAAAACTTCACCTTGAATTCTTCCCATGTCATCTGTTCCATCTCGACTGGACTAATTGTTGTTCAAACTAGCTCCCACCAATTTCGAGCTTCCTCTGATAACTGAAAGACAGCCAACTTCCTCTTATCAACTTCGTTACATTCCAAAACTTCAAATATATCCTCTAGATGTTGAATCCATTGCTCTGCCTTAACTGGATCTGCACCTCCAACAAATTTGTCTGGTTTCAAACTTTTAAAACGTCTTAGAAGGTGATTTGTTGAAGATGTTGAAGAAACTTGCTCCATCTGCTTGATGAAAGATGCAAACAGTTCCATAGCATTTGTTTGTGTGGAGGACTGAGCCTCTTGTCTTTAAGTTGTTGAGTTATTTTGATTTGCCATGACCTTCAATAAAAATATCTTGTTATGGTCACGGATGAAATACACCTTGGATTATAAGAATATCTAATAACATACTCAAGTCATGAACACACAAACATATTATATTACTTATAACCCTTATAAACAAAATTTGGGTGTTTATCCACAACCTTCCCAAACTATAGATAGTCATCCATACTACTTGATATACTATCTAATACTTAACTTCCTTTTTCATTCTTAATCTATCAATATTATTTCCTTTGATGAAGAAGGGCCAGTTTCCTCCTTTACTACTCGAGAAGGTCCAGTGACTTCTTGAGATTAATCATTTGAGCCAACTGTCTCAGACTCCTCTTCATCATATTGTTCCACTATTTTATTTGGAAGTCGCTTACGTCTTATATTCCCTCCTTGTGGTGGTAATGCTCCTTTTTGCCTTAGAAATTCTAAAGCATCTCCATAGTCAGTACGTTTTGCCAGTTTAATCGCCATTGCAAAGGGTTTCATCTTCTAGCGCAGACGGTAAAGAACAAAATCTCTTTTTAGACCGTCTTCATAATCGTTAGCCCTATTATAAACTTCATATATCTCATCAAGGAGGATCGTCCTTGCTCTCCTCTTAAGCACATTCTTCTCCATTGTGCAACTTGCAGCAACTAATCATTCGTTTGGTGTGGTGGTGCACTTAACACCACCCCATGTATCCCCCGTACACCAAGTTCTGTTGCTAGCCATAACTTATAGCTGCAAATAGTCATAAAGATGTCAATAATTGTATAAACTTTTGTGATACTATAAATTTTCCAAAAGCACCCCATAAACCATGACTCTGATACCAACTTTGTAACGCCCCCACTCTGATATATTTATTCAGAAGCAGTGAAGCTACATATAAAATGGGGATAATAGAACAATATCACATATTAGCATAAACTTGTCGGAACATAAAATCATTCTTAGTACATGATTTTAAACGGAAGAGCTATTATACAATCGTCCCATCATAAAATATGGTTACAAAGGTTCACGAGTCTAATAATTAAACATAGAGTACATAACGAGATAATCTACATAATGTAAGTCTTCACTTCAAAGCATCCAACTAACCATCTAACCTGAAAAGTTTTAAGTGTAGCATCATGAGCAACACAAACCCAGTGAGATAGCTATTTAAGCTTAGTTTTCACATCATTTCTTAATGGGTTGTATTATAGTTTCATCCTGACTCTTTAATTTGAAGGTTTCATCAATCCAAGTTTTAAAACATCCAAGTTTTAAAACAAAAATCAAGGAAGACTTTGAAATGCTAAATCAAACAAATTTATGAAAACTTCCTTTCATCAAAACTCATAATTTATCCAATTTATAGTTATAAATCTGAACCACATCCTCAACTTGGTTAGATGTTAGAATATATTATCCCATTGCGGTCGGCATCCCGTCATCAAATAGGATGTACTCTACTCGGCTCGATACCAACATAGAGTAATAGTGCACTACCCAAGATCTATTGTTTTATACCGCACCCCATCGAAGAAATATAATCAAGAAAGTGATTCTCAAAAGTAGTCTTATATTACTTTTCTTCAGTATTGAATAACGTTCTAAATTATTTCTAAATTCAAATAATTTCAAATTAAATTTGAATTAACCTTTGCTTCGTCGGATCAATTAGGGATAGCCAGGGAGAGCAGGAAACTATATTTTCCAAACTCAAGCCTAGACACTATCCTCTCTGTCACCCTAGAACGTTCCAGTCGTTCATTTTGAAAGTTACTTTATAAATGTATGTGTATTCGCGCAACAATTATGGTGTTATATTGGTAATAGGCAAATCTCCTACTTTTAAATTCATGCTTTTAAAGGGTTTAAGACAAAACCAAACTATCTCAAATTATTCCAATCTATGCTAAGAAGAACCTCGAAACTACTTGAAACAAAAAAAGGTAACATTTAAAAAGTACTATAAAAAGTTTCAGCATCATAAAATAAAAACTGCAGCGTTTTAAAAGTGTTAGGACAAGTTTCAGATGGTTTTAGGCTCAAAACAGCTATCTATAGCGTTTCAGCCATGCTATGGAAAGTTCTGGTTAGTCTATAATGGTTTTAGACTAAATTCAGCTACTACAGCGTTTCTGCGTGCTATAAAAAGAGTTCTGGTCGTGTTCAAGGCTTTATAATCAATTCAGTGAAAAGATAGCGCTTCAGAAGTGCTATAGAAAGTTCTGTTTTGATACACTTCTGCGTTAGGAACATTCAGAAAGCGTTTCAAATTTCCAAAGTGTTTCAAGTTTCGGAAAATCAGTTTTTTTTTTTTTTTTTTTTTTTAGTTTTTGGGTGAAATGTTTGACACTGTTTCTCTATGATAAAAATAGATTTTGACTCCAATTTTTTTACAAAAAGAAGCTATCTTTGTCTACGTAATTATCATAAAAAGAAACCATTAAAATTATTTATCTATCCAATAAATAAACTTCAAAAATACAAGGCCTTTTTAACATGTCTAATTCGGGCTGATTTTTACCTTACTTTGCATCCAGTTTTCAAGTATGAAAACGGCCGAATTAGTAAAGGTGGCTGAAGACAAAGTTGTAGCCCTTTGAATTAGCTTTCCAATTGATAGAGAAGTCGAAATTTCATTAAGAATTGCAAAAGTTATGCCCAAAATATCGAACGTCATTTTCGGGGGTTCACATCCAAACATTCGTTCATAGAATTCTCAACTTTTCTTCAAAATATGAAATGAATACATGAACTTAAATAGTTTTTCTCACCTTAAACTTGTATCTTGATCTTGCTTATCCTCTTGCCTTCTCCTAAGCTTCTCCTCTTTATCTTATTTTATTTTTTGTTTTCAAAATGTATGAAACGAAGTGAACCTTTACACACTTTATATAGTAGTTTTCAAGGTTAATTTGGTAATTTAGTTTTGGACACATGTCCACTACATCTTCATGCATTCTTTAGGATGTAGACACATGCCTTCTTATGTGTCTTAAAAGGTTTCTACACATGGACACCTAATGTGTGTATGTGTCTTAACCTTATTTACTTATGAGACATGTGTTCCTTTCATTTGATGTCCCATGTCCCTTTCACTTTAAGCCATTTTTCTTATTCTAGAATTTGTACATATAACATTTATAAACTTTTACATACCGGGATTTTTGGGTTAGGCTGTTACAATATGGGACGAGGAATAAGGTGCCTCCGGTTTCGTTCAGACTCAGAATGGACTTGCAAACGGACGGTATGTCTGACATTGTATTCTTTCATATTATATTCGTTGATCTCTGCTAAATATATATATGTTTGGTAGCGGAGAATTTATTCTCTTGCTTAACATCCTTCTCTGAGACATACGAGCTTAGATGTTATATATTAGTGGAAATCCGTAGTATGGTATGGATTGATAGTGTGGCGTGCTGAGATGCAAACGATCAAGGCTTGTTGAAAAGTAGAGTCTTGTGATTGATGATCAAAGCACAACTTTAAGTAGCACAGCTTTGTGTAGCGTTAATTCGCAAGCTTCACACCCAGGTATGAGCCAGAAACGGGATGAGAAACGTATGGAAATGGACATATGTTAGTTTCTTGCTACGAGTAATATCATGGTATGGAGCCCCAGCTATTTACTTATGTGGATGTTGCATATTATTTGATATAAAGCGAGGTACCTCGGAATATATTTGAGTCACTTATGGCTCTTTATTGGTCGACATACTGACTAGAGGTTCGATAAAACCGGCTAACATATAGTTTATGGTATAACCAATCATCGACGGATGACAGGCCATGCGGCTATCCTACGGTTCACTACAGGGGGATCATGAGACATTACTAGTGTGTCTCGAAATAGGTAAGGATGACCCCTTGCCTCGGTTCATAGATGGAAACCCAACTTCCAATACGCAAATTTTCGGTTTTAGTTGTACACCTGTGTATGGCGACATAATATATGATACCTATGTCGCCTATGATTGATACATTTATATTTGAAGTGGTTTTTGACACTATGCATTTGTAATAATATCAAAAATGATTTGTTTCAAAGCGTATCAGGCATGTTTGGCTACTATAAGGGAAAACTCTATCCTCCGGCTTGCGTTGCATTGTGTGATGGGACTTGAGTCTTATAATAGCCTCATTTTTTCAAAAAGCATTGCGTTGTTATGAATTGTTTTTATTTCGGAGTATTCATGGGAATAAACCCATTCCGTGTCATACAGCGTGGTCCCATGAATTTTCCATTTTTAAAGAAAAAGTTTATTAATTGTTTTGAGTTCTCACATCAGTCCCATGACTGACTCGGAACTTATGGTTTCTACCAAAACTCTGGATTCCCATATTTTCCACACGGGCAACTAGTAGTTTTAGTTTTTCTCAAATATTTATTTTCACAGGATCCTGGATTACAACTAGAGCTATATTCAGAAATTTTTGTATCTATGTATTCTCTTCAGTTGCGCTAGTTGATGTATATTCCGTTGTACATTGTCTTTATACATTTTAAATTTCCGCTGCTATGTATTTTAATCTCTGATAGTATTTCTCCGCTGTGTAATATTTATTTGTACTCTGATATCTTCTTGTACTCTGATGTAAATTGTTGTAATAGCAATGAAATGTTCTCATATTTGTGTTCTGATGCGTCGTGTTCTCAGCACAATCCGGGCTCCTCCGTCTCTTCAGAGGCCGGGCGAGTTCAGTGTGTGATAGTTAGGGCAGGCTCAATAGATGAAATAATTGCTACCACAGCTTCATAGCCGTCATCAAGGCCACTGATAATTAAAAGAACTTGTTCTGACTCACTTGCTTTGTGTCTAGTAAATGCAAGTTGATCACAGATACCTTTAATCTTGAGTAGATATTCATTCACTGACATGTTATCTTTTCTCATATTTTGTGATTGTTTTTCAAAATTCTTGCAAAAGACTGTGATGCGAAGTTTCTCTCCACAGTTTCCCAAACATCGCGAGCCGTCTTGCATCCAATAATCTGTCGAAGCAAGCCAGAACTGATCGATGACATTAGCCACGAGCAAATCAGGCTGTCTTGCCATTGATGGATGATGTAATCTTGATTTAATATCTAGTTTTCATTGCTTTCCTTAACAAACTTTGCTGGAATTTGCTTTGCTCCAAGCACATATTCTTCTAAGCCATACCCTCTAACAGCGGTTTCAGTTTGTAATTTCCGTAGCATGCAATTTGATTCATTCAGTTGCGCCGAAATCAAGTTGGTCTGAGGCTTGATGATGGTTTTGATCAGATCAACGGTTGATTCTTGTAAACTATGAGAGATCCTTGATGCAGAGTTTGGAGAAAGGATTTCCTCACCCATTTTGATACAAATGAGTGGGAAAACAAGGACTGAGAGAAAAAAGAAACCGAAAGCAAATAGGAAAGCAAATCTGATGGGATGTTGCGAAGCACAATAGCTCTGATGCCAAGTTTGGAATCTTGCAGTGATGCAACAAAAAATGAAGATGATAATGTTTCTATTATTTCGGTATTGTGCCTTATTTGGATATTTGAATACAGAATACATAGATATGGACTTGTATTTATAACATCAGATAGAGAACAAAGTAAAATAGGAATGTAAGTGAAAATAGGAATGCGAAACAACGATAGTGAAATCATCCTAATACCCGAAAAGAAGTCATCCTGATATGCAACAGGTCATTTGGATATATTAGGCAAGATATTTATCTGTTATTTCTTACTTGAAAATCAATATTAGTTACATCAAACTAAGTCTACTTTGTATTATGAAGATTTGTAAGTGACAAATCAAAATTATTACTTTGCATTCTAAGTAGAGCTAAATATCAATTATCCTTATCAAAATTTATGAAGATGCCACAGGTTCATTTTTTCTTTAATAGCCTGGACATATGAAGAGAATAACTATAGAAACGTCAAGGCTGTGAAACTTATTGACATTCAAATGCATTAAATGTAGTATTCTGATATATCGAGTTTGCATCAAAGATCAATTCTTTGTCATCAAAACTATTCATATGATAGTTGAAAGAAACTAACAATTATAATATCGGGTAACCAAGCCTCATTTCTATTAATAAAAACCGCAATATGAATCTTCTACATTTATATGTGATTTTGATTATAAAGCTAACAATCTCAGCTTTAAACCTAATTGACATTTCCAATTAAGCTGTTGGAAAGTGAAAGTAATCAAAACATGAAAGAATGAAACCTACACCAAATTGCAGTGTCTATCGTCAGTCAGTGGTGTGCTAGCATAGGATCCTAATCAAATTGCAGAAGCCAACAAAATCAAAACGAACCAATGTCTGATTGTGTATTTCAGACTGAAAAAATAGTGGTAGGAAATCAACAATTTAATTAATTAAGAACATCAAAATGTTAATATACAACTTAAAACTAAATCTCATAAATAAAGATTGAAAATTTTGATAGGTTTAATTTATTACCTGCGAGAAAGTGACGTCGTTATTGGTTGAGCATCAAAATACTGTAATATCTACAACAGAGGCAGATAGAGGTAGCCAGTCTCAGTGGATAAGAAAGAAAACAATAAAGGAAAATGAATTTTACAGAAAAGTAAGGAAAAAAAGGGTGACAACAATATTGTTACGTCAAAGAACAATTACCGTACCCATTGATCAAAATAGTAACTCGAGGAAATATAATAGGTTTTCAATCATTTTCTTCAACCTAAATTTCAACGAACGACAGGAAGACGGAGAACAACAATAAGTGTTAATCATTATCCCTTGGCTTAAATATGTAGAGTACCATGCCTTTATCAAATCTTGTGCACAGCAAGGGCGTAAACGCATTATGGTTTGTGGTCTACAGTATGATTTCAAAATAATCTACAGAGTAAATTGAGATTTGGCGTACAGTGAATCAACTGATTTGAAATTGGACAGTCAGAGCTCTTTTTCCCGCAATTAGATTGATGATTATATTGGCAATTAAATCCGAGATATGGCGACCTACTTTATAAATTGACGGGAGGGAAATGAGTGAGGAATGCCTATCCTTCATCTCTGTGCTTTTAGGTGGAAAACTGTTAGTGATTGTATGGGGTAGAGAAGGGGAAATGAAAATAACTTCAGGGAAAGAAGCGGTTAAGAGGATGTTAAAAATAAGAGTTTAGGAATATTTTGAGTCATGCTTTCGGGAGAGGGAACAATTTAGGAAGAAGAGAACACAAATAGACGTGTTGTGTTTGGTACAGGAATGGTTGGGGGAAACCAGTTTTAATTTAAAAGGAAGTAGAGGAAATTGAATTATTTTGAAATGGGAGCATTTGGTGATTCCACATCAGCAGAGCATGGTTTCTACTTTATAATTTAAGTAATACATTATTAGTATAGTAAAACAACACATAAAAGCTGAAAGCAGAGCATGTGCTACCCACAGTTTTTTCGCTTTAGATACTTATCAAATACCACAACAATTACTCCAGTATTTTTCAAGGAACTTCAATGTATAATTTAAATGTGTCTGCACTTTCATCTAACTTTTATATTACGCTCATAATGGCTAGGTAATAAGATGTGTCACATATATAGTGTACTGATATATTTTGTTACACTGTAATATTATGTAAAGCAACCCCTTTACATTGTGGGACTTATCTCATCGGTCATGTAGTGTTATTTTATGTAGACTAAGTACAAACTGATTCTATTATTCAATAAGAGATTACAATTCTGAAATAAATTTTACATATCTATCTCAATTCTCACTACAATTCTATTATGACATTCTCCTGAAATTCATAATCTCATACATGGTATCAGGGCTGACGCTTTACAGCTTATAAAATTCTCATCTTCTCTTGTTTCTCACTATTGCATCTAAAGTTTTCTTCTAGCAATATTAAATTCAGACAAAAGATTCTGTTTGTGGTGATTTACTCCCATCAGATTTTGTTTTCATCATTTGGGAGAGAAAAAATATTGAATCAAGACTCAGAGTAACCTGCCAAGAACTTTATATTCAAAGTTTTGGCTGTAACACTAAATCTCAAATCAATCTATTATTGGAAATCAAGAAAGCCAGTTCAAGAATTAAAAAGTTTTCTTTCAAAAATCAAAACAAGTCAGAGCCGTCCAAGTTTGTTCAAACTGGTTGCACTTTGACTTTATTTTCATCACTTTTTCAGAAGAAATTTTCAATTACCGGAAAGCTCAGTCGATTTCCAATCTTTTTTTGAAGCTTATGTTGAATCTGTTCTCTATCTTTTCTGCCATGACTGGAGATAACTACTCAACAACAGGTCAAGTTGATTCCTCTAATCCCGTCTTGCTAGGTCAACCTCCTTTACCCACTGAAACTGATTCTGGAACCAATACCAACAATTCGATAAAGACAGTAATCAGTCCACAAAGCCAGCTAATTTCTACCCAATTTGAAGATGATAACTATCTTCTGTGGAGAATGCAAGTTGAAACCGCTATATGATCTCGACGGCTTTATTCTTGGAACAGTAGCCATACCCCCAAAATTTGTCATTGATAATGAAAACAAGATAGTCAGCAATGTCGAATATACCAAATATTTTAGACAAGATAGACTGTTATGTGTATGGCTACTTATTTCCATCAGTTCTAATCTTCCCCCACAAGTTATTGGATGCAAATCCGCAAATAACATATGTTAACTGTAGAATGGGTTTTAGCACCCAGTCTGCAGCCAAAGCTATGCACTACAAAAGAGAACTGCAAAATATAAGAAAGGGTGAAGATGAACCTACGAAAGATTATGTTGCAAAGATAAAAAAACTGTACAATTTACTTAAATTTGTTGGTCATAAAGTCAGTAGGGAGGAACAGTTTTTAACTGTACTAAATGGATTGGGCAATGAGTATGAAGCAGTTGTTGTCATACTAACTATAAAGAAAATAACTCCAGACATGCAATATGTTCATTCAACATTGTTAGATCATGAGTCAAGAATTGATCACAATAAGTCTATTAATAATGACATATCTATCAACTATGCAGTAAGCAATAAAGTCAACAATGCAAGAAATAATCAAGGCAATAAAAGAGGATGTTTTTATAGATCTAGAGGTAGGGGGAGATGGAACAACAACAATTCAAGACCTAAATGTCAGATTTGTTAAAAAGTTAGGTCACACTGTAGGTAAGTGCTATTTCAGATTTAATCAACGTTATATGCCTGGTCAATCTTCATCTAGTCAAAAGAATAACAATGGTAGTGCTAATCTTATGCAAACTCAAAGTGATGGTGATCAAAACAACAACAAGTGCTACCTGCTAAGTGAAACAACAAAAGCTGAACATATTCTTGACGAATCTTGGTATCCAGACACAGGTGCTACTGTAACAACCCGGAAACCTGGGCCAGTTTGAAAATTTTATTTTGACAATTTTAGTGAATTTTGATTATTTAAAATGAATTATTTTAAATAAAAACGACGAGAAATTTATTTTGAATGGAATTAGAACGTATATTATATGCGTCGTCGTTAGAATATAAATATTTATTATATAATTATAAAAGGAATTGAAAATGGCGCGGTAGTTCGATAATTCGATTTCAAACTTCAATTGAATGTACCGTGTGCAAAACAATCCGGATTTTAGTGAAACCAAAAATAATGGAATCTAATTGTGAATATTTTTCTAACGAATCCGAAAAATCGAAATTTCATAGCGGGGATAAAAAGATATGTCCAGTTGAAAATTCAGAATAGTCGCTATGGAATTCAGGCCCTTAAAAATGGAAATTTTGCAAACGACCTCGGATTTCGACGAAATCACTTTTGTTGGGTCCGTGATGTCAAGTTATTGCTAGATTCCAAATTTCATAATTTTTCGAATCAATATGTGAGCGTGCCAAAGGAAAATGCGTTTGACCAGTTTCAGTTGATTTTAATCGACTGGAAAATGGCCATTTTTCAAACGGTCTCAGAATTCGTCGAAACTAGTTTTGTTAGGACCGTATCGTCAATACGAAGCTAGAAAATATTTTTCTAGGATTTATAGGGTTAGTATGTAACCCCAGTAAATTGAAATGTGAGTTTAAATTGAATATATTAAGAATTATACTTTAAATTCAATGGAAATTGATTCAAACAGTCGAATTGGCCTGTGATACATATCCCATTGTGTTCGAAATGGGGGTAAAACGCTAGGGACGACAGTCGGTGGGTTCGATTTGGGATCCGAACGGAAAGTGAACTTTTTGAATTGAAAATTAAAAAAATAAAATAAAGTTTTTTTTTTCAATAGGCCCCTCCCTTTGCTAAGCCGTTGACCCCCCCTCCTTTAGTTCAGATCGATGCTTCAATAAAAAAAAAAGAGGGAAGGAGGAGCTCGTCGCTCCTCTGATCGAGCGCCACCACGCCCTAGGGCGGCGCCGCCACCCACTCTACATCCGCACCCCCCTTCTTCTCCTCGTCACCCCCTTCCTTCCCCCCCGCCCGCCCATCGTTCCCCTCTCCACTTCAATCTCGCGGATCCCCAAACCAACCCACGCCCTAACCCTAGCGCCTGAGACCACCTCGAGTCCCCCCAACCTCCAGCCCTCCGTACCCCGTCAGCCGTGCACCCGCGAGCCCAGTCGAACGCCACCACCTCGCTGCGTGGATCCACCCACCAGTCGATGCCAAGGTCAACGACAGTACACCCCCTACTCTCCTTTGATCCAGACCCTAAAATGTAAGTTTTAATTATTTATTTTAGTACAGAAATTATTTATTTTAGTTCTGAAATTATATAATTTTAGTTTGGAAATTATACGATTTTGGGTTAGGAAGATACAGTTTTTAAATTGAGCAATGATTTTTTTTATTTTATTCTTTAGCAAAGAAAAGAAATGATTTTTTTATTATTTATTCTTTAGCAAAGAAAAGAAATGATTTTTATTTATTCATTAGCAAAGAAAAGATTTGATTTTTATAGAAACAGAAAGATATGATTTATAGCGAAACAAAAAGGTTTGATTTTTATCATTAGAAAGACTCGATTTTTAAATATAGAAAGACTTGATTATTGAGCATGGAAAGACGAGATTTTTAAGTAGGTAAAGACAAGATTTTATAACTAGTAAAGGATAAATTTGTATAACTTGAAAAGGTTAAATTTTTATAACATGAGAATGTTTGATTTTTATGACATGAAAAGAATGATATTTCTAAAAGGGAAAAAGTTAGATTTCTATAAAAGTGGCAATGTGAAAATATAATCTTTTCTATATATGTAGCGATATAAAAATATAATTTTTATAATATAGAAAGGTTAAAAATATAATTTTTATACTAGTGGCATATTAAAAATATGATTTTTATATAGGTATGATAGTAAAAATATGATTTTTATTCATGTAGAGTAATAAAAAATATAATCTTTATTAGAAAAAGAGCGATATAGAAATATAATTTTTATAACGAAGTGAAGATAAAAATTCAACTGTTATAACGAAGTGAAAATAAAAATTCGATTTTTATATACTGAATAGCAAAGTAAAAATGTGATGTTTATATAAGTAGAGAATATGGGCGACGAAAGTGACGAAAGACGAGGACGGCAAAGATTTCTATAAATGAAGAGTCGTGGTATTGGATAGCTTTTGGTGAGAACTTCTCACCTTTAAATTTTTTTTTTCTAGTTATATATATATATATATATATATATATATATATATATATATACTAGGATGCTGACGGTGTTTAGTAGCACCCGACACAATCGTCCACAGACCATGGACTTGTTTGTTTGGTTGCATAGATTAGTTGGATTATTAGATTTTAATTGGATTGTTTGGTGAAATGAATGGATTTGCCTTCACTAGACCGGGGATAAGGCTAGGCCTTGTCCCGTTTCTAGTATCGTGTCGTTATGCCGCCAAAATTTTCTAAAATAAGTTAGAAAAATAAAAATATCATTTTTATTTTGTAAATGAACTGAATAAAAATTCATGTGTTAAAATAAAATATTTGATCGTTAAAAATATAATTTTTAACGTGAATGTGAATAAATAAATATTCATTTACAAACCGGACGGTTTGTTTATGTACACCTATTTGAAGGACATTGATTGGGACGATAAATTTTACACATCGCCCAACTGCAAAAATAAAAATCTGGGTTTGATTGCTTGAAACCCCACACGAGTATTGGGATGATATTTGACGTACACTAATCCCGATTGTTTAGTTGTATGTCGATCGATTGATTGACAGACTGTTATAAGCATTAAATATTTATATTTGTTGCTTATACAGTGTAGAATGCACCTTGGATGATGGTTGATTATTCATCGTTGTTTATATATACATGTGTTGTAGAAAATCCATATAATTAACATTATATGGTAATTGATTGGGCCTCATTCCAGTTTTAAAATAGAAATATTTGAAAAAGAAATATTTGAAATAGAATATTTGAAAATAGGAATATATGAAGCCGTATTGATTAGATTGACGCCATTTTGAAGTGAACGATATTTATATCGATTTTATTCATTTTATAATGAATATCGAAAGTGATTTCAAAATCTGTTATTTTGAAAAGAATTGAATAAAAATAAATTCGAATTGAAAAAGAATTGAATAAAAATAAATTTGAATTGAAATTGAATTGAATTGAAAACGAACTGAAATTGAATTAGAAATCAATTTGAATGGAAATCAATTTGAATTGAAATCAATTTGAATTGAAATCAATTTGAAATGAATTTAAAACGAAATTATATTGGAATATTCAATTTTGATTTGAAATTAAATATGAAGTTGAAACCGTTTTGAAAATGAATTTAAAACGATTTATAAAGCACGTTTTGAATTAAAATCGACAAAGTATATATTATATATATAATATATATAATATAAATGGCCTGAATAGAATGCGCCGCGCCGCGGCAGTTCGCAAATTTCGACCATTAACTTCGAACGAATATTACGGGAGATCCGACCATCGGATTCTCCTAAAACCAGAACCGTTGGGTTCGTATCGAAAAGAGCTTTCTAATGAATATTAGAAATTTGAAATCTAACGGTTGGATTTGGAGTTACATCCAAATCAAATTTGAAAAAGGTCGCTGTAAGTGCAGTTCGATGGCCATTGATGGAAATCGACGGTACGGGCCTTGATAAAATTATTAAAAATAGTAATAATTTGTGTAAAATCATAAGAAATGATTTAGAAAGAATTGGGATGAAAAACTCCATATTTGAGAAGATAAAAATAGATTTCTATCGAAATGAACTAGTTTTGAACTAGAAATAAAATTCTATTTGTTTTTAAATAAATAAATTGAATTTGAAAAGGATTTTAAAAATAACCAGAATTTCCAATGATTGCATTGGAGTGGATTTGAATCGAAATTGTCTTCGGAATATTTCGATGTTGGAATTCGTGATTATACAGATGTTGTTATGGAAATTTGAAAGATATATACTTATATCGTTATTTCCAATACGACATTTGTTAATCATAGAATTTGATATTGAATATAAGCCGATATATATTTTCTATTCAGAACCTTGTATCGAATATAAAATGTGATTTGGGTTTGTCGTGAATGGTGTCTTCATTAACACTGTTCTTGAACCCAGTTGAGAAAAGATTAAATCTTTTTATTTAGATTTAATGAAGTGTACCAATTAAATAATATTTAATCGGAATTGAATTGATATTGATTTTTGGGTTTATCGTGGACAATGTTTTAAATAACACTCGTTCTTTCACTCGATAATTAATGGAATGTGATTTTGGGTTTATCGTGAATAGTGTTTTAAATAACACTTGTTCTTTAACCCGATAATTAATGGAAGGTGATTTTGGGTTTACCGTGAACCGTGTTTTAAATGACACTGATTCTTTAACCCAGTCAAAGATTAAAACTAAGTGGAGTTTTAATGAATCTTTAATTATATTGAAATAATCGAAATGGAGTATCACCATTTTTGCTCCAGGCGATAGTTAAATCTTTAATTAGATTTGAACGTGAAGTGGTAATTGAATTTACCGATAATACCGTGGTGTTAGATATGAAGTATAACCAGTTTTACTTCATGGGATGAATAGGTTGGGATTGGGAAATTAAAACAAATGATTACTTCGGTAAGGTTCGTTAATCCCGACTAGTTGAATCGAAATTCAAAAGATGATTAAAGAATACATTCAAGGAATTTATCTTGGATAAAATTAATGGGAACCTTTCCCTATGACTGTGAAATTTAGAAACTAACTGTCGGTTAGCTAAGCAGAATGGTTTTCTGGATATTGATCTGATGTTGGTTTCGACCTTCGGGGTTAATATTTGGGGAATTATTCTCTTGATTAATTTACGGTTAGTGACTGATGAATTGGAATGAGGCGTATGTTGTGTTTGTGTAACACTTATTTAAAATATACGCGAGTTATTCGGAAAGACCTGGTTTATCCCATTCTGAATTACTGATACGACGATAAGTCGAAGATGAAGACGGTGGTCGAAGACCGGAAGTCTTCACGTCGTTTGGGTGATTACTGATGATCTTGATTGAGCTGTACACCCAAGAAGATGGAAACAGTTGGTGATCGTTCAGACGTACTTGGAGATCGATGGATATGCGGGGTACTAGGTGCCTCCGGTTTCGTTCATACCCAGAACGGACTTGTAAATGGACTGTGTGTCTGACATTGGATTTTAGTCCGTGTGATTGATCTCTATTAAATATATATCTGTTTGGCGGCGGAGAATTTATTCTCTTGCTTAACGCCCTTCTCTGAGACGTACGAGCTCAGGGTTTATATATTGATGGATATCAATCGCATGGAGTGAATTGCCTGTGTGGCATGCCTAAGTGGCAATTGATCAAGGCTTCTGTTGAAAAGCAAAGTCTTGTGGTTGATGATCAAAGCACGGCCTTCGTGGCATAGCTTTGTGTAACGTGAATTCGCGAGCCTCGCACCCCGGTTGTGAACCAAAAACGGGAGAGGACCTCAGGGAGGGCATGCGTTTCTTTCTAGCTAGGGTGGTGTCAGTGACCTACCAGCCCTGACATTTATATACTTCTCACCTGTGTGGTTGTTACTGTTGCGAGGCGCCTCGGTTTGATCGGACGATCCGGGTCCGATGGAGTCATTCGTTGGCTCATTGACACCCCAAAGGGTGGGGAAACGCAGTGTTCAGGAATTTTAATCCACATCGGTGGACCGACCCTGACGATCCAAGGGTCACTCGAGCTCTGATCCTGAGACACGGGCTAGAGCATCTCAAATCGGTTGAGGACTATCTTTTCCTCGGTTCATAGATGGAAATCCAATTTCCAAATACATAACATTTGCGGTTTTATTTGTAGAGCCTAGTATGGCGACATGATATATGGTACCCATGCCGCCTATGATTGATACTTATGATTTGAAGTTGTTTTATACACTATGCACTTATAATAGTATCAAAAGATTTGTTTTAAACGTATCAAGCATTCTTTGGCTGTTATAAGGGAAAACCCTATCCCCCGGCTTGCGTTGCATTGTGTGATAGGACCTGGGTCTTATAACAGCTTCATTTTTCTCTATTTAGCATTGCGCTGTTTGTTTTATGCATTGGTATTCTTGGGAGGAAACCCGTTCCGTGTTATACGGCGTGCTCCCTTGATTTACCTAACTTTAAAATAAAGATAAATAACTGTTTTAGTTCTCACACCAGTCACATGACTGACCTGGAGTTTATGGTTTTGACCTAAACTCTGGGTGCCCTTATTTTCACACGGGCAGCTAGTAGTTTTGGTTTTGCAGATTTATATTCACAGGATCCTGGTTTACATCTGGAATGATATCCGGAAAGCTTTGTATCCGTATATCTCTTCTAGTTGTGTATTGTATTATTTTCCGCTGCGATGTATTTAAATGTAATTTAAATCTCTGATATTTCTGTGTAATATTAATTTATACTCTGTATATTCTTGTAATCTGATGCATTGTTGTAATATACAATGAAATGTTCTTTTATATGCGTTCTGTTTTGTCCTGTACTCGAAACGATCAGGCGTTTCGAACGGTCTGGGTCGGTTTAGCGACTGGTTCAGACCAAGCGAAATTCCTTTTCGTCACAGCTACTAATTACATTACTAGCAACTTGGAGAATTTAAATATCGGTAACAAAGAATACAAAGGTAAACAATTAATTTGTTTAGGGAATGGTGGCCGCATAAACATAACACATTCAGGAAATGCTCACATCAAAGGGAAAAGACAGTTATATCTTAACAATTTGTTGAGAGTGCCCAATATCACTAAAAATCTTGTTAGTGTTTCTCAGTTTGCTTCTGACAACAATGTGTTCTTTGAATTCTTTTCTAATTACTGTTTGGTTAAAGACATACCAACTAAAGAAATTCTCTTGCAGGGTGAAGCAGATAAAGGGCTGTATAAGTTCAAATCTGTTTTTTGCAAGAAAAATAATGGCATTAATATTAATTGTAATGTCTCTGAAATGTCTAATAGCAGTACCTGTATGAATGCTTTTGATCTTTGGCATAACAAATTAGGTCACCCCAATGATAAAACTGTCATAAAATTCTAATTGATAATAATATTTCCTTTGATGATTGTGCATCTCCATATATGTATACATGTTGCCAACTTGCAAAATCATAAGTTGTCATTTACTAACTCTGAAACTGAATATACGCAACCTTTTGAATTAGTTGCATCAAATCTGTGGGGCCCAGCACCCATCCGTTCTGATTATGGTTACAAATACTACATTAGTTTAATTGATTTTTACTCAAGGCACACATGGATATATTTCTTAAAATTTAAATCAAATGTGTGTAATGTTGATATTACTTTCATCAATATGATTGAGAATCAAACTAATAACAAAGTTAAAATATTTCAAACTGATGGGGGTAGTGAATATAAACCCATGTGTGAATTTTTTTCAAAAAAGAGGTAGTATTCATAGAATCTCTTGTCCATACACTTCTGAACAGAATGGGTTAACTGAAAGAAAGCATAGACACATTGTAGAAACAGGGTTATCCTTATTAGCTCATGCTCATATGCCTTTAAAATTTTGGCATTAAGCCTTTAATACTGCTGTTTACTTAATTAATAGGTTACCCACCGAAGTTTTAAACAATTTATGTCCTACTGAAAAGTTGTTTGGGACTAAACCTAATTACAAGATGCTGAAAAACTTTGGGTGTTTATGCTTTCCTTGTACTAGGCCTTACAATACAAATAAATTGAATTTCAGATCTATACCTTACACCTTCATTGGATAAGGTATCAATCAAAACTGTTATAGAGGCTTGAATGATAAGGGAAAAATTATTGTCAGTAGGCATGTGGTTTTCAATGAGCATGTTTTCCCATTTAACAGATCATACATTTAGACCACTAACAAAGTCTACAATTCAAATAAGTCAATACCATACTTACCTTTATATATTGACACTGCTAATGTGGAGCATGAGAGGGTCAGATGTTCTCTAGAATCACAACACACTTTACCACAAAGGTCATGTCATGAATCTGATTCTCCATCCGTCCACTCACACTCCTGAAAATACATCAAGCAATGTTAGAAATCAACAGGAAGACTACGCAAGTGGCAAAGAAAATAGATCAGAAACCGATACAAGTAAAAATAATGCTAGTAACTTACCACAATACAGAGGTCATGTTCAAATTGGTCATCCAATGATGACTAGGCCAAAAGTGGCATTTTGAAGCCAAAATTATTCACTGTTTCATCAGTTACAGAGAAGCCTACCAATTTCAATCAAGCTATTAGCAATATTAATGGGAAATCAGCTATGGATGAAGACTTCAATGCTTTAGTCAAAAACAAAACCTGGGACAAAAACATTGTCAATTGCAAATGGACAAACATGCTAAAAAGGAATTTTGATGGGTCTATCAACAAATACAAGGCAAGGCTTCTTGCCGAAGGATATACTCAAGAGTACGGGTTTGATTTCTCTGAAATTTTCTCTCCTGTTGTTAAGCCTACAACTATAAGACTTATTCTTACTATTGTTGTATATAATAATTGGTGCATAAGACAATTAGGTGTCAATAATGCAATTTTAAATGGAGAACTATAGGAAGAAATCTATATGCATCAACCGTAGGGTTATGTTCAAAACAAAAACATGATTTGTAAACTCAAGAAAGCCATTTATGGGCTTAAACAAGCCCCATGTATATGGTTTGATAAATTAAAAGCTACTCTAATTAACAAGGGCTTTTAGTTTACAAAGTTAGATAATTCTTTATTTATCAAGGTAACTAATGCATCAACTATTTGTGTACTTGTGTATGTAAATGACTTAATTTTCACAGGAAATGATACAACACAAATTGATGAATTGGTCAAGTACTTGCATCATCAATTCTCAATAAAAGACCTTGGTAACCTGAACTACTTTCTGGGAATTGAGGTTACAAACCTATCCAATACAGAAATGATGCTAAATCAGTGAAAATACATCAACGATCTCTTAATCAAAATAGAAATGATCAATGCAAAGCTTCAACCAACACCAATGGTTAGCAATCAATGTTTATCTAGAAATAGGGGGAAACTATACTCAATTCTAAACAATACAAAAGCATAATTGGTGATTTACAATATGTTACTATTACTAGCCTTATATAACATTTAGCATTAATAAGTTGTCTCAATTTATGCAGGAACCTAGAAGTGATCACTGGAGATCCCTAAAATGGGTTCTCAGATATCTTAAAGGGACATTAGACTATGGCTTGCTTATCAAAAAAGGGGAGAATCTCAACTTAGTTGGATACTGTGACACTGACTGGGAAGGTGATCAAGATGACCAAAAATCAGTTGCATGCTACTGCATATACTTTGGGGGTAACTTAATTTCTTGGAGTTAAAAAAAACAGCCTATGATATCCAGATCAAGCAGTGAAGCTGAATGCAGGAGTGTTGCTAGTGCACCTGCAGAAATCATGTGGTTATAATCACTTCTATTAGAATTAAATATCAAAAATGAGGTCAAGGCAACATTGTGGTGTGATAATCAAAGCGTAGTTTATATTTCTGTCAACCCTATTCTCCACTCTCGAACAAAGCACATCGAGATCGACCTGCACTTTGTTCGAGAGCAAGTAGCTAATGAAAAACTACAAGTGTGTCACGTACCATCGTTTTACCAAAGGGCAGAAATACTTACAAAGGCTCTCTCTAACAAAAACTTTGAAAGACTCAGATCTGACTTGAAAATTGCAAAGATCCAACCTTTAGACGAAAGCTGCTAGCAGGAATGACCCTCAGTTCGATCTTACTGTAGATGCTTCAAATCGAACTGAGGGTTCCCAAAACTTTATCTCTCTCCTTGATTCAAGACTAATTCTCTCCAGAAATTTCATTGTGACGACGCAATGATGAAACCCTAGCTTCGAATTACAAGCAGGCATGAACCTCAGTTCGATCTTCACCACATATACTTCTAATCGAACCAAGGGCTCACAAAATCTCATCTCTCTTTGATTTAAAGCTAATTCTCTCTACAAATTTCATGATGTTGGCTTCATGGAGAAACCCTAGCTTAGAATTGCGAGGGGGTAATAAGACGTGTCACATGTACAGTGTATTGATATATTTTATTACACTGTAATATTATGTAAAGCATCCCGTTTACATTGTGGGTCTTATCTCATCGGTCATGTAGTGCTATTATATATAGACCATGTACAGACTGATTCTATCATTCAATAAGAGATTACAATTTTGAAATACATTTTACATATCTATTTCAGTTCTCACTACAACTCTATTATCACATTCTCCTTAAATTCGTAATCTCATACACTAGGATGTGTTGTACTCAATGTACTTAAGTAGGCAAGCACAATTAAACAGTCCAGAACATGAGTAACACTTATTTTATTGCATGATGTGGATTGGTAGGAAGAGAATGAATGAACAAGTAATTTATTCTCATATCTTGTCTAAAAAATGCATAGTACTAATGTTCATTATAGAGGAAAAAAACAATGGTGGACAGTGTCAATTTAAAATTAAAAATTACATCTCTTCTAAAAACTCTCCTCCCGCTTACTCACATGTTCAAAATGTAGATAGATCAGTCCTACTCCTCATCTCCTCTTGTCCTGATAGCCATATTTCTTTTCAAGGAAAGCTACTGATGATGATGTTGAGGGATTCACTATGGTACTGCTAGGGCTGTCAGTTTCCTACACGACCCGTGACCCGACCCGAAACCCGCTCGGAAATTAGCAGGTTAACCCGACCCGTTTAGTTAGCAGGTCATTTTCGGGTCAAACCGAATTTGACCCGTTTATAAATGGGTGGGTTTAGGGTTGACCCACTAACCCGATTTTGACCCACCAAACCCGATTATATGTTGTATCTCTTCCATACTGTTAGCCTTTTATGTATGTTGTTAGTGTTAATCTTTTATGTATACAGTAATCAGTATGCTCGTACATGTAAGTTGTTATATTTTACTAATTTATTCTTGTATGTTGTTAGTTATATTTTACTTATAACAAGTATATCTCTTCCGTACTGGTAATCTTTAATTTATGCAGTATGAGAATATATACTTATGTATAGAAAATGATTTTTGGATATGGTGATTTCATGCTTTATATATGCATTGTCTGTTGGTGACTTTGCAACTTGTTGCATGTTGATGATTATATAACAGTGTGCATGTTGGTTATTTGGCTCTTTTGTTGCTGATATTAGTAGGCAATATCTTTCAATGGGTCAAACGGGTAAACCCGACCCAACATGACCCGACACGGCCCATTTAGTTAAACGAGTTACGCGGGTTGGGTCGGGTCAACCCGTTTATAAACGGGTCGGGTTAGGGTTGGGAAAATATGACCCGTTTAATAAACTGGTTGACCCGACCCATTTATAATTCAACCCGAACCCGACCCGACACGAGCCGAACCTGACCTGACACGACCCATTGACACCCCTAGGTACTGCCTCTAAGAAAAACCCTATTAATAGCAAAAATTTAAACAATACTTGGCAGGGTACTGCCTCTAAGAAAAACCCTATTAACAACAAAAATATGAAAGAAGAGTCAAAGGACGAAGAATAAATGGGGATGTCGGTTCTCAGTGCCGACCCGTGCAGCTGGGTTGCCCAAGGCAACATAGTAATGGACAAATGAACAATGCAGTAGGAAGGAATCAAACATAAGAACTCATCCAGGGATAAATGCAACAAATCACCTTACCAATGCATAAATTTTTAAAATTTCCCTCTCAAATAAAATAAACCATATATTTAAAACAAAATTCAAATTTTTTTTTGCCTCTCCCCGGTAGGTTTCCCTAGGCGACCGCCTTGTGGCTGTATCCTAGGACAGGGCCGGCAGTTCTTGCCTATGTTTATAGAAACTGACCAGCTTATCATGATTTCAAGACATACATAGCAAAAACATGGTGTAACGACCCGTACTTTTACGGATAATAAATAATTTATTTAATTATTTAAATAAAGGTTTGGTAATTTAAAATGACCAGAATTAAATAATAAGGAATATTTAATTAATATAATAATTTAATAATATATTTAATTCAGAAATAATCAAAAATAGTGGAATTCACTATAAAGTGTGAATTGGATTATATATAAGGTATAATTCAGTTTAGAATTGAATTTATATTAATGAATATATTATTTAAAACGAAGATTGAACGTATAATTATATTATAATTAAAATCAAGCTCCAAATAGCGCGGCAGTTCGCTATTTGGCGATTTGAACTTCAACTGGATATACAAGGTCCGTTTTAAATCGGATTTCTGTGAAATAAGAAACGTTAGGGGCTGGTGAAGTATATTTTTCTAATGGAAGAGAAAAATCGGGATTTCGTCGTGTAGATTTTGATTTATATCCAAATAAAATTTTAGAAAAATCGCTATGGAATTCCTTTATAATTTATAACGATTTATTTATATTTTATAAAAGGAATTTCATTACAAATCGAATATCGATTTGATCGGGATTTGAAATATCGAGTTAGAAATTCATATAGAAATATTCTAGCGCTGTATTATATTCTATGTGAATATATACGATAATATTTATTTTTAAATATTAAATATAATTGTTTTTAAATATATTTATATATTTAAAAAGGGTTATTTAGAGCTTTAAAAATAGCCAGTTTTGCAAATGACCTCAGAATTCGACGAAACTAATTTTGTTGGATCCGCAATATTAAATTATTGCTAGATTTCAGTTTTTGTGATTTTTGAAGTCAGTATGTGGCCGTACGGGATTTTAATGTGAAAAATAGTCAATATTTTGACAGTTAAAAACACGTTGTGTGAGCAAACGGAGTCGGAATTCGACGAAACAAGTTTCGTTGGGACCGTAACGTCGAACTGTATTTGCATGCCAATTTTCATGATTTTTGGGTATTGTATGTGACCATAAGGGTTTTTAAAGACGAATACAAACATCGTAGGATTAAAAATTAATATTTTAATCGAATATAAAAATATTAAAAATATCCTATATAATGTCCTTAACTTTCTAAACCTAGACAAATCAATTCCACTGTCAACGAAAAATGCGCCGCTATGTTTTGCTTCAGGAAAACATAATGTCGATCCTCATAAATTAAGTTAAAAACCAAATAAAAATCCATAAATCCCAAACTAAATATATTAGTGATCGTTCCAAGTTTCTCTTCGATCTGATGTAGTTTCACAGGAAGCGATTCATGTTTTGGGGTTCTCGGTTTTGTCAGCGCGGCTTAGGGTTTAGACTTTAGGAAGCTTGAGGCTTCGATTCTTGGTTTGAGTATCGTATTTGGGTTCAGGGAGTGAAATCGCATATGCAAGTGAAGTTTGGATGAAATCAATGCAAAAAAATGTCATGGAATGTCTGTAGCTGTGTGGTGCCTGGTGAAAACCACGGGGAAGAGGAGGATCGCGAGTTGGGGAAGGATGGTCGGAAGATGTAGAGCGTTGGATTTGGAGTTTAACGGTTATGGCGGTTTTGAATTTCGCAAACCAGGGTGGGAGCGACAATCGAAGGAAGTTGGGAAATGGAGTTCTGTGAAATAGCTGGAGCACAGTGGTTTGGGGAAGAAAGGAAGCAGTATCGGGTTTTATTGTTCGGGTTGGGCTAATGGGCTAAGTAGAAAAGGGTGAGGCCCAAATGGAAATTAAAATTCTAAGTTTATTTAAAATAAATGTGTATTAACTTTTGAATACCATAACTTGGTACATACTGAATCAGAATTTCGAACGGTCAGATTCGTTGGCATTGTATGGACGGTGGCTATATGCTGGAACTGACTGGGAGTGGATTGGAGCTCGTTTGAATTTATGGCAAAATAAATTGTTTGATTCAAATCAAACAATAGTTTATCATTCTTTAACGATGAACTGCCGATGTGAGTAAAACTCACCAACTCTGAACAGTTATATTTTTATAGCGTATTCTTAGAACTGATAATTATCTGTTGGTTGCTGTGTGTGTGAACTGTTTGGTTGAATTGCTTGTGTATTGGTTGAAATTATAGATAATGATATATATATAAATCGTTAATCAAACATTGATTCTGTTTAACATAATATTTCATATTGAAATGAAATCGATGTTCATTATGTTGTTTAACATCTGTGATGCAGGGAAACAGGTTGGAGGAATCCAACTAGATTCCTCAACATTTATTTTACTATTTTTCATATATTGTAATATATGATGGGATATATAATCTGTTGTTGATTATGTGTGTTTGAATGATATCGATCATGGTTATTTGGTATTTTAAATACCGTAATAAATACTGGGATGTAAAAAGGGGATTTTCAAAGTGTATTTTGAAAATAGTTTATTTATATAAAATCAATGGATTTTATATATAAAAGGAAAAGGGTTTTATAAAAGGAAATTTATTTATAAAATCAAAGGATCTTATAAAAAGGATAATTGTTTATAAAATGAAGTAGAATTTATTAAAGAGAAAATATTTATAAAATCAAGGGATTTTATAAAAGGGGAATTTATTTATAAAATCAAAAGGGTTTTATAAAGAGGAATATTTATTGGGATAATAAATAAAATCATATAAGAAATATTTATTGGGATAATAAATAGAAGTATAAAAGGATTATTTATTTAGAAAATAAATAAAATAGAATGAGGAATATTTATAAAACATTTACAAATGCAATAGCAGAGAAATATTTGTAAAACATTTACAAATAGAATTAAAAAGGAAATATTTATTTAGAAAAATAAATAGAGTTATAAAAAGGAAATATTTATTTAGAAAATAAATAGAGTTATAAAAGGATTTTTGGGAAATGAAAAAGGATGTCATATAAGGAAATATTTGGCAAATGAATAGAATTTTACCTCAGGAAAGTTTAGACCCGTGTTTCGCACACGGGTATAACATGATATGGATTTAAAGCAATGATTTTAAATAGAATCTGTTGTAACCAATAGATTGAGAAAATTAATTTATAAATAATATTTTATAAATTAAATAAAATATTTATCCTTGGATAAATAAAATATATAAGTCAGGACTTATATAGAGAAGTAAGAATCGATTTCAACATCGATATTTGAAACTGAATATGGACGTAGAGTTAATCAAAGGAGTTAATCAAAATGTGTTAATCAAAATAAGTTAAAGGAGTTAATCGATTAGAGTTAGAGTTAATCGATTGGAGTTAGAGTTAATCAGTTAGAGTTGATCGATTGAGTTAAATCGAAATTAGTTATTCGAAGTGAGTTAATCGATTAGAGTTAAATTGGTTAGAGTTAGTCGAGTATTAGTCAATCAAATAGAGTTCGTCAAGTATTGGTTAATCGAAGATAAGAATTTATCGAATGTTAGTTATTCAAAAGGAGTTATTCGAAATAGTTTATTCGAATAGAATTAAAGTAGTTATTCGAAATAGTTTATTTGAATAGAAAAAGGGGATTATCGAATATAGTTTATTCGAAAGAAATAAGTTATCGAATATTTGTTATTCGAAAGAAGTTATCGAATATTTATTATTCGAAAGAAGTTATCGAATATTTGTTATTCGAAAGAAGTTATCGAATATTTGTTATTCGAAAGGGTTATCGAATATTTGTTATTCGAAAGGGTTATCGAATGTTAGTTATTCGAAAGGAGTTATTGAATGTTAGTTCATTCGAATAGAGTTAAAAGGAGATATCGAATATAGTTTATTCGAATAGAGTTAAAAGGAGTTGTCGAATATAGTTTATTCGAATAGAGAAAGGAGTAAATCGAATATAGTTTATTCAAAAGGGGTTAATCATTTATAGTTTATTTGATAGGAGTAAATTGATAAGAGTTAATCGATTAGGGTTAATCAAAAAGAGTTAATCCAATAAAGTGAATCAAATAGAGTTAATAGAATAGAGTTAATCAAACAGAGCTAACTGATAAGGGTAAATCGATTAGAGTTAATCGAATAGTGTTAATTGAATAGAGTTAATCAAATATGGCTATTCGAAGAGTGATTATCGAATATAGTTTATTCAAAGGAAAGAGTTATCGAATAGAGATTTATTCGAAAGAGAATTACGTAAGGAAGTTGCTAAAGGTTTAAAAGATAAACTTTGACTATTTCGAAGTTAAAACGTTGTTCAGTTAAGGTCTTAGAGGTAATTATACCCCAACTTGATTGACTTCCTTCTTAACTAAGGAATGGTAAGGTTTGATAGTGAAGGTTGGTTAAATGAATATAGTTAATGAAGGTAATGGTGAATTGGCATAGCGATGTTTTATTTAAACATCTGTTTAAATCCAAGGAATGAGTTTTGGAAACGTTTTCCAAATATAATCAGAGATATTTTCTAATCATAGAAAATGAAATGTTGGATGGTAAAGAATACTGGAATGACAGTGATACGTGGAAAGGAGATAGAAATGTTTTCCAATGATTAATAACGTATATTTTCTAAATCTAGAAAATAAGGATTTCTGTGTGTGTGTATATATATATATATATATATATATATATATATATATATATATACAGAAACAGGAAATGGAGAATGAATAAATTAATGATAAATTAATTTAAGAGATAAAAGTTGAATGTTGATTGATCGATAAAATTTCCATTTGGAAATAATATTGTTGTTTGCACACCTGTTTTTCTTTAATAGTTAACTTACCGACTATCAAAGTTTTTGACCATTTTAACCTTGTTAATATGGAGAGACCAGTTGGATTATTATCCGAAGAACCACTCCGTATTGGCATAAGCATTGCCAATCATATATGCCAAAGATAATTGAAGACGGAGGAAAGTGCAAGGGCTGTTGTATAAATCTTAGGTAAAGATTGCCTAAGATGGATGTACTGAATAGTGCCTTCGGTTTGTCCTGTCCCAGGACAACTTGTATAGATGAATGTTTGACAGAGTATATTTAATAGATCACGTAAGTTGATCTCTTCAAACGTATTTACGTATGGTGGCGGAGGAATTCGTTTCTCTTAGCTGTATACCCGTGGTATTTTTGGGGAAATCAATTTGTGATTTGGCGGGTATGACGATGTGGCATTCCAAGTAAAGGAAGAAATGATGTGTAAAAGATAAGCGTAGCTTCTAGATTCACATCTGGAAATGACAAAAATCGGGCAGGCAGCATGGTTATGTAGTTCGCACCTATTAGGGTGTATAATCACCTGATCTAGAGTTTCATTTACTTCTAAAAATCTATTGTCGATGCTATCCCATTCGGGAAACGGTTGTTGATCCCAACTGTTGGTGATATACATTTGATACACTCAAGCGAAATCAGTGGTCGGTCATGTGTGACCGAGTTGCAAGATATTCTTGTTGAACCCAGTGTATTCCTCTCTAGAGGTACACTAGCGAAAGGTGGTTCCATACCTTGTCATAGTTGGAAATCCATTACCCAATAAGTGCCCGTGGTTTTGATTGTATATTATATATGTAGAATGTGAGATGAAAGCATTTCTGCTAGATGATTATTATATTGCGGTTGATAGACATTATTATAATATCAGTGAGTTTTGATATAAACTTTATTTTGGATTCTCATAAGGGAAAAACCCGTTCCATTATACGATGTGGTCTTATGAGATATCGTTTAATGGCTCAAACTAGTTTAAACTGTTTTACTCAAACCAGTCTCATGACTGACCCGGAGTTTATTTTTTTTCCCAAAACTCTTGGGTGCCCAATTTTATACGGCAGTCAAGTAGTCGGGATTTACAGATACTTGGAGAGTTGGAGCAGGAGGCTGCAAAATCATATAGCTATTGTTATTTCCGCTGTGTTGTAAGTGTTGTACTTTGAGTGTTGTACTTTGAAACGACATGTATATTCAAGTACATATTTATATTTCAAAGATATGTTATCTATTTTATGTTGTTTGTTCCGCTGTGAGGTTCGTATTACTCTGATGTGTATGTTCTTCTACTTCTTTTATTCTAAGTTTCTACCTTATCTAGTCTCACCCTCTAATTTCTTTCCTGGACTATCCGACGTTTTCGATGTTTGAATACTTGACATGGTGTTGTATGTCGAATTTTCTAAGTCGAAATTTTCCGGTACGTAACACATGGCACCCAAAAGAAATTTTTGACATCCATGGAAGAAGTAACGGTTTCTTTATCTTTAGATTTACAAATATTAAAGAATGTGAAAAAGTTTTGGAAGATGATCCTTACTTTATTAATGAATAGCTCATAATTATAAGAAAATGGACAAAGAAGGTTAAAATGGATAGTTATTTTTATTTGGGTTAGACTGCCTGACTTGAACCTCATGTTATGGGATTGTGAAGCCTTTGCGGCAACTGCAAGTGTTGGCGTACAACTAAAATTAGACGAACACATAACAAATGAAACTACTCAGTTTTACCAAAATTTTAGTGGAAATTAACATTGAAAGTGACCTTCCTGATGTTGCATACATATCTATGTATGATGGGGAAATCATCAAGCAAAAAATAGATATGAATGGGTTCCCCGAAAGTGTTTAAATTGTAAATATTTTGGTTATAACACAACAAATTGTATAAACAAAAAGAAGAGTCAGAGAAACAACCTCAGCATCTTGATTCAAATAATACTACTAAGGAGGTAAATTCTGAAAACCATTATGCAAAAATCATAGACAACTCTGGAAAAGAGAAGGATGATCATAATCTGATGAACAATCATAAGGAGGCTGAAGAAATTCAAGGTAATTCAAAGGAAGGAGAAGATCTGGACATGTTAGCTCAAGAAAAAATTAATACCACATTTGCTCATAACATAGTAAATGATGTAAATGCTAATTTCACTCATCTTGAGAAGGAAATGCTTAAGTAAGCAATAGAGAAAGCCATTGACCTTGGGAATAAAAAACCCAATATTAATAAAGATAAAACGGAGATGGAAAATTCATCAGAATTTGATTCTCAATCAAATCAAGTTAAAACTTTGAAGGAAAGTTCTTCATAATAAAACATTATTCAACAAGCAGCAAAGAAAATTTCTAATTCTCTGTCTTCCAAAAACTCAAAAAACAAAAGAATGTGAAGATAAAAAAAGTCTGAAAGACATAATATTCAGTAAAGAAAAAACAGCGGCTGACTTAAATATATACCTCACAAGTTTAACTGAATCCCTTGAAATGACATTGAAGAAGCCTCTTTCAGAGAGAAATACACCAAGAAAAATGATAAATGGTAGAGCTTCTTAATGAATACATCTCATATTTCAAAAGAAAAGCAAAGGGACTAATGGGTATAGAGAAAGAGGACAGGCACAATTCTTCACTTCTGGCCTTGATATCCTTTGTATATCCTTGTTTTTATATCTTTTTTAATTCGTTTTATTATTTTAAACGGCTACTATTCCTTGGGATGTGAAAGGTCTTAATTCTCCTGAAAGAAAACTTGATTTATCTATTTTAATTATCTCCCATAATCGTGATATTATTACGATTATGGAGAATAAACTGGATACTGATATGAATTAACATTTTAATATTAAGATATTTCCTATGACAAATAGTATCAATAACAATCAAATGGGGGGGGGGAATGGTAGAATTTTGATTTTAAAGAATCTCAGTATTTAGGATATTTATTTTAAATCAGCAATTTATTCAATGTTACTATGAAAACAAAGGTGGTTTCCTTTTATAAATTATATTCATAAAATAGTGATAACGATAGAAATATATTTTGGAAAAACATTGTTCAGTTAAGTAAAAATGTTGATAAACCATGGATTCACATAGATGATTTTAATACATTTTTTCATGCATTTGAGGGGGGGGGTAACCCTTTGCATTTCAAAAAACAAGATTCTTTGTATAAATAAATTTTACATTCTGGATTAAGTGAACCAACACTATTTGGAAACAAGTTGTAACATCCCAGAATTTTAACTATGTTTGATTTGGATTTTTATTTATTTAATTTTTGATTTTATGAATATAAATTGATTTTATTAGGTTTAAATATGAATTTTAACTTTGTATAAGTATTTTGTTTTATTATGATTTTTATAAGAAAACTTATTTTGAAATTTTTTAATTATAAGATTTATGTTTAAGTAATGATATTTTCTGATTTTTGATAATATTGATTGGTAAAAATATGAATTTGGTAAAGGATAATTTATTTTATGATTTTACAAGAATGATTATTAATAAGTTGGATTTACTGATATTATTTGTCGTTCGATCGGATTTGTCAAAAGAAAACATAAATTAGTAGCATTAGTATTATGCGTTGCTCTTTGTTTTCATAACGTTTAAGGTAAATGCTACCAAAAACACATTCCTTCTCCTTTTTACAAGTGTTAAGACACATGTCTTTATGCATGCTCCCTTTCATGCATGTAATACACATGTCCTATGATGTGTCACTCTCTCCTTACTCCTCTTTTCCTATAAATACCACCCTTTCCTTCCACTTTTTCATTCATTCTCATTTCTTTTCTTTCTTTTCTTCTTAAAGCTTATGGCCATGGTTTCCATGGCATAAGTCTTCCTCCTTCCCACCACCACCTTGCCAAAGTTCGTCATTTCTCCTCTTTCTCCTCTTATAATATAAAGAGAGATTAGTGTATATTATATTATATATATTTTTGTGAAGAAGACGTTGCGCCGAAATACTGTCCGACGATTCACTCAACTAGGCTCACCTACCGTGAAGATTTGGAAAGCTGTTAGGTGAGAACTTCTAATTTAAATTTTATTTAAATTAGTTAATTTTAATTAGCTGAGATTAATTATAATTTGTTGATGATGATTGTGTGATGGATGTTGATGTTTGAATGGTTGTTCATGAATTAGATAATACACTGAACACGAGTAAGCATTATTGTCTGTAACGCTTGTGCACAGTTTAATGTTGTTGTGATGAATGAATTCATATCCATTTTATCGTATAGTTCATTTGGATAGATATGATTGCATTGTATGATCACACACACACAAACACACCGTGGTTGTGGAATATATGGGTGATCGATTTAGATTCTCCTTCATATATATGATTTTATTTAATTATTAAATAATATTTAAAAAATTTGGTTTTGAATTTAATATCAACTTTTAAATATTGAATTAGGAGTTGGAAAATAATTTAAATTATGTATTGATTTTGTATAACGATCTTTATATCTATGCAAAACTGGTTTTGGTAAAAAAAAAAATTCAATTTAAATTCGAAATGAGATTTTTAATTTGAATATGGTTTTTATATAATAATGATATAATATACACCAGAACGTTCTAGGATGACAGAGAGGATAGTGTCTAGGCTTGGGTTTGGAAAATCAGTTTCCTGCTCTCCCTGGCTATCCCTAACTGATCCGACGGATGGGATGGTTAAATAAAAATCTAATTTGAAATTATTTGAATGGTGATTTAATTAGAAGAAAAAAAGTTGTGTTTTAAATCCAAATAATTTGAAAAGTCAATTTAAATGATTTATATAAGTTTATAATGATTTTTAAGGTAATTTGAAGTATTTAAGAATAATGATTATTTTGGTCAAAATTAAAGCTTGTCGCATTATGGCAATATGTAAATGCTTATAACTTTTCCAATTTAAATCGGATTTCCACAAAACGAAAAACGTTTGATTCCTATTTACGAGAGCTTTCAAATGAGTGAAAGCAGATTTTAATTTCGGGTTATAGTTTTCAAGTTATGTTTGAAACCGTTTTGGAAAAGATCGATTTAAGAACAATTGTTGCCCATAACTATAAACAGCTATTTTTAAATTATTTAAAAATATGGAAAAATTTGTAAAATCATTACAAATTATGAAAAGGTGTTTTCAATTGTAAAGTTTAAGTTTTGGCTAAGATAAACGATATTTTGATCAAAATAGTTAAGATAACTGTTTTGTAACACTTTTGTAACACTTTTGGAACGCTATTGTAACGCTTTCTTCGAAAACAATCTATTTTGAAGTTTTAACCCGTAAACGATGTTCCGAACTATAAGTAATGATTTGTGGAATGTTTTCAAAGGTTTAAGAGTATTAGAAATATTTATATGGAATTTAGATTTATACTAATACGGGTTTTTAATACTAAACAATTGGATATGGTCGGAGATAAATCTTCGGATGTTTGATATTAGTTCGGTAAATGAAAACTCTTATTATCTGAGGAATTTAAAAGGGTATTTCATCGTTATTCCGCTTATAGTATGAGTTGGATACGGAGGTTAATACTGAGGATAAGTTGACGATATTTTATCCAAATCTAATGTCAAAGAGTTGGATAAATCTTTTAATTATGATACAAGGCCCTAATTTGATTAAGATAAGTTGGATAGAAATAATATTCGGATATTTGATATGAAATTCTGTGGCGTAAACGTATACTATTTGAGGAATTTGGAAGATATTATTATTATTATATCGATATTCCCCTTATGGTGTTCGTTGATTATGAGAATTGATATCAAATATAAGTAGATACAATTTCTGTGTAATTTATGATTCAAAAATCAATTTGACTTGGGTTTTGTCGTGAATCGTATCTTCAATAATATCATTCTTGAAACCAATGAGATTGAATGGTGGAAATTCATGTCGTAATTGGGGATTTAACCAAATCTTTGATTCGAGGAAATTAAAGATAAGAAATTAAAGCGAAGGTATAATCTTTGATTTCAAAGAAGAATTTAAGATGATAACGAGATGTATGAAATTATAGAAATTCAAATCTTTAGTTGTAAATGAATTGATAACTATGTGGAAGGAGATTTGAATTGAAAAGCCTTTGTGAACCATAGCTACTGTTTAAAGTACGCTTATTACTTGGAAGGACCGGGATCGAGCATATGTTCGAAAACCATTCCAAGTAATAATACGACGTTATGAAGCAATTCAGGACTTGGTAAACGACGAATGAAGACCGGGAATATTTGAATTGTTTAGATTGATTGTTGATTAATGTCTCGGTTGGGTAGGCCACCCAATACGAGATGTGAGTTGCATGAGACCTGAACAAATTTAAGTATTTTCGGGTTGTTCCGTTCAGACCCAGAACGGTCTTGTATGGATGGTGTGTCTGACATTGAAATTGACTGCATAGCACTGATTTCCGTTAATGAATATCTGATTTGTGGCAATATATTATCCTCGTCTCTAAGTCATAGGAACTTAGAGGGTATGCATTGATTGAAATCAGTGATATGTCGTGAATTGTCAATGTGACATACCCAAGTTAGGTAACGAGCTAGTGATGATCAAAGAATGGCTTATCGAAGCATAGCTTTGAGTATGACGTGACATCGACAAACCTCACACCCGGATTGATGAGAAACTGGCGGTTAGGTTTTATACTTATATATGAATTGATGATGACCGTTGCAGCAGTGGGTAAAACCACTTATGAACTGGAATAGGGTATGTTCGGGGGTCCGCGTCTGGTCGAAAACCGTTGATCTGCCTCGCGACCTTTATTGGTGTCCGCGTCTGGATGAAAAACCCGTGATTACATTTCGCTTGAGTTCCGATTGACCTTTCGTGCCAGGAATCATCAAGTTGGAAATCCAAATCCCCAATACGAGCCAGACGATTTTTATTGTATATATATATGGCGACATATATTATGGGGTATCATGCCGTCTAGGATTAATACATTTAATTGCGAAATTGATTTCCACACTATATGATAATATTATAAGAGGATTTTCCCGTATTAAAGCATGTTTGGTTATCATAAGATAAACCTCGCCATCTAGTGTGCGCTTGCATTGTGTGATGTGGGACGAGCTTATGATAACTTCATTTAAGAAAGGTCATTGCGTATTTATATGCACGGGTATTCACATGGAGTAAACCCGTTCCGCGTTAGCGGCGTGGTCCGGTGAAATTCCCAACTTTAAAATGAACCTAATAATAATTGTTTTGAGTTCTCACACCAGTCCCACGACTGACCTGGATTTTGTTGTTCCCTCACCTAAATTCTAGGTGCCCATAATTTTTCATGGGCAGCTAGTAGTTTAGTTTGCAGTTATAGATCGTTGGAGCAGGATTCAGAATGCTTTTAGAGTTGGAGTTCATGCAAGAGATGGGAGCTTCTGCTATATCATACAATTTACTTCAGTTGAGAGTATATTTTCTTTTCTTCCGCTGTGTGTTGTAACTCTGATATTTTATGTAACTCTGATGTAACATTGTATTTTGCAATGAAAAATTCTGTTATTTTGTTCAATATATGTATGCACCCATAACAATTCGTCTTTTTGAACGGTTTGAGTCGGTTTAATTACCGGCAAGAACTGGGCAAAAAGGCGGGTCGTTACACAAGTACACATGAAAATCTGGTGAATTTAGAAGTATACACTATAAATTAGGTGGAATTTTGTGTAACCAATATTTTTGAAAAACTTTCTCTGATTTATATCACTCTACCCTTCCTTAACCTACAATGATCACATCCCTATTAAAATTGTTTTATCACATAGAAACACGTGTCAAAGAAACCCCCCTTTTAGGTTTTTTAATGGCTGGATTTATGAAAATAATTATTCTTAAACTATGAAAAATCGCTTGAGGCCTAAATTCAATGGCACTGCCCAATCCAAACTCAATAAAACCCATCAGAATGTGAAATTAAATCTTAAGAATTGGAATTCATATTGAGCAAAAAACAATATTAATAATATTAAGAAGGAGTGTGAGAGGCTCCAAAATTTGGTAGATGATAACTGCTTAGAACTTATTTTAATAAATAATTTCTACAATGCTCAATCTCTACTTGTTCACTCTCTTCACATTGAATCTATTAATCCAAGATAGAAAGCTAAAATTGACTGGCTTTCAAGTGGTGATACTGTTAGCAATTTTTATTATGTTAGAGTGACTGCTAGGAGAAATAAAAGTGATATAGGTAAGATAATTAAAAGTGATGGTAAAATTGTAAATGAAGCTTCTCTCATTGAGCAAGAAGGAATTGACTGTTTTACAACTTTATACAGCACTGACTCATACCCCACCACATTTCCTAACATCATTGCGAAATACATTGTTAATGACAATTGCCAGGAAATTCCGCTAACACCAGTCAGTATTGAAGAAATTAATCATATCATTTTTTATGCAAATATAAATAAATGCCTTGGACCTGATGGCTCTGGGGCCAAGTTTCATAAAACTCATTGGTACGATTTGCATCATATTATATACGGGGTTGTTTTTGAGTTTTTTTAATAACAAAAAATTACTAAAAAATACTAATCATACTCTTATTACTCTTGTGCCTAAATCTAATGAACCTGGTAGCTTGGTTGACTATAGACAAGTATCTTGCTGTAATTTCATATACAAAATAATTGCTAACATATTATGTAGCAGGTTGATTTTTTTTCTTAAACACATAATTGAAGAAAACCAGAGTGCTTTTATTCCTAATAGGCTAATCTCTGATGACACTTTACTTGCTCATAAAGTTCTTAGAAATTTTTACTCGACAAACAATAATCTCATGTGTCTGAAAATTGATTTGCACAAATCCTTTGATAAAATTAACCGGAATTTCATTATTCATATAATGAAAGATTTAGGATTAAAAGAGAAGTTTTGTGACCTAATCAAAGAACGTATTGATAATGTTAAATTCTCTTTCATCATAAACGGCACTACAAAATGTCTTATAAAAAGTATTAGAGGTATAAGACAAGGGGACCTCCTATCACCTTTCCTTTTTGTTATTGTTATGCAATATTTCTCAATTTTAATGTAAAACAAGTTAAATAATGGTAACTTAAGTGCCATAAATAGAACAAAGCCTGGTAGCACTCATCTTTTACTTGCTAGTGATCTTCTTACATTTCTAAGATGATATTAAAAATGCTATAAACCTTTTGATTATAAAACACAAAGTTTATTATAAATAAACACTAAGTCTTAAAAAATATATTTCACTTTCTTAATAATAAACACCACATATAAAAAATATATTTCAATTTGCTTAAATATTGATTTCTAATCAATATTTGCACTTTTATATTTTTATTTACACCTGATTAAATGCAATAATCATTATTTTTACAAATTTTTTACTATAGCAACGAATTTACAATTTATTTCATTTTAACACAACTTAACACCATATTATCACTCTATAAATTTATTGAACATTTCCAAACATGTTTTTTAACAATCTTTATTTTATTTATAATTTCTACAACATACATTTTCCATATACAAATTTACAATAAGTTAATTATTACGTTGTACTTCATATTGAAAATATATTTTCACACAAATTTTGATTACTAATCACATTTTATATTTTCAGTATTCACTAGAACCACCAAAATATTAACTAGCAAATATTGATTGGAAATACTTCTCTTATTACGCCAAATGGATTTAATTTATTCCAATACATACAAGCTCATACAAATCACAAATACTTTATTCCTTTATTTTAAATTATTATACGAGTTAGTCTCTTGAAGTCATATTTTATTTTATTTTTATTTTTATTTTTAAAGTACAAAAAAAGTTATAATTGGTTTACCCAAGGTACTTGACAGTGTCTTATCTTGATAAGTATTTACTAATTGTTATATTTTAACAATTTCCACTGTGGTATTAATTTCAACTCTGATATATTTATATTTGCCTATTTATAGGATACCAGATGTCCAACTCGAGCTTCAACGGACTCGAATTTTAGCATTATATGAAAAAATAGGATACAATGGGGTTTGGGTTATTACAACAACGATAGATATCAGAAAGATGAACATGCGGTAGATTGTGATACATCAGACCAATGTCGCTAGCCTCTAGTATGTCGGAAGCAGATTATAGACGCTATCGATCATCAACCGATACAAGCTTAGGACCTATAGGCCTTTGATAGCAGTTGCTAATCTAAAACCTAAATTTTGTAGTTCAGTTACTTTTAAGCCTTCCAACAACACAACCAATGTAATGACCCGAATTTTTGCTGTTAATTTTAAAATATTTACATTGTTTTTAAATATTGTATTAATAATTTAAAAGGGTTTTATAAGGAAATTATTTATAAAACAATATTGGAATGTATAATTTATTATTAAATTTAGGAATTGTTTTTGAATTTATTAATATTTTAATCAATTATTTAAAGTTTTAATAATAGCATTTTTGCAAAAGACCTCCGTTTTTTTATGAAATCAATTTCATTGGATCTGTACTAGTATATTATTGTCAGATTTAGAATTTGGTAACATTTGGAGTTATCATTTGGATGTATGTATTAAAATCACTTAGAAATCTTTAAAAGATCATATCCGAATCTCAGCTTATTTAAACCATTTTGGCTTGCAAATCTTGACTGTACACATCATATAAATCTAAACAAATTTGGTAGTCCATATAAATTATTGAATACAAAATCTTCAAACATTGTAGTTTCGGAACCTTGCCAAACCCTTTTTCAGAAATTTTTGCATATGATTGGTCCGATAATATGACATTTCATATGGGAGAAAAAATGAATTAATAATACTAAAGCTTCGGCCGAAAGCCAGTCTGTTCCTTCCTACTGAAGCCACTACGAATCTTCAACAGGAAGACTGCCTTTTCTATTTATATAGACCATGACCATCCGTTCTTTCAGCAAACCTTTTAAATCCCTAATTTCCCAAATATCACTCTTCGGCCTCTTCCCTGTTCTTCCTCAAATCGTTATTCTCACAGTAAAATAAACCAAAGTAAATTCACACTTCAAATTCATATAAAAAAAAATCAAACATTCAGAAGAAAAAATTGATTCCAGATCCATTGGGATCCCGAAGGCCAAAGCTTCACGTCAATACAAGTATTGTAAGGTGCGGTACAATTTTGATGTTGCTCAAATTCATGAAGCCGGTCGGATTGGAGGCATTACAAGCGGTATTGGAATGAGGTGTCCAAAGTATTTTGGAAGAGACAGAGGTGGCGAGGCTCCAGGCGACGGTCTGAACCTTCCACATGGACTACAAGTGATGGAAATTTTCTTGAGGCTGAAACCATTTGCTTGCATTTTACTGTACGGTGGATGGAAGAATGATCAAAACACTGGTGGAGCAGACTCTTTTACAATGTAGAAAAGAAGCGGGTCAGCCGTTAGGCTTCGTGTTTTAACTGGGAATAAGGGAGATGAGTGATTGAATTTAAAATGTGATTTACAGTGGTATTGGAAAGAAGAAAAGAAGAAGGGAGCATGTTCAATTGAAAAGATTGGAGAAGAGATATTTAACTCTTATTTAGTCATGGTTTCGTTTTGACTAGGTAGGAGAAGGTGAGTCAAAAAATAAGGATACTGGATTCAAGTTGGGTACTGGCGAGAAATGGAAGAAGGGATAACATAATGTGGCGTGAGGAAAAGGGGGTAGCAGACGATTTGTGAATGATGGAGTTTCTGTTCAAAGAAATAGAACTGGGAGTTGTGCGTGACTATGGTTTAAGAAGGTGGTTCAAATACAGTACCGGGTTGTTTGGGGAACACATCGGTGGGCCAGTGATGACATTTAGTGGCAGAGAGAATCATATCAGGAAGTTGGTCTTTTATATCAGGAGTTATGTTGCAGGATGCTAGCAGTGAAGGATTGAGATGGTAGTTGGTAGAAAGATTGGCAGTTGGTAAAGAATGATAGTAGCGGGTTTCTAGAAATGAAGAGCAAAAGATGGGGGAAGAAAGGAATGCACAGGCTACTGGGTTGGAATGGGTTCATTTTCCTTAATACCTTCTTAAGGAACCTTAATTAAGGGTATAAGTTAATCACCGTAATTAATATAAACTTATGTATTTTAATTAGTTTAAATTATAACAAGTATAATTTTTTCATTCAATATCATAATTGAACCAAACAGATTAAGTTGGAGTCGCAACAAAGAAATCTACGTTGTGGAACTATTTTGGTTGAGAACAAAGCTACTGGAATTTCGTTGAAAATTCAAACGCTTATTTGATTTTTGAAACAAAAGCAGAATCATCAACTGTGAACCAAGATGAGTAAACTCACTAACTCCGGCTCATTTATATTTTTATATAAACGAGTTTAAAATTTATTATAATAATTTTATACTGTGTGGTGGTTGTTTGGATGAATGGTTGATAAAACTGGTTGCAATGATTGATTAGTTATATATATTTAACCATTGGTTAAATATTGATTCTGTTTACCATAATATTATATATTGAAGTGAAATTGATGTTATATATGTTAACTAAAATCTGCGGATGCAGGGAAACAGGTTGGAGGGATCCAACTGGATCCCTCAACATTTATATTATTGTTTGTTATTCACTGTAGTATATATTGTGATTGTTGATGCTATGTTGAATTTCCCGGGCCCTAGAATTCTGGTATTTAAATACCTTAAATACATTTTCAATGTAGAATAGAAATTTTAAAATTTAAAAAGGAAATTTATTTCAAAAATAGAAATTTTATTTCGAATAAACCTAGTAATAGAAACTTGTTTTAAATAAATAAAACAAGAATTTGAGTATAAACGACATTTATAAAATTTAGTAAAATATTTATCATTTGAGAAACTAAAATATAAATTCAAGTTAGACAAATGAGAATCGGTTTTTAAACCAAAATCTGTAAATAGGAATTGAACTTAGCGATTTTAAATAAACTTATAAACAAGACTATGGATGGATAGATTAAAAATAAGATTTTTGTGAATGATGCTACCTTTGGAAGTTAATAAAGAAAAATTTGGTTTTCAAATATTATTTAAATATTTTTTTCTATAACTTTGTAAAAAGATGAACTAGTCTATTTTTATTTAATCCAGAAGTTGTCTACCTTGATTTGTAGTTGATGTGAAGTTAGCTATTATTTAATCACTAGAAGGAAATATTTTTTTCAAATGGATTTCGGTTAAAAAGTAATCGAGTTGTAATAAAGTTTTGGTTGGACTTAGAAAAGGGTGTATACAAGGATTGGATAATGAATCCGGACAAGACAAACAAGTTATAAAAGAAATCTCAAGACGAGGCGATGTTTTAAGTTATGCATTTACTTAATAAAACAAAAATTTAGTAAAAGTGATATAATAAAAAAGAGTTTTTCAATTTAACGGAAGTGAAATGGATTGGCATAAATGGATTTGAAAAGAAATCCAAACAAAGTTTGGAAGGTATTTGAAACCAAGGCGATGGTTTTAAAACCATTACTTAAGAATTGAATTAAACATGGTAATTGAAATAAGGTCTTTATTGGAAAAGAGATAGGAAAAAGTTTTGATAAAAATAAAATGTTTATATAAAGATATAAGTTTGTAGTTATGTTCTGAAGTAACGAAACAAAATGAGATTTGTTGAAATAAGAATATAGAATCGAATTTAATCGATGAAGAGGTTTAAATAATTGTTTAATATAAAGAGCCTGAGCTGTCAATGTACTTAGATATACTTTGGGATTATTCATATTTGCTAGTGAACAATGATTTGAAGGCAAATGTTTTGTGAATATAGATAATTATAATGCCAATCTGTGTTAATCTGAAATGGTAGATAAATTCCGAAGTTAGGAATATAATCGAATATAGATTATTCGAGAGAGTTGGTATTCGATTATATTGAATTTAGGGAAGTAGTTATTTTTACTTTCCGTTTTGAATCAAATTTAATTATTTATTTATATACTTATTAATTTATTTGTTGAAATTGATAAGTACAAGTTTATTTTTATAAACCTAATATTTGGGGACAACGATTATAACACTGTTGTTATAATAAATGTTTTATAAATCTAAACAACGATCATAACGCTACCGTTATATAAATGTCTTTAAATCTAAACAGCGATTTTAACACTATTGTTAAAATAAATGTTTATAAATCAAATATTTGGAAACAACGATTATAACGTTGCTGTTATAATCAATGTTTTATGTAAAAGAAGTGTATTCTTAGATTGAATCTGAGAGTCGCATAAGCGACGTTTGTTCGAAGTTGTAAGCTTTGACTATTTCAAAGTTGAGAATGTTATTCAATTAAGGTCTGGGAGGTAATTATACCCCAACTTGATTGACTTCATGATTGATGGAGGAATGTTTAAGGTTCGATAGTGAAAATTGATTAATAGTATGGTTAGTTAATAAATGATAAATGGTCTGAGTTATAATAAAGATGTTTATATAACATCGGGTTAATTTAAAGGATTTTGTAATGTGTTCCCCAAATAAATTGAGAGATACTTTTTATGCATAGAAAATGAAATGTATTGATCAATGAGAAATTAGTAAAAGGAATATGGAAAAATTATCCGATATTAATAAGGTATATTTTCTGAATATAGAAAATAAGGATTCGTTAATATTTAGAAATGTTTTCTAACTGGAACAAGAGATATTTTCTCGAATAAAGAAATTATGGTATTGGAAATGTTTTTTAAGAATTGAGGAAAAACGATTGGGTTTTGAGAAGATATAGAAGATGGGAATTCGGAATTTATATATATAATAAGAAATTAATTTAAAAGTGGCCAGTGTTGTTTGATGCTTGATTGGTAGAATTTCATTTGGAAATAGGACTGTTGAATGTATGGATGTTTCTTTGATAGTTAAATCACAGACTATCAAAGTTTCGATTTATTTTGTACCTCCGTTGTCAATATGGAGAGATCGGGATCACATTTAATATATGAAATCCACTCCGTATTGGCATAACCATTACAAATTAACCTATGCTAAAGATGATTAAAGATGGAGTAAAATGCAAGGGCTATCTGTTAATCCTAGGTAGAAATTGCCCAAGATGGACTGATGGAATGGTGCCTTCGGTTTGTCCAGTCCCAGGACAATGTATATGGAAGGATCGGATGATGTGGCATTCAAAGTAAATGATGGAAAGATGTGCTGAAAGATAATCGTGACCTCAAGCCTCATCACCTGGGAAATGACAAAAATCGGGCAGACAGCATGGTCATGTGGGTCATTCCCATTAGGGGTACTGTCACCTGATCTAAAGAAATTTCATTTGCTTCTTATTCTATTCGCTATTGTATGCTTTCGGTAACGGTTACTGATCACAACCGTTGGTGATAATATGCTCGATACACTCAAGTTAAATGAGTGGTCAGCCATGTATAGGCCGGGTTGCAAGACGTTCTTGTTGAATCCATTGTATTCCTCTCTAGAGATACACAATCGGAAGGTGGTTCCATACCTTGTCATAGTTGGAAATCCAGTCTCCAATAAGCTCCCCGTGGTTTTAGATTTAATATTATATATGGAGCATGAGATGCAAGCGCTCCGCTAGATTGTTATTTATTTGATTTAGTCACTATTATAATATCACCGGATTTTGATATCAAAGATATTTTGGTTATAGTAAGGTAAAAAGCATTCGTATTTAAGTGTGGATCGGTCTTACGATTATCATTTCTTTCGAAAGGATTTTGAAAGTAAAACAAATGGTTGGAGTTTACTCACACCGGTCCCATGACTGACCCAGAGTTTATTTTGTTTGTTTTCCCTAAACTCGTGGGTACCTAAATTGGTACAGGCAGTCAAGTAGTCGGGATTTTACAGACTCACTTAGAGGAGCTTAAAGCCAAAGGCTTCACCATTTATCTATTGACTATCATATATTCTACTGTGTACCATGTTTATATCTGGAAACATGTGTTTATAATTGTTCCAGAAATAGCTTATGTGCCTGATGATGGTATGTATAAACAGTTACTGATTTGTATTTCAAAAGTTATGTTGTGTAATGTATTTTATTCCTTCCGCTGTGTGACTTGTGTTCTTCGCTTTCTTCTATTCTTATATTTCTTTCTTTCTATTTCTCATCCTATAACTTCTTTCTAATAATGATTCATATTTCTGTGCAATTTGGGTTGGATGTGTGGTGTTATTAGTTGACTCAAAGAGTACAGAAATTCGGGCCATTACATTTGGTATCAGATTTGAAGGTTGAGTAGTAACCTTGGCTTTGTGGCATAACTCAATAGAGATGGGGTCAGTAATGACCTAGATTGGGTTTGAGTATATATATGAGAGAGCGTACTTGTATATTTGATATAAAATTGTTTTATATTGTGTTGATTGGTTTGTTGAGTGGTTTATGAATTCTGGTCGATATAGAATGTACAACTGTATCGATAGGTGTTTCTAAACTCTCGAACAAAGCAATTCGATACGGTATTGCTTTTAAAATGGGTGAATAAAATGATTTGCCCAAAGGTTTTTTTGATATAAAAGGAATAATTTCTGAATTAGTATATGAATGTATTGATTATTATTACAATCAAATGGAATTATGAAATATTGAAATGGTTATATAATTTGTATACGGATAATGTATACAAATGAGATAAGCCAAGATTAAGTTCAAACCAGAATTGGAATTTAAATTCCGGGTGTTTAGAAAATATTTTCTGAAATATTATAAACTAATATATCATTACTTTAAAGTATTTTTGAATAAGAATGGTTTAAATGGATTTTTAAAGGGATTAAGCACTGAAATCACTTCAGGGACGAGAAAATAATTCTGATAACGGATTGCGACATTATCGGTGTTTAGTTTCAAGTTTCTGAATGACAGATTGCTACCATAATAATTCATAAATGGAAGATTTGTTTGAGAAAAAAAACAATTTGTTTTAAAAATTCAAATGTTCTGAATTGAATAGATATAAATATATATGATTTCAAACTAATTTGAAATTAAACCCAGAAATTTGAATTCTGAAATTAAAAAATTAACTTGTATAAGTTGAATAGATTGAAATGGTAAAAATGTATCAAATGAATTGAAATTTAACTTAAGTTAAATAAAACTGGATTGAATTAGAAATAATTATAAATGAAATTAAATAAAGAGAAATGTTGAGATTCGAAATATTAATATGAATTCAACTTATGAATAAGCAAGTTGAATATATATTGGATGTTGTTAATTAAAATTGAATTGTGATAAATTTGGATTCAAGCATAATAAGTGGATTGACTTAAATAGAAATCAGACTTGAATTGGTAGAATGGAAGTGAAATAATTAATTAGAGAGTAAAAATAACTGTAATTTGGATTGATTTGAAACCAACTAGAAACGGATATATATTTAATGAGCAGATATTAAATGGAAGCAAATGCCAAAGATAGAATTTGTGCCCAACAAAAAGGTACATGTTTACAATATTACGTGAGTTTAATGATTTTATGAGCATATGGGGCAAGCCACTTGGCTTTTTTATTTCCTTTTGGATTGTAGAAGACCTAGAAAGGGGAGTTGTGGTTGTACCGATTGAGTCGTGCAAAGGAGATGCTGGCGAAATTTTTTTAAAATTTAAAGAGTTAGAAATTTTTTGAATTTTTTTCTGATAATTCAAAATCGAGTTGTTAATTGTAATTGAAATAATAAAACCAGAATTGGTTAATAAAATTTCAACCAGAATAATGTAATTGATAAATGGATTTAAAATCAATTGGAATGGGTGTGGATATGCAAAAGAGCATATGGATTGAAGACAAGAAGTGATGATGGATTGTCTAAAAATGGTGGACTGATCATTTGAAAAGAATTATGAATGGTCGAGTATTGGTGTAAGAATTCGAAGGTTGGGTAAGAACTGGGTTATTAAGATATGGGATATAAGATTTCAGCTAGGTAGGTTATGACGAGTTAGAGTTATATCATTTTTAGTGTTTAGCAATTTCGAGGAAGGAATTATTTTACGAGGGAAGGAATGTAACGACCCAGATTTTTGCTCTTAATTTTAAAATATTTAAATTGTTTTTAAATATTGTATTAATAATTTAAAAGGGTTTTATAAGGAAATTATTTATAAAACAATATTGGAATGTATAATTCATTATTAAATTTAATGGAATTGTTTTCAAATTTATTAATATTTTAATCAATTATTTTAAGTTTTAATAATAGCATTTCTGCAAACGACCTCCGTTTTTTTGGTGAAATCAATTTCACTGGATCTGTATTGGTATACTATTGTCAGATTTAGAATTTGGTAACATTTGGAGTTATCATTTGGACGTATGTATTAAAATCACTTGGAAATCTTTAAAAGATCTTATCCGAATCTCAACTTATTTCAAACATTTTGGCTTGCAAATATTGACTGTACACATCATATAATAAACAAATCTGGTCGTCTGTATAAATTATTGAATACAAAATCATTCAAACATTGCGGTTTCAGAACCTTGCCAAACCCTTTTTCAGAAATTTTCGCACATGACTGGTCCGACAATACGACATTTCATATAGGAGAAAAAACGAATTAATAGTACTAAAGCTTCTGCCGAAAGCCAGTTAGTTCCTTCCTAGTGAAGCCACTACGAATCTTCAACAGGAAGACTGCCTTTTCTATTTATATAGACCGTGACCATCCGTTCTTTCAGCATACCTTTTAAATACCTAATTTCCCAAACATCACTATTCGGCCTATTCCCCATTCTTCCTCAAATCGTTATTCTCACAGTAAAATAAACCAAAGTAAATTCGCACTTCAAATTCAAATTTAAAAAAAAAAAACACTCAGAAGAAAATTTCGATTCCAGATCCATTGAGATCCCAAAGGCCGGAGCTTCACGCAAATATTAGTATTGTAAGGTGCGGTACAATTTTGCTGTTGCTCAAATTCAAGAGGTTGGTCAGACTAGAGGCGTTACGAGTAGTATGGGAAGGAGGTGCCCGTAGTACTTTGGAAGAGACGGAGGTGGCGATGCTCCAGGTGGTGGTCCGAACCTCTGGCATGGGCTACAAGTGATGGAAATTTGCTCGAGGTTGAAGCCATTTGCTCACGTTTTACTGTACGGTGGATGGAAGAACGATCAAAATACTGATGGAGCAGATTGTTTTACAATGTAGAAAAGAAGCGAGTCAGCCTTTTAGCTTCACATTTTAACTGGGAATAAGGGAGATGAGTGATTGAATTTAAAACGTGATTTACTGTGGTAGTTGATTTCTTATTGGAAAAAGAAGAAGAAGGAAGCATGTTCAAATGAACAGATTGGAGAAGAGATATTTAACTCTTATTTAGTCATGGGTTCGTTTTGACTAGGCAGGAGAAGGGTGAGTCGAAAATAAGGATACTGGATTCAAGTTGGGTACTGGCAAGATATGGAAGAAGCGATAACATAATGTGGCGTAAGGAAAAGGGGGTAGAAGACGATTTGTGAATGATGGAGTTTTTGTTCAAAGAAATAGAACTGGGAGTTGTGCGTGACTATGGTTTAAGAAGGTGGTTCAAATACAGTAACATGTTGTTTGGTGAACACAACAGTGGGCCAGCGGTGACATTTAGTGGCTGAGAGAATCATATCAGGAAGTTGGTCATTTATATCAGGAGTTATGTTGTGGGATGCTAGCAGTGAAGGATTGAGACGATAGTTGGTAGAAAGATCGGCAGTTGGTAAAGAATGGTAGTAGCGGGTTTCTAGAAGTGAAGAGGAAAAGATGGGGGAAGAAAGGAATGCACAGGCTACTGGGTTGGAATAGGTTCATTTGCCCAATACATGCTTAAGGAACCTTGATTAAGGGTATAAGTTAATCACCGTAATTAATATAAACTTATGTATTTTAATTAGTTAAAATTATAACGAATATAATTTTTTCATTTGATATCATAATTGAACCAAATAGATTAAGTTGGAGTCGCAACGAAGAAATCTACGTTGTGGAACTATTTTGGTTGAGAACAAAGCTATTAGAATTTCGTTGAAAATTCAAATGCTTATTTTATTTTTGAAACAAAAGAAGAATCATCAACTGCGAACCAAGGTGAGTAAACTCACTAACTCCGGCTCATTTATATTTTTATATAAACGAGTTTTAAATTTATTATAATAATTTTATACTGTGTGATGGCTGTTTGGACGAATGGTTGATAAAACTGGTTGCAATGATTGATTAGTTATATATATTTAACCGTTGGTTGACTATTGATTCTGTTTACCATAATATTATACATTGAAGTGAAATTGATGTTATATATGTTAACTAACATCTGCGGATGCAGGGAAACAGGTTGGAGGGATCCAACTGGATCACTCAACATTTATATTATTGTTTGTTATTCACGGTAGTATATATTGTGATTGATGATGCTGTGTTGAATTACCCGGGCCCTAGAATTTTGGTATTTAAATAACGTAAATATATTTTGAATGTAGAATAGAAATGTTAAAATTTAAAAAGGAAATTTATTTCAAAAATAGAAATTTTATTTCGAATAAATTGAGTAATAGAAACTTGTTTTAAATAAGTAAAACAAGAAGTTGAGCATAAACGACATTTATAAAATTTAGTAAAATATTTATCATTTGAGAAACTAAATTATAAATTCAAGTTTGAAAAATGAGAATCAGGTTTTAAACCAACACCTGTAAATAGGAATTGAACTTAGCGATTTTAAATAAACTTATAAACAAGACTATGGATGGATATATTAAAAATAAGATTTTTGTGAATGATCCTACCTTTGGAAGTTAATAAAGAAAATTTTGGTTTCAAATATTATTTAATTTTTTTTTATAACTTTGTAAAAAGATGAACTAGTCTGTTTTATTTAATCAAGAAGTTATCTACCTTGATTTGTAGTTGATGTGAAGTTAGCTATTAGTTAATCAATAGAAGGAAATAATTTTTTAAATGGATTTCGGTTAAAAAGTAATCGGGTTGTAATAAAGTTTTGGTTGAACATAGAAAAGGGTGTATACAAGGATTGGATAATGAATCCGGACATGACAAACAAGTTATAAAAGAAATCTCGAGACGAGGTGATGTTTTATGTTATGCATTTACTTAATAAAACTAAAATTTTGTAAAAGTGATAAAATCAAAAGGAGATTTTCTATTTAACAAAAGCGAAATGGGCTAGCATAAATGGATTTGAAAAGAAATCCAAACAAAGTTTGGAAGGTATTTTAAACCAAGGCGATGGTTTTAAAACCATTACTTAAGAATTGAATTAAACATGGTAATTGAAATAAGGTCTTTATTGGAAAAGAGATAGGAAAGAGTTTTGATAAAAATAAAATGTTTATATAAAGATATAAGTTTGTAGTTATGTTCTGAAGTAACGAAACAAAATGAGATTTATTGAAATAAGAATATAGAATCGATTTTAATGGATGAAGAGGTTTAAATAAATGTTTAATATAAAGAGCCTGAGCTGTTAATGTACTTAGATATACTTTGGGTTTATTCATATTTGTGAGTGAACAATGATTTGAAGGCAAATGTTTTGCGAATAAAGATAATTATAAGGCCGATCTGAGTTAATCTGAAATGGTAGATAAACTCCGAAGTTAGGAATATAAATCGAATATAGAATATTCGGGAGAGTTATTTATTGGTATTCGATTATATCGAATTTAGGGAAGTAGTTATTTTTACTTTCCGTTTTGAATCAAATTTATTTATTTATTTATTATTAATTTATTTGTTGAAATTGATAAGTACAAGTATATTTTTATAAAACAAATATTTGGGGACAACGATTATAACACTGTCGTTATAATAAATGTTTTTTAAATCTAAACAACGATCATAACACTACAATTATAATAAATGTTTTTAAATCTAAAACAATGATTTTAACGCTATCGTTAAAATAAATGTTTTATAAATCAAATATTTGGAAACAACGATTATAATGTTGCCGTTATAATCAATGTTTTTATGTAAAAGAAATTATTCTTAGATTGAATCCGAGAGTTGCATAAGTGATGTTTGTTCGAAGTTGTAAGCTTTGACTATTTCAAAGTTGAGAATGTTGTTCAATTAAGGTCTGAGAGGTAATTATACCCCAACTTGATTGACTTCATGATTGATGGAGGAATGGTTAAGGTTCAATAGTGAAAATTGATTAACAATATGGTTAGTTAATAAATGATAAATTGTCTGAGTTATAATAATGATGTTAATATAACAATGGGGTTAATTTAAAGGATTTTATAGTGTGTCCCCCAAATAAAATGAGAGATACTTTTATGCATGGAAAATGAAATGAATTGGTCAACGAAAAATTAATAAAAGGAATATGGAAATATTATCCGATATCAATAAGGTATATTTTCTAAATATAGAAAATAAGGATTCATGAATATTAAAAATGTTTTCTAACTGGAATAAGAGATATCTTCTAGAATAAAGAAATTATGGTTTTGGAAATGTTTTCCAAGAATTGAGAAAAAACGATTGGGTTTTGAAAATATCTAGAAGACGAAAGATGGAAATTTGGATTTTATATATATAATAAGAAATTAATTTAAAACGGGCCAGTGTTATTCGATGCTTGATCGGTATAGTTTCATTTGGAAATAGGACCATTGAATGTATGGATGTTCCTTTGATGGTTAAATCACCCAATATCAAGTTTTGATTTATTTTATACCACCGTTGTCAATATGGAGAGACCAGGATCATATTTAACATCTGAAAATCCACTCCGTATTGGCATAAGTGTTACGAATCAACCTATGCTACAGATGATTGAAGACGGAGTAAAATGCAAGGGCTATTCTGTTAATCCTAGGTAGAAATTGCCTAAGATGGATTGATGGAATGGTGCCTTCGGTTTGTCCGGTCTCAGGACGACGTATATGGAAGGATCTGATGATGTGGCATTCAAAGTAAATGATGGAAAGATGTGCTGAAAGATAATCGTGACCTCAAGCCTCATCACCCGGGAAATGACAAAAATCAGGCAGGCAGCATGGTCATGTAGGTCATTCCCATTCGGGGTATTATCACCTGATCTAGAGAAATCTCATTTGCTTCTTATTCTATTCGTTGCTGTACGCTTTCGGTAACGGTTGCTGATCACAACCGTTGGTGATAATATGCTCGATACACTCAAGTTAAATGAGTGGTCAGCCATGTGAGGGCCGGGTTGCAAGACGTTCTTGTTGAATCCGATGTATTCCCCTCTAGAGTGGAAATCCAATCTCCAATAAGCGCCCTGCGGTTTTAGATTTAATATTATATATGGAGAGTGAGATGCAAGCATTCCGCTAGATTGTTATTTATTTGATTTAGACACTATTATAATATCACCGGATTTTAATATCAAAGATATTTTAGTTATCATAAGGTAAAACCATCCGTATTTATGTGTGGATCGGTCCTACGATTATCATTTCGAAAGGATTTTGAAGGTTAAGCAAATGGTTGGAATTTACTCACACCAGTCCCAGACTGATTAAAGTTTATTTTTTTTGTTTTCTCTAAACTCGTAGGTGCCTAAATTTGTATGGGCAGTCAAGTAGTCGGGATTTTACAGATTCACTAGGAGGAGCTTAAAGCAGGAGGCTTCACCAATTAGCTATAGACTATCATATATTCCGCTGTGTACCATGTTTATATCTGGAAACATATGTTTATAACTGTTCCAGAAATAGCTTATGTGCTCTGATGATGGTACGTATATACAGTTACTGATTTGTATTTCAAAAGTTATGTTATATAATATATTTTATTCGTTCCCCTGTGTGATTTGTGTTCTTCGTTTTCTTTTATTCTAATATTTCTATCTTTCTTTTTCTCATCCTCTAAATTCTTTCTAATAATGATTCGTATTTCTGCGCAATTTGGGTTGGACGTGTGGTGTTATTAGTTGACTCAAAGAGTACGAAAATTCAGTCCATTACAACCAACTTAATATCTCTATCCACTTCATCCACAAAATATTTAAAGTCAATTTCATAACCAGTAATATTGCATGAGTCGTCTAATCTCGTATGTGTCGCACATGACCAAAATTATAGCGCAAATGTCAACATCTACTGTAACACCACGCATTTTTTCTTAAGATAATAAAATAAGAATAAATTAATTAAATATTCAGAATTAAGTAAAACGAATTGTATCATTGCGTTCTTCTCGGAATTCTGGTTCAGATAGACTCAGAGTTTGCATAAAACAGATAACGTATGAAGAAGCTATGGATGACAGAAGTTTGAAGAAGAAAGCAGGAAGCGAGCCAGAACAACTGGTGCATTTCGCAAGTGCGCCAGGCTATTTTTTCGCTGGCGCACTTGTGAAGCACGCCCATACCAATTTTCAGCCTCCGAACTCACAGGGGTCGACCCCTTCAGAGGGGTCGACCCCTTTAGAGGGGTCGACCCACAACAGATCTGAGCATTTTTTTTTGGAGACGTAGCCGATTCTGATGGTTTGTAATCAAATGTAAGGGACCTGGTTTCTCTGATACACCTATAAATAAGTCTGTAGAGCTAACCGTAAACCTCATATTCCTGAGGCTACGCTGAAGCTCTTCTGTTTCTCCTCTTCCTTAAGATCTCTTCGGAAATACAAATTATTAGTTAGGAAAATCTTAAATCAAGATCTGGAGGAAAGGAATTGACGTTAATAAAAGGTTGTTCAGAATTATGAAAAGTACAGTGACTTTCTAGATCCGATCTATTCAATTTTCCTCCTCTTTCTTTTTCTTTCTATTTTAGTAACAATAGTCAATCCATGGTTGTTAGATTCTAAATCCAATTAGGGGAAAACCATAGAAGATTAGATCTGGACTAGATGCAGGATTTGGAAAGCTTATAAGGTGAGTGGATTTAAGTTATAGCATTTTAGATAATAATATGTTATCGTTTAAAACATTCCCCATTATTATATGTGAATTTGCCAGAATAATTAAGAATTACTATTGTAACAAGTTGAGATGCTAATATGAATAATTCATATGTTGAATCAGTTAAAGTGTTGGAATGATTACATGTTGAAAAAAACAAACCTATTAGAATATGGGTAATGACTACTATTGTTATAATTACATGATTCACTTGGGGGCATATTATTGAGTAAATGACATGTTAACTTGTTAGATTTGAACAATTACCCAATTAAATGTTCACATGTCAGAATAGAATTAAACACATGTTAAAAAGGATATGCGCCATAATATAGGCATAATTTGATAGCATGCAAATTAGATTACAGTAAAAAGGATAACATGCCTAAAATTTACAGTAAATAAGAAATTATAATGCGCTTAGACACGAGATTAGATTTCACTTGTGGTAGAAGTCCTGCCTAGACCCGCCCGGCATATCCAACATCCACAAGTGGTAAATCTAATGTGAGGGGTTAAGTGCATAAATAAAACATGTAATGGTGCTAAGACATAAGGTTAAGTCAACTTGTGGTAGAAGTCTACCCGGACCCACCCGGCCAATCCAGTGTCCACAATAATGTGAGAGGTCTAGTGCATATATACATATATATAAATATATGTATATAACAAGATATGAATAAATGGAAATGATAATAATTAAATGTCTAACTCAGAAAATAAGAAAGGAAGGGATGTAATGGAATGAGTTAGTGCGATGCGAAGGAAAAGTGATGCATTCCCCTAAATGACCAATTTTTGAGAACGTGGTTGCAATTAAGCCATAGTAAATAAAGTAAGAAAAAGGAAAGAAATTACTTGTCACCACGGATTTAGATGGGAATACATTATGAAAATAAATCACTGATTCCTTCTATAAATCAAACTGATAAGGTGCGTGAAGTGTTTTCCTTAATAAATTAAGGAACATATATTATAGTGAATGAAGAATAATAGATTACAACAGTAAATGGTTTAAACGGGGAATGATAATAACCTATTATAAATAAATTACATTAATGAGAATGTGGTATAATAGGTAGACTTTTCCTAGGGACAAGTGAAGATTATAACTTAGGTTATAATAAACTAGTAAGGAAATGGGATAACTGGTGAAATGAGATAAGGGACACTTAATTGTAAATAAGTAATCAGTAAATGGAGAAATCCTGAAACCAGTTGAGAAAAGCGGGAAAATTTATGAAATATAAGAGGTTGTACTTAATTATAAATTAAGTAATCTGTAAACATGGAAGTCTGAAACCTGCTGATAAAAATAACATGTTTAGACTTGTCCTAGGGACAATAGGAAATTGTAAAATAGGCTATAATAATGGGTAGAGAAACTTATTAATGGGCCTTAGTTAAGAGAACTAAGTTAATAAGTAAACAATGATAAGCTGTAGTAACAGTGTAAAATGGAATTATAATAAATGAGAAAGAATGAGGAAAACTTATGAAATAAGTTATATTTAATCATAAATAATAACTGACATGTTAAACAAGAAAACATGTGAATTAAGATATACTTAATTACATAGTAAGTAGAACATGTTATTGTAATGATAAAATCAAACAAGAATATAAAGGGATTGCGGATTACAGACCTTGGGCCACAATCTAGAGAATAACATGTTGTGGGCTTATTAATAAACTTAAATGGGTTAATTTATATAACCGAAATTAATAAGCAAGAGGAACTTGGTAACTTGATTAAGAATTCAATATGAATGGGAATAACCAAGTTAAATGGAAAACTGATGAGGTAAGGCAAGCGCGTAAGAGAATGTTTAGACATAAGGTCTAACAACATATTAAAGTGAGGCGCTTGGAGCAGTCCGCACGTTTGAGGGTGAATAACCCAACGGGGTAGATCATTGGGGTGTTATAAGGCACGATGGGAGCGCACATTCTTCTGATTATTCTGTCAGCTCTGAAAGAATGGAAAGGGAAGCATGCGACTTCATGAGGTGCGTAAGGTGCTCCTGGTAGTCCTCTGTGTGGTGGTAGATGTTTAGGCTGTGCTCTCAAAGTTTGGGTCTACGCGTTACTACCAGGTGGGTGGGCCTTGAATGCAAAAGTAGCTTTGCAGTCAGAATGCTGTGATGCGGTGACACCAGGGTGATTCAGCGGTCGCCTCAACGGGGAGGCGAAGGGTCACGACCAACATGGATAGTAGACCGTCGGATACCCATTGTCGACAGCCAGTGGGATGCGGAAGGATTATAGCTAAAACCAATAGACCATTCATGTTTCACTATCAAGGTATGGTGGTTGAGTGAAGATGCCAACTGGATACCTAGATTGTTTGTTAGGGGCAAGTCGTTTAGCTCTTGTAGTCTTTACTAGTTGAGGGAGGCGCCGATGTGGGGCCATAGTCACCATGAAAAATAGACCCTAGGAATATCTATATATAGAGGCTCTTAAAGACGGAGCTATACATATATGGAAAAGCTCCCGACCAAGTTCCTTGTTTCTTGTATAGCCCTGCCACGGAACTCGGTGCACATTAGAGGACGTGCGATTAAGGCATCGAGCTACAATTGACGATACGTATGTGGGACAATCTAGATACATGCATGTCGGCTCTGGGTTATGTATCGTAGACTTGAGGGCATTACTCTGGTATGAAACCTGATTCGACCGATGATGGCAGTCCGCAGTCCGTATGCTTAAGTAGTGTAGTAATGCAGATATATGCGGAACATAATATTGTTATATAGAGATCTGTACGTCACTCTGGCGTAGGATGAGAGACTGCGTTCATTTCTGTGGCATTGCAGTGGAGACCGTGTGAGTGGGTTACCATGGAGTGTACCTCATTATTGAGGGGTAGCTACATATATCATATTTAGTTAATCCACTGGGAAGTAAATGGGTATGACGTGTGTGTAAGCCTCGAGTGTCGTTAACCCAAGTAACCTAATAAGTTAGAAAATGTGATTGAATGGTATATGTAGGATTATCCAAAGTTTATAATTTAAATCCAATCACCATAACTTGTGTTCTGACCCCCTCCTCAACACATACTCGCATGTTAGATTTGTGGCAGGGACATGATAGCCATGGATACTGGTTAGGCAGTATTATTAACATGGTAAGGCTATATTTTGATTATATTATATTTTATCCATTCCGCTGTGAGATATTTTCTGAGCTCTAACATATTTTATGTCTCTGTCTTTTCTGCAGGATACCGGAGCAAACCAACCCAAGTTTCGATAGATTGGAATTTTGAAAAAAAAATCAGTTTGTCGGAATTCATGTTTTTACATCTGGTACTAGAGCTTAGGTTTAGGATTCCTATATAAATAATGAGTAAACGTATTTGTATTTTTTTAAATATAAATATATTATATATATATACCTAGATCCATAGAGGAACCACTAAATAGAAAGAGTAAAATATGGTAAGAAATGGGATGTTTTTTGTACACTAAAGGAATGAATATGGAAATCCGAGACCCTTATGTAATTTGGGTGGAGAGTGTACAATATACTTTGTATGGAAGGGAAGTGAATCCTATATGATTAGTATTTTGGGTTAGTGGGCTTGAAAACCTTATAAATTGGAAAAGGTTGAACAGAGAAAAATGGATTAGTAATATATCTAGTTGAGAGAATTAACCTTGGAGAGTGTATAGGAATGCCTAGAAAAATTGGAAACCCGCTTTGAGTCCAACTCCATTGTTAACTTTTAAGAACTTGAAATTATAAAAGTTTTGGGAAAATGGTTTATGGTGTTTTCAAGTTTTAATCTTAAAAGTTATAGTTTTAAATATGTAAAGTATACATATTGAGTTTTAAAGTAAAATGGGGTATATTTTGCTAATAGTGATTTCTTGCGAAAATTTTGTCTAAGATAAAATTCTCTTAATAAAAGGTGCATATTATAGAGCATGTATAACTCGCTAGTTTTCTGGTTATATTTTATACAAGAATCTTTAATAAAGCAAGTTCTGAAGTCTCTATTCTTTTGACAATCATTTTTTTGATAAATTGTTTTAAAAGAGAAAATTTTGTTGGGTGGACAAAATAAGTTGTAGAAATTAAAAATAGAGTAGATATTTGCACTTTGTAAGAAGTAATTGAATTGACCTTATAGGTAAGAAAAAGGTATAAAGCCAATGTCCTTATCTACTCCAGTTTTTGTGATTTGAAAAAAAAATGATTTACATTTTTTTAAGATGACATGTTTTTATGGTTTGGCAAAAGAAAGTTTTCATGATGAAAATAAAGTTTTCATGATGAAAATAAAGTTTTGACACTCTTAATTTTTGGAAGAAGATTTGAATAAAAAGAGCCAAACCATATTTTAAAAAGTATGGAGTAGGTGAGGATTAGTGCCTAGGGAAGACGGGAAAAGTTTTGAGGCTATGAAGTAAATAGCGAGAATTATCTTGGAATAATAGTAAGTTCCCGTCGAATGCGTAAGCATTGAAAAGTCTAGGGTGTTGCTTAAAACAATTGTTGGCACACAACTGGAATTAGTAGTGACTACTAGATAGTAAAGGGCAAGTAAGTGTTTATTTCCTGTTGCTAATTTCCATGTTAGGGGTAAAACCCATTACTACATTTCTGTTGGGATCGTTCCTGTAATGACCTGCATTTTTAGAGATATATAATTAATTTATTTAATTATATAATTGGTGATTTAGAGAAGTTAGTGATCGTTTAATTAAATAATATTGAATATTTAATAAATAATTATAATATAATAATATATTATAATGTCGAAATAGTCGGAAATAGTGAAATTCACAATATCGTGTGAATTGAATAGCATACGAGATTTGGTGGAGTTTCGATTTGAAATATAATAACGATTATATTGAATCGACGACAGTTTGAACGTATAATTATATTATAATTAAAATCGAGCTTGAAATGGCGCTGCAGTTCGTAAATTGGCGATTCGAACTTCAACTGAATGTACAGGATTCGTTTTAAGACGGATTTCTGTGAAACAAGAAACGTGTGGAGCTGGTGGAGTATATCTTTTAGTCGAAGAGAAAAATCGGGATTTCGTCGTGTAGATTTTGATTTACGTCCAAATCAAATTTCAGAAAAGTCGTTGTGGAATTCCTCTATATTTTGCGAACGCTTTATATACGTTATAAAAGGGTTTTCGATATAAATTGAATATCGAGATAATCTGGAATCTGAAATATCAAACTGCATATTCTGATATGATATACTGGAGCTGTACGATATCATATGTGAATATATACGATAATATTAATTTATTTATATTTAATTTAATTATATTTAAATATATTTATATATTTAAATGAGTCATTCAGAGCTTTAAAAATAGCCGGTTTTGCAAACGAAGTCGAAATTCGACGAAACCAGTTTTGTTGGATCCGCAATGTCAAATTATTGTTAGATGTCAACTTTCGTGATTTTTAGAGTCACTGTGTGGTCGTACGGATTTTTAGAGTGAAAAACAGTCGATATTTTGACGGTTAAAAATACGCTGTGTGAGCATACGGAGTCAGAATTCGACGAAACCAGTTTCGTTGGGACCGTAATGTCGAACTCTAGTCGTATGTCCAGTTTCGTGATTTTTGGGTATCATGAGTGGTCATACGAAATTTTAAATGGTAAATACGATTTACAAAGCAATATAAAAATAATATCCTAACCCTATTAATACATCCTAACCTTCACAAACCTAATTTACTTCACCGAATTTCAACTCAGATCCTTTTCTTTGAGCCGCCACTCTCAGGAATGGAAAACGAGAAAACCAATATTCATAAAAATCCTCTAAAATCAAATAAAATGCTAAAAATCTCGAAACAATATTATTTGATTCGTTATATGATTAGCTTCCTCCCAGTACTTGTTTTGGGCAATTCGAACACCCATCTTGGTTCGCTGGAAGCTTGCCGTCGTGTTAGGGTTATAGCTCGACTTAAATCGAAGCTTAAATTCATGTTGCTGAGGTCGTTCTCGCCAACTCTTTAACGATGAACTGCCAAAGTGAGTAATTCTCACCAACTCTGAACAGTTTATAATTTCATGTTGTATTTTTAGAACTGTTAGAAATTGTCTGTTTGATTGTGTGTTGACTGTTTGATTGAACTGCTAGTCAGTAAATGAAAATATTATGTATATATATATATATATATTATATATAAACAGTTAGATAGTTATATATTGATTCTGTTTATCAAAATAATTCATATTGAACTGAAAATGATGATAATCATATTGTGTAACATCTGTGGATGCAGGGAAACAAGTTGGAGGAATCCGACTGGATTCCTCAACAGTTATTTTATTGTTTTTCATATATTGTTATATGATGTGATATGAAATCTGTGGGCGATTATATGTGCTTAGACGATATTGAACATCGTGATTTGATATGATTGCATACCATAACATACCGAAATGTTGATAAGGGGGGTTTTCAAAGTGATATTGAAAATAACATATTTATAAAATGGGATATTTATAAATAAGAGATATTTATAAAGTGGAATATTTATAAATAAGAAATGTTTATAAATTGGAATATTTATAAATAGGAGATATTCGAAAAGGAAATAAATTCAAAACATTTCTTTTTGAATGGAAAGGCTTGTGTGGCGAGTTTGGGGATTTTCCCGATACTCCCGATACAAAGGAGGTTATGGCAAATTTTCCCGAAAAGTTAAGGAGTTAGAATATTTTTAAGAATAAATTTGAAAAGGAAATATTTGCAAACCATTTGCAAATAGAAAAAAATAGAGAAAAGAAATATTTGTAAACCATTTAAAAATAGAATCGAAAGAGGAATATTTAGAAAATAAATAGAGTTAATAAAAAGGAAATTGGTTTATAAAGGAAACCGTTATAAAAAGGAAAACGTTATTAAAAGGACATTTATAAAGTGAAGAACCGTTACTAATAGTAAATCTTTATAAATGAATAAACGTGTTAAAAAGGGGAGTACCAATTCGAATAGAGTAAAGGAGTTAATCGAATATAGACATTCGAAAGGAGTTAATCGAATAGGGTATTCGAAGTTAGTTAATCGAATATGGTATTCGAAAGTTAGTTAATCGAATATAGACATTCGAAAGGAGTTAATCGAATATGGTATTCGAATTTAGTTAATCGAATATGGTATTCGAAAGTTAGTTAATCGAATATGTTATTCAAAAGGGGTTAGTAAAGTCGAGTTAGTCAAATAGAGTTAACCAGTTAGAGTTAATCAGTTAGAGTTAACCAGTTGGAGTTAATTAGTTAGAGTTAATCGATTAGAGTTAAAACGAACTAGAATTAATCAAATATAGTTATTTGAGATAGAGTTAGTCAAACATAGTATTCAGGGTAAGTTGCCATCTTGTACGACTGCTAGCGTAATTCGCAGGGCTGTAAATAGCCTACGGCGGTCGGATGTTTCCTGAGGGAATCAGGCGTAACCATTGTGATCGCTGCGATCTAAAGTCAAGCGAATGGAGTTAAATCGAATATTAGTTATTCGATATGAGTTAATCGAGTTGAGAAATAAGTTAAGTTAAATAAGTTGAGTTGATCGGGTGGTTTGACCAAGTTAGTCGAGCCTAGTTAATCGAATCGAATTGGTCGAACCAAGTAAGTCGAGTTAAGTTAGTCAAGTTAGTCGAGCCTAGTTAATCGAATCGAATTGGTCGAACCAAGTAAGTCGAGTTAGTCGAGTCAAGTTAAGTTAGTCGAGTTAAGTTCGTCGAGTTAAATAAATCGATGTTAGTTCCATCGAAAGGAGTTATCGATGTTAGTTTCATCGAAAGGAGTTATCGATGTTAGTTTCATCGAAAGGAGTTATCGATGTTAGTTTCATCGAAGGGAGTTATCGATTATAGTTTAATCGAAGTGAGATTTTCAAATATGAGATATTTGAAAAGGAAGAGTCATCGAATATTAGTTATTCGAAGAGAGATTATCGAATATCGTTTATTCGAGAAGGAGTTAATCGAATATAGGTTATTCGAAGAAGAGTTAATCAAATAGAGATTTCTCGAAGAGAGTTAATCGGCAAATTCGATTATATCGAATTCGGGAAAGTACTTATACTTTCCAGTGTTTAAATAGAGATTTATTTATTTATGAATAAATAAGTGTTAGGTTAGTTATTCACTAATAAGAATAGAAGTTATAATTAAAGTTAGAATATTCGAAAGGAGGGATTATAACGTTATCATTATAACCAATGTTTTAAATATAGAAGTGGATTAGTAAAATTGAATCCGAGAAAGGCGTAAAGAAGTTGTTAAAGATTAAAAGATAAAATTTGACCATTTCGAAGTTAGAACGTTGTTCAGTTAAGGTCTGAGAGGTAATTATACCCCAACTTGAGTGACTTCCTTCTTAACTAAGAAATGGTAAGGTTTGATCGTAAAGGAGTATTGGAAATGTTTTCCAAACGAGAATCAGAAATGTTTTCTGATAAAAGAAATATAAGAATTTAGAATATAGGGAAACAGGAGATAAGTAAATAAATGAACTAAAGAGATTTATGTTAAAAGATGTTTGTTCGATATAATTTCCATTTGGAAATAATATCGTTGTTTTGCACACTTGTTTTTCTTTGATAGTTAACTCACCGACTATCGAAGTTTTGACCATTTTAACGTTGTTAATATGGAGAGACCGGTTGGATTATTATCCAAAGAACCACTCTGTATTGGCATAAGCGTCGCGAATCATATATGCCAAAGATAATTGAAGACGGAGTAAAATGCAAGGGTTGTTATATAAGTCTTAGATAACAGTGACTAAGATGGATATACAGAATAGTGCCTTCGGTTTGTCCAGTCCCAGGACAACTTGTATGGACGAAGGTCTGACAGAGTATATCCAATAGATCGCGTAAGTTGATCTGTTCAAACGTATTCACGTTTGGTGGCGGAGGAATTCGTTTCTCTAAGCTGTATACCCGTGTTATTTTTGGATAAGCCAATTTGTGATTTGGCGGGTATGACGATGTGACATTTCTAAGTGAATGAAGATGGATGTCTGACAGAGTATTTCCAGAAAGGTCACGTACATTGATTTCTTCAACCGTACCAAGAGTGGAAGCGGAGAAGGAAACTTCTTTTAGCTGACACGTAACGTACTGTTATAGACGCCAATTAGTGATTTTCGATGGATTTGACAATGTGACATTCGAAGTGAATCTGATGTGATGATAAAGCGTAGCTTCTAGCCTCATCAACCAGTAAATGACAGAAATCGGGCAGGCAGCATGGCTAAGTCGGTCGCACCGAAGTAGGGTGTATAATCACCTATCTAGAGAATATTCATTTGTTTCTTAAATCTATCAATGCTCTCCCATATATATATGGGAACGGTTGCTGATCCCAACCGTTGGTGATGTACATTCGATACACTCAAGCGAAATGAGTGGTCGGTCATGTGTGGCTGAGTTACAAGATGTTCTTGTTGAACTCCAGTGTATCGTTCCTAGAGTACACTGATCGGAAGGTGGTTCCATACCTTGTCATAGTTGGAAATCCATTATCCAATACGTGCTTGCGATTTTGATTGTATACTATATATGTAGAACGTGAGATGAAAGCGTTTCTGCTAGTTGATATCTATTTGTACATAAACATTATTATAATATCAAAAGGTTTTTGATATAAAGTTATTTGGATTCTCATAAGGGAAAAACCCGTTCCGTTCTGCGGCGTGGTCTTATGAGATATCATTTACTTGTTCATATACATGTTTAAACTATTTTACTCACACTAGTCCCATGGCTGACCCGGAGTTTACTTTGTTGTTTTCCCTAAACTCTTGGGTACCTTAATTTGTACGGGCAGTCAAGTAGTCAGGAATTTGCAGATATACTTGGAGAGCTTGGAGCAGGAGGCTTCAAGATCATATAGCTATAGTTATTTCCGCTGTGTTGTAAGTGTTGTACTCTGATAAGTGCTATTGTATACATAACTGTTATATTTCAAAGTTATGTTACCTATTATATGTTATTCGTTCCGCTGTGAGGTTCGTGTTACTCTGATGTTGTGTTCTTCTTCTTCTTCTATTCTAAGTTTCTATCTTATCTATTCTCACCTTCTAATTTCTTTCATTAACTATTCGGTTATTTTTGATCCTTGGATGTTCGATATGTGTTGTATATCGGATAACCAAGATCGTATTTTTCTGGGTCATTACAGTTGGTATCAGAGCTTAAGTTAAGAATTACTTGGCTCTGTGGCGTGACTCGGTAGAGATAGGGTTAGTAATACCCTAGATTGAGTTTGAGTGTATATACGAGTGCGTATTTGTATTTGATATAAAATTTGTTTTATATTGTGGAGATTCATTGGCTGAGTTGTTTATGAGTTCTGGTCGATCAGTTTGATCCACTGTATCGGTAGGAGTAAATAAACACTTAAATACGATGGACCGACACAGTATGGATATGTGATATATTATCATATATAGGATGTGTTGGTAGTAATTATAATCAGATGAGATTATAAAATGTGAAATGGTTATATATAACCAATCAGAATTTATACAAGTGAATTATATGAAATTGGAATGAATTAAATCTGAATTTAGATCAGAATTGGAATTTAAAATCCCAGAAATGGGAAGGGTGTTTGTAAATAAATCAGGATTTAATATATGTGAATTTTAAGATGCTGGGAGATTTTAAATTTGTTTACAACATTGTAAAAGAATATTTGGAATTGATTTCAAGGTGGAAATGTTAAAAAATGGGTTTTGAAAGTGATATAGTATTGAACTCACTTCGATAGCTGGAAAATAGATTCCGATGTTGATCATGACATCATCGGTCTTCATTTTCGAGTATGTAAGTGAAGGATTACTACCAAGGATTTTGTTTTGAATTTGTTTTGGGAAAACAAGTTGTGTTGAATTTCAAAAAGGAAAAATTGATTTTTGAAAGAGGTAAACTGTTTAAAAACTTCCAGAAAGAAAGGGTTGTTTGAATTTAAACAAATTAAAGTAAAATTTGTAAAATCCAATAGAATTGAGATGGAATTAGAAACCAGTTAAGTGGAAACTGAGTTGAAATAGAAATATCGAACAAATTTGATTTATAAGATAGGAATTTGAAACGATATTTGGTTGATGAGTTAAGAATTCGGAATCGAGAGTAGAACTTTGATTTAAAGTTGAATTTGGCTTGGATAAACGAATGGTTGTGTTGAGGATAAACAGATCAGAGTTTGATTAGGTTGATATTGAGACTTGTGAAGCAATTCCGAGCATCCTGGGAGTTTTTGGTTGGGATTTGGTTGAGATAACACCGGTAAATGTTCTATTGATAACAGGTAAAAGTGATAGAGTTGATATACCCGACAAAAAGGTACTAGTTTATATTTGACATAAGCATGAGATTCATGAGCCAAATTGGCAAGCCGCTTGGCTGTTTGATTTTCTTTTTGGGTTGAAGAAGGCCCAGAGAGGCGAGTTGGAGTTTGAGATATTGACCAGTACAAAGGAGATGCTGGCGAAATTTTCCGAAAATATAAAGTGTTAGAAAATTTTCAGGATTTTGAAAATTTTAGTAAGTCGGAATGAATAAATATTTTAGTCGATATTAATTGGTTCAGTTGAAATCAGAAATAAGGGGTAAACAAATCTTAGGAATTCCAATATATAGGGTCGTCCTCTAACTTAGCAATTTCGAGGACGAAATTATTTTAAGTGGGGAAGAATGTAATGACCCGCATTTTTAGAGATATATAATTAATTTATTTAATTATATAATTGGTGATTTAGAGAAGTTAATGATCGTTTAATTAAATAATATTGAATATTTAATAAATAATTATAATATAATAATATATTATAATGTCGAAATAGTCGGAAATAGTGAAATTCACAATATCGTGTGAATTGAATAGCATACGAGATTTGGTGGAGTTTCGATTCGAAATATAATAACGATTATATTGAATCGACGACAGTTTGAACGTATAATTATATTATAGTTAAAATCAAGCTTGAAATGGCGCTGCAGTTTGTAAATTGGCGATTCGAACTTCAACTGAATGTACAGGATTCGTTTTAAGACGGATTTCTGTGAAACAAGAAACGTGTGGAGCTGGTGGAGTATATCTTTCTAGTCGAAGAGAAAAATCGGGATTTCGTCGTGTAGATTTTGATTTACGTCCAAATCAAATTTTAGAAAAGTCGCCGTGGAATTCCTCTATATTTTGCGAACGCTTTATATACGTTATAAAAGGGTTTTCGATATAAATTGAATATCGAGATAATCTGGAATCTGAAATATCAAACTGCATATTCTGATATGATATACTGGAGCTGTACGATATCATATGTGAATATATACGATAATATTAATTTATTTATATTTAATTTAATTATATTTAAATATATTTATATATTTAAATGGGTCATTTAGAGCTTTAAAAATAGCCGGTTTTGCAAACGAAGTCGGAATTCGACGAAACCTGTTTTGTTGGATCCGCATTGTCAAATTATTGTTAGATGTCAAGTTTCGTGATTTTTAGAGTCACTGTGTGGTCGTACGTATTTTTATAGTGAAAAACAATCGATATTTTGACGGTTAAAAATACGCTGTGTGAGCATACGGAGTCAGAATTCGACGAAACCAGTTTCGTTGGGACCGTAATGTCGAACTCTAGTCGTATGTCCAGTTTCGTGATTTTTGGGTATCATGAGTGGTCATACGAAATTTTAAATGGTAAATACGATTTACAAAGCAATATAAAAATAATATCCTGACCCTATAAATACATCCTAACCATCATAAACCTAATTTACTTCACCGAATTTCAACTCAGATCCTTTTCTTTGAGCCGCCACTCTCAGGAATGGAAAACGAGAAAACCAATATTCATAAAAATCCTCTAAAATCAAATAAAATGCTAAAAATCTCGAAACAATATTATTTGAGTTCGTTATATGATTAGCTTCCTCCCAGTACTTGTTTTGGGCAATTCGAACACCCATCTTGGTTCGCTGGAAGCTTGCCGTCGAGTTAGGGTTATAGCTCGAGTTAAATCGAAGCTTAAATTCATGTTGCTGAGGTCGTTCTCGAGTCTTGGGGGTGATTTCGCATCAGTATGTGGAGTTTGGCGGATTTCCGTCATAATCTTGTTCGGTGGAACACTGTGTTGGTGGGCGAAATGCTGTTCGACGCGGTGACAAAGGCAGGGGCAAGTTGAACGTGAGTGGTAGGGAATGGAAGAGGGGCCGGCGAGAAGAAGATTGGTGAAATCATTGTGAAGTTCGGCGGGAGGATGGAGTTGAAATCGAAGGTCAAAGGTTCGGTTATGGTATGTAGTGGGAGCTGAAGTATTGGTACGCTGGACCATCGGGGAAGAAGAGTTGTGAGGGTGGGCTTTTGAATTGGTAGTGGGCCGTTTTAAGGTTAGTAAGGCCCAATCATTAATCAAAAGGGATGGATGGGAGTTTGGGCTTGAAAATGGATGGGTCGGGGCTTTATTTCAAAGGGGATGGGCTTCATTTCAAAGGAAGGAGGACAAGTTCGGGTCTGGGCTTCATTAGGGATGGATGGGCCGTATAAATGAAAGTAAAGCCCACTCTTTTAAGTTTAATTATGTATGTATAATATAAATTAGTGTACTAACTTCGTAATTGAATATTTCGGTCATATGAAATCAGAATGACGAACCGTAAGTTGCGTTGGGACTGTATGGACGGTGACTACACCATGAAGCTAACTGGGAGTCCATCGGAGCTCGTTTCAATTTATGGCGAGATAAATTGTTTGATTCAAATCAAATAAACAGTTTATCGTTCTTTAACGATGAATTGCCAAAGTGAGTAAATCTCACCAACTCTGAACAGTTTATAATTTCATGTTGTATTTTTAGAACTGTTAGAAATTGTCCGTTTGATTGTGTGTTGACTGTTTGATTGAACTGCTAGTCAGTAAATGAAAATATTATGTATATATTATATATATATATATATTATATATAAACAGTTAGATAGTTATATATTGATTCTGTTTATCAGAATAATTCATATTGAACTGAAAATGATGATAATCATATTGTGTAACATCTGTGGATGCAGGGAAACAAGTTGGAGGAATCCGACTGGATTCCTCAACAGTTATTTTATTGTTTTTCATATATTGTTATATGATGTGATATAAAATCTGTGGGCGATTATATGTGCTTAGACGATATTGAACATCGTGATTTGATATGATTGCATACCATAACATACCGAAATGTTGATAAGGGGGATTTTCAAAGTGATATTGAAAATAGCATATTTATAAAATGGGATATTTATAAATAAGAGATATTTATAAAGTGGAATATTTATAAATAAGAAATGTTTATAAATTGGAATATTTATAAATAGGAGATATTTGAAAAGGAAATAAATTCAAAACATTTCTTTTTGAATGGAAAGGCCTGTGTGGCGAGTTTGGGGATTTTCCCGATACTCCCGATACAAAGGAGGTTATCGCGAATTTTCCCGGAAAGTTAAGGAGTTAGAATATTTTTAAGAATAAATTTGAAAAGGAAATATTTGCAAACCATTTGCAAATAGAATAAAATAGAGAAAAGAAATATTTGTAAACCATTTAAAAATAGAATTGAAAGGGGAATATTTAGAAAATAAATAGAGTTAATAAAAAGGAAATTGGTTTATAAAGGAAACCGTTATAAAAAGGAAAACGTTATTAAAAGGACATTTATAAAGTGAAGAACTGTTACTAATAGTAAATATTTATAAATGAATAAACGTGTTAAAAAGGGGAGTACCAATTCGAATAGAGTAAAGGAGTTAATCGAATATAGACATTCGAAAGGAGTTAATCGAATAGGGTATTCGAAGTTAGTTAATCGAATATGGTATTCGAAAGTTAGTTAATCGAATATAGACATTCGAAAGGAGTTAATCGAATATGGTATTCGAAGTTAGTTAATCGAATATGGTATTCGAAAGTTAGTTAATCGAATATGTTATTCAAAAGGGGTTAGTAAAGTCGAGTTAGTCAAATAGAGTTAAGCAGTTAGAGTTAACCAGTTAGAGTTAACCAGTTAGAGTTAATCAGTTAGAGTTAACCAGTTGGAGTTAATTAGTTAGAGTTAATCGATTAGAGTTAAAACGAACTAGAATTAATCAAATATAGTTATTTGAGACAGAGTTAGTCAAACATAGTATTCAGGGTAAGTTGCCATCTTGTACGACTGCTAGCGTAATTCGCAGGGCTGTAAATAGCCTACGGCGGTCGGATGTTTCCTGAGGGAATCAGGCGTAACCATTGTGATCGCTGCGATCTAGAGTCAAGCGAATGGAGTTAAATCGAATATTAGTTATTCGATATGAGTTAATCGAGTTGATCGAGTTGAGAAATAAGTTAAGTTAAATAAGTTGAGTTGATCGGGTGGTTTGACCAAGTTAGTCGAGCCTAGTTAATCGAATCGAATTGGTCGAACCAAGTAAGTCGAGTTAAGTTAGTCAAGTTAGTCGAGCCTAGTTAATCGAATCGAATTGGTCGAACCAAGTAAGTCGAGTTAGTCGAGTCAAGTTAAGTTAGTCGAGTTAAGTTCGTCGAGTTAAATAAATCGATGTTAGTTCCATCGAAAGGAGTTATCGATGTTAGTTTCATCGAAAGGAGTTATCGATGTTAGTTTCATCGAAAGGAGTTAACGATGTTAGTTTCATCGAAGGGAGTTATCGATTATAGTTTAATCGAAGTGAGATTTTCAAATATGAGATATTTGAAAAGGAAGAGTCATCGAATATTAGTTATTCGAAGAGAGATTATCGAATATCGTTTATTCGAGAAGGAGTTAATCGAATATAGGTTATTCGAAGAAGAGTTAATCAAATAGAGATTTCTCGAAGAGAGTTAATCGGCAAATTCGATTATATCGAATTCAGGAAAGTACTTATACTTTCCAGTGTTTAAATAGAGATTTATTTATTTATGAATAAATAAGTGTTAGGTTAGTTATTCACTAATAAGAATAGAAGTTATAATTAAAGTTAGAATATTCGAAAGGAGGGATTATAACGTTATCGTTATAACCAATGTTTTAAATATAGAAGTGGATTAGTAAAATTGAATCCGAGAAAGGCGTAAAGAAGTTGTTAAAGATTAAAAGATAAACTTTGACCATTTCGAAGTTATAACGTTGTTCAGTTAAGGTCTAAGAGGTAATTATACCCCAACTTGAGTGACTTCCTTCTTAACTAAGAAATGGTAAGGTTTGATCGTAAAGGAGTATTGGAAATGTTTTCCAAACGAGAATCAGAAATGTTTTCTGATAAAAGAAATATAAGAATTTAGAATATAGGGAAACAGGAGATAAGTAAATAAATGAACTAAAGAGATTTATGTTAAAAGATGTTTGTTCGATATAATTTCCATTTGGAAATAATATCATTGTTTTGCACACTTGTTTTTCTTTGATAGTTAACTCACTGACTATCGAAGTTTTGACCATTTTAACGTTGTTAATATGGACAGACCGGTTGGATTATTATCCAAAGAACCACTCTGTATTGGCATAAGCGTCGCAAATCATATATGCCAAAGATAATTGAAGACGGAGTAAAATGCAAGGGTTGTTGTATAAGTCTTAGATAACAGTGACTAAGATGGATATGCGGAATAGTGCCTTCGGTTTGTCCAGTCCCATGACAACTTGTTTGGACGAAGGTCTGACAGAGTATATCCAATAGATCGCGTAAGTTGATCTGTTCAAACGTATTCACGTTTGGTGGCGGAGGAATTCGTTTCTCTAAGCTGTATACCCGTGTTATTTTTGGATAAGTCAATTTGTGATTTGGCGGGTATGACGATGTTACATTTCTAAGTGAATGAAGATGGATGTCTGACAGAGTATTTCCAGAAAGGTCACGTACATTGATTTCTTCAACCGTACCAAGAGTGGAAGCGGAGAAGGAAACTTCTTTTAGCTGACACGTAACGTACTGTTATAGACGCCAATTAGTGATTTTCGATGGATTTGACAATGTGACATTCGAAGTGAATCTGATGTGATGATAAAGCGTAGCTTCTAGCCTCATCAACCAGTAAATGACAAAAATCGGGCAGGCAACATGGCTAAGTCGGTCGCACCGAAGTAGGGTGTATAATCACCTATCTAGAGAATATTCATTTGTTTCTTAAATCTATCAATGCTCTCCCATATATATACGGGAACAGTTGCTGATCCCAACCGTTGGTGATGTACATTCGATACATTCAAGCGAAATGAGTGGTCGGTCATGTGTGGCTGAGTTACAAGATGTTCTTGTTGAACTCCAGTGTATCGTTCCTAGAGTACACTGATCGGAAGGTGGTTCCATACCTTGTCATAGTTGGAAATCCATTATCCAATACGTGCTTGCGATTTTGATTGTATACTATATATGTAGAACGTGAGATGAAAGCGTTTCTGCTAGTTGATATATATTTGTACATAGACATTATTATAATATCATAAGATTTTTGATATAAAGATATTTGGATTCTCATAAGGGAAAAACCCGTTCCGTTCTGCGGCGTGGTCTTATGAGATATCGTTTACTTGTTCATATACATGTTTAAACTATTTTACTCACACCAGTCCCATGACTGTCCCGGAGTTTACTTTGTTGTTTTCCCTAAACTCTTGGGTGCCTTAATTTGTACGGGCAGTCAAGTAGTCAGGAATTTGCAGATATACTTGGAGAGCTTGGAGAAGGAGGCTTCAAGATCATATAGCTATAGTTATTTCCGCTGTGTTTTAAGTGTTGTACTCTGATAAGTGCTATTGTATACATAACTGTTATATTTCAAAGTTATGTTACCTATTATATGTTATTCGTTCCGCTGTGAGGTTCGTGTTACTCTGATGTTGTGTTCTTCTTCTTCTTCTATTCTAAGTTTCTTTCTTATCTATTCTCACCTTCTAATTTCTTTCATTAACTATTCGGTTATTTTCGATCCTTGGATGTTCGATATGTGTTGTATATCGGATAACCAAGATCGCATTTTTCCGGATCGTTACAGTTCCATTATTTTGTTCTTGTTGGGTAGTTAGGGTAACACCTAAACTGTAGTGGATCCCATAATTTGGACTTTTCTGTCTAAAGGGGGCATAGTCCCGAGATTCTTGGCTGTAATAGTAGCAGTGTAAGGGGTTTGTTCTTCTGTTTTAGATGAAAGAAGAGAAGCTTATTTAAATTTAAACTTAGATTAGATAATTAAATAAGTTAAGAAAAGAGAAATGTCACATCTAAAAAAGAAACAACAAATTCGGTGAAGCAACAAACATGTTAAGTTATGAGAAAAGATGGATAAAGATAAAAATTTCCAAGATAAAGATGAAAAAGAAAATCAGTAATAAAAGAAAATTTTCTTATATGGGTTGTGCTTGGATTGGAAAATAGGGAATCTTTATAAATAGTTATATAAAAACCAAGTACTGTTGGAATAAATGTACATAAAAGAAAAATGGAAGATGTGTAATTTTTCGTTTTCCACCTTTTTGTAACATAAGAAATCGAATTTAGAAAATTAGATTTTTCTAAAATTCAGAAAATAAAGTTGGTTGGTAGGATTTTGGATGCAACAATTGGATGAACTATGCTCTTGCCCACTAAGATTATGGGAAAATTTGGAAGAAAATATATTTTGATTTTCAAAATATTGCATTCATGTAAAACTGCCAGTATATTTAGGATGTGAGCATCATGTTTTTAAAGGATATTTGTAAATTTTGCATGCACAAAGGAGGTATCGCTTAGGCATGCATGCATTATTATGTTAAAATTAACTTTGTACAAGTGCATAATGGTTGCAAAAAATTGGATACACACATGATGGATGAATATTATGCGAGTGATTAATTGATTTTACTTTTATCAAATTTCAGGGATGAAATTTCCTAAGGGTGGGGGAATGTAACACCCCGCATTTTTAACTTAAGGTAATAAAATAAGAATAACTTAATTGAATATTCAGAGTTAAGTAAAACGGATTGTACCATTGCGTACTTCTCGGAATTCTGGTTTATTTAGACTCCGAGTTTGCTTAAAACGGATAATGTATGAAGAAGTTATGGACGACAGAAGTTTGAAGAAGAAAGCAAGAAGTGGATCAGAACAACTAACGTACTTGTCAAGTGCACCAGGCTATTTTTGCACTGGCGCACTTTTGAAGTGCACCCATATCAATTTTTGGCCTCCGGACCCACGGGGGTCGACCCACAGTAGATCTGAGCGGTTTTTTGGAGACGTGGCCGATTCTGATGGTTTGTAATCAATTCTAAGGAACCTGGTTTCTCTGATACACTTATAAATAAGTCTATAGAGCTAACCCTAAACTTCATATTCCTGCGGCTACGCTGAAGCTTTGATGTTTCTCCTCTTCCATAAGTTCTCTTCAGAAATATAAATTATTAGTTAGGAAAATCTTAAATCAAGATCTAAAGGAAAGGAATTGACTAATAAAAGGTTGTTCAGAATCATGAAAAGTAAGGTGACTTTCTAGATCCGATATATTCAATTTTCCTCCTGTTTATTTTTCTTTCTAATTTAGTAAAAAAATTCAATCCATGGTTTTCAGGTTCTGAATCCAATTAGGGGAAAGCCATGGAAGATTAGATCTGGACCAGATCTAGGATTTGGAAAGCTTACAAGGTGAGTGGATTTAAGCTATAGCATTTTAGATAATAATATGTTATCGTTTAAAACATTCCCGTTATTATATGTGAATTTGCCAGCATAATTAAGAATTACTGTTATAACAAGTTGAGATGTTAATATGAATAATTCATATGTTGAGTCAGTTAAAGTGTTGGAATGATTACATGTTGAACAAAAATCTGTTAGAATATGGGTAATGACTACTATTGTTATAAATACATGATTCACTTGGGGAATATTATTGAGTAAATGACATGTTAATCTGTTAGATTTGAACAATTACCCGATTAAATGTTTACAGGTCAAAATAGAATAAACATATGTTAAAAAGGACATGCACCATAATATAGGCATAATTTGATGACATGTAGATTAGATTACAGTAAAATGGATAGAATGCCTAAAAATTTAAAGTAAATAAGAAACTGTAACGCGCTTAGCCACGAGGTTAGATTACACTTGTGGTAGAAGTCTGCCCAGACTCGCCCGACATATCCAGCATCCACAAGTGGTAAATCTAATATGAGGGGTCTAAGTGCATAAATAAAACATGTAATGGTGCTAAGACACGAGGTTAAGTCAACTTGTAGTACAAGTCTGCCCGGACCCACCCGACAAATCCAACGTCCACAAGTTTAGGCTTAATGTGACAAGTCTAGTGCATATATATAAATATATGTACATAGCAAGATATTAATAAATGGCAATGATAGTAATTAAATGACTAACTCAGAAAATAAGAAAGGAAGGGATGTAATGGACTGAGTTAGTGCGATGCGAAGGAAAAGTGATGTATTTCCCTAAATGACCTATTTCTGAGAACGTGGTTGCAAGTAAGCCACAGTAAATAAAGTAAGAAAAAGAAAAAAAATTACTTGCCACCACGGATTTAAATAAGAATATGTTATGAAAATAAATCACTGATTTCTTCTATAAATCAAACTGATATGGTGCATGAAGTGTTTTCCTTAATAAAATAAGGAACATATATTACAGTGAATGAAGAATAATGGGTTACAACAGTAAATGGTTTAAATGGGAAATGATAATAACCTATTATAAATAAATTACATTAATGAGAATGTTGTATAATAGGTAGACTTTTCATAGGGACAAGTGAAGATTATAACTTAGGTTATAATAAACTAGTAAGGAAATGGAATAACCGGTGAAATGAGATAAGTGACACTTAATTGTAAATTAAGTAATCAGTAAATGGGAAAAACTTGAAACCAGTTGAGAAAAGGGGAAAATTTATAAAATATAAGAAGTTGTACTTAATTATAAATTAAGTAATCTGTAAACTTGGAAGTCTGAAACCCGATGATAAGAATAACATGTTTAGACTTGTCCTAGGGACAACAGGAAATTATAACATAGGTTATAATAAATGGATATAGAAACTTATTAATGGTCCTTAGTTAAGAGACTAAGTTAATAAGTAAACAACGATACGTTGTAGTAACAGTGTAAAATGAAATTATGATTAAATGAGAAAGAATAAGGAAAACTTATGAAACAAGTTATATTTAATCATAAATAAGGACTAACATGTTAAACAAGAAAACATGTGAATTGAGATATACTTAATTACATATTAAATAGACCATGTTATTGTAACGATAAAATCAAATAAGAATATCAAGGGATTGTGGATTATAGACCTTGGGCCACAATCTGGAGAATAACATGTTGTGGACTTATTAATAAACTTAAATGAGTTAAGTTATAAAACCGAAATTAATAAGCAAGAGGAACTTGGTAACTTGATTAAGAATTCAATATGAATGGGAATAACCAAGTTAAATGGAAAAGTGATGAGGTTAGGCAAGCGTGTAAGGGAATGTTTAGACATAAGGTCTAATAACATATTAAAGTGAGACGCTTGGACCAGTCCGCACGTTTGAGGGTGAATAACCCAACGGGGTAGATCATCTGGGTGTTATAAGGCACGAGGGGAGCGCATATTCTTCTAATTATTCTATCGGCTCTGAAGGACTAGAAAGGGAAGCACGCGGCTTACTGAGGTGCGTAAAGTGCTCCTGGTAGTCCTCTGTGTGGTGGCAGATGTTTAGTCTGTGCTCTCAAAGGTTGGGTCTACGCATAACTACCAGGTGGGTGGACCTTGACTGCAAAAGTAGGTTTGCAATCAGAATGCTATCACACGATGACACCAGGGTGATTCGGCGGTTGCCTCAACGGAGAGGCGAAGGGTCATGACCAACAAGGATAGTAGATCGTCGGATACCCGTCATCGGCAACCAGTGGAATGCGGAAAGACTAGAGATAAAACTAATAAACCTTTCACTTTTCACTATCTAGGTACGGTGGTTGAGGGAAGATGCCAACTGGATGTTTAGATTGTTTGTTAGGGGCCAGTCATTTAGCTCTTGTAGTCTTTACTAGTTAAGGGTGGGGCCGAAGTGGGGCCATAGTCCTTGACCTAACCACTTTAGACCCAAACTAGATAAGAAGAAAGTCGGCCACTTAAGACCTTATCAAGGCATAGTAAGCCTATCTATTTACACACATAATATGTATATATACACACACTAGACCTCTTACATTAAACCGTCTACCGGTAGATGTTGGATATGCCAGGTGGTTCTAGTTAGAATTCTACTACAAGTGGGCTTAACCACATATCATAGTGTACTAAACTAAATGGACCATGGCACGCAGACCTCTCATATTAGCCGAACCCACTTGTGGTTGCTGGATTTGCCGGTTGGTTTCGGGCAGACTTCTACCACAAATGACGACTAACCTCGTGTCTATGTGTCATTATTTAACATATAAATAAGTCATTTTATACGCAAACAGTAACAACAATTTATATGGGGATATTTCAAATTTTTAACCTTATTATAACGTATTTATTATATCATTATTACGTTGAATTACGTAATTCCCACATCAAACCGCTAAATACGTGCCATAATAGCATAATTAATGATAACAGTAATGGGAAAATAGCAACATAACTATCAAAACTTGCATCCTAGGCTTGTTAGAATTATTCAGGTGATGAATCAAGAATAAGGCTTAAATTTCATACATCATAAATACATACATACATACATACACACACACACACACGCACACACACATATGTAAATATATATATATATATATATATATATGTGTGTGTGTGTGTGTGTGTGTGTAAATATATACATATATACGCAGACCTCAATTTAATCCCATTAACCCTTTTCCATGTTGTACAAAGAAAGTTGACATTTGATTTGTTTCAAATCTGAATATATTCAAATTATCCATTTAGAATGGTAATCCAGATCTATTCAAATAATGAAATTAAATCAAATTCGAACCTTTTTACATCACTAACACTTTTAAATTAAAAGGATAAATCAAATCAAACAAAAGTAAATCAACCAAAAATGTTCTCTATCCATAATCCAAACAAATTCACAAACTCAAACATTTGTTGACAATTCTTGCAAAACATATATAAAAATACGAGATGTGGGGGTTTTATAATTTTATATTATCGTGAATCCAAATCTCCTTGGGCATACTAAACAGTATAAATATATTCAAAATATAGAATAAGCCTAAATAATAAAAATTTCCACTCACGGATCTAAAAGGAAGAACAATAGAATTTTCGCTGTAGATTCACATCTGGATTCAGCCTTCGAGATAAATGTGCTCCAATCCTTCTAATATATATATATATATATATATATATATATATATATATATAAATCAACCTTTAGAATCTTATGCCTATTGTTAGATCCAAAAATGGATCTAATACTCAAATTATCTGAATGTACAGAGATTAATATCGAGAAATGAAAGAAAACACACAAGATTTATAGTGGTTCGGCGTTAATGAACCTACGTCCACTTTATATATCTTTGATTATACGTAGAATGCAAGTACAATCAATGATTTCTCTCAATCTCACGATTACAATGATAATCCACTCCGTAGTTTCGTAATAATACTGGTCAGAAATAATGGAGAAGCAACAATGATGATAACAACACTCAGAATTGCCAAAAGATCCTCAAAAATGCCAAGTATAGAGCTATTTATAGGTGGTATCTACAGGCGGTTCGTGAAGTCATGTTGCATGGATCCCGAGAATCTCGAACTGGTTCGTAGCTTGATGGAGAAATGGTCAATATGACGGTTATGGACAGGTGTTACCGGATCCTGGGTTCACGGTTCGTGAGTGACCAAATCTTGGCCATTGATCTCTGGTCGTCAGGGTCGGCTCGTGCTCTTGTCCTACGAGCGGATCGTGGTGGCCTTGCCTCGGGGGTTCCTGGCCTCTTTGCTACGAACGGGTCATGACGCTATATCACGAATGGAGTGCGAAGCTTATTCACGAGCCGGAGAAGACATGGGAAATTGGGAATCACGGGCGGGCCGAGGCAACTTCACAAGCAGCAATCCGCACTGGGCTTGTGTATGAATCTGGATGGCTTGGTCTAAAAGCTAGCCAACATGTTGCCCCCTCGAAGTATGTTTTATCGGGAATGGAACATGCTTCGAAACGGCTGAACTGCCCTTTTATTAAATGATGTAGATCAATAGTTACACCCCTTTAGAGCGTCGCACTGTTTCGAATGGTTGCGCCCCTCGGGGAGTATAAATATCAGGCTTGACTTCCAAGTATTTCTCCGTTTATTGGTTTGATTCCGCCCTCTGAATTCCGGAGTATATCGCGATCAACTTATCAAGTAAGCATCTTCCTCTCCCCTTTTTTTTTATCGTTCTTCAAGTTCGGGTCGTTGGAACATATCACGGACCAGAGGGCGAACGGGCCACCATGTCATTCCACGATGGGCCTTCATGACCTCTTGTGGCTCGTAGGTCATCACGTTTTAGAGCCGACAAAAGTGGGAATACGAAGAGCCAACCTAATACCTATATAGACCGGGCCTCCCCCCACTGGTCCTCTTCTTCTCCTTTTACACTGCTGTCGCTTTTCTTTTTTTTCTTTATTGCCGCCGCTTAATTTGTTCTTTTCAAACCCTAAGTCGGAACCTCCTTCAGCCCACAAACTTTCAAAATCGTTCATTCAATACAAACAGGTAGTTACAGTGGTGCTTTCGATTGCAATTTTTCTTTTTCTTTTAAGTATCGAATTGGATTTGACTTCATTTCCATGGGTTTCCCTTTTTTACTGGCTTTGGGGTCGTCACTGGCATTGGAGGTGACGACGGCGGAGCTTCGATGAGTTCATGGAGATGGAAGATGGTGGATTAGCTGGTCGGTTAGGGACCCATTCGTGATGACAGTCTTGTGAGTGGAAGAAGGAGTTGCCAGAGAGGGGGATCCGTTTTGTTGATTCGGGTCGTGGGACTTACTGATGAACTGGGTCGTGAGATGTGGTGGCGAATTGGATCGTAGGATATGCAAGCGGACCGGTCGTGAAATGGGAGATAGAGCCGGGTCATGATAACAGCTCACGAGCCGGTTAAGTGCAAGTTTGTCTCATAGTATAACATGGACCAATATAGGCTCACAAACAGTACCACGATTCGGGCCTTCGACTCAAGTTGAACTCTCTTCACGAACCGGGATATTCTCACGAACCGACCCGTCCTCACAAGCTGTGCCCTCCCTTTCACGAGCCAGGCTATAAAACTTCGCGAGTCGGTCTATCTCCGGATCAACCCCTACTTTATGACCATGCCCAACATAGTTATATTAGTTTGTCGATCTCGTGAGCACTCCTTTTAACTAACACTCCGCTGTAACTTGGACTAATCGATGAACAGTTTGATTAGAGCCTTTAGGTTGAACCTTTTGGACTGAATTACAGCAAAACTGAGCGGCATACGATGACCATTATTGCGCTTATCTAATTATCTCGATGATTTTCCTTCATGTACTGTATACAAATGCACACACTAGCACTTGCACACACGGGACACAAGTAATTGCATTCTAATTTCTCATGTTTATTCGCCAACACAGCCATGTCTGATAGACGCTCGACAAGAATTTCAGAGAAGGATACAGACCCAAAGTCGCCAAATTACTATAATCCAGATGCACTTCCATCGAATCCGGACTGGGAGAATTCCGATCCCGATTATGAAACAGATCTCGAAACAAAATCGATGTCTTCTGAAAGTACGTCGCTTGAGGAAGAAGAAAGTGACTCCACAGCATCTAAATTGGACAAATTAAAGCTAGAAAAAATCTATCTAAGGCATAGGATTCCTTGGGATGATGTGAAGGTTCCAGAGGAAGGGGATAGACCCAACTCCGCTCCGGAAGGGTACATGGCCATCAGCAGGCTCATGTGTTGGATGGGTGTTATTCCTACGTTTCCTCCGATTATCGTTGATCTTCTAAGACGATTACGCATCGCTCCGATGCAACTCGATCCCAATGCCTATGCTGCTGTGTACACTTTGTATATTGCTTAAGCAGAGATTCTAGAGACCAAGCTCACCTTCAAAGATTTGAACTTCTACAACTATTTCAAGCATCGCTCCTTAGGATCTCCTAACTTTATCTTCTTTGAATAGGCTCCCTCTAAAAAGGTATTGTCGAATGGGCATAATAGTCCAGGAGATGCTAAGTCTGACTGGTTTTACATAAAGCTTCAAGCGGGGTGTGCGAGAAAGTGGTTATAGTCAAGTAAGTTCCGAATTGTTCATTGCACATTTCAACCATATAGTTAAAGTGCTAATGTATCACTTTTTATGTACAACTCACAATTTTGTGTAAATGGAAGGTTAGATATATGAAGATCGATTATCCCGCCTTTTGAAAAGCAAATTGGACTTTTATAGAATCAAGAGGTGTATAACTGATGAGAGCCTCCACAAACACCACCTTCTAGATGTAAGATTCGGGCTTGGTGTGGGTGGCAAGCCTTACAAATATGTGCCCCCAACTGAGGGAGAAGAGGCCTCGGGGGCCACAAAAACAATTGAATTTCGTAAAAGTCCTTCGCCGATGATAAATCAGGATGACGAGGATTTGAATGTATATAAAGGGATGAAACCCAAGTTGATGAGCCAAAGAAGGCTTCAGTTTCCAAGGAACAATTTCCCCTGAGGACTCCACCACTAGTTGATCCTACTGCTCAGAATGAATTAACAGAGGAGCAGGTATTTGGAGAGTTAAGCAAGATTCCCCTGCCAGATAGCATCTACACACTCGAAGACTTCGAAAGGGAATCACTCTTCCTTATCTCTGAGGAAGAAACCACTCCACTTAAAGAGAAAAATACCATACAGACGAGCCAATCTCTGGGCCCTGGTCTGTTAGGGGGGTTACACGGGATTCACAAATAACATGCACCACTTGTCACAACACTTTTACACTAATCATATTCATAATCCCGACTCCCATTTGTTATTTTCTGCAGGAAACATGCCTCTTCGTTACTCTTACTCTTTCCGCGCTCTTCACGAGAATACTCCCAGGCGTTCTTCCTTGTCTGAGCACGATCGCAGCGACAGTCGCGGGAGGGATAGTCAAAGATGCCATGATTCCTATCAGCCTCATTCCTCGCGCTCTCGCTCTCCTTCTAAGCAGGATCCCAGGAAGTCCCACAATCGCCAAGTACCACATACTGAGGGTAAAGAGATTCCCAAGGCTCCAACTCCTCCAAAGGGCCTACCTCCTTAGGACAAAACTTCTAAGAAGCATCACGGAACTAAAGATAAGCATAAGGAGCCGGGCAAAGACAAAGAAAAGGAGAAGGCAACTCTGGTTCCTTCTGGTCAACGTCACTTGGAATCCACTACTACGCAGGAGGTGACTTTGGTCCCTGATAACAAGGCTAAACTGGAGCGCTTGTGGAAACAATTCCCCGAGATCTATTTTGAGAGAATGGTCTTCGTTACAGACTTAGAACCGGTTCCTGAGGGCTGGGATGCCAAAGTTGTGGGACACATCGCCCTTGTAGCCAAGCAATATAAGATAATTAAGAAACATGCCAAGAATCTTTTCGATGTTATCCGTACTCTAGAGACAGAGGCAGCCAGGGCTAGATTAAAAATTGATAATGATGCTAGGGCTAGGAATAAAGCAGTAAAGGATCTTGAGGATACACGGGCTTTTCTTGCTTTATCTTAATGAGATGCTGATAATTTTAAGACTGAGCTCGAGAATGCCAACAAACGCTTTCATCATGTGCTTGATTCAAACAGCCAAGAGCGTATGGCTTTGAAGAGGGAGATTGAGGATCTTAAAACTGCTAACACTGAACTGAAGGCTGCGCAAGATTTCTTTGCTATGGAAAAAGCTGCTTGGGAAAAGGAGAGGACGAGCTTAAAGAGTAAACTTGTCCATGCTAAGGAACAGACAGCTCTTGCCGAGAGTAATGCCAACACAGCTCTTGAGTCGACCTCCACCGCCACTGCTAATATTGTTGTAGCCGAGAAGGTGATAGAAGGATTTGAGGAGCTGCTTATGGACTTCTTTGCTCAGGTTATTCGAACCAGAGACATCTCCTGGATCAAGGATTATAACACTATTTTAGCTAATGTCTGGGATATGATTGTCTAGGGAGAAAAGCAGCGGTTGAAGGTTGAGGAGACTGACGAAGGCCAACTTATGAAGACTTTCCTCAAGGGCAGAGAGGCCGAGGCTTTAGTAGAGGGTAGGCGTATGACCCGAAAGGCCATGGAGAAAGAGAAATCTGATCTCAATGGCAAAGCCAAAATCGATGAGGGTTCCAGCTCGGCACCAAAACCTAAAGCTTCTGAAGTTGCGGAATACAATCTAGATGATCCCTTGATCTCTGAAGCCCCAGTTCATCCTGCCGTTGGGGCTTCCACTGCAACTTCGGTCGAAGAATCAGCAGAAGGTATCTCCACATTTTCTCCGCAATTTGTCAAAGCTATTATAACTTGTCGTCATATTGTGGAGCAATCAATTGAAGAGGCTTCCGCAATTAATTAAAGAGGCCACACTTTCTCCCAAACTAATAACTGTTTCTTCTCGTAATATAGGTGTCAATCCATCGAAAAGGTTGCTGAAAAGCGGGCTGAGGTCGAGAAGGTCAGCGTGCCCCAGTTACTGAGATCATCCCCGAAGATCCAAAGCAAACCGAGGTTGAGACAACTAAGGAGGCTACTGGGGTATCAAGCACGGATGCTCCAAAAGATGCTGAAATTATTGGAGCCCTTGACGATACCGATGACGGTCACGAGGACGAAGAGGAGGATGTAGATATCATAGGGGAGACCAAAGATGATGGCAACGAGACTCTGGCTGAAATCAAGGCAAAGAGGGATAAGTAGTTGGCTCTGAAAATAAAGGAATAACAGCCTCTAGATGTACAACCGATCTCTGCAGCTGCTTCCGGCTCTGGGATGATCATAAAGTTGTCCGGTAAATCGATAACCATGCAACTTGCAGTCCAGTCTGCCAACCTTCCAATGGATCCTCCTTCTGACAAGAAGAAGAGGAAACAAGATAAAACTGATGCCGATAAGGAGGAGATGGGGAAGCAGAAGAAAGAGAAGAAACGAAAGTCTTCTCCCAAGCCCAAGTAGTGTTTGCTTATTAGTCCATATTTTGTTTTTAGACTTTCCACTGGTCTTATGATATAGTCACAAGCATAACCCTCGTATTCTGTTTAGCGTTGTCTTGTAAATCTGCACTTAGTGAATGAAAATTTGTTTCTTTTGCTCCATCGCGTACCTGCGAGTTTATCATTTACTAGTTTACCATATCTGCAAGTTTATCATTCTAAGTTACAGATATTAAATATAATCGTAACTAAATGAAAGTCATATGTGATCAACATTAAAAATTTCTGCACTACACATAAATGTGTATTGATATGCCCTCAATGAATCGTTAATATGATGCCTGGCCACGGCTTATTGTGGATTGACTAGAGTCATATGTATGATGTCTCGCAGGCTTGGAGATAAGGGGTTTGTTTGGGCTCAGCTTTTATACTGCTCCCCAATCCTTTAGCGGGGTAGGAGTTCTTTGGTGGTGCTAAGTCTCTAGCGCCTTTATACTCTCCCGTCGGATGTCAAGGGTAGAGTGTTATCGAGACGGTATTTTAATCATGGTGCACCCTCACGTCTCGCGGACAATTCTTTGTCCTTCGTACTCCTTCTCAGATCATGAGAATAGGGGCATTGACGGTAGTATCATTTACTTCGCTACACACTTGGACTTAGATCATTTTAACAAAGGGTATTTTTGAATTACGTGTTTCAAGATCGTTGTAGGATTTCACATATTTTCATAACGGTGATAGTTCACACAGATAAAAAATAGCAAAATAAATAAGCAAGGCAGTAAAAGTAAATGACACACAATATTTTTATAGTGGTTCGGTCGAATCATGACCTACGTCCACTTTATAATCTCTCGTTTAAGTAACCAGACTATTCTAGGCGAGTCGTGCCTTTTTACATGGTCCTAAAAACAAAAGAATAAATTGACAATTTTATGTCAAGTAATATCGCAGATGCTGGGCATTCCACACTCTGGGGATTTCGTCTCCATCCACGGTTGCTAACTTGAAGATTACATTATCAAGTCTCCGTAGGATGGCGTACGGTCCTTCCCACTTTGGGCCCAAATGCACAGGGAGTGGAAAGACACGTTTCAGAACCAAGTCTCCGGGTTCAAAGGTTCGGGCTCGAACCTTTTTATCGTAATATCGGCCGATTTTCTGCTTATGCCTCAAGGCGTGCAGGAGGGATTCAAAGAGAAATTTGTTATTGGTCATCGGGTCATAATAAGTGGTTGTATGAGAGGGTACTTCTAATTCGACCGGGATGACTGCTTTCTGCTCCGAAAGCGAGTGAGAAAGGTGTGTGTCCCGTTGCCGACTTGTAGGTTGTCCTATAGGCCCATAGAACCAAGGGTAGCTCGTCGATCTACATGGCTTTGGCCCGCTTCAGTCTTTTCTTCAGAATGGATTTAATCACCTTATTTGCCACTTCGACCTGCACGTTTGATTGCGGATTTGCCACGGAGATGTATCTTTTCTCAATGTGGTACTTCTTGCAAAAGTCTCTGAATTCTGTGCTATCAAGTTGGGTTCCGTTATCCGTTATGACGACTTTCGGAATCCTAAATCAGCATATGATGTTTCTGACGACGAAGTTAATTACTCGCTTGGTCGTGATCGTGGTCAATTGTTCTTTTTTGACTCACTTTGTGAAGTAATCCACGGCCACTATGGCGAACTTTGTTCCACCCTTTGCTATGGGGAGACTTCCAATAATGTCAATCCCCCATACAGCGTAAGGCCATAGGCTCATTATCGTCTTCAACTGACTAGGGGATGCCTTAGGGATATTGGAAAATCATTGGCATGCAACACATCGCCGTGCATAATTAGCACTGTCTTTGTTTACGATAGGCCAAAAATAGCCATACCGCAATATCTTCTTTGCCAACGTTTGTCCTCAAGTATGGTCACCGCATTCACCTTCATGCACTTCTTTCAGTACACGCTTGATGTCGTCTTGGGCTATGCACCGGAGGAGAGGCATCGAGAATCCCTGCCTATGTAGGATTTCGCCTTGCATGATATATGTGGAGGCTTTTCGGATAACAGCACGCCTCTCGCTCTTCTTGGTCGAAAGCGTTCCATTCATTAGAAAGTTCTTCAAGTGTTTCATCCACGACTCCCTTTCTGGTTCAATTTCCAATACGGGATCAATTTCCATCTGATCAACGCTTGGAGATTGCAATACTTCAATTGGGACTAGCTCGGTGTCTTCAAGACTATCAGAACTAGCCATTTTTGCCAACTTGTTTGCTTTTTGATTCTCCTCTCGAGGGATATGGGATATGCTGTAGTAACCAAGGTTATCCAGAAACTTCCTCACTTCTTTCAAATATGATATCAGTCTTGGACTCTTGGCCTGAAATTCTTCAAACCTGGTTCACAACCAACTTGGAATCCTAAAAGATGTCTAACTTCGTTATCTCTAACTCCTTTGCGAGCTTCAGTCCAACAATCAGGGCTTTATACTCAGAATCATTATTCGTGGCATGAAACTCCAATCTAAGAGTGTAATATATTGATCGGTCTTGGGAGTTACAAGCACAACTCCAGCGCCAGATCGTCTATCATTCTTGGCGCCGTCTGTATATAATTTCCAGGCGTTGGGGTCAAGAAGTTGTTTTGGTGAATCGGCTTCTTCACTGACTACATCATCCTCTGGGACAGTGAACTCTGTTATAAATTCTGCTAGTACTTGCCCCCCTTATCGACCGTCGGGGCTGAAAATTCAGATCAAACCGACTTAACTCAATGTTCCATTTGAGTAGTCTTCCAAATGCCTCTGGTCTCTGCAGAACATGTCTAAGCTGGTGGTCAGTGTACACGGTCATAGGATGAGCTTGAAAATAGTGGCGAACCTTCCTTGAGGAGACCAGTAAACTGTACGCGAGCTTTTCAATTCTTAGGTAGTTTCGCTCGGCTGCCATCAACTTCTTACTCACATAGTACACTGGCCTTTGAACCTTATCTTCTTCTCTCATCAAGGTTGAACTTATCGCATGGGACGACACTGCCAAATATACAAATAAGTCCTTGTGATCGATCGGTTTTGACAGTATCGGGGTTCTCTCAAGATGATCCTGGAGGTTCTGAAATGCCTTTACACAATTAGGAGTCCATTCGAAATTTTGCTTTCCTCGTTTTATCAATTCGAAGAACGGAATACACTTGTATGTAGCTTTGGAGATAAATCTACTCAATGAAGCTACTTTTCCCACAAGGCTCTGCACATCTTTCATTTGTTTGGGTTATTGAATGTTTCTGATTGTCGTGATTTGGTCTGAATTGATTTCAATTTCACGTGAACTGACGATAAATCCTAAGAATTTCCCAGAGGCAACCCCAAATGAACACTTCATAGGATTAAGTTTCATTCCATATCTTCGGAGGATACCAAACATTTCTGCTAAGTCGGCAATGTGGTTGGACGATTGTCTGGACTTCACTAACATGTCGTCGACTTACACTTCTATCGTCTTCCCGATTTGGCTGTAAAACATTCTATTCACCAATCGTTGGTAGGTAGCACCAGCGTTCTTCAGACTGAATGACATCACTACATAGAAATATAACCTTAGATCCGTAATGAAGCTGGTCTTCTCTTGGTCCGGGACATGCATAGGGATTTGGTTATATCCCGAGTAGGAATCCATGAAGGAGAGGAGTTCGTGACCTGCCGTTGAATCCACCAACTGATCGATTCTAGATAGTGGAAAACTGTCCTTCGGGCAGGCTTTGTTCAAGTCTGAGAAGTCAATACAAGTGCGCCATTTTCCATTAGCTTTCTTTACCAAGACCTAATTTGAAATCCATTCTGGATAGGTTGAGTCTTTGATAAACCCATTACTTCTCAGCTTCTCTATTTCTTCCTTCAGGGCAGTAGACCTCTCTGGGTCAAGCATTCTCCTTTTCTGTTTGACGGGTGGATGCTTTGGATTGATGCTTAGTGAATGGCTCATGATCGAGGGAGATATTCCACATATGTCAGCGTGGGTCCATGCAAACACATCTAAATAAGCATTCAAGAAATATGTTAATTCTCTTGCTCGAAGGTCCAACTGAGATCCAATCTTCAGGACCTTATCTGGGTCACTATCATCGATTGATACATCCACAGTCATTTCACTGGGAGTTGTCATTCTGCCCCCAGGTTCCTCGTCCTCTCTGGATCTATGTCCTCGGGCAGTTCTCTGGGCGGCTCTCCCAGAGTTATTTTCTTTAGTTGCTACGACGTTTCCTCTCTTGGAGGGGAGGAAGTGCCTTTTGTCTCTACATCTCTTCCTTTGCGTAGCAACTTTAGCTCTGCTATGTAGCATGCTCGTGCAACGACTTGATCTCCTCTAATTATTCGTACTCCTGCATCCGTCGGGAATTCCAACAAAAGACACCAGGGCGCAATGAAGGCTCTAAATTCTGCCAGGGATAATCGGCCCAAAAAGGCATTATACGGTGATTCTACATCCAAGACCACAAAGGGGAGAATCCTCACCCTCCGACGATCTCCTTCTCTCAGGGTGACAGACAACTCTACGTATCCAATTGGAGCAGTTGAGCTCCATTAAAGCCGCAGACCCATCCCTCGCAAGACTTCAAGTCTTTTGCTTCTAACTTCATCTGATCAAATAGTTCCTTGAACATAATGTTGACAAAACTTCCATTATCCACCAAAAATTTATGGACTATAGCCGGACCAATAGTGAATGTGATCACTAATAGGTCTTCAGTTGGGGAATGGACTCCAATACTCTCTCTACTGTGGAATATAAAGTCGTTGGACATTGTCTTTTGTTGTTTAATTGGAGCAGAATCGTCAAGGTTACTACATTCTCCAACTTCAAGGTGTTGTTTGGCCGCGTTGACATACTGATCCATTGCCCTAAAGCTGTGTCCTGCCAAATGAAGCCCTCCGACTATTGTGTTGATTACAATATTCTTCCCTTTCTGCCGAGGGGTAAGTCTAGCAACGGGCTAGTTTTGGTTCACGGCCTGTCCAGCTTGCCCCCGATCTCTTGGAGCCACCTTATACTCGTCTAGTTTTCCTTCTCGGAGCAGCTTTTCAACCACATCTCTCAAATGATGACATTCATTGGTGGAGTGACCATAAACTTGGTGGAAGAGGCAGAACTTGCCACTTTTGCGTTCTTTCTCCGTCGAATCCCTCGGGGGAGGCCTCTTGTATATGAGAACATTATAAGTATCCATAAAGATGTTCTCTAGCGTATCATTTAACGGTGTGAAGTTCTCAAATGTCCTGGATCGAGGCCTTCTTTGGGAATCATTCCCCCGGTTCTTCTTCCAACTGTTATTTCTCGACTGGCAGCCATTTTTATTTTCGACATTCACCTCGACTTTCCCTGAGCTATCTCCTGTTTGCTTAATGGCCACGTTGCTCTGTATATCTTCTTTGTCAGCGACCTTCCTCTTCCGGTTGGCATATATTTCTTCTTGACGCAGGCGAATATTAGGTTTTTCATAGAATATCTCTCTAGTCTGTGGCGGCTTGCCGGCTAGGTACCTTCCGAATTCAGTATCTTTGTCCACCCCGTTGATTAAGGCCATCAAGACAGTCTGTTCGTGAGGGTCTCTGACCTTAGATCCAAAATTGGCTCTAACACCCAAATGAGTAATGATTCTACTGAAATGAAAAAACGGAGAAAATACACAATCTATAGTGGTTCAGCGTTAAATAGCCTACGTCCACTTTCTACTCTTTGAATTGATGTCTTGAATGCAAGTACAACAACGATTCTCACTCAAGGTACAACCTCAGAGTCTCGTCAGGACGTTGTTTAATAAGGGATAACTCCATGATATTTTTAGACCTTTGAGCGTAAAGCCGAAATTGGTTCACGAATTTTCACTCAGTTCCCTGAAACAGGATATCAATCGTGCTGGTAAGCGGGTGAACCACAGTAATGCCACATCTTCTAGGAATATCGGGAACGCTTTACACTTTACGGCGTCGGAGGCTGCAGCGGCATTCATGGACCAGGAGTACCTCATCAGGTGTTGAACTGGGTCTGTCCTGCCAGCATAACGATTCAAAGTTGGCATGTTGAAATGCCTCGGGAATGTAACTTCCAATATATCATCAGTGAAGGGCGTATGACTGCGTTCTATACCCCAATCTTCGTTTCTCTGCCCACAGCTACCACCATGATTTGCCTAATCATTGCTTCAACATCAGCATGAGTCACTGTAGATTCAGGATCAACACTTCTTGCCCTGCTGGGGCCTCCATCGTTCCTTTGACGGGCTGCCACAAAGTCTGAAGCCTGAACAGAGCTTCCTTGCCCCTTGTTGCCCCGGTCAATCACACGACGAGGGGGTTGCAGTGGTCGATTCTCAACAGGATCATTAACAACTTGTGCTCTAGGAAGAACTGCAGAATAATTCAGAGTACGGTGGATGGGTCCTAGGTGAAGTGCTGCCTCTTCTCATGAGGGAAGCGATCCAAATCGAAGCTGTTCTATATTTCCAACCCTTTCCAATGGTCGTCTTGGGGGTCTTGGAGATTCCCTAGATGAAGATGAGTACTCTGGAGTCAAAGGATGGGCTGGCAGAGGTGTCCTCTGCCTTTGGAGATCATCAATGCACCTGTCCAATGCAGTTAGGTTCTGTCGTAATAGGAAACTCTCTTGTCTTTGGGCTACCAACTCGTCATTTGTTCTCCCCAGCATATCAAGTATGCGGGAAAGATCTCCTTCAGTAGCTGGAGCGGAAGGATTAAATTGATCATCAACATTATCCATTATACGTATAGAACTCGAGCCTGGCCGAGCAGAAGCACCAGTATGAGGAGAACGAGCCATAATCTCCTTTTCAGATCGAGTTGTGGTCTGGTTGTCATTTCAGGTCGTGGTCCCCCTTTGTTGATGGCTCGTGGTTCCTTCCTGACGTCGGCTCGTGGTGCCCATGGACTCGGTTCGTGGTGATGTGAGCGGGGCGACTCGCGGCATTGCCCTGAGACCGAGTCGTGACACCATCTGTTGTTCGTGTCGTGACGCCATCGCCGGGTCGGATCGCCCCCTCCTCTTCACGATCCGAAGACTTCAATTCGACCTGCTCTTGAATGCTTTCTTCATTACCTTCGTTTGTAGCTTCATTCGCTTGCGAAACTCGTGCATCCTTGGACTTCTTTCCAGCCATGATGCCTTGATTTTGCTAAATTCTTCAAAAATCAAAACATTGGGGATTCAGACTATTTTCTTCAGTGTTGAATATCCAAACAGTACAATAATAATCCGATATGCTGAGACTTCAGTTCTCAGTGAAAGCACCAAAATGTTAGATCCAAAAATGGCTCTAACACCCAAATTATCTGAATGTGGAGAGATTAATATCTAGAAATGAAAGACAACACAGAAAGCACACAAATTTATAGTGGTTCGACGTTAACAAGCCTACGTCCACTTTATATATCTTTGATTATACGTAGAATGCAAGTACAATCAATGATTTCTCTCAATCTCACGATTACAACGATAATCCACTTAGTAATTTCGTAATAATACCAGTCAGAAATAATGGAGAAGCAACAATGATGATAATAACACTCAGAATTGCCAAAAGATCCTCAAAAATGCCAAGTATAGAGCTATTTATAGGTTGTATCTGCAGGAGGTTCGTGAAGAGACGTGGCACGGATCCCGAGAATCACGAACTGGTTTGTAGCTTGATGGAGAAATGGTCAATATGATGGTTATGGATAGGTATCACCGGATTATGGGTTCACGGTTCGTGAGTGACCAAGTCTTGGACATTGATCTCTGGTCATCAGGGTTGGCTCGTGCTCCTGTCCTATGAGCTGGTCGTGGTGGCCTTGCCTCGGGGGTTCCTGGCCTCTATGCTACGAACGGGTCGTGACGCTATATCACGAATTGAGTGCGAAGCTTATTCACGAGCCGGAGAAGACATGGGAATCACGGACGGGCCAAGGCAACTTCACAAGCATGAAACCGCACTGGGCTTGTGTATGAATCTGGATGGCTTGGTCTAAAAGCTAGCCAACACATATATAAAACTAGTTTCCAGAATCTATATTGAAATCTATACGGATCTAGATTAGAGGAAGATAGAATGGAGATTAATGGAATAGAAGAGAAATTCCTAACCTTTCTGGAATTCATCCATGGCAGAAGGATAATGTGGAGGCGAAGACAGAAATAATAATAGGATTAGGGAGAGGCTAGGAGGGAGGTATATATAGTTGCAAATGTAAATGAAGAACGTAAGATTTACAAGATAAAATCCTGGCAGTCCATGTGTGCAATATATATATATTAAAAAAGCACTTAACAAGACTAGCCTTTCCCCACCTAAATCACTACGGGCGGTCGACACCCTATGCAGAAGGGCGGTCATTACCCTTCTACAGGGGAGGTCGACCTCCTTTGGTCGATTTTTCCTAGAAAAGTATATTTCCTGCTCGTTTTCCAATCTTATTAAATACTTATTAACTAGATTGATTACCTTCCTGAAGTTCATTATTCTTGTTCCCTTTTATATGTGAACATATACACACAAGATTCAAACTTCATAAAATATTATTTTATGCTAATTATTTTTCATATATTTATATTTTTCAGTTCAAATTTCAAATGCTGTTGCATATATACTAACGTTCAACGTCTTTTAAATGTAATTCTTTCATATGAACTTAGATTTTGACATATTATATATGAAATTTAATCAGAGTTTCGCCACGATTACAACTTCGATATTTTTGTGGCCAGATTCCTAATGCTGCAAAATTCCATTTTGCATCTCATTAATATATTATTATTTTATTGCTGATTATCATTACTTATTATTATTAGATTGTCTTAAATTTGTTTGGTATATTTTTACAGGGTGTTACATTCTCCCCTCTTAAAATAGATTTCGTCTCGAAATCTGTCTAAAGGGGAGAAAAATACCACTCGCTCTTAAACATCCATGTTATACACTTATATTGTTCTTAATTCATCCATAAACATCCATGACACGCAGTGATTATGAACTGCAGACTCACTAAAGGGAGCTCAATCCTAGCGTGTATGTGAAATAAGTGATGCAATATGTATGCAAAACATCCTAATATGCATGTATTTCATGCATGTATTTCTATACGAGTTCTTGGTGAATTTATGTTGCAACCATCTCCTACCATCTAATTTAGCAACCGCAATGCAACCAAGAATCTTAAATTTTCGAGAAAGGCTACAATTTTTTTAAAATATTCACGAACTTTGTCAAATTTTCTCCCTACTGTACCTGAACCTATCTATTTGAATAATGTAGAGTCTCGAAATCCCATGCTCCAAAATATCCATGGTGGCACAAGATTTTCGAGGTTCCGTCTTTGTCCCCATTTCTTGATTAAAGAAATTCATTGTATCGTGAAGGTATCTTACCAAACATAAAATTTTTATGGGATCCTATTCATAATATGATATATCTCCCTATCTTAAGGAAAACCCAAAATAAACTATCGACTCATTATCCTCCACAGTCTGCCTAATCAAATTAAACTTTTTCTAAAGTCTAACCACAAATTTGGTTCAAGTTAAAACTTGTCAATGGTAATCCCATCAACACTCTGGTATTTTAAGTGGCCTTCTTGAAATTCTTCAAGAGTTCCCACTAGTTACCAAAAAGATAATCACGCAACTCATATAAATACTACTGTTATTCCTATTCTCTAAGAGGTTAATATTGTCGATCCTTCCTCTTATCCCCAAAGCTTAGCTGTCTTTGTTTTGTTCTCCAGCCTTCAAGTGAAGTTTGACCCAAAAGAATTTCCTAAATCAAATATCTAGATCTAATCAATTGATACATAGTCTATAATAATGACTGGAATATTTTTCTATGCTCCAATTTGTTGGAATTTAAACCCGAGGAAGGTCTTTTGTTTTAATTTTCATAAATTTGCCCAAACGATAATATTGACATATTTAAAATTACAAGGAATGAGTATTGTTTTATTTTGCATGTAAACATGAAAATTTGCACATCAAATATTTTTCATTTCAGTATATTCCTCATAATTTTAAATACAAACTTTTTTTGTTAATAACGACAAAAGGGCTAATTTACAAAATTTGAACACATACACTTAAGAAAACCAAAACATGGTCATATTCATACTAAAAAGGCTAACACAAATCCAATAGTTAAGCCTTCTACTTAATCTCATACCTCATGTTCTTATTCTTAAGGGTGGCATTATATAAGTCTAAATTTCCAAAAATCATAACACCAATACACTACCTCTATGTAGGCTTTAAATCCAATTCCGCTATTAACCTTCGGATTCCTTATATGGTAAGTCACTAGGTTGAATGTGCCCATGAGGTTCTTCCTCTACTTAAACATTTATCTTAAGAATTAAATAAGGGTTTTAAATCCAAACATCTCATGCACTACAGAGATTCATTATTTATATCACATTTATACCCTTATCTAATCAGTACGGGGTAACAACTAACGATCGCATCTAAAATTATTTTGGAAGTTTTCTCTTAAAATTAAATGGTCTAAATAGTACTGAGGTCTTAATACTTTTAACCTATGTCCTTAAGATGCAAAATCCACACCTTTAAACCTTCCATCTTTATTCTCTTTACTAATGTGGTCCATTCGTGTGTGTGTGTGTATACACCATTAATTCATTCCCTGAATACTTATTTAATTCCTTCAGAATCCTTCAAGCTTGAAATATATCCATTTCCTTCAAACCAATTTGTCTTTTAAATCAGTCCAAAATTTCCTTTTTATCTTATTAATTACAAATTCATTTCCTACTAAATTTGCAATTAATATTAACGGATTCTATTTTCGAAAATCATGAATTACATTTCCTACACTTTACATATAATTTTGTTGTATATATATTACTAATCATTCGATATGGTTATTAACGTATTAACTTTTAACTAAACTATCACGGGAAAATTAGTTTACAATCAAATCTTATTTATGGAAATCTATAGAATCCACCAATTTTCAAATATAATCCTTTTTGGGTCTAACATTAAAATTCCTAGATTTAGTTGTATAAGTTTTCTATCCTAATTTTGATTTGCCTAATTTACTACTACTAAATCTATTTCTTTTGTAACAGTATAAGTCACAGCATCGACATTAAATAAACTCATTTGTATGATATTGTCATTTATGTGTATTTATATATATCCCGTTATGGCGACAATTTATTAAGGTTTCGTGAATGTCAAAAATTCGCATTCAATGCCCTTTTTAATTGCTGAAGTAACAAAAATTTGAATTTTCACTTTAAAATATAATTCTATTATTTCTTACAAGACAATGCCTAATAAATGTCTCTTATTAGATTTGTAATGTTTTGAAAACATTGTATACATGTTCGTGGATCTCTGAATTTTAGTGGTAGAACAGTTTTCCACGTTCTATTGCTTACTGAATAAAATATTAATGCATGCCTAGTTTTAATAGAGCATTTTTTTTTTCAAAGATTCCAGAAATGTTGCAATAAGAAATATGATGTTCCTTTTTAAAATTTTGAAAAAGCTCATTAAATTTCTCAGAATAAGAGCATGAATTTTCTATTCAACTCCCGTATTTATTGATATGTTGAATATTTATCATTTATAATTTACAGGAATGATAAGCATTTTAAGGTTTTGCATGGAAAAAAAGCTAATTCTATTCAAAAATAAAATCTTAATTGAATGTCAAAATTCAATTAGGTGACTATCAAGTTTCCTAAAAATTTCTATTAACATTTATTATTATATTCTCAAAATACATTATTACCTCACACAATAACACCTTTGAAACATCACTCAATAAAGCTAAATGATCTCTTTATTGTTAGTAAAATGTTTGAAATGAATATTTAAATCTTAACATTTTATAAATATTTACTACATGCCCAAAATCTCCTAATTTAAGAGTGAAATATCTTTCCTTATTCCAACACTCATCTTTTATTCATATACTGAATGTAAGCCTTTAATGACAATCAAAAGGATAATTGTTTGAAATAAATGTTCATTTCTATTTGAAAATGAGGCCTAAATTTGTCAGCATCGAATTAATTAGTAATTAATTCTTCTATTCATCTCTATATCTTCAATATATTCTTTAGGTTTCAAATATATTTTGAAACATTAGACTGCATTCATTTTAGCACTAAACTTAAAACTCTCATATTTTTACACACACGCGCACGCGCGCACACACACACATACACACACACACACACACACACACACACACACACATATATATATATATGAATTTTTAAAGTCCTTATAGTTATTCATTACCATTTTATTGGTACGGTAAGAGGTCTTTCAAAATTTTATTTAATGGCTATGAATAAATTCAAAATTACTAAATAAATTCTTTAGAGTAATCTTTTATCCTTTATTCTACTTCTAGTACCCTTACCTTCTCAAATGCTTCTCATTTTACGAGGATTTTATTATTTCAGCTCTACCCAATTTTAGTAAATAATTTACTATCGATTCTCTTTTAATTGAGTATGTCAATGACGTTTATTTCACCAAGCTTATATGTCTTTTCTACTTTCACTTTTTGATTAAACGCCAATTTACTATCACAATCTATACTAGATTTTTAAAGAAAAGAATATTTTCAATTCTAAACTTTAAAAGCTGATTACATCAAGATAGTGACAATTACAAATTAGCCATTTGAATTGTTTATTGCTTGGTGCTTTAATTTCATTCCCATTAAAGCTCTTATTTGCAAACATTTACAATTAACCTTTTCATCTTTTGTCTTCGCTAAAACTCATATTTATTATTTACCTAACTAAAGAACTAATGAACATTTATAACTATCTTTTTAAAATTAGAATTATTATGTAATTCTAGTCCATATAAAAGGGGTCAACGGTTCCTAAAAAATTTCACTTTCGAATAATTTTGTAGTATGTCAAAAATTCATCTTGATGGGTTTCTACATATTCTTGGTCTTTTGTTTAAATTTTATGATGCACTATTTTATGAAAGTATTAAGTTTTTTTCTTCCATGCTCTTATTTTCCAATCTTTGACATTCCTAAGCGTTGTTTCTATAAATGTTCATTTTATCCATTGAATGGCGCTCATTCTCGTAGACATTTAACTTAGATTCCAATTTAGTACCATTGCATAAATGGCCTTAATTATATCCTTGGTATTTTCCATTTTCACTTATCAACTATTTATTGCTTTTTGAATTTTAAAATCTCATACTTACAAATAAGGAAGTTCATTGTGACGGCCCGCCCCGCACCAAACGACATTTCCTCGAAATGCGTTGTGCCAATGTCCAACTAGCACGGGACGGTCGTCAAAAAAAGGATCTGAAACTATGAATCATCAAGAACCTGTAGTATATCTCACATCGCATGGAATAAAATATAATAGAAACATAACTTAATATAAAACAGACGAGACAGTGCATAAGCTGGAAACTAAACCATATCCCTTAGAGTAGCAGAATCCTAAATACATTTTATGATCCAAACTATTATTACAACTTCAAAATACTGTCTCTAAAGCAAAATAGAAAAGGTAAACTACTAATGCACAAAGTAGTGACCAGCAACAACTTAGGGAGAATATATGTAAATAGTACGTGGAAGCCTCCTGCTCGTCCCCGGACACCTACCCGTGCATAACCACCTAACCTGCCTCTAGTTTGCTCATTTAGGAGCACCCAGAGTAATAAGAAGAGACATAAACTATGGTCAAAAGTCTAGTTGCGATAGCAGCAAAACAAAGCAATAACAGGTACAAATAATCATACCTGAATCTGGACCTGCAACCAAAGAGTTAGCACAACAAGATGTACAGTACTATAAGGTAACACTAACATAAAGTGTAAACATGGGATTTTGCATGTCATGGTGATAGCAAACATCAAACATAGCAATCATCCTCACATCTCTCACTTAGTGCGTAAAGCATACAATATCCACCACTTTGATCACCAGAACTATTGGGGCCATGACGGAGTCCCACCTCGTCCAACTATCACTACAACCACTTTTCCCTTGGGGGGCTCTGATGGAGTTCGACTCCATACAACCTTTGACCCCACCGCACTGGTCCATAGTCTATGCCCCCATCTCAATACTGAACCAAAGTTATAAATATCAATAACCCCTTAACACATGTCCCGCTGCAAAGCCCAGCTTTAGAAGTCAACCCGTCGATCCCCATTTGGACCTTGAGCCATCACTTTTCATCTGGACTTCCTTTGCATCTCGGGTTTAGTTGGATTGGGAGCATTCTTCAGAAGAGTTCATGGTCATCGACGGTCATTCATCCTTCATGGGTCGGTCGAACATGCGTTCCTGGTCGGTCGAACATGCATGATTGGTCTGTCGAACATGCACCACTAGGTTAGTCGAACATACACTATTGGGCCGGTCGAACATTCATCATCGGGTCGGTCGAACATTTGTATATGTATAGGGTTAGTCGAACATACAATGAGGATCAGTCGTACATACAATGAAGGATTGGTCAAACACGTATATGAAGGGTCGGTCGAACATTACACATAGGGTCCGGTCGGTCATGCGAGCACCATCACGGTCGGGTCGGTCGCTCAACCCAAAACCTATACCACTTTTCGACAAACTAATTTTCGCCTCTCGTTGGCGTTTTTGACCATTCTAACTTTCCTATGCAACCATAGATCATACCAAACAGTAGTAGGAACATATAAAATCAACCAGAAACATCAAAAAATCAAAACATCAATCACATGTGTTATTTAGGATCAAACATACCCAAATCAATGATTTTCCCCTTAGTCCCCTAAATTCCAGGATTAGCAAATTTGGTCCAAGTTAGCCCAAATTTATATCAGTGACATAAAATAATATTTTACATATTTTACATATTTTCCCATATTTTTCTAAATCATAATTTTGCTAGTTATCACTAATCACCCTCCGTAATTAGTGTAAAAACATGCAAATCACTCACCTTAGCCACAAATAAATTATAGATCTGAAAACTCCACTGATTTGGCACGGATCCCTATGTGTAGCAGCAGCTCTAGCTCTGATTTGATGCTAATTCGCCTTAATTTGATGTAGATTTGGCTAATATGTGATTAGAAAGTGATTAAAGATGAATTTAGAAGGTGGAGGCCATTGCTAGGTTAGAGAAATGTTTGTGGCGGCTAAGAAATTGAAAAGGAATCATTCTCTAACTCTTTTCATCCCTCCCATAACCCTAATGCCGAAATGAGTTATGGGCCTAGCTGTTAATCACCCTATTAAGCCCGATTAGGCTGTTTTTCCTGTTTTTCCAATTTCAAATATTATTTCAACCATATCTCCCAAATGATAAGTCCGTTTGATAAATGTGACCACTCTACGGAATGGTAAACCATCACCCATATCAATGGAAGTGGTTTCAGGTAAAAACTCCTTATCAATCAAAAGTTATAGGCCAAACAAGATTCGCCAAGGGTAAAACGGTCATTTAAAATTTGGCAAAAATCGTGAATGTGGGAAAAGATCCCAATAGTCGTTTCCCCAAAGTTACACGACCATACGACTTCGTATGAAAATAAAATAAATATTCTACGATCCTCGGATACGTAGAATGTGGGTCGTTACACTCTCCCCCCTTAAGAAATTTCGCCCCGGAAATTCCTTAACCAAGAAACATACAATGGTGTCCCCCATGCCTATCAACCATTTACAAACAATCAAACATGCACAATAGCACAACAGGCTTATCCTAGCATGCAGTTTACTAACAAGGGAATAACTATATCGCGATTTAAAATCTTACCAGGCAAAGCATTCTGGATATGACTTCCTTATGCTCTCCTATGTTTCCCAGGTACAGTCATTCTCATTATCTCCCCACTAGACCTTGACTAGTTCCACCGTTGTCCTTCAAAGTTGTTTCATATCGTGTCCGACAAACGAATCGTCATACGTCTCCCAACTGCCTCAGATTCTACCTCGATAACATCCAACTGATCTAGTGAAATAGTCATATCAGAATCGTGCACGAACTTCCTTAACTGGGAAACATGAAATACTCTGTGAACTCCCACCATCTTGTCAGGCAATCCAACTTTATACGTTAAATTTCCCACTTGTTCGAGAACTGGAAACGGACCAACAAATTTTTGTGCCAATTTACCTCTCCTACAAATTCAAATTACATTCTTCAACGGAGAAATCCTGACAAATACCAAATCGCCAATGGAGAATTTCAAATCTCTTCGTCTTTTATCAGCATAACTCTTCTGCCTACCTTGGGCAGCCTTTATTCGCTGTTGAATAACCTTGATCTTATCTAAAGTTTCTCTTATTACATCTAGCCCAAGCACTAATTTCTCACCGGTTCCAACCAACATGATGGTGAATTGCACGGTCTTCCGTACAAAGCTTCAAATGGAGCCATACCAATACTGTACTGATAACTATTATTATATGCGAACTCAACAGATGCAAATGGTCATCCCATGAACGTCCAAAATCCAATATACAAGCTCTCAAGAGATCCTCTAATACATGATTTACCCTCTCTGTTTGACCGTCGGTTTGAGGATGGTACACGGTACTGAGATGTAATTCTGACACTAAAGCCTCTTGTAAGCTCTTCTAAATCTCACTAGTAAATAATGGATCTCGGTCACTCACAATGCCATTAGGTACACCATGAAATCTCACTATCCATTTCATATATAGTTATGCTAACTTAGCTGTTGTTCTATTCGACTTGACTGGTATAAACCTTGCACTTTTGGTCAATCGATCCACAATCACTCAAATACTATCATGACCTAATCTAGTTCTTGGAAAACCATCAATGAAATCCATTGAGACTTGTTCCAATTTCCATTCGGAAATTTCCAACGGTTGTAACAAAACCACTAGGCTTCTTTTGCTCGACTTTAACTAGCTGGCAATTCATGCATTTGGATATAAACTTCCCAACGTCTCTCTTCATCACTTCCCAGTAGTAAGTTTGCTTCATGTCTCGATATATTTTGTTACCCCCGGGATGTATAGTCAGTTTCGAGTGATGGCATTCTCTAAGCACTTCATCCCTCAATCCATTAACATTGGGTACAACCAATCTCCCATTTTTTCGAAATCATCCTTCTCGATCAAGTCCATACTTATTCATCTCCTCACCGTTGGTACCCATCTTCACCTTGGAGATGATATCCAATAGGTTAGGATCGTCCCTTCGACTAAAAACGATCCGCTCAATCAAAGTTGGTTTGATCTTCAAACTTGCTAACATCCCTGGATCCAATTCGCACTTAGGTCTGAAATCATATCCCACGATATACTCCAACTGCTTCCATTTTAGAAACATAGCCCGCAAACTAGCATGTCTCCTGCTCAATGCATCAGCTACTGCATTGCCTTCCCGGGTGTGTATGCGATATTGAAATCATATGAAGCCAAGAACTCTAACCATTTCCGTTGAAGAAGATTTAAATCCTTCTGAGAGAAAAGATAATTTAATGATTTATGATCAGTAAACAACTCAAATCTTTCTCCCAAGAGATAATGTCTCCACATCTTCAACATGAACACGATCGCTGCTAATTCCAAATCATGGGTAGGATATCTTTTCTCATGCGGTTTCAGTTGCCGACTAGTATAAGCTATAACCCTACCTCCTTCCATCAGTACAACACCTAGTCCGGTACCGCAAACATCCGTGTATACCGTCATCTCTTTGTTTCCCTTAGGAATAACTAACACTGGTGTGAACGTTAACTTCTCCTTTAGGCTCTTAAATGCATTCTCATACCTTTCGTCCCAAGCAAAAGCTTGATTCTTCTTGGTCAACTGAGTTAACGGTGCCGCTATCTTGGAGAAGTCTTGGATAAACTTACGATAATATCCAGCTAACCCCAAGAAACTTTTCACGCCCATTGCATTCTTGGGCGTAGACCAATCTTGCACTATAGCCACCTTCGCAGGGTCCACGGAAATACCATTCTCTGAAACAACATGGCCCAATAACCTCACTCCCCTCCTCCGTAAGTGACATTTAGAAAAATTCGCTTTCAATTGGTGTTTCCTCTACACCTCCATAACCATCCTTAAATGTTCCTTGTGTTCTTCCTCCGTCCTCGAATAAACTAAGATATCGTCCACGAACACAAGAACAAACTTATTCAGTTGATCCCTGAATACCCTATTCATAAGATCCACAAAATATGCTTGTGCATTGGTCAACCCGAATGGCATGACCAACCACTCAAAGAATCCAGACGGCGTCCGAAATATCGTTTTAGGTATACTCTCAACTGCTACTCGGAGCTGATGAAAATATGTCGCGAGATCTAACTGGGAGAACCCTCTCGCTCCATTCAATTGGTCAAACAAATCGTCTATCTGCGGAAGAGGATACTTATTCTTCCTCGTCACCTTATTCAACATGCGGTAGTCCACACATAATCTAAGGGAGCCACCGGCCTTGGTAGCAAATACAACTGGTGCTCCCCACTCGAAAACACTTCTTTGGACAAATCCCTTCTTCAAAAGATCGCTTACTTGCATCCTGAACTCTCACTGCTCACTTGGCACCATACGACGAAGAGGCATCACTATAGGCCTGACATCTTTCACTAAATCAATACGAAACTCAATCTCTCGGTGTGGTGGAAGTCCGGCCACTTCCCCGAAGAGGTCCAGATATCTGACAACCCATCATGCGGGATATCGAGGGAATTTAGAAGACTAGCCATCACCCCATCACTAGGTAGGCAACCGAGCAGTACCCTTCGCCCCCTATCTGCTTTAATGGTCACCGAAGACCCCTTACAGTCTACCACCACCCCATACCTTTGGAGCCAATCGACTCTCAAAATAGTACCAATCCAGTAATGCCTAAAACAAAGCAATCACAACTAAACATACATCCATGACTCGATAAGACCAAAGTACGACAAATCATACTAAGGCTAGTCGAGCCACCAACCTGGTTCGTCACAACTAAAGCTCTATCGACAATCTCGGGTTCTAATTCCAACCTATCTACCAGGTCACTAGATACGAAGGAATGGGAAGCCCTGGTCTCAAACAGTACTTGTACAAGAACATCATAAATGGAAAGCATACCTTGAATGATGACACCATTTCCTTCCTCCGCTGTAGTTGGGGGCATTCGACAAAGAAGAAACAACATTGATAGCATATGCTTTCACACTTTGATTCTATTTAGGAGGCAGTGGACATTTATCCTTGTGATGTCCCACTTGGCCGCAATTGAAGCACTTCCTGTCCGCTGGCTTTGCTAGACAATCTTTGGCATAGTGGCCCTTCTTGCCACAGCTAAAGCACTCGATATCTTTCCTATCCCTCTTTTTCTGACCATCATTTATTTGATTCTGTGTCCTCTTATTTTGGGAATTATTCTTGCCTCCCCCACTTGCATGCAGTTTTAGCTCTCATGTAGATGCAATAACAACCTCGGTCTTTGACTTAGGGTAAAGTCTCTCTGATCTCAATGCTTTCCCCATAATAGATTCGAATGTCTCATCGATGTGGTTTATAAGTCTTTCCCCCCAAATGCTCATCTAAGCTGGTTATGAACTCCTCGTTCTTCTTCTCGGCAGTATCGATAAGATACAATCCATACTTCGATAAAGTATCGAACTCAGCAATATATTCTGAGACTGCCCTACCATTCTGCTCAAGCCCCGAGAATTTCCTAAACAATTATGATTTCTGAGCAGCTGCGATAAACTTGTCACTGAAGCGAGTCTTAAACTAATTCCAAGTAACTTGATCCTCTGGAGTGGCCGCTTTAATAGCATTCCACCAATTATATCTCATCCTTGAAGTTGACGCGATGCTAACTTCCTTTTCATTGTATCACCGATTCCCAAATCCTCGAAGATGGGCTCACAACTATTAGGCCAATCTTGAACCTCTGTAGCTGATTCTGTTCCATGGAACGACTTCCAACCAAGACTCTTATAATCCTTGTTAAGCTTAGCGAAATCAGCTCTAGGCGCCTGCACTACTGCACCACCACCGTTAGCAGCATTAGGAACTGCTCCCTGAGCATCTCTCGCATGAAGGTAGTAAACATTGCCCTTATATCAGGGACATTCCCATTGTTGGTCCCTGAACCCGTACTCCTTGTATTTCGGCTCATCGTTTAATCTGTAAAAAGAAAACGATTAGCCTTCTTCTTAGGGGTGCCAATGCAGTGCGACTTCATCCTTAGATATACTAATAGTATATATATATATATATATATATAGTTTTTGAAAACCAAAATATCACAAATACGCGCTCTCATATCCCTATACTATCTCCCCCTGATGTCTTCCCATAGGTTATACTACACAACCTAGGCTCTAATACCAAGTGTGACGGCCCGCCCCGCACCAACCGACATTTACCCGATATGCACTGTGCCAATATCCAACTAGCACGGGACGGTCGTCAAAAGAAAGGGATTTGAAACTATGAACCATCAAGAACCTGTAGTATATCTCACAGCGTATGAAATAAAATATAATAGTAAAATAACTTGATATAAAATAGGCAAGCCAGTGCATAAGTTGAAAACTAAACCATATCCATCAGAGTAGCAGAATCCAAAATATAGCTTATGATCTAAACCATTATTACAACTTCAAAATACTATCTCTAAAGCAAAATAGAAAAGGTACACTACTAATGCCTAAAGTAGTGACCAACAATAACACATGGAGAATATATTTAAACAGGTCGTGGAAGCCTCCTGCTCGTCTCTGACAGCTACCTGTGCTTAACAACCTAACTTGCCTCTAATCTGCTCGTTTAGGAGCACCCAGAGTAATAAGAAGAGACATAAAACTCTAGGTCAGAAAAAGTATGGTATGAGCGATAGCAACAAAACAAACCAATAACAGGTATAAATAAACATACTTAAACCCGGACCTGCAAACAAAGATTTAGCACAACAAGATGTACAATACTCTAAAGTAACACTAACACAAAGTGTAAAACTGGGAATGTGCATGTTATAGTGATAGCAAACATCAAATATAGCAATCATCCTCACATTTCTCACTCAGTGCGTAGAGCATATGATATCCACCACTTTGATCACCTGAATGGTAGCATTAACATAAAGTGTAAAAATGTGAGTGTGCATGTCATGGTGATAGCAAACATCAAACATATCAATCATCCTCACATCTCTCACTCAGTGCGTAGAGCATATGATATTCACCACTTTGATCACCAGAACTATTGGGGCCATGACGGAGTCCCACCCTGTCCAACTATCACTACAGCCACTTTGCTCTTGGGGTCCCTGATGGAGTTCGACTCCATACAACCTCTGACCCCACCGCACTGGTCCATAGTCAATGCCCCCTCTCAATAGTGAACCAAAGTTATAGATATTGATAACCCCTTAGCACACGTCCCGCAGTAAATCCCAACTTTAGAAGTTAACCCTTCTCCCCATTTGGACCTTGAGCCATCACTTCTAATCTGGACTTTCTTTGCATCTCGGGTTTGATTGGATTGGAATCATTTTTCAGAAGAGTTCATGGTCATCGCCGGTCGTTCATCCTTCATGGGTTGGTCGAACATGCATTATTGGTCAGTCGAACATGCATTCCTGGTTGGTCGAACATGCATCCCTGGTCAGTCAAACATGCATCATTGGTCTGTCAAACATGCACCACTAGGTTGGTTGAACATACACCACTGGGTCGGTCGAACATTCATCATTGGGTCGGTCGAACATGTGTATATGTATAGGGTCGGTCGAATATACAATGAAGGATCAGTCAAACATACAATGAAGGATCGGTCGAACACACATATGAACGGTCGGTGGAACATTAAACATAGGTTCGGGTCGGTCATGCAAGCACCATCAGGGTCGGGTTGGTCGTGTCCCTCCCCTGGTCGGTCGCTCGACCTAAACCTGCACCACTTTTCTGCAAACTACTTTTCGCCTCTCGACGGCGTTTTCGACCATTCTAACCTTCATATGCAATCATAGATCATACCAAACAGTAGTAGGAACATATGAAATCAACCAAAAACATCAAAAACATGTGTTATTTTTGATCAAACATACACAAATCCATGATTTTCCCCTTAATCCCCTAAATTCCATGATTACCAAACTTGATCCAAGTTAGCCCAAATTTATATCAGTGACATAAAATAATATTTTAGAATTTTTTACATATTTTTTCATATTTTTCTAAATCATAATTTCGCTAATTATCACTTATCACCCCTAATTAACCGTAATTAGTGTAAAAACATGCAACTCACCCACCTTAGCCACAAATAAATTATAGATCTGAAAAATCCACTGATTTGGCATGGATCCCTATGTATCGCAGCAGCTCTGTCTCTGGTTTGATGTTGATTCGCCTTAATTTGATGTTGATTTGGCATTAGAAAATAATTAAAGATGAATTTAGAAGGTGGAGGCCATTGCTAGGGTTAGAGAAATGTTTGTGGCGACTGAGAAAATGAAAAGAAATCATTCTCTAACTCTTTTTAACCCTCCCATAACCCTAATCCCGAAATGGGTTATGAGCCTAGCTGCTAATCACCCTATTAAGCCCGATTAAGTTTTTTTTCCATCTTCAAATTTTATTTCAGCCATATCTCCCAAACGGTAAGTCCGTTTGATAAATGTGACCATCTAGGGAAAGATAAACCATCATCTGGATCCAATGGAAGTAGTTTTAGGTCAAAACTCCTTACCAATCAAAAGTTATAGGCGAAATAAGATTCACCTGGGTAACATGGTCATTTAAAGTTCGGCAAAAATCATGAATATGGAAAATGATCCTAATAGTCGTTTCCCAAAGTTACACAACCATAAGACTTCGTATGAAAATAAAAGAAATATTCTACGATCCTCCGATATGTAGAAGGCGGGTCATTACATTTATTCTATTTAACTAAAGATACCCTTCTGTTTTTCCTAAAATCTTAGTATATTCTTAAGCTATGGACATTAATTGTCCTATTCACTAGCTATCCGAACGGTCACTTATTCCAATTTCTTCCTTATCTTTATCCATAAATGATAGTTAATTCACCACTTGATTTCCGTTAATTGCCTATTAAATTTGGGAGTTTTTTTTACCTTTACGCTACCTTACCTTCACATTCCTTGAATGCTAATAGGTCTCTAAATTGACAAGGAAGTTGTTATATAACTATAAGGCATCTAGATGATTTCTAGAATTTAAGCAAGGTCTTTCCTAAAAAGACTTACATATGCTCTTTCCTAAAGATATGCATACTTTAAAAATATATATACTTATATATCAAAAATTTTGAAAAATCCTTTTTGAAAATAATAAGTACGCCTCTCATACATATATATTTCCCAAAATCAGGTAACCTAGGCTTAGATACCAAATGTAACAACCCACCCGAAACAGGCTTAAATTTTGACCCAAAAAGGCAAATCGAAACTTAGAGCCATTCTAAATGGATTGTCAGTCCTATAAGCAAATGGTATAATAGATATAATAGAGCATGCCATAACAAAATCAAAATCTAACGTAGTGGAAGGGAAAAAATATAATAACTTGAAATAGATGTATCATTAGTTTAAAATCATCATAAATACTAATTGCAACGAGTCTCATGCAATAATAGGTATATCAGAATCAATTATCCAAACATAATAATATTACTATAATGCCTAATAGCTAGGGATCCTCAATCGTTAGGCTTCGTCTCCAAAGTATCATCTATGAGTCGCTACCCCACCTATTAATATGTTGGATACGTTAAGGAAAGTGGTCAGAACTTAAAGTCTTGTGTGACCTAATACATTATTGGCTTAAGGACTGTACCCAAAATATGGCAGGTTATATATGTCAAGTTATGTCTACGAAACACATATGTACACACATACAAAGAAGTATTTTAATCAATGAGGTATATATCTGAATCAATCACTTAGGACCTCCAATGATGCATTTAGGGTGTAGACCGAACAAGGTGGGCTTTCTTGGTCACTTAAAGCCCATTCTAGCATATTTATTGAGGGTAGAATCTCATGATCTCTTATGACCCTAAGGCGGACCCTAGCCACTTAAGACCTCATCCTAGTGCGTCAAAGTTCTTAAATATATATTCTCACAAGTAAGGTGAGAAGTAGTATCTCGCCACATAGTGCTGGTTTAGGGTAGGCCTGCACATAGCCATTTAAGACCCCTTCGGCGGACACCTCATGTTACTACTTAACTGATATTTTGGTAGAACACCTGTTCCACTTAAGACTCCCTTTAGACAGGTGGTGAAATAAATAGCATACTGCGTCCCACGTATACCAAATATGTCCCTAGGTTGGCCCTTGTAAAGCTCTCAAAGGAAGTGGACATTCTAGTAAACTATCATACTCTGTTATTACCATGACCAAAACAACTTTTAGAGGAGGACCCATAGACCTGCTTCGAATGTAATAAGAGAGGGTTCCATGATTTTGGTCCAAATCCAAGGAATAAACCTACGGAATGGTCCTAGTCCTGACCACTTAAGACCTAAACTAGATAAGAAGAAAGTTAATCACTTAAGACCTTCTCAAGGTGTAGTAAGCCTACCTATTTACAAACATAATAGGTATATATATACACACTAAACCTCTTACATTAAACCGTCTACTTGTAGACGCTGGACTTGCCGGGCGGTTCCGGGTAGACTTCTACTGCAAGTGAGCTTAACCTCATGTCATAGTGTACCAAACTAAATGGCCCACGGAACCCAGACCTCTCACCTTAGCCGAACCCACTTGTGGTTGCTAGGTTTGCCAGTTGGTTCCGGGCATACTTCTACCACAAATGACGACTAACCTCATGTCTGTATGTCATTATTTAATATATTAATAAGCCATTTTATACGCACACACAAGCAACAATTTATATTGGGGCATTTCTAATTTAAACCTTATTATAACGCGTTTATTACGTCATTATTATGTTGCGTTGATTATGCTATATAAATGTATTATTTAATACATATGGTAAACACTAATTTCTGTTCGAATGAAGAAACGTTTTAACGGTTTAATTGTCAATTTGGTCTACATTAAAGGCATACAAGTTAATTCCCACATCTAGCTGCTAAATACATGGCATAATTAATGATAGCGGTAATGGGGAAAATAACAACATAACTATCTAAACTTGCATCCTAGGCTTATTAGAACTATTCAGGTAATGAATCAATAACAAGGTGTAAATGTCATACAACATACATACATACATACATACATATATACACACACACACACACACATACACATATATACATAGATCACTATTTAATCCATTTACCCTTTTCCATGTTGCACATAAAAACATTGATATTGATTTGTTTCAAACCTGAATATGTTCAAATTATCCATTTAGAACGGAAATCCACACCTATTCAAATAATAAAACTTAATCAAATCCGAACCTTTTTATATCACAAACACTTTAAAAAAAAGGATAAATCAAATCAAACAAAAGTATTTCACCCAAAAATGTTCTTCAGCCATAACCCAAACAAATTCAGAAATCCAAACATTTATCGACAATTCTTGTGAAACATATATAAAAATATGATATTTAAGGGTTTTTCAATTTGATATTATCGTGAATCCAAATCTCCCTAGGAATACTAATCAATATTGAAATCTACAAATGCAGAATATGCCTAAAAAAATATTATTTCCACTCAAAGATCTAAAAAGAAGAACAATAGAATTTTTGTTGTAGATTCAGATGTGGATTCAACCTTCAAGATAAACGTGATCCAATCCTTCTAATATATATATAAGAATCAACCTTTAGAATCTTATGCATATATAAAACTAAATTCCAGAATCTATATTAAAATCTATATGGATCTAGATTAGAGAGAATATAGAATGGAGGTTAGAGGAATAGAAGAAAAATTCCTAACCTTTCTGGAATTCAGCCATAGCAGAAGGATAATGTGGAGGCAAAGAGAGAAATAAGAATATGGTTAGGGAGAGGCTAGGAAGGAGGTATATTTAGCTGCAAGTGTAAATGAAGACCGTAGGATTTATAAGATTAAATCTTGGCAGTGCATGTGTGCAATATATGTAAAACCCCATTAACAAAACTAGCATTTCCCCACCAAAATCACTAAGGGTGGTCGACACCCTATGTAGAAGGGCGGTCGACTAGCGGTCAACACCCATTCTACAGAGGAGGTGGTCCTCCTTAGGTCGATTTTTCCTAGGAAAGCATATTTCCTGCTCGTTTCCAGTCTTATTAAATGCTCATTAACTAGATTGATTACCTTCCTTAAGTTTATTATTCTTATCCCCTTTTTTGTGTGAATATATACACACAAGATTCAAACTTCATGGAATATTAATTTATGCCAATTTTCCATATAGTTATATTTTACAATTCAAATTTCAAATGCTATTGCACATCACTACAAGAAAACATACATTTAGATACATCTATTGGTAGCGTTTGCAGTGTGAATGCATCTAATATTACTATTTCGGGTTCTTAACAATCAGTCAGAGAACTTGATACTAATATTTACGTTTCCCAAAATTTTGGCGGGCTCTTATATTTTTCTCTGCACCTTTCTCTCCACTCCCCTTACGTTTTTTCCTCTTCCACCAAAATTTACCTCTTACGTTTTTGCTATCCTCTTGATTCAGCTTCCTTCACTCACGTTTCTACCAACTGTTTCTTGTATGCTTAATTTCCCTCACCGCAACTCTCTCTTCTTTCATTTCATCTTCGTCAATTCAGGGATTAGTTTGAGCAATTGATTCAAGGTACGTAAAATTGAATTTTATTTTTATGTGCTAAATCATTTCATATTTTTTAGAAAATAATTTTTGGAGTAGATTTTGATTTTAGTCGAAATGTCAGAAAATTAGGAGTCAATATTTAACATCGAGTTAATTTTAGGTCTAACAGAAGTATTACATTGTTTGAATCTTATAAAAATGTTTTGTTATTTGAATCTTAAAAAAATATTTCATTATTTGAATTAGTTTTGGTGGAGCAACTAAATTTGTTTTTGCTAGAAGCAAAGGTATTGACTTGTATTATAGGTTTTAATTTGATGATGGATTCAATTACATCTGAATTACTAAACCGCACCACATAGAAATTATGATCAGTACACATTGTAGATCTCCATTGTATTGTTGAATATTCTAAGTGTATGAGGCTTAACCTAAAGCAAAAGTCATATTAGTTCTAGGGTTGTGGGATTTTGGGGATGTTAGAGTGGTGGAGTAGTTGTTTTATATTTGTGTGGTTTCTATTTGGATCTGAAGTACGTGCAATGTTATATGGATATATAACTGTTGATGCTATTTGGGGATGTCAAAGTTGTGCCTACTTTTAGGATTATAAAACGAAGGAAGCTATACACAGCCTGTCATTCAAAAGTAATACAATTTTACATAATTAAGTAGGTAATGGAGATAGGATATTTGGTTTACCAAAGTTTTTTTAACTTTAATTTTCCTATACATACATTATAGTCATGTCTTTTTTAGAAAAATGAAATTTTTGAAAATTAGTTTTTAAGAAACTGCTATGATAATAATCTAACTTGTCAAATTATGGAGCAAGGATCCAAATGTCTTGGGTTTTATCTCTGGATATCGATTGTCAGTTTCAGTCAAATTCACTATAGTGCTTTGAATGCACTTTACTGTGTCTAAACTGTTGTTTCTTGTGCCTTGTGTTATGTATAAAAATTAATTGGTGTTAGTATCCTATTTTGTGATTCTATGTCAAGTTTTTCCAAATTTGTATATGTTCATTATGCAATAAGAAATTCTGCAGTAGGCTGGCAAGATGATTTGTAAAAGCAGTTTGGTACAAAATCCTATTGTTGTCATCTTCTTTATCAAAAAAATTTTGTCATATATTTTTACCTCCTAGTGATTAGAAACTTATCTTAGGATCTCATTGTACACTGAGGCAACCATTGTTGTCTTGTAAGTTTTTATTATTTATGTCTTTTAATTACAGTGCAAAAAGTTAATTGGATTGAATCATTTGTGTTTGCTCGTTTCAACTGAAGAATAGCTGGATTCGTATTTTTTTTCAATCTTGAAGATTTTTTAACATAAATATTTTAAAAATGTAAGAAGAAACGATCTTTTAAAAACTTAAAACCTTCTGAAATAATGCAATTATTGTTCAGGGATGGATAGAGAAGTTTCTAAAGAAAGAAACCATTATTCGGTTAGCTGGCGAAGAAGATTGATTTCACCCATTCCGAGCAGTTACTTTGCTCAGGATGTCTCCCTTCCCTTATTATTTTTAAGTACACACTTAAGCCACAAATGTTAAATGCTTCCCATACATTTGGGGATCATTAGTGGGAACCAAGCATGAAGTTTCCCTCACAATCTATAGGTAAGATTAACATGTTTTGTTTTCGTACTACATATGGTTTGATTGTTTTCCCTTTGTATACTGGTACTGATTTCATCATTTTCTCCTTGTATACTGATACTGTTGTCATGTGGTTCCGTTTTAGTTTCAAATTCTAATATCATTGTTAAACTAAATCAACTCCATATTCTAACCTTAGACCTAACTAAAAATATTTTAGAATATTAATAAAATAAAATATTTGAACCATGCGTTTCATTAACCAACTTGTATTGGTCACATACAAATATAAACAAGATGTTAATATTTATTTAATTTTTATATGTTAACGATATTTTTCGTCAACACCGGAGATAGTCTATGGAAGTGGACCTAAGGGAAAAATACTTTGTTTAGCCTTCACAAGTTTGAAATAGTGTTATTTTTCGTCAACACCGGAGATAGTCTATGGAAGTGGACCTAAGGGAAAAATACTTTGTTTAGCCTTCACAAGTTTGAATTAGCTCACTATTTCCTAGGTATCAAGTTCTAGAATTTGAACGAATAGTTACTCTTCACTCGATGGGGGTGAATATCACGCTTAAGCGATTCAAGAACCAACAATTATCCTGGGAGGATGAATTTCTAAACAAAACCCTTGATAAAAAAACTTAACGGATGGTAGGAAGGGGTTCTACACTAAGCTTGTTGAAGGTCTAAGCTTGTAGGAAGGTTCTGAGCTTGCAGGAAGGATCTGAGCTTGTAGGAAGGGTTTAAGCTTGCGGATAGGGGTGTTTCACTTGACCCGTGGAAAGGCTTGGTCGAAAGTTTGTGTATATGTAGGAAGCAAGTAGTAAGCTGCGACAACAATAACTAGGAAATAGCATAGCAAACTCATAAAGAAATATCATAAGTATTGATTCACTCTTTATTGATATTTGATTTAGAGTACAAGAATAAAATAGAAGAAATCCCCAAATTTATTTAAGGATTAGGGTTTACTCTAAAAAAAAGTGTACAAGAATCATAATGAGAAAATCGTCCTCAAAATGTGACCCCTAGGGTCTTATTTATAGAGAATTAATGTCTATCGACCTCTTTTCTCCTTGGTCTTGGATGTTTTAGCTTCCGGTCGTTTTGTGGTGCTGATTATTATTTCCGTAGTGAAGGTTCTGATCAGTTGGGGCTTCTTTGAGATTGATTTAAGCTTGTTGATGTAGTAGCTTTTCGGAAGCTACTTGAGCTCCCGGTTGTATGCTCTCGGTTATAAGCTTCCTGGTGTAAGCTTCCGGTTTTCTCATGAATACTTAAAGGAGCTTGCCCTCATGATGTATGTAGATAGTTGTCAGTTCGGAACCAATGTCAGTGTCTGTACCGAGTAGACTGGTATGGATAGCCTGTATCATTTCTAGGGTTCCGGATTTCCTATTGTCTATCAATATGACTTTTCGGTGTTTATACAGTAGATGTTTCAGAAGGTGGTTCTACATAATCTTTATGTACTTTTGGCTTCATACTCTTGATGCCTTTGCCTCCTGATGTATCAGTATTAAGAAGGTTAATACCGATGGCCCTTCTGTCCTTCCGGGTTTCATAAGTAGATCTCTTTCTTCCGTCTTTCTTAGTTTCTGACCTAGATGACCTTTTGCTATATATCTCTCCTGCTGGATTGACCCCGACGGATGGACTCTGCCGGTATTCTACAACTTTTTAGTTCTCTTTAGTGTTTGGCTTTTGTTTCCGGAGGGGGTCCCTTTGTATTTGTGCCCATTCGCTACCCTTTAACCGTCAGCCTATTTCAGAGTTAATTTTGGTAGTAACATTTATCCTCTAGTGAAGGGGTATTTTTGACTTTTAAGTCAAATTTTTTGCGAACCTGCTATTTCTTTCCTCCAGTATACATACTCTCTCCTTGTTGACTCATTTCCTTCTATTATTCCTGAAAAATTTGTCTCAAGGAAGTGTTAGCTATTTGAATAATCATATCGGTAAACCATCCGTGTTTTTAATCTTTGTGTATCGGCCCTAGTTAAGCAATTCCAAATTTGATAGTTTAAATTAGCGTTTTACATTTGCTCTTACCCTTTGGTGATAGCATTCGAAAAGACAACATCCTATCACTAATGGGATTCACGTAGAATAATGAGGTTCATGCCCTTTCGGATATTGATCTCATCCTGCTGTGTAAAATTTAACGACTATATCTGGCATTATGGGAAAGAAGCACGTTGCTTTCAAAACAGATAGGAATGGGCCTCTGCCAATCAATCTTTCTTCCTCCAGTAAAGTTGGTGCTATTGAGAAGCATTCTTTGATCTCGTCTCAAGAGCAAGTTTATGCCATTCTTAAGGATTTCGGGATTTCAGGGGTTAATGCCATCCCTCCTTGTGGAAAGGACACAATTTCCTCTCCTTCGGAGGGTTACTTTGCTTTCTCTGCAATTCATATTTGGCATGGAGGTTTTATTCCTTTTCTGAATTTCCTTCATCGTTATCTACATCACTTGAGAATTGCTCCTATTCAGTTCTCTCCCAACACCTACACTTACCTGCTAGGCTTAGAACTTTTGTCTTTAGAATCAGGTAATGGTTCTCTAAGTCCTTCCACTATGGACTACTTGATTCGTCCTTCCAAACTTAGCAACACCAATGCTCAGATTTTTCGCGTGAATTCTACGTAGAAACTATTGCCCTAGGGAGCGACAAGGTTAAAAGATTGGGAGAATCAATTTTTCTTTATCCGATGCCCTCCGGGTACCACTAGTAGTTTTCGCACCCTAAGTATGCACACCTAAAAGTTTTTTTTTAAAGGGAAATCTTGCCTTCCTCTTCACAGATGCTATTCCTAAATCGCCAAGTTTCACAGATAAGGAGTTAATTAATGATCTGGGAATTGCCTCTGGAAAGTTCGGCAACCGGTCTCCGTTGCTCACTTCTTCTATCCTTCGGAGGCATTCCTTATTGCCAGCCGGTCAATTAGTTATTGGGCAACCACCCTTGGTTCTTCTTAACAAGGGGATTCCCTTATTGTCATTAGGGAGAGATGCTCCTGTCTCTTCCAATTCCCCTTTATTCCTAGGCAGCTCAGGTATGTCTTTTCTTATCTTTAAAACAAATTTGTACTTTATCTTTTTCTTGATTTCTTCTCATTGTGTGTTTTTGAAGCTACTTGTACTGAGTCTAATAAGATTGGGTCCGCTTCCTTGATTCCTAGAGTTGGGTTTTCTTCGCTCAAGGGTGCATTATTAAAATCTAGAAAAAATGTAAACAGGAAACGTTTGGAGAAAGGTTTAGAAGATTCTCCGTTGAAGAGGTCTAGAGGTGTGGGGGACCTAATTGCTCATTCTGACGCGGTTCTTGATACTCCGGAGGTTACTTCTCCAATAAAGTTTTCTAGCTCGAACCCTTATGGTATTGGGTCCTGCGAAGTTTTCAACGAGTTGCATCACGCGATGGGCTTCTCTCCTTCTTCTAAGGATGTTCCCCCTTGCAATTTTACCAATCTTACTAATGGTGATAAATTCGATGAATTAGTTGGCCGGGTTACTTCTTCTTCTACCCTTTTTGGTGTCGACCCCTTATTTGATTCCACCCGAAGCTATCAAGCCTTGGCCGAACACTACTTATGGTATTCTGCTTTCTTCTTTCCTGTTTTCTTATCTCTCTTCAAGTATTTTGTTCCTGACTGTCATGTCCTTTATAGGTTATCAAGCGGTGGTTTGTGACGCAAGGCAATACTCCTGATCCTAGTTCTAAGTTGTTGAAGCTTAAAAGAGGGAACGTGACCTTGAAGAAGGAAAAAATGCTTTAGTTCTTGAGAAAGAGGGTCTAGCCGGCCGTGGTTGAGGAAAATAATGCTTTAAAGTTGGGCCTAGGGAAATCCATAAAGGATATCGGCCTGCTAGACTCCCGTTGTTCTTCATCCCGTGACTAGATTTCCTTTGTGGAAAAAGAAAATGGTTCCCTCAAGATCGAACTTGGTTAGAAGAAAACATTGCTGGCTAGGTTTTCAAGGACGCTAAACGGATAATTTCCTGCTTCCTTCAGACCACCTTAGATGAAATCATAGTTAACTCCTTCGAAGATGATTTCCTTTTATACAGATAACATGGATAAATGTTCAGATTTAAACTTTTCTTCTCTTGATTTGTCCTTGGTTGAAAGGTTTATGTCCAAGATATCTTGCATGAGGAATAAAGAAGAAGTTTCTATGAGGAGGGATATTGACGTATCTGAACTTTTGTTTATTGAAGATGTCCCTCTCGAGGAGCTGTGTCGATGATGAAAGAGACCTTGTGAGGGTGTTGCAAGATGTTCGTGCCAGTGATGACAACTTCAAGCGCACCAATGTTACTATGGGTGAAGAGGGAAACATTGGTGATAACTCCATACTTGTTGGTGGTTCCTTTTCGGCCTTTGATGCTTTAGACAAAGTATGCGGCGAAGGTACCAAATTCGTTGGAGAAGATCATACCTCAATTGGCCCCTCTGACCTTTCGGAAGCACAAAGGATGAGGGAAAGCCCAAATCCTTTGGGTTCCCTTCCTATTGAAAATCCAAAAATTTATGTTCCTAATTCTGAGGTATGACATCTTCTCTTATATGTGGATTCGTTTGTTTTTTATTTTCTTTAACAATCGATCAACAAGTCTAGACAGGAGAAAAACGGTTAAGTTTTAGGGATTCTATTCTTAGAAAGACTCATCTAGAAGTTATTTGTCTCACTAGGGAACCGGACAAAAAAATGAATGAGTATAGCATACTGTCCCACAAATTTATCTCCTTGATAAGAGTGCCACAAAGTTACTTCTTTTTAAAGAGAAAGAAGTAGTTCGTAGGCTGCGAACAACCCGGTTGCGATGCGATAGGCTCCTAAAAGAAAATTCCGAGCTTGTGACTTTGTTTTGGATGTTAATCGAAGACAGAGATGCATTAGTAAACTTTTTATACCTAATTTACCGTAGATATGAAACCACATATTTTCCTTCTTAGGTGATCATAGAGGGAGCCTATGCAGACATCTTCACATAAGGTGCCTAGATGAATGTGTGGTGGACCTACACCCGAGTGAATGTTGGAACCTTTCCTGGGTCACTCTCATTCCCAAAAAGTTGCCTTTATATAAATTTAAATTTAACAAGCATCAATTTGTAACTGTGACCTTTAAGAGATCATTTTTGTATGAACAAAAGGAATTTCCATGATGAATGTACTTGTTTGGTTGATAATATAATGTCTTTCTCAAGTTTCCTTTGACGTTTTTCTTCAAAACTTGTCTCCAGCCTCGCAATTACTCTCTAGGGCCCTCTTAGAAGATTATGTTAAGTTGAAGAGAGACTACTGGGAGAAATTTTCCCTTATTAAGTCTTCTCCTTGGAACGATATTTCTTATTAAGGGATCTTGAGAAAGTTTATACTTGTTATCCCTGGATTCGCCTTGATTTCCTTGCCAAGAATAAGGACCAATTTTTAAGAGAGGTTCATACTATCAATCGAGGTTGGTTCGTGGTTATGACAGCCTGCCTGTTGGAAAATGGGACTATCGTAAGTATCCTCCGGTTCATACCCCTGATGGATTCGAAGTTCCCTTTGATTCCTCACTTAACCTTATTGCTGATATCATGGATAAAGTAAGGGAAGCTGCTTCCTTACCCTGATACCCATGATACTCGTATTAAATTTCTAGCATTGGGGTATGGGTGTTCTCCTTCTTGGAGATGCGTTTATTTTATAATCCTTCTTGTAAATAACTATGTAAGATATGAAGTACTTAGTATATCACCTGTCGCATGTAATATTTTATAATGATGGTGCTTACTTGTGTGTTGTGTGTTAGTGCAAACATTTGATATGCTTGGATAATAAATTGATGAATGTATAAGTTAAAGACACTTCCTTGAGAAAGTGAGAAAGCCATAAGTTTGCATTTAGTAATAGCGGAAATGTGACTTCCAAGCCAGACCCGAATTGGTGAGAAGGTTGAAAAACTCCTTCTTGCTCATTTTTGAGCATCTAAATCGATCCAGGTCTAGATTTTTGTGATGAGACCAGAACCCTACCTCTGGTTGTGATTCACACCTGAATCGACCCAGATTTGGGCATTAAGATAAATGACCAAGAATCCACTTCTGGCCTTTGTTGAAAGTTGAATCAATCTGGAGTCGGTGTTGAGATAAGACTGGATTTCCCCTTCCGATATTTGTGAAGACCTGAACCGACCCAGATTCGGGTTATTTAAAATAGGAGGCCAAAAATCCGCTTCCAGTATTTGTGAGGAACTGAACCAACCCATATTCGAGTACTAATATGGAAGACCTGAACCAAACCTTGTTTAGGCAATTAAAGATTGGAGATCACAAATTCCCTTCCAGTAATTGTGAAGAACCGAAACAGCCCTGATTCGGGTATTAATGTTTTGGTGCCCCCCTTGGATTTGATTTGCGAAGCACTTGTTGTACATGCTTCCTGAGCCAATCTCTAGGCTTTTGATGTCAAAGTAGAGAATGTACGTGTTTTGTTGGCCACTCTTTGGGCCTGTGCGTCCGGTGCACTTGGCTAGCTTATTCACAAGCATGGCCCAAGGACTTACCTGACCTCCCTCCAGGAGGCGTCTTATCTTGACCATCGTAGGCTATGATAAGGTCTTAGGAACTTAAACTAGGCCGATTTATACACATAATTAACGTTTACTCTTTGGATGCTCTATAATGACCATCGTAGGTACTGACAGGGACTTACATACCACCTCCCCTCCTAGGGGTGCCCTATCCTAACCATCGTAGGTGATGATAGGGGTTGTAGCTCCCTTCTTAGGGTAACACAGAACATAAGTAGAGGTAGGACGTGCTCTTGTGGGAGCAAAGTCAGGACGTGTTTAGCCATAGCAAAGGCAGGGCGTACTCTTCTGCGAGTAGAGGCAGGATGTGCTAACGTTAGATGCACCGCCACGACCATTTCTGGTATGAACTGAAGGCTTACTCTTTTGATGCTTTAACATAGCCCACTCTGATTTGAGCATGGAAAAAGACTAACACACCCCCTCCCTCCGGGGGATGCCTTGCCCTGACCCATTTGGTGATGACAAAAGATTTGATCCATTCATGGTTTGACCCTTTTGGGTTTCTTTAAGCTTCGAAAAGAGGGTTTTATGTACCTTCGGTCATGTTTGATAATCCTTTTCCTAAGGATTTTCATTGAACTTAATCTGATCTTTTTATAAACTCTTGTAATTGGCCTCGGTTGATGAACTTGATGGTCGTTTCCTTAAGGATCATACAATGGTCAGTTTCATGTCCATTCATCATGTGGTAGCGACAATAGGGTCCTCCTGTCTTCCTTTCATACTTGGGTATTTTCTTTGCGAACGACCAATAGTTGAGTCTGTGTTTAGTTAGGAAGTAGACATTCTCTATCGAAGTGGTAAAGTGGTATCCCTTGGGTAATCCTAGCATAAGCCTCTCTCATTACCGTTGGGACCTAACCCTTTTCCAACCCACTTTTGTTGTTTTACCTATATTTTTGTTCCTACTTTCCAGAATATACTGCGGTTGAGGTGTTATCTCTTCGGACTATTTGTTGGTGAAATGGTCAAAATCATTAATTATTTCTTGTCCAAGCTCCGTTCCTCTAATTTTCTTGTGGAGAGTTTTCTTTAGGTGAGTGAAAATGTTAATATCCTTTGATGTAGAGCCATTTGGAGGAGGTGCTAGGGTTTATCCTATGTGGGAAAGGCTATTATCTCCGACGTCGGAAGCATATTGTTCTATTTCTATTTTCAGCTTTATTATCTGCACAGCTTCCTCTCTCAACCTTCGTTCTTCTGTCACTCTTGGGTCAGTGATATCTGACTTATCCATTTGAGATTCAGTAGACTCCTGTTCGGACCTTTTACCCATAACTTTGCTTCTTTAAAGCCTTTGTCCAATCCCGAACGGAACAACATAGGTAGATATGTGGGAAGGTTAACCAAAGAATCAGAGGTTCAAGCCCTCCTTCTAGCACCAAAATGTTAACGATATTTTTCGTCAACACGGGAGATAGTCCATGGAAGTGGAACTAAGGGAAAATAGGTTGTTTAGCTTTCGCAAATTTGAATTAGCTCACCGTTTGGTAAAGAATGTGAAAGAACAGTTACTCTTTCCTCAATAGGGTGAGTATCACGCTTAAGCGATTCAAGAACCAACGGTTATCCCAGGAGAATGAATTTTTAAACACAACCCTTGATAAAGGACTTAACGGATGGCAGAAAGGGGTTCTGCACCAAGCTTGTTGAAGGGTCTAAGCTTGTAGGAAGGGTCTGAGCTTGTGGGAAGGGCCTGAGCTTGTAGGAAGTGTTTAAGCTTGTGGAAAAGGGTGTTTCTCTTGACCTGCGGAAAGGCTTGGTCGAAGGTTTATGTAGATGTAGGAAACAAACCGTAAGCTACGGCAATAATAACTAGGAAATAACATAGCAAACTCATAAAGAAATATCATAAGTATCGATTCACTCTTTATTGATCTTTGATTTAGAATACAAGAATTAATAAATCCCCAAAATGATTTAAGAATTAGGATTTACTCAAGAGAAAAAGAGTACAAGAATCAGAATAAGAAAATCGTCCTCAAAATGTGACCCCTGGGGTCTTATTTATAGAGAATTTAGGGCCCCTTCTACTGTTGGGATTGTAGGAGCCTCTATCGACCGCTTTTCTCCTTGATCTCAGTTGTTTTAACTTCCAACCTCTTTGTGGTGCTGATTATTACTTCCATAGTGATGGTTCCGGTCAGTTAGGGCTTCTTTGAGGTTGATTTAAGCTTGTTGATATAGTAGCTTTCCGGAAGGTACTTGAGCTCCCGGTTTTATGCTCTCAGCTATAAGCTTCTGGACGTAGGTTTCCAGTTTTCTCATGAATACTTAGAGGAGCTTGCCCTCATATGTATGTGGATAACTACCGGTTCGGAACCATTGTCGGTGTCTATACCGAGTAGACTGATATGGATAGCCTGTATCCTTTCTAGGGTTCTGGTTTTCCTATTGTCTATCAATATGACCTTTCGGTGTTTATGCATTAGATGTTTCAGAAGCTGGTTCCAGATAATCTCTATGTAGTTTTGGCTTGATATTCTTGATGCCTTTGCCTCCTGATGTATAGGTATTAAGCAGGTTAATACCGATGGCCCTTCCGTCCTTCCGGGTTTCAATAAGCTGAGCTCTTGCTCCCTCTTTCTTAGTTTCTGACTTAATTGACCTTTCGCTATATATCTCTCCTGCCGGATGGACACTGCTGATACTCTGCAGCTTTTAAGTTCTCTTTAGTGTTTGCCTTTTGTTTCCGGAGGGGGGCCCTTTGTATTTGTGTCCATTTGCTAGCCCTTCGCCATCAGCCTGTTTTGGAGTTAACTTTAGTCATAACATTATACAATATACACATCATCGGAAAAGTTTATCAAATTAAAGAAAATCAACAAATCAGTGGATAATAGAATGACAATCTTAAAAATTATAGATGAGAATAACATAAAAATTATGACATAGTCAGATTGTGAAGCTGTGAAAAACAATTCTTTAAATTCAAGAGTAGAAGAATGCTGGAGTTGAATACGGTCAAGTAGTGCGAGATATGGAAATATGATGAATCATATGCAAACAAGGAATGGTACGAAGTTAAAATCTCTCATAACCTAGCAATGGCGGCGGCGACAACTCATTCATCTTCTCCTATCTCCTCCTCCTTTGCCACCGATGCCATTCCACCTCTTCCTCCACCTCCCAAACCCTCTGATCCACCACCTCCATATGGAAATCCCTCTTCTTCGATGGATGCTAATCTAGATCTGGCTATTCCATCACAACCATCTTTTCCAGTGAAATCTGATTACGCATTTGTATTTAGATCTTAACCAAGGAATGCAGGATCGTACAAGCCACTCCATTTTGACATACTGAGATATGGAAAGAAGCATATCATACCAGATCTTGTCAAGCGGCAAGGTCTTAATTACTGGTGTAATTTTCTGATCAGATTTTTCCTCGATGGTACGTTATCCTTTCACGCTGTATCTAATTATTTGCATAGGCATTGGAAGCTTGATGGTGAGGTTGATATTAAATCCGATGGGTCTCACTTTTACTTTAAATTCTCTAATGACTCTGATAGGGAAAAAATTCTCAGATTTGATCCCGTCTTCATACGTAGTAGGATGTTTATCATATCTGTCTGGGATCCAACCATAGGATGTGCCCAATCTCAAATAAAAAAGGTCCCTATTTGGATCCATTTATATAGGATACCCATGGTTTTATGGACTCTAATAGGCATCAATTGGCTTGTGAATCATGTTGGCAGATTGATTTGTTATGATGTAAGAACTGAAAGGTTAGATAGGTTTAGATATGCGAAGGCATTGGTCGAAGTATCACCTGAATTTGAGCTGCAAAATGCTATTGAGATTGATGGTTTGGGAGATGCTTGTCCTAATGTAATGGTTAGCTACGACTGGAAACCAAAGATTTGTGTCAATTGTAGGGCATTTGGACATGAATCATCCCACTGTGAATTACACGCCAATAACCATAAGGATAATCAGAGTCTGGGTAATGCTAATGGCAGGGATTATTGTCCAGTTGAGAATGTGCAAGTACAAAAGCCACATATTAAAATACATGAAAATGGTAATCAGGACAAAGGGACAAATGTTTACAAAAAAAAAAGAAGTATTGGAAGAGAAAGGAGGTAGATACTAATAAGGGTACGACAGATTCTGCAGTTGCTACTGGCAATGAAAATGGTAATTCTTTTGCATGCTTAGCTACTGATGATACTGGGAAGAATGTTGATATTAATGCCACTAAGCAGAATGTTGATATTGATGGTCATGAACCTGATGAGCCTAATATTGTTCAATCTAATCCAGTTACCAATGCTCATTTAGACTACACAGCTAACGCTAAGATGCAGACCATGTTTGGCAATCTGTTTGATGATACAAGAGAACATTTAGAAACTTCAAATAAGGCTACAGGTAATGGAACTATTTCTTGTATTGATTTCTTAGGAACTAGTTCATCTTCTAGTGCCACTATTGTTGCTCATTGTTAAGCTCTTTCTGGTTATATGTCATGTTCATCAACTTATAGTCAAAGTTCTCCTGCTTCTTCTTGTATGAATTTTACTTCGGCTTTGATTGGAACTTCTTCTTCTAGTGCCAAGCAATCTGCTTCCCCATATGCTAATTTAAAACCACCTGACCATCTAATTCTTCCTTCTCCAGCAATTGAATCTTCCATGTTTTCCTCTGCAGTTTCAATAAGTGCCTTTCCATTTGCAATATCCAAAGGAAAGAAACCTAAAGGAAAATTTTGGGCTGACGATGACCTAGATGAGGGACATGAGTTCACACTTGAAGACATCTTACCCGCTGGTAGCAAGGTGATGTCGCAGAAACGGCACACAAGGCGCAATCCTGGCCCCTCTTTTGGTAAATTCTACACATGAGTTTTGACTTGTGCCTTGTGTCAGAATCATAGTATTATGGTGCGTGCAAGCTTGTCATGGAATGTTTTTTAACCGGCTGTGTTAGAAGCAAGAGCAACTGGAATGTAATTTTGATTACTGGAGATTCTTTCTGTAATCACTTGTGGTTGGCGAGTGAAATTAGTGATTTTGAAGGGTATAGAGAAGGATGGTTATATATCATAGCATACTTGTATATGCTGATATATGTAATGTAAATATTTTGGTGATTAATAAAATTTGCGCTTAACTTTCATAAAAAAAGCAAACAAGGAATAGCCAAATACATAGTATTGTTGTTGTTTAGTACCATAACTGATTAATAGACCAGAATAGAAACAAGAAATAAAATGAACATAAAGTCAATCTTATGTTGAGAGAATAGACACATGTTGATATTATTACATCCATACATGGCTACTGCACAAATGAACATCACTTAGGTTGAGATAATTTTGTTTTTCTTATCAATTTTAAAGATTTTCTGGCATGTTCATACGTAAGGGAGCATATATGTGTAAAGGAGGACGTTTGATGCCTTATAATCTTAGTACAACAATGAAGATTCGCAATTAAGTGAAATAAATTATTTGGAGCACTGAAATAAATTTGGAGCACTGAAATAAATTTGCTTGTTTAATTATTTTAAGATGTCAAAGGCTATTTTTTTTCATATTTTTCTTCATTCTTTTAAATTATTTAAGGTCTTAATTTGTTGTTTTTCCGATTGAAATGATAATAGGGATAAGGCGGCTGCTTCCCCATGATTGCTGTAATCTTTTGCAGTTAAAATTTTCTCCTCTACTATCTTTAAATTTAAGTTATTCAACGCTTGATTTTTGAAATTTTACCTGATAGTTCATTTTTTGCAATGTTCATGTGAATATTTTTAATGAATATTAGTGCGTTTTATTGAAACATTTGTGATATATAGTAAATTGTTGCTGGTAGTGTTGTATAATGATATTTGGTTGTGTCAGTCTAACACTAAACTATTTGGTCGCAATCACTTGATAAAAAGTTATATATACAAGTTTGTTTTTACACACCAACTTCCTGTTGGTAACCAGATTCTGAAAAAGATATGAAGTAAATTTTCCTGTTTAATTGGAATAAGTACTTAGTTCTTTGATCTGATCAGCGTCTTTTTGTTAGCCGTAACTTTCTGTTGAAATATCTCTTTGTTCCTTTGTACTTTTCAAGCTTTTGTATTTTTAGATCGGCTTGTCATCCATTTCTTATTTGGTTGTTGTAGTAAAAAAAGGGGGGAATATACGGTCTTAAATCTGCGCTTTGTTATGTACTTTGAAATTTTGGATTTATCTATGAAAGATCATGATTTTTGGGAATTCATATGCATTCTTCAATGTCTCTTGGATATTTTTTTGAAAACTAATTAATAATTATATAACTTTATGCACTCAAATTCGATTTCTACCACATAAAAGAAAGAAAAAATTATCCACTTAGCTGATATTCATGAGGTGCAAGGGAAACTAGGAAGGATGGAAAAAGGATTTGAACTGAAATAATTACCTAACTGAGATTTTGCTAGCTCTAAATAATTGTTATGGATTTCCTTAAGCTACATGCTTGGATGATTTTTCTACATGATTATCTTTTTAATGCATTAGTTGATAAGTCAGAACAATCTCACTATCTGAGTCCCATATTAATTTTACCGTTAACTTATCTTTTCAATTGATACAGTGGGAAAACTGCTTCGAACTTTGGCAGATGCGATAAGTAGTGGTGGCTTTATTTTATTTAAACAAATAGTGTATAATTCAGTAGGATTTGGCATAGGCTTAGTAGCCACTATAGCAATTACTGTTTACGCTAAGAAGGCTCTTCAGAATTTGCAGGCTAAGGAGGTACCGAGTTAAAGTTCTCAGTCCACGACAAGTCTTCGCAGTAGATATGCAGCTTAGGTGATGTTTGTATATATATAATGTTGAAATTAATGATTCAAATATTTGTAGAGAAGGAAAGAAATTGATTGACTGCCAATCAATTAATTGGCTCGTATATGGAATGATATAAAAGGAAGTTTTTGGAAGAAAAATAAAAGGTCAATCAATTAATTAATGAAGAATCAATTTACTTAGGGAAAGAGATTGAGACCATAATTGCGCCATCCATTTATGCTCAAATCAAATCAAGGAAGATATTATATTTATTTTTCCTTCATGTCCAAGTAATCTAGAAACTTCTCTTCTTTGTCCCCAAGAAATCTCTCTATTTAAATAGGGGTCATGTTATTGTATGAAGCAAGCAATCCACCATTAGTCTTCTCTCTATTGTTTTCTTTTTTTACTCTTTTCTTCATTAAGAAATAAAATTTGTTGGGTCTCCATGGACGTAGGCAAAACCGAACCACGTTAAAATTGGTGTGTTCTTTCCTCTATTTTATGTTTTTGTTCTCTCTATAATTTGTGCCACTTGATTTATTTTTCTGGCATTGTTGAAATAGTTGACAGGCTAGATCATTGGGTTTATTCGTATTCCACTGCCCAAATCTCTGATTTTGCACTACAGATTGGTATCAGAGCAAGTTATTGTCATATTCAAAGACTTTTTCAACCATGTCAAATTCCGCAAAGAATAACGGTGGTACAAGAAATTTGATAAGTTAATGATCTCACATGGTTACTCTAGAAGCTTTAAGGACCAATGTGTCTATTTTAAAAAATGTAATTATGACATCATCTATTTGTTACTTTATGTTGATGATATGTTGATAGCTTCTAAGGCATGTCTAAAATTTCGGAGTTAAAGATGGAGCTCAGTAAGGAATTTGAGATGAAAGATTTGGGAAACACAAAGAGAATTTTGGGCATGGAGATTCAGAGGGATAGAAAGCAAAGAGTTTGGAGGCTCACTTAAACTAAATACATCGAGAAAGTCTTATCTCGATTTAGTATGGAGAATGCTAAACCGGTGGCTACCCCATAGGCTCTCAATTCAAGCTATCCAACGATATATGTCCCACGTCGGACGAAGACAAAAGGAATATGTGTAATAATCCTTATTCTAGTGTGGTTGGAAGCCTTATGTATGTTGTGGTATGCACAAGGCCTGATTTAGCTCATGCAGTTAGTGTTGTCAGTCGATATATGTTTATCCTAGATAAAGAGTATTGGCAAGAAGTGAAGTGGATACTCAGATATCTTCGTGGCACTTCTTCAGTTGGCTTGTTATAAGGTGGAGTAGATGGGGACATCTCTCTTAGAGGATAATGTGATTCAGATTATGTTGGGGATAGAGATTGACGGAAGTCGGTGTCGGGCTATGTTTTCACACTTGGCATAGGCCCGATTTCGTGGAGATCAAAGTTGTCGTCTATTGTAGCTTTGTCGACTACTGAAGCAGAGTTAATGTCGATTGTGGAAGCAACAAAGGAAGGATTGTACTTAATTCAGTTGTTGGATGACCTTTCAATGGCACAGCAGACAGTGGAGCTATTTTCAGACAGTCAGAGTGCGATTCATCTTGTTGAGAATCAGTCTTATAGTTCACGGACAAAGCACATTGATGTTAGAGTCTTCTTTCTTATGCTTGAGAAAGAACGAAGCAATATCAAATTATTGAAGGTGGGTAATTCGGATAATCCTTCAGATATGATGACCAAGTCACTTCCAAAGGACAAGTTTGAGCATTACTCAAACTTGATCAGTTTGCTTCCTGTTACTTGAGCGCCAAAGGGAGCTGGACCTAACAACTTCTATGTTGATTGTCGAAGATGAGATAATGAAGAAAGATTGCCATATTTGAATCAAGGTGGAGTATTGAAATTAGTGATTCAAATATTTGTAGAGAAGGAAAGAAATTGATTGATTGTGTATGTGGAAAGATATAAGAGCAAGTTTTTGAAAGAAAAATAAAAGGCCAATCAATTAACTAATGAAGAATCAATTTACTTAGGGAAAGAGATTGAGTCCATAATTGCGCAATTCATTTGTGCTCAAATCAAGTCAAGGAAGATATTATATTTATTTTTCCTTCATGTCCAAGTAATCTAGAAACTTCTCTTCTTTATCCCCAAGAAATCCCTCTATTTAAATAAGGGTCATGTTATTGTATGAAGCAAGCAATCCACCATTAGTCTTCTCTCTATCGTTGTCTTTTTGTACTCATTTCTACATTGAGAAATGAAAGTTGTTGGGTCTCCGTGGACATAGGCAAAGCCGAACCATGTTAAAATTGATGTGTTCTTTCCTCTATTTTCTGTTTTTGTTCTCTCTATAATTTGTGCCACTTGATTTATTTTTTTGGCATTGTTGAAATAGTTGACAGGTGAGATCATCGGCTTTTTTCGTATTCCGTTGCCCAAATCTGTGATTTTGTACTACATATAAAACATAGCCATATATGCTTTCTCTTGAATACATTGACTGCTATTTACCTCTTATTACTTCTTTTCTTTGTACATGATTAAATTTGAAAGAGAGAGAGAGAGAGATCCATTCTTTTATTTTTTTCACCTGGTTGTTCTTTTCCTTGACCAGTTTCTGAACATTCAAGTATATTATTGATTCAATGAGTTGTAGTTACTTTATATTAGTCATTGGGTTCTATGAAGGAATTAATGTGCTTATTCTAACCACAGAAATTCAAAAAAAAATTTGGGATGGAAATGTCGAACAAAGATTCATGTTCGCCGCAAGCGCAGCTACCTCAACCTTCACGGAGGACGTCGAAATCATTAGGACCGCTGATAGAATCAGTGCTATTACCGAAGAAGCAAAAAGCAATAGACGGGGTCAACGCTTCTCCAATACTCAACCTCAAAGTCCTTCTTTATAAGTGTCAACAACAAGCACACAAAGATAAATCATCCAATAATTCTTAAGATTTTCATTGCGCTAAGCCGAGGCCTTTACCCAGTGACTTGTTATCTATTAAGAATTTTAGAGTGAAAAGTCGGGAGAAAAAAAAGTTGGAGTTGGAAGCTGAAACTGATGGTTCGCAGAGCTATGCGGCATTAGAAAAAAAGCCTTGTTGTATGAAAAATAGGCTAGAGGTGAAGTGTTAGATGAAGAAGAAAAGGAAAAGTAGTGTGTGGACTTCTTTAGCAAGAGCACTATCCAGGATAAACATAAGCAAATATCAAAACAAGATACTTAGACCATCCAATTAAATGAAACTGAAGAAAAAAATAGTAATAATGATTTACCAGACCCAATGCCATTTGGATGTGGAAAAGAACCAGCCAAACAGTTAGCAGAGTTGAAGATAAATATTTTATAATGGAAATGCATGAAGAGGCAAAGCAGAAAAGGCAAACAGTAACAACGACAAAATTACGTAGACAGAGCAAGAAATTGCAGTGGACAAAAGTTAAAATATGTTTATCTTAGAAAAAAGCTTGACAAATTGATGACCGCCGAAAATGCTACAAACAATGGGCTGATGCTGGTATTGCTAGTGCCTAATTCTTGGAGGATATAAATGGATATTATCATCGTTGCACTACAAAAAATACAATGGTTTGATACTCAACATATTGGTATTAATTTAAGTGATTTTGTCTCTAATTTCTCCTTAAGACCCAATAAATACAAATAATGTGGTATCGAAAATCAAGTCCCAAATATTATAAAGACAAAAAATGTTTGTCTCAATGAAATTTAAGACCAACCAATTTGTCTTAACGTTGTTACTATGGTTAATACTCTCTAGAGACATAAATATTGTCTCAAATGCATGCAGTAAGACCATGAATATGGTGATAAAGATGTCTCGAATCTACATATTAACAACATAACGGGTACAGCAGCTTTGTCTCAAATCCTCTTATTAACAGCATAGACAAATGAATCTGCATATGCTAAATTGATAATCAAATCCATATGCTTTCACAACACTAACAGGTTACATATAATACAAAAAAGAATCCAAAAGAATACAAGACCTGAAAACCGAAATCAGCAAGTATGACAAACATGCAAAAAGTTGTATGACAAACATGTACAGCAGAATATAATCCCCATATTCAAATCACATGTACAACAGAATATGACAAACATGCAAAAAGCTGTATGACTAAAACCGAAAACAGCAAGTAAGATACAAAAAGCTAAAAGACACTTAACTAAAGCAAAGATGCAATAAAGAAATCCCTATAACAACATACAAAGTACAACATAATTCATTGAAATACAAACAACCATGTCCTAATGTCCACATCAAAAGCCAAAACAAAAACAGAACATCAAACATGTAAAAGAGAAAAGCAGTTTCATTTTGTGTTGTCATTAAGAGACTACTGAAATGCACCATGATTGGGTGTTGCTCGATATTGTCTAGGTTGCATATTATACTCATATGTAATAGGTCCAAGTAGTTGTGTAAACGGCCCAGATTGTTGTGAAAAGTTTCCAAAAGTTTGCTGGCAAGACACAGGAATAGATTGGAATCTTGCAGGTGTTTGGTGATATGGAACAGACGGTTCCATAAATTGAAACGTAGATTGCTTAAACTGTCTAGGTAGTTGAGGAATTTGATTAGTATTTTGCAGAAACAAAAATTATGGGAATGTTTGTTGTGGTTGTTGTGGCTGTGGTGGTGCAACTGTTTGTTGTGGTTGTTGTGGCTGTGGTGGTGCAATTGTTTGTTGTGGTTGTTGTGGCTGTGGTGGTGCAACTGAACCATATTTGCCAACGATTGCCAGTTCTACTTCTTTTTCGATCGATTTTTTGATCTCTAGTGTCAAAATGATATTTGTAGATGAATTGGGTTGTGTAGATGAAGTGATATTATCTGCTAAAATAGAAGATTTAGATCCTTTATTTAACAGACTACTTGTATCGATGTATGAAGCTCTATATACTCTGCCTCTTATTTGTCCCCCGGAAGCCTCTGCCTAAAGTTGTGGATTCCATTCTGCTGGACCCTCGTTTAACTCCGCTTTATTTTTCAAATATGTTTCCTGAAAGTTAAAAAAAACAACATAATTATATGAGATTATTATTGCATCCAGCTGAAATAAATGAAAGCAGAAAATAGTACATGTTCAGATTATTATTGTCACATCATCAGAAATATCATCAGTTGGTTTATACTTTTACACAAAGTTCAACACAAATATACTTAGAAGTTCACTATATTTGCTGATCATCCATTACATTTGAACTGCCTCGGCCAAAGAGTAACTGAAATAAAAAGTAAGCAATCTGTATCTTGGTTTAAGTTCATGTCCAAAACACATCTTAATTAATTAATGCTCAGTTGAAAAAATAGGTCACTAATGTTAGTCAGGTGTAACAGCTCGATATTTTTGACCGTTCAAATCGACAATGATCCTCAATGTCGACAATAACAAATCAAAAATAAGGATAGTTATTGGGATTTATATAAGAAAAAAGAAGAGAAGAAGAACAAATATAGAATCTCGCAGCGGAAGGGCTAAATATAATAAATAAATAACAGTTTATAAAGCTGTTAAAAACATACATTTTATTTCATTTACAACAATTTTCAGAGTAAATTAACATACAACATACCAATATATTTTGCAGCGGAATAATAATTTTAATACGTCTGTTGAGCTCCATCTCCATCTTCATAATGGTATCTTCAAAGCAAGGAAATCTTCACTAACTGCAACTCGGTCTGACCCGAGCGTATTGCATAAAAAGAAACACAACAAACACTCGGATCAGAACTAAATCATTCTCATATTAGTTAAATCAAATTTCATGTAATAATATGAGTGCAATAACTTAAGAGATGTTACGGGAATTTCCATCTCTTAAGGATCCGTCAAACTAATACTATATAATATAATACGCTATTATAATAATGTCTATGGTTAAATATAACATAATAAAATAATGTAAGCGGGATTACCATTATTACCCTTACACCGTTTATACCGTTGTCGTACAGTTTGCATATAACACACCAGTACGTCGGCGGATAGGGATGCGCCGTGATACGACAACGTTAAATCAAAATCGTAGGGGGCTCGATCAGGATAAATATGACAAGGCATCGAGGCAATACCCATCAGTAGTGATTCTACCGGATTGCTGACCCAGGCCGGTGGTAACGCATAGTCACAACTACCGCCCACCCCAAACATACCCCAAAATCAAATCAAAGGCGCCAATCAATCACAAAGTATATATATGGTATCGAAGAAGTATGCCTGCTCAGAGGAGCTAACTCAATTAACTTGGGTATGGCTCCTGTTTTAGTCATTTTAATTATGACCCGAAGGTCAAGGTTATCCATCATCGTTCTCTTTCTTCAAATCCAGTAATCGCCTCCAAATCCATCCAACACCATTTCTGGAACTCCACCGCGTACACAGTTGTTAAAGTGGTTTTCGGTATTGGCAGAGAGTATGACAATATTCGATCCCGGTCTCTTTAACAACCAAACGTTTACATTTTTCACACCGGTCAGTTCTTTTACATTTCAAAGGGGGTTCGTACTTCATATCGAAAATATCAAATTTTCTAAAATCATTTCAATAGTCAAAATATAATGTTTCATAATGAAATCTCCTTTAAAAACCAAACTTAAATCTTGAACAATTCCAACTTTTAAAATAATTTGAATATTAAGATAGTAAAAATATATGTGAAATAGTTTAGATATATAATTTGAAATAGTTGAAAAATAAATAGTTTGTAATTAAAAATAGAATTATCAAATTTAGTAAAATCTATAGTTAAAATATTAGAATAATTTATAAAATAAATATTAATTATAAAATGACTTATTTAAAATAATTTATAAAATAAAATAGTAATAAAGTAAAATAGTTTATACAGAAAATATAGTTATTATTAAAATAGTTTATAAAGAATGGTTTTGAAATACTATAGTTGGAATTAGAATCGTTCTCTAACATTTTCAATTAAACTTAAAGTCATATTTCAATCTTCAATTCAATCAACTCAAATTTTTATAATTCCATCGATTAAACTTCCAATTTACATTCATTTCACTTTGATCAAATTAATTCAAATAGTTACGTTCCAAATCAGATTCTCATTTTCAATGATTTCAATTTATAATAAATATAGAGTTCACGGTTCATATATAATTCAAATCAATGTTGATTCATAATAAATTTCAAAGGTGGGTGAAACCATTCAATTTCAATAAATTCGATTCACATTAAATTTCATTTTTATAGCTTCAGTTACAACACTAAATTATTTATCTTTTGTTTCTATTTCAAAACTCAAAGTTCAAGTTCAAATTCAAAGGAAAACAATTTATAAAACATCATCCTTATCATCTTTAAACAACCTTTCTAAATTCATGGTTAAAACAAAATTTTATTTAACCAACCGGTGTCCGTATATAATTTTCTATCCTATGGCCAAGTGATACTTAAATTTTAAATTTTAGTATTTTGGGAAAGGATATATATCATTTCAATCCAAATCAGGGTCATAGGTATTTAACATTTCAACCTACGTTCTTAATTCATTTTAATGATTAATCCCTGGTTTATTTGATGCTCGTAACATCTAGGGTAATGGTTGGGATTAATCAGCACAAATAATGATCATATATGAATAAATGTGAATAACTGGTAAGTTCACACAATTAACATCAATATATCAAATATATCAAATTCAAGCCATTCATCACATCAATATATACAGAATAGTCCAATATCATACAAACTTACAAATTTTCAGATGTTAGGTTTTAAACAGAAATAAAATGTCTATTTTTAACTTAACTGTGAAATTATATTTAACAGTCAAATTTTAACTATACTATCGATACAAATAAATATAAACATGCAATTTAAACTGTCAAACATCAATCCATACAGTCATATCATGACATGATATTAATTTAACTAACAATCAAATATTTTAGTTAGGTGTGAGTTGAACTCACCTTCAGTGGCATAGAAATAGAGACGATAACAGAGAGGCGCAGAAATGAACGACACTGAAACTTCAACGAACTGGACAAACAAATTATGGTCAAGACCAGTACAAACGTAGCGAAGTTATATTTCACAAATAAAAAGAAAAAAAAAGAAAGAAAAAAAAAGGAAGAAGATTTTTTTATATATATATAATTGTGCATAGAAGTCTAACCCAACTAAACAAATTATGTATGTCTAGTTTATAATTCCTGTAGGTTACATTTCACAACAACCTTTCATGCTTACAACTTTATTTATATCGTAATAATGGTCTTACTTTGACAAAATGCCTGGGTATAGTTTACATTCCTATCCAATATTGTATGTACCAATAAATCTTAGCAAATCCCTCTTCTTCTTTTTTAGTATACACAACATGCATATGCCCAGGCACAAAAAGAAAACTTTGTTTCCTACTCTTCAAAAGTTTCAACACGCAAGTGTAAATGTACAACATAACTTAACAACATGTTCTTACACGCTTGGTGTATATTATTATAAGATTAACAAATGAATCCATGCCACAACAAAACTATAATCCTTTTTTTTTTGTAAAACGCAAATATTAAATACCTGGTACTAATTTTCTTTATTCTTCCCAAAAGTTCACATGCATGTAAAATATGTTTATATCTCTTAACTTCCTTCCACTACTTATAAAAAAATATTATACCCATGATTGTACATGTGTTATGCATGGGGAAGGATTATATTTCTATGCTATAACAAACTTAGAAAAACTAAAGTGTCCATTTTTTTTATTTGACAAAACATATAGAACAACGTTGGTAATCAAAACATTTTTTATATAAAAACATGGCAGTTCGAATTGTAAGGGAAAAGAGGAGCATTTCAGAATGGGAAAGATAGGCAAATCTTTGTTCAAGGTTTCATGTCAAAACAAAAGGAACAAAGTGAAGAAAAAAAACAAATAGTAAGGCATGGGTTCGTTCGGAATTTGTTCACAACTTTTCAAATTTACGTATTTCGATGCGATAAAAAAAATAGATTAAAGAGAAATAATATTTTTAAATCATCGTATTACCTGAAGATGCAGATCTACACACAAGAATTTAGACAGAGAAGAGAAGTTTGGAGCAAGAGAACGAATAGTTTTTTCTCAGTAAAAGAGGAAAATAATATACAAAAAGGAACAACCATGTAAATGCTTTCTTAAGGCTTTTCAAATTTATTCCCCTTTTAACGTCAATAAATGGCTTTTCAAATTTATTCCCCTTTTAATGTCAATAAATGGCTTTTCCAATTTATTCCCCTTTTAACGTTAATAAATGGATTTTCAAAAAAAAAAAAAAAAAAAAAAAAGAGGCGGCCATTTTCAAAGCAATGAACATGAAGAGATCTAAATTAGGTTAATATCTAAGATCATTTATAGGCAGTGACATTCCAAAGGTAAATTAATTTATGAAATTTCAATTTCCTTTTATTCACCTAAAATTTAATACCAAACATCAATGAATTAATCCTAATCTGAACCAGGACTTAAATTAGTTATGGAATAAATGACATATACTATAAATCTCAAATTAAATTACAACAATCACAATTGAGCATTTAATTCTAAAACAACCAATTCATTTTATTTTAGTCTTACAATTTCACTATAAATTTCCAATTTATAAATTATATTTTAAATTCACATTGGTTTTACGTTTTTATTTATAATTTATATCCCATGCAAACATACCATTTATTACTTATTAATTCACCACTTTACTTATAGCATTCATTTTATTTCTATCTTACTATTATAACCACCACTTTTAATTTATAACAAATGCAATACTTAATTATATGGATTCTAGTTGGTTACCATATCAATACCAAATAGTTAATGTTTGATTTGTTCATACTTTCCAATTTTTATAGCAACATAATTTTCAAATATATATATATATTACAACACAATGTAAAATGCACATTAATCCATATATATATATACATATCATATGCATTGATTAGTTACCAAATCAACTGAATTTCAATTGTAAATTAAATAAATCTATTTCATCCAAATATTTTAATATTAATTACAAATTTCAATATTTATATTTACAAACCAATTGTAATTTCATTTACAATAACTACAAGTTATTATTATTGTAAACAACTAACATACATTACTTAATCAAATTAATTAAGTTACAAATAAATTTACATAATTAAGTCATCAAATTTTGTTTATAACCATAAATACTCAAAAAATATCATAATAAATTCAAAAATTAAATAATAGAAAATTATGGGTTGTTACATCAGGGTTGTTAAAATCCATACTTATTCTTAATTAATCAATGCTCAGTTGAAAAAAGGAAAAGTTATTTTTCACTCAATGCAATATGCATCAATTATGTGCTAAAATGATAGAGTCATTATCCTTGTAATTCATCATTGCATGCTGAAAAGGGTAATTTCCTTGTCCTTAAATGTAGTATGCACTGAAATGACAAAGTACCATGAACCATGAGTACTAATATAACATGGGCATATTAACATACAAAGTGATGAAGAGCAGCAACAAAGATAGGTCCATAATCTTATATGTTTGAATCATTATTTATGACACTACATATATGGTAGTTATATACCACCTAAATAACTTATTTATACTTGCATTGTTTTAAGCAGAGTTTCCCATAAGCTGCTCAAGAATTATGGTATAACTTGTTGACTTGTTTTATACTTTATGTTGTCATTATAACCAGTGACGAAGCCAATGATATGGGCTGGATGGGCAATTTCCCTACCCAAGATTTGCTCTACTAATTACGCAGTGTTTTTTTTTTATAAAAGGACTACAAAAATATAGGTGAAAAACTCACTCTCCAACAAATTCTCTCAATCAAAAAAAAAAAAAAAAAACAAAGAACCACAACTGTGCCTCCTCACACACTCCTCACCCCAGGTCCTTTCAGCACCACTTGCGGTAGATTTTTCATATTTTGTTTTGCATATTGTTTGGAATTGGATCGGGAATCATTTTGTAGCAATAACCTTAGTCAATATTTTTTTACCTAGAAGTATGTAAATTTTGGGCTGAAGCACAATATGATGTAATTTTGTTTTTGTTTTTGAGCTGATTCTTAACTTCCAGATCTAAAGTAAATATAATTTTTTTTCAAACACTTTGCATTTTGAGAAGATTCCTGTTCTGAAGCTAAAGAAAATGCACAGTATAGTCATTAATTTTCATAACTTTTGAGGTGATTCACATTTTAATGAAGTTTGAAATTGAAAAGTATTGACCATAGTGATGCAAATTAACCTCAATCGATGTTTTTTATACTCATAGCCGAAGTATGTGAATTCTTTGAAATTGCTTTCCTTAGCTTGCTTGAAGTATGTTAAAAAAAATTTGATTTGCTTATCCATTTTGAAGTATGTGATTATTTTATACAGTTCTGCTAATCGCAACATTGTTAGCGAGATGTGCGACTTGATTACCGGTTTCTTAATATTTCTACATTTTAGATTTAGTTAAATAAAAAAACTTGAAAGATGTCCCCTTACTTATCAACTGAATTATGTATCAACTGCGACCACAGAACAAACGATTTCAGCTATGAAATTAATGAAAACACCACTTTGCAATAAGATGGATGATTGCTAACATATACTGAATGAGAAATAATTACTAAAAATCTTTGCTTTGAAGCGATTGTAGATGAGTTTGTTTTTCATGAAGTTTGTAGAGCACCACTTAAATTTGTAATTTAACAATCTATGATTTTTTTATGCAAACTTGCTTAGACAATCTAAATTTATGCAAAGTTGTAGGCTTTTCTATTTTGTTATGTACAAGTTTGTTTAAGTTGTCTATTCCAATGCAATTTCGTCAGCTTAATTTGAATTTTTTTTCTACTTTCGCCCACCGCGAACCACAATCCTAGTTTCATCGCTGATTATAATAGAGAATTGAGTTATGAGATTATGTGCATTTATTTATAGAAATAACAAGTTAATGTAATTTATAATCATGAAACAGTTTAAGTGACATAGAAAGGTCATGGCATATCAGCATCTATAACATTGAAAAATAATGTTCATTCTGAGATCATGCATATAGTTTAGGTGCATGCTCTGAAGTACAGTCAGTGTATATGCAGTAATTGTTGCACTAACTTAAAAATTGAGCTGCCAATATTCTTCGTGTCGATGCTTTATCTAAAAACTGTGAAACCAAGGTAACCAAATCTAATTATTCTTTTTAATCGCTACTGTATTCAATGACAGATTTTAATACCCTAACACTTGTAACTTAAAATGAATTCGATGAATCAGTAAAAGATAGTTGCCAAATGATTTTCTAACAGAAAAACTTACATAAACTTTTTTTGATTTGTTATCAACAAATGCGCTGCTTGGCATTAAGGATTCTTTCACTTTGTTTTTTCCTTTCTCTCTTTTATTATGCCAGTAACGGAAACTATCAGCAAATAATACTGATTGTCCTTTCTCGAGTTCCTTCAAAATTGGATATTAAAAACAATTAGTATAGCTAGTAAGCATGTGTAAACATTTAACACATATTAGTTTAACTGGTAAGCATGCACAAATGTTTAATACATGTAAACATGCATAACTGAATCAAAGTTAAATCCACAGAGCTTTGTATAGGTAATTAAAGTTCATGTTAAAATTACATTATGAAATCCAAGAGGAAGTCAGCAAATAGTTTTTTGAACTAATAAAAAGAGGGAATAGCTTTTAATTTTCAGTTGTTTATTATGTCAATATTCTTATGAACTGCCCTTTTGTTTATGAAAAAATAATATTAATGAAACATGCCGTTATTTTTATATTATGAGCATGAAAAGTAATATTGGCTTACCTATTGTGCATTGTGTGACACAATAGACACCGAACCAGCACTATGACGCGTGCGAGTCCCCTCTTTTGGTGTCAAACGATTATTTCTCATCTTGTTTCCTTTATCATCATACGTACGCTTATGCCATTCCATATCAATCATTTGATTCCAAATATTTTTTTGAATCCAACTTGATGGCCTATCTCGACAGTTGATCATCCTATTAGTTTGTCTCAATTGTTTTGCCATTTTTCGTGCACGATACAATTTCTTTTCTAGGATAGAGGATGCTGATTTGGTCCAAATCTCATAAACTTTTTGTTCAAAGCAGCATCATATGTGTATGCCCGCTATACATTGAAATGTATTGAAAATAAATTTCACTTGAAAAATCAGTAATTTAAATCACAAGAACTTAAACATACCTTAAACTCATTAAACAATATTGTCCTTTTTCATGAGGCACTTTAGAAAACATATACCATGGTTCCGCAAACCACAAGTTCCAAACGCTTCCAATATGACGCGAGGCGGATTTGTTTGTAAATCTAAACATATTAAAATACCTGATAGGATATTCATAAGACGAAAAATATAAAGGAAGCGTTATTGATTCTTACTGATTTCCTGTCCAGCCAGTTGGTCTTTTTTATGTAATAGGGTCGATTGGAGTGTCATATCTTCCAATTGAAATATAGCTCCCCTTACATGCATTTGGATCGTCGCCCTCTCCCTCTTCCTCCTCTATACTATCCTCTTTGATTCCTAGTTGACAGTCTCTCATCTCTTGTTGTACTTCTTCAAGTCCCTCTTCACCTCTTTCATCCACAACTTCTAGTCTCTCCTCACATATGTCAGGCATTTCATTTGTGTTTGTGTTCAATACAGAGTGTCTTGGCATGTTTATCGCATGTTCAGATTGTGTTGAATTAGTATTTGTCATCTTTCTTATAAGACTTCGTAAAGCTGAACCTGTCATTATATCTCAACTACACATAAATTTGATTATTTAAGGGAAAATTTTCGAAAGTTTAGTACTATTATAAAGTAAAAATATGGTCAGCAATATATTAATAACTATCTAAAAATGGTCAACAATATATTAATAACTATCTAAATATTATGTGCATATTATGTATGACAAATAGTTGAATAAAATATAGACATTTACCTGTAGTTAACCGAGAAAGTGAGCCCCTCTATATTGAAGTCGAACATTTTCTTAGTTCTTCAGTGAGCTTCAAATCCACATCTGCATCCTCCCCCAAGTTGGGTACATTAAGTGCAAAACAACTTCTCATGGCAGTTTTAATAACTACTAACCATTCACTTGATGTATCAGATTGACAAGTGAAATAAACTTGTTGGCATTGTTGAGCAAACATAAACACGTCATCTGTTCGAAGTCTGAAAATTTTCTTTAGTTCAATCAATTCATTTGTATAATGCACTCTTATTCCATCTCTTGTTACTGTATCAAATCAGTCACAATTGAATAAAAATATTTCATTTTTCTCTCCAAGATATGTCAGCTTAATAACTTCTTTAATCATCCCATAATAATCACTTTCCAAATCATCATAACAACTTCCTTTCACACGTACACCACTATTCATTATTTTTTTGTTCTATCCATAGCGCATTGTATGAAATTCAAAACCATTTGCGAAAAATCCATTTTAACACTTGACTATAAAATTTGGCCCTTGTGCAAGCAAATATAACTGATGCTCAATGACATCAAGATGAAATGGAACCTATCAAATAAACGTAAAAAAGTTATTCTTAACATCAACAATTAAAAATTCACAAACTATAAGAAATAATTTATTTTTCCATCTAGACAATAAACTTACATTTGATTTTAACCAATCAGGAAATAATGTTTCCAACAACGTATTAATGAAATTTTTGTCTTTATGGGGATGTTGTCCTCGTAGTTCTTATTTGCACTTTGTATATATACGAAATAATTATGTTAACATAGTTATGCAACTGTTGAAAAAAAATGGCTGAGTCGTTGACTAGGTCGCTTTCTTGAAGACGATTCGGCGATCTGGTTAGAGGTGCAAACTAGTTCATTCCTTCGCCGCCGCCTCTAGGATAAAACAGCCTCTAAAAAAGGATAACCGATTTGCTTGCACAACAAACCAGTGCAGATATGCACTTTCAAAAATAATATTGCTCGATTTTTCTGAAAGAAAGATTTAATGGCGGAGGCTAGAAGAAAGTAGAATTCGATATTCTTTTGTGTCTGCAGATAAAAAGTAAATATAGAACGAGAATAAGGGTTTGGGAGAAAAAATCGGATCTGCTAAAATTTCGAGGGAGAAACTTTTTACCGTTGCAGAAAAAATTATCGGTGCAGAAAATAATTTTCCATAAAAAAAACGGTTCGAAAACTGAAAATTTTTATGGTCCAAAAATATAAGTGTCTACACCACCAAGCCCGAGCCCGAACCGGATCGGGTCGTGTCGAGTCGAGTCGATCGCGCGCATGTGTGGTGTTCATGATGCATGGTCTCCCTCCTTACAACAAAGCATGTATTGGGAGCCCAAGGCCCCAACATGATTTCTTGCCGCTTCCATATAATCCCATGATGTGGGACTATTCGCACATAGGAGCCATTCATACACTTATTCAACATTTTTAATAATTCACTTAATGTTTGTAAAACATTTCCAACAATCCCCCACTTGAATTTTTAAAAATACTTTCGAGCAATTTCTAAAACCATAAGATTGTGCATAAACAAAGGTGTCATCCGACTTGAACCTTTGCATAGTGAGTAAGATTCAGTTTTTACTTGAGTGACACGTAGCCTTAAACTCTATTCCTGACATCAAACCACACACAACCTTTTCTATAGTGCAATCAATTAAGCCCATGCATTTATGGCCATGCACGTCTATCCTAGTTTAGTGAATGATCTAGAAGTTTTGCCCAAAACTCCATAGGAAACGACCACGTTTCCACATTCACAAAGGTGAGTATATCAAGAGTACTCCTGAAGGTAGGTACTCCACTCCAAATAGAGTATAGATCTCATTAAGAGTTTCTATTAACTCATCCTCTAATCACTTCAGGAATACATGCTTCTTGGTTTATTAAATAGCATGCTCAACTCCTATCACTACACAACTTGTTTTTACCCATTGAACCTAGTTCTTGGGATCTCCAGTCATTTAGGTTGGGTTACCATTGTGCGTGACTCAACGATCTAAGGGAAATAGTCCCATTCTTTTAGAAGAATTGTGGACTTTCTCTCTTTACAGTTCTTTCGTCAAAGGATCTGCCAAATTTTCTTCACTACGTACGTAATCCACTCTAACGGTACCTATGGAAAGCAGTTCTCTAACCGTGCTGTGCTTACGACGTATTTGTCGTCTCTTACCGTTATAATAACGGTTCTGAACTTTTGCAATAGCCGTGGTACTATCGCAATGTATCAACACAGCCGGTATCGGTTTTTCCCATAAGGGAATCTCAGCTAGCAGGTTTCTCAAATACTCTGCCTCTTCACTTGCTTTGGCTAGTGCTATCATCTCAGACTCCATAGTAGACTGAGCCAAAATAGTCTGTTTCTTGGATTTCCAAGAAACAGCTCCTCCAGCGATGCTAAATATATAGCCACTGGTCGCTTTAGAATCATTAGATAAGGTATTCCAATCTGCATTAGAATATCATTCAAGTACAGCTGGAAACCTTTCATAATGTAATCCAAGGTTCATGGTTCGTTTAAGGTATCTCATCACCCTTTCAATAGCATGCCAGTGTTCTATACTAGGTCTACTGGTAAACCTGTACAATAATCCCATGGCATAGACAATGTCGGGTCTAGTACAATCAGTGGCATACCGAAGGCTGCCAACGATGCTCGCATAATCAACCTGTCTTACACCTTCATCAGTGTTTTTAAATAACTTTACACTGTGATCATATGGTGTACTTGCAGGTTTACAGTCAAAGTAATTATATTTCTTTAGGATCTTCTCAATGTAATGAGATTGATCCAAAGAAATTCCCTTTTCTGACCTAGTAATTTTAATACCAAGGATTACACTCGCCTCACCTAGATCTTTCATATCAAAATTGGCACTTAATAAGGATTTGACGGAGTTTATGGCATGAATGTTTGACCCAAAAATGAGTAGGTCATCTACATAAAGGCATATAATAGTGCAAATGTCATTTTCAGATTTGTAATAAATGCATTTGTCACTTTCATTAACTTTAAAACCATGTGAAATGATTAAATTATCAAATTTTTCATGCCATTGTTTAGGTGTTTGTTTTAAACCATATAATGATTTATCTAATTTGCATACTTTATGTTCTTGACCATGTACCACAAATCTTTCAGGCTGGTCCATATATATTTCTTCGTCTAATTCATCATTCAAAAATGCGGTTTTCACATTCATTTGGTGTATTAACAAATTATGAATAGAGGCAAGTGAGACTAATACCCGAATGGATGTGATTCTAGTAACAGGTGAAAAAGTGTCGAAGAAATCTATGTTTTCTTTTTGTTTAAAACCTTTGGCTACTAGTCGTGCTTTATATTTATCAATAGTGCCATCAGGTTTTAATTTCTTTTTAAGTACCCATTTACAGCCTATAGACTTACAACCAGGAGGTAAATCTACCAAATGCCAAGTCTTATTGGATTCTAAAGAATCCATCTCATCATTTGTAGCCTCTTGCCAGAAATCAGCATCTAAGGAAGATAAGGTCTCTTGGAAGTTTATGGGATCCTCCTCAATAGTAAAAGCACAAAAATCTGAACCAAAATCTTTTATGGTTCTTGCTCTTTTACTTCTTCTAGGTTCAGCTTTAGAATTTTCATTAAGTTATGTTCTAATAGGCATACTTGAAGTGCCCCCACTATTCCTTAATTTAAAAGGAAATTTAGTTTCGTAAAAATTGGCATCATTTGATTCAATTATATTATGTGCACTAAGGTCATAAAATCTGGATGCTTTACTATTAATAACATTGCCTATAAATACACATTCATATGCTCTACTGGCCAATTTTATTCTCTTAGGGTCTGGAATGCGAACATATGCTAAGCAACCCCAAATTATAAAATATGAGACATTGGGTTTATGATTCTTTAAAATTTCATAAGGCGAAATTTTATTTTTAGATTTGGGGATTCTATTCAGAACATAGTATACAGTCAATAAAATATCCCCCCACTAATGTTTTGCTGCACTAGAATTTAGTAATATGCAACTACAAGTTCGGTAAATGTCCTATTTTTCCTTTCAGCTTTACCATTCATCTCAGGAGAATAGGGTGCAGTTCTTTCATATACTATACCATGTTGTTTATAGAATTCCAGAATTGAAGTGGATTCATATTCTGTACCTCTATCACTACGAAGTCTCTTAATTTTCCTATTTGCTTGATTCTCAATCTCAGTTTTGAATGTTTTAAACATGTCAAAAGCATCACTTTTATTTTTCATAAGGTATACATATGTGAAATCAGAATAGTCATCAATGAAAGTGATAAAATAACAATGTCCTTGTCTAGTCAAAGTACCATCAAGTTCACATATGTCAGAATGAATCAAGTCTAAGGGTTCAGAAACTCTATCAACAAATATATGAGGTTTCTTTGTGATTTTTTCTTGTGTACAGATTTCACATTTCTCAAGTTCAGATTCTGTCAATTTAGGAATCATATCTAGGGTGCTCATGTTGTGAGTTATTCGTTTATTAACATGACATAATCTAGAGTGTCAAATATTAAAGTCACACAACATATAAGCAGAAGTAGTCACTTTATTAGTTTCAACATTCAGTTTAAACATACCCTCACAAGCATAACCCTTTCCCACAAAAGTTCCCGTATAAGTTAGGGTATACAAATCAGCCCCAATAACTTGAGTAAGCCCGACCTTATTAAGGAGAAAGCCAGACACCAGATTCTTTCTAATATCTGGAGTATGCATAACATCTTTCAGAATTACAGTCTTTCCAGAGGTAAACTTAATTTCTACATTGCCAATCCCTGCAACTTTAGTGGTGTGAGAATCTCCCAACAACACTTTCTGATTTTCAGCAGCCGTGTATGTAGAGAACAAGCCACGATCATAGCAGACATGGCGAGAGGCACCAGTGTCTACCCACCAACCCTCTGATCCACCAACAAGGTGAATCTCAGTAATTATAGTTGTAAGAGGCTCTTCAGTCACGTTAGCCTGCGGTGTAGAGCTTGGCATGTTCCGACACTTTCGTGCCATATGACCTGGTTTTCCACAGTTGTAGCATAGAAACAGCTGTCCAGAATCATTCTTTTGGGCTGGTTTCTGCTATCCTTTTGGGCTTCCTTGCGGATTCCCATTCTGTTTGTTGCGTCTGTTCTGATTCTTAAAAGATTTCTGATTCGGTTTCAGAACAGCGGGTGTGGTCTTTTTAGTGTTGTTGTTATTGACAATCAACACCTCTTCTTTCTGGTCCTGTTTGCGTGCCTCCTCCTCAATACAGAGGCGCATGATCAAGCTTTCTAAGGAAAATTCCTTAGTCTTATGACGTAAAACATTTTAAAATCTTTCCAGCCAGGGGGTAATTTGTCAATGATAACAGCAATTTGAAATTGTTCATCCAGTGCCATACCTTCGGAGATGATCTCATGAGCTATTTTCTGCAGCTCATGAGACTGCATCTCAACTGATCGGTCGTCAGTCATCTGATACTTTAGGTAGCGACTTACATCATATTTATTTGCCCCTGCCTCCTCTGTATCATACTTCTTTTTCAGTGCTTCCCAGATCTCCTTTGTTGTCTTCTCATCTGAGTTATAGTAATCATACAGATCATCGCTCAGTCCATTCAGAATAAAGTTCTTGCATAGATATTCTTGTTCAGTCCAGGTCTGCAGTTGCTTTGACTGTTCATTCCATGATGCCATCTTTGCTGCGTCAGCCTCGTCAGGTTTATCTGGTAGCTGCGGTTTTTCTCAGTCAGCGCAGCCACAACCTTTCTGATCGTGAGGAAGAACTCCATCTTCTGACGCCATCGCTTGAAATGCAAGCCTTCAAATTTGAATGGAGCAGCAGTCACGAGAGGGTTCTGGAAAGCATAGGGTGGAGCAGCATAGTCTACAGTTGAGTTCGAAGCCATTGTTTCAAATTCGTCTTCAATTTGTTGGAAAACAATGGCTGAGTCGCGGATTAGGTCACTTTCTTGAAGACGATTCGACGATCTGGTCAAAGGTGCAAACCAGTTCGTTCCTTCGCCGCCGTCTCTAGGATAAAACAGCCTCTAAAAAGGATAACTGATTTGCTTGCACAACAAATCAGTGCAGATATGCACTTTCGAAAATAATATTGCTCGATTTTTTTGAAAGAAAGATTTAATGGCGGAGGCTAGAAGAAAATAGAATTCGATATTCTTTTGTGTCTGCAGATAAAAAGTAAATATAGAACGAGAATTAGGGTTTGGGAGAAAAAATCGGATCTGCTAAAATTTTGGGGGACAAACTTTTTACCGTTGCAGAAAAAATTATCGGTGTAGAAAATAATTTTCCATAAAAAAAAACGGTTCGAAAACTGCAAATTTTTATGGTCCAAAGATATAAGTGTCTATACCACCGAGCCCGAGCCCGAACCGGACCGGGTCGGGTCGGGTCGAGTCGATCGCACGCGTGTGTGGTGTTCATGATGCATGGTCTCCCTCCTTACAACAAAACATGTATTGGGAGCCCAAGGCCCTAATATGATTTCTTAGAAACAAGTATAAATCCTTGCTTCTTCCATATAAACCCATGATGTGGGACTATTCACACATAGGAGCCATTCATACACTTATTCAACATTTTTAATAATTCACTTAATGGTTGTAAAACATTTCCAACAACAACAATATGTTTAGTTATAATAAAATTTAGCATTTCTTACATCATTAAATCATTGAATTCAACGCAATTAAATAACATGTATTTATGTGCATCAATGTGTTCTTTTTCGGTGAGTTTCCTTTTAGCGAACGCATTTGATAATACTCTGCCCGGATGTCAAAAAATTGATAATCATTCATAGGATGCAATTTTTCCACCATCATCATTTCTTGGTGCTTGATTCCATATTGTTTCAACGTTTGGACCAAAATAACATGATGTAAAATTTGAAATCTCATCAATAAGGTATGCTTCAGTTATCGAACATTCTACATGCGCCTTATTACCCACTTTCTTTTTTAAATAAAACAAGAACCTACGTAGTTTATTAATGGTTGAAATTTGATCGATAACAAATAACAATACTAATTAACCATACCTTTCAAAAGGGTACATTCATCGATACTGAACAGGATTGCCTACTTTAGCTTCATAAGGAAGATGAATGCATAAATAATCCATAGGATCGAAAAGAGGAGGAAATATTTTTTTCAAGTTTACAAATTATTTCAACAATATTTTTTTCTGGTGATTTCATAATTTCAACACTGAGATTTTTTGCACAAAGATCACGGAAGAAATTACTAAGTTCAATTAAAGTTTCCCATATATTTTTGGGTAAAAACAGACGAAATGCAATAGGAAGAAGTCTTTGCATGAACACATGACAATCATGACTCTTAAACCCACTGATTTTATTTTTCGACTCATTCACGCATCTTTGAATGTTTGAAGCATAACCATCGGGGAAACTTAAACTTTTTACCCACTTACAAACCATTTTCTGTTCATTTTTTGAGAGACAATAAGGAGCTTGTGGTTTGTAGCAATCACCATTTGGACGTTGAATTAAGCTCATCCAACGTGATTTGCTGCAGATTTTTTCAAGATCAAGTCTAGCTTTAGATTATCTTTCGTCCTGTCAGTGTCCATTAATGTTTGGAATATGTTGTCAAAAAAGTTCTTTTCAACATGCATAACATCTAAATTATGACGAATCAAATTTGAATCCCAATAAGGAAGATCCCAAAAAATACTCCTATGTACCCAATTATGTGATTCTCTAAAGCCTGCTATTTTTTGACTTCCACTTTTAAATCCAAATACAACATTAGGCAAGCTAAACACTACATTTTTCATCTCCGCACCAGAACGTCTCAAGGGTGATATATCATTTTCAATGTTATTCCTTCTAAACTTGTCCCTCTGTCTTCTATATGAATGATCCAAAGGCAAGAACTGTCGATGACAATCAAAAAAACATGCTTTTCCACATTATTCAAGAGTGAAAGACTTTATTCTCTCCATACAATAAGGGCATGCTAATCTTCCATGAGTGCTCCAACCAGACAACATACCATATGCAGGAAAATCACTAATAGTCCATAGTAAAGACACTCTTAGATAAAAGTTATCATTTTTATACACATCATACGCTAGAACACCATTCCATAGATCTAGTAGTTCATTAATCAATGGTCATAGAAAAACATCTAGATTCTTTCCAGGGTTTCTAGTTCCTGGAATAAACATGTTTAGGAATAAAAACAGTTATTTCATGCATTTCCAAGGTGGTAAACTATAAACTGTTAAAATCACCGGCCAACATGAATAAACTTTTGCGGAAACTCCAAAGGGCTAAAACCATAGGTGCATAAGCCTAATCGAACATTTCGTTTAAAAGAAGCGAACTCTGGATGTTGCCGCTCAAAATTCTTCAATGCCTCACGTCAACTGGATGAGCCATTGTACCATCACTAGATTGATTATAATAGTTCCAAGTTATATCTTTAGCATGATTTGGTGATGTGTATAACCTTTTCAATCTTGGGATGATTGGAAAGTAATAAAGTTGTTTTTCAGGAAAAAAATTCATGTTGTTTTGACATGATTTATAACGAGAACTTCTACAAATATCACAAGAAATCTTTGCACTATTTTCTTTGTAATACAATATGCAGAAATTGGGACAAACATCAATTTTCTCATAACCAAGCCCTAGAGGTTTCAACAATCGTTTGGCTTCATAAGAATTTTGAACTATTATGCCCATCTAGCAACATATTACCAATCAACATACTCGTATCTTTAAAACTTGCCTCGGTCAAACCTCTTCGAGATTTAAGGGCCATCATCTTTGCATATGCATATAATTTTGTTTCTTTTTAGCATCCATCCCATAAGGGTTCATCAGCGGCTTTTAATATGTCTAAAAATTTTGAGCTTCGAGATTGGGTGGTTGTTCTTCTGTATTGTGATCAACACCCATTGCATCTAAGACCATATCCCTATATGGATTCTCATCATTCAAATCACTATCTTGTGATTCAGACATTGTTGGCTCGTTAACTTCTTCCTCTCCATGAAAAACCCAAGTAGAATAAAGTGGAACAAAACCTTTTAGTAGTAAATGCTTAGAGATTTCTTCTTTCAGTTGAAAATTTTCATTTTTGCACATAGAACATGGGCATCTAATCGTTTCTCCATATTCTACGTGTAGAAATGCAAACTCAACAAACTTGTTAACACCATCGACAAACTCTTGATTTATATATCCATCTTGAAGTCTACGATACATCCATGATCGACCACTCATTTTGATATCAATCATATAAAAAAAATTGGTTTTGTATGAGACAAAGGACAATGCGAATTTAAAATTACAAATGATACCCAAAGTGTAGAATTGAACATATCACCCTTAACTTTTATATTAACAATAACAATACATAGAAACTAAAAATAAGAAACATACATCATTTTTATGTAATTATTCATTAAACCACTAAACATAATCTATACTGATAAGTGATAATTTTCAAACAAATCAATTGGGTAAGTATAATTAATTATGTACACCTGTTCTTGTTTATTTGTAGTAAGTATATTTTTCACTTTTGCTTTAGCAAGTATTTGTTTTCCACACCTTTTATGGTTTGATACCAATATGTGCAAGGGTGCGAATTAATGATAATATATGATTATGTAGGTTCGATGGGCCCTTTTAATATGCGGTTTCACCTTGATTCTATGTTTTCAATTAAATATACATATTTGCTACCATTTCCAAAAATATAACTAGCTTATGATCTTTTATAACTTATTTATTTCATGATTTTTTTTCACTTTCATTTCCTAAAAACAATAATGAGCTAAATCTTTTCAAATCACTAGTTTTCCTGTTCTATTTTGATTAACCTCAAAATAACTAAGCAATTGTCCTTCTAGGTAATGTTCTTCAAACTTTTTTTCAACATATAAATTATAAAACAATCAAGTGTTGGATCTGATTTTTTTTTACAAATGAATAAGATCTTAAATGTTTCACCAAATGAATAATTTAAAAAAAAAATCAATAGCAAAGGAAACTTTTTTCCCCTAATAATAAAATTACTAATTTAAAATGACCATTACACACAGATTGCTATTCTGTAACATGATAATTCCAATTCAATGTGCTTCTCAAGCTTGCAGCCGACATCCATGACTTAATTTCTGCAAAAGACAAAAACATTTTTATCCGAGGACAACGTTTTTTCTTTGTAGAGGTGATCCAACAATTCTATCCAACCGAAAGCGATCAAATCTTTTTTACTTTGAACCTTAAACTTTATAAGTAAAAAATTGCTCTATGATCTTACAACACTATCAGTGGATCAAATGTTAATTGTGTTCAGAAAATTTCAAGTGTTTCAAAATTTAGGTAGAAAATTAAATGCTTGAAATGAAGGGCAAAAAAGTAAAAGCTTAGTGAGGTACGCAATAACAAGTATTTGAACGAGCATTCACTTTCGTTAGGAATAGGAAGACAAGATAAGTGGAGAAATTAACAAGGGAAACAGTAGGAATTGTTTGCTATAAGCTCTTAGTTGCTATTGATAGCTAGGAACTTAAATGATTGGTGTGCAAACCTATTTCCTATTGATGCTACATACTCCATTTACATGAAGACACCTTTATGCACTGAATTATAGGTGTTAGTGTATTTCATACATTTGTATAATTGAAACTTAGCTGCAATGTACTCCCTCCCCTTCTTATTATGTTACATAGTGTAGTATGGTTCTCTTCAGACCTTAGAGTCAATTGGAGTCCAAACATTACATGCACCAGCTATAAATCGGCAATGAGAACGAGTTATACGTTAAAGTAAACTTATTTTCAATTTATAGCTTTCACCATATGATCATATTTACTTCACATTGTAGGTTGCCAAAGAAGCCAGTCTCCAAACCTCTGTTTACAATTTATCTACCAGCTATAACCTGAATTAGAGCCTATTTTTAGTGCACTTATTGGTAGAATATCTTAGTACTTATTGATTACTTACAATTTCAACTTTGGATCAGTAATGCTTTCAATGAAATTATATGAGATCATAGATAGATTGCGGAAATTAGTATCCAGATACTAGAATATAATTTGTAGGATTATGTTCACATAAATAATATTTAAGGTGTCATCTTATTTAGATTTTACAAGATCGTGTGTTTACATTGTATGTTCTTTTATTTTTGTTTATTTTAGTATATACTAGCAGCCATTTACGCATGCTTTATACACTTTATTCTGAAATACTCACGTAATTTACTTTTGCAGCTTATGAATCCCTAAACTCTAAAGCTTGATAAATAATTTTGGTAGGCAGGGTTATGCTTGCCAATTCAATCCTTTTCAAAACAAGTCATAGTTGAAAGGAGGCAAGAATCAACAATTCAAAACGACAAAACAATTCAATGCAACCAAAAGATTCAAATGGTGGTGATTTCATCAGATCTAGATTAAACTACATCGGATTCAAATGCTACAAAAACGCTTCACTGCAATGCATGTTTTATACCGCACCATTGATTTCAAAACTTAGGAAAGCTAACTGTTGTAGGCACTCCATCACCACTCAAGATTTTCGCATTTTGAATGCATTGAAAATTAATGGTTATGTGATCAGTTTATATATACATGAATTACCTAATAGTTAAGATTAATTTTGAAACAGAACAACTTTAATGTTTGAACGCTAGCCATTATAATTCTTATAATAAATCAAAAGCAACAGAAGTACAAAATTATAACATATATACTAACTGGTTTTGCACCATAAGTTCCAAACCTCAAAGTAAAATTAGAAGTCTATATGAACTGCAACATAAAGAGCTAAGGATTGTAGATCGGATAAATATCAAAATAAATTTCAAAATTACATACCTCGTTCTCCATGCTTCACAGTCGAGCATCCATAGCTCCGATTTTCCCCTTTATCGTTAATTAATGAAAAACAACGTATCTGCCAATCACAGTTCCCATTAAATTAATCGCGATAGTGTATCAAAAGAACTAACTGAAATTCACATTAATATATAATTAAATCGGGGAAAACTAACCTTTGTTATCTTCGAATAATCTTCATCTTGACCAGGTATGAGATATCAACTATATGTCGAAATCTGAGGCTTTGAAAAGATGAAATCAGCGGGCAGATTTTGAGTGGAGAAAAGAAAGCAATTTAGGGGTTTCTGAATTTGAGAGAGGAAAAGGATATGTGCTTGCAGAAGCAGTGGAGAATAAGGCGATATAAAAGGTGAATGAGAAAAGTGGCCGATAAATGCAATTTAGGGCAGACTTTCTAGTCACGTTTATTTTGATAAATGCGTAATAATTTGAGTCATAGTTAATTTGTGTCTAACCAGTCCTTGTATGGAGACAACAAAGAATGAGGTTTCAAATTTTTGTCTTGATTTAATCTTTTTGTTGTAGTGTCGTATGTGTTTCTATCATATCTATTGTACTATGATGCCATAATTTTCTTGGTACCCTGAGCCAGTCAATACTACAGACTATAGGTATCTATTTGAATGGTGAAAGGTGTACTATACTTCAAGTTTCAGCCGAATAAATAAAAAATAAATTGGAGGACATATATCAATACCCTATTGACAAATTTCATAGCTTAAGTCTCAATCCCATGTTTGAACGGTACTATGTAGCATATTGTAGGCATTCTTCAAACTAAAAAAAGTATAAGAAAAGAGTATAGCAAAAAACTAAATTAGTTGAACTGAGCTAGACCTTCGGACAGAAGAAAAGAGTGAGTAAATGAGTATTATGTGATTTTATATATGTGTTGATGTTGAGATGTCTGTTGCTCTCACCTGGATTGCTTAACCCAGATTGAGACCAAACTAGATGCAATTCACAAAGGAATAAAAATCCAACTAAGTTGGACTGCCATTCTATATTAACTGAAATTCATGCCATTATTGTTTAAATTCTAGTGCTACATGCTATTAATGTATCACTACTGATGTATACTACCAGTAATTATTTTATGGGCGGGGAATTATCTTATTCTATACAAACAATAATTAGATATTATTTTTATATATAAAGATGTTTTCTTTGACTGAACAGCGACATAACCAATGAAATTATGGTTGAAGTTCTTCTGGATATTTGTTGTATATCCCGATTCATTCTGTTTCAAGCAGAAAAAAGAATTTCAATCTTGCATATGTTAGTGATTAATTTGCAGTTAGGAAACAGATTTACCTTTTTTGCCCAAAAGGGGAGGGTTTAAATGCCATGACTGACATTGAAATTATTCATTATGTTAGTGATATCTTTCATCATGTACCATGCTATGTACGTAAGCTGAAATATACGATAGTTCTAGGAGTGAAAATTTAATAGTGAAATTGCTGTACATTTTATAAGGAATTAACAGGACAATTAATATATATGTATATATATATATATATATATAATCATTCAATTCATATGTATAAAATTTAATTGGGATGCAGTTCCAATTAGTTTGCTTTCCATTTTATTAATGTATACTGATTTCATATTTATGTAGTTTTCATATTTTGAACTTGGAAATTGGGTTGTGGCATTTATCATAATCTATCCATTGCAATTGAAGTATTGCAAAATCGAAAATATACAGTTTTCCTACTTTTAATAAACAATATAGGCATTCAGGTCTTGAAGAGAGTATCTAGTTTTAGCTCTACGCAAATTGTTTTTCAGATATGGGATACTCCAGCGACTCTAATAGCATAGACGACTATAGTTTGGTATTTGCATATAAGATTTGTAACTCCTATCATCCTACCAGATCGGTCGTAGAATATGATAGGCTTACAACTATCGACATCACAGCCAGAAGAGGGCTTAAAAGTAGATATGGCAATCTCGTTCGTAAGGAGTCGTTGTACTAGCAAAATACATCGCATGTGGTTGATAATGTTATAAATTCAGAACTGAGTTTGATGACGTTTTCAAAAAGTTGATATGGTTAGTGACTGTATTCAGTAACAAAGAAAATGCCATTTTCAAATCTTGTTGCAAGGCACTGGATTCAAAATTTAGAGGTGCTTTCAAAGAGACTAAAATGCGAAGATCAATTGGTTTCAGGTCTTGCTGAAACTATAGATCTAGGATTTTAAAATTACCAATGGATTTGCCTGGGAATAATAGAAAAAAGGCTACGTGCTCACGTTTCGATTCTTGCTATTTAAGCACGTATTACAACGTGGATCACGTGTTGTGTTGGGCTATATTCAGTAGTGGGTTTACACATGAGTAGTCAACTTAGTATTAGTCTTTCAACTTTTAATATCCCACTGCTCTTTAGGAACGACTAAATCTGCATCAGGCCATGCGGCAAAAACTGCTTCACTTTGGAGTTAAAATCTAATGCATTTTATAATGAATATGTAGTTAGTTAGCAAGATGGAAAACTCCGTTAGTTGGTGAGTAAATGCCTAAAGTGGATTTGGAAGTCAGGGGATGAATTGATTACTTTGTTTAGGATTAGTAAGTTGCAGTTGGCCATATTCTAGGTCTGCATCTAATAGTGGAAGAAGGGAAGAAAACTTGTTGTGATAGTTCTGCATCCAATAGCTTGCAGTATCAAAAGTACTCTAATTTTTTAGTTTATCTTTATAATTTAAAATATTGGTTGAATACATTATCAAATATTAGAACATCTTGTACGTAGGAAAATTCATGTTAAAGTCCAGTTCACTTATCCATGCTATAGTGTGTACACTCATTTTTCCATATTCTTGTATGTAAACTACTTCGTAATATTATCGGCAGTGCAATTACTACGTGCCTAAGCCCAAACAGTTTGTTTCAAAAAAGAGGGAACCTTCTGATGTAAATATGCACGAATGTATGATATTTTATGTTAATGTATTTGCAGTAAGGGATGGTGTAACAACCCATATTTTTGGAACCAATTCAAAATTTATTTTTAATTGATTTTAGTAGAAATTAAATATATTTAACGATTATTTTGTTAATTAACAATTTTAATTTTATTTAAATCAAAGTTTGAACGTATAAATTTAAAATTAAATTAAAACGAACCCGGAATGGCACGGTAATTTGAAAATTTGGTTTTGAACTTTAATTGATTATACTAAATTCAATATAAGTCGAATTTTAGTAAAACGAGAAATGTTAGAATCTGTTTAATTATATCTTTCTAAAAAATGTGAAAATTATAGATTTCACTTTATAAATTGTAAGTTATGTCCAAATTAAAATTTAAAATAGTCTTTAGAGAATTTATATATATTTTATTAATATATAAGTCCTTAAAAATAGTCATTTTGCAAACGACCTCCGTTTTTGACAAAACCACTTTTGTTGCATCCGGAACGTCAAATTATTGTCAGGTTTAAAATTTCAATCCACTTGGAATTAGTATGTAAGCGTAGTAAATTTAAACGCGTTTTCAATTTTAGTTTAAATTTAATACGCTAGTTAAAAGCCCATTGTTCAAACAGTCTCCAAATTCGACGAAATTAGTTTTATTTGGACCGTTTGTCAAAATATAGCAAGATTTCAATTTTCATAATTTTTGGTGTTAGTTTGTGGCCGTGGCAAATTAAAATGTACATTTAAATTTAATATTTGAAGTTATATTTTAATTTTGATAAGAAAACTGATCGTAATAGTCGAACTGGCTTACGGAACATATCCCATTGTGTCCGAAATGGGTGTATTTAGCTGGAGCCGACAATCATTAGGATTCATTTGGAGTTCGGATCATTAAACAAATAGTAAATGAATTAATTAATATTGTAATATACTTCATCCGGTTCATAATATAAGATGTTTTAAGTTGTTTGATTTGTTTTAAAATATAAGATGCTGAAGCTTGTTATCCCTATATTATCCTTGATTTATAATAAATGTTAGTGTCTCAATGGTTGTCTTGTATGCATGAAAAGAGGAGTGATAACTAGACCGCACATAAAAAGATAACATAATTTATGGGACCTACTTATTTAAGTGTGGACTAAAATGATAATAAAAATTTTCCTTAATTCCCACGTAAATTTGTAAAACATCTTATATTATGAACCAGAGGGAGTATATAAATACATGATCCCATTGGTTAAAACCCTTCACTGCATGATCAATATTTTTGGAGCTGCCACTAAACCAAATAAAAGGCAACCGTCTTCCACATTTCTCCCTCCTCTAACTCCAAATCCACACAATAATCAACAAAACTTTCTAATGCAAATAGGTAGAGGGTGCTGATCTTCTAGGTTAACGGTGGTGATGTTGTTTGGGGGTGCATGGCGACTGGATTTCGGCCTCAAAGAGGCACCGTTCGATCAGTGATTGCAGGGACAAGGGGGCTTTGAGTTCCACCATACGCTTGGAATTGGAAGGCGTGACCAAGGCAGTCAAGGAGGAAACATCAGTTCATCGGCCGGTCGAGCTTTTAGGTGGCGATGGCGAGCCTTAGGACATCGACGTGGGTTTTCTCGTGTTACAGGCAAATGAGAAGAAGAACGATGTAAGGGTAGCAGGATTAAGGAAAAGTTAAGGAATTTAATTTGTAATTATATAATTAATTACATAAATTAGCTTAATAATGCAAATAAATATTTTAACCTCCATAATTTGTTCAAGTAGAGATGAAATCGAGCGAAACAAAGTTCATTGTAACCGTGATGACGATATCTACAACGTGTAACTGACCGAATCGGAAACGGAGCAAGTTAATTTTCGAGCTAAATTAAACGTTCATTTAATTTAGTTTAAAAATAAATTCTTGATTAAATACGGGCGGTGTGGAAACCAAATGTAAGAACTCCCTCACTCAAATATTTTGTACAGTTTTTTTATTTTTTAATAACTGAATTTATATTGATTACATATTATTGCAATATTTGTTTAGGGGTTGATGGTCGTTTACAGTTTTAATTTTATCATTATTAAGGAGTGAAAATATTATATAAATTCACATGGATTATGATGTAAACCCCACAAGGGTATTGGAATGATAATTTTACACATCGCCCAAGTACCCAAATAATTATATTTGCTTGATGGATTGAAAACCCCACACGGGTTTGGGGATGATAATTAATTCACATTTCCCTTGGATTTAATTGTATGTCAACCGATTAACTGACAGACTGTTATAAGCGTTATTTAATTATTTAATGCTTATATGGTTGTAAATTACACTCTAGATGTGAGTTGAATGTTTAATAGTGGTTTATCACTATTTTTGAATACATGCGATGTATGGTATCCATATAAAAAAATTATATGGTAAATAATTGAATTTGATTCCAATTCAGAAATAATGAATATTTTAAAATAATATTCAGTGAAGAATCAAAATATGATTTTGATGTCCGATTTTGGATGAACAGGAAAATATTGAAATATGTGAAGCCGAGTTAAGTAGATATACGTCATTTTAACTCGAACAAAATTTTCTGTCGATTTTATTCATTTTATAATGAATATCGAAAAGATTTGATTTCAAAATCTCAAATTTTATAAATATTATCATTTTAATATTATAATGATATGGAATATTCAATTTTGATTTAAAATTAAAATGGAAGTTGGAATCGTTTTTAAAATGAATTTATAAATGTTTTATAAAATATGTTTTTAAACGGAAACAGACGAAATAAATTATATTATTTAGATGGTATTTACACCAAAATTGGTCAAAACACCCAAGATACTAAAACTGTACTTCACCAATATGGTAAGAAATAAGTGGAACTGTGTTTAATCAGCAATTGAAAATGAAAAATGCGAGAAAGGTAAAGTAGAGACGAGATTTAGAGTGGTTAAGTCGTTAACTAGGCCTATGTCCACTGTGAAGGTGATTTCTAATCTTATAACGAGGATTACAAAATATATCAATTCTCTCTTTACATACATCTCTATATTCACTCAATATACCTTCGTTTAAGTATTTCAATCTTGGAATTATACAAGAGAATGGTAGAGTTTGAGGAGAAGAAGGATGGATGAATGATTGAAAAGGAGGACGCCTTCATTTTCCTTTATCATAAGATTGTACTTGATGCCATGGCCGAATTGAATTTAGCGGCACTTCGTGGTTTCAAAGATTCGATCCCCTTTATGTTGGCAGCCATGGTATATTTATAGGTGAGCTTCCTTTGGGAAATGACTTGAAATCCGTCTATGCAGGCTACGGATAGCTCATTCTGTTAATTACGGTCATGCCACTGGCTAACTGTAGCCAGCTGTCCGTAGCAGTATTCAGTTATCATGTGCAAGCGACTCAATGGAGCGAGTGTCTTAAATGAGTAACTTCAGTTGGTGCTCTTCGGTCGCGTCTATTTCTATCATTCGATGAGTAGATATCTGATTTGCTTGATGGGGAGATGAAAGAACGACCGATCATAGTTCCTTAATGTGGTTGTGTCTGATTTGAGCGAGCGAGCGACGATCTTCATTAGTCCAGAGGCGACCGACTAAGAATTGCGACTTTGAGATGTGAGTGCGCTCTTTCTAGGAGTTGGTATACGACCTACCAATGGGTTTCTGATTTGAGTGTCGAGCGATAGGAGTTGCAATTCATGAGCAGTTGTTAAATATACGTGCGATCTTGACTCTTGTCTTGATGCGTGCGACCGAACTTTGATATTGGATCAAGCGTGCTCCGTTGCTATGGGCGGCTTTACATAATGTACGATCCTTATCTCTATTGTGCCGCATTTCTCATAACATATCGTGCCATCTTCTTCGGTCGTACTGGTCGACTTGATTTGTCTTGGGTTTGATACTTGGGTCTTGCTCTGTGTGGTTGCATCCTATCCATTGTGAGTCGTTTAAGTGCCTTGGATAACATCATGCACGACCGACCCTGATGATATCCATTCCGCATCCTTTGCTCCATGTGCGTATGGATTTTTCGAGAGATTAACACTTGCCCCTCGAAGTCCGTGATTTCTTTTAGCAAGGAATTACCATCCTCGACATGTCGGATCGCAACATTGTTTGGCAGGCTTGTCCTGACTTGTTGAGGGGTCGTTTGTGCAAGGATTAGTATTGCTTCATTGCAGCTGATTGGCGTCTTCGCCTTTGGGTGGGACGCTTGAAATATTTTGTCATTATTGCAAATAGATGAATCATGGGGAAGTGAACACGCCAATTGGACTCTGATGGGACACCTATTTCAGTACTCGAGTATTGGGCCGATGTGGTGAGAAATGCTTTTTGTGTCTTTTAATCTCCCCTTATTTTCTTATTTCTCATTCAATTTTTCTCTCATTTATCTTTAATAGGGTTTCTCAACTGGGAAAGAAAAAAAGAAATTTTGTATTTCTCTCTATTGCTACTCAGGATTGTTAATTCTTACTCATGTTCGTTCTTCCTTTGAACCTTACCGTTATTCCCTGATCCGTTTGCAGGATTGTTCCATCTCCAGAACGACGTCGAAAGGAAACCTTCCTCAGTTTGGGGGTCTCAATAGATGAGATTCAGTCAGCTGGTCAACCGTCTGTAAACTCTCCCTCTAGCCCCTCTTATATAGAGCTTCAAGCTATCATCGATAGGTCGCGCCATGCTCCTAGGCCTTGCAGTCCTAGGTTTGCTAAGCGGTTTTGGGGGTGGAGTTTACAGGGAGTTCCTTCAAATGTGGATATTCTCCGGCTGAAGCTCAGAACTTTTCTTACGACATGACTGCCACAAAAGGTCAGATGTTGGCCCACCTCGAGACTGCTGTGCATCAATTTGGAAAACAAATGGACTTGTTGAAAAATCATTCTGCGAAGCGGATAAATGGCTGGCATGCATTGGCCTGCGATCTCCAAAAACTTCACAAGGACAATTTCGAGCGTATCTCTGTTCTGGAAAATGATAAGGCTAAGCTGATCCAAGCTCTCAGGTCCAAAGATAGAGTGGTTGCTTCTTTCGCCCCTGGGAATGTTGAGTCGGTGGTTTCTGCACATGTTGATGGAACTCCATCTTATTCTGCTCCGACTAAGAGTAAACTAGGTAGGCCAAGGAAGACTAGAGATCTGTAATTCCCTTCTCCTTGGTTATTTTGTGTAACAACCCGCATTCTACGCATAGAAGTATCATAGAATATTTATTTCTTTTCCATATGAAGTCGTATGGTCATGTAACTTTGGGAAACAACCATTAGAGTCATTTCCTATGTTCATGATTTTTGTCGATTTTTAAATGACCGTTTTGCCCCTAGCTAATCTTGTTTTGGCCATAACTTTTGACTGGAAAGGAATTTTGACTTGAAACCACTTCCATTAGATTCGTTTGATGGTTTACCTTTCCGTAGAGTGGTCATAATAGCTAAACGGACTTACCGTTTGGGAGATATGGCTGAAATAAGGTTTGGAAGGTGAAAAACTGCTTAACCGGGACAAATAGGGTGAGTAGTGAATGGGCCCATAACCCATTTCGGGATTAGGGTTATGGGGAGGCTGAAAAGAGTTAGAGATTCATTCCATTTCAGTTTCCTAGCCTCCACTTACCTCTTAGAAACCCTAAAAATTGCCTCCAATCTCTAAATCACCTTCTAATCAAGGATTAAGCTTAGCAACATCAAATCAAGGCAGAACTTCACCAAATCAACGTTAAAGCTGCTGCTTAGCATTGGGATTCGCACCAAATCAGAGATCTATTTCAGATCTAAGTTTTATTTGTGGCTAAGGTGAGTGATTTGCATAGTTCCTCACTAATTAAGACTAATTAAGGGTAATTAGTGTTCATTAGTGAATTTAAACATGATAAAATTCTGGAAAAATATTTATAAAATTAGGGATGATATTTTAGACCTCTGATATGAATTTGGGTTAATTTGGTTAAGTTTTGCTGATCACATCATTAGTTTCACCTAAACATGCTTAAGGGGAAATATGGGGTTTTGGCTATGTTTGATCCATTTTAACCTATCATATTGATGTTTTTGTGTTTGAGGTCACTTCTACTTGTTGCTATGACTGTATGGTATGTTTTTTGATTGATTAGAATAGGTAGAATGGTCGAAAATGCCGTCGAGTGGCGTAAATTGCTTGATGGAAAAAAATGCAGGAAGACATCCGAACCGGATCGGATCGGTTAGGAGGATCCGACCTGAACCGTTCATGGGTACTTGCCACGATCCGAGCTAAATACCCCGATCCGATGGGGAAAGGAGCTCGAACCCGAACCACGTCATGTACTGGAGCACCCGATCCGCCCTTGAATGGTGAGCACGATCCGTTGTACTTGACCTGGAGAAGTGCTTTCCGATCCGAGCCGCTCGGAGAACCCCGACCCGAACCGGTGATGGCGACTCGACGTGGAGACCCGACCCGATCCCCTGATGTGATGATGACCCAATCCAATCCAGTGAAGCGGAGAATTCCGATCCGAACCGAACCGATGACTAGGGGGAGATCCGAACCGATCGGGTGATGACCAATAACCCGAGATGCAAAGGTTGTCCAAATGGAAGTTAGAGCTCAGGATCCAGTTGGGAACCAATGAGTTCACTTCATTGTTGGACTTTGCTGCGGGACGTGTGCTAAGGAGTTGTCGACGTTCATAACTTCGATCCACCACTGAAAATGGATGATGGGCTACTTATCAGTGTAGTAGAGTCACTATGACTCGAGGGGCAAGGTGATGGTAGCAAGACAAAGTTATCAGTGCAGTAGAGTCATTATGACTCGAGGGGCAAAGTGATGCGTACTAAGACTATGAGCCAGTGCAGTGGGGTCATTGTGACTCCATGGGTCAAAGTGGACATAGCAAAGGATTAGTGGCTATGTATCAGTGCAGTGAAGCCATTTATGACTTCATGGGGCAAAGTGATCATAGCAAAGTATGTTGGGTGATCGAAGTGGTGAATATCGTATGCTTTACGCACTGAGTGAGAGTTGTGAGGATGGATGCTGTGTTTGATTGTTTGCCATCACTATGACATGCACACCCCCACCCCCATTATCTTTACACCACATGTTATTGGCACCTTAGAGTGTTGTACAGTATGTAGTGCTAACTCTTTGGTTGCAGGTCCAAGTTCAAGTATGGTTTAGTCTACCTGTTATTGTTCTGTTTAGATGCTTATCGCTCATACCAGGCTTTATTTCTGACCCAGAGTTTTATGTCTCATCTTATTACTCTGGGTTCTCACACGAGCAGACTAGAGACAGGTTAGCTGGTGATGCACGAGTAGCTGATTCGGAGGCGAGCATGAGGCTTCCACGTATGATATATAGATATTCTCCCTGTGTCGTTGGTGGTCGCTACTTGGGCATTAGTAGTGTACCTCCTTTATCTTGCTTTTGTTTTTGAGACAGTTTGAAAAGTTGTAATAATGTTAGCTTTGGATCATTAGCTGTACTTGGATTTTCCGCTGCTATGTTAGTTTGTTTTCAGCTTATGCACTGTCTCACCTGTTTTATGTCAAGTATGTTGTTATTATATTTGTTCCATGCGCCGTGAGACATTTTGCAGGTTCCTGGTTAGTTCATTCTCTTCTTCCCTTTCCTTCTGACGATCCGTCCCGTGCTGACCGGACATGTGTACAGCGCACTTTTGGAGTAAATATCGGTTGGTGCGGGGCGGGCCGTCACATTTGGTATCAGAGCTCTAGGTTGCGTAGTTAACCTAGGGAAAGACATTAGGGAGAGATAGTATGTATATGAGAGAGCGTATTTGTGATTACTTTGGTTTTCAGAAGCTATATATATACTATTAGTAGTACAAGAATGAAGTCGTACTGCACTAGCATAACTATGGGGTCGTTAATAGTTTCCTCTTTACAGATTGAACGATGAGACGATATGCTAGAGGGGCTGGTAGGGGGACCAATAATGGGAATGCTCCTGACATGAGGACGATGTTCACTAACTTTATGAGGGAGATGCTTAGGGATGTTCAAGGAGCAGTCCCAAATCCTGGAAATGGTGGTGGTCCAGTAGTGCAGGCGCCTAGGGTCGATTTCGCCAAGTTGTGCAAGGATTACACTAACCTTGGTGGGAAGCCGTTCCACGGAACGGAGTCAGCCACAGATGTTCAGGATTGGTTGGATAGCTGTGATCGTATCTTCGACGACTTGGACATCGAGGATGCGATGAAGAGAAGGCTTCGTCAGCTACAAGGGCGAGCGATGAATTGGTGGAATGCCATTAGAACAGCTACTCCAGAAGATCAGGTTACTTGGGATCAGTTCAAGGCTCGCTTTAGCGAGAAGTTCATTCCAGCTGCCCAGAAGTCAGTGTTGTTTAAGAGATTCTTGGAACTCAAGCAGAATGGTAGGACAGTCTCGGACTATATTGCTGAGTTCGACACTTTGTCGAAGTATGGACTATCTCTTATCGATACTCCTGAGAAGAAGAATGAGAAGTTCATTACTGGGTTGGACGGATATTTGGGGGAAAGGCTTATCAACCACATCGATGAGACTTTTGAATCGATTGTGGGGAAAGCATTGAGATCAGAGAGTCTTTACCCTAAGCCAAAGACTGAGGCTACATCTGCAGAAGGGCTGAAGCCGTCAGCAAGCGGTGGAGGCAAGAACAACTCTCAGAACAAGAGAAAACAGAAACAATCTAAGGATGGCCAGAAAAAGAACAAGAGAGATGTTGAGTGCTTCAGCTGTGGTAAGAAGGGCCATTATGCTAAAGAATGTCGGGCCAAGCCAGCGGATAGGAAGTGCTATAACTGTGGCCAAGTGGGACATAATAGGAATAAGTGTCTGCAACCTCTTAAGGAGAAGCAGATTGTGAAAGCATATGCCATTGGTGTTGTTCCTTCTTCGTCGAATGCCCCAACTGCGGCGGAGAAAGGAAAGAATGTCGTTACTCAAGGTATGCTTTCTATTTATGATGTACCAGTTCGAGTTTTGTTTGATACTGGGGCTTCCCGTTCCTTCATATCTACTGACCTAGTAGATAGGTTGGGACTGGAACCCGAGATAGTCGATAGACCATTGGTTGTGACGAACACGATTGGTGGTTCGACTAGTCTTAGTATGATTTGCCGAAATTTGGTCTTATCGAGTCATGGATGTATGTTTGTTTGTGATTGCTTTGTTTTGGGCTTTACTAGGTATGACATTATATTGGGGGTCGATTGGCTCCAAAGATACGGGGTGGGGGTAGACTGTGAGGGCTTTTTGGTGACAGTTAGGGCGGACGATGGGCGGAGGGTAGTATTTGGTAGTCTACCTAATGATGGGGTAATGGCTAGTTTTATAAATTCCCTCGACATCCCGCATGATGAGTTGTCAGATGTGCCCGTGGTTGGCCAGTATCCGGACGTCTTCGAGGAGGTGACCGGGCTTCCACCACACCGAGAGATTGAGTTCCGTATTGATTTAGTGGAAGATGCCAGACCTATAGTGATGCCACTTCGTCGTATGGCACCAAGGGAGCAGCGAGAGCTCGGGGTGCAAGTCAGCAATCTTTTGAAGAAGGGATTTATTAGAAGAAGTGTCTCCGAGTGGGGGGCACCAGTTGTGTTTGCCACTAAGGCAGATGGTTCCCTTCGTTTGTGTGTGGACTATCGCGAGTTGAATAAGGTAACGAGGAAGAATAAGTATCCTCTACCGCGGATAGATGATTTGTTTGATCAACTGGAAAAAGCAAGAGTGTTCTCCCAGTTGGACCTCGCGACAGGATTTCATCAGCTCCGAGTAGAGGATGAGAGTGTTCCGAAAACGGCATTTAGGACGCCGTCTGGATTCTATGAGTGGTTGGTCATGCCATTTGGGTTGACCAATGCACCAGCCTACTTTGTGGATCTTATGAATACAGTATTTAGAGATCAGTTGAATAAGTTTGTTCTTGTGTTCGTAGACGATATCCTTGTTTACTTGAGGACAGAGGAGGAACAAAAGGGACACTTGAGGATAGTGATGGAGGTGTTGAGGAAACACCAATTGAAAGCGAAATTCTCTAAGTGTCACGTTTGGAGGAGGGAAGTGAGATTCTTGGGCCATGTTGTTTCAGAGATTGGTATTGCCGTGGACCCTGCGAAGGTGGCTACGGTACAGGATTGGCCTACGCCCAAGAATGCAACAGATGTAAGAAGTTTCTTGGGGTTAGCTGGATATTATCGTAAGTTTATCCAGGATTTCTCCAAGACAGCGGCACCGTTGACTCAGTTGACTAAGAAGAATCAGGCCTTAGTCTGGGACGGAGTGTGTGAGAATGCATTCAAGAGTCTAAAGGAAAAGTTGACGCGTGCGCCAGTATTAGTCATTCCTAAAGGGAATGAAGAGATGTCGGTATACACGGATGCTTGTGGTACCGGACTAGGTGCTGTATTGATGCAAGGATGTAGGGTTGTAGCTTATGCTAGTCGACAACTAAAGCCACATGACAGAAAGTACCCTACCCATGATTTGGAATTAGCACGATCGTGTTTGCACTAAAGATGTGGAGACATTATCTCTTGGAAGAGAGATTTGAGTTGTTTACCGATCATAAATCGCTAAAGTATCTCTTCTCCCAGAAGGATCTGAATCTCCATCAGCAGAGATGGTTAGAGTTCTTGGCTTCGTATGATTTTGATATCTCATACACACCTAGGAAAGGTGATGCGGTAGCCGATGCCTTGAGTAGGAGACATGCCAGTTTAGGGGCTATGTTTCTTGAATGGAAGCAACTGGAGTATATCGCAGGGTTTGATTTCAGACCAAAGTGCGAATTGGATCCAGAAGTGCTAGCTAGTTTGGTGATCAGACCCACTTTGATAGAGCGGATTGGTTCCATCCAGAGGGACGATCATAATCTGTTGGAAATCATCTCCAAGTTAGAGATGAACATCAACGGTGAGGAGATGAATTTGTATGGGCTTGATCGAGATGGATGGCTTAGAAGGAATGGAAGACTAGTTGTACCCAACGTGGATGGTTTGAGAGATGAAGTGCTTAAGGAATGACATCACTCAAAACTGACTATACATCCCGGTAGTAATAAGATGTATCGAGACATGAAGCAGACTTACTACTGGGAAGGGATGAAAAGAGACGTTGGGAAGTTTATATCCAAATGCATGAATTGCCAGCTAGTTAAAGCCAAGCAAAAGAAGCCTAGTGGGTTGTTGCAACCATTAGAAATTTCCGAATGGAAATGGGTGCAAGTCTTGATGGATTTCATCAATGGTTTACCAAGGACTAGATCGGGACATGATAGCATTTGGGTAATTGTGGATCGATTGACTAAGAGTGCAAGATTTATACCAGTCAAATCGACCAGAACGGCAACTAAGTTAGCAGAATTGTATATGAAGTGGGTAGTGAGATTTCATGGAATACCTAAAAGCATTGTGAGTGACTGAGACCCGTTGTTTACTAGTGGGTTTTGGAAGAGCTTACAAGAGGCTCTAGGTCAGAATTACATCTCAGTACCGCATATCATCCTCAGACCGACGGTCGGACGGAGAGGGTGAATCGTATATTGGAAGATCTCTTGAGAGCTTGTATATTAGATTTTGGTGGATCATGGGATGACCATTTGCATCTAGTAGAGTTTGCATATAATAATAGCTACCAATCCAGTATCGGTATGGCTCCATATGAAGCTTTGTACGGAAGATCGTGCAACTCAACATCATGTTGGATAGAGACTGGCAAGAAGTTTATGCTTGGACCAGATGTGGTGAGGGAAACTTCAGATAAGATTAAGATCATTCAACAACGAATGAAGGCTGCCTAGGATAGGCAGAAGAATTATGCTGATAAAAGGAGAAGAGACTTAAAATTCTCCATTAGTGACTTGGTGTTTGTCAAGATTTCTTCGTTGAAGAGCGTGATACGATTTAGTAGGAGAGGCAAGTTGGCAACAAGATTTGTTGGACCATTCCCAGTTCTCGAACAAGTTGGGAATTTGGCTATAGAGTTGACTTACCAGAGAAGATGGCGGGAGTTCACAACGTATTTCATGTTTCCCAACTAAGGAAGTTTGTTCACGACCCAGATGTGACTATTTCACCTGATCAGTTAGAGGACTTCGAAGTAGAACCCGAGACGGTTAGGAACCACAAGCCGATCCGTATTGTCGAGCAAGAAACGAAGCAACTTCGAAGGAAGGCGGTGAAGCTAGTCAAGGTTCAGTGGGGCGAGAACGAGAATGACTGTACTTGGGAGACAGAGGAGAGCATTAGAAAGACGTATCCAGAACTCTTTGCCTGGTAAGATTTATTTTGCAATTTAGTTATTTCGCATGCTAGGATAAACTTGTTTTGCTTGTTTTGCATGTTTGATTGTTGTTTTATGGTTGATAGGCATGCGGGACCCTTTGTTTGTTTTGGTTAGGGAATTTCGGGGGCGAAATTTCTTAAGGGGAGAGAATGTAACAACCCGCATTCTACGCATAGGAGTATCGTAGAATATTTATTTCTTTTCTATATGAAGTCGTATGGTCATGTAACTTTGGGAAACAACCATTAGAGTCATTTTCTATGTTCATGATTTTTGTCGATTTTTAAATGACCGCTTTGCCCCTAGCTGATCTTGTATTGGCCATAACTTTTGACTAAAAAGGAATTTTGACCTGAAACCACTTCCATTAGATTCGTTTGATGGTTTACCTTTCCGTAGAGTGGTCATAATAGCCAAACGGACTTACCGTTTGGGAGATATGGCTGAAATAAGGTTTGGAAGGTAAAAAACTGCTTAACCGGGCCAAATAGGGTGATTAGTGAATGGGCCCATAACCCATTTCGGGATTAGGGTTATGGGGAGGCTGAAAAGAGTTAGAGATTCATTCCATTTCAGTTTTCTAGCCTCCACTTACCTCTTAGAAACCCTAAAAATGGCCTCCAATCTCTAAATCACCTCCAAATCTCCTTCTAATCAAGGATTAAGCTTAGCAACATCAAATCAATGGAGAACTTCACCAAATCAACGTTAAAGCTGCTGCTTAGCATTGGGATTCACACCAAATCAGAGATCTATTTCAGATCTAAGTTTTATTTGTGGCTAAGGTGAGTGATTTGCATAGTTCCTCGCTAATTATGGCTAATTAAGGGTAATTAGTGTTAATTAGCGAATTTAAACATGATAAAATTTTGGAAAAATATTTATAAAATTAGAGATGATATTTTAGACCTTTGATATGAATTTGGGTTAATTTGGTTAAGTTTTGCTGATCACATCTGTAACACCCCACCTCCGTTAAGGACACTCACAAAGGGAATGCCTTAACTTTGGTGGAGTATTTTAGTAAACTGAACAGAAACTTACAAGACAGATAAAAACAGTACTTGAAAAATTTTAACTTTATTACAGCGGAAACAGAAATCAGTATGGTTACATCCTTTCAAATCTCAGAATTCAAGTACAAAATATCAGTCTTGTACAAAAGCCTTCAGAATGCATAGTTTAAAATCATAATCCCCACAGAAGAAGACAAGCCATACTCTAAGCACTTCAAGCAGAAGAAATCCGGATCTAGCTAGAGTATTCCCTCCTTAGAAAACCTGGGGGGGGGGGGGAACGGAAGAAAAGAGGCGAAACAACAAGGGTCAGACATAGAGCTGGCAAGTCCAGTGACTTTCAGCATATGAACAGATAATAATATTATGACATGAACATAAAACTGGATGAGAGACAACTGTAACAGGTGTGGCAGATATAACAGAAGACAGAATGATATATGCTATTGCTTTACACTTCTCTGCACAAATACTAGTATAACAGAATTAGGTGTCACCCTAATGTCTAAACTGAAGCAGGAACGGGTACAGAATAATTTAACAGAAACAGAGTGCTAATAATGGGCCTTTACTACCCGATCAGAAACAGACAGAAGCAGAACCGATTAATCCCTACGGAAACAGAATGTAGAATTAGGTGTACACTAGTAATGGGCCTTTACCACCCGAACAGACGGTACCACGCAGAAACAGACAGGTGTTACCACCCAACAGAAACAGACGGTACCAACAGAAACAGACAGAACTAAGTGTACCCTAAAACCCTACCCCAAGCGATCGGCTCCATAATACATAAATATCCTGTGTCGGCCCCACAGTAGGGTGTATCACTCCCTAAAGTGACAACCAATTGGCACAAACCTATTTACATATGTCACGGCGTCTTATATCCTCAGAGGCAGACCGGGATCCATGCACGCACATGACCCGGTTGGAACGCACCATCAACACCCCTCGCCATTATCAGAATGAACCACTTATAATTAGTTCAGTAAGCGTGCCCGGACCCTACCTACTGTTGGGTCAAAGTTTTAATACCAGAAAGGGTTACTGACTAATATGGGTCCCAAACAACAGATGACACAAGTAATTCCCCTCCTAACCTTGTGTCCCTAGACTAACAGATTTTCAGATTAACTTGTTTACAAGTTCAGACATACAGAATTCAGATTTACTAGTTCACAAATTAAGTTAACAAGTTTTCAGACTAACGGATCAGATGTACAGATTTTTCAGATTTGTCTAACTTTGTATTGGGCCTATAGATTCATAGAACGGGTTTATCAGACTCATTGGTCAATTGGTTTAACCTTACCCAACACGTTTTAGACATCATAATTATCTCAGATTTTCATTAATTAAATATTAATGCCCAAACCTCTCACATTAGACTGACAGTTTACGGCTACTGGTTAGGCCGGTTGGTTCCGGGCAGGTTTCTGTCGCAAACTGAGTCTAACCTCGGGTTTCTAGCACATTATGACTAACTTCTCACATTAGAACCTATTGTTTGCGGCCACTGGATTATGCCGGGCGGTTCCGGGCAGAATTACGCCGCAAACTCATTATAACCTCGAGTTAGCCATGTTTATCTTTGCGGCCAATTAATTGATGATTTACCATTTATACCCACGCCTATTATACATGTCAATTATTCACAACTATAGCCAATTCAGATTATGTCAATAGCGGACTAATTATACCAACTCAACAGATATAGCAGATAACAGATTTCTCAGATTAGGCGACTCAGCAGATTAAGCACACTAGCAGATTTAGTATTTTCAACAGATTTAGCAGATAACAGATTTAGCAGATGAACAAATCTAGCAGACTAGGCAATAGAGCAGAACTAGCAGATTAAGCAATATAACAGAACTAGCAGATTAGGCAATGTAACACAACTAGCAAATTAAGCAAATATAACAAATTTACTCATTTCTTAAAGTTTCATACCTTGCCTAATTATAAATCTTGCCTAAGTTCAGGTGCATAAATAATAGTCTTGATTCGCAATATTATCATATACCATATGTTTGTATCAAATCTACATAGCACAGATTATGGTCGTAACTTTACCATATATCATATGTTCCAAATTTTTATTAAACTTGCATAGTACAGAAGACCCATATAATTTATACAAAATATAGCCACAGATTACTATGCATGTCAAATATCCCAAAGGTCCCTTACTTAGGTGTTTATTTACATTAATAGATATCCGACTATCATGTAAATCTTTATACCTAGGCCATATTCTCTTTAACCTAAATCATGTGTTCAATATAGCCTAAATTTAAATTATATACCTTTTTATGTCATGTCCAAAAATCATATGTTCAATGCCTTTTTATGTTATAAATATAACATGTCCAATCATATGTCTCGGATTCATGTTCTAGCTACAGTCCCTGTTCTTTCCTCAAATTAGTCACCTATTGGTCATGCCCAATTTATGCATCATTCGTTTTACTGTCCCAAACATTTTAGCGCATGTTAATCTTTTATAAGATTGGCTCAGGTTCGTAGTAGCCTGGCTATAGAACAGAAAGAGGAAAGAGGTACAAAATAAGATAAATTAAATCAGAACAGAACAGATATAATCCCAGATTCAGATTCACAATTCATGTCAAAATCAGAATTAACGTTTATAGCGGAAAATAACTGTACTTGCCTTGGTTGGATTAAAGAAAGAACTTTAGTTGTTACAGAATTGTTGCAGAAGCTTTTAGCTCAAATTTGAATTGAATTGCTTAGGTTGATGTTGATTAGCTTCTAGTTTTGATTCCAGCAGAGTAGCGACGCCATTTTTATTTTTACTAGAACAGAGGCAGAGAAGAAGCAGAATAGAATTGTGTGTAGAGGAGGCTAGGTCTTAGGATGTATTTATAGGTGTGTTTAGTTTTTTTAGGCATTTAGATAAACCCTAAAACAGATCAGAACCGTCAGAATTCGTCACAGGCTCACCAAAACAGCCCAAAAACCCATCCAGATGCACCCAGGCCGACCTGGCTCGACCAGGGAGGTCGACCCCCAGGTCGACCCTAGGGTCGACTCCCAAGTCGACCTGGTCCCCTCCAGGTCGACCCCCAGGTCGACCTGGTCTGGGCGGGAATTTTCCCGCCTGGCTCGTTTTCTGCATTTTATAAATCTGTTTCGTTTTTCTGATTTTTCGTGAAACTTCTGAAGGCCATATCTCGGTCATACTGACTCCGATTTACTAAATTTCGGACTCTATTTCGCGTATTTTTCCGAGACGAACGCAACCGCGAAACTTGTTTCCCTTAATTCTGATTTTATATTTTAATTATACTCAGATTTGTAATTCTTAAGTTCACAGAAAATATGGGGTGTTACATTCTCCCCTCCTTAAAGGATTTCGTCCCCGAAATCTTCATGTTAAGAAGAATGTGTCCTACCATCCAATCACTCATCTACTCAGTCATCATCCACAAGCGTCCATTGTCCTTAGAAATTTCTAGTGCTGTATGAACATTTGCAAAAGTGTGTGTATATCTTCCTTATCTAATGCAAAGATCAGGCAGTCTACTGATTCAGTTGACCTCCTTAATGCGAATTATGTCAGTGTCATGAGTCCAATATGTATGCAATTTTCCTATTTGATACATATCATTTCTATATGAGTGCACAACCATCCACTCATATGCAACATCCATGTGCTGATTCAACCATTTTGCATCCATAAAAATTTAAAATGCTCACACATCCATATGCAGTATGAGAGTGTTTTCGAGCCGATCTAGTGCCTAGTGTGTGTATATGCGTCCACGAGCAACCACTTGCATCCACTTGCAACCATCAAACATAACATGTCTCAAACACATGTTTACACCCATTAGTTTCTACCTAAAGTTCAAAGATTCGATCGATAAGATACAGTCGAATGATGGAGGCGAGTAAGATAGAACAAAAACTTGGTTCCCATTAGACATGGGTCCTAAGTATCAGCCCTAAAGACCGAAACCAACATCAAATTGACACCTAGAGGATTACCTTCTTTAGATAATGTCAAAACTGGAAATCTTATCAGAAGTATTCAGATATTTATAGGCTACTGGTACAGATCAGGTTCCCTAATGACTCTTAGGAAGTTAAGCATGATAAAATCATACCCCACGAAAACTCAGAATGTATGCGTCATACTTGACGCCTAACACAGATATCCCTCAAACCCCAATCTCAAACAGATGAGCCATAACCCTTATGGGTCTGAGTCTACAGCAGAATTCAGAAATAATACTAGTATTAAAGTGCAGAGTATCGGTTACAAAATCAAAATACCAAAATCAGAAAAAGTCTTAACTCCACAATCAGATAAAGAAATTAAACCTACTATAGAAATTTTCCTATTTCTATCCTAGCCACTAGCCTCAAGATTATTTGCCTGCCCTCCTTGTCCTTGTCTCTTCGGGCAGTCCCTAGTGAAGTGTCCCATCTTCCCACAGTTGAAGCAAGCACCCTTCCTTTTTCTGCAATCCTTGTTCAGATGAGTCGAGCTTCCACAAGTAAAGCACTTTTTCCCCTTCTTATCTTCAGTCTTCTCATCCTTCTTTTGTGTTTCCTTTTTGGGCCCCGCTTTCTTATTCTGTGGTTCTTCCTTCTTTATCTCTTTCGGGCCCTTGTCTTCCTCGTGCAGTAGTGCCATATCCACCAATTTCTCGTAAGTTGCTCCCATGGGTACATGGGTCATGGATAGGCTGTGCAGTGGCTCGTTCAACCCTTTAACAAAGCCGAGAGCCTTTTTATGCTGAGTGTTGACTAAATCCAATCCGAACCTAGCTAGTTGGTTGAACTGGTTGACATATTCCTTGACCGTCATACTTCCTTGCTTAAGAGATAAGAACTTCTCCAGTTGTAAACTCCGTTCAGCTTGTGAGAGAAATTTTGTCTCAAACCTTGTTCTGAAATCCATCCATGTCTCAACCAGCCTCTCGGCGTTAGTGACTTCCCACTAGTAGGAAGCTTCGTCTTTGAGCAGCCATACCACCAACTGTACCTTCTGCCTATCGTCCACCTCGAAGATAACGAATAGATCCTCAGTTTCTTTGAGCCAACTCCTCGCTTCTACAAATGATTCAGTTCCTTTGAAATCCTTCCCACCCATGGCTCTAAAATCTCTACAGATCTTTGAGAAAGCAATTGCACGAGGAGGGGGTGGGGGAGGGGGATCATTTGCTGGACCTGCAGCGGCGGTCCTAGCCTCAAGATATTGACGAAACCAACCGCGTACATGAACACCCTCTGGTATCTCAGATGCTTCAGACATGCTGAAACGAAAAAGGAAAGGTTCAATAAAAAAGGACTGAAAGAAAGATATATGGCTCTTGGGGATTATGTTCTTCAAAATAAGCTTTATTTTTGAAAATACTTCCTTTCAAAACCCTTTTGAAAATAGTTTTCAAAACTTTTTATAAAATCTGATAACCTTCAGCTCTGATACCAAGTGTAACACCCCACCTCCGTTAAGGACACTCACAAAGGGAATGCCTTAACTATGGTGGAGCATTTTAGTAAACAGAACAGAAACTTACAAGACAGATAAAAACAGTACTTGAAATTTTTTAACTTTATTACAGCGGAAACAGAAATCAGTATGGTTACATCCTTTCAAATCTCAGAATTCAAGTACAAAATATCAGTCTTGTACAAAAGCCTTCAGAATGCATAGTTTAAAATCATAATCCCCACAGAAGAAGACAAGCCATACTCTAAGCACTTCAAGCAGAAGAAATCCGGATCTAGCTAGAGTATTCCCTCCTTAGAAAACCTGGGGGGGGACGGAAGAAAAGAGGCGAAACAACAAGGGTCAGACATAAAGTCTGGCAAGTCCAGTGACTTTCAGCATATGAACAGATAATAATATTATGACATGAACATAAAGCTGGATGAGAGATAACTGTAACAGGTGTAGCAGATATAACAGAAGACATAATGATATAAGCTATTGCTTTACACTTCTCTGCACAAATACTAGTATAATAGAAGTAGGTGTCACCCTAATGTCTAAACTGAAGCAAGAACGGGTACAGAATAATTTAACAGAAACAGAGTGCTAATAATGGGCCTTTACTACCCGATCAGAAACAGACAAAAGCAGAAACAGATTAATCCCTACGGAAACAGAATGTAGAATTAGGTGTACACTAGTAATGGGCCTTTACCACCCGAACAGACGGTACCACGCAGAAACAGACAGGTGTTACCACCCAACAGAAACAGACGGTACCAACAGAAACAGACAGAACTAAGTGTACCCTAAAACCCTACCCCAAGCGATCGACTCCCTAATACATAAATATCCTGTGTCGGCCCACAGTAGGGTGTATCACTCCCTAAAGTGACAACCAATTGGCACAGACCTATTTACAGATGTCACGGCGTCTTATATCCTCAGAGGCAGACCGGGATCCATGCATGCACATGACCCGGTTGGAAAGCACCATCAACACCCCTCGCCATAATCAGAATGAACCACTTATAATTAGTTCAGTAAGCGTGCCCGGACCCTACCTACTGTTGGGTCAAAGTTTTGATACCAGAAAGGGTTACTGACTAATATGGGTCCCAAACAACAGATGAGACAAGTAATTCCCCTCCTAACCTTGTGTCCCCAGACTAACAGATTTTCAGATTAACTTGTTTACAAGTTCAGACATACAGAATTCAGATTTACTAGTTCACAAATTAAGTTAACAAGTTTTCAGACTAACGGATCAGATGTACAGATTTTTCAGATTTGTCTAACTTTGTATTGGGCCTACAGATTCACGGAACGGGTTTATCAGACTCATTGGTCAATTGGTTTAACCTTACCCAACACGTTTTAGACATCATAATTATCTCAGATTTTCATTAATTAAATATTAATGCCCAAACCTCTCACATTAGACTGACAGTTTGCGGCTACTGGTTAGGCCGGTTGGTTCCGGGCAGGTTTCTGTCGCAAACTGAGTCTAACCTCGGGTTTCTAGCACATTATGACTAACTTCTCACATTAGAACCTATTGTTTGCGGCCACTGGATTATGCCGGGCGGTTCCGAGCAGAATTACGCCGCAAACTCATTCTAACCTCGAGTTAGCCATGTTTATCTTTGCGGCCAATTAATTGATGATTTACCATTTATACCCACGCCTAATATACGTGTCAATTATTCACAACTATAGCCAATTCAGATTATGTCAATAGCGGACTAATTATACCAACTTAACAGATATAGCAGATAACAGATTTCTCAGATTAGGCGACTCAGCAGATTAAGCACACTAGCAGATTTAGTATTTTCAACAGACTTAGCAGATAACAGATTTGGCAGATGAACAAATCTAGCAGACTAGGCAATAGAGCAGAACTAGCAGATTAAGCAATATAACAGAACTAGCAGATTAGGCAATGTAACACAACTAGCAAATTAGGCAAATACAACAAATTTACTCATTTCTTAAAATTTCATACCTTGCCTAATTATAAATCTTGCCTAAGTTCACGTGCATAAATAATAGTCTTGATTCACAATATTATCATATACCCTATGTTTGTATCAAATCTACATAGCACAGATTATGGTCATAACTTTACCATATATCATATGTTCCAAATTTTTATTAAACTTGCATAGTACAGAAGATCCATATAATTTGTACGAAATATAGCCACAGATTACTATGCATGTCAAATATCCCAAAGGTCCCTTACTTAGGTGTTTATTTACATTAATAGATATCCTACTATCATGTAAATCTTTATACCTAGGCCATATTCTCTTTATCCTAAATCATGTGTTCAATACAGCCTAAATTTAAATTATATACCTTTTTATGTCATGTCCACAAATCATATGTTCAATGCCTTTTTATGTTATAAATATAACATGTCCAATCATATGTCTCAGATTCATGTTCTAGCTACAGTCCATGTTCTTTCCTCAAATTAGTCACCTATTGGTCATGCCCAATTTATGCATCATTCGTTTTACTGTCCCAAACATTTTAGCGCATGTTAATCTCTTATGAGATTGGCTCAGGCTCGTAGTAGCTTGGCTATAGAACAAAAAGAGGAAAGAGGTACAGAATAAGATAAATTAAATCAGAACAGAACAGATATAATCCCAGATTCAGATTCACAATTCATGTCAAAATCAGAATTAACGTTTATAGCGGAAAATAACTGTACTTGCCTTGGTTGGATTAAAGAAAGAACTTTAGTTGTTACAGAATTGTTGCAGAAGCTTTTATCTCAAATTTGAATTGAATTTCTTAGGTTGATGTTGATTAGCTTCTAGTTTTGATTCCAGCAGAGTAGCGACGCCATTTTTATTTTTACTAGAACAGAGGCAGAGAAGAAGCAGAATAGAATTGTGTGTAGAGGAGGCTAGGTCTTAGGATGTATTTATAGGTGTGTTTAGTTGTTTTAGGCCTCTAGATAAACGCTAAAATAGATCAGAACCGTCAGAATTCGTCACAGGCTCACCAAAACAGCCCAAAAACCCATCCAGATGCACCCAGGCCGACCTGGCTCGACCAGGGAGGTCGACCCCCAGGTTGACCCTAGGGTCGACTCCCAAGTCGACCTGGTCCCCTCCAGGTCGACCCCCAGGTCGACCTGGTCTGGGCGGGAATTTTCCCGCCTGGCTTGTTTTCTGCATTTTTGAAATCTGTTTCGTTTTTCTGATTTTTCGTGAAACTTCTGAAGGCCATATCTCGGTCATACTGACTCCGATTTACGAAATTTCGGACTCTATTTCGCGTATTTTTCCGAGACGAACGCAACCGCGAAAACCGTTTCCCTTAATTCTGATTTTATATTTTAATTATACTCAGATTTGTAATTCTTAAGTTCACAGAAAATACGGGGTGTTACAACATCATTAGTTTCATCTAAACATGCTTAAGGGGAAATATGGGGTTTTGGCTATGTTTGATCCAATTTAACCTATCATATTGATGTTTTGGTGTTTGAGGTACCTTCTACTAGTTGCTATGACTGTATGGTATGTTTTGTGATTGATTAGAATAGGTAGAATGGTCGAAAACGCCGTCGAGTGGCGTAAATTGCTTGCTGGAAAAAAAAAAGCAGGAAGACATCTGAACCGGATCAGATCGGTTAGGAGGATCCAACCCGAACCGTTCGTGGGTACTTGCCACGGTCCGAACTAAATACCCCGATCCAATGGGGAAAGGAGCTCGAACCTGAACCGCGTCATACACTGGAGCACCCGATCCTCCCTTGAATGGTGAGCACGATCCGTTGTACTTGACCTGGAGAAGTGCTTTCCGATCCGAGCCGATCGGAGGACCCCGACCCGAACCGATGATGGCGACTGAACGTGGAGACCCGACCCGATCCGCTGAGGTGATGATGACCCAGTCCAATCCAGTGAAGAGGAGCATTCCGATCCGAACCGAACTGATGACTAGGGGGAGATCCGAACCAATCCGGTGATGATCAATGACCCGAGATGCAAAGGTAGTCCAAATGGAAGTTAGAGCTCAGGATCCAGTTGGGAACCAATGAGTTCACTTCATTGTTGGACTTTGCTGCAGGACGTGCGCTAAGGAGTTGTCGACGTTCATAACTTCGATCCACCACTAAAAATGGGTGATGGGCTACTTATCAGTGCAGTAGAGTCACTATGACTCGAGGGGCAAGGTGACGGTAGCAAGACAATGTTATCAGTGCAGTAGAGTCATTATGACTCGAGGGGCAAAGTGATGCGTAGTAAGACTATGAGCCAGTGCAGTGGGGTCATTGTGACTCCATGGGGCAAAGTGGACATAGCAAAGGACTAGTTGCTATGTATCAGTGCAGTGAAGCCATTTATGACTTCATGGGGCAAAGTGATCATAACAAAGTATGTTGGGTGATCGAAGTGGTGAATATCCTATGCTTTACGCACTGAGTGAGAGTTGTGAGGATGGATGCTATGTTTGATTGTTTGCCATCACTATGACAAGCACACCCCCACCTCCATTATCTTTACACCACATGTTATTGGCACCTTAGAGTGTTGTACAGTATGTAGTGCTAACTCTTTGGTTGTAGGTCCAGGTTCGGGTATGGTTTAGTCTACTTGTTATTGTTCTGTTTAGATGCTTATCGCTCATACCAGGCTTTATGTCTGACCCAGATTTTTATGTCTCTTCTTATTACTCTGGGTGCTCACATGAGCAAACTAGAGACAGGTTAGCTGGTGATGCGCGAGTAGCTGATTTGGAGGCGAGCATGAGGCTTCCACGTATGATATATAGATATTCTCCCTGTGTCGTTGGTGGTCGCTACTTGGTCATTAGTAGTGTACCTCCTTTATCTTGCTTTTGTTTTTGAGACAGTTTGAAAAGTTGTAATAATGTTAGCTTTGGATCATAAGTTGTACTTGGATTTTCCGCTGCTATGTTAGTTTGATTTCATCTTATGCACTGTCTCACCTGTTTTATGTCAAGTATGTTGTTATTATATTTCGTTCCATGCACCGTGAGGCATTTTACAGGTTCCTTGTTAGTTCATTCTCTTCTTCCCTTTCCTTCTGACGATCCGTCCCGTGCTGATCGGACATGTGTATAGCGCACTTTTGGAGTAAATGTCGGTTGGTGCGGGGCGGGGCGTCACATTTTGCTACTTTTAATACCGGTTGTGTAAGCGGGTGTCGGTCCTTGCCTATGATATTATGCTTGTTGTGACTTGTGTTTGATCTGTGACACTTCTGCGATCCTGATGAATGGTTGTTTGGCTGGTTTTACGTTGCCCTTCGTGTCTTTGTCACGCCATGTCTCTTTGCCCTGCTTAACAACACACACATTTTTTAAAAAATTTGCGGTGATCGTGCGTTAATATTGTATTATGGGGCGTTCGTACGTTAATATCGTATTACGGGGTGTTCGTACATTAATATCGTATTACGGTTAGTCTTACAACGTTTTTATTAGACTGGAATCATCGAGTTTTTAGTATTTGTCTTGACTGGTAAGCTTTTCGTTGTTTTAACTTTGGCAATTTAGCCATTTAGATTTTTATTAAATATCCTACTTATTTGTTTGGGGTATTTCGTGATGCATTTTCATGCATGCCCCCATGGGAGGACTTTGGTTCCAATGTTGTAATCCAATCTTGGCTTTGTTTGACTTGGTTAATAACAAAGAACAAGAATGGATACCCCCTTTCGGCTAGGATTTCTGCTTTGCGTTGGTCCTTCCAGTATGTTTAATCCTTCCCCATTTTATGCTTCATCCCAAGGAGCGGACACTAATTCATCTCATCGAGCTTTGACTCAGAAGGGATAAAACTCGTGTCCTTCACCTAACAAGGTGCCCCTCGTTTTTTTGGATTGGTAATTTTTCCATTTCGGGACATGTTGGTTTTTCCGACTTTGTGCCTTGCCCTAGGAAACAGACACTGGTTCATCTCATTGAGTTTTTTTTTTCAAGTTGGAGAACCCGTGTTCAGCACCTAAGAAGGTGTTTCTTTGGAGGGCTCAGTGATTTTATCCGTGGGACTTCAACCGTGGGACTTTTTGAGTTGCTTTTACTCCAGCATTGACTATTTTAATCTGGTACCACGCTTTTTGTTTGTCCTGTATTAAGAGATCTAGTGTTTCCTGATGCTCAGTTGGCGCCCCCTGGTCGCTCGTTTGCCTACACAAGGAAGTCAAGTTTTAGTAGGAGCCTATGAATAAGTGACCTGTACATGTAATTAGAACTCCATATTTAGTCATTTTATGCACATCATTCAAAATGCGAAAATTTCATAAATCTTTATAGCATTTTCTATGTATTTGAATAACATGCTATAAGAAATAACGACGAATATGCCCACTGTTCCATGCTCGTGGAATCTGGTTCCCATATGTGGTGGCCAATTTGAAAGTTCCGTCCTGGAGTTTCTGATTTATAACATAAGGTCCTTCCCAGTTGGGTCCGAAGACTCCAGTACCGGTCATTATCTTTTTCAGAACAAGGTCTCCAATTTCAAAAGTTCTGTGTTTGACTTTTGAATTGAAGTGTCTGGCCACCCTTCTTTGGTGTGCGGCTACTCTGAGCTCCGCTTCTTTTCTTCTTTCCTCAAGTTGGTCGAGGGCTTCGAGCTGTAGCTTCTCATTTTCTTTGAGGTCAAAGTGTATTCTTCTATGGGTAGGGACTTCCAACTCCATCGTATCATAGCTTCAGAGCCATAAGATAAAGAAAAGGGAGTATGCCCTGTTGCAGTTTTGTGCGTGGTGCGATATGCCCATAATGTCAGCGGGAATTCTTCTACCCATCCACCTTTAGCCTTCTCTAATAGTTTCTTAATGGTAGTCTGGATGATTTTATTTACTGCTTCCACCTGCCCGTTCGCTTGTGGATGAGCGACTGCTGAAAAGCTTTTCTGGATTTTGTACTTGGCGCAAAAGCTTCAGAACTCTTCACTTTCAAATTGGGTCCCGTTGTCTGTGATTATCTTTTATGGTATCCCAAACCTGCATATGATATTTTTCAAGACAAAGTTAATAACTTTCTTTGAAGTTATAGTGGCCAATGGTTCTGCTTTAGCCCATTTTGTAAAGTAATCAACGACAATAATTGCATATTTAAAACCGGATTTTGCAGTGGGAAGGGCTTCTATGAGGTCAATGCCCCAAATAGCAAATGGCCATGTGCTGACCATGTGGGTTATGGTTGTGGATGGCATCCTTGGGATCTTGGCAAATCTTTGGCACCTGACACCTTTTTTAGTGTAGGCCGTGGAATCTTTATTGATATCTGGCCAGAAGAAACCATACCGTAGGATTTTCTTGGCCAAAGTTTGTCCATCGGTATGTCCTCCGCATTCCCTTCGTGTAATTCCGCCATGGTTTCCTTAGACTCCTTTTTTGTAACACAACGAAGTAAAGGTGTAGAAAATCCCCGTCTATACAGTCGTCCATCCTGAATAACGTATAAGGGAGCTTTTCGTAAAATCTTTCTTCAGAGTTTGACTTCAGCCGGGAGTGCCCCAGTTACGAGGTATTCTTTAATTGGCGACATCCATGAATTTGACTCATCAGTTGTTTCCATGATCCAATCCATTTCAGTCTGCTTTGTGCTCTGGCTGGAAAGGACCTCCACTAGAACTAACCCCATTAGTTGTGCATCTCTTGTATTTGCGTATTTGGCTAATGAATCAGCTTTAGTATTTTCCTCTCTAGGAATATGAGATATGGTGTAATGCTCGAAAGCTTCCAATAATTCCAAGGCTTTGGAAAGATAATCTGGCAAGTTACCCAGTTTGGCTTGGAATTCTCCCAGAATCTGGCATACTACGAGCTGAGAGTCGCTGAAGATTTGTATAGTTTTTATTTGCAATTCTTGCGATAAGGGCTTCATACTCAACTTCGTTGTTGGTTGACGGAAATTCTAGCCTTAATGCATAGCATAAGGATCTTCCCTTAGGGGTTTCGATAACTACCCTTGCCCTAGAACAACGATTGTTTGATGCCCCATCTACGAATAATTTCCACTGGATATTAGTTTCAATATTATCTTCCTCATTTACCACCCCTCGGTCGGTAAACTCTGCGATAAAGTCAGGAAGTGCTTGTCCGTTGATTGCTTTTCGAGGATGATACGTAATGTCATATCGACGGAGCTCTATATTCCATTTTAATAATCTTCCGAAGGTTTCCGGTCGGGACATAACTTGCCTCAAAGGCTGATCTATGAGAACCTAATGGGATGAGCCTGAAAGTAGGGCCGTAGTTTCTTTGATGCAATGAGCAAACAATAAGCAAGTTTTTCAAGTTTTGGGTAACTAAGCTCTACTCCGGATAGCCTCTTGCTAATATAATAGACCGGTTTTTGTACCTTCAAATCTTCTCTGATCAATGCTGCGCTTAAGGCATGGGTGGAAACCGCCAGGTATAGAAACAAGTTCTCTCCCTCACTAGGCTTTGATAGCATCACTAGGCTTTGATAGCATAGGTGATGTTGCCAGGTGTAGGATCAATTCCTCAAAGGCTTTTTGACATTCAGGGTTCCACTGTATCTCTTTCTTTCCTTTTCTAAGGGCATCAAAGAATGGAAGACATCTGTTTGTCGCCCTAGATATAAATTGATTTAACACTGCGATCTTCCCATTTAAACACTAAATTTCCTTCTTAGTTCCTGGGGCACGCATTTCTCTTAAAGCTAATATTTTGGTTGGATTAGCTACTATACCTCTAGCGTTGATCATGTATCCAAGGAACTTGCCTGAACCGACTACAAAAGAACATTTCAAGGGATTCAACTTCATGCCATATTGGCGTAAGATATCGAACATTGGGGCTAAGTCTTCCAAATGGTCTATTGCTCTCTTTGACTTAACCAACATGTCATCGACATAGACCTCCACCGTCCTACCGATTTTCTTTTTGAACATAGCATTTACCAGTCGCTGATAAGTTGCCCCTGCTTTTTTTAGACCAAATGGCATCACCTTATAGCAGTATAGACCGAAATCAGTAATGAAACTTGTGTCTTCCTGGTCCGGACCATACATCATGATTCGATTATAGCCGGAATATGCATCCATGAAAGATAGCAACTCATGACCGGCAGTAGAATCCACCAATTGGTCGATTCTGGGAGGGGGAAACTATCTTTCGGACAAGCTTTATTCAGGTCTGAATAATCTACGTATACCCGCCATTTACCGTTTATTTTCTTCACGAGCACCGGGTTGGATACCCATTTTGGATAGGTAGATTCTCTAATAAAACCATTCTCCATTAATCTGTCGATTTCTTTTTTTAAGGCACGCAACCTCTCCGGCCCCTGGGTTCTCCTTTTTTTTTACAGCCAAAATGCGCAGGTCAATGTTTAACTTATGGACCGCAGTCTGAAGATATGCCGCACATGTCGGAATGGTTCCATGCGAACACATCTAAGTTAGCTCTTAGGAAGGAAATCAATTGATTTTTTTAATTTGGGGCTTAACCGAGATCCTATATTCAACACACGGTTTGGGTCCTGCGGATTTACAGCTATAGGAATTGTGTCTTCGGCCGATGTCGCCCTCTCATCCTCTGCGCTGGCTTCCCTAGGATTGATCTCTTTTTGCACTCCACTATGCTCGCTAGTTCATGGACCCTTCTTTAGTTGCTATAAACAGGGGTTTTGGATGTAGGTAAGAGCCTCCGCATCCTTTCCCGATTCTTTTTTCTTAGCCTTTCTTAGTTCTGTCACATAGCAGTCCCTTGCGACGATTTGGTTGCCCTTAATTACACCAATTCCCCTTTCAGTTGGAAACTTTATGGTCAAGCACCATGGAGCTAATGCAACCTTGAAACCCGAAAGAGTCGGCCACTCAAGGATGCATTGTAAAGTGAAAACTCATCTATCAGGACAAAGGTTTGTACCATGGAAACCCTGCATTCCCCGTCTGCCAATTCCACAGGTAAATCTATCGTTCCGATGGGTTGCGTAGGTTGACTTGTAAAACCATGGATCTTATTTGGGTATGCGCGCACCTTTTCCATAAGGGGATGTTTCATCTTTTGGAAAGCGCTTATAAAAATAACATTAACTGATGCCGCTGTGTCAACTACAACCCTTTTTTACCACCGCAGGTCCGAGACCAATTGTGATCACCATGGCATTGACAGTTGGTGTAGTTAAGCCTTCCGCATCCTTATCTCTAAATATCACATCCTCGGTCAAGGTTTTGAGCATTTTCATTAAAAGCTCGTTGTTCAAGATCATGCATCCTTCCTCTTCCATGGCATCCTTCAATTTGTTAGCGTATCTTTCCATATCTGCCTAACTGTTCCCAGTCGGGTGGGGACCTCCTATCATATTCATTACTGGCCTCGAATCGACTGGTACTTGGGCTTCTTCACTCGAGTTGGGCTGGCTAGCCGCATTGTTATGTCCTTGCACAAATGGAGTACTTTGGGGATTTTTTACATACTACTGGAGTCGGTTCTTCCTGATGAGTTCTTCAATTAAAATCTTCATGTGCCGGCAGTCGTTGGTGTTGTGCCCTGGTTGGCTATGAAACCGGCAGAATTTCCCAGAATTTGCATACTGCTCAGTTACCTTCTGCGGCTTCATCTGAGGAAAAATGGCTGAGTCCTTTGCATCTTGGTAAATTCTTTGTGCGGTTTTGTTTAGGAGGGTTAGCTCAGATGGTTTGTACAACCGCGTCTTCTTATAAGCTTTGGATCCCTCTCATCGTTTCCCCTCTTTTGTCCTACATCGCTCTCCTGCTCGACCCTGGACTCATTGCTCTTTCCTTCCCTTGCGGTGTTACTTTCAATAGTCTTCTGGACACTTAAAGCTTCATCCTCCACACTCATGTATTCCTCGGCTTTTTTGTAAAATTTCTTCAAAGTTTTTGGTTTCTTCATCTTGAGCCACTTTCTAAATTCTGACTTCTTATCGATAGCTCCTTTCAGGGCTACCAATAAGTACCAAGGTTCTGGTTCTATGACCTTCGCTGCTGCAGCATGGAATCGTGTAAGGAAAGCTCTAATGGTTTCCCCAGGCTTTCTTTTCCATTTCGCATAATGACATTACATCCCTTGCCTTGGTGGTTTGTAATCAGAATTGATCTTGAAATCTCTTTGCCAGATCAGTAAACTGGTCGATACATCTAGGTGGAAGTCTAGTGAACCATAGTGAGGCCACACCATCCAGGAACACGGGAAAGTATAAGCACTTGATTTCATCAGTGGCCCTAGCTCCATTCATGTGCTGGTCGTACTTGAACAGAAAAATGGTTAAATCTCCAACTCCACTAAAAGGTGCTATTGTTGGGGGTATAATTTTTTTCGGGAATTTCGCTTGATGGATTTCCTCTGTAAATAGATTTTTGTTGGGGGAAACTCCCATTCTTTCTCTTTATCTTCTCGGGTAGCCTTCTCCTTCATTATTCGCTGGATCATGTCCGTGATGCGCCTCTCATCACCTGTTTGTTCATCGAGATCGGCACTGATGTCTTTATCAGCATGACCACGGTTTGAGCTTCGGCGTCTTGCATCCCTTTTATGGGATGTTATATTGGTAGGACTTGCGACAGCCTGAGTCGCACGTTCTTCCTTGCGCTGTGGAGATCTGGCCTTAGGATCCTCAACGTCGGCCTCTCCCCTGTCTCCCACTAGGTTGTGAGGTCTTCCAGGGTCTGAGGCTGATGAGTCCTCTTTCTTGCTTGGATTAACCATAGTATTTGGTGGTAACAAATTAGCTTGAACATTAGTCAGGACATCAAACCTTTCTATTATCATCTTCGTTGTATTATCCATTTTTTCGTTCAGGCCGATTACCACCACATTCAATTCATCTTGCGTTATAGATGGCCTAGGGGTGTCCCCTGCCCCTTGATTCAAGATTTGAGGTGTAGCTTTGTTAGCATTATCATCCTCACTGATCGTAGTAACTTTAGTAGATTTTCCGTTTTTCTTCGATCTGACCATGGTTTCAAAGGAGAAAGCATTACCATCCTCACTAATCGTAGTAACTTTAGTAGATTTTCCGCTTTTCTTCGATCCGACCATGGTTTCAAAGAAGAAAGCGCTTTTGGTTTTTTTTTTAGATTGCTGAACTATGAAAGGGAATTATGAATACGGCCCTACGGTGGGCACCAAAATGTTTACACCAAAATTTGTCTAAACACCCAAGGTACTAAAAATGTACTTCACCAATATGGTAAGAAATAAGTGGAACCGTGTTTGATCAGCAATTGAAAATGAAAAATGCGAGAAAGGTAAAGTAGAGATGAGATTTAGAGTGATTCAGCGGTTAATTAGTCCTACTTCCACTATGAAGGTGATTTCCAATCTTATAATGAGGATTACAAAATACATCAATTCTCTCTTTTCATACATCTCCATATTCACTCAATATACCCTCATTTATATATTTCAATCTTGGAATTATACAAGAGAATGGCAGAATTTGAGGAGAAGAAGGATGGATAAATGATTGATAAGGAGGACTCCTTCGTTTTCCTTGATCATAAGATTGTACTTGATGCCATGGCCGAATAGAATTTAGCAGCACTTCGTGGTTTCAAAGATTCAATCCCCTTTATGTTGGCAGCCATGGTGTATTTATAGGTGAGCTTCCTTCGGGAAATGACTTGATTTCATTTATGCAGGCTACGGATCGCTCATTCTATTAATTACAATCATGCCACTGGCTAGTTGTAGCCAGTTGTCTGTGGCTGTATTCAGTTATCATGTGTGAGTGACTCAATGGAGCGAGTGTCTTGAGTAGTTAAGCGAGTGACTTCGGTCGGTGCTCTTCGGTCGTGTCTATTTCTAGCATTCGATGAGTAGATAACTGATTTTCTTGATGGTGAGATGAAAGAACAACCGATCATAGTTCCTTAATGTGGTTGTGTCTGATTTGAGTGAGCGAGCGACGATCTTCATTCGTCTAGAGGTGACTGACTGAGACTTGCGACTTTGAGATGTGAATGTGCTCTTTCTAGGAGTTGGTATACGACCTACCAATGGGTTTCTGATTCGAGTGTAGAGCAATAGGAGTTGCAATTCATGAGCACTTGCTAAATGTACGTGCGATCTTGACTCCTGTCTTGATGCATGCGACCGAACTTTGATATTAAATCAAGCGTGCTCCGTTATTGTGGGCAGCTTTACAGAATGTACGATCCTTATCTCTATTGAGCCACATTTCTCATAACATATCGTGCCATCTTCTTCAGTCATATTGGTCGACTTGATTTGTCTTGGGTTTGATACTTGGGTCTTGCTCTGTGTGGTTGCGTCCTATCCATTGTGAGTCGTTTAAGTGCCTTAGATAACAACATGCACGACCGACCCTGATGATATCCATTCCGCATCCTTTGCTCCATGTGCTTTTTTGAGGGATTAACAAATGGCCTAAATAGAACGTTTGACGCAGCGACCGTTCATGAATTTCGACCATTGACTTTGAATGGACATAACGGGAGATCTGATCGTTAGATTCACCTAAAACCGAAATCGTTGGGTTCGTATCAAAAAGAGCTTTCGAATGAAGATGAAAGATTTGAAATCTAACGTTTAGGTGTTAAGATATACTTAAATCAGTTTTGGAAAAGGTCACTATGGATGCAGTTCGGTGGCTGACATTGGAAACCGGCTATAAGGGCCTTATTTAAATTATTTAAAATATGATTAAATTATGTAAAATCATAATAAATGATTTGAAATGATTTTGGAAGAAATATTCTAAGTTTGTAGAGATAAAAGATATTTTAGCAGAATAAGTTGTTTGTACTCAAGTAAAAAATTTAAATGGTTTTAATATAACCAGTATATGAATTGGATTGGATTAAAATGAAAAATATTCTCGGAAAATATTGATATAGGATTCCATGATTATACGGATGTTGTTGAGGAATTTGAAAGGTATTGATATCGCTATTCCCAATACGATATCCGTTGGTTTAAGAATTTGATATTGAATATAAGTCGATATAATTTCTATTCAGAGCCTTGTATTTAGTATCAAATTGGATTATGGGTTTGTCGTGAGTGGTTTCTTCAATAACACTTTTCTGAAACCCAGTTGAGAATAGAATAAATCTTTTAATTAAGATTTAGTAAAGTTCACCAATTAATTAATTTTATTGGAATTGAATTGAAATTGGATTTTGGGTTTATTGTGAACGATGTTTTAAATAACATTTGTTCTTTAACCCAAGTAACAGTGAAGATATATGTAATAACCCGGAAATTCTGAGCCAGTTTAAAATTTTTATTTTGGCAATTTTAGCTAATTTTGAACATTTAAAATAGATTATTTTAAATAATATCGACGAGAAATTGATTTTGAATATATTTAGAATGTGTATATTGTATACGTCGTCGTTAGAATATAAATAATTATATATAATTATAAATAGAATTGAAAATGGCGTGGTAGTTCGATAATTCGATTTCAAACTTCAATTGAATGTACCGGGTGCAAAACAATCCGGATTTTAGTGAAACCAAAAATGATAGGATCTATTCGTGAATATCTTTCCAACGAATCCGAAAAATCAAAATTTCATAGCGGGAATCAAAAGATATGTCCAGTTGAAAATTCTGAATAGTCGTTATGGAATTCAGGCCCTTAATAATGGGAATTTTGCAAACGACCTCGGATTTCGACGAAACCACTTTTGTTGGATCCGTGATGTCAAATTATTGCTAGATTCCAAATTTCATAATTTTTCGAATCAATGTGTGAGCGTGGCGAAGGAAAACGCGTTTGACCAGTTTCAGTTGATTTTAATCGACTGGAAAATGGCCATTTTTCCAACGGTCTCAGAATTCGACGAAACTAGTTTTGTTAGGACCGTATCGTCAATACGAAGCTAGTAGTTTTGGTTTTGCAAATTTATATTCACAGGATCCTGGTTTACAGCTGGAATGATATCCGGAAAGCTCTGTATCCGTATATCACCTTCGGTTGTGCTTTGTATTATTTTCCGCTGCTATGTAATTTATTGTAATCTCTGATATTTATCGAATGAAATTTATTCAATTATACTCTATATATTCTTGTATCTGATGGAATTGTTGTAATAGCAATGAAATGTTCTTCCGTCTGTGTTCTGTTGTGGGTTGTTCTCAAAGTATCCGCCCTTTCCTTAACGGGGAAGAAACGGGTCCTCTCATTTGGTATCAGAGCTTTGGTTTACAGAGCTCGAGAACAAGACACATTAGAACCATACGAAAGAATTCATCAGATATTGGATTAGTAATATCCAATTAGAATGACTCGTTAGAGATAGGATCAGTAGTATCCTAGAACGAGTGTGAAGAGTATATTTTTCAAATGAAAACAATTTTGTTTTGAAAATTTAAATCGTTTTACACGTATTTGAATATTTATTTATTTTGAATATGGGCAATCCAATATATAAAGATTTTACATATACGCGTCATGAACGTATATTCGAAGTTTTAATATATTGGATAGATATAGAATCATACTCTAGTGGCCCGAAGATGATTCTGATGGTTGAGTACTCGTCGTCAAAATTTATTTTCGAGTGACGAAGGTGTGATATCTATATATTTCCATTAGACTGGTGTGAGAACCAAAACTTATGTATATAGCTAGAACACATTGTTGTGAATTGGCATCAAAAACATGATTTCTGTATATGTATCAAATTTATGGATTTGAAACTCTAATCCACTAATTGATTGAAGTTTGTGTTGTTTGTTTATTTGTTTAATAATTTTGAACCATTAAGCCTAATATAACCAAATATTGAATTATATTGAAAATTGGTCACATTTGCTTGCATATACATATACTTACGTTGAACAGGTCATAGCAAGGAGGCTAGAGCAGAGAATATAATTTGTTTGCCCGACAAATAGGTACATGTTTACTATATAATTTACTGTTTTGTTTGGGTGATGATGATTTTATGAGCCTATTGGCTAGCCGATTGGCTTTTTCTTTTTCTATTTGAGATCAGAAGGCCTGTATGGCAATTTCGGGATTTTCCCGTGGCTCCCGGTGCAGGGGAGGTTATGGCGAAATTTTTCGAAAATTTAGGGTGTTAGCCAAATTTTTGAAAATTTGGAAATTCTCAAAAACTGCAAATTTGGAGAATAGAAGCCAGATCGAACGTAGAGCTGAATAATCAAACCACTTTCGACTTAGTTCCTTTTCGGGGACGAAAAGTTTTAAGTGGGGGAGATTGTAATAACCCGGAAATTCTGAGCCAGTTTAAAATTTTTATTTTGGCAATTTTAGCTAATTTTGAACATTTAAAATATATTATTTTAAATAATATCGTCGAGAAATTGGTTTTGAATATATTTAGAATGTGTATATTGTATACGTCGTCGTTAGAATATAAATAATTATATATAATTATAAATAGAATTGAAAATGGCGCGGTAGTTCGATAATTCGATTTCAAACTTCAATTGAATGTACCGGGTGCAAAACAATCCGGATTTTAGCGAAACCAAAAGTGATAGGATCTATTCGTGAATATCTTTCCAACGAATCCGAAAAATCAAAATTTCATAGCGGGAATCAAAAGATATGTCCAGTTGAAAATTCTGAATAGTCGCTATGGAATTCAGGCCCTTAATAATGGGAATTTTGCAAACGACCTCGGATTTCGACGAAACCACTTTTGTTGGATCCGTGATGTCAAATTATTGCTAGATTCCAAATTTCATAATTTTTCGAATCAATGTGTGAGCGTGGCAAAGAAAAACGCGTTTGACCAGTTTAAGTTGATTTTAATCGACTGGAAAATGGCCATTTTTCCAACGGTCTCAGAATTCGACGAAACTAGCTTTGTTAGGACCGTATCGTCAATACGAAGCTAGTAGTTTTGGTTTTGCAGATTTATATTCACAGGATCCTGGTTTACAGCTGGAATGATATCCGGAAAGCTCTGTATCCGTATATCACCTTCGGTTGTGCTTTGTATTATTTTCCGCTGCTATGTAATTTATTGTAATCTCTGATATTTATCGAATGAAATTTATTCAATTATACTCTGTATATTCTTGTATCTGATGGAATTGTTGTAGTAGCAATGAAATGTTCTTCCGTCTGTGTTCTGTTGTGGGTTGTTCTCAAAGTATCCGCCCTTTCCTTAACGGGGAAGAAAAGGGTCCTCACAATATAATCTGGAATTTATAGATCTTTTTATTAAGATTTAATGGAAATTCTCCAAAGTAAAGTTTTGCAGTTTAACATATTAAGTTGGAATTGAATGGAATTTGATTCAGTAATAATCCAAATGAGCTTCTGTGAAGGAAGACCATTACTGTATATGGATTTGCCATTATTCCATTTATATTATTAGTCTGATATGGAAATTCATATTGATTACCACTGATCTGATTTCCAATAATGTTCCATTTTAATGGAAGATGATTTTGGGTTTATCATGAACTGTGTTTTAAATGACATTTTCTCTTCAACCCAAGTAAAGACAAGATTTATTTCCTAATTTTAAATAATTATTAAGTAATGATTTTTGAAGATTAAAACTAAGTAGAGTTTTAATGAATGTTTAATTAAATTTAAAAGTGGCAATTAATTTTACCGAATTCGAGAAAGTATTCGAGAATGGAGTACCTCCCGTTTTACTCCATGCGATAATTAAATCTTTAATTAGATTTATAACGTTGAATGGTAATTAAATTTACCAATAGCACGGTGGGTGTTAGATACTAAGTACTAACAGTTTTGCTCCATGGGATGAATTGGTTGGGAGTGGAAAAATAAAATATATGATTACTTCGGTAAGGCTCGTTAATCCCAACTAGTTTGGTAAACCTTAATTTTATTTAAGTTGTGAAAAGATATTGTAAATTTTTGGAATGATTTCCAGAATATTTGAATAAAACAATATTCTAGATTGGTATGAGGCATGTGATGTGTTTTTATAACACTTGGTTATAAGATATGCGAGTTATTCGAAAAGACCGGGTTTACCTATTATGAATAATCGATGCGATGTTAAAAGTTGAAGATATTGAAGGTGATGGTTGAAGACTGGTGATCTTCACATCGAATGGAATATTACTGGTGCCCTGGATTTGGATAGCTCCCATGAAGGGGTCATAGTGGTAGTTGTCCGGATGTACTTGTTGATTGTTCGAATATTCGAGGACCTCTCTTGTATTGGACATATGAGACGAGGAATAAGGTGCCCCGGTTTCATCCAAACCCAAAACAGACTTGCAAATGGATTGTAGTAACCCGCATTTTAGCTGTTGAATAATTAATTTATTTAATTATTAAATATTGATTTATCGGTACCGAGAACGTGAATTAAATAATATTGAATATTTAATTAATAATTATAATATAATAAAATATATTATAATGTCGAAATAATCAAAAATATTGGAAATCACAATATTCTGTGAATGGGGTCATCCCAAAGATGTAATTCAACTTAAAGTTGGATTATATTGACAAATATATTCAATCGACGTCAGTTTGAAACGTAGAATTATAATATAATTAAATTCGAGCGCGTAACGACGCGGCAGTTCGCTATTTGGCGATTTGAACTTCAACTGAATGTACAAGATTCGTTTTAAGCCAGATTTCTGTGAAACAAGAAACGTGTGGAGCTGGTGGAGTATATCTTTCTAGTGGAAGAGAAAAATCGGGATTTCGTCGTGTAGATTTTGATGTACGTCCAAATCAAATTTCAGAAAAGTCGCTGTAGAATTCCTTTATATTTTGCAACGCTTTATATACGATATAAAAGAGATTTTCAATATAAACTGAATATCGAGATAATCTGAATCTGAAATATCAAGCTGTAAATTCTGATATTCTGGAGCTGGACGATATCATATGTGAAGATATACGATAATATTTATTTATAAATATTTAATTTAATTATATTTAAATATATTTATATATTTAAATGGGTCATTCGGAGCTTTAAAAATAGCCAGTTTTTCATACGACCTCAGAATTCGACGAAACCAGTTTCGTTGGGACCGTAATATCAAAGTGTAGCTGCATGTCCAGTTTCGTGATTTTTGGGTATCGTATGTAATCACACGAAATTTTAAAAGACAAAAATGAATATAAATGAAAATATCCTAGCAAATATCTCCACCCATTTTACTATAAATACCCCCATTAAGACCTCATAACCTAATTCCCTTCTACAAATCGAAATCAGGCCGCCACTTCTTTCTCTTCCTCTTCAAAGAACGTGAGAAAACAAAAATCCACAAGAAATACAAATCAAATTCTATAAATCATTTCATGTATATAGTGAGAATCCTTGAAGGACCCTCTTCCTTCCGATGTGTTTTCTTGTGGGCTCGATCATACGAGCAGCGAACTAGGGCTGGCACCCGGAGCCAACATCGACGTCGCCAGGGGGTATAACATGAAGGAGAAACAAAGGCGGAAGGGAGGGCGACCTGAGGACGGTGGTGAGGTCGGACTCGACGGTCCATGGCGATGGTGGTTGCAGCTCAAAGTTCTTCAGTTCGGGATGGTTTACAGATGACCTGGGGTTCGATTTTTGGCGTCCTGATGTTGTTCTGAGTGACGGTAGGAGGGTGCGAGGGGTAGAGGACGGGCGGTTGTACTGGAGTGAACGATTGTGTTTGGGTTTGCGTTGAAACCTGGGTGACGCATTTTGGGAGGATGGTGCGAGCTACTAGTTTTTAGGATGAGGAGATGGAGGTTTTGATGAGGAAGCTAATGGAAGTTGTTTAGGTTTGAATCGGGAAGCATTGAGGAGATGGTAGAGAAACGAAGGGACAGAATGGTGGTTTGTGGTACAGGAAGCCACCGCGTTTTGTTTGGGAAGAAGCATTTCGGTCCTGGGCTTTTGAAGTGGAGTTTGGGCCGGTGTAAAAAGGGTGAGGCCAATAACGTATTTAATTATATTAAACTTTGTAAATATATATTATAACTTGTAAATTTAATATCGGTGTCATACGAAATCAGAATTTCGAACGGCAAGATCCGTTGGGATCGTATGGACGGTGGCTACAACATGGAACTGACTGGAAGTCCATTGGAGCTCATTACAATTTATGGTGAAATAAATTGTCCGTCGTAGTCAAATAAACGCAAACCGTTATTTAACGGCTAACGCGCAAATGTGAGTAAATCTCACCAGCTCTAAACAGCTTATAATTTCATGTTGTATCTTTAGAACTATTAGAAATTGTCTGATTTACTATGTGTTGAATGTTTGATTGAACTGCTAGTCAGTTAGTTAAATTTCTATATTGATTCTGTTTAACAGAATATATCATATGGAACTGAAAGTGATGTTATCTATATTGTCTAACATCTGTGATGCAGGGAAATAGGTTGGAGGAATCCGACTGGATTCCTCAACATTTATTTTACTGTTATTTGTATATTGTGATATATACTGTGATATATAATCTGTTGTTGATTGTATATGTTTGGATGATATTGATCATTGACAGTTGGTTGTTTAAAAACAATAGAAAACACTGAAAATGTAGAAAAGGGGATTTTCAATATTTATATTGAAAATGAATCTATTTATAAAATCGAAGGATTTTATAAAAGGATATTTATTTAGAAATAAATAAATAAAATAAAGGAATATTTATTTAGATTAAATAAATAGAATAAAGGATATTTAATTAGGGATTAAATAATTAGAGTTATAAAGAAAAATCTATTTAGGAAAATAAATAGATTATACAAAAGGAAATCTATTTAGGAAATAAATAGAAGTTAAAATAAATAGAAATAAAAGAAAAGTTAGTTAGTTGGATATAAATATTCGAATCAAGTTAGTTAAGTGGTCAAACCAAGCTAGTCGAACCAAACTAGTCAAGCTAGTCGAACCCAACCGAGTCAAAATGGTCGAGTCGAACCAATCGAGCCCAAAATGGTCGAGTCGAACCAATCGAGTCAAGATGGTCGAGTCAAACCAACCAAATCGAGCTGGTCGAGTCAAACCAATCGAGTCAAGATGGTCAAGTCAAACCAACCGAGTCGAGCTAGTCGAGTCGAACCAATCGAGTCAAGCTGGTCAAGTTAGTCGAACCTGGTTAGTCGAGTCGAGTAAATCAAACTTAGTTAATCGAAAGGAGTTTATCGATTTAGTTAATCGATAGGAGTTAATTGATTTAGTCAATCGAGATGATTTAATCAGTTTTAATGAATCGAGAGGAGTTAGTTGAATATGGTATTCGAACCAAATGGTCACACCAAGTGGTCGAACCAAGTAGTCAAGCCCAGTGGTCAAACCAAATGGGTCAGGTTAGCCAAACATGGTCAGTCAAAACCAAATGGGTCAGATTAGCCAAACCTGGTCAGTCAAACCAAATGGGTCAGGTTAGCCAAACCTGGTCATTCAAACAAATGGGTCAGGTTAGTCAAACCTGGTCGGTCGAACCAAGTTAGTCAAGTTAGCCGAATAGGGTTAGTCAAATAGAATTAATCGATTAGGGTTAAACCATAGAACTAATCGATTAGAGTTAAACCAATAGAGTTAGTCGAGTCAAGTTAATCGAGTCGAATTAGTCGAGTCGAGTTAGTCGAATATAGTTATTCGAGATAGAGTTAGAACAAACAAAGTTAATCAGGATAAGTGCCATTTAGCACGACTGCTAGCGTAATTCGCAGGGCTGCAGATAGCCTACGTCGGTCGGATGTTTCCTGAGGGAATCAGGCGTAACCATTGTGATCGCTGCAATCTAGAGTCAAGCGAATGGAGTTAAATCGAATATTAGTTATTCGATAGGAGTAAACCAGTCGGGTTAACTAGTCGGGTTAAATAAGTCAAGTTAACCTGTTAGAGTAAATCAGTTAGGGTTGACCAGTTAGAGTTGATCAGTTAGAGTTAACCCAAGTGAGTTAATCAGTTAGAGATGAACAGTTAGAGTAACCCAAAGGAGTCAAATAGATAGGGTTGACCAGTCAGAGTTAGAGTTAACCAGTTAGAGTTAGAGTTGACCAGTTAGAGTTATACAAATAGAGTCAATCGAGTGGAGTTATCGAATATCACTTATTCGAAGTAGAGTTATCGAATATTGTGTATTCGAAGAGAAGAGTAATCGAATATAGTTTATTCGAGAAGAATTATCGAATCTAGTTATTCGAAAGGAGTTATCGAATATAGTTATTCGAAAGAAAAGTTAAGTAAGGAATTTAGTCGAAGAAATATAAAGTGAACTTTTCCTATTTCAAGGTTGGAAGTGTTGTTCAGTTAAGGTTTGAGAGGTAGTTCTACCCCAACTTGATTGGCTTCGTTTTTAACTAAGGAATGGTTAAGGTTCGGCAGTAAGGGTGGTAAAGTGAATTTAGTAATTAAAGGAAATGGTTGAGTTGGCATAGCGATGTTTTATCTAAACATCCGTTTAAGTCCAACGTAGAAGTTTTGGAAATGTTTTCCAAACAAGAATCAGAAATGTTTCTAATACAGAAACAAGGAATGGAAATGTTTCCAGTGTTAATAGCGTATATTTTCTAAATATAGAAAATAGCAAATGTTGAATATAGGGAAACAGGAGATGTAAAATGAACTAAAGAGATAAATGTTAAATGATGTTTGTTCGATATAATTTCCATCTGGAAATAATATCGTTGTTTGCACACTTGTTTTTCTTTGATAGTTAACTCACAGACTATCGAAGTTTTTGACCATTTTAACGTTGTTAATATGGAGAGACCGGTTGGATTATTATCCAAAGAACCACTCTGTATTGGCATAAGCGTCGCGAATCATATATGCCAAAGATAATTAAAGACGGAGTAAAATGCAAGGCTATCCTGTTTACAGAATAGTGCCTTCGGTTTGTCCAGTCCCAGGA